>CP141126.1:84351269-86851269 GCA_035236585.1 Warburgia ugandensis
GGATGTGCCCCATGGGACAAATCTCGGGCATGCGGACGTCGTACGGGGGGTAGAGGTGTGACCACATGTAGGTGCGGTCCTGTTCAACCGGGATACCGCGAGGGCCACAGGGCGGAGGCGCGCGGTGCCCCTGAACCAAAGCGTGGGTGCCAATGACAACCCGAACGCTCGTCCGCACGTCGCTTGGGCATGCGTGTGCGCGTAAGTGCAACCCCTGGTGCGTGGACAAAATTGGCTCGTCCATGATTTTGGGACACTAAAAATGCGATTCTGGAGGCCCCATCTGAGACTCCGATTAATGATCAAGAGCAACCACCGCATCCCCCGTGTGTGGCAACGCGGACCCTGGCCAATGAGACTATAAAGTGGGATCAGAGGACAAATTATAGGGTCTAACCATTGAATAGTATGTCCATGCACAAGATCTAGCGACCCAATCTTTACTATTAGAGCAAGGAGACCCTAAAAAATGGGATATAGCCATTCATCTAGAGATCTAAAATAGTAATTTATAAATAGATAGAAATTGATAAGGACTCCTTGTTATCCATTCATATCCAGGAGTTTAGAAATGAGACCTAGGGAGTCGGGTTGAGTAATGAAGGATGCGACTCAGAAAACATTGAGGTAGGTAGTCTAATACTCTTAAGTTTTCAAGTACATTTCAAATGCAGAATGCTTTACTTGGATTCAGTACTGTGTTGTAGCATGCCTTTTTGAGATATGTTGTTTTTGTACAAGCATCTGAAATTGTAGCTTTGAATGTGATGCTTGGCATGTGCAAGATTTTATGCATTGCTTGCATGTTTTGAATAATGCCTAAATTGCATGATTCCCGATGTATGAGATTCGGATTATCTATAGATATGCTTTTTGAGTGGTTTACCTTCCATAGGATTCAAGATGAAAGATTTATATGTATCTCCATAAAGTCTTGATCTTCTTCTTTTGAATATTCAATATTCATCGAATACTTATAGATTGCATCTCTGTCTCTTCTCTCTCTTTTCTTCTCTTATTTGGTCAAAATCCTCATTTTTTCTACACATGTACCATCTAACCTTGACCATCACAAGGGGTTCTGGCTCTGAAACCAGCTATAACAGTGACAAAGGCTCCAACGTGCTATTTTCTGTCCCTTCAGCTAAAGGCTGCACTTACGATTTTTAAAAATGCATTGACACCATTTACTGAATACACTGTGACTCCTTCATAACCCAGTCCAAGCTTATTCTTCCCTAGTCAATGTTGGGACTATGCTCTCGGTGTCACTTCAGTAGTCTTGCCACACATGATGGCCTTTAGAAACGACTCCTTTGGCTCACCCATACAATGCTCCTCTCCATCGGGTACCCCTAATGAAGCTAAGTCATTCTTTAGAATTTATAATACGCACTAGATCCGGTGATAGTAGAGGTAGAAATGAAATAAGGAGAAAAAAGATTTAAAATAGTGATGGAATTGTAGAATTTCCCTAAACCTTACTAGACTCTACAGATATTAGTATTGAATGATTTATTGCTATCTTGTTACATTAAGATAGCGATTAAGGACATGGGATACAGTATGAGAGTGACATGTGAGAGGAAATTTTTAGAAATTGATGGAACCAACCATCATGTGCCCGACTCTTTTATAATTGAGGTTGAATGATTTATCGATGATGGCTCGATAAATAATTGAGAAATGTGTTGATATAGTGATAAAGGCAGAAAACATGCTTCTAAGAGGTGAAAAGTAAAAGATAATATTAGAATACATTCTGAAAGGTCAGGTGTCGACAAATGTAAGAAATAATAATAATAACATCAAATGTTAAAGTGGAAATCATGAATTTTTCATGGGTGGCCGAGTAATTAAAGGCCAGAGTTATGAGTATGAAAGAACAAGTAAGAACTCTTGGGTGGAATGTCATTTGTAAAATCATTTAGCTCGAAAGTTGAAAATTGAAATTGATGGTAGAAGTGAAGAAAGACATATGCATAATTGTTTGAGGAACAACATAGAAATAATTCTCGAGGATGAAAAATTCCTTTTAAGGGGAAAGTGATGTAATAACCCTAATTTTAAAAACTTATTGTTTGAATTTTTTTTTTAAAAAGAAATAGACTTTTAAGTTTTTTAATAAATGAGGCTTTTCATAAAAGCCAAATAAAAGTGTTGACACCGGTAATAATTGGATTTTACTCGAAAAAGATGAATTTTAACAATATCTAAGTTTCTTGAAATCAGTTCAAGCATGAATGAATAAGTTGTCATTTTTCTCACAAGGAAGGTAATTTTTTGTAGATTTTTTCCTGAAGTGGATCTCACTTTAAATGAATCAAAGATTGGACAATGAAGAAGAGACATTGGAAGGTTGCTTCATAGGTACACGCCATCTCTTTTTGATCAAAAATTATGATACTTAAAGCAAAGAAAATATCATAATTAAATGTTTAATAAAAAAAAGAGAAAAAAGAAAAGAAAAAGAAAAAGCAGAATCATTACTAAAGGAGGTGGCCATTTTGATATTAGCACCCCTCCTTTTCTTAAAACTAAAATAGATTGTACTAATCTGTTACCCAATGCAAAGAAGAAGAAATAAAGAAAAAAGAAAAAGAGAGGAAGGGGGATAAAAGGAAGAAGAAGGAGAGGAAGAAAAGGAAGAAGAAAAGAGAGGGAGAGGAAAAAGAAGAGAAAAGGGAAAGAGAGATCGTGGGAGGGAGAGTTAAAGTCATGGAGAAATTTCTGCTACAGTGACACCAAACCTTATTTGACTAGAGTTCCTTCGGGATGATAGTGACGAAGATGACAAAGAAGATAGAAATTGAAGGGATATTTGAATGATCTACACCATTCAAAGTGTTCCCCATACTTAGATCTATAAAAGCCCAAAAAAATTAGTCAAAATGGAGTGAGAAATGAAGGAGAATCAAAGCAAAGAAGGTAACACCAACGACAAGCAAAATTTGGCAATTGACAAATCGATTTTGATGTTTTCTAGCATCAAACGACGTCAAATCTTAAGCTAGACATTGAAGGAAAGTAGATGAGACATCAATCTGCATTTCTCATATTTTAATTTTTGAAATGCGGTAGGAAATGAGTCACTGCGGTGACCACGCTTGAGTCATCTTCTTTAGCTGACAGTGACCAATGTGACGATCTAGAATTTTCAATGAAAAACATGCCCTGAGCATAGTTTGGCCTAATCTATGCATTGGAAAAGTTGGATCTTGGATTTGAGATCATTTGACTACCCAAATTGGATGCAATCACTGATCCAAGAGAGCCGGGAGTGCGATCTGCCGAGATCCACCACGGATTCATCATGATCCTCATGACACTAACAAAAGTCATCAATCAATTTGGCCATCATTGATGATTTATTAGTGATCTAATGTGATGACACAGGTTTCAGCATACAATAAATAGGCAGGGCACCCTAAAGGTACGTGGGTCCCACTAGTGTCCCATACACTAGTACAATGGGTCATGAGTACTCATACCAATTCTCGAGTGTTGTCACACCTAGGTATATAATAATATCCCAATGCTCATCATACACGCATACAGAACAAGAGTATGGATCATCATGCTACAGTGGCAACCACACCGGGATCGCAACCAGCTGGCTCCCCATTGACACTATAATGGGAGACTCGTTGTCTGTCCCCATGGGTAGGTCGGGATCGGTAGTGTGGACTACCCATGTTACCAACCCCTCTTGAATGCCATTTGTGTGCAGAGTGTCTATCATCTCATAAATTCGGAGGGTGGGTGGCTAGCCTAATCCTTCCTAGCATGACATCCATCGAGTGAGAGCACTCATCGTAAATCCTGAGCATGAAAAATCACGGATCTCATAAAAACTAGGAGCACTCGTGGAACCCCCCTCATCACGGAGTTAGTTTCTCGGGGACTAACCACCAAGCCTCCATGAGTATCTTGTAAAACCGGGGAGCACTTGTGGCTCACCATCCTAAGGCCTTCACCCCTCACCCAGGAGTTAGCCTCTCGGGGACTAGCCACCAAGCCTCCAACACCAAATTCTCAAAAATCATCCAAACTCACTAATGTAGTAAAGAAAAAGATGTTCTGATCCATTATAATAAATATATAAGATCCACAGTATCAAAACCTAATAAGGAAGATCAATCATTTCAAATGTCCTCAATACATCATCAAATTCTCATGTCTACAATAGCAAAACAAGTCAAAAATCATAAGTGCACATATGAAAGAATCCATGCTATAATAATCCCAAGCAATCAATATGCCATGACAGGTTCAGAGACTTTAGAAAATCAATATGCAATATTAAATGTCGTCACCTACCTCGATGAAGAAAAATCACCAATTTAGGCGATACTCCTCTCGAAACCACATGCTTTGATACACTTGTCAATACCACAATACTTTTCATATTATTCCATTTCATCTTTATACCTTTATAAATTTTACTCTTTCTTTTTGTCAATTCATAAGTCCATTTGTTCAATGATTCTCTTATCTTCTTCATTGATCTAGATCAATAGTCTAGATCACCTCATTTATCTTTAATAATCAATTTTCTTGACATCAATACCCATCTCCTTGATGCGATCATCAATCAAGTTGAGATTAGTTATTTTAAGACCTCTTGATCACCAAATGATCAATTTATTCCATCTTAATGAAAATTGAGATGATCCAACCATTGGATCATTCTTAATCACCTTTATTTGTTTTTTGATAATGAATTCTAATCTTAATAGTCAAAACTAATTCAATTTCATGTTTATCAATTTATTCCAGTGCATATTCATGATTCATGCCTTGATCTGATAGTCGATTACTCCCTGATTGCCCAATTCTAAGTCCTTAGATAAATTGATAGTTTAGATCAATTTCTAAGATAAATATGTATGATCCATTTATTAGATCTATCAATTCATCCTTTAGATCGTCCAATTGTTCAAGTTCTAAGGCCTAATCATCCTCCGATCAACCAAATCTAAGCAATTGGGTACTATTTTATAGATTTGATCTAACTAAATATGCTTAGATAAAGATTTAGATTTAAAATCATGTCCACACCATCGAGACAATTCCAATGAACCTTTTGGATTGAAAGTTGGGCTTCGTAGCCTCGAGAATCTAAAAAAAAAAAAAAAAATCATTTCGAGATCATGAAAACAATGGTTTGGATCAAAATCCGATTAGAACGATGTCGTCACCGGTGTCACTAGGACATACCTACCTAGGATGCGCCACATGCATCCTAGTCACCAAAACTCTCCGTATGTGTTTTGAGCTCTAAGATGCACACACGTGAGCGCATACGGCGACGATGCTACAATGCGTTTTCCCACACACGCATTGCGTGCGTGCTGATAGAGCAACTGGGCGCTGTCTTCGTTGTGCATCACGCTGGTATCTTGGGTACATCACCCATCGGGGGCGATGAACCCGAACCATTGATCTTGTTTGACTCAATCGGGGTTCTAATGGTAGATTTTTATACTGTTTTCCTTGTTCCCGAGGTTTGGAGGGTCCACTGAATCCAATGGATGGTTCATATCATCCATTTTAAAGTGTCCTTATGATGGTTTCCCTCTTGTTCCATGGTTTTCCTAAGATTAACTTTGAATTTCTAAAAAAAATTCCAGATCCAAAGGGTAAACATTGAAAAAGAGGGAAAAACGAGATAGAGCGAGGGCTCTTACTTGGGTTCACTGTAGACAAGTTTCCTGTGGCTTCTTCGGTGGTCATAGTTTTGTCTATGTGTAGAAACCCTAATGCTGGTAACATAGATGGTTAAGGTGGGGAGGAGGGTAGCCAAGGGAGAAAAGAGAGATCTGGGAGAAAGAACTTGATGGGGAAAAGGGTTTTTAACACCACTAATCACCGACCTCTTCTCTGCGAGTGGTGATAGAGTCGAAAGATAGAGGGGGTGATATTATTAAAATGACCTGTCTAATTTTGGTCCTTGTCCTCATTACCAAAAAGTCCCCATACTTAAAATGTTCATAACTTTCACATCCGAACTCCAATTTCAGTAAACTTAGTCTTGTTTGAATTGTCTTTTTGAATACAATCTAATTATGGAGGTTCAACACATGATTTGATATCTATTAAGTCTCTCACTTATAAAACTCCAAAAATACTCCGAATTCAATATATTCTTTTCATCACAATTTCACATTTTCCACAATTCTCTCAAATTGGCATTTAAAAATTTTGGATGTTAGATATGTGAAGCCACTAGTAGATGAGGGTAGGCCAAGAGAATTTAATAGGTTTCTAGGCTAGGAGTGAAGGGCAGAGAGTTAGTCCCACATTACAGGGAGAGGAAGCGGGCTATTTATAAGAGTTAGGGAAACTCTAACTGTCACAACGCATTTTTCCTAGAAAGGCGGGGAAGAACAAAGATGTGAGGGCGTATGGGTGCCCCAAAGCAAACAATATTATGATTGTTGGAACTACAGGGTGTTACAAATGGTATTAGAGCTAGTTCCCCTTGTGGTGTAGTGGCTAGCCACATGCGGGGTTCCTAGTCATGGCTATCACGTGAGGATACGTGTTCCCTAAGGGGGGAAGATGTGAAGCCACAGGGGCGATGAGGGTGGGTCAAGAGAAGAGGTGGCGGGATTCTAGGGTGGGGTGAAGGATAGGGAGTTAGTCCTACATCCTTAGGGGAGAGGAAATTGGGCTGTTTATAAGAGTTCAGGAAGCTCTAATAGTCACAACACATTTTTCCTAGGAAATTGGGGAAGAACAAAGCCATGAGGGGAGTATGGGCACCCCAAAAGCTGACAATATTGTATTGGAACTTCGAGGGTGTTACATCTAAAGCTGAATGTACAACCAAGATCATGTTGATATATGACCACTGACCATCCATTGTCATCTAGCCCTTGATCTAACACCAAATATTAGATCAGTGATCAAATCCACATACCTCCACATGATCCAACCTTTAATCAATTACTAGGAACCATATCTATGATCGATTTGACTTTTATTATGATCCAACCATTGATGGGCTACTAGATGCTTAAATATATAGCCAATCTACTCCTTTAAGATAATCCAACCTTTGATCATTTGCTTAGGACCTAGATGTATTATCATTGAAGCTTCCAAGTAGATGCGACCAAAGATTGAACATCAAAGCATTTGATACGTGATTGATTTAACCCCACACATTGATCGAATATGAATTGCGATAGCACACCACAATTCATGATTGAGCTAAGTATTCGCCCTAATCTAACTATTGATCCATCACCAAAACCATAAAACAATGACATGTATGGCCCTTTTTAAACAATTTGACTATTGATTAATGGCTAGTGCTTAAAATGTAATATTGGGCCTTTGATTTAAGGAGGAAGATTTGATCGACCTTGATCAACTTGATCAGAGGCAATTAGAATCAATCAGACCACCTTAGACACGACATCATACTTGGATTTTTACAATTAGTGGTAATATTACTACCAAAACTTATTTAAATTAATCAAAATTTATTTGTACTTATATTATGGTAGTAAATTATTGAAAACTTAGAAATTAGGTGTGACTAAGGTGGATTGGACCAGGGAAGAGCAATTAGGCTCTTTGAACTATTTATTATAGTGAATCTAAGGGTTTAATGACTTTGGTGACCTTGGATTAGAAAATAGGAAGAAAAAATAATTGGAAAATATGGATTTGACCTATCAAAATTCAATCTGACTGTCTGATCAATAAATCAAACATTGAGATATGAAATAAACTATCTATAAGTTAGAGATTAATAGGAATTGAGGACAAGTAGATAATCTAGACCATTGATCTTTAATCAATGGTTAAGATTTGATATTATGGAAAAAATAAAAGAAGAATACATATGATAAAAAAATGGTAAATGCAAGATCACCATGTTAATGGCGATCAAAAACTACATAAGCCATAATTAAAAAATTGTAAGTAAGATAAATGAGATTGTAATGTACATATGTGTTGTGAGTTGCTGACTAATATGAATTGAGCACGGTGAGCATTCGATGATTGAGATAGTTGTGTTCTTAGTAGGTAGTTTTAACATTTATTTGCCATTGGGATTTTGCATAGGTCGTCGACTTTACTAAAATATGTAGATTTTAAATAATCAAATCTTTTGATTATCATCCTTTCAATTTGAGACTACTTTACTATTATAAAATTGATATTTTAGCATATTGCATTACTTTAGCTTTTAAAGAATGCAATATTTGCAAATGAGGCATGTGGGTTGTATATATGCACCTTCATAACCATGAATCATACTTTTATATAGAAAATGAAAATGATGTTGCTCATGCTATTACACTCATTTATATCTTTTTGAAAGAAGTAATTATGCTTGAAATTGTATCAATCCCATTCTTTAAGATGAGTTAAAGAAATGCATGCTTTTGCATTAGATATATGTTATAAAATTTAATGACATTTGGATTGAGATATATGTTTGTTCAGGCTAATAAGTGGAGCTGGGCAGCCTTGTGCTAAGTGGTTGTATAAGTTTGGTCTCTGACCTCTAACCACCAAAAGGTGGTAGGTATCGTACAATGCCCCAAGAGGTACCTATTTTTCTTAACTGTTGTGGTAAGGAAATAGCCCTTTGGAAGTGTTCTGACACCCTTTTTGACACATATCCATAGTTGCCATAGAGGTTGTGATGGTTGGTCTCAATTTCAATGGTGGTTTGTGAGCACAATGTCCCATGAGCTTTACGCCTTGAGATACTATGTATGATGAGATTGATGATGGTCTTTAGATGAGTACTCATGACCAATCGGCTAATGTGTTCACTAGATGATATGTGCACATAATGATGTTATCGGTTTGGGATTGTCGACTTTCACAGTTTAACCTATTACTACTTTAATATTTTGAGAATCTTATGGAATTTGATTTTTCAAGTTAAATGGTGGATCTTTCACATAATTTAGAAGTTATGCATTCACGTGATTTTGTGATATATTATATATTACAATTTATGTGAGATTAAAATGTAGATTTGATCATTTGAAAAATATACATTTAAAGTCATGCATGTTTTATATTGATATTATACGAAATGTTTTAGCATAAAGCGTAAATTGAGGTTGACACGGGGTTTCAATTATGTTTCCTATCTTTGACTTAATCATTATATTCTTTAGAATTGCATGAAAAATTATTTGAAAATTCTTTTAGACTTGGATTTCAAAATGTGGTATAGTAGATGTGAAATTACCTACACAAGGCATGCTTCTTGAAATATTGTAAATTGTTTACAATATCTTAGGTCTTCGAACAAATTGAGGTGGAAGTAAATCTGGATAAAGATAAAAGTGTAATGAATTGTAATCAATGTAAGTATATGAGTTATCGTTTTTGGACATGTACATGTAATTATTACAGTTGGACCATGAACTGTGGCTGGCTAGATCTGGGATGCATGTATTTCTATTTTAATTTTATAATTAGAAAAAAATCTAATTATTTTATTTTCTCCTAAGTAAAGACACTCAGGGTTTTCAAAATGAATTTAAAATAAAAGATTTCTTTTGCAGCATTGCATTGCTTTTATGAAATTATTTTCAAATGGGGACTCGATCCCACATTAGGAATTAGTTTTGCATTTAAAAATGCATATAAAAACCTTGGTTGTCACAGTATAGATGCATATGTAGATAAGTAAAAGATGCAATAATCTGCCATCATAATGTGTTTTGATTCAATCAAAGCATGTATAAACAAAATTAGAGCATGTATAAGATGGGTATGCTTAAATAGAATAATAACTTCAGAGTCTAGTGCAAATAACATGTTACTTGAAACTATTTAGAAAACCTCTCAAAATACAAACTCTCAAGTAAAGTGCAACTAGTGAATCCTCAATAATGAAAGATAGAATGAGATGCTCTGATGAGGAAAGTAGTAAGGGTTTCACAAATATGTTTGCAAGATCATGCAAGTACCCACACATAACATACGAGGCAACACTTAAGTATTGTCTGAGGTTACTAACACACTTGTCTTTCCAGCAGAGATCTCTCATACTATCCAAAGCACATGGACTATCCAACTCTCCTGGACCATCATCAATCTATCCCACCCTATCGAATGCTCCTAGACAGGTGCAACTCTCTTACACCATCAATTGGCCTTACAACTACTCAATGATTGCTTGCCATAAAAACTCCAATCATCAGTAAATCACTTTCCAAGTCAAGTATAATTGGAAACATAGAAAGGTTCATATTTCCACCTTTGTCTCATGAATGAATGAGAAATCTCAACCGATTTGCAAAATGTAGGGCTTTCCATACATAGTGCCATGATTCATGTGTCTTCACTATTTCAAACCCAAAATCCTTCAAGTAGTAGACTTCTTACTATGTTCACACAACCTCTTTGTTTACTTATTTTCATAAGTAAGACTAAAAGGAAAGGATGAAACCCAAATATCTCAAGTTTCCTACACTTCCAAAAACAACCACCATTAATACCCAAATATCTCATGCTACTTTCTTAGAATGTGTTAGAAGTTTTTCTTACCAAAATTCTCAAGCTTGTTAGCAGGGATATGCCTTGCTTAGTTTAGAGCTTAAGGTCTTAGATTTGTCCTTATTACTATCTCCATTTCCATATAGGATTTATATTCCTTGAGCTTGGTTGTCCTTTTCTTTCCATTCCATGGTTGGTTGCATGTCCTTAAGGTAGTTTGAGGAAAGTCCCTAGTCTTCACTAGGGTAGTGTTAGCATGCAACAATTTAGGTTTGTATTTTTGGTCCTATATGCTATTTAGAATTCCCTTAGCTTGTAAAATGTTTAGGGACATGTGCAATGTTGATAGTTGTATTCCATACCACCTCACCTCTATGCTTATCCTCCTCATAATTTATGCTGGTTAGTAGTTTATGCATTTGTTACTAAATTATCAAGTTTACCTTATGGCAATGCAACATTCAAGAGGAGATAAGTTTTAGGTGTCAATTTCCCACTCTAACTAGAGGAAATTGGACTCCTTTACATCCTCAAGATTTGTATCTTTAGCTCGGGTTTCCCATGGAAAATTAAACTTATCATGTTTTCACTTCATGCCTAAATCACTCCAGCATTCATCTCACCATATCCAAGTGTAAACAAACATCATTAACCACAGCCTTTTTGCACTTCTATGGGATGTTAATTTCCTGCATAAATCTAAAATAAATTGCATCCTTTTATCCCTTAGGAACTAGTGTAGCTTTATTATTACTTGCAAGCACATGAATCAGCAGTATTAGCACTTGAGAGAGATCAAATCCATGAGAAATCTCACAAATTTGTATGTTGGATGGATGTTAGTTAAAGTTCTTAACTTTAGTCAGAGAGAGAGAGAGAGAGAGAGAGAGAGAGAGAGAGTCAATTGATTTGAATTTAAATTAGGAAAATAAATACATGAAATTAGAAACTACAATTAAATAAAAATTGTTAAAATTAAAACTATGTAATGGAATTAGAAACTTATCTAACTAACATGCAATTAATAAGAAACTAATACAAAACAACCATGAATTAAACTGAGCAAGTAACTTACGGAAACTACTAAAAGGGAATATTTTCTAGTCTAACACTTTCCTAAACTAGAAATTTTCTAAAGCTGAAAACTTTCTAAAACATAAAAAAGAAAATTTTCTTAACCTAAACTAATATGCAAAAAAAATAATGATAAGTGCTAAAAAAAGGTTAAGCAACTAAATTAAGCAAGATTCAAAGAAAAAAAGTAACACAGTACCATGCACATGATCTATGGATTGTGCGCATGGTCATAGGTTGAAAAATGGCTAGATTTAATAGTTTAGATGCAAACTAACATGCAACCTAAGCTATGAACTGAATTAAAAACCTAAAAATCTAAATGGATTCCTAAGAATTCAAGCAGTTAAGATATTTTGATGACTAGAAACAAAGCAAAAAGATTAAGGAGAAAAATTCTAGATTTCATGTACTCAAGAACATCAACTTAAATCAAGCATATAAAGCAACTAAACCAATAACTTTTATGCAAAATAACAACCCAAATATAAATGACTTTGATCATAGAAACATTCCATAACAAGAATCCTCAAGGAAATTCATTAAATCAATGCCAAAATAGATAAAAAAAATTTCCATAAAACATGCGAGAAAAGTTGGAAATTGAGCACAATTCAAAGCTCTAAAACTTGGTCTAGACTACAACAAAAATCAATATAATGCTTCCAATCTAAATTATGATAGCAAATAAAGAAAACCCAGAAAGGAATTCAAGAGAGAAGATGGCTAGGATGATGAACTAGCTACAAAAAAAAAAAGTGAAGTAAAGAAAAGAGGGAATGCTAAGTGGAAAGATGAATGTAGAACTAGAAAGAAAAATAATGGGAAACTAAGGCAATGAAAATAAAACAATAAAAGAAAATTACTAACCTGAATTGGAAAGAATTAACAAAGAAATAACCAGAAATACAAAGAAAGAATAGAAAGAAAAAAATAATAATCAAAGTCTAGCTCCAAAGATCACTAGGCCAAGAATGTAAAGTTTTAAGGTTCTCTCACCCAACCTCTACTTGATTATTATTTATTGATGGCTAGCTTTCTAACTTAGAAAAGGATGAATTAAGGATGAAAGGAGATCTAGATCTAGGTTTTCAAGGTAGGAAAGTTAGATAGAGAGTGAAGGAGGAAAGCTAGGCGGAAGATGAGGTGGAGTGATGATGAAAGAGGTGACATGGTTGGTTTCTAATTTGAGAAAAAGGAGGGAGGTGTGGAACTCCTCCCTCCTAATGCATGGTAATTACTTAGAATGGAGATATAAAAAGGATAAAAAATGAGGTGAAAAAGGTAGGAAAAAGCTGGGTTTGAAGTGCTTTGAATGGACATAGATCTAGGGGTTTCCTAATTAGGAAACCACAAAAATTAACAACTATACATAGGGGAGGTGTCACTTTCTAGGAAGGTGGCTCCCTCAAGTAAAAAAACATGGAACCCTAGTTTATGTGGTGGAAAAAGAGTTACAAAATGAATTAGGAATGTGGGGTTTTCTCTCTTGATGGGTCGCTCAATGCATGATCATCTTACCTTTTACAATTCTTTATTAAGATCCCTTAAAAATCACACATTTAACATAGGATATTTGCTTGTTTTGATGCTCCAATCATTTGGCTCATGTGGCATTCATCCATTGCTTGATGGTTCATTCCTTAGTGTCTTAAGTGGCTTCAAGGCTTGAGTATCTTAACTTCCTTAGTCTTCCCTAGTTGGACTAGGAAACCTCATGTATGACTCCAATTCTCATGTGAAGTAATAAAAATGCATAAATTTTTGCACGGTTCATTTTAAACACCTTTACTTTGTTCCATGGGCTTCGTCCCTACACCCCTGGAGGCGTACAATGCCCTTTGCACCCCCAACAAGCTAACTTGAAGCTTGACCCACAAGAAACTTAGTGAAGAGCAATATAGGTGATTCATAGATCTAAGAGAAACATTAGATCATGTTCTCACTCCCTACTTAAGAGTAAAAAAATCTAATTAAATCCTACAAAATTATGATGATTCACAGACTTACTTTAGATTAGCTTTTGAAGTAGCAAAATATGAAACTTTTGAATCATTACATTAGAAGTGCATGCGTTATAAATTTTCAAAAAACCCTACAAATAACATTATATTTTATAACATGTTGGCTACTATTGGGTACGTTTTATACAAAATTGAATACTTATCACACCCTACAACTAGTATTTTGCTAGTCTCGAGCAAAATATGCAAATAATCATAAAAATAAAATGGTTGTCATTTTCGTAGGTACTCATGATTGCATTTAGCATATGTAATAACCCCTTAATCCCCTAGGTTACCCTTAGTGGACAAGCTATCACTCATGAGGGTGTGTAGTGAATGCACCCACAAAATTCAATAATGCTAAGTCCTTTATTTTATCTCAGAGAATTCTCATCTTTTAGCACTTTACTTGCTTTAACAACTTAATAAAGATGAATAAATAATTTTATGAGTCACTCACATACCAAAGCCATTTTATTACAATTCAATCTTGGAGTGCATATCTATGTACAACTACATAAGTCGAGTTCTAAATAGATATACTTATCTTTATTGGAAAGATGTCTTAACCTTAAATTCTCAATGGTAGACACTAAAAAATAAAGCTCTCAAAGAAAAGGGGTAAAACACTTTTCTCTCACTACGTGACTGAATTCAAAGATACTAATGGTTGACATAATTTCTTTTCAGCACGGATGAGACAAAGAAATGTGATCCCTCAAAATGGATGCTATTACCAGGACTAGTTGGGTAGTTCATCTTAATTCCTTCTTATTTATATCCTTATTAAAGTGATATTCTACCTAAGATCAATAGGTCTTTATATAGGATGAAACGTAGGCTTGGGTGAGGTTATGAAAAGATGGGTATAAAGATTTAAAGTTTCAAATCTAAGTAGAGGCCTTCAATTGATGCAGTATAAATTTTCAACTCTTGACTATAATGAAGTGAATATCTCTTTTGTATTTTGCTTTCTATTTTCTCAACTTTTCTTTACTTTTTTTGATACATTTTTCACTTTGTCTTGGATTTCTGAAAGGAATACTTTTTTGTACTTCTTTGAAGAAAGGCTTTCTTTATGTAGACACTTTTGATATTTTCACTTCTTTTTTCTAATTTTTTTACCATCTCTACTCATTTTTGAAAGGTAGGTAGTGCATATTCTTACTAGGGTTTCTTTGGGTTTGGGTAAATTGGGTTTAAGAAAAGAAAAGGCTTTTCAAAATGACTTAAAGGTCTAACTAGTGGTATAATGTATTGGCTAGGTTTTATGTCTCTAGGCTTGAACAAGGATGGCCTATATTATTTCTTAGGTTTCTTCAAACCTATCTAAGACAATAAATATTTAGGAAAAAAAGTTACTACTCCTTTTAGTTCTTGGCGTTTTGACAAAAACAAAGAATATTAGAATCTTTCAAATTTATGTACCTTGAAGAAAATTATAGAATTATTTATAACCCTCAAAAAGATAATAGCTCTAATACTCATATGGTATATAGGTCTCCATTGATTTCATCAGGGTCTTTAAGTTATAACCATCTATTAGTCTAGACTTATGTACTACGTGTAAATGTTTTTCGAGATTTAACTTTCATAAAATACATTAAATCATGAATAAAATACAAAATTAATCATATGCATACCCATTAAGAAGTTAATGTAGGAGAAATACTAAGCTTTTAAAAATCCAATTCTCATCACAATAGAGGAACTTTGACCTAAAAACTTAGAATTTTTTGATTTTTTTAACAAGAACATGAAGAAAAACTTCAGAAATCTCATGCATGTCTACACCCCCAACTTGAACAAAACATTGTCCCTAATGTTTTGAAATATAGGACACCTATATGATAAATGGGTAATGTAGAAGTGTGGAATTTTAAAATCATGGGTTGCCTTCTAGTGAGCATTAAGTTTAATGTCTTTAGCCATACATGCTATGCAATGATAACGATGAATGTTACTTTGATACATGTAGGTGTCCTTTGGACTTGCTAATGTGTTTCTGAAATACTGGTTCCTTAAGTAATGTTTCTTTTACTTTAGGGTTTATCAATTCTAGGAAGGGTTTTGACCTTCGTCCATTAACTTTGGATATCCTTCCATCATTTCCTATCTTGATGGCTTCATAAGGTTAAACAGTAGGTACTATGTAGGGTCTAGTCCATCGAGATCAAAGTTTTCCATGGAATAGATGCAATCTACAATTATACAAGACGATCCTTGAGTGAAGGACTTTCTTAAGATGTGTCTATCATGATGGCTTGTCATGTCATCTTTGTATAGCTTTGCATACTCATATGCATCTTTTCTTAAATCGTCCAACTCATTAAGTTTTGAAGTTTTCTATGGGTTCCAGTAGTGTATAAGTCAAAATTGAGCTTTTTGATGGCCTAACATGATTTATGTTCAAGTTCTACTAGTAAGCGTCAAGCCTTTCCATAGAGGAAGTGGTAAGGTGACATGCCTATAGGAGTTTTAAATGATGTATGATAGGCCCATAAAGCATCACCAAGCCTCAAATACACTATTACAAAAATGTTTATCCCCATCTGTTGACATCATATTCCTTTTTCCTATGCTCCTTAACTATTGACATCTAGCACATGCTAAGCCGTAAACATGCAAATTCTTGATGGCTTGAATCATTCAAAAATGAATACATGGCAAGTAACTAAAAGTAACCCAAGTGGTATTCCAAATAGAATCCAAGTATAACATGTAGTGCATGGAAAAGTGAGATTCATTGATAAACTAAAAGTAGAATTTACTAGGGCATAACAACATGTACACTACTTTGTGGCTTGGATCATTTAATAATAATCACATGGTAGGTAAATAAAGATAACTAAAGTAGAATCTCAAACAAAATTGGAGCATAACTTATAGGGCTTGAGAAACTAAGATTCATTGATGGAACTATAATAGAAATTTTAGAACATATACATCGTGCTTGCTAAATTTAAGGGCTATACCAAGTAGTATTAATTAGATTCCAACTTAAAACCCTTACCTCCTAAGGATCAACAATCACCCTTGATTTCCCTTTCAATTGGTGTCCTTGCTAGTGCCCAAACAAAATGGGTTTGTAGCTAGAATTGAGCTCCCTTTAGGGTGCACACTCTTCCACTAGGGGTTGTAGCTTCCTCCAAACTCCAATTCTTTCTTCCCTCAAGAACTCCCACTCTTGTCCATGCAAAAACCTTCCATAAATCTTTCACCACTTATCTTAACTTTTGAGCTCCCAAATCAGCTCAACATTAAGGAAAGAGGCAATTGGTTTTCAATGCTTGAAGCACCTTACTACTTGCAGTCCATGTCTGCCATGATCAACCCTTCTCCTCGTATCTTGTTCTTCTCTTTAGCAAACCTTACTCTTCTTTCCTTGCTACTAATTTCTCCTAGCTCCCTTTTCTATCATGCAATAGCCTTTAAGATCAAGGATTTGTGGATTCCATTTCCATCTCAGCTTCCCTTCCTTGTTCTAGAATCTCCATCATCTAAAGCTGCTTGCAAGGTGTCCAACTTTCAGCCCTCCTTTTGGCCACAATGAGTTTCCACATATGGGAGAGGATGAAGAGGGTTCTTGTTTGGTTTTTTTAAAGTCTCTATTTCTACTTAGGGAAGCACGTGGGATGCAAGCATGCCAACCCAACTCCTTCCTCATGTCCCACACAAAAATGAGACTGGTTGCATGTGTGCAAAGCCAGCCCATGAGCCTTCCTAAGTCTACCTTAATACTTTATATTTTAGTCATTTACATACACACCCTACTTTCCTATAGTTTGTTCTATTGTACCCAGAACTCCTTATGCCTTACTTTCAAGTACTTACACCCTTGTTATAGGCAATGTTTCTAGTTAATTTATCCACTCAATTGGAAAGTTAGTGTTCTCCTAACCACATTTTGCTAGAAATTAAAATGGATTAATGCATTGAACCCTAAGAAGCTAAGGTGAAAAAGAAAAGAAAAGAAAAAATCCCCCATTTTTTTGTAACTTCCATTATGTTATGTGGAGTTTACATAGTCAGTGGTATTAATAATTTCCATGTATATTATAAGGAGTTTACATAGTCATTGGTATTACACAAAGGCTCTTGCTACTAATACCAAAATTACTATTAAAAAAGATCATATCAACCTATAGGGGACTAAGTATGAGAATTATTTGGAAGCTAATTGTATAGGAGAACTTACTAGGTTTTTATTGGTTTCAGATAGCTCTTAGGAGATGTAGAGAGGATCCTCCTCCTCTACCTAATGATAGATCTACCACAACTGGGACACAGGTGTCACTAGTGACTAGCTTGATGCAGCATATTAGGTAGTCGAGCTCATATTCTAGAGGATGAGATAGTGACTAGAGGCTAACAGGGGTGGTGGTGAGGTTGTAGGAGGAATTGTGGTAGAGGACGATGTTCCCTAGGGAGACAACTAGCTTGAGAGTTTTAGGTAATTGCACTTAAGTTCTCTGGCAAGGATGGGCCAGAGAGTGCTGAAACATGGCTACATGAAGTTGAGTTGGCTTTTACAATGAAGGCCATTCTTGAGGCTAGATAGGTGGTTGTTGCCACTTTTTTTCTGACTGGTGATGCTGCACATTGGTGGCCAATAGTCGAGAGGAACTATTTTTAGAGTGGAGATATCATTACATGGTAGGATTTAGGACAACGTTTATGGAAAAGTTTTTCCCTTCGCATGTTCAGGAGTGGATGGAGTTGGAGTTTTTGAGTCTTAGTCAGGGCACATGGATGGTTGCACAATATGAGGTAGAGTTTACACATTTAGTCTAGAGGTTTGTAGCACCAAGCTAAAAGGTTGCGCAAAAATTTGACAAGGGATTGAATTTCATTCTAAAGTGAAGGATCTTCCCATCACTGCCTACCATTGTAGCCAATGTTGTGGCGTTATAATCCATTCTAGAGAGAGAGTCAAGAGGTCTGCTTGGAGAGGAAAGTCGACATTTTGGGCATACTACCTGGGGCTCAAATCAAACTAGGAAGAAGAAGATAGTGATCAGGAGTCATCCACCACCTTCATCAACAATGACATAGTTTGGGTTTCAGCCTAGAAGTGGTGAGGTTGATCACAGACAATCCCACCCAAGAAGAGATGTATAGGGCAAGGGGCCTACATGTTCCTTGTGTGGCCAATGGGGCCACATTTCTTGATATAGTACCTCGTTGAGGAGGGTAGTACCACCCTTGGGTCAGGCATCATAGTGAGATTAGGTGCTTGGATTGGATAGTTACCAAGTCAGGAGTTGATGTCGCATCCAAACCTTGCACAACATCCAGGTCAGGCTCCCAAAGGACAGGACCAAGTTTACTCTATCACCATCAACCAAGC
Source organism: Warburgia ugandensis (assembly GCA_035236585.1). NCBI lineage: Eukaryota > Viridiplantae > Streptophyta > Magnoliopsida > Canellales > Canellaceae > Warburgia > Warburgia ugandensis. The sequence continues at coordinate 84,370,185 of CP141126.1, forward strand.
TTGCCATCTAGTGCCATCTTGGAAGGTACACTATTGGTACATGATAGATTTGCTTGTGTGCTTATTGATCTAATTGCTACCCACTCTTTTATTTCTGTCATTTTTGCATCATGTCTAGACACAACTTTGAGTAGATTGGATTTCTCTTAGAGGTTAGCACATCGATAAGTGAACCGGCAATAGTATAGGAGTTCATATAGGATGTACCCATCTAGACGTTAGGTCAGGGAGTTGAGGGCCAATATGATAGCTTTGAATATGACAGATTTTGATGCCATCTTAGGCATGGATTGGCTAACTGAGTATGGGGCTATACTAGATTGCACAAAGACATAGATGACCTTGCATTCACCTAAAGGGCATACACTCATACTTTAGGGATGACTAGACACTTCTAGGGCCAGTATTATCTCAGCCAATCAAGTAGCACACCTAGTATCAAGTGGGTGTCAGGCCTACTTAGCATATGTTGAGGATCAGGAGAGGCCAATTCTTTGGCACGAGGAGAATGATGTAGTTTGAGACTTTGTCAATGTACTTCTAGAGGAGTTGCTAAGATTGCCACCTAGATGTGAGATGGAGTTTACCATTAAGTTATTACCGGGGCAGCTCCTATCTCAAAGGCTCCTTATTGTATGGCTCCAACAGAGCTAAAGGAGCTGGGATGGGGTTCATCACTATAAATTTTTAGCGATGCCATTGGGATGATGAACACTCCACTACATTTATGTACCTAATGAATTAGGTGTTTAGGGATTCTCTGGACAAGTTTGTCATCATGTTCCTAGATGACACCCTCATTTATTCTAGCAGTAATGGAGGAGCATCAGGAGCACTTGAGGATAGCATTGGGCACCTTGGAGGCACATTGATTATATGCCAAGTTCTCTAAGGGAAGATTTTGGTTAGACTGGGTCCATTTCCTTGGGTATGTAATCTCCAAGGATGAAGTAGTAGTCAATCCACAGAAGGTGGATGTAGTGGCCAACTAGCAGAGGCTCAAGATAGTGACATAAGTGCACAATTTTTTGGGTTGAATAGGCTACTACAGATGATATATTGAGGGGTTCTTTCACATGGCTCAGTTGTTGACTGCTCTAACGAAGAAAAGACCAAAAGTTTGAATGGACAAAGAAGCGTGAGAGAAACTTTCAGGAGTTAAAGAGGACTCTCACATAAGCACCAGTTCTATCCCTACCTAATGATAATGGAAGTTTCATTGTGTAAAGTGATGCTTCAAGTAAGGGATTAGGATGTGTTCTCATGTTGTGTGGTAAGGTAATAGCTTATGCCTCCAAATAGCTAAAGAAACATGAGAAGAATTACCCCACATGATCTGGAGCTTACCATTATTGTATTTACATTGACGATTTGCTAGCATTATTTGTGTGGAGAGAAGTTCAACATGTTTATAGACCACAAGAGCCTCAAGTATATCTTTACTCAGTGTGACCTCAACATAAGATAGAGATGTTTGCTAGAATACTTGAAGGACTTTGACTTTACCATTGAGTATCACCACTGGTAGAGCCAACATTGTTGTAAATGTACTTAGAAGGAGATCTAGTGGTATCATTTCGAATATGACTATACGGTCTACCTATTTAGATTGGATCCTACAAGCTTAATAGTCATGTGCATATACATAGAGTTTAGTAGAGAGAAATGGTTTTGAGAAGGGCGCCAATGAGGAATTCATTTCCACAGTTGATTAGTAATTCCAAATACAGATGGATTACTGACAAGACATATTGAAGATGGCCCATTGTTTTAAGTTTTTGTGGATTACGGAGGTATTAAGATGTACCACAAGATGAAGAGGTAGTTCTAGTGGGCCAAGATGAAGAAGGATATTGGGGATTGTGTCATGTGCTACATGACTTGAAAAATAGTCAAGGCGAGCATCAAAGGCCTACGGGGCTGTTATAAACTATTGAGCTTCCTATATGGAAGTGGGACCATGTGACCATGGACTTCGTGGTTGGGCTGCCCGGAATTTGCTAATGGGCATGATGCCATTTTAGTTGTCATGGATTGACTAACGAAGTTGGCCCATTTCTTACTGATTTAATAAAACAAATCCTTAGAGAACCTTGCTAAGTTATTTATTAGGAAGATTGTGAGTTAGCATGGCATACTTGTTGGTGATCATCTTAGACAAAAATGCTAGATTTACTTCATGATTTTGGCGTAGTATTTAGGAGGGGCGAGGAACTTTTATGCGTTTGAGTAGTGCATTCCATCCCCAGATTGACGGGCAGTTAGAAATGACCATTTAGATGTTAGAAGATAGGTTGAGAGCATGTGCACTAGATTTGAAGGGTTTTTAGGATGAGCATCTTCCATCCATGGAGTTCACCTATATCAATAGCTATAAGTTCAGCATTGGCATGGCATCGTATGAGGTACTCTATGGTAGACCTTGCTATACTTTGACCTATTAGAGTAATGTTGGGGAGAGGTAGTTCATCAGGTCTGAGCTAGTCAAGCAGTGAGCAGAGAAGTTGAAATGCATTCGAAGGAGTTTGAAAGTTGTGAATAGTTGACAGAAGAGCTATGCTGATTTGAAGAGGAGTGACATCAAGTTCTAGGTGGAAGATCACATTTTCCTAAAGGTGTCTATGACAAAAGAGGTCACGAGATTTGGAGTGAAAGGTAAGTTGAGCTAGAGGTATGTAGATACCCATTTGAGATCCTGAGAGGGTTGGATGAGTCGCTTACAGATTGGCTCTACCACCTTCACTTTTTATGTGCATGATGTTTTTTGTGTATCAATGTTGAGGAAGTACATGCTGGATCTTACAAATTCCTTGGATCACCAACTGATATATAGTCAAATCTCACATTCCAAGAGTGGCTAGTTTAGATTCTATATATGAAGGAGAAGACATTATGAACTAAGATGATTCCTCTCATCAAGGTTCTGTGGCAACATCACATGGGTGAGGAACAAGCGGGAAGTGGAGGATGATATGAGATTACACTTTCTAGAGTTGTTTTGATCTATTTACTATACTCCCATGCAATTTTGAGGATAAAATACTTGTAAAGGGAGAGATTGTAATACCAATTAATATGTAGACTCCTTATAATATAAATGGAGATTACAAAAAAAGGGGAATTTTTCATTTTAATTTTCTTTTTCACCTTAGCTTCTTAGGGGTTCAACACATTAATCCATTTTAACTTCTAGTACTATGTAGTTAAGAGAACACTAACTTTCCAATTGAGTGGTGAAATTAACTAGAAACTTTTCCTTAAACAAGGTTGTAAGGAGTTGAAAGAAAGTTGCAAGCATTTCTGGGTACAATAGAACAAACTATAGGAAAGTAGGGTGTGGATATAAATGACTAAAACATAAAGTATTAAGGGTAGAATTGGGAAGGCTCATGGGCTAGGTTTGCATTGTGCAACCAATTCCATTTTCATGTGGGACATGAGAAAGGAGCTAGGTTGGCATGCTTGCATCCCGCATGCTTCTCTAAGCTAGAAATAAATACTTTAAAGCCAAAAGGACCATCTTCATCCTTCCCCATATGTGGAAAGACATTGTGGCTGAAAAGGAGGGCTGGAAGCTAGATTCCTTGCAAGCAGCTTTTGACAATGGAGATTCCAGCCTAAGGAAGGGAAGTGAGCTAGAAATGAAAGCCACAAAGCCTTAATCTTAAAGGTTGTTGCATGATAGAGAAGGGAGCTGGGAGAAATTAGTAGCAAGGAAAGAAGAGTAGGGTTTGGCAAAGAGAAGAACAAGATGGAAGAAAGGAAGGGCTGATCATGTGAGTCATGGATTGCAAGCAATAGGTTGCTTTAGGTGTCGAAAACCTGCTACCTATTTCCTTAATGTTGAGCTGATTTGGGTGCTCAAAAGTTAGGGTAATTGGTGAAAGATTTAGGGAAGGTTTTGGAATCAACAAGAGAGAGAATTCTTGAAGGAAGAAAGGATTGGATCTTAGAGGGAGCAGTAGCTCCTTTTAGAAGAGTGTGCACCTTATGAGGAGCTCAATTCTAGATGCAAACCCATTTTGTTTGGGGGCTAGCAAGGCCACCAATTGAAGGAAATTAAGGGTGTTTCTTGATCTTAAGATTTAGGGGTTTTAAGTTGGAATCTAATTAATACTACTTGGTTATAACCTGCAATTTTAGCAAACACGATGCATATGCTCTAAAACTTGAGTTGTAGTTCTATCATGAATCTTAGCTTACGAAGCCCTATAGTTATGTTTAGATTTTTTTTGAAATTCTACTTGGGTTATCTTTATTTACCTACAATATGATTGTTATTGAATGATCCAAGCCATCAAAGCAATGTGCATGTTGTTATTCCCTAGTAAATTCTAATTTTGATTATTGGTGAATATTAGCTTTCCATGCATTACATGTTATATTTGGATTCTGTTTGAATACCACTTGGTTTCCTTTAATTACTTACCATGTATTCATTTTTGAATGATTCAAGCCATCAATTTAGTATGTATGTTGTAAATGCTCTAAAAGTCCAAGTTTTGGATAATTGGTAAAACTCAGTTTCTCATGTTCTGCATGCCATCTTTGGTAATCCTGAGTTTTTATCTTTGAAACCATGGTTGGAGTTGATATTTGGATTATGTGATACAATGTATGAGGAGGGTGTATGATGTTAAATTTAAAATGCTTAGAGGAATTTTTTGAAGGTATTTGGCATTTTAAGTAGGCGTGTTATTCTACGACATGTTGGGCAAGGAATCAAATGCCTAGTTCCAAGCAACATTTGGCTTGACTTTTACTTGGGTAAAGGCCAGGGAAATTGGAGAGTGAAGTTCTCATCTTGTTTCCATTGAGTGTAAATGAGTGTGGTAATGTTTCCTATACTTAAATTGGCTAATTGACAATGATTTTCCAAAGAGCTAGAAGGAAAAATTTGTTGCAATTTCTTATAGATTTTTGTAGGAAATTGACGTCCAAGATTGCTTGGTAAATGCCGCCATCTCTTTCCTTTTTTGGTTGTTGGAGGATAAAATATGTTATGGGGATGTGTGCTTGCTTATCAAGAACAAATATTATCCATTAGCCAAGTTCCTAAGGGGTGATGGGGATAAATCAACCAAATTTCCTTTATATTTCTACCAGAAATTAATGTCCCATAGAACTGTGGAAAGGTCTTGGTCAATGATGTTTGTTTACACTTGGACATGGTGACATGGATGCTAGAGTGATTTAGGCATGAGGTGAAAACATGATAAACAAATTTTCCATGGGAAACTTGTGCTAAAGACATAAATCTTGAGGATGTAAAGGAGTTCAATTTCCTACAATTAAAGTAGGAAATCGATGCCTAGAACTTATCTCCTCGTGAGTATTGGAATGCCATAAGGTAAACTTAATAATTCAGTAACAAATGCATAAACTACTAACCAGCATGAATTATGAGGAGGATAAGCACAAAGGTAAGGTGGTATGTAATACAATTAATGACAATGTACATGTGCTGAAACATTATACAAGCTAAGGGAACCACTCTAAATGGCATATAGACCCAAAAATGCAAACCTAAATTGTTACATGGCAATACTACCCTAGTGATGATTAGCGACTTAGCTCAAACTACCTTAAGGACATGCAACCAACCATGGAATGGAAAGAAAAGGATAACTAAACTCTAAAGGAATATAAATCCTCTATGGAAATGGGGATAGTAATAAGGGAAAATCTGAGACCTTAAGGCATATCCCTACTAACAAGCTTGTGCATTTTGGTAAGAAGAACTTTTAATGTGTTCTTACAAAGTAGCATAAACAAGACACACTGATGTATGTCTTTAAACCAACTAGTAAATACTTTGATGACTTATACTATGATAGCTTCAGTCGTTGTCATTCCACTAGTATTTCCTATGTGAACAAGGAAACAAGTCTCCTACTTGTAGGATTTGGGGTTTGAAATAGTGATGACATATGAATCATGGCACTATGTATGGAAAGTCCTACACTTTGCAAATAATTTGAGATTTCTTAGTTATGCATCAGATGATGTGAAACCTAAACCTTTCTATTTTTCTAGTTATAATTGAATTAGAAAGTGATTTACCAATTTGAGTTGCTCGACTAGGTAGACCCCTAGGCAAATGATCACTGAGTAGTTGCAAGGCCTATTAATGGCCTAAGAGAGTTGGACCTATCCAGGAGCTTTGGATAGTGTGGGATGTGTTTTTTGATGGACTAGGAGAGTTGGATGGTCTAGGAGCTTTGGACACTGTGGGAGGTCTCTGTTGGCATGATAGGTGTGCCATGTGCTTGTGATAGCACTAAATTGTCTCCCCATGTGTTATGCATGTGTACTTGCATAATTTGGTGAGCATATTTGTAATACACATTATTCTCCTCATCAAAGTGTCTGATCATACCTTTCATTAGCCAGGATTTACTGATTGAATTTTAACTAAGTCTATATTTTGAGAGGTTTTTTAGATATTTCCAAGTAACATGTTGTTTGTGCTAGACTTGAAGTTATTGTTCTATTTAAGCATACCCATGATTATACATGCTCTAATTTTGTTTATGCAACTCTAATTAAATTAGAGCACATTATATTGGTAGATAATTACATCTCTTTTGCCATTGGTTAGAACATGCCTTGGTACTATTTATTACTTATCTACATATGCATCTATACTATTGGTTGTCTTGAAATTTGGGAGGACTAGTAGTATTAGCTTTATTCCAAGGTGAAAATTTTAAGGTCACTCCCTACAAACATTCGGGAAGATATTTCGATAGGGCACAGAGTCGAAGAGGAGGCACCTCCATAGCCAAGTGGTATGCATAGTATTTTTGATGTATGTGAGCAAAGAAGCATCTACTTATGTTAGAAGTTGAATTTTGTAATAAACTATATTTACTAGCTTGAACTATAAGTTGAAGCTTGATATTTAGATAGGTTGTAAATTGTAACGACTATAAATGGAAGTGTGCTTTTAATAGTAACATATGTTATAACTAGTAGATGCTATGGCAAAGAAATTTGATTTAGCGCACTTTTCCTTATTTTAATCTATGTGAGAAGATTTCACTTGTGACATCTAGTTTGATTATGGGTTCTTTTAAATATATAGATGTTATCCCTTTTCTAACTTGTTTTCAAAATAAAAGAAATTTCCAAATATTTTTAAAAAAAATTGAGATGTGACAGATTTTGTTATCAAAACCTAGGTCTTGCTACCCATAACTAAATTACCATGAAAATAGATGATATCAACTTATAGGGAACTAAGTATTAGAATTTACTAGAAGCTAGCTGTATATTAGAATGTACTAGGTTTTTTATATATTTCCAATGACTCCTAAGAGATGTAGAGAGGATCCTCTCTTCCACCTAATGTCAAATCGACCACCATTGGGACATAAGGTCTCATTGGTGACCAGCCTGATGCAGCAGATGAGGTGGTCAAGCTCATATTCTAGAGGATGAGATAGTGAATAAAGACTACCAGGGGTGTTGGTGAGGCTGCATGAGGTATTGAGATAGAGGATGATGGTCCTAAGGGGGACAACATGCTTGAGAGATTTAGCCCGATTGGGGATAAGTTCTCTAGCAAGGATAGGCCAGAGAGTGATGAGACATGGCTACATGACATTGAGTAGATTTTTGCAATGATGACCTTTCCTGAGGAGAGACAGGTTGTAGTTGCCACTTCTATTCTGACTAATGAAGCTGCACATTGGTGGCCAATAGTCGAGAGGACCTATTTTGAGAGTGGAGATGTCATTACATGGTTGGATTTTAGGGTAGTGTATACAAATGAGTTTTTCCCTCTTCATGTTCAGAATTAGAAGGAATTGGAGTTTTTGAGTCTGAGTTAGGGCACATGGACAGTTGCACAATATGAGTAGAGTTTGTGCAATTTAAGAGTTTTCCCCCCGAGGTTTCTAGCACCAAGCTGAAGGCTACACAGAAGTTCTTGCTAAGCCTCGTTAATTAGTGTCCTTTCTAGGCCCCAAAGAAATTGGGTTTGTAGCTGGAATTGATCTTCCTACAGGGTGTGCACTCTTCTAGTTGGGGCTGCAACTTCCTCCAAGCTCCAATCCTTTCTTCCTTCAAGAACTCCCTTTCTTGTTGATACCAAAACCTTCCCTCAATCTTTCACCACTTACCTTAAACTTTTGAGCACCCAAATCAGCTCAACATTAAGGAAAGAGGCAATAGGTTTTCAATGTTTGAAGCACCTAGCTACTTGCAGTCCATGATTCCCACAATCAGTACTTGTCCTTGCTTCCATCTTGTTCTTCTCTTTGTCAAATCCTACTCTTCTTTCCTTGCCACTGATTTATCCCATCCCCCAAGAACCTTTAAGATCAAGGCTTTGGGGATTCCATTTCCAACTCACTTTCCCCTCCATGGCTGGAATCTCCATCATCCAAAGCTGCTTGTAAGGGTTTTCTGCTTCTAGCCCTTTGTTCAGCCACAATGAGTTTCCACATATGGGGGAGGATGAAGAAGCTCCTCGTTTGGTTTTAAAGTCTTTATTTCAAACTGAGGGAAGCAAGTGGGATGCAAGCATGCCAACCCAGTGCCTTCCTCATGTCCCACATGTAAATGGAATTGGTTGCATGCATGCAAACCCAGCCCAAGAGCCTTCCCAATTCTAGCCTTAATACTTTATGTTTTAGTCATTTACATCCACACTATAGTTTGTTCTATTGTACCTAGAACTCCTTACACCCTTGTTCTAGGAAAAGTTTCTAGTTAATTTCTCCACTCAATTGGAAAGTTAGTGTTCTCCTAACTACAACTTAAAATGTTGTAAGAAGCTCTCAAGGATCTATGTAGGGATTCAAGATTCTCCATCCTTGAACTTCAACTTTTGTGAAAACAAACCCACTATGATAAAACCCAAGAAACTCAAAGTTCTCCATTATGATATTTAGGTTTCATCCCATGATTTAAAAGAAGAGAGATGAAAAAAAATGCAAATAAAGAGAAGAAAATTAAATAAATTATTTTTTGGAAATTATTTTTGAGGAAATTAACTCTTTCTTCAAGGTTTGAGAATTCTCATTTTCTTATCAAGGGAGAATTGGAAATTTCTCTAATCCTTTAGACTTGAAGGAAAATGGTCACTCTTATGTAATTCAGTAAATATAATGGTAGTCCTATTAGAAAATCCCTTTAAAAATTTCACTAAAGAGGAATGGTAATTAGAAATCTTATTTTGTCTTCTAAAAGTAAGAATGAAAATAGAAAAAAGAGTGAAAAGTGGTTTTCTCTTCTAAGAGAGAGAACTGAATTTCCTAGGATAAAGATTCCAATATCCCATATGAAATTTAATTATTATGCCCAATGTAGTTTAGGAATTGGGATTCTTGTTTTATTAGGGATTGGGATTATTGCTTTAGAAGAACCTCTAAAAATTTTAGAAGAGTTTTTCTCAAATTAAGGTCCCGATGCTTAATCTACGTGTAAGAGAAAACCCAAAACCAGAGAGATATTGATGCAAAGAATGTTAGAAATGTAAGAAAGATACCTAGGATGAGATTTTTTTTGTACTTATCTACTCTATTCCATCTATTTTTTATGCATCAAATGAGGTAAGAGACCTCCTATTTATAGAAATTAGAGGTGGCATAAGTGGAAATTCCAAGCACAAGTAAGGGAATTTCAAAAACTTAAATTTTTAGGGTTTTAAGGCTTTGGGTTACTTTCACAAAGTCTAGAGTGCTTAGACTTTGTGAGCATAAGGTGGCTTTCCATAGTGCATAGCCACTGTGCAAAAGCTTTTTACTTTATGATTGTGAACTTTTTGGCATCTTGAGTTTGTAGTCTTAAAGTTAAGGTTTCCTATTTGTGAAAATATCTTAAAGAAAGCAACTGATGTACCAGATTTAGTGAGAACTTGAGAGTTGATATTGATTCTAATAGTGACTTTAAGATTGTAAAATCTAACTCTACTATTGTAAAGTCCCACTTTGCAATCTTGAAATCTACATTTATTTTTTTGAAAAACTTGATTTTTGAGGGTTTTGATAAAATTTATGTTGGTGCACTACATAGGGTTATAATCTCATAGATAAATCAATTAGCTAACATCTTTGAGATTCACAAAATAAAAAATGGGGTGACTAAAGTTGTAAAACAATTACAAATTGTGATATAACTAGTATCATGTAAAATACGACAATTTGGTGTTGCGCCTAGCAATATGTGCTAAAATAAATGATGTTGTGTGCTTCAGTTGTTTGTCACCCCTGAAAACGTGTAAAGAAGATCACACAAACATATATAATAAAATAGACATAATTGTAAACGTGATTCATATATGAAAATTTAGTTTCATGACAACTTTATCAATAGGAAAGAAGTTCTATATAGTTTCACTATAAATATATATACAATAAAAATTAAAAACAAGACAATAAAATAAGCCTTTCAAGATTTGTGCATAGAGTCTAAGCTAGGTATTTAAGAGATAAAAGGATAAAAGAGTAACATACTCGGTTAGGGAATTAAGAAGATATGTAGTTTAACTGAATTAAAAGTGAAACAACCACAAAGATAAAATAAGAAGCTATAGTTTAACAATGATGCACAATATTATATATATATATATATATGTCAAGTATGATTATAACCAAAATAAATTATAAAATTTAAACATACTAGATCTGATTCCAAAATCAATATACCACCAGCTAGCAACATCAATGTGCAAAATCCACCAAAAAGAAATAAGAAGTAAATAATCTTGATCCACCATTGTTTGGATGGCAATACAACAAATCTAATGATTGAAACTAGCATCGGGAACGTATCATGGTTAGAAAATTAATAAGTAAATGACATGCATCCTAAAAAAAATATTTTGATGTGGGTTTTATATAGATTTAAATTAAGGTTAATATAATGGATTTTAAAAAAAAGTTAGGTGCATGCATCCACCAATGCACAACATCTAATCCTAATCACCCATAGGAGAGACTTCAGCTCGCTCCACTACACTAGAAGGCTTGATTATGTTTGTGATACTTGATCTAGGCACCCCAAGTTCTCCTGACATCCTCTTAATCATTCTCATAAGAAGCTCATTTGCTCGACCGTTGATTCTTTCATCCAAATTCTCGTATATTATCCTCAATTCATTAGCTAGGATCTTATATTTTTCCTTCAATTGTTGTAGCTGTTCTGTGGTTTTAGATTCTGTTGGGTTAGTCATTGTATATGTCAAAAAGGAGACACACCTTGCCCATATGTCTGTAAATACCCATTCTTGTCTTGTCCGAGTACAAGAGATCAAAGACCATTTCCACTAATATCTCTCACTCTACCTATATGTTGTCTCCCTCGTGTGATGCTATCTCTATAAAAAAAAATTGCAATGTAAAAACAAGTTCTTAAATATTATAATTATAAAGGGCACAGATATGGGCACGAACAGTTTTAATATCTACAAGAATTGTAATGGTAAATTGGGTAAATTCCCATTTACCTGCCAGCTACTCTAATATTTAATAGTGAGGGTCTCTCTCTCTCTCTCTCATGTCCCTAAAGGCGAGTCTTTTTTACAGTAGAGAAACCACGGATTGTTACTACTAGAAAAACTAAATTTTTGTAACCCATTCTCACAGCTTATAAATGATTTCCACTAATGATTAGCATCTTCCCAAGCTCTTCTACACCATATAAATGATCAATTGCTAAAAAAAAAAATCTTTAACATTTCTACAATATAAGAGCTTTGCCAATAGTGAAACCCACCATGACTCTATTTGCATTATGAAAACCAAGAAAATAAAATAACGTGTTAGTTACTTTTCTTCCCAAAACTTGGAGCTTAACATTTAACATAAAAGATCCATGCATATCTACCAAATAATGATAAAATACTCACTCACCGATGACTTACAGACAAAAAAGGTATAAAAATTTGATAAAGAGAGTAATCCTAAGTTGAAATTCCTAAACATTGAGTTGAGGCAAAGCTCGTAAAGAAGAGTGTAAAAATTGCCTAATCGGAGGAAACAAGCTTGAAACAGATAGCCGGGCAAAGATCAAGCCCATGTTATTAACATAAAACAGAGCATGGTAGAGTTAAATCGCTATTTCTTCGCATAAATACAGCATCCCATGTGAAAATGGGTAGGAGTACTGAAAGTAGAGTTCATCAATTGGGCACCCTTATAGATAGCTTTGAAAAGATTTTATGGGGCTAGTTGAAAGAACATATAGCTCAATGTTCTTCGTGATGTAAGCCATTCATTTGCTAGTCCCATGCCCATAAGCTTTCGCTACTGCATACTGCATAAACCATGACTATCCAAATCCCCACAAAGCTAAAATCTTCACTTAGCCCAAAAAACAAATAGAGAGCCAACAGAGAAAATATTACTCTTACCTGAGCAATCTACTTTGCTGGTCCCTCAACTTTTGATTGTGTCTTCTCCACAAATACTATCCGTAGAAATAATTGTTCCATCGTTAAAAATGTTAGCAATATCTATTTCTAACCAAAGCCTCCCACAGAGAAAATGGGTGTTTCATAATTGCAAACCATTTTTCCCATCAGCAGTCTTTTTCCTCTTTGAGATTGCCGAAGATACAACTGAGAGAGAGAGAGAGAGAGAGAGAGAGAGAGAGAGAGAGAGAGAGAGAGAGATGTAGCAAAGAATGGAGGGATTATAAGGCAGAGTTGAAAGCAGATTTTATTTTGCGGCGATAGATGAGTAAAACCTGAATAGTGGGACGAGTTTTGGGACTCTTAAGGCAGGCAACGTATTATAGCAATCAACAGTATATCTATGTCCTTTCCTTTTCTTTTTTTCTTTACTGGGCCTCTCTTCCTCTTCGTGCCTACATCTAGTATTAATATTTAAATTGAAATCAATTAAATGCAATTTAATTACATTCTATATATTACTATTTCCAAATAATGTAGTCATAATAGTAAATATATTGAACATAATACTAAAACTGTCAATTTCTCCCGGAACAAACAACAAGTTGTTCCTGCTCTAACGCTTGTGTTGGACGGGGCCTATTGCAAGGGCCAGGGACCCAGAACACGGCTACGTCTAATATTACAACTTGAGTGCTCCATTTATGTCCTACATGAAATACGTAAACAAAATTTCAAATTAATTGATTTTCTGTACCATCTATAACTCAACGATTCGTTAGGCAGGCGAAAAAACATACATTCACTTAATCAGATACATGAGGAATCAGGATTTGGACATGGAGTCATCTCATCAACATGATCTAAGATCATAACTTCTTGGTGATCATGCCTGGTATTTTGGGTCAGTGTTATAGGAGTACTAATTGCTAACATCATCATTATCAGCAAATTTGACATTTCAAACTTGTTGTTCACTACATTGATTGCTTTACCAGTCTACCTTGTTATCATTTGTACGCTCTCTTGTATTCATAATGATCAAATCTCAAGGTGCATTTTACTAACAACACGCCGTTCTGCTTTGTTTTGCTGGCAAAAGGCTCATCGAGCACATCATCAGTACTTAAAAAGATGTCTAAATTCACGAAACAGAACTTCAGCTCATCTTTCTCCACTCCCTACCTAGAGTTGGAAGATCAACCAGTCACCTTTAAAAAGTACAAGTTGAGTATTCCGTCGTAGTTCAATTCATTGATGTCCATTAATATATTATAGTAATCAATATCACCCTCGACAGGGTTTAGTCCCTTACGATTGAAAATATTGGTCTCTTCACAATGACCTCAACTCCACTATTTTGCTAGTATTTTCTTATCTCACAGTATTTCGTATAAGATCTGACACCATTCACAATAAGCCTAGAATATCCAAGGGGTGCTCTGGCAGGACCCTTGGCTGTATATCTTCATTAATGATGTTAATATATGGTAGAAAATAAACTCCATTAAGGAACTTTTTGGATGCATGCTGCATGTCCTGCGACTTCATTTACATTACTCTTACTCCTACTTCCCTATGCTATGGGTTAAATTAATTCCCCTATCTATGCAGATTGGTATTCCATGTCTACACCTCCAGTGCTATAGGATTTAGTAGCTTATATGTTTGTTCTCTGCAGATTTCTACAGCAGATCTTGTCACTAACCATCCTTTCAGTAAAGGCAGAGAATCAATTCCCATTAGGTCATGGATTAATTATTTTTTTCTTTTAGATATTTACTTCCATTCTTATCTATATAATCAATACCTTATGGGCTTCCATACTAAGCTTAAATACAAAGAAAAATAACCTTAGTCTACTAGGCAAAAAGGGAAGAAGTTTCAACCCCCTTGGAATGTGTTCCTAATTGTAGACCCCCAATTTTGGGCCTCCCTTATCCATTTAAAGTTGAATTTTAATCCATGATGATGGTTTGTTCTCACTTAAGGAAGCCTATAGACGATAAGAAGTACTAGGTATGATCCTTTCAAGAAGCCTGCTACTTATATAAATCATTGAAAAAGTCGCCCAAATTGGGGCTTGTGCGCCAACATATGCAACCATCACTTGAAAATGAAGAGCACTCACCACTGGCCACTTGACGTTATTTCTAAAGTCTTCCATTTGAAAATTAAGGGCTACATACAAAAATGGCTCACTGCATACATGCAATATTATCAAAGAAAGACAAAAAAAATTAGAATAATCTAGAAAAGGTAAGCTCCAAACACACATTGAAGCACACACCCGAATTCATGGAAAATAGAGCATGCACCCAACAAAGACGAATACATGCTCATCCCTCTTTAGAAACTTTCTAGGAGAGAATCTTTCAAATATTCATATGTACTAGTAAAATTTCATGCATATGGTTGAAAATTCATGTACATAGACTAAAAATTCATGTTTATGAGTAGACTTTTGTGAGAAGTAACCAAACAACCGAAACACCCCCTATTTTCACCCGCTAGTGTAGCCTTTATAGAGGGGTAGATCATTAATAAATGACATGGATGGATATAGTATCATTTAATCTTATAAGAAGGAGACTATCCTCGTAAGGAGCCCTATTCTTGAAAATCACATCCATTAAGAGTTAAGAATTATTTCTTCATAGAAAACACTTGGAGGGAATTCAATACAAACTTCTATATTCTAAAGTAGCTTATTAGAATCACTTGTCTTTTGATTTTCTAGTTTTCTATATTATTTTAGTCCTTCCTCCTCAGGTATAGTCTCTCCACTTATCACTCATTTTATTTATTTTCTACTTTCTAGAGTTGGTTAATTTCTTAGAATAACAAGATACAAAATAATTTTTAAATTTTGTGCTAGATTTAATTTTCTGATTTGTAGGTTAGTTTCCTTTTAATTGGGTAGGCCTTGAGGAGATGGGAAGGAGGAGAGGCAACCTCCCTCCTTCCTTGAGGACCCTCCATCATAGCCAAGGTAGAGGTCCCCTTCCTTCTCAATAGATTGTGGAGTTCATCAACCTTATAATACTAGGTGTGATCATGCATGTTTTTCTAAAATTATATAGAAATTACAATAAAATTTTCAAATTGAGCATGTATCCTAGGATTTTATGATTTAATCATCATTAACTCCCAATTCTCAACTTATAATATCTCAAAAATCTCATGTCGTATAGACTAGTCTTGTATTGGGTAGGTTGGTGCCTAACCCTTCCAACCTCATAACTAAGCACTTATCCAATCTCTAATATTGAAACTCAAGACCTTAGAGCTAAGCACTTATCCAATCTTTGGTATTAAAACTCAAGGCCTTAGAGCTATTTTCTCTCTATTTAATGACTCAATACATCATTAATTTAGGCATTCACCCTAACCTCATAGAGAATCACCATACACCTACTAAGGTGGGTAAAGAATATGAATAAGGTTCAAAATTCCCACTACAACTCTTCCTAGCAATTCCTTAGGATTGATTAGATTGATTGTTCAAAAATGCATTCACGTAGTTGCATATGTAGAACCTAATTGTAGTACATTATATGAGACACTTGATTCTTGAACAAAACATAGAACATATACACTCAAAATGTACCTAATAAGAGAAACAAAGTAATCTCAAATTGAAATCATGGAAGCTAAAATTAGTAAATTACAAAGAGGTGAAACAAAAAAATATTAATTGTGGTGTGATCAAACCTCATTTAGCATGTTGCATGAACATACTCATTCATTGGATCATGAGCTTCATGTTGCATACCCTGAACCCCTAAGTCCTAGTAGACTAATAAATCATTGTGGAAGGTCATCAAGAGGTCATAACTTGGTGAATGGAAGTGGTTGACGAGTCTAGCAAAAAGCTCTCTGTTTAGCATCCTCGACATGCATAACAAAGAGCATGCCATGTAATTTTGACATGGGTTCTTAAGCATTGTAGTGCAAACCCCTTGCATGAGGTATAAAGCTAGCATTGTGTTGAGGGGTCCCTTAGCTTTAACCCATTGCATAGCCCAACATGAGCATCATGTGTATGTAGATTGAACCATAGGCAGCCTGATGAAAAACCTATAGGACACATAGGTAGATTTAAATTAGGGTTTGCTGGATATAGGGTCCAGAACTAGGATAATGTTTGAGGTGACACTTGAAGCCATCTATTCAATTACCATCAAGTCACACTAGATCTATGGTTTGAGAGTGATTGCAAACCTCTTGAATGGTTCTCATGTGCTTGTCAGGAGGTCAAAGAGGTGACTGGATGACTAACAAATTGATTCCCTCCTCTTCACATTCTAACTTTCACCTAATCACCTTTTAACCTCACACCTTCAGAGTTAGAAGCCTTTCCCAATCCCATTATAGCAAAATGTAGCACCAACCCTATCCTTTGAAGGAGCCACAAACAAGATGTACAATGAAATGGATGTTATGAGACTGGCAATGAACACCATATCAGAGGAAAATGCAACTTTTGAAAGGCACTTATTGAGAAAGGGTTAGGGATCCAATATTAAATGTAACAAAGGTTGCAGGTAGCCACAAGGTGGATGTGGAATCACTTAAATTATTTTCCCATGATGGAGTCACAAAAGATTTTCAAATGCCTAAGATAGAAAATTGCAATGGAAAAGGATCTCCCAAAACCCGCTTGTGTCTATCTAAATAGTCTTGACTCCCACTAACGACTAGTTGGCCCATCTATTCCATAGGTCCCTTATAGGTGACGCTTATCTTGGGTCTTGATTATAGATAAATCCACCACTTGGACATGGGAGGATTGGCTAGATTTATTTACCACCCAATTCAATTACAATAACTAGGAAGAAGTCACCAAAAGGATTTAGATTGGGTTACACAAGAACCAAAAGGAATAATTTCTACATTTCTCACTAGATTCCGTGAAAAGTTGGCAAAATGTTGTCAAACCAATAAAGTATGAATAGATGTAGATCATTTTGAGAAATCTAAATACCAACTATCATCCAACCTTGTATTTATAGGTCTTTCCCAAAAGGAAGCTCTGAAAATAGCCAGACATAATACTGAGTGTGGATATATGATAGGAATCCTCTTGCTTATGGATAGGACAAAACAAGTTTGAGAGGACCTAGCTAGTAGGAGTAGCTCCACTATGAATGTAGCACCCAAAGTGGAACACATTCCTCCACACTTAGATTCCACAAATAGTACACCCTTAGTATCACTTATCAGAAAGCCCTCAAGAGTCTTTTGAAATATAATGCGATTTAGTTTCCTTTCCAACTATAAATTATGCTCCAATGATTAAAGAAATTATCATAAAGCCCTAAAGCATGTGTGTTGGTATCGAAATTTTCACGCTTTCTGTAATGACCCCGAATTTTTGTAAATTATTAAGGAAAATTAATAAAGTTTGAATTTTTAGAAATTAAAATTTGGAATATTAGGTTATTGAAAATTCTCTTTTTATAGAGATTATATTATAAATTAAAAAATAGAAATTATGGATGTACTTGGAAAACTGATCGTAACAACATTAAGTACGTTCAATTCTGAGTTAAAATGAAAATTCCTTAATTTTTCCATTTGGGGGTAAAATGGTAATTTTACCCATATCCCATATCCAAGAAATAAGACCTCAATATTCATGAAGTACTTAGAAATACGATTCCAACGCCACTAAGTACGCTCGATTCTGAGTTCGGACAAATATTGCCTATTATTCTCCAATTTTAGAGTTAAAAAGGGCAAAAAGGTCTTTTCACATAAAAGTGGGGCCCACAAAGTGGGCCAAGTTTCTAGAAGCACCAATAATTTCTCAATGCATTATTGCTGGTAGTGGAGATAGTAGTGGAGATTGTAGTGGGAGTGGAGAATGCATTAGTAATTAAAAATTCTAAAGTAATAAAATATCTTATCAAAAGAAATGATAAAAAATTCAAATTTGGCTATAAATATGTCCCAAAAATTTCCAAAAATTTTCACAACCTTAACCACGAAATTTCAAAACCTTCCCTGGAATTTCAGCCCCAAATTCCCCTTCATCCCTCCCCAAACTCTCTTTTCCTTATTTCTCTCTCCTCTTTCTAATTGGAACAAGAGACCTAAATTCAATTAGGCACTCCGTTCCAGGAAGAATCTCATCAATTCCACCGTCCATAACATCCTATACTACAGTATATACAAAATCCCCAAATCAATTTCAAGATCCAACGGTTCCAACAACAGAAAATCACAAAAAGGTGGATAATCGGGCTATATTATCATCAACCGGTAATTCTCTCAAATTGGGCATTAATTATATTGTTTTTCTCCAATCAGGTAGGTGGAATTACTTCCCATTCATATTTATTATGTTTTAGTATAATTTTTATTTTTCTGTAATTTAATTTGAATGAAAAATGGTAAAAATAAAGTAAATACCAGCCCCTTCAAATTATGGTGATAGAGAGCTCAGATTGAAATTCTGAGCTTTCCAATCAATCCAGGAGGGTCAAAAACCCCTAGGATACAATTTTCAAGAAAATCTAACAAGGTTTGGACCCTCAATTGAGAGAGATTAATTCTGGTGGGCCCAGATCAAATCTAGACCCTAGGAATGGCTGAAAACTTCAATTTAAGATTGTGGAGTCATATGAACTCCAAATTGAGATTAGAAAGAAGCTATGGAAAGCTTGTAATGTCTAGTTTCTAATGAAGTCATAATATTTCTAAAATTTATTTCTGTATTTTTCTGTATTTTTCTAAATAAGTGTCCAATTTCTAAGATCTTCAAGATCTGAGGTGATCAGATCTTGGAAATTTATTTTAGTGATGATATAATAATATAATAAAGTAATATCTATGGTTAATTTGGACAGATCTTGGATAAAATAAGGGATCTACCCTTTATGGTAGAAAAACCCTAAAATAAAAATAAAAATATACAAAGGGACCCACTTGATCAATGAGATCAAGTATGATCAGATCCTTGGGATGGATTAAAGGGGTGATATGATGATGGAATCCAGTTAGATCATGGATGAAATGTGACAAAATCATGTGGATATGATTTTTGGATCTTAATGGATTAAAAGCCCTAAAGTTAATTAAAACCCTTAATCTAAAGGAAAACACCTAAGATCTAATGGTTGGATCATATTTAAAGGTTTATAATAATCTTAATAAAATTAGTTTAATTGTCTTTTATTGGATATATAAGTTTAAATGTGATTTATGTTTTAAGTTTTAATTGTCTTTTATTGGATATAGAAGTGTAAATGTGATTTATGTTCTAAGTTAGAAAGCATGATAGTGTAATCTTTAAATTTTAGTATGATATGCCCTAAATGAGTAATTTTTTAGTAGATTTGATTATCTTAGGATCATGTTAGTGTAAATTAGGATTTAAACATGATTTCATTATGATAGAAGATGTGTTTCATAACTTAGGATCATGTTAGTTTTATTTCACTAGCTTAAGTTATATTCGTAGGAAGAATGTTAGTACTTAGTTGTTAAATTTATATTTGATTTATGCTTTCAAGTTGATGATTTACTTATTGTCATATTTAATTCAATTGTTAAGTAATTGTTAAGATATAAGGAGCATAAATCACCAAAAATGTAAACTAATGAAATATAGAAATTCATGGACAACTAAGATGAATGAATGATTTTGACTTAGTAAGGGCTATAGTTAGTAGGACAATATAAGGAATGATTTATCATTTCCTTGGCCCAAAATAGGAAAATAATGAACATCCATGGATGACATTGTGCATATCCATGGAAATTAATTAAAATCAATTAGAGAAGGGACTTAAGGTAAAGAGCTCATAGGAACCTTGTCAAAGGTTGAGCTAGTACCACTTCAGTGGACTCTGAACATTGTGGTTATAGGGGGTATACAAGAGCCAAGTGCTTTTCCCTCACCTCCCATTGACGTAAGAAAGGTCTAAACGCCTCCTTACATGAGGGTTGTATTAACCACTTTTTGAGCAGACTTTAAGCGGTAAATCTTGGTCATCTGAAATAAGGAGGAGTTGTCTAGTGATAGGAAGAAATAAATTATCTTCAACCAAGTAAGACACTAACTGGTTGAATAATAATAAGAACATAAAAAGATAGCAAATTATCTAACCCTAATAAAAATAGTAAGTGAGATAAGGATGATCAAACAAGATGAGATCTTGTATGATCAAAAACAATAAGGAAAAAGAAACATCTAGGTAAATTAGATTGTTATGTATGATATAGATAGTATTTGTATAGATGATATTAAACCCATGGATATAGGATATTCAAGGAAGAAAGATTCAGATCATCCTACATAAGGATGATCAAAAGACCATGTAGTATGTACCCTTGATTAGAAAATTGACATTATATATATGATTTGTGAGATATATGTTGATCGAGACTATGGCAGATTTCAAGGAGTAAGAATACCTTAGTGAGGTAGGTGGATTATTAAGAATGCCTTTACATGAAGATACATGTCTAATACATGATCTTATGTTTTGAAGTATTGACATGTATGATACCAATATATTAAGGTAAATACCTCAAATTAAAATATGATCCAACCAAATGATGAGGAAAATAAGTATTAAATGGTCAAGTTGAGAATTGAGAACAACCCTAAGTGAATAGGAAAGTAGAAAATATTTCAGTCCTAGATAAACAGACAGATAGTCTGATATGTATAAGTATTATTTTACATACAAGCTTGGAGGCTTGGGGTTTTGTTTTAAACGAGGCATAAGCCTAGGGATGCTATGCTAGGAGAGTTAAGAGGGTTTGGCCACCCACTCTCTGAAACTTGATGATATTGAATACCAAGCCTAAGAAAGGCTAAAAGTCGGGTGGGGCAATTATGGGAAGGCCACCACTGTGACAGCCATGGTCCTCCCATATGGACATGGATATTGTAATTTCCATTGAGAATGGTATAAGTGGATTATTGAGCAGTTATCCCAAGGCAGTACGGATCAGACAGCAAGCATAGTAGTCCTTGATTATTTTGCACTATGATGCATATGAAATTGGCATAGTGAAATGCCTTAAGGGATGACATGATGAAATGTCAGGTAATTGTATATTACCAATATTTTTCCCAAGAAGGGAAATTCCCTGTATAGTAACTGGCTGAAATACAAATCTCTTATAATGAAAAGAGTTGATCAGCTTTGTATAGAAATGATGCTTGATTATTTTTACATTTTTAATGGATTTGTCCTTATACAATATGTATGTATAAAGGTGAACACAAATGACAAGGAAATGAGATGTCCTTATAATTAATAGTTATTAATGAATGTGTTTATGATAGATCGAATTATGGGATACTTGAGTATTGAGATTATCTTGTCAATCACTTACATTCTTATCCCCTACCAAGCATAGCTTGCCGAGATATTGTAAATGTTCGAATGTTTACAATATCTCGAGATGAAGAGAAGGAGACTTAGGAGCTCAAGACTTGAAGAACAATTGAAGAATAAGTAATCAGGGTATATCCCTCGAAACATTGTATTAGAACATGTATTGAATTTTGAACTTTGTAATTTGGATTGTATATTTGGACAAGTATTGTAAGGATACAATGGGCTGTGTCTTGTGAACCCTTTGGATGGATCCTGAAGTTTAATAAAAGTATATTCCTTCAATGGAATTTTATCTTATACAAAATTCTACTTATGTTATGTATGAAGTGGTGACTTAGGTTTTACAAAACAAATTCGAAAGAAAAGAATTTCCGCTGCTTTGGTTTGCGAAAAATTTTTACTCTAAGGGCCCTATCTTTACAAAATGTATTATAAAATGTGTTATAAAAACCTAGGTCGCCACACTTTCTGTGGATAATAAAATATAATTTTAATCATGCTATGGATATGTACAATCACACAATTGAGTAATGTTTAGTGCTAATTTTTATATTAAAAACCCTCACTTTTGCATACTTTTAGTACATTTGATCATTCATTTTTACATTTATAGTATATATATATATATATATATGAATTAAAATACTTATTTTTAATCTAACTATAATTTGATGAATTTGCAAAGTTAAATAGATAGTCTGAGGTATATACGTTTAAAATCACATGTTGTATGATACTACTAAGGACTTTTTCTATGTTTTGTAGGTAGTTAGATAAATCGATCAATATTCCGGACTATCAATCAAATTTATATTGAAATGGACGACTATGATCAATCCACTATGAATTTGGATGATTTAGATTGAATAAAGATAAAAATGGCTCAAGTTCCAAAAATTTTCAATTACAAATGGTCTTGGGATTCCAAGATTGGAAGTGGATTAGAGAAAATAAATGGGGATCTAAGTGATCTAGCTTTAGATGATCAAGATCCCTCTAAAAATTCTCTTGGAACATGTCACCTTTAGAATGAGTGATCATCTTATGTAAATTTATCATCAAGATGGACATGATCAATAGTTTAGATCATTTGAAATTATCATTCTTTTGTTAAGATAAAAAAAATACATAGTTGACATCTTATATTGAATCAAGATAATTTCATAGGAAGATAGACTTGGAAATACATTGATGGATAAATCTTAACAATTGGACGGGCTTGATCATCAAAATCCAAATGATTTCTTCAATATTAACTGATTTGAGTATGGCTGATAATATAAATGGTTCTAATGATTAGTCAGCTGTCTCGGTACCACATTTGTCTTACTTGGCTGGGATGTGGAGAGAGAGAGAGAGAGAGAGAGAGAGAGAGAGAGAGAGAGAGAGAGAGAGAGAGAGAGAGAGAGAGAGAGAGAGAGAGAGAGAGAGAGTAAGCATTTGGAGGAAGGAAATATGCATTGTTGTAGAGAAAGGAGAAAGTGCTTCTAAGTTAGAAACCAAGTCAATTTAGAAATATACTTTGATTACATTGATTGGGGAGGAAGGGATTGTGATTATAAAAATTCTAAACCAACCTTACCATGTTCTACAAGTATTGAATCGAAGATAGAGTTGAAAAAGATGAGCAATGCGCACAAGCTGACCAACAGGGGGACTTTGTGTGTGATTGCATTAGGTAAAAGACATTGAGTACAAGAATACTTACGTTTTATATTTCTAATATGGATTTAAAAAAGCATTGAACGAAGAACTCAAAGTTTGAACCCAATATGTTTTACAGTTCGACTGCTACTATCACTCACTAGTTTTATATTTCACTTTACTTCTCTTTCAATTCATCTTTGTTTTTCATACTTAAACAGTAAATCCTAAATAAAATTGATAAAGGAATCCATTGTGAATGTTAGTTATAGAATCCAGTTTTAAATTTGGGTATTTTAAATTGTTTTATTTCACTGTTAGTGTCACTCTCCAATTTAGTTGCAAAATATGCGTTGCTTTATTTCTTGTTATTTTTTTAGAGAAATTGTGTGAAAAATTGTTTTTATCTCTTGATGCATGAAAAATCAAGAATGAATAAGAGTGATAAATTTTTTAATTAATCTAGTATTTTTAATAATGTTTAAGTATTAAAGTGAAAATTTTAAAAAGTTGTTTGGGAGTTTAGTTCTTTCTTTAATGATATGTTCTAGGATGTATTTTAGATTATTAGATGTTATTTATAGTTCATGATTGAATGTTTAGGAATTAGATTTCTTAATTAGTTAGAATGTTTATTTTTTTAGTTAATTTTTTATAATTTTTTGAATAAATTTAGGAATCATGCTAGGATAATTTTACTTTTCATAGGATTAAAGTGATATTATATTATATTAGAAAAGCTACTTATAAATTTTTTAATGTTTTAAAATTTAGTAGGAAATTAATTTTATAAGTTAAATTAATTTGTAAAGGACAATTTCATCCTTAGTATAATCCTTTGATTTTGTATTATTACTTTTCATAGTAGATACTTGGATTAATATTTGATCTAATATAGTTATACTTTGCATAGAATGCTTAGAATTTAATGAATTTTCTAGTTTTCAATATTTAGAACGTTTTAAATTAAGATTTCAAAGAAAATATTTTTCGAGACAGTAATTATAGTTTCATATTTAGAGTACTAATCCATTTAATCTTATCCATTATATTAGAAAATTATTATATCTCTTTAATTTTGCATTATGTTTAGGATAATTAGTCTAGATCAACTTTGTTGCTTTAATTTCATATGATATCCTCCCCGTAGATTTGACCCTGCATAATATTACAATTGAATACTATGCACTAGTAAGAAAACTCAAGCATGGTTTTGACACTGTTGTTGGGGAGGTGATCATGTGGCCAAAGCATTGTCAAATTAGGATATTTTTTCATTTTTCATTTTTATTTTTGAGAGGAATTGTAGTAAGGACCACTTGTATTTGAACTTTAATTACAATTAAAGGATTGTAATAGTACATGTCAAGGGGAAAACCATCCTTTTATGGAAGTGAAGGTGGTTTGTAAATGGTTTACCCTTGCATGATAAGATCTAAATCCAGGACCCTCTTGTAATGTTTGCCTAACCATTTTCTTTTTCCTAGTTCTAGGTTTTGCATATTAATTTAGTTTTGCATTGTTGTTTGGTAGCTTAATTGCATATAAATTGCATTCAACTTAATTGTTGCAAACTTTTCTTATGTTGTTGCATTAGTTTTCTACTTTTTCTTGCATTCTTAGGACATGTTTACTCACTATAAGGTGATATATATGTTAATCAAATTATCATGGTGAATGAAAATTAAATAGTAAGGGCATCGTACCCTACAAGATCAAGGGTAAATTTTATTACCACCTCCTGGCCCACCTAGTTTAATGATCACCTTTTGCTTCTCCAAGCCTTCCAAATTTTAATTAAAATCAAGTAGAAGAGACCTATAGAAATCTTCGTGCTCATAGGATCTTCTTAGAAGGAAGCAATCTATTGCCACTTCAAAGTCCGTGCGCTTAATCACCATGTTAGTTTTTAAACATCCAGTTCTGCCTACACATTCTAGGACTCATATTACCTATGGTTAACTAAGGAGGGTGTGAAATGGTTGATTTAACAAAGATCTAACTAATATGTAATAGAACCAGTCTAAAAGAGGGAAGTAGCTTTTAGAAAAACAATGAAAAAGGGAGAGAATGAATAATGAGAGCAGGCTGATCAACAGGGGGACTTTCCATGTGATTTTCCAACTCATCACTCAAAAGAAATCTCTAAAGGTGATTGCGTTAATATAAAAGACATTGAGGAACAGAAGACTCAAGTTTTAGATTTGTAATTTGGATTCAAGAACGAATTGAATAAACATAGAGCTTACTAGGCTACTAAAACATTTAATTTTAACATGGATAAAGTAGGTTCATGGAGCAAGCTTTAACTTAATAAGTTTGAAGAAATCATGAAAGAAACATATGAAAGTAATAGGATTTATAAGGAAAAAATGAAAAAATTTCATGATAAAAACATTATGAGAAAATTCTTTTCCTCATCCCATAAAGTCCTCTTTACAATTCTAGGTTTCATCTCTTACCACAAAAGCTTAGATCTCAATGGATTAATCCATATATTATTAAAATTTCTTTTCTATATGGGATAGTCAAGATTGAGGAAACTATGACAAGTAGTACTTTTAAAGTCAACATGCAACGTCTTAAGCCATTCCTAGAGAATTATGATCCAGATATTAGTCTACAACTTTGGATGAGCCTATTTATTAGATTGAGTGGATTCTAATCCTTTACACCATTTCCATTTGTAATATTTCTTTACCATTGTTTTTCAAAACTTTCCTTTTCCACATCTTCCATTTCTTTATTTCTTAATACGTTATCATCATCTTACTTTTAAACATTAACAACAATATTTCACTTAGGTTGATGGGGTGTATAATTCTAGAAAATTCTAATCTTTCTGTAGTTATTTTCCTTTATTTTTGAAAAAACAATTTGACCTACTTTCAAAATTACAAGAGTTAAATTTTGTGAAGCTTAGTCTTCCATTTCTAGCTTTAGATTATTAATAGAACTATATGTGATTAGTTTATTATTTTACTCATTTTTAAAGTATTTTATGAAAGCCAATTTTAGATCATGATTTTACACATAGTTGCATGTATATAGTCTAGATTGATAAGCAGTTATAACTTTAGAGATCCCAACAACAAAAAATTTGTGTAGACTTATAATGTATGTGAGTTTTAGATCCATTCATTCTTTTGAGAGTTATAAATAAATTTCATTTTTTTACAGCATCGATTTTACACATAGCTACATGTATATATTCTAGATTGATAAGTAGTTATAACTTTAGAGATCCTAACCAAAAAAATCAGCTTAGACTTATAACTTATGTGAGTGTTAGAGCCATTCATTCTTTTAAGAGTTATAAATAAATTTCATTTTTCTTTAGCATATATAATTCTTAGTTGATCTTAGTATTTTTTAATTTGATCAATTACCAAGATTCATTATTTGAAAACTACCCTTAATTTTTTGGAAATTACCATGAAGCTTATCAAATGACATTTTTACCACTAGTTAGCTCTTGTGAGCCTTTTATATATGAACAATTTTTTTTGTGAACCTAATTACCCTTACCTATAGTAACCAATATAAATTATCCTTTAACTATTCTCTTCAAAAGAGAAGTTAGAGATGATTAAGAAATATCTTTAAGTTGCAATAGAAGTAGAGATTTGAATATCAAGAACAAGAACTGTTCTTCAAAAGAGATTCAAAGGTTCAGAAAAAAAAAGTAGAAATAAAAGAAAAGAAATAAAGTGAAAAAAGAATGTTTACTTTAGTTAAATGAAGGATAATTGTCAACTATGTAGAAGACCTCTACATATTTTCTAAGAATATTGAATACCCCATATCCGTTTCTTTTCATAACCCAATCCTAGGCCTATATTTTGTCCCAATTGAAGACCTATTTACTCCAAGAGGAATATAGTCTTGATAAAGATATGAATAGGAAAAAATTTGGGAGTAGTAGTTCTAAAATTTCTTTATAATGGCATACTTTCAAAAGGGATCAGTAAAATAATTCATTAATAACTCATGTTCTTCATGAGTATATGTGAGATATATTTCTTGTTGTTGATTTCGCTCACACATTAAAGAGAGATATACTTTGCCCTTTCTTCCAAGAGTTTTATTCTGAATATATATCTATTAGTGCGGATTGAGGTCAAAAAATATTTTAGAGGAGCTCTTGGAGCTATAGTCTACTTAGAAATTAAGATTTATTATATATGTAAAATGTATACACACTTCACTCTAAGATATGAACGTAAATGAAATACTTTTAGCATATGAATAGGGTTTTGAATTTTCATTCTTTTTTATTAACATGTTAAAGTGATAATTTGAGTATGGCTAGAAGAAAATTCTCAAAGATAAACTTATGAACTACCTTTATTTGAATTTTCTAAGTAAATTCTCTACAAGCCCTCCCTAGGCTTAACTTGCCAAGTAGAGGTAATCTAGGGGTCTAAGGGCCTATTGTATATGCTAAATGCAAAAATGAGTACAATTTGTATCATTTTTAGCAAGATTGTTTTTCACATGTTTTGCATAGGATTAACAAAATGTTGGTTGTTGTGTGTGTTAAGTGTCTATTTTTGTATGAATTACATTCATTTAGCATGACATTTGATATATCTTTAGGGCACTATTTAGAAATTTATTTGAAAATATATCATTTAAAATGTTTTATTATCTAACCGTAATTTGGTGAATTTTTAGGATTAGATCAAGATTCAAAGTAAGTATGTGTAAAACTACTTATAAAATAATACTAAGTAGAACATTTTCTATGTAAGTAGTTAGATCAAGCCAATTAATGTTTCAGATCGTTGATCAAGTTAAGATTGAAATGGATAGTTAAAATCAATCGGAGATGAATTCAGATGATCTAGATCAAAATCCAAAAGCAATTGCTCAATTATCAGAAATTTCTAAATACAAATGATTGAAGTATCTAAGGATTCAAAGATTAGAGGTGGATTGAAGAAAATCAATGTCAATCTTAGCAATCTGGCTTTAAGTGGTAAAGATATCTCCAAAAAATCTCTAAAAACATGTCACCTTTAGAATGATTGGTCATGGATGTGAAGGTATCATCAAGATGGATATGGTTAATGGTTTATATCTTCTAAAATTATCATTTATGGGCCTAAATCAAAAGATACATATTTGATGTCTTGGATTGAATAAAGATATTTCCATGGGAGATGAAAGATCAGATGGGTAAGATAGTATTGAAAAGACATTTATGGATAAATCTTAACTGATGAATGGCCTTGATCATCAAAATCCAAAAGATAAATCTTAACAGTTCTAATGATAAGTCAGTTGCCTAGGTACCACATTTCTCTTACTTGGCTAGATGTGGAGAGAGATAGAGGAAAATGAATACTTAGAGGAATGAAAGTGAATATTATAAGAATTAAAGTGAAAAGAATTATTTTGTTTAGGATTTTAGTTCCTTCTTTTATGATATGTTCGAGGATGTATTTTAGATTATTAGATGTTAGTTTTAGTTCATTTGTGAATGTTTAGGAATTAGTTTCTTAATAAAAAGTTTATTTTTTATAGTGTTATTTAATTTTTCATAAATTGTAGAACAAATTTAGAATAGAAATCAAGTTAGGCTAATTTTCTTTTGCCTATGATTAAAGTGATCTTTTTTTTATATTAGAAATACCACTTATAAAATTTTTAAATTGCCTTAGAAAATTAATTTAAAAAATATAATTTCATCCTCAGTATAATTCTTTGATTTTATATTATTTACTTTTCATTGTGGATGCATGTAATTGATCTTTGATAGCTACAGTTAAGTTTTACATCAAATGCTTAGAATATGATGAATTATTTATTTTTAATTTTTATAATTTTTTAAAGAAAATATTTTTTGAGATGGTAATTGTAGTATCAATTCAATTCTTGAGGTATAAAAGAAAATAATAAGTGATGTGATTAATTTAAAATAAATGATCCTTAGTCCTAGCATTTCATATTTAGATTAAAAATTCATTCAATCTCATCCAAATTAAATTAGAAAATTATTATCTTTCTTTAATTTTTCATTTGTTTTAGGTTAATTAGTCTAGATCAACTTTGGTTCCTTAATTTCATACTATATCCTTCTCGTGGATTCAACCCTACATAATATTACAATTGACCACAGTGCACTTGCAAGAAAACTCAAACAAGTAGTCAAAGGGTCTTTAAACTATGGTTTGAAAATTCTAATTGCTATGGGCCAATATAACAAAATTTTAGAAGGAAAAAAAAGTCAATTTGGATATATTATCTATGATCAAACTTTTTTGGAAACTCATGACAATGCCTCTAGTTGATAGCATTATTTTTCAAAAGACCTAAACTTAGAGTTTTCTTACTAGACTTTTAGTTTTAGTAATAATATATTATTTAAAATTTTTACGCATTTTAAATCATAGAAATACTTTGTTAGAAATTTGACCTAAGGTCAAAAATTCTATCTTATACTTGGACCCAAGGGTTGACTTTTCTCTCTTAGAATAAGGTCTTGAGACTTTTTTTTTATTGAATTCAAATTTTTTCTTATTTGCATTATAATATCTTAATTAATTAAAACTAAAATAATTATAAAACATTTAGTTAAATGTCATTATATATATCCTTTTTAGTGCACTATGTGTAATCATGATATTTTATGGGTGTTTTTGATAAAACAATTCTTACTTAAAATTTGAAGAGCATGTCCAAGTGGGTCCACAAACGTCCTTGGACGTTGGTTCTCTAATAAGTCTCCTTTCCTGATTTTCAATGCAACTTATGCATGATAAAAAATAATGAAAAAATTAGGACACAATTGTCAATTGCTCCTAATGGAAATAGGATTGACTACTAATTTGATCCCTAAGAAGTGATCCAATTTTTTTCATTAGGTGTAGAGGGAGACAAAATATCTTAATTGACTGATCCAACAGAACAACTCAAAAGATCACCCATCTTCTAGCAAAATTATTTTTATGTTCCCTAGGGAAATATGCTAGTCTTGCAAAAACAATTATTTGTTAGTGAGAATGCTCATTCAACAATCATTCTGTGACGACCCGGGCTTTCTCATGCATTTTTAAATGCAATATCTAAATCCCTAAGGCAGGATGCATCCCTACTTGAAAACCATTTTATGAAAACCATGCAATGCAGCAGAAAATCTTTATTTTTAAACTCATTTTGAAAACCTCGAATGTCATTTGCTTTCACAATCGCCAAAGTAGTTTTTGAAAAAATTTAGAAATCATAAATGTTTTTCCCCAGGTCTATCTAGTCACAGCACATAGTCCAACTGTAAATAAATACAAATACATGTCCAAAGGGTAGAGAGTTTACTCACATGTATAGCTGTCTCCTTTGTTTATTCACTTGCTCGTAGCACTAACATAGGCGTCCTCTACTCATGGATGGAACTATCTTGAAAAATGTTAAGGATAGGGTCAGTATATACTATACTCAGTAGGAGTCTATCACTACTAGTTTTGCAATGCATGCTATGTTTAAAATCATATGCTCTTTAAAACATGTGCATGTTCAATCAATCATGTTCAATATCGATATCAAATACCATTGTCGATTTGGAATACTAACGACTTAAAGAAATAGCATAATCCAAGTTGAAAGTATCATATATCATAAACATAATGATATGCATAAGATGCTCAACTGAATCCAACTCATGGATATATGGTATGGTCGACCAACCTCATGTCATGCCATATGCAATGCAAGTAAATGCAAGAAACCATAGGGTCCAATTATGCCCAGGACCTCGCCGCCGTGTGGTCCCTGGGTACTTGAGGACACTCGGTCATAGCCTCAATGGGGCATATGACACGTCGACCCAGTGCTGTGACACCAGTGGTAGCCTCCTGTATCACATGCAATCGATGTAGGGACGTTGCCCTTTTTGGGCGTGGTACCCATCCACCTAATAGTGGTAGAGGCTGGAGGCCAACCCAAACCTCTGGGCATAGCGCCCACGAGCTTACTAGCCCAAATCATATCAGATCAAACAAGCAAAAACCTCATTTTCAAAACCTGTCCTCTTTGGGTCCCTCACAACTGCCTACTCAGCGTCTTTTGGGCACTCCAGCATCTTTTGATAACCCTCAAGGACATGCAATCTTTTAAAAACTCAATGCTCACAAATCATACAATATATGCGGTTATTTGTAAAACATATCTATGCATAATGTATATGCAATTATTTGCAAAACATATCTATGCATAAAGCATTTACCATAAGTACGCTGAATTAAGTCATGCTAAACAAGTCATATTCTTATACTTAAAACATGCATTCTCAAAACAATCATGGCTCTTTTAAAAAGTCTAGTAGCGATAGAGCACCTACCTCAAAGTCTCCTGGAGTCTTGTCCTTTATCACTTCAACCCGTCCCTGGGTCTCATTTATAAACTCCTGGGTATGAATGGATACAAGGAGTCCTTTATTAATTTCAATCCATTTAGACGTTAGTTCGCTAGCTCTGCCTATTGGGTCCATGGTCCTTGCCTAATTCATTTGTCAGGCTAGATCCTATTCAGTAGTTAAACTCTATAAATTGTTCTCTAATCCTAACTTTAAAGTCTCATTAGGCTCGCGTGTCCCAGTTCCTAGGACACCCGTGCATCCTGGTTGAACCACGACCGCCTCACGTGCGTGTGCGCCTAAAGGCTGTGCTAGGGACCGTGTTTTGCATGTGCACATGCATGCTCAAGTGACGCGCTATGACGCGCATCATCGCACGGATGCACCTTGTAGCATGGAGCGTCTCAGCTCCCAGGGCATCCCGTGCACCCTGGTCGAGTTAGGACCCATGCCTCATGTCGCACGCGCACCCGAAGGCTGCACCTGGGACAATGTATGCACTGTCATATGCCCGGAGCCCATCCCTGGGACCCTGTTCCAGGAGCACATGGAGCAAGGCGTCCCTGAGATGCCTGGCTCGTGCAAGGTCGTTTGAGCCAGTTTGGGGACGTTTTTTGGCCAGGAAATCTGGTTGGAAAACGTCTGAGAACGCTAGATCCAGCATGGATCTAGCTTGAAAGGGAAGAACCAAGAGAGAGAGAGAAGAACAGGCTTACCTGGGCAGCTTGGGGACGCCCATCGCCGGTGGTGGAACCCCATTTCCATCTGAAGCCCCATCTCGCCAGAATTCTTTGATGAAGGTGGAAACCCCGTTGCCAGTACTGGAAAGGAGAAAGGGGACATGGGAAATGGTAATGGCTAGCCTAACTTGGGCCTGGCCATTGCCGGAAAACACAGAGAGATGGGTTTCCGGTTTTTGCCGGAAACCCCAGTCCAAAACTTGCTGGAAAATTGTGTTTTTGAGAGGGGGAGATGGGGCTTTTTATAGCCCTGCTATGGCGGTGCCGCCCTTGGTGGTGACAGATCCCTTTAGAAAAAATCAGAATTTGAGGGTTTCTTGAAAAATCTGGGGAGGAAGACGACAGGGGGTGCCGTTATCAAAACGGTTCCTGCGTTTTTCATTTTTTCATTTTTTTGTTTAAATTCCAAAAATACCCCTATCTTTAAACGGCTGTAACTTCTTCATACGAACTCCGTTTTGGGTGATTTTTGAGGTGTTGGATTCCATTTTTTGACTAGAATCTAATGCTACCAAGTTTTCTCATAAATTCCTTCATTTACTATTTTAAATAAAGTGAAACATTTAACTCAGTTCATTTCCTATAAGATGTCCAATTTTTTTGTCAAAATAGCGTAAATTGGTCGGGCATTACATTATTACCCCCTTAAAAGAATTTTGTCCTTGAAATTCTATAAATTATCATCTTCAAGGTATTTTGTCTTTTGGATAACTTCTTGGTGAATGCATTCCCCCCTTAGGAATCAAATCTAGGCTCATCCTCAATTTATCATTTTTATTATTCCTTCTACAAGGCCTTACCTATAAGGGCCACTTTTGCTGCATACTCTGATGCATACTCCCATACGTGCCAGTTTAACAATACCGGTTTGTAGCTGTAATTCATCTATCTCAAAATCCTTAGATGCCCATACTTTTCTCATCATGTATAGGATAGTCTCCTCGTAGGATCATGCTTCTTTATTCATGTATAAATTACTTCATACTTCTTTGAGATCATATGATCTTATTTCTCCTATTTCATAGGATAATCCTTTTTCTTCTTGACTTCCATCTATGATTTCTTCATCATCCACATCTCCTTCTAATGGTTGGTAAGAATCCAAAAATTTTACCTTCTTTCTATTGTGTCTAACTTTGCTTCTTATCTTTTACCTTCGTCCCCAAGACACTTCAATAACTGACATAGTATCATGTGCTCTACAGCCAAACCCTTGATTAACTTTGAATTTCAACTGTCTGTCGTTTTCCATATGTGACTTGATTTCTTGACCAATTAGTAGCATCTTCCATCGAGGACCTTATCATATACTGAAAGTAAAATGTCTTAACTCTATATCCAGTTTTATAACTCTTGAATTCATTAAACGCTGTTCTCCGTGAAGATTTTATCCAAACTCATGTCAAATGTTAATGGTCGATTCATCATCATGGGTCAAATGTTCTCATCCAGAGGCCTATTTCACTATTCACATCAATTTATCATTAGGACTTTCAATAATGTTCCCATTTATGCAAAACAAAAGTCTCGTATTCATAACCGAGTACCCTTACTAGGTCATGGTTGAATCCTTTGTCATCATCCTCATTGTCCTTTCTTTGCTTAATGGTTTTCTTCGTAACCTTTCAGTCCAAAAGTTTTATACTCAATCTAGTAGGGTTAGTCCTTAGGAATTTCCTTCAATTGATTTTTCGTGCTTGGTATATGCTCAAAACAACTAACTATTTGTCCAAAGGCAATGTAACATCAAATCTTCACCTTATAGTGTGCTAGCCATCTCACCTTTTCTCCTTCCATCCCCTATGTCAATATATTGTACAATCTTTTATCAAGGCTTTATCATCAACCATGCAGTCTGTATTGTTACGAGGTATCCTCATAAGTAGTGATTTTCTCAATTCCTCAAATTTTATCCTTCAAGTGCCTCCTCATACTTAGCTTATAATAGCAGGTCTCGTTCCATAACTACTACATCAAGTTATGCTGAAGCTGTTAAATCATCAAATTTTGAAAAACACTCAGTTAAGCATGGAACATTTTCATAGACATATAGAAAGACTTTATTTGATTACCTATTAATCTCTTTCCAGATATATATCTATGTCATAAGCTCAAGGGCCTCTGAAGTGATCAGTACTTATTTGCCTTCCTTTTTAATCCAAGTCAGCAGCATCTCTTAGATCCATCGTGATTTCTATGGTTTGTCATGGTATCTATTCAGGTTTGGAAAAATATGTCTCATTGGTGGAAATTGCTCCTTATTTTTGCTTCTGTCTTAGTTGTTACTGTATTTATTGTACTTGTCGCTCTTCCATAATGTGGCCTAATCAACTTCATGATGTGGCCTGATCAACTTCATAATGTGGCCTAATCAACTAGCCTTATACCCTCAAATGACTTAGCATAACAAGTACTTCTTTCAAGAAAAACTCAAGTGTAAAGACTTATTACATCCTTCTGAGTATATAACTTCGACTACTAACACATAGACACTAACATACTTGATTAATTAGGGTGGGATACCTTTATTTAGTCACCAGTACTCTAAAGGTAATGACTAAATAATGGTCTTAAGGTTTTTGCTCTTCCAATCTATGATAGCAAGGCCTCAATTTGATCCTTGATGGTACCCTACTTGCTAAATGGACAAGTCATTGTTCCCGGCTTAATTCCTTTTTCAATATACTTTATTGGCAAGGTGAGATATCACCAAATTTTCCTTTTTATGGATTAAATCCATTGGTGTTCCTCATAAGCTAATGGATCCGATAAGAATCTAATTGATATCAAACCATTTGTAGAAGTTTAACTTCTAGTTGGTTGCCATTCTTCTTTGAAAATTTCTTATCATATAATCTCCTGAAATTCGATACTCTACTCAAAGTCTTAAACCCCATATGCTTCCTCTCTTTTATACTCTTTTACAATAAGATCACCAACTCACCTAGTATTATTCCTTTGCATTTGTTTGATCTTCCTTCCTATAGGATTCAAGATGATAGAATTGTATGTATCTTCATAGAGTCATGATCTTCTTCTTTTGATTATTCAATATTCATCGAATACTTATAGTTGCATCTCTATCTCTTTCTCTCTTTCCTTCAAAATCGTCATTTGGTCTACCTGGATCAATGTCTCTATATGCTTTGTTGATACTTCATCTATTCCTTTATGTAACATATATGATAAACTGAATGCTTCTCAGAAATTCTAAATTGTCTTAAGATCATTGAAATCCTCAATTGCTTATAGCCTCAATAAAATTCATACAATGTCTTAATAATGGCAATGACATTTTGATCATGCTATACTTCTCTTATAAGTTCATGTTAGGATCAATCTATTATCATCCTTAGTATTTTGATCAAAATCTTTTGATAACTCGGTCGAATTCATTTCCCTATCATATTCGTGTTATGTTTCTCTTAATCACATAATATGTCCCTTGTATACATTGTCTGATTTGCTCCATAATACTCAGGTAATTATTATTCGATATCAATTTACTCTTCATAAGACTCCAATTAAGCTATCCAAAATGGAGCTAAGTCTTTCAGGATCCATACCATTGTGATTTGATATGAGTCACAGTCATCTCCTAATATCATCTTGCATTCTCATCCCTCTTAGATTTTCATCAATATCTTCTCAAAGTCTGTCTTTTACATCCCCTATCATACTTATATCATATCCTTGTGATAGTGTACTCATATTCTGATATTCTTTATGATGGTAAGATAGCCATCTTGGTTCTTCAATTTTCTCACCTTTGATGAGATTGCTTTATTGCAGGTCAGAACTATCTACTAACAAGTTCACTAACATCCTCATTCATCATTCTCATCATTCATATATGAGTTTCCCTGTTTGCACCATTGCATATCAATCCTTATTGATAAGATTTAAGCCATCCAATATCTAAGTATTTGCTAGACCCATCTCCTTTTTCACCTATTCGTTTATGGTGAAATGCCTTGAGCATTAATATTGTGATCCTCAAATAGAAGTAGTCATCTCTCCTACTTCAAAATTTACTACTTCTTCTTGATTTTCTTTATTGTCTATGACCCTTGGACATGCTGGACCAACTGTGAAAGGATAAAACCTGGGCTCTAATACCAACTGTGACGACCTGACTTGCTCATGCATTTTTAAATGCAATATCTAAATTCCTAAGGCGGGATGCATCCCTACTTGAAAACCATTTTATGAAAACCATGCAATGTAGTGGAAAATCTTTATTTTTAAACACATTTTGAAAACCCCGAGTGTCATTTGCTTTCACAACCACCAAAGTAGTTTTTGAAAAACTTTAGAAATCATAAATGTTTTTCCCCAAGTCTATCCAGTCACAGCCCATCCTTGGGACCTTGTCCCAGGCACACATGGAGCAAGGCGTCCCTGGGATGCATGGCTCGTGCAAGGTCGTCTGAGCCGGCTTGGGGACGTTTTTTGGTTAGGAAATCCGGCTGGAAAACGTCTGAGAACACTAGACCAGCATGGATCTAGCCTGAAAGGGGAAGAGCCAAGAGAGAGAGAGAGAAGAACAGGCTTACCTGGGCAGCTTGGGGACGCCCATCGCTAGTGGTGGAACCCCATTTCTGTCTGAAGCCCCATCTCGCCGGAATTCTTCGATGAAGGTGGAAACCCCGTTGCCAATACTGGAAAGGAGAAAGGGGAAATGGGAAATGCCAATGGCCGGCCTGACTTAGGCCTGGCCATTGCCGGAAAACACAGAGAGACTGGTTTCTGGTTTTTACTGGAAATCCCAGTCCAAAACTCGCCAAAAAATCGTGTTTTTGAGAGGGGGAGATGGGGCTTTTTATAGCCCTGCTATGGCAGTGCTGCCAATGGCGGTGCCGCCCTTGGCGATGACAGATCCCTCTAGAAAAATTGAGATTTGAGGGTTTTTGGAAAAATCTAGGGAGGAAGACGACAGGGGGTGCCGTTATCAAAACGGCCCCCTGCGTTTTTCTGTTTAAATTCCAGAAATATCCCTATCTTTAAACGGCCATAACTTCTTCATACGAACTCCGTTTTGGGTGATTTTTGAGGCGTTGGATTACATTTTTCGAGTAGAATCTAATGGTACCAAGTTTCCTCATAAATTCCTTGATTTACTATTTTTAATAAAGTAAAACATTTAACTCAGTTCATTTCCTATAATATGTCCAATTTTTTTGTCAAAATAGCATAAATTGCTCGGGCATTACACATTCTCAATACTATACCTTGAAGAGGGCTCAAGTATTGAGAATTTTTGTTGAATGGGCATTCTCAATAATGAATCTCATATCAATATTTATATACAGAGTATCTATTGATATGAAATATTCTGACAATTCCTGATTCGAGTCTGGTCTATTGGAATTGGAATAGGTTAAGCAATAGATCAAGAAATCTTAGTGATCTTCTCTATTTAATCTAATGAATGAGGAGTATAATAGAAATTTCTTAGTTTGTTCTACAAATGCATTTTAAAATGAAAATATCTCCATTTTAAAAAATTATTGGAATTCAATAAATATTTCAATGATTTGATTCCCAAGTTTGTATAATGAAATGAATACACCAACATCATTCAAGTAGAATTTACCATAATATATCGAGATGAAAATCCCTAGAAATTTTTGAACCTTTCATTAGGAAGGAGTCATGTCTTTCCTTCTCTCTCCTAATCATCTTGATTCTTAAAATAAAGGGGCTCTACCCAACTTAAGAGGACGTCCCACCTTTTTAAGAGTTATTTTTAAGCATAGTAGGCTTTTTTAAGTACCACAAAAGTTCAAAAAGGGTTTTATTATCTTAGGCTAGGTTTGAGTTTGTGGTTCCATGTTGATTAGAGATGGCTTGTGGAATTTATGTGTTTCTTTTAATTTGAATTAACTTTCTCATGTTGGGAGGAGAGACACTAGAATTAACTTGATCTTTTTTAGTAGCTTTTAAGTTTCTAACCTAGAATCATGTGAACCCAAGTAGTTTATGCAAAGGACTCACCACCTTAGGTAATGAGGGCCCTAGGTCCCCAATGACTCAAACGAGTTCAATAAACCAAAGATGTAAGTTTGGACATCCCCAAGAATTAAAGTGGTAAAGAGTGTAAGAAAACCAAACCCCCTTGTTCTTCTATTTTGAAAACCTAATTATTTTGAATTTGTTTTTCTCTAAATTGATAACCTAGAGTAAGTGCACAAAGATGCAAGAACATCTAAAGTAAGTCATTGACAGAGAGAGCACACGCACACATTCACATCAACACGAGGAACAAAGAAAGAAACATTGATTATTCTAGATAAATGATGCATTAAAATGAGGATTGGAAACAAGCCTACATGAAAATTAGAAACATACAATGGATACTAATGCTTAAGGCTAAATGGAAGACTAGAGATACATGAATTGTATATTCTAAGTAATTTGTGAACCATGAAAGAAATTAGAGATATGATTTATGACTAAACATGAGAATGAAGAGTAAAAAGAGGCTTTTTAAGGGCAAGAATCATGAAAATAGAATTGAGAACAATGACAAAAAGTGGAACATACTCTAGTCTAGAACATGAAGTGAGCATGGATCAAACAACTAAAAATTCTTCATGATTCAAACATGTAATGGATCAAGTATGATGAAAACATGAATAGGAAATTCCTAGAAACATGAGAATGCCTTGTCAGAAACTAACGACTGAATTAAAATGACAAAGGACATATATTTTAATGAAAGAAACATTACAAATATGAAATTAACTATTGAACCTTACATAATAAATGTTAGAATTGAAAAAATAATCATAACTTGACAATTAGAAAGCTAATAAACCATACAAGGAAATG
This sequence comes from Warburgia ugandensis, assembly GCA_035236585.1. Lineage (NCBI taxonomy): Eukaryota > Viridiplantae > Streptophyta > Magnoliopsida > Canellales > Canellaceae > Warburgia > Warburgia ugandensis. Next base: position 84,409,479 of record CP141126.1, read on the forward strand.
GAAACACGAAAGGGAATTGAAATGTGAATTTTTACTACCTAAGTAATACATCAAATGCTTAATAAGATAGAGAGCAATCTTTTTCCACAAAAGAAGATGTTTTCCATTGACATGTATAGAATTATTACATAGAGTACCTTTATATTTAACATGTTTTAGCCCTTATTTTATCATAAAGATCACTAATAATAGTTGTTTTCACATTTTACAGGATTAGGGTACAATTGTAAAAAAGGGTGTTTTTGCCATTACAAACCCTAAAAGTTGGATAATCAAAGTACGAACATCAAGATGCACTCACCTACCAAAATTAGTGAAGTCTAGTGTGACGACCCGGGTTTTCCCATGCATTTTCAAATGCAAGATCTAAATTCCTAAGGTGGGATGCATCCTTATTTGAAAACCATCTTATGAAAACCATGCAATGCAGTAGAAAATCTTTTGTTTTAAACTCATTTTGAAAACCCCGAGTGTCATTTGCGTCAACAATCAAAGTAGTTTTTGAAAAACTTCAGAAATCATAAATGTTTTTCCCTAGGTCTATCCAGTCACAGCACATAGCCCAACCATAAATAAATACAAATACATGTCCAAAGGGTAGAGAGTTTACTTACATGTATAATTTTCTCCTTTTTGATTCACTTGCTCGTAGCACTAATATCTCCTGAGGCATCTTCTATTTGTGAGTGGAACTATCCTGAAAAATGTTAAGGATTGGGTGAGTATATACTATACTCAATAGGAGTCTATCACTACTAGTTTTACAATGCATGCTACGTTTAAAATCATATGCTCTTTAAAACATGTGCATGTTTGAATACTCATGTTCAATATCAATATCAAAAACCATCGTCAAATTGGAATACTAACGACTTAAAGAATCGCACAAACCAAGTCAAAAGTATCATATATATATATCATAAACATAATGATATGCATAAGATGCTCCACTGAATCCAACTCATGGATATATGGTATGGTCGACCAACCTCATGTCATGCCATATACAATGCAAGTAAATCCTCAAACAATAGGGCCCACTATGCCCACGACCTCGCTGTCGTGTGGTCCCCGGGTACCTGAGGACACTCAGTCATAGCCTCCACGGGGCATATGACACATCGACCCAGTGTTGTGACACCAGTGGTAGCCTCCTGTACCACATGCAGTCGACGTAGGGACATGCCCTTTTTGGGCATGGTACCTATTTCACCTAATAGTGGTAGAGGCTGGGAGGCCAACCCAGACCTCTCGACATAGTGCCCATGAGCTTATTAGCCCAAATCATATAAGATCAAACAAGCGAAAACCTCTCTTTTCAAAACCCATCCTCTTTGGGTCCCTCACAATTGCCTACCTAGCGTCTTTTGGGCACTCCAACGTCTTTTGGTAACCCTCAAGGACATGCAATTTTTCAAGAACTCAATGCTCACAAATCATGCAATATATGCAATTGTTTGCAAAACATATCTATCCATAATGTATTTGTCATATGCATGTTGAATTCGTTTATAAGATTATGTCATGCTAAACAAGTCATATAACTTAAACTTAAAACATGCATTCTCAAAACAATCATAGTTTCTTTTTGAAAAGTCTAGTAGCGATAGAGCACCTACCTCGAAGTCTCCTGAAGTCACGTCCTTCATCACTCAACCCATCCCTGGGTCTCATTTATAAACTCCTCGGTACGAATGGATACAAGGAGTCCTTATCAATTTCAATCTATTTAGACATTAGATCGCTAGATCTGCCTTTTAGGGTCCATGGTCCTTGCCTAATTCATTGTCAGGCTAGATCCTATGATGTGGATCTACTATTCCATGGTTAACTCTGTAAATTGTCCTGTAATCCTAACTTTATAGTCTTATTAGGTCTACGTGTCCCAGTTCTCAAGACACCCGGTCATCCTGGTTGAACCGCGACCGCCTCACGTGCGTGCGCGCCCAAAGGCCATGCTAGGGACCGTGTTTTACACCTGCACATGCATGCTCAAGTGATGCTATGACGTGCGTCCTGGATGGCATCGCATGGATGCACCTTTGGTGTAAAATGGCGCGTCTTAGCTCCCAGGGCATCCCATGCATCCTGGTCGAGCCAGGACCCGTGCCCCACATTGTGCGCACACCTGAAGGCTGCACTAGGGACAGTGTATGCACTGTCGTATGCCTGGAACCCATCCCAAGGACCCTGTCCCAGGCGTACATGGAACATGGCGTCCCTGGGATGCCTTGTTCGTGCAAGGCCGGCCGGAACCGGCTTGGGACGTTTTCCAGCCAGGAAATCCAGCTAGGAAAAGACTAGATCCGGCATGGATCTTGGCCTGGGGGAAGTGAAATGGAGAGAAGGGAAGGAGGGGCTTACCTGGGTAGCTGGGGACGCCCTCCTTCGGGTGGTGCGGCTCCCTATTTCCAACTGAAAACCTTATGTTGCCGGAACTCGTGAAGCGAAAAAAACCCCAATGTCAAAACCGGAAAAGTGAAGAGAGGGGAATGGGGAGATGGGAATGGCTGGCCTGACTCAGGCCTGGCCGTTGCTAAAAATCGCAGAGAACTGGGTTTCTGATTTTTGCCGGAAACCCCAGTCCTAAATGACCGAAAAATCGTGATTTGGAGAGAAGGGGTGTAGGGTATTTATAGAGGGAAGAAGGCGGTGAACCTCAATGGCGGTGCCACCATTTCCCCTGGTGTGTTCTGGAAAAATCGGGAGAAAGGGGTTTCTAGAGAAATTGGGAGGAGGAAGACGACAGGGGGTGCCGTTATCAAAATGGCCCCTACGTTTTCATTCTTTTTTCGTTTTTTTGTTTAAATTACAGAAATGCCCCTATTCTTTGAACGGCCGTAGCTTCTTCATACGAACTCCGTTTTCGGTGTTCTTTGAGGCGTTGGATTCCATTTTTTGATAGAATCTAATGGTACCAAGTTTCCATACAAATTCCTTCGTTTACTATTTTAAATAAGGTAAAACATTCAACGCAGTTCTTTTCCCATAGAATGTCCAATTTTTGTTAAATTGCTCGGGTATTACATTATTACCCCCTTAAAAGAATTTCGTCCTCAAAATTCCATAAATTATCATCTTCAAGGTATTTTTGTCTCTTAGATAACTTCTTGGTGAATGCATTCTCCCCTTAGGAATCAAATCTAGGCTCAACCTCAATTTATCATTTTTATTGTTCCTTCTACAAGGCCTTACCTATAAGGGCCGCTTTTGCTGCGTACTCTGATGCATACTCCTATACGTGCCAGTTTAACAATACTAGTTTCTAGTTGTAATTCATCTATCTCGAAATCCTTAGATGCCTATACTTTTCTCATCGTGTATAGGATAGTCTCCTCGTAGGATCATGCTTCTTCATGTATAAATTACTCCATACTTCTTTGAGATCATATGATCTTATTTCTCCTATTTTATTTTGAATATCATAGGATAATCCTTTTTCGTCTTGTCTTTTATCTAGTGATTTCTTCATCATTCACATCTCCTTCTAATGGTTGGTTATATGTCATTAGTAAGAGTCCAAAAATTACCTTCTTTCTATTGTGTGTAACTTTGCTTCTTATCTTTTATATTTGTCCCCAAGATACTTCAATAACTGACATGGTATCATGTGCTCTATAGCCAAACCCTTGATTAACTTCAAATTTCAACTGTCTGTCATTTTCCATATGTGACTTTATTCCTCGACCAAAGTTACATTCAAAATAAAATCATGAAAGTGAATTAGTAGCATCTTCCATTGAGGACCTTATCATATATTGAAAGTAAAATGTCCTAACTCTATATCCAGTTTCATAATTATTGAATTCATTAAACGCTTTTCTCCGTGAAGATTTTATCCAAACTCATGTGAAATGTTAATGGTCGATTCATCATCATGGGTCAAATGTTCTCGTCCAGAGGCCTATCTCCTTATTCACATCAATTTGTCATTAGGATTTTCAATAATGTTCCCATTTATGCAAAGCAAAAAGTCTCTTATTTATAACCGAGTACCCTTACTAGGTCATGGTTGAATCCTTTGTCATCATCCTCTTTGTCCTTTCTTTGCTTGATGGTTTTCTTCGTAGCCTTTCAGCCCAAAAGTTCTATACTCAATCCAGTAGGGTTAGTCCTTAGGAAATTCCTTCAATTGATTTTTCGTACTTGGTATATGCACATAACAACTATCTTTTTGTCTAAAGGCAACGTAACACCAAATCTCACCTTATAATGTGCTGGGCACCTCAACTTTCTCCTTCCTCTCCCTATATCAATATGTTGTTCAATCTTGTATCAAGGCTTTATCATCTACCATGCAGTCTGTTTTGTCAGGAGGTATCCTCATAAGTAGTGATTCTCTCAATTCCTCAAAATTTATCCTTCAAGTGCCTCCTCATACTTAGCTTATAATGGCAGTTCTCATTCAATAGCTACTACATCAAGTTATGCTAAAGCTGTTAAATCATTAAATTTGAAAAACACTCAGGTAAGCATGGAACATTTTCGTAGACATCTAGAAAGACTTTATTTGATTATCTATTGACCTCTTTCCAAATATATCTTTGTCATAAGCTCAAGGGTCTCTAAAGTGATCGGTACTTATCTACCTTTCTTTTCAATCCAAGTCAGTAGCATCTTTCAGACCCACAGTGATTTCCATGGTTTGTCATGGTATCTATTCAGGTTTGGAAAAATCTGTCTCACTGGTGGAGATTTCTCCTTATTTTTGCTTCTGTCTCAGTTGTTACTGTATTTATTGTACTGTAGCTCCTCCATGATGTGGCCTAATCAACTGACCTCATACCCTCAAATGACTTAGTCTAACAAGTACTTCTTTCAGGGACAACTTATGTCTAAATACTTATAATATTCCTCTGAGTTTATAACTTCGACTATTATCATATTTGATTAAAGAGGGTGGGATACCTTTATTTAGTCAATAGTACTCTCAAAGTAATGATTAAATAATGGTCTTAAGATTTTTGGTCTTCCAATCTATGATAGTAAGACCTCAATTTGATCCTTGATGGTACCTTCTTGCTAAATGGACAAGTCACTGTCCCGGCTTAATTCCTTTTTCAATATATTTTATTGGCAAGGTGGGATATCACCAAATTTTCCTTTTTATGGATTATATCCATTGGTGTTCCCCATAAGCTAACGGATCCAATAATAATCTAATTGTAATAATTGATATCAAACCATTTGTAGAATTTAATTTCTAGTTGGTCACCATTCCTCTTCGAAAATTTCTTGTTGCATAATCTCCTGAAAATCGATACTCTACTCAAAGTCTTAAACCCCATATGCTTTCTCTCTATTATATGCATTTACAATAACATCATTCCCAACTCAACTATTATTATTCCTTCGAATTTGATTGGTTTATCTTCCTAAATGATTCAAGATGAAAGATTTTTATGGATCTATTCTTTCCTCAATAAAGTCATGACCTTCTTCTTTTGAATATTCAATATTCATTGAATACTGGTGGTTACATCTCTATCTCTTTCTTTCTTTTCCTCAAAATCCTGATTTTTGTCTTCCTAGATCAATGTCTTCATTTGCTTTGTTGCATATAATCGATACTGCATCTACTCCTTTTCTTAATAGATATTATAAACTGAATGCTTCTAAGAAATTCTAAACTATCTTAAGATCATTGAAATCCTCAATTGCCTATAGCCTCAATAAACTTCATACAATGTCTTAATAATGGCATTGGCGTTTTTATACTTTTCTTACAAGTTCATGTTAGGATCAATCTATTATCATCCTTAGCATTATCATCAAAATCTTTTGATAACTTGATCGAATTCATTTCCCTATCATATTCGTGTTATGTTTCTCTTAATCACATAATATGTCACTTGTATACATCTTCTAATTTGCTCCATAATACTCAGGTAGTTATTATTCGATATCATTTCATTCTTCATGAGACTCCAATGAAGGTATCCAAAATTGAGCTAAGTCTTTCAGGATCCATACCTTTGTGATCTAGTACGGGTCATAGTTATTTCCTAATATTATCTTGCATTCTCATCCCTCTTAGATTATCATCAAAATCTTCTCAAAGTCTATCTTTTACATCCCTTATCATACTCATATCATATCCCTTGTGATAGTGTGCTCATATTCTGATATTCCTTATGATGGTAAGATAGCCATCTAAGTTTTTTGATGTTCTCATCTTTAGTGAGATTAATCTATTACAGGTCAAAACTATCTACTAACCAGTCCACTAACATCTTTATTCATCATTCCCATCATAATCTAATATATGAGTTTCCCTGTTTGCATCACTGCACAACAATCCTTATTCGTAAGATTTAAGCCATCCAATATCTAAGTATTTGCTAGACCCATCTCCTTTTTCACCTATTTGTTTATGGTGAAATGCCTTAAGCATTCATACTATAATTTTCAAATAGTAGTCATCTCTACTACTTCTATTTATACTACTTCTTCTTGATTTTCTCTGTTGTCTATGACCCTTGGACATGCTGGATTGGCTGTGAAAGGATAAAACCTAGGCTCTGATACCAACTATGATGACCCGGGTTTTCCCATGCATTTTTAAATGCTAGATCTAAATTCCTAAGGCGGGATGCATCCCTATTTGAAAACCATCTTATGAAAACCATGCAATGCAGTAGAAAATATTTTGTTTTAAACTCATTTTGAAAACCCTGAGTGTCATTTGCTTCAACAATCAAAGCAGTTTTTGAAAAGCTTCAGAAATCATAAATGTTTTTTCCCAGGTCTATCCAGTCACAGCACACAGCCCAACTGTAAATAAATACAAATACATGTCCAAAGGGTAGAGAGTTTACTTACATGTATAATTGTCTCCTTTTTTATTCACTTGCTCGTAGCACTAATATCTCCTGAGGCGTCTTCTATTTGTGAGTGGAACTATCCTGAAAAATGTTAAGGATTGGGTGAGTATATACTATACTCAGTAGGAGTCTATCACTACTAGTTTTACAATGCATGCTATGTTTAAAATCATATGCTCTTTAAAACATGTGCATGTTTGAACACTCATGTTCAATATCGATATAAAAAACCATTGTCAAATTGGAATACTAACGACTTAAAGAATCGCACAAACCAAGTCAAAAGTATCACATATATATCATAAACATAATGATAAGCATACCATTGAATCTAACTCATGGATATATGGTATGGTCGACCAACCTCATGTCATGCCATGTGCAATGCAAGTAAATCCTCAAACCATAGGGCCCACTATGCCCACGACCTCGCTGTCGTGTGTTCCCTGGGTACTTGAGGACACTCGGTCATAGCCTCCATAGGGCATATGACACATCGACCCAGTGTCGTGACACCAGTGGTAGCCCCCTGTACCACATGCAGTTGACATAGGGACATGCCCTTTTTTGGCGTGGTACCCATTCCACCTAATAGTGGTAGAGGCTAGGAGGCCAACTCAAACCTCTCGGCATAGCGCCTATGAGCTTATTAGCCCAAATCATATAAGATCAAACAAGCAAAAACCTCTCTTTTCAAAACCTATCCTCTTTGGGTCCCTCACAACTGCCTACCCAGCATCTTTTGGGCACTCCAGCGTCTTTTGGTAACCCTCAAGGACATGCAATTTTTCAAGAACTCAATGCTCACAAATCATGCAATATATGCAATTGTTTGCAAAACATATCTATGTATAATGTATTTGTCATATGCATGTTGAATTCGTTTATAAGATTAAGTCATGCTAAACAAGTCATATAACTTAAACTTAAAACATGCATTCTCAAAACAATCATAGGTTCTTTTTAAAAAGTCTAGTAGCGATAGAGCACCTACCTCGAAGTCTCCTGGAGTCGCGTCCTTCATCACTCAACTCGTCCCTGGGTCTCATTTATAAACTCCTCGGTATGAATGTATACAAGGAGTCCTTATCAATTTCAATCTATTTAGACATTAGATCACTAGATCTGCCTTTTAGGGTCCATGGTCCATGCCTAATTCATTGTCAAGCTAGATCCTATGATGTGGATCTACTATTCCATGGTTAACTCTGTAAATTGTCCTGTAATCCTAACTTTATAGTCTTATTAGGTCTGCGTGTCCCAGTTCCCAGGACACCCGTTCATCCTAGTTGAACCGCGACCGCCTCACGTGTGTGCGCACCTAAAGGCCGTGCTAGGGACAGCGTTTTACACCCGCACATGTATGCTCAAGCGACGCTATGACGCCCGTCCTAGATGGCATCGCATGGACGCACCTTTGGTGTAGCATGGCACATCTCAGCTCCTAGGTCACCCCATGCATCCTGGTTGAGCCAGGACCCATGCCCCACGTCACGCGTGCACCTGAAGGCTGCACCATGGATAGTGTATGCACAGTCGTACGCCTGGAACCCATCCCAGGGATCCTGTCCCAGGCGTACATGGAGCATGGCGTCCCTGGGACGCCTTGTTCGTGGAGGGCCGGCTGGAACCGGCTTGGGACGTTTTCTGGCCAGGAAATTCGGCTGGGAAAAGACCAAATCCAGCATGGATCTTGGCCTGGGGGAAGTGAAACGGAGAGAAGGGAAGGAGGGGCTTAGCTGTGTAGCCGGGGATGCCCTACTTCAGGTGGTGCGGCTCCCTCTTTCCTCCTAAAAACCTTATGTTGCCGGAACTCGTGAAGTGGAAAAAACCCCAATGTCAAAACCAAAAAAGAGAAGAGAGGGGAATGGGGAGACAAGAATGGCCAGCCTGACTCGGGCCTGGCCGTTGCTGGAAATCGCAAAGAATTGGGTTTTCAATTTTTGCCGAAAACCCCAATCCTAAATGACTGAAAAATCATGATTTGGAGAGAAGGGGTGTAGGGTATTTATAGAGGGAAGAAGGTGGTGCCCCTTAATGGCGGTGCTGCCATTTCCCCTGGTGTGTTCTAGAAAAATCGGGAGAAAAGGGTTTCTGGAGAAATCGAGAGGAGGAACATGATAGGGGGTGACGTTATCAAAACGACCCCCTGCATTTTTGTTCTTTTTTCATTTTTTTTTTAAATTATAGAAATGCCCCTATTCTTTGAACGGCCATAACTTCTTCATACGAACTCTGTTTTTGGCGTTCTTTGAGTTGGATTCCATTTTTCGAGTAGAATCTAATGGTACCAAGTTTCCTTACAAATTTATTTGTTTACTATTTTAAATAAGGTAAAACATTCAACATAGTTCTTTTCCCATAGAATGTCCAACTTTTGTTAAAAATTGCGTAAATTGCTCGGGTATTGCATCTAGAAGTTCAGAATGCAAAATGGATGTTATTACCATTTTCAACTCAGTTAGAAATCTTAAAAGCATCGCCGAACCTTATCTGCACAAAAGAGGCTATAAAGATTGAAACATTAGGTGGTAGAACTTCCACAAATGAATGCATGCATTCCACCACCTTTGGGGAGTTTCTAAGTGAATTTTGAGAGCCACGCATGTCAAAAAAAGCACGCATGTGAAGTATACTCAAGCTAGGGCCCATCGAAGACTAAAAACCCTAACTTTCTCTCTCTAGACTTTAGAATAGCGACCACTTATATGTGTACCATGATTTTTCATTCAAAGGTAGTGCACCAAACTTAAATCCATGTGGAATACATGAAGGGATGAGTATGGTTGGTGTAGAAAAATAAGGAGGGAGAAGAGATAAAAAAACGGGAAATCTATAATCAGTTTTCATTTGAAAATTTCAAGAAAGAGTGGTTGTTATCATTCCAAATCTAAGACCATCCTAATCAACTAATTAGAAGCTATTTAAGTTAAATCTGATTGGTTGAAGAAAAAAGTCGTGTGATGAAAAGATAATAAAGGAGGAATCGGTTTAATAGGAAAATCTCTATGGAATCCTATCCATCCACCTTAGGGCATGCTGATCTGACAAATGAGAAGAAAAGAAGCTTTAAACTACATCCTATTGGGGGGAGACTTCAAAGAGATCTTTACCATTCATCCTAGGGCTCAAGAAATGATCCAATAGAGGAGAGAAATGTCAAATAAATATGAAACCCTATCCACCATTGTTTGCTACATTCTAAAGGAGAAAATCACATTTTTTTAACAAAAGAAAGTTCAATGCATTCTTCTTCCTATTCTCTCATTTTATTCATTTTGAACTCCATTGTGCTTCACATAGCAGATAGGAAGAAAGAGGGGAGAACCAAGAGAAGCTCTTAATCCTAGAATACTACATGAACTGATCAAACACTAGGGGAGAACATCCTAAAGAGAGAAATATCCAAGGCGAAGAGAAGAGGTAAGAAGGGCTTGTTTCGTTCTTCCGTCATGCACCATCAATTTCATCTTTTTGTTTTAGTTTTTTTCACGTCAAATCCAACTCAAAATCATGCCCCTAGCCATCCAACCCATCCTCTTTCACTCACCAAAATATTCATCTAAAACTCATCCCCAACACTTCCATTTCATCCATCCCTTTCAAACTTTATTTTCAGTCTTTTCTACCTAATTCCTAACCTTTCTCCACCATTTTATTTTTATTTTTTTAATCTTAAATTATCTTATTAAACTTCCTAACCTATAAATGGCCTCTCCACAAAATATCATAAAAAAATTCCATCTCTAACCCCCTTTTACACTAAATTTCAGTTTCATTATCATGGCTTAATCTTTCTCCATCTTGTTTGATTTTTATAAATTTTTATCTTCATAGTTGGATCTTAAATTCATGCCCCTGTGCTAAAAATTTATCCTCAATCACTCCACCCATTCTTCTTCCAATATTTTTCTTTTACAAGCCTTTTCGAATCTCTTTCTCTCTCTTGGTATTACAAGCATAAAGTAATCTTTTTTAGTGCAATAACTTGTCTTGGGGTTTGTAGCATGAGTGGTGGATGACCCCTAACCTTGGTTGAGTACACAAAAAGGTTATTCCATATTCATATAATGGAAAAGAGTGGCGGTAGTGTGCATGTGAGGATGATTTTTGACAAAGATTCCTTTTGATATGGAGAAGCACTTGGTGATCTCGTTCTACTCCATAGCTTTATTTGCTCACATGTAGTCATATTACGTAATCTTTCATTCTAGTGAAAAATTCTCTCTTCCTTTTTTTTTTTTATATGTATGTTTACTTATATGCTTGTGTTCACTTATGCTTTGTTAATTAATTAGAATTAGTTTAGTTTTAATTATGCTGGTATGTTAAACTAGTTTACCTAGTGTCACGGGCTTGCACTACAAGGTCCGTGACCAAGGCTGGAAGGCTCCATGGAAGGCTTATTTGGCTGGGTTTAAGCCTCTTGAACCTTGTCCACAAGCCAAATAAGCCTTCCATGGAGCCTTCAAGCCTTGGTCACAGACCTTGCAGTCCAAGCCTGTGACACTAGGCAATAGAATAAAAAGATGTTAGAATGAGTATTTTTAAGAGTAAATGATTCTAGATTAGAAAAACTAATACTAAGAAAATCATAAAAAGAAACCTTAAATGACATAGTTTCCATATTTTTAGTGTTATTGAAATTCTATTAACATATGCATGTAAAAATCTAGATAGTTTAATCCTAAGAACATTTATTTTTAATATGTTGGATTTTAATCCTATGCTTATGTTTAATTTTTAGAATTTTATGTGATTTCTGTGATTTTTAGCATTTTAGGACATTAATTTACTTAATTAAATCATTTGGCTTGGTTAGAATAATTAAAATAGATTTTTAATTAAAATTTGTTAATTATAGTCTTTGTGGATCGACCAGTACTTGCCATGTCTATGCTATAGTGGACTCGTGTCACTTGCAGTTATTTTAAAAATGCATCACCCATCAAGTATGATGAAAACAAATTCTTTCTTCTTTGAATTCTTAAAGAAAAAACAATAGAGAAGAAAGCTTGTAAAAGTCAAATTGTCTTCTAATTTGAAAAAATATCACATACATCATGCTAGACCACCCTTTAAAAGTCCTTTCTCTTAAAGTGGCTTTTTCAAAGAAAAGACAATGGGAAAGGGTCTTTAAATGGTGTTCCACTCTTAGAAATTGTAAATTCAAGTACTCAAGGAAAGTTATTGGAAGTTCTAGGGGATCTATCTAAGAATTCAAGATTACCCATTCTTGAACTTCAATTGTCATAAAACAAACCCACTTAGCTATAACTCTTGAAACCCAAATTTCTTCATTAGACTACATAGACTTTTATCCTAGAATTCAAAGAAAGAGAGTGGGAGAAAATAAAAATAAAGAGAACAACAATTAAAGAAATTGGTTTATGAAAAATAATCATAGAAATACTAACTCTTTCTTCTAGGGTATAGAATGCTTATTTCACTTCAAAGGGGGTTAGAGATTCCATTGATCCACTAAGTTTTAAAGGAGCGAGCAAAGTTATGAACAATTTAGAAAAATAAATCAAGAATTCCATTAGAAAAATCCTCTAGTAATCCAAGTAGAGAAGGATTCTAATTAGAAATCCTATCCCATTTTCTCATTGCAATAATGATAATGAAAAACAAAGTAAAAAGGATTTTTCGTTTCTCAGAGTGAGAATTGAATTCCTAAGGATAGGGATTCCACTATCCATTATGGAATTCAATTCTAGTGTCTAATGTAGCTTATGAATTAGGATTCTTGCTTTCCTAATTAGAGTTTATCCCAAATTAAAATCCCAATCCTAAATTTATATGCAAGAGAAAACCTTAAAACTAACTTAGAAAGAGAGAATGAATGCAAGAATAGAAATGATATCTATCTAAAATGAGCTTTTCTTTGATTTTTAATTGATGAAAATGAGGTAAGTGATCTCCTATTTATAGAAATTGTGGTGTGGCATACATGCTAGTTACAACGACAAGAAAGGGTAATTTAAAAAACTTTATTCTTATCCTTTGACCTCTTTAGGTTTGCGATCATAGAGTCTAAGAGATTACACTTTACAATCATGAAGTGGGCTTGTGTAGTCTAGTGGAAACCTTTCCACTTCACAATTGTAAACCTTTTGGCATCTTGAGTTTACAATTGTTAAGTGTAGGTGTTGACTTCTAGAAACATTCAAAAGAACATAATTGATGTACCAAATTTTAGCATGAAATGGAGGGTTGAGAACATTTCTAGGTGGCACCTTACAACCATAAAGTCCATAGGCAAAATTTTGAAAAACTTGCTTTTTGAAGGTTTTGATGAAATTTTTTATAGTACCAGTCAAGTAGAGTTTGTTCATAGTTTGAAAACAAAAGTGTCGGCCCTTAAAAGTCATTAAACTAGTCCAATTTGGTGTCTACACCACCAAGTTTCCTTATTTCCTTCTCTTTTCTTCCTAAAAACTACCCAGAAGGAGCATCCTATCTATATTAAGGATATGGAATCTTTAAAGTAGAAACAACTTAAAATAGTGGGTGCTATTACTAGAGAGAGTTTCCCATGACCCAAATATCCTTCTCCTAAAACATAGGAGAACCTTAGCCTCCTTAGGGAATAAATCTCCTACCTAGTTCCATCTCCCTAACTTTTCATCTCGATACTCTTTCTTTGTCAAAGATCCCACTCCCCATCTATTTTTCTATTTCACCCATATCTCTTTCCCTACTTTTTTTCTTCTTCTTCCATCTCCTACTACTCATTTCTCTGTACTTCTCTTTCTTTCTATTTGTTTTCTTCTTCTTCTTCTTCCTCTCTCTCTCTCTCTGTCTCTCTGTTTTTCTTCTTTCCCTAACTGACCCACCAATCTCTTTATATCCATCCCTATTTTCTCTCACCCTTTTCTTTCTCACATCTCTCTCTCTCACTCTTTTTCTTAGAAAAGGGAGCTAAGTCTAGTACAACAGCCTCACTTCCCACATTTTCCTCATCTGTCTCTCTTCTTTCCTTCCTCCCACTCCATCTCCCCTAATACTATCACTCATCTTCACCCATACACTTAGCCCACACTCCTTATTTCTCTCTCTCTCACTCACTCTCTCTGTCTCTCTGTCTCTCTCTCATAACCTCTCCTTCCTACTCACACACAATCCTAAACCCTAGGCCTCTCTCAAATCATATGAATAATAGTTTAGGGCAAAGCCTAAGACATATAGTGAGAAATATTATGCGGAGTTTTTGTCAAATAGAAAATAATGTCTTTGTGAGTTCTTGCTTCCAAGAGTCCAAGATTTTTTACTTTCAAAAGTTATGCAACATGGGTTTCATAATCCAATTCTTATCTCATGCTCTCTTCATCTATCTTGTGCCTAGTTGTTCTCCAATTCAAGACACATCTAGTATCTCAATTTTGTGCTTTCTTGTTCTCCAAATCAAAAGAATCCAATGGCTAAAATTTATGCATACTTATTCTCCAAATTAGGATATATTCAATGCCTAAAATCCATGCCTACTTGTTCTACAATTTATGAGAAATTTAGTGCCTAAAATTCATGCATGCTTATTCTCTTATTTAGAGATATTTAGGCTAAAACTCCCATGAATCTTTCTCTGATGCTTCAGAGCCTAGTTTCCTTCAAAGAAGTAGAGGGTGGGCCATGTTAAGGACAAAAAGAGGTGTCCCCCTTTTGGATTCTAAGGCACATGAAATAAAGGAAAAAGTTCCCTACAAATTAAAAATATGGGCTCCCATTTTAATAGTACAAGGACTCTTAGGAAACTCTTTGGGATAAAGAGATAAAAAGTGAAAACAATCTAGTGGCTTAGATCTAGCCCTAGCTTTGTGATTGCTAATAAGTCTAGCCCAAGCTAATAATTTAATAGCACAGATCTAGCCCTAGCTTCATGATTGGTAAGTTTTAGGCTAATATGATAATCAAATGGCTTCTAGGCCTAGATTTGTGATAGCTAAGGTCGAGCGTATACTATAATCCAATGGCCTAGATTTACCCTCAGCTTAAGAAATGTTAAAATCTAGCCTAAAATGTGACTAGATGTGGTGATCCATACATTGCATGATAATATTTTGCATGGATAGCCCATGTAAAGGGGACGATCCTACTTGGATAATCCAAACAATGATAATGTTTGACATTGATAGTCCATCAAAGGTGGCAACTCCACTTGGATAATTTATGCAATAATAATATTTTACTTGGATGGTCCATGCAAAGGTGACAACCCCACTTGGAAAATCCATGCATGATAATATTTTATATGGGTAGTCCATGCAAAGGTGGTAGTCCCAGTTGTATAATTCATGCATGATAGTATTTTATGTGGATCGTCCTTGCAAAGGCAACAATGGACTTAGATAATCCACACATGATAATATTTTTATATGGATAAGTTCTTGCAAATGTGGCTAGCCCCTCTTGGATAATCTATTCAATGATAATATTTTATGCAGATAGTCCAAGAAAAAGTGGTAGCTCCATTTGGAAAATCCATGGATGATAATATTTTACATAGAATATGCCCATGCAAAGGTGGCTAGCCCATTATAATGACAATATTTTATGTGGATATGCTACAATGGTGGCATCCAAATTGGATAATCCATGCAAACAATGATATTTTACATGAATAATTCATGAGAATGTGGACATGAATGGCTTCATGATATTTTATGTGAATAATTCATGCAACAGTGGTCATGAACACCCTTGCAATATTGTCAAGAAACAATTCATACAAAGGTGCTAGCCCCTCTTGGATAATCCATGGATTGATAACATTTTATGTGGATAATTCATGCAAAGTTGTCTACCCCACTTGGATAAATCCATGCAGATGATAATATTTTATATGAATAATTCATACGAAGGTGGCCATGCTTGCCTCCACAAATTTTTTATATGAATAATTCATGCAAAAGTGGTGATGAACAGCCACATAATATTATACCTAAACAATTCATACAAAGCCATGATTCTAACTTGATGGGCCCTAGGTGTGGGAAAGTCCCAAGGTGATAATGAACTCTAGTAATGTAGGGCCTATAAGGTGATGATGATGATCTTATCTATGCAGGCCCTTATCATGGAGAGTCCTACAAAGGCAAGGATGTCATGCACCCCATTTATGTTCTTATGATAAATCATGTCTCAAAAAGATATGTCAAGACTCCAACAGAGTTAAACTTCATACCCTCTTGAAAGGTAATGGTCAATGGCTATATACATGTCTTTTTCTCTAAAATTAAGTGGATAAAAGGATGCAAATTTCATACCCTAAATGCCATGCAGCTCCTTCATTTTTAAGACTAGAGTATTTCCATGTACTTGAGGTTAAAGCTACCTATGCCTGAATGATAAAAGAGAATATATGAACCTATACTAATACTAAATAGAGATGCCATGAAGGTCTTACAATCTCAATGAATCAAGGTGACACTTTAAAAGACATTTGCACATCATAAAACTAGGTTAGCAACTAAATCATGTTGTAGAACTGATTCAACTTTAAAAACATGGTGTATAGCACATTGAAGTTGCTAATTAATATTTGGTAATACACAATAAGCCTCTAATTAAGAGTCTTTTCTTTTTCTTGCTCAGTAATTGAAAAGAGTTCATATGTATTTAGTAATCAAGAGATTGTTTGAATGTATTTAGTAGATGAAAAATTATAATTAATGGCCACATGTAATTTAGAGAAAGAATCTCAGTATCTGGGGTAATCAAAGATATGTATCCCATAATCACTTGATAAATAATAAACATTGACCCTACTTTGAGGGAAATTGGCCCTCAATTTCCATTTTGTGTGATTGTTTACACATCACACATGAATGTGAAATTTGATGTGAATGATGACATAGAGAAGTGATGATGATATGAGTGTGACTAGACATTTTTCTAGTAGGAAAAGATGGAAATAAAATCTAGATATCTTATTATGAGCCTGGAGGAGGAGATTAGAGAAAGATTCAAATTGATGAAAAATCCTTAAAGAACAAAAGAGGCCCCATTGGACAAATAATAAAGATTGCAACACTAATTGTCACATGTTACAATGTCTCTTGAATTAGCAAAGAGAAACCAAAATGAAAGGAAAAAAAAAAAAAAAAACTCTTAAAAAGGCTAAATAATTTGAAAAGGGATACACTATAAAAATGAATGAGTATATACTAATTTATGGTTCATGCCACTTCTACAATCTAAAAAAAAAAGGTTTTTTTGTTGGAACCAAATTAAAGTTTGGTCTAGACTTCACAAAAGGATAATATATATTAATATCAATATGGAGGAAAAGCCTATTATAGACCAATGAAAATTGGGGTAGTTATAGGGAAGAAGAATGGAGAAACATTTAAGAAAAAAGAAAACACTGACATGATAAATCTCATCAATACAAAGAGCTCGAAAAACTAATGCACTGTTAACCTAAAAAATCAAACATTTCTTTGTCAATGTCATGAGACTAGTGATCTTACAAAAATGTGTTCTCAAGTAAGATGGAAATTATGGAATCTTTTAGATTTTTAGTCCCATAAAAACATGAATTTGTTGGATTGTACATTTATTAGCCTTGAATCAAGGAGAGATTGAGAAGAAAGGGATTTCAAATCATGGATAGAGCTTAACTGGAATCTTAAAGACAACATTGAAACATGGACAGCTAATAGTCGAGAAGAAACTCTCTTTATTTTACCCTCAAGATTGGAAGTAGAAAAGTCCTTAGACTCTGGAAGTAAAGGCTTATGAAACCAATGAAAATTTTCTATTTTTTGTGGTCAAACTTATATAAATTTTAAATTCAAATTCATATGTCAATTGCATTGCATCTTTAGACTTTGGGCCCACTTCTTCTCTAGGTTGGAACTTTTAAACAACCATGATAACTAATGGTCCAAGTTCAAATAAGAGGAGAAAATTCCCATTCATCAAACATCTACCAAATTAGATAAGATTATTGAACAAGCTTAAAAGATTGAAGACAACCAAAGAACCTTGTATGAACTCTTGGAACAAGAATGATAAGAGCACAAACAAAGTAAGGTCCTAGAACCTGGCAATATTAGATTCAAGCTCCTTTATTTTTCCTTTGAATGATCCTTAAGAGAGAAATAACAAAGGAAGAATACCCCTGATCATGGTTAGCAATATGCAACAACCACACCTTCTAAAATCAAGTTGTTAGGGATTTGAAATGTAGGAAAGGAATAGTAAGATTTTGAAGGTGCTGAAATCCTAATAGAACATAACATTAATGCATGCAAAGAAAGGAAGATATTTGGAGGCTCTTCAAACAAAATGAGTGAATTTTACCTTACTAGCGAACTTAACATGTTTCTTAGTTGGGATGGTGAAGAAGATTTATAATTCAACAATAATTTTTATCTCTTGAAACATCACAAGGATGGGCAAGCCAATAAAAAGCCCAAATAAGGAATTTAGCTAAAAATCATCAAACCTAGATTATAACCATTAAAGAAATGTAAAAAATCCTTGAGTCAAGGAAAATTATAAAACTAAGGAAGTGTAATTTCTCACATGTTAGTTGTAATGGGAATTCTAATGGTTTTCATCTTATTGAGGACATATTTAAGACTCTAGAACCAATTGCACCTCAGGTATTTATTCTACTTCTTTGAAGATCAAAATCATCTCAAGTGCAAAAGAACTATTTCCACAAGATGTGGCCCCTGGTCCTTATTTATATGAAATACTAAACAGATAGGTGGTTTTGGGTGGAGTAGCATGGGCAATCAGAATATTGACTACTTCGGTAGGTATTTCCTACTTTAGTAGGTGCTGACTACTTTAACAAGTACTGATTGCTTTGACAGGGTATTGAAACTCAAAATTTTACATATATTGTTTATGTTTCTAATATATGACTAAGTTTTATTAATATCGATGATTTCAATATATGATTGAGATTTATTGTTATCAAAGATTCTGATAAATATGATGGAGATTTATTATTATCAATGGTTTCAACATACAAAGGAGTTTTACTGAAATTGAGTGATTGATAGTTGGTTTATATTGCATACTGATGTAGTTTTGTTCTAAATGGTTTTTTCTGGCCTTGTAATTCTCACTGAGTGGACATACTTACCTCCTTACAACAAACATTTTCAGGTGATAGTTCTAGATGTGGAAAGGAAAAGTTGGAGTGCTGAAGCTTGTTTAGAGAACTCATCATTTTATTATTATATGTATGTCATACAATGGTAGATTGTTTAGTTTTGTTACTTCAATAAAGATGTTGTCATTGATAAACTTGTTTACTTTAATTTATTTAAAGTGAGTATTGAGAAATGAGTATGTTTGGGCTATGACTAGTGGTCCTATTGTTGATTTAGGTTCTGCACTTATATTATGTATATGAAGTTTTATAATATGATGTCAGAATTGGGAAGTGGGAGATTCTCGCTTAAAATAATAATGTCTTACATAATATTATTTAAAAGAATTTTTGGAAATTCAGCTTTAGTTCAAAATTTGTAATTAAAAAGTCTCTCTAAAAAGTCAGCTTGTAACAATTTCAAAATAGGTTACAATCTTGCGAAAGCCTACTTTCAAATTCTTCCCATCCCAATATGTCTCTTTCTTAGATAAAACACGTTCCACTTTAATTCCTAAATAAAAAGCTCCTTCTAAGTGATGGTAAGGGATACATGTGAGCCTCATGTGCATGGTATTTTTTGACTTCAAATAATAGAGTGGAACATGTGGAACTCCATGGGCTTGCATGACTTTACGTGGAAGCCTTGTGAGGTGGTGGAATGCATGTATGGACATTCTCAACTCAGTAAAAATGATATCGACACCCTCTACAATTGGAATCTTTTAGAGCAAAGTCCACTACTTCTTGATTTACTTTGGGTCATTCAAGAATCATCCTAGCTTGATTTGAGTCATTTGTTCTCATCTAACCCTAATCAGTAATTTGAAATGATGATTGGCTCGACCTAACAATTTATCATCTTTACACCTTCTAATCTACACCCTAAAGAATACATAATAGGTCCTAATTAATATTATTTTATATGGTTTAACACATACATACCTCTGGTAATCTATCTGATTCTAAAAATATATCAAATTATAATTAGATGTTTTAGTGCAAATATATCCTGTAAATATAAAAATAAATAATAAAATAACTAAAAACAAAGAAAAAGTTAGGGTTACACTTAACAAAAAGTAAGCTAAAAGAATGGGCAAGAAACTTTGATAAAAATAGAAAAGAGATTATATAGATTCGCAAGACCTTCATCTCCCCTATCAATATTAAAGAAGAAGACACATTGTTATAAAAGACTAATTTTGCCTTAGAGCAACTATTGAAGATGAATTGAAAGCTCTTGGACTTTAGTAGGAGATACATTGGAGACAAAGAGCTATAGTGAAGTGACTAACATCTTGTGATAGGAATATAGCCTAGTTTCACTCAATTGCAAGTGCTCACAAAACAGCTAATTGGATCTCAATTCTCATTATCATTGGTTATAACATTTGATGACCAAAAAGCTATATATGAAGAGGTCATCAGTTAGTATAAGAAGTTATATTCATTAGGACAGGAGAACTTGGTTTTCCAAAATGGACTGGAGTTTAACAAAATCAATGGAGGCACTAAACAACTATTAGATTCTCCATTCACAATTATAGAAGTTGAGACTGCCAATGAAGGTACTAAACAACTATTAGATTCTCCATTCACAATTATAGAAGTTGAGTATGCCATATTGAAGCATGGGGGAAGAAAGGAGCACCCTGATGGGTACTACTTCAAGTTCTGCTAGGATTTTTGGCACACCATTAAGAAGGGATGTTATAGGGTTTGTTGAAGGTTTTAATAGAGGAGACTCTCTTAAGAAGGATATTTGGGCCTTCTTCTATAGTTTTGAAGCCAAATAAGAAAGCTCAAAGACTCTTAAAGACTTTAGACCTATGAGTCATGATGCGTATTAACAAAATAATTTCCAAGGCTCTAGTAGATAGCCTTAAAAGGCTCAAAATCCCTGCCAAAGTTAAAGATTTTTTGAGCTTGAAAGTGCTTATCTCACCTCAACAATCAGGGTTTTGCAAAGGAAGAAATAGTATGGACAATGTGAGCATAGACAATGAATTCATTGCGATCATGAAGTCTAGAAGAGGTGGCATTTTATTTAAATTGGAAAATGAAAAGGCCTTTAAGAGAGATGGATGGTAGGTGATTGGTAGAGTGCTCATGGAAATGAACTTGATAAGTGGAAAGGATGAATTTGTCAATGCCTCTCCTTAGCTTGGTTCTCAATCATCATCAATGGTGCTCCTCGTTGCTTCTTTAAAGTCTCTAATGGTTTAAGATAGAGGTTCCCTTTGTCACCATGCTTCTTATTTGATAGGCTCTCAATAAAATCATGCAAAAGGATGAGGGTTAGGACCTATAGAGGAGCTTTAAACTTCCAAATTCTCAACTCCCAGTCATTAATCAATAATATGTAGATGATATATTTCTCATTACATTTTATGAGGGGAATCAAGGTCTAGGACTAAAATCCTTACTCACATTCTAGGAGATAACCATTAGTCAAAAGGCAAAGCTTTCAAAATCTCAAGTTTTTGGTATTGGCATGGAAGATAGCTTTCTTTCTACATTAGCAAACTACCAAGTTGCAATATTGGGTCTTTTCCTTATTAAGAATTCCCCTTCATCTCGGGCGAAGTTAATGTATCTCTTGGAATATAGTCATAGAAAGGTTCTAAAGTAAACTCTCTTCATGGAAAAAAGATTGTTTATCATTGGGCGTTAGAGTTACCTTACTAAAACTTGTTATGGCCAACCTACCAAACTACTACATTTTTCTAAGTCAATGCTTTGTGAATATGTACAATGATTGATCAAATTCAAAAGAATTTATTTTGGAAAGGAGGTGAAAATAAAGAAAAGAACAAAAAACAACACTTGTGAAAAGTTTTTCTTAAAGAATGATACATGCAAACGAGCTTTTGGTGGATAGAGAGAGGAATGTTCCCATTGAGTATCATTTGGAAGGACATAGCTAAAACTTTGAATTTTTTAAAGAAAATAATAAAACTTTAGTTATATTATCTAGAAGAAAGCTAAGTTTTGGACAGATACATGGTTTGGAGATGTCCTTCTATGTTGCTCCTTTGAAAAAAAAAAATAGTGCAATATGTAATAAAGAGACTCTTGCATAAGAGGACCTTATCAATTTTTACAATTGCTGAGAGAGGAGAGGAGTGACTTGAAGCGCAAAGATTTGTATGATGGTTCATGTCCTTGGAAGATCTCTCTAAGAAGACTCTTAAGATGGTTAGAGGGTGGGCAACTAAATGAATTCCTAATGGAGCTAAGTAAGTATTTTGCTAACACAAACAAGAAAAAGATATTCGTATAAGTTCCTAATCCAAGTGGTGTATTTTTTGTGAAATAATCATATGGGTCTCTCATTACTAGACAAGAAATATGGCAACTTGCTAGCCTTATTTGTAACACTCTTGCTCCTCCAAGAGTGAATCTTTTCTTGTCCTCTAGTTTTAAATAAAGTTGCCACTCTTGACAAACTCAACTCAAGAGGGAATCAGGGTTGTTAAGATGCTATCTATGTTTCAGTGACATAAAAAAGAGGGATCATATTATGATGCATTTCTCCACAACTAAAATTCTTCAACATCACATTCTTGTGAAATTTAACATTGCTTTGGTAATCCCCCAATTAATGGAGGAATGTGCATTCAATGGGAGAGGGTTCAACTTAGCAAGAAATGTAGAATAGTGGAATTTGTGCTTCATGTTAGTAATTTGGATCTATGTCTAAACACCAAGATGAGAAATAAGGATGGTAATGGAATGCAGACACTAAATATTTCAATGATGTTTTCAAAAAGACCAAAAATACCTAAACTTTGCACCAAATATCCTTAAAATTCAAAAATAAAAATGTTTGACCTTAGAGTACACGATCTTGCACTTTTGGAGTCCAAAAGTATACAATCATGTACTAAAAAAATGCTACTTTTAAAGATGATCTAAACTACATATTTTGAAATAAGCCATCAGTCACTTTTTAAAGATTTTCTAGAAAGTGTGCCAAAGATAGACATATGATCCTTTACTTTTGGGACCAAAATGTGTAAGATCATGTGGTTAGTGGCTAATGTGATTTGACCACATAACTCCACTAGACGATCATATACTTTTATCTTCAAAATAGAATTGTGCATCACAAGTGTTGTAGCCCTAAAATCTCAACGTTATTTCTACCCCTTATTGTTCATAAAATTACACATGTAATACCTCAAATTTCTACTTTATTAGTTAAATATTTTGTGAAAGTTTAGAAATAAAACTAAGTTGTCTCATTTAGTTGTATGTTAAGTGTATTAGTTTCTATGCCAGTGTTAAAACCACCAAGCTAGCAACTGTATGTTGTTCTTTTTGAAAAATCATGGTATTTAAAAAGGATGCTCAAATTTCAGGGATTAGGAGTAATCTTAGCATTGAAATGTGATTGATGTGAGGATAATTAATAAATATCATATTTCAAATCAAATAGGAATGGAAGGATGATATTAATTATAATCTTATTCTTATCAAACTAGTGAAATGGAAGGCTAGGATTTAATCCAAAATGATATTTCATTTGTGATAACACTGAAATATTATTTACTTAATTTCAAAACTCAAAACAAAGATGTTGATTGGTCCACCCATACTGAAGATAAGAGAGGAAACCAAACCACCTATCTCCCCACCTTTTTAGCTCCCCAACATGTCCACAATTGGAGACGTGTTGGGTTGTAGCCAAAAAGGAAAGAGAAAAAGAAAAGGACATGTAGAAGAGATGATAGAAAGAAAAAATAGAAAAAAAAAATGTGGGAGGAAAAGAGAGAAGGGAGAAAAAGAAGGAAAAAACATGAAAGAGAAGAGGAAAAAGAAGGAGAAGGGAAGAAAGGAGGAAAGGAAGAAAAATGAAAAGAAATAAAAGAAAATAAAAGAGAAAGACAAGAGAAATTTTGCCAAAAAAGGAATTCCTAGTAGATGCAAACTATATTGTTATTAATGTTTAACATGTATGATGGTATTTAGTTTCATATCTGTATACTCAAAGATTTGATGTTTTAACTAGTTTTATGGACTGTTATTATACATGGAATGATAGTAGATGATTTAGCTACATTCCTAAAGAAAAATGTTGGGTTTTGTATATGTTCTTGGACTGCTATCATATCTTGATTCATTGCAGAAGATTTGGTTGTTATTTTAGTAGAAAACATTACTTTTTGGACTGAATTTAGACTGTTATCATATCTTGATTTCTAATAGATGGTTTAACTATTTTTTTAGTGGAAAAATATTGAGTTTTTAACATGTTTTGGAACTACTAACATGCTTGGATTAGAGCTGAATGTTCTTGTACTATTATGGTAGTTAAAAAGACTTGATTTTGAATCATTTATTGACTGCTACTTATATGAATTTGAATTTTACAGCAAATGCAAAGTTCAATTAGAGTATAGGAACAACAAACACAAGTTGGTCTTATGAGGACTCTTGAATAAACAAGTTCAATTCAAACTTACGCTAACCTACTCTTACTGAGCCAACATTCAAGGAAGCAAGGAAATAAAGTTAAGAGTTACACAAAAGTAAAGGAATTAAAGCAAAATAAACAAAAAATGTAAAGCAACTAATTACTCTTTCATTAATTAAATTGGATTGCAATGAAATACATAAAGTAGAGAAGAAGTAAATAAAGAACATAAAACTTCCTTGATGTGTCCGTTGTAGAAATCCTTAGTTGAACTAGATTCTTTATGTGTCTGCTTCTTTTCCTAAGCTTAAATTCCACTTTACAGCTTTCTTTGTTGTGTCACTCAACAAGGGCTTGTACACTTCTCTTCAACCCATAACCTGCTAAATCTACCACCAAGCGTTTCTCATCTTTACTCCTAAAATGCCACTTACCCAAATTTCAAATACCAATCCAATGATCCTTAAGAATGTAGTAAGGCAGCCAAGGAAGAAGTGCCTACTTACTTTTCCTGAAAGATCACCAACCTTTAAAAGAATAAAGAAGAGATGGAGTGGAAGAGTAAAATAAATGTTTGCTTCTCCTTAGCTGGATACTCTTAGAGAAGAAGGTAGCTTTAGTTAGGAGAGAGATAGAGAGAGGATTAGAGGTTGTTCATCCTAAGAAAAGGGTTAGTCATAGAGAGAGACATTCTACTTTAAGGAAGAACTAGAAAGAGTAAAAGAAAAGTGGCGATAGTAGATCTTGGCTTAGGACTCACCAATTTTAGCCTTAGGAGATGATGAAGGAACTAGGTACTTACCTAAAATCTTCCTAGTCTATAACATAATGCATGTAGCTAAGAATCTTGGATTGCTTATTGGATGTATTTGATTCTTCTCAACCATGCTTTGGGATTGGAAGAATCCTTAGATGACATAGAAGTGGCACAAGGCTTCTTCCTTTTCCTTATTATTCCCAAATCCCAAAGAACAGAAACATGGAATGGAAAGAGGGCTATGCATGTGGATGAACAAGAAGAAGAAGGTGATGCATGCAAGATAGGGTAGATGGGGCATATAATAGAGAATGATGAAGGGTTGGTGCATGTAATGAAGTGGAGGAAGGGGGGTGCATGCAGATGAATGAGAGAATGAGTGAAATGCAAGGATATGTGTGAATGAAAGAAGTGGCAAGGTGTGTAAATGAAAAGGAGTGCTAGAGCATCCTATGCATGTAAGCTTTTGTGATTTTAAGTTAAACTCAAAAGTGCAGGACTTAGTTGTAGTATTCTCACACAAGGAGGTCAATCCCATGAGGAATCCAATGAATGTGGTACCAGTGGTACCTACTTTATATTACTTAACCTAGCTAAAGAATCATGAGAATTTAAAGCTAAATTAATGATGCAAACTAAAAACAAATGCAAGACATGAAAGATGAAATTATGCTAAATGTAAAAAAACTAGAATTAACAACTTTCCTAAATAAAAAAGTTTCTAAAATTAGGACTTGCTAAAACTAAAATTGGAAACAATTGGAATTATCCTAATATGCAACTAATTCTATAGCATGAAGGACTAAACAAATCAACTAAAATATGAAAAACATGGTATGCATGTATGAAATATGGAAAGTGCACATGAACTAAGGTATAAACTAAACTATCATGGACTCTTAACTAAAGTATGAAACTTCAATCAAAGGAAGCAAGTCTTGAAGTGTGGTTCCTAGATGCAAAACTAAGTAATGAATGATACATGGAGTGTAGCATGAGGAACTCAATTAAACAACCATGAAAAACAAATTTCAAATCACATAAAACATTTATGAAAAGTAAACTTCCAACATGAATCAAACTCTAATCTCATTGAATATCAATTGGTTACAAATGTGCTGCACATCATTCAGTGCTTCAATTACAACCAGAAATAAAGATTATTCATCTTCCCATACTCAATTCCAAAACATGCATGTAATATACAAGAGAGACCTAAGGGAAACAAGGAAGGAAATTGGAAAAGAAATCAAGAAATAGGCAAAGCAATTTAGGAATTCAAGAAGCAAGGAACTTGATCTAAGAACCACACTCTCTTGGCAGTCACTCCAAGAGAGTTGTAGCTTTTAGATTCAAGGATCTAAGAAACTAATTAAAAGCAAACACTCAAGGGAAACAAAGGAACAAAAATGATTCAAGGCAAAGACTTTGGTCTAATAGCTATACTCTTTTGGTTGTCACTACCAAAAATTTATAGCTCTTAAATCAATAGATTATGAAAGTAAATGCTAGCAACAAAGAAGCTAAAGAGATTAAGCTAAAAAATAAGCATGAAACCAAGGACAAACAAAGCAACAATGGACAATTTAAGAGAAGAAAGATCAAAGGGATTTAACCAACCTTTCAAAGGAGATTGCAATTCCAACCAGAGGCGTGGGACACTTGGAGGAGTAGCAACCCACCTTTGAGAGAAAAGAAACACCCAAAAGGAGAAGAAAGCTCAAGCGAAAAGTTCAAAGAAGAGGGGGGAGGAAGAGGATGCCTCCCCCAAAGGGAAGGAGTTGTCAAGAGAGAGATGCCTTCAATTTTGATTTTTATGGGACTTCTATACATCTTCACCTATTTATTTTACATGACCTAAGAATAAGGTGTGGTGGAGATTAAAAACATGTAATTTGGATGGCTAGGATGGATGGATAGTTAGGGTTTAAAAAGGAAAGTGATGGATAGGTGGCTTCCTTTCGAAAGTAGAGTAGGTGGGAGATGCCATTTTTATAGGGGGAGGCATTTCCCCACTTCAAAAATCATTAAGAACCTTCAAAAAAGGAAGTTGGATTATAGGATAAGGTGGGAAAGAGAAAGGAAAGTGGGAGGAAAGAGATTATTGGGAAAAGGATAGTAAGGTGAGGTAAGGTGGGAAACTTTGATTGGCTAAGGGATTTCCTAAGAATTTGGGATTGGTTGGTTGGGATGGGAGTTTAGGAAGGTGGAGGAGTCTTAGAATGGTAGGACTCTTGAATGGGAAGTCAAATTCATGGTGATATTTGGTAATGAGGTGGAAAGTGATAAAAAGGTAGAAAAAACATGGAAAAACATAAAAAATAGAAGGGTCTTATCCTATTGGTCCATATGCCAACTTATCCTAATAAATTTTCCCTTAATTCTCTTGAAACTACCTATGAGAATCTCATGGATAATCCTCTCAATTTCCTCCAATCCTAGCCTTCCATTTAGCTTAGCTTAATGTCATTGATGGATAACTTTGAGGGCTCTATTGGCTAGGATTCATGGCTAGCTTAGATGGCTCTATCTGCTTGGCTTCATGGCTTAATTCCTTGGCTTGAGTATCTTGAATGGCTTAGCTCCTTAACTTGTCACCCACTACTAAAATTTGGCTTTTATAAGATGGAAAAAACATGATGGTTTAAATACAACCATCTTATAAAATATTTTATAAGATGGTTTTGAGAAACTATCTTATATATTATAATATTATAAGATAGTTTTCAAGAACCATCTTATATTGTCACCAGCAATATAAGGTGGTTTTCAATAACCGTCTTATAAAACTATTATATAAGATGGTTCTAGAAAACCATCCTATATTGTTCAGAGAGTAGAAGATGGGTTTTAAAAACCGTCTTATATTTTCAAAAGAATATAAGATGATTTTTAGAAATTGTCATTTAAATTGTCTAAAAATATGGTTTTAAGAACTACCTTATAAAATGCGTTTATAAGATGGTTATTGAAAATCATCTTATATTTTGAACAATATAAGTCTTATATTTTCACATTTTATAAGACAGTTTTCAAAAACCATTTGTCTGATATTTTTCATGTTTTATAAGATGGCTTTTAAGAATTGTCCTTTAAATCTTCTTTTTAATACAGCATGAAGTTCAACCTTTACTTTTTTACTCTCGACTGCTTCAACAAAAACTTGAACATTGGGCTGGATTTACATGCACTTTGTCCTGAACTTATATTTTCTCAGTTGATATAGGTTGGGTAGTATTCATTCTTGTTTTTTGTCATATGTTTACTTTATTTGATGTTCATGGGTATAAAATTCCTTTTCTATAGAATCTTTTTTCTTCTTGCATAGGTGTGATCATTCATATGTATGGATCAATGTGTGGAACATTTATGTGGCTATATTAGTTATGTTTTTGTATCATTCTTACTTTTCTAATCCTATACTTAAAAAGTTGACTCCTCTAATATATATTATATATGTTTTTACTAACTATGCATATGTACATTTTATGTGCACAACAAGTATTTGGTAAAATGCTTAACCCATGTTCTTAATCTTTTCGTGTCTAGAAAGTCTTCACACATAACAAAATGGACAAATATGCTCGGATCAGTGTGGAAAGATCATCAAGGGAATATGAGGAGGGAAGAGAAAAGTTCATAGAGTTTGCACTTGGGGCAGGTGGTGATTATAATTGAATGCAATGTCCATGCTCGAGATGTGGAAACCTAAAAAAGGTTACTATTGGTGAGTTAAGAGAACATTTGTGCTTCAATGGAGTTAATGAAAGCTATCGCCCTTAGATGTGGCATAGAGAGGGAATACCTCATAGGCCTTAGTAAGGGCTAAATGTGTATATGAAAAAGAAGCCACTCTAGGAAGTGGTGCAGATAGTAGTATAGCTACACCTATATTTCGAGATGTATACAATGACTTCCAAGATGACCCATAACAATTTTAGACTACATTGGAAGAAGCTAATGAGCCATTGTACATCAGGTGTATAGATTATACCAAGTTGTTTGCAATGGTAGAACTTTACAACATGAAATCAAGATTTAGTATTTCAGATCAAGGTTTTATAAAATTGTTGAAAGTCATTCGTAAAAAGCTGACCAAGGTGAACAAATTGGTTAGGTTGACATGGGAGGTAAAGAAAACCATGGATGCAATAGAGCTGTATATGAAAAGATACATGCGTGTCTTAATGACTACATCTTGTACAAAAAGGAGCAAAAAGACAAAATTATATGTCTAACTTGTGGACATTCATGATAGAAGATGAGGAAGAATTCAAGTGATCAGCAAGTGAAAAATGTCCTTGCAAAGGTCCTATGGTATTTTCCCCCTATTCCAAGATTCCAAAGAATGTGTCAAATTAAAGAAACAAAAAAGAAACTAGTATGACATGTCAAGGAGAGAGTGAGTGACAACTATTTATGCCATCTAGTAGATAGCCTTACGTGGAAGCTTGTAGACTTCATGTGGCCCAATTTCAAAGAAGAGCCCAGAAACCTATGACTTGGAATATCTGTAAATGGAATTAATCCCCAAGGTTCTATGGGCAACAGGTATAATTATTGGCCTATCATAAGAATTTGTTACAACCTTCCACCATTGTTGTGCATGAAGAGGAAGTTCATAATGTTAACTATGTTAATAACGATTCCCAAGCAACCTGGGAATGGCATTGACATGTACTTGCCTCCATTGATCGATGATCTTAAGACATTATGGGAAGTAGGGGTTGAAGCTTATGATGCATACAAGAAAGAGACGTTCACTCTTAAGGTTATACTACTATGGACAATAAGCAACTTTCCTGCATATGGTAATTTGGTAGGATGCATAGTGAAGGAATACAATGCCTGTCCTATTTGTAGCAACCATATGTGTTCCACACAACTTCAACATGGCAGGAAGATGGAATTCCTAGGCCATAGAAGATGGTTGCATATAAACCATCCATACCATTTTAAAAGGGGGGAATTTAATGGTAGTGTGGAGATTAAGACACCTCCAAAGAGGCTGACTAGAAGACAAGTAATGGAAAAAGTTGAGAACTTTGAAGTATCATGGGGGAAGAAGAAGAAGGCAACTTCACATACATATGAAAGCAACTCTAAAACCTATTAGAAGAAGAAGTCAATATTCTTTGAACTTGTATACTACAAATCCTTGCACATGCAACATATGCCTGATGTTATGCACATTGAGAAGAATGTCTGTGAAAGCTTAACCAGTACCTTACTTGACATCCCAGGAAAAACAAAGGATGGACTTGTATCTCGAATAGATCTTATGGCAATGATTTTGAAGAGAAGCTTGCATCCACAAGATAGGGGTAGTTGGGGATCATACTTTCCTAAAGAAAATTATATGCTTAGTAGAGAGGAGAGAAGAATAATGTGTAAAACATTGTTAGATATCAAAGTTCCAGATGGGTACTCTTCAAGCTTTAGAAACATTGTCTCCATGGAAGAGTTGAAACTATTAGGGATGAAGTCTCACTATTGTCATGCATTGATGCAATAACTTGTGCTTGTAGCAATACATACAGTGTTGCTAGATAAAGTTAGAGGATCTATTACTAGATTTTGATACTTCTTTAATGCTTTGTGCAAGAAGGCAGTGGATACTTATAAATTATAAGAAATCCAAGAGTTAGTGACAACCTTATGTGAGCTGAGACAATCTTTCCACCATCCTTCTTCGATACCTCATTGATGAGGTTAGGCTATGTGGACTTGTTTATTTGCTATAGATGTAACCATTTGAAAGGTACATGAAGGTGTTAAGAGGGAATGTACAAAATTAAAATTTGCCGGAGGGGTCTATTGCCAAATGTTACACTACAGAAGAAGCAGTTGAGTTTTGCAGTAAGTATTTATCAGGAGTGGATGCTATTGGAATCCTAAGAAAGAAACATTCAAGTGCATTAATGGATCTAGGAGTTGGTGAACCTCTCTTCAATGGTCGCGTGTCGACCGTTGATCATTAGGAATAAGAGCAGGCACACCTTTATGTCTTGTGAAATATTAATATTGATAAAGGTCAGCCATACATTGAGTTCGTAACTAATGTTCTCTCTTTGGTTTCTTTCACATTAATTAATTTAAACATTAATGTTGATGAATTTTAGCCATATATTGCATATGTTAGAGGGTACATAATGTACATGTTATATATAATTTTCATCTCTGATCATTGTGTAGTATGCATGTGGATTTCCTAAAAGAGAGGTATCTAAGAGATGCAAAGAAAGAGAAGTGGTTGCAAGATGAACATTGTCGTTCCTTCACCACTTAGCTTCATCAAAAGGTATTTAATTACACTGACTAGTGTTCTATTCAATTAATTGATTTGTAATAGCATATGCACATATACATTAATTAATCATATCAATTAATATTATATACATGTTTTAGATTAGCAAGATGCACAATAAAAATGATAAATTGAGGTTGAGCCTAGATTTGATTCCTAAGGGGAGAATGCATTCACTAAGAAGTTATCTAAGAGGCAAAATACCTTGAACATGATAATTTATGGAATTTTGAGGATGAAATTCTTTTAAGGGGGTAATAATGTAATGCTTGAGCAATTTATGCTATTTTTAACAAAAATTGGACATTCTATGGGAAATAAACTGTGTTAAATGTTTTACTTTATTTAAAATAGTAAAAGAAGGAATTTGTGAGGAAACTTGGTACCACTAGATTCTACTTGAAAAATGGAATCCAACGTCTCAAAGAACGCCAAAAACGGAGTTCGTATGAAGAAGTTATGATCGTTTAAACATTATGGGCATTTTTGTAATTTAAACAAAAAACGAAAAAGACAGAAAACACAGGGGGCCGTTTTGATAACGGAACCTTATTGTCTTCTTCCTCTAGACTTCTCCAAAAACGCTATTTCCAGAGGTTTCTGCCACTGCCAATGGTAGCATCGCCATAGCAAGGCTATAAAAAGCCCTATCTCCCCCTCTCCAAAACATGTCATTTGGGACTGGGGTCTCCGGCAAAAATCAGAAACCTAGTTTCCCTGCGATTTCAAGCAACGGCCAGGCCTGAGTCAGGCCGGCCATTCTCCCCTTTCCCCTCTCTTCTCTTTTCCGGTCTTGCTCGACATTAGGGATGTTCCTCTTCCTCACGATTTCCGGCAAAATGGGGTTTTCAAATGGAAAGAGGGAGCCACACCACCCGAAGGAGGGCGTCTCCGGCTACCCAGGTAAGCCCATCTTTCCCTTTCTCTCTGTTTCACTTCCCCCAGGCTAGATCCATGCCGGATCTGGTCTTTTCCCAGCCGGTTTTTCCAGTCGGAGAAGACGAAGTCGGTTCCAGCTGGCCCTGTACGAACCAGGCGTCCAGGGATGCCATGCTTCACCTGAGCCTGGGACAGGGTCCCTGGCATGGGTTCCAGGCATACGACAATGCGTACATTGTCCCTGGTGCGGCCTTCGGGTGCGTGCGCGACGTGGGGCACGGGTCCTGGCTCGACTAGGATGCACGGGGTGCCCTGGGAGCTGAGATGCGCCATGCTACACCAAAGGTGCGTCCGTGCAATGCCATCCAGGATACGTGTCATAGCGCATCGCTTGAGCATGCATGTGCGCGTGCAAAATGAGGTCCTTGGCATGGCCTTTGGGCACGCACGCACATGAGGCGGTAGCGGTTCAACCAGGATGCACGGGTGTCTTGGGAACTGGGACACACGGATCTAATGAGACTATAAAGTTAGGATCAGAGGACAATTTACAGAGTTTAACTATTAAATAGTAGATCCATATCATAGAATCTAGCCTGACAATGAATTAGGCAAGGGCCATGGACCCTAAAAGGCAGATCTAGCGATCTAATGTCTAAATAGATTGAAATTGATAAGGACTCCTTGTTATCCATTCATATCCAGGAGTTTATAAATGAGGCCTAGGGTAGGGTTGAGTAATGAAGGAAGCGACTCTAGGAGACTTCGAGGTAGGTGCTCTATTGCTACTAGACTTTTTAAAAGAACCCATGATTGTCCTGAGAATGCATGTTTTAAGTTTAAGTTATATGACTTGTTTAGCATGACTGAATTCAGCATATGAAAAATACATTATGCATAGACATGTTTTGCAAACAATTGCATATATTGCATGATTTGTGAGCATTGAGTTCTTGAAAAATTACATGTCCTTGAGGGTTACCAAAAGATGCTGGAGTGCCCAAAAGACGTTGGGTAGGCAGTTGTGAGGGACAGGCAGTTGCAAGGGACCCAAAGAGGATAGGTTTTGAAAAAGAGGTAGTTACTTGTTTGATCGTATATGATTTGGGCTAATAAGCTCGTGGGCGCTATGACGAGAGGTCTGGGGTGGTCTCCCAGCCTCTACCACTATTAGGTGGAATGGGTACCACGCCCAAAAAGGGCATGTCCCTGCTTCGACTGCATGTGGTACAGGGGGCTACCACGGGTGTCACGGCACTGGGTCGAAGTGTCATATGCCCCGTGGAGGCTATGACCCTGTGTCCCTAGGTACCTGGGGACCACATGGTGGTGAGGTCGTGGGCATAGTGGGCTCTATGTTTTGAGGATTTACTTGCATTGCATATGGCATGACATGAGGTTGGTCGACCATACCATATATCCATGAGTTGGATTCAGTGGAGCATCTTATGCATATCATTATGTTTATGATATATATATATATATGATACTTTTGACTTGGATTATGCGATTCTTTAAGTCGTCAGTATTCCAATTCGACAATGGTTTTTAATATCGATATTGAACATGATTGTTCAAACATGCACATGTTTTAAAGAGCATATGATTTTAAACATAGCATGCATTGTAAAACTAGTAGTGATAGACTCCTACTGAGTATAGTATATACTCCCCCAATCCTTAACATTTTTCAGACACAAGTAAGCACTTAAGGACAGGATACGCGCGTGACAGAAGACGCCTCAGGAGATGTTAGTGCTACGAGCAAGTAAATCAAAAAGAGACAATTATATATGTAAGTAAACACTCTACCCTTTGGACATGTATTTGTATTTATTTATAGTTGGGCTGTGAGCTATGACTGGATAGACCTGGGAAGGCATTTACGATTTCTGAAATTTTCAAAAACTACTTTGGTTATTGTGAAAGCAAATGACACTCGGGGTTTTCAAAATGAGTTTAAAACAAAAGATTTTCTGCTGCATTTCATGGTTTTTATGAAATGGTTTTCAAATAGGGATGCATCTCGCCTTAGGAATTAGATATTGCATTTAAAAATGCATGGGAAAACCCAGGTCATCACATTGATTATACTTGTAGAAGTGTAGGTATGTTTATGTACGATTAGGTGGAACACAACAAAGATAGCATCAGAACCAATGCCCTTGGTTTGACATTGGTTGACCTTAATAAGATTGGCTATGAAAATGACCAGCTTGTTTTGGCATGTCATTCAAAAAAGGTATTTTATGTACAAGATGGATATGATATGAGATGGTCAACTGTTTTATCAGCCTCCCTAAGGAACTTCTTTGATGAAAATGACCTAAGTGACGCAGCAACTGATTACCCTTCAATCACTATAACAAGTAATCAATCAATCTAATTGGGGAGAATGAGATGGATTATGTGCATGATGTTAGTGAGGAGGGTGCTTGGGTTGAATCTGATTGTATATGAGGGGACAAATTAAAGTGTTTGTATCATCTGATATATGAAAAGGAATTCATTAATCAATTAAGTTTACTCATCACGTGTCATGCCAAACATTAGTTAAACATCATGGAAATAACTGATGGAGTAACCTCTACACTTCACAGGTTTTTAAGATTTTTCAGGTCCATAGAAGAGGTGAAACTACTTTAATACATATAAGATGGTTATTCATAAACCATCTTATATTATTCAAACAAAAATTAAGGAGCACAAAAGCAAACCTTGGTTTTTTTAAAAATCATCTTATATAATGTGATTAAAATATAGGATGGTTTTTAAAAATCATCCCATATTCATAACAGCTTAAAATATAGGAGAGGGAGAGAGAGAGAGAAGATGATTTGGTATTTAATAGCTTATGGGCCTTCCTCTTCGAAGTTCTGTCCTTCAAAGCTTGGTCTTCTTCTAGAGTTCTTTTCCTTTTCTACTACCTTTTTCCTCTTTTCTCTTTGGTTTCCTCTTTTAATTCTTCTCTTTTACTATGAGTTTTCTTTCTTTCCAACTCCCTCATTTCCAAAGATGATTTAGGAAACTATTCTTTAACATCCTAGCCTCAAAGAAAAAAACTCCCAATGTGTTTCTAGTCTCGCAACCCACCTTCTTTCCATTGTATTTTATTCCTATTTGGCCTCCTCCTAGGTCCATCTTGCCTTGTAGGGCCCTTCTAGGGTGAGGATGATTTGGTACCAATCAACTCGATTTGTGTTATCCATTTTTATTCTGATTGATCTAAAACACATAAAGTTCAATTAGAACTATCTGGACTATGATTTAATCATCTAATTAGTTTGATGATTATAATAGATTTTGTAAATCAATGGTTAGATGATCAATTGGGGTTAAAATAGACATTTAATATTTATAATTTATAATTTAGTGGTTAAATGATCTATCCTAATGCAAATTTAGGGATATTTTAGCTAAAATTGAACGCTCAAACAAGTGGGTGGTAATTACGGTTTGTAGATTTCCTTTGCATTATTCTTGGACTTTGGATTATCACTACCCTAACTTGAGTGGATGAGATTCTGTTGAAGTTTTCTTATTCAAAAGGATCTTCTTTAAGGGCTCTTTTTCTCTCCACAATTTGATTAGAATGCCTTAGAATGGATGGCCTAGATTTCATTGAGATTTTCTTATCCACTTTAGGTTTCTCCTTCTTTTCTCCTAGACCGCCATTATTTTCTTTAGCCAATGGGCTTTAAGGAGAGTGAGCTCCTTTCATGAAAAAGACATTTTTTCTCCTTTAGAATAGGTGGGCAATGCACCCCAAAAATCTCCACCAATGGGTTTTAGTCTGGTCTTCATTACAATCTATATTTTTATAAGTCCATCCTTGTTTGATTAAATTCTCATTGATTACTTAAGCTA
This sequence comes from Warburgia ugandensis, assembly GCA_035236585.1. NCBI lineage: Eukaryota > Viridiplantae > Streptophyta > Magnoliopsida > Canellales > Canellaceae > Warburgia > Warburgia ugandensis. The sequence goes on from CP141126.1 coordinate 84,445,647, forward strand.
TACATAAATAAAGATAGATCTTGGCATTTAAATGCTTAAAAAGTAAGGATGATTTTCAACTATAAATTCCCAATAAATTGTCTCTCTCATCACTTCCTTTATTTTCTCCACCTTTATTCCTTATATTTCTCCTATAAAAATGTGGAATTAAGGGAGTATGCTTGTGTACATAGAAAATTCATCCACTTCCTTAAGTTGTCTCCTCTTCTGGTTGAGTAAGAGATAGAGTGCAAGGAATGTATCTCATGCTGGCCCTAATCTTCTAACTTGTTTTGTTTTAGAAAAGCTCTCATTGTATGTGATTTGAGCTTCTCTTGGAAGCTTCCCAAGGTGGTGGATAGCTTGCATGCATGCATGCATGGGAGGTTTCTTCACCTTTACTTTTGATAATTACACCCCTTTTAGTGCGGATAAGATCGATGTTTCACTTAGAGTTTTTGACTATTCTGAATTTGATAATGACACCCATTCATCATTCTGAACTCTCAAACTTCATATTTGGCATGTGTAAGCCTTCATAGAGTTTGAACTCTAAACTTACTCTTTTTAGGGTTACAATTGCCAAATTTTTGCATTTTTAAATTTATACCCTGAACCTAAAAAATGTAGAATTAGCACTAATTATCAATGTTTAAGTTATTTTTGTTGTTAGAACTTGCTAAATATAGAGGTATATGTGTAATACCTCTCTCTCTCTCTCTCTCTCTCTCTCTCTCTCTCTCTCTCTCTCTCTCTCTCTCTCTCTCTCTCTCTCTCTCTCTCTCTCTCTCTCTCTCTCTCTCTCTCTCTATACATATATATATATATATAGACACACACACACACACACACACACACACACACACACACACACATATTGGTTACCTACCATAAAACATTGACGAATTGCTTTGGATTGTATGACATTAAAAAAGATTGGATTTTGAACTGTTTATGGACTGCTACCTACCACCCAACATCATTGAATTGTTTTGGACTATATGACATTCAAAAAGATTGATTTTGAATTGTTTATGGACTACTACCTACCATAGCACATAGCTAAAGTGTTTTGGACTGTATGACATTCAAAAAGATTGGTTTTTGAAATGTTCATGGACTACTTCCTATTATAGAACATAGATGAATTGTTTTGGACTAAACGACATTAAAAAAGGTTGGTTTTGAACTGTTTATGGACTACTACCTGCCATAGAACATAGCCTTATTGTTTTAGACTTTAGGATAGTAAAAAAGATTGGTTATCAAAATAATTGTGGACTGCTATATACATAAACATGTAGCTTGTTTAGGTGGTTATGTTTTCAATGAAAAACAGATGGTTTATGGATTAATTATAGATGCTAGATACATAGACCTATAGGTACTTTATTTGTTTATGTTTTCAATGAAAAGCACATGGTTTATGGACTTATTATGGACTGCTATATACATAGACCTATAGTTGATTTATTTGGTTATGTTTTCAACAAAAATGCTTGGTTAGAATTGTTATGGAGTACTATATACATTGAGCTATAATATATTTGTTTGGCTTTATTTCCTATGAAAAATGCATTGTTTATGGACTGCTATATACATAAAGCTATAGCATATTTGTTTAGCTTTGTTTTCAATGAAAAATGCATGGTTTATGGAAGTGTTATGGATTATTATATACATAGTGCTATACCATATTTGTTTAGCTTTGTTTTCAATGAAAAATGCATGGTATATTGAAGCATTATAGACTACTATAGAAATAGAGCTAAAGCAATTTTTTTAGTTGTAAAATGCATGACTTGTGGAAGTGTTATGGACTGCTAAATACGTAGATCTGTAGCATATTTGTTTTAAAAAGATGCTTGGTTTATGGAAGTGTTATGGCCTGTTATATATCAAGCTATAGCAGATTTGTTTGGCTTTATTTTCAATGAGAAATGCATGGTTTATTGACTAGAATATCCATAGAACTATAGTAAATTTGTTTAGCTTTGTTTTCAATGAAAAGTTCATAGTTTATGGAAGTGTTATGAACAGCAATATACATAGAGCTATAGCAGATTTGTTTAGCTTTATTTTCAAAGAAAAATGCATGGTTTATGGAAGTGTTATTGACTACTATACACATTGAGCTATCATATTTTTTTTCACTTTAATTTCAATTAGTAATGCATGGTTTATAGACTACTATATACATAGAGCTATAGTAGATTTGTTTGGCTGTGTTTTCAATGGAAAGTGCATGACTTATTGACTATTTATGGACTACTACAAACATAGAACTATAGTAGGTTTATTTTACCTTGTTTTTAATGAAAAATATATTAATTATGGACCATTTATTGACTAGTATATACATACATTTATAGTAGGTTTATTTATCTTTGTTTTATATGAAAAACACATGGTTCTAGGATTTCCATAGATATGTTTGTTGGAAGCCTTATGATACAAAATTTTAATTACAATGGGATAGTTTGGGAGGATATAAGTTACTTTCATTTCATTACTTAAGAGATTTACAAGTAATATGTGGGTATAGAGACACCCCAGTTTTGAAATTTACATGATAGGCTATTAAGCCTAAGGGCACTATGTTATGAGGTTTGACGGGTCGGCCTTCTAGCCTTTCACCACTTAAGGTAGAATGGTATCCAATGCCCAAGAGTGGCATATTTCTCGCTTGATGATGGACTCCACTATAGGTGACTTATGACACCTTTCGAGACAATTGCAAGCCCCATGAGAATGCAATAGGAGTCCCTCTATGAGATATCAGAGGGCGAACTATAGTAAAGCTAATGTAAGCATAGGTGTTCTATGACATTTATTGTGTATTTTGGACTTTGTTGTTATTAAGTGAACAGGTGAACTAGATAGGTACTTTAGCTTCTGTACAGACATGATTGGATGGAGCCAGTGGGTTCCCATTAACACTTAAGCATGTTACCTTATTTGTTCACATTATTAAGATGTATGTTCTTATTAATGAAGAAACTAGATTTAAGTCATATTTATAGTTCCATGCTATTCCTGTAAATACAATTATATTATCACCTAGGACTGTGAAGGAGGAGTAGCTTGACTAGGTGATAGAAAGGCAAAGACTATTCAACTTAGTTAATGTGAGGACTAGTGACTAGGATGTCATATTTACTTACTTCCCTAGTTAATGGCTATTTCATGTAAAGCACGTATGTATGCATTTTCATTGATGGATATGTTATTGTAGTTTATTGGAGTATATATGTCTAACCTTAGGATTTTATTTTAGAAATTGATGTATGGTCTAACTCATATGTGAGTCACTTTTTATTTCTTAATTAGTCCTTAGCTATTTAGGGAAGATGTTTATGGGAGGAAAGGTAATAATAATAATAATAATAATAATAATAACAGAATTCATGGCTTTTCTAAAGTTGTATTTAACTTTTCTAAAAATTGTCTTTTAAAACCCATGGCCAACATAACTCTTATAAATAGAGGGCCCTTTCCCTCATTTCAAACGTGGAATTACATGGTTTGCAAGTTTTGTGCATTTGAGTTTCAATTTTGGTACAAGTTTTTGAAATGACTTGAGAGAATTAGGAAATTTTGAAGTTCCACTTCTAGCTTTAGGTAGCTCCTTTCTCTTTTTCCCTATATTTTCTTCTCTCTTTCTCCGTCTCTATTATTTAGGTTTTCTTTTGTATGTACAATTGTAATTAGAGTTCTCATTTTTGGTTGCATCTCTATGGAATTTCTAGAGTCCCTTCCCAAAAGTGATCTGAAGTTCCTTTTCTATATTAGGCACATAGAATTCTCATCTCTCTCTAAAGAGTCTAGTGGAATCTCTAGTTCTCTTTGGGAAAGATGAGTTTCTTGCCCCTAGAAAGACAAACCTTTTTCTCTTAATTTTGTCTTTCCATTTGGAGGTTTAATTAGAGAGTTTCAATCAAATTGAATCTTTAGTGCAATCTCGAGAACAAGGGAATGTGATTTCATTTATTCTCATACACTATTTGCTTCATTTTCATTAGAAACTTTTTTCCCTCCTTCATTCTATAGAAGAATGTTTTTATTCATTGATATTATTTTCCTAATATTTTCATGGTAAAAGGCCCCCTTGAATGATTTGTGGGTTTTCTCCAAAAGGTTGAAATCCAAGGATGAGGGACTTGGAATTAACCATAGATAGGCCCTATAGAGTTTCCAATGAATTTGAATTTACATTGTTTTAACACTTTCTCATAGAATTTTGACAAAGAAAAATAAATTTTCATGGCTTTTTAAAGAAAACTCTCTAAAGGAAAAGAAGTCTAAGCATAGTTGTAGCATGTTCTATGTCATGAATTACTTAAAGAAACATTTCATTTTCACATTTTACAAAATTTTCTTTCACGTTCTAGTAATAATGAACTCTTTTCCATAAAACTTGTTGCATGTAGTTTCCTTTGAGAACTACACAAACCAAGAATTATGAATCTTTTATTATAAAGAACTCATTTCCCCTTTATTATCTTTCTTAAGCATTCTTCACTATAAGAAAATTATTTATCTGCTATTGCACTATGGCACTTTAGCCATGGCAGATAGACCATTACAAATGCCCTTATCTACGACAATATCTTGATTATTTGTAACAATTTATAAACCATAGAAAATGCTTTAAGAAAAATTACTTATTTGTACTAGAATTTAGCCCTTAGAGATACCTTTTTTTCCATTAGTATAGTGACTATCTATAATGGTAAATAGGCCATAGCAAATGCTTTACATCAATGATAGCTTATTGGTTATTATCAGCAGCCTAAGGAGTTGAAGGAAGGAGATAAGTAAAAAGCGGTAGCTACTTAATCATCTTGTTATAAGGTACTTTGTTGTTAGATTTTAATGACCTGTATGAAAGTACCTATATGCAAAAGTATGGATGTTGTTCTTAGCTGGATGAAGTGTTAGGTTTTGTATGGAACTATAACAAACAAGTTTAAGGAAGAACTTGAAGCTTTTCTCGACTTCACATTTGGAAATCCAAGATGTTTTTTACTCAAAGAAAATTAGTGTCCTAGCACGTTAGCTTGTAATATTAAGTTATTATAGCAAATGGATGTTACTCTATACTTATATAAAATGGGGTTCATTAATAACTGCAAGGGGTGGACTCTACATGGTGAATGTAATTGGGGTTAGGACTCAGTTGATAATGTAGTGGAATGTTTCAGAGAAGCAAATCAAATGGTAGGCATTTTAATGGATGCTATAAGGGCCTATTTTAACTGAGTTCCTAAATCTTTAAATGTTGATGCTGCAAAGTTTTACAACATGATGTCAGTTGCAGTTGAGTCATTACAGGAGGGTTGCAAGACACATACCAAGTAATTGGTAGTCACACAACCCTTGAATTATAAATTAGAGTTCAACATGCCTAGGAATTGTTGTGAGTGGTTGATGTCAATAATCAATAGCATGTCGCCTAAGGGTGAGAAGTTTCCTCAAAACTTTTACCAATCAACGAAAATGGTGGTGGAGTTAGGACTCTATTAAGGTACATGTATGCCCAATGATTGTATGTTGTACTACAAGGAAAAAAGAATAAAAATATGTGTGATGTATGTGGTTATTCTTAGTTTAAACCAAAGCAAAGTAATATGCACAAAGACATACCAGAAAAGGTGTTATGTTACCTTCCAATTACATTGAAGCTTTAAAGGCATTAAATATTGAAAAACTATTTAAGTTTTCCTACAAGTGCATAGTAGTCAGTTGTAATATCATGTAGGGTTGAATCTACAGGGAGGATATAATGAGAAAATAAAGTACCGAAGTTGATTCAGACTAATTATCCTTAAACTAATTCAAAATTAAGAAAAGATGATAATTTTCTAATTTAATGTATGAGAGAGAAAATGGATTTTGAATCTAATTTAAATTTCTAGGATTAAAGATCACTTATTTTAGATTAGATTCACCACTTATTTATCTTCTTTTCTAACTCAAGATATGAATTAAAATTACAATTACCATCTCAAAAAATATTTCTTTGAAAAACTAATTTAGAAACTTTTAAACATTAAAAACCTAGATAATTAATCAAATTCTAAGCATTCTACCTAAAGCCTAACTATAATGGATATAACATTAATTTTAAGCATCCATTATGAAAAGTAATAACACAAAATCAAGGAATTATACAAAGGCTGAAATTATTTAAAATTAATTTAATTTTCAAAATTAATTTCTTAAGAGAATTACAACTTTAAGAACTTCATACGTGGTGTTTCTAACCTAAAAATAAGGTTACTTTAATCCTAGTCAAAAGAAAACTAGCCTAGCATGATCTTTAAATTAATTCTAGAATATAAGCAAAGTAAAACTTTCCAATTAAGGAAACTACTTTCTATATATATTTTTTAGATCATCCATAACATTCTTTGATATGTCAAGCATCAAAAACTATCAGCATATTTTTTTAATTTTTTTCAAATTGAAATACTAGAGCAACACCTCTCACTACGTCTGCAAGTGCGACAGTATCACTAGAAAAGTAGTGGATAACTAAAAGAGTCATGCATTGTTGCGCGCATGTGACACTAGCTAACCATTTATCTTATTCCTATTTATAGTCCATGATTACTGTTGTCACTATTTACAATCCACAAACAATCAGAATCCATGAAAATTTCACTAACTTTGGTCATTGTTTTCTCCTACTTTCCAATGGAATTTTTCAATGAAACTTAGTACCTAGAACAATTTTATATCAATAAATTTAATTGTACACTTAGATTTCAAATCATGATAATAGAAACTAAGATATTTAATTGCAAACATAGTCTGCTCACCAACCTACATAACAGTACCTTATAGATTATTTCATAAAATTAAACAAATCTAACTGTTAATTCAACAAAGCTTATATAAAACTCTTTCTAACTCAAATAAAAACAATCAAAGGATTAGATAATTTAAAATTTTATCAAATAAACTAAACTAAAGGTGTAGAACTTAAGTAACTCACTATTGGAGTTCATGCAAACAATAACAAGTGACTAACTTTAATCAATTTGAGTTACAATATTTGGAATGAAAATTGAAAGTCAAACACTTGGGTCTTCTTATCCTTGATGTCTTTTATGCAATAAATAAAATTTCAAAGATTTTTTTCAAGCACCAAAGCAAGATCTAACATGCAAAGTGCCCCTATTCATCAACCTATGTGTGCACTGTTCATCTTCTTCAACCATCATTTTTCTTCGAGTTTTCAAGATTTTTTTTTTCCACTCCATATTGGATATGATATTTATAGATGATGAGAAGCTGGTATGAATTCGGTTTTTAGCAATTTCTTTCTTGCTTTCCTTTTCTCCCACGAATTCTAAATCAAACTGACTTTCCTAACTATAATCTAGTTTCCTTTTAGGAAACCATTTCCTCTCTCTTCATTCTTTCCACTTTCCATCGTTAAACATGGCAAACTAACACCAGATGAAAAATTCCTTAGCATTCTCAATTCTCTTGTGCTCATGATTTGGTTTTCATGCTTGAAGGTTGAATTCGAGTCCTTGTTTCTTGTCTTTGATCTAGATAATCTGGATTGATCTAAATCATCCATTTCAATCTAAGCTTGATTAAAGATCTAGGATGTCAATAAGCTTGATCTAACCATATGGATCTTGATCTATCACATACCAAACAAAGAAAACAATCTAATTAGTACTATACAACATTCGATTTTATACATACTTCATATCATCATCTAACCCCAAAAATTCATTAATTTAAGGTTAGATTTTGAATAATTATTTTAATATAAATGTATCTTATAAAATTAAAAGTAAATGATCATATGCACTATAGTGATGCAACAACTAGCATTTTGCTAAACCTTAGCAAAACATGTGAAAAAATATTTTATTAAAAGTGATACAAATTATCATTTTTGCAGGTACTCATGACTACATTTAGCATATGCAATAAGCCATTAAACTCTTATGTTATCCTTAGTGGACGAGTTAAGCTCCGTGAGAGTTTGCAGTGAATACAACTACAAAATTCTGAAAGTATTTTTCTAGTCAACTCTTACTTTTGTCTTAGAGAATTATCTTCAATAAATATATCAAATTTATCATACTAACTATTAAAATTCAATAATAAATTCAAAAAACCTACTCATATGCTAAATACATTTCACTTAAGCTTATATCGCAGAGTGTGTGCGTGTGTGCATGCGCACATGCATGCAATTTACATATGCAACAGTCTTTGTCTCTAAGTAAAATATAACATTTGAACTCCATCTAAAATATGTTTCAACCTCTATCCTTACTAATGGATATACACTCAGAAATAGAACTCTTAGAAAAAGGGTAAAACATATCTCTCTTTATTAAGTGAGCAAAGTCAATAAAAGCAAATTTATCTTACATATACTTATGAAAGAATGGGAGTTACTAAGGAATTGTTTTTTATCCTTTTAGAAAGGATTCCATTACCTTTGAATATCTAGATATATTACTCCTTAAATTATTTCCATTCATTTACTCATCAATAATATATTACTCCTAAAATCAATAGGTCTTCAACTAGGATGAAATGTTGGCATAGGATATGGTTATGAAAAGAAGGGGTATATGGTAATCATCATCATCAAGAACTTATCCTGATTAGGGGTCAATCACATGAATCTTGTTCCTCCATTCTCCTCTATTAAGTGTCATAGATTCATTTAGTCCCAAAGTTTTTAAATCTTTTCTTACCACTTCTATCCACATTCTTTTGAGCCTTCCCCATACCCTTTTAGAGCCTTCAACTTTGTAACGACTAGGGTTCCAATAGTGTGTATATCGTTCATTTTGGTCTTATGGCCTCACGATTTTCCTCTTTCTTACAGGGAAAATGCTTACACAATGGGAGATAGTCTGAACCCTTATAATCATCCCAACTTACTTCTCCCAGGCAATGTGGGACTAAACTCTTATAGTTAAACCATAACATGGTATCCTATAGCTCGTCATCCTCCCTTCGGGACTCCCCACCAAGGCTACACTCTAGGCTTCCTCTTTCCTATTAGGGAACATGCATCCCTACATGTGATCACTCTTTGAGTCCACTGAGTGACTACATGCAGCCTAGCCCCACCATCACAAGGGGTCCAGCTCTAATACCAATTGTAACTGCCAAGGTTCCTGTAACGACTCAGGTTTTTGTAACACATTTTGTAATACATTTTTCAAAGGCAGGGCGCCCTTAGTAGTAAAAAAATTTCACAAAACAAAGCAGAAAATATTCTTTTCTTTAAAACTTGTTTTGAAAAACCCAAGCCATCACTTCATACATAATATAAGTAGAATCTTGTACATGATAAAATTCCATTAAAGGAATAGACTTTTATTAAATTTCAGAATCCATGCAATGGTTCACAGTACAGCCCGAGTATCAGTACAATACTTGTCCAAATTACATAATCCAAATTTCAAATCTCACTATACATTAAAAACTCTCATTACAGTACAATGCTCTCAAATAAAAATAAAAATGCATGTCTTCATGAGATATACCCTAATTGATTATTCTTCCAAATCTTCTTAAGTCTAACCTCCTAATTCTCCTTCTCTATTTCTGAGATATTGTAAACATTGAAACATTTACAATATCTCAACAAGCTATGCTAGGTAGGGGATTCAAGAAGCATAATAATTTAACAGTATAATCCTAATACTTCATAACCCCATAGTTGATAACATACTCATAAATCAATCTCTTTACTTTGTTATATATGTACATCCTTACAAATTCATATGGTATACTGTGTATAAATATATACATACGGTCAAAATCGTGAAAAATAGTTAATGTCTTGAAACATAATCATATCCATCTTATGTTGCATTGATAAATCATCTAGACTCTGCTGGAAATACTCCCTCATTTGGATAGTGTCGGTAATCCACAATTACCCAGCATCTCATCATGCCATATCGTAAGGCATTTCCCTACTATGTTGCAATCTGATATGTACCAGCATGCTTGGATAACTGCTTTCATACTCCACATATACCAAGTGTGGAAAATCATCTATGCCATGTCTATATGGGTAAACAAACCATCATAGTGGTGGCCTTCCCATATTGCCCCACCCGACATTTTGCCTCTCTTTGGGTAGGGTATCATCATATATATCACATTTCGGAGAGCAAGTGGCCAAACCCTACTACTCTCCTAGCATAGCATCCCCAGGCCTATGCCTATTTAAAACAAAACCACAAGCCTCCATGCTTGTATATAAAGTAATCATTTTACTTATCAGACGTCTTGTCTGTTTATATAATCATCCTCATATTTTGGTATTCTTATACTAAGGATAGGATTTTACTTCAAACTTAGGGATCATCATTTATAATGAATGATACCCATATTCATACAAGTTTAGGGATCACCATTCCATATGAATCATTCCCATGTATTGATTTTATACTTATCAAACAATTTGTCTGTTTATCTAAGGTTGGAATACCTTCTAGTTCCCTATTCACTTCGGGTTTTCCTCATTTCTAACTTAACCATTTCATATGTGTTTTGGTTGGATCACAAGGGTTTTCGATGGGTTTAATACAAGTATTTACATTATACTTATCAACACTTCCAAACATAAGATCATGTATACCACATGTACTTCTCATGTAGATGCCTTCATAAAATCCTCCTACCTTCAAGTAGTGATTCATCTCTTCAAATCTTCCATGATCTTGATTGATGTATGAAATCTGTAAATCTATACATACTGTTAGAATGATCTTCTAATCTTTCAGATCTAAGTATTTTCTATTCTAAGTCTTTGTGTATTCCTTTCTTTGATCTTGATCTTTCATAGATCCTCTGATCAACAATTTATACTTGTTGATAAAGATCAAGGGCTTAGATCTTCTATCATCTAGTTCTTCTTTGATCTAAGTTTAGTTGTTTTATCATCCCTAAGGAGGATGATCTTGGTTCTCTTCCTTGAATCATAATTGATCAAGGGTTCAGATCTTCTATTTGATCTAAGATCTTCTATTATATTTGATCTAAGTTGCAAGAAATATTTATATACATATATATCATCATCAAGAAGTATTGATTTCTTTTTATTGTTCTTGATCATTCAAGATCCCATGGATCTTGTTTGATCATCCTTATCTTACTTACAATTTTTATTAAGATTAGATAACTTACTAACCATTTATGCTCTTATTATTATTATTCAACCAATTAATGTTTTACTCGTTGAAGATAACTTATTTCAGCCTAAGTCTAGACTACTTCTGTTATTTCTAATTGGCTAAGGCTTACTAGCTGAATGGATGAACACAAAGTGTTTACTTTAATCCTTATGTAAGGAGGAGTTTAGACCTCACAAACGTCAATGGAAGGTAGGGGAAGAGTGAGGCTCTATTAGAAAACCCCCTTAACCACTATGTTCAACATTCACTACAATGACCTTAGCTCAACCTTTCATAAGGCTCCTATGAGCATGTTAACCCTAAGTACTCTTTCTAATTGATTTTAATTAAGTCTATGAACATTTAAAATGTCATTCATGGGGTTTATTATTCTCCTAGTTTGGGCCAAGGATTTGATAATCCTTATATTGTCCTACTAACTATAGCCCATACTAATATTGAGTCCAAGTCATGCACTCATCTTAATTGTCCATGAATCTCTATTTCATTAGATTTCATTTTTGGTGATTTATGAATATTGAGACATAACCACTAATTAAACAATTATATCTACTAACTTAAAGACAATTAAGATGGTTATACTATACTTTGACAATTCAAATAATCATATACTTTAAATCATAAGAGAATTGTTCATATATATCATTCTAAGAGCATTCATACTCTAATATACTAACATGGATCCTAAGTTATAAAATACATGAAATTTTACTACTAATCTAATGGAATCATGCTTAAACTTCAAATTTAAACTAACATGGCCTTAAGATAATTAAATCTATCAACCTAATATAACAATCTAATAACCCATAGAACATAACATGCTAAAATTTAAGAACTATCATGCTTTATAACATAAATCACATTTACAATACTATTATCAAATAAAAGACAATGAAACTAATTAGATTAAGATTATTAGAAACCTTTACTTATGATCCAACCATTAGATCTTAGATCTTTTCCTTTCAAATCAAGGTTTTAATTAATTTTAGGGATTTTACTCCATTATGGTCCAAGATCATATTCATTTGTTTTTGGTCATATTCAATCCATAATTTCAATGGATTCCATCATAATATCATTCATTCAATCCACTCTAAGGGTTTGATCTTATTGATCAAGTGGGTCCCTTTGTATTTTTAGGATTTTTCTACCATAAAGGGTAGATCCCTCAATTTATCTTAGATCTATCTAAATAAATCATAGATATCAGTTGATTTCAATATTATATCATTGATAAATCAGATCCCCAAGATCTGATCATCTCATATTTTGAAGATCATGAAAATTAGAAACTTAATTCTTGAAAACAAAAAGTTTCTAGAATATTCTTTTTATCAATATTATGGTTTCAAAAGAAAATAGTCGTCATAAGCTTTCCATAACTTCTTTCCGATCTCAATTTGGAGTTCAAAAGACTCCACAATTGAACTGTGAAGTTCACAATCATTCGTAAGGTCCAGAATTGATTTGAGCCTAGCAGAAAGGGTGGCCCGGATCAATCGGGCAGAATGGTCGCCACGCGCCCATCACTGGGATGCATGTGTGATGCGCTCCCCTAGGATTGGTGCTGTCATGCAACTGTTCCATCAAAACAGTGCCGCACATGGCACGTGCCGAAGCGCTCCCACAAGGCGCATTCAGTGTGACATTTTGTAGCACGTCCTGAGAGTCGATCCAATTTGAGAGATCGGACTGTCTGTTTTGAACCGTCCAATCAATCTTCTTCAATTTAGGGCTCAAAGCTTAATAAAAAATCTTGAAATTTCCACCCTAGGGGTTTTGGACCCTTGTGGATCGATTGGATGGCTCAAATTTTCCATCTGAGCCCTCCATCATCTAGAATTGAAGGGTTCAAGTCCTTACTTCATTTTTATAAATTTTAACCTAAAAATAATTTTAGAAAAATAAAAATTAAATAAAATGATGTAAAATAAGTATAAGAAGTGTCCCCACCTACTTGATTAGAGAAAGAACGTAGATTTGAAGCCTAATTCGAAATAAATACCCTTTGATGATAAGATAGCTCGATAGCCGCTTGTTTTGTGATTTCCCATTGATTGCACCATTGGATCTTGGATTGATTTGAGGTTTTGTAGATTAAGTAGTCTAGGATTGTATGGATGATGGGATTTGTGAGATTCAATTTGGAACAGAGTACCTAATTGAATTTAGGTCTCTTGTTCCAATTAAAGAGAGGAGAGAGAAAGTGCAAGAAGGGAGATTTTTGGGACTTTTGGAATTTCATGAAGGAATATAAATCTGGTTTTTTAGAGTAAGAAAGATGATTTTATGAGAATTTTAAGGAATATTTTTGGAGGATTTTTGGAGGTGTATTTATAGATGTTTTTGAATTTTTCATAATTACTTGTAATAATCATGTTTCAATTCTTTTAAATATTAAATTAACATTGGATCCTCTACTAACACCTCCTTCTCCACTAGAAGATGGTAGTGGTTTGATCACTCATTACATGTTTTCTGGCCGTTGGATTCGTTAATGGGCCCCATGGGGGTGTGAAAAGACCATTTTGCCCTTTTATGGAGAAAAATCCATTTTATTCTCCCAAACTCAAAATTGAGCTCACTTAGTGGCATTGGATTTGTATTTTGGATTTATTTTTAAATATTGATGTATTAGATCTCAGTTATGGGTAAAATTACTATTTTACCCTTTTATTCATAAAATGAAGAAAATTAGAGATTTTTTATTTTAACTTGGAATTGAACGTACTTAGTGTCATTTCGATTGATTTTTTGAGTGCATTCATAATTTTTAAGTTTTAAGTTTTATTTTAATCTCTATAAAAAGAGAATTTCCAATAACCTAATGTTCTAGCCCAGAATTTTTGAAAAATCAAACTAAATTGATTTTCTCAATCAATTTACAAAAATTGGGGTTATTACAGTTCTAGTAGTATGTATATTATCCTTTCTCACCTTATAATCTCATGAATTTTTTCTTTGCCATAGGGAAAACATGTACACACTAAGAGATACTTTGAACACTTATAACCAGTCGAGCATACTTAGCTACAGGCAATGTGGGATTAAACTCTCAAGATCACATGGAGCCTGCATCTTGTAGTTTGCCATCCTCCCTTCAGGATCGCCCACCAAGAATACCCTCTAGATTCCCTAAACTATGGCACCATGAATTTTACACATCATATAAACACAATACTTTTTAAAAGTCAAGATCCTTGATTAAAATTTATTTCTTAAAATCCACTAAAACCAAACATTTCAAATGAAAAAAATTTGTTTCAGAACATCGAGAGTCATATGTCTCACAAAAGCACAAATTTAATGGTGAAATGATATTCCCATTTCTATTGAAAATTCAATAGAGTCTCCTCTATATTTTTTACTAACTCATTCAATGCATGTGATGCAACAAATAACTGATAAACACAATAACACATAAATACATAAAAGAGAGACTCGATCTCGATAACCATCCCGCTGAATCATTCACAAGTTTCGACCAGAACATATGCATCATCAATGAAAGACAAATAAGAAATAATGACATTGCCTAGGGTCTATCCATATACAACTAGCTCATCCAACATAATGATATACATACATCCATGTCATAAAAGTATAAATCATTACATATATAGTCCATTTACAATGTTCAAAAGTAAATTCTAACAAACCACATACATCGTTAAGATCTCCTTTGTACACTACTGAGAGTCGCCAAGGCCCTCACTCGCTCTCAGGCTATTTGCCTTTCCTACTATCTCTCTCAATATCTAAGGCATTGACAAACATCGCAATGCCTTAGCAATCTATGCTTATGTAGGTGACAAAAATAATAATAAATTCATGAGATATAATGAACAATTTAAGTGATCAAATATCAGGCCATCCAATAACAACTTTCCCATAGAAAATAGCTCTAATATGATCTCAATAATGAGAGTAAATAGTGACTAAGTATGTCATAAATAGCATGTGAAACAAGCCAAATCAACATGCAATAGCCAAGGCATCAAAGCTCATAAAACTACTAAAAGTAGGGCAATACAACCACACCATCTGTGTGTTTCTAAAAATATGCAACTCAATCAATGTAAGTCACACTATCTGCATGTTTAAAAATATGTCAAAACCACATTAACGCATAGCATCAAAAGCTCAAAAAATATCTCAAATGAATAATATTAATGTAGAGCATCAACAGTTCAAAGAATATATCAAATGAATAACATTAGTGCAGAGCATCAAAAGCTCAAAGAATAGAATAAATAACATCAATGCAAAGCATCAAAAGCTCGAAGAATATCTCAAATGAATATGCATGTCATCAACAAGGGATCCCTCACACACAGGTAGCACAAGTGTCCCATTTCAAATCTTTGATCATGAATACTCATACCACTCCTTTAGGTGTCATCATGTCGTGGGTACATATGGATATGTCCATCCTAGTGTGCTCACAATGTTGTATGAAAATGCAAAACAAACCATATGGGCCACCATGCTGCAGTGATAACCAACTCCTAGGTCTACCAACTATCGCTCCCTATTAACACCAGAACCGGAGACTAACTATCTGTCACACATGGGAGAGGATCGGACTCATAGTGCAAGTTACCCATGATACCATTCTACGAATTTGCCTTCTGGAGGGGGTTGTCTATCATCTCATAAAGTTAAAGGGTCGATGGCGTACCCTACATCCCTCCTAGCATAGTGTCCATCAAGTAGAAAGACCCATAAAAAATTCACAAAAATCACTCAATATCTCAAAATCAAGAGGTGAAGAGAAAATATCTAATGCACAAAACATAGGAACACCTATGGCTTGCCATCCTAGAGCATTGCCCCTATCACAAAGCAATCTCTAAAGGACCAGCCATAAGCCTCCTCAACAAGTCCAAGGTAAAATGTGGGAGATAAAACAAATCATCCAAAGTCTTAGTAAAAGAGCAACATTGTCGCACGAACCAATGCCTTCTATAGACAATAAAGTTATATTCGAAATCATGTATTTTCACTATTGCTTATGGACAATTGTATTTATATAATAAAGGTCATATGTCCATGGAAACATGGAAATCAAGGTGACCATGCACATGTGAAAAATGTATAAGCTAGATGACAACTTCAATGACATCATAGGGCAATAATATACTCACATCATTTTGGATACTAATAATAATATGGAACCAATATCATGATAATCAATGATTTTATAAAAAGCATACTAATATTAAATGTTGTCGCCTACCTCAGACGAAGAACCATTCATCTTTACCTCCCAAGTCACAATCAAACTCAACTCTAGGATAAGTTTCCCTGAATCCCACTACCTAGATACACATCCCTTCCAGGTCTAAATTAGAATACAAGTTATTTATGTAAGTTGGACACTTAGTTTTAAAATAAAGATTATAATTTCAATAACTATCACTATGTTTCAACACGATCCAACAGTTCATAGCCATGGGATCTCAAGCTAGGGCCCTCCAAGTTGGCTGATAATCTAGATCATGCCAAACTAGGCCAACCAACAACTATTAGATTCATTTCTTACTCTATTTATAATGTAAGCTAGAATTATCATAGTCACAGTAGGTTAACTTTAGATGATCCATCATTTAATCAATTAGTAGGGCACATTTATAAGTAATCACACACAATTGTAGCTAATTATAAGAAGAAGAAAATTTTAAATAGTTAGAATGATAATCCTACCTCACATAAGTCAACCTGAATGCTATCTGATTGCCTGTGATTCTAGATTGTCAACCAATCATCTTGAGTGTGCTCGATATAGGCTATCCTTAGTGATCTGCCCATAATTCTCCACCTCATCATCCTACATCAAAGAATATATTAGTAAATCCAATTAAACAATCTTAGTGAATCATTTAAATAGTGTGGATTATCAAATTAAGTCTAATTTCACACCTGTATCCTTCATTGATCTCAATCGTTGATCAAGATCTCCCAAATCACCACAATAATGCCCTCAATCAAAGATCTTTGATATGGATCTTGATATGGTGTCCGATCGATAGTCTGATCACGTTCAACAGTCGGATCTTCTTCAATCAATAAACATATGGATGGATCTTATTCCTCACATTATAAGGATTGTGATGACTATCTCAGATCTATGAAATCCCTCCTCGATTGGGTTGGGTTGTAGAAGAGATCAAAGACTAAGCTGGTACAGAGGCCCACCCGTGCCAACTTAGTAAAGAGGGAAAGTGAATGGGAGGTGGGGGGGATGGTGGTGGCTATTAGCTACTAGTTTGGTCACCACCCAAACCCTACATGGATAGAGAGATAGAGGAGGGAATGGGTTTCTTGGCATGCCAACCTGCTCTAACAGGCGCATTAGTTTGTCTGCATTGGGTGAGGAAGGCAGGAGGGAGGGAGAGGGCAATTGATTTGTGCACACCAACATGTCAGGGTAGCTATGCTAAAGGGAACCTTGACTAGGAAGAGGGCAGAGGGGAAAGGGAAGAGACTGCTGGCATGGCTATCCAAATCTAGCTTCCCATCAATTGATTAAGTCAAAGAGGAGAAACTGGGAGAGAAAATAGAGAGGGGGGGCGGGGGGCGTTTGGGGTTCCAACTAAACTAACTAAAGGAGGAAGAAAATTAGGGGAAAAACTCCATGCACATCACCAGAGAGGAAAGAGAGGAGGTTAGAGGTGGGCTCTGCATCAATGTCAGTGAGCAATGGGGGTTTTGACGATGGGGAGATTCAATAAGTGGGTTGCAGGTTGCCAGGATTTTTCTCTTTCTGGCATCCCTCCCCCTATTTTGTTGTGTTTTTAGCTACTGTAACCCATCACAAGGGATGGTGGTTGGCTGTCCATATGTCATGCTCACTTTCACTTGGCATGAAGCCTATGGTCTACAAAATGACAAATTATGATGGTACTATTACCAAATTTGGTCTCCATCTCAAATTAGTAAAATTTTTGGGTTTTGGCAACCCGATGACCATTTCAAGCAAAATTAATGTCATTGGAATTGTCTCTATATGTACATTCTTTTTTTATATATAGTTTCAAGTCTAAATTTTGAGTTTTTTAAAGAGGTCACTTCCTTATATATCAATTTTTTAACAAAATTTAATTCATGATTATGTTCTAATTAAAATGGAATAAAAATGTATAGAAAGGAACTTAAAATGAAGGGTTATTTCATTCTTTCCTCCTTATAATAATTTTGTCCTCGAAATTGTTTTCATGTTATGCTTTAGACATATATAAAAACATCCTCATCTCATAAGATAGGATAATCATGTCAATCATCTCAAAGAAAAATTAGCTCATAAAGTATGCCAAGTTAAATCAAAACATCTCAACCCTCAAATAAACAAATCTATATCAGAGCACATCAGCTCATCATAGGTAATTTGTATCCAGAAGCCAAAGCCACTAATCAAATCATGCATGTAAGAACATCTCATAATTCATCTCAACCCAAACCATGATAATATTGTGGGCACCTAGAAGCCCCCCATGCCTCATGCATGCACCCTCATCGATTACTTATAGTATAAATCATGAACCAAATTTCGATTACATACAAGGAAATAACCTTGTATTAAAATTCAAATCATTGTCATGTCTCAAATTCAATGTTTAAAATAGCCCTGATGGTCTCTGATGCGCGGTCTTGACTTACTAACAGGTCAGTCACTGAGTCACAAACTCCTCAATATCTCTCTTCATCCTATTTCACCAAAAGTATCATCTCAAATCTTGGTACATCTTCATACCTCTAGGATGAATAGTAAACTATGACTAGTGAGTCTCTAGAAGTAGCCCTCATCTCAAATCACTAGTAGCTAGTACCAACTATCTACCTTGGAATCGTTTACCACATCCTGCCCTCTAATAAAATCTACCTTCTTTTGAAGGCCTGTCTTTGTATCATCCACTTATGCCTGTAAAATTATTTCAATGAATCTTGATCACCATTGTGAGTCATTCCCAACCCAACATTCCCTTGACCTTCGTTGGGTTCACTACCACACCATCCGTTGATATAATATAGTTAAGAAAATGCACCTACTCCAACCAAAAGTGGCAATTACTGAACTTTACAAATAAGCGGTGGCAACCAATGTATCTAGTACAATATGAAGATGCTCATTGTGTTCCTCCATGCTGGTTGAGTAGACTAATATGTCATCTACAAACACAATAATTGTGACGACCTGGGTTTTCACATGCATTTGAAATGCAAAACTAATTCCTAAGGTGGGATCAATCCCTATTTTAAAATACTTTTAGAAAATAATGCAATGCATCGAGAAAATCCTTTAGTTTAAATTCATTTTGAAAACCCCTAGTGTCATTTGCTTTCAAAACGAACAAAGTAGTTTTGAAAAGTACGGTAATCATAAATGTCTTCCCAGGTCTATCCAGTCACAGCTCACAGCCCAACTATAATTATTACAGGTACAGATCATATACTTACCTTTATACTTGTCTTCTCTTCATTCTTTTGAGTGTAGTACTAATGCTTTCTAGTACTTCTTCTAATCCTTTTGGAGCTAATCTGTAAAAGTGATATATTTGGGTTAGTATTCCTCATACTCAATAGGTGATCTGATACTAATATTTTGAAAACTTGTCATGCAACATGCATAATTCAAGGAGCTTTTCATGGAAAACATTAGTGATTCCTTCTTTTTTTTATGTAAACATGCATATTTGTGAATAAAATGCCGTGAACACCTCCAATGGTCGTCCCTATTTATGACAGTAGTCAAGGGACAATGCCATTTTTGGCAGCATTACCATCCACCTTTTGGTGGTAGAGACCGGGAGGCCAACCCCATACACAACAACCTCTCATCATAATTCCCACCAAGCTCAATAGCCCAAAAAGCATATGTATATATATATATATAAGAATCCAAATCTTGGTCATCGTAAATGATGTAATTTATGCAAGAATTTTCAGAACATGCAAACAATGCATAAAATATGTTCATGCCAGTAGTCCCATTCAAGTCCTTAATTCATGAAGACAATTACGCATGCTCATATAAGAACATCATATCTCAAAAAGCATACTAAATACGGTAATAAAGCTAAGTAAATCATTTAGAGTTTGGAATGTATGTGAAAACTTAGTAGTATCAGACTACTTACCTCGATTGTTGTCAATTAGCTTTCACTTAACTCGCGTCCCTCTTCAATGAGAGTTCTAGCTTACCTTGGTGAAGTCCTGGATATTATTTGGAAATAAAAATCCAAATAGTATTTCCTATTTTACAGCTCAACGTCTAGATCTATACTATAGGTTATAGATCTTTGATTTGTAGGTTTTTAATGGTTGATTCATGTAATTTAGGGTTGATCTAGGTATATTGATCTCCTGATATATCAAATGGATCAATCTATGAGATTTGATCATCTTTGATCTTGCCGATCTAGGAGATTTCTATGGTTTTTGGGCTATAGTTATGTAAAATAGTCCTCTAATCCTAATTTTTATTGTATAATTAGGTTCGCATCATAATTACGAATGCAATAGTTCTTTTGGATCATTGATCAGAGTTATATAGCCTCCTTAATTGCATTTTTAGTGTCATGCATCAACGAACGAACCAGAATTGTTCGCATAGGGCCCACGCGTCACGGTTGACCGTGTTCGCATGCGTGCACATGCCTGAATGACACACCAGGGCATGCTTCCTGGACGGCATGGCTCGCAGGTGTCTTCAGTGCGGGTGCGCACGCATCATGGCCCAAGGCATTCGTGCATCCCGGTCGAATCAGGACTGCGCCCGCACGTGGTGCGTGCCCAAAGTCCATCCCAGGGGGTGCATCCTAGGCACACATTACACACTGCGTCCCTAGGATGCCTGGTTTGAATGGAGCCGGATTGAACCTGGCTTTCCTTGGCACGTTCTCCGGCTAGAAAAACACCAGATCCAGCATGGATCTGGGCCAGAAGAGAGGGAAATCAGAGAGGGGGATGGGTTCTTACCTGGGCAGCCTGAAATGGTGCCATTATTCCATTGGTGCAATTCCCTCTACACCTACCGGAAACCCTTGTCATCGTGAAATGTAGAAATATCGTGAAACCGTAGGGAAGAAGAATAAAGAGAAGAGGAAGAAAAAGGATAATGACTGGCCTGAAGGAAAGGCCTGGGCCGGTGCCGAAAATCGCAGGAAAAACTAGAGGAGGGGTTTTTCTATTTTTCGAAACCCTAGGCTTGAAATCCAGGAAGAGGAGAGAAAGAAGGAGGAGAAAGAGATGGTCGGGGAGGAGGGGGAACGGACTTTATAGCCTGCGAAGGTGGTGCTGCCTAATGGCGGTGCCGCCATTTTATCGGTGCCGCCTTACAGAGGCGATGGTGTTGAGTCGGATGGAGGTAGGGGATGATGGAGGGGGGTGTCGTTAGCAAAACAACACCTTGTGTTTTCGGGTCTTTTTCATTTTTAAGTTCAAATTACACAAATGCCCCTCATCTTCAAATGCCCATAACTTGGTCATACGAACTCCATTTTCGGTGTTCCTTCAGGCGTTGGATTCCATTTCGAGCGTAGAATCCAATGACAATCGAATTTCTCACAAATTATTTTGTTCCATATTTTAATAAAAATAAAACATCTAACCACCTATTAAGGTGATTTAAGCATATATTAATTCCCAAAATAAACAACCCAAACACCATGATTGATTGTGGTTGTAATTGTGATATAATAGTATTGACAAGTTTGAGTCATTACATCATTATTCCCTTCAAAGAATTTTTTCCTCGAAATTCTACAAATTAATATCTTCAAGTTATTTGTGTAATGCCCAAGCAATTTACACTATTTTTAACGAAAATTGGACATTCTATGGGAAATGGACTATGTTGAATGTTTGATTTTATTTAAAATAGTAAATGAAGGAATTTGTGAGGAAACTTGGTACCATTAGATTCTACTCAAAAAATGGAATCCAACGCCTCAAAAATCACCCAAAACGGAGTTCGTATGAAGAAGTTACAGCCATTTAAAGATAGGGGTATTTTTGGAAATTAAATAGAAAAACGTTTAAAATGACAAAGGGATGAAAAACGCAGGGGGCCTTTTGATAACGGCACCCCCTGTTGTCTTCAACCTCAAGAACCCTCCAAAAAACCCTCAATCCTGATTTCTCTAGAAAATCCCAGGGGAAAGGGCGGCACCTCCATTGAGGGGCACCGCCTTCTCCCCTCTATAAAAACCCCATCTCCCCTCTCCAAAAAATAACCACGTTTTTCGACATTTTTCCAGTCATTTGAGACTGGAGTTTCCGGAAAAACCAGAACCCGTCTCAAACCCAGTTTTCCTGAGTTTTTCGGCAACGGCCAGGCCTGAGTCAAGCCAGCCATTGCCAGTTACCCATTCCCCTCTCTTCTTTCCCCCTTTCTCCCCCTGGTCACACAGGAACAACGGGCCTTGTCCCTTCTTCGAGTTTGCCTGAGAGCAGGAGCACCCATCGGGGAAAGGGCACTCCCCAAGCTACCCAGGTAAGCCATTCTCCTTCCCTTTTTCATTTTTTTCCTCCTCTCAGGCTAGATCCATTCTAGATCTAGCATTTCCAGTCGTTTTCCAACAGGAATTCCTAGCCGAAAAATGCCCCAAGACCGATTCTACCCGGCTGTGCATGAACACGATGTCCCAAGCACGCCACTGTGCATGAGGGCACGTGACTGTGTATGGGCGTGGCCTCGGTGCG
Source organism: Warburgia ugandensis (assembly GCA_035236585.1). Lineage (NCBI taxonomy): Eukaryota > Viridiplantae > Streptophyta > Magnoliopsida > Canellales > Canellaceae > Warburgia > Warburgia ugandensis. Next base: position 84,468,536 of record CP141126.1, read on the forward strand.
TCCCAGGAACAGTCTAGGCTCGACTGAGATGCATGGGAGGCCCGAGAGCCAAGGCACATTTCGACTACGCCAAGGTGTGTTCGTGCAAGGTCATCCAGGACGTGCGTCATAGCGCGTCGCTTAGGCATGCTTGTGCACATGCAAACACTGTCCCAGGTGCGGCCTTCAGGTATGTGCGCGACATGGGGCACGGGTCCTAGCTCGACCAGGATGCACGGGATGCCTTGGGAGCTGAGACGTGCCATACTACAAGGTGTGTCCGTAAGATGATGCATGTCATAGCGCGTCGCTTGAGGGTGCATGTGTGCGTACAAAATGCGGTCTCTGGCACAGCCTTTAGGAGCACATGCACGTGAGGTGGTCGCGGTCCAACCAGGATGCACGAGTGTCCTGGGAACTGGGACACGCAGACCCAATGAGACTTTAAAAATTAGGATTAAAGGATAAATTACAGAGTTTAAGTGTTGGAAAGTAGATCAATGTCATAGGATCTAGCCTGGCAATGAATTAGGCAAGGACCATTGACCCTAAACAGTAGATTTAGCGGTCTAATAGATTACAATTAATAAGGACTCCTTGTATCCATTCATACCCAGGAGTTTATAAATGAGACCCAGGGACGGGTTAAGTCCTAAAGGACGCGACTCTAGGAGACTTTGAGGTAGGTGCTCTATCGCTGCTAGACTTTTTTAAAAGAGCCATGATTGTTTTATGCATGTTTTAAGTACAAATTATATAACTTGTTTAGCATGACTTAATTCAGCATACATATGATAAATGCTTTATGCATAGATATGTTTTTCAAATAGTTGCATATACATTATGCATAGATATGTTTTGCAAATGATTGCATGTACATTATGCATAGATATGTTTTGCAAACAAATGCATATATTGCATATTTTGTGAGAATTGAGTTTTTACAAGATTGCATGTCCTTGAGGGTTACCAAAAGACGCTAGAGTGCCCAAAAGACGCTGGGTAGGCAGTTGTGAGGGCCAGGCAGTTGTGAGGGACCCAAAGAGGACGGGTTTTGAAAAAGGGGTTTTTGCTGGTTTGATCTGATATGATTTGAGCTGATGAGCTCGTGGGCGCTATGCCGAGAGGTTTGGGTTGGCCTCCAGCCTTTACCACTATTAGGTGGATGGGTACCACGCCCAAAAAGGGCAACGTCCCTACGTCGACTGCATGTGGTACAGGCGGCTACCACTGGTGTCACGGCACTGGGTCGATGTGTCATAGGCCCCGTTGAGGCTATGACCGAGTGTCCTCAGGTACCCGGGGACCACACGGCGGTGAGGTCGTGGGCATAGTTGGACCCTATGGTCTCGTGGACTTATTTGCATTGCATATGGCATGATATGAGGTTGGTCGACCATACCATACTAGATATCCATGAGTTGGATTCAATGAAGCATCTTATGCATATCATTATGTTATGATATATATGATACTTTCGATTTGGTTTGTGCGATTCTTTTAGTCGTTAGTATTTCAATTTGAAAATGGTTTTTGATATTGATATTGAGCATGAGTGTTCAAACATGCACATGTTTTAAAAGAGCATACGATTTTAAACATATCATGCATTGCAAAACTAGTAGTGATAGACTCCTACTGAGTATAGTATATACTCACCCTATCCTTAACATTTTTCAGGATAGTTCCACTCACAAATAGAAGACGTCTCAGGAGATATTAGTGCTACGAGCAAGTGAATAAACAAAGGAGACAACTATACATGTGAGTAAACTCTCTACCCTTTGGACATGTATTTGTATTTATTTACAGTTGGACTATGTGCTGTGACTGGATAGACCTGGGGAAAAGCATTTATGATTTATGAAGTTTTTCAAAAACTACTTTGATGGTTGTGAAAGCAAATGACACTCGGGTTTATAAAATGGTTTTCAAATTGGGACGCATTCCACCTTAGAAATTTTGATCTTCATTTAAAAATGCATGGGAAAACACGGGTCGTCATAGTTGGTATCAAAGCCCAGGTTTTATCCTTTCACAGCCAGTCCAGCATGTCCAAGGGTCATAGACAATAGAGAAAATCAAGAAGAAGTAGTAGAGATGACCTACTTCTATTTGAGGATTACAATATTAATGCACAAGGCAGTTCACCATAAATTTATAGGTGAAACACAACTTGGTCCAACAAATAATTAGGCAGAGGATAGTGCAACCCTCATCCAAAATCTAGTCTAAAGACGACTTAAGGATTAAGGATTATTGTGTGGTGTAAATATGAAAACTCATATATGGATCATATTATGATGATGCTGAAGGAAGATGCTAGTGAACTTGTTAGTAGATAGTTCTGCCCTGTAATAGAGTGATCTCATCAAAGGTGAGAAAATTGAAGAACCTAGATGGCTATCTTACCATCAATAAAGTAATCTCATCAAAGGTGATAAAATTGAAGAACCTAGGTGGCTATCTTACCATCATATCAGAATATGAGTACACTATCACAAGGATATGATATAAGTATGATAGGGGATGTAAAAGACAAACTTTGAAGGTTTTAATGATAATCTAAGAGGGATGAGAATGCAAGAGAATATTAGGAAATAACTGTGACTCGTACTAGATGACAAAGGTATGGAGCCTAAAAGACTTAGCTCAATTTTGGATACCATAATTGGAGTCTTATGGAAAGTGAAGTGCTATTGAATAATAATTACGTGAGTATTATGGAGCAAATCTGAAGATGTATACAAGTGACATATTATGTGATTAAGAGAAACATAACACGAATATGATAGGAAAATGAATTCGACCGAGATATCAAAAGATTTTTGACGATAATATTGGGGATGATAGATCTGTGATAATAGATTGATCCTAACATAAACTTGTAAAGTATAGCATGATCAAAACGTCAATGCCATTGTATGAATTTTATTGAGGCTATAGGCAATTGAGGATTTCAATGATCTTAAGATAGTTTAGAATTTCTGAGAAGCATTCAGTTTATCATATATGTTACGTAAAGGAATAAATGAAGTATCAATTATATGCAACAAAGCATATAGAGACATTGATCTAGGTAGACAAAAATGAGAATTTTGAAGAAAAGAAAGAAAGAGATAGAGATGTATTGAATATTCAAAAGAAGAAGATCATGACTTTATGGAGATACATAGAATTCTATCATCTTGAATCCCATAGGAAGGTAGATCACACAAATACAAAGAAATAATACTAGATGAGTTGGTGATCTTATTGTAAAAGGGTATAAAAGAGAGAAAGCATATGGGATTTAAGACTTTGAGTAGAGCATTGAATGTAAGGACATTATGCTGTACGAAAATTTTCAAAGAATAATGGTGATCCACTAGAAATAAAATTCTACAAGTGGTTTGATGTCTATATCAATTATGGCAATTAGAATCTTATCGGATCCATTAGCTTATAAGGAACACCAATGGATGTAGTCCATAACAAGAAAAATTTGGTGATGTCCCACCTTGCCAATAAAGTATATTGGAAAAGGAATTAAGCCGGGAACAATGACTTGTCCATTCAGCAAGTAAGGTACCATCAAGGATCAAATTGAGGTCTTACTATCATGGATTGGAAGACCAAAAATCTTAAGACAATTATTTAGTCATTATCTTTAAAGTACTGTTGACTAAATAAAGGTATCCCACCCTAATTAGTCAAGTATGTTAGTATCTATGAGTTAGTAGTCGAAGTCATATACGCGGAGGGATGTTATAAGTCTTTAGACCTGAGTTTTCCTTGAAAGAAGTACTTGTTAGACTAAGTCAATTAAGGGTATGAGGTCAGTTGATGAGGACAATTGCAACTGAGATAGGAGCAAAAATAAGAAGTGATCTAAATCAATGTGAAAGATTTTTCGAACCTTAATGGCTACCATGACAAGCTGAAGAAATTACTTTGGGTCTGAAAAATACTGCTGACTTGGATTGAAAGAAAGGTAGATAAGTACCGATCACTTTAGAGACCCTTGAGCTTATGACAAAGATATATCTGGAAAGAGATCAATAGGTAATCAAATAAAGTCTTTCTGTATGTCTACAAAAATGTTCCATGCTTACCTAAGTGTTTTTCAAATTTGATGATTTAATAGCTTCAGCATAACTTGATGAAGTAGCTATTGAACGAGAACTGCTATTATAAGCTAAGTATGAGGAGGCACTGGAAGGATAAAATTTGAGGAATTGAGAAAATCACTACTTATGAGGATACCTCCTGACAATACAGACTGCATGGTTGACGATAAAACCTTGATAAAAGATTGAACAATATATTGACATAGGGGATGGAAGGAGAAAAGGTGAGATGGCTAGCACACTATAAGGTGAAGATTTAATGTTACGCTGCCTTTAGACAAAAAGTTAGTTGTTATGAGCATATACCAAGTACGAAAAATCAATTGAAGGAATTTCTTAAGGACTAACCCTACTAGATTAAGTATAGAAATTTTGGACTGAAAGGTTACAAAGAAAACCATCAAGAAAAGAAAGGACAAAGAGGATGATGACCAAGGAATTCAACCATGACCTAGTAAGGATAATCGGTTATAAATAAGAGACCTTTTGCTTTACTTAAAGGGGAACATTATTGAAAATCCTAATGATAAATTGATGTGAATAGTGAGATAGGCCTCTAAATGAGAACATTTGACCCATGATGATGAATCGACCATTAACATTTGACATGAGTTTGGATAAAATCTTCACGAAGAAAGGCGTTTAATGAATCCAATAATTATGAAATTGGATATGGAGTTGGGACATTTTACTTTCAGTATATGATAAGGTCCTCAATGGAAGATGCTACTAATTGGCTTTCATGATCTTATTTTGAATGTAACCCTGGTCAAGGAAATTAAGTCACATATGGAAAACGATAGACGGTTGAAATTCAAAGTTAAGTAAGCGTTTGGCTGTAGAGCACATGATACCATGTCAGTTATTGAAGTATCTTGGGGACAAATATAAAAGATAAGAAGCAAAGTTAGACACAATAGCAAGAAGGTAATTTTTGGACTCTTACTAATGACATATAACCAACCATTAAAATGAGATGTGAATGATGAAGAGATCACTAGATAAAAGATAAGAAGAAAAAGGGATCATCCTATGATATTCAAAAAGGACTATGAGAAATAAGATGATATGATCTTGAAAGAAGTATGGAGAAATTTATACATGAATAAAGAAGCATGATCCTACGAGGAGACTATCCTATACATGATGAGAAAAGGGAGGCATCTAAAGATTTCGAGATAGATGAATTACCACTAGAAACTGGTATTGTTAAACTGGCACATATAAGAGTATGCATCAAAGTACGCAGCGAAAGCGGACCTTATAGGTAAGGGCTTGTTGAAGGAACAATATAAAAAAAAAAAAAATGATGATTGAGGATGAGCCTAAATTAGATTCCTAAGGGGAGAATGCATTCACCAAGAAGTTATCTAAGAGACAAATACCTGGAAGATGATAATTTATGGAATTTTGAGGACGAAATTCTTTTAAGGGGTAATAATGTAATGCCTGAGCAATTTACACTATTTTAAACAAAAATTGGACATTCTATGGGAAATGGACTGTGTTGACTTTTTGATTTTATTTAAAATAGTAAATGAAGGAATTTGTGAGGATTGGTACCATTAGATTCTACTTGAAAAATAGAATCCAACGCCTCAAAAATCACCCAAAACGGAGTTCGTATGAAGAAGTTACAGCCATTTAAAGATAGGGGTATTTTTGAAAATTAAACAGAAAAACGTTTAAAACGACAAAGGGACGAAAAATGCAGGGGCCGTTTTGATAACGGCACCCCCTGTAGTCTTCAACCTCAAGAACCCTCCAGAAAACCCTAAATCCCGATTTCTCCAGAAAATCCCAGGGGAAAGGGCGGCATCGCCATTGAGGGGCACTGCCTTCTCCCCTCTATAAAAACCCCATCTCCCCTCTCCAAAAAAATACCACGTTTTCCGGCGTTTTTCCAGTCGTTTGAGATTGGGGTTTCCGACAAAACTAGAACTCATCTCAATGCTAGTTTTCCTGAGTTTTTTGGAAATGGCCAGGCCCGAGTCAAGCCGGCCATTGCCAGTTACCCAATCCCCTCTCTTCTTTCCCCCTTTCTCCCCCTGGTCACACCGGAACAATGGGCCTTGTCCCTTCTTCGAGTTTGTCGGCGAGCGGGAGCACCCATCGGGGAAAGGGCACTCCCCAGGCTACCTAGGTAAGCCATTCTCCTTCCCTTTTTCATTTTTTTCCTCCTCTTAGGCTAGATCCATACTGGATCTAGCGTTTCCAGCCATTTTCCAGCCGAAAAACGCCCCAAGAACAGTTTTAGCCGGCTGTGCACGAACACAACATCCCAGGCACGCCACTGTGCACGAGGGCACACAACTATGTATGGGCGTGGCCTCAGTGCATCCTAGGCACAGTCCAGGCTCGACCGCGATGCATGGGGGGCCTAGGAGCCAAGGCACATTTCGACTACACCAAGGTGCGTTCACGTGAGGTCATCTAGGACGCGCGTCATAGCGCGTCGCTTAGGCATGCTTGTGCACATGCGAACACTGTCCCAAGTGCGGCCTTCGAGTACATGCATGACATGGGGCACAAGTCCTAGCTCGACCAGGATACACGGGGTGCCCTGGGAGCTGAGATACGCCATACTACAAGGTGCGTCTGTGCGATGATGCACGTCATAACGCGTCGCTTGAGGGTGCATGTGCGCGTTCAAAACACGGTCTCTGGCATGGCCTTTAGGCACACACACATGAGGTGGTTGCGGTCTAACTAAGATGCACGAGTGTCCTGGGAACTGGGACACGCAGACCCAATGAGACTTTAAAAATTAGGATTAAAGGATAAATTACAGAGTTTAACTATTGGAAAGTAGATCCATGTCATAGGATCTAGCCTGGCAATGAATTAGGCAAGGACCATTGACCCTAAACAGCAGATTTAGCGGTCTAATAGATTAAAATTAATAAGGACTCCTTGTATCCATTCATACCCAGGAGTTTATAAATGAGACCCAAGGACGGGTTGAGTGCTAAAGGACGCGACTCCAAGAGACTTTGAGGTAGGTGCTCTATCGCTACTAGACTTTTTTAAAAGAGCCATGATTGTTTTATGCATGTTTTAAGTACAAATTATATAACTTGTTTAGCATGACTTAATTTAGCATACATATGATAAACGCTTTATGCATAGATATGTTTTTCAAATAATTGCATATACATTATGCATAGATATGTTTTGCAAATGATTGCATCTACATTATGCATAGATATGTTTTGCAAAAAAATGCATATATTGCATATTTTGTGAGCATTGAGTTTTTAAAAGATTGCATGTCCTTGAGGGTTACCAAAAGACGCTGGAGTGCCCAAAAGACGCTGGGTAGGTAGTTGTGAGGGACCCAAAGAGGATGGGTTTTGAAAAGGAGGTTTTCGCTGGTTTGATTTGATATGATTTGGGCTAATGAGCTCATGGGCGCTATGCCGAGAGGTTTGGGTTGGCCTCCAGCCTCTACCACTATTAGGTGGATGGGTACCATGCCCAAAAAGGGCAACGTCCCTACGTCAATTGCATGTGGTACAGGCGGCTACCACTGGTGTCACGGCACTGGGTCGATGTGTCATAGGCCCCGTTGAGGCTATGACCGAGTGTCCTCAGGTACCCGGGGACCACACGGCGGTGAGGTCGTGGGCATAGTTGGACCCTATGGTCTCGTGGACTTATTTGCATTGCATATGGCATGATATGAGGTTGGTCGACCATACCATACTAGATATCCATGAGTTGGATTCAATGAAGCATCTTATGCATATCATTATGTTATGATATATATGATACTTTTGATTTAGTTTGTGCGATTCTTTAAGTCGTTAGTATTTCAATTTGACAATGGTTTTTTATATTGATATTGAGCATGAGTGTTCAAACATGCACATGTCTTGAAAGAGCATACGATTTTAAACATAGCTTGCATTGCAAAACTAGTAATGATAGACTCCTACTGAGTATAGTATATACTCACCCTATCCTTAAGATTTTTCAGGATAGTTCCACTCACAAATAGAAGACGTCTCAGGAGATATTGGTGTTACGAGCAAGTGAATAAACAAAGGAGACAACTATACATGTGAGTAAACTCTCTACCCTTTGGACATGTATTTGTATTTATTTACAGTTGGACTGTGTGCTGTGACTGGATAGACCTGGGGAAAAGCATTTATGATTTCTAAAGTTTTTCAAAAACTACTTTGATGGTTGTGAAAGCAAATGACACTCGGGGGTTTTCAAAATGAGTTTAAAACTAAAGATTTTCCGTTGCATTGCATGGTTTTTATAAAATGGTTTTCAAATAGGGATGCATCCCGCCTTAGAAATTTAGATCTTGCATTTAAAAATGCATGGGAAAACCTGGGTCGTCACAATTTGCCTCCTAAACAACCTCTTGGTCACTTCATTCTCCCTTGGGACTTTAACTAAGAAAATTTCTTTTCTTCATCCCATATATCTCTCATCCAATACCTCAATTGGGTCAATAAACAAAATAAATTTTGTTCTTGAAATTGTATTCATGTTACCTTGCAAGCAAATCTAGGGACATCCTCAAATTATCATCCTCATAATTCCTTCCTCCAGGCCTTAAATGTATCTGAAATTTAGCTTGCTTTAAAGTACTTAAGAGTCGCTTCCACTGTGTACTCTAATACTTAGTCCCTTAATTTAAGTTATAGTTTATAATTGAACTGGTCGAGTTTATAGAATTACTGTTTACAAATCCTTAAATGGCCACACTCCTCTAATCATGTACAAATTACTCCACACTTCTTTGATCCTATTTCATCTTATTCCTTGTACTTCACCTCGAATAGTATAGGATAGTCTCTTTTTCCTCTTGTCTTCCACCTAGTGATCTATTAATCATCAAAGTCTCTTCCTTAAGTGTTGACCATACCTTACTAGTAAGAGTCCCAAAAGTTTACATTCTTTCTATCAAGTCTCACTTGGCACATATGTTCGTTAAGATACTTTAATGCAATTTGGCTCATATGTTCTTCATATAGTATCCTTTCTCATCTCTTAATATCAATGCTAAGAGTTTTCTTCATACCCACTCCTTTAGTTGGAAAGCGGTTTAACTACTAGCCTCCAAACTTCGTGTTCCAATTGGTTTTTTACCTTTCATATGTGACGTGCTTCTTCAATCAATGTTTTCATTCAACATAGAATCATGAAAATAAATTAGGTAGCATCTTCCCTTAATGATACTAATACATACTGCAAATATGATCTCCTAACTATTATTGATTTCCATCAGAGAATTTTCTTCTTGAAGAATTTATTCAAAATCATGTCAAATGTTTATGGTGAATCATAGATCGAATATTCTAGTTTTCGAGTCTTAATTCACATAAAATTGCCATTAGGATTTCTAGCAATATTTATACTGATGTCAAAAGTCTCTTATCACTAATAGAGTTCACATACTACGTTCATGGTTGAATCCATTGCCATTATCCTCCTTAAATTTTCCTTGCTTGATGATTTTTCTATGGGATCTTCTAGACCAAAAGTTCTATACTTAATCCAATAAAGTTAACCTTGAAAATTACTTCTATTTAATTTCTTTAGTTGGTCTTTAAGCTTGATATGTGCATATCACAAATACTGTCTTATTTAAGGGCAATTAAACATCAGCCATTACTATATCGTGTGACAACTTTCTTAACTCTTCTCACTCTTCTCCTTCCATTTCCTATATTTATAGATTGGGTAATCATTTACCAAGGCTTTGTCATTAAGTCTTAATGGTCAGAAGGTATCATTATAAGTAGCGATTATCTCATTTCCTTAAATTTCATCTTCCAAGTACCACCTTATACCTATTTTATAACAACACTAACCATCTAATAGCTGTCATATACACACAGGTAAGTATAGAGCATCTTCTTAGACATAGACAAAGATTCTATCCGATTACTTGTATATCCTTTCCCAAATTTGTAGGCTATGAGCTCAAAGGTCTCTAAAGCGATCGGTGCTTAACCACCTTTCCTCCCAACCCAAGCAATGGCATACCCTTCCAGACTCAAAGTGACCTCCATAGCTTGTCATTTATTAAGGTCTGGGAATATTAGCAATTGTTGTCATTGCTTTTGATCATTTCTCATTCCACCTCTATCTCGATTGTGTATTACATCTATTGCACTCTTACATCCTCCAATGACTTATTCTAATCAATTGATTTCCTTTAGGGAAATACTCATGTCTAAGTACCCATAACATCCTTCATAACTTAAGCTACTATCTATTAGATATTATTATGGTTAATTAGATATGATTTGAATACCTTAGCTCAATCAACATAATTCTAAAGATAATGACACTTACTTCTAGGTCTAAATAATGTTCTCAAGATCTCCTTCAATTTTCCTTAACGATATCAGAACCTCAAGTTGATTTTTGATAATACTCTCGGCAATGAAGATCAATTGGACAAGTCACTATCCTTGCCCTTTACTTTTCACTATAACTTCACTCAATCATAAAATGGCAATGTAGGGTCTTATCAACTTCTCCTTTTCATGGATTACAGCCACTGGTGTTTCCTCATAAATTGATGGCTCTGATAAAATTCTAATATTACCAATGGATACAAGCATCAAACTTATTGAAAAATTAAATTCCTAGTTGGTCACTATCCTCAATTTTCGACACTCTACTCAAAGACTGTAGTTTTTTTTTTGTGCTGTTTTATCTCTATTATACTCTTTCACCATAGTATCACCAACTCAACCATTATTGTCTATTCAAATTGGAATCATCTATCTTTCAATTTTGCAATATGACTCAAGATGAAAGATCTTTGATCCTATACTTCTCTTCTCTATCCTTAAGAAATCATGATATTCTTATTTTGGCTATTCAATGTCTCCATTTTTTTTGTTGCATATAATCAATACTACATCTATACTTTTGATGATCAACAGATATGATAAACTGAATACTTCGAGGAAATGGTAAACTTTTCTAATATCATCGAATTCCTTAATTGTCCATATTCTCAATAAAATTATATAGTGTCTTAACAAGTTTATTAGCATCTTGTTCATACCATGCTTCCCTCATAAGTACATGTCATAATCAATCGATTATAACAGATCTATCATCTCGATTAGATTATCATCAAAATCTTTTAATAACTCGGTTATACTTCAAATCCCTTGTCATTCTCCTCAACTTCTGTCTTTTACTCAGGTTGTATTTCTCTTGATCATATATCCATTATTGGACTCATATTTTGATCTTCTCTATTCTTCTTGGAAGATAGCCATAAAGTTCCAATTAAGTCCTCTAAAAAACATCATCTAAGCTCTTTAGTATTCTCACCTTTATTGATCTAGTACAAGTCAAAGTTATCTCTTAAGGATTCCACTAGTATCGTCTTGTATTCTTATTCTTCATTCTCATCCTAATCTTATTCTCATATGCTAGTTTCCTTGTGTGCACTACTGCACAACAATCCTTAACCCCCAAGTATGTTAGACTAGAGTTTTGAGAGGATTGGAGCCATCCAATACCTAAGTATTTACTAGATCTATCTCCTTTTCACCTATTTACTTATGATGTATTTCTCTTTGATTTAATATTATTTCCTCTTCTAGTCACCTCTACTACTTATTCTTAGACTACTTTTTCTTAATTATTCTAGTCATATATGACTTTTGGATATGCAGGACTGGCTGTGAAAGGATAAAACTGGGCTTTGATACCAACTATGATGACTCGGGTTTTCACATGACACTTTTAGACAACAATGCAATGCAGCGAGAAAATCCTTTAATTTAAATTCATTTTGAAAACCCTGAGTGCCATTTGCTTTCAAAATGAACAAAGTAGTTTTGAAAAATATGGTAATCATAAATGTCTTCCCAGGTCTATCCAGTCACAACTCACAGCCCAATTGTAATTATTACAGGTACAAATCATATACTTACCTTTATACTTGTCTTCTCTTCATTCTTTTGAGCGTAGTACTAATACTTTCTGGTACTTCTTCTAATCCTTTTGGAGCTAATCTATAAAAATGATATATTTGGGTGAGTATTCCCCATACCTAGTAGGTGATCTGATACTACTATTTTGAAAACTTGTCATGCAACATGCATAATTCAAGGAGCTTTTCATGAAAAACATTAGTGATTCCCTTTTTTTTTATGTAAACATGCACATTTGCGCATAAAATGTAAGCTCATTGATGCAATGTCAACCATGAAATCCTTACGCAAATCTAGTCTTCTAAATATTACTAAAATCATATAATAGAAATCAATAGATCCAAGTACTAAGATCTCGACAACATATCAAACCAACGAGTAAAATATAATAATCATGAAACTCTTAAACCATCCACCTTTTGGTGGTAGAGGCCGAAAGGGCAACCCCATACATAGCAATCTCTCATCATAATGCCCACCAAGCTCGATAGCCCAAAAAGCATATATATATAAGAATCTAAATCTTGGTCATCGTAAATCATGTAATTTATGCAAAGATTTTCAAAACAATGCATAAAATCTGTTCATGCCAGTAGTCCCATTCAAGTCCCTAATTCATGAAGACAATTATGCATTCTCGTATAAGAATATCATACCTCAAAAAGCATACTAAATACAGTAATAAAGCTAAGTAAATCATTTAGAGTTTGGAATGCATGTGGTAGTATCAAACTACCTACCTCGACCGTTGTCACTTAGCTTTCACTTAACTCGCGCCCCTCTTCAATGAGAGTCCTAGCGTACCTTGGTGAAGTCCTGGATATTATTTAGAAATAAGAATCCAAAATATTATTTCCTATTTTATAGCTCAATGGCTAGATCTATACTATAGGTTATAGATCTCTAATTTGTCGGTTTCTAATGGTTGATTCATGCAATTTAGGGTTGATCTAGGCATATTGATCTCCTCATATATCAAATGGATCAATCTATGAGATTTGATCATCTTTGATCTGGCCAATCTAAGATATTTCTATGGTTTTTGGGCTATAATCATGTAAAATAGTCCTCTGATCCTAATTTTTATTGTATAATTAGGTCTGTGTCATAATTACAACGCAACGGTTCTTTTGGATCTTCGATCGGAGTTATATAACCTCCTTAATTGCATTTTTAGTGTCACGCATCAACGAATGAACTAAAATTGTCTGCGTAGGGCCTGCACATGTTCCGGTCTAATTGAGACCACATTCGCACGCTTGCACATGCCTGAATGACATGTTAGGGCACGCATCCTGGACGGCGTTGCTTGGGGGCATCTTCAGCGCTGGTGCACGCGCGTCATGGCCTAGGGCACTTGTGCGTCCCTATCGAACTGGGACCGTGCCTGAAGTCTATCCTAGGGGGTGCATCCCGAGTGCGCGTTATGCGCTGCGTCCCTAGGATGCCTGGTTCGAATGGAACCGAATTGAACCCGGCTTTCCTCGGCGCATTCTCCGATTGGAAAAACACCAGATCCAGCATGGATCTGGGCCGAAAGAGAGGGAAATCAGCGAGCGGGATGGGTTCTTACTTGGGAAGCCTGCAATGGTGCCCTTGTTTTGGTGGTGCAGGTCCCTTTACACTTGCTGGAAACCCTTGTCGTCGGGAAATGCAGAAATAGCGTGAAACCATAGGGAAGAAGAAGAAAGAGGAGGAAGAAAAAGGAGAATGACCGGCCCGAAGGAAAGACCTGGGCCAATGCTGGAAATCGTAGGGAAAATTGGAGGAGGGTTTTTTTTATTTTCCAGAACCCTAGGCTTGAAATCCCGGAAGAAGAGAGGAAGGAGGAGGAGAAAGAGATGGTTGGGGAGGAGGGGGGAAGCGGGCTTTATAGCCTGTGAAGGCGGTGCTGCCCAATGGCGATGCTGCCATTTTTTTGGCTCCGCCTTATAGAGGCAGTGCTGTTGTGTCGGCTGGAGGTAGGGGATGATGGAGGGGGTGTCGTTAGCAAAACGACCCCCTGTGTTTTTGGGTCTTTTTTCGTTTTTAAGTTCAAATTACACAAATGCCCCTCATCTTCAAATGCCCATAACTTAGTCATACGAACTCCGTTTTCGGTGTTCTTTGAGGCGTTGGATTCCATTTCGAGAGTAAAATATAATGATGTAGACATTTCTCACAAATTATTTTGTTCCATATTTTAATTAAAATAAAACATCTAACCGCCTACTAAGGTGATTTAAGCGCATATTAATTCCCAAAATAAACAAACCAAACACCATGATTGATCGTTGTTGTAACTGTGATATAATAGTATTGACAAATTTGAGTCATTACAACAATGAACTTATTTAAATAAGTTCTAATGACCTCGTTCATCAAATGAATAAACACTACCAATGCATTAGTCAAATTAAAAGGCATCACTAAGAACTCGTAGTGGCCATAATGACTCCTTCAAGCCATCTTGGAGATGTCTTCCTCCCTAATCCTCAACTGCTCATAACTTGACCTTAGAATAATCTTCGAAAACACCTACACTATCTAGAGTTGATCAAATAGATCATCAATACGGGGTAGGGGATATTAGTTCTTCATTGTGATGCTATTTAGCAAGCAATAATCTATGCATAATCATAAAGATCCATCCTTCTTCTTCATGAAGAGGACAAGTGCTCCCCATGGAGATCCACTAAGTCCTATAAAATCCTTGTTAAGTAGTTCCTATAGCTAGCTCTTGAGCTCTCTTAGCTCAATTGTGCCATCCTGAATGGCGCCTTGGAAATGGACATTGTACCTGGTATTAAGTTGATAATCAAATTGATCTCTCTATGCACTAGTAATCCTAAAAGCTCCTCACGATATACATCTACAAACTCAAGCATGACATCTATGTCCTCAATCTATGGCCGCTCATTGTCTTCCATTGTCACACAAGCAAGGAAGACTCGGCACTCTCTAGAAAAGTGTCATGCTGTCTTCATGGCAGGATAATACTAGTCCTAGTGACTCTCTTCCTACATTGGAACAAGGTTACTAGCCATCCAAGTACACTAAAAGTAACCCTCTTCTTACAAAAATCAATTGTTGCTAGTATATAGCCAACCATCCATCCCTACGATGACATCATAATCTACCATATCAAGTAGGATAAGATCAGCACCCATCCTCTCACTCACTATCTCTACACCTACCCCTTAACGTACTCACAAACCTCAAATGACTCTCCCACTGGAGTCATAACATCCAACCCAAAGGCTAATGTATATATAGGCATGTCCAACCAAGATGTCAAAAACACATGAAATGAAAGAATGAGTAGATCCTAGGTCAAAGAGTATCCTAGCAATTCCTATCGACATTCAAGAAAGTACCTTTGACAACTTGATTTGAGGCCTATGCCTGCCCTGAAGTTATAGCAAAACTCACCCTACCTACATAGGGCCATCTCTATCCTACTCCCAATGTCTATCTGCTTATCCCTCTGTGCCCTGGGACAATCTCTAATAAAGTGCCTCGATCTCCATAGCTAAAGCATCCAAAGGGTTCCCACTATGATGGCCATTGCTAATGCTATTGTTACTACTACGGTGGTCTACTAGTTCTAAGATATGACTATATAGGGTTCTTGCCCCTGCATGTGGTGCAACTTCTCCTATCTACATCCCTACTCTAGTTGCTCTAATGTTGTTGGCTTGGTGGCCTTCCTGAATGTATCGATGGCCTATCTGCATCCCCACCCCTATCTAAGTCCCTGTAGTCTACCCTGATCCTAAGGAAATCTGTCTCTAACATAGAGGCCATGTCTGCTGCCTCTTCCATTGATGTGGGATGTGTTATAATACCCTGGTTCCTCAATTCAAGTGTCATCTCATCAAGAAATCTATCAGTAGCATCCTTACTTGAGGTGAAGGAGTTATGAGAAAATCTCCTTAGCTGTGTAAATCGATTCAAATACTACTGAATCATCTAATCACTTTGCCTTAGGGTAGCCAACTTTCTCTACATCAACTGTCATGCATGAGGCAAAAAATACTAGTCACCATAGGACCTCCAAAAGGCCACTCAAGTAAAAGTCTTTATACTAGAGGAAAGCATCCTATCAAGTGACTGTCAATAAAATCCTGCCTCAGCCTTCAATAGATAAGTGGTTATCCTCACGTGGTCCTTAGTAGGGACTCTCGTTGTGGTAAATGCTCTCTCTCTCAACCTTAAAACCCCATATCTTAGTTGCCTTTGTATCACCATCTTCATGAAAATGTGGTACCATCCACTAAAACCATTACAACAGTTTATTCATTCTACCAGAACTCCATAAGACACCACCCTCTGATGCTGTAGGTGTGGTAGTAGGCCCTGTATCACTTAGGTCATTATCTATACTATCTAATCCCTTTACACTAAAAACTAGGCAGAGGTGGCCGCTAGAGGGGTGGCGGTAGACCTGGTCCTCCTTTGAGGAGCCATCTATTATGACACATATACAATTTCTATGAGTTGTACATTTAAAACTCACCTTCAACTATAAGTTTATGGACTGTTGTGACTATGTGGATGTGTTGGAGTGGCTTTGATTAAGTAGACTAGGCTTTGATGCCAAATTATGACACCTCGAGTTTTACACAACATATAAACACAATATTTTTCAAAATTCAAGATCTTTGATTGAAATTTTCATTTTTAAAATTGATTGAAAAACAAACATTTCAAATGACAATCACTCATTTCTAAACCTTAGGAGTCATACGACCCACAAAACCACACTTTTAATGGTGAAATGATCTTTGCTTTCTACTTAAAATCTGACAGAGTCTCCTCTATATTTTAGACCAATGCATTTAACATAAGCAATGCGAAAAATACCTCATAAACACAATAACACATAAATACATAAAAGTGAGACTTAATCTCTTTAACCATCCACCCTAATCATTCACAGGTTCCAACCATAACATATACATCATTGATCATTGTGTTTCAACATGACCCAACAGTTCACTACCATGGGATCTTAAGCCAAGCGCCCCCCCAAGTTGGTTGATAATCCAAATCATGCCAAATCGGGCACACCAACAACTACTAGATTTGTTTCTTACACAATTTATAATGTAAGCTAGAATTATCATACTCACACTACATTAATTTCAAATGATCCATCATTTAACCAACTAATTGGGCATGTTTATATGCAATCATACACAATTTTAGCTAATTACAACCAAATCAACAAAATTAATGTTTAGGATGATAATCTTGCTTCACATAGGTCAATTGAATGATATCTGACTATCTGTGATGTTGAATCATCAACCAATCCTCGAAGGTGCTCAATCTAGGCTATCCATAGTGATGTAGGCACAATTCTCCACCTAATCATCCTAGATCAAAGAATATATTAGTAAATATTATTAAACAATCTTGATGGATCATTTGAATAGTGTGGATCATTAAATTGGATCTAATTACATACTTGCATCCTTGATTGATCTCAATCATTGATCAAGATAGACCAAATCACAACAATAGTGCTTTGAATCAAAGATTGCTAATATGGATCCTAATTTGTGCATCACGAGGATCACAATGTATGGTTCAAATCATGATGGATGGTCAAATCGATCACAAATCAAATGATCTGGTGTCCAATTGATAGTTTGATCACAAATCATGCTCCTTATGTTGCAAGGATTGAGATGGATATCATAGATCTATGAAATTGCTCCTAGATTACATAATAGAAGTAGCCAAAGTCTACAAAGTAATGGGGCCCACCTCATGCCAACTCAATAGTGAGGGAGAGTGAGTGGAAAGAGGGGGGTAGATTGTAGTGGCTGTCGCTTGCTGGTTCAATCACTGCTTAAACCCTATATGGAAAGAGAGATGGAAGGGGGAACGAGTTTCCAAGCACACTAGCCTCCTCTAACAGGCATGTCAGTTTGTCTGCATTGGGCAAGGAAGGTAAGAGAGAGGTAGAGGGTGGTCAGTCTATGCACCCTAGTGTCTCAGGCTAGCTTTGGTAAATGGAAATAGGGAAAGTGAAGAGAATGTCCACGTGACCGTCCAAATCAAGTGTCATGTTAGTTAGCTACATTGGAGAGGGGAAACATGGAGAGAAGAGAGAGAGAGAGAGAGAGAGAGAGAGAGAGAGAGAGAGAAGGGTTCTGGTTAACCTCACCAGAGGAGGAAGAAAAACAAGGGAAAAACCCGTGTGCTTCACTGGAAAGGAAAGAGAGGAGGTCGGAGGTGGGCTATGTACGCAATGCCAATGAATGGTGGGAGTTTTGACGATGGTGAGATTGAATGGTGGGGGTGGGAGATCTCCAGGATTATTCTCTTTCCGACATCCTTGCCCCCAATTTGTTGTGTTTTTAGCTATTGTAGCCCATCGTAGGGGAGATGGGTTGGTGACTAGTGGTTGGCTGTCCATGTGTCGAGCCCACTCCTAGTGTAGCATGGCACTTGTAGTCTACTAAATGACAAATAATAGGGGTTCTTTTGTTAACTTTGGCCCACATATCAAATTAGTAAAAATTTTAAGTTTTTTCAATCTTTGTTTGGCACAAAATTAATATTGCTGGAATCGTCTCGACATGTACATTCCATTAATATTGCTAGAAGTCACTTTCATATAATTCACTTTTTTATGAAATTTAATTTTGATTCCATTCCAATTAAAATGTAATAAAAATTTATGAAAAGGAACTTAAAATTGAAGGTTGTTATAGACTTTGATGGCCTCACTCTTTCTAATTAGTGCCCTTTTTTATCTAATATTTTCCTTTCTAACTTTATCCTTTCTTATCTTGCCACTCATCCACCCCAACATTCGCATTTCAGCGACACTCATCCTATGTACATGTTGTTCCTTAACTACTCTGATCAAAGGAGCATGGCTGGCCTAACGGCCATTGTATAGAATTTTTCTTTCAATTTGAGTGGCACCTTTTGATTATACAAAACTCCAAAGACACATCTCCATTTGTTCCAACCTGCTCAGATTCTCCTAGTAAGCTCCCTCTTAGTCTCTCCACCCTCGTGAATTATCAATCCCAAGTATCAAACATGCCCTTTTAGTGGGACTTCTTGCTTATCAATCTTTACTGGTGCTCTATTTCCACCTCTCTCCTTGCTAAAATTGCATTCCATATGCACTGTCTTAGTTCAATTAATTTTAAATCCTTTAGATTCTACTGCATTTGTAATAACTCCAATTTTGTAACATTGAAATCCCAAGTTAGCAATGAAAAGTTCACTTTTTGGAGATAAGGGTATTTTGGTCATTTCACTATTTACCCTGACTGAACCTAGAAATTTGGTCCTAAGAATGGTACCATTAGGTGCGTCTTAGAAAAAGGAATCCAACAAGACCAAAATCACCCAAAACGGAGTTAAAATGAGCAAGTTATGGCCCTTTGAAGTTCAAGAGCAAAAATATAATTTTCATTAAAAAAATGGATTTAGCCTGAGAAACACAAGGGCCCGTTTTGATACGGGCATCCCTCTTCTTCAACCTCCCAGAGGGTTCTAGAATGGCGGTGTTTGGAGGAGAAATTACTACCATTCTGGAGGTTTCTCCACCGCCATTCAAGGGCGGTGAGAGCCCACTCCAGAACCCTCTTATAGCTCTATAAATAGAGCTCTTGGGTGCCTCTAATGGTAGCTCAAAAGCTTGGGAAAAACCTGTTTTGGAGAAGCAACCAAGAGGAGAAATGTGGAGAAAAACCCGGCAACGAACCAGGTATGCCCAAAATCCCTCCAAACCCGTCTCCCCCTTAGTCCTATGCTAAGTTTCCCTAAGTTTTTGAATGAAAAATCATGCAAAACAGAGCCCTAAAGAGTCACAAAGGACCCAGGGACGATCCCTAGGGCGCACTGGTTCGACAAGGTCGAACCAAGGCGTCCTGAGGATGCCCTGGTCCCCCACTGAATGAAACGTGTTCTATGCGTTGAGAGAACCACGGATGCACCCGCAAATGAGAACGTCGAGCGGGAATCCAGCACGTCTGCAGACGCGCCCACTGAGGTGCATGCTGCTGACACGGGACGCGTTAGCATCCCAGGCACCCACCTCATTTCGGTTGACCCTTTTATGTACACTTGGCACTAAAAAGGCTATAACTTGAGATCTAGGGCTCCGATTGAGGTGCCGTGAAAGGCATTGTGTCCGTGTCAACGACGCAAACACACCCAACCTATAAAATACCTCATCAATGAACAATATAAGGTGGGCACGACCCTTAGACTATGATAGTGGCTCGAGGCCACTAAACCTTTATAAACTTGATGATGCCAAGGCCCAATTAGAACCTTAGGAAACCCATAGGCATGGGGATGAACCCTTAATGCCTAAGTAGTAAGACCAACCACTCTAAAACCTATAAAAGATAGTCCAAACTAACCTTGATTCCCTAAACCATGTTCAAGAGCATACGAGGACAAGGGGATTAGCGCAACCTACCTAGGCAGGTGCTCTATCGCTACTAGACTTTTTTATAAAAAAAATCCATGATTGTTTTGAATGCATGTTTTAAGTATAAGTTATATGATTTGTTTAGCATAACTTAATCTTATAAACGAATTCAGCATACATATGATAAATGCTTTATGCATAGATATGTTTTGCAAATAATTGCATATACATTATGCATAGATATGTTTTGAAAACAATTGCATACATTGTATGATTTGTGAGCATTAAGTTTTTGAAAGATTGCATGTCCTTGAGGGTTACCAAAAGACGTTGGAGTGCCCAAAAGATGCTAGGTAGGTAGTTGTGAGGGCCAGGCAATTGTGAGGGACCCAAAGAGGACAGGTTTTGAAAAAGAGATTTTCGCTTGTTTGATCTGATATGATTTGAGCTGATAAGCTCGTGGGTGCTATGCCGAGAGGTTTGGGTTGGCCTCCAGCCTCTACCACTATTAGGTGGATGGGTACCACGCCCAAAAAGGGGCAACGTCCCTACGTCGACTGCATGTGGTATAGGGGGCTACCACTGGTGTCACAGCACTGGGTCAACATGTCATATGCCTCGTTGACGCTATGACCGAGTGTCCTCAGGTACCCAGGGACCACACAGCGGTGAGGTCGTGGGCATAGTTTGGGCCCTATGGTTTCATGGATTTACTTGCATTGCATATGGCATGACATGAGGTTGGTCGACCATACCATACCATATATCCATGAGTTGGATTCAGTGGAGCATCTTATACACACCATTATGTCATGATATATATATATGATACTTTCGACTTGGATTATGTGATTTCCTTAAGTCGTCAATATTCCAATTCGATAATGGTTTTTAATCTCGATATTGAACTTGAGTGTTCAAACATGCACATGTTTTGAAAGAGCATATGATTTTAAACATCGCATGCATTATAAAACTAGTAGTGATGGACTCCTACTGAGTATAGTATATACTCACGCAATCCCCAACATTTTTCAGACACAAAGTAAACACTTAAGGACAAGGTAAGCCTGTGACAGAAGACACCCGGACTAAGTGGAAGTAAGTAAACCCCTAGCTTATCTTTCAATGTTACTTGATTGTAGTTACTCTCTATAGCTGAGGCTGTGACTAACACTTTCTTGGGAATAGAGTCAATTTAAAACTATGCCATGGCTAGATAATTAGAAAATGTGTTTTGACACTCGGGGTTTTATACAAAAGATTGTTTTCCAAAAAAAAAAGATTTTCATGCATTTCATATTTATAAAACAAGAGATCTCGCCTTTTTATCAAATTTGCATCATATAAAATCCGGGTCGTCACAATTGGTATCAGAGCACGGTTTGATGTTACTCACAGCCCAGTTATGAGGAGAATAACTTATAATCAAGTTTCATCCATGAAAGAGTAAGGGGTAATAGGACAACACATACTAAGGTTTGGTGAATTACCTTGTGATTACAGATGCCTAAAAAGAAAGGAAGCAATGTTCTAAGACCTGAAGCCCCACCAGTGGACCCCACTGGGTTGAGCAATGGGATGGCTAAATTGTTCCAGCAATTCCTACAGAATATGGGACAATACATGAATAGTCAAAGCCAAACCCCTACCACACGAGATCCTTCCCTTGATAAAGTGATAGATAGGACTGAGGTTCAGTTAGAAAGGTTTCAGAAATTAGCTCCCTCATTCACAGGAGAAGATGAAGCATCTACAGCTGAAAAATGGTTAATTGATATTGAAAAGATATTTAAAGCTATGAACATAGCTGAAGAAAGAAAAGTACCCATGGCCACATTTGTGTTTAGAGGAGAGGCTACCTTTTGGTGGGAAACAGCAGAAAGAACTTATTTTGACCAGCGAGAAACAATAGGATGGGAAGAGTTTAAAAAGGTCTTTAATGACAAATATTATCCTAAACACGTAAGAAAACAGAAGGAAAAGGAGTTTATGGACCTAGAACAAGGAAATATGACTGTTCAACAGTATGAAAATAGATTCATCAGCCTCCGAAGATTTGCACCACGTGCTTGTGCTGATGAGGAAGATGAGGCAGAACGATTTGTAGATGGGCTTAACCCAGGACTCAGGAGTAGAGTTCTAGGTTTCCAACCTTCCACAGTAGCTAAAGCCGTAGAGATGGCCTCCTTATACGAAAAAGATTATCAAAGGAATTAGGCGATGAAGGAAACTAAGAACATCAACACCATGAGAAATAAAGTAAAGAGACCATTTCAGTCATCTGGACCTAGGCCACCTTTCAAGAAACCATTTGAAAACAAAGGAAGAAGACTAGACTGGAAAACATGCCCTAAGTGTAACAGGAATCATTTAGGCAAAACATGTCCCATTTTTAACATCACTTGCTATCTTTGTGGAGAATTACGACATTTTGCTAGTAATTGTCCTAAAAAGAAAGTTGAAGAGCGTAAAGGAGACCAAGTTCCAAAAAGCCAAGGATGTGTCTTTGCCCTCACTTCCAGTCAAGCCCAGGCTTCAAATGCAGTAGTTGAAGGTATTCTTTCTATCTATTATACACCTGCTAAAGTTCTATTCGATACAGGCTCCACTCATTCTTTCATATCCCGGGAGTTTGCATCATCCTTGGACATTATACCACAGGACCTGGACTTCACTCTAGAAGTCATAACTCCTGTAGGCCAGGCACGTCCCACCTATTCTTATCTCCAGGATGTCCCCATTTTGATTAAGGACCATTTGCTACATGCCAATCTTATTCACTTAGATATGAATGACTTCAACATCATCCTAGGTATGGACTGGCTAGCCTTTCATCAAGCCTTTATTGATTGCCGCCAGAAATGTGTCACTTTTACCCTACCTAATGGAGACACTTTCACCCTCCAAGGAAGAAAGGATTATTCTAGAGTGTGTGTTATTTCTGCCATGAAAGCAGTTAAGCACATTGCTCAGGGATGCCCCTTCTTCTTAGCCAAGATTGAATCTGTTGAGAGTCCCCAACCAAAGCTAGAGGATGTTGAGGTAGTTTGAGAATTTCCTGACGTATTCCCTGAGGATTTACCAGGTCTACCTCCACCAAGGGAAATTGAGTTTATCATTGACCTTATACCCGGTACTTCCCCCATTTCCAAAGCTCCTTACCGAATGGCTCCTGCAGAACTAAAAGAACTGAAGACCCAGTTACAGGAACTACTTGATAAAGGGTTCATACGACCTAGCATATCTCTGTGGGGAGCTCTAGTCCTTTTTGTTAAGAAAAAGGATGGCTCCATGACATTGTGCGTAGACTATTGGATGATAAATAGGGTCACCAATAAGAATAAGTACCCCCTTCCCCGAATTGATGATCTTTTCGATCAACTTCAGTCAGCCAGAGTCTTCTCTAAGATTGATCTACGATCTGGATACCATCAACTTTGAGTTAGAGAAGAAGATATTCCCAAGACAGCCTTCAGGACTCGATACGACCATTATGAATTCAGAGTAATGTCCTTTGGTTTAACTAATGCTCCAGCCAAATTTATGGACCTTATGAATAGGATGTTTAAGGAGTACTTAGATAAATTCATCATAGTGTTTGTGGATGATATCTTGATATATTCAAAAAGTCCTAAAGACCATAAGGAACATCTAAGGATAACATTAAGCACCCTACAAGCATACAAGTTATATGCAAAATTCAGTAAGTGTGAGTTTTGGCTAGAAAAGGTTAATTTCTTAGGACACATTATTTCTCAAGATGGCATAGCAGTTGACCCCGCTAAGGTTGAATCAATACAGAAATGGGAAAGACCTAAGACAGTGACAGAAATAAGAAGCTTCTTAGGACTTGCCAGATATTGCAGGAGATTCATCAAGGGTTTTTCACAAATTGCTTTACCTCTAACTAAGCTGACCAGGAAAGGCACAAGATTTGAATGGACTAATAAATGTGAGGAAAGCTTCCAGGAACTAAAGAGAAGGTTAACTACAGCACCTATCCTTACCTTACCTTCAAGAAGTGGCGGATTTGAGATATATAGCAATGCCTCGCAACAAGGACTAAGCTGCGTACTTATGCAACATGGGAAGGTAATTGCTTATGCTTCTCGGCAACTCAAGAAGCATGAAGTCAATTACCCGACCCATGACTTGGAATTAGCAGCCATAGTCTTTGCCTTGCAAATCTGGAGACATTATTTATATGGGGAAAAGTTTGAAGTTTCTACAGATCATAAGAGTCTTAAATATATCTTTTCCCAACAAGACTTAAACATGCAACAAAGAAGATGGATGGAATACTTAAAAGACTATGACTTCTCCATTCATTATCACCTTGGAAAAGCTAATGTGGTAGCTGATGCATTAAGTAGAAAAACCCAAGGGATGTGTGCAAGTTTATTAACTAAGAGATGAAAGCTATTACAAGAAGTAATCACATGGAAACTAGATATAAGTAAGCACAAGATCGTTATGGCAGGTCTAATAATAAAGTCAGCTGTTAATGAAAAGGTTAAGCAAGAACAGAAAGGAGATACGGATACACAAGCTTTCATAGGAAAACTAGGGTTTACAAAAAGGGAAGATGGTAGCATCTACATGCAAGGAAGATTAGTGGTACTGACTAATGAAGAGTTAAGACAAGAAATCTTAAAAGAGGCTCATCGATCTAAGTATACTATACACCCGTGAGAAAATAAGACGTATCAAGACTTAAAGAGACAATATTGGTGGGATGGTATGAAAAGGGACATAGGGGAATTTGTGGCAAAGTGTCTAACATGTCAACAAGTAAAGGCTGAACATCAAAGACCTGCGGGATTGTTACAACCCCTTGAGTTACCGGAATGGAAATGGGACCATATTACCATGGACTTCATCATAGGACTACCCAGGACCTCTAAGGGTCATGACATGATCTGGGTAATTGTTGATAGATTGACTAAGACAACCCATTTCCTTCCTATAGGCCATACCCAATCCACTGACAGCCTATCTCAGCTATATATCAAAGAGATAGTGAGTTTACATGGCATACCCCTTAGTATCACTTCAGATTGGGATAGCCGCTTCACTTCCCAACTCTGGAAGTCCGTCCAGAAATCCTTAGGATCTTCCTTGAATTATAGCACAGCCTTCCATCCACAGACCGATGGACAGTCAGAGCACACAATCTAGATAGTCGAAGATATGTTGCGAACTTGTGCCCTCGATTGGAAGCAGAGCTAGGATGAAAACCTACCGCTAGTCGAGTTTGCGTACAACAACAGCTTTCAGTCAAGCATTGGCATGGCTCCGTACGAGGCGCTCTATGGGAGACCCTGTTGATCACCCACCAGTTGGAGTGAAGTTGGAGAGTCTAGGGTGCTCCAATCCGAGCTGGTGGAGCAATGCGCCGAGAAGGTCAAACTCATAAGGAGACGCCTCCTCACAGCTCAAAGCCGGCAAAAGAGCTATGCTAATCAAAGGAGGAGACCATTAGAATTCGACATAGGAGAGCACGTTTTCCTAAAGATATCTCCCACTAAAGGAGTTATGCGGTTCGGTATCAAAGGCAAGCTTAGTCCATGTTACATAGGACCTTTCAAAATCCTAGAGAAAGTGGGAAAAGTGGCCTACAAGATTGCACTACCCCCTCAGCTATCTGAAGTGCATAACATATTCCATATATCTATGCTAAGGAGGTACGTGCCTGACCCTGCTCATGTCATCAACCAGGTACCCATAGAGTTGACGGAGGATCTCAAGCTAGAGACAAGACCAGTTGAGATCCTGGAAATGTAAGAGTAAGAAGCTGCGGAACAAGGACATACACTTAGTCAAGGTTTTGTGGAGAAATGCGCACATGGAAGAAGAGACTTGGGAATTGAAGTTAGAAATGTGAGAAAAGTACCTCGAGATCTTTTGACTGTATATATAGTAGAATTTCAGGGGCAAAATTCACCTAAGGGGGTAAGAATGTAATGACTCCAATTTTGTAACCATTGAAATCCCAAGTTAGCAATGAAAAGTTCAGTTTTTAGAGATAAGGGTATTTTGGTCATTTCACTATTCACCCTGACTGAACCCAGAAATTTGGTCCTAATAATGGTACCATTAGGTGCGTCTTAGAAAAAGGAATCCAACAAGACCAAAATCACCTAAAATGGAGTTAAAATGAGCAAGTTATGGCCCTTTGAAGTTAGGGGCAAAAATGTAATTTTCATTAAAAAAGGATTTCTGCCTGAGAAACATAGGGGCCCATTTTGATACGGGCACCCCTCTTCTTCAACCTCCTAGAGGGGTCTAGAACGGTGGTTTTTGGAGGAGAAATCACCACCATTTTAGAGGTTTCTCCACCGCCATTCAAGGGCGGTGAGAGCCCCCTCTAGAACCCTCTTATAGCTCTATAAATAGAGCTCTTGGGCACCTCTAATGGTAGCCCAAAAGCTTGGGAAAAACCTGTTTTGGAGAAGCAACCAAGAGGCGAAACGTGGAGAAAAACCCAGCAACGAACCAGGTATGCCCAAAATCCCTCCAAACCCGTCTCCCCCTTAGTCCTAGGCTAAGTTTCCCTAAGTTTTTGAATGAAAAATCATGCAAAACAGAGCCCTAAAGAGTCACAAAGGACCCAGGGACGATCCCTGCGGTGCAATGGTTTGACAGGGTCGAACCACGGCGTCCTGAGGATGCCCCAGCCCCCCACTGAACGAAATGCGTTCTATGCGTTGAGAGAACCAGAGGGGCGCGTCCATGGACGCGCCTGCAAATGAGAACGTCAGGCGGGAATCCAACACGTCTGCAGATGCACCCGCTGAGGCGCATGCTGCTGACGCGGGACGCGTTAGCTTCCCAGGCACCCACCTCGTTTCGTTTGACCTTTTATGTACACTCGGCACTAAAAAGGCTATAACTTGAGATCTAGGGCTCCGATTGAGGGACCGTGAAAGGCGTTGTGTCCGTGTCGATGATGTGAACACATCCAAACTATAAAATACCTCATCAAGGCCCAATATAAGGTGGGCACGACCCTTAGACTATGATAGTGGCGCGGGGCCACTAAACCTTTGTAAACTTGACAATGCCAAGGCCCAATTAGGACCTTAGGAAACCCATAGGCATGGGGATGAACCCTTAATGCCTAAGTAGTAAGACCAACCACTCTAAAACCTATAAAAGATAGTCCAAACTAACTTTGATTCCCTAAACCATGTTCAGGAGCATATGAGGATAAGGGGATTAGCATGACCTAGCCAGGTAGGTGCTCTATCGCTACTAGACTTTTAAAAAAAAAGAGCCATGATTGTTTTGAATGCATGTTTTAAGTATAAGTTATATGATTTGTTTAGCATAACTTAATCTTATAAACGAATTCAGCGTACATATGATAAATGCTTTATGCATAGATAAGTTTTGCAAATAATTGCATATACATTATGCATAGATATGTTTTGAAAACAACTGCATACATTGTATGATTTGTGAGCATTGAGTTTTTGAAAGATTGCATGTCCTTGAGGGTTACCAAAAGACGCTGGAGTGCCTAAAAGACGCTGGGTAGGTAGTTGTGAGGGCCAGGCAGTTGTGAGGGACCCAAAGAGGACAAGTTTTGAAAAAGAGGTTTATGCTTGTTTGATCTGATATGATTTGGGCTGATAAGCTCATGGGCGCTATGCTGAGAGGTTTGGGTTAGCCTCCAGCCTCTACCACTATTAGGTGGATGGGTACCATGCCCAAAAAGGGGCAACGTCCCTACATCGACTACATGTGGTACAGGGGGCTACCACTGATGCCACGGCACTAGGTCGACGTGTCATATGCCCCGTTGAGGCTATGATCGAGTGTCCTCAGGTACCCGGGGACCACAAGACGGCGAGGTCGTGGGCATAGTTTGGGCCCTATGGTTTTGTGGATTTACTTGCATTGCATATGGCATGACATGAGATTGGTCGACCATACCATACCATATATCCATGAGTTGGATTCAGTGGAGCATCTTCTGCACACAATTATGTTATGATATATATATGATACTTTCGACTTGGATTATGTGATTTCCTTAAGTCATCAATATTCCAATTCGATGATGGTTTTTAATCTTGATATTGAACTTAAGTGTTCAAACATGCACATGTTTTGAAAGAGCATATGATTTTAAACATCGCATGCATTATAAAACTAGTAGTGATGGACTCCTCCTGAGTATAGTATATACTCACCCAATCCCCAACATTTTTCAGACACAAAGTAAACACTTAAGGATAAGGTACGCCTGTGACGGAAGACACCCGGACTAAGTGCAAGTAAGTAAACCCCTACCTTATCTTTCAATGTTACTTGATTGTAGTTACTCTATATAGCTGAGGCTGTGACTAACACTTTCTTGGGAATAGAGTCAATTTAAAACTATGCCATGGCTAGATAATTGGAAAATGTGTTTTGACACTCGAGGTTTTATACAAAAGATTGTTTTCCAAAACAAAAAGATTTTCATGCATTTCATATTTATAAAACAAGAGATCTTGCCTTTTTATCAAATTTGTATCATATAAAACCCGGGTCGTCACAGCATCTCTTCATAAGTCTAGCTTTGTGTTTATGCCCTCCCTTATCTCATCAAT
The DNA here is from genome assembly GCA_035236585.1 of Warburgia ugandensis. Lineage (NCBI taxonomy): Eukaryota > Viridiplantae > Streptophyta > Magnoliopsida > Canellales > Canellaceae > Warburgia > Warburgia ugandensis. Next base: position 84,497,547 of record CP141126.1, read on the forward strand.
TAAAACTATATCATCTAAAAGTAACATGCAACATGGAATCTCCTTGTGTAGAAGTTTTGTTAACTCATCTATAACTAATGTGAATAGGTATGAGCTCAATGTTGAATCTTGGTGCAATCTTATAGTGATAGGAAAATCACCAATCTCTCTACCAATGGTACTCATATTTGTTACTCCTTCATACATATCTTAATTATGTCTATATACCCTCGTGAAACTCCTTTCTCGCCAGCACTTGCCATATTTACTCTCTAGGCCCTCTATCATAAGCTTTTTCTAAGTCAATAGAGATCATGTGGAGGTCCTTCCTCATCTCCCTATATTTCTCTATCAATTGTCTTAGCAGAAAATAGGTTCCATGATAGATCTCTTAGCATGAAACCAAACTGGTTCTCTAATACGCTTGTCTGATGTCATGGCCTCTTCTCTATCACTCTTTTAAAAAGTAAGTTTGATCCCCCAATAATTAGTGCAACTCTACATGTCTCCTTTATTCTTGTAAATTAGCACAATAGAGCTCTTCCTTCATTAATCTAGAATTTTCTCCAATTTTACAATCTTATTAAATGATTTTGTCAACCAAACTACCTAGTTTTTCCCATATACTTCCAAACCTCTATTAATAATACTATTAAGCCCCAAAACCTTGCCTAGTTTCATCTTTTTCCATGCCTCTTTCACTTCAGGTATTCTAATCATATGTTCATATCTATAATGCCCAATGTAATTGTAAAGTATATCAGATGCCCACAAGGGTCACTTTTCCCCTTGTACATATGGAAGTTGGGGATAATGCAGTTTTTGGGATACCATTCACTATCGATCCCTTCCACATATGGGGTTTACGATACTTTCAATACCTATATTCTCACAGTAATTGTCATTTAGTAATTTTTGAAAGTAACTTTCCCATCTTTATTTGATCTCATCATCTTTTACTAGTACCCTTTGGTCATCACTTGTAATACACTTAATGTAGTCTAAGTCCTTACTCTTCCTATCTCTTTCTTTTGTGAGTTTAAACTCATCTTTCTTACCTTCTCTTATTTTTAATTGATTATAGAGATCATCATATGCCTTGAGTTACTTGCTTACTTCCCTCTTAGCAATCTTTTTAGTATTCTTATATTAGTTAAAATTTTTCATTATCTTATTCCTTTGCCATGCTTTAAAACACACATGTTTCTTTTTAATAACTTTTTCACTCCACCACCAAGTTTCCTTCGTTGTTTGCCTTCTAACTTTAGATACTCCTAGGTCATGTTTTGCCACTTTCTTAATGGATATGACCATATTAGTCCACATGGTGTTTACTTTTGTTTCATTATTTCAGTTTCTGTCTACTATCAACATGTTTGTAAATGATGATATTTTCTTTCCTTTTAAGTTCCACTACTTCATTTTTAGACACCTATTAAGTGCATTCCTTTTCTTCCATACTTTGACATAGATATCCATAAGCATTAATCTATGTTGTGAGGTTAGACACTCACTGGTTGTTACCTTACAATCTTTACATATTGAACTTTCAACATTGCTAAGTAGGAAAAAGTTTATTTGGCTTTTATATGGTCCACTTTTAAAGGTTATTAAGTGTTCCTTCATCTTCTTAAAGTATGTGTTTGCTATAGCTAGGTTATATGCAAGGTAAAATTGAGTATAACTTCTCCCATCTCATTTCTTTCTTCAACACCATACCCCCATGTACATCACATCCTATTCATAAATTTTCTTAAGTTTTTAAATTAAAATACCGAAGCAACACCTCTCACTGCATCTGCAAGAAAGAGAGTATCACTATTAGTGGATAACTGAAATGTTCATGCACTGTTGCATGCATGTGACACTAGTTTTCCAGCCATCAAACCCCTATTTACAATCCACCATTAATCTAGTCTCTCTTTACAATACACAAACAATCAGATTCCAAGAAGACTTCACAAATTTTGGCCACTGTTTTCTTCGACTCTTTGATGGAATTTTTCAATGAAACGTGGTACCTAGAACAATTTGATATCAATAAATTCAATTATATGTTTAGATTTTAAATCACAATAATAGGAATTAAGATATTCAATCACAAACATAGGTTGTTCACCAACCTGCACAATAGTACCTTTCAAGGTTATTTCATAAAATTAAACAAATCTAACTCCTAAATTTCAATCATATTACATAAAACTCTTTCTAACTCAAATAAAAACATAATCAAATGATTAGATCATTTAAAATTCATCAAATAAAACAAACTAAAGGTGTATAACTTAAGTAACTCACTGTTATTGTTTATGCAAATAGTAGTAAGCAGCTAACTTTAGTAATGAAATTTGAAGATCAAACACCTAATCTTCTTGTCCTTGATTTCTCTATCCAATGAAACAAATTTTAGAGATTTTTATTAAGTATCAAAGCAGAAACCAACACACAAAGTACCCTATTCACGAGCCTATATGCGCATTGCTCATCTTCTTCAACCTCCATTTTTCTTTGGATTTTCAAGCTTTTTTTTTTTACTCCATCTTTGATCCAATATTTATAGATGATGGGAAGTCAGTTTGAATTTAGTTTTTAGCAATTTATTTCTCTATTCTCTTTTCTTTTCTCCAAAGAATTCTAAATCATACTAAATTTCCTAATTTTAACTTAGTTTCCTATTAGGAAACTATTTCCTCTTTCTTCATCCTTTCCACTTTCCATCATTAAACATGGCAAGCCAGCACCACATGACAAATCCCTTAGCATTCACAATTTTCTTGTGTTCATGATTTGTACTTGATGCTTGAGGATTGAATTGGAGTCCTTGATTATTTATTTTGTTCTAGATTATCTAGATTGATTTAAGCAGTCCATTTCAATCTAAGCTTGATCAGAGATCTAGGATGTTGATCGACTTGATCTAACTACATAGATCTTGATCTACCACCTACAAAATAAAGAAAACACCCTAATTAGTACTATACAAAATATTTTTTTACACATACTTACCTTAGATAGCCATCTAACCTTGAACATTCATCAATTTAAGGTTAGATTATGAATAAGTGTTTTAATGCAAATATATCCTATAAATCTAAAAGTAAATGATCAAATGCACTAAAATGATGCAAAAGTGAGGGTTTTTAATTAAAAATCAACACTCAACACACCCCCTAACCAAATTTTCCTAGTCTGAAGCAAACATGGAAAAAAACTATTTTATTAAAAGTGATACAAATTGTCATTTTCATATGTACTCATGATTTCATTTAGCATATGCAGCAATCCCTTAAACTCCTATTTTACCCATAGTGGGAGAGTTAAGCCTCATGAGAGTTTGTAGTGAATATACTCATAAAATTCCAAAAGTCCTTTTCAAATCAACTCTTACTTTTGTCTTGGAGAATTATCTTCAATAAATCTATCAACTTTAGCATTACCAATAAAATTGAATTATTAAAATAAAATGCTACTCATATGCTAGATACATTCTAATTAAGCTCTGATCTGAGAGAGAGAGAGAGAGAGAGAGAGAGAGAGAGAGAGAGAGTGTGTGTGTGTGTGTGTGTGTGTGTGTGTGTGTGTGTGTGTGTAGTTTGCATAAGTAAATTATAACTTTTGAACTCCATCTGAAATATATTTCAATCTCAATTCTTATAAATAGACATACACTCAGTGATAAAATTCTATAAAAAAAAAGGCAAAACATATGTAATCACTCCAATTTTGAAATATTAAAATCCCAAGTTAGCAATGAAAAGTTCAGTTTTTGAAGATAAGAGCATTTTGGTCACTTCACTATTCACCTTGACTGAACCCAGAAATTTGGTCTTGAAAATGGTACCATTAGGTGCGTCTCGGAAAAAGGAATCCAACAAGACCAAAATCACCCAAAACGGAGTTAAAATGAGCAAGTTATGTCCCAACAACGAGCCAGGTATGCCCAAGATCCCTCAAAACCCGTCTTCACAATAGTCCTAGGCTCAGTTTCCCTAAGTTTTTGCATCAAAAATCATGCAAAATAGAGCCCTAGAGAGTCACCAAGGACCCAGGTACGATCCCTGGGCCGCACTGGTTCTACAGGGTCGAACCAGGGTGTCCTGAGGATGCCCCGGTCCCCCAATGAGCAGAACATCCCAAACGGAACGTAACACGTCGACCACATTCGAGAAAAACCAAACGGGAGCGTCCATGGACGTGCCTGCAAAAGGGAAAGACGGGCGGGAAAATTCGGCCGTCAGTGCTAGCTAGCGACCTGGGATTTTTCGCTTCTTAAGAAAAGATGGGCGCATGCCACTGACACGCAACGTGCTAGCCTTCCGCCTTTTCACTCTTAAGGTCCTTATGTACGTGTGACACTAAAAAGTTTATAACTTGAGATCTAGAGCTCCGATTGAGGCTGCGTAAAAGGCATTGTGTCCCTTTCGATGACATGGATACATCCAAACTATAAAATCCCTTATCAAGGCCCAATCAAAGGTAGGCATGATCCTTAGAATAGCATGGTGGGGTGTGGCCGCTAGACCTTTGGAAAATTGATGATAGCAAGGCCCAATTAGGACCTTAGGACACCCATAGGCATAGGGATGGACCCTTAATGCCTAAGTAATAAGACCAACTACTCTAAAACCTATAAAAGATGGGCCAAACTAACCTTAAGTCCTCAAACCATGTTCAGGAGCGTACGAGGACAAAGGGGTTAGCGCGACCTAGCCAGGTAGGTGCTCTATTGCTACTAGATTCTTTTAAAAGGACTATTATTGTTTTGAGAACACATGTTTTAAGTATATGACTTGCTTAGCATGACTTAATTCATCATGCATGTGATAAATGCTTTATGCATAGACGTGTTTTGTAAATAATTGCATATACATTATGTGTAGATATGTTTTACAAACTATTGCATACATCGCACGATTTGTGAGCATTAAGTTCTGGAAAAAGTTGCATGTCCTTGAGGGTTACCAAAAGACGCTGGAGTGCCGAGGGCCAGGCAGTTGTGAGGGACCCAAAGAGGACAGGTTTTGAAAAAGAGGTTTTTCGATTTTTTGATCTTATGTGATTTGAGCTAGTAAGCTCGTGGGTGCTATGGCGAGGGGTCTGGGTTAAACACCCAGCATCTACCACTACTAGGTGGAATGGGTACCACGCCCAAAAAAGGGCATGTCCCTGCTTCGACTGCATGTGGTACAGGGGGCTACCACTGGTGTCACGGCACTGGGTCGAAGTGTCATATGCCCCGTGGAGGTATATGATCCTGTGTCCCTAGGTACCCGGGGACCACCTGGCGGTGAGGTCGTGGGCATAGTTGGACCCTATGGTTTCGTGGACTTATTTGCATTGCATATGGCTTGATATGAGGTTGGTCGACCATACCATACTAGATATCCATGAGTTGGATTCAATGGAGCATCTTATGCATATCATTATATTTATGATAGATGATACTTTTGACTTGGTTTGTGCGATTCTTTAATTCGTTAATATTTCAATTTGACAATGGTTTTTTATGTTAATATTAAGCATGAGTGTTCAAACATGCACATGTCCTGAAAGAGCATATGATTTTAAATATAGCATGCATTGTAAAACTAGTAGTGATGGACTCCTACTGAGTATAGTATATACTCACCCAATCCTCAACATTTTTTAGACACAAAGTAAATACTTAAGGGCAAGGAACGCTTGTGATAGAAGACACCCAGACTAAGTGCAAGTAAGTAAACCCCTACCTTCTCTTTCAATGTTACTTGATTGTAGTTACTCTCTATAGCTGAGGCTGTGACTAACACTTTCTTGGGAATAAGGTTGATTTAAACTTTGCCATGGCTAGATAATTTGAGAATGTGTTTTGACACTAGGGTTTTTTATGAAAGATTGTTTTCCAAAACGAAAAGATTTTCATGCATTTCATACTTATAAAACAAGAGATCTCGCCTTTTTATCAAAATTGCATCATATAAAAACTCGGGTCGTCACAGTTGGTATCAGAGCACGGTTTAACATTACTCATAGCCCAGTTATGAGGAGAATAACTTATAATTATGTTTCATACATGAAAGAGTATGGGGTAATAGGATAACACAAACTAAGGTTTGGTGAATTACCTTGTGATTACAGATGCCTAAGAAGAAAGGAAGCAATGCTCCAAGACCTGATGCCCCACGAGTGGACTCCACTGGGTCGGGCAATGGGATGGCTGAGTTATTCCAACAATTCCTATAGAATATGGGACAATACATGAATAGTCAAAGCCAAAATCCTACCACCCGAGATCCTTCCACTGATAAAGTAATAGATAGGACTAAGGTTCAGTTAGAAAGGTTTCACAAACTAGCTCCCTCATTCACAAGAGAAGATGAAGCATCTACAATTGAAAAATGGTTAATTGATATTGAAAAGATATTTAAAGCCATGAACATAGCTGAAGAAGGAAAAGTACCCATGGCCACATTTGTGTTTAGAGGAGAGGCTACCTTTTGGTGGGAAACAGCAGAAAGAACTTATTTTGATCAGCAAGAAACAATAGGATGGGAAGAGTTTAAAAACGTCTTTAATGTCAAATATTATCCTAAACACATAAGAAAACAGAAGGAAAAGGAATTTATGGACTTAGAACAAGGAAATATGACTGTCCAACAGTATGAAAATAAATTCATCAGCCTCCGAAGATTTGAACCACGTGCTTATGCTGATGAGGAAGATGCGGCAGAATGATTTGTAGATGGGCTTATACCAGGACTCAGGAACAGAGTTCTAGGTTTCCAACCTTCCACAGTAGCCAAAGCCGTAGAGATGGCTTCCCTATACGAAAAAGATTATCAAAGGAACCAGGCAATAAAGGAAAATAAGAACATCAACACCATGGGAAATAAGGAAAAGAGATCATTTTAGTCAGCTAGACCCAGGCCACCTTTCAAGAAGCCGTTTGAAAACAAAGAAAGAAGACCAGACTGGAAGACATGCCCTAAGTGTAACAGTTATCATTCAGGCAAACCATGTCCCATTTCCAACATCACTTGCTATCTTTGTGGAGAATTAGGACATTTTGCTAGAAATTGCCCTCAAAAGAAAGTTGAAGAAGATCAAGTTCCAAAAAGCCAAGGACAAGTCTTTACCCTCACTTCCAGTCAAGCCCAGGCTTCAAATGCTGTAGTTGAAGGTACCCATAGAGTTGATGAAGGATCTCAAGCTAGAGACGAGACCAGTTGAGATCCGGAATCGTAAGAGTAAGAAACTGTGGAACAAGGACATACACTTAGTCAAAGTTTTGTGAAGAAATGTGCACATGAAAGAAGAGACTTGGGAACTGGAGTCAGAAATGCGAGAAAAGTACCCCGAGATCTTTTGACTGTATATATAGTAAAATTTCGGGGGCGAAATTCACCTAAGGGGGTAAGAATGTAATGACTCCAATTTTGAAATATTAAAATCTCAAGTTAGCAACGAAAAGTTTAGTTTTTGAAGATAAAGGAATTTTGGTCATTTCACTATTCACCTTGACTGAACTAATAAATTTGGTCCTAAAAATAGTACCATTAGGTGCGTCTTGGAAAAAGGAATCCAACAAGACCAAAATCACCCAAAACGGAGTTAAAATGAGCAAGTTATAGCCTTTTGAAGTTCAGGGGCAAAAATATAATTTTCACTAAAAAAAGGATTTAGCCTGCAAAACACAGGGGACCGTTTTGATACGGGCACCCTTCATCTTCAACCCCCTAGAGGGTTCTAGAACGACAGTGATTGGAGGAGAAATCACCGCTATTCTGGAGGTTTCTCCACCGCCATTCAAGGGCGGTGAGAGCCCCCTCCAGAACCCTCTTATAGCTCTATAAATAGAGCTCTTGGGCGGCTCTAATGGCAGCCCAAAAGCTTGAGGAAAACCCATTTTGGAGAAGCAACCAAGGGAAACAAGGAGAAAAACCCAGCAACGAGCCAGGTATGCCCAAGATCCCTCAAAACCCGTCTTCACAGTAGTCCTAGGGTCAGTTTCCCTAAGTTTTTGCATGAAAAATCATGCAAAATAGAGCCTTGGAGAGTCACCAAGGACCCAGGGATGATCCCTGGGCCACACTGGTTCGAGTCCTGAGGACTCCCCGGTCCCCCAACGAGCAGAACGTTCCAAATGGAACGTAATGCGTCAACTGCGTTCGAGAAAAACCAAACGGGCGCGTCCGTGGACATGCCCGCAAAAGGGAAAGATGGGCGGGAAAATCCGGCACATCTGCAGACGCACAGCGCTAGCTAGCGATTTGGGTTTTTCTACTTCTTAAGAAAAGATGGGCGCATGCCACTGACGCGCAGCGCGCTAGCATTCCGCCTTTTCACTCTTAAGGTCCTTATGTACATGTGACACTAAAAAGCTTATAACTTGAGATCTAGAGCTCCGATTGAGGCACCGTAAAAGGCGTTGTGTCCGTTTTGACGACGTGGATACATCCAAATTAAAAAATCCTTGATCAAGGCCCAGTAAAATGTAGGCATGATCCTTAGAATAGCATGGTGGGGCGTGGCCGCTAGACCTTTGGAAAACTGATGATACCAAGGCCCAATTAGGACCTTAGGACACCCATAGGCATAGGGATGGACCCTTAATGCCTAAGTAATAAGACCAAACACTCTAAAACCCATAAAAGATAGGCCAAACTAACCTTGATTCCCCAAACCATGTTCAGGAGCGTACGAGGACAAAGGGGTTAGCGCAACCTAGCCAGGTAGGTGCTCTATCGCTACTAGATTTTTTTAAAAGAACCATGATTGTTTTGAATATATGTTTTAAGTATATGACTTGTTTAGCATGACTTAATTCAGCATACATGTGATAAATGCTTTATGCATAGACTTGTTTTGTACATAATTGCATATACATTATGCATAGATATGTTTTGCAAACAATTGCATACATTGCATGATTTGTGAGCATTAAGTTCTTGCAAAAATTGCATGTCCTTGAGGGTTACCAAAAGACGCTGGAGTGCCGAGGGCCAGGCAGTTGTGAGGGACCCGAAGAGGACAGGTTTTGAAAAAAGAGAAGTTTTTGCTTGTTTGATTTGGTTATGATTTGGGCTAATAAGCTCGTGGGCGCTATGCCGAGAGGTCTGGGGTGGCCTCTCAGCCTCTACCACTATTAGGTGGATGGGTACCACACCCAAAAAAGGGCATGTCTCTGCTTCTACTGCATGTGGTACAGGGGGCTACCACTTGTGTCACGGCACTGGGTCGAAGTGTCATATGCCCCGTGGAGGTATATGATCCTGTGTCCCTAGGTACCCGGGGACCACCTGGCGGTGAGGTCGTGGGCATAGTTGGACCCTATGGTTTCGTGGACTTATTTGCATTGCATATGGCTTGATATGAGGTTGGTCGACCATACCATACTAGATATCCATGAGTTGGATTCAATGGAGCATCTTATGCATATCATTATATTTATGATAGATGATACTTTTGACTTGGTTTGTGCGATTCTTTAATTCGTTAATATTTCAATTTGACAATGGTTTTTTATGTTAATATTAAGCATGAGTGTTCAAACATGCACATGTCCTGAAAGAGCATATGATTTTAAATATAGCATGCATTGTAAAACTAGTAGTGATGGACTCCTACTGAGTATAGTATATACTCACCCAATCCTCAACATTTTTTAGACACAAAGTAAATACTTAAGGGCAAGGAACGCTTGTGATAGAAGACACCCAGACTAAGTGCAAGTAAGTAAACCCCTACCTTCTCTTTCAATGTTACTTGATTGTAGTTACTCTCTATAGCTGAGGCTGTGACTAACACTTTCTTGGGAATAAGGTTGATTTAAACTTTGCCATGGCTAGATAATTTGAGAATGTGTTTTGACACTAGGGTTTTTTATGAAAGATTGTTTTCCAAAACGAAAAGATTTTCATGCATTTCATACTTATAAAACAAGAGATCTCGCCTTTTTATCAAAATTGCATCATATAAAAACCCGGGTCGTCACAACATATCTCTCTTTATTACGTGAACATAGTCAATAAAAGTAAACTTATCTAACATACACTTAAGAAAGAACGAGAGTTAGAAAGGAATTTTGTTTTGGTCCCTTTAGAAAGGATGCCATTGCCTTTAAATACCTAGATGTATTACTCTTTGAATCTTATCTATTCATATCCTCATCAAGAATATATCTCCTAGAATCAATAGGTGTTCAATTAGGGAAAAATGTTGGCTTAGGACATGGTTATGCAAAGAAGGGTATAGGGTATTCAAAATCTTCAAAAAATAAGTAGCGGTCTTCTACTAAAGTTGACAAATCTTCTTTACTTTTAGCAAAGTGAATATTTCTTCATTTTTTCCACATTATTTAATTTTATTAAAAAGAATTCTTTCTTTTTAGCATTTTTGCATTTCTTTTACCATCTACAAAACAAAGAAAACAATCTAATCAGGTACTATACAACATTTGATTTTACATATACTTACCTTGGATTGTCATCTAGCCCTAAAAATTCATCAATTTAAGGTTAGATTATAAGTACTTATTTCAATGCAAATATGTCCTATAAATGTAATAGCAAATAATCAACTACATTAAAATGATGCAAAAGTGAGGGTTTTTAATATAAAAATCAACACTCAACAAAAACATTACCAAACACATGAGATGGAATGAGGGTGTCAAGAAAATCCAAATGTGGTCATCCACCTATCAGATAGTGAGGCATGGAAACACTTTGGTGATACTCACCCACCATAGAAAGAAGCAATGCAAAATGTCTAGCTAGGTCTTTCGACTAATGTGTTTACTCCATTTGGTTATTCAACTTCCCCCTTACTCTTGTTGGCCGATGTTTGTCACCCCATACAATTTGCACTTGGTTATGCTTCAAGGAGCATTATTGTTCTTATCCTTTGTCATTTGTATCTTTCACATCCATTAGGAGTTTACAAGTCTATCTAATATCGTTAAATAGATGAGTTGAAGAAGTCATAGGTGGAAGGAGTTATAATATATGACACATCATTAAGGAAAATTTTCAATATGAAGGTTGCCTCATTATGGATAATTGGTGACTTTCCTGCATATGTTTTACTTAGAGGGTGGAGTACTTGGTTGGCTTAACCCTATTGTATGGGGTGTACTAAGGCATTCCAACTTCCACATGGTGGGGTTTGACTGTCATCATCATTTCTTACCTAAAGATCATGTTTTCAAAACCAAAGGGATTGTTTTAGAAAGAATAAATTTGAGAAGGATTCAGAGCCACCACGATTATCTGGGAAAGAAGTCTTGGCTGAGGTTATGCCTTTTGATTAGATCACGTTTGGCACTACAAGAGGGAAATAAGAGATTCTTGGATTTGTGAAGGATTATAACTAGATGAAAGGGAGTTCATCATGGGAGTTGACATACTAGTCCACAAAATCTTGTTCACCCTAATTCGAACATCATGCATATTGAGAAAAATGTTTTTGATAATATCTTCAACACCTTCATGGATATTAAGGACAAAAGTAAAGATAACCTTAAAGCTCGTGATGATATGAAGGAATTGTGTAAGCACTGAGAGTTGGAATTGATTATGGTTGCTAAAAAAACTAACAAACCTAAGGCAATCTACACTTTGGTACTCAAATGGATCACAAATTTGAAGTTTTCAAATGGGTATGCTTCAAATCTAGCCCAATGTATGGAAGTAAATAAATGCAAATTCTATGGGATGAAGAGTCATGATTACCATGTGTTCATGGGGAGACTAATACTAGTGGCATTTTGTGACTTTGTGAAAGATCGTAAATTGGATGTTTTGATAGAACTAAGCAACATTTTTAGGAACACATGTTCAACTGAATTGGGAGTCAGGCATATGGAACTACTTGAGAAAAATATTATCATGACCCTATGCAAGCTTGAAAATATTTTTTCTCTAGGATTCTTTGATTCCATGGAGCATTTACCCATCCATTTAGCTTACAAAGCTAAAGTTTGTGACCTAGTGTACTATCAATGGATGCATCCCTTTGAGATGTAATATATATATATAATATTTCTTTGTATTAGATATAATATATTACTCATATGATTTAGTTGTTTAGTAACATGTATGCCCACTGGATGTATGCATAGCCTAAAGAAAAAGGATCCCAATAAAGAGAGAGTAGAAGCTTTCATTATGAAGGCCTACATTTTAGAAGAGATTTGGAGATGTGGGTGAATCCAAATGCATATCTATATTTTGTTATCCAGGTACAACAATTGGTCATCTTGAGCCAAGAAATTCGGAGGACAATGCATAGGCAACGCATATATACATTCTCTTGAATTGTGAAGAGATCAGCGCATGTGTGGAATAAGTGCTCAATCAACTCATGCCTCAAATGCATTTATATAATATCATATATGCATTATTAAATTATTTATTTATTATTACAGGTAATATGATGCAATGTTGAGGCAAGAGCAACTTACTATCATTGATAAACAAATAAAGATGCTTCATGAGAATAACTTTGCAAAATGGCTTCATAACCTTGTAAGAAAGAGGTAGGCTTTTATTAATTGATTGGCATTATTATTTTTTCTTTCTCTACATGACTTAATATTTTTGCATAATTTTTTGTTTTAGAGGTTTTAAGTGACTTAACCATAGTAGCCTTATATGATATGCCCATCCAAACTTGTGAAGATGTAGAATGGATTCAAGTTTGACACATAAAAGTATGGAAAAACTAAGAAAATAACGAGTACTAGTGTTTATGTCAAAGATAGTTGTTATGATGCATGTGAAAGAGACTGATATGGTATGTTGATTGAAGGTATAGAGCTAGAATACCCAAGGAATAACACTATTGTTTTTCTAAATGTCACTAGTATGATGTTGAAAAAGGAGTTAAAGAAGACCCAAACATGGTCTTATAGTAAGAAACTTTAAGTCCTACGAGTCATTTGTGTTCTCAAAGTAAGAAACTCAAGTATACTATGCAACATACCCTTCCCTAATAAAAGAAAGACCTGATTGGTGGATCATCTATAAAACTAAGGCTAGGGAAAATATCTATGTTCTATTTAATGAAGTCATTGATGACATAGCTATTACTATAGCTACAGACTACTTATAATGGGATGAAACAAGATTTGTAGTATAGTTCTTCCTAATAGTGAACTAGAGAGACCAAGTATTCTCCATGATAATGGCGCATTCGAGGAGGAAGATGAAGCCAAAGAGATAGGAAGAAAGATGATGAGAAAACTAAAGAAGTATAAAATAAGAGAAGAAGAAGAAGAAGAAGAAGAAGAAGAAGAAGAAGAAGAAGAAGAAGAAGAAGAAGAAGAAGAAGAAGAAGAAGAGGAAGAGAAAGAGCTAGCTTACAGTTTTACTAAAGAAGAGCAACAACAAGGAGAAGATACTGATTATAATAGTTGTAGATGTTTGATTATTGCCAAACATTTGTAGTTATTAATACTTTTTTTTAATGAATTTTACTATTTGAAGTAATTAGTTCTATCCATGTCTATTAGTATCATGAAGGGATTTATTATATGTTCTTATTTTCATGTATTATTATTCAAATAAGGATTACTATTTGTATTAATTTTGTTTTATTTCTATGAGAAAAGGTTGTTCTAGTTGGCGAGAGGGAAATATGCAAAAGACATTGCCCTGACATATCACTATATATTAAATTTGTTTATATTCTCATAACTATCGTTCAATTACATATTCTAGCATGAAATTGTAAATTCTAGAGACTGAGACAGGAGGCATCCACATGCACATGCTTGAGGATAGTGCAAGCCTAGTATGTATAAGTTTATTATTAATTAGCTACTATATGTTTTTCTGCTTAATTATTATTTGTATCATATTCATCCTTTGATACAAGAAGAGGTTGTGCTAGTTGGCACAAAAGAAGGCATGTTACAAGCGTTACCTTGAGAGGTCACTATGGGTATTACCAAAAGATAGGGAACCACATTCAACGGTATTACCAAAAGATTTTGACAATAATATTGGGGATGATAGATCTGTGAATAATAGATCGATCCTAACATGAAAAGTATAGCATGACCAAAACGTCAATGTCATGGTATGAATTTTATTAAGGATACAGGCAATTGAGGATTTCAATGATCTTAAGACAGTTTAGAATTTCTAAGAAGCATTCAGTTTATCATATATGTTACTTAAAGAAATAGATGAAGTATCAAATTTCATCTAAAATAGATGAAGTAAAAATGTAATTTTCACTAAAAAACGGATTTAGCCTGCAAAACACAGGGGCCCGTTTTGATACGGGCACCCTTCATCTTCAACCCTCTAGAGGGTTCTAGAACGATGGTGATTGGCGGAGAAATCACCGCCATTCTGGAGGTTTCTCCACCGCCATTCAAGGGTGGTGAGAGCCCCCTCCAGAACCCTCTTATAGCTCTATAAATAGAGCTCTTGGACGGCTCTAATGGCAGCCCAAAAGCTTGAGGAAAACCCGTTTTGGAGAAGCAACCAAGAGGGAAAACGAGGAGAAAAACCCAGCAACGAGCCAGGTATGCCCAAGGTCCCTCAAAACCCGTCTTCACAGTAGTCCTAGGCTCAGTTTCCCTAAGTTTTTGCATGAAAAACCATGCAAAATGGAGCCCTGGAGAGCCACCAAGGACCCAGGGACGTTCCCTGGGCCGCACTGGATCGATAGGGTTGAACCAGGGTGTCCTGAGGATGCCCCGGTCCCCCAGACGATGAAAACTTTCCAACCAGAACGTGACGCGTCGATCGCGTCTGAGAAAACCAACGGGCACGTCCGGGGACGGGCCCACAAAAAGGAAAAACGGGCGGAAAAGTCAGCGCGTCTGCAGAGACGCCCGCTGAGGTGCACGCCATAGACACGCAGTGCGCTACCGAACCGAGATTTTTCCTTCTTAAGGAAGCTGGTGCGCATGCCGCTGGCGCGCAGCACACTAGCATTCCGTATTTTTACCCTTAAAGGCTTATGTATGTGTGACACTAAAATGCTTATAACTTGAGATCTAGAGCTCCGATTGAGGCACTGCAAAAGGCGTTGTGTCCGTGTCAACGACGTGAACACACCCAAACTATAAAATCCCTAATCAAGGCCCAATCAAAGGGGGGCATGAACCTTAGAATAGGATGGTGGCTCTTGTCCGCTAGACCTTTGGAAAACTGAGGATACCAAGGCCCAATTAGGACCTTAGGACACCCATAGGCATAGGGATGGACCCCTAATGCCTAAGTAATAAATAAAAGATGGGCCAAACTAACCTTAAGTCCTCAAACCATGTTCAGGAGCGTACGAGGACAAAGGGGTTAGCGTGACCTAGCCAGGTAGGTGCTCTATTGCTACTAGATTCTTTTAAAAGGACTATTATTGTTTTGAGAACACATGTTTTAAGTATATGACTTGCTTAGCATGACTTAATTCATCATGCATGTGATAAATGCTTTATGCATAGACGTGTTTTGTAAATAATTGCATATACATTATGTATAGATATGTTTTACAAACTATTGCATACATCGCATGATTTGTGAGCATTAAGTTCTGGAAAAAGTTACATGTCCTTGAGGGTTACCAAAAGACGCTGGAGTGCCGAGGGCCAGGCAGTTGTGAGGGACCCAAAGAGGACAGGTTTTGAAAAAGAGGTTCTCCCCTTGTTTGATCTTATGTGATTTGAGCTAGTAAGCTCGTGGGTGCTATGGCGAGGGGTCTGGGTTGAACACCCAGCATCTACCACTACTAGGTGGAATGGGTACCACGCCCAAAAAAGGGCATGTCCCTACGTCGACTGCATGTGGTACAGGGGGCTACCACTGGTGTCACGGCACTGGGTCGATGTGTCATATGCCCCATGGAGGCTATGACGCTGTATCCTCAGGTACCCGGGGACCACACGGCGGCGAGGTTGTGGGCATAGTTTGGACCCTATGGTTTGATGATTTATGTGCATTGCATATGGCATGATATGAGGTTGGTCGACCATACCATACTAGAGATCAATGAGTTGGATTCAATGAAGCATCTTATGCATATCATAATGTTATGATATATATGTATATGATACTTTTGATTTTGGATTGTGTGATCCTTTAAATCGTTAGTATTTCAGTTTGACAATGGATTTTTATATCGATAGTAAACTTGAGTATTCAGATATGGAAAGAGCATATGATTTTAAAACATCGCATGCATTATAAAACTAGTAGTGATAGACTCCTACTGAGTATAGTATATACTCACCCTATCCTTAACATTTTTCAGGATAATTCCATCCACGAGTAAAGGACATCTATGTTAATGCTACGAGCAAGTGAATGAAAAAGGAAACAATTATATATGTAAGTAAATTCTCACCCCTTTGGACATGTATTTGTATTTAATTACAGTTGGGCTGTGTGCTGTGATTGGATAGATCTGGGGAAAAACACTTATGATTTCTAATGCTTTTCAAAAACTGCTTTGGTTGTGGTGAAGGCAGATGACACTCGGGGTTTTTAAAAAATGAGTTTAAAACTAAAGATTTTCTGCTGCATTGCATGCTTTTTATAAAATAGTTTTCAAATAGGGATGCATCCCACCTTAGGAAATTAGATATTGCATTTAAAAATGCATGGGAAAACCCAGGTCGTCACAAAACATGAGCAAAATGATTTGCTTAAATGGTACTAACTATCACAAGTGGAAGGGAAAGATGAAAGATCTTCTTTTTGTGAAGAAATTACATCTACCTGTCTTTGCTACTCAAAAACTGGAGGATAAGTCTGAAGATGAGTGGGCTTTTGAACATGAACAGGTATGTGGTTTTATTCGACAATGGGTAGAAGATAACGTTTTGAATCATATTCAAAATGAAACGCATGCTAGAACTCTATGGATCAAATTAGAAACCTTGTACGCATCGAGAACTGGGAATAATAAGTTATTCCTACTTAATCAAGCGATGCACCTGAGATACAAGGAAGGGAGTTATATTTCTGACCACTTGAACGAGTTGACCGGGTGCTGTCAGCAACTATCCGACGTTGGCGTCAAGTTTGATGATAATATCATGGGTTTATGGCTTTTAAATACTTTGCCTGACTCATGGAAATTTTTTTGTGTTTCTCTAGCCAATTCTACTCCAGGTGGTGCTGTGACATGGGAATCTGCAAGAAGCGTAGTTTTAAATGAAGAAATGAGGCGATGAGCTCAAGTTGTCACCATATCACAGTCTGAGATTTTGATCTCAGAAAATTGAGGGAGAAGCAAGATCAAAGGATAGGAAAAGAATAACAGAAGCAGGTGTAAATCTAAGTCCATATACAAGAATCTGGAATGCAATTATTGTGGTAAGAAAGGTCACATTAAAAGGCAGTGTTACAAGTGGAAAGCCGAGAACAAAACAGAGAATGCCAAGTAGGAGAGAAGAAATGATGAGGGGAATGATCGTGTAGCTGCCACTACTTCAGGCCTTGTTGTGGTCTATGATGAAAATGAAATCAACCTACCTTCCAATGAGATTGGATGGGTTGTTGACAGTGGTGCTTCTTTTCATGTTACCTCGAGGAGGGAGTTTTTCACCTCATACACTCCTAATGACTTTGGAGTGTTGAAGATGGGTAACGATGGGTTGTTAAAGGTTGTTGGTATCGGATCCATTTGTTTGGACACCAACAACGAAACGAGGTTGATTCTCAAGGACGTTCGATATGTACCAGATATCCAGTTGAACTTAATATCAGCCAGAAAGCTTGATGATGATGGGTATTGTAGTACCTTTTGCGATGGATAGTGGAAGCTCTCTAAGGGAGCGCTTGTGGTTGCCAAAGGGAAGAAATCATCTAGCTTTTATGTGATGCAAGCTTTGATTCCTATTAACTCTATGAACGCAGTTGATGTTGCTGGTTCTTCAGAGTTGTGGCACAGGCGGCTCAGTCACATGAGTGAGAAAGGACTAGGTTGCCTAGTAAAGAAGAATTTGCTTTCAGGGCTCAAAGCTACAAAGTTGAACAAATGTGCTCATTGTCTTGCAGGGAAGTAGCAACGGGTTTCCTTCAAAAGCCATCCTTCTTCCAGAAAGCTAGGCGTGCTTGAATTGGTACATTTAGATGTATGCGATCCTATGAAGGTACGCACATTTGGTGGTGCATTATATTTTTTCACATTTATTGATGATTATTCCAAAAAAATCTAGGTCTATGTTTTGAAAACTAAGGATCAAGTGCTTGACAAGTTTAAAAAATTTCAAGCTTCTGTTGAGCGACAAACGGGGAAGAAGCTGAAATGTATTCGCACAGACAATGGTGGCGAGTACTGTGGACCTTTAGATGCTTATTGTAAGAAGCAAGGGATTAGACATCAAAGAACTCCTCCGAAGACTCCTTAGCTAAATGGTTTAGCAGAGTATGAATAGGACATTGATGGAGACTGTCAGATGCTTGCTTTCTGAAACAAAGCTGCCCGGTTCCTTCTGGGGTGAGGCGCTATACGCAGCAGCCTATGTTATTAACCTATCTCCAATTGTTGTCACGAATGCAGATGTTCCTGACAGGCTATGATATGGAAAAGATGTCTCTTACGATCATTTGCGGGTATTTGGGTGCAAAGCGTTTGTACATATACCCAAGGATGAGAGGTCCAAGTTAGACGTCAAGACCAAACAATGCATTTTCATCGGCTATGGGCAAGATGAGTTTAGCTACAGGCTATATGATCTTGTTGCAAAGAAGCTGGTTAGAAGCCGTGATGTGGTCTTTATGGAAGACCAAACCATTGAACACATCGACAAAGCCAAAGTATCAGAAACTCAAAGTTCTGATACTCTGACAGATTTAGATCTAGTTCCTACTTCACATACGCCAAGTGTAGATGGCACCAATGACCATGGTGGTGCTCCAGTTGATGTTCAAGATAATCAAGTTGAGGGAGAACATGAAGCTACTGAAGACATGGATGTTTCGTCAGAGGCTAATGATATTCAACAGGAGGTTTCTACTGAGGAACTAGCAGTTTCATTGAGATGGAGTTCGAGAGATCGTCAACCCTCCACTCGATATTCATCAGATGAGTACGTGCTCCTCACTAACGGGGGAGAGCTTGAGAGCTACACAGAGGTAGCTGAAAGTGAAGAGAATGCAGAGTGGATTGCAACTATGAAGGATGAGATGAAATCCTTATAAGGCAACCACACTTTTGAGCTGGTAAGATTACCTAAGGGCAGACAAGCTTTGAAGAATCGGTGGATATACAGGGTGAAGTACAAGAGTGACACTTCACGACCACGATACAAAGCTAGACTTGTGGTGAAAGGCTTTGGTCAAAGAAAAGGTGTCGATTTCGAGGAGATATTTTCTCCTGTTGTTAAAATGTCTTCAATCCGAGTTGTATTGGGTTTGGCCGCAAACCTTGATCTGGAGGTTGAGCAGATGGATGTGAAGACAGCATTCCTCCATGGTGACTTAAAGGAGGAGATATATATGGAGCAGCTAGAAGGGTTTGTTGCTAAAGGCAAAGAGAAGTATGTCTGCAAGCTGAAGAAGAGTCTGTATGGCTTGAAACAGGCTCCCAAACAGTGGCACAAGAAGTTTGAGCAATTCATGACCCAACAGGGTTATAGAAAGACTACTTCAGATCACTGTGTGTTTGTGCAGAGATTCTCAGAAGATGATTTAGTCATCTTGCTACTCTATGTCGACGATATGCTTATTGTTGGAAGAAGCTCTTCAAGGATCAATCAGTTAAAAAAGGAGCTGAACAAAGTCTTTGCTATGAAAGACTTGGGACTCGCGAGACAAATTCTCGGGATATCTATCATTCGTGATAGGAGAAATAAGCAGTTATGGCTGTCTTAGGAGAAGTACATAGAAAAGGTACTTCAACGATTTCACATGGATAAAGCTAAAGTGGTTAGTACACCTTTTGCTACTCATTTTAAGCTTAGTAAGAATCAAGTTCCAACAAGTGATGCTGAGAAGGAATACATGTAAGATGTTCCTTATGCTTCAGCTGTTGGCAGTCTTATGTATGTCATGGTATGCACTAGACCAGACATTGCATATGCAGTTTGTACAGTGAGTCGTTTTTTATCAAATCCAGGAAAAGAACATTGGAATGCAGTGAAGTGGATATTGAGATATCTATGTGGTACTTCCAAGTTGTGTTTGGGATTTGGCATTGGCAAGCCCAGACTTGAGGGCTACACTGATTCAGATATGGCTGGTGATATTGACACGAGGAAGTCTACTTCAGGCTACTTAATTACTTTTGCAGGGGGAGCTGTGTCATGGCAATCAAATTTACAGAAGTGTGTTGCCTTATCTACGACAGAGGTTAAGTTTATTGCTGTGACAGAAGCATGCAAAGAGTTATTATGGATGAAGAAGTTTGTATATGAACTTGACTTTATGCAGAAGAGGTATGCGTTATTTTGCGACAATCAAAGTGCTATACACCTTAGCAAGAATTCTACTTTTCATAAAAGGTCAAAGCACATTGATGTTCGGTATCATTGGATACATGATATTTTGGACTCGAAGTTGTTAGAGCTTGAGAAGATTCATACTGACGTTAATAGTTCGGATGTGATGACAAAAGCATTACCTCGGAGCAAGTTCAAGATTTGCATAGAATTGGCCAGGATGGGCTTTTGCTAAAAGTCCATACGTGAAGAAACCTCCTTCAGTTAATGGCCCTGGAGGGGGAGATTTATTAGTCCAGCTCCATTCTTCAGCCATCACTGACACCATCTTCAACGGTGGTGGGCGCAGTAGTCGGCCACCGACTGTTGACTTCAACTGTGGCGAGCGCCGCAGTAGTTGCCGACTTCAACATCGGCAGGCGCCATCGTCAGCCACCGGCCATTGACCTCTGTAAAAGTGTTGAAAAGAAGCTCCCAAAAATCCCTATAAAAAGGGATACGAAGAGGGCAAGGATATAGACCATTCCTCTGTAAATCTCCGTGTCTTCTTTCTGTAAAACCCTGTTTTTCATTATGAAATCATTCCCTCCTGTGGACGTAGGCTTATTGGCCGAACCACGTTAATATTGTGTGTTTTTTTGGGTGTGTGATCTTGGGCAGAGACTAAAATCCCCAACAATAAGCCATCTCATGAGTGGTGGGTGTTTGAGAAAGAATGTGAGAAAGGATCAAGAATTTGGAGAGAGATCAGCGTCCAATTCTTTCAAAATAATACAAAATTCTATCTGGCAAAGGGGCGCAAAATCAACTTTTGAACAGATATATGATTGATCATCAAGAACTAAAGGCATCATACGAAAGACTCTAGAGCTGGCAGGCTAGTGGAGAGAAAGATTCACGAATGCGTGCTGCTACTCAAAAAATGGGATTTGCATTTCGAGCGTCAACTCATGATACTCAAATCAGAACAGTGCTCGGAATTATAATAGGCTCAATACAGTGCTTTTTTACTCATAGAATAAGGATCCTATCATGTGAACTCTTGCTTCCATGGGAGTTTTTTAGTTAAGTCTACATATTCTATTCTTACATGACGATTAAAAACTTGCTGGTCTCACCAAAATTCATATGGGACCCTGTCGTTCCTCTGAGAATTTCACTCTTCGCATGGATTCTTTCCCTGGATAAAATTTTGGCTTATGAGAATTTGATCTCAAGGGGATGGTTGGGACCGTCAATTTGTTGCTTGTGCAATCACGAAAGTGAAGACCGGGATCACCCCTTCATGCATAGTCCAACCACTCAAAGTTTATGGAATGCAAAATTGAGGAAAAATGTGGGGGATGCTGCACTCTTTTGATCAATTAATGTCTCAATGGACTGTTCCAAACAAGGGGCCTAAGGGAAAGCTTTGTGGAAACTCTCTTTCATGGCAGTGATTTGGTGCTTGTGGAATGAACAAAATTCTGTTATTTTTAGTGGAAAGCAGAGGTCTATGTTTCTTTAAGAAAAAACTTTCAGATGGGTAGCTCAATGGGCTGCGTCTTCGAATGGGTTCAAAGTTACTCACCTAGCGAGATCATTAGGAAATGAAACGAAACCAAAGTGGAATCCACCTCCAAATAGTCACTTTAAATTGAATTTCGATAAAGCTTGTTTTAGTAATTCAAGTTTGTCAGGTATTGGTGGTTTGCTTAGAAACAATATTGGCGAAACTATTTTTGACAATGCAGGCCCATACGGAAAGCAGACTCTAATGAGGCGGACGTGAAATCAATCCTCGAAGGAGTTGAAGTCTAGAATTTGCACCGTCCATCCCGGAGGGTGACTGAAGCAATGTTATTTCATGGGTCACGAAAAAATGCTCCCCACCTTGGATATTTTTGGCCTTTCATCAACAAGATTAAGATCTTGATTGGAGAAGAGAAGGTTGAGTTTGCTCACATGTATTGGTCAGCCAACAAACAAGCAGATTCTCTAGTAAGAGGTTGTCACGAGGCCCAATTTCAGTGTGGAGCTACTTCCTATGAGTGTCCCAGTTTGCATATGGACTTTAGAAGTCTTCTTTTTTGCTTTTAATGGCTGTATTCCGATCATCTCGATCTTTTATGTAAGGCCACGGGGTGGCCGCTCTCCCCCGTCAATAATTTTACCTTTTTCTTTTAAAAAAAATAAAAATGCAAGTTCTACACTTCTCCCGCTCAACGATCCAAACCACCTATTCTCAATTGGCCGCGCCATTAAAATCTCCAATTTGTCAATCCTTGAATTGTTAGGACTTTCTTTATAAATCTCCATTGCGGCTCTTTTACTTTTTCCCCGTCCATTTAAGGATACGAAATCACGGATCAAGATCCCATGATGCATGTACTTCTCAGATAACATTAGCACATCCAAATACCCAAGGGAATCTTATTCGTTAGATAATCGAGCCAACTCCAGGCTTTCATCTGCATACCATAAAACGTAGCCCGCCCTTTTGGCCGAGGGTTATTTAAGTCATCTCATCTAACTTTGTTTGACAATCTCTTAAATTGGAAGGCAAGTTTGCCATATGTCAAATAATTTTCTCCTAGAAGAATCCAGTCAAGAAATTTGATTTCTTTAATAGTGCCATCATTAAAACATCTTCTTCCGTTTTTTTTCTTGTAAACACAATACTTCATTAAAATTTTAAAGCATTACACATCAAAAGATGTTCTGGATTCCTCAAGACCTAAAATATCATGACTTAATACATCCAAAATGGAGTCAAGAGGATGCTCAACCCAGTTATACGATTGTTTACATCGATTGCCCGGTTAGCTCCGCTACTACCTTACCGTGTCGCAAAATATGAACAATATGCACCTAGTCAAGTTCAGAAGCCATTCTACAACAGTCATTCTTCATCTCAAAGTTTCACCACCATAGGTTAATTCCCCTTCCTTGTTGAGTTCGTATCATCGCTTGGATTACAATTTTGGAGTCCCCGCACATTTGCAAACGAAGGATGTTAATATTTCGTGCAAGCTTGAAGCCCAGATCAAGACCTTCCCATTCTGCTTTATTATTTGATTTATTTCCAATGAATGACGCAACCCCATCAACAAAATTTCCAGATTGATCTCCACATTATCCGGGTTTCTTTTTGAAGCCCCATTAGAGCATAATTGATAAACATCTTGAGGAGGCGGTGTCCAAGTAATCCAGCGTATACCAGATTGAATAATTTTGACGTTCTTCTGGTGCCATTTTCAGAATCTCATGGGGTGGCCGTAGTGCTAACAGGGCCTATTCATTAGCATTGGTAAAATCAGACACTTTCCACAACCACTCCTTCCTGATTCTGTCAATACTGAAAGGGTGTTGATCATAAAGACGATTTCTAGCACGCCAAGTTTCATGCATAAGGTGACCAGCAGCGAAAACCCATTAAACATGGATACGAATGTAGAATTGCCTTTATGCTCCCAACACACAAGCTTCCTGGGTGGAATTATACTGTTCATTTTCTCCGAGAAACTCCTTGCGTAATTCCTCTCTGAGTCGGGCTGTGGCAGGGCTTTTGAGAAACAAATATTCCTCAGTTTCGCGGTCCGACAAACACAACGGGCATTTGCAATCACCCTCCGGCAACCAATTGAGATGTGCTTTCCCAGGCGGCCTATGATGCACCAATTGCCAAAAAAAAAAAAAAGAAGCTTGCTTCTTGGTTGGCACCTGGTCATCCAGATCCTCTTCCACACATTAGTCTTATTCGGTTAGCCAAATTCAAGGTTGATCATTCTGTGTGCTGATCTAACCGTGTAATTGGGTGCAGTGAAAATGGGCAAGGGTTGCTAGGGCATTCCCCCAGAAGCAACATGCTACATTGGATCTCGAGTGTAGTGAAAAAGGGCAAAGGCTGCTAGAGCATCCCCCGAAAGCAACACACTGCATCAAAACCCAAGTACATTGAAAAGTTGGCATGGGTTTATGCCATGGAGGTCAAGAAGTTCGCGGGTAAATAGGATATCTCAAGAGCATAAGATTCGTATCGCCACATAGAATATAGACACATTGACAAGTAAGAGTTTGGAGTTAGTAGATATGATGAAATGTATGAGAGTCAACATTGTTTGTATCTAAGAAACCAAGTGAAAAGGGGCTAAAACTAGAGAAATCAATGGGTATAAACTCTAGTATGTAGGAAAGGATAATAATATAAATGACGTAAGAATAATAGTGGATAAAGAATTAAAGGATAAAGTTGTGGGCATTTTAAAAATCAGTGATAGAATTATAATAATAAAACTTGTTCTAGGGGATCATATCATAAATGCTATAAGTGCACATGCACCACAAGTAGGGTTCGAAGATATAATCAAGTGACAGTTTTGGGAAGATATGAAAGGGAGTCATTCAAGAAATTTCTAACATTGAGGGGATATTTATAGGAGCAAACTTAAATAACCATATAGGAAAAGAAAACGAAGAATATGATAAGATATATGGAGGGTATGGTGTAGGAGAATGAAATGAGATGCGAGAAACTATCCTCAATTTTGCTTTGTCATATAACCTAGTCATTGTAAATACATTCTTTAAGAAGAGGGATGAATACTTAATAAATTTTAAAAGTGGACTTCATAAAAGCTAAATAGACTTTCTTCTACTTAAGAATACAAAAAGATCAATGTGTAAGGATTGTAAGGTGATACCCGATGAGAGTTTAACCTCACAATATAGATTAATAATTATGGATATCTATATTAAAAGATGGAAGAAAGGAAATGAACTTAATAGGTATCCAAAAACTAAGTAGTATAACTTAAAAGAGAGAAAATAAGCTCATTCACAAATAAGTTGATAGTAGAAGGAAACTGAAATTATGGAACAGAAGTAAACACCATGTTGACTAATATAACTGAGTCTATTCAGAAAGTGGCAAAAGATGTCTTAAGAGTATCTAAAGGTAAAATAAAATTAGTAAAGGAAACATAGTGGAAGAGTGAAATAGTGCAAAAAGTTACTAAAGAAAAATAGGTGTGTTTTAAAGCATGGTAGAAGACTAGAAATAATAAAAACTATGAATAGTATAAAAATGAGGAAAAGGTTGCTAAGAGAATAGTAAGTGGGGCTAAATTTAAAGCATATGATGACCTCTATAGTAGAGTAGGATCAAGATAAGGTGATGTCACACCCATGCCCTAAATAGTGGGTTAAAACGAAAAAAAATCAAGAACATTAGAAATTAATGATGTAAAGTCATTCATCAGACTGTGCTCGGAGAG
Source organism: Warburgia ugandensis (assembly GCA_035236585.1). NCBI lineage: Eukaryota > Viridiplantae > Streptophyta > Magnoliopsida > Canellales > Canellaceae > Warburgia > Warburgia ugandensis. The sequence continues at coordinate 84,523,158 of CP141126.1, forward strand.
AGCTTTCCAACAACACCAAGAACACACGAAACGGAGATCGAGAATGAAAGACCCAAGGATTTTACTATTGAGGTAGAGGGGGTCCAAATTGATAATGGCACCCCCCTCTAATGAGTGTGACTCCAAAGAGCTACATGGGAGGAGCTCTACACGCGGGAGTGGAACTCACTGCGTGGAGCTCTACTCCCACGCGTCTGCAAACAAGGAGGAGGAAGCCAAAGCTGGCAACCCCCTCCCCTTTCACTCCATCTTTCTAGGCAACCCTCTCACCCCCCTATTTCCCTGGTTCTCCCCCTCTTTCGGTCAACCCTGTGTAGCTCTCACGCACCTCCCCATCCCTCGTTTCCTCTACCTCCATCCTCACCTGCAAGATACAACCTAAGTTTCACCTACAACGAGGAGTTGGGTTACCATCTTCAGGTCGCGCTAGTTGCAAGCTCAACTTAGGTAAGCCTCCAACCCTTCTATTCTTCTCCATTTTGACCTAGGTAAGCCTCCAACGTGATTGGATTGAAAATCCAACCATTCACATTGTTCCTTAGATGTTTTTGAGTGAAACCCCTTTGGTTTCATGAAGATTCGTCAAGAAACGACGCCAGAATCTACAAAAAATAGCACTTAGGGTTAGTTTCAAAAACGTTGAAAAATTCGACCAAAAAATGCATAGTTTGAGTGGAAATCAAAAGGGGAAAACACTAGAAAACAAAAACTCAAGAAATTTTGAGCATTCCCATGAAATTTCACTAAAAAATGACGTCACCTGTGTCGCCGGCGACGACCAGAATCCGGTCATCTTCTCTAGCGACCCCTAAAAAATGTGAAAAATGAAAAAATTTCAGATATGGACAAATCACATGTGATCTTTTCATCCGTGAAGACGGATCGTCTATCGGGAATTATTGGTCCACAAAATTGTGATCACAAGCTTAGTTATGCGTAGGGAAAATTTGAGATATTAACATCCGACCATTAAAAATGTGATCGGGAGGTAAATTCAGGTCAAATATAACTCTAAGTAACCATTGGTGATGAATTATCATAGAAATGACTAACCAATTATGGATAAATTGATGAGAGATCCCATTTGGCCGTCCAATACTCGATCAGCGAATATCAGAGGTTAGGAAAGGAGATCTGGACATGAATTATGGCTAAAAGTATTGAATTGTGAAATAACTTACCTATAATGTTGGAAATTGAAACTTCTAGAGGTACGCGCTTGATCTAGACTATGGATGTAAGACCAATGGTACTAATCCAATTGGATAGCGACCAATTGGTGTGCAAATCCTTAATCTAGATATATGAGGTTAGATTAAGAACACGGTGAATGTAGAGCTAGAAGTGATTATAAAAAATGGCATGAAATTCTAAAATTTACTTAGAACTTGTATTTGTTGCAGAGGTTTGAAACCAGTGTGAACGGTTCTAGCCGTAGTACTTTGAGTTATACTTTGAGAGCAGGTAAGGACCCTGAAACCTTTCATTCCTTAAATTCCTGTTGATTTGTGCTCTTAAGATTCACCTTATGCATGTGTTGAATGAACATATTGTCACCTTGGTTGAATGGATGATAGAAATTGTAATTTCTCATTGAAATGGTCATGTCATAGTCTAATTTACTATGCTTAACTATTTAATGATGCAAACTGTTATAAAATTGTTAAGCCCAAGATAGTAAGCCCGAAGGGCCATCCAGTAAGCTATGATGACGCCTTCCAAGATGGTAAACCCTAAGGGAAAGGGCTACCTGGTCACTTGCAACTAAGGTGAAGTCACCCAAGATGGTAAATCCTGAGGAATGGACTGTCAGGTATTGAGCCTCCCAAGATGGTAAACCTTGAGGGAAAGGGCTGCCTGGTTCTTTGGAATCATGGTGGAGCCACCCAAGATGGTAAAACCTGAGGGATGAGCTTTCAGGTATTGAGCCTCCCAAGATGGTAATTCCTGAGGGAAAGGGCTGCATGGTCTTTTGGGATCACGATGGAGCCACCCAAGATGGTAAACCCTAAGGGAAAGGGCTGCTTGGTTGATTTTGACTAAGGTGGAGCCACCCAAGATGGCAAATCCTGAGGGTCTGGCTGCCTTGGTGATGATACTCACAGTGAGCCGCCCAGAGATGGTAATCCTTGAGGGAGATGACTATTGGATCCTGGTGTAATGCTAGGCATGTTTAATATTACTGAGGAAATCATTAATGAGTATGCAGCTTTGTTGGATGTAACGCTTATGGTTTGCATTTAACTTTAGAATGAGGTCCATGACTTAGTCACTCATCCATTGAATGTCTTGTGGTTGGACACAAATGGGAAATTCTTATGGGGTGTGCTTGTTTGCATGCGATGACTGTTGCGTCATATTTGAATTTGGGAAAACTGTAATTCTGCTCTAATACCCATAGGCCTTACTTGATAGCACATGCTAACTACTTTGTATATGACTAGTTAAAATGGAAATGAATGCTCATGTCATATTGAATGTGCTTTTAAGCGTAGCAACGAGAATGTCTGGATATGCATGGGTTTAGTTCTTTTCCCTTACTGGGCTTTGCAGCTCACCTTATTATTTTGCAAGTACCAGTCAATCTAAGAAGAGAAAGGGGGTTGAGTGAATTGAAGAAAGCTTGATTGAAGATGATAAATTTTGAGTTGTATATATATACACGTATATATGTGCTAATGCTAAAAATGAGTTATATCTTATTTTTTGACGATGATCCTCATGCATCCCATGTGTTTTATCTTGATAGGGCATGTATGAGACTCACTTGAACTCCTAGTTAATAAGTAGGTGTTAGTGATGTAATATGATAGATAGTATGGAGACTGAGTCTCCCTTAAGGAATTTATTATTGCTATATTGTCTATCAGGTAAACCGCATAGCATGCGTTAAACGCGTAAGTCTGAAAAATAGGGGAGACTGCCGAAATTTTGGTAGAACTCAATAGTTAAAGGAGAAAAATATTCTTATTAGTAAACCATGACTTGCATAGGACAAGAGCACTTAGCTCTCTCTCAATACTTCCGCTATGATATATATATATATATAAGGTGAGGCCATGTAAGCCTCGCTCAGCTAATTGTTAGGCTTGAATAAGCCTAATCGCGGCCCCGGGGATTGGGGTCATGACAGGTGAGAAAGATGCGTTTAAACTTGTAAAAATAAGAGAATAGAAAGATAAGGACTTAGATCATGTTTAGTGCATTAGAAGTGATGATCAAAGGGTTATAATCATCATCATCATCAAGGCCTTATCCCAATTAGGGATCGGCCACATGAATCTTATTCCTCCATTCCACTCTATTAAATACCATGGTTTCATTCAGTCCCAAAGTTTTTAAATCTTTCCTCACCACTTCTATCCATATTTTTTTTGGGCCTTCCCCTTGTCCTTTTAGAATCTTCTACTTGTATTGCCTCACTCCTTCTAACTGGTGCCATTGTTGGTCTCATTTGGACATGTCCAAACCATCTAAGTCTAATCTCCCTTATCTTATTACCTATCAGTGCTACCCCTAAATTTCCTCTAATATTTTCATTTCTAATTCTGTCCTTTCTTGTCTTACCACTCATCCATCTCAACATCCTCATTTCTACGATGCTCATCCTATGAGTATCATGTTCCTTAACTAGTCAACACTCTGATCCATAGAGCATGGCTGGCCTTATAGCCATCCTATAGAATTTTCCTTTTAGTTTGAGTGGCACTTACCGATCACATAAAACTCCAGATGCACATCTTCATTTGTTCCAACCAGCTTGAATTCTCTGGGTTACCTCCCTCTCAATCTCTCCACTCTTATGGATCAATGATTCTAAGTACCGAAAGAGGTCTTTCACGGGGACTTCTTGGTTATCAATCTTGACTAGTGTTCCACTCCTACTCTCCTTGCTAAAATTACATTCCATATATTATGTCTTAGTTCAGTTAATTTTAAATCCTTCAAATTCTATTGCTTCTCTCCATAACTCTAGCTTTATGTTTACACCCTCCCTTATCTCATCAAGTAAGACTATATCATCTGCAAATAGCATGCACTAGGGGATCTCCTTGTGCAAATGTTTTATTAACTCATCCATAACTAATGTGAAGAGGTATGGACTCAATGCCAATCCTTGGTGCAATCCTACAGTGACAGGAAAATCACCTGTCACGCCACTAGTGGTCTTAACATTTGTTACCACTCCCTCATACATATCTTTAATTATGTCTATATACCCCTAAGAAACCCCCTTACCACCCAACACCCTCCATATTAACTCTTTAGGGACTCTATCATAAGCTTTCTCTAAATCAATAAAGACCATATGTAGGTCTTTCCTCCTCTCCCTATATTTCTCTACTAATTGTCTTAGTAAGAAAATAGCTTCCATGGTAGACCTCCCAGGCATGAAACCAAACTGACTCTCTGATACACTTGTTTCATGTCGTAGCTTCTTTTCAATCACTCTTTTAAAAAGTTTCATGGTGTGGCTCATAAGTTTGACCCCTCAATAATTAGTGCAGCTCTGAATGTCACTTCTATTCTTATAGATTGGTACAATAGAGCTTTTCCTCCACTTATCAGGCATTTTCTTTGATTTTATAATCTTGTTAAACAACTTGGTCAACCAAACTACTCCAATATCTCCCATATGCTTCCAAACTTCTATTGGTACACCATCAGGCCCCATGGCCTTTCCTGATTTCATCTTTTTCAAGGCCTCTTTTACTTCAGGTATTCTAATCCTACATTCATATCTATAATATCCAATGTTATTTAGATTTATATTATTTTCAATCCCTATATTCTCAGAGCCATTTTCATTTAATAATTTTTGAAAGTATGTTTCCCACCTTTGTTTGATCTCATCTTCTTTGAATAATACCCTTTGATCATCGCTTCTAATACACCTAACATGATCTAAGTCCTTACTCTTATGTTCTCTTACTTTTGCAAGTTTAAACACATCTTTCTCACCTTCTCTTGTTCCTAATTTATTATAGAGCTCATCATATGCTTTAAGTTTAGCCTCACTTACTATTATCTTAGCAGCATTTTTAGCATTCTTATATTATCCATAGTTTTCATTATTTCTAATCTTCTGCCAAGCTTTAAAACGCATCCATTTTTCTTTAATAACTTTTTGCACTGTTTCACTCCACCACCATGTTTCCTTTGCTAATAGCCTTTTACCTTTAGATACTTCTAAGACATCTTTTGCCACTTTCTTAATGGACTCAGTCATATTAGTCCACATGGTATTTACTTCTGTTTCATAGTTCCAATTTCCTTCTACCATCAACTTATTTTTGAATGAGGTTATTTTCTCTCCTTTTAAGTTCCACCACTTAGTTTTTGGATGTGTATTAAGTTCTGTTCTTTTACTCCATCTTTTAATATGGATATCCATAACCATTAACCTATGTTGTGAGGTTAAACTCTCACTAGGTATCACCTTACAATCCTTCCATATAGATCGTTCATTATTCCTAAGTAGAAAAAAGTCTATTTGGCTTTTATGAAGTTCACTTTTAAAGGTTATTAAGTGTTCATCCCTCTTCTTAAAGAGTGTATTTGTAATGGACAGGTTATATGACAAAGCAAAATTGAGGATATTCTCCCCCATCTCATTTCGTTCACCTATACCATACCCTCCATGTATTCTATCATATCCTTTCTTATCTTTTCCTACATGGCCATTTAAGTCTACTCCTATAAATATCCCCTCAGTGTTGGGAATTTCTTGTATGACTCCTTCCATATCTTCCCAAAACTATCTCTTGATTATATCTTATAATCCTACTTGTGGTGCGTATGCACTTATAACATTTATAATCTGCTCTCCTAGAACAATTATTATTATTATTATTATTCTATCACTAATTCTTTTAACGTCCACAACTTTATCCTTTAATTCCTTATCCACTATTATTCCTACGCCATTTTTGTTATTTTCCTTTCTTACGTACCATAATTTATACCCATATATGTCTCTAGCTTTAGCCCCTTTCCACTTAGTTTCTTGGATACAAGCGATGTTGACTCTCCTACGTTTCATTGCGTCTACTAACTCCAAACTCTTACCTATCAATGTCCCTATATTCCATGTAGCAATGCGAATCTTATGTTTTGGAGATACCCTATTTACTACTGCCTTTCTCAACCTCCATGATATGAACCCATGTCTACTTTTCACTGCACCTGGGTTTTGATGCAACGCGTCACTTCCGAGGGGACGCTCTAGCAACCCTTGCCCACTTTTCACTACACCTAGGATCTGATGTAGCGCGTCGCTTCTGGGAGAATGCCCTAGCAACCCTTGCCTATTTTTCATAGCACCCGGGATCCGATGCAGTGCATCACTTATGGGGAACGCCCTAGCTTGAGGGAATGTCTGCTTTTGATTCATGTCATGTTTGGGTTGCTGTAGTTTTTAAAAGCTAAAGATGATTTTCATTTCTTCCTTACAAATTAATATACAAATGCATATTCATTTGCAAGCATAAAAGAAATAACAAAAATCATCTTCAGCTAAACCCTTGCCAGCTGGCAACCTGACGCAAGGGTGGCTGTATTTTAAGAAGCTGTAGATGATTTTCATTTCTTCCTCACAAACTAATATACAAATGCATATTCATTTGTAAGAAAGAAATAATAGAATCATCTTCAACTTCCCCCTTGCCGGTTGCCACCTGACGCAAGACCCTCCTCCTTTTTCATCCGGGCTTAGGACTGGCATTGCGGAGTTAATGATCATAGGGTACTAGTCAAATATGATAAGATTAAATAAAGGTGGGAAACTTACTTTCAAAAATTGTTAAATGACAATGGCTCTAAAATCTAAGGATTGAAAATATTGTAAACCTAAATAACATTGGACATTATAGATATGAACATAGGATTAGAATACGTGAAGTGAAAGAGGCCTTGAAAAAGATGAAATTAAGAAAGGCCATAGGGCTCAATGGTATACTAATAGAGGTTTGGAAGCATATGGGATGTATTGGAGTAGTTTGGTTGACAAAGTTGTTTAACAAGATTATAAAATCAAAGAAAATACCAAATGAATGGAGGAAAAGCTTTGTACCAATTTATAAAAATAAAGGAGACATATAGAGCTATACTAATTATCAAGGGATCAAACTTATGAGTCACACTATGAAACATTTTGAAAGAGTGATTGAGAAGAGATTATAGCATGAAACAAGTGTATTGGAGAACCAATTATGTTTCATGCCTTGGAGGTCTACCATGGAAGCTATTTTTTTACTAAGACAATTGATAAACAAATATAAGGAGAGAAAGAAAGACCTCTACATGGTCTTTATCAACTTAGAGAAAGCTTATAATAGAGTCTTTAGAGAGTTAATATAGAAGGTATTCAGTGAGAAGGGGGTTTTGCGGTGGTATAGATACATAATTAAATATATGTATGAGGAAGCAGTAACATATGTTAAGACCACTAGTGGCAAGACTAATGATTTTCCTTTCACTGTAGGATTGCACAAAGGATTAGCATTGAGTCTATACCTTTTCATGTTGGTTATGGATGAGTTAACAAAACATTTGCACAATGAGATTCCATGGTGTATGCTATTTGCAGATGATATAGTCCTACTTGATGAGACGAGGCATAAACACAAAGCTAGAGTTATGGAGAGAAGCATTAGAATATAAAAGAATTAGAATATAAAAGAATTAAAATAAGCCAAACTAAGACAAAATATATGAAATGCAATTTTAGCAAGGAGAGGAGTAGGACTAGAACATCAGTTAAGATTATTAACTAAGAAGTCCCCATTAAAGACCACTTTCATTACTTAGGATCAATGATTCATGAGAATTGAGAGATTGAGAGGAAGGTTACCCATAGAATCCAAGCGGGTTGGAACAAATGGAGATATGCGTATCAAGTTTTGAGTGATTGATGAGTGTCATTCAAACTAAAAGGAAAATTCTATAGTATGACCATAAGGTTGGCCATGCTCTATGGATTAGAGTTTTGGACAGTTTAGGAATATTATGTTCATAGGATGAGCATCGCAGAAATGAAGATGTTGAAATGGATGAGTGGCAAGGCAAGAAATTATAGAATTAGGAATAAAAACATTAGAGAAAACTTAAGAATAGCAACAATAGGTAACAAGATGAGAGAGATTATACTTGACAGTTTGGATATGTCCAAAGGAGACTGAAAACGACATCATTTAGAAGGAGTGAGGCAATGCAAGTAGAAGGTTCTAAAAGGGCAAGGAGAAGGCCCAAAAGAACGTGGATAGAAGTGATGAGAAAAGACTTAAAACTTTAGGACTAAATGAGGGCATGGTACTTAATAGAGAGGAATGGAGGAATAAGATTCATGTGGATGACCCCTAATTAAGATAAGGTCTTGATGATAATCCAACCGTGTATTCGCCACACTCATCAGGAGCTCCCCCTATTTAATCATTATTTTGTATGAAGGTAGGCGTACTAGCGATTATTTGAGCCACATCTGAGTAGAACATATGAAGTTTATTTTGGTCCCAACTACCTGACCTACTATTAAACAGGGTTTGGACCTTCGCAGAAAGATCAAGCTGCTGTTGATTAACATGGCCAGAACAATTGTCCTTCCCAGGGAAAACAAACAGTACAAAAGGGAACAGAAAAAGACAAAAAGGGTTGAGCTCACCTCCCGAACTTCTCTCATGTGTTTTGTCTGATTTGCGTTGATTGATGAGGAATACTAGAGTGGAGCGCTACAATAAGCATTGTAGCTTTTGAGGGCCTCCACTTCAGCATGCGGGACCAACATATTGTTGATCCATGCCGTTCACATCTGAGGCACCTACTTCTGCATAGGTAGTTGCCCAATTATCATACCAAAAGATAATACGAAGCATCCAAAAAGTAAGTTAGTGCAGCAATATTACCATCTTTTTTGATGGAACAGAAAACAGAAAGAAGTTGTGATCTTAACAGTCACACTAAAATCAAAGATCAGTCAATATAGAATAAATGGAAAGAAAGATACCTTGGTCAATCAACCTTGTCTCCAACTAGAATAGGAAGTACATGATATTATCCTTTTACAACCCCTTCCAACTCGTCGTGGACGAGACATTCAGGTTGCCAACGAACCATGCAAGCCTCTTGGTGGAAAGACCTTTCCTGAAGGCATTTGCTAGTTGATCTTGAGTATTAAAGAAATTGATTGTAATACGTCCCTTGGCACCTCTCTCACAAACAAAGTGATAGGTCAATTCTATGTGCTTCATTCGTGCGAGAAAGATTGGATTAGCGATCATATAGAGTGGTTATGTTTATGTTCTTGCAAAATACTAGAGGTGGCTTTGTGCATTGAATATTGAGATTCTTGGAGAACGACATGAATCTAGCAAATGTTTGCTGCTATTGAAGCGAGAAATTCATATTCAATTCCTGCGCTTGATTTTGACACTATAAGTTGTTTCTTCGATGTCCACATGATTGAGTTTGATTCCAAGAAGATGCAATTGCCTGTAGTTGCTCTTCTATCATAAGGAGATCCTGCCCGATCTCTATTATTGTATTTCTGCATGGATAAAGTGGATGAGCGGTGGAATTGTAATCCAAGAGATAAAGTGCCTTTAGGTAGTGCAGTATGCACTTCATAGCCATCAGATGAGTGGTGTTTGGCTTGTACATAAGTTGATAGACCTGATTAATATCATAGTTGATATCAGGTCATGTTGGAGTTACATATTGTAAGGCACCTGCAGTACGTCTATAAGGAGTGCTTTTAGGTAATGGATCACTGTTAATAGAAGCCAGGTGGCTTATTGGAGTCTTATGAAGCCGGGTGGCTATTTCATAGAAACCACTTCTAATTAGGGGCGGCAAAATATGACACGACACGATAACACTACTCGAACCCGACACGAATTTAGCGGGTTCGGGTCAAGTCTTATCGTGTTCGTGTCATTTTTGGGTCACCCGAAAATGACATGCCAAAAATCGTGTCATGTTCGAGTCAATCAATTTAACCCGTCGTGTCGACCTGTTTGACATGCAAACTATTTACTCATCATTTTGACACGATTCTAACCAATGGATTTGGAATGGTTGAAAATATAGGACCGTTCCTCAAGAACCGTCCTATATAACTAGTAATATAGGACGGTTCATGAAGAACTGTCCTATATTAGGTTCACTTTTTTAGCCTATTGATTTGTTTTCTGATCTTAAGGTGGGTTTTTTTTTGTGTTTGCGAGTTGATTCTTGTGTTAGGTGTTCAAGGAGATTGTTTTTGGCCGATCGGGCCTGGGGGGATTTGTCTTATTCGAGGTTGTTCTGAGGCGAGGATTGAGATTTGTGGTTTGTGTGTAGATTGGTTGTGATCTGTGTTGTTCTGTACGTATTTTCGCAGTTTTGGTTGAGTTAGGGGTTTGAATGTGGTCTAGGGAAGGGAATTTCGGGAAATCACTGTTTTCTGGATCGATTTTGTTCTAGAATTGTTCGGATCTGCTCTTGGATTTTGGGCCTGTTTCTTAAGGAGTTGATATCAGATCTTTCTGACACAATGCGGTATTTTTGGTGTTTCGTTTTAAACTTTGGTTTTGATTGTTGTAGTTATCATTGGTGGGATGGATTTACGATGGAACAGTGTTAGTTGGAGATATATAGGACGGTTTTTTAAGAACTGTCCTATATTACCAGTTATATAGGCCGGTTCCTCATGAACTGTCCTATATTACCAGTTATATTATATAGGATGGTTCCTCATGAACCATCCTATATTTATTGAAGTTTGTAACCACACTTTATCTACCAGACACATGGCACATATGTAACGGTCGGATCATCTCATGCGGCATCCGCCATCATCGAGCAGTGGCTTAATCCTGCATGCTAGCGCTATTAGGCCAAGGACTAGCAAAGATTATACGTCATACCAATTTCTACCATACGCTTGTCGTGAATATAGTGGCTGGATCATCTCACATGGTCAATCAAATGATCTCAACCGTTTGATCAAAGCAATTAATAGTGAACGAGCAATATTAGGGCGAGTCTGATTTAGGTGCTTAGCAGACAAACACATGTAATAACTGTGAGGAGGATGCATGCATTTGGAACATAAATATAATAATCTGGACCAGTATCTCCATATCAACCCATGGCTGATATTGATTAGAGAAAAATTCAATATAAACATGATCACATTGGTTGATGAAACTTCAAATTTGAAGTCATTGTGGGTGCTTACTGGCGATGGTATAATTCAAGATCCAATAATTATTATTGACAAATTTCCCTGAATTATCAGCCCATATTTTGCTAAAAATAACCAATCAATGGGTTGATTATCTTTGTGGCCCTTACTAAAAGGTTGAATAAAGACAACGGAATAGTGGGCCATGGTTGATAATTCAGGAGCATATTCAGTCTGTAGTGGAAGTCTTTATTGGCCTTTTTGGTCGGTGGGGATTGATGAAAAGTTGATACCTTCTTGGCATGATGATGAGCACCTGAGTATGGTCGCCCACCATACAATCAAGCTTGGATGATCACAAGTGGGGCCATGTTGGTTGATCTGGTCCGTTTGATTTGTCCGGGATAAGATATCTAATAGGCCACAAACCTGCTCAGTGGAAAAGAGGCTTACAAACCGTTACTACAATTGGGCCTACCTTATGGAATTTTGTCAAATAGGGGAGAGATAAAGGGGCTGGAAACACAGGAACGATATGGATTAACCACAGGTGGGCCCAATATAACTCAATTGCTAAGCACCTAGTTTTATAATCAGGACAAACAGACAGCAGCTCGATAAGTAAGAAGAGAAGTTGGCAAAAATACAGAAAAAATTTGGCACTCTCTCTCAGGAACAAACTCAGTGAAGTTGGAGGATATTACCAGTTATATAGGACTATATTACTCGGTTATATAGGATGGTTCTTCAGGAACCGTCCTATATTACTAAGTTATATAGTACGGTTCTTCTGGAACCGTCTTATTTGTCATTATTTTGGTATAAATTTGTTTTTAATTTGGAATCATATTCATATGAATCATATCTGTATCAGTAATTTTAATTTTTAACCTCCATATATGCCTCCCTCTCCAAAGTTATCTGCTTTAGTATCACCCATACTATATCTGTATGTACATAATACAACCCATCTGCTCCATTCACTTGGGAGCAGTTTTTTTACTAAGTCGTAATAGGGAAATCGAGTCGTTTCATGTCGTGTAGTGTCGTGTATTCAACAAGACTTAGTCAATTAATCGTGTTACACAGGTCGTGTCGTGTCATTTTTTTAAGAACCTGGTTATGTACAAGTCATAGGTTTTTGACATGACTATTAATCGTGTCATGTTCGTGTCAACCCATAATTCTAATCGTGTCGTGTTTGTGTCGCTACAAACACGACCGGCCAACCCAAATTGCCGCCCCTACTTCTAATGGGCCGCATAAGAGGCATTACTTACGTCCAGCTGCCTTAAGAGGCCAGAAAAAGAGCATGCTAGTGAGAGTATAATGTGGACGGTAAGAGTCCTAACAGCAGGGCTAAATGCGTCGTAGTAACCAATGCCAAGTTGTTGGTGAAATCCCTCAGGGACCACCCTTGCTTTGCGTCCTTCAATGGAACCATCGACACCTAAGCGACTAGCAACATGATGTTTAGTCGTGCCAATCCTAACGTTGAGGCGAGTGACCGTGGGGTAAGTCTTAGTGGGGCTGGAGAAGGCGAAATTGAGGCAGTGGTAGAGTCATAGTGACCATCATTAGGAGGCATAGAAGGCCTGGATGGTATAGATGTTGACGATGGTGAAGGGTTAGTCATAAGTAGGTTCGGGGCCGAGCTTATAAATATTTACTAGGGCTAGGCAAGGGCTTCGTTTGGGGCTGTTTGGATGTCGCTGGATTAGTAGCCATAGCTGTTGTCAATTGCAGTAGTGTACCCTTTGTGTGGGTACGGGGGAGGGGTGGTGTTTTATGTGTGATGCAATTAGAGGGTGCCACTGCAAATGGGAATAAAGTCTCGGCTAATTTTACATCTCCAGATGTAAAAATTTAACCGGATGAAGGATCAAGTGACTTTTTTGGTTAGCCCCATATTCAATAAAAATGCACTATTTTGCATGAGAATCAAGTTTACACTTATTATATGGTACCAACAGGGGATAGAATGCACAACCAAAGGTACATAAATAATTATAGTTTCGATCTTTTTTTAATAAAGCCTGGAGAGGATATTTACCTTTCAAGACAAAAGTTAGCAACCTTGAGAAAATATATCCCTTTCGTTTAGCTCCATACCCAATAAAAATACACTATTTTGTATGAGAATCAAGTTTACAATTATTATGTGGTACCAACAAGGGATAGCATGCACAGCCAAAAGTACGTCAATAATTATAGTTTGGATCTTTATTGAATAGAACTTGGAAAGGAGATTTACCTTCCAAGACCAGAGTTGGTAACCTTGAGAAAATAGAAAGCAAACAAACATGTGTAGCAAAAATATTAATACCATCCTCTCATGTACCTCTTTCTTCTTCATCAGAGTCAACTCTTCTATATTAGAAGGAATCAGAACCTTACTTTTTCCCCAGATCCTCCCACATCAACACTGTCCACTTTGCTAAGCCAACCAAGCTATTTCACTTCCTGTCATTCAAGCAACATATCCATATTTGATAAGCATTTCAGAAAACACAGGATTGAGGCTTACAAACCTCAACCCCTAGCGCCTATGTCAAGCCATGTGCCTAGTATATCTCTCGCCTTGAATTTATCATATATCTCATGCAAGAAATCAAGTTTCTCCCCTCCATACTACATTCCACTAAACATGTAAAAATTTGTCAATGTCACTGTCATCTCTAATACTTGGAATTGGAAAATTTCAATAAAAGACCACCATCTCTCGAGCATTCCACAACCCATTCCCATAAATGCCATCTTGCATCACTCGAGCTAAATGTTGAAATCTTGTGTTGTTTACAATCTTTTTCTTCTTCTTTTGAAATATTGGCAAACATTTTAAAGATTTGATGTGCCCATGACTATTCTGTAATGTGTAATCTTACAAAATCATTCACAAAAATCGAATAACAATTAAAATCATCATCATTGCTCCGTGACTTCCCATTTCATCACACTAAAGTTTTGTCACAAACTTTAACATTACAAATTTTGATGCTATTAATAAATTATTTGTAGAAGTTAACAACGAAAGCAAGTTGTCTCACTTGGTTATGAGTTGAGTTGTGCTAGATTCCACATTAGAGTTCAAAACACCAAATTAGCAACTCAATGTATTTTAAAAATTTTTGTGATGTTTAAATGGATGCTTAGATTTCAACAAATCAAAAGTAATCTTGACAGTTGAGAGAGAGAGAGAGAGAGAGAGAGAGAGAGAGAGAGAGAGCTGTAGAGAAGGAGAGGAAGAAAGAGAAAAATGTGTAGGAGAAAGGGAGAAAGAAGAAGAAAGAAAGGAAAAAGAGGAAAGAAAGAAAGGAGAAAGAAAAAGAGAGGAAGATATCTCGCTAGGAGTCTTCAATGGAGAAAAACATCTCCATATAGGTGAAAACTCGATATGTTTATAATTTTAGCATGGATGATATTAGTGATATTCAGATCTATAGATCTGATTATTTTATCAAGTTTCTAGAAAGTAATGATGCGTTTTTATACTTACCACGATTATGCTATAAGAATGAATAGCAAGTTAGTTCTAAGATCTTTTGAAAGGTTTTTATATGTTTTTGTATAAGTAGTTGACTACTATAATACAAGAGACTATAGTAATACTTTCGCTTTGATTTTCGATGAAAAATGATGCATATATGTTCATATTTTTGGATTGGTATCTGTTAGATATCATATCTGAATGCATTTAAGTGATTTTATCGGTGAATGGATGGATGTATGCTAACATTTTGGACTGATATCTATTACACATCATGATTAAATGCATTTTGAGGATTTTTTCACTGAAAAGATCTATGAATGTTAACATTTTGGACTGATGTCTATTACACATCATTTTCTGAAAGTGTTTTGATGATTTTCTTGGTGAAAAGTGGAGTTTATGCTAGCATTTAGGACTGCTATCTAGCAGGTATCACAGCTGAAAGTGTATGGATGATTTTAAGAGTGAAAAGATGTGTTTTTGTATTGTTATCTGCTATACTTCATAATAAATGTATAGGGACAGTTTTACTAGTAAAAATATGAGTTTTTATAAATGTTTTTGGACTAATCTAAACCAAGTTGCTATACCATTAAAAGTATGCACTCTACGATTGCTACATGACTTAATTTTAGGTCTGATGTAAACAAGGTTTATGGACTATTTAATATTATAGTTTTGGACTACTATAAATGAGGTTTATGGACTGTTTTATAATATAGTTTTGGACTGCTATAAACAAGGTTTATGGACTGTTTTATATTATAGTTTTGGACAGCTATAAACAAGGTTTATGGACTATTTTATACTATAGTTTTAGACTACTATAAGCAAGGTTTATGGACTATTTTATATTATAGTTTTGGACTACTATAAATAGTATTTATGGACTGTTTTATGCCATGTTTTGGACTGCTACACATCCATCTTTTGGGACAGTTTCATATCTAATTTTGGACAGCTATATACGTTTTAAACAGTAATATGTACATGTTTTGGACTGCCAAGGATTCATGTTTTGGGAATGTTTTATATCTAAATTTTGGACCGCTTTATATGTATGTTTTGGAAAGCAATATAGATATGTTTTGGACTACCAAACACTCATGTTTTGGAATGTTTTTATATATGTTTTTTGGATAGCAATATGTGCATGTTTTATACATCAATATAGATAAGTTTTGGACTACTATACATTCTTGTTTGGGACTTTTTAATATCTGATTTTTGGACAGTAATGTATACATATTTTGGGAAGCAATATAGACATGTTTTAGACTACATAAACTGTGTTTATGGACTATTTTATATCATATTTTTGGGTTGCTATAAACAATGTTTTATGGACTGTTTTATACCATAGTTTTAGACTATTAAAAACGGCTCTTATGGACTACTTTATATCATAGCTTTGGACTACTATAAACTGTGTTTATGGATTGTTTTATGCCATAGTTTTGGACTGCTATAAACAATGTTTTATGGACTGTTTTACACTACAGTTTTGAACTGCTACAAATAGTGTTTTATAGACTATCATACACCATAGTTTTGGACTATTATAAACTGTGTTTATGGACTGATATAGTGTATGGATCTATAGCAGATCTTTTGACTATGTTTTTAATGAAGAAAGACATTGGCTAGGGACTGCTATCATGCCCAAAATATACCTAAAGTTTTCGACTATGATTTGAAAAGAGATACATTTCACAGCATGTTTTTGGACTGTTTTAGGACTGCCATATGATATGCTTATGGGTACCCATACCACATGAATTTTGACATTTCTATGATAGGTTATTGAGTCGAAGGACACTATCCTAAGAGGTTAGACAGGGTGGCTTCTCAACCTTTGACCACATAAAGTGGAAAGGTATCCAATGCCAAGAGTGGCATAATTCTTGGTTGGTAGTGCACTCCACGATAGGTGACTCATGGCAACCTTCCAAGACAGCCGTAGGCCCATGTGGATGCGGTGTGAGTCCCTTTATGAGATACTAGAGGGCACACGACAGTAAAGCTAGTGTGAATATAAGTGTTTTTATGACATTTATTGTTTATTTTTGACTCTGTTGTTATTAAGCTCAATATGGGAGCTAGACAGGTATTCGAGCTCTTATACAGATATGATTAGACGGAGCCAGTGGATTTCCATTGACACTTAAGTGTGTCATTTTATTTCTTTTCTTATATCATTTATGAATGTGTTCAAATTAGTAAGAAAGATATTCTTAATAATTAAGAAACTATATTTAAATCATATTTCTAATTCCATGCTATTTCTCATAAATGCAATCTTATTTTCACCTACGCAAGCATAGCATATTGAAATATTGTATCTCGTTTTACAATATCTCATATCAGAGGAATAGGTGCCTAAAGGAGGAACCACTTGACTGAACAAAGTGAAGGCAAGGAACATGTAGCTTAGTTGATGTGAGAACTAGCAGCTACAATATCTTATTAAATTTGATTTCTTAGTTTATGGTTATTTGATGCAAAGCACATGTGGATGCTTTTATACAATAATGGATATTTTATTGCAGTTAATTGGACTATATGTTGATGACCTTGGGATTTTTATGTTTAGAAATTGATGATGGTATGAGTCAAACATGAGTCACTTTTTATTTGGTAACTGGTCCTTGGGTATTTAGAAAAGAAGTTTTTGGAAAGAAAGGTATTTAATAAAAAATTCAAGGGAATTCCTCCCTTTTTCTTAGATTATATTTAACTTCTCTTAAAAATTATCTTTTAAAACCTAGGGCATGATGGATTTGGTATTAGAGCCCAGGTTTAGCAATTATAGCCAATTACGTGAAAAGACATCAATAGCCAATAAATTATACACTCTTAAAAGTAGAGAAAGAGATCCTAGATCTAGCAAAGTAGAAAAACTCATGTTAGGATACTTGTTTTTAAACATATGGCACTAAGAAGACATAACCCAGCTACCTCTGGACCTGTTCATTTTGCATATGGTTTTTCCATCAATGGAAAAAATAACCCCCACATCAGTTCATGCAGCAAGCAATGCCATATGGTTGGCCAAGGGCACAAGGAGGACACTTTTATGGGTGAGATAATATGTTGGATTGCTTCAAGAATATGGCCCCAGCCTTTTCTGGAGAAGATGAACCAGATGTTAAGATTGAGAGGGTCTTAAGGGCAATGAATGTGTTAGAGGATCACAAGGTAGTCATGTTGACATTTGTCATGACAAGTGAGGCTACTTTTCTAGTGGAAAAAAATGGAGTAGACTCAATTTGTGGACTTTGTAGTTGTACATTGGAATGAGTTCAAAGACACATTTTTCACTAAGTACTTTCCTTCACACATTCGTTGGCAAAAGGAGGAGTTTCTAAGCCTTGAGCAAGGAAACATGATTGTTCTTCAATATGAGAACAAGTTCATGAAGCTTAGAAGATTTTTTCCAAACATGTATGCCTCAAACAAGAAGGTGGTGGAGAAATTTTTTGATGGACTAACAATTAGTTTGAGATCTAAAGTCCTTGAAGTACAGCCTACTACCATGGCAAAGGCTATAGAGATAGGTTTAGTATTTGAGAAAGACTATAATAGGATGGTCACCATAGAAAGCAGGTTTAGGAGAGACAAACTATTGATGCAGTTGATGGGAAATCAATAGGCAAACAAGCATTTATTCATCAAGAACAGAAAGACTATCAATCCTTATCCTTGCCCTAAGTGTAGGAGTCACCATCCAGGGAAACCTTGTTATGCTCAAATAGATAGATGCTATAACTGCAGAGAGGCAAGCATTTGCTAGGAATTTCCAAAGAATGCCCTAGAATCCCATACCTCATAGCCAAGAATAGGTGTTTGCTATCGCAGTAAAGCAAGCACAAACTTCAAATGTAGTGATATAAGGTACATTACTCATTTATGATGTACCATCTCGTGTATTATTTAATATGGGTTAGACCCATTCCTTTATATCACATGAGTTTGCATGACACATGGAGAGTCGAGTCCAAAATTTAGAATGTCATCTAGATATTATGACTTTGATGAGTGAGTTTGTTTGCCCTCAAAAATATCTTTAGGATGCTACCATTATGATTTTAGATAGATAGATGGATGTCAACCTGATCCTTCTAAAGATGACGAACTTTGATGTTATCTTGGAAATGGATTGACTGTCATTATATTGGGCAACTATTGATTGTAGAAAGAAGTGTGTGGTCTTTGATGCACCAAGGGAGGAAACTATATCCTTCTAAGGAAGGCAAGACTATACAGGGGCATGTGACATATCTATAGTGAAGGTAGCCAGACATATTACTCGAGACTGTCAGGCTCTTCTAGCCAAGATAGAGGTGGTAGAGGCTAAGAGACCTAAGTTAGATGCTGTGGTGGTGGCATGAGATTTTCTAGATGTATTTCTAGAAGATTTACCAGTATTGCCACCTAGATGGGAGATCATTAGTTATAATATTGAGTTGATGCCAAGCACATCTTATATTTCTAAGGTGTCGTAAAAGTGCTATAACAACAAAAAACAAGTATATCTTACCTCAAATAGATTATTTGTTTGACTAGTTACATGTAGTAAAAGTGTTCTCAAAGATTTTCTTGAGGTTAAGCTATCACTAGTTATGGATAAGGGAAGAGGATATCTAGAATAAAGCTTTCAAGACTTGGTATGGCCACTATTAGTTTAGAGTCATGTCATTTGGGCTAAAGAATGCTTCTATAGCATTTACCTACCTCATGACCAAAGTGTTTAGGCATTATCTCAACAAATTCATGATCAAATTTATTAATGATATACTAATATACTCTGAGAGCTTGGAGAAGCATCAAGAGCATTTATAGATAGTATTGCACACACTTAGAACTCGCCAATTATATGCAAAATTCAATATGTGCAACTTCTAGTTAGAGGAAGTGAATTTCTTGAGCCGTATTATTTCTAAGGATAGAGTGGCAGTGGACCCTGTTAAAGTTGATGGTGTGGACAAGTGGGAAGCACCAAAATATTGACAGAGATATGGAGCCTTCTAGGGTTGGTTGGATATTATTGGTGATTTATCAAGTAGGTCTCATGAATTGCCCTACCTTTGACCAAGCTAACCTAAAAGGAAGTGAGATTTGTATTGAGTGTAGTGTAAAGCTAGCTTTCAGGAGTTGAGAGGAGATTGACAATTTCACTAGTATTGACCCTACCATCATGCAATGAAGGATTTGTTGTATATAACAATGCCTCACTCAAGGGTCTAGCCTATGTATTAATGCAGCATGGGAAGGGGAAGGTAACTGCTTATGCTTCACAATAGTTAAAGAAGCATGAAGTTCATTATCGAACCCATGACTTGGAGTTAATGACAGTGATTTTTGCCTTGAAGATTTGGAGGCACTACTTATATGGAGAGAGGTTCAAAGTATTTACTGATCATAAGTTTGAAGCATATATTTTCTCTGTAGGACCTCAACATGAGGTAGGGGAGATAGATACAATATCTGAAAGATTATGACTTTTCCATCCAGTATCATCTAGGGAAGGCAAATGTGGTGCTTGATGCTTTAAGTAGAAAGATACAAGGTATGAATGCTAATATGCTTCCAAAAGATGGAGATTGCTACAAGAAATTGTCAACTATGGACCTTAGTTGAAGCATATTGATGCAAGGTCTTTTATTACAAATTTGACGATGACATCTATGATTGTAGATTGAGTTCTTTAGGCATAACAGGGAGATGAGATGACATAGGATTGGGTGCAAAGCCAAGATTCACACAAGGGGCAAATGGTGGTATTTGGATGCAAGACAGATTGCTAGTTCTAGTGGATGCCTAACTGAGGGATGAAATTCTTAGGGAGGCATATCAATTTTAGTACACGATTTATCCCAGTGATACCAAAATGTATCAAGACTTGAAATGGCATTTTTAGTGGGAAGGCCTGAAGAAGGACGTGGGAGAATTTGTTGGGAGATGCTTATTTTATCAACAAGTTAAACCCAACATCAGTGGCTAGTAGGATTAGTTTAACCTCTTGAACTTCCTTAATGGAAGTGGGACCATATTGCTATGGATTTCATAATGGAATTGCCTAAGATGTCCAGGGGACATGTTATGATTTGGATAATTATTTATTAGATGTCTAAGAACGAGCACCTTCTACGCATCTTTCAAACTCAGAGCATTAACAATAGTGGTATATTTAGGAGATAGTGATCTTACATGGAGTACATGTTATGATCACATTTGGAGAGGGATAGTCAATTTACATCTCAAATTTGGAGCAGTGTGTAGAGATCATTGGGATCGTCATTGACTTAGTACATCATTTCATCCACAAACTAATGAGCAGTCTGAGAGGATGATCCAAACATTATAAGACAAGTTGAGGGCATGTGTGACTGATTGGAAAGGTAATTGGGATGAGAACTTACCACTGGTGGAGTTTGTATAAAATAATAGCTTACTCTTGAGCATTAGTATGCATCATATGAGGCTTTGTATAGACAACAATGTCATTCACCAACTTACTAGAGTGAAGTCTAGGAGAGCAAAATCATATAGTTTGAGCTAGTGGAGCAATGTGCTAGTAAGGTAAAGTTGATTAAATAGTGACTTCTAGCAACATAGAGTATATAGAAGTGCTACGTAGACAAGAGTAGAGATTTGGAATTTTAGGATAGAGATCATGTGTTTTTGAGAATTTTCCCAATGAAAGGAGTCAAGCAATTTGGCATTAAAGGAAAACTGAGTCCATGCTACATTGGCCTCTTTCATTTCTTAGAGAGAGTCGGTGTGGTTGAATATCAATCAGCATTGCACCCTCAACTATCATAAGTCTTCAATGTATTCTTTGTATTAATGTTGAGGAAGTACGTGCCAAACCCCACCAATGTATTGGAATAGATGCCAGAGGAATTACAACTGAATCTTACATTTGAAGACAAGGCTGCATGAATATTAGATAAAAAAGAAAAGACTTTGAGAAGCAAGACCATTCCTTTGGTCGGCAACATCATTCAACTAAAGAAGCTACTTGGAAGATGGAAGTTGACATGAGAAGAAGATTTCCAAATTTGTTTGGTAATCAGTTAAAAAATTCTGTGGACAAAATTTTAAAAAGGCAAGCAAAATGTAACATCTCAAAATTTAATGTTATTAATAAAATTGTTTGTATAAGTTTAATAACAAAACTGAGTTGTCTTACTTGGTTATGAGTTGAGCGTGTTAGATTCCACACTAGAGTTCAAGACACCAAATTAGTAATTCTGTGTCATTTTAAATTTTTTTGTGATGTTTAAATGGATGCTTAAATTTCAATAGATTAAGAGTAATATTAAATCCATTGTAAATTGATTAAAGAAAGTATCATCTTAGATTAAATAGTGATGGATGGATGAGACTAATTATAAATTTATTTTATTGAAAAGAGAGGATGGATGGTTAGGATTCATTCTATCATGATAATTATAAACCTGATAACTAAATGGACTTAAAATAAAATTTTAGTGGAAGTCTATGATTGGTCCACATAGACTACAGATAAGGAAGAACCAAATGACTCTCATCTTCCCACCTTAATAGCTCCAACATGTCCACAATTAGAGAAGTGTTGGGATATTGCAAAAAGAAAGAAAGAGAAGGAGAGGCATGGAGAAGAGGAGGGAAAAAGAGAGAGGGGAGAAAAACATAGAGAAGGAGAGGAAGAAAGAGAAAACTGTGAAGGAGAAAGGGAGAAAGAAGGAAAAGAAGAAGAAAGAAAGGAGAAAGAAATAGAGGAAGAGAAATATGACAAGGAGTCTTCAACAAAGAGAAATGTATCCAGGTAGGTGAAAACTCGATGTGTTTATGATTTTAGTATGGATGATATTAGTGATATTCAGATATGTAGTTCTGATTATTTTACCAAGTTTCTAAAAGGCAATGGTGCATTTTTATACTAGCCATTAACTGCTATGCTATAAAAATGACTAATAAGTTAGTTCTAAGATCTTTTGATGGGTTTTTATATGTTTTTATATAAGTAGTTGGCTGCTAAAATACAAGAGACTATTGCAGTACTTTTATTTTGATTTCATGTTCATATTTTAGGATTCGTATTTGGTAGATATCATGTCTGAATACATTTTGGTGATTTTATTGGTGAATGAATTGATGGATGCTGGCTAATGCTTTGGACTGATATCTATTACTGTGACAACCCAGGTTTTCTCATGCATTTTTAAATGCAATACCTAATTTCCTAAGGTGGGATGCATCCCTATTTGAAAACCATTCTATAAAAACCATGCAATGCAGCGGAAAACCTTTAGTTTTAAACTCATTTTTGAAAACCCCGAGTGTCATTTGCCTTCACAACAACCAAAGTGGTTTTTGAAAAACTTCAAAAATCACAAATATTTTTCCATAGGTCTTTCCAGTCACAGTACACAGCCCAACTGTAATTAAAGACAACTTCATGTCCAAAGGGTTGAGAGTTTACTTACATGTATAACTTTCTTCCTTTTTGATTCACTTGCTCGTAGCACTAATATCTCCTGAGATGTCTTCTATTTATGAGTGGAACTATCCTGAAAAATGTTAAGGATAGGGTGAGTATATACTATACTCAGTAGGAGTCTATCACTACTAGTTTTATAATGCATGCGATGTTTTAAAATCATATGCTCTTTCCAAAACATGTGCATGTCTGAATTCTCAAATTCAATATCGACATCAAAATCCATTGTCAAACTGAAATACTAACGACTTAAAGGATCATATAATCCAAAATTGAAAGTATCATATACATATATATCATAACATCATGATATGCATAAAATGCTTCATGGAATCCAACTCATGGATCTCTAGTATGGTATGGTCGACCAACCTCATATCATGCCATATGCAATGCACATAACTCATCAAACCATAGGGTCCACTATGCCCACGACCTCCTCGCCGTGTGGTCCCCGGGTACCTGAGGACACTTGGTCATAGCCTCCACGGGGCCTATGAAACGTTGACCCAGTGCCGTGACACCAGTGGTAGCCCCCTGTACCACATGCAGTCGACGTAGGGACTTGCCTCTTTTTGGGCATGGTACCCATCCACTTAATAGTGGTAGAGGCCGGGTGGCCAACCCAGACCCCTCGGCATAGCACCCACGGGCTTTCTAGCCCAAATCATATAAGATCAAATAAGCTAAAACTTCTTTTCAAAACCTGTCCTCTTTGGGTCCCTCACAACTGCCTGGCCCTCGGTACTCCAGCGTCTTTTGGCAACCCTCAAGGACATGCAATCATTGCAAGAACTTAATGCTCATAGATCATGCAATGTATGCAATAGTTTGCAAAACATATCTATGCATAATGTATATACAAAACATGTCTATGCATAAAGCATTTGTCACATGCATGCTAAACAAGTCATATACTTAAATCATGTATTTGCAAAACAATAATAGTTCTTTTAAAAGAATCTAATAGTGATAGAGCACCTACCTAGCTAGGTCGCGCTAACCCTTTTGTCCTCGGACGCTCTTGATCATGGTTTGGGGAATCAAGGTTAGTTTGGCCTATCTTTTATAGGTTTTAGAGTAATTGGTCTTTTTACTTAGGCATTAGGGGTCCATCCCTATGCCTATGGGTGTCCTAAGGTTCTAATTGGGCCTTGGTATCCTCAGTTTTCCAACATTCTAATGGCCACGCACCACCATCCTATTCTGAGGGTCATGTCCACCTTTTATTAGGCTTTGATCAGGTATTTTATATATTTACTGTATCCGTGTCATCGTCATGGACACAACGCCTTTTGCGGAACCTCAATCGGAGCTCTAGATATTAAGTTATAAGCATTTTAGTGTCGTATGTACATAGGAGTCTTAAAAATAAAAAGACAGAATGCTAGGGCGCTGCGCGTCTGCGACATGCGCCCCAGCTTCCTTAAGGAACTAAAAAAAAACCGCGATGCTAGCATAATGCGCGCCTGCGACATTCGCCTCAACGGGCGCTTTTGCAGACGCGCAGAACTTCCCACCCGTCTCTCTCTTTTGCGGGCGCGTCCCTAGACCCGCCCGTTTGGTTTTTCAAACGGGAGTCGACGTGGGACGTTCTGACTGGAATGTCCCACTCGTTGGGGCACCGGGGCATCCTCAAGACACCCTGGTTCGACCCCTGTCGAACCAGTGCTACCCAGGGAACGTCCCTGGGTCCTTGGTGGCTCTCCCGGGCTCCGTTTTGCATGATTTTTCATGCAAAAACCTAGGGAAATTAATCTTGGAACTATGGTGGAGATGGGTTTTGAGGGATTTTAGGCGTACCTGGCTCGTTGCTAGGTTTTTCTCCTTGTTTTCCCCTTTAGGTCACTGCTCCTCAACGGGTTTTCTTCCATGTTTTGGGCTGCCATTAGAGGCGCCCAAGAGCTCTATTTATAGAGCTAAGAGAGGGTTCTAGGGGGGCTCTCACCGCCTTTGAATGGCGGTGGAGAAACCTCCAGAATGGCTGTGATTTCCC
The DNA here is from genome assembly GCA_035236585.1 of Warburgia ugandensis. NCBI lineage: Eukaryota > Viridiplantae > Streptophyta > Magnoliopsida > Canellales > Canellaceae > Warburgia > Warburgia ugandensis. The sequence goes on from CP141126.1 coordinate 84,548,293, forward strand.
CTCCAATCACCGCTGTTCTAGAACTCTCTAGGAGGTGGAAGATGAAGGGTGCCCGTATCAAAACGGGCCCCTGTGTTTTGCAGCTAAACCCGTTTTTGTTAGAATTACAGTTTTGCCCCTGAACTTCAAAGGGCCATAACTTGCTCATTTTAACTCTGTTTTGGGCGATTTTGGTCTTGTTGGATTCCTTTTTCTAAGACGCATCTAATGGTACTATTTTCAGGACCATGATTTTGGGTTCAGTCAAGGTGACTAGTGAAATGACCAAAATGCCCTTATCTTCAAAATTGAACTTTTTATGGGATTTTAATATTACAAAAATTGGGGTCATTACAATTGCACATAATTGTTAAATGTATATTGAGGATTTTATAGGTGAGAAGATGTATGTATGTTAACGTTTAGGCTGATATCTATTATACATCACGGAAAGTGTTTTGATGATTTTCTTGGTGAAAAGTGTAGTTTATGTTAACATTTAGAACCTCTATCTATCATGTATCATAGATGAATGTGTTTGGATGATTTTAACAGTCAAAAGATGTATTTTTAGTAATATTTTTAGACTGCTATCTGCTGTAATTCATAGCTGAATGTATAGGGACAATTTTACTAGGGAAACATGACTTTTTATAAATGTTTTTGGACTGATCTAAACCAAGTTGCTATACCATTATAAGCATGCGTTCTAGGGTAGCTACATAACATGATTTTGTGACTAATATAAAAAAAAGGTTTATGGACTATTTTACATTATAGTTTTGGACTGCTATAAAAGGGTTTATAGGCTACTTTATATTATAGTTTTGCACTGCTATAAACAATGTTTATGGACTGTTTCATACTATAGTTTTGGATTGCTATAAACACGGTTTATGGACTGTTTTATACTACAGTTTTTAACTATTGAAACAATGTTTATGGACTGTTTTATATTATAGTTTTGGACTGCTATAAGTAGTGTTTATGGACTATCTTGTACCCTGTTTTGGAATACTATATATTCATATTTTAAGGCTTCTTTATATCTAATGTTTGGACAGCTATATGATTGTTTTGGATAGTAATATAGACATGTTTTGACTACCAAGCATTCATGTTTCAGAACTGTTTTATATCTGACTTTGGAAAGTAATATATGTATGTTTTGTACAACAACATGTTTTGGACTGCTAGGCGTTCATATTTTGGGACTGTTTTATATCTGATTTTTGGACATATAGGCCCTTGTGGTCCGCCCCTTCCCCAGACCCCGCATAGGCAGGAGCTTGGTGAATCGGGGCTGCCCTTTTTTTTGTGTATGTATAAGGGGAGCCTTGGTGCTACAGTAAAAGTAAAATGTACGTATGTATATGTTTTGGAAAGTAATATAGACATGTTTTGGAATGTCGAACATTCTTGTTTTGGAACTTATATCTGATTTTTGGACAGCAATATATGCATGTGTTGGACAACAATATAGATAAGTTTTGGATTGCTACACATTCTTGTTTGGGACTGTTCTATATCTGATTTTTGAACAATAATATATGCATGTTTTGGACATCAATATAGATATATTTTGGATTACTATAAACTATGTTTATGAACTATTTTATACCATAGTTTTGGGCTGCTATAAACAATGTTCTGTGGACTATTTTATACCATAGTTTTGTACTACTATAAACTATATTTATGCACTATTTTATACCATAGTTTTTGACTACTATGAACTTCTTTATGGACTGTTTCATACCACATTTTTGGACTTTCATAAATAATGTTTTATGGACTATTTTACACTATAATTTTGGACAGCTACAAATAGTGTTTTGTAGATTATCATACACTACAGTTTTGGACTGCAATAAGTATGTTTATGGACTGATATAGTAAATGGATCTATAGTAGATCTTTTGACTATGTTTTTAATGAAAAAAGACATGGATTATGGAATGTTTGCGGACTGCTATCATGCACAAAAGATTCCTAAAGTTTAGGGTTGTTATTTGAATGAAAAAGACACATTTCACAACATGCTTTTAGACTATTTTAGGACCACCATATGATATGCTTATTAGCAGCCATACCACATGAATTTTGTCGCTTACATGATAAGCAATTGAGCCTAAGGAGATAGACCTAAGAATTAAGATGGGTTGGCCTCCCGGCCTCTAACCATATAAAGTGGAAAGGTATGCAATGCTAAAAGTGGTATAATTCTCAATTTGTGGTGGACTCCACCATAGGTGACTCTCAACACCCTTCCAAGATAGCCATAGGCCCATTAGGTTGCATTAGTCTCTCTATAAAATACCAGAGGGCACATCACAATGAAGCTAATGTGAGTATAGTTGTTTCATGACGTTTATTGTTTATTTTTTACTCTGTTATTATTAAGCTCAGTAGGTGAGCTAGACAGGTACTCAAACTTTTGTACAAATATGATTAGATGGAGCCAGTGGGTTTCCATCGATACTTAAGTGTGTCACTTTATTTGTTTTCTTATATGATTTATGAATGTGTTTGGATTGTTAAGAAATATTTTCTTAATAATGAAGAAACTAGATTTAAATCACATTTATGATTCCATGCTATTTCTTGTAAATACGATCTTGTTTTCACCTAAACAAGCATAGCTTCCTGAAATATTATATCTCATTTTGCAATATCTCAGATTAGAGGAACAAGTGTGTAAAGGATGAACCACTTGACTAAAAAAAGACAAGGCAAGGAACTTGTAGCTTAGATTGATGTGAGGACTAGCAACCAAGATATCTGACTAAATTTTCTTGCTTATTTTATGGCTATTTGATGCAGTGCACGTATGGATGCTTTTCTATATTGATGGATGACTAACCTTGGGATTTTATTTTTTAAAATTGATGTATGGTCTGACTTAGATATGAGTCACTTTTTATTTGGTAATTGACCCTTGGGTATTTGCAAGATGTTTATGGAAAGAAAGGTACTTAATGAAATTTTTTTGAAAGGAATTCTTGCCTTTTAAAAAAATTGTATTTAACTTTTCTCAATTAATTGTCTTTAAAACCTCAAGGCGTGACACAAACATAGAGCAATCTATGCTTAGTTCATCCTGAACTTTGGTTCATAGTTACATGAATTCCTTTGCAAACAATGCAAAGACTTGAAATTGTAGTCTTTTTCATTCAACTCTCCTTTCATTGCTAAGTTGGTAGGTGTTAATCAAGGGCTTTGTGAAGAATCAGGCCCTAATACCAAAAAACTAGAAAAACTATTATCGATCCTTTTTTTATCAATCCCTCCTTCATATTAGCAAACATTACAAGCACTTCTTCATCTTTACATCACACTTTGAAGAGAAGGCTTAATTCTTTGCATAACTTTTTCCCTTCTTCCATCTTGAGACCCTCATTATTGTTTATGCATCTTTTCCTTCACATCATCGGTAGAATTTTGTGATAGATCGACCATTTTCTTCAATTCTTCGCCAATCTCATCAAATTCCAATTGGGTATGTTGAATTTCTTTGTCTTCCACTCAATTACACTACTCTCACATGTCCAAAGTTTAGAAAATAACACCATCTAGAAATACTTCAAGTTAATAAAAAAATTTGGACATATTTACCTTTTGTGATGCTTTAAAGGTAAAGAGTTCACATTTGTGTTGTGTAACAATAGTATTTTATTATATATATTTTCCCTTTCTCACTCATTACATTACATTTCCAAGTCTTTTTTGAGTTGTGGCATTGCATTTTCAAGTCTTTTTGGCTTGGGATATTGCATCCTCAAGCCTTTTCTTACTTATCCCACACTTTGAAGTCTTTTAACTTGTGACATGCTACTTTTGAGTTTTTTGACTTGTACAATACTTTCAAGTTTTTTTTACTTGCAAGACAACACTTTTGAGACTTTTAACTTGTAAAAAACATACTTTTGAGTCTTTTACTTACCATACAACACTTTCAATCTTTTGACTTGCAACATGACACTTTCGAGAATTTTGACTCATGATACTATACTTTTGAGTCCTTTGACTCATGATGCTATTATTTTGAGTCTTTCAGCTCATGAAATTACCCTTTCGAGTCTTTTCACTTGCTACACAATACTCTTTCAAGTCTTTTGACTTGTGATACTACACTTTCAAGACTTTGAACTAGCAACACTATGCTTTTGAATCTTTTGACTCATTGCATAATACTTTCAAGTCTTTTGGCTCACAACATTATATTTTCAAGTCTTTGACTAGTTACACAATACTTTTGACTCTTTTGATTGTGACACTATACTTCCGAGTCCTTCAACTCAAGACATTACCCTTTTGAATATTTTGATTCACTAGACAACACTTTCAAATCTTCTAACTTACGACACTACACTTTCAAATCTTTTGACTTTCGACACCATACTTACAAGTCTCTTGACTTAGAAGATTATAAGTCTTACAACTCACTACAATACACCATCAAGTCTTCCAATTAGCTATATCATATTTCTCTATTACATTTTTCAAATCTTTTTGCACTTTGTCCTTTAATTATGTCTTTCTCCTAATTTTACAAAATATTTTGCTCCAATTTCATGTTTCCTACTACACAACTTTTCACTCTTTATTGCAAATGCTTTATCCAATTATACTTGTCATATATCTTCTCTATCTTTTTAATAGTCACATTTCACATCATAAGTCATTCACTTTTTTGCATTACTTTTCCCTTTTGTAACTTTCAACATATGTAATATTTTTCTTACCATTAGTTAGGAATACTTTCTAAAGTATTTAACATGGTTGACCATTAGGGATTTGAGTGACCTCCCTAAGGTGTTTTCAGCCTTTAGCTTTCTTTGTTTGGCTTCATGCATTTCTTCAAGAATGTCCTTACACAAACAAGGGCCATTAACTACACTCATCTAATTGTTTCACTAATTTGATATTTGTTACTTTGACTTCTAGACTTTCCAAGCCTAATACTCAAAGTGGGCGTCTGTAGACACCAAAATTTGCACCAAAATCAGATCTGATTTTGTGCCAATAATGAATAAAATTGAAACACTATCAAGGGAGACTTGAAAACAAGCAAATATATCATGTAAAACCTACTCACATATAATAACTACAGTTGATGACAAGTAATGTGTCTTTGTACCCACTGTTAGTGTTGAGCTATTTGGTAGCTCTTTATTGTAGTGTTGTGCTACATATCACCCTGCTAAATTAGCAAAACAACTTTTTTCATATGTGCCCTTTCTTACATGGAAAATCTAGACCTACTTTGACTTGACAAACTGATCCTAATTCCTAATACTATAAAAGGAAAGTACCTAATACCAGTAAAAAGAGTATAAGTAGATACAAGTATAATTGCCAATCATTAAGTACTTTCTAAACTACTTTGAAAGTGTGATTAACTTACAATTAAGCTTCCTAATTGGCTAATTAAGTGTCTTAAGCTTTGAAGAGGTCCTAAGGTTTAAAAAATGCCTCATATTATGAAAATAATGAAGAACATAGTATGACATGCTGAGGAAAGAATAGCTGATAGCTATTTATGCCATTCAGTATATAGCCCAGTTCAAAAGCTCATTGGTTTCTTGTGCTCTAATTTTGGACAAGAACCTAGAAGCCTACAACTTACAATATCTGCATACAGGATTAATCCTCATGGTTATATGAGCAACAAATACATTTGTTGGCCTATTATAATGGTTTGTTACAATCTCCCATCATTGTTATCCATGAAAAGAAGTTCATAATGCTAATTATGTTGATACCAAGTTCCAAGCAATCAAGAAATGGCATTGATGGGTACTTGGCATCCTTAAGCAATGATTTCAAGACATTATGGAAAGTAGGAGTTGAAGCATATTATGCATAAAAGAAAGAGCTATTCACCCAGAAGGCTATATTGTTGTGGATAATAAGGACTTCCTTGCATATGGTAATTTATTTGGATGCACTGCGAAGGGATACAATGATTTTCCTATCTATAGTAACCAAATGTGTGGGACACAACTTAAACATGCTAGGAAAATGACATTCCTTGGCCACATATGATGGTTGCCTGCAAACCATCCATACCATTTTAAGAAAGGGAAATTTAATGATAGTGTAGAGATGAGGACATCTATAAAGATGTTGATAGGACGACAAGTATTGGAATAGGTTGAAAACATTGATGCCTTATGGGGGAAGAACAAAGCAACTAAACGTATAGGTGGTATCAACTCTAAAAGTTGTTGAAAGAAGAAGCCTTTATTCTTTGAACTTATGTACTAAAAATCCCTACACATATGTCATGTGCTTCATGTCATGCACATAGAGAAGTATGTGTGCAAAAGCTTGATGAGTACCTTTCTTGACATGGTGGGAAAAATAAAGGATGGATTTGCATCTCAAATTGATCTTATGAAGATGGGTTTGAAGAGAAGGTTACATCCACATGATAGGGGTAACTGAGGAAGATACTTACCTAAAGCAAATTACGTGCTTGATAGAGAGGAGAGGAGAATAGTGTGTAAAACCTTGATAGAGCTCAAAGTCCTAGATGACTACTTTTCAAACTTTACAAACATTATCTCTATGGAAGACATGAAATTGTTAGAGATGAAATCACATGATTGCCATGCATTGATACGACAACTCCTACTTGTATTAATACGTTTAATGCTGCCAAATAAAGTTAGAGGATCTATTACAAAATTCTACTATTTCTCCAATGCTTTGTGTAAGAAAGTGGTGAATATTTCAACATTTCAAGAAATTCAGGACCATCTAGTGACAACTTTATGTGAGCTTGAGGAAATCTTCCCACCATCCTTATTTCATATCTTAGTACACTTAATGGTGAACCTCATTAATGAGGTTACACTCTATGGGCCAGTTTACTTGCGATTGATGTGCTTGTTTGAGAGATATATGAAAGTTTTAAAAGGTTATGTATGAAATCACAATCAGCCAAAGGGGTGTATAGCCCAATGTTACATTGTAGAAGAAGAAGTGGAGTTTTGTACAGAGTATTTATTAGGTGTTGATGCTATTGGAATCATGAGAAACAAATGATCTGGTGGATTTGATTATTCAAAAGTTGGTGAACCTCTCTAAGTCATCATGTATCGACCGTAGAACATTAAGAATAGAACCAAGCTCACCTTTATATCTTACGAAATAACATTGATGAATCTAGCCATACATTGAGTATGTTGATGCTCTCTCTCTCTCATTACTTTCACATTTTCCTCTATTTTATATGTGTGTAAAAATTAAGGGTGATAATTTTCTTTACATCTCTTGATTTATAGTGAGCACATGGACTTTCTGAAAGTGACATATCCAAGTTATGCAAAGAAACAAAAATGGTTGTAATATGAGCACTGTTGCACTTTCACTACTTGGCTCCGTCAGAAGGTAAAATGAATTAATTCACTTATTATTAATTGCATACTGTACACTTGGGCTAGATGGCTATTGGACCATGACCAGAAGTAATAACGTATACTGGGTATGCCATTAATGATTATCACTTTTACACAAGGGAATGTGATAACTCAAGAGTGAAATAGAATAGTGAGGCCAACTTAGTTGTCAATACTACTTTCTTTTCTAATTCAAAGGATGACAACCCAATAGTGGCTAATGATGCTTATTATGGGATTATACGAGAGATATGAGCATTAGATTATACTTGTAGAACTATTGTTGTGTTTAAGTGTGATCTACGAAACATAACAAAGACATCATTACAATTGATGCCCATTAATTGACATTTGTTAACATCAATAAGATCAGTTATAAAAATGATCAGTTTATTTTGGCATCTTAAGAGGAACAAGTATTTTACGTGCAAGACGAACATGATAAGAGATGGCTAAATGTTTTATTAGCCTTCCCAAGGGACTTTTATGATGAAGACAAGCTAGGCAATACTACCATAGATTACCCTTGTATTACTAAAATAATGCCATTAATAGATGTAATTGGTGGGAGTGAGGATTATGTGCATGATATTGGTGATGAGGGTGCTTGGATTGAAAAAAAACATATGAAGGGGCAAATTAGAATGTAAATATTTGTAATATAATTAAAGAATTTATCTAAAATTTGAATATGTATTTGTGTTAGTTTTATTTATGTATGTGCATATATATCTCTAGTTATATAATTTGCACGTACGTAAACCCAACTTAAAATATATGCACCATGCATGGAGTAGGGATTTAAAAAAACTTGTAATTTTTTTATAATAAAAATTTTTATAACCAAGTTTTTAAAGTTGGTTTCACAAAACCAACTTTAAAAAATTATTTTTAAAGTAAGTTAAGGAAAAAGCAAGTAGAAAAACTTATTTAAAGTCAATTTAAGGAAACTGACTTTAAAAAACTAAGCTTGCTTACTGTAGGTTTTTAAGTTGGTTTAGGTTTTTCATCTTTAAAAAAGTCATTTTTAAACTCAAAATTTTTTTTGAACTAACTTTAAAAATGAGGTTTTTAAAGTTACTTTAGTGGAAATGACTTTAAAAACCCAATCCTCTTAAAAACAATTTTAAACCAACTTTAAAAACCTAAACCTGCCTATAAAAACATGATGTTGCATCTCTTTTTTTTTTCTCTTGCCCATCAACTATCTTTATCTAGTGGCAGAAGGATAGCATCTCTCTCTCTCTCTCTCTCTCTCTCTCTCTCTCTCTCTCTCTCTCTCTCTCTCTCTCTACCCCACTTGTCATTCAATTACCAAATTTTGAACGTTGTGGCTAAAAAAACACTGTAAGAATAGTAAACCCCCTTGTTGTCATTCATTTTTCCTGTTATTAATTCTGTGATGAATATTGTACTTGAAGGGGGTTTTGTGATTGGAAATGTTGGAGTTAACAACTAGGTTAATTGTCAAGATTGTAACAAAAATCCTACCATTTCAGTGGAAAAAAGGGCTTTTCAATCTAGAAAATATTTTCCCATTTTGAAAGTTTTTGTTTTAATTTTTTCTTTCTTGCATGCTTCTTGGAATATTTTATATATGATGAACATATCAAAATACAGAACAAGACCATGCATACTGGTAACTACATAGCATTCATATGTACAAGCTATAGCTTGATTGTTCATGATTTTCTATTTTAATTTCAATGGTTTATATATGATGGTCAGGATTAGGGGTTTGTTATCATCCACCCCAACAAAAAATCAGTTTTCTTGAAATGTTTTGCCTGTGTAGGAAAAATGGAATGTGGAGAGCAATTAAACCTAAGTATCCCTCATAAGATAAAGGGAAAATAGAAATGGAAAAGATTAATAATCAGGATGTATGAAATGAATTATATAGTGCTTCTTATCTCCTAAATAAAAAAAGCTTAAGGAATCAGAAGCAGGAAATAGTAACAGAAAGGGAAAAACTAGATTCAAAGTTAGGGTTTGCAGTTCTCGTTCAAAGTTAGGGTTTAATGATGAGAAATATCATCTGATGAAATTGTTGATGAGCCTATTCTTGTTAGTTCAGATGAATGTAGAAGTTCCAATGACATTGAGACTAGTAAATAACATAAAACTTCTGAATAGGTTGAAGGAACTTGTACCCTATGAGTTAGGAAAGAGTTAATCAGTTAGGCACAAAAGGCTATACAAAGTCTAAGTCATGAGACACTTGCTATTAATTCCATTTTCACAAAGGAAGAAGGACTTATTCAATATCAAAGCTTTACCAATAAAAAACTATTGAGTGCTCAATATTGTATAAAAAAAAACCTAGATTTTATATTATTTTAAAACATTAGATTGTCCATTTTTTACACTCATATGATGGATTTACACTGAGATAATAATTTAATTTATTTTCAGCATTAGATCACCATATGACAGTAATTATGTTTAAAATCATTAGTAAAATATTACTAATTAGGATTGTTATATGTTTTGCAGGTTGTATGTTAAGATCAAGGTAGAGAGATCAAGCCAATCAACAATTTATGTTGCCATCAAGCTTAAATGTAAATAGACAGCTCATATTGATTTGATTTCAATGAACCAATCAATCAAAGAAGTAGAAGTCCTAGTCTTTGCAGATCAATTAATTTATTTTACCACCAAGCTCATTCAAACCTAGATCACTTACACTATGTTGTGAAAGTGGAAGATAGTATTGGGTCCTTCTCAATCCTTCATTCATTCACAAATCAAGGGCCCATAGAATTTGGAGTATATAAAATAGAAGAATGTATAACATATAGATAGCAGGGGAGAGTATGGGATATCATGTGATGATGAGGGATTTCACTTAGTGGTTTCCTAAAGTGAAGATCAAGTAAAAAAACAAGTAATTGAAATGGATGGATGGTGGAGATATGTAGGATGATACCTCTATGATGAAGCCATGTGTCACATGGAGTGGTTTGATTTCTTGCAAAGAAGAGGGAGCTACTAATGCTATGAAGAGAAAGCACCTAGAACCATTCCACTTTCATCAAAGGATAGTGTGATTGGAGGAGAGAGTCAATGGTAGGTGAATGAGGGCCCAAGGAGATGGGGAGTGGCTGCTAACATTAGCTACTCCTCACTCCATACAAGGAGGAAGAAAAGAGAGAGAGGAGAGAGGGATAGAAAGGAGCAAGGAGAGTAAGAAGAAGAAGAGGTGGAGCTAGAGGGAAAAGAAAATTTCCTTTCCCTTCTTAATCCACTAGTATAGTAAGCATTCTACATCACTGAGTTTTTTTTTTTGTATTTTCATGTAATTTCTCATTTGTAAGATCTTAAAGTGAAGAAAAAAATGTTTCATTAAGAAGTCTCTCTGTCCTTTTCATTTGTTTCAAAGTTTCAACAATAGCATAGCATGGAACTATCACTACTTTGTTCGACCTACTGCTACTCACATTCTTACATCCAAATTCTATGAATGATAGTGAGCTATAGGTTAAATATAACAAAGGATAAGCTAAAACCAAGTTCTCTAGCATTCCCCTAAAATATTTGCATTGAGAGAGAGCAAGAAAGCAAGGTGAAATGCAAGTTTTTCCAACTCTATTTAACTACTGCTATCCTATTGGTGTGCAGTAACATAACTTCACATTTCTCCCTTGCTTGTGTTCATTTTGGTATTGATCAATAATCTAAACAATTGATAATGCTTTGACCTCACCTAGAAAGAAGAAAAATGAATTTTTCCTAAGGAGGATCAAAGTAGAGCAAGATGTCTTCATCCTTATCTTTTTTCCTTTTTTTCCTTAACTATTGTAAGAGAAAACAGAGCATTGGATTTTCCTTATTTTAATCATATACTTTTTTTATATTTTAATGATCTAAATCATTGGAAATATTCTCCTAAACCTTAGGAATATGTTCCAATTGGTTTCTAACAATTTCATTAAGGTTTGGGTGAGATTTCTCGAGGACAATATTACCAGGTACTATTTCTGTATTGTTACTATTTGTGATGAATCTACCATAATCTGTATTGAATAACTTCCATTATATTAGTTTTAGAGGAAATCTAACCATATAGATGGATTTCTTGATATCCAACTAGGTCAAATAAGAAATTTCACTTAAAAATTCAATTTTCAAGTTAAAAAATTAATGGCCAAAGTGACCAACTTCTTCATGCACTCACTAGTTTACACAGATTGTAGCACGGATTGTTACTATGTGTGATGAATTAGTCATCTTTCTAATCATTTATCTTCTCATCTATAGGTTTTATCCAAAATCTAACCATACCATTGGATTCTTTGACATTCAATTATGCTAGATACCAAATATCATAGAAAAATTCGATCTCTAAGGTGGTTAAATCATTGGTCAAAGTACCCTTGTTTGTCACGTCTATTGGGTGTTGTAGGAAAATTCCTACAACTTTTGATTGCTAGTGACAATCTTCTTTTGTTTATGTACCTTTATATCTCATTTAATTTGCATCTAATTTTAATGTGTAATATATCCTCATGAAGCTAATCAACTAAGGAACAATTTGGCATGTGGCATCTTAACCGATAATCACTACTTTTAAAAAGTTTGTTTTCTACAAGAAATGCTAGTGATAATCTTCAAAGTTACAATCACATAATGTAGATGCAACTTTCTCTTCGGGTTCTTATTGGATTTGAGATGGATATTTTTAAATACATTTAAAACATGATAGTCTAAGTACATGTTGAAGAATCTTATTAGAAATTAAAGATATTTGATGTTATTTTTTTTCTTTTATCATTAATATTCTTTTCTTGTAATTTTTTTCTTTCTCAATCATTATAACATGTACGTGAAAAAAGTAGTGGAAAGTAGATACTTTTAGCATATTTTTAGGATATTTCTTTTCTTTAGTTGTAGTTTAGTTTAATTTATTTGAGTTTTCCTTACTTAAATTTAGATTTAATTAATGTATGATAAATTAGAAACTATGTTAGGCTAGTTTATCTTTTTTCTTAGGATTAGAGTGATCCTAGAATAACATTAGGGAACACACTGATTAAATCCCAATGTCTTAGATGTCTTAGAAAATTTAGTTTAAAATTTAGCTCAATTTGGAAAAGATAGAATTGTTCTTATTACAATTCTTTGACTCAATGGCATTACCTTTCATAATAAATAGTGGGAACTGATCATTGATTCATTATAGTTAGGTTTTATAGGAAGAGTTTAGATTCCATAGTCTATAGTTTCTAAAGATCCATGATTTTTATGTTAAATCAAAGAAACTACGTTCCAAGAAAATGATCATAGTCAATCTACTTCTTAAGTTATAAGGAGGAATAACTAATGGTGGACCCTAATGCTAGCCTTAGATCATAGTTTATTTTATTTATTCAAAAAATTGTAATCCATTAGATCATTCATAACCTTATCTTATAATCTTTCTAGTGTAAATATTTTAGGACCATCAAAATATAATAATTTGTGCTTTAAACTCATACTATACCCTCACTGTAAATTCAACCTTGCAATACTACAATTGACTAATTATGCACTTGCAAGAAAACTGGCAAGATCATGACAAGGGAGTTCTTAAAAAAGTTCTTCCCATCCCATAGAACAAATACTCTTGTCTAAAAGATCATGAACTTTACCCAGAAGGATAAAGAGACCTTCTATCAATGCTAAGCGAGATTCAAGGATCTATTTTTAATATGTCAGCCTCATGGATACGAACCATGTCACATATTAAGTTCTTTTATAAAAGACTCAATTCTAAAATGCATCAATTTGTGGAAATGATGTGCAATGGTAACATTTTGAACAAAAAACAAGAGTAGACATAAGAGTACTTGGAATAGCTAGTTAAGAGTGCTCAAACTTGGGCAAGTTTAGAGAAAGTGGATTATCTAGATAGGACAAGCCCACCACATCTTCCAAGGGAGGAATTTGTGCCATGAATGAAAAAGATGACATGAATGCAAAGATAGCTTCTGTAGCTAGAAAAGTAGAGGTCATAGAAATGGGGAAAGCTCCTCCTAAGAAGGTCAAACAGGTATGTGATATTTGTGGAAGTACTGCACACCCTACTTAAGAATGCTCTACAATCCCAACATTTAAGATGTACTTCATAAATAGGCAAATGCCTTAAATTTTTATAAATGACCATTTTCCCCATATTCTAATACATACAATTCCAATGGGATAAATCATCCTAACTTTAGTTGGAGAAATGGACCAAATGTTAACATCTCACACTAGGTCCCTTTCTAAACCCAACAAGGACCACCTACTCCTAGACCATATATGCCTGCACCAAAGAGGTCACTAGAGAACAATCTTCAGCAGTTCATTCAAAATGAAGAAAGGAAAAATGCCCAACTTGAAGCATCTATGAGTGACATGAAAAATATGTCCACTTAATTCATGCAAACCCTAGAAAAAGGGAAATTTCCTGGCCAACCATAAGAAAACCCTAACGGTGCACATGTGGCCAAGTAAAAGGGTTCTTCAAACTCAAACATGGAACAAACTAATTCAGTCACCACTCTTTAGAATGGAAAGGGGTTTCAAAAAGATGGTCCCACTAAGGCCGATAAAACTCAAGAGAGTCCTTGGGCTAAGGAAAAGCTTATCATTGAGGATACTATAGAGAAACCTTACCCTCCCACTGACCATGTCAAATCCCCCTTCCATTTCCACAACATCTGTATCAAATTCCTAAGGTAGCTTCTAATGATGAGAACTTATATACTTTTAAACATGTCAAGATCAACATTTTTATCTTGGACTCCATCAAATAGATTCTATCATGTGCTATGTTTTTATAAAACCTTTGCATTGTCAAACAAAAGTTGAATGTGCACAAGAAGGCTTTCTTGATAAAACAAGTTAGTTCGATCCTTCAGCATCACACACCACCTAAATATAAAGATCTAGGTTGTCCAACTCTCACTTGTATAATTGGAAACTATAAGAAAAATCAAGCTTTATTTGGGATCTAATGTGAATCTATTTCTATATTTAGTATACAAGTAGTTAGGTCTAGGTGAACTTTAACCAATTGCCACTACCCACCAGCTAGCTAGTAGATCTATCAATGTACCAAGAGGGATAGTAGAAGATACACTTCTTTAGTAGAACAAATCCACTTTTCAATAGACTTTTTAGTTCTAGACACAGAGTTAGTGTTGAATGAAAGGAATGAAATAATGATAATTCTTAGATGACCATTTTTAGCCACATCCAGTGCCTTAATCAATTGCTTGAATAGTGTGATAAAGCTAGCCTTTGCAAATATGACACTAGAACTAAACATTTTTAACATCTGCAAGCAACCAAGAGAATCTATTGATGACTTACATAGTGTCACCATCACAAATTCAATTGTGTAAGATTAGTTTGTTAAGTCTTCCTTATTAGATCTGATGGAGGCCTGTTTGGCCTATTTTAAAGAATTTCATGAGGATGCATTAATAAAGGAAGTTGATGCCCCCTTGACTCTTTGCTTATTATGGATATAGCAAAGGGGACACGTTGACTTAAGGAATTACCAACTAGGGAATCCACTCCCATTCCATCTTCAATCGAACCTCCTACACTAGAATTAAAAACTCTACCACCTCAGCTTAAGCATGCATACTTAGGAGAGAAAGAGACTTTTCCTGTCATTATCTCCTCCCTATTAGAAACATCCTAGGAGTTGCATTTAATTTATATTTTAAAGGAGTATAAAGGTATTATAGGTTAGACCTTGGCAGATGTTAAAGGAATTAACACTTTAATATGCACCCATAGAATTTACATGGATGATGATGCTAAGCTATCCTGTCATATACAACATAAGATGAATCCAAATATGAAAGAGGTAGTTAGAGCAGAAGTTCTTAAATTGCTAGATGTGAGAATCATTTACCCCATTAGTTGTAATAACCCCAATTTTTGTAAATTGATTGAGAAAATTAATTTAGTTTGAATTTTTAGTAATTCTGGGCTGAAATATTAGGTTATTGCAAATTCTCTTTTTATAGAGATTAAAACATAATTTGAAACTTATAAATTATGAATGTACTCGAAAAACTGATCGAAATGACACTAAATACGTTCAATTCTAAGTTAAAATGGAAATTCCCTAATTTTCTTCATTTTTATAAATGAAGGGATAAAATGGTAATTTTACCCATAATCAAGATCTAAGACATCAATATTTAGAAGGTACTTAGAAATACAAATCCAACACCACTAAGTAAGCTCAATTCTGAATTCAAGAGAATAAAATAGATTTTTCTCCATAAAAGGCAAAATGGTCCTTTTACACCCCCATGGGGCCCACAAGGACATGTAATGAGTGGTCAAACCACTACCAAATGCTAGTGGAGAAGGAGGTGGTAGTGGAGGATCCAATGTTAATTTAATATTTAAAAGAATTAAAACATATTTATTACAAGTAATTATGAAAAATGAAAAACACTTATAACTACCCTCCAAAAATGTTTCTTAAAATTCCCACAACATCATCTTGCGTACTTTAAAAAAATAGATCTAGATTCCTTCCCAAAATTCCAAAACTCTAAAAAATATCCCTTCTTGCACTTTCTCTCTCCTCTCTCATTGGACCTAAATTCAATTAGGCAATCCGTTCCAAATTGAATCTCACAAAGCCCTCCATCCATACAATCCTAGACTACCTAATCTACAAAATCCCTAATTCAATTTCAAGATCCAACAGTGCAATCAATGGAAAATCATAAAATAAGTGACCATCGGGCTATTTTATCATCAAAGGGTATTTATTTCAAATTGGGCTTCAAATCTACTTTGTTTATCCAATCAATTAGGTGGAACCACTTCTTATATTTATTTCTTGTTGTTTTATGCAATTTTTATTTTTTTATAATTATTTTTAGGTTAAAATTTATATAAATAAAGTAAGGACCAGAACCTTTCAATTTTGGATGATGGATGGCTCCGATGGAAAATCTAAGCTGTCCAATTGATCTAGAAGGGTCCAAAACCCCTAAGGTAGAAATTTTAAGAATTTTCATTGAGTTTTGAGCCCTTAATTGTAAAGGGATTGATTGGACAGTCCAAATGGATTGTCCGATCTCCCAAATCAAGTCGGGATGGCGGGGCGCACTTCAAAACGCGGAACGAAAATGCACCCTACGGGAAAGTTTTTTGCATACTTGCTCCGCGTGCGACGCTGTTTTAACAGAATAGTAGCACGACAGCACCCGTCTCGCGGGGATTTCGTCATGCGTGCATCCTAGTGATGGGCACGTGACGACCATCCGCTTGGCTAGTCTGCCCGACTAAGTTCTCTTGACCGTCTGCCCCGCCCATTCCACTCGAATGATCTGGGCCATTCGTTCCACTGTGCCCAAATCAAATCTGGACCCTAGGAATAACTATGAACTTCATAGTTCAATTATGGAGTCATTTGAACTCAAAATTAAGATCATAAAGAAGCTATGGAAATCTTATAACTTTTATTTTCTTCTGAAACCATAACATTTAGAAATTTCTTCATGAAACTTTCTATATTTAAGAATTAAGCTTCTAATTTTCTTGATCTTCAAGATATGAGATGATCAGATCTTGGGGATCTGATTTAATGATGATATAATGTTGAAATAAAATGATATCCATGAATTATTTGGATAGATCTAAGATAAATTAGGAATCTACCCTTTATGGTAGAAAAACCCTAAAAATACAAAGGGACCCACTTGATCAATAAGATCAAGTATGATTAGACCCTTGGGATGGATTGAATGAATGATATTATGATGGAATCCATTGAGATCATGGATTGAATATAACCAAAAACAAAGGGATATGATCTTGGACCTTAATGGAGTAAAATCCTTAAAATTAATTAAAACCTTTGATTAAAAGGAAAAGATCTAAGATCTAATGGTTGGATCATAAGTAAAGGTTTCTAATAACCTTAATCTAATTAGTTTCATTGTCTTTTATTTGATAATAGTATTGTAAATGTGATTTGTTTTATAAAGCATGATAGTTCTTAAATTTTAGCATGCTATGTTCTATGTGTTATTAGATTGTTATAGTTTGATAGATTTAATTATCTTAGGGCCATGTTAGTTTGAATTTAAAGTTTGAGTATGATTCCATTAGATTAGTAGTCAAATGTCATGTATTTTATAACTTAGGATCCATGTTAGTATATTAGAGAATAAATGCCCTTAGGATGAGATAGATGTACAATTCTCTTATGATTTAAAGTGTATGATTATTTGAATTGTCAAAGTATAGTATAACCATCTTAATTATCTTTAAGTTAGTAGTTATAATTGTTTAATTAGTGGTTATGTCTCAATATTCATAAATCACCAAAAATGAAATATAATGAAATAGAGATTCATGGACAATTAAAATGAGTGAATGACTTGGACTTAATATTAGTACAGGTTATAGTTAGTAAGACAATATAAGGATTATCAAATCCTTGGCCCAAACTAGGAGAATAATAAACCCCATGAATGACATTTTAAATATTCATAGTGAATGTTAAACATGGTGGTTAAGGGGGTTTTCTAATAGAACCTTGCTGTGTCCCTACCTTCTATTGACGTTTGTGAGGTCTAAACACCTCCTTACATGAGGATTGAAGTAACTGCTTTATGTTCACCCATTCAGCTAGTAAGCCTTTGCCAATTGGAAATAAGAGGAGCAGTATAGACTTAGGCTGAAATAAGTTATCTTCAACCAATAAAACATAAACTGGTTGAATAATAATAATAATAAGAACATAAAAGCTTAGTAAATTATTCAATCTTAATAAAAATTGTACGTAAGACAAGGATGAGCAAACAAGATCTATTGGATCTTAAATGATCAAGAACAATAAGAATAATAATATTGTCTTGTACTTAGTATGCATGTTTATTAATATGTATGCTATAGATCAAATCTAGATTATTAGATTAGATAATCCAAACCATTGATCACATGTGATTCAAGGAAAAGGACCAGGATCATACTCCTTAGGCATGATCAAATAAATGAACTTAGATCAAAGAAGTACTAGTGATAGAAGATCTAGGCCCTTCATCTTTATCAACAAGAATAGACTGTTGATCAAAGGATCTATGAAAGATCAAGATCAAAGAGATGGATACATAAAGACTTAGAGATAGAACATAATTAGATCTGAAAGGTTAGAAGATCATTCTAATCGTCAAATCTATTGATCAATAGGATAAAATACTATCTGACAAAGATAGATTATATGGATGATAGGAACACAAGATAGATCTAGATCCTTTATATCAAAGGACAAGATTAAATAAAGAATATAGATAGGAGATTATCCACAATTGTACAAATATTGACAGTATGTATGGATTTATAGATTTCATACGTCAATCAGGATCATGGAAGATTTGAAGAGATGAATCGTTACTTAAAGGTAGGAGGATTTTATAAATGCATCTACATGAGAAGTACATGTTGTATACATGATCTTATGTCTAAAAATGTTGACAAGTATAATATAAATACTTGTATTAAACCATTGAAAACCCTTATGATCTAACCAAAACATATATGAAATGGTTAAGTTAGAATTGAGAAAAACCCTAAGTGAATAGGAAACTAGAAAGTATTCCAGCCCTAAGTGAAAAGACAGATGGTCTGATAAGTATAAAATCAATACATGGGAATCATTTATATAGAATGGTGATCCCTAAGCTTGTATGAACATGGGTATCATTCATTGTAAATGATGATCCTTAAGTTTGAAGTGAAATCCTATCCTTGATATAAGAATACCAAAATACGAGGATGATTATATAAATAGACAAGACGTCTAATAAGTAAAAAGATTAGTTTACATACAAGCATGGAGGCTTGTGGTTTTGTTTTAAACAGGAATAGGTCTGGGATGCTATGCTAGGAGAGTAGTAGGGTTTGGCCACCCGCTCTCCGAAGTGTGATATGTATGATGATACCATGCCCAAAGAGAGGCAAAATGTCGGGTGGGGCAATATGGGCAGGCCACCACTGTGATGGTCTGTCTACCCATATAGACATGATGTAGATGATTTTCCACACTTGGTATCCATGCAGTATAAAAGTAGTTATCCGAGTGCACTGGTACGGATCAGACTGTAGCATAGTAGTCCTTTGAGTATTTTTGCATTATGATGCATGGCATGGTGAAATGCCTTGTGACTTGATTATAGAAAGTTAAACACTATCACTTGAAAAGGACCACTTCTAGGTTCCTTTTGTTAATCAAATGTTGTAAAGGGTGGTATTACAAAAGCTCTACTATTTTTTAGATGGTTAATTTGGATATAACCA
The DNA here is from genome assembly GCA_035236585.1 of Warburgia ugandensis. Classification (NCBI taxonomy): domain Eukaryota; kingdom Viridiplantae; phylum Streptophyta; class Magnoliopsida; order Canellales; family Canellaceae; genus Warburgia; species Warburgia ugandensis. Next base: position 84,567,987 of record CP141126.1, read on the forward strand.
AATAGAAATCACACTTGAGGACTAGGAAAAGACTACATCACTTATCCTTTTGAATCTTTAGCAACATGGTAGAGTGCTTTTTGGAGGTCGTCATGAACAATTTCTTAGTTTTTGGGGATTCATTTGATATGTACTTGAAATATTTGAGAAAAATATTACATCACCGTGGAAAGAAAAAACTAGTGTTAAATTGGAGATGTGTCATTTCATGGTTCCCAAGGGAATTATGCTTGGCCACATTATCTCATCAAAAGGAATAGAGGTAGATAGAGAAAAAATTGATCTAATTTCTAATCTACCCACCCCTCATGTAGTTAAACAGCAGTACTTTCTTAGGACTTGCAAGTTTACATAGGAGGTTTATAAAAGATTTCAGTGCAATATTTAGACCAATTGTAACCTTCTAAGGACAACCCTTTTGAATGGACTAGTAATTGTGAAGAAGCTTTTGCCAAGTTGAAGGACAAGTTGACTAGAAAGTGCCCCTTGAAATCATGCGTCATGCGAGTGATAATGGTGTGGGGGCAGCCCTAGGAGAAAGAAAGGATAAGAAACCCTATGTCATCTACTATGCAAGCAGGACACTTAACAGTGCACAAATAAATTATTCCACTAGGGAGAAGGAACGCCTTGTTGTAGTCTTTAACCAAGCCCTAACATCTTAGATGCTTCCTTCTGCTCCAAGAATTTGATCTAAAGATTGAGGATAAGAAAGGAGTAGAAAACGTAGTGGCAGACCATCTTTCTAGACTGGTCATAATTGATCCTTTGGATATATTTCCAATCAAGGATACCTTCATTAATGAACAACTATTTAATGTATCCCATCTCTCCTAGGTTGCTGGTATTGCAAATTTTCTAGCTACAGGGAAGATACGAGAACATTGGACCAAAAATGATAAGACCAGATTTTTCTCTAATGTTAAACACTATTTTTGGGATGATTCGTATTTATTTAAATACTATTTGGATCAAATTATTATGAAATGTGTGCCTAATATTGAACAATCTAGTATCATCTTTTTTTATCACTAAGAAGCATGCAGTGAACATTTTTCAATGTGGTTTCTACTGGCCTACTCTTTTTAGGGGCACCCATAATTTTTGCAAGGCATGCCAGCACTACCAAAAATTAGGAGGAATAACTTGTAGGAATATGAAACCTTTAAACCCCATTCTTATATTGGGGGTATTTGACTGCTAAGGCATCGCTTCGTGGGGCCATTCTCTCCTTCTTTTGGATATCTTTATATTTTAGTTGCAATAGACTATGTTTCAAAATAGATAGAGTCAATGATCATAAAATAGTCATTAAGTTCTTAAAAAAATATCTTTTCCAAATTTGGTACACCTCGAGCCATCATTATAGTGATAATGGTAAAAAAAATTGTATTAGAGTTTTTGAAGCATTAATGAAAAAAATATAATATCACACATAAAGTTGCAACACTGTATCACCTACAAACAAGTGAGAAGTCAAAGTATTTAATTGGGCTATTAAACTAATTCTTCTAAAGACCACTTTGGGTATATTAGACTGCAATTTAGAACCCCACTTGGTTTTTCTCCTTACTATGTCATTTATGGTACAACTTGTCACCTGCCTATGGAATTAAAGCCTAGGACCTATTGGGCAATTGAAACATTAAATTTTGATATGGGTGAAGGAGGTTCACTTCACAAGCTCCAACTCAATGAGTTGGAGCAAATCCAATAGGAAGGTTATGAGAATAATAGGATCTACAAGGAAAAGATGAAAGTTTTTCATGATCAAAATATTTTAAGAAAACACTTTACTCCATCCCAAAAGGTACTCCTTTACAACTCTATGCTTCATTTTTGTTCCTAGGGAAGCTTAGAACTCGATGTATTGGTCCTTATATTATTAAAGAGATATTTTCATATGGGACAACCAAGATAGAAGATACAATATTTAAAGCCATACCTAGAGTCAGTTAATCAAGAAGTTGAGACCACAACTCTAAAGGATTTTGTCTACCAAGATTGAGTGGGTTCTAGCCCTAAATGCATCTAATTGAAGATATTAAACTTAGTGCTCACAAGAGGCAACCTGACATTTTTCAGAGTTTATACCATCTACATCTATTCATTATCCTTCTTTTTTTTTGTCAGTGTCTCATAAGAATTTAGTTTATCTTTCAAACATTGAGGACAATGTTTCCATTAGGTTGGGGAGGCATGCATTTCTAGCAAATTCTAATCCTTTTATGGTTTTTTTTCTAAAAAAATGAGAAATTTTAAAAGATAGACTTGTTATTCCAAGGTCAACTCCTATACTTGATGAAAATTGAATTTTCTGAAGTTCAATGCGTCTCCATTACTTTAACTTATTAATAGAATAACACATGATTAATTTCTTTTTTTACTCATTGTCTAAAGTGTTTCACGACAACTAATCACGGACACTATTATGCACACAATAACATGCACTTAGTTGGTTATGACTTTGAAACCCTAAAGAAAACAAGTGGAGACCTATAAACAATGTGATTAGTTGAGCCATTCATTTTTTCTAAGGGTTATACATGAAATTCCAAAATTTTCTTTAGCGTGCTTAAATTCTAATTGATCCTAGTTTTTTTTTTATTTGGTCAATTACCAAGAGTAACTATTGAGTATCACCCTTAATCTTGTAAAAGTTTGTTGATATTAAAGAAAATATTAAACCTAAGAAATGATTTGGGCCTTTTCAATTATACTTTTACCACTAGTTAGCCTTTTTGAGCCTTTTATATAAGCCTTTTTACTTATAAGCCTAGTTATCTACTCACTTATTAACCCAATCTTAATTATCCATTGCTTATTTTCTTCATAAATAAGATAGAGATCATTTAAGAAATATCTTTAAATTTCAATTCAATAAAGGAAGTGAATATTAAGGAAAGAAAGTTCTTCAAAGAGATCCAAAGAAATTCAAAAGATGCAAAAGAAAGAAGAAAGAAAAGATGAAAAATAGAAAATTGCAAAAGAATGTTTACCTCAGTATAAAGAAGAATTGTCAACCATTAGTAGGAGACCTCCACTTAATTTTTGGAGACTTTGAATATACCCTATTCGTTCTTTCCATCACCCTATCCTAAGCCTATGTTTCATCCTAACTAATGACCTATTGATCTTAGGCTGGATATGGTCTTGATAGGGATATAAATAGATAGAAATTAGGTTGTGATATTTCTTAAAACTTCTCTTGGTAATGACATCACTTCCTAAAGGGATCATAAGAAATTCATTAGTACCTTTCTTCTTTCAGATAAGATGTGAGCTATTAGAATTCCAAAAACTTTGCATACATAATTGAGAGATACTTTTGACCCTAATTTTGAGAGTGTATTCCTGAGTGTGCATTTGAACTATAAGATTTGAGGTCAAAATGTATATTTGAAAGAATTATGAGTCATAATCTACTTAGAAGTCAAGAGTATTTATATGTTGACTATACATACACTACACTATGAGGTACAAGTTTAAATGAAATCTCTTTAGCATATGAATGGGGTTATGTGCATTTCATCTATTCTTATTAGCTTGCTAAAGTTATTGAAGCCTAATAGATGAGACTTCTCTGAGATAAACTTAGGTATTGATTCCCTGCAAACCCTCATGAGGCTTAATTTGTCCACTCAGGGTAACCAAGGGACTCCTCTGGGAATGATGATGTAGATACATTAATAAGAAGAGCCCAACCTAAGTTATGCACATCTTCATTGCATGGAGCAGAGAGTAGAAACTTTGTAATTTATTAGAACAAAATTTAGATTATATACACATAAATAAAGTCAGTTTGATAGAATCAACTTTAAAAATAGAAGATTTTAAAGTTTGTTTTCTGAAACTAACTTTAATATCTCTATAATTTTCATTTAAAATGCCTCTTCCATGTGCCTTTCCCCTACTACTTCCCTTAGTTAGTTAGCATTAGCTCCCTCCCTCTATAGATTAGTCTTCTCTCTTGTGGCTCCCTCTAATCAGCTCTCTCTCTGGCTTGTGTACCTCCTCAAAAGAACTTGAAGACTTTCATAGGTGACCAAGGTAGCTTTCCTCTCTCTCTCTCTCTCTCTCTCTCTCTCTCTCTCTCTCTCTCTCTCTCTCTCTCTCTCTCTCTCTCTCAATTGTGGGTAGTAGGAAAACACAACCACCATCATTCCGTCTTTCTCTCTTTCTTGCAGTAAAAAAAACATAACAACCTTAGGTATTATTTTTTTCCTTAACTGAGCTAGTCAAATGGGTGAATGCCACATGGGCATTTTCTTGGAACTTAAGTTTTCTCTTGTAAGAGGTGAAAGCTTGCTTGTTGCTTGTTATCCCCTTCCCAATTGGTGCCTTAAAGGGGAATTAATTGATAGAAAGTAGATTATCATTATGGGCTTGTTGTTTCAAGAATTTGTACAAATCTAGTCATTTGTCTAGTTGATGTATGTCATAAATTGTCTTGTTGTTCAAATCAGCATATCAGTTGTATGTTTGGTAGTTGTATTAAATAAACCTAATAGCTAAAAATCCTACATGCCTTGTATCCTTCATGCCATATATTACATTATCTTTATTACAAACTTGTTTTCTTACATAAGTATGATGCGTCAAGGATGTTCTTAAAGAAACATCTCTTTCCTCAATGTGAACCAATTTATTGCTGCAAGGAAACATCTCTTTAAATCTTATTTACATGACACATTTAGATTTTATGTGTTACTACTTCAAAGATCAAGAAGCTATTTAAAAGTGTTGGAAAGTTGGTGCTTCTATGAATTTTTTTATCAATGTTGATCATGTGGTGAATATATTAGTTTCTCATGGAGTTCGTCTTGTTAAGAAGCTTACATGTTGAACCAAACTTCTTAGCTCAGGGATTAAGTAGAAGACATGCAACACTGGATCCTGAGAAATACCAACTTAAGCATGGAAATTATCTTTTGGTGGTTAAATTAGATAGGTTAGACACACATCAACGTTATGCCAAAACAACCCAAAGAACTAAATCACTTGATGAAGATAGCCTTAATTATGGTCTCCATTACTCTAATACTACATTGTCCAAATACCCACCAAATGATCTTATTCCTAAGGTGTGTGATCTTGTCATTAACAGTTGGAAAATGCTTCATACAAGTGAGAGTGTGTAAAATTCATCAAATGGGACACATGATAGACAAGTCAACTAGTAAGTCAATTAGTTGATTGTGTTGGTTGATTAGCAAACTTTTTTTAACTTCCTATGTAATTCATGCTTAAATCATGGTAAAAAACAGGAAACATTGTACTTGAGAACACCATGCTTCTCCTTAATGAATAAGTTAATGCTAAGGAATGAGATATCTATATCATAATGAAGAAGCTAATGTTATGATCGTCCATTGGATAAGATTTTTAAAGCGTAACCATCTAAGTCATAGCCAACATTGTGAACCATTTGCTTTTTCTCTACTAGACATACATGAAGTTATATATTTCCCTACTATATATATACTAGAAGTGCACGCTTGCTTTGCACAACTAAGCAAGAGGGAAATAGGCAATTAGATACTTAAAACTAGTAGAAATAAAATTATAATGGCAAATTGTAGGAGTTATCTACATTGTAGGGATAGAGGGAATGAAATCATAATAACTAAATTTTAAAGAGTCAAAATGTAGGAGGAGAGTGAATAAAATCATAATAGCCGATTTTTATGAGTAAATATAGAGAAATAGGGGTAGGAGACTATAACATACTAACAACCATTTGCCCAAGATGAGAGATATGAAATTATAGATTTCCCAAGCTTGCTTTGTTTTTTGTTTCCTTCTATATTTTGCTTTGTTATCATGTCCTTTTAGCATCTTTTAAACATTCAAAAATTTAAACTCTTTAATCTTCTAAGTCAATTCTAAAGATTCTTTCTTTAGGTGTGGACTGAGTCATTCTAACTAAGATGTAGGCATATATTTTGTTGTTTCATATTTCTAAAATACTATTGTGTGCATTAAATGCACAAGTCTATAAAACAAAGGAAGATAGATTTTTTTTTTGTTTTGAAATAAAGGATTTATTTTAGTGTCATAAAAGTTCCTTTCTTACTCCAATTGGATTAATGAATCGTCCAACTGGAAATGATAAGAGAATGCATAGGTCATTAGAAGGAGTTCCAATAAGCGAATAAATCTAGTATACCACCTTACTTCTTTCTTATATAAGGGAGAAAGCAAATTGAAGAGCGGATATGATAAAAACTCAAATTCATTCTTAGTCAAGGAAAATGACTCATGATAAAGATAAGATAGACTTTAACTAGACGTGCTTTTATTACAGAGATTTGATTTCATTGCATTATTATTTGCAAGAAAACTGGAACATCAAGAGCATGAACAACAATTTAACCTGAGTAGTCCTCAAAAGAGAAAGGGTAGAGGTGAACAACAATGTAAAAGGTTATTAAGAGAAAGTCAAAGCAAATAAAAGAAGCTGTCCTGTATAATAATAAGGGGCAAGAGATAGGTGATAGTGCAACATCCTATGGTAGTTGGTGGGATTGTCCTTTTTAGGGATAAGAGTAATAAGAGAAGAATTTACTGATGTCGGGGACCATACCTTCAGTGAAGAAGAACACTACAGCTCTGTATAGATCCACATAAATGATGTCCCAACAAGCTTGGTAAAAGGTCCCTGAGTAACCATCTAGCCCTGGAGCACTCTCTGCAGACATGGAAAATAGAGTTGACTTGACCTCCTCCAATGAAGGGATACTCATAAGCTTCTAATTATCAACCTGAGTAAGCAATGATAGAATCACATCCAATAGCCTGTAATCAATTATATGAGATTTGGTTTTCAACATGTTTTCAAAGAACCTTACAACTGCAGTCCCAATAGCATCCCTGTCTTCCAACCAATTGTGTCCACTATTGTCGAATTTGAGATATGATATTCCTCCTCTAATTGGCGTTCGCAGTGGCATGAAAACACTTCGAATTTTTATCACCTTCTTTCTAATCGTAGATAGAGATTGAAACTAGTGTGGGGTAAGAACCATGATGTCTATTAGAATTAATGAATGGAGATATGTGTTTCCAACAATCAAAGATTTAACACGGGAGGTAGTGGAGGTATGTAAATACTATGTATTAATATAATATAGTACATACCTTATCATGTTATTTTCAAATAGAGTAAAGTGCATCTTCCTACTTTGTGGTTTGCCTTGTGAGAAGAAGTGACATGCTTTAGAATGAGCTATTAAGCACTAAAGAAAATGGAAGAACAACCTTGTTCATAGCTACATAGTTCTAAATGTAGATGATCAATCGAGGCTGTACAGAGTGCTTATCATTTATTACAACATAATTGACCAGGATGCACAAAATAAAATTGTAAATGCCTACATGTCTCTTGAATTTGAGATATGTGTTAAACCAATATTTGGTTGAATTAATTATAACATCTAATTGCACTTAATTATGTATGCATCAAATGGGTAGACAAAGAGTACGAAAGGAAGAAAGGTGTATGAGACAAATTATCTGTAGCACCACCTCTTTAGGTTGGGCAACTCTAGGTTGGAAGAACATGAAGTAAGTATCTAAGATTTTATTTTTATTTTTTTCAAATTATATTATAGTTATATATGTTTGATTACCTGACTATAGTGTCTTGCTTAATGGAAAAAGAAAGTTGGGGCTATGGATCCCACTAACCATGTTGTCCTCTAAAAGATGGTGCATTGGGTGAACCATAATGCCCAAAACCTTAAAAAATGAGGATGTTGCATGAGTTGGTTGTCGAATTATAAGTGGTTACATGTGTCTTCCCTTATATTGTAATATTATAAATTAATTAATAAAACTGATTATGTTCTTTTAATTAGATTGTGTGGGAAAAAAAAAGATCAAAGAAATTGCATCTATAGGAAATAAAAAAGCACTACTGAAAAGAATGATATCCCCATATAAAGCTATGGACAATAAGGAGGAGCACCATGGACAATTAAGTGGCCAAGCATGCAGTGTTGTTCCTTCCACATTCTTTTGTTAAAAAGTACCTACACCACACACCTAGGAGACCGACCAAAAGCAAAGTTTTGCAATGAGACAAAGTTGGATATAATTAGGGAGTTGTAGAGAATGGGAGGTTTAGAGCTAGCTCCTTCCCTTATACCTCACTAATTTGCTAGCTACAATTCTCCTGTAAAAGGAGATCCAGAACCGCATCCTGCACCCTTTGAAGGAGAAATTCTGGCCAAGGAGGTATATACGTAAACACCTTTATTTTTTCATTGTCCAATTAATTGTACTACCTCATCCTTTCTTATGTATGCAATATTTTTGACTTGCAAGTGGGTCAATGCTTGCTAGCCTTGAATGCCTATGAAAATGTCATCACAGTTTACTCATGTTATAAGGTTGGATTTATTGTTTTGCCTGGAAATAGTATGCCTCCTCACATATTAAGAATGTGTGTATTACTATGGCCTTTAAATTCGAATACATGCCTACCATTTCAAATAGAATCTGACAATGTTTTGATCATGCCTTTGGATATTATGTCTCTTGGCCAGAGCAATTTATCATTCATGTACAATCCAAGATATATATGTTTTCATACCACCATCTTCAATAGCAGTTTTTAGAGACCTCAATTTGATTATTCATTAATTGCATCTAATGTTAATCAGAAGCAGTAATATGTACCATCAGGCTAACTTCCTCCACACCACCTACCATCATAGTGATCGAACAGGTACTAGTATTTATGTTTAATTTAATGATAAAATTGAATGTCTTTACCAAATAATATTGATTAAAAATTTCTACAATTTTATACCAACTGCCTAGGGATCGGCTGAAAGTCCCACTTAACATGCCTATATCCTTGAGGAGTTTTTATAAAACCATTAACAAAGCTAAGGTAATCAACCCCACATAGATCAAGGCCAGAGTGCTTGCTGATGACATAGTTGAAGTACCACTTATGGTAGAGGACCTCATAAGAGGTGCAAATGGGATCAACTCGAACACCTACACATTTTCTCCTACATGGGGTATATGCAAATATTTCTATGTAGCTTTCTACATGATATAATACAACAATTAGAGCTTGATGATGTACTTTAAAATTCCTTGAACCTAGTGTCATTTGTGTAGTGGTGGAGCAATGGCCAATGGAGAGGCAAGTTGAAGATATTCTATCAAGGTTCTTTCGTTGCTCAAAGGGACATGCCTTAATAATTCTCTACAATAGTGGGTAAGTTTTAATTTACTTGTTATCTTGCCAAATTATGTTCCGCACATAAGGATTGTAAAGTTCAATTGCAATTCATATGATTGTGTATATAGGTATCGTTGAATGTTTCTTGTTTTGGATGTGAATGGTGGACATGCATCATTCTTTTATTCCTGTGGAGCACACATTCGTGCACCATTCATTGACATCATAGATAAGTAAACTTTTTATCTATTCATATATTATATACAATAGTTTATTAGCTAATAACTAATCTTTTATTGATATCTAATGCACTTGAATTATAAATATGAAGTGCATGGCTTAGATGGGCTCAAATAATTGACACTACTCACCCAACAAAACTCAATTGAAAGAAGGTCAAGGCAAGAAAATAGTTACTTAATCTATTTTATAAACTAGAGTTATAATTACACATGATATTTATTGATCCTTTCTATTTTCTCTATTGTACAGTGCCCTAGACAATAATTTGATTGAGAGTATGGGTACTATGTGTTGAGATTCATGAGAAACCAAGTACACAATGGTGTTAGGGTCTCACAATTTAGAAAGGTAAGATACCTTCTATTTGATCATAATCTTACATTATTCCACAATTTTCTATAGATTTCATCTGAAAGAATGTGTCAACTAAATTGAATATGTTGTCTTATAGGCTATTGTGAATGTGCAACTAAGCAGAGTTACTCCAAATTAGATCTCAATGAAATAAGAAGATAATGTAATGAGTTTTAATTAGAACACTTGTACTAATTAGATCAATGTAAATTTTCTTATTGACTAATACAAAACCAAACATGTTTATTTATGTAAATGTGTCTTCTAATTTTTATTAATTTCCTTGAAGTATATATCTATGGTTTGTTTATGGGATTAATAAGGGGAAGTTGGAGTTTGAAAGTAAATGGGCCTATATGTAGAACTATGGGTGTAGGTATTTCTGAATTTTTTCATGTCTTTGAACTTATAACAATGAAAGTGAATGTGAATATATGAATATTGAATGTAGATGTTTCAATGAATAAAGTGAATGAGGGTATTATAGTTTCTTTTTTCAAGTCCTTCAAAGATTGCAAGAAGACTATACAATAGTAGGAAGATTGTATACTGCAATTATTGAATATGCAGGAAGATTGTAATAGTAGGTTATATATATTTAGGTTTTACATAAATGTACAAGGGTGTTGTAGTGGATGCAGAAGTTAATGTAGATTCCTTTTTCATGCATTTGAAGATTGCAAGAAAATTGTAATATCAACAGTTCATTGAATTTACTAGGAATATTGTAATAGTTGGTTCTAGAAGTGTAAACCTTTAAATTCTATAGTTAAAAATTGATTTTAAAAGTGCACCCTCTTAAAGTCAATTATGGAAAGCTGGCTTTAAATGTTTGAATTTTTAAAGTTGGTTTTTTAGAATGGAATTTAATTGTATTAATGTTAAAGTCAATTTTCCTAAACCAACTTTAAAAGTTTGCATTGTTAAAATTAGTTTTCCAAGACTGACTTTAAATTATGCAATTTTAAAGTTGGTTTTCTAGAACTAACTTTAAATGTGTAACTTTTAAAGTCAGTTCATAAACATCTTCTTTTTTTACTTATTTTTGAAGACAACTTAATAGACGACGATTTTGGAATCATTTTGATATATGTTTTTAATTGATCTTAAAACCATCCTTTGTACTAGTGTATGGATCTCAAAAAATTTACACTTGCTTCTACTCTTAGTTGCCTGACTAAAACTTTAACTTATCTATGCATCCACGTACAACTACTGTATGGAAATTATCATGATGTATCCTTAAATGGATCGATTGTAAAGATTTCTCAATCTTAGTTTTAGTTTATAGGCTCCAAATCTTGTATCTTCTCCATAGATGATCTCATTTCTTACATGTATTTGATAATACATTATTTTAATATTTGTAACACCACTACTTGTCCCCAATTGTAGAATGGTCCCTCTAATAAGAGCATGCCAACTTCAAAATCCCCACTCATTGATGACCCTTTTCCTCTTACAAATTGGTCTTTGTAAGATGCTTGGTCCACAAATGCTTCTTTCCTTAACAATAAGAAATAAAACTTGGGATGACAAAGCAAAGTGTGAAAAGATTTTGATGAGCTCTTTGCAATCCATACTTCTTAATTTAAATAGATTCTAGCAAAACATGAAATGGTAGAAAGAGACAATATAACAAACATGATGACTTGCTTTGGTTAGTGCAAATTAGTTGTACCTTTAGTTATTTTGCAGACCAAATTTCATTACATGCTTTTAGATAATGTTTATTTGAGTTAAAAATCATGACCTCAATTTTTGCTAATAGTTTTCAAAAATCCAAAACAAGTGATTAGTAGGGATAGAGCTTGGACTCAATTTGAGGAGGGACCAAATTAAATTTGGAGGGTGGAGATTGAGATGGGGGTGGGACAAAAGTAAGTTATGCGTACAAATAACGTGGGGGTCACTCAAAGACATATGAGAAAAAAATAAATTTCAAAATTTTATGGGGAAGGGGGCATGACCTACTTTGGCAATATGGTAGCCCATCCTTGGTTATTAGAATCATTACCTATTTATGGTACTTCAAACATGATGAACAACTTAGGTCTATAATGTAATACATTAATACACACACATATCATTCATGAGAAAAAGAAAAAGGGGCACGGACTTCTTCACTTGCTCATTAATATATATATAGAATTAGTATGTACATACCTCTATCTTTAGCATGTATTAGCCCAAAAATAACTTAAATATCACTAATGGGGCTTAATTATACATTTTGTATGTCTAGGGTACAAATAACAAAAGCACAAATTTGACACTTTAAATCCTAAAAGAGAAAATTTACTTTCCAAGTTACATTGTAGACCCACATATGTCAAACATGAGGTTAGAGAGTTCAAACTAAAAATTGGATGTCAAATACAAAGTCAGAGCAGTTACAAGCCCTAAGGGCAACATGAAGCTTGATCCTTTCAAAATAGGGTGTTTGTATTGAAAGTAAGGTGACAGAAATGCCATGCATGCATGAATGCATTTCACCACCTTGAAAAGCTTTAAAGGAAGCTCAAATCAAATACAATGAGATCACATACAATGGGAGCTTTCGAAATAAAACAAGCTAGAAGGTTGGGGTCTACATGAGACTTCTTCCCTTACATTCTCTCCTAATCAACCAAAGGAAGGGACCATCTAAGGAGGAGCACGAAATTTCCGTGTAAAGGTGGTTAATACCCCTTAGTTCCATGCCAAATATAGGAAAAAATAATGATGACTAGTGGAGAAAAACAAAGAGGAGAAGAGAGAGACAATTTACTAAAAACCTATGTTTGAAATTCATCTTACTCTTCAAGCAATTATAGGTTAAGATTTATCCTTGTAGATACACATTCTAAGTAGCCAATAAAGGCACATTTAGAAAATTATGGACTAATAAGAACTTAGATTGCAATGAAGACCAAATTGAGAGCCTATTGGTGGAGAGTTTTTTGGTGGGTTTCTCACCTATTTTTAAGGAGATTCACACATAAAAATAAGAAAAAAGATGTCCCATTATGGTTGAGTTCTATTGGCTGGAAAAAATTATGATGGCCTGGGAGAAAAATATGCGAAAATCTATAGTAGAGAAGGAAATCTCAATGGAATCTAGGCCATCTACTTTAGGGAAGTCTAATCCATTGGTGAAGAGTAAAGAAGCCTAAAAGAAGATCTATTTGGATGAAAAGTCAAATCAAAGTCCTAATGTAACAAAGATCTCCACCACTCATTATCATCCAATGGTCCAAACTCATTACAATTTTAGAAACTCCACATATATCCAATGTCTTCCACTCCTCCCACCACTTAGTCCTTTCCAAATCCAACCATTTTCCTAAATTTTCCCCTTTTCTTTTTCTATTCCTTTCCTCCTAGCTAACCTCTTTACTATCCTATCAAATCTTCTTTCCTACCAAACCTTATCTCCTTCCTATTCTCTCTCTCCTGCAAGTTGTATTTCACATCAAATCCATCTCCACAAGATGAATTCATGAATCCTCCCCCCTTTGCTTAATTTATTCTCATCTCATCTCAACCATCCTTTCATCCTTCTCCCTTATATTCTAGCCATCCATCCTTAGGGATTCACTCCTAAAACTCCATAAACAAGAGGTAAAGGAGAAGGAAAATATATCTCTTACCTTTCCTTAGACCATAAAAGCTAAACCTAGGAGAAACAAAGAGAGAGATGGAGAGGTGACCCTTCCCAAAGCTCCACCAAGATCAAGTTCAATCCATTGGAGAAGAGGTAAGGAAGCTCAACCATCTCTCATCCCTCCTTTCTTTCTTCTATCTTCTTCGTCATTCACCCTTCTTTCTTTTCCATTATTTCATAGATTACATGTTTAGTTATGACATGCATGTAACCCAATAAGATTACATGCATAGCATACCTTCATCTTCACTTTAGTCAACCATGCCCTCCACCTTCCAAGCTTATATCCAAACACTTCTCCTTACATATTTTCACCTTGCATCACACACACTCCTCATATCTCCTTAGATTTTAAATCCACCAACCCTTACACATATGTCAATCTTTCATAACCACACCCTCCAACCTTCATTCATTGCCTTAAGTTAAGCACACATAAACCCTTGCATGCATACCCCATTCAAACTCAAACACACTTCCACTTCATCACCTTCCTCCCACTCTATCACATGCTCTAATATCTTATCCATCTTAGTTCCATATGCAGCCCCCTTCTTTCACCCATCTCTTCCACGCACCTTATTCTTCCATCTTTCTTTTTCTTTCTTATTTTGGTATTTGGGAATAAAGGATAAGGAAGAGAAACCTTGTGCCCTTCTATGATAGCTAAGGACTCTTTCCAATCGTAAAGTATGGTTTAAGGATGTCATCGGGTTTGTGGCATGTTAGGTTAAGGAGATGAGAAAAGAAAGGTTGTTACTTTAGTGTACATTGGGTTGAAGAGAAGTGTATAGGAACTTGTTGGGTTAGACAACAAAGTAAAATGTAAAGTAGAATTCAAGCTTGGAAGAAGAAGAAGAAAAAGTGTAAAGAGCCTCGTTGAGTAACACAACAAGTGACTCATATAGTGGTCACTTCAAGGAAATTTCTTAACTTTCTTTGTTTACTTTTCTTTCTTAATGTATTTTCTTTCCATTGTAATCAAGTTATTAATGAATTTTATTTTCTTAGTTGCATACTATCTTACTTTAATTCCTTAGTTAGTTTAGTTATTTACTTGCTTACTTGTTTTTATTTCCTTAGATGGTTCCCATTATTTTATTTACTTGCTTTGAGTTAGTTTGCTTAGTTATTCAATCTAAAATTCTTTGTTTCTTTCCTTGTTAACTAGGTTAGTATGAAGCAACTTAATTTTAATTAACTCCATTTATCAAAGAGTCCTAGTGGAATTGACTCTATTTGTCAATTCTATACTCCAATAGAGTCGTGCACTTGTGGTAATAATTAAAGCACAACACTCATGTCCATAGTAAATTAAATATGAGAGAATGTGTATTCCTTGAGTTCAAAAGATGATAAGTACACAATGTAATGGCCTAGGTTTTTTACACACAATTTTCTTTATAAAATTATTTTTTCAAGGCAAGATCAATCCATAGTTAAAAACAAAACATAAGAAAGAATTTTTTATTTGAAGATTTTTTTTTCTAGAAAACCCTCAAGTGTTTTTCAACAACTCAGTTGCTAACGTAAATATAAAATGAATGAAGTTTGGCATAATGTGTCTTATTACATCATGTCAACTTGAAATAAAGAAATAATTTAACTTAATTACTCCTCATGTTCATCTATTAAGTGAATCACTAATAGATAGATTAAGACTAAAAAATTAAAAACCTCAGCATACTACATACATGATTTGAAAACATGTTTTTGATAAGATGAAATCACACAATTAACTTATATTAATCATACCATGCATGAATTGTAAGAATTCATATAAAAGAATAGCCACATTTGATAATTCAAAGAAACTAGAATTACCAAATCTTAAAGTACTAGTTCGAGTAAACCATGACATCGACACTCTCAAGTTGACAATAATATCTCATGCACAATGGCACTTTGGTAA
Organism: Warburgia ugandensis; assembly: GCA_035236585.1. Lineage (NCBI taxonomy): Eukaryota > Viridiplantae > Streptophyta > Magnoliopsida > Canellales > Canellaceae > Warburgia > Warburgia ugandensis. The sequence goes on from CP141126.1 coordinate 84,583,341, forward strand.
TTATGTTTTCCCTAGTTGTGTGTACTCATATAGTGGCTACGTGGCTATTAGAACCACCATTCAGCCATCTAAGAAACAAAATCTAAATCTCATGAGATTTTACTATTCTCATGGACAGTTTAGCTAAATTGTGTGCCCTTCAATATCTAAAAGGACTACTACTATATCCACACAGATATTATAGAAAGGGTGCTATGATCAGCTCACATATCCAAGAAAACTTTAATGACTCCAATTTTGTAATATTAAAATCCCAAGATAGCAATGAAAAGTTTAGTTTTTGAAGATAGGGGCATTTTGGTCATTTCACTATTTACCTTGACTAAACCCAGAAATTTGGTCTTGAAAATAGTACCATTAGGTGCATCTCAGAAAAATGAATCCAACAAGACCAAAATCACCTAAAATAGAGTTAAAATGAGCAAGTTATGACCTTTTGAAGTTCAGAGGCAAAAATATAATTTTTACAAAAAATGGATTTAGCCTGCAAAACACAGGGGCCCGTTTTGATACAGGCACCCTTCATCTTCATCCCCCTAGAGGGTTCTAGAACGGCGGTGATTGGAAGAGAAATCACTGCCATTCTGGAGGTTTCTCCACCGCCATTCAAGGGCGGTGAGAGCCCCCTCCAGAACCCTCTTATAGCTCTATAAATAGAGCTCTTGGGCGCCTCTAATGGCAACCCAAAAGCTTGAGGAAAACCCGTTTTGGAGAAGCAACCAAGAACAGAAACGAGGAGAAAAACCCAGCAATGAGCCAGGTATGCCCAAGATCCCTCAAACCCCGTCTTCACAGTAGTCCTAGGATCATTTTCCCTAAGTTTTTGCATGAAAAATCATGCAAAATAGGAGAGTCACCAAGGACCCAGGGACGTTCCCTGGGCCGCACTAGTTCGACAGGGTTGAACCAGGGTGTCCTGAGGACGCCCCGGTCCCCCAAACGAGCGAAACGCTCCTTACCGCACAGACACATCGACCGCGTTCAAAGAGAACCAAACGGGCGCGTCCACGCAAAATGAAACATCGGGCGAAAAGTTCAGTGCATCTGCAGACGCACCCGCTGAGGCGCATGCTGTAGTCGAACAGCATGCTAGCAGTTTGGGATTTTTCCGCTCCTTAAGAAAAGGCGGGCGCATGCCGTTGACGCGCAGCGCCCTAGCATTCCGCCTTTTCACTCTTAAGACCCTTATGTACGTGTGACACTAAAACGCTTATAACTTGAGATCTAGAGCTCTGATTGAGGCGCCGCAAAAGACACTGTGTCCGTGTCGACGACGTAAACACACTCAAACTATAAAATCCCTTATCAAGGCCCAATCAAAGGTGGGCATGACTCTTAGAATAGGATGGTGGCGCGTGGCCACTAGACCTTTGGAAAACTGAGGATACCAAGGCCCAATTAGGACCTTAGGACACCCATAGGCATAAGGATGGACCCTTAATGCCTAAGTAATGAGACCAACCTCTCTAAAACCCATAAAAGATAGGCCAAACTAACCTTGATTCTCCAAACCATGTTTAGGAGCGTACGAGGACAAAGGGGTTAGTGCGACCTAGCCAGGTAGGTGCTCTATCGCTACTAAATTCTTTTAAAAGAACTATGATTATTTTGAGAATACATGTTTTAAGTATATAACTTGTTTAGCATGACTTAATTCAGCATGCATGTGATAAATGCTTTATGCATAGACATGTTTTATAAATAATTGCATATACATTATGCATAGATATGTTTTGCAAACTATTGCATACATTGCATGATTTGTGAGCATTAAGTTCTTACAAAAATTGCATGTCCTTGAGGGTTACCAAAAGACGCTGAAGTGCCGAGGGCTAGGCAGTTGTGAGGGACCCGAAGAGGACAGGTTTTAAGAGAGGTTTTTGTTTGTTTGATCGGATTATGATTTGGGCTGATAAGCTCGTGAGCGTTATGCTGAGAGGTTTGGATTGGCCTCTAGCCTCTACCATTATTAGGTGGATGGGTACCACGCCCAAAAAGGGCATGTCCCTACGTCGACTGCATGTGGTACAGGGGGCTACCACTGGTGTCACGGCATTGGGTCAATGTGTCATATGCCCCGTGGAGGCTATGACGCTGTGTCCTCAAGTACCCGAGGACCACACGGTGGTGAGGTCGTGGGCATAGTTGGACCCTATGGTTTCGTGGACTTATTTGCATTGCTATGGCATGATATGAGGTTGGTCGACCATACCATACTAGATATCCATGAGTTGGATTCAATGAAGCATCTTATGCATATCATAATGTTATGATATATATGTATATGATACTTTTGATTTTGGATTATGTAATCCTTTAAGTCGTTAGTATTTCAGTTTGACAATGGATTTTAATATCGATATTGAACATGATTATTCGAACATGCATATGTTTTATGAGCACATGATTTTAAACATAGCATGCATTGCAAACCTAGTAGTGATAGACTCCTACTGAGTATAGTATATACTGACCCTATCCTTAACATTTTTCAGGATAATTCCATCCACGAGTAGAGGACATCTATGTTAGTGCTACGAGCAAGTGATTCAAAAAGGAAACAATTATACATGTAAGTAAATTCTCAACCCTTTGGACATGTATTTGTATTTATTTACAGTTGGGCTGTGTGCTGTGACTGGATAGATCTGGGGAAAAACACTTATGATTTCTAAAGCTTTTCAAAAACTACCTTGGTTGTTGTGAAAGAAAATGACACTCGGGGTTTTCAAAATGAGTTTAAAACTAAAGGTTTTCCGCTGCATTGCATGGTTTTTATAAAATGGTTTTCAAATAGGGATGCATCCCGCCTTAGGAAATTAGATACTGCATTTAAAAATGCATGAGAAAACCCAGGTCGTCACAAAAACACATGCCTCTTTAGGGGTTAGGTACCAACCACTTCTTATACTTGGAGGTTGGGGGGCCAACTTGTACTACTTCCTAGAATAGCTCTCACTAGGCACATTAGTCTATTAAAAACATACATCTTGGGTATTACTACACCCTATATATTTCATCTCAATATTTAGTCAAAATATATGAGACATGATAAATTCTTTTAATCTGAAAACCATGCATTAAAGCATCATTGAAATTTGCTTTAAGTTATGAATTCTTAAGGTATCATCTTATGAGAAAACCGACATAATTAGTCTAAAATCTCATCATATTATTTGGCATTTCAAACCTTCCAAAACATGTTTGTGAAACAACTCCTTTAAAGATTTCTAAAATTGTAATTTTCAAGTATCTTTAACTTCCTAATATCACTCCTCTAGGTATGCATCTTGACCACCAAAAATAGTGTTTTTCATGCCTACTCTATAATGAAAATCCATGATTTTCCATGCATATTTTATCGGTCAAAAATTGTGTGTGTTTTTTAGAGCATTTTTTGGACTCTAAAAATTGTACTTTACATACATCAATTTAGTTTTCACAACTCATGCTAAAAATCATTATTTTCATGTAGCTTTGAAAACCTAGGAAAACTCGACCATTCATGAACATGTTTAGTATGTAAAAATAGTCCATCTAATTACTCTTTTGAGGAGTTAAAACTTATGTTTTTATAGAAGTATATCCATATATTAGAGATTCCAACCTTTCATGCAATTATTGAAGTCTTAAAGCACATTGAAAATTTAGATGTTCACTAAAAAAAATCATGTTTTTCATGATTCTTTTATAACTCAAAATCTATCTTTCATAAGAGTGCAATTTTATGTTAAAAACTGTTCAAAATTTATGCTTGAATGGAGATGTATAAAATTGTACTTTTTACTAACAAATCTCATGCTAAACTTGTTCATCTTCTCCACAGATGAAACTCAAACTAAGTTGGTTTCCAATTGATCAAAACATCTAGACTTAAAAGTATGTATGAATTGTGTTGATATCACACAACATAAGGCATAATTTTATATAGGGGCAAAGTCAGATAACAGTGTGTATTTAGGCCTCATCTAATCATCCAATAATTTATAATAGATATTATCATATAAAAAAATTATCATACTTAAAATCTGATTAATTTATTCCAAAAGTGTCAACATTTACAACAAGCTTAGATGTCATTTAGGAGATTATTTAATATAACACTAGATTACAAATCATTCTTAAGAAATATTCATTTTTCATAATATTTATGATTCATAGTCACAGGATAAAACATATTTTACTGAATATGAACTTATCATTAATGAAATACAAGTGTGCATAAAATAGTCCATACATAAATCAAAAAATATTTGACAACCTTAACTATCAAGATCTCAGCATACTTCAACATTTGTAATTATAAAATGTCATGCACCAGGGTGTTATTGTACAAGAATTCAGTAGGATAAAGTAGAGAATTACGTTGGACCATTACCATGTAACATCATCAAAACATGAATCAGAAACACAATTTTAAACTAGCAAAACATATAAAACTTAGTAGCCCCATATCTGCCTCCCTCAATTGACATAACTCTGGTGTTCTTGACTGCATTTTCTTCCTTAGCTTTCCTCCCTTTAGCCTTCTTTTTCCTCTTTCTTTCTCTCTCTCTTGCTTTCCATGGTTTTCTTTTTCTTTCTCAGCCCAAGATGTCCCATACTCATAAACATGTTGGCCTTTTCTAGCTAAGATAATCTCTTTCCCCTATAATCCTAGTTGAAATATACAATCTCCATATTTCCTAAGTTATCTTTTCCTAATCCTAACATATCTTCTATTTTCTAAATACGCTTCTATTTCCAGGTCCAAACCACCCACTTTTGTATTTTCTTTATGTCTTCCTATTGCTTACGATGCCTTTTAAATATTTCTACAATTTTTAACTTCTTCTTCATTGGATTGGTTGCCTAATTATGGAAAGTAGGTGGGTCACACTATTCCAACGTCCTAGATACCAATTTAGAAGAGGCTATTTATCAATGTATAATCTTATTTTGTTCATTACATAGATCTCTACCTTTGGATTCTAGCTATCTTAGTGTTGTTAGATAGCTCTCTTCGAGCTTTATCCATTCGTCGAGGCCTCATTATCAAATTATTAAGTTTCTAAAAATTCAATTTCTCTCATTTTACCCCCTTTAAGAAATTTCATCCTTGAAATTCTTCTTAACCTCAAATTTTGAACAATTCTGAATATTTTGCTCTCATATCAGACTCATGTTCCCATGTTATCTTCTGACTTAATGATATTTCCAAAGGACCTTAACTTAAGAAATATCCTTATTCCTCAATCTTCAATCCTTTCTATCCAAAATTCAAATAAGCTTTGTCTCAAATGTTGGGTTGCTTTGAAGTTCATTTGGCACCAACTCAAGCACATGTGAAGGGTCTGGTATATACCTCCACAATATGGAAATATGAAAGACATATATATTTTTAATTGTGGTAGTGAAGACAATATGTATGCTACCAAACCAATCATGTCTAAAATCTCAAAGGGAGTAATAAATCTTGTAGGACTCCATCGTCCCTTCAGTCCAAACCTCATGACTCCCTTGGTTGGAGAAATTTTAGGAACACATGGTCACAAACCTTGAACTCCATGTCTCTATGCCTCACATCAGCATTACTTTTTAGTCTTCTTTGTGATGCAAGGAGTTACATCTTGGCGAATCACACTTTCTTTGTGCACTATTCCACCAACTTGGATTGTATAATCCTACTCTCACGAACCTCACTCAACCATGTTATTGAATCGTAAGATATTCAATATAGTACCACATATGAAGCCATACAGATGCTTGAGTGAAGACTATTATCTTATGCAAACTCAATCAATAGCAAACTCTCATCCTGACTTCCCTTCCAGTCAATGACACACACTCTTAACATTTCCTTCACAGTCTAAATCATCCTCTTAGACTAACCATCTGTTTGAGGATAGAAGGCAACACTAAAACTTAATGAAATTGTGAATATTCATGCACACATCTCCAAAACTATAAAGTAAATTAATTTTCTTTGTTAGAATTAATGGTTACCAGCATCCCATGCAAATTTGTAATTTTCTTCGCTTATAACCAAGCCAAGTTGTCTATAGGCTGATTCTATCATATGAGAAGAAAATGTACCAATTTCTTAGTCGATCAACTATCACCCATATCATGTTGTGTCCGCTTGACATCTTGGGTAAACCCATAATGAAATCTACAATGATATGATCACACTTCTAGTCATTAAGATCAAGGGGCTACAATAGTCCCACCAGCCTCTAATTCTACGCTTTGACATGTTGACATGTCAAACATCGGTCAACATACTCCCTCACATCCTTCTTCATGCCATTGCATTAGAACTGCCTTTCAAATCCTGGTACATTTTTGCTCCACCTAAATGAATAGTATACGATGACTGGTGTACCTCTTTGAGAATCTCTTGTCTCAATTTGGCATTTGCCTGTACCACCAATCTTCCCTCCATAAATAGACTACCATTTGGTTATCTAGTGAAACATAGTTTCTCAACCAATTTTACATCTTAGCATCGTCCTTTTGTGCTTGAAGAGCTCTCTAAAAATGCAGATCTCATTAGTAAGTTAGCTATGAATGATTCATGAGTCTCATGCTGAAACTCTAATCTACACCTACCTGCTTCCTATAACAACTTCCACCTCCTTGATAGCATGCTTGCGCACGTCCCTCATGTCTTTTGGCTTAATGCATGGATCACCACATTGGCCCTCCCTAGATGATACTAAATAGAGAAATCATTAATCTTTCAAGTACTCCATCCTTCTTCTCTACCTCATGTTCAAGTCTTGTTGTGAGGAGATGCACATAAGACTCTTATGGTTTGTGAATACTTCTAATTTCTCTCCATACAAGAAGTGCCTTCAAATTTTCAAGTCAAAGACTATAGTAGCAACCTCAAGATCATGAGTAGGGTAATTAGCCTCATGGTTTTTCAATTGTCGTGATGCATAAGTAATCACCTTGCCATTTTACATCAAAACACACTGTTATCCTTTACTTGAGACATCACTATGGACCATCAAACCTCCATTGAAAGCTAATGGTAAGATGAGCACTACTGCATTGATCATCTTCCACTTTAGTTCTAGGAAACTTTCTTTGCATGCATCATTCCATGCAAACCCCACATCCTTCGATGTCAACTTAGTGTATAGTAAGCAATGTGTGAGAATCCCTCAATAAATCTATGGTATTTAGCAAGGCCTAGGAAACTTCATATCCCTATCGCCATCTTAGGTGTCTCCCACTTCTCCACCACTTCTACCTAAGCTAGGTCCATTACTACTACATTCTTTGAAATGATGTGGCCCCAAAAGTTGACTTCACCTAACCAGAAGTCGCACTTGTAAATTTGGCATACAACTAGTTTGTTCCAAGTGTGTTCAATACAATAAGCAAGTGTTCATGATGTTCCTCATGGATCTCTGAATAAACCAAGATATCATCCACACACACTATGATAAATTTATCCAAGGTCATGAACACTCTCTTCATGAGGTCCATGAATGTGGCTGGGGTTTTCATCAACCCATATGGCATCACTAGAAACTCATAATGTCTGTACTTGGTCCTAAATGATGTCTTCAAGATATCCTCTTCTCTAACTCAGAGCTTGACATATCTTAGTAATTACCCCAAATACACAACTCTATTGGAGTATAGAAAACTCAAATGTAGGCCAATCCTATGAAGACTCTTTGATAAACTAAGTTAATTAGAATCTAGGTCATCTTACTTTAACCTAGCCAAGCATTCAAATGAATGACAAATTCTAACTAAAACTAATGAGAAAGAAATCAAAGTAAGGAATTAAAGACCTAAAGTAAGTAAATAAAGAAAAGAAACTAGGAACTAACTATTAAGGAAACAACTAATCAACTACAAAATAAACCCTAATTAAGAAAGAAATCAATTATAGAAACTAAGAAACTATCTAAAGAAGTAAATAAACAAGAAAACTTTCTAATACTACAACTAATTAAGAACTATAAGTAGGGAACAAAGTAACTAAGAAAGGGAAAAGAACTATTTCATTAATGAAAAAATTACGAGGATTTATTACATAAGTAATGAAAATAAAGCAAGTAAAAGTCATTCAAATTAGGACTTGAATTCAACTGTAAGGCCCTCATGTTGCATCTCTCAATAGGAGCTTGTACACTTCTCTTCAACCCAAAATACATTAAAGTTACCTCCAAGATTTTCTCATCTCCTTAATCCAACAAGCCACAACCCAAGACAAATCTCATCCAATGATCCTTAGGAATGAAATATTATGACAGCCAAGAAAAGAGTTCCTAACACCTTTCCTAAACAACCACCACACCAAGAAAGAAAGAAGATTTTGGAAATGGACGTAGAAAAAGTTATGACATTTTCCTTAAGTTAGAAACTCTGAAAAGAGGGTAACTTCAAGGAATTAGAAAAAGAGGAGGTTCCCTACCTTAAACATGAAATAGAATAAAAGAAGACCAAAGGGGATATAAAGGCCCTTAGATTAGGACTCACTAATTCCAGCCTTAGGAGATGAAGTGAGGAATAGGTACATGGTGCAATCCTACCCTTCAACATGAAGCCCTTGGCTAGGAATCTATGTGGCTTTATGGATGGATATGGATGTTTCCTCAGCCTTACTTAAGAAATTAGAAGTACCCTTATTAACATAAAAAACATAAGAATCCTTTCCTTTTCCTTATTCTAACTCCATAAAAAGAAATTAGAAAGAAGAGATAGAAGAATGATGCATGAACTAACTAACATGGACTATGAGTGCAACCTAAAAATAGTAAGTTTGTGAGTGTATTATGGAAATAGAAAGTGAAAGGATAAGAAAAGATGGTAAGAGGGTGTGTGACAGTGAAGGGATGTAAGTGGAGGATGGATACAATCTAGCATGGAAAGATACCATGCATGTGAAATTAGAAAGTGTGTGTTCATGTGATTCTAAAGATGCATGATGCATCCAACTACAATGCTATGCATGGATTTAGAAAGTGATGATGCATGCTTTGTCTAAGAAAATAACATGTATGGGGTTTCCAAATTAATCCTAGAATGTATTCAATGAAGATTGGAAAGTCTAACTACGCTAAACATGGATTTCTATATTAGGAAAGTGCCATGTTTCTGAATAGGGTAGCTAAATCTTAGAATCTAGCATGCATTTAGTTTTTAAAATGGTCATAAAGTAATTCTAAGGTAATCCTAAGATGTATGGAAGGAAAAATGGAAATTTACCAAAGCTAAAAAGAAGGAATCCAAGATCTAAACAAGTAAATCTAAAATTAGAAACTACCCTATAGGAAAGTGATTAAAACATGTAGAAGTAAAGATGCTAAAAGGAATGTTATGCTAAAAACATGATTTACTAAGTAAAAGATAACTTAAAGGAACAAATTTTCCTAACAAAATTACCATGGAAGCAACATAAAATGTGCTACAAAGTGTACCATGCATGTAAAATAAAAGGAGCAATCCATTCAAATTGGATGGAATCCATGTAATTCCTAAGTCCTAAATGCATGCAATACTGGATTAATGGAAAGTGAAACATAGATATGCACATATACCACTATAAGATGAAAGAAAATAAGATCTTATACATCAATTACAGTGTAAGGAAAAGTGAGAAAATTGCATGAAAAACTAATGAAGATCTAAACATAATCATACGTGCAAACTAATGGAATATGGATGATATGTTCTATGCATGGGAGATCTAACTAAAACAAAATCTTAAGTGAATGCATGCTAGAGTATGATGAATGTTGATGTTTTTCGCAAGTGCACGGGCTATTGTGGTATAGCTAATGCAAGTATGAGTCGATCCCATAGGAACGTGCTTTAAGATTTTGGAGTTTTTAATAAAATTTAATTATTTAAAATACAAATTAATTCACAAAAATTAATAGAAAGAAATCAAACTTCATGTTCAAGTTAACAATGAAATTCCAGAGGTCTAATTCTAGAAAGAATAGATAAAGAAACAATAAAACCTTAACTAAACTAAAACTAGAAAAAATTAAGAAAAATCTAATTCTCTATCTTAAGTGATGTCCAATTTCTTCAATCCTGGTATCACAAACCTTGATCAGACTCCATCAATATATTCAACATGTCTTGGATTAATGATCTGATGGAGGAATTTGTCAAATTCTTCAAATTTATAGAGATCTAGTCGAATTAAAGAATTTAAGAATTAATAGCTTAGATTTGTTTTTAGAACCCAAAATGAAGATTAGAAACAATAATTAAATAGGAAACTATCCTAAAAACATGTTATAAAATTTAATTGAAATTCTAAATTAAAATAGACAAGAAATTAAAGGCTTTTCGTGATGAAACCAAAACCCTTGATTTGGTTATAACTACGGAATAACACAGAAAGTGAATAACTAAAACTAGAATAACATAAAACGCGAACAGTAACAAGACATGAAATGTAAATTGAAATATTCTTCCAAGGGAAAAATTGAAATTTTTTCCAAAACTTCCTAAAAACTCCTGTATACAGAGTTTGCCGAAGGAGATCATCGAAAATGATGGAGGAAGCCACTAGAGACGGCCAGTGTTGTCAAAAACAAATCCTTTTCTGAGGATGGGGAGTCATTTGGTTCTTATGGAGCAGATGCTATTGATATGGAAGATGGAGGCAACTTGGGCAAACGTTGACTAGTGCTGGGCGCATTGGACTGAGTTGAGTAGCCAGTGGAAAAAGAAGTGCGATGGAGGCAGGGTGACCAGTAGAGAGGGAAGATGGGAATTGTGTGGTGATCTTGGCTAAGGAAATAGCAAGAATAGAAAAGGTACGTGAGATGGGTTTGGTGAAAAATAGTGAAAGGTGATGGCTGGGTGCATTGAGAAATAGGGAAGGGAAGAAGAAAAGACTGGAGAAAAGAAAAAAGGGAAGAAGGGCAGTTGTGGGCTGGGTTCTGGGTGACAGTGAAAGCAGTGCAAGAGAGGGCGAAAAGAGAGAATGAAATGGGGGCTTAAGCCTGGCCAGTGATGACAACGCCTAGCTAAGCAGAAGTTGGTGTTGTAAAGAAAGACAGAGTGGAGGGTGCAACAATGGAAACTGGAAAACAGGAAGGTGCGGTGAACAAAAACAAAAGAAGAGAGGGAGTGGTTGTGAACGTGAGATAGTTGTGGAAAGAGAAAACCAGAAGTAGGAACGCAAGAAGGAAAAAATAAAGAAAAGCAAAATGGAAAGCATAGAAATGAGGATAATGAAGAATGTGAGCAACAACCAAAATTGTCAAACACCAAACTTCTCCAAACTCAAAAACTTCCCCACTCCCTACGATTCTCCCTCTTTATAATTTTTTCCTTTCCTAAATTTACTCCATCTCTTTCCTTTAAGAGGCAAATTCCTATTAGGAAAATTTCTCCTCTTCCAAATTATGATCATCTTCCATTAGTAAACCTTCTTCTTTCAAGAACCCTTCATCCCTTGCCTTATTGATCTTCAAAATCATCCGCACCATTGAAATTAGATCTGAGCCATCCAACCCTTCTTTAGTTGATTTGCAAAACCAAAGACTAGATTAGAGTCATCTAAACTATACATTAAGCATCCACTCAGTTCAATTAATCACCTGACCTTTAATTTTGACAATTTATAGTTGGATGGTCGATTTGAGCTAATTTTTATATTTTATCCAAAAAATTACCTAATTAATGAATTAGATGGTCTAATTAAATGCTAAACTAGGGGTCTTTTAGCCAAAATTAAACACTTAACAATAAATGGAAGAGACAAGATATAGAAGAGAAAGAAAAAGAAAATAAGCAAGAAAGGAATTAGAATAGGTTGAGACCCTACCTTTATCTCCAAAGGATATGAACATGGAAGATTGAAGGGAGCTTGGGTGAGGGTGATCTTCCTCCCTCTATTTCTCCTAGCTTTGGCCTTGAACTTTAGGGAAATTTGAAAGATTCTAAACTTATTCATAATGCCTCTATTTAGGAGTCTGGTGGATTGAATAATTGAGATTAAGCCACTTTAATTAGAAGACAATGAAGGGCTACATGGGGGTCGTGTTTTTTTCATATATGGAAGTGGGATGGAAGAAGAGAGGGAATATGATGGAAAAGAAAGAGAAAGAGAAAGAAAAAGATAATGCAGTACAGGGAATGAGTGGGAAAGGAAAGAGATAGAGAAAAAAGGAGAAAAAAAGGAAAGTAGGTGGAGGGAATCAAGGGAGATTCATAATTAAAAAGTCCTAGGGGGAGGGGACATGGAATTTGTATGGGGTTGTTGTGTGTTGTTTATAGAAATCCTTAAGAAGCATGGACCATTGGATAGGGATGGCTAGTTGAGATCTTCCTTTCCTTAGAATCTTGGGTTCACTTTTCAACATATGAAAGGTGGCTAGGGTTTCTTTCTTTTCTTTAGTTCATTCCTAGCCCTTAGATTGTGCTTACCCTTACTTGAATGAATGACATCCATTATGACATGTAAATCTTCCTTAAGTTGCATTGTCCCTCCACTGTTGGATTAGATTGTCTTAGAATGAATGGCCTTGATTTCTTAGAGATTTCTTCATGTATTTCATGTGGGACCAAGTAAATCTCACCACTTTTGCATGGACAAGGTCTTCTTCTTTTGGTTGAATAGGAGAGAAAAATAAGCAAAATGTCTTCATGCAGATCCCATTATTATTTTATTTCTAAGAAGCTTTTATTGTATATGATCCTATTGTATGTGAATTGAATTTCTCCCATAAGCTTCCCAAGGTGGTGAAATATATGCATGCATCGGGAGTTTGTCACCTTTTTGCCCTCATTTGAGTAGGTGTTGTGTGTGGGGCTTCTGACTTTGATAATGACACCAATGATCATTTTGAACCTATAAGACTTCATTTTTTGAAGGTGGGCTCATGGTGTAGCTTGGAAGGATAAATTGTTAAATTTGTGCATTTTTTATATGTACTCTTGACCTACAAAATGTAGAATTAAACCCAATTTGTAGTATTTGAGTGATTTTTGGGACTAAAACTTACCACATATAGAGGTATGTATGTAATACATATATATATATATATATCAAATACCCTCAGACATTGATTTTGCTAGTCCTCAAACAAAACTATAAAACTATAAAAGAAAAAATCTAAAAGCATATCCTAACTACTTTCTCAAGTGTTGTCGTCTATAATTAGCATATTCAAAAGGCCTTTAAACCATTATGTTACCCCTAGTGGATGAGTTGTAATCTTATAAGAGTTTCCAAAAATCCTACTCATAAATATTTTCAAAAATATTATCAAAGTTGTTTATGTATTTAAAAGAATCTTCTTATATTCAACTTATATTAAATTCCTGATTTTAGTATGTTAATAAAAGTGATCAATAGTACAAAATCTTAGCCTTATGCTAAAAATATCCCATTAATTCATCAAATCTTAGAAACTGAGTGAGTGATACACCTACATATATACAATTACCGGTCTATAAGGAAATTATAACCTAAATTACCATCCAAGTGTATGTTTTGACTTTATATCCCAGAGGATATACTTTGATAAACAGAAAGAAGTCACTCAAAAAGGTGTGAATCTCTCATTAATATGTGAGTAGAATAATTGTTCATCAAGTCAAAATTCTCACATCTTTCATACAAAAGAATGACAACTTAGAAAGAATCTGATAATTGTCTCATGAAAGGATACCAACTATTGGAAATATTATACTCTACCAAATTCACTACTCATTTAAAACCATATCCAAGTCATATTTATCCTAAGATGAAGTTAGGACTTCTAATAGGACAAAACATAGGCTTAGGATAGATTATCAAAAGTATAGTACAAGGATAAACAAAGTTTGTCTGGAAGATATATAAAGGTCTTCTACAAAGTATTCTTAATTTCCTTTTCTACCATAAGAGTGAACATTTCCTTTTCATTAGCTATCTTTTTCTTTTGACTTTTGATATAGCTTTCTTTATATTTCTTTTCTTTTCATCCCTTTTCTTTTCTTTTCTTTTTTATATGTTCATCTCATGAATTGTTTTGTTCATACTTGCTTCAAGATATTTTTTCAACCATCTCTACATATTCCAAAAACAATCGGGTAATGATATATTATAGGGTTTAATAAGGGAAATGATCAAATGGATTCACAAAGGAAAGGCTTATTATGAAGGCTCAAAGGTTTAATTAGTAGAATATTTCTAGGGAAGGGCTAAGGCTCTAGGTTTAATAAGGATGGCCTCTATCATTTTTTAGGTTTCATATGACTTAAACATAACCATAAACTCAAGATATAATTGGTATAGTCTATTAAATATTTTCCTAATAGTTGACCATGATGAAGAATAATGAGACCAACTTGGAATTTACATCCTCTAAAGAAAAATTTAGAATTTATATATAACCCTCAAAAAGGAAGTGTCTTTGAAGCTTATATGGGTTAATTGTCTCCACAAATCTTCTTCAATATCCCTAAGTTATATTTTCTCTTCAACTTAAACTATATATATAGAGGAATTTTGTGCAATGAATATTCAGAGTTTAACTTCTCATTGAAAACTTAAGAAAAAGGATAAAAAGATTAACTAATTGTATACAAATCTATTGATAATCTAAAGTCCAAATTCTCATCTTTACAAAGGAACTTTTCATAAGTTTTTATCAAAAAAATTCATTTTTTTTTTCAAATTTTCAAAAGAAAGAACTCAAAAATAGCTAAGAAAACTGTTGACACATCAAAATTTGAAAATACCCTAACCCTAGACCTAAATTAAACAATCACCCCAATGTTTTGAAATAAAAGCATGGATAAATGCAAATTTAAGTAAAGAGAAGGGTTATAATGATAGCACCTACATTCCAAAGGAAAAATGCAACCTACAACTACATCTACACTTACCCTATGATACAAATGACTTGTTGGGATCTAGTTCTTATAAACAAGCTCCTCTAGTAGGAGTTCCTCCTCTTCATAAGAGTTTCTCATTTCTAAATATGGTTTTAATCACTGACCATTAACTTTAGAAAGTTCCCTATCTTTTGTAATCTCAATAGCCCCATGAGGATACATAATCTTACTATATGTGGGCTAGTCCATCAAGAGCATAACTTTATTGGAAAGAGACTTAGATGGGAATTATAAAGAAGGACCTACTGACCTGGTTCAAATTCATACGATCATTACACCTTTTGGCCCTATCATGTGCATCTCTCCTAACTTCTTCCAACTCTTGAAAGTAGGAACTTGCTATAATTCCTAACTTTATCACAGTCAAAGTTAAGCTATTTTATTGCCCAGTATGCCTTATGTTCTAGCTCAATAGGTAAATGACAAGCTTTTCCAAAAACTAGGTGGTGTGGGTACATTCCAATAGGGGCCTTATATGCCTATGGGCCCAAAGTGCATCAGTTAGTCTAAGAGACCAATCTCTTCTATTGGGTTTTACTATTTTCTCAAGTGTCCACTTAATTTTCCTATTTGATGCCTCAACTTGTCTATTAATTTGGGGATGGTAGGGAATTGCAAATCTATGAGAAAAGCTATATTTCTTCATTAGGGCTTTAAATACCTGGTTGTAGAAGTGTTTTCCTCCATTTCTAATAATAGTAGATGGAGTACTAAAGCATGAAAGCTATTATAGCTTGAAAACTTGAGCACCGCTTTATGGTCCTTTATCTTACATGCTATGGCCTCTACCCATTTGGATACATAGTCCACTCCTGCTAGAATGTATAAATTTTCAAAATAGTTTAGGAAGAGACCTATGAAGTTGATACCCAAGCATCAAAGATTTCCTCAATCAAGATTAGATTTAATGGCCTTATGTCCCTACGACCTATGTTTAAGCCAGTAAAATCCACACTATAAAATCTTACCAATGGTCTTTTTAGCACTGAATGGCCCCCACAAGCATGGTTATGATGGAAGGAGATGATTTTATTATGCTCATTATCTATAACACATATCCTAATGATTTTATTGGGATAATACTTGAACAAGTACAGATCATTTCATATAAAGTTCCTGACCTTGGTTAGAAAATTAAATATATCTTGTTTTGACCAACGTGATGGAATTTTATTTGTGACAAGGTAATTGACTATGCCAGCATAAAAAGGTAACTGGAAAACATTCAAAAGTTGCTCTTCAAGGAAAGTTTTTTATTGGGTAATTATTCACTACAAGACTCAACTATTAACCTAGACATGTGATCAGCTACAATATTTTTAGAAATCTTCTTGTCCTATATTTCTATGTCAAACTCCTATAATAATAGAATTCATATGATAATTCTAGGTTTAACATCCTTCTCAGAAAGAAGGTACTTCAATGCAGCATGATCCGAGTAAATTATCACCTTAGACCCTACGTGATAGAACTTAAACTTGTCCAATAGAATGACTACAACTAACAACTCTCTTTTTTGTTGTAAAGTAGTTGAATTGGCATCATTGAGAGTCCTACTAGCATAATATATCACATGGAGAAGTTTAGCAATACACTACCCCCAGATAATGTTGATTGCTTAGTCAGAAGTGTTACACATGATCATGAATAGTGCATTCCAATCTAGCAATAGTAAGATAGGTGCAAAGGTGAGTTAGGCTTTTAGATGTTCAAAGGCTTTCATGCAATTTTCATCAAAGTTAAAAATCGCCTCTTTTGCTAACAAATTGCATAGGGACTTAGAAATTTTGCTAAAATCTTTGATTAATTATCTATAAAATCAAGCATGGCCTAAGAATAAGCAGATCTCCTTCACCATTCTAGGAGGGGGAAGATTAGAGATAAGGTCCACTTTGGCCTTGTCTACCTCTATGCCTTGTTGTGAAATTATGTGCCATAATTTCCACCATCAAATGGCATTTATCATAATTAAGAACCAAATTCTTTTCTTGGCATCTCCATGACACTAGAGCTAGGTGGGCCAAGCACTCGTCAAAATTAGATCCAATTGTAGAAAAATCATCCATGAACACCTCTAAAAATCTTTCCACAATAGTTGAGAATATACTCATTGTACACCATCGAAAAGTCGATTGTGCATTGCATAGCCCAAAAAGGCATGTGCTTGTAGGTGAAGGTTTTGAATGGACAAGTGAAGGTAGTCTTCTCTTGATCCTATGGTGCTAGGGGGATTTGGTTGTAGCCAGAATATCCATTTAAGAAATGGTAATGTTTATGACTACTAACCTTTCTAGCATTTGGCTTATGAAGGGAAGAGGAAAGTGGTCTTTCTTTGTGACTGAGTTTAGTTTACGGTAGTCGATACATTCTCTCCACCCAATGGTCATATGAGTGGGGACCAACTCATTGTCCTCATTGTGAACTATCGTGACTTCAAAATTTTTAGGGACAACCTAAATAGGGCTAACCCGTGCACTATTAGAAATGGAGTAAATGATACCTCCATCTAACAACTTTAGTGCCTCTACCCTAACTACCTCCTTCGTGTGAGGGTTTAGCCTCCTTTGCGAATCTAGAAACATTTTGGCATTCTCTTCTAAATGAATCCTATGGAAGCAAACGGTTGGACTAATTGCTTTAATGTCCGAGATGGACCACCCTATGACTGTATTAATACATTAAGTAGCTTACAATCCTATCCTTGATTGATATCTAAGGTTATAATGGCAGGCAAGGTTTCATAAGGAGCTAAATATGCATATTTTAGACTTGTCTAAAGTGGGTGTTTCCTTAGGTGGGTACTGAACATCGGAAGGTGGTGTTAAGGGCTCTACTTTTGGTCTCTATTTAGGAGTTTTCACTACTGAGGCAGCTTCAAGTAGTGGGTCCACTTCCTCCATGGTACCTACTTGATCAAACTTAAGAGGATGAAAGGAAAGTGTCATGAACCATACTCTACATAACATTCATGGAAAATGAGTCTACAGAATCCATCTATTGTGTAGCACTAAAAATGTTGAACTCAAGTTTCATACTGCTGGATGATAGTTTCATAACACCATTCCTCTAGTTAATTATTGCATTAGTTGTGTTCAAGAATGGATGACCCAAAATGATAAGGACTTCAACATTTAGATTAGATACAGGTTCTGTGTCTAGGGCTAAAAAGTCCAGTGGAAAAAGAAATTGATCCACATATATTAAGACATCTTCTACTACTCCTCTAGGAATGTTGATAGATCGATTTTCTAATTGGAGGTAGTAGATGTAGGTTTCAACTCACCTAATCCTAATTGCTCATAGACCAAGTACAAAAATAGGTTAACAATAGCCCCTAAATCTAAGAGTGCCTTATCAAATCCATGTTCCCCAATAATACATGAGATTATAGGGCATTTAGGACCTATGTTTAGGAGGGGTTTGGTGTTGCAAAATATGACTAGTTTGACTAACCAAGAAGGCCTTTTTGTGCACATTAAGCTGACGCTTTCATGTGCACAAGTCCTTTAGGAACTAAGCATAAGGAGGGAAGTCTTCTATAGCACTGAGTATGAATGATCTAACCTCTAAATGTCACATTTTTAGTTAGATACAGCCTTGTACATATATTAATCAACAATCTACAACCTGGAATGACATATCTAATCAAAAGTTGATATTGGATTTCATTTCATAATAACAATAATAAACTCAAGGCCCTAAATCCATCTATTGAGATATGATTAGCGAAAAATTTAGATCCCACCTTCATCCAAGTACAGAGTGTGTGGAGCATTGATCTGATTGCATGATCAATGGATCCATGCACTGTGCCATGACCAATAAACCAAATCTACAAAAATTCAACCATCCAAATTTAGATCAAACAACATATTAGATGATCTGATACCCATCACAAAGATCTGAAGAATATGAACCATCAGATAATTGTCAAATAGAGTAGACTAGGGACAAAATATGTTATTTTATGAAACAAAGATGGAATTTAAATAATAACAACTATCGGATCATGGTTAGATACTTTGAACGAGGCCTCGTAATACTTTTGGAATGATAAATGAAAAATCCAACCATCAAATATTTGAATAAATTAAGATCTAACTTATGACAGTAAAAGGCAACCCTTTGATAATAATCAAACCATGCAAATGGTTGATCAATAGTTACAGATGTTGATTTAGAAGGATAGCAGCTCATAAGCATACGGATTAATAAGACTAGATGATTAATAGATAAATTAGGCCGTCAATTGGAAATCAATGGCTTAGATCACAGTTTCTAATGCTTGATATCAATGATCCATGGTTTGAAAGGTAGATTTACAGGCTAAACAGCTAAGATAGTGAGACCTAAAGATGTATTTAAGATAAATTTATAAAAATTTAATGGTTTAATTATCAAGGATGATCTAGACCACTATATCATGATTTAATTTAAATATCTAAATTTATTGAAAATAGAAATTTTATGTGTTCTATCAATTAAAGAACAAATCTATTAACTTATTGTTGGACTCACAATAAAAGCCAAGGGAAAAGCTTATGGAATCTAAGGAAATTACCAGAAGCAATAGGTAGTTTTAACATCTATTTGCCATTTGGATTTTGGCCATGTTATCAGCTTTATTAAAAAAATATGTGGATTTTAAATAATTGAACCATATTGATTATTTGATTATTGTGGATTCAATTTTGAAATTTCATGACTCAAAAATTTTGATATTTTGTCATGTTGTGTTCATTATGCTTTTAAAGAATGCATATACTTATAAATGAGGCATGGAACTTAAATATGTTTCAACCTCCATGATACATATCTTAAACATAAAATTGATATTGCTTAGTGTGTTACATGCAATTGTCTAATTTTGAAAGAAAAGATGATTCTTAAAATGCATCAATCCCATGTTTTAACACGAATAAAAATTGCACGATTTTTTTGTGTAATAATTATCATGTGATTTAATGGTATTTGAAAATGGATAAATACATACATGTTTGTCTAAGCTAATGAGTAGATATGGAAGAAGAAGTAGAAGCAAGACAAGTGAAAAATATCAAAAGTACAAAGAAAAGTATTCCTTCTTAGAAATCCAAGGAAAAGTGAAAAAAGTATCAAAAAAAGAAAAAGAAAATTTTATGAAGAAAAGAGAAAGGAAAATATAAAAGAGATATTCACCATAGTCACAGTAGAGAAGTTGTCCAACATCAATTGAAGACCTATATTAAGATTTGAAACTTTGAATCCTTATACCCCCTTATTGTCAAAACCATTCCTAAGCCTACATTTCATCATATCTGAAGACCTATTAATCTTAGGTGGAACATAGCCTTGATGAGAATATAAATAAGAAAGAATTAATGTGAATTATTTTCAACTGGTCTTAGTAATGACATCTATTCTTAGGGATCATATTCCTTTGTCTCATTTGTGGTTAAAAGATTATGTGAACCATTAGAATTTTTGGATTCGGTCACATAGTGAGAGAAATGTATTTGACCTCATTTCTCTACGAGCTTTATTCTTCGGTGTATACCAATGAGAATTTGAGGTCAAGACATCTTTTCAAAGCAATAACAAGCATATCTATTTAGAAGTCCTAACTTATGTAGTTGCACACACTACACTCCAAGATGAAACTAGAATAAAATGGCTTTGGTATGTGGATAATTTGTAGAATTTTCCATTCATCTTTATTAATTTGTTAAAGCAAGTAGAGTATTAATGGATAAGATTTCTCTAAGATAAAATAAAGGACAGCCTTATTGAATTTTGTGGATATATTTACTACAAACTTTTACAAGGCTTAACTCATCCACTAAGGATAACGTAAGGGTTTAAGGGATTGTTGCATATGCTAAATGCAATTGTGATTACTTATGAAAATGGCAACCATTTTTATTTTGATGATCTTTTACATGTTTTACTCGAGACTAACAAAATGTTAGTTGGGGTGTGATGAGCATTGAATTTTTCATAAAAGACCCAATTAGTAGACCATATGTTATAACTTATAGTGTTAAATTAGGATATTTTGTCATAATTTTGTAATGCATGCATTTTTTACTTATAATTCAAAATTTTGATATTTTGCAAATTTAAAAGCTAATCTAGAGTAATTATGTGAATGATCATAATTTTATATGATTTAATTAGAATTTTTCTTCTTTCATAGGTGTTGAGAAGGTAATCCAAAGGCTAAGCTTGATCAAGATAAGAATTGAGGCAGTTCATGAGGTTTCCTAGTCTAACTTGGAAACCTAAGCAAGCCAAAGCTTAAATGACATCAATCCAAGGTGTAATAAAGGTTCAAGGTCATCTAAGGGCACGCAAGAAGGCAATTAAAGAAGCAAAAGGTGATTAGAAATGGACCCAAGACCAAGCAATGCATTTCCACCACCTTTACATGCGAACCATTCAAGCTACTTCACCATTAAAGCCCTGAAAAAGGGTGATAAGCTATACAAGATGCTCAAGACTTAATGTCAAGCACTTAAGCCACTTAAGCCACCAAGGAATGAGCCATCAAGCCAAGGATTAGTGCCACTATTAAGTGTTTAATTTTGACTAAAAGACTCCTAGTTTAGCATTCAATTAGGTCATCTAACTGTTCAAAATTGAAAATTTTAGCTTGATTTTAAACTAAGCTCAAATTGACAATCCAAACCTTAATTTTCTCAAAATCAATTATTAGATGAGCATTAGAGTTTATTAGATGACAAATGTACAGTTTAGATGATTCTAATTTAGTCTTTTATTTTGCAGATCAACTAAAGGAGGGTTGGATGGCTCAGATCTATGTTTAACGGTGCAGATCAAGTAAAGAAAGCAAGAGCCCTAATGGAAGAGGTGTCCCTAAAGAAGAAGAGTCCTAATGGAGGAAGAATTCTAATTGGAAGAGAAGAAAGTTTCCCAATAAGACTCTAACTCTTCAAGGATAGAGTTTGAGGAAGAGTAGGAGAGGAAAATTTCTTATAAGTAGGGGAAACCATATGGAGTTAAGGGAGGTTTTTTTTTTCTTTTGTTGGATTCTGTAGTTTCTTATTTCCTCATCTTTTATTGTCTCATCTTATTATTTCCTTTTTTCTGCACTCGCACTTTCCTTTGCTTCTAGTCTCTCCATCGTTCAGTATGATCCTTTGTTCACCGCACCTCCCCTATCACAGCTTGATCATTCCATCACCTTCTCTTTTACCGCACCAACTCCCTCTGGTCATTCCTTTAACGTTCAGTATCTCCACCTCTCCACCGTTCCATTTTCTCCTTTTTCTTTCCTTCGCTTAGCTTCTCCTCTGACATACCGCACTGTCGAGCCCTCCAGAACCCAAATCTACCTCCTCTGTTGTTGACTTCAGTACCCCACAAATAGGCATGAGCCTAGTTTTGTTCCAAAATCCAAACAGCCCAGGTATTCTCTTTGGCAGCCCAGCATCGGCCCCTGCCTCCATCAAGTCAAGGCCCGAACTGGACGATGCCTAGATTGGAACCAACAGACATCTGGCTCAAACCTCTTCCACCTGTCCATCATAGCCCATATCATCCTTGTCTTCCACACACAAGCAGCACAGGCATTGGCTTCTCCACACACCTCTTCATAAGCCAGAGAACCAAACCATCCATTACTGTCTGAAACAGACAACGCTAGGAAGAGCGTCGTGTGTTTTTCTTTTCACTAGACAAGCACCACCGGCTCTGCCGTTTTTCTCTTCTCCTGTATCCTTTCCTCTCCTCTCCTCTCTTCCCTTTCCTTCTTTTCCTCTTCCAGTTTCCCCTTCATCGGGTTCTCCATCTGGTTTTTCTCTTAAAACCAGATTTTCATCAAAAAAAAATTTTGCCCTTCCTGTTTAAAATAATGACATTTCTATTCATTTCCATTAATTACATCTGCGTCCCCTATTTAATTACATTTGTATCCTCTATTTATTTACATCTGTGTCCCTGTTCCATTTAAGCTTTATTTTATCCATCTTTTGACAGTGTTATCCAGGGACAATGCTATCCATGGACAGTGTAATTTAGGGATGTTTGATTAGTTGTTTTATGTTTTCTGAAAGTGAAAGTTATGTAAAGTGCATCATTTGAATAAATCTGAATGGTTAGGCTAGTTTTGTTATTCTCTTTTAGTTTTAAATAATTAAATTTTATTAAAAACTCTAAAATTCTAAAGCTAGTCCTTGTGGGTTCGACCCGTAATTACATAGCTATACTCCAATAGCACGTGCACTTGCAAAACATCAACAGCCACTTAGAGCCACATGATTGGAGCATCCATTCAAGCAACTTTTGTATGTTAAAAGTGTGATTTTTAAGGGATTTTGTGAGATTAATGTAAAAGATAAGATGATCATGCATTAAGGGGCCCATCAAGAGATAAAAAACAACTTTCCTAACTCATTTCCCATTCCTAATCAACCATTGATCATAGGGTTCCATGTTTTCAAGTCAAGAAAGGAGTCACCATCTAAAAGGATGATTCCCCTTCCAAAATTAGTAACCAGCCAAACCCATCACCTCCTATCTCTCTTCTGTCATCTTTGTGATATCATTCCTACCTAAATTTCCTCCTCCAAAACTCCTCCTAACCTTCCTCATTCAATACCCTAATCCTAGAGCTATTTTCCTCATGGATTCACTCTTTCCTATGTTAAGAACCACTCAACTAAATATACCACCACAACTCATACGAATTTTCCAACTAGAGGTGGGTGCAATGCCTTAAAACATAGTTTCCTTTGGTACTTTGTTGCAGCTAGACTTTGGGACTTCTTTGATGAATTTCTTACTTTGATTTTCTAGTTATTATCTTAGTTAATTGCTCTCCAATTATGATTAGCACTTTACTTGTTTTGATTTAGTTTTATTGATCTACGATTTTCTTGTTTTGTTACTTAGATTACATGCAACTTTCTAGCCTTCAATACCCCTCCTTTCTTGCTTCAATACCTTAGTTTTTCTTTATTATTCAACCAAGATTTAAGTTAGCTATTCTCTTATAGTGACAGCCAAGAGAATAATTAGCTTACAAATTGGAAATCCCCTCTTGAATTCCAAGTATTTTTTTCTTGTTCACCACTATAGTTTAAGTCCACTTTCCCTTAGCTAATTCACCCTTTTAGTCTTCTTTTCTCTCATTTTATTTTTGAGTTTTCTTTGCATATCATCATAACTTAAATTGGGAGCTTTAAATTGAAGTTTTGTTGTAGTTTAGATTTAGTTTTGCAAGCTTGAATAGTACTCAATTTTCAGAATTTGTAGACATTTTTATTTGGATAATTTTGGAAGTGAATCAATAAAGTTCTTTAAGATTTCTTGTTATGGAATGTTTCTTCTATCAAAGTGCTTTGGATCTGGGTTGTTTTCTTACATAAATGTTATGGTTTTAATTTCTTTCTTATGCTTGAATTGTTTGATGCTCTTAAGTAGTTGAAATCTAGAATTTTCTCCCCTTAATATTTGCTTAAATCCTTAGAAACCCATTTAGCTTTTCATGTTGTTTATTAGATTCATTAATTAGTTTGAATGATAGTTAACTTCATATTCCTCAATTCTTTTCACTTTTGCACCTTAAAACCATGCACATAATCCATGGATCATGTGCATGTTACTAGGTCACTTTTCTTTTTGGTTTTTGCTTAGTTTAGTTATAGTCTTATTTTGGCAGTAGTTAATTCATTGTTTACATCTTAGTTTAGGTTTAAAAAGTTTTCTTTTTGAATTTTAGAAAGTTTTACTCTGAGAAAGTGTAGGTTAGGAAAGTTTCATTTTTAGTGGTTTTCTTTAATTTAAGTTTCTTAATTTGATTCATTCTAATTTTGCATTAATTTCTTTTGTTAAATGCATACTAATTAGGTTAGTTTCTAATTTCATTACTTAGTCTTAATTTTGGTAAGTTTCCTTTAATTCTAGTTGTTAATTTCATACATCTCTCTTTTATGCACTTTTAATTTGCTGATTCAACCAAAACAATCTCTCTCTTTGATTGAAGTTAATTCATCTAGATAGAATCCAACCCATTGCAAATCTGTAAGATTCCTCGTGGGATCGACCTCACCTGCGTGAAAATACTACATTGATTTGTGTGCTTGTGAGTAATGTTAAAGCTACACCAAAAACCAGAACTATGTCCCATATAGGTGGGATTCATGTTGCAAAAGTAATTCCAAAAAAATCATATCACTACACAAAACCTTGAAAAATAGCACAAGTCAACTAAAGTTGGTTAGGTGGGTTAGATCAATTGCCACAAGTCAACAGAATTCTCTAAATAATTGAAAAACTTTTGAAATGGTCCCAACATATTGATGCCCCAACTTTTTTCCTAATGAATCATAAGTTTCTATAGTTTTCAATTGAAACAAATTTTTAAGAAATTAATATGATTTTACCTAATAGAATTTAAATTTCCTAAATAATTTGCCAAATTCTGAAATAGTATTTATAAACCTTACATTAGAGTCTTTTGATCCTTTTTCCAAGTTTCTATGCAAGAGAGACTATTTATTTATGATAAAAAAAGGACAAACTTGAGGGTGCAATTAAGTGGCTTTTAGTCTTAAGAATATCTTCAGCTTTTTCTTCTTTCACTTTGAACATCAATTCACAAATATAGTGCATTTATCAAATTGATTCAGTTTAACTCCGCCAATGATGGTCCCAAGCCCGGATGAAAAAGGAGGAGGGTCCTACGTCAAGTGCCAGCCGGCAGGGGAGAAGTTGAAGATGATTTTGTTATTTCTTTCTTACAAATGAATATGCATTTGTATATTAGTTTGTGAGGAAGAAATGAAAATCATCTCCCTCTTCTTAAAATATGGCAACCCTTGCGTCAAGTAGCCAGCCGGCAAGGGTCAAGCTGAAGATGGTTTTGTTATTTCTTTTCTGCTTGCAAATAAATATATATTAGTTTGTAAGGAAGAAATGAAAATCATCTTCAGCTTTTAAAAAACACGGCATTAGATCCTGGGTGCAATGAAAAATAGGTAAGGGCTGCTAGGGTGTTCTCCCAGAAGCAACGCGCTGCATCGAATCCCGGGTGTAGTGAAAAATAGGCAAGGGCTGCTAGGGCGTTCTCCCAGAAGTGACACGCTACATTGGACCCCAGGTGTAGTAAAAAATGGGCAAGGGCTGCTAGAGCATCCCCTCGGAAGCGACGCACTGCATCAGAACCGAGGTGCAGTGAAAAGTGGACATGGGTTCATACCATGGAAGTCGAGAAAGGCAATAGTAAATAGGGTATCTCCCCAACATAAGATTCGTATCACCACATGGAATATAGGGACACTAACTGGCAAGAGTTTGGAGTTAGTAGATGCGATAAAACGTAGGAGAGTCAACATCGCTTGTATCCAAGAAACCAAGTGGAAAGGGGCTAAAGCAAGAGAAATAGATGGGTATAAATTATGGTACGTAGGAAAAGAAAATAATAGAAATGGCGTAGGAATAATAGTGGATAAGGAATTAAAGGATAAAGTTGTGGATATTAAAAGAATCAGCGATAGAATTATAATAATAATAATTGTTCTAGGAGAGCAGATTATAAATGTTATAAGTGCATACGCACCACAAGTAGGGTTACAAGAGATAATCAAAAAATGGTTTTGGGAAGATATGGAGGGAGTCATGCAAGAAATTCCCAACACTGAGGGGATATTTATAGATGCAGACTTAAATGGTCATGTAGGAAAAGATAAGGAAGGATATGATAGAATACACGGAGGATAAGGTATAGGTGAACGAAATGAGATGGGGGAGAATATCCTCAATTTTGCTTTATCATATAACCTATCCATTGCAAATATACTCTTTAAGAAGAGGGATGAACATTTAATTACCTTTAAAAGTGGACTTCATAAAAGCCAAATAAACTTTTTTCTACTTAGGAATAATGAACAATCTACATATAAGGATTGTAAGGTGATACCTAGTGAGAGTTTGACCTCACAACATAGGTTAATGGTTATGGATATCCATATCAAAAGATGGAGTAAAAGAACTAAACTTAATACACATCCAAAAACTAAGTGGTGGAACTTAAAAGGAGAGAAAATAACCTCCTTCAAAAATAAGTTGATGGTAGAAGGAAAGTGGAACTATGAAACAGAAGTAAATACTATGTGGACTAATATGGCTGAGTGCATTAAGAAAATGGCAAAAGATGTCTTAGGAGTTTTTAAAGGTAAAAGGGCATTAGCAAAGGAAACATGGTGGTGGAGTGAAACAGTTCAAAAAGTTATTAAAGAAAAACGGATGCATTTTAAAGCATGACAGAAGATTAGAAATAATGAAAACTATGAACAATATAAGAATACTAAAAACGTTGTTAAGAGAATAGTAAGTGAGGCTAAACTTAAAGCATGTGATGAGTTCTACAATAGACTAGGAACAAGAGAAAGTGAGAAAGATGTGTTTAAACTTGCAAAAGTAAGAGAACATAAGGGTAAGGACTTAGATCATGTTAGGTGTATTAGAAGCAATGATCAATGGGTATTAGTCAAAGATGATGAGATCAAACAAAGGTGGGAAACATACTTTCAAAAATTGTTAAATGACAATGGCCCTGAGAATATAGAGATTGAAAATACTATAAATCAAAATAACATTGGATATTATAGGTATGAACGTAGGATTAGAATACCTAAAGTAAAAGAAGCCTTGAAAAGGATGAAATCAAGAAAGGCCATAGGGCCTGATGGTATACCAATAGAGGTTTGGAAGCATATGGGAGATATTGGGTTAGTTTGGTTGACCAAGTTGTTTAACAAGATTATAAAATCAAAGAAAATGCCTGATGAGTGGAGGAAAAGCTCTATTGTACCAATCTATAAGAATAAAGGAGACATACAGAGTTGCACTAATTATCAAGGGATCAAACTTATGAGCCACACTATGAAACTTTTTGAAAGAGTGATTGAGAAGAGGCTACGACATGAAACAAGTGTATCGGAGAATCAGTTTGGTTTCATGCCTGGGAGGTCTACCATTGAGGCTATTTTCTTACTAAGACAATTAGTAGAGAAATATAGGGAGAGGAGGAAAGACCTCCACATGGTTTTTATCGATTTAGAGAAAGCTTATGATAGAGTCCCTAGAGAGTTAATATGGAGAGTTGGCTGGTAAAGGGGTTTCGCAAGGATACATAGACATAATTAAAGATATGTACGAGGAAGCGGTAACAAATGTTAAGACCACTAGTGGTGTGACTGGTGATTTTCTTGTCACTATAGGATTGCACCAAGGATTGGCATTGAGTCTATACCTTTTCACATTGGTTATGGATGAGCTAACAAAACATTTGCACGAGGAAATTCCCTAGTGCATGTTATTTGCAGATGATATAGTCGTACTTGATGAGACAAAGGAGGGTGTAAATATAAAGCTAGAATTATGGAGAGAAGCATTAGAATCTGAAGGATTTAAAATTAGTAGAACTAAGACAGAATATATGGAATGTAATTTTAGCAAGGAGAGTAAGAGTAGAACACCAGTCAAGATTGATAACCAAGAAGTCCCTGTCAAAGACCACTTTCGGTACTTAGGATCAATGATTCATGAGAGTGGAGAGATTGAGAAGGAGGTTATCCAGAGAATTCAAGTGGGTTGGAACAAATGGAGATGTGCATCTAGAGTTTTGTGTAATCGACGGGTGCCACTCAAGCTAAAAGAAAAATTCTATAGGATAGCCATAAGGCCGGGCATGCTCTATGGATCAGAATGTTGGGCAGTTAAGGAACATCATACTCATAGGATGAGCGTCGCAGAAATGAGGATGTTGAGATGGATGACTGGTAAGACAAGAAAAGATAGAATTCGAAATGAAAATATTCGAGGAAATTTAGGAATAGCACCAATAGGTAATAAGATGAGGGAGATTAGACTTAGATGGTTTGGACATGTTCAAAGGAGACCAACAATGGCACAGGTTAGAAGAAGTGAGGCAATACAAGTAGAAAGTTTTAAAAGGGCAAGGGGAAGGCCCAAAAGAACATGGATAGAAGTGGTGAGGAAAGATTTAAAAACTTTGGGACTTAATGAAGACATGATATTTAATAGAGTGGAATGAAGGAATGAGATTCATGTCGCCGACCCCTATTTGGGATAAGGTCTTGATGATGATGATGATGATGATGATGATGATGATGATGATGATGATGATCAAATTGATTCTCTTTAGAATAGAGTGGCATAGGTAAGGGGTACCTTCAAGTTGGTATTATAGCAAAGTATACCTATTCCATGATCTAGTCACTCATTGTTATGTATGAATTTCCTAATAGGATAAAACTCACAAAAGAGAGTTTCCTTCGTTTCTTAAATTTGACTATATGGGGAGTGTAGGTTTTCCTCTCAATATATATGAAAAGTGGAAAACCCAGAAATAGGGTGAGACAGATAGCTCCTGAGTTTTTTTATGGTGCACAATTTGGAGAAAAGCCATAGCTAGAAACAAGGTTGAGAGAACAATAGAAGCCTTGGGACTTTGTGTTCGCCACTTGTGGTTATGGTTTGTTCTCAACTATTTCTCTTATAACCTCTGTTGTATTCCCTGATATTAATGAAAACTATATTTTGGTTGTGCTGTAAATGTAAGCATATTGTCGAACTACGCTTATTCTCTTTGCTTTTAGACCTTAATTTAGGGTTGCCCATAACAAACTAGTATCAGAGCCCTAGCTAGGTTTAAGATGGCTTTGAAGATTTGGAAGTTTTCTAATGGGAAGTTTGAAGTAGAGAGATTCAATGGAAAGATTGGTGACTTCAGCAGTTGGACGTAAGCAATTCCTTCCTCCACAGCCGTCGTCGTGAATTACATGCAACAAGCACATGCCTACGAAAGATCCTCAACGATCACATTATGCCTATAGGCTAGACAAGGGGATCTATAATTTTAAACAAGCCCTAAAAGGGCTTGTACCATCACTTTAGCACTGCTCTCAAATATCATGTTCTCAGGAGCTCTAGTGACTCGAGCCTCTTCTGTCGGTATAATTCTAGTAGCTGTATCATCCTACTGTTATACGGGGACTCGCAAGGAATTTGTAATCGCATTCATTTCCTGTCCAACGACTTTGACGTGTAAGATCTCGGGCATTTACATCTTTTTCTAGGTATTGAGGTACATTGCACCACCACTTCTCTTGCTTTCACGCAGTCCAATTATGCCCTATCATTTCAAGCATCCACAGATCTCACCATTCAACCTTACAGGGATGCCGATTGGGCTTGCTCACCTGATGACACGAGATCTGCAAAAGGAAACAACCAACAGTCTCCCGTTCAAGTACGGAGGCTGAATATCGAGACTTAGCCTCAATTGCTGCTGACATGGTTTGGGTCGAGTTCTTCCTAAGAGATTCCAAAATTCCTTACCACAAGCCTCTTCTAATACATTGTGATAACATTAGCGCCATCTATATGGTAGCTAATCCGATAGTCCATGCTCGAACAAAACACCGTGGATTATCATTTTGTTCCAGAGAGATCAGCTAAAGGACTACCCAAAGTCTCCTTTATTGCTACAAAGATCAGCCAGCAGATGGTTTCACCAAAGACGTTTCCATTAGACGTTTTCATTGATTCCAAAACAAACTCATTCTGCTCGACGCTGCATTTGAGTGTAAAACTATAAGATTGTATCGTACCAGCCTAGCTTTCTATCTTAAAACCTTCGACTTGGCTAAAGCATCTTAATAAAATTGTTTTATTTGATTTCTCTACATGTTAAACCTAAAGGAAACATAAATATAACAATGCTAGGATTGTGTAAAGCTACATTATCAAGTTGGATTTCTCCTTTTCATTATTCCTAAGTCATCTTGTTTCAGAAAGATGACGATTATTGATTATTTTTCCCAATTGGGACTGTTACGGGTTGAACTTCTCCTCTCATTGAACTTCGTATTTCTTACTCTTTATTAATGTCATATCAAAGACTCAGTTTTGAATTCTTGGACTAGAGAGTAGGCTACTTGGAAGATCTAGCAGTGGAGCTGTCTTTTGCCATAAATTGCAAACAATATAACCTTCCACATTTCCAATATTGCAAATTTGTGCACGAGAACTCTGCGAAATTTCAGGTAGCGATGAAGGACGTGGGTTCAGAACTAGAACACCCAATTAAAATTTGCGGCTGGATGAATTTTAGCGTTCTTTGTTTCATTTGCTAGCTGCAACAGAAGATCAAAAAACTAGAAATGATGGATGAAGACGAGTTTTAAAAATATAAAATTCCAAACAAACATCTACACTAATATAATCCCTTACAGGATACATACAACCTTGTGCTCTAATTAGTCTTTCTATACTAAACTTTCGGGAGGACAGGTGAAAACCAACTAATGTACACAGCACAAAGTACAGCTGGAGAAAAAAATTAACAGCTACATACAAAGGTAAATCATCTCTGGAGCTGCTCTGCAGCTGCGTTGCTATTGGTGGATGGAGCTGCCGTTCTGCCATTTGCTACACCATTGTCGACAGGCGCTGCCACTCCCCACTTACCCTCAGATTCTGAGGGTTCCAACACTTTGACTGCCCCATCGGTCATCCCGATCGCGAATTGATTAGGCTCTTGTGGATGCGCTGCAACTACAAGAGGGTACACTGCCTGGTTGCTGCTAGAACAGAGAGCGTATTTAATACTGGAAGATTAACAAATTGTAGCCTCAATTACCAGCACAAGAGAACATATCTAAACTTGCCGAGGTGTTGAATCATGCAAGCCAACATTCAGAGTACAGCATGTCGCAATAGACGGACAAAGCACTTATTGACCTTAACATACAAGGATCATAACAGAATTGACTTCCCGAGGACGTAGAAATTCATGATTTTTGTTAAATAGAAATTAGAAAAGCAAGAGATTATGAACTGATAGTAATTGAGGTAGTCACGACAACATTTAAAATAAGCAGTCACATTTGGATCTGCTCATAACCATTCCGCAACAGAAACAGGGTCTAAAAGCAAAATAAAAAAATTAAAGAGCCACAGGAGGAATTAAAATTTAACTTCCATAAAGTAGCATGATATCTGAAGATAGGAGAAGAAATTGGGTAAACCATGATCAACCAAATGAAAATCTGATGATAACAACGAAGGTTGTTGGCATGAACACTGCTCTGCAGTAGCCTGCACACCACTATGGGGCATATTTGACAGTTTTGCGCCACCTGCTTGTGGGGCCCATAGACCCCCTCACATGAAAGAAAACCCCAAAGCTCAATTCCGTTTACTCTTTGAGACTCGATGAAAAGAGAATGGGCAGCTCAACAGTCTCATCGTCTATGTAGGCGAAGAGTTCTTTTAATTCCTGAAGGAGTATTTAGAAATGAAGATTCATGGTTACATTTTCTCCAAAAGCATCAAAAATTTTCACTACAACCCCACTTGTTCTTTTTGGTTTCACAATAAATCGGCTACAAGAATGGTAAGTCTTTTTTAATTTTGATAAATCAAAGAAAACGAATTTTGGTATTTAAAAGAATCAAAATGGGTTTTGGGGTTTGCTGCAGGTTTTCTGCTTCCAGCAAGTGGTTAGTGGATCCCACAGGCAGCAGGACGAAAGTGTCATATACACCCTAGCTAGGCTATTGCAGAGTGATGTCCATATCACCAGTCTTAAATAAAAAACACAAAATACAATATATATTTGGACACAAGAACTGAATAATCATGACCAAATGTGCTGATTAATTTCCAAAGAGATCAATAAAGTTGCAGTTTGGTGCAACACGCACTTATCCTTTTAAAAACTCTGTCTTAACCGGAGTCTTATAAGGATTCAAATGTATTATTCAGAGGACCAAAAAATAAAATAAAAAAATCAAGCAGTGGCGATCATGATAAAGAAAAGGTCTGTCATCAAACTTTCAAGAAATATAAGACATCTCAAATTATAAAACCCTTGGAAAGAAAATCATCAACAATTTGAATTCAAACAACAGTAAGCAGTCGTTTACTATAAATCACCTGTTTGTCACTGTAGGAGACAAGTATGCAGATGGGGCTATGCAGCATCTTAGTCTCAAGCTATCAGCGTCAAAAACCCCAATATTGCCATCAGAAAAGGTAGCATAAACCAGCTGGCTATTGCAAGAATAAACTGCATAAGATATAGGTGCAGATAGAGTATCTTGCGGCACCCACTGCAATGAAAGGATCCATGAAGTTTTAGTTATAAGTGATGACAATGACATCAAGCTGAGATCAGTAGTAATAACTCGTACTATACCTGCTGCAGGCGTTCCATCTTGGCAGCATCATAAATTGCTAGTTGTGTTTCATGGAATACTAACAACCGAATTTGGTCTGAATGGAACTGAACCTTAGTATCCCCTGCAGGAGCCTTCCCTGAAGGTATTTGAATTGCAATAGATCTCCTCTTTTCCCACGTATCAGTGTTCCACATGCAAAGCTGCAGAAGATAACAGTAAACTCCTGAAAGTAACCTATCATGTCAACTTGAAAATATGGAAAATACACCCTAATGAAGCCACCCTTACACTCCCATTTGAAGATTCAAAATCAAGTTGAGGGAATGAGGTAACTTTGAAAGGAAAAGGAACTAAAGAACATACAAATAGATTATTAGAGATGAGGGCTATCTGCATATAAGCAGATATGTATATCATAAAGAGCATCTGAGCAGTTAGATGAGACTCTGCAGATGAGAATATGCATATAATAAAGAACATCTCAACAGATAAGAACTTTGAGCCATTAACAGGAAAGGAAAAAGTTTTTAATGTGAGACATCTATTTCAGAAAAGAAGAGTTAAGTTTGAAATGCACAATCTGATGCATAAGGGTTTAGAGTTTTTTATCGTTACCAAAGTCTTCCCAAAGGCTCGGCTATATGCATATACAAGTGTTTGAGCATCATGAATAACATCTGGGAAGATAAAAATTTTGACCTATAAACAAAAAGGCAAGTTCTTAATGCAAAAAATTATAATATCGAAACAAAGAGTAAGGTTTTACAAACACGGCTTCGAACTTGCATGTAGTTATTTAGGCCAGTTTGGTTAGAGGGAAATGCATGAAAACAAAGCAAAAAAAGAAAAATCATTTTCCAACCCTACAATTCACACTTTTTGGCTTCATATAGAAATCTAGTTCCACCTGGAAATCAAACCCTGATTACTTTGGGGTAACATTCCCCTTTAAATCATGAAATCTCAATTTGATGGTAATCTAGAAAGTGTAGGGAACTTGCGGAAAACAGGAAATGGAAATGGCTTTCCTCAAAAACACATTTTCAGCCCAAATACTTTCTTTCTGCCAAACAGGCTTAAGTGCTTGATTAAGTTACTCTAAGATTGGTTGCTCCTCATCCAGGCTGCAGAGAAAGAACCCATTTGTCTACTCCTTTCAGTGATTCGTGCAGATACAAATACACTTTTTTGGAGAATGTTAATAGATCACTTGGAAGACCCTCTAGAGGCTTAAGAATAACTCGGCCACTTGGGCTTTAGCACAAGGATCTAGGGTTCTATCTACTTCAGTTCTTCAGATAACTGAAAGACATTCTGGTAGTCAAAAGTACAAGGTCAACCTTTACGAATCATCCTCCTCCATAGGTAGCTTTTATAAATGAGAAGGGTGAGGTGATTATTGCACTCATGGGCCAATCAGGACTAAAGATTCCAATGAACCTAAGGCTTGCTGCAGACCAACCTAACACTACAACAAGGGAAAAATAGGAAAGATGAATAACTGAAATTGACATGAAAGCAGGAGTTTTGTATGTTTAAAATTCCCAATGTAACAAATTTAGAAGCTCACTCTCAGTTTGAAGTATTTAGTGTAACCAAAATATGCACTAAGATAATTCTTTCAAATCTAGTCTGGACTTCGAATTGACCTCCATACTCAAGAGAGTTCGGAATAAAAGGGCAAGCATGTAGTCTCTGCTAGTGATTATTAGGATACTGAAGTTTATGAAAGTGGGTTTATTTTTATCCTAATTATCTGTTTGTTCTTCTTCCAACACATCATACTTTCTGTCATATCTCTTATTGAGGCCTCATATGGTTTTATTCCAACTTCCAATTTAAGCTAAAACCTTGTTACTGGTTTTCCATTCTGCTGCACCGAGAGAATTCTAATCTAATCATATATTTTTCTAAAGCATATCACAGGCAACTTAATGGATGGGAAGCAATTCAACTTTAAAATAATTGAGTGGAAGACTAGAAAAAGTGATGGTCAGCAGAGATTAGCTAACTTGGTAAGTGTGATGACTAATGAAGCTTATTTTTCTGACATTTATTGGGTGACCAATGTGTTTGGGCATTATCTCACCAAAGAAGGAACCAGTAGGCAGTCATGTGTAGTTGCGTCGTCAATTCTGTTGGTATAATCTTTCATTGCTAAGGAGAAAAACTCCGCCAATGCTGGTCCCTAGCCTAGATGAAAAAGGAGGAGGGTCTTGCGTCAGGTGCCAGCTGGCAAGGAAGAAGTTGAAGATGATTTTGTTATTTCTTTCCTACTTGCAAATGAACATACATTTGTATATTAGTTTATAAGTAAGAAATGAAAATCATCTCCAGCTTCTTAAAAGTATGGCAACCTTAGCATGACATGAATCGAAAACTGACATTCCCTCATGCTAGGCCATTCCCCATAAACAACGCACTGCATCGGATCCCAAGTGCGGTGAAAAATGGGTAAGGGTTGCTAGGGCGTTCCCCCAAAAGCGACATTACATTGGATCCCGGGTATAGTGGAAAATAGGCAAGGGCTGCTAAAGTGTCCCCTCGGAAGCGACACGCTACATCAGAACCCAGGTGCAGTACAAAGTGGGCATGGGTTCATATCGTGGAGGTCGAGAATTGCGCAGATATATAGGGTATTGCAAGAGCATAAAATTCGTATCACCACATGGAATATAGGGATATTAACAGGTAAGAGTTTGGAGTTAGTAGATATGATGAAACGTATGAGAGTAAACATCGCTTGTATTCGAGAAACCAAGTGGAAAGGGTCGAAAACTAGAGAAATCGATGGGTATAAACTCTAGTATGTAGGAAAGGATATACAGAAAGGGCATAGGAATAATAGTGGATAAAGAATTAAAGGATAAAGTTGTGGACATTAAAAGAATCAGTGATAGAATTATCATAATAAAACTTGTTCTAGTAGAGCAGATCATAAACGTTATAGGTGCATACACACCACACGTAGGGTTAGAAGATATAATTAAGAGACAATTTTGAGAAGATATGGAGGGAGTCATGTAAGAAATTCCCAACACTTAAGGGATATTTATAGGAACAGACTTAAATGGCCATGTAAGAAAAGACAAGAAAGGATATGATAGGACACATAGGGGGTATAGTATAGGAGAGTGAAATGAGATGGGGCAAACTATCCTCAATTTTGCTTTTTCATATAACCTGGCCATTGCAAATACATTCTTTAAGAAGAGGGATGAGCACTTAATAACTTTTAAAAGTGGACTTCATAAAAGCCAAGTAGACTTTTTTCTTCTTAGGAGTATTGAAAGAGAAATGTGTAAGGATTGTAAGGTGACTGAGTCCATTAAGAAAGTAGCAAAAGATGTCTTAGGAGTATCTAAATGTAAAAGGCAATTAGTAAAGGAAACATGATGGTGGAGTGAAACAATGCAAAAAGTTATCAAAGAAAAACAGATATGTTTTAAAGCATGGAAAAAGACTCAAAATAATGAAAACTATGAATAGTATAAGAATGCTAAAGAGGTTGCTAAGAGAATTGTAAGTGAGGCTAAACTTAAGGCATATGATGACCTCTATAATAGACTAGGAATAAAAGAAGGTGAGAAAGATGTGTTTAACTTCGCAAAAGTAAGAGAATAGATGGGTAAGGACTTATATCATGTTAGGTGCATTACAAGTGATGATCAAAGGATACTAATCAAAGATGACGAGATCAAACAAAGCTGGGAAACTTACTTCCAAAAATTGTTAAATGACAAAAGCTTTGAGAATATAGGGATTGAAAATACTGTAAACCTAAATAAAGTTAGACATTATAGATATGAACGTAAGATTAAAATACTTGAAGTGAAAGAAGCCTTGAAAAAGATGAAATCAGGAAAGGCCATAGGGCCTGATGGTATACCAATAGAGGTTAGGAAGCATAAGGGAGATATTGGAGTAGTTTGGTTGACAAAGTTGTTTAACAAGATCATAAAATCAAAGAAAATGCCGGATGAATGGAGGAAAAGCTCTATTGTACCAATTTATAAGAATAAAAGAGGCATACAGAGTTGCACTAATTATTGAGAGATCAAACTTATGAGCCACACTATGAAACTTTTTGAAAGAGTGATCGATAAGAGGCTACGGCATGAGACAAGTGTATCAGAGAACCAGTTTGGTTTCATGCCTAGGAGGTCTACCATGGAAGCTATTTTCTTACTAAGACAATTGATAAAGTAATATAGGGAGAGGAGAAAAGACCTCCACATGATCTTTATTGACTTGGAGTAAGCTTATGATAGAGTCTCTAAAGAGTTAATATGGAGGGTGCTGGGCAAGAAAGGGGTTTCGCAAGAGTATATAGACATAATTAAAGATATGTATGAGGGAGCGGTAACAAATGTTAAGACCACCAGTGGCAAGACCGGTAATTTTACTGTCACTGTAAGATTGCATTAAGGATTAGCATTGAGCCCATACCGTTTCACGTTGGTTATTGATGAGTTAACAAAACATTTGCACGAGGAGATTTCATGATGGATGCCATTTGCAAATGATATAGTTTTACTTGATGACACAATGGCATAAACACAAAGCTAAAGTTATGGAGAGAAGCATTAGAATCTAAAGGATTTAAAATCAGCTGAACTAAGACAGAATATATGGAATGTAATTTTAGCAAGGAGAGAAGTAAGAGTGGAACACCAATTAAGATTGACAACCAAGAAGTCCCCGTAAAAGTACACTTTCAGTACTTAGGATCAATGATTCATAAGAGTGGAGAGATTGAGAGGGAGGTTACCTAGAGAATTCAAGTGGGTTGGAACAAATAGAGATGTGCATTTGGAGTTTTGTGTCATCGACGGGTGCCACTCAAACTAAAAGGAAAATTCTATAGGATGGCCATAAGGCCGGCCATGCTTTATGGATTAGAGTGTTGGGCAGTTAAGGAACATCATGTTCATAGGATGAGCATCGCAGAAATGAGGATGTTGAGATGGATGAGTGGCAAGACAAGAAAGGACAAAACTAAGAATGAAAACATTAGAGGAAACTTAGGGATAGCACTAATAGGTAACAAGTTAAGGAGATTAGACTTGGATGGTTTGAATATGTCCAAAGGAGACCGAAAACAACACCAGTTAGAAAGAGTGAGGCAATGTAAATAGAAGGTTCTAAAAGATTTTGAAACTTTGAAACTTAATGAAGCCATGTACTTAATAGTGAGGAGTGGAGGAATAAGATTCATGTGGCCAACCCCTAATTGGGATAAGGTCTTGATGATGATGTTAAGGAGAAAAAATAGAAAAAGGAAAAAAAATCTTTGTTACTGCATAAAAAATGCAAATGATAGAAAAAAGGATACACAATACAGCTCAAAGCTAGCACTCATGCCAAAGTTTTTGGACCAACTTCAAGGGTTACAACAACTTTTAAGCTATCAAATAATACTAAACTACTGACAACACAGTTCAAAATTTTTGAACCTGAGAATTAAGAGAGACTGCAGATAAGATATTATATAACGAATAGCATCATTGCAAAACCAGATCCAGAATATCAATAAAAGAGAGAGAGATATCGACAACTCAGCAGCAAACTATCACATGGTTAGTACAAATTTTAACACATAACTATTTCTTAAAAACCTTTTCCAACAGTCGTTACAAAGAAAACATAATAACATTCACACTGTTTCCAATAAGTGGCTCTGTTATTGGATGTTTACTAAGACATATCAGTTCAGAATATGTCTGACTCAGAGCTGCTTACATGCAGTCGAGAAACTGCCTCCTCTGATATAAGGTGTGGCTTTTCAGGCAGCTCTCAGGAGATCACCTGCAGCTAAAGCATTTGATTATTAGGCTCTCCTGTGCAAATGCATAGAAGAGCATGACTGCGCTTGGCTAGGAGAATATAGAAAAATAGAAGTGGAAAAAGGAAGAAACAAAGAAAAAAAAAAATAAGTAAAAGACTCTTTTCCAAATTTAGGCAACATGAAGCAACAATCTTCAAGACAACTTCTAATCATGATTAAAATGAGAGAACAATGTTGAGGCCTATGGAAGGACAGACTAGCAAAGAAAGGCATTGGCAGCTCACCTGAGCATCGGCACCCGATGAAACAAGAATGTTTAGGTTATTGGAGAAAGCCAAACCAGTTATGCGCTTCTGATGACCTCTCAGTTTTGTTTTTACCTAGAAGAGAAGGCAAAATTATTACTTGCTATTCAGAGAGTAATCCAAATCCCTATATAAACTTTGTTACAGAAGCAAGAGATTACCTCATCCACTCTAACATTGTAAATGTGGATGGTTGAGTCCTCCATTCCAATTGCTATGATGTTGTTATCTTGTGGATGAAATGCTAAGAATGTTGAAGCTGGTGGCGGTGGCATGAATGTGGTCATCACCTGAAAATAATATAATTGGCACACTCAGCCGTCCAAAGGACATTCAAAAACCTTACAGCCTATAGAACAGCAGTACTACTTACCTTGAATGTCATCATGTTGAACAATGACACTTTCCCACCACATGCGGACATTACATACGAGTCATTCTTTGAGAGTGCTATGCATGGGACAGCTTTTTCTGGGTCAGTATCTGAGATATCATTTGTCATAAGAAGACCACTGTTTGGTTGCCAATGCTGTGGAACAACACTGGCAGTGGCCTTTAACCCACAACAGAATCAGAATGTCTCCTTAAATGGAGCATGTGCAGTAGCTCTTAAAAATGAGTTTGAGCATAACAAGCATAGAATTTACCATCACCTTGCCACTTGGATTTTGCTCACTGCGACTCCACTTCCATAGCCTCTGAATGGCATTTGACCCAAGGGCCAACAAGCCAACACCAGAATTGGTGTACAGAAGTCTAGCAACCTGATCTAAATGGGGTCAAAACACAGATGAAATTAGATAATCCAAAGCAGAAATAGTGAACAGAAGTGCACCTTGCTGGGAGGATCTGTGCTGCCTGGCATAGTAACAACTCGACATTGAATGGGCTCCACAACTTCAGCCAACTCCCAGGGTTTGGATTTATCAGCTACATCTTCTGAAGCTCTCAACTTTTCAACACTTCTTGCAGTAGGATCAACCCCATTCTACAAACAGATGAAAATTATATATCACAGAAAGTTAGTAATGCTAGCTCTGGGTATGCTGGACCACAGATGTATCTCAATTATCTAGAAAATGATGTGCCACTTGCTTAGTTGTTAAACTGTTCCTATAGATGTTCCCATGCCTATGCTGGATCGGAGATGTTTCTCAATTATCTAGGAAATGAAGTGCCATTAGCTTAGTCGTTAATTCTGTTCCTATAGATGTTCCCCTTCTTTCTAGAATTAAAGGTTTGGTTTGAGGCCTGTTTCAGAGTTCCACTTATGAAAAGATGAGACAAATTTCTAGTCTAGAAACTAAAAGTTTCAAAATTGCAGAGCTAGAAAAATATGATAAAAGGAACATAAAATTAATACAAAATACAACTACATTTTTTAGACATCCTCTATGGATATCAGGCTAAAATCTATCTGACATAAATACACACACCTTGCAAGAAGAGGTCTTTGTTATTTCTTAAGCTCAACATTAGCCTTGTAATGATTTTTTTACTGATAAGACACGGAAGGACATCTAAGCTTTCCAGGGAAAATGATATAAGAATTTTAAATAGTTACTAACCACAGATTCGAGCAACAAAATGGGATAACATGGAATGACAAGAACTGGAACAGTTGGAATTCCCAACATTGACTGGGACACGAGCTGACTTTTCAGTAAAATTTCTGCTCTGGTTTTGTAGATGGAACAGAAACAAACTGATAACTAAGACTTTTCTGACCTGTTTAGTCCGGTGTTTCAAGCCAACATAGCAGATCATGCCATAAGTAAGCAGCAGCTAATGCATCATAGGTGACATATAAGTAACTTCAGAGAAAACTGAACAATATTTTTTGACATATACAAGCAGGAACAGCACAGAATCCAACATCTAGCAATCAGAGGCCCGTCAAACAATTAAAGTGGTTGCTTCTAATATGCTATTGCAATCAAAATAGCAGATCAAGTCATAAGATCATGGCAGCTAGTGCATCATGGTTCACACAATATGCGAGTAAATTAGACAAAAGTGAAGATTATTTTTTGACATATACAAACCATAACAGCACAGAATCCAACATCTAGCAATCAGAGGGTCTTTAAACAGTTAAAAGTCGTTGCTTCCGATATGCCAACGCTTCTGGTCAACATCTAGCAACCAGAGGCTAGTTAGACAATTAAAGTGGTTGCTTCTAATATGCCAAGGCTTCTGGTCCAGCAGGAAGCTACTTTATTACTGCAATCAAAATTGCAGATAATGTCATAAGAGCAAAGCAGCTAGTGCATCATAGCCACATAATATGCAAGTAAATGCAGACAAAAGTGAAGAATTTTTCTTGACATATACAGTCCACATCAGCACAGAATCCAACATCTAGCAATCAGAGGCTCTTTAACCAGTTAAAAGTGGTTGTTTCTGATATGCCAAGGCTTCTGGTCAAGCAAGAAGCTACTTTGTTATTGCACTTAAGACAGTTTTAAAAATAACTACACTGGAACTGTTTGAAGTCCTATTTTACGTACAAGAATGGATGATGGCCTTGCAGGGCTTCCTAAGCTCTCCATTCTTGCACTGATGGTTGGAACTACAGCAGCGGCGGATACCTGAACAATGAACACAAAGGAATGCGAATAAAAAAGTTTGTGATTGTCATATCCTAATTTCAGAAACAACCACCTTTATTGGAGAAGGCTCAATTGGAGCTCTAAGTGCTTCAAAAGACCGGCTTTCAGCTGCTTGCAGTGATCTCAGGCCATCAGAATTAGCAAGGATCTTGAAACCATTGTCTGCTGTAGTAACCACAAGTAGATTTCCCTCTTTGTTGAATCTCAAGCGAGGAAGGCTCTGAAGCAATTGAGATGAATGCCAAATATATGCATTAAAAATCACATGATCACATAAAGTAAAATATTGAAAGCTATGCTTGTGGACACGCCTGGATTTGGTTGGGCACACGTTTAAACACACATTACACCTGTTAATACGAATGGATACATGTACTGACACTGCAGGGATGGGCTGTCGTGTGTATTTGTTGATTAACTTTTATTTTTCTGTTTTGATTTTTACATTAAGTTATGAAGATGAGTCACATTTCCTCTTTTATATTACCATTAAATGGTAATAAGCAGGTTTCCTTCATTGGAGTCCCATTGTCTGCTTAAATTTCCTTCGAAGATACAACCCTTGTCCAGTAGTTCCCATGACTTTTATTTCCATTTATGCCTTCTTAGACTGCCAAACTCTCTGTGTCAAGACAAAATTGACTTTCCTTTTATATTTACTTGACTTGCCTTTGTAGTTTATCTTCTCCATATGTTTTTTTTTTTTTTTTTCCTTTTTTGCCCAACTTTTTAGTTTTCTGTTAAAAATGTTAAGAAGTTGAGTTGGAGTTCAACTTTTATGTTATTCTTAAAAGATTATTTGCAGATTTCCATTATAGGAGTCTCATTATATACTTAAATACCCCTTGCACCACCCTATTTCCTGTGCTCCTGTCCGACTTTTTACTCTTTTTCTTTTTCTGGTTCTTTTCACTGTTTAAAAAGGGGAACCTTGGCACAATGGTAGAGTTGTGTGACCTAGAGGTCACAGATTCGAGGCGTGGAAACAACCTCTTGCAAAATGCAAGGTAAGGCTACATGCTATAGACCCTTTGTGGTCCGCCCCTTCCCCAGACCCCACATATGCAGGAGGCTTTGGGCATCACTATTAAAGTTTTTTTTACTGAGGCAGGAAATGTTTTCTTTTCTTATGTAGCCTTTCTAGTTTCTGTTCTTCACACATTTTCCTTCTTCTTTTTGTCATATTCTTCCCAGATTTTCAACCATTTTTAAACTTTAGCTTTGTACAGAACTGTATGGCCAATGCTTAATTATTATGCCAATTATATATTGGTAACTTGAATCTCCTTAACAATTGTTGTTTTTGTTATTATTGTTGTTGTTGTTGCTGTTGTTATAACAATATATTCTTCTTCTTTGACACATTTTTCTTTATTTTCTTTATTTATTGATTTACATGACGTTTCCCTGTAATTGGATGTTGCCAGCCATGGCAGACACCAATCCATGTTGTGTCTCCACACCCATGTTTATGTCCACAGACTTTGTCCACAGGTCATAGTTGAAAGGCTAACCGGAAGTTCGCCCTCAGCATCAATGCTAGTGAGAAGGTTAACATTGTCCATATCCCAGAATTTAATCTGGTTATCGTCACCAACAGCCAGCAAGTGATTCTGTGTAGTATCAAATTGTACAACACCCGCAGACTTTTTCCTAAACCCTGAATATGTCCTCTTTATTGCTCCTTCGCTTTCATTCCATTCAACCAGGAAAGAGTCCCCATCTTTACTGGTCCCACAAGAAAACAGCCTGATTGGTAAAAGGAATAACCACGAGGAATATCAACTGAAAGAACAGATCATCAAACAATGAAATTTAAGTCAACCTCATATCAGGCTGTTACAGTTTACACATCTTACCTACTTCCATCAGCACTATAAAGCATCCTAGTACACCAGTGTCCTGGAGCATCATAGTCAACTCTGGATCCAATGTTGTCGTACAACCATGCCTTAATTTTTCCATCAAGAGCAGTTGAAAAAATAAACTGCAAAAGTAGAATGTAAAACAAAATATTACATGACTGTGGCCCTGTACTACAAAAGATTTAAAAAGTAACTCATAAGTAAACATTTTTCACTCTTCCAACTCAGATCTTAATGCAATTACTCAAAGATGAATCCTTGTAATTCCCTTCTCTTCCTTTTGGCTAAGAAACTTTGCCTGCCACAGGGATGTATCTGAGTTCAAGGCTCTTGCATCTTAACGAGAAAAAAGTAGACTCACTATTTAAGCCTGAAAGCAGTGAGCATACGTTTATTATTGACTGCTGTGGGAAAGGTTTCAGGCACAAGATAAAATTATTTTTAGTAGTATCTTGTGAATTACTAAGTGTTATACTATGTGTCTTTCATTTATTATGTGTTCCTTTTAAGCATCTTGTCAATTACTAAGTGGCCTTATTATTACCTATCTTTCAAAAACAGGGAAAACAGATACAAGACAGAAAAAAGTGTGCTTATATCTGAACAAAATTTCATAGCTTTGGCTAGATGCTTCAGAATTTGATCAGATGTTAAGTCTCTGAACGCCTAATGGAAGTAGAATTCTAATGCTACTGGCAATTTTGGAGCTAGTTTGACTAAAATTTTTCAGCTTGCAGGCATGAGAAAAAGGAAAAGAAATGATGGGATGCTGTGCACACTAAAGCTGCTTGCTTTGGAGCACCTCACTTTTGCATGATGGACCCCACAAATCATTGATCAGACCCATCCATTTGATTTCTATGCCTCTAGATCATTATTGCTCTGAAAATAGCATGGTATAGATGAGCTTAGAATCTAAACAAATTTTCATTTGATCACAGAACATGGATGGTGGGAAACCTCA
Organism: Warburgia ugandensis; assembly: GCA_035236585.1. Classification (NCBI taxonomy): domain Eukaryota; kingdom Viridiplantae; phylum Streptophyta; class Magnoliopsida; order Canellales; family Canellaceae; genus Warburgia; species Warburgia ugandensis. The sequence goes on from CP141126.1 coordinate 84,627,943, forward strand.
TTTAAAGGATCGTCCATATTCAACAAGTAAGAAGCAGAGTTTTCAGATGCTATATTCATTCAATAACCTTGATGTTTGGTATACAAGTGATCCAGAGGCACAGAAATCAGATGGATGGGTCTGATCAAAGATTTGTAGGGACCCATCACGGCCGCCCACAGCTGCTGTACCATCCCATCATTCCTCAAAAAGGAAAAGGTAATATTTTTAGCAGTTAATATTAAATTCAGAGGTACCAATATGAAAATTTTCTTCCTTTCCAGAATACATAAATGAAGCCTCTCTCGACTACAGTAGGAAAAGAACACTAAAAACCAGACAGTATTGGACTCAACTGCTATCATCATACTCCCTAAGAGTTTAGCAGATATAAAACATACAATTTTGAATGAAGAAATGCAATATCTCTTTGCTGAGCCATCAAGAAGTTTGTGTCACACTCAGCAATCACAGTTAGCCTCGAGAAATATTTGACTATATGAGGGGGAGATAGAAATTTTTTGCATAACAGTTTGACATCAGCAGATACACTTCAACATGTTAGATGGGAACTAAAAATTTGGGATTACTTCCATTCCCAGGAAATGGTTGCCCAGAATCTTAGGGTTTTAAAGCGGAGTTCAGGTTGTAGTACACACGCCTGCAAGCCAGCAGTTTGCAAATTTGAGTAAGAATGAGTATTTAAACAATGAAATCATGGGATCTAACAGTTTCTAAGAAGGACCTGAGCAGTAGAGATAGAATCCAATTTTTTATGGGAGTTTGGAAGCTTCAATATAGGCTTTTTGAGAGTTATACTCCACTTAGGATTATTTGCAGGTGACACCTCAAATCTCTAGCATTGAGTAAGGCAGGACATGATAGAGAAGTATACAAAGTAAATGCTGTGAGTCCATTGTAACACATGAATTATTAAAGGCAAATGTTGTCCTTTATATTTTATTTACAGAAACCAAACTACCTGCTAGTTTCTTTCCTCTTCAATATGTACAGTCTCCTCCTTATTCATAAGAAAAAGCTTCAAGGTCCACAAATAGGCTGGAAATCCAAACGAATGGCCCTTACTCCCTACAACTACAAGAACCTGAAATCAAGTAGCTAGAGTTTCAGAAACTAGAAGTTCTGGACTAAAGTTCTAAAACTTCAGCCATTTTGTAAACTAGTGGACCTCCAGAGATATACAACTCAAGATCAGTCCAACAAATTACATGAAGTTTTACAGTGCATTGTCTCCTCGAACCTAAATATACCCATGGCTTCAGTTTCACACTCAAAAATTGCAAATAACAGGACCCTGGATCGTTTCAAGTTGAAATGTCAATCTTTGTTCCGTGATTTGTTTTAAGCAAAGCCTCACAACCAAAAGATCTGGTAGATTCTGTGCTGTGAAATATCTTCCAGAATTCAGATCTTAAGCAGACGAAAAATTCATTCTGAAAGTTTACCTACCCAAAAATAGCAATTCATTGGATTAATTCTTGAGACTCATAACGCAGAGATCAGGAAATTGGGGTTCATTCTCTTCTTTTAACAATATTTTGATGACTTAAGATTTAGGTGAGCTAGTTAGGAATTATTGCTATGACTTTGATGTCTAGAGATCAAAACCCTACCCCAACGTATTTTATGTTTAAGCTAAGGTCCCTTCTACAGAAGTGAAGCTAAAAGGACCTCTCCTGTGCTAAGGTCATGGGTTCGAGGCACTAATGGTTTATGTGTTATCCACATAACCGAGCTTGCCTACAAAAAAATAAATAAATAACATTTTGAAATTTTGTAAACCCTGTCCAAAGATCATTTTGTATGAATAAAAAGAGAAATATTAATATAATTATCAGAAACATTCCTTATTGTTTCAATTGGGAGGAGAATATTGAAAATCCCTTCACCAAAATCCAAAGGCCTTTACACTGAGCCACACATGTAGAAGAATTGGCAGTAAAGTCCAGATAGACTTCTAGAAGCTTAGAGCCCTAGTATGCATCTCTCATTCACAAGATTTTAGTCTTAATTTTTATGGGCATATGAAAATTAGCTGGTTTGGCTGAGGGGCAATACTTGGGGCTTGGCTTGACTACTGTAAGTGACGCCAAGCACAGTTATTAGATAAAGGAACAATGAAAAAGAAAACAGCAATTTTGGCACACCATGATCTGACCTAGAAAAGGACTGTAATAAGCCTACTCTGAAGGAGTTTCTCTTTTCTCAAAGCATTTTGCTTCTGTCAAAGGAAGGTAATCTATGAGAGATGCATACTAGGGCTAAAAGAAAAGTCCTGATGTTTGGAGATGGCAGGGATTGATGGATGAGATTCTTGATCGGGTAGGGGAAGCAATAGTCAACGACTCTTATTCAGGACCTGTAAACCATTTAGTGAATGAGCTGGCCAAAGCAAGTGCTTATAGAAATACTTGAAGTTACTCCATAACTTTGCTTTGTTTTTAATTAAGTCAACTTATTTCCCAAGAAAAGAGAAAACATTGTTTTACCCATCCAACAGAAATCAAGAGAAGATGGCATTCTGTTCTGAAATCGGGATTCAGAAATAAAATCAATAATCTATTGGTGCAAGCCAGGAAGTGTTATTCATACAAGTCATGAGCATACCTGAATGTTCTCCTTGTGGTGAGGGCACACTGAGTAAACAGGTGCCTCATGTCCTTCGAAGTTATAAAGCTTCGTTCCATTTAAATCCCACACCTAGGACGTAATATGGATATAGATTTAATTTGACAATCTGAGAATGGCACGAAAGAATCAATTGAAGGCATACAGAACTGAGAAATACATCACTGCCTATACCTTTATCAGCTTATCATCTCCACAAGTTACCACACACAATTGCTTATTTGGATGAGAGAATGCCAAGTCATTGACACCACCAACATGCGCATCAATCTGAAATGGAAATAAGTTATACAGCTGTTAAGAGTTTGTTCCTTGCTACACAGGCATTAAAAGTGCACCACAAACCTCCAAGTGCTGGCGCAGATCATTAGATCCTTGATAAGAATACAAGTGAATTAGGTGCTTAGTAAAGGCCACCCCTGCAGCAAAAAACTTAATGTAAGAAATACCGATAGGCAATGGGTCCACCCAGTATGCCATATTAACCAGACATACCCATTAAACTTCCATCTGGGCTCCATGCTACACGACTAACAGATATTGAGAGATCTTTGACATTTGCAGCCTGTGAATTTAGTAAAATTAGATGCTAAATAATAAATCTGAGAAACTTAACTTTATGATCTGCTTAGAAACAATATAGATCTCGTTGCTCATAGTCTCATTAATCAAATTCATTCCTTTCAGCAGTAGCAACCACTGATAATTAAAGAATATACATCAAGGCATTGAGACCACTCAGAAAAGGCAATAAGCATAAAGCAATAACCTGTAAAAGACTACAAGGAGAACAACAACAATGACAGAGCAATAAGCACTGGGTTTCAAAAATAACATCTTAGACAATTGGAGAGTGGAATTAAGGATTCTGAACCCTAAAATAATAATTTTCCCAATAATAACTATCCAACACAATGATAGTGTCTATGAACTTTCAATGTGCAAAAATGGCAAAAGCTTGAAGGTCTTAGATTAGAAAATCATTTATCTGACCAGCCATCAGTTTCATCAATGTGACAATTTGTTACCTCCACCAATCTTATCTTATTAAATTAACAGTTTGCACTACTAAAATTCTTCTGGGACTCACTTTACAACCAAAAATTGAAGACAAGATCATTCGAAGAAGAATATTTTTGGCATGGCCAAGCTAAGATGGAGGCTAGAAGACAGACCACTTCCATTGAAAAGGGGCCAACATGTACTTTTAGTTGCATGCAACATTAGCCATGCATAATTTTCCTTTTGCAAGGCGTGTAATGATGCATAATATAATCATTCAAATGCCGAGTGGATCCACCTTCTTGACTTGCATCCATGGTTAGTATTGGTGATAAACTATTGAAACAAAATGCCATAAGACTTTAACTTATGGTTCTGAGACAGGGCATAACTAGCTAAGTGCTCAAGCCTATTTACAAACTTTTATAAGACACTTCACTAGACCCTGATTTGATACAAGCAAAAAGTTGAGATTCTTGCCTTGTTCTCGAACTTTTTCAATATGAATTCTCCAAAGAGGGAAGATTTTCTTTCCTTTTTTCTCGAATTTTTTTAGAAGCTTCCATTTACAACCCAAAATTGAAGTCATAAGATCATTAGAAGGAGAAAATTTTTAGAGCATGGTCCATCTAAGATGGAGGTCAGAAGATGCACCACTTCCGTTGGAAAGGGGTCAACATCTACTTTCAGTTGCAAGCAACATTAGTCAATGTACACATTTCCCTCAACAAACAGTCTCATGATGAATAATAACATCATTCAAATGCTGTGTGAAGCCACCTTATTGGCCTTCATTCATGGGCAGTCATTGGTGATGACAAACTATAAAAGAAGCAGAGTAAAAAATTAGCAAATGGTAGTGAGACAGGGCACTTACAAAGTGCTCGAACCTACTTAAAGATTTGATAACAGATTTTGCTGGCAATTCCTTGATTTAGTTCCAATTACTGGATGAAAAATTACTAAAGAACCAAAAGTTTAATTTTCAAGAAGTTAATACTACCTCATGAGAGTCTAACCCAAAAATAAAGTGTATTTACTGTTCTTACTAAGAACAATCCCAGTGCTCGTAAGGTTAAAAAAAAAGAAAAAAAAGAAATCAAAGTATCCATGAAAAATGTGCTGGTTTTAGATTGCCTAAAGGCCATGACATGTGGACATGTACATAGTTGTTGACACACGACATGGATATGGGATGTCTGACACAGTAACCCCTAAAAGCTTAGATACAGGGCAAAACAGATAAAATAAATAAATACTGCAAAAAAGCTAAATTAAAAACAAAGAACATGATACTTATTGGTAATTATTACTTGATTAATGCTGGTCAAATGATAGATAAATATAAATGACTCTGTTAAGTATAAAGATGCCCAAAAGAGACCCAATGTCAATTTGGAAGATAGGTATCCATATTCAAAGAACTATGTGTAGGATCTCAAACTGAATAAGTTAAATTGGCAAAGATAGAGACACCTTTGGAGGTTTTTGATGCAAACTACAGCTTATGTAGTGGTATAAGAGAAAATAGAACATTCTATTATGCTTTGCAGAATCAAATTCAGTTAACAAATAACAACATAATAGAGCAGATGCCTTGTAGCGCACTGGCACTAGAAGGGTTTCTCCTTTGGTAAGTAGTAGGTCACGAATTTGAGGTTCTCATGGGTGCATGTGTTTAACATTCACACAAAAAAACAAAACAAAAACAAAGTGCATAGCTTCAGCTTCATAGATAAGGAAAGAAAAAGACTCAGCCTGAGCTTTCTAGATGAGGAGAGTATTAGTTTCTCTCCAAAGTGTCCCAATTAACAGAATAGATTCCAGGAGATGTGTAGCAGTATAGAAGAATGTCAGTGCAAGGTAAAAAGTACTGTAATACAGCAGTGTAGCTTTTCAGGAGATAAAATTAAAATAGCAAAAGCAGTCAAACTCTAAAAGCATTGCAGCACTGTAAGTTCAAATAGTATTGTAGTATGTCTTTTTCTCAATAATGGTACTGTAGTTTAGCATGTTAGGAATGTTTTCCCCTAGATAACACAAAATTAGCAATAGTAAGTCCAACTCCAAAATGCAAAGCTTCTAGTTTTAGTATAAGAAGATTTGATCAACATAACAGTTTTCTCTCAAAAAATGCAGCCAGCACTCATAAAATAGCTAGACACATCTAGACACTGCTGGGAAGTGCTGACACACATGCTGATACACATGACAGCCTAGTTACAGCCTTCTCACAAATCAGAGTCCAAAAGGAAGGACCTTACCACTGAGATAAAATGAAAACATCAGTGCTTAGTATCTGTTAACCTGAGCAGTTATTAAGAAGTTACTGGAACTGCTTTTCAAACGGTTGAACTTTAGATATATTTTTTTCCACAACTGATTGGTTTTGTGTCAAGTGCCAGCTGGCAAGTAAAATTTTTTGAAGAAGTTGAAGATGATTTCATTGTTTTCTCCTCTTATTTACAAACGAATATACGTATTCAATTATGGCAAACCTAACATGACATGAATCGTTCATTGACATTCCCTCAAGCTAGGGCATCTCTCATAAGCTATGCGCTGCATCGGATCTCAGGTGCAATGGAAATTGGGGCAAGGGATGCTACAGCGTTCCCCTGGAAGCAATGCGCTACATTAGATCTTGAGTGTAGTGGAAAATGGACAAGGGCTGTTAGAGCATTCCCTTGGAAGCGACAATGCAGCATCAGAACCCAGGTGTAGATGGGAAGTAGGCATGGTGTCACGGGGTTGCACTTTCACCTATGCTAAACCCGTGTGACACTTGTGCTCAACTCCTTTTGCCCAGGCACAAGTCAACCTTTAACCCCAAACTCCCACTTGCTAGGGCTACACTCACTCACCCACTCAAGCAATGAGAGGAACTCAAGAGAACTCAGAAAGGAACTCTCCTAATGTATTCACTTTAGCTGAACTCTGAGCTAATCTGAGCTGATTACAACTGAGGAGCTTACACCTATTTATACTTGTTGTCCCCCATCCATCTCCTCAATGGATGGTCTGGATTATTACAAATGTCACTAATCCAATGGTTAAGGACTGTTCTAGAACTCTATCTAGAAAGCTCTACACAACTCCACACAAGTCCCTAACCTTCCCTCTTTCAAGATATTTACATGAAGTCTTCCAGAACCCAGGCCTTCTAGAATCAGGCCCTCCTCCATGGATCTTCACCAATGGGTTTAAGCCTCTTGAATCTTGTCCACAAGCCAAATAAGTCTTCCATGGAGCCTTCAAGCCTTGGTCACAGACCTTGTAGTGCAAGCCCGTGACAATGGGCTCATGTTATTAAGTGTTCAATTTTGGCTAAAGTACCCTTAATCTAGCATTTAATTAGATCATCCAATCACTAAGTTCTGTAATTTTTAGCCTAGTTTTGCATTTTAGCTCCAATTAATCATCCAACCATTGATTTACAAAATTTAACGATCAGATGGTCATTAAGAGATAATCAAAGGATTAAATTATGATCAAGATGAATCTAATTGAGATTTGTATGGTGCAGATCAACCAGATTGAGCATTGAATGGCTCAAATCAAGTTGGTTGGTACAAGATCATCCTCACCTCAACTGGTTTCTAATTGAAAAAAAAAAAAGCAGATTTAGAAGGAAGAAAATCGAAGTGGAAGAGGAAGGAATAATTGGAGAAGGAAATAAAAACTTGTAGAGGAAAGGAGAACGCAAAAGTTTGAAAGGGAACTAGTATAAGAAAAGGGTAGATGGAGCTTAGAAGGCCCCTAAGCTTTAAAAACAAAGGAGGAAGGTGATTAAGGGAGGACTGCATAGGAGGAGAGCCTAAACCGTAAGGCAGAGGGAAGAAAGAGGAACCCCGTAAGAAGGCCACCATGGAAGAGAGGAGCTTCACCACAATAGGAGAGGCTCTCTCTTGGACTGTCCATCACCTCCCTTTCCATCATCTCCTTCCACTGTCTAAAAGTTCCTTCTTTTTCCTTTTTCTTTTCCTACCAAATTTCAGTCATTTTTCTGTCTAATTCTTCACAGATTCTCCCAAACATCCTTCCTTTTTAATTTCTTTCACGATTGCGGAGAAAACCCAATTCGAGTTTTCACACAAATCCCCTTCCTTTCCCACCTTTTCTTTCCCTCTGCATTGTCTTCTTCCCACCGTCGGGTTTCTCTCTTCGTTCCCACCATTGGGTTTCTCTCTTCGTTCAATTAAAACCAGAAAAAAATAAAAAATTCCATTTTTGCCCTAGATCCTTCTTCCTTAATTCCAACTGTGTCCCCTATTTTGTCTTTTCCCTTGTTTTGTCTTAATCTTATCCATGTCCACCAATCCAAGTTTTGTTCTATTCCAAGTTAATCCAAGAACTAAGTAATCCAATCCCTGTTTGATTAAAGCTTAACCGAATCAACAGTTTAGCTTAAACCAACAGAATAACTTTATTTTCTGATCTTTTACTCGTCAAATTTTCAATTAATTCCTAAATCTCATCTTTGGATAATTCCTAGCTAATTCATCAATCCTGTTCTTCACTATGAAATTCAAAAATTCAATCTAAGCCGTCCAAACCTCAAACTCTTTCCCCAGTCTAGATAATCAATTTTTTGAGAGATCTGCTCAATCCAACAATTGAATCCTTAATCAGAGATACGAGTGAGGAATTGATAAAGGCTAATAGACTCTGATGTGACCAGATTTGAAGAAATTTTCCATGATCAAGATAGGGAAGTAGATTTTAGTTGTTACTTTATTTAATTTTCTAACCTTTTAGTTCAGAATTTTGTAATCTTCATTAAATTAATAGATTTGAATTTTTTGTTCCTTGTTATTTAATTTCTGTTATTTCTTTTAATTAGTGGCTAATTAAATTTTATTTAAACTCCATTTTAATTAAGTCAGGTCCCCATGGGATCGACTCGTACTTGAGCAAATTGTACTATAACATCCCGTGCACTTGCAGAAAACAATCAACAAGTTTTTGGTACCGTTACCAAGGACATGCAACTGAGTTTTCATAAATTTTAATAAAAATTTGAAAAAAATTAGGAATTGCATTGTTTTATATTTTTAGTCATTTTTAGGTGTATTTTTTAATTTTTCTTAGTGCATAATCACACTATTTCGTGCACTTGGTACTTATTGCTATTTTTATTTTGTAGGAAATTAAAAAAGGAATTCAAGGAGGATCTTAATTAGGATAGCAAAAATTTTATTTTAAGTGAATTGTAGTGAAAATACATTTTTTTTTTTAATCACAATTCATTTAAAAATGGTTGTAACAATAAGGATTTTTTGCAAAATTGCCATTACTTTATGGCATTTTTGCAAGAAAATCCAAAGTTTTTTTAATTTTGTAAATTTGCCATTAAGTTTTCAGAAACTTTGCAAATTTGTCATTCTGTTAGTTTTTCATCCATTTTTTCTATTATTTTTTACGAAATTTTAATATTGCCCTTATTCTCTTCTGACGGCTCCTCTATCCGACACATTTTCCAACATCCCACACCGATACCCAATTCGCCCTCTCCTCCCAACCGACACTACCACTCCCCCCTCCCCTACCCCCTACCACAATGGGCATGACCAACCCCTCCCCCTAGCCCTCACACAGTAGCAGCTGCTCCCCCTCACCCCTTCTCTCGGCCGGCATGACTTTGCCCTCACACGGTACCCAGACCCCCCCTGATAGGTGTGACCAACTCCTCCCCCTACACGCCCCTTACCCCCAGCCCTTGCACAATACCAGCTACTCTAGCTCCCAGCCAACACGACTTTCCCCGCACGGCTCACCACCTCCCACTCGTGCCAGCCCGACCAGCCCCGCACGCACGGTACCTAGTCCCCCCTCCCTCATACCCGGTTCGCCCCCTGGCCTCCTTCTTGGCGGCTCCCCTCCCCCTCTTCTCGACAAAGACAACCAGCACCCCCCCTCCCTTTTTTTCCCGGCAGCCCAACCAACCAGCCACCCCTAGTACCCCTCCCACCACAACAAGCATGACCAACCCCTCGCCCTACACACCCCTTCCCTCGGCCCTCGCACGATAGCAGCTACTCCCCTCACCCCCTCTCTCGGCCGACATGACTTTCCCTACTTGATACTCACCCCCCACCCCGGCAATGCGACCAGCCCCGCACGGTACCTGCACCCCCCTAATAGGCGTGACCAACCCCTCCCCTAACACGCCCCTTACCCCCAGCCCTCACACAATACCAGCTGCTCCCGCTCCCGGCCGCCACCCCCAAACAACAGGTGTGACCACCTCTTAGCCCCATCCCTCGCACAATACTGGCTGCCTCCCACTCCCAACCAGCACAACTTTCCCCTACACGGCTCACCACCCTCGCTCGAGGCCGGTGCAACCAGCCTAGCACAAGACTTGGTTTCGCCACTAGGGCTCTAGCCCCCCCTCCCCCTCTTCTCGGCGGCACGACCATCCCCCCCTCGTTACCCAGTTCACCCCCCCCGGCAACTCAACCACCCCCTCCTCTTCCCAACTGCCCGACCAGCCAGCCACCCCTAATATCTGACCCAGTTTGCCCTCCACCCCCTTTTCGGGGACTTCTTGATTATCAATCTTTACTGGTGCTCCACTCTCGCTCCTCTCCTTACTAAAATTGCATTCCATATGCTCTGTCCTAGTTCAGTTAATTTTAAATCCTTTATGTTCTAATGCTTCTTTCCACAACTCTAGCTTTGTGTTTACGCCCTCCATTGTCTCATCAATTAAAAATATATCATCTGCAAATAGCATGCACCATGGAATCTCCTCGTGCAAATGGTTTTATCTACTCATCCATAGCCAACATGAAAAGGAATGGGCTTAATGTCGATCCTTGGTGCAATCCTACAGTGATAGGAAAATCACCAGTCTCTTTGCTAATGGTCTTAAAGCTTGTTACTGCTTCCTCGTACATATCTTTAATTATGTCTATATACCCTCGCGAAACCCCTTTCTTGTCCAACACCCTCCATGTTAACTCTTTAGAGACCCTATCATAAGCTTTCTCTAATTCAATAAAGACCATGTGGAGGTCCTTCCTCCTCTCCCTAGATTTTACTATCAATTGTCTTAGTAAGAAAATAACTTTCATGGTAGACTTCCCAAGCATGAAACCAAACTAGTTCTTCAATATACTTGTCTCATGCCGTAACCTATTCTCAATCACATTTTTAAAAAGTTTCATAGTGTGGCTCATAAGTTTGATCCTCTGATAATTAGTGCAACTCTATATGCCTCCTTTATTCTTATAAATTAGTACAATAGAGCTCTTCCTCCCTTCATCCAGCATTTTCTTTGATTTTATAACCTTATTAAACTATTTAGTCAACCAAACTACTCCAGTATCTCCCATATGCTTCCAAACCTATATTGGTATACTATCGAGCCCCAGGGCCTTTCCTAATTTCATCTTTTTCAAGGCCTCTTTCACTTCAGGTATTTTAATCTTATGGTTGTATTCATAATGTCCAATGTTATCTAGGTTTACAAAACTTTCAATCCCTATATTCTAGGGGCAATTGTCATTTAGCAATTTTTGAAAGTAACTTTTCCACCATTGTTTGATCTCGTCATCTTTGACTAGTACCCTTTGATCATCATTTCTAATGCAGTTAACGTAGTCTACGTCCTTACCCATCTGTTGTCTTATTTTTGCAAGTTTAAACACATCTTTCTCACCTTCTCTTGATCCTATACTATTATAAAGATCATTATATGCCTTAATTTTAGCATCACTTACTATTCTCTTTAGCAACCTTTTTAGCATTCTTATATTGTTCTTAGTTTTCAATATTTCTAGTCTTCTGCCATGCTTTAAAACACTAGTTTTTCTTTAATAACTTTTTTGTACTATTTCACTCGACCACAAAGTTTCCTTTACTAATTGCCTTTTACCTTTAGATACTCCTAGAACATCTTTTACCAGTTTCTTAATGGAATCGGCCTTATTAATCCACATGGTGTATACTTTTATTTCATTGTTCCAATTTCCATATACCATCAACTTATTTGTGAGTGAAGTTATTTTCGCCCCTTTTAAGTTCCACCACTCAGTTTTTGGATACCTATTAAATTAATTTCCTTGCTTCTATCTTTTAATGTAGATATCCATAATCATTAACTTATGTTGTGAGGTTAAACTCTCACTAAGTATCACCTTAAAATCCTTACACATTAATCTTTCGATATTCCTAAGTAACAAAAAGTCTATTTGGCTTTTACAGAGTTCACCTGTAAAGGTTATCTACCCTATCACATCCTTCCTTTTCTTTCCCTACAAGGTCATTCAAGTCTGCTCATATAAACATCCCCTCTATATTGGGAATTTCTTGCATGAGTCCCTTCATATCTTCTGACAACTATCTCTTGATTATATCTTCTAAACCTAATCGTGGTACATATGCACTTATAACATTTATGATCTAATCTCCTAGAACAAGCTTTATTATTATAATTCTATCACTGGTTCTTTTAACGTCTACAACTTTATCCCTTAATTCTTTATCCACCACTACTCCATTTCTGTTATTATCCTTTCCTACATACCAGAGCTAATACTCATCGATTTCTCTAGTTTTAGTCCCTTTCCACTTGATTTCTTGGATACAAGCTATGTTGATTCTCCTATGTTTCATTCTATCTACTAACTCCAGACTCTTACCTGTCAATATCCTTATATTCCACATGGCGAAATGAATCTTATGCTCTTGAGATAGCCTTTTTACCCGCGCACTTCTTGACTCCCATGACATGAACCCATGTCTACTTTCCAATGCACCAAGGTTCTAATGCAGCACATCGCTTTTGATGGGACACTCTAACAGCCCTTGCCCATTTTCCACTACACCCAAGATACGATGCAGTGCGTTGCTTCTAGGGGAATGCCCTAGCAATCCTTGGCCATTTTTCACTGCACCAAGGATCCGATGCAGTGCATCACTTATAAGGGACGCCCTAACTTGTGGGAATGTCAATAATCAATTTATGTCAGGTTAGGATTGCCATACTTTGAAAAAGTTGAAGATAGTTTTCATTATCTTTTTCTCTTACTTACAAACTATTATGCATATACATATTCATTCGCAAGTAAGAAAGAAAATAACAAAATCATCTTTAGTTGCTTCAAAAAGGTTTTACTTGCCGGTTGGCACTCGACGCAAAACTACCCTCCTTTTTTATCCGGGCTTGGGATCGGCATCTACAAAGTTTTTTTATAGTTTTTTTCTCTATTTATGAAAAAAAAAATTAATTTTAGAGTTTTTAAGTCAATTCCTATAATATGATGAGAATTGGATTTTCTTAAGTATAGTTTAGCTTTGGCTTATTAATGGAATTGAACATTGATTAATTAATCATTTTACTCATTTTCTAAAGTATTTCATGAAAGCAAAGTTTTAGATCACATTTGTTCACATAGTTGTATGTACATAATCTAAATTGATAAATAGTTATAACTTAGAGATCCTAAAAAAATTCAGTGGAGACCTATAACCTAAGTGAGTTTTAGAGCCATTCACTCTTTTTGAGAAGTTATAAATGTTCCTAATTTTCTTCAATGTGCTTAAACGGAAATTTGATCCCACCAACTCTTAAATTTGGCCAATTACCTAAATTATTTGAGTATTATCTTTAAAATTCTAAAAGTTCATTGAATTTGATAGTTTATGTTTAAACTAGAAAAGGATTTAGGCCATCCTTGTTGTTAACCTAGAGATATAAAGCCAACCCAAAAGTATTTTTACCACCACTTAGCTAAATTGAGCCTTTTTATATAAGCTTTTTCTTTTCTTACCCAAATTAACCTTTACTCATATTAACCTAGTAAGTTATCCATCACCTATTTTCTTCGAAAGATAAGTTAGAGATGAATGAAGAAATACTTTTTAAATGCAATAAAAGTAAAAAAGTGAATATCAAGAAAAAAAATGTTCTTCATAGAGATTCAAAAGTGTTCAAAAGAATGAAAAAGTACTAAAAAAAAAGTTCGAAGAATGCAAATATATATATATGAAGAAATATTCACTTCAGGCAAAAAAGAGTAAAGCAGAATTGTCAACTCTAGTAGAAGGCCTCTACTTATTTTTGAAGAATTTTGAATATCCTTTATACCCTTTCTTTTCATAACCCTATCCCAAGCCAACATTTCGTCCTAGTCAAAGACCCATTGATTCTAGGAGGAATATAGTCTTGATGAGGATATGAAAAGATAGGACTTAAAGAGTAGTATTTCTAAAAGTTCAAAGGTAATGACATCATATCCTTTCTAAAGGGATCAAAAATTAAATTCCTTAGTAACTTCCCTTCCGTTCATGAATATATGTGAGATTAATTTGCTTTTATTAACTTTGTTCACATATTTAAAAGAGAGATGATTTGAACCATTTATCTGAGAGTTTTATTTCTGAGTGTATGACTATTAGTAAGGATTGAGGTCAAGACATATTTCAAATGGAGTTCAAAGGTTAGAAGTCTACTTAGAGATGTGAATTATTGTATATGTAGGTTATCCACGCACTTACTATGAGATCTGAGCTTAATTGGGATGTATTTAGCATATGGGTAGGATTTTGAATTTTTCATTCATTTTTATTAGTTTGCTAAAGTTGATAGATTTATTGAAGATAATTCTCTGAGAAAAAAGTAGGAGTTGACGTGAAATTTTTTATGAGAATTTTGTGGGTATATTCACTGCAAACCCTTACAAGGCCTAACTCGTCCACTAGGAGTAACCGTCTAAGGGCTTATTGTATATACTAAATGCATTTGTGAGTACCCACAAAAGTGCAATCTATATCAATTTTGTAATTTGGTTTTTTGAAAATTTAACTAGGAACTAAGAAAATGCTGGTTGGGTGTGTGTTAAGTGTTCAATTTTAGCAAAAGTACCCCGAATATAGTATTTAATTAGATCATCCAATCATTAAATTTTGTAATTTACAACTTAATTTTGTATTTGAGCTCTAACTAATCATCCAACCATTGATTTACAAAACTTAACAATCAGATGATCATTAGGAGCTAATCAAATGATTAAATTATGATCAAAATGAATATAATTGTGTTTTGTATGGTGCAAATCAACCAGATTGAGTATTGAATGGCTCAAATCAAGATGATTGGTACAAGATCATCTTCACCTCACAAAAGCATTACAAGGCAAAATGGACCTAGGATATGATTTCTTAGAGGAGAATCTACAGGGGACTGGTTTCTAATTGACCAAAAAAAAAAAAAAGATTTAGAAGGAAGGAAACCAAAGTGGAAGAGGAAGGAATAATTGAAGAAGGAAATAAAAACTTGTCAAGGATAGAAGGATGCAAAAGTTAGCAAGGGAACCCGTATAGGAAAAAGGTAGATGGAACTCCGAAAGCCTATAAGGTTTAAAAATGAAGGTAATTAAGGGAGGGCTGTATAGGAGGAGAGCCTAAACCGTAAGGTAGAGGGGAGAAAGAAGAACACCATAAGAAGACAACCGTAGAAGAGAGGAGCTTCACCGCAGGAGGAGAGGCTCTCTCTTGGACTGTCCATCACCTCCCTTTCCATCATCTCCTTCCACTATCTAAAAGTTCCTTCTATTCCCTTTTTTTTCCAAACAAATTTCAGTCATTTTTCCTTATAATTCTTCACATATTCTCCCAAAAATCCTCCCTTTTTACTTTCTTTCACTATTATGGAGAAAACCCAATTTGGGTTTCCCCACGAATCCCCTTCTTTCCCACCTTTTTTTTCCACCTGTATCATCTTCTTCCTCCCGTCGGGTTTCTTTCTTTGTTCGATTAAAACCAAAAAAATAAAATAAAATTCCATTTTTTGCCCTCGGTCCTTCTCCCTTAATTCCAACTGTCCCCTAATTTGTCTTTTTTCCTATCTTATTCTTATCCATGTTCTACTTATCCAAGGTTTGTGCTATTCCTAGTTTATCTAGGAACTAACTAATCTAATCCATGTTTGATTGAAGCTTAATCGGATCAATGATTTAACTTAAACCAACAAGATAACTTTATTTCCTAATCTTTTTCTCATCAGAATTTTTAATTAATTCCTAGATCTTCATCTTAGGATAATTTCTAGCAGATCCATCAGTCCTGATCTTCAATCTGAAATTCAAAAATTCGATTTGAAGCCATCCAAACCTCAAACTATTTCCCTAGTCTAGATTATCAAATATTTTAGAGATCTATTCAATCCAACCGTTGAATCCTTAATCAAAGATACGAGTGAGAGATTGATGAAGGCTAATCTACTCTAATGTGACCAGATCTAAAGAAATTTTCCATGATCAAGCTAGAGAAGTAGATTTTAGTTGTTATTTCATTTAATTTTCTGTCCTTTTAGCTCAGAATTTTGTAATCTTCATTAAATTAATAGATTTGAATTTTTAATTCCTTATTATTTAATTTCTGTTATTTGTTTTAATTAGTGGCTAATTAAATTTTATTTGAACTTTATTTTCATTAAGTCATGTCCTCGTGGGATCGACCCGTACTTACACAAGCTGTACTATAATAACCCGTACACTTGCAGAAAACAATCAGCACAGGTCATGGGGGCCAAAAACTGCGTGAGTAAATAGGCTAACTCAAGAAAATAAGATTCGTATTGTCACATAGAATATAGGCATATTGACAGGTAAGAGTATGGAGTTAATAAATAAGATTAAATATAGGAGAGTCAACATCACTTGTATCGAAGAAACCAAGTGAAAAGGGGCTAAAACTATAGAAATCAATAGGTATGACAATAATAGAAATGGCGTAGAAACAGTGGGGGATAAAGAATTAAAATACAAAGTTGTAGACGTTAAAAGAACTAGTGATAGAATTATAATAATAGAACTTGTTTTAGGAAAGAAGATTATAAATGTTAAGTGCATACGCACCACAAGTAGGGTTAGAATATAGAATCAAGAGACAGTTCTGGGAAGATATAGAGGGAGTCATGCAAGAAATTCCCAACATAGAGGGGATATTGATAGGAGTAGACTTAAATAGTCATGAAGGCAAAGAAAAGGAAGGATATGATAAGGTACATGAAGGGCATATTGGAGAACAAAATGAGATGGGGGAAGTTGTCCTTGATTTTGTTTTGGCATATAACCTAGCCCTAGCAAACACATTCTTCAAGAAGAGGGATGAACACTTAATAACCCTTAAAAGTATCTCTATAAAAGCCAAATGGACTTTTTTATACTTAAGAATACCGAAAGATCAATATGTAAGGATTGTAAGGTGATACCCTTTGAGAGTTTAATCTGGCAACAAAGGTTAATGGTTATGGATATCTACATTCAAAGATGGAAGAAAGGAAATAAACTTATTAAGTGTCCAAAAACTAAGTGATGGAACTTAAGGGGAGAGAATAGCATCACTCACAAACAAGTTGATGGTAGAAGGAAATTAGAACAATGAAAAAAAAATAAACAACATGTAGATTAATATGACCAAGTCCATTAAGAAAGTGGCAAAAGATGCCTTAGGAGTATCTAAAGTTAAAAGACACTCAGTAAAGGAAACTTGGTGGAGTGAAAAAGTGTAAAAAGTTATTAAAGAAAAACAAGTGTGCTTTAAAGCATGGCAGAAGACTAGAAATAATGAAAACTTTGAGCAATATAGCAATGTTAAAAAGGTTGCTAAGAGAATAATAAGTGAGGTTAAACTGAAGGCATATGATGATCTCTATAATAGATTAAGATCAAGAGAAGGTGAGAAAGATGTGTTTAAACTTGCAAAAATAAGAGAACAACAGGACAAGGACTTAGACCATGTTAAGTGCATTAGAAGTGATGAACAAAGGGTACTAGTCAAAAATGACAAGATCAAACAAAGGTGAGAAAGTTACTTTCATAAATTTCTTAATGACAATTGCCATGAGAATATAAGGATTAAAAGCACTGTAAACCCAAATAACATTGGACATTATACATATGACCGTAGGATTAGAACACCTGAAGTGAAAGAGATCTTGAAAAAGATGAAATCAAAAAGGCCCTGGGGCGCGATGGGAAACCAATAAAGGTTTGCAAGCATTTGGGAGATATTAAAATAGTTTGGTTGACAAAGTTGTTTAACAAAATATGAATGGAGGAGCTCTATTGTACCAATTTATAAGAATAAAGGAGATTTACAGAGCTGCACTAATTATCGAGGCATCAAACTTATGAGCCACACTATAAAACTTTTTGAAAGAGTGATTGAGAAGAGGCTATTACATGAGATGAGTGTATTAAAGAACCAGTTTGGATTCATGCCTAGGAGGTCTAACCATGGAAGCTATTTTCTTACTTAGACAATTGATAGAAAAATACATGGAGATGAGAAAGGAGCTCAACATGGTCTTTCTTGACTTAGAAAAAGCTTATGATAGGGTCCCTAAAGAGTTAATATGGTAGGTGTTGGGTGAGAAAGGGGTTTCACTGGGGTATATAAACATACTTAAAGATACGTATGAGAGAACAGTAACAAATGTTAAGACCATTATCAAAGAGACCGGTGATTTTTCTATCATTGTAGGATTGCACCAAGGATCAGCCTTTTACATTGGTTATGGATGATTAAATAAAACATCTAACAAGGAGATTTCAGGGTGCACGTTCTTTGCAGATGATATAGTTTTAATTAATAAGAGAAGGGAGGGTATAAATACAAAGCTAGAGTTATGGAAAGAAGCTTTAGAATCTAAAGGATTTAAAATCAGCCGAAATAAGACAGAATATATGGAATGCAATTTTAGTAAGGAGAGGAGCAGGAGTAGAGCACCAGTAAAGATTGATAATCAAAAAGTCCCCCCAAAAGACCACTTTCGGTACTTAGGATCATTGATTCAAGGGAGTGAAGAAATTGAGAAGCAGGTTACCCAATGAATCCAAGAGGTTTGAAATAAATGGAGATGCGTCTCTAGAGTTTTGTATGAGCGGCAGGTGCTACTCAAACTGAAAGGAAAATTCTCTAAGATGGCTATAAGGCTGGTCATGCTCTACTGATCAGAGTGTTGGGCAATTAAGGAACATCATGCACATAGGATTAACGTAGCCGAAATGAGGATGATGAGATGTCTGAGTGGCAAGACAATAAATGATAGAATTAGGAATGAAAACATTAGAGCAAACTTAGGAGTAGCACCAATAGGTAACAAAATGGGGGAGATTAGACTTAGATGGTTTGAAAATGTCCAACAGAGACCAAAAACAGCACCGGCTAGGAGTGAGGCAATGCAAGGGAAGTTTCTAAAAGGGCAAGGAGAAGGCCCAAAAAAACATGGATAGAAGTGGTGAGAAAAGATTTAAAAACTTTAGAACTAAATGAAGGCATGATACTTAATAGAGGGGAATGGAGGAACAAGATTCATGTGGCCGACCCCTAATTAGTATAAGGTCTTGATGATGATGATGATGAACAGATTGGAATGTAATTACATATTAGGAACTTGTTGGTAAATTTGTTTTGTAATAAACTGTAATTTCACTCAATCTCACTAAGAAAGATCCCTATGCTAATCAAATGTAATAACTTTGACTCCCTTCAAACATTCCCAACTCTATTTGACAGTAAACTAGTCAATTTGTAAATAAATACAACAGTCATGATGCTTTAATAAAGTTGTTCATATAAGATGGGATAAGAACCTGGAATGGTGATGGACAAACTGACTTATCCCATATCTTGAATGGTTTTGAAGCCAACCTCTCTCGAAGCCCAATCTCCCAGAGGGTAACTTCACCATTTGCAGAGCCAACTATTTAAATATGTATCCAAGTCAGTATAGGAATCAAGTTTCATCCTAAAGCAATTCTTATGACAAAGGAAACTGCTTTATATTTTGAACTAACAAAGATGGAGTACTACATACCAAGAAGTAGAATTTGGTGAGAAGGATGGAAATCCATGCTAGTAACATTAGATCCCTGATTAATAGTACAAGCAACTGTTCTTGGCAGGTCATCCAATGACCATGAAGCCTGTGGATGAGGTGCTGGATAGGTAACCTGAGTGAAGGATGAATGACAATAAAACAGCATTTTTTCTACTCAACATCAAGCTCCAAATAAGTAAAAGAAGATTTGCCTCTGAACTTACTGCAAAATTCTGAAAAGGATTACCTCATCAACTGGCACAGCAGAACGCAGTCGCTTCATCAGTTGTTCAGAATCAGTACTTTGATAATCAACCATCCCTAGAGCATTCGGAGGTGTTCGCGGACGTTTTAAAATGGAAACTGTTGAAAAGAGAGCACAGAGTGCTTGTAATGAAAACGTCATTGAATTTGCAGGTAGAGAATGGCAGCAACAAGCAGAAATGCCTCCATAGATTGTTTCAATTAATCAGATAGTCTTCAACTATCTTAATGGACTTTGAAGTAACAGTTAACAGATTTCGCTTTTCCTTCCACAGATCAATGTAAGGATGTGAAGAACATTTATAACAACAACTTAAATTCTTCAAGCAGGCATAGTAAACAAGCTTTCGAGATAACCATGCTGAAAGATGTTAGGAACGTAAGTGTACTTTCACCAAGATATGAATTTTCCTTTTTGTGCACTAGCGACATCTCCCTATTCTTGAGCACGACTACGTTCCAGTGGACGAGTCTGCAGTTGTCAGTTGCCAAGCTTTAGATATCCATTTTGATGAGTGTAAAATTGAAAACAAGATAAAGAACCATTCAGAAGTCTTTTCTAAACTCAACATGCATTTCCTTTCTTTCCTGGGACAACCATGAAACTGCATAAACATCCTTCAAATTCAAACCTAATCCCAGGCCAGCAATACTCTGAAGAGTGTAACTCACACTAAAGCTATGTGGAGATCCTAAGCTCCCACAATTGGATCTTAATAGCATTATAATATTTTTACTTAAATTTTTAAAATTCTTTCCGTAGTGCGGGTTACCTGTAAAAGACATGGGAAAAACACTAGATAAATCCTTTAAACCAAGTAGTCCGCTTACATCCAACCCAAAGAATAAGCACCTTACATTTTTGCTGCTGTCAGACTGTCAATCTCTATTATACCTAAACTAAGTGACACAGGAAAAGATGTCCTTATATGAGATTCAATATAATAAAAAAATCTATATATAAAAACCAAAAAGGCCACATTGATATCCTATGCAGGAACAACTAATAATTCGAATACCATGGCTGACAAGTTTCTAAGCAAGAGACAGCATCCCAAGTTCTCTAAAGCATATGAGAAAGGCAGCAGCATGGCTAGATAAGCATGTTACATTGAACCCACAAGAAAACATGCTAAAAGCAAGAAAAGGGTGTGAACTTATGAAGGCGCGAATTTAAAGGGCCCAAGATGCTAAAATCAGTTCTTTCATTTATCCCAGAATCTGCCCGGCCTGGGAGAGATGGGAGAAAAGCTAGTATCGTCGTCCAATATCATTGATGGTTTCACTACTGATACCCAGGGAACCTTGATCCTTTTCTTTTTTTCTTTTTCTTTTTTATAGCAAAGAATTATGAAGCAAAGTACCTAGAACCTATTATTCCAATACCTAATTCAACATGAAACCTCCCCCAACGAGGGGGAAAGTGCCACCTTGAACCACTGAAAAAGCATAACAAGGAGAGTCCTCTTGTTGTTTGCAACCAACTGCACCAGACGGCCTTCAGCTATCCTTTGATTTATTTAGAAGTTTAATGGAAAGAGCTCATTTAACCTAGAAGGTTTCCTGTCTCAATGAAATACTTCTTATAGGTTACTTGTTATCCAAGTCAAGTGACTTCTTAATGTGTCAGACTTCTATTAGAGACTTTCATTAGTTCCTTGAAAAATTAGGGAACTCTTAATGGATAAGGTACAAGAGTTCTAATCAGGAAAGCTTTAATGGCTAAGGTAGAAGAGTCCTAAGTTCCCGTCCAAGTAGTCAGTCCTTCCATCTACAAATACATGCATAAGGTGGGACTTTTTTCCTACTTGTTGTTTGATAAACAAAGTTGTTCTTTGCTGGTTTTAGCTTTTACTTTGTTGTTCCTCCTGATATTCACGAGACTTTTTCAGAAAGTGCTAAAAAATCAGAGGTCTGTAAGATTGTGAAGTACACAACCACAAACTGGACTAGGTACACCAACTAGTCCTTTATCTCAGATTTCCAGGCTGATTTTTCTGACTTATGTTGCATAACTCTGCATTAAGTTGGTAATTCAAAAGGCAATGGCTGAACAAAAGAAACCCTCTAGAGATGAAGTTGCAGGTATGATTCGAGAAGCAATGGAAGGGACATCACAACAGCAAGATAAAATGTTCCAGGCAAGATTGCAAAGGGTTGTCAGAGAGTTAACTACTTGTTTTTCTGCACAATACAAGTGGCTCTTCAGAGACATGATCATGGAGAAAACCTGCACAATCAACACAAGGATTGCACATGAGATGAGGGTGGGGATGATGGAGTGCCACATCTAGGAAGGCATGCAGAAGTTAAATGGCCAGAGTACGAACCACATCTGCATGGTGCTAACGAACAAGATGGGATGACAGGATGAAAGCTGAAATGCGCGAACTTAACAGAGATATGGAACCAGAACATTTTCTAGATTGTGCGGGTATTTTAGAAGATATATTTATTTGCAAGGATGTTCCAGTCAATATGAGAGTTCCCAATGTTTTTATCAGATTTCATGGACAAGCTGCTGGTTGGTGGCAATCTGTTAAAAGTGAATGGGAACAGGTTTTCAAACCCCTTATTACTGAACAGGCAGAACTAAAAGCCCTTACGAACTTGCCCCAGATTTACCATCATACTCCTTTTGACAAACTTGACAATATGCGGCAAGGAAACAAATCTGTTAATCAATATATAGAAGAATTCCACCAGTTGATCATCGAACCAGACTTGATCAGAGTTCTGCACATTATATGAGTGGTCTCAAGCCCTCTGTTCATAATGTTCTCAGGAATCTTCTTTTGGTCGTTCCACTCCCTCTTTTTCTGCAACTCAACTGCCTCCTGGATCTCGGTTTTCTAATCCTACAGTTCCTTCTCCACGTTGCAGTTCAACCGTGTGAATGCCTCACTAAAGTCTGTCACCAATCCAATTCTTGCTGGTGGTCCAGTTTGTTGTCTCAGCCACAGCGAGCCCTGACATATATCATCAGCCTATCCTCAGATGTGCAAAAAAAATTCTTACCTATGGTGAGGATGTTGAGGTTATTGAGGATTCCAACCTTTTAGAACACATCGAAGATCCTTCTGGAGTGTCTAACAACCCTGACTGTTTTGTATAACAATGCGGTCAGACCCTCCTTGACTGTTCTTCTCTTGTTATCAATCCCAAAAGGGGATGACAAGCAACGGCAGCAAAATAATACTTTTCCACTCGTTGTACAATTGAGGGACGCCTACCCAAATTTATAATTGATCCAAGAAGCTCCACAAATGTCTCTCCCTCAAGAAGCTGTCACAAAACTCAAGATGAAGATAAGAGTAATACCCCCATCCCTATATGCTTGCCTAGCTTGCCAAAGGGCATGATGCTAGGGTGACAGAACATATCTTCGTACCTTTCTCCACTAGGGATTGCTATGAGGATTTTGTGGTGTGATGTTGTTCCTATGGAATGCCTATCATCTATTGTTGGTACATCCTAAGGAATATAACTGCCCTACTATTCATAACAGACAACAATAGTTATTCACTTCCCAAAGATGGTCAAATCATGCCTTCTAGATTTATCCCTCCTCTGTAGAAAAAGAGTCACCTGCTTTGCATGTCTCCAAGCTTAAGTTTGAAGGAACTTCTGAGTCTTTCCAAGTTGCCTTTGCTGTCATCTCTGGAGGTTGGTGCTCTTATTTCATGACACAAATTTCAAATAGCCTACAATATAACCTATCTTGGAGGGATTCAAAGCTGTTTTCCTTGATGATTTACCTAATGAGCTTCCTCCATTGTTTGTGGTCTAGTGTCATATTGATTTGACTCCCAGTGTGATCCTAACCAACAGCTCACATTATCAGGTGTCACTTAAAGAAAATTAAGAACTCCAGAGACATGTCACTAGATCAGCGATTTTTGTGACAAAATACTAGCCCTCGTACAGTTCCGGCACTCTTAGTTTCCAAGAAGGATAATTCTTGGTCGATGTGCTTGTATAATTGTGCCATCAACCATATTACAGTCAAATATTGATACCCCATTCCACAAGCTAATGTTGGGTCAACTTAGTTAAGCCACTATCTTTTCTAAGATTAATCTCAAAACTGGCTATCATCATATCTGTATCCAGCCAGGAGATGAATGGAAAACACTGTTTAAACTGTGTGGAAGACTTCAAAAATGTTTGGTCATGCCATTCGGTCTTTCAAGGTGCCCCCAGTACTTCTATGCATGGACTTCTAGGAGAAACCTTAGAATAGACCCTGGCTCCGCATCAGGCTGTTGATGGAATCAAAGTATGACTAACCTAGGCACCCTTTCTTGCTTTACCTGACTTTTCCCAGTTATTTGAACTAGAATGTAGAAGGGGGGGAGCCTTGGCGCAATGGCAAAAGTTATCGTCATGTGACCTTGAGGTCACGGGTTCAAGGTGTGGAAACAGCCACTTGCAAAATGCAAGGTAAGGCTGTGTACTTTAGGCCCTTGTGGTCTGCCCCTTCCCCGAACCCTGCATAGGCGGGAGCTTCGTGCAACGAGGCTGCCCCTTTTTATTTGAACTAGAATGTGATGCTTAGCGTTTGGGATTTGCAGCCGCTTGAGTCAGCATCAGAGACCCATTGTGTTCTTCAATGTGAAAATACATGGAGCAATGCTACATTATCCTATTTATGTCTGGACTTTTATGCCATTATTCAGTCCCTCTAATATTAGTGCCGTTATCTTATACATAAAGAATTTCTCCTATTACGACTAAGAAGCTTTGAAATTCATCAATGGGCAGCATACTCTTAGACTTTGAGATCGATAATTCATGAGCGCAAATAGATTGAAAGCGAGGTTACTGAGAGAATCCAAGCATGTTGGAACAAATGGAGATGCCCCTCTAAATCTTACGTGATCTGCGGGTACCACTCAAACTGAAAGGAAAATTCTATACAATGGCTGTAAGGCTGGCCATGCTCTATGGATTAGAGTGTTGGGCAATTAAGGAACAACATGTACATAGGATGAGCATCACCGAAATACAGATGTTGAGATGAATGAGTGGCAAGACAAGAAAGGATAGAATTAGAAATGCAAACATTGAAGGAAACTTAGGAGTAACACCAAGAAGTAACAAAATGAGAGAGATTACACTTGCATGGTCTGGACATGTCCAATGGAGAACAAAAATGGCACCAATTAGGAGTGAGGCAATCCAAGTCAAAAGTTATAAAAGGACAAGGGGAGGCCCAAAAGAACATGGCTAGAAGTGGCGAGAAAAGATTTAAAAACATTGAGACTAAATAAAGCCATGACACTTAATAGAGGAGAATGGAGAATTGGAAAGCTAAGATACTGTTAAATATTAGTACTGGCTTATGATATCCATAGTTACCATATTTGGAGGATTTTTTATTTGAGATAATACCATATCTCCTTAAATCCCTTACAGATCTATAATATCTCCTTGAATCCCTGTCAAATTCATAATTACTTACATTGTATAACAGCTGTAGATAACAGATAACTCACTTACCTTGCATAATTTGATTTTATTTGATCTTTATCATGTATAGCCAACCCTTGAGTTCCTCTATAAATTGAGAGACTGTAAACAATGAAATCAAGAATTCAATTCACCTTACTTCCATTAGGTCAACTAGGTATTAGAGCTTAGCAATCCTGCGTCTACCTATGTCTACACTAAAATCCTAGATAGGTTCACCACAACCCTTACACTCATCTAAAAACTCCCAAAGATCAAACATAACCCCTTAAATGGATAACAACAAGACCACATCAGAAGTTCATACTTAAACCACAACCAATAATGGTGAATCCACTAATCTGCCAATGGTTTTCGAAAAACTCAGCCCTCACAACTACATCAGTTGGGCCCAACCAGTGAAACTCAGAGGAGGAAGAAAATTTAGATATCCAGATAGGTCAAAAAAACAGCCAAAGGAAGGTGCTGCATTCACCAAATGGAAGAAGGAAAATGCCATGGTGACAAATTTGTTGATCCATACAATGAACCTAGAATCGGGAAGAATTTTTCCATTGAGAATGCAAATGAGGTTTGGGAGGCAATGACGGATAGATCGAAAAGCGCATTACAGATACCAAACAAGGTGACTCAAATGTCAACTCTTACTATAGCACGCTCAGGGGACTATGGATGGAGTTGGACTACTATCAAAGTATGTAGTGTGGTGCTACACAAATCCCACCCCAAATTACTCTAATGTTGGAAAAGGGGAGGACATTTAAGTTTCTTGCGGGATTTAGACCAAGAGCACCTTTCCTACTCTTGGTGAAGCCTTCTCCATGGTTAGGAGTGAAGAAAGTAGAAAGAAGACCATGATTGGAGAAGAAGAGGCTGAAATTACTATGGCTGCTAAAACAGATGAAAGGAGAAGTGCCAAAGGCAGAGGCAAAGATCCCAAAGCTGATTAGTGCTGAACATACTGCAAGAAGCCTTGCCATGACATTAGCAAAACTATAGACACAAGAAAAGGCAGCAAAGGCTGCCACAAATGTTGCTGGAGTTGCAGCAAAAGGAACAGATTTCAAGTCACTCCCAAACAGCTAGCTGAGATAAAAAAAATCATAAAGGAAGGAAGTCCATACGTTGATTCATCAAACTCTGGTTAAACACTATCGGCTCTAATTACTATTAGCAATCCTAAGGCTTGGATACTAGACTCAAGTGCCTCTGAGCACGTGACAGGGAACTCTAAGCTATTTCATACCTATAAACCATATTCTGGCCTTCAAAGAATAGAGGTGGCTAACATTAGTCACCCAGAAATGGCTGGAAAAGGGTCTATAAGAATTAAACCAAGCCTACAACTCACGCACTTCATGTACTAAAATTAGCTGTTAATCTAATTTCTATTCATAAGTTAGCTAAGGAAACTAACAAGCTGGTATGTTTTTCTGCTAATGATTGTTTCTTGCAAGATCCAATCACAATGAAGAGGAGTGGTCTTGCTGGAGAATTAGGTGGCCTCTATCTCCTAGAACCTGACATACGGCAGCCTCAAAATTCACTTGTACTATATAGTACACTGATAGACCCAAAGGAGCAACTCTGGTTGTGGCATAGAAGATTAGGTCATCCTTCTTTCCAAACCTTGTGTCCTCTGTTTCCTAATCTTACTAGAAAAGTTAGGGCAAGTGAGTTTAGCTGTGAACCTTGTAAAATGGCTAAACATCAATGTATAACCTATCATTCTAGTGGTAATAAAACTGTAACTCCTTTCTCTTTGCATTCAGATGTGTAAGGATCATGTCGTGTATCTAATAGATCAGGTCACAAATACTTTGTTACTTTCCTTGATGAGTGCACAAGACACACATGGCTCTACCTCCTAAAAGACAAATCTGAGATCTCGAATACCCTATGTAGCTTCATAAACATGATTGAAGCACTCTTTAATTCAAAAATAAGAATTTTACAAAGTGATCAATGGGGTGAGTATACCGGATTTGAAATGAAAAAGAAAAAAATTACTACAAAATGTATAGTCATTGAACGTCTTGCGATTATACACTCTCTCAAAATGGCAAAGCTAAAGGAAAAAATAGGCATCTCTTAAAGGTCACCTGTAGCTTACTCTTTTCTCAAAATGTATCACCTTATCTATGGGGAGATGCAGCCCTATCAACTACTCATTTAATCAATCTGCTCCCTAGTCGGGCACTACCATTGACTCTCCTCATGTTAAATTAAGTGAGAACTTTCCTTCAGTCAATCTTCCTCTAAAAACTTTTGGGTGTGACTATTTTCAATACAATCCCTCGATGGGCAGGAGTATGCTTGCTCCCTGAGCCATCAAATGTGTTTTCTTGGGATAATTGTTAAGTGTTCATTTTTGGCTAAAAGACCCCTAGTTTAGTATTCAATAAGATCATCTAACCGTCCAAATTGCAAAATTTAGCTTGATTGACCATCCAAACTTTCAATTTCTCAAAATCAACTATTAAATTATTATTAGAGCTTATTAGATGATTAATGTACAGTTTAGATGATTCTAATTTAGTCTTTTATTTTGCAAATCAACTGAAGGAAGGTTGGATGGCTCAGATCTATGATCAACGGTGCAGATCAAAAAGGCAAGAGTCCTAATCAACAAAGAGTCCTAATTGGAAGAGTTCTAGTTGGAAGAGTTGTAAAAGGATGAGGATTCCTAAAAGGGATGGAGTTCTAATTGGAGGAGAAGAAAGTTTCCAAACAGGACTCTAACTCTTTAAGGATAGAGTTTGAGGAAGAAAAGGAGAAGAGCAGTTTTTATAAATAGGAGAGCCATATGGAGAGAAGGGGAGTTTTTTTTTAGTTGTTTCGTGGCTACTTTCCTCTTCCTTGTTTTGTTTGGAGTTTCCCTTGTTCACTCGTTTCTCTTTCACGTTAACAGCCCTCTCTTGCCTAGCATCACCCCCATTTTTCTTCACACCACGTTCCTAGCTTTCTATTTATTTACCGCACAATCCCCAGCACCATCTTCTTCTTCACATCCCATCCCCTTCCACTAGTCACCATTCTCCTTCATCGTTTGTTCTTCACCGCATCATCCACAGCACCAGTTTCCATCTAATTCACCGCTCATCCCATCTCACGCACCCATCTATGTTTTTCACTGCCTAGGCTCGCACCCAACACCCAAATCCCAGGACAGCCTGCTCAGCAGGTGTTGTTTTCTTCTACCCAGACCACCTAGTTTCCTCTTTGCTCCAAACAAACAAGACGACTCCCATCAGACCCCACTTCACTGCCTCTCCCATCCATGCACTTATCTAGTTTCCCTCTACCTCCTCTGCTCCCATCGGCCCTCCACCCATCTTCTTTTTCTTGCCATACTTGGTTTCCAACAGGAAACTGAGTTCTATTTTAGCCACACCCCTTTTCCACCGGCCACACACCCAGATTGAAAAAAAACTACGCCCAGGACGTCATCTTCTGTTCACCGCACAAGGCATCTTTTTTTCGTTTCATTCCTTCTCTGCCCCACACCATCGTCTCCACCGGGCAAGAGGAAGCTCAGACGTCGATGCCTTGCCAAGCCTTAGCTCGGATCATCACGGGCCAGACATCTACTCCGGCCAGCCATCTCATCAATTCCAGCAATTTCCTTCGAATCCATCTTCTCCTCCGGTTTCTCCTTCGTTGGGGTTTTCCTGGTTTTTGTTAAAAACCAGAGTTTGAACATAATGACAGTTTTGCCCTTCATCTTTAAATGAAATGACAATTCTGTTCAATTCTATTAATTACATCTGCGTCCCTTGTTTAATGACATTTGTATCCCCATTTTATTTACATCTGTGTTCCTGTTCCATTTAAGCTTTATTTTATCCATCTTTTGACAGTGTGATTCAGGGATGTTTGATTAATTTAATTTATGTTTTCTGGAATTGAAAGTTAAGTAAAGTGCATCATTTGAATAATTAAATTTTATTAGAAACTCCACTTAAAGCGAGTCCCTGTGGGTTCGACCCGTATTTGCATAGCTATACTATAATAGCCCGTGCACTTGCGGAAAACATCAACAAGTTTGTGGCACTGTTGCCGGGGACTTGCAAAGGAGTTTTTATAAAGTTTAATTCAAAAAATTCAAAAAATAAAATAAATCAGAAAAATCCAGAAAAATAAAAAAAATATTAGGAATTGCATTTTAGGTTCATTTTTCAATTTTGTTTCAGTGCATAACCACCTAATTTCCTAAAATTGGTACTTATTTCTAAATTTTCTTTTTCAGGGAAACAGGAAAGCGGAGAAAATTGGCAAGAAAATCTTCAACAACATGAAAAGTTTCCTGCTTTCCTAGATTAGGATTCTTTTCTTTTTGAGTGAAGCTTGTAGTGAGGACCCTTGTAAACTGCACTTTCTATTTTCATTTTAAAGGGTTGTATAACACAGGGCAAGTGTAGGATAAGGTGGCCCACACTTGATCTTCATCAAAAACCCCACTGTAAGTCTCCTCACTCATTTAAATTCCTAGATTAGGGTTTGCATTTAGAGTAAATTTGCATTGTTTGGTAGTATAAATCATATAGACAGCATCCTTTTATAATTTGTGCATTTTTAGGTTTTGCATTAGTTTATTGCTTTTATTTGCATCTTAGGACACGGTTAATGCTTTAAGGTGATATATTTGCTGATCGAATTTCCATGGAGTGTGGAATTAATTAGTAAGGGCACCCTACCCTCATAAGATCAAGGGTGGATTTCATCACCACTCCTTGGCCCACCTAGGATAATCACCTCAAGCGCGCTACCTTAGCCTTCAATTCAAATTAAAATCAATCAGAAGAGACCTATAGGGCTATCACATGCTCGTAGGACCCTCTTACTAAGAGTCTATTTATTGTCACTCTAGTGGCTTTGGAGCACTGTGGTTATTGAGGGTTGTCTAATAGAGCCTTGCTCTTCCCTCACCTCCTGTTGACGTTTGTGAGGTCTAAAAGCCTCCTTACACGAGGGTTGTATTAACCACCTTGCGAAGAACCTAACTGGTCAGCAATAATCAAGTCTGAAGGAGAGTAGGAATGCTAAATTAGGCTAATTAAAAGCGTTGTCCCCACACAATTTCAAGAAAATCAATATGTTGCTTATTAGCCTCAAGGATTATATTGTGTCCTTTGTTTGTTCATCATTCTAGGAAGTTAGGTTGCATCATGTAGGTTAGTTTTCATCTAAAAAAAAAAAAAAAGGAGCCTATCAAGAAGGGGATAGATTTCATAAGATTAGATGCATCGATGGATCAGTCAGATCTTATGAAAAGTCAATTGCTTAGGCTAATAGCTTCTAGGCAAAGTGCACCACAACCTCAATACCATAATGACTATACCTATTCTGAGCATCCATATTCCACCCCTTCCTGGCCCCCATCAAGCTCCACATACAATGAATACTATCAGGATCCAGTGGATGCACCTGATGCATTCACATACCCTAGCAATTTTTATTCTGAGACAAATTATCAAGAATCTAATGGATGTGCTAGGCATCATGAACAACCATGGTCTCAAGATTACCAATATCAGGAAGAACCACAATGGTCTCACCCTGGTCAGTACTACCATGATTATTCAGAATATCAGGGTCAACCATCATGTGTTCAGCCTGCTCAGTCCCTTTTCAGTACCTCAATGCCACAACAATACCAACCCTATGAGTCATTTCCTCTACAAGAAGAACCACTATTAGATGAAAAACTGCAACACATAGCACAAGGGAATTAGGAAATAAGACAAATGATGGAGGATTATATTGAGGAAATAAAACGAGGGACGGAGGAATTTGAGGCAAAACTGAAACAAATTAGGGGGAATATAGAGTCAATTATTCTTGATACTAGGATGGAAATTTCTTATGATGCTTATGAGTCACAAAGTCTACAACCATCCTTAGAAATCTCCAACTTTGATATACTTGAGTCATGTCCTGATTCTGATTATGAAGAGGCTTCCATTGATGATAAGCATAACACCATAGAAAAATCCAACCCTAATCCTCTAGATGCGTGTCCCACCTATTTGTATGACTCTGATGAAGACATATGTATTGAGGAGATGCCTGAGTTGTTGGATACCGTGCCTCTAATGGACACTTCTAGATTGCAAGCTAGAGTAGATCATCCTAAGTATGAAAATCAATTTGAGCCTTTCAATGTAGAAGATGTACCTGATTGGGACCTAGCAGCCTTATTTGAACAAACATCAGATGATAATATAGGCCCAATTGCTATCGTACCTGTGCTTATCAAACAGACAGAAGAAGAGTCAGTTGATATGCATCAACTTACAAGGTACACATCAAAAGATAACCAGGGTTTCAGCCAAACCTTGTCCCCGCCTCTAGTAATACAAGAACAACCTATTAGAGAAGGGCAGAGTCAGGTTATTCCCCTAGTTCAGGACAATGATAAGGACATGGAGGAAAATGATAAATTGAATAGAATGGTCATTCTTATCCCTCAATTTGGTCAAGACAAGGACTGGTTGTCACCATATGGTCCACAGAATTACACGGTAGTTCATGCAGTTATTGTATTACCCTCACCTCATTTTTCGAGGTGGAGCAATTATATTGACTACCGTGAAATATTAAAGATGGGGGATCATCAATATGGTCCTACTACCTTCACAATTGCGGCGATCTACTGTATTATATTCATATCACCACCTAAGATTTCAAGGTGGAGGCCATATATAGATTACCGTGAAATTCTGAAGTGGCATGAGATAAAGCTAACCTAGTTAGCTCTAAGGTTAGGAAGTTAGGTTAGGTAATGTCTGGCTGAAGACATTAAACTTAGCGCTTTTTGGGAGGCAACCCAAGGGTTTAGAGTTTACATCTCTCAACTTTCATATAGAATCCTATGTTTTCAAACATTAGGGACAATGTTTCATTCAGGTTGGGGGTGTAGATGCACTAGAGATTTTGAGTTTTCTTGAAAAATAAAAAATGAAAACTTTTGAAAAAAACAAAAAAGTTTTAAAGTAGAGTTCCCTTACTGTTATGAGAATTGAATGTTCAAGATTTAGTAAATATACTGTTTTCATCTCTTAATGGGCATGCATATGATTAGTTTTGCATGTCATTCATGAGTTGAAGCATTTTATGAAAGCTACTTCTCGGAAACCATTTATACATAGCACATAATCAAGACTAATATAGAGGTATGACTTAGAGACCCTAAGGAAAATCAGTGGAGACCTATAACCTAGTGAGACTTGAGGCTATCTTCTTTTAGAGAGTTATAAGTAATTCCTTGATTTCTTCAACGCACATACATTAAGTGTGATTCTGTTATCATCGTTTTGGTTAAACATCAAGAATAAAGAGGAGTAATAGCTTTAATTCCAGAAATTTATTGAATCTAATAGGCTTTAGGAAACCTAGGAAATGATATAGGTCATCCTTGCTCAGCCCAGAGACATAAAGCCTACCCAATATAATATACCACTAGTTAGCCTTTTGAGCTTGTTATTAAGCCTTTTCTTTCTTAAACCCATTCACCTTAACCCAGAATAACCCATTAAAATAAATAACCATTACCCATCTTCAAAATGAGTAGAGTAGAAAAAAATTCAAAAATAGGACAAAAAGTCCAAGAAGTGAGAAAAAGAATTAAATGTCTTTCTTCCAAAGAAAAAGAAAAGAGAAAAGAAAAAAAAAAAAGAAAAAGAAAAAGAAAAGAAAAGAAAGACCAAAGTCTGAAGGAGTTCACTTCAAGAACAAACCCAAAAGAAAAGTTTTCCTATCAGATATTCATTGAAGACATCTACTCAATTTTGAACCTTTGAAATCTTTATACCTCTCTTTTCTAAACCTGTCCTAAGCCTACATTTTGTCCTAGTTAAAGACCTATTGATCTTAGGTGGACATAGCCTTAAAGAGGAGATAAAAAGAAAGAATTAAGGTGAAAGACCCCTCATATTCTTGATGTTAACATCCACTCCTATGGATCACTTTCCTTTGTCTCATGAGCGTTAAAAAGAATTATGTGAACCATCAGTTTGTTGGATTCGGTCACATAATGAGAGGAATATGTTAAACCCCTTATCTGAGAGTTTATTTCTGAGCGTATACCTGTGAGGATTTGAGGTCAAGGCATATTTCCAATGGAATGTAAGCATATCCAATTAGAAGTCAAAACTTATGTGATTGTACACACACATATGCACTCTAAGAAATAGCTCAAATAAAATGTCTTTAATATGTGTATGATGTGTAAAATTGTCAAATCCTCTTCATTAAGTTGTAAAAAACTAGTCAATGTGCTAATGAATGAGGATTCTCTTAGATAAAATAGGGAACCCGACTTTATTGAATTTTGTGGGTATATTCACTGCAAACCCTCACGAGACATAACTCGTCCACTAGGGGTAACCTAGGGGTTCAAGGGCTTGTTGCATGTGCCAAATGCAATCGTGAGTATCTACGAAAGTGGCATCTTGTACCAGTTTTGTAAAATAGTTGTCTGCATGTTTTGCTCGGGACTAGCAAAATGCTGGTTGGGGGTGTGTTAAGTGTTCATTTTTGGCTGAAAGACCCCTAGTTTAGCATTCAATAAGATCATCTAACCGTCTAAATTGCAAAATTTAGCTTGATTGACCATCCAAACCTTCAATTTCTCAAAATCAACGATTAAATGATTATTAGAGCTTATTAGATAATTAATGTACAGTTTAGATGATTCTAATTTAGTCTTTTATTTTGCAGATCAACTGAAGGAAGGTTGGATGGCTCAGATTTATAATCAACGGTGCAGATCAAAAAGGCAAGAGTCCTAATCAACAAAGAGTCCTAATTGGAAGAGTTCTAGTTGGAAAAGGAGTTGTAAAAGGATGAGGATTCCTAAAAGGGATGGAGTTCTAATTGGAAGAGAAGAAAGTTTCCAAACAGGACTCTAACTCTTTAAGGATAGAGTTTGAGGAAGAAAAGGAGAAGAGCAGTTTTTATAAATAGGAGAGCCATATGGAGAGAAGGGGAGTTTTTTTTTAGTTGTTTCGTGGCTACTTTCCTCTTCCTTGTTTTGTTTGGAGTTTCCCTTGTTCACTCGTTTCTCTTTCACGTTAACAGCCCTCTCTTGCCTAGCATCACCCCCATTTTTCTTCACACCACGTTCCTAGCTTTCTATTTATTTACCGCACAATCCCCAGCACCATCTTCTTCTTCACATCCCATCCCTTTTCACTAGTCACCCTTCTCCTTCATCGTTTGTTCTTCACCGCATCATCCACAGCACCAGTTTCCATCTAATTCACCACTCATCCCATCTCACGCACCCATCTACGTTTT
Organism: Warburgia ugandensis; assembly: GCA_035236585.1. Classification (NCBI taxonomy): domain Eukaryota; kingdom Viridiplantae; phylum Streptophyta; class Magnoliopsida; order Canellales; family Canellaceae; genus Warburgia; species Warburgia ugandensis. The sequence goes on from CP141126.1 coordinate 84,662,444, forward strand.
TCACTGCCTAGGCTCGCCCCCAACACCCAAATCCCAGGACGGCCTGCTCAGCAGGCGTTGTTTTCTTCTACCCAGACCGGCCAGTTTCCTCTTTGCTCCAAACAAACAAGACTCCCATCAGACCCCACTTCACTGCCTCTCCCATCCATGCACTTATCTAGTTTCCCTCTACCTCCTCTGCTCCCATCGGCCCTCCACCCATCTTCTTTTTCTTGCCATACTTGGTTTCCAACAGGAAACTGAGTTCTATTTTAGCCACACCCCTTTTCCACCGGCCACACACCCAGATTGAAAAAAAACTACGCCCAGGACGTCATCTTCTATTCACCGCACCAGGCATCGTTTTTTCATTTCATTCCTTCTCTGCCCCACGCCATCGTCTTCACCAGGCAGGAGGAAGCTTAGACGTCGACGCCTTGCCAAGCCTTGGCTCGGATCATCACGGGCCAGACATCTACTCCGGCCGGCCATCTCATCAATTCTGGCAATTTCCTCCGAATTCATCTTCTCCTCTGGCTTCTCCTTCGTTGGAGTTTTCCTAGTTTTTGTTAAAAACCAGAGTTTGAACAGAATGACGGTTTTGCCCTTCATCTTTAAATGAAATGAAAATTCTGTTCAATTCTATTAATTACATCTGCGTCCCTTGTTTAATGACATCTGTATCCCCATTTTATTTACATCTGTGTCCCTGTTCCATTTAAGCTTTATTTTATCCATCTTTTGACAGTGTGATTCAAGGATGTTTGATTAATTTAATTTATGTTTTCTGGAATTGAAAGTTAAGTAAAGTGCATCATTTGAATAATTAAATTTTATTAGAAACTCCACTTAAAGCAAGTCCCTGTGGTTTCGACCCGTATTTGCATAGCTATACTACAATAGCTCGTGCACTTGCGGAAAACATCAACTACTCATTAAATGACTACAAAATGTATAGTCATTGAACGTCTTGCAATTATACACTCTCTCAAAATGGCAAAGCTAAAGGAAAAAATAGGCATCTCTTAAAGGTCACCTATAGCTTACTCTTTTCTCAAAATGTATCACCTTATCTATGGGGAGATGCAGCCCTATCAACTACTCATTTAATCAATCTGCTCCCTAGTCGGGCACTACCATTGACTCTCCTCATGTTAAATTAAGTGAGAACTTTCCTTCAGTCAATCTTCCTCTAAAAACTTTTGGGTGTGACTATTTTCAATACAATCCCTCGATGGGCAGGAGTATGCTTGCTCCCTGAGCCATCAAATGTGTTTTCTTGGGATAATCCCTAGTGCATAAAGGGTAAAAGTGCTACTCACCTCATCTCAGAAAATTATTTCTGTTTAGGGATGCTACTTTCCATGAATTTTCAGCCTTTTATCCCATTGCCAGAACTAGAGGACACTGCATCACTGCCAGAAAATTCTGAAAATCCACCCTCAAGCCCTACAAACTGTCCAGACAGCCATACAACACTCTTGGCCAGCCTATCAGACTTGCCTATATAAAACCTAAACCCAACAGAACCACACTCCTCAACCTCAAGAGGGAGTACCTGCAACAAAACAGCCATATATACCTATAGCTTGACCAAACCAGCCTCTCATACAGTATGTATACCAAAGAAAAAAAGGAGCTATAAGACAGAACACCGCCTTAGACATTACAGAACCCAAAGAGGTCACCACTCCAAACGATCACTCCAATTCAAATTCTGATTTGGGTCATACAGGCATGCAGTCTGAAACTGAACTATATACTGACTTGGACCTTCTTGTAACTATCAAGAAAGGAATAACAAGCTGCACACAACACCTAATGGCTCATTATGTCTCATACTATAAGTTGTCTCCAGCACTTAAGACCCTTGCTACTCTGCCAACAGAAGTTACCTTACCAAAGGATATCCATGAGGCTCTTCAACAGAAAAAGTGGGGTAGGCTGTTCAAGAAGAGTTGGATGCACTCAATCGAAATCAAACATGGTGCTCACAAATTTACCAAGGGGAAAAAGAGCTATAGGCTCTAAATGGGTATTCTCAATCAAGTATAAGGCTAATGGAACTTTAGAAAGATATAAGGCAAGGCTAGTTGCAAAGGGATTTATTCAAACTAGGGGAATAGACTACTTTGAGACATTTGCACCAGTTGCCAAACTTAACACCACAAAATTTTCCTATCTCTTGCTGTGAATAAGGATTGGAAACTCTATCAATATAATGTGAAAAATCCTTTCTTACATAGAGAGCTAGAAGAAGAGGCTTATATGGAAGTATCACATGGTTTGAGGAATGAGAAAAATAACAACTAAGTGTGCAGACTAAAGAAGGCTCTATATGGCTTAAAGCAGTCACCCAGGGCATGGTTTGGAAGGTTCATTAGATTCATGTTGAATAGTGGCTATAACCAAAGTCAGCGAGATCATACTTTGTTTATCAAACACAAAAAATTAGGAAAATTGTTGTACTAATTGTGTATGTGGATGATATTGTAGTCACAGGAGATAATACTGATGGCATGATTACTCTAAAGGAAAGGATGGCAAAGAAATTCCAAATCAAGGACCTATGAACTTTGAAATACTTCTTAAGAATAGAGGTAGTCTGATCCAAACAAGGAATCTTTATTTTCCAAAAGAAGTATGTACTTGATCTGTCGAAGGAAATAGACCTCACAAGGGGTAAACCAATAAGTACTCCAATTAAAACCAACAAAATGCTTGAGCTAAATCAAGGCGAGGATGTGATAAATAAATGACGATAACAAAGATTAGTGGGGGAACTGATATATCTATCACATAAAAGGCCTAATATAGCATTTGCTATAGGCCTAGTGAGCCAATTCTTGCAGAACTTCGGGAAAGAACATATGGAGGCTGTGTATAGAATATTAAAGAACCTCAAATCATGTCATGGAAAAGGTATATTATATTCTACTCAAGAAAGTATGGAAGTAGAAGCCTACACATACTCAAATTGGGCTGCATCCATCATTGATAAGAGGTCCACCACATGTTACTATGCATTGCTTTGGGGCAACCTGATTGCATGGAGAAGTAAGAAACAGAAGGTTTTGTCTCACTCCAATGCAGAAGCGGAAATTAAAGCAATGACAATAGGGGTGTGTGGTTGCTATGGATAAAAATAATATTGAAAGACTTGAAGATTCCAATTAAAGGGCCTATTGATGTTATATTGTGACAATAAGGCAACTATATTCATAGTCCATAATCTAGTGCAACATGATAGAACCAAACACACTGAGATCGACAGGCACTTCATCGAGGAGAAGATAAAGTCATGGGAGATTTGCATGCCATATGTTCTTAAGAAGAAGCTACTTGTTGATATATTAACAAAGCGTATAGATAGCAAGTCCTATGGATGATTGTAGACAAGGTGGGAATGATAAATATCTATTCACCAACTTGAGGAGAATTGAAAAGCGAAGAGACTGTTGGATATTAGTACCAGCTTATGATATCTACAATTACCATATTTGGAGGATTTCTAATTAGAGATTATTGAGACAATATCATATTTCCTTAGATTCCTCACAGATCTACAATATCTCCTCAAATCCTCTCAAATTCACAATTACTTACCTTGTATCACAGCTGTAGATAACAGCTGACTTACTTTATATAATTTCATTTTATTTGATCTTATCCTGTATAGTCAACCCTTATATTCATCTATAAATTGAGAGACTATAAACAATAAAATCAAGAATTCAAATCACCTTTCTTCCATTTGTTCAACTTGGAGGAGCAAGATTCATATGACCAACCCCTAATTGGATAAGGTCTTGATGATGACGATGATGATCAAATGAGTGGCACACCTTTAGAAGTTTCCTTTTATACCAAGCACAAAGCTGGTACCATCAATAACCAGTTGGCCCATGCCCTCAGCCGATAATATTCCTTGCTTACATCTTTCTATTTTGATATCTAGGGATTTGAAGTTCTCTATGATCAACTCATGCAAGATGAGTTTTTTGGACCCATTATTACTGATTTGCCACACCAAGAGTTCTAAAACTAACTAATGGTCGATGGATATCTCTTTAAGGGCAATATTCTTTGCATTCTGCATACTTGCACCTTCTTATCCATAATGTAGGGCATTTTGGCAGAGATAGAACTATTGCTTTGATTGGTGACCAATTCTTTAGTCTTCCGTTGATAGAGATTTTTTATTTTATTTTTTTCAAATTTGTCAAAATATGCAGGGTGTGCCAAAGACTCAAAGTTTCAAAGGCACTTCATCCAATGCAGGTCTCCATACACCATATCCATTCCAGACTTGATAGATGTCTCACTTGTTCTTTTATCTGGCTTCCCATGTACATTGCAAGGCACGGAAAGTATATCAATCTTTGTTGATAGATTTTCTAAGATGGCACATTTCATTGCCGGCAAAATGATTCACTATTCCAGTAAAGTTGCTAATCTTCTCATCCTAGTTTATGTGTGATTCCACTGTATACCAAAATCCATTGTTTCTGATCAAGACACCAAATTCTTGAGTCATCTCTGGACCAGTTTATGGAAACATCTGGATACTTGGTTGGACTTTACAACTCATCTACAAACTGAAGGTCAGAGAAAGGTTATCAACTGTTCCCTTGGATATATGCTCCGTGCTCAAGTCCATGGAAATTATGATCTCCTTCTCCCAAAACTTAAATTCAAATTTAATTGTTCCACCAATCAAACAACCGGATTCTCACCACTTCAAATTGTCGTTAGACACAATACTCAGGGATCGTTGTACTCCATACCAGTTCCACAATTTCTGTCAAGCAATAATAATGTACAAATTGACTGTTCAGCTCAGGAGGATACATGAGCAAGCACATGCCAATACTGAAGCCAATTATTAAAAATACAAGAAGCAGGCCAATTGCCATCATGGCCAAGAGATATTTGAACTGGGAGATGAAGTCTGGATTTTTCTTTCCAAAAATAGCTATCCTATTGAAGAATACCACAAGTTGAAAAAAAAGGAAGTTAATCTCTACAAGATACTTGCTAAAACTAAAGACAATGCACATAGAGTTGAACTTCCATCAGGCCACAACATTAGTGACAAATTCAATCTACAATACTGCAACCATTACCTTGGTAAAAATCTTGAGAACTCATGTCAAGTTCTTTTTCGAATGAAGGGCCCTGACACAGAAGCATCCAATACCTTAGCTGTCAAGTTTCTAAGCAAGAGAGAGCATCCTAAGTTCTCTAAAAGTATATGAAAGAAAGAACAGCATGGCTATATAAATACTAAAAGTAAGAAGGTTGTCAACTTAAAGAGGCATGAATTGAAGGGGCTCACACAATAAAATTGGTTCTTTTAGTTGTCTTTTCTTTTATTTAAATGCTGTAAGGAAAAGAGGTGACTTAGCCTAGAGGTTTTCCTATCAAACAGGAATACTTCTGGTAGGTTATTATCAAGTCAAGTGATTTCCTAATGGTTTAGAAGTTTATTAAAGAATTTCTATTAGTTCCTAGCAAAAGTAGGAAAGTCTTAATGGGTGAGTTAGACGACCTAAGTAGGAATGCCTTAATGGCTAAGGTAGAAGAGTTCAAACTTCTCATCCAAGTCAATCTTTTCATCTAAAATTACAGGTACAGGGTCGGACTTCTTTTCTCAGCTTTTATTTGATAAATAAGCTTGTTCTTTGTTGGTTTCGGCTTTTACTTTGTTGTTTCTTCCAGTATTCAGGAGAATTTTTCAGAAAGAGCTCAAAGATAAAAGGTCTTTAAGGTTGAAATATGCATCAGCCTCAAAACTGGACTAGACAGACCAAATAGTCATTCATCTCAGATTTCATGGCTGATTTTCTGACTAATTTCATATATCTATGCATCAACATCTCAAGTCGAAAATGCCATCCAGAAATCAAAAGACTTAATTGAGAACCAAAGAGATCACTCAGAGGAAAAGGTATCAAACACCAAACAGTTTGCACTACCCAGCAGATGAAATCTTAAGAGCAAATTGACAAGGACAACAAATCACATGGTTTACAAACTAGAAAGAAATGAAACTTAAAGACAAAAGGCAGTAGACTTTGAAGAAACAGTTAAAAGTTGTTCTAGTTGAAAAGTAAACTACGAAAGGCAGCTGATCAGAAGACCCTTGCACATCCTGTCCTCCTATAGTGATCTCACCTTTTATCAATAAACTGCAGCATTCACTGCTGGAAGCCTTTTTCTAGCTTGACTCTTTCAGTTTGCCAGCAGTACTCCCCCCTGTTTGATTAGTTGTACTAACCCTCACTAATTCAAGAATATTGTAGACCTGGTAATAGATTCACTGGTTCTCATTATTTTGGCAACTTGCTAGAAGATGCTGTTATATTGAAAATCTGACTCTGCAGAGCTTTAAACATTCATTCTGTTTTTTTTTATTTTCTAGTGAATTTTCTTCTTCTCAAATTTGATGAAATCTTAATCATGGTTTAATACTAATGGCCATATACTGATAATTGGAGAACAATCCAAATCAATCTCAACTCAGTTGTCTTCGAGTGTGTGAAGCAAATGGAAGCTGAGAAACACCAAATTTCCACTATACAAAGCCAGGGATAGTTCCAAGTAGTTACATATAAGTTCCAGGAACAGACACTTTTGGATGTCAATTGTAACCAGAAACAAACACATTGACCCCCTCCAGCTTTTTGGGTGCCTCTTTGCAATTTTGGTGGTAAGGGAGTTAGACTACATGCCTTGATCTCTGAATTTAATCACTTATACCAGCAGATGGGTTGGGTTTTTGCAAATGTTAAGCCTTTCTAGGCTCTTTTCAGTTATTGAAGAAAACTTGTGCTCAAGGACTGTTATTCTCATACCTCACAGGTGCAATGAGCAGTATGAAGAATGGACAGTACACAGTTGGTCTAAGAAACAAAAAGATAAGGTTTCACCAATGCAGCAAATAACCTAGACAAGCTCCACAGATTTCTTAAGCTACTGCTCATAGTCAACAAATATGGAAGCATCTCAGAAAAGAGATTCTGTAGAGATTCTTCTTATTTCTAAGAAAGGACTTCAAGAAATGCCAAAGTTTAGATGCTTTTTTTCCAATCCTCTAAAAAATATTAAACAAGGGAAGTCTTTCAATAACCAGTTGTTCAACATAAAAATTGAAAGAAATATGACTTTTGACAACAACATCTTGTCATTTTCACAATTATAGTTCAATTACATAATGAACAACAACTCTAATAAAGACAACCCCAGAAGCACTAGAGTTCTAACCTTGATTTGATGGTACAGTTATTGATGATGCAGCAACAACAGCAGACTGAACAGATGAGGATGCAGCAGCATTTGCCATCCAACCTGCTAAAGCATTGGCATTTGCAGCTGCTGCAGTGGGTGGAAAAGGCTGCCTCAGATAAAACCACAGAACAAGTTCAGCTGTAAGCATCCTAAACTGAGGATACAACATCAAACAAACCAAAACATCTTGGATGGATGAAATCATACTCCATGTGCTCCAAGTGGAGCATATGTGGCATTTTTGGCAACTGCTGCAAGTGGAACAGTAACAGGCGTAGGTGCACGAGTTCCATTTGAAGGTGCACATGTATGGTCTGTAAATAATGTCTTGATGTCTGGATTTGGCCTTGGATTCTTACAGAGCTGGTGTTGCCAATTCAAACTGCCAAGACCATCAACCCAAACAGACAAAATTCAAACACATTTTACTGGTTACCATGATATAAGATATGAGAATTCAGCTATAACTATCACAATACACACACATGCACCCACAAACATGTGTGCCCACATGCAAGCATGCCCAACAGTCACACACAAGCACGTGTTCACGCAGAGACTCAAGCGAGCACACATATGCACATGAACCCGCACTGCATCCTCACACACATGCTATGTGCACACACTGAAAAACCACAACAACACACACATATCATACATATATCAAACAAAAATGAGGATGAAATCTTTCAGCAACACTGTAATTATCAGGGCACCTCCCCAAACAAAAAGATGACAATAATTGATTAATTAATTAATTAATGGCTATGTTTCCCAAACGTAGTTACCAGGAACAAGCATAAACCATCACTTAATAATGTCAGAGAAATTTCAAAACAAGGAACAAACATAAGCATCATTTCCTTGTACCAACTTTACCTCTGGTTAATTAATGTTCGTAATCTTGATGCTTTCAGAGTGGGAAACACCAGTTTTTCTCGAAACAAAGGATTAGCTTCAATCAATTTCTTGAGCTCTATTAGCATAATGCTTCGAGCTGATTTGGTATCACCATACTTGGACAATTGCTCATTTTCCCTACAACATGACAAGCAAACAAGTAACTTCAGATTTTGATTCTTATACACCCTGGAATTGGAAAGAATGACTAATTTAAAGCTAATATCAAAAAGATGGAGAAAGGAAGAAAGCAGGGGAAAACAAAAATAAGTGATGTGTGTCAAAAAAATTGCAGACTTCACGCAATGGCAGTTAGATATCATATCAGTTTCAACTTCAAAACACTTGTACAACCATTTTTTTTGGTATGGAATTTGAGATGAATCTCCAGACACAGTATAAAAACCACTGACAGAACTGTATGACAAGTCAACCTGCATAAAAATCAAAAAAGAAGAAAGGCCCAAGAGGAACCTCAAGAACAAAAGATAAATACTATTAAAAGAACTGATAGCCATTTCCAAATGCTCAGGAGATCAAGAGATTGTCATCAGAACTTCTCAGAGTGTTTCTCAGAAATCTAGAGTCTGATATTACCTAACGATGAATCTATAACCCAGGATCGAAGTCAAAGAACATCCAGATATTAAAAACAATATGCAGAACATATCACCAGAAGAAACAACAAGAGGGATTATAATACCTGGATTGGGCCTTGAAAATTTGAAGACATCAGAAAAAAAAAAAAAAAAGAGACATTGATGATGATAGTTAAATGTATGCAAAGATGGGGAAGAAGAAGAAGAAAATAGGAAAGCAAATTAAAAAACTATAAGCTACATAATTAACCATTACAAACACCTCAAAAAATACTCAAGCTGTTTGCTAAAATTATTCAATTTCAAAGAAAACAAAAAATTACACCGCAGAAAGTGGTGGTAGGACAACCAGTTTGGTTTCATGCCTAGGATGCCTACCATAGAAGCTATTTTCTTGCTTAAACAATTGATAGAGAAATATAGGGTGAGGCCTCTACTACTGCCACTGATATTTCTTGCAAGGTTAGGATTGAGGATAAGGTTGTTGCTTCGAGTAGCTCTCAGGCATCCTCCTTTGGGAAAGAGGTCAGGTTTACAGATAATGCGAATGACTCAAACACTAGAGGAAAATAGCGTTCCTAGAGAGTTAATATGGTGGGTATTGGGTAAGAAAGAGGTTTTATGGGGGTATAAAAACATAATTAAGTATATGTATGAGAGAGTGGTAACAAACGTTAGGACCACCAGCGAAGAGACTGGTGATTTTTCTATTATTATAAGATTTCACCAAGGATCAGCATTGAGCCCATACCTTTTTACATTGGTTATGGATGAGTTAACAAAACATCTACACAAGGAGATTCCATGTTGTATGTTATTTGCAGATGATATAGTTTTGATTGATAAGATAAGGGAGGGCGTAAACACAATGCTAGAGTTATGGAGAGATGCATTAGAATCTAAAAGATTTAAAATTAGCCAAACTAAGACAATATATGGAATGCAATTTTAGCAAGGAGAGGAATGGGACTAGAGCACCAGTAAAGATTGATAACCAAGAAGCCCCTCTAAAAGACCACTTCAATACTTGGGATCGATAATACATGAGAGCGGAAAGATTGAGAGGGAGGTTACCAGAGAATCCAAGCAGGTTAGAACAAATGAAGATGCGCCTTTGCAATTTTGTGTGATTGACGAGAGCCACTCAAACTAAAGGGAAAATTCTATATGATGGCTGTAAGGCCAGCCATGCTCTATGGATCAAAGTGCTAGGCAGTTAAGGAACAACATGTACATATGATGAGCGTCGCCAAAATGCGGATGCTAAGATGGATGAGTAGCAAGACAAGAAAGTATAAAGTTAGAGTTAGAAATTAAAAGAAAACTTAGGAGTAGTACCAATAGGCAACAAGATGAGGGAGGTTCTACTTAGACGGTTTGGACATGTCTAACGGAGACCGAAAACAGCACTAATTCGAAAGAGTAAGATGATCCAAGTTGAAGTTTCTAAAAGGCCAAGAGGAAGGCTCCAAAGAATATGGATAGAAGTGGTGAGGAAAGACTTAAAAACTTTGAGACTAAATGAAGCCATGACACTTAATAGAGGGGAACGGAGGAACAAGATTCTTGTGGCTGACCCCTAATGGTGAAAAGGTCTTGATGATGATGATGATGATAACCTCTTTCCAGCTAGCAATCCACCTTTGGATTCTAAGGGATTATACGTTTGTTTTCTAAATGAGAACAATCAATGACTGACAAAAGACGGTAATATTTAATTGCAAGATAGAAATCCCCAAATTTCACAATCTAGGCTCAGATTTTCAATTGAGCTTCTATCAGTATTTGAGCCTAAATTTATAAATAGAGAAAAAAGAGAAGGCTCCCAGCTGCATTATAAGTAACACGAAGAGCACAAGCAAGGATGACAACAAGATCACCAACAAAATGCAAATATTGACAGAAAATGCAGAAATTCATGTTGAGTACAAACTCAGAAACAGAAAACACCTATGATTCTCTCTCTCTGTGTTCCCACAATATATCAATAAAACAGCAAATGGGGCAATAAAAAACGGTACTTCACAATTTTAGTACAAATTCAGAAATAAAACAATCTATGAACTATCTTTTGGGACCTAAAATACAAGCAGAACACAAATGAGGATTTTTGCAATACCAAAGGGGCTGAACAATTTCCAGTTTAGTTACTTAGATGAAAAGAAATTTGGAGACCTTAACAACATGCTAAACTTTTCTTTCCTATTTTAAGAGGAAAAAAAGAAGGTAGAAGAAGATAGAATTCGAAATGAAAAGATAGAATTCAAAATGAAAATATTCGAGGAAATTTAGGGATAGCACCAATAGGTAATAAGATGAGGGAGACTAGACTTAGATGGTTTGGACATGTTCAAAGGAGACCAACAACGGCACCGGTTAGAAGAAGTGAGGCAATACAAGTAGAAAGTTTTAAAAGGGCAAGGGGAAGGCCCAAAAGAATGTGGATAGAAGTGGTGAGGAAAGATTTAAAAACTTTGGGACTAAATGAAGACATGGTATTTAATAGAGTGGAATGGAGGAATAAGATTCATGTGGCCGACCCCTAATTGGGATAAGGTCTTGATGATGATGATGATGATGAACTATCTTTTGGGACCTAAAATACAAGCAGAACACAAATGAGGATTTTTGCAATACCAAAGGGGCTGAACAATTTCCAGTTTAGTTACTTAGATGAAAAGAAATTTGGAGACCTTAACAACATGCTAAACTTTTCTTTCCTATTTTAAGAGGAAAAAAAGAAGGTAGAAGAAAAGCCTCCTTTTCCCATAGAAGTGCAATTTTCCAACCCAAGATACAAACAACACTAACTTTAACTTTACTTGACTACAAAAAGATAACCTATGTTCAATCACTTACTTCAAAACATTTAGATCCTAACAATCCTTAATTAAGTGACTTTAGCAGTCCCTAGCTTCTTTCATTTTGCTGATGGATGATTGATGCTCTTACTTCAGATGTTTAGTATTTCCTAGACAAAATAGAGAGAACATTTAGAACTTAGTTGCCTGTTTTATTTTCAACTTATCAATGACAAAAAAATGAGAAGAGGCAATATCACGATCTAAGACAGTTATAGATGCATTTACATGAGACTAAATAGAAGTGGAAGGAACAGAAGATGTCCCATTCTTGGCACTGGTCGGAAAGAAAATCTTCATATCCAGTAACATCCCTGCTTTGACCATACAACAGTAGTTTGCTTCTGGTCATGACTTTTCCCAGCATTTACAAAGACTCAATCTAACTGTAAACCTACATGTAAGAGTCACAACAAATGCCCTAGTATTTTGCAGACATTAAAAATTGTAATTGACACTGAAAGTAAGTAGTGGTTGTGCTCCTCATGAGCTTGTTATGTTATCTGATTTCCAGAGCTCACAGTGTCACTGTGGATTTTATGCTTTTCTACAATAAATAAGACACAAGATTGGTGTAGGTGTCAAGATATATTTAGGTTTTTCAATATGGATCTTGTTTCTTGCATGGCTTTTCCCTAACAGCCAACAGGGGAAGTTTTCTTGTAACTTTGACTGACTGTCAAATGGTCAACTACGTAAACTATGGAAAAATGTTTGGAGGGGACACCGAAACTGTGGGTTCTTTGTGAAGTTTGATTTTCAATAAAGTGATCCACACGATTGTAATAACAAACTTCCGGGCTTTCAAGTGGTATAAAGGAGTGCATTACTATAAGAAATGGAGCACAAATAAGCGCCCCAGCCCAAGGTGGACTGGGAAACAGAGGACACCACCACTTAAGATTGACAGCATTAACCAAAGAAGTCAAATTAAAATTGATAGCGATCTGCTACAAGGGTCAGATCACGAGAGAGTCCTTGCATCACAAGACTATAAGCAGTACCCATTACTATTCGTCTCACATGCTGGACTGTCAATCTATGGCCCTCCAACAGTCGAACTTGCTGCAAACCTCTTCCAGGTCGTTAATAAATTTCCATGTGAATCCTTCTTATACGATATCCCCTTGATAACATTACGAATTAACAATGTTAATTTTTTTTTTCTTTCTTGAAATGGCTAAAATATTAGAAATGAAATGCAAAATAACTAAGAAGGAGGATATGGCCATACATACAAAGCACAAGATCTAACTGCCCTTTTAGCAAGGGAATTTGCCACATCACTGGCTGACCCAAATACTTGTTTGAATGAAATAGAAATACAACCCATGGTATGATAGATCATCAATAGCTGAGCCAAGATGCTAAGGGCCCTCAACCTTCTTGCTTGTCCACAAGATGACATTAGATGAATCCCTTTCCACCAAGATCAACTCATTGAAATCCCTTTCCCAAGATCTTCAACCCCAATAAATGCACCTCTACTTCTGTCACAATCAGATCCTTTGCCTCCACAAGGCCCGAATAGCCTTCAAGACAGAACCTTCATGATCATGAACAAAGCCACCACACCAACTGGACCTGGATTGCCAAAAGATGCACCATCCAATGTCCAGATTTCATACCGCCAAAGGAGCAGGATTCCAAGATGGATTGGGAACAGATTTGCTCACTGTATCAAGGATAATGGATCTCCAGTTCCCACAGATGTGAACCTCAAAGTATCCACAGAAAACATTCCTAGACAAAGCCCAAGCAATAATCAAACCACACAACCCCACACAAGAAATCACCCTCAATGATAAAATATAAGGGTGAGAATCTTAGTAACAGTTCAATCAGCAGTACCAATACAACCCCACAAGACCATGGAAACTTCCCTTCGTTGGATCAGGCGCACTCAAATTGTCAAGGACGATCCATCAAATTTTAACTTAAAAAGAAAAAAAAACTAAAGACAAGAAGGCCAATAGGGTCTCTAGGCATTATGCTAGTGCCACAAATGCTCCAAATCTCTTTCAAGATCGAGAAAGAGACCCTTGGACAAGAAGGAGATAACATCACCCATATTAGCACTTTGTTGATCATCAAAGATCTGATTTCACTTTCAGATTTTGTTCTCACCATGAAAATAAGACCATTTCTTTCCAAAAGAGACCACAGGATAGCAAGAAAGAGAAAAACAAAAATGTTTGGCTGTGGAGAGAAAGACCAGGAATGCAGCATGTCTTCCATTGACCTCGGAAAACAGCAATCTACAGCAACATACCTGAAAGGCATGCAACGACATTCCTTGCCAGCTTGTAGTGAAGAAGAAGACAGGATAGTGTCTCAACAGCCCCACAACACACCAAACATCCATTCCCTTGGACATGTTTATTATCACTCATGATCCTGAAAGCAGTGTTTGTCACCCTTGATAATTGAGGGAGATGTATTGCTGTAGATGCCTTAGATGGAGGATAGGCTCCCTCAACGTGATCAAAACAATGAGTTCCAGAGTACCCCAATACTCACAAATGCCATTGAAGAGTCCTTGATTGCGCTATGGTCATTAAATTTTTTCAATTCATACTTAAGACATTGCCAATGTAGGGATAACTCCTTTCCCCATTAGAGTGTATCTACGTCCAATTCCATAATAGGTCAAGTTTCGCAGTTAAGGGTCTTCTCTAGTATCTTGTGGTTCTCATTTTTTTTTCTTGCAACTCAACCTTGTTTTGACTTTTCTTTCTATAAATTCATTCTCCTATTCACAAAAGAAGGGGAAGAAAGAAAAGAAAACCTACTAGTGAATCACCACCAAAGACATGGTACCTTCCTTCAAACATGGAATTGGAGATCCCACTTTTTAGACCTAGTCAGAAATTCTACTAACCAGTCATTTTCTCAATGGAAATAGTCAGGGACTTATGCCATCAATAAGAAGGCATTCCGCTGCTTGAAACTTCACTGCATTTCATTTTCCTTTCTCTCTTTTGTCATTGGCATGCACTAGAGAGATTGCTACATTGACTCCTCAATTATTGAGGATCCCTTCCACAGTCATAGCTGTCATCCTGTTTAACCATGAGTTGAAGTACCATATTGTCTGCTATTGCCTATCTAGGTGCTCCAGGATGACCCACATGCATGAAAACAGAGAGGGAGGTTTCCCTCAACATCTTAAGCTGGATTTAACTCCCAAAAAGCTTAGAGGCCAAAATAATATCTGCAGACAAACAGGGTATTGATATTCATTGAGGTCAAGAAAACTTCTTTCATTTTCTGACTGCTACAAGAGCTGTTTTCTAAAAGAAATACACAAGCTGGTTCAAATAAATAAAAAGCAAATAACAACTTAACTGTTCAACTACATCTTGAACCTCGACCACTAGGGATTCGCTTTGTGCCGCTCAAAAGGCAAGAAGATTCATAATTTTCAGTACAGCTGGAAAGAGAATAATAGAACCCATCATGAATAACGCCACATCAACAAATATTTGAATTTCCAGACAGCTTGACTCACTAGTTGAACGTGACTCAAAGGCCCAGTACTTCATGTTTTTCTTGTCGTCTAAATAGTTTCAAGTAGAAAGGCAGAAAGTCTTAACACCTTTGAACCTTCCAATTTCTACATTGAGAAGAATTCTCCCAACGATGACCATGACAACCTCAAATCGTTTGCAATAGTTGGTATCCTACAAGGTCAAAGAATATCTCCTAAACCTGCCACCACTACCCACCACCAAAATAATTCTCTTCCACCCAATAACAGAAACAGGACATTTTAACCTCCTTTAGACAAAAGCTAGCAACATTATCCTTTTACTAAAACCTTTGATAGGATATACAAAGCATCCCTTGTTCACTTATAGTGATCCTATAATCAAATGCTATTTTACAATGACAACAAAAAATTACATATTTCATATTATCTTCACTGTGTAATTTTACTTCTAAGAAACAACATTTCCCAAAATTTGATAAAACTGAAAAATACCTGAAGTTATCAAGCGTCAGAAGCTGTGTAATTTCTTTGTACAGCTCCTCATTGAATGTCGAAAACACTTTCAAATCCTTCACTAATATCTCAACGGCCTTTGTTCTATCATGCCTGAACACATAAAAACAAGAAAACAAACATAAAAGAAAAAAAAAAATGAACCAAGCAAAACAGAGTAAGAAAATTTCAAAATCCTGTATACCTATCGAGCGCTTCCAGATACTTCTGCTTCCTAATCTCGAAAAAAATCTTCATGGAGTATCTGTTATCATCAACTTTAGTAAATCCAGAAAGATACTTCTCGACTTCGTCCCATTCTCCTGCCTGCGCTCGCTCTTCGAAGTACTTCATGTTGAAGAAAAAACCTGATTCCTGCTCGAGTCTGCCTCAGCAACATCAGAACACATCAAAGACAAGGAAAACGAAGCAAAAGTGAAAGAAGAGGAAACAAATAGCAAGAAGCTTTAAAAAACTTGATAGAGAGAAAGAAAAGAAGCAGAAAATTACTTACTTGTGGACGGACTCCTTGAACTTCTCTTCATCAAGGAATTGCAGAATAAGAAACACCAATTCTCTGCTCAAGGACGACATTTTTCTGCAAAGAGAAGCTAAATGCGCTGTTTCCATACGTGACGGGAGATCAAACAACGCGAAACTGGTAGGATTAGAGTTCGAATAAACCAGAAACCAGAGCAAAACAAGAATTACAAAAACAGAAGAAGAAATGGAGAAAAAAGCGAGAAATTTTTACAGGGAGAATCAAATTGAAGTGAAATTGAAGAAAAAACTCACTGCAAAAGGAAGCGAAATATTTCTAGCGTGTAATCCGTTAGCTTCTAGGCGGGAGATTTCTCGTAGTTCGAGACAGTTCTAGGGTTTCGTCTCCCATGTTCAAAGCCAGCAAGAGGAAGAAAGAAACCGCGAGAAAAAAACGATAAAGGAGAGAGAAAGAGGAGAGAGAAAAAAGAGACCTCGTCTTCCTTACTTCGATGCGTTTTGCAGGGTCGTTTTTTCTCTCTCTCTCACCGACCTATCAGACATAAGTCCACGGATTTATGATAAGTTCGTGGGTTTATCAGATAAGTTGTTTAGTCTGAAGAGAGTGTCCGTTTTTGCGGATGCGAAGCTCCGAACTCAAATCCAATGAATATTCTTCGTAACGTCCACCACATCGGTCCCGCTGTCGGGTAATGACGTGTCACTTTCTTCAATCTACCAATTCAAATAACTTCCCGTCAATATCTCGTGCGATTTTCACACGGCAAACTAAATGCATTTTATTAAAAAGAGTCCCACAATCCCTTCGACAGGCCAGGGGTAAAATTTCACTTCACCCTATCTCTTTGAGTTAAAAACTCAAAACCATCCATTTTTATTAACATTTTTAAAGATATAAACTAACTGGTTAAGATCATGCAAATGCATTGATTTTAAGAGAAATATCTATTTTTTGATACCGGAACACAATCAATAAATTAGATCTAAAAAGAAAAATTCATTGTACATATAAAGGTTCGTAGACTTCGTTCATGCTCTTACGCTCATTCTATTGGGCTCTATGAAAAATATGGGGGAAAAGAGTACAAGTTTATGTTGATTCTCAGGATAGTCTAAATAATTTATATGTTATCAAGATCTAAGGATAAGGCATGTATTGAAAATCTATTATTGACGACTCTAAGCCATTGATTCATTTACAATTTGTTCATAGATGTAGATTGTTTCTGTTTGTTTTATGCATATTCATTTGCACGATGCAAAAGAAGAGTCTTGGAAAGATTTAAAAACTTTTATCCATAATGAAGTCATAATACTTAATAGAGTGGGATGGAGGAACAAGATTTTTGGCCAATTCCTAATTGGGATAAAGCCTAGATGATGATGATGAAAAGAAAAGTCTTAGAATTGTATAGTGGGTTCAAGTTTAGTTTATAACTTATCACTAGCACAACCTACCACGTTACAATTGGGATCACTAAAGAGAGTGAGCCCAATCTATGAAATGCATGTTTGATTCAATCATTTGATTATCCAAGCCATTCACCGGGGTTGGTCAACGATGAATTGTGCTCCAAAATTCAGACCCATCATCTTATTATTGTAAGCCTCTAAACTTTTGGCCTTTAAATGAATATCCCTAAAACTAATGCGTATTCAATAGAAAATCAAGAGAGATTGAACTATTGAAATATTGTGATGAAGAATTTTTATGCATGACGTAAGTAAATTAAAATGCATTGTATTTTGAGTTAAGATATAAACTTGTGCTAACAATTCTCAAGCACGATTGGTTGAAGATAACTCCACAATTTCTTCAAAATATGCTTAATTGCAAGTTTAAATTATCTATTTTCTCTTTAGGTGGGAATTAAATATAGGAGAGCGTGAGTTATGTGATTTGTAGTTTTGGACTTGCATTTTGGATAGCAAATCTCTTAAAGCATATAGTAGAGTCGTACAAATTTAGTAAATAATTAGAGAAAGAAAAAAGTCAATGCATCGAGATATTGGCATTCAAGTTTGAGACGCATTTATCATACCGTGGTATTCAAGCTTAACCATGGTTAGTGCCAGACAAAGAAAAGGAGGGTCCCCACGTTGCGGATTACGTGCTTTTCGAGCGGAGCTTCTGTGAGGCACACGTCGTTCTGAATAGGAACAAAGGAATTTCCTCTCCGACTTCTCCTTTTAGGAGAAGTTGGATAGTTGGCTGGAAATTGACTGAAAGGCCAACACATTCCTGAAAATATTGGTATCGTTAAGGTCGGTCAGATATTAAATTCAGATTCTATTGAGAAGTGCTACGAGATATTGCAAAAAACTTGTGGGTGGGAATCAATATATCTTGATTGATCCGGTAAATTGGGAGAAACTAGCCCGAGTTTTTCCCGCATGCTGTTGACTCGTGCGTCTGGAGATTGAGGTGAGAAGCTTCGCTTGAGGAAAGTAGTTGTCAAATCATAGAAAATCTGTTTTGGTCAGAAAATGGAATGTAAGTGATTGGTAAAATGTTCATAAAACTAAGCACGAAGCAATGATATTTCCACCCCGTGAATATGATTCTTAAAGAAATGATTATTCACTCTTTTTATCTGTCTTTTTCGGAATATAGCAGGCTACTGGATAAAATGAGATTGTAGTTCTCATGCTTTTTGCCTGTGACACGAGTTGCGATCAACATGTGCCAGGTGACACATCCATTCCCCTAATCAAAGGTTGCGATCAACATGTGCCAGTTGGCACCATTCCTTCGCGAAATCAAAGGTCGCGATCAGCATCTGAGTTGGAACCATTCATCACTAGCCTTTCCCTGATCAACCTTAAATTTTTTGTTTTATTTTTATCTCAGCAGATGGATCCATTTTGCATGGTGAACAGAACCATGTCGCATGGATAGTGGCACGAGAACGACCCTCTCCCAGGCTAGTCCCTAGTTTGAGGCTGCTTGTAGTTGCTTCCATGAAAAAAGGGAAGATAGCAAAATATATTTCCTAAAGATAGTTGGAGTCTTCTATTTTAGAAATTTAACGGTCTTCATCATTTTCGAAATATAGAAAACTTGCACTTTGCATAAAATAAAAGTTCGATGAACCTTAACTTATAGACACGTATCAAAATATATTTTCTAAAGATAGTTACAATCTTCTAGTAAGGGCATGGAATATGACAGCTCTATCTCCGAAATACAACTAACCAAACTCATTTGTATCTCAATTGATTTGCACAAATAGAATTGATTACTACTTTAATCTCCAAGATGAATGTTATAAAAATCAAGTCCTCAAAATATCTTTTAAATCATAGTAAAAACCTAAAGAAGAATTTTTCAAATTTGAAACCCTAGAATAAAGTGATATCAAAATGGACTCTTCAACCAAAGATCTTCTTAAGTAGAAGATCTAGAGGCATGGGACTAATAGTCCCTTTAGCTTTAAAACAAAGTCCAACAAATCCCCACTTGTTTTAAAGTTATAACAACGCAAACAATAGATTATACATGCAAAGTTTAGGACATCATTTTCATTAGCACAACTACATGCTAAATATGACTAATAAAGAAGAATTGTATAGTATTTACATAAATATGTAGCTAATGCACATGCTTGCCCCTCATGGATCTAAACCATTCATATTATGCAAGCCACATTTTAGATCAGCTGTCTAGAATCTTTAAGATTGAATGATTTAACCCTTCTAATTGCTTCGAATCTATTTACAGTCAAATGCCTCCTAGATTACGGACATGTTGTCATTCAAAAAAAAATTCAAGTTATAGATACCATTACCTTATGAAACATATTATGTAGGCCACAGTAAGTCCAAAATCTTATTTCACCTGATTTGACCCAACATAGTGCTACTTGATAAACAAGACTGGATTGAGCAAGTGGGCCCCACATGAGTTTAGGTCTCCATCAAACACGAATTTGGCTAAACTGAAAACTCTAAACCTTGTTGAATTGTGTATACTGCTAAGAGTTTAATGACTTGAAACTCCACTTTAGATTCATAGCAAATTTGCTTTAAATTGAATTTTTTTATTAAAAATGTTAAGAAATTTCAAAAGAAATTTAATACATTGAAATTAGACTACAAGAGGTTAATTTTTAGCTTATGATTGAAAAGGGCTTTCCAACAACACTAAGAACATGTAAAACGAAGATTGGGAGCTAAAAAATCCAAAAGTTTTACAAATGAAAAGAGGGTCCAATTTGATAATGGCACCCCATGTGCTAACTCTTTTGACCTAGGCAGTTATGGAAGCAAGTCTACATGCGGGAGTCAAACTCACCTCATAGACTTAGTCCCCCTCCCTCCACGTGTCAGTAATGAAAACCAAGAAAAAAGAGCCATCACCTGATAGCTTTTCCCCCTGCCATTTCCCTTCTCCCCCATCACTCGCCACCATCTCCGATTCCTCTTCCTCTAGTGAAAGGAAACCGACACCAATGATGCTGCCCTCTCACCCCACAGTTGTTCTTCCTCCTCCTTTCGAGTTCTTCTCTTAGGCAATTTTTTAGAAAAAAAAAAATCTAAAAGGACAACCACTTAAGACCATCTCCAGTTGATTTGGTAAGTTATCATCTATGCTTCCCCTTGTTTCCTATTTTTCTTTTTCTTCTTCTTTCCCTCACAATCCAGCTAACCATTGTTTTTCTTATTGTCACTATCTTTCAGTGATAGAAACAGTAAAAATGACTTTTGAAAAACACAGTCAGTAGAATGATGGTTGATCAATCATTAGAACCATTTATTTTATTCCTTAAGTGATTAAGAGTAAAACCCCTATAGTTTCATGAAGATCTATCAAGTAATGACGCCAAAAATTGAGAAAAATAGTATTTGGAGTAATTTTAAAAAACCTTGATAAAATTCAGCGACAAAACCCAAAATTTTGGTGTAATTTATAGATGAAAATTAGATAAAAGTCCAATTCTTGAAAGGTTAAACAAATCTGTGCAATTTAGTGAAGTTTTCATGCTTTGTACATCACTAGTGGCGACTGGTATCTGGTCATCTTCTTCCGCAATGGCAACTTTTCCAGCAATTATGGTTAAAATCATCAAATTGCTTAACAAATTACCTTTGGTAATGTGAATTGAAACCTCTAGAGGTATGCGCATAGATCTAGACCATTAATTAAAGGCTAATGGTGCTTATCTAAGTAGATAGCAATCAATTGGTGCCCTAATCGTCAATCTAGATACCAGAGGTTAGATCAATGACATTATGCATAGAGATCTTAAAGTAATTATAGTAAATTGCATAGAATTTTGAAATTTATATAGAACTTATATTCTTAATCTAAGTTTAGAATACTATTTGAATGGTATTGGTAATTGATTTTTGAGTTGTACTTAGAACTTAAGTAAGAACCCTAAACCCTTCTTTATCCTTAAATTATTGTTGATTTGTTCACTTTATAATTAGCACTATGGATATGTAGAACATATAGATTGTCATATTAATTAAATGAATAATATGAATTGCAATTACTTGTTGAAATCATCATGCGATATTTTGATTAATCATGCTTAACTATTATGATGGTGTTAATTGTGACAAATTGTCAATCCCAAGATAGAAAGCCTTGAGGGCCGCCCCCAGTAGACTATGATGACGCCTTCCAAGATGGTAAACTTGGGAAAGGGCTACCTTATTGATTACAACTACAATGAAGCTGCCCAATATGGTAAATCTTGAGGAATGGATTGTTAGTTATTAAGCCACTCAAGATGGTAAACCCTAAGGAAAAGAGCTGCCTAGTTTTTTAGGATCACGGTGGAGCCGCCTAAGATGGTAAACACTAAGGAATGAGCTATCAGGTATTAATCCTCCCAAGATGGTAAACCCCAAGGGAAAGGGCTACCTGGTTGATTGAGACTATGGTGGAGCCACCCAAGACGGTAAATCTTGAGGGAACTTGACATTGAAGTTGCTCAAGATGGTAAACCCTAAGGGAAAGGTGTCACGACCTGGGTTTTTATCTGATGCAATTTTGATAAAAAGGCGAGATCTCTTATTTTATAAATATGAGATGCATGAAAATCTTTCTTATTTGGAAAACAACCTTTCATAAAAACCCCGAGTGTTCAAACACATTCTCAATTTATTTAGCCATGGCAAAGTTTAAATCAATATTATTCCCAAGAAAGTGTTAGTCACAAAATTTACTATTAGAGAGTAACTACAATCAAGTAACATTGAAAGATAAGATAGGGGTTTACTTACTTGTACTTCGCCTGTGTCTCCTAGTACAAACGTCCCTTGCCCTTAAGTATTTACGTTGTATCTAAAAAATGTTGAGGATTGGGTGAGTATATAATATACTCAGTAGGAGCCTATCACTACTAGTTTTATAAATGCATGGGATGTTTTAAAATCATATGCTCATTCAAAACATGCGTATGTTTGAATACTTGAGTTCAATATCAATATAAGAATCCATAATCAAACTGAAATACTCATGACTTAAAAGATCACATAATCCAAAATCGAAAGTATTATATACGTATATATCATAACATCATGATATGCATAAGATGCTTCATGGAGTCCAACTCATGGATCTCTAGTATGGTATGGTCGACCAACCTCATATCATGCCATATGCAATGCACATAAATCCAGGAAACCATAGGGTCTCACTATGCCCACGACCTCACAGCCGTGTGGTCCCCGGGTACCTAGGGACACAGGATCATATACCTCCACGGGGCATATGACACTTGTTTACAAAATATATGTGTGCATAATGTATATGCAAGCTTTTATGAAACATGTCTATGTACAAAACGTTTATCATATGCATGCTGAATCAAGTCATGCTAAATAAGTCATATACTTATAACATATGTTCTCAAAACAATAATAGATCTTTTAAAAAAATCTAATAGTGATAGAGCACCTACCTGACTAGGTCGCGTTAACCCTTTTGTCCTCGTACGCTCCTGAACATGGTTTGAGGACTCAAGGTTAGTTTACCTATCTTTTATGGGTTTAGAGCAGTTGGGTCTTATTACTTAGGCATTAGGGATCCATCCCTATGCCTATGAGTGTCCTAAGGTCCTAATTGGGCCTTGGTATCCTCAGTTTTTCAAAGTTCTAGTGGCCACGCGCCACCATCCTATTCTAAGGGTCATGCCCTCCTTTGATTGGGCCTTGATCAAGGATTTTATGGTTTGGATGTGTCCGCGTCGTCGACACGAACACAACGCCTTTTGTGGTACCTCAATTGGAGCTCTAAATCTCAAGTTATAAGCGTTTTAGTGTTGTATGTACACTAGACCCTTAAGAATTAAAATACGAAATGCTAGGGCGCTGCGTGTCAGCGTCATGCGCCCTGGCTTCTTTAACAAAACAAAAAGTCGACGCGCGCTAGCGCATTACGCGTTTGTGGCGTGCACCTCAGCGGGTCGTCTGGCTCTTTAGCAGGCGCGTCCTTGGACGCGCCCGTTTGGTTTTTCAAACGAAGGTCGACGCAGGTCGACGTGGGACGTTCCTATTGGATCGTCCCGCCCGTTAGAGACCTGGGTCGTCCTCAGGTCACCCTAGTTCAACCCTGTCGAACCAGTGCGGCCCTGGGGACGTCCCAGGGTCCTTGGTGGCTCTCTCAGGCTCCGTTTTGCATGGTTTTTCATGCAAAAACTTAGGGGAATTGACCTTGGAACTAAAGGGGAGATGGGTTTTGAGCGATCTCGGACGTACCTGGCTCGTTACTGGGTTTTTCTCCTCGTTTTCCCCTCTAGGTTACTACTTCACGCCTAGTTTTCTCCAAGGTTTTAGGCTGCCATTAGAGGCACCCAAGAACTCTATTTATAGGGCTTTTAAAAGAGGGTTCTGGAGGGGTTCTAACCGCCTTTGAATGGCGGTGGAGAAACCTCCAGAATGGCAGTGGTTTCTCCTTGAAACACCGTCATTCTAGAAACCTCTAGG
Organism: Warburgia ugandensis; assembly: GCA_035236585.1. Taxonomy (NCBI): domain Eukaryota; kingdom Viridiplantae; phylum Streptophyta; class Magnoliopsida; order Canellales; family Canellaceae; genus Warburgia; species Warburgia ugandensis. The sequence goes on from CP141126.1 coordinate 84,686,497, forward strand.
AGGTTGAAGCTGAAGGGTGCCCGTATCAAAACGGGCCCCTGTGTTTTGCTGCTAAACCCGTTTTTGTTAAAATTACAGTTTTGCCCCTAAACTTCAAAGGGCCATATCTTGCTCATTTTAACTCCGTTTTTGGTGATTTTGGTCTCGTTGGATTCCTTTTTCTGAGACGCATATAATGGAACTATTTTTAGGATCAAATTTCTGGGTTTAGTCAAGGCGACTAGTGAAATGACCAAAATGCCCTTATCTTTAAAACTGAACTTTTTATTGCTAAACTTGGAATTTCAATATTACAAAATTGGAGTCATTACAAAAGGACTACCTAGTTCTTTGGAATCATGGTGGAGTGACCTAAGATGGTAAATCCTGAGGGTCTAATTTCCTTATGTATGATACTCATAGTGGGCTGCCTAAGATCGCAAACCTTGAGGGAGATGACTACTTGATTAGTGTGATGATATCACATTTGTTTATTATTACTAAGGAAATAATAAAATAGAATACATTTATGTATATTTTTATCTAAATGTATGCTTATTGTCCTACTGTTTGAATTTGGAAGAAACTATAAATATGGTTAGATGCTAGTATGTTATACCTCATTTTACATGTTCATGACTCCGTTAATTATTTGTTGAAATGGAAATGAAAGTTTTATGGTTGGACATGAATGAGGAGTTAAGCTAAGAGCAATAAGAATGGTAGGATATGCATCTGTTTAGTTCTTTTTTCTTACTGGGCTTCATAGTTCATATTATTATTTTTCAAGTACCAGTTAAGATGACAAAGGGAAGGCATTTGCGGGAAATGAATGAAGCCTATAGTAAATTTATTGTGGTGAATTGTGCGGAGACCAAGTCTCTTATAGACATTTTAAAACTATCATACTCTTTATTAGGTGAATCGCATCGCATGCATTAAATGCGTAAGTCTAAGAAATAGAGGAGACTCTATAGAAATTTTGGTAGAATAAAGTATTTAAAATTCTAATACATAAACCATGACTTGCATAGGACACATGCATCTAGCTCTTTCCATACTTCCGCTATGATAAAAAGAAGAAGCCACGTAGGCCTTGCTTGAGCCAATCGCTATGTTTGATTATGTTAAACCGTGGCCTTGAGGTTCACGGTAGCAACAACTTAGTATTAGAGTTAGGCAGTAGGTCACTTGGGAAGAACTTGTTTTATAATTGCCTTTGATAGAGGAAATGTGTATACTTATTGTCTTCTAAAATACCTTTTATTGATTGTTGATTCCTATTAGCTTGTTTGATATGTGACTAACTCTTATTGTTTGATATTTGTGAAAGGCACATTCATGGTTGAGATTAGAAGCGATGGCTTAACTTCTGGAGGATCAGCATTGCGGCACATGATCCGGTCCAAGATGCTATAGGAAGATAGCCCAGGCAATTGCCAAAGCCATTAATATGGGAGCAGGAGTTCAGCCCCCACTTGCACCTGTCCTTCGAGTTCTTAGAGAGGGCATAAGGAGGTAAACACTTGTCCTATGAGAGTTCAATAAGTTGGGACCACCCAAGCTCGATGGGATGTCAGGTCCTACCGAGACAGAGGATTGGTTAGAGTGCATCCAAAGGATCTTCAAGGCACTAAAAATCAACAAAGATTTGAAGGTAAAGGTGACTACATTTTAGTTCACAAGTGAGGCTATCCACTAGTGGAAAATGGCAAAGGGTGTTAGAGCCAATGCAGAGTGGACTTGGGGAACTCTTCATGGAGGTCTATTGTAGAGACCCAGGTTTTTGAAACACATTTTGCAATACATTTTTCAAAGGCAAGGGCGTCCCCTTAGTAAAAAAGTTTCGCAAAACAAACAGCAAAAATTCTTTTCTTTTAAAACTTGTTTTGAAAACCCAAGTCACCACTTCATACATAACATAAATACAATTTATGTACAAAATAAAATTCCATTGAAGGAATACAATTTTATTAAACTTCCAGAATCCATCCTGTGATTCATAGTACATCCCGGTACAGTACAATACCTGTCCAAATTACATAATCCAAAATTTGCAAACCTCACCATACATTAAAAACTCTCAATACAATTCCCTCAAATAGAATACATGTCTTCAAGAGGATGTATCTTGATTGATTATTCACCCACATCTTCTTAAGTCTTCTATAGTCTTGAGCTTTAACCAATCTTCTCTGTATATGAGGTATTGTAAACATAGAAACATGTACAATACCTCAGCAAGCTATACTTGGTAGGGGAATACAAAAACATACTACTTCATCAATATAAGAATACATACCTCAGTCCTTATTTCATCATAGTTATCCATTCATAAGTTATCTCCACATAGGGTATATATGTTATTTATGTAGTACATGACAAATTAGTTAATATAGTGAAGATTGCTCAAAACTTGTTCCTTCCCCTAGCTATACTTCCACTTAGGAAATCAGTATCCAGCCAATCTTTATAGGGGAATTTCCAGGAACTCATAGATTGGCATCTCATGATGCCATGGCATTACATTTTGCCTATCATATGTGCATCATAATGCAAAATACATTAGGACTACTATGGGCCAGTCTCAATCCATACAACGGGCCCAGATGACTGCAATCCTCCACTGATACCAACTGTGGAATATCAACTCCATGTCCTCATGGGTTGGACCATGGCTGTCACAGTGGGGCCTTCCCATTATTGTCCCACCCTACATTTAGCCTCTCTTTGGGCATGGTATCCATCATATAAGTTTCAGAAAGCAGGTGGCCAAACCCTCATAACTTCCCTAGTATAGCATCCCCAATCTCTATCTCTGTGTAAAACAAAATCACAAGCCTGCATACTTGTATGGAAAATACATTGTACAAATCAGACGATGTGCCTGTTTAACTAAGGCTGGAATATTTTACATACCCTATTCTTAGGGTTTCCTTAGTCTCCATATCTCATTACTTTCACCTCATTAGACTTGATCATCAGATTAGATCAATTGGATTAGATTATGAGGTTGGATCACTCAGTTTGATCATTTGGTTAGATCACTTAGTTGGATCACATGTGTTGGATCATATGTTTTTGGACCACTTGTTTGGATAATGTGTTTTGGATCACTTGTTTGGATCATGTGTTTTGGATCATGGCTATGCTAAGGTATTACATCATGAAGGTCTATAATTCTAGATAGAAAATCATGTATGTATACACTTGAGTCTCTAATACATCTTTGTCTATCCACCTACCTCAAAGTAGTATCTTGATTCATACTTCTCAAGTATATTCTTCGACAATGTCCATCATGGTCTAGATTCATCCATCTGTCAAACCATACGTATAAGGTTATTTCTCAATTCAAGTATATATTCTTATAAGGGATACCCCAATCTTTCCTTGAATCATGTTTGATCAAGGGTTTGGATTCTCTATGTATGTTCTTCTACATACCCATACATAATTTCTACATATACATACGCAATACAATACTACATTAGTATTCTTATTATTTTTCATCATTCAAGATCTTGTGGATCTTGTTTGATCATCCTTATCTTGATTACAATTTTTATTAAGATTAGATGATTTACTATATTTTATGCTCTTATTATTATTACTCAACCAATTAATGTTTTATTGGTTGAGGCTAGCTCATTTCATCTTAAGTCTAGAAGCTCCTCTTAGGTCAAATTGGCTAAGGCTTACTAGTTGAATGGTTGAACACAAAATGGCTACTTCAATTCTCATGTAAGGAGGTGGTTAGACCTCACAAATGTCAACAGAAGGTGTGGGAAGAGTGAGGCTCTATTAAAGAACCCCCTTAACCATTATGTCCATCATCCACTAGAATGACCCTAGATCAACCTTTCATAAGGTTCCTATGAGCATTTAATCCTAAGTACTCTTTCTAATTGATTTTAATTAAATTCATGAACTAAAATGTCATTCATGGAGTTTTATTATGCACCTAATTTGGACCAAAGAATTTATTCATTATATTATCCTACTAACTATGGTCCTTACTATCATTAAGTCCTTATCATACATTCCATGTAAATGTCCTTCCATTCTAATTTCGTTTAATTACAATTTCAATGAAATTTCCCTCACTTAAGCATTAAAGCATAAAAAGCATAAATAAACAATTAAATAAATAACTTTATAATTAACTCTACAAAGCAAGGAAAGACAATTATCAACATGTTTAATAATTAAATGGAAGTCTAACATGATATATATATATACACACATCTCTCATGATCTAATGGTCTTAATTGATGCATATTCATTTTTCCTCTTTTTAGGGTTTAGATCTTGATCCTTCATTTTTTTTTAGATCCAACATTTCTTATTGATTTAATTTTATTATTAAATCATTGATTTATCTCATACATTGCTTCGATCTTCCTTGATCTACCCAATCAAGGAGATCTTAAGTTACTTTATCCCATTTAAGGGCATAGATCTTGATCTAGCCCAAATCCTCATCATCCATTCCATAAATTCATATGATCTTATCTTAATATCATCATCAAAATATATCAATACCATCCAAAAATCCTAGATTATCTTGGTCTAGGAGATACTATTCACTTTAGGGATTTTAGTACTTTTTAAGGCTAGATCTCTTAGGATATGCCTATTCAATTACATATAACCCACTTATTTACCTTATTACATTATTATATTATCATCCAACTAGTTTTTATTAATCTGATCATCCTAGATCTTGTAGATCGAGGATGTTAATATACTTATCCACTTAATTACAGAAAATTAATTAATTAAAATTACAATTTTATTGGTTCAGTACATTATAATTATCATAAGGAATCCATAACAACTTTCTGATCTCAATTTTTATTCCAATTGAGATCAGAATTGAAGTTTAAAGCTTATAGCCCGTTTTAAGGGCTGAATTTCACTCTTACTTTGTTCATTATTTTATTGATCTATAGTCACCAAATTTCTACTATGATCATGTTTCTTGGGGTTTTGGGACCCTCTGAACACATCCACCGTTCAAATTTTTAGTTTGGGTTCATTTGGGCCATGATCCAAGATCAATGGCACGGATTTTACTAAATAGATCATGTAAATACAATTTAAAACCCATATAAAACAATTTTAGTGGATTCTAAAAGATACAAGGAATCCATATCAAGTTTCACATCTAAAATCATAGCTATATAGAGCTCTCAATTGGAGATCTAAGGTTTCAGTTAACAGAATGGATGGCCCAGATCAAATCTGGGTTACGGGTGTGGGAGGTCCAACGGCCTGCACTCTTTACCGTCTGTAGTAGTTCGTCAGCCGAAGGTGATTGGCTATGGTTGAGATGTCCAGATCTGGACTGTTGGATCGCCCATGGCAAGATCTCTTCCGTCCATAACTTTCAAGGGACCATATCTCATCTCTTGGGGCTTTGGGGCCCCAAGAAATCATCCAACGGCTCAAAAGATTCATCTGAGTTATCAGTGATGAGATCTCCACCACCCAAACCGGCTTCATCGTCTCCAACAAATCGACGGCTGGTGGAGACGTCATGGTGGCCGGAAAACAACATGGGCCTGCCGAAAATGAAAGAGGGGATTGAGAGTACTTACCTATTCCAGGCTGAGGGGGAGAAGTTTACCAGAGAAGGAGAAAAACCCACTGGAGAAGATGGAGAAAACCTAGACGCTAGCAAATATATACAGGGAGAAATTTCTCCATTTCCGTTACCGGAGAAAGTGGATAAACTTGGGGCTTTGGTAGATCTCATCGTGATGAAGATCTTAAACGATACAAGATCACCTTTCATCAGCCATATTGGCCGAAATAACTTGAATAAACTACCGGAGATGGTGATTCACCAGGGCTTGACCTTCGTTTTGAGTTTTCAGGAGATCTAGGAGATGGATCATCATGGAACCAAAGGGATTTTGTAGATAACCCTTGTTCGACTAGATCCAATGGTGAAGATTGTGTTTCAACGACTGTGTTTTGATGCCTAATTGAAATAGGGTTTCTACGTGAAAACCCAGTCCCATCGAGGACGACTCGTCTGTGGACGCGCTAGACGGCTTCATTATGTCTAAAGCACCTGGTGCGTATGTGGACACGCCCACCGAGCTTAAGAGAGAAGGAGAGAAAGGAAAGAAATTTGGGAAGATGGGGAACATTTCTGGATCTGGGATTTTTGGAAATGCTAGGGGACCTCGTGAGGCACATTAGGAATTTTTTTGGGATTTTTATGAGCTATTTATATAGGTGTTTTGAATTTTCCATGATTACTTGAAATCATTACTTTGATTTCTTTTGATTATTTAATTATCTTTGGATTTCCACTACCACCTCCTTCTCCACTAGCAGTTAGTACTGGTTTGACTAATGATGAGCTGTTTTTTAGACGTTGGACCCCTTTGTGGGTCCCTTGTGGGCCCCATGGATGTGGGAAAAGACCAAATTGCCCTTTTATGGAGAAAAATCCATTTTATTCTCTTGGGCTCGCAATTGAGCGTACTTAATGGCGTTGGATTCGTATTTCTAAGTACACTACATATTTTGATGTCTCAAGTGTTGGTTATTTGTGAAATTACCATTTTTCCCTTTTATTCATGAAAATAAAGAAAAATATGGATTTTTCATTCGTATTCAGAAATTGTCGTGCTTATAGTCATTTTGAAGGGTTCGTCGCATATGTTTTCAATTATACATGTCTTATACCTTGATTTCACTTCTATGAGAAGTGCATTTTTAGTAACCCTAATATTTCAGCCTAACTTTTATTGAAATTCTCAATTTTAATATTTATTTAATTTCCTTACGAAAAATTAGGGGTGTTACATCTATCTGGGAAAATATTTTCCTAATGCACATAGATATGTTAAGGTAGCAAGGTTCTTGAGGCTCACACAACATGACATGACTGTGGAACAGTATGCTGCCGGGTTTGACCAGTTGTCATGTTATGTTCCATTGATGATCCCCACTTTTTGCAATTAGGCTTACTACTTCATTCAAGGCCTAAGGCCTTGCACTCCATAGAGCTTATTACCCTTCAAATTGAAAATTTATATTGAGGTCATAGATAGAGACCAACTGATTGAATAGGATCAGTAGGGAAATGAGTGCACCAGATTTCAACAAGAGAAGTTTTGGAAAATCTCACTCACATAGTAGCAAGAATAAGAGAAGGAAAGGATATCTTCCTTGAGAGCAAAACACTCAAACACATTATCTACCTCTTGGAATGGGAGGTAAGACTTGTTTTGGTTGTGGCTAGGAAGCTATTTCAAGAGAGATTATCCTAGGTTGGGAGCAACATAGAGCAGTGTACAGAGGGATAGTAGGCCATGTAGTTACAGGCGTCCACCAGCACAAAGGACAAATGCACCAATTAGAGGCATAAATTCTACTTATGAGCAAAGAATGTAAGGCAGAGTTTATGCACTAATGTAGTCAGACACCAGCCTGGATTTCACCATTATGTAAGGTATAATTTCATAGTTTCATACTTGGGTTAGAGTGTTGTTTGATTCTAGTGTGACACTTTCTTTTGTTTCATCTTCAACTATTCATAACTTAAGCTTAGACATTGAACGACTAAACTCAACATTGTAAGTTGAAGAGTTTGTCGAGGATATGATATTAACATGGATAGGTCATAGGGTGATGCTTGATTTGGTGATGATGAATATTACTCCTTATGATGTTATCATGGGGATGGATTTCTTATCCAAGTATCATGCTATTATTGATCGTAGTCGAAAGAGGGTTACTTTTATCTTTCCTAGTGGGGTTCATTTTTATTTCTTTGCCACAGAGGATTATGGTTGCCCAAAAGTCCATGTTGGCTACAAATGCCAAAAAGACTATAGTGGGTGGATGGCAAGCATGGTGGGTTGTGATGATGCTAATGCCAGTATTGAATCCATTCTATTAGTAAGGGAATTTGCATATTCTTACCCTAATGAATTATTGGGGTAACCTCAAAGGAGGGAATTCAACTTTGCTAATGAGCTTTATCTTGGTGTTTCTCCAATTTCAATTACTCCACATTGAATGGCGCCTGGTGAATTATAGGAGCTAAAGGTGCAGTTGGAGGAGTTACAAGATAAGGGTTTTATTTGCCTTAGTACTTCGCCATAGGGAGCACTAGTGTTGTTTCCAAGGAAGAAAGATGGCACACTAAGGTTATGTATTGATTACTAGGAAGTAAATAGGCTGACAATCAAGAATAGATACCTAGTATAGGGGATTGATAATCTATTTAATCAGCTGAGGGGATCTACATATTTTTTCAAAATTGATTTACAATCTGGATACCACCAGCTATGAGTAAGGGATGAAGATATTCCTACTACGACATTCATGACTAGATATGGTCATTTCGAGTTTGTAGTGATGCCTTTTGGGTTAATAAATGGTCCAGTGGTGTTTATGAGTCTGATGAATCGAATCTTCTCTCTTATTTGGGTCAATATATTACTGTGTTTGTGGACGATGTGTTGATGTACTTGAGGTCTAAGGAGGAGCTTGAACAACATTTGTCTATTACATTGCAATTGTTGACGAAACACCAATTATATGTGAAACTTAGTAGTATGAGTTTTTTGCAACAAAGGTAAATTTCCTTGGTCATGTAGTTTTTGCAAATGGGATTTCAATTGACCTGTCAAAGATTGAAATAGTGTTGAGTTGGGAAAGACCAAAGAGTGCAATTGAGATTAGGAGTTTCCTTGGGTTGGCAGGTTATTATAAGAGGTTTATGAAGGACTTCTCACACATTACAACATTCATGACAAGGTTTATGAAATGGGTGTGGTATTTGAATGGGATAATTCATGTGAGCAACCATTTCAAGAATTAAAGTGATGATTGATGTCAGCACTTGTGATTATCATTCCTTAGCGAGGTATGAGTTATGTTGTGTATTGTGATGCCTCACACTTTGGACTTAGACGTGTTCTAATGCAGAAAGGAAGAGTCCTGACATACGACTCTCATTAGTTGAAGCCAAATGAGAAGAAATTCCTCACTCATGACTTAGAGCTGGTAGTAGTGGTGTTTGCATTGAAGCTCTGGAAGCATTATTTGTACGGTGAAAAGTTTGATGTCTTCACTGATCCCAAATGTTTGAAGTATATCTTTACTCAAAAAGATTTAAATTAGACGCAAATTAGATGGGTTGAATACTTATAGAACCTTGATTTCACACTTTAGTACCATCCAGGAAAGGAAAAAATTGTTGTGGATGCACTGAGTAGAAAGACTGGAGGTTTGATGGCAGGACTCTAGATTTCAAATGGAAGGCTTGCGAGTCATTGACTGAGTATGACTTGCACATTGGCTCATCTGAAGTTGTGTATTTTTATGTCAAATGATTGCTCAACCTTTTATATTATAAACAGTTTAACAAGCTTGGATAGGTGATGATGAGGTTAAGAGTATTAGAGCCCAACTAGAAGATGGTGAGAGAGTCAAGCATTGGACTGTGGACTCTTCTGGTGGGTTATGGTATTTGAGTAGACTTTTAGTGCTGATAGTTGATGAGATCAGGAGAGAATTGTCAAGTGAGGCACATCGGTCTAAATTTTTTATACATCTTGGTAGCACAAAGATGTTTCATGACCTTAAGAGACACTTTTGGTAGAACATTGGAAACCTTGGGATTACTACATCCTTTACTAGTGGTAGAATGGAAGTGCAAGCACATTACCATGAATTTTATGGTAGGTCTTCCACATGTTAGGCAAGGTTGGAAAAGCATATGGGTGATTGTTGATAGATTGACCAAGTCAGTGCACTTCCTGCTAGTGAAGGTTACTCATTCACTCGAGACATTAAGTTAACAATACGTATGTGAGATTTTAAGGTTACATGGGTACCTGTATCCATTATGTCAGATAGAGATTTAAGGTTTACTTTCCAATTTTGAAAGGGCTTACAAAAGCAATGGGTACAAGGTTGATTTTTAGCTTTGCATTTCATCCCCAAACAGATGGGTAGTCTGAGAGAGTGATTTTAGGTGCTCGAAGATATGTTGAGAGCTTGTGCATTAGACTTTCAAGAGAAGGGGGCTAAACATCTACCATTGGTATAATTATCATCCAACAACAGTTTTCAGTCTAGTATTGGGATGGAAACATTTGAGGCATTGTATTGTAGACCATTCCAATCTCTAGTTTGTTGGGGTAAGGTTGGTGAGACATTATTGTTAGGCCCTAAGTTAGTCAGAGAGACTACAAAAAAGGTGAAGAGAATCAGACAATGGATGTTAACAGCTCAGAGTAGAACCAAGAGTTTTGTTGATTGAAGGAGGCGACTATTGGAGTTTGAGGTAGGAGATCATGCATTCCTAAAAGCTCAGTCAAGAATAGGAGTGACACATTTTGGCAAGAGCAGGAAGCTATATTCTCTATTTATTTGACTATTTGAGGTTTTGGAATGGGTTGGAGAAGTTGCTTATCATTTGGCATTTCCTCAATAGTTATCGTAGATTCATGATGTTTTTCATGTGTCAATGCTGCGGAAGTATGAGTCAGACCATTCTCATGTTCTTGACCATATAGAACTTGTTATCCAAGAGGATGTTTCATATGAAAAGAAGCCAATACAGGTGGTTGACCAAAGAGAATAGGATTTTCATAAAGAAGTGATACCATTTGTAAAAGTTGTATAGCAACATCACCGGGCAGAAGAAGCTACATGGGAGCTGGAGTAAAAAATCCAGTGAAAATACCCGAAACTAATTAAGGACTTAGGTATCTATTTAAATTTCAAGGACAAAATTTCTTTAAGGGGTGAAGTGTAGTCACACCTATGTCCTAAGATTAAGGTAAAAAGTTAATTAACGTGTTAATTTTCTCAAATTTTGTAAAACAAGACAAATAAGACTAGATTGAGCAAGTGGGCCCCACATGAGTTTCAGTCTCCATCGCGCATGAATTCGGGTAAATTAAAAACTCTAAACCTTGTTGAATTATGTATTCTACTAAGAGTTTAATGACTTGAAACTCCACTTTAGATTCATAGAAAATTTCGAGCAATTTTGCTTTAAATTGAAATTTTTATTAAAAATTTTCAAAAATAAATTAAAAGGAAATTTAATATATTGAAATTAGACTACAAAAGGTTAATTTTTGGATTATGCTCGATAAGGGATTTTCAACTATACTTAGAACGAGTAAAACAGAGATGGAGCTAAAAAATCCAAAAGTTTTACAAATGAAAAGGGGTCCAAATTGATAATGGCACCCATGTGCTAACTCTTTTGACCTAGGAATTTATGGAAGCGAGTCGACATGTGGTAGTCAAACTCACCTCATGGACTCAGACCACACCTCCCTCCACGCTTCAGTAATGGAAAAACAAGGGAAAAAGCCATCATCGGATGGCTTTTCCCCTACCACTTCCCTTCTCCTCCATCGATCACCACCATCTCCGAATCTTCTTCCTCTAATGAAATGAAACTAACATTGACGACATGCCCTCTCATCCCACTATTGTTCTCCCTCCCTCCTTTTGGGTTCTTCTCTGAGGTATTTTTTTTGGCAAAAAGAAAATGAAAGGATGACCACCTGAGACCATCTCCGACTGATCAGGTAAGTCATCATCCCTACTTTTCATATTTCATATTTTTCTTTTTCTTCTTCTTTCCTTCATAATCCAGTAAACCAACTTTCCTGTTGGTATCACCATATTTCTGTGACAGAAATAATGAAGGCTACTATTGAAAAGCAAAGTCAATATAATGACATCTAATCAATGATTGAAATTGTTCACTTTGTTCTTTAACTAATTACAAGTAAAAACCCTTTGGTTACATGAAGATCTGTTAGGTAATGATACCAAAAATCGAGAAATAATGGTTAGGGTAATGTCAAAAAACCTTGATAAAATACGACAAAAAAATTAAAAATTCCAATTAAATTTGTGGATGAAAACTAGATAGAATTTTATTGCATGAAATTCTAAACAAATACGTGCAATTTAGTGAAGCTTTCATATTGTGTACGTCTTCGATGATGAACAAAATTCAATTATATTCTTCGACAATAGTGACATTTACTGATGGCACCCTAAAAATGAAAACTTTTGGGATTTAAATAAGTCATGCCTAATCTTTTCATCCACGGCAATGGATATTCAATCATAGACTATTTGATTAATGAAATTTTAATTAGAAGAATTGGTAGTGCGTAGGGAAAACCTCGATCTTTGCATCTGACTATTGAAGACATGATAGAAAGGTAGATCCATTTAATTTATGACTCCAATTATATATCAGTATTGAATTGTGACAAAAATGATAGACTAATTATGGATTAATTAATGCAAGGTTTGATTTGACCGCCCAAAACTCAATCGGTGATGACTAAATATTAGAAAAAGTGATCAGACCATGGATTATGGGCAAAATCATCAAATTACTAAAGAAATTACCTTTAGTATTGTGAATTAAAACCTCTAGAGGCATGCACATTGATATCAGAGGTTAGATCAATGGCATTATCCGTAGAGATCTTGAAGTAATTATAGTAAATTTCATAGAATTCTAAAATTTACTTAAAACTTATATTCTCAATATAAGTTTTGAATACAATTTGTATGGTATTGAAAATTGATTTGTGAGTTTTACTTACAACTTAGGTAAGAACCCTAAACCCTTCTTTATCCTTAAATTCTTGTTCATTTGTTCACCTTGTAATTAACACTGGATGTATAGAATATATGGATTATCATATTGATTGAATGAATAATATGAATTGCAATTACCTGTTGAAATCATCATGTGATATTACGATTAATCATGTTTAACTATCATGATAATATTAATTGTGATAAAATATGTCAATCCTAAGATAGTAAGCCCTAAGGGCTACCCCATAAACTATGATTATTCCTTCCAAGATGGTAAACCCTCAAGCATTATTGCAACTAAGGTGAAGTCACCTAAGATGGTAAATCCTGAGGAATGGATTATTGGTTATTGAGCCTCCTAAGATGGTAAACCCTAAGGTAAACAGCTGCCTGGTTCTTTGGGATCATGGTGGAGCCACCCAAGATGGTAAACCCTAAGGGATGAGCTATTTGGTATTGAGCCTCCCAAGATGGTAAGCCCCGAGAGAAACGACTGCCTGGTCTTTTGGGATCATGAGGAAAAGGGCAGCTTAGTTGATTGCGACTATGGCAGAGCAACCCAAGATGGTAAATCCTAATGAAACCTGGCATTGGAGACACTTAAGATAGTAAATCCTGAGGGAAAGGGCTACCTAGTTCTTTGGATTCATGGTGGGGCCACCCAAGATGGTAAACCTTGAGGGAGATGACTACTTGATCAATGTGATGATGCCATAGTTGTTTATTATTTTGGAAGAAATAATTAAATGAAACACATTCTCATACTATTTTATCTGAATATATGCTTATTGTCCTACAGTTTGAATTTGGAATAAACAGTAATTTTGGTTAGATGCTAGTATGTTGTGCCTAATATTACATGTTCATACTGTTTTATCTATTGAGTTGGAAATGAATATTTTGTGGTTGGACATGAATGAGAACTTAAGTGTAAGAAGAATGGTAGGATATGAATGGGTTTAGTTCTCTTTCCTTGCTGTGCTTCACTACTCATATTATTATTTTTCAGGTACCAGTCAAGTTGACAATGGGAAGGCACTTGTAAAAAATGAATGAATCCTAACTAGCCAATCTTGTCATATTCTGTACTATATATACATGTTGGTGATGAACATGAGTTATGCTATATTATCTGATGAGTAACTCTATGCATGTGTTTTTAACATTTTGTATATTTTTAAGTTGATGGTGTGTGCAGGAGATTAAGTTAGAACTTCAAGTTAGAAAATAGGAATTGTAGTAAACTTATTTTGAAGTTAGAAAATAGGAATTGTAGTAATTTACTATGGTAAATTGTGTGGAGACTAAGTCTCCTATAGAAATTTTGGAACTATTATATTGTTTATTAGGTGCATCGCATCGCATGCTTTAATTGCATTAGTTCAAAAAACACAAGAGACATTGCCAAAATTTTGGTAGAATGAAGTCTTTAAAATTCTACTGTATAAACCATAACTTGCATAGGATGAGCATCTAGCTCTTTAGATACTTCTGCTCTGATATAAAAAAAGGGGACACCTATGCTTCTCTTGAGCTAATCACTATGTTTGATTACATTAAATTGCAGCCTTGGGGTTCAGGTCGCGACAGAGCTAGATGTGCTTGACTTGGGCTAAAGTAAGTTTGGTTGTAATTTTATATTAACATATAATATCAAAATAATCTACATTTAGGCCTAATTCTTGTAAAAACGTGTGTGGGCCTAGTGTAATAGTCTTTTTGTGGGTTTGCATTATATGCAATGAAAACTGCTTATAGCCCTCCATGCATAGCATGAAGCATATTTGGGGCCCTCATTGCTTGCTATGAAGCCTATTTGGTGGCCCTTTTTGCTGATGATGGAACCTATTTATAGGCTTGTCATGCATGTTAAAAGGGCAACCCAATGCACAAAGCTCCCATATATGCGAGTCATGGAAGGGGCAAACCAATTTGTAGGCCTACCATGGATACTATATAGCCTATTTATGGGCCTTACATAGCTTAATTTGAAAATGGGTGTAAATAGTTTCTAGGGCCCATTATATAAATTACTTCTTATTTGAAATTATTTATTAATAGCTTTCACTTGAAAATGACTATAGATAGCTTCTGAGGTCCACTATGTAAATAGTTTCTTACTTGAAAATGGAGTGGAAAGCTTTTGGGTTCCACCATCTAACCACCTTTCATTTGAAGATGTGTGTGAATTGCTTTTAGTACCCATCATTTAAATAGCTTCTTATTTGAAATTGGTATTATAGCTTCCAAGATCCACCATGTAAATAGCTTCCTATTTGAAAATGGGTATAAAGGGCTTATATGGTCCACCATGTAAAAGGTTTCTTAGTTGAAAATGGGTGTGGATATAAATTTTTGATGGCCAAACCCTATTTTCTCAAAATCTTGCAAACTCAAGTGAAGAACAACTTCCTCTTATTTTTTTCTCCTATCCAAAGATGTGTTCAATTTGCACTAGAATGACAACTTAAACCCAAAACTTACCTCAAGTCAAGCTAATATGAGATTTCCTCCACCAATAATGAGTTTGTAGACCTAGGCCGAGAACCGGCTTGGCTTGTGATGGATTAACAATGAGCTAGTATGAGTTTCATGAAAATCAAACTAGTTGAGGTTGGACTAATAATTATCTAATCTGATAATGAGAAAATAGGTCACCTGTCTCAAATCTAGCAAAGTAAAGACAAACTAACTCCATGCACTACTAGAAAATGATTTGTCTATTATGGTACTTTAGCCATAGTAGATAGATCATAGCAAATACCCTTATATGCAATGTTATAATGACTATCTCTGGTGGTTTGTAAGTCGTATTAGATATTTTAAGAAAAATTACTTATCTCCTACTATAATTCAGTTGTATGGACATGCCCCCTTTTTCCAATGGTACAGTGGTTATATGCAATGGTAAATAGGTCATAGTAGATACTATACAATGATGGCCTAAACTGTTGCAGGTAATAGGAAAGAAAAAGACGAATCATTGTGTATCAGGCAATGTCAAGAAAATGACTTGTCTACTATTACAATTAGTCTAGTAGATCTTTTTGCAATGACATACTGACTATCTTCAAAGTTTATTGGCCGTAGTAGATACTGTACTCATGTGACAACTCATTGCTCATCAACGACGACTGAAACTATCACAAATAATAGGAAAATGAAAGATGTACCCGTGCATATTGAGCAATGTTAAGAAAATGACTTATTTGCTAATGTACTCTACTATAGTAGATAAACTATAGCATATATGTTCATATGCGACAGTATCATAACAGTTTGTGATGATATCAACACTATAGCAAATATTGTGAAATAAAAAGAAGTCTGTCACATTTGCATCAGTACAGTGACTTTCTATGATGATGACTAGACAATATAGATACTACAAATCTACGACCACTTTTTGGCTATCACCAACCACCCAAACCATCGCAAATAGTAAGAAACAAAAATTTGTATACGTTTGCATTGAGGAAATGAATTTTCTATTATGACATGCTAGTTGCAATAGATATATCATACCAGATAGCTCTTCTTCAACGGTATTATAAGAATTTGATATAGTATACTATGTGGTAGAAAATATTACATAAAAAAAAAAAAAATCCAACATCCCTTACATGTGATTTGGGAATGAACTTTTTATTGTGAGAAAAGCATCGCAACCTCTTATTTGTTATCCACAATGGCCATATGCCGTGTAGGGAATAAGATAGAATATTTACTAATTTCTATGATCACCATACCTAGAATCTACCTTTGGATTATCTGACTCATTCATCTTGCTGGTTGTCCCCTGCATTAAATAGATATCAAAATTCATGGTTGTTGGATGATTTTAACTATGTAGTTTGAGTTTTCAAATAATGACCATTCAATTTTTTTAGTAACTAGAAGTATCCAATTGGCATTAGTTTTACCAAGTAGCTTAAAGAGAAGAGCACAAACAAGATGAATGGGTTAGATCATCCAAATGTGGGGCTCACCTAGGGATCCTGTTAGTGTGAAAGATATATTTAGGATAGCTTTTCTCTTAACCTTTTAGAAATGCTATCTAGAATGAATCTTCTTACATGATTACCCTATCTAGGGCCACCTTTGGATGATTTGATCCATTTACCTTGTTTGATATTGCTTATATGAACTAGACACCAAAATTCATGGTTGATGGATGATCGCAGCTATTGAATTTGTTCTCTATTTCTTTAAATGGTGACCATTGGATTTTTTTATCCAAAACTATAGTAGCTAGAAATATCCAATTTACATGAGTTTTGTAACGAGGGCCTGGAGAATGAACAAGTTGGATGTGTCAAATCATCCAAAGGTGAATCCTAGCTCGGGATTTTAAAGTCAATTTAGAATTTTTCTTTCATGATGGCTTTTTCTTAACATTTAGAAATGCTATAAGGACTGAATCTTCTAATTTGATTTTCATGCTCCCCCTATCTATGTCCACATTTGGATGATCTAATCTATTCATCTTCATCATCCCTAGATTAACTAGGAACTAGTATTCATGATCATTGGATGATTTTAGATATGCGATTTTATGTTTTTAATTATGATTGTTAGATTTTTTAACTAAAACTACTAGTAGCTAGAAGTATCAAATTGACATAAAACTTTGTAGATAGCCTAAACAAGGGACAAAAATTGGATGAATAGGTCATATCATCCATTGTCAGGTCTTAATAAAGGGGTCTTGTCAATGTGAAAGATTAATCTCAGGTATTGAATTCCATGATCACCCTACATAGGACCCACCTTTGGACAATTTGACCCATTCCCCTTGTTGGCAACGGCTCTATTAAATAGATGCCAAACTTTATGGGTCACTAATTGATTATAATTATTCTATTTATGATTTTAAATTAGGATTATTGGACTTTTTCAATTAAAACTATTAGTTGGTAGAAGCATCCAATTGGCATCAATTTTTGTAGGTAACTTCAGAGAAGAGGACAAACAAGATAAATGGTTAGATCATCCATGGATGGTTCTTAGTCAAGGGTCCTAGAATCAATATGCAAGATTGATGGATGATTGTAACTAGACACGAAAATTCGTGGTCCTTACAGCTAGCTTATATAATGCTAAAATACTTTTTCAAAAAACCCTAATATGACTTTTCGATATTTCTATCTAAAGATTATGTTTGAGTTACATAAGAAAGGTTTTATTGTTAAAATATCCTCCCAAGAGAGTTTAATGGACAATAACTTCAGTTAAGATTTTACTCCTTGGGGGGTTCTTTTCTACTTTTGCAAAAAATTGAAAAAGAATTCTATGGTTTTGCTATAAAAAAAAAAAGAAGAGGCAAGAAAGTTGTAGGTATTCTTTTGTGTCAGGATCATACAGATGCTTTTAGTTCGTCAGAGACTATGTTAGAGAACTCTCTGTTGAGATATCTTATCATTTAATTGATTGATACATCAAGCCTTATTTTCCTATTTTAACTTTCTACTCTGATGAAACCAAGAATTTCATTTTTCATTGTTAATAATTTTACAAACAACATGTTCGTAGGATGAGCATAGAGGAAATGAGAATGTTGAGATGGCTGAGTGGCAAGACAAGAAAGGTGTAGAGATCCGGGTTTTTGAAACACATTTTGTAGTACATTTTTCAAAGGCAGGGCATCCCCTTAGTAAAAATTTTCTCAAAACAAAACAGCGAAAATTCTTTTCTTTTAAAACTTGTTTTGAAAACCCAAGTTACCACTTCATACATATCATAAGTACAATTTATGTACAAAATAAAATTCCATTGAAGGAATATAATTTTATTAAACTTCCAGAATCCATCTAGTGGTTCACAGTACAGCCCGGTATCAGTACAATACCTGTCCAAATTACATAATCCAAAATTTGCAAACCTCACCATACATTAAAAACTCAATACAATACAATTCCCTCAAATAAAATACATGTCTTCAAGAGGCTTTATCTTGATTAATTATTCATCTACATCATCTTAAGTCTTCTACAGTCTTGAGCTTCTAACCCTCCTTCTCTGTATCTAAGGTATTGTAAACATGGAAACATGTACAATACCTCAGCAAGCTATGCTTGGTAGGGGACTACAAAAAAATACTACTTCATCAATATAAGAATACATACCTCAGTCCTTATTTCATCATAGTTATCCCTTAATAAGTTATCTCCACATAGGGAGAAATTTCTCCGTTTCTATTACCAGAGAAAGTGGATAAACTTGGGGCTTTGGTAGATCTCGTCGTGATGAAGATCTTAAACGGTACAAGGTCACCATTCACAGGCCATATTGGCCAAAATAACTTGAATAAACTGTCGAAGACAGTGATTCACCAGGGCTTGACCTTTGTTTTGAGTTTTCAGGAGATTTAGGAGATGGATCATCATGGAACCAAAGGGATTTTATAGATAACCCTTGTCCAACTAGATCCAACAGTGAAGATTGTGTTTCAACAGCTGTGTTTTGATGCCCAATTGAAATAGGGTTTCTAGGTGAAAACCCAATCCCATCGGGGACAACACGTCCGTGGACAAGCCAGACAGCTCCACTACATCTGGAGCGCCTGGTGCGTCCGTGGACACGTCCACCAGGCTTAAGAGAGAAGGAGAGAAAGGAAAGAAATTTTGGTAGATGGGGAATGTTTTTGGATCTGGGATTTTTGGAAATGCTAGGGCACGTCATGAGGCACATTAGGAAAATTTATGGGATTTTTATGAGCTATTTATAGAGGTGTTTTTAATTTTCCATGATTACTTGAAATCATTACTTTGATTTCTTTTGATTATTTAGTTGTCTTTGAATTCCCACTACCACCTCCTTCTCCACTAGCAAGTGGTACTGGTTTGACTAATGATGGGCTATTTTCTAGATGTTGGACCCCTTTGTGGGTCCCTTGTGGGCCCTACGGATGTGTGAAAAGGCCAAATTGCCCTTTTATGGTGAAAAATCCGTTTTATTCTCCTGGGCTTGGAATTGAGCGTACTTAGTGGCGTTGGATTTGTATTTCTGAGTACATTACATATTTTGATGTCTCAAGTCTTGGTTATTTGTGAAATTACCAATTTTTCCTTTTATTCATGAAAATGAAGAAAAATACAAATGTTTCATTCGTATTTAGAAATTGTCGTGCTTACAGTCATTTTGAAGGATTCGTAGCATATGTTTTCAATTATACATGTCTTATACCTTGATTTCACTTCTATGAGAAGTGCATTTTTGTAACCCTAATATTCTAGCCTAATTTTTATTGAAATTCTCAATTTCAATATTTATTTAATTTCTTTGCCAAAAATTAGGGGTGCTACAAATGGATAGAATTAGCAATGAAATCATTAGAGGAAACTTTGATGTAGCACCAATAGGTAGTGAGGGAGATTAGACTTACATGGTCTGAACATGTCTAACGGAGTCACAAAAATGGCACCGATTAGAAGGAGTGAGGCAATGCAAGTCGAAGGTTCTAAAATGGCAAGAGGAAGGCCCAAAAGAACGTGGATAGAAGTGGTGAGAAAAGATTTTAAAAATTTGGGACTAAGTGAAGAAATCATACTTAATAGAAAGGAATAGAGGAACAAGATTCATGTAGCTGACCCCTAATTGATATATGGTCT
Source organism: Warburgia ugandensis (assembly GCA_035236585.1). Classification (NCBI taxonomy): domain Eukaryota; kingdom Viridiplantae; phylum Streptophyta; class Magnoliopsida; order Canellales; family Canellaceae; genus Warburgia; species Warburgia ugandensis. Next base: position 84,706,710 of record CP141126.1, read on the forward strand.
TGATGATGATGATGATGATGATGATGATGATGATGATGATGATGATGATGATGATGATGAATAGTTTTGAATTGTAGTCTGGCATCCTTTGATGTCCTTAGAGTTTACAATGCAATGCATGTCTCCATATTGAATGGTTTGAGCACTTCCATCTTGTTTTTTTGTTTGCTTGGCAATAGAAACAACTGTCTAGAGAGCTCTCAATGATATTTTAAGCCTAGAAGTATGAAGTATCTTGGTGACTTGATATACCTATTTGCGTTATATGTATAACATGATCATCTTTATCTCTGGCATGCTGAAGCCTCTATTTCAGACATGCTTGTCTCGTTATCTAGGGGATGGTGAACCCACCCATGCAAGAGCAAATGCAGATCATTTTGAGGAATTTAAATGACACTTATCATCCTCCTCTCTATGTTTAAGCCTTTGCCAATTTTGAAGCTCTGAAGACTGTCATACAGGATTGAGCATGGTTTCCTAATAGGGATCCACTCCCCTTATGATGGAGGTGTTACCAAACAAAGATCCACCAACCTCACCATCCAGACTATCCAAAGAATCGAAGTAAACAAAGTTCAACCATATTGATCCTTTGCTTCCAGACCCAAAAAAGTTTACAACCCATTTAGAATCACCTATAAGAAATCCTTGCAGAAACTTTTGAAACAAAATACTATTGAATTGCTAAATCCTAAGATCACTTCCACCAATTCTTCTCCTGAATATGATCCAAACAAGTATTATGACTTTCACGCACACCAAGTCACAATAGTGGAAATTATTGGACCCAGAAGAATACCATTGAGAAATTGATAGAAAAAGGAATTATTGAGAAACCATCTACTCCAAACATTACTACTAATCATCTGTCAAGTATGGCTATGAAAATGATGAATTGGGGTTGGATGATCCCAGGCCTTAGATGGAATCCAAGCCTCCTAAATACACCACTAGAATATGACCACCCATTGGAAGGGTTGCTTGGTAAGAACAATAAGGACAAAAAACCATCTCTCTTGGCTAGTTGGAAGAAGTTTGAGGCAATAAAACCGTGTGTCATGATATTGACTCGAATGAAGGAGTGGTGGTATACGAGAGACAAAAAACATAAGCAACTACATTGGAGTTTCATTAGTTGATCAGGCTCCTAATACATATAATCCCATTCGAGCACTTGTAGAACGACTGGAGAGAATGGAAGGAAAGTTCAATCGAATGAGGAAGAAAATTGAGGAACTTGTCAAACATGTTGTTAATATTGCATTGTCATCCCAAACAATCTTTACCTACTAATGGATAATAGGGAGCTAATCTAAACCATTAGGCCTAGTTTTATCTCATTAGATTTGATCAATAGCTTTTTTGCCAAGCTAGTACGTGAAACTAGGAGTCATATTGACCCATGCCTTCCAACAATTGTAGAAGATGGATATGTTTGACCAACCTCGCTCCATTCAACACCAAAAATCAATCCCCGATGATATATGAGAGATTTATTTTGTGAGTTTCAACAAAGGTTTGGACATCACACTAATACGTGGCATGACCTTGGATTATTAAGATTTTATAGAGAAGGAAAGTTTAAACCAAAGGTCTCTATAGAAATTAGAAAGTATGAACCCTATCTTCTTACCACCCTTGTCATGGATTTCATGAAATCTACGACATAAAACTAGCAATTGCAGCGAAATGACACCTAAGAAACATCAGATATTGGACATAGGAGTGAAAAGTAAAGTCATAGAGAGTATGATTCGATGATGGAACTGATGAAAAGACCCAAGGTGCATTCTGTCACTATCACACATAGAGGGGCACAAAACCAAATAGTGCTAGGCCATGATGAATCATATTCAAGGGCTCATAGCTACCTTAGGTCCTATCGCCATAAAAAGCAATAGAAGAATGTGTCAAAGTTCTTTAACCACGGAAACTAAAGGGCAGAAGAAAATTTTGAAGGGTAAACATGGTTTTCCTAAATGACAGTTTTGACAATTGCATTTAGGAGTCCCATTTCTCTGCATGGGAAAAATGATGAAACTTCCATCACTAACTAGGTTGGTAGGATCAGTTTATATGATAGTAGTAATAATGATGAAGAGGTGGTATTCAATATCTGGGTTAGAAAAAGCTCTATGCCACCAAATCTACAAGTCAAGAACCTTGTTACATTAATCCTTAGAGAAAGTTGAGGACTGAATGCACAAGAACAAGTGCCTAAAGATGACAAGGTTATCCAACAATAGAAAAAAAACTAAGGCTGAAATTTTTATATGGGAATTACTTATGGCTTTTGTCAATATGAGGAGTTAAGTAATGCCACAATCTCTCTTTACACCTTGCTAGAAGTAGTCAGCATAGTAGAGGCAACTTAGTCTTTGAAGAACCCAACCTTTTCTAATAGTCAACTTTAAATAGAGGGATTTACCATTTTCTACTTCATAACGTCTCTATCACGTGCCTTGGAAAGTGGGTTATCAAGGTCCTGAATGATGACAGATTCTTAATCAACATCATGTCGATCAAGATTGCCATTCACTTGGGGATCAACTTAAAGGAATTCCAAATGGACTGGTCAATCCTAGCCTATAACAGTTCAAAGTGAGACATCTTAGGGGTCCATCATACTAATATTGTGGTAGGATGGGCCATCTTCTTGGTAGTATTTCATGTGCTAGACATCCAATGTCCCTTCAAAATTTTTCTTGGGAGACCTTAGATCTATTTTGCAAGAGCACACCCTCCACTTACATTAGAAAGTAAAGTTCAACAATATGGTAAGATGGTCACTATTGAAGGAGAGTATATAGTTGAAGGAACCTCCACAACAACTGCTCCTCTAAAAGACAAAAATGTTATCAAAATGAATGGATATTCCATACCAGAACTCTATTAGATGGTCGGAAGGAAGATGACCATAAAGAAGTACCAATCCTTTATGTTTGGAAACACTGAGGTATCAAGGATGATGTGGAAAATGCAATATTTTCTAGGAGCGCCCTTAGGATGAGGAAATCACAACTTCACTACCCCTCTTTAGGTGAAAAAGCAAAACCACTAGAATGGACTAGGTATCTTCCTACTTCAATAGAGGAGAAACCAAAACAAAGGTAGCTAGGAGATTTCCCACATACCCTCAATGGTCAGTTCTTCAAAGAAGGAAAAGATTTCCCTTATTGTAGTTTTATTAACCTCGAGTAGATCCAATCACTGGCAAGGTTCAATTCAAAATATTTTTCAAAGATAAGTACTCTTGAGGATGAGCAATGCGTCAACAACATGGTGGTCTACTTGGAGATGAAGCTGAGAAAGAGACTACGAAAGAAGGCATGCAACCCTTATTTGGCATGGAAGAATAGCTAGAATTCTTTGTTGTTGACCTTAACCCCAAACATGACCTTAGAGAGTAATGTAGATTATGACCTCAGAGTAATGTAGAATAGCCGCTTATGCATGTATCAAATACTAATGTACTTAAGTTGTAAGTGACCTCAACCTCTGTTGATGTAGATTGTGATCCCCCAATTGAACTCTTGGAAACAAAAGAGAAGATGAAAGGTCATAATATGCATCCTAATAGATGAAATAGAAATTATTAACATTGATAGTAAGGGAAGGAACTCAAGATTGACAATGCTCTCTCCAAAAAAGAGCGAGAAGAACTTGCTTGCTTGCTAGATGAATACCAAGATGTGTTTGCATGGTCCTATGAGGATATACTAGGAATTGATCTAGAATTTCCATAGCACCGGATCCCCCTCTATCCAAAAGGAAAAATAGTTCAATAGAAATTGAAAAGGATGGGAAAGGAAAGATAAGATCAAAGAAACAATCATTATTAAATAGGAGGGTTATAAAGTCAGTTAAAAACATATGGAAGATGGTTTCAAAACCATCTTCTATTAAGCCATCTTCTAAAATAGATCAAGAAGAAGAAGAAGGATCTAAACCACCATACTTTTGAAGTTGGTTATGAAAAACCAACTTTAAAAGATTAACACATTTAAAGTTAGTTCATGAAAATTGACTTTGAAAGTCAATTTTCTAGAAACTGACTTAAAAAGTTTGCACTTTTAAATTCAATTTTTTCCTAATCAACTTTAAAAACTTTGTAAACTTATTTTTCCCCAGGATACATTATAATCTTAACCTATTATTATAATATTCTTGCATACATTCAATAAACTGCTGCTACTATAGCCTTCTTGCAATCTTCAAAGACATGAGAAAAGAATCCACTTCCACTACAAGATCAAAATTCAACATCCATGTATATTTATGTAAACTTAACTATAGATAACCTACCATTACAATCTCCTTGCATATTCATTAATGAAAATATACAATATTTATGCTATTATCATCTTGCCTAGTAGAATATCTTCAACTAGCCTCTCCATTAGCCTCCGCCACTCCACAAATAACACCAAGGTCAAGGAATTGGTAAAGTACATCCTCAACTTCTTATTGTTACATCGTATTGTGCAAGAATCTACATAAAATAAATATTTATTACTTATCATTACTGATTAACATTAATGTTAAATATCATTATTGAAGCATATACTAGCGTATACCCCAACTAGCAGAGAATATGATGGTGTTTAAGTTGATCCATTTGCAAACTCTTAGAAGGTCCTGGTCCACACGTGGTACTTCAATTGCATCATCTGCAACCACTCTACTCTCAATTCTTATGGTGTTGATTATCTTATCTTTGTCAATGATTCTATAAAATCTCCTCATGGATAGAGGCATTTTAGGTGGGACTTCCAGTTGATCCCTATACGATTGCTATAAAGTTGTAGAAAACTTTAGTCAATATTGTTCATTGAAGACATTCAATTTTATCATGAAAGTAAACATAAATACTAGTACTGGTTTGATTGTTATGATATGAAGTGGTCGTGCAAAGGTAGTTTGCCTCAATGGCGCTTATTGTTGTTTTTTATTAACATTTGATGTAGTTAATAGACAAATAAACTAAGGTATATAAAAACTATCATTGAAGATGCATTGTGGTATGGAAAAATATATACCTTGGACTGTAAGGGAATGACAAATTGCTTCAACCAAGCCATGTGATATCCAAGGGCAATCCCAGTAATAAGAACATTATCAGATTCTACCAAAAATGGTATGTAGGCATTCTAATTCAGGGCAATAATACATGCACACTTAGTGTGCACAGGTGTACTCTTTTCGTGGAAAACCACAGATCTAAGCTCATACCATGAACCAACTACAATGACATTTTCACAAGCATTCAAGGCCAATAGGCATTGATTCACCTAATAAGCCATAATTTCACATTGCAAAATATAAATGGAGGCTTAGTCTACCCACCATTTTATTAGAAACATGATCAGCATTTTAGAAATTTGAAATAACAAACTATATGCATAAATCTTCAACTAGAATGACTCAATCTGCACCTTAAAAGTTAGAATATTAGAATTGAGCTAGAAGATTATAGAGTTTTAACTTTTGAAATGTAAAAAGATGCCAAGAGAACATGATAAGAAAACACAAGATAGAAGAATCAAAAACCAAAGCAAGCTTGTGCATGTAACAATTTTTTTTATACCAAATAACATTTAAGTACAAATAAAATCTAGTAACAAGCTAAAAGTTCACAAAAATGAAGAAGAATTAACAATGCTTGACAGTAAATACACAATTCATCTCCATTCAAGAACAAAACTAGACATTATAGTATTAATCAATTTCAATGAGTTTTTCAACTCCACATTTTAGAAGTAATGGCTAACTTGAAATTTCAAGTTACATTAAAAGGCCTATGCATAAGCTAAACACATGATCAAGTATCAAGCAAATCCATTCCATAGATGATTCGTGCTAATACCAACTAATGCACATAAGATACATAATTCTTCCAACTCAAAATAAATTTTAAAGAGGTTGCTTTCGTTCAGTGCAGTATTAAGCTTAATTAAGCCAAAAAATATTGTCGGCAACGATCGAGTTTTTCCAACCTTCCAGGATTGACAAAGAGATTGAGAGAAAGAAGAAAGGAAAGAGAGGAAGACAAAAATAGTTTAGTTTTTTTCTCTCACACAATTGAGAGAGAGAGAGAGAGAGAGAGAGAGAGAGAGAGAGAGAGAGAGAGAGAGAGGGAAGGTCACCAGCACTGGCCTAGTTTTTTTTACGATACCATCAAAGAAAGATACAAAGGAGAGAGAGAGAGAGAAAGTTGCGAAAGAGAGGATACATCTATAGAGAGACGGAGATAATGCTAACTAGTCAGGGCAAGAAGAGGGAAAAAGGCTTGTTGAAGCAGTGGCCTGAATGAATCTTTTTGAAGTTTTTAAATGGTTTCAAAAACTAAAAAAATCAATTCTTAAAGTCACTTTGTCAAAATTTACCTTAATGTCTGCCATTTTTAAAGTCAGTTTCGTCAAATCAACCTTAAATAATTGTGCATATGTTCCCAGGTTGTGCTCTTCTTATTGATGTTATGGTACATCTACTGTAATAACCCCAATTTTTGTAATTGATTGAGAAAATCAATAAAGTTTGAATTTCAGAAATTTCGGGCCAAAATATTAAGGTTATTTAGAATGTACTTCTTATAAAAGTATAATCAAGGGATAAGACATGTATAATTGAAATTGAACTCAGCGAACCCTTCAGAATAGCTGTAAGCACGACAAATTCTAAATTCAGATGAAAAATCCTTAATTTTCTTTATTTTGAGGACAAAAGGGTAAAATAGTAATTTTACCCATAATCGAGATCTGAGACATCAAAATTTAGAATGTACTAAGAAATACGAATCCAACGCCACTAAGTACGCTCAATTCTGAGATCATAAGAATAAACCCTAATTTTTTTATACATAAAGGGCAAAATGGTCTTTTCACACTATGTGGGGCCCACAAGGGACCTAAAAAGGAATCCAATGCCCAGCCCATGTGAAATCATGGGTCAACCCCCTACTAGCTAGTAGTGGAGAAAAAGGTGGAGGTGGAGAATCCAATGCTAATTAAATAATAAAAAAATTAACCATAATCATTACGCATAATCAAGAAAAAAGACCCAAAATGCCTATAAATACACCCCCAAAAATCCTCTAAAAATGTCCATAAAATATTCATGAAATTATCTTGATTTTTTCTGCAAAACGAGATATAGATCCATTCCCAAAATCCCAAAACTCCCAAAAGATCTCTCTCTCTCTCTCTCTCTCTCTCTCTCTCTCTCTCTCTCATTTTCTCTCTCCTCTCTCTAGATTGGAACAAGAGACCTAAATTCAATTAGGCACTCTGCTCCAGATCAAATATCATGGATCTCACCATATAAAATTTTCTACCATACCTTAGATACAAAACGCCCCAAGAAATTTCAAGATCCAACAGTTCAAACAATGGAAATCATAAGACAAGTGGATCTTGGGCTATTTTATCATCAAAACTGATATTCTCTTAAATTGGACTATATAACCAATGTTTTTCTCCAATCAGAACCTTCAATTCCTGATGATTGAGGGTTCAGATGGAAAATTTGATCCTACCAATCGATCCAAAAGGGTCCAAAACCCTTAACGTAAAAGTTTCACAAAATTTTATTAAGTTTTTGGCCCTTAATTGAGAGGAATTGATCAGATCTTAGAAATTTATTTTAAAGATGATATAATACTGTAATAAAGTAATATCTATGGTAAATTTGGACAGATCTGTGATAGATTAGGGGATTTACCCTTTATGGAAGAAAAACCCTAAAAATACAAATGGACCCACTTGATCAATGAGATCAAGTATGATCAGATCCTTGGGATGGATTAAATGGATGATATTATGATGGAATCCAGTTAGATCATGGATGAAATGTGACAAAATCAAGTGAATATGAATTGTGGATCTTAATGGATTAAAAGCCTTAAAGGTAATTAAAACCCTTGATCTAAAAGAAAACACCTAAGATCTAATGGTTGGATCATATTTAAAGGTTTATAATAATTTTAATATAATTAGCTTAATTGTCTTGTATTGAATAATAGAAGTGTAAATGTGATTTATGTTACAAGTTAGAAAGCATGATAGTGTAATCTTTAAATGTTAGCATGCTATGCCCTAAATGATTAGTTTGTTAGTAGATTTGATTATCTTAGGGCCACGGTAGTATAAATTAGAGATTTAAATATGATTCCATTAAGATAGAAGTACAATTTTATGTATTTCATAACTTAGGATCATGTTAGTTTATGTATAATTTTATTTCACTAGGTTAAGTTACATTCATAGGAAGAATGTTAGTATATGGTTATTAGATTTATATTTGATTTATGCTTTCAAGTTTATGATTTACTTATTGTCAAATTTTATTCAATTGTTAAATAGTTGTTAACATATAATGAGCATAAATCACCAAAAATTATAAACTAATGAAATATAGAGATTCATGGACAACTAAAGATGAATGAATGATTTTGACTTAATAAGGGCTATAGTTAGTAGGACAATATAAGGAATGATTTATCATTTCCTTGGCCCAAAGTAGGAAAATAATGAACATCCATGGATGACATTGTGCATATCCATGGAAATTAATTAAAATCAATTAGAGAAGGGACTTAAGGTTAAGAACTCATAGGAACCTTGTCAAAGGTTGAGCTAGTACCACTCCAGTGGACTCTGAACATTGTGGTTATAGGGGGTATACAAGAGCCAAGTGCTTTTCCCTCACCTCCCGTTGACGTAAGAGAGGGCTAAACACCTCCTTACATGAGGGTTGTATTAACCACTTTTTGAGCAGACTTTAACTGGTAAGTACTAGTCATCCTGAAATAAGGAGTTGTCTAGTAATATGAAGAAATAAATTATCTTCAACCAAGTAAGACACTAACTGGTTGAATAATAATAAGAACATAAAAAGATAGCAAATTATCTAACCCTAATAAAAATAGTAAGTAAGATAAGGATGATCAAATAAGATGAGATCTCGTATGATAAAAAACAATAAGGAAAAATGAGACACCAATGTAGATTAGATTGTCTATATATGATATAGATAGTACTTGTCTAGATAATACTAAACCCTTGGATATATGTTATTCAAGGAAGAAAGATTTAGATAATCCTACATAAGGATGATCAAAAGACCATGTAGTATTTACCCTTGATTAGAAAAATGACATTATACATATGATTTGGCAGATATATATTGATCGAGACTATGGCAGATTTCAAGGAGTAAGAATACCTTATTGAGGTAGGTGGATTATTAAGAATGCCTTTACATGAAGATACATGTCTAATACATGATCTTATGTTTTGAAGTATTGACATGTATAATACCAATATATTAAGGTAAATACCTCAAATTGAAATATGATCCAACCAAATGATGAGGAAAATAAGTATTAAATGGTTAAGTTGAGAATTGAGAACAACCCTAATGAATAGGAAAGTAGAAAATATTCCAGCCCTAGATAAATAGACAGATAGTCTGATATGTATAAGTATTATTTTACATACAAGCTTGGAGGCTTGTGGTTTTGTTTTAAATAGGCATAGGCCTGAGGATGCTATGCTAGGAGAGTTAAGAGGGTTTGGCCACCCACTCTCTGAAACTTGATGATATTGAATACCAAGCCTAAGAAAGGCTAAAAGTTGGGTGGGCAATTATGGGAAGGCCACCACTATGGCAGCCATGGTCCTCCCATATGGACATGGATATTGTAATTTCCACTAAGAATTGTATAAGTGGATTATTGAACAGTTATCCAGGCGCGCTATACGGATTAGACTGTAAGCATAGTAGTCCTTGATTATTTTGCATTATGATGCATATGAAATTGGCATAGTGAAATGCCTTAAGGGATGGCATGATGAAATGCCAGGTAATTATAAATTACCAATATTTTTCCCAAGAAGGGAAAATCCCAGTATAGTAACTGGCTGAGATACAAATCTCCTATAATGAAAGGAGTTGATCAGTTTTGTATGAAAATGATTATTGATTATTTTAACGGATTTGTTCTTATATAATATGTATGTATAAAGGTGAACACAAATGATAAGGAAATGATATGTTCATATCAATAATAGTGGTCTGTGAATGTGTTTATGATAGAATGAATTATGGGATAGTTGAATATAGAGATTTTACTGTCAATAACTTACATTCTTATCCCCGACCAAGCATAGCTTGCTGAGATATTGTAAATGTTAAAATGTTTACAATATCTCAGATATAGAGAAGGAGACTTAGGAGCTCAAGACTTGAAGAACTATTGAAGAATAAGTAATAAGGGTATATCCCTTGAAACATTGTATTGAGAGCATGTATTGTATTTAGAACTTTGTAATTTGAATTGTGTATTTGGACAAGTATTGTAAGGTTACAATGGGTTGTGTACTGTGAACCACTGGATGGACCCTGGACGTTTGATAAAATCATATTCCTTCAATGGAATTTTATTTTGTATACAAATTGTACTTATGTTATGTATGACGTGGTGACTTGGGTTTTCAAAACAAGTTTTAAAATAAAAGAATTTTCGCTACTTTGTTTTGCGAATTTTTTTTTCCTTTGAAAAATATATTATAAAATGTGTTTCAAAAACCTAGGTCGTCATAATATTAGTGCAAATGAATTTGCATATATATTTGCTATGTGATGTTGTGAATCATGCAAGTTATCATTGCTTTACTTCTATCCCGAGTAAATGGGAATGTGTGGTGGAATGTGAATGATTGTTGCAATGGGTAGTTTTCTTTTTCTAGTCTGAAACCTTCTCTTTTGTCTTTTTTTTTTCTTCTCATAGTTGAGTAGTTTTTGCTTGCCTTGGCTATACTATGTTTACCCACTAGAATTACAAATCAAGAATGTTAGTTTGCATTTTGCAAAAGGAAAAATCCTTTGGATTTAAACTATAGTAACTTTTCATATTCGATGATGAAACTATCTACGTAAGTGCAGCATGTTGAGATATTGTACATGTTTAGAATATCTTAGGTTCAAAGAGCCTAGTGAAGGAAAGGAAGCAGAGGCTTAACTTGGGAGCTGTAGGAAAGTCAGATTGAGGTAATGTTGAGTATGCATATAGCTAATTGAGGATTTCCTAAGAATTTTGTAGTGAAATGGTACCATGACTTTACTTGAATAGACATGTTGGATATATATTATCTACTCTTGAATGGATGGCTATGACTGGATTGATTATAGGGTTGCTGGTTCAATTCCTAATCTTTTGGCATTGCAAAAATGTTTCTCTTTTTTTAAATGTAAACAAACATCATGTGTGGAATGTATAATTGGAGGGATACTGAATCTCCTCTTTTATTTTATTATATTATGTTTATCAGGTTTGTTGCATTGCATGCGTAAAATGTGCTTGTCTTGATCTCATCTTTCAGTTAAGTCAAAACTTGATTTCTTATACTTGTTTAGATATTGTATGTTTATGTGAATCGATGGAGATGGAGTCTCCTTTATTATTATTTTATTTAAGCTGTGTTTATCAAGGACATCACATTCTCATGCATAAAATACGTCAGTCCGTAAAACAAACGAGATTGCTGAATTTTTAGTAGAAATGTAGCACTACTCTCTTTGAAAATCCTGATTTAAAAAAAAGAAACATAACACTTGGGATTTTTAAACACATGCTACTTTTCAACCGAACTACAGATTTAGACATCAAGAATGAACCATACATTAAAAACTTGTAGCACTCTCTCTCAACTGAGTACTATAGACATATTAACTGAATTTGTAAAATTTGATTAGTATATTGGTAATCTTTTCTTGTTGTAATGTTGTCACCTTTAATTATCTTCACTGAATGTGTTTAAATTTTTTCTTATGAATGTATAAGAAACACTATTGAATAACTTGAGAATTAATAACTCCATTTCACCTAGCCATGTTTAAGAACAAAAGATGGGTGCGTGTATGTGCTTGAGGATAAGTCGTAGCTAAGTTCTCAAGAATATAGAGGGACTAAATCTAAAGTAAATACATGCTTGTTTCTACAGAAAATTGATGCACTTTCAACCATGAAAAATGAGAAAACAACGATGCATATGTATGATAGAACATGGAGATGCTAGTTGCTTTGACTTTAAATCAAGAACATAGTAAGCTCTCTTTCAAAAGGGTAAAACACTTGCAAATGTCAGAGAAGTGGGGGACTATCTTATAGCCAAATTCCTACAAGGAAGGAATTTAAGGCTTTGGATCATGCCCCATTTGGGTGGTGTTTGACAAAAATGCAAACAATGTTGACCATGACCTAACTAACTAAGCAATACAAATCCTAAGGAAAAGTGACCTAAAGGTAACTTCCCGAGTAGAACTAATAAATGGCTTTACACCCTTAGGCTAAAGGCATTACGTGCTAAAGAAAATGAATGAAGCAATCCTACATTAAAGGGAATATAAATCCAAATAGAAGGCATGTTGCACTTGGCCTAGAGTATACTAAAAGCATCATCCAATCTAACTAAAACTCTCAAAACTAAATAATAGGTGGTCCTAGTACACGCTTGATCACTTTGATAAGAATGACTTATAAGTTTACTAGTGAATGCTTTAAGATGTATCTCTTGGTTGCAGAGTGGTAGTAGTTACTTACATAAAGCTAAATTATTTCAGTCATGTTTATATGAGTGAAAATGAATGTGTATATACATGTGCTACGTGATGGTTAGAATCATGTAAATTAACATTGCTTTACTTATACCCAGAGTAAACGTGAATGTGTGGTGGAATGCGAATGATTATTGCAATGGGTAAGGCTCGTCATAAGTTGCATGCTATGTTAAGTATAGGTTTCATTGTTTAAAGTTGTTGCATCATCAGAATAGTTTACTTAGCTTCTAGTTTTATTTTTAAGAAAGTTTAATTTTTTAGAAATATCTATACTTAAATTTTTTTTATTTTTATGCATGCTTTATCTAATTTGCTTTCAGTTTGTTTGCCACATATTTCATGTTGGTTTGTTTTCTTTAAATGGATTCCATAGCCTTTTTTCTTGTCATTGTTCTAATATCATTGTGTTCTTGTTTGCAATAATGATGGAATAAGAACAATATCAAAATGACGAATATTGGCAAAATAAAGAGCACTTATAAGAGGCCAACATTAGCACTACCCAAAAGAGAAAGGGTAGAGGGTGAACAACAATGGAAAATGTTGTCAAGAGAAAATTGAAGGGAATTAAAGAAACTGTCTAGTATAATAGTAGGAGTAGGAGATAGGTGAGAGTGCAGCCTCTTATAGTAGTTTTCTCTGCCCCATTGTAAGAAGCAAGATTCCTATCACATTTAAGGATTGGAGACTTATGCCATCCTCAACAAAAGATTCAATATGAGAAATAATGAAGGTAAGTTATATAATTAATAACATACCTTATTTTCAAATATAGTAATTTGCTATGTACTTTGCAGACTACCTTCGATGTTCCTGAATAGAAGAAGATGCTTGTTTTACAAGGAGCTGGTGAGCAATGGAGAAAATGGAAGAACTATCTTATCTCTATTTACATAACTCCATATGTCAACGATCCATCAAGGTTGTACACAATGCTTGCCATTTACTCTGGCATTATTACTAGGACATGTGGAATGCATTTGTATATATTTGCATGTCTGTTGAATTTGAGGTATGTGTGGAAACAATGTTTCATTTAATTAATTACATGTAACATCCAATTATTACACTTGATTACATATGTACAAATGTGCAGGCAAAGAGTGTAAGAGGAAAAAAGGTGCATGAAACTAATATACAACACCACTTGTCTAAGTTGAGCTATGCTTGTTTAGAAGAGCACAAAGTAAGCATCTATGATAATTTATCCCTTTCAAATTAATGTTGCTATACTTATACACATTTTGCTCTCTAACTATAGTGGCTCGCTTCACAGCAAAAGAAAGCTAGGACAATGGAACCAATTGATTGCTCCATCCTCTGGAAGATGGTCCATTCAATGGGCCTTACTAGTTAAACATTCTCAGATGAAACTATTGCACAAATTGTTTCTCGCATTGTAAGTGATTCCACCTGTCTGTCAATTTTATACAATTAATTAGATTACATCCTGTATAGGGTTATGGGTAATAAGAAGGACCACCCTAGTCGAGCTAGGGGCATAGGGCTCAGTATTGTTCCTTCTAAATTCTTTGGTAAAGGTTTGGCTATAGTTGAAGATCAGGAGGCCTTACAATAACTTGGTAGAGAAAATAAAAATGAATATATTTAAACAGTTGCATGAAAGAGGTTTGATGATAGTTCTCAATCCCCTGCACATAATTCTTGCAACATCTCTTTACCTCCATCAAATGCTAGTTGTAATTCTTCAACGGAAGAAGATCATGAAGGACAGTTGGAGCCTCTCCAAAAAGAAATTCTAGCCAAGGAGGTATATATATAAACAAAACTAAAATTTTCATTGTCCTTATGTAATAATTCTTTATGTCAACCTCTCTATTGTATATCATGGTAGTTGGTTCATGAGTCAACCATTTTGCAAAGAATTAGTATCCTGTCACATACTAAGCAAGTGTCCATTACCATGGCTTTGGATGTTAATGCCATACTACCATTCCCTATAAAAATGGAAAATATCAGTTGCATATCATGTCGCTTGGCTAAAGGCATTAGTAATTCCCATAAAGTCCATGGTATGTAACTTATCATATTACCTTCCTCATCAATAATATTTAGCTAGAGATCTCAATTTAATTATTTATTAACTTTATATGGTTAATCAACAACAACATGCACTATCGAGGTTTCCCGCTATTGCATCATCACCTATTGTTACACCAATGGAATAGGTAATTGTATATAACCTTTTTGTTCATCATAAATTTGGTCATCTTCATTGATTAATATTATTTAGCTAAATTTTTTACATCTTTTACAATAGTTGTCTAAGGATCATGTGAACCACCTAACATGCCTCGATCCTTAAGGTTAATTTATAATCTTATCAATGAAGATATAGCAATCAACCTCGTACAAATCAAGGAGGCAATGCTTGCTGAGGACGTTGTTGAAGTGTCACTTATGGAAGAGGAGCTATTACAAGTTTCCCTATGGGATCAGCTCGAGCACCCTCACATTGTCTCCTACATGGGGTCATCATCATCATAATAATCATCAAGACCTTATCCCAATTAGGGGTCGGCCACATGAATCTTATTCCTCCATTCCACTCGATTAAGCATCATGGCTTCATTTAGTCTAAAAGTTTTAAAATCTTTTCTCACTACTTCTATCCATGTTCTTTTTGGCCTTCCCCTTGCCCTTTTAGAACTTACTACTTGCATTGCCTCACTGCTTCTAACTGGTGCTATTTTCAGTCACCTTTGGACATGTCCAAACCATCTAAGTCTAATCTCCCTTGTCTTGTTACCTATTGGTGCTACCCTTAAGTTTCCTCTAATGTTTTCAGTCCTAATATATACTTTCTTGTCTTGCCACTCATTCATCTCAACATCCTTATTTTTGCAATGCTCATCCTATGAACATGATGTTCCTTAACTGCCCAACACTCTAATGCATAGAGCATGGCTGGCCTTATGGCCATCCTATAGAAGTTTCCTTTTTGTTTGAGTGACACCCGCCGATCACACAAAACTCCAGATGCACATCTCCATTTGTTCCAAACCACTTGGATTCTTTGGTAGCCTCCCTCTCAATCTCTCCACTCTCATGAATCATTGATGCTAAATATCGAATGTGGTCTTTTATGGGGGCTTCTTGGTTATCAATCTTAATTGGTGTTCCACTCCTACTACTCTTCTTGCTAAAATTGCATTCCATATATTCTGTCTTAGTTCAGCTGATTTTCTATCCCTTATATTCTAATGCTTCTCTCCATAACAATAACTTTGTGTTTATGCCCTCCCTTGTCTCATCAAGTAAGCATATATCATCTGCAAATAGCATGCACCATGGAATCTCCTTAAGCAGATGTTTTGTTAACTCATTCGTAACCAACATGAAGAGGTATGGGCGCAATGTCGATTCTTAGTGCAATCCTATAATGAAAGAAAAATCACCAATCTCTCCACTAGTGGTCTTAACATTTGTTACCACTCCCTCATACATATCTTTAATTATGTCTATATAGCATCGCGAAACCCCTTTCTCGCCCACGCCCTTTATATAAACTCTCTAGGGACTCTATCATAATCTTTCTTTAAGCCAATAAAGACCATTTGGAGACCTTTCCTCCTCTTCCCATATTTCTCTATCAATTATCTTAGTAAGGAAATAGCTTCCATGGTAGACCTCCTAGGCATGAAACCAAATTAGTTCTCCGACACACATGTTTCATGTTGTAGCCTCTTCTCACTCACTCTTTCAAAAAGTTTCATAGTGTGGTTCATAAGTTTGATCCCCCAATAATTACTACAACTTTATATGTCTCTCTTATTCTTATAAATTGGTACAATAGAGCTTTTCCTCTAGTTATCTGGCATTTTCTTTGATTTTATAATCTTGTTAAACAACTTGGTCAACCAAACTACTCTAGTATCTCCCATATACTTCTAAACCTCTATTGGTATACTATTAGGTCCCATGGCCTTTCCTGATTTCATCTTTTTCAAGGCCTCTTTTATTTCAGGCATTCTAATCTGACATTCATATCTATAATGTCCAATGTTATTTAGGTTAAAAGCATTTTCAATCCCTATATTCTCAGAGCCTTTATCATTTAACAATTTTTAAAAGTAAGTTTCTCACCTTTGTTTGATCTAGTCATCTTTGACTAGCACTCGTTGACCATCACTTTTAATGCACCTAACATGGTCTAAGTCCTTACCTTTCTGTTCTTTGATTTTTACAAGTTTAAACACATCTTTCTTACTTACTATTCTCTTAGCAACCTGTTTAGCATTCTTATATTGTTCATAGTTTTCATTATTTCTAGTCTTCTGTCATGTTTTAAAGCACACCTATTTTTCTTTAATAAGTTTTTGCACTATTTCACTCCCCCACCATGTTTCCTTTACTAATTGCCTTTTACCTTTAGGTACTCCTAAGACATCTTTTACCACTTTCCTAATGGACTCGACCATATTAGTCCACAATTATGTTTACTTATGTTTCATAGTTCCAACTTCCTTCTACCATCAACTTATTTGTGAATGAGGTTATTTTCTCTCCTTTTAAGTTCCACCACTTAGTTTTTGGATAACTATTAAGTTCATCTCCTTTCTTCCATCTTTTAATATAGATATTCATAACCATTAACCTATGTTGTGAGGTTAAACTCTAACTGGGTATCACCTTACAATCCTTACACATTGATCTTTTGGTATTCTTAAGTAGAAAAAAGTCTATTTGGCTTTTATGAAGTCTACTTCTAAAGGTTATTGAGTGTTCATGCCTCTTCCTAAAGAATGAATTTGCATTGTCCAAGTAATATGACAAAGCAAAATCGAGGATAGTTTCCCCAATCTCATTTCGTTCACCTATACCATACCCTCAGTGTATTCTATCATATCCTTCCTTTTCTTTTCTTACATGACCATTTAAGTCTGCTCCTATAAATATCCCCTCACTGTTGGGAATTTCTTGCATGACTCCTTACATATCCTCCCAAAATGGTCTTTTGATTATATCTTCAAACCCTACTTGTGGTGCGTATGCACTTATAACATTTATGATCTGCTCTCCTAGAATAAATTTTATTATTATAATTCTATCACTAATTCTTTTAACATCTACAACTTTATCCTTTAATTCTTTATCCACTATTATTCCTATGTCATTTTTGTTATTATCCTTTCCTACATGGCGTATATGCATATATTTGCTTATAAAATATTTGACATTACATGTTATAGTCTCATGTTATAGGTAATAGTTATTTATTTTATAGAGCTTCTTGAATGATGCAACTAGCCTTTTT
This sequence comes from Warburgia ugandensis, assembly GCA_035236585.1. Lineage (NCBI taxonomy): Eukaryota > Viridiplantae > Streptophyta > Magnoliopsida > Canellales > Canellaceae > Warburgia > Warburgia ugandensis. The sequence goes on from CP141126.1 coordinate 84,724,609, forward strand.
GAGAGTAAGGGTACACTTTACAAATTCCTTGACCCCAAGATCATTTGTGGAGTGGCGGAGCAATGGCTAATAGAGAGGCATATTCTTGATATTTTATCAAGCTTCTTCCAGTGCTCTAAGAGACAGGGCTTAATGATTCCCTACAATAGTGGGTAAGTTTTAATTTTCTTATTTTCTTACTAACTTATTCTATGCTTAGGGATTATCAACTTTAATTACAATTCATATGACTCTCTATATGGCGATCATTAGATGCTACTCGTTCTGGATGTGTGCATAGTGGGCATGCTTTCTTCTTTTATTCTTGTGGAGCGTACATCTGCCTCGTCGTCATAGAAATTATAAATAAGATTTTATTCTTTTCATATATTATGTGTCGATAAATAATTTGTTATTTATCTATAATGCATTTGAAATTTAAATTTGTACAATATGGTTCGAATGGGCTAATCTGATCTAGATTGTACAACCACTAAAATGCACTTGGAAGAATGTTAAGGTATAGAAAATAATTAATTACTCTATTTTACTACTATCAAAACTTATAATATTGTAAATGATATTTATGGATTCTTTCTATTGTCCTTTTTGCACTGTGCCCTAGACAATTGTCTGATTGGGAGTGCTAGTACTATGTACTAAGATATATGAGGACCCTAATATTTGATGGTGTTAGTGTCTCCCAACTAAGAAAGCTAAGATACTTTCTACTTTTAATAATCTTATATTTTTCCACAATTTTTTATGGATCTAGCTAAAAGAATGTGACTTGAATTAAATATGTTGTATTATAAGCTACTATGCTTTATGAGTGGGCAAACAAGAAGAGTTACTCTAGAGTAAACCTCAACAAAATACAAAGTAAATGGGTTGAGTATGTAATGAGTTTCAATTAGATCACTTGAAGTAACTACATGAATGTGAAATACATAATAAAGTATTTTTTTCATTCACTTGTATGTGTTCTTTTAGTTTTTATTATTTTCTTTGAAATATATATTCTTTAAGTGATGAATAAGTGCAAACTTAGAGTGTGGGAGTAAATGTGTAAGTATGGATGAAGTAAATTTGGAGCTTGTAAATGATGTGAATGTGTGGCAATTGGTTTTCAATACATTCATTGAATTGTATAACTTTTATGAGTTGATGAATGAGGGTTACTTAGAATGTGAAAGTAAATACGAATGTAGATAAATTTACAAATGAAGCGAATGTGAATGTTATAGTGAATGCTTGTGTTGTAGTTTCTTTTATGAACTATTTTCAAAATAGATGTGGATGGATAATGATGAATTTGGATGTTTGGTACCCAACGTGGAAGTGAATGTATCAGGTGTTATATTGTAAGAAGTATTAGGTATATCAAGATACATTTGGAAGTTGAAATGGATGTTTATTTCCATGTGTATAAAGATTTTTAGAATTATTAGGTCTTATATTGAATGTATAGTGCTCGGAATGTCAAAAATGAAGAAAGAAAGAAAAGAAATTTTGAAATCATTTAAGGCTAAACAACTTCAAAAGTTCAAGTCCTTTTGAAGTTGTTTAGATCTAAATGACTTCAAAAGTATGGGACTTTTGAAGTCGCTTACCTAAATGACTTCAAAAGTTTGTTTGGTTAAACAACTTCAAAGGTCCTTAATTTTTTAAAATCGTTTATCTAAGTGACTTTAAAAGTTATTGACATTCCAAGTCAACTTTTGTGTAGTAGTGTACTTATATCAAATATTACATTGTATTCCATCTCGTTAATACAACCTTAGAATTTACTATCAAGCACTTGTCTACATGATCAAAGAGCAAATCTAGAACCATCTCATGAAAATCTTGCCCCTTAGGATTCAGCTCACACCACACTCACCTAGGCCCCTTATTGGTAAAGCTTCTATATTAAATAGATCCTTTATCTCTGTGAAAATGGAATTAATAGCCAATGCCTCCTGATTTGGACTTTATATAGCCTTTTGTGCCCTACTGATTATCTCCTTTATTAGATGGTATTTCTCATCATTGAACCCTAATTTTGGACAAGAATCGTAAGCCCTAACTTTGAATTTGGTTTTTTCCCTTATCTGACTACTTGTCATGTGTGATTCCTTAAAATTTATTGATTCAGGAGATAAGACACTATATAAATTCATTCCATGCATCCTAATTATAAAGCTTCTTTATTTTTGTTCATACATTGCCATTTTTCTGCTAAAATTGCATGATTTTTGTTGAAATCCTAACAATCTAACCCAAATCTTAACCCCAACATTTTCAATAACAAAACCCACTTCAATCACAATATTCCTCAGGGAATTAATAATAAGAAAATTGGATAACAATAAGGGGGTTCACTATTCTTACCATGTTTTCTTCTTTAACACAACGGTCAAAATCCATTAACCAGACAGCAGGTAGGTATGGGAGAGAGAGAGAGAGAGAGAGAGAGAGAGAGAGAGAGAGAGAGAGAGAGAGAGAGAGAGAGAGAGAGAGAGAGAGAGAGAGAGAGAGAGAGAGAGAGAGAGAGAGAGAGAGAGAGAGAGAGAGAGAGAGAGAGAGTAGGACACTATCCTTCCACCCTCTAGGTGAAGATAGGAAAAAAAGGGAAGTAATGTCCTACTTTTGTAAGCAAGTTTAGGTTTTAAAACTTTGTTATAAAAAATTTTGTTCTAAAGAAATTACAAAATTTTTAACTAGCTGCTCCATGCAACATGCAAACCTTTTTAGGTTGGGCTATTTTTTATGTACTTGCATTATATATAACTATAGGAATATAAGCATATACCTAAATAAAAATAGCACAAGCACACATGCAAATTTTAGCATAACTCTTTTATATTTTAATTTGCCTTCTCATATAAGTTGTTTTCAACCCAAGGGTAATCCAATGCAGTATCGCCTAGGTTGTCTTCATCATAAAAGTCCCTCATAGATGCTAATAAAATAGTTGAATATCTCGTATCACATTCATCTTGCACATAAAATAACTTTTTGCTTAAGATGCCAAAATAAATTTATTAATTTATAGCCAATCTTATTGATGTCAATCAAGGGTGTCAATTTAAATGTTGTCTTTGTTTTGTTTCACTCAATTGCCCTTAAAGACAACCATAGTTCTAAAAGCATAATCCATCACCTATGTATCTCATATAACCTTGTAATAAGTATCATGCGCTACTATTGGGTTGTTATCGTTTAAACTGGAAAAGAAAATGGCATTAACAATTAAGCTAATCCCATTATTCTATTGCACTCTTGAGTTATCATGATCTCTTGTGTAACAGTTATAACCATTGATGGCATATCCAACATACTTTATTACTTCTGGTCATGGTCCCATCCTCATCCAATCCAAGGATTTCATATATACTATTACACGAAATGTCTTGTTGATCTTGAACTTGTGAGTATATACTAAGTGAAATGATTTTATAATTAAGTATGCAATATGAAATTAATAAGAATTTAATTAATTCATGTTACCATCTAACAGAGCCAGGTAGTAAAGGTGCAATAGTACTCAGATTGCAACATCTTCTATTTCTTTACATAACTTTGATACTTTGCTTTCAAGAAGTCCATGTGTTCACTATAAATGAAGAAAACTAAGGAAAAATATTACCCTTAGTTCTTACACATATATAAAATAGAGGAAAATGTGAAAGTAATGAGAGAGAGAGAGAGAGAGAGAGAGAGAGAGAGAGAGAGAGAGAGAGAGAGAGAGAGAGAGAGAGAGAGAGAGAGAGAGAGAGAGAGAGAGTCAACTTACTTAATGTATGGCTGGACTTGACCAATGTTGTTTTGAAAAACATAAAGGTGCGCCTTGTCCCATTCTTTATGTTTGACCTTTGATACATGACTACTTGAGAGAGGTTCACCAACTTTTAGATCATTAAATCCACCTGATCATTTCTTTTCTAGGATTCCATTCCACTCATGATAAATACTTTGTGTAAAACTCATCTCTTTTTTCTGCAATGTAACCTTTGACTATACACCCCACTAGCTGATTGTGATTTCATACCTACCCTTTTAAAGCTTTCATGTACCTCTAAAATGGGTACACCCTTTGCAAGTAAATTAGCCTAAAGGGTTTGACCTCACCAATAAGGTGCACTGTTAAGTGTAAGCTAATATTAAAGAAGGCTAGTGGGAAGATTGTTTCAAGCTCACATAAAGTTGCCAATTGATGGTCTTGGATTTCTTGTAATTTGAAACATCCACCCCTGTATTACATAGTATTAAAGAAGTAGTAAATTTTTGTAATATATAATTTAACATATTGCTATAGGCAAGAGTTGTTGCATTAGCATATGGAAATTATTCAACTTCATCCTTAATAGTTTTACCTCTTCCATGGAGAAAATGTATCTAAAGTTTGAGGGTTAGCCATATGGGACTTTAAGTTCTGATAGAGTTTACACATTATTCTTCTCTACTCTCTATCAAGAAAATAATTTTCTTAAAGCAAGTATGTTCTTCGGCTACCCCTATCTTGTGGATGCAACCTTCACTTCGAACCCATCTTCATAAGAGCCATTGGAACTGCAAGTCCATCCTTTGTATTTCTTGCATGTCAAGTAAGGTAGTAGTCAAGATTTCACACATATTCTTCTCAATGTGCATGATATCAAGCACATGGTGCACATGCAATGCTTTTCAGTATGCAAGCCCCCCCCCCCATAAGGCACTAAGGTTTTCAATTTGTTCGATCATCCTATCAACATCTTTAGAGGTGTCCTTGTCTTTACACTGCCCATCAAAATTTCCATTCTTAAAATGGTGTAGATGGTCTTTATGCAATCATCTTCTGTAGCTAAAGAATGCCATTTTTCTGCTAGGTTTAAATGATATGGCACACATTTGGTCACTATGTATAGGAACAAGAATTTGTATGCATTATAAGCTTTAATCCCTACATCCCATAATGTCTTAAGATCTTCAATCAAGGGAGCCAAGTACATGTCAATGTCATTCCCTAATTACTTGGGACTCGATATCACCATAGTTAACATCATAAACTTCTTCTTCATGCATAGCAACAGTGTTAAGTTGTAACAAATAACTATAATAGACCAAAAATTGTCCCTTTTACTCATAGAACCATATGGATTAATCATGTATGCAAATATTGCAAGTCATAGGTCTCAAGGTTCTTCTAAAAAATTAGGCCACAAGATGTCTATGAGCTTCCACTCTGAGTTATCTGTTGGATGGAGTACATAATTATCCACTACTCTCTCCTTAGCTAATAGGCTTACAAGGCTACCTTGACATTGCAAGGGAAAAGGGTTAGTAGGGGCCATAAAAGCCCTTCTTAGTATAGTAGCATCAGAGGTTGTTTCAAAGAATTTGATAATTGACTATATTCTTAGTGCTTTGATGAAAAAGGTCGGGCATACTCTTTCCCAACTCTTCATCTCTAACTCCTCTTTGCTGCAATTACTTTATGTTAAAATAATAATAATAATAATAATAATAATAATAATAATAATAATAATAATAATAATAAGAGTCCTTGTACAAGAAATAGTTCAAGCATATCTAGAGAGGAATAAAGGAATAGATGAGTATTAATAGAGGAGCTATAAGAAAAATACCTACTAATAGACTGTATTAAGATAAAAGCTTTGACATGATAAGTAACATATGATCTGCTTTGATGCAACATGTTGTTAAATATTAGCTAAACATATGCCCAATAAGATGAGCTTATCAATTATGAATGGTTCAATGATTTTTCCAATGAAAGATGTTGTGAGAATATAGAAAAGGGGTGAATTGCCAACTACCACTGATAAGGAGTGTTAAGCCAAGCAGCTCCATCAAAACACTACATCAACCGAATACCACAAAGATCGAAGCACCCCCAATGCCAAGGTGGCCAGGCTCATTTGCATCAAGTAGTAGCACATTGAACAGGACATCGAAGTCGAACTAGAGTGGTTCTTTTTTAGTCCAGGCCAAGCTTAATGGCACAATTAGGGAACTAGGGGAGATAATAGCAGAGCTTTGAAATGAACTTACATGAGAGGGCCATGTCGTGTAAGGTCCAAGGGTGCTCACGACCTCTAGGGAACTCTACCATGTGATCCCAAATAGTGGCTCCTCGAGGCACAACTTCTTCACTATTTTTATAATACCATTCTTTTAAACCTTGGAGTAGGGTGAAATACCATAGGATCACATCTTTCACCTCCACAGTTGAATTCTTCTTTAAATTCCAATCACTAGGCATGTAGTTCTATCCTCATCCTGTACAAGATACAGTCATTAAGAAAAGCATTTATCTTTTCATACTTCAACCCTAGTGTAGCTAGGGTTTTCTTTGCCTACCATGTGGACCTCACCAGTTTATTCTTCATCAGTAGCATTTTCCCACCAATTTCAAGACTTCTATAAAACCTTGATTTGAAAAACCAAATCTTGATCCCACGTTGTAAAGTTCTACCACTGTAGACAACTTGGAACAATTTGTAAACCCAAGGGACAACTTCGTATAGCTTTACTATCTTCAATACTTCCAATAATGTCTTTGTAGTCACATCTTTTCACCATTATAGAGGGCCCTTAAGGAAGTTCATCTCCATGTAAAATCTAGGGTTGATGGCTTTCATCGACTCTATTAAAGCACAAATATTCTCTCAACTTATCTAAGTTATCCTTTTTAGGTTTCCACATCTCGAACATGGAAAATGAATGTGATTACAATCACCAATTTCCCTAAGTGCAAACTCAATGAACTTTTCTATTCTCTCGTATTCTCTTGATGTTCTTGGTACAATCAACCAAGCATATTTGTTTAGCTTTTCAAAAAATTGAAGCTCATATGTGTGCGAAGACTTTTTAGGCATGAAAAGATTACTAAACTTAGTTAGGCATTTTACCAAACACTAGGAATAAGAACTACAAAACATTAGAAAAAACTAAATTATATGCATACATGGAGACTTTCCAATTAATAGAAAATATCAATGCAATTAAACATGAATGATCCATACATAGCAAGGGAAAATTAACTTTAAGAAAATAATTTTCTAACCACAATCATGCAAATATATAAAATATGAGGCAAAACAAGAAAGATCCTTACAAATAGCACTCCAACTGACATTGACCAAGAATAGATATATACATATGTATGTATGTATGTAATTCTAATTCAACTGTGGTGTTTTAGTTGAAGCTATCTAGAGATGAAATGCACTAAGATGAGGTTCAGGCTATGTATGTAGTCTGATATGCTGCTATATATATGAAGATTGACGAAGAAAGGAAATTGAAGACCATCGTAGGACTTCATAAATAAGAATTTTTAAATGATGATTTCACAAAACCATCTTAAATGCCCAACTTTTAAAGATGATTTTATCTACACTGCCTTCTTAAATACTTGTCATGGAAAAAAAAAAAATTCTTCTTGCAAAACTAAAGATGATGGTTATCATAGAAGCATCTTCTTAAGTATGATTTTTGAAGACAATTTTGTGAAACTGTCTTATATTATTTTTATGAAGATGGTTGACTAAAAACCATCTTCTTTTTCGTCTTTAAAAGCACCAATTTTATTAGTGTGTCATGAAACAACTGATAGTAAAATTCATAAGAGTGGTGTAATATCCACAATTGGTGTCTAATATAATATGCGTCCAAAGAAAGATGGTAGGATGAGGATGTGCGTCAGTTTTAGGGACTTGAACAAGGTAAGCCCTAAAGATAGTTTTCCTCTCTGACGCATTAATGTGTTGGTTGGCAACGCAACGGTCCTACTCTCTTATACTTTATGGATGGATTCTTTGAATACAAGCATGCACCTATGTCCCTAGGAGATGAGGAGAAATTTTCCTTTGTTGCATCATGTAGAGTATTCTGCTATGTAGTCATGTCATTTGGATTGAAAAATGCAAGGCCACATAATAGTTTGTGGCAACCACTTTATTGCATAACATGATGCATAAAGAAGTTGAGGTCTGTGAAGATGACAAAATTATCAACTCAAAAGGATAAATGGACCATTTCATTATTGTAAAGAATTTCTTTGGAAGGATTTGGTAACATAAAATTGAATTGACCCCTAAAAGATGTCTTCAAAGTAAAAAAAGAATAGACTGTTTACTAGCTCACCAAGAAGATGCCAAAATATGAATAAAGGAATTCAGACCTAGAGAAAATTTGTCTTACCATAGTATGGGCCATTAGATGTTCTGGCATCATCTGATTTCTAGAGATGTGAAGATAATCCCTTGAATGGTTTCACTAAAATGCTTGTTTGAAAAGCCCACACTCGTTAAGAGAACTTGACAGTTAGTACTATATTCAAAATTAGATCTCCAATATGTTAGTGAAAAGTTCATTGAAGAAAAGGTAGTAACAAACTAGCACACAAAGCATTTTGTGTCCATCCCTACTTTAGTGGTAGATGAATATTCATATGAGAATATACTTGTGATTGTTAGAGTCAACCAAGAATGGGAAATGTGTTATATGGTGCCTAAAACTAGAAAGGACATGTATTTGGAGTGGTTTCTTTAGAAAAATACCACACCCCTTTATCTATAAAGATGCATTCTATTGTACCAACAACAAAGCCAAATATAAGGCATGTATTGCAATATGGGAAGTTGCTCTGTCATTGAAAATTAAGATCCTAAATCTCTACAGTGATTCGATGCTCTTCATCTACCTAACAAATGGAGAATGGTAGATAAAGGAGGATTGATCAAAACCTTATGGAAAATACCTGGACCATTTGATCACCAAGTTATAGAAAATCACCTTCACATTTGTTAAGAGGTCCAACAACAATTTTGCATATGCATTGGCCACCTTGGCCTCAGTTTATTTTCTGCCACAAAGAGATAAAGATCAAACATATTTATATATAACTAAGACTAGCCCCATCATTGCATACTTGACCTTGATTGGCGAACCCTAGTTCATACTATGAGGGAAGAAAAGAAACCTTGGTACTATGATGTCCAATAGTATCTCTAGTATCATCACTTCCTTGAAGGAGCTAACTAGAAAAGGAAATGTTTAATCAGCATAAGGACCTTAACTACTTTATAATTGTTGGAATATTGTATATGAGCTTTGATGGAATTCTCCTATGTGTGTGGATGAAATAGAAGCTAAGAAGTTGTTGCAAGAAATATATGAAGGCCTTTATTGTAATAACCCTATATTTTATCATAGTTTAAATTGAAAGTAGAGTAAAGACTCAAATCTTGTTAAAATAGAAATTCGTAAAAGTAAATTTACTAAAAACTTCAAATTTGACTTTGAAACCTCACAAATTAGAAGGTATGTGAAAAGATCTTTCCAACTACACCAGCTCTACATGAAACGACGGTCGGGAAGATAAAAACCTAAAATTTTACTGAATAACGGGGGGGCCAAATTGATAACAGCACCCCTTCTCAATAGATGGACCCCACACGATGGCCAACCAAGAGGAGCTTGACGTGTGGAACTCTACTCTTGGCTGTCTATCATGCAGGGAAAAGGCCAGAGGACACCACTGGCTCCCTCTCCCCTATCTTTATCTCTCTCCCTCATCGCATCGTTCTCTCTTCCAAACACTACATCTCTCCCTCTCTCTTTACATTCCTTTTCCTCTAATAGTCAGGGTCGACATCACCATGGGCGACTGCAACTAGTATAGGTAGGAAACCACCCATGAACAGCCTTTTCCTCCCCCCCCCCCGCCTCTATCTCTCTCATCTCCCTACCATCACAAGAAACAAATTAAAAACGAACTCAGGTTTTTGTCAGCAGCAACCATTTTTCGTTCATCTTCTTTAGCAACAGTGACCAGATTTTGTGCCAATGAAAATTAGAAATTTATATGGTTGGAATTCTTACTAAATGAATTGCACATCTGTGCTAATGAAAATCCAATTAGAGATCATTTGTCCATTGAATTTTCAATCTAAAGACGGTGCATGTGTGGTGCTAGATCTACCAATCTGACCATTAAAAATAGGATCAAACAGTAGATTTGTGAACCTAATGATATGCATTGAATTTGAAAGATAATTGAGGTTAAAAACAATGAGTGAAAAGCTTGTTAAATGTATAAAAGCTTATCAGACCATTAATTAGTAGATCTAATCACTTTAACCCTTAGATCTATGTGATTTAAGCTTGGAAGATTAGATTTGACTTATTCATGTACGAAATTGACTTCACCAACAGCCAAAGTATCTGATTTGAAGTTGAACAATAGATCAAGAATAATTGATCACTCAAATTAGGATTTTAGTATGCAAATATGTGATCAAGAAGTGACACTTATTCCATATTTCTCATATTGATGCTTACTTGATAATTAAAGCTCCGATAGGTGATTCCTAATCTTCAATTGACCCCCAAATTAATTTACGATTGATCTCAATAAATTTGAACCATCAGATCAAGGTGGGAAATTCTAAGGTTGCTAAGTTTTCATATTTATTGAACTTATGCATTGTTTTGTTAAATAAATGTGATTACTACAATTAAATTTTAGTTGATGACTCATTTTGAGCTTATAAAATATAGTATCCTTATAATTTAAATTATGAAATGACTCTTATATTAATTGTGAATGAGATTGTTAGGAGATAAAATCTCCATTTTTATTTAAAAATGAAATGATGACTACTAAGAGAATTGCATGGCATGCATTAAATGTGCACTATCCTATTAACAGGGGAAACTCTATTATATTTTTCATAAAAATAAAGAGATTTTATGATTATACTTGAAATAGTAAAATGCATATCATAAGTTGATTTTCTAACTAATTTCTTTGCATTATTTTTATTTGCAATCTCATTCATATTAAATGATAAATCTCTACTTTAAACTATGATCAAGATCTAATTATGTGATGAGTTGGCAACTAATAGTTGGAAGAGGGCACATTCGTACCTAGATTTCATACATTGATTTGCCTAGGATATGTTTTAGACAAGTGCTTTTGCCTAGTGGACACTATGATGGTAGATTTATAGGGATGACCACCCACCTTTTGAAAGTCAGTATTTGGATAGCAAGCCTAAGTGGCAAAATATTGAGTGTGGCATCATGGGAAAGCCACACTATGTGATTTGTTCTCCTTCATGCGAGACAGTGACAAGTCTCATGTAGTTGGTGTCAGCATTGAGCATGCAATGTTACACTATTGGGTAGTTTCCTCAACATTGTGATCCATGGATTCTTTTTGCTACAATGTTCCATGATTAGGCAGTTCTTACAGTGTTGTTGTGTCCCATTATAAGGTCGTTGTTGCAAGTTCATTTTTTTGGCACCACACATGCAATAGGGTTATAAATACCTTGTCCATTAGGCATGACGATGCCTTGGATAATTTGAAAGCTGATATATTTATATTTGCATGTTGAGAATTGATATGTTTGACATAAATTGACAAGTACTTTCCTATATGTTATTTAAATTGAGATTTCAGTGCTTAACTATCTTATCGTCAATTTTGTGCACATGTTTAATGAGAATTCTTTTGACATTGACATATCACATTTTTCTTACACTTATATAGTACTCGATTGAACTAAAATTTTTAATGGAATGTTTGAAAGGTATGCAAATGATGCATTGTGAATTTATATTGATAAACCTTAGGAACCATGCCTATGGACGTTCCACTATGTGAATGAGTGCATGGATGCAAATTTACATTGATTTATATTGGTGATCTTAGTTTTTACCTATTGAGTATGTTCCCTTATACTCATTCCACCAACTCTAGAGATAAATGTGAAGAAGAGAAAGGTAAGAGTGTTGAGACCAAGTGCTCTGAATAATTAGAGGGAGTATCAACAATGTATATATGATATGTACATTTTATAAATATTTTAACAAGACTGACTAGTTATGTAACTGTGAAAATTAATTTAGGCATGTATGAATATGTTTAATGCATATTGGACCATGTGCTGTAATTGGATAAAATTTTGGGAGATGATAAGTTTTGACTACTTATATTTTGAACATAAAAATGTTTGATTTCAAAACTCACGAATGTCCTTTGATTGGTCAAATGACACTCTGGGTTTTCTGGAAAGTCATTTCAACAAAAGTGTTTTTTGATCTTTATTTTCCTAAAAGAAATTTTAAAATAGGGATCTTGCCTTTCAAAAAATAATTCTTAAAAAGTATTATAAAGACCCAAGTCATCACAGTTGGTATCAAAGCTCAGTTATTCCTTTCACAACCAGTCCTACATGTCAAGAGTTTTAAATAGTGAATAAGTAAGAGACGATGGTTTAAATATGAGTTGAGAAAGTGACTCATATAAAAAGAAAAATATTGTGGAATGTAAAACAGATGTTTCTAAGGAAAGAGGTTGTTGGGTCTGATTCTTCCACTGATAACTCGAAACAAAAGCTCATATGGTAGATTTCATGGCACAGATGTTGTAGAACTTTAAACACTATATATAGCAACAATGGGCCCAAGTTTAGATATCGTTTGTATCAAACATTCCTGCATCGAGTGCTAGTGAAGGTAGTGCTAGCAAGACAAATAAATTATTAGAAATTTCAAAGGATGATTCCAACATTTTCTGAGAAAGGAGAACTAGAAGCAAAATAGGAATGGATATACCAAGTTGAGAAAGCCTTTGAAGCTATGGAAATTCCAAAAGACAAAAAGGTGAAGATTGTACTTTAATATTCACAAGAGAAGCTACATTCTAGTGGAGCACACCACAGAGGACTTATTTTCCTCAACCAAATAGCTTTTTATGAGACAATTTTTTAAAGTTATTCTATGATAAATCCTTTCCTCCCCATGTGTAGGAAAGAATGGAGAGACAACTTTTAAACTTGCAGCAAGGAGATCTTATAGTCTTATAGTACGAGAATAAGTTCATACAGTTGAGGAGGTTTACACCAAATATTTGCACTTCAAATAAGAAAGTTGCAGAAAGATTTGTTTGAGGTTTGCACTCGAGGTTGAGGACTATGGTTATGAGGACATAGCTTACTACCATAGCAGAAGTAGTGGAAATAGCCTCTATTTTTGAAGAAGAATTCTTTCATAATGAGGCAAAGCAACGGGATGAAGAGAAATACAATACTTTTATAGGGTGCTTAGGTAGAGGTAAGTGCCCTTTTCCCTCTTTTTAGGGGTCACATAGGCATTAGGGACCACATGCTGCCAAACAAAGTAGAGGGATGGATAGGTGATAGTGCCCAAAGTGTAAAGGTTATCATCCTTGTTCACTTTGCTTTATAACAGGACATCAGAGGCCATTGATAAGATGTTATAGATGTGTTGAATAAGGACATTTTATGAATGAGTGCCCCAAGAGATGGACAACCAGTGGACCTAGGACGGAGAATGTACCTCGGAGTCAGTTATGTATATTTGCTATCACATCTAGCAAGCAAGATCCTCAAATGCATTAATTAAAGCTACCATTTTAATTTTAGATAGATATGTTAGAGTTTTATTTGAGTCAGGTTCCACAAATTCATTTATCTCCAGCATTTTTGCATCTCATGTGTGTTTACCTGTACATCATTTGGGATTTGGTTTGGATGTAACTACCCTAGTAGGTGAATCAATTAGCGGTCATAAGTTTCTCTAGGATGTACCTATTGTGATAGTGGGGAAGTAGCTAAAGGCCAGTCTCATCCTACTTGATATGATGGATTTTGATGTTGTATTGGGAATGGATTGGCTAGCAATGAATTGTGCGATAGGGGATTGTCGTAGGAAGAAGGTCATGTTCTGTGTACTAGGATAGACAGTCATTTCATTCCAAAGGAGATTGGATACAAATGGTGTTTGTGTTATGTCAGCCATGAAGGCAGCAAGACATATCTCACAAGGATGTCAAGCCATTTTGGCAAGTGTAGTTGCAATGGATGTTGAACAATCTAAACTCAAGGAGTTGGAAGTTGTTAGAGAATTTCAAGAATTTTTTCCTGAGGAACTTCTAGGATTACCAACTCAATCAGAAATAGATTTTTCCATATAGCTCCTATTTCTAAAGAATCATATTGGATGGCTCCAGTAGAATTGAAAGAATTGTATCATAGTTACAAGAGTTACTAAGCAAGGGTTTTGTTAGACCCTTGTTTCATAGTGGCGAGTACTAGTTCTCTTTATTAGGAAGAAAGATGGACCCATGCAACTGTGTATTGATTAATGTTAAATAGTGTTATGGTAAAGAACAAGTATCACATTCCTCGGATTGATGACCTCTTTGATCAACTACAGTCTGCCACAATTTTCTCTAAGATAGATTTAGGGCCAAGATATCATCCATTGAGGATTAGAGAAGAAGATATTTCTAAAACAACATTTATGACTTGTTTTGGTCACTAAGAATTCTTAGTTATGCCATTTGGACTGATAAATGCTCTTATCGTGTTTATGGACCTTATGAATTAGGTCCTTAAAGCCTATTTTGATAAGTTTTTTATAATCTTTGTAGATGATATTTTGATTTACTCCACGAGTAGAGATGAACACTATGCACTGTCTTAAGTACTCTTCAGACTCATTGTTTGTTCGCTAAGTTCAACAAATGTGAGTTCTGGTTAGATAGGTTAACTTCTTGGGCCATATTACTTTTAAATATGGAGTTGCTATGGATCGAGCAAAAGTAGAGGTAGTGATGAATGGGGAAAGACCTAAATCAATGACACAAATTCATAGTTTTCTATGTTTGGTAGGATACTATCATAGATTCATTGAAGGGTTTTCAAGTATAGCCTTACCATTAACCACATTGACTAGAAAGGAAACACAATTTAATTGGAGTGATGAATGTGAAGCAAGTTTCTAGGAACTAAAAAGATAATTCACATCTGCACCAATTTTGACACTTCCTCTAGGCAGTGGAAAATTGTAGTCTTTTGTGATGCCTCAAACATAGGCTATGCTTCTCGATAATTAAAAACACATGAGAAGAATTACCCCACTCATGATTTAGAGTTGGTAGATGTAGTTTTCACATTAAAGATCTGTAGACATTACCATTATGGTGAGAGATTTTAAGTTTTCATAGATCATTAAAACCTCAAATATATTTTCTCTCAGTAAGATCTAAATATGAGGCAAAGAAGATGGATAAAGTATTTAAATGATTATGACTTCTCCATTCAGTATCACCCAAGAAAGGCCAATGTAGTAGCTCATGCATTGAGTTTGATGACTCAAGGAGTGATAGTAGGTGTGTTCTCTAAAAAGTGGAACTCAATTCAAGAGGTGAATAACTATAGGCCAAAAATTCAGTACAGAAGCCAAGGATCAATTGTGGCTACTTTAGAAGTGAAATCTGCTCTAGTTGAGAAGGTTCTCCAAGCTCAGAAAGAAGACACAAAAACACAAGCATTGGTTAGTAAAATAGGGTTTACTCAGGGTTCAGATGGGGGTGTACAATTTTGTGGAAGGTTAATAGTTCCATCAAAAAGTAATTAAAGTAGGAAATTCTTCAGGAGGCACACTAGCCGCTATATACCATTCATCCAATATGTGGCAAGATGTTTGAATTAAAAAGAAATTTTTGCTAGAATTGAATGAAAAAGGATGTGAGAAAATACATGGCAAGATGTTTGACCTGCCAATAATTAAAAGTCAAACATCATAGTCCAACAAGAATGTTATAGTCTCTTGATCTCCCTCAGTGGAAATGGGACCACATCACCATGGACTTCAGTATTGGCTTGCCCAGGACGTCAAATGAGCATGATATGATTTGAATGATTGTGGATCAATTAGAAGTTGTGCCACTTTCTCCCAATTTGATAGATAGTCTTTAGACAGCTTAGTTAAGTTGTGTATCAAAGAGATCATAAACCTTGATGGTACACTTGTGACCATTATTTCAGACAGGTACAACAGATTTACCTCCAAGTTTTGGAGGAGTGTATAGGAAGGATTAATATCTTCCTTGATTTTTAGCACAGCATTTCATCCCCAGATAGATGGACAATAAAAAAGAACTATTCAGGCATTAGAAGATATGTTATGAGCCTGTGCAATTGAGTGGAAAAGAAATTGGAATGAGAACCTTCCCCTTTTGAATACTCATAAATAACAACTTCCATGCTAGCATTGGCATGGCAATGTACGAAGCACTATAGAGAAGGTCGGGTCATTCACCAACTTGTTGGAATGAAGTTGGAGAAAGACAATTAATGAAGTCTGAATTAGTGGAGCAATATATGCAAAGAAAGTGAAACTTATTCTAAAACGACTTTTAGCCGCTCAAAGTCGACAAAAGAGTTACATAGACCCAAGGAGTAGACATTTAGAATTTGAAGTTAAAGATCACGTGTTTTTAAGGGTCTCACTTATAAAAGGAATTATGAGGTTTAGCGCTAAAGAAAAATAAAGCCCTTGATTTATTGGTCCTTTTGAAATTTTGGAGAGAATTGGACTAGTAGCATATAGATTGGCATTGAGACCACATCTTGTAGATGTTCATGACATATTTCTTATTTTGATGTTGTGCAAGTATGTGCCTAGCCCTTCTCACATACATACACAAGTACTTGTAGAGCTGCAACATGCCTTGACTTTTAAAGAAAGGTCATCCAAATTTTGGATCAAAAGGAACACACATTAAGGACAAAGACCATTTCCTTAGTCAAAGTCCTTTGGCAACATAATTTTGTTGAGGAGGCTACGTGGGAAACTAGGGATGAAATGAGGATAATGCTTCCAAAGTTATTTGAGTAGTAATGTGAAAGAAAATATTGAGGACAAAATTTTTCTAACAGGGGGGGTGGGGAGGGGAATGTAACAACCTTATATTTTATCATAGTTTAAATTGAAAGCGGAGTAAAGACTTAAATTTTGTTGAAATGGAAATTTATAAAAGTAAATTTACTAAAAACTTCAAATTTGACTTCAAAGCCTCAAAAATTAGAATATACGTGATGAGAGCTTTCCAACGATGCTAATTTTGATTGAACTAGAGGTCGAGAGCATAAAAACCCTAAATTTTACTAAATAATAGAGGGGGGGCCAAATTGATAACAGCACCCCATCTTAATAGATGGACCCATGCGATGGCCAACCAGTAGGAGCTTAATGCATGGAGCTCTACTCCTTGCTATCTATCATTCAGGGAAGAGGTTAGAGAGCACCACCACCTCCCTCTCCCTTGTCGCATCCCTCTCTCTAATGCTGCATCTCTCCCTTTCATTGTACATCCTTCTCCTTTGACAATCGACATCGACATCACCACTAGCAACTGTCATCAGCATAGGTAGGAAATCCACCGGCACATAGCCTTTTTTTGACATCTCAGGTTTTTATAATACTTTTTCACAAAACCTTTTTACATTTGTGGGGCCCTAAGTTTGGAAAAATATTTAGAAAACAAGTAGTGGAAACATTTTTCAAGAGAAAACTTTTAAAAATCCCAAGTGCCATTTTTCCTTTTATAAAAATAAGGGTTTTCAGAGGAATGAATATCACATTCCAATCGAAAATCTAGCAAAGTCTCCCCTGTATTTTCAACTTCATGCATTTAATGCATGCATTGTGACAACCTAATAAACATAATATATATGAAAAATAAACAAAGGAGACTCTGTCTCCCTCGAAAATACATCCTCACCCATGTCTGTTTACATTTAAATAAAAATAAATATTTTTGTAATGCCAAAAGGCTTAGACTAAAATCAATATCCCCAAAGACCACTCCAGTCATAGCCACATCTCCATAACTCCATTTACATACCCACTTGTAAATAAAGCAAAGTCATATTAAGCCCACATAACATCAATTTATCAAATCATAACTATATTGAAAACCTAATTATTATACTTGTCATGTTCTTCTTTTAAATCTCTATCACCATCTCCTTCTCCTTTCTCCCTTTTCCTTGTTCTATTTCTTCAGACCCGAGACATTGTAAACAACTTACAATGTCATAGCAAGCTTGCACTTGTGTAAGTAGTTTCATCATAAAAAACATGAGTTTATGCAGTTTGAAATCCAAAAAGGGACATACAATCACATGTTATGCAATTTGATAGAATATGATGCAAAAAGGAGTAATATAATAAACTCTGAAATCATAATCAAGATTTACAACCCAATGCTATGCCAAACCAATTCAATTTATCAATTTCAATATCCATGCACATTGTTTCAAAGACAATAGTAATTTATGCAAAGTATTTTATAAGGTATGAAAGATTTCCAAAAATCATATTAGACATCATTTCTTAAATATACTCATTCAAACTAGATAGTGAATCGTCTCATGAATCAATAGATGAAAAGCATTTAAATGATATAATTCTTTAATATAATCAATGTGTCTCAATAAACACACACACACACACACACACACATATAATACTATCAAAACCTCCTTGAGGTCTAACGAGTGTAGAAACACTCAAAATCCAGCCATCTGCCATTGGCTATGAGTACTCATTATAGACCTAAAATACCAGGGTGCCACGCACCTATGCTATTGCTCTATAAATACACATCTCAAAATAATGGACCCTCTGTGCTACGAACAAGAACCAATCAAGTCCGTGACTATCATGCCGATACCAAACGGATAAACTCCCAAACACTATGTGAGCAATGGGTACATAGTGCCTCAGGCATGACCTCTCCCGCGATGTCATCATAACCTAGATTCATCCTTTTTCAACCAGTTATTTACCCAACATACAATTTTGAGAGGAAGATCAGTCAACCTTCCTAGCACAGTGTCCACTGTCCCCCATATGTCTATCATAACATAATAATAATAGGTATCATCACATGCCAATATAATCGATAAAATCATATAAATTCATGCATTGTTGAAATCATGCAATTTAAATCTCATGATATGATATAGTCATGTAAAAGCCACCCCACAAGGGTTGAGTTTGAGGATTTAGTATTCCTCATCATTTCATAATTTATGATGTCAATGTAATTTCAAATGTACTTTCATCCATAAGTTTCCAATTTGATAGTAAAGCAAACTTGGTATTCCAAACCAATAAATTGCATGAAATACAAATATGTTGACTGCATAGATCAGAAATATTAAAATTCTTAATTCTCAAGCATTTTCAAAAATGATAGAGTAGTCATCAATAATCTCTATAGTTCACAAAATATATCGATGTTAAAACTACCTACCTCCCTTGCCGTGCTCCTTGGTTTAGTTATATCCCTTCTTATCAATTCATTGATCAACCTGTTAACATTTTAGATTCCTTATCAACATCAAGTTATATTAATAATTACCAAAGGAATCCATTCTAGCCCTAATTTGATAGTCCAAATAACCTATTAATCGTGGAACCATTAAGTTTCATACAATCTCTCACTCCTTACTATCTGATCTCAGCTACTTAGGCTGTTAGTCCACTTTCTACATCATGGATCGTCTAAGGCCATTAGGGTTCTAATCAGTACCAATGACTAATCACTTATTAGATGTGAGGAACAGTGTCAGATCACCCTTTGATCTATTGCTCATTCTTTAGATTGGTGATCCAACCACTAGAAGTGGTTTGATCTTGGTATCAACATGTTATTAAACATTTTAGCTAATGGATTGGTGAAATATAGCTCATCCTATGCCAATTTGAGGTTTAGGAATGTAATGGCAACATGTGATCACCGATCAGGAGTCGTCAGGTTCTTATTCCTCTATTGACCAATCAAGCGATTAAGATTTTCACACAATTTCCATTTAGATCTTTCAAAAAAAATTTCCATGTGCTAGTTAATTCAATGTTCTACAACACATCCATGGTGTCTAATCATTGATCAGACATCAAGAAGTCATTGTTCAAATAGTGACATATCGAACGATTGAGATTGTCCCATCGATTTCAGCCTAGATCAACCATTTCAGTATGATATGAGATACATCAAGTATGTATTTACCTATTTATGCAATTGAATTAGGAAATGGATAGCTGGATCATCATAAAAACCTAAATCTAGCATGAACGGTGCTGATCTAGCTAAAAATCTTAAATCATGAACAAGGTTTTGTAGATCTTACCTTCTAGATGCATTTCTCTGCATTTTCCACCTTTCGATGAGCTGGATTGCCTCCATTTTTAGTGAAATCCTTTGATCATGCTGTACACACTATCTCGTCTTAGTTTGACGGTCCAGATCTTCTCTGATTTCCCATCTACCTTAGGGGTTTTGGTCGTTGCATCATACTGAACATAATGATTGGCTTGGATTGTCGATCCAAGCCGTCATCTTCTCTGGCAATGGCTACATCACTAGCAAACCTAGAAACCCCATTTTCCTGCTCGCTGGCGTGATAGATTTTTTCGGTGAGCTAGGTTTTTCTCCTTCCCCGCTCTTCTCCCTCTTCTTCTCCTCCTTCCTCTTCTTCTCCTTTCTTCTTCTTCTTCTTCTTCTTCTTCTTCTTCTTCTTCTCTCTCTCTCTCTCTCTCTCTCTCTCTCTCTCTCTCTCTCTCTCTCTCTCTCTCTCTCTCTCACACACACACACACACACACAGCTTCATCTCCCTCCCTTCGTGTTGGTTTTTCACCCTTTTTCAACAATGAACAACAACAGAATCACTCCAGATTTCACAAGAGTGAAGGTAAAATCAAGACCTTGAAAACCCAAGTTTTATTTTCTTAAAGTTTTTCATTCTTAAAACTGTGTAATAGTCAAGGGCGACAATAGTATTTTGGTTGTTTCTCTACAATGATGACTGGCTTCTAGTGTCAGCAACTCTATTCTAGCGAAGACAGAAATTAGAAAATTTTAAGGTTGGAATCCTTACTACATGAATTATGGATCCATGTAAACAAAAATCCAATTAGAGATCATCTGACCATTGAATTTTCAATCTAAACATGATGCACGAGTGATGTTAGATCTACAAATCTGATCATTGAAAACACGATTAGAAAGTAAATATATAAATTTAAATAAATGAATTGGATTTGAAGGACAATTTAGGTTTAAAACAATAAGTGAAAAGCTTGTTAAATGTACAAAAGCCGATCGAACCATTAAATTGTAGATCTAATCATTGCTACACTTAGATGTGTGTGATTTAGGCTTGAAAGAATAGATCTGAGTGATTGATGTATGAAATTGACTTCCCCAGCACCCAAATATCTTTGGTCTAAGGTTGAACAGCAAATCAGGAATGATCCGACCATTCAAATTAGGATCTCAGTATACAAATATGTGATCAAGAAGTGGCACTTATTCCATATTTCTTAGATTAATGCTTAATTGATAATTAAAGCTCTAATAGGTGATTCCTAATTATCAATCAACCTCTAAACTGCTTCACAATTGATCTCAGTAAATCTGAACCATCAGATCACTATTCTAAGGTTACTAGGTTTTCATATTTATTACACTTATGTACTGTTTTTTAAATACATGCAATTACTATAGTTAAATTTTAGTTGATGACTCATTTTGAGGTTGTAAAATATAGTATTATTATAATTTAAATTATGAAATGACTCTCATATTAATTGTGAATGAGACTGCTAAGTGACAGTCTCCATTTTTGTTTAAATGTGAAATGATGACTATAAGGTGAATTGCATCACCTACATCAAATGTGCACCGTCTTATTAACAAGGAAAACTTGATGAGATTTTTCATAAAAATGAAGGGATTTTTTTATTATACTTGAAATAGTAATGTGCATATCATAAGTTGATTTTCTAACTAAATTTTTTGCATTATTTATATTTGACATTTCATTCATATTAAATGATAAATTTGTACTTTAAACCATGATCAAGATTTAATTATGTGATGAGTTGGTGACTAATAGTTCGCAGAGGGTACATTTGTACCTAGATTTCATGTATTGATTTGTTGAGGATTTGTTTTAGACAAGTGCTTTCACCTAGTGGACACTATGATAAGAGGTTTATAGGGATAGCCACCCAACAACAAGCTTAAGTGGCCAAATATCGAGTGTGGCATCATGGGAAGGCCACACTGCATGATTTGTTCTCCTTCCATGCAAGACAGTGATAAGTTTACGTAGTTGGTGTCAACATTGAGCATGCAATGTTCCATTATTGGACAGTTGCCATAACATACTGATCTATGGATTCTTTTTACTATAGTATTCCATGATTCAGCAGTTGTTGTAGTGTTGTGGTGTCCCATTATACAATAATTGCCATATGTTGATTTTTTTTGGCTCACGCATGATAGGATCAATGATACCCTATACACTAGGCTTGACAATGCCTTGGATGATTTGAAAGTTGATATATTTATATTTGCATGTTGACATATCACATTATTCTTACACTTATTTTGCACTGGACTGAATTGAAATCTCTGATGGAATGTTTGAAAAGTATGCAAGTAATGCATTGAGAATTTATATTGATAAACCTTAGAACCATACCTAAGGATGTTTCACTATGTGCATGAGTACATAGATGCAAATTTACATTGATTTATATTTGTGATCTTAGTTTTACCCATTAAGTATATTGTCCTATACTCACCCCACCAACTCTATAGATAATTGCAAAGGACAAAAAGGCAGAATTGTTGAGACCAAGTGCTTGGAATAGTTAGAGAGAGTATCGACAATGTATGTATGATATGTATATTTTATAACCATTGTGAGAAGACTGAGTAGTTATGCAACTGTGATAATCGATTTATAAATGTATAAATATGTTTAATGCATATTGGACTGTGGGCTGTAATTGGATAGAATTTTGGGAGATGATAAGCTTTGACTTGTTATATTTTGAATGTAAAAATGTTTTATTTCGAAACACATGAATGTGTTTTGATTAGTCAAATGACACTCGGGGTTTTCTGGAAAGTCTTTCAAAGAAAAATGTATTCCACTATTTGTTTTCTAAAAGAAATTTAAAATAGGGATCCCACCTTTGGAAAAGTAATTCTAAAAAGTATTATAAAAGCCCAAGTCGTCACACCTAAGGACCTCATATGGGGGGAAGTCTTTGTCTAAAAGGTATAACAATAAGGTACTATTGACCCACATACAGAAGGGTGGCATAGATTATGCTAAGAAATGTCACAAGTGTTAACTCCACATTGATCAAAATCACATCCCTCCATTAGAATTGAGCATTATGACTTCAGCCTGGCCCTTTTCCAATTAGGGTTGGATGTTATAGGAAAGACATTCCTTCCCATCATTAATCAAACATGAGGCTTGTATCCATTAGCTATTTCTCCAAATGGGTTACAGATGAGTCCTTTGAGGAACTTACTATGGTGCACAAGACTAGATTTATCCTTACTAATATCGTCTATAGGTATGAGGTCTAGATTGAATTTAAAGAAGGAAGTTGCAACGCTATGCACAGAATTGAGAACTAGAAGACACTGATCTTCACCTTATATGTGACGATCATGATTTGTTTAAATACTTTTCAAAATAGTGGGTCCCTAGTTTAAAATTGCTTTTCTAAATCAAATACTAGAACTATACATTTATGTTTAAAATTTGTTAGAGTTTTCTCTGTTTTTCGGAATTATGCATTTAATGCATGCAATGTAAAGATACTTGATAACATTTATAAAAATAAATTTAAGATAAAGATTTTACTTTCTCATTTCTTACAATCACAATAATATTCATAGCCCCAAACACACTCATTAGTCAAAATGCTAACTTTAAAGTATAACAAGTGCATCATTACTACCAACTAATCAAATTTTGTTACAATTAGGAAGTACACAGTGTCTCATATCCTTTTCAATCGAAGGTCTCTTCCTTAAACAACTTTCAATAGTCAATCTCCTCTTTCTCTTTACTCTAACTTCCACCTGAAATTGTTGGTTGTAAGGGGGTGAGTATGACTACTACTGTGAGAATTTACAAGGCTAGATAAAGCCATACTAAAACAAAATCCACATCTATATACAGTATAATTCATAGGTCATAATATTACATGTCAAATTTGTCAATATCCATAAGAACAAATCTCATGTATCAAAATCATTGAATATAACTCGATACATCAAAATAACATATTTCCATAAAATTAGATAATATTCAAAAACATAGGATTTTGATAAAACAACGAAGTATCACCAATCACAATCTGCAAAAGTAGCAAATATTAAAATTGGTCATTGACCCTCAAGGATAACCTGACATGTGCAAGCATGACTCACATATAACATAACAAAATCAAAACACTAATGCCCCTGGGAAGCTATGGCTCTGCTATGCATCAGAAGCATGCCTGAATACCTCGACCACTACATAGCCTCCATAGGAAGGAACGGATCAGTACAAAGGG
Organism: Warburgia ugandensis; assembly: GCA_035236585.1. Taxonomy (NCBI): domain Eukaryota; kingdom Viridiplantae; phylum Streptophyta; class Magnoliopsida; order Canellales; family Canellaceae; genus Warburgia; species Warburgia ugandensis. The sequence goes on from CP141126.1 coordinate 84,748,844, forward strand.
GAGTCTATCCCATGTCCTCTACTCTTAAATATGTGCTAGTATCTAATATTGAAAAGGAACCAGGGTCCAAGCTAGTCTTGTGTCATATATAGCTAGCACGAGGGTCTAATAGATCATTCACTCAGTGTAAAACTATCCTTGAGAGTCTATTGACAACTTGAGTCAAATCCAGCATTTATATGAATGCTTAGTTGGTCATCCTACTGATATGACCATGTATTCAGATAGGTAATAAAATCTCGGCCAAAACCTTCTATAAATAAGTCTTTCCCAACTTGATCACGAATATCGAGAATTCTCTTTTTCTAAACCAAATTAATAAAGTCCAATCTAATCTTTATTTCCTCCCAACAACTTAGTAGTAAAGTTCTGACTAGAGGCTATAACACTTAGTTCCATGACAACTATGAGTTATTACCTTAAATTCCAACCAATAACATTTAAGTCCTTTATAATTAATTAGAGGTCACCCATTCTCATATATTTACAAAACCTTTCAGTTTACTCCTTATGAAGTACTCAACTTAAATTGTTATGTCTTTATCTTATTACTAATTTTCTTTGCTAATCATTACACCTATAAATACTTTTTTGACCATTGTTTTTCTTATTATAAAGTGATCATCTTATTGTGAATGTAAATTATATAGGAAAGTATTCATGCACCAATTCTTCATACTCAATTTATTTCAATGTAACTCTTACTTTTAAAATTTTCATTACATCATATCTATAGTTGAAAGGTTTTTATAGTCGAATTATAGGTAGGCTTTAATATTTTATATGTAGTTTAATTTGTTGTAATATTTTTTACTAAAATCATACTCAGTACATTTTATACCTATGTTACTATGTACTTATAAATTTTAACTTCCAAAACTATACATGTATTTAGTTTTCATACTCCAAATGTTTATGTATAATCACACTTAAATGTAATGGAATTTCTTGTTAATAGAAACAAGAATTTTAAAAAGATCACATGATCTTAATTTACAAAAATTGTTCTACATTTGTAATGACCAAGGTCTACCCACAGTAACAATATTGTTCACTTTCCCTGACGGCGCCCATACACCGCCAGTAGTCACGGCTTTGTTCTTCCCCAGTTTCCCAGGGAAAACGCATTGTGACCGCTGGAGTTCTCCAAACTCTCATAAACAGCCCATTTTTCTCTCCTCAGGCAATGTGGGACTAACTCTTTGTCCCTCACCCCAACCTAAAAGCCTGCCAGCCTTCTCTTGGCCCACCCTCATTGGCCCAGGGCTTCACATCTTCCCCCCTTAAGGAACACGCGTTCCCACGTGTCTCCACGCGAGTGCCCACGTGCGGCTAGTCACCACACAACGAGGGGAAACTGGCTCTGATACCATTTGTAACACCTCAGGGTTACAATAGTCACAAATATTGTCCGCTTTGGGGCGCCCATACACCGTCAATTGTCACAGCTTTGTTCTTCCCCAAGTTTCCCAGGAAAAATGCATTGTGACCTTTAGAGTTTCCCGAACTCTTATAAACCACCCAGTTTCCTCTCCCCAGGCAATGTGGGACTAACTCTCTGTCCCTCACCCCCTAGAAGCCTGACAGCCCTCTTGGCCCGCCCTCATCGGCACAGGGCTTCACCTCTCCCCCTTAGGGGACACGCGTCCCCGCGTGTCTTCACACCAGCACCCACGTGTGGTTAGTCACCCACACTGGGTCAGGGGTTGGCTATGTGAATCCCTGGGCCAATGAGAGCGAGCCAAGAGAAGGCTGGCAGGCTTCTAGGCTGGGGTGAGGGATAGACAGTTAGTCCCACATTGCCTGGGGAGAGGAAACTGGGCTGTTTATAAGATTTCAGGGAACTCTAACGGTCACAAAGGGTTTTCCCTAAGAAACTTGGGAAGAACAAAACCGTGAGAGGTGATGGGACCCCAAAGCAGACAATATTATGACAGTTGGAACCCCTGGGTGTTACAAATGGTATCAAAGCCAATTTTCCCTTGTGGTGCGGTGGTTAGCCGCACGTGGGCACTTGCGTGAAGACACGCAGGGACGCGTGTTCCCTAAGGGGGGAAGATGTGAATCCCTGGGCCGATGAGGGCAGGCCAAGAGAAGGTAAGCATGCTTTTAGGCTGGGGTGAGGGACAGAGAGTTAGTCCTACATTGCCTGGGGAGAGGAAACTGGGTTGTTTATAAGAGGTCGGGGAACTCTAATGGTCACAATGCATTTTCCCCAAGAAACTTGGGAAGAACAAAGCCGTGACTACAGGCAATGTATGAGCACCGTCAATGGAAAGCGGATAATATTGTTACTGTGGGTAGACTCCGGTGGTTACAGTGGTATCAGAGCCTAACCCCGACCCGGTGTGGATGGCTAACCACACATGGGCGCTCGCGTGTGACACGAAGGGACGCGTGTCCCCTAAAGGGGAGAGGTGAAGCCTTGGCCTATGAAGGCGGGCCAAGAGGGCTAGCATGCTTCTAGGCTGGGACTGAGAGTTAGTCTCACATCGCTAGGGGAAGGAGTTCTAAGCTGTTGATAAAGGGTTGGTAGTCTCTCATGGTAACAACGCGTCCTAGGGCCAGGAACAAATCCTTGAGGGTGACCAAGATGCCTTGAGGGGGATGCCCCAAGATAGGCCAAGGGACCCAAGATAGGTTGAGGGGCTCAAAGAGGACAATACTATATCTACTATGTCACTCTGATACACAGAACAACGCGTCCTGAGGGTGAAGCCCGACAGAGGGTGAGGGACCTGAGGGAACAAAACCTTGAGGGCAACCAAGATGCCTTGAGGGTTGCCAAGATGCCTTGAGGGGGATGCCCCAAGATAGGCTGAGGGGCCCAAAGAGGACAATATTAGTCTACTGTGCACTCTGATACACACGGTGACGCATTTTAAAGCCATGAGGTACTCTATGCCAAAGCGGATGATATCACATTGTTGGAACCCTGGTATGTTACAACATTAGTTTATAGTTTTTATGCCTTATATTCTACAAGAGTAATATTTTGTAATTAACAAAAGAAAACAACATATTATTACTATGTCAAATCTTTAGATTCATTTCAAAAAGTAGGATAACAACACACTAGTTCATGCAGCTCTTACTAACTACTATTATTAAGTTTAACTCGATCAAATTTTGAATTTTTCCTTTGGATGTATATAATGTTATATTGAAAGGATTAATTTATAACCTTTAAGTTATTAATAGGAAATTATGAGCATAGTTATAGATTAGACAAATGTTTAACAGGTCGTTAAACAAAAGCTATTAATTGATTAGCTCAAAAAAATTTCGTGTTAAAATAAAAATTTTCTCTAATAGTAGTACAATTTAAAATTTACCTTAGAAGTAAAATCATTTCTAGAAAAAAATTTACTAATCATATTGGAAACAAAATTTAATGTAAAGCAAGTATGATATAGATCGAATGGATTTAAGTTCATGTATAAGGAAATAATGACTTATTTTGCAAATTTACAATTCAGACTGTGATTCACTATTATAAAATAATTGCTGCTATTAGAAATTTAGTGATTCTTACCATTTGATTAAACTAAATCACAATGTAGTTACATATCATAATTATCATAAATAAGTGCATAAAACTATATATATTGTCTAAAGTTTACTGATTAATAACTATCGTAAAAGATACTGATTATTTTAGAAATTTCCTTTCTTTGTAAGACTAGATTGTATGAATAAAACAAATACTAATGCATAAACTGGTGTTCAATCCAATAGAAGAAAAAAACTTTCATTCATGAAAGATTTTGCTAGTTAATTTCTCAAAGTCATAGCATATCACATACTATACTATTGAATCAATTCTTAACTTTGTATATTTATCGATTTTGTGCTAAAAATCAATCAAACATATGCTTAAAATTTTCCTAATAGATTTGGAATCATCAATGATTGTTAAAGAACCACCAAATCTTTAAATAGTATAAGTTAAATCAACCATCTATCATATGAAAGAGAATAGTAGCAGATTGGCAGTTATTCAATAATTTTCTCAACAATACAGTTTTTGTTGAAAGTCCCAAAACTATATCTTATTACATGTAAAACACGATTTCTGAATAAAAATAACTTAGAAATTTTTCTATAATTCATAGGCTAAATCAAGCTTAAACCTAGTCAAGTAAAAACCCACATTCCCCTTACCTGTATATGCTATTTTCCTTTACCGATCTAATCTTGAATCAAATCTCAATTGTTCTTCTGGCTTGAATCTAGCATGATAACATGAAAACAGTAAATCTCTTCTTCCTTTTTTTTGGATCTCTCACCAAAAACCATGCATAGTTTGATTGATCTACCCTGGATAGCTCAAAATCTTCACTTTAATTACATATCACAACTTATTAAGGATCTGAGAAGAACAAGGGAAATCCTGTAAACTCCACTCTGTTTCTTACTTTACTGTCCATTCCTTCTTCTTCTTCTCTGTTTTTTGCTTGCTCTCTCTCCCAATCTAGTGTAATCTTCCTCTTCGAGTCTCCCATGAAAAACCTAAAATCCCCCTTTTCCTTTCCTTCCTTTTCTTCCTAGCTCTTTTAGCAAAATCCCCCTTTTCTTTCCATGTCTTTCACATTAGAAAACCTAGGTCTTCATACCTTTTTTAGTATCTCTAAAAGAGAATGAGATTCCCATATTTCTTTTTAAATAATATATATTATTTAACTTACAATTAAGTCATTTAGTCTATTGGGATTTCTAATTGAATCCCAACCGTTTGATTGCTTTTAGTTTTTTAATCCTTTATTTTGAGCTGTTGGATCATCACTAAAGGCTTAGCTTTCTAATTGTTTAAATCATTACTCACTTCATCTGTAACTAGTGGATTATCATCTAAATGTCACTATTCATAGTAGCTTTCAACTCCATGTGACTTTCCATTTTTCATCACATGGGATTAGTGTAAGACCATGTGGGTTTCCACATTTGGATGTCCACATGGCAAAAATTTTGAATTTAATAAATAAATAATGAAAAAAAATAAAAACATGATTTTCTTCCTAAATGTTCTCAAAGAGGTGATTTGAAATCAAGACCTCTCCTTCACACTTTGTATTTGGAACCACTTAGCTATACTCAGCTTAGGTTGTCAAGTCTTACTAGATTAAAGTTTTATTATTTCTTCACCAATACTAACACCTTAATCTGGCACAACTTTAAATAATGAACTATAATTAGGTAATTGTTTTAAGCTTTAATTCAACCCACTTTTTACACCTAAATTTCATAATTTGTAAATATAAAAAACTTTATTTTCTAAAAAATGTGGGCCATTACAATCTTCCCTCCTTTTAGGAATTTCATTCTCAAAATTCAACTACACAATTATTATCCATTAAGAAATAGATAAGGAAAAATACTCTTCATATTCTCCTCAATCTCCCAAGTAGTTTCTTAAATAGAATGGTGTTGCACCAACACCTTGACCAAGTGAATAATCTTGTTCTTGAGAGTCTTTTCCTTGATGTCTAGAATCCTTAGTGGTCTCAACTGATATGTCAAGTCAGGTTGTAGTTCTTCAGGTATTTGATCAGGAATAAGTGTTGTATTAGAAATGTAATTTCTTAGCATTGACACACGAAATACATTGTGTACATCAGACAACTGAGATTGTAACACTAAATTATATGCAACTTTCCAAATCCTCTCCAATATCTGAAATGGTCCTACAAATCTTAGGCTCAACTTCCCTTTCACTCCAAACCTCATGACTCCATTCATTAGTGAGACTTTCAAGAATACATGATCTCCATTCTCGAACTTGAGATCTCAGTGTCTAAAACATGCACAACACTTTTGTTGACTATGAGCCATCAACAACCTTTTCCTAACCAATCTAACCTTCTTGGCACACTACTCAACCAATTTGAACTTCACAAACTGCCTCTCTCCAACATCAATCTAGTAGGTAGGCATCTTTCACGGTCAACTGTACAATGCTTCATATGGTGCCATACTAGAATGATAAATATTATTATAAAATAACTCAATTAAAGGCAAGTGTTTATCCCAGTTACCTTTCCAATCCATAGCACAAGCTTGTAGCACGTCTTCAAGTGTCTGAATCGCCTTCTCAGACTATCCATCTATCTATGGATGGAATGCTATATTCAATCTCTTAACTATGTCGGTGTCCATCCTATATACTCTGCCAGAAGTCAGATGTGAACTGATCATTTTTATCAAATACAATAGTCAAAGAAACTCCATGTAAGTTCAATATCTCCTTAATATAAAGTCTAACCAAACTTTCCTAAGACTGCCTCTGTCTTACTAGTAAGAAATGCTCTAATTTGGTCAATCTATCCACAATGACCCAAATCATGTCATGTCCACTAGAGGTTGTAGGTATTCCGACCACAAAGTCCATCATGATGTGATCCCACTTCCATTCCGAAAGTTCCAGAGTCTATAGAAGTCTTGCTGGTCTCTAATGCTCTGCCTTTACTTGTTGACAACTAAGACATCTAACATCATAATCCTTGATGTCCTTCTTCATCCCATTCCACCAAAAACTCCATTTTAGATCCTGATACATCTTAGTAACACTAGGATGAATGATGTACTTAAATGTATATTTTTCCTTCAATAATTCTTGTCTTAGACATTCTATACGAGGTACCACTAATCTACCTTGAAATCTTATGCGTCCATCAGCTTCCCTATTGAAGCCTTTACTATGCACCAAGGCTTATGTCTCCTCATAGTTCTTATGTGTTGGGAGAACATGATCTATAAACAACAATCTAACTGATATGTTTGTCAACACTCCATGACATCTTCTACTCAAAACATCCATGACCACCTTTGCCTTCCTAGGGTGATATAGAATTGAAAAGTCATAGTCCTTCAAGTATTCTAAACACCAGCATTGTCTAAAAGTAAAGATCACTCTGTGTGAATATATATATATATATATTTCAAAACTTTTCTGATCTGTGTATGCCTCAAATTTCTCTCCGTAGAGATAGTGTTGTCAAATCTTAAGTGCAAACACTACTATTGCTAGCTTTAAATCATGTGTAGGGTAGTACTCTTCGTGATCTTCAAATTTCTTACATGCATATTTATAACTCTCCCACGCTACATGAGTATATACCCTAAGCTTGTTCTTGAAGCATTACTATACTCCCATACTCGAGCATAATGCCAATACAGGGCCTGAAGTGAGCCTCTTTTTCAACTCTTAAAATCTCTATTAACATTGACTTGTCCACTCAAACTTAGTGTTCTTTCTAGTTAACTTGGTCATTGGCAAAGCTATTCTGGAAAACCCATCAATGAAACATCGATAATACCCATCCAATCCCATGAAACTTTCGATCTCTGTAACTATCTTTGGTCTCATACACTTCATTATGGGTTCTATTTTTGTAGGATTGACTGAAACTCCTTCCTTCGAAATAAGATGACCAAGGAATCATACTTTGTCCAACCAGAATTCACACTTGTTGAACATTGCATATAATTGATGCCCCTGTAATGTGCTAAGTACAACATAGAGATGCTTTCAATGCTCCTTCTCACTCAATGGGTAAATAAGGATGTTGTCAATGAACACTCACAAACTAGTCTAAATACTTCTGAGATATGTGGTTCATCAAATCCATGAATGTTGCTAGGGCATTAGTCAATCTGTGTGGCATCACTAAAAACTCATAGTGTCCATATTGGGTCCAAAATCTTATCCTCAGAATATCCCATACCATATCCTTAGCTAATGGTAGCCCAACCTCAAATCAATCTTTGAGAATACTCTCATTGATTTTAACTAATTAAAGAGGTAAACTATTATGTGGTAATAGATACTTATTCTTAATCATAACTCTATTTACCATTCTATAGTCAATACATAACCACTTAGATCCATCCTTCTTTACAAATAGTATAGGAGCTCCCCATGGTGATACACTTGGTTGGATAAAGCCCAAATCTAGTAATTTTTGCAGCTGTTATTTGAATTCCTTCAACTTTGCAGGTACCATATAGTATGGTGCCTTCGAGATGGTAGCTATACTTGGTATTAGCTCTGTGGTAAAGTACATCTCTCTCTTAGGCAGCAACCTTGGAAACTCATTAGGAAACACCCCTCCAAAGTCTCGTACAACATCCATGTCCTCTAACTTTAGTATGGAGTTCTTCTGGGTCACCACCATGCTCACCAAGTATGTTGTATGGCCCTTGGTGACAAGCCTTGTGGCCTTTATAGTAGATATAACATGAATTCTTATGTATCAAGTCTACCAGTGCCCAAAGGCCGCGCTAGGGACCACATTTTGCAAGCGCACATGCATGCTCAAGTGACGCACTATGACGTGCGCCTTGGATGGCATTGAACGGACGCACCTTTGGTGTAGCATGGCGCGTCTCAGCTCCCAGGGCATCCCGTGCCTCCTGGTCAAGCCAGGACTCATGCCCTACATCGCGCGCGCACTCGAAGGCCGCACCTGGGATAGTGTACGCACTGTCGTATGCCCAGAACCCATCCTAGGGATCCTGTCCTAGGCGTACATGGAGCATGGCGTCCCTAGGACGCCTTGTTTGTGCAGGGCTGGTTGGAATCGGCTTGGAGTGTTTTTCGGCCAGGAAATCTAGCTGGAAAACAACTGGAAACGCTAGATCTAGCATGGATCTAGCCTAAAAGGAGGAAAAAAATGAAAAGGAAAGGAGAACAGCTTACTTGGGTAGCCTGGGGACGCCCTTTTTCCCCGGTGGTGCGTTTCCTTCTGCCAAAAATCTATGTTGTCTGAACCCATGAAGAAGGGGAAAACCCCAATGCCAGACCGGAAAGGAGAAGAGGGGAAATGAGGAGAGGGGAATGGCCGGCCTGACTCGGGCGTCACTTGAGCATGCATGTGCATGTGCAAAACACAGTCTCTAGCACGGCCTTTAGGTGCACATGCACATGAGGCAGTCACGGTTCAACTAGGATGTACAGGTGTCCTGGGAGCCGGACACGCGGACCTAATGAGACTTTAAAATTAGGATCATAGGACCATTCATAGAATTTAACTATTGAATAAGTAGGTCCATATTATAGGAGCTAGCCTGGCAATGAATTAGGCAAGAACCCTTGACCCTAAACAGCAGATTTAGTGGTCTAATGTCTAAATAGATTAAAATTAATAAGGACTCCTTGTACTCAGGAGTTTATAAATGAGACCCAGGGACGGGTTGAGTGCTAAAGGACGCGACTCCAGGAGACTTTGACGTAGGTGCTCTATCGTTACTAGACTTTTTGAAAGAGCCTTGATTGTTTTATGCATATTTCAAGTATAAGTTATATAACTTGTTTAGCATGACTTAATTCGGCATACATATGATCAATGCTTTATGAATAGATCTGTTTTGCAAATAATTACATATACATTATGCACAGATATGTTTTGCAAATAATTGCATATACATTATGCATAGATATGTTTTGCAAACAAATGCATATATTGCATGATTTGTGAGCATTGAGTTTTTAAGAGATTGCATGTCCTTGAGGGTTACCAAAAGACGCTAGAGTGCCCAAAAGACGCTGGGTAGGCAGTTGTGAGGGCCAAGTAGTTGTGAGGGACCCAAAGAGGATAGGTTTTGAAAAAGAGGTTTTCGCTTGTTAGACCTGATATGATTTGGGCTGATAAGCTAGTGGGCGCTATGTCGAGAGGTTTGGGGTGGCCTCTTAGCCTCTACCACTATTAGGTGGATGGGTACCACGCCCAAAAAGGGCATGTCCCTGCTTCGACTGCATGTGGTACAGGGGGCTACCACTGGTGTCACGGCACTAGGTCGAAGTGTCATATGCCCCGTGGAGGTATATGATCCTGTGTCCCTAGGTACCTGGGGACCACATGGCAGTGAGGTCATGGGTATAGTTGGACCCTATGGTTTGAGGATTTATGTGCATTGCATATGGCATGACATGAGGTTGGTCGACTATACCATATATCCATGAGTTGGATTCAGTGGAGCATCTTATGCACACCATTATGTTATGATATACATATGATACTTTAGACTTGGATTATGTGATTTCCTTAAGTCATCAATATTCCAATTCGATGATGGTTTTTAATCTCGATATTGAACTTGAGTGTTCAGACATGCACATGTTTTTGAAAGAGCATATGATTTTAAAACATCTCATGCATTATAAAACTAGTAGTGATAGACTCCTACTGAGTATGGTATATACTCACCCTATCCTTAACATTTTTCAGGATAGTTCCACTCACAAATAGACGACGCCTCAGGAGATATTAGTGCTACGAGCAAGTGAATTAAAAAGGAGACAGTTATACATGTAAGTAAACTCTCAACCCTTTGGACATGTATTTGTATTTAATTACAATTGGGCTGTGTGCTGTGACTGGATAAACCTAGGGAAAAACATTTATGATTTCTAAAGTTTTTCAAAAACCACTTTAGTTGTTGTGAAGGCAAATGACACTCAGGGTTTTCAAAATGAGTTTAAAACTAAAAGGTTTTTCGCTGCATTGCATGGTTTTTATAAAATGGTTTTCAAATAGGGGTGCATCTCGCCTTAGGAAATTAGATATTGCATTTTAAAAAATGCATGAGAAAACCTAGATCGTCACATTTCTATTGTGTCTAACTTTGCTTCTTATCTTTTATATTTGTTCCCAAGATACTTCAATAGCTAACATGGTATCATGTTCTCTAGAGTTAAACCCTTGATTAGCTTTGAATTTCAACTGTCTGTCGTTTTTCATATGTGACTTGATTCCTAAACCAAACTTACATTCAAAATAAAGTCATGAAAGCCAATTAGTAGCATCTTCCATCGAGGACCTTATCGTATACTGAAAGTAAAATGTCCTAACTTTATATCCAATCGAATTCATTAAATGCTTTTCTCATGTCAAATGTTAAAGGTCGATTCTTCATTATGGGTCAAATGTTCTCATCTAGAGGCCTTATCTTACTATTCACATCAATTTGTCATTAGGATTTTCAATAACGTTCCTATTTATGCAAAGCAAAAACTCTCTTATTCATAACCGAGTACCCTTACTAGGTCATGGTTGAATCCTTTGTCATCATCCTCTTTGTCCTTTCTTTGCTTGATGGTTTTCTTCGTAACCTTTCAGTCCAAAAGTTCTATACTCAATCCAATGGGGTTAGTCCTTAGAAAATTCCTTCAATTGATTTTTCGTACTTGGTATATGCTCATAACAACTAACTATTTGTCTAAAGGCAACGTAACATTAAATCTTCACCTTATAGTGTGCTAGCCATCTCACCTTTTCTCCTTCCATCCCCTATGTCAATATATTGTGCAATCTTTTATCAAGGCTTTATTGTCAATCATGCAGTCTGTATTGTCAGGAGGTATCCTCATAAGTAGTGATTTTCTCAATTCCTCAAATTTTATCCTTCAAGTGCCTCCTCATACTTAGCTTATAATAGCAGATCTCATTCAATAACTACTACATCAAGTTATGCTGAAGCTATTAATCATCAAATTTGGAAAACACTCAGGTAAGCATGGAACATTTTCGTAGACATATAGAAAGACTTTATTTGATTACCTATTGATTTCTTTCCAGATATATCTTCATCATAAGCTCAAGGGTCTCTAAAGTGATTGGTACTTATCTACCTTTCTTTTCAATCCAAGTCAGCAGCATCTTTCAGACCCACAGTGATTTCTTCACCTTGTCATGGTAGACATTAAGGTTTGAAAAAAATCTTTCACATTGGTTTAGATCACTTCGTATTTTTGCTCCTATCTCAGTTGCAATTGTCCTCATCAATTGACCCCATACCCTCAATTGACTTAGTTTGCCAAGTAACTTCTTTTAGGTAAAACTCATGTCCAAATACTTATAATATCCCTCTGAATATATAACTTCAACTACTAACTCATAGATACTAACATACTTGATTAATTAGGGTGGGATACCTTCATTTAGTCAACAGTACTCTAAAGGTAATGACTAAATAACGGTCTTAAGATTTCTGGTCTTCTAATCCATGATAGTAAGACCTCAATTTGATCCTTGATGGTACCCTACTTGCTAAATGGACAAGTCACTGTCCCGGTTTAATTCCTTTTTCAATATACTTTATTGGCAAGGTGGGATATCACCAAATTTTCCTTTTTATGGAGTATATTCATTGGTGTTCCCCATAAGCTAATGGGTCCGATAAGAATCTAATTGTAATAATTGATATCAAACCATTTGTAGAATTTAATTTCTAGTTGGTCACCATTCCTCTTTGAAAATTTCTTGTCTCATAATCTCCAGAAATTCGATACTCTACTCAAAGTCTTAAACCCCATATGCTTTCTCTCTTTTATACGCTTTCACAATGAAATCACCAACTCAGCTAGTATTATTCCTTTACATTTGTTTGATCTTCCTTCCTATAGGATTCAAGATGATAGAATTGTATGTATCTTCGTAAGGTCATGATCTTCTTCTTTTGAATATTCAATATTCATCGAATACTTATAGTTACATCTCTATCTCTTTCTTTCTCTTCTTCAAAATCCTTATTTTTGTCTACCTAGATCAATGTCTCCATGTGCTTTGTTGCATATACTTGATCTTTTTATCAGACAAGAGAAATTTAATACCTTCAAGAAATGTTGAAGTTTTCTAATATCATCGAAATCCTTAATTGCCTATAGTCTCAAGAAAATTCATACAATGTCTTAATAATGTCATTGACCTTTTGGTCATGCTATACTTCTCTTATATATTAGGATCAATCTATTATTCACAGATCTATCATCCCTAATATTATAGTCAAAATCTTTCAATAACTCGGTCGAATTCACTTCCTTATCATATTTGTATTATGTTTCTCTTATTCACATAATTTGTCACTTGTATACCTCTTCTAATTTGCTCCATAATACTTAGGTAATTATTATTCAATAGCAGTTTACTCTCCTGAATAGTATCCAAAATTGAGCTAAGTCTTTCAGCTGCATACCTTTGTGATCTAGTACGAGTCATAGTTATTTCCTAATATTCTCTTGCATTCTCATCCCTCTTAGATTATCATCAAAATCTTCTCAAAGTCTGTCTTTTACATCCCTTATCATACTCATATCATATCCCTTGTGATAGTGTGCTCATATTCTGATATTCTTTATGATGGTAAGATAGCCATTTAGGTTTTTCGATGTTCTCATCTTTAGTGAGATTAATCTATTATAGGTCAGAATTATCTACTAACAAGTTCACTAACATCTTCATTCATCCTTGTCATCATAATCTAATTTATATACAAGCTTCCCTGTTTGAACCACTGCACAACAATCCTTATTGATAAGATTTAAGCCATCCAATATCTAAGCAGTTGCTATGCCCATCTCCTTTTTCACCTATTTGTTTATGGTGAAATGCCTTGAGCATTAATATTGTAATCTTCAAATAGAAGTTGTCATCTCTACTACTTGTATTTATACTACTTCTTCTTGATTTTCTCTATTGTCTATGACCCTTGGACATGCTGGACTGGCTATGAAACGATAAAACTTGGGCTCTGATACCAACTATGACGACTCGGGTTTTCCCATGCATTTTTAAATGCAAGATCTAAATTCCTAAGGCGGGATGCATCCCTATTTGAAAATCATTTTATAAAAACCATGCAATGCAGCGGAAAATCTTTTGTTTTAAACACATTTTGAAAACCCCGAGTGTCATTTGCTTTCACAACAATCAAAGTAGTTTTTTGAAAAACTTCAGAAATCATAAATGTTTTTCCCCAGGTCTATCCAGTCACAGCACACAGCCCAACTATAAATAAATACAAATACATGTCCAAAGGGTTGAGAGTTTACTTACATGTATAATTGTCTCCTTTTTTATTCACTTGCTCGTAGCACTAATATCTCCTGAGGCATCTTCTATTTGTGAGTGGAACTATCCCAAAAAATGTTAAGGATAGGGTGAGTATATAATATACTCAATAGGAGTCTATCACTACTAGTTTTACAATGCATGCTATGTTTAAAATCATATGCTCTTTAAAACATGTGCATGTTCGAACAATCATGTTCAATATCGATATTAAAAGTCACTGTCGAATTGGAATACTGACGACTTAAAGAAACGGCATAATCCAAGTCGAAAGTATCATATATCATAAACATAATGATATTCATAAGATGCTCAACTAAATCCAACTCATGGACATATGGTATGGTATGGTCGACAAACCTCATGTCATGCCATATGCAATGCAAGTAAATCTACGAAAACATAGGGCCCAACTATGCCCACGACCTCGTTGCCGTGTGGTCCCTGGGTACCTGAGGACACTTGGTCATAGCCTCCATGGGGCATATGACACATCGACCCAATGCCATGACACCAGTGGTAGCCCCCTGTACCACATGCAATCAACGTAGGGATGTTGCCCTTTTTGGGCATGGTACCCATTCCACCTAGTAGTGGTAGAGGCTGGAGGCTAACCCAGACCTCTCGGCATAGCGTCCACAAGCTTATTAGCCCAAATCATATAAGATCAAACAAGCGAAAACCTCTTTTTCAAAACCTATCCTCTTTGGGTCCCTCACAACTGCCTGGCCCTCACAACTACCTACCTAGCGTCTTTTGGGCACTCCAGTGTCTTTTGGTAACCCTCAAGGACATGCAATTTTTTTCAAGAACTCAATGCTCACAAATCATGCAATATATGCAATTGTTTGCAAAACATGTCTATGCATAATGTATTTGTCATATGCATGTTGAATTCGTTTATAAGATTAAGTTATGCTAAACAAGTCATATAACTTATACTTAAAACATGCAGTCTCAAAACAATCATGGCTCTTTTAAAAAGTCTAGTAGCGATAGAGCACCTACCTCAAAGTCTCCTGGAGTCTTGTCCTTTATCACTTCAACCTGTCCCTGGGTCTCATTTATAAACTCCTGGGTATGAATGGATACAATGAGTCTTTATTAATTTTAATCTATTTAGACATTAGATCGCTAGATCTACCTTTAGGGTCCATGGTCCTTGCTTAATTCATTTATCAGGCTAGATCCTATGATGTGGATCACATGCATGCTCAAGCGACGCACTATGACGCGTGTCCTGAATGGCATTGCACGGACTCACCTTTAGTGTAGCATCACACGTCTCAACTCCCAGGGTACCCTGTGCCTCTTGGTCGAGCCAGGACCTGTGCCCCACGTCTCGCGCGCAGCCAAAGGCCGTACCTAGGACAGTGTACGCACTGTCGTACGCCCGGAACCCATCCTAGGGACCCTGTCCCAGGTGTACGTGGAGCATGGCGTCCCTGGGACTCCTTGTTTGTGCAGGGCTGGCTGGAACCGGCTTGGAGTGTTTTTCGGCCAGGAAATCTGGCTGGAAAACTGCTGGAAATGCTAGATCCATCATGGATCTAGCCTGAAAGGAGGAAAAAAACGAAAAGGAAAGGAGAACGGCTTACCCAGGTAGCCTGGGGACGCCCTTTTTTCCCGGAGGTGCGTTTCCTTCTGCCGAAAATCTATGTTGTCGGAACCCATGAAGAAGGGGAAAACCCCAATGCCAGACCGGAAAGGAGAAGAGGGGAAATGGGAATGGCCGGCCTGACTAGGGCCGGGCCTTTGCTGAAAAACGTAGAGAACTGGGTTGAGATGGGTTTCCTATTTTTTCCGGAAACCCCAGTTCCAAAATCGTTGGAAAACTTGTGTTTTGGGGAGGGGGAAGATGGGGTATTTATAGCCTTGCTATGGCAGCGCTGCCAATGGCGGTGGCAAAAACCTTTGGAAACGGGGTTTCTGGAGAGGTCTAGAGGAGGAAGACGACAGGGGGTGTCGTTATCAAAATGGCCCCTTGCGTTTTTCGTTCTTTTTCGTTTTTTATTTAATTTACAAAAATACCCCTAATCTTTAAACGGTCGTAACTTCGTCATACGAACTCCGTTTTTGGCGTTCTTTGAGGCATTAGATTCCATTTTTCGAGTAAAAACTAATGGTACCAATTTCCTCACAAATTCCTTCATTTACTATTTTAAATAAGGTAAAACATTCAACACAATTCATTTCTTGTAGAATGTCCAAAGTAGCGTAAATTGCTCGGGCATTACAAATGTACAACCTTTCCTCAAAGGTAGCAATAGTGACATGCCAATCTTCTAGTACCATCATCCCCTTAAATAGCCTCTCAACCTCATAGAGCCAGCTCGTAGTTGCCTCAGCTCCCTCAACACTAGAAAACTTTGGGGCAATCTTCTTGAATCATTCTAGCAAGGTGTCACTCTTACCCCCTATAGTGGAATCCTCTTCTGATGACACTTGTTGCTTTTGTTTCATTTACTAAAATATCAATTGCATCACATCACTAGCCAAATTTGTTGGTGTGCCAATACTTAATTGTGCCTCCACTGATGGCTCTAGAACATCCTAATGAACTTCCATGGGTGCAATTTCAAGTGTAGGTGTGGTGCCTAATTCCCAACAATACCATACTCTCCTGCAAGTACTAATATGTTTATTCTACTAAGACAAGGTAGCATCTATATATCTATACAAAATGCTTATAACAAATTTTCCAAATTATTTAAGTTAAGATGCCTCTATGACACATTATCTTATCTTTGATACACTTGACTTCTTAGTGTGTTTGGTTGTGAGTAGTAAGAACCTTGGGCTCTAATACCACCTATGATGACCAAGATTTTTTTTATAAATACATTTTGAAATAGTGGGATCCCTAGTTTAAAATTTCTTTTCTAAATCAAATACCAAAACTATATATTTCTATCTAAAATCTAGCAAAGTCTTCTCAATTTTTTGGACTTACGCATTTAATGGATGCGATGTGAAGATACCTAATAACATGTAAAATATCAATTTAAGATAAAGATTTTACTTTCTCATTTCTTACAATCACAATACTAGTCACAGCCCCAAACACACTCATTAGTCAGAATGCTAACTTTAAAGCATAACAAGTGCATCATGAATAACAACTAGTCAAATTTTATTACAATTAGAAAGAAATAGTGTCTCATATCCTTTTCTCAATTAGAGATCTCTTCCTTTAATATTTTTCAATAGCCAATCTCCTATTTCTTTTTATTATAACTTCCACTTGAAATTGTTGGTCGTAAGGGGGTGAGGATGACTACTCATTGTGTGAATTTACAAGGTAAAATAGAACCATATCAAATCGAAATCCATATCTATAAATAATGTAATTCATAAGTAATAATATTATATGTCAAATTTGTTAATATCCATAAGAACCAATCACATATTTTGAAATGGTTGAACATAAATCGGTACATCAAAATCATTGATTCCCATAAAATTAGATAATATTAAAAAACATAGGATTTTGACAAAATAACTTAATATCACTAATCACAATATATCAAAGTAGAAAATATCAAAACTAGTCATTAACTATTGAGGATAGCCTAAAATGTGCAAACGTGCCTCACATATAACA
Source organism: Warburgia ugandensis (assembly GCA_035236585.1). Taxonomy (NCBI): domain Eukaryota; kingdom Viridiplantae; phylum Streptophyta; class Magnoliopsida; order Canellales; family Canellaceae; genus Warburgia; species Warburgia ugandensis. Next base: position 84,766,295 of record CP141126.1, read on the forward strand.
TAACAAAATCAAAACATAATGCCCACCGACAAGCTATGTCTCTCTTATACATTAAAAGTGTGCCTGAATACCTTGGCCACTACACCTTCCATGGGAAAGAACAAATGAATACAGAGTGGAGTCTATCCCAAGTCCTCTCCCATTAAACATATACTGGTATCTAGTATCAAAAAGGAACTAGGGGCCCAGCTGGTCTAATGTCATGCATAGCTAGTGCGAAGTTCTAACCGACCACTCATTCAGTGTAAAACAATTCTCAAGAATCTAACTAATCACTCCAATCAAATTCAGTATTTATATGGATGCCTAACTAGTCATCCCACCAAAATAATCAAGCATTGGACATGTCAATAAAATGTTGGCCAAAAAATTCTATAAATAATAACCAAATTAATAAGGTCCAAGCTTATCTTTCTTTCCTCCCAACCACCAAAACTTAGTAATAAAGTTCTGATTAGAGGCTACAACACTTAGTTCCATGACAACCATGAGTTATTACCTTAAATTACAATCAATAACATTTAAGTCCTTTACAATTAATTAGAGGTCATTCATTCTCTTATATTTACAAAACCTTTCAATTTACATCTTATGAGGTACTCAACCTAAATTATTATATCTCTATCTTATTATAGATTTTCTTTACTAAAGATTACACATATAAATACTTTCCTCACCATGGTTTCTCTTATTATAAATTCTTCATCTTATTGTGACTGTAAATTATATAGGAAAGTATTCATGCACTAATTTCTTCGTACTCAGCTTATTTCAATGTAAATTTTACCTCTAAAATTTTCATTACATCATATCCATAGTTGAAAGGTTTTTATAGTCAAATTATAGGTAGGTTTTAATCTTTAATATGTGATTTAATTTCTTGCAATATTTTTGGCCAAAATCATACTCAATACATTTTATACCCGTGTTAATTTATACTTATAAAGTTTAACATCCAAAACAGTACATATATGTAGTATTCAGACTCTAGATGTTTATCTTTAATGACACTTAAAAGTAATGGAATTTATTGTTAATAGAAACATTAATTTAGAAAGGATCAAAAGAACTTAATTTATAGTAATTGTTCTATGTTAGTCTATAGTTTTTATGCCTTATATTCTACAAGAGTAATAGAGTGTTCAATTGTGTATAAAAAAATACCCAATGTATTCCATGTGTTATGAATTAAAATATAAAAATCTTGGTTTTTGCCAAAATTCACGACACATGCATTTTTTACCTATTAATTCAAAAGTTAATATTTTACAGGTTATGAGGCTAATCCAGAGTAAGTATGTCAATCATCATATATTTCTAGAATTCGATTAGGATTTTTACTCTTTTGTAGGTGTTGAGAAGGTGATCCAAAGGCCAAGATTGATCGAGATGAGAATTTAAGATCATGATCAAAAGATCAAGCCATGGCCTAATTGTCATCAAATCTAAAGCTTAATCAAATATCAAGATAATCCTAAGGCAAGTAAATAAGAAATTGGGAAAGCCAAAGGTGACTAGAATGGACCCAGGCACAAGCCATGCATTTTCACCACCTTTGCATGGGAACCATGTAAACCACCTTAGCCATTAAAGCCATGACAAAAGGCGACAAGCCACACTAGCTACTCAAGCCTTGAAGCCAAATAATGAAGCCACTTAAGCCACTAAGGAATGAGCTATCAAGACATGGATGCATGCTATGTAGAGCCACACGATTGGAGTACCAATTTAAGCAACCATCCTATGTTAAAAAGTATTGTTTTGAAGGGACTTTTTAGAGATATTTGTGATAGGTAACATGATCATGCATTTATGGACTCATCAAGAGAGAAAACCCTTCTTTCCATTCACATTTTTCATCTTTTTCTCCACCACACCCTAGGATTCCATGATTTTAAACTTAATGAGGGAGGCACCTTGTGACGACCCGGGTTTTCTCATGCATTTTTAAATGCAAGGTCTAATTTCCTAAGGCGGGATGCATCCCTATTTGAAAATCATTTTATAAAAACCATGCAATGTAGTGGAAAACATTTAGTTTTAAACTCATTTTTGAAAACCTTGAGTGTCATTTTCTTTCACAACAACTAAGGTAGTTTTTGAAAAACTTCAGAAATCATAAATGTTTTTCCCCAGGTCTTTCCAATCACAATGCACAGCCCAACTGTAACTAAGTACAAACACATGTCCAAAGGGTTGAGAGTTCACTTACATATATATATATATATATATATATTTGTTTCCTTTTGGATTCACTTGCTCATGGCACTAACATAGATGTCCTCTTTTTGGGAGTGGAGCTGTCCTGAACCTTGATATATACGGACGTATCTTGTCCTTGAGTGCTTACTGATGTCTGAAAAATGTTAAGGATTGGGTGAGTATATAATATACTCAGTAGGGCCTATCACTACTAGTTTTATAAATGCATGAGATGTTTCAAAATCATATGCTCATTCAAAACATGTGTATGTTTGAATACTCGAGTTCAATATCAGTATAAGAATCCATAATCAACTGAAATTCAAAATATGCGTATGTTTGAATACTCGAGTTCAACCTTAGAATAAGAATCCATAATCAACTGAAATTCTTATAACTTAAAAGATCACATAATCCAAAAGTGAAAGTATCATATATATGATGACATCATGATATGCAATAGATGCCTCATGGAGTCCAACTCATGGACCTCTAGTATGGTATGGTCGACCAACCTCATATCATGCTATATGAAATGCACATCAAACCATAGGGTCTACTATGCCCACGACCTCCTCGCCGTGTGGTCCCCGAGTACCTGAGGACACTTGGTCATAGCCTCCACGGGGCTTATGACATGCCGACCCAGTGCCGTGACACCAGTGGTAGCCCCCTGTACCACATGCAGTCGAGGTAGGGACTTGCCTCTTTTTGGGCGTGGTACCCATCCACCTATTAGTGGTAGAGGCCGGGTGGCCAACCCAGACCCCTCGGCATAGCACCCACGGGCTTACTTGCCCAAATCACATAAGATAAGTCAAAACCTTTTGTTAAAACTTGTCCTCTTTTGGGTCCCTCACAACCGCCTGGCCCTCGGCACTCCAGCGTCTTTTGGCAACCCTCAAGGACATGCAATCTTTGCAAGTACGTAAATCATGCAATGCATGCACTTGTTTGCAACACATGTATGTGCATAATGTATATGCAGTCATTCCAAAACATGGCTATGTACAAAGCATTTAACATGCATGCTGAATTGATTCATAGAAATCACATGCAAATCAAGTCATATATCTAAAACATATGTTCTTAAATAACAATAGTTCTTTTAAAAGAATCTAGTAGTGATAGAGCACCTACCTGACTAGGTCGCGTTAACCCTCTTGTCCTCGTACGCTCCTGAGCATGGTTTGGGGACTCAGGTTAGTTTAACCTATCTTTAACAGGTTTAGAGCATTTGGGTCTTATTACTTAGGCATTAGGGGTCCATCCCTATGCCTATGGGTGTCCTAAGGTCCTAATTAGGCCTTGGTATTCTCAGTTTTCCAGAGTCCTAGTGGTCACGCGCCACCACCCTATTCTAAGGGTCATGTCCTACTTTGATTGGGCCTTGATTAGGGATTTTATGGTTTGAATGTGTCCGCGTCGTCGATACGGACATAACGCCTTTTGCGACGCCTCAATCGGAGCTCTAGATCTCACGTTATAAGCGTTTTAACATTGTATGTACATAGAGTCTTAAAGACAAAAAGGGAGGAATGCTAGGGCGCTGCGCGTCTGCGACGTGCGCCCAGCCTCCTGAAGTAACAAAAAGAACGACGCACGCTAGTGCGCTGCGCGTCTGCGGCGCGCGCCTCAGCGGGAGCGTCTGCAGACGCGCGCGACAACGGCGCTCGTCGTCCCTTTAGAGGGCGCGTCCCTGGACGCTCCCGTTTGGTTTTTTTCAAATGGCGTTGACCTGCGTCGACGTGGGATGGTCCTATTGGATTGTCCCGCCTGTTAGTGACCTGGGTCGTCCTCAGGTCACCCTGGTTCGACCCTGTCGAACCAGTGCGTCCTGGGGATGTCCCAAGGGTCTTTGTGGCTCTCTTGGAGGCCTATTCTCCATGGTTTTTCATGGAAAAACCTTGGGAAACTGAGCCTAGGACTATGGGTGAGATGGGTTTGAGGAGTTTTGGAGCATACCTGCTTCGTGGGTGGTTTTCTCTCCACGTTTTCCCCCCTTGGTCACTGCTTCACGACTGGTTTTCTCCAAGGCTTTTGGGCTGCCATTAGAGGCACCCAAGAGCTCTATTTATAGAGCTTTTACAGAGGGTTCTGGAGGGGTTCTAACCGCCTTTGAATGGCGGTGGGGAACCCTCTAGAATGGTGGTGGTTTCTTCTTGAAACACCACCGTTCCAGAAACCTCTAGGAGGTTGAAGACGACGGGGTGCCCGTATCAAAACGGGCACCTGTGTTTTTCAGGTTAAGCCGGTTTTTGTGAAATTTATATTTTTGCCCCTAAACTTCAAAGGGTCATATCTTGCTCATTTTAACTCCGTTTTGGGTGATTTTGGTCTTGTTGGATTCCTTTTTCCGAGACGCATCTAATGGAACCAATTTTAGTACCAAATTCCTGGGTTTAGTCAAGGTGATTAGTGAAATGACCAAAATGCCCTTATCTTTAAAACTGAACTTTTTATGGGCTTTTAATGTTACAAAAATTGGGGTTATTACACACCTCCCCCTTGTTTGAATGACATTTGAAATGGTTTCCCAATTAGGAAACCCCTAGATTCACATCATGGCACATCTAAGACCCTAGATCTTTGTGATGACCCGGGTTTTTGAAACACATTTTATAATATATTTTTCAAAGGCAAGGGCATCCCCTCAGTAAAAAAATTTCGCGAAACAAAGAAGCGAAAATTCTTTTATTTTAAAACTTGTTTTGAAAACCCAAGTCACCACTTCATACATAATATAAGTACAATCTGTGCACAAAATAAAATTCCATTGAAGGAATATGATTTTATTAAACTTCCAGGATCCATCCAGTGGTTCACAATACACAACCCATTGTATCCTTACAATACTTGTCCAAATACACAATTCAAATTACAAAGTTCTAAATACAATACATGCTCTCTATACAATGTTCTAAGGGATATACCCTTATTACTTATTCTTCACTAGTTCTTCAAGTCTTGAGCTCCTAAGTCTCCTTCTCTGGATCTGAGATATTGTAAACATTCGAACATTTACAATATCTCAGCAAGCTATGCTTGGTAGGGGATAAGAATGTAAGTTATTGACAGTAAAATCTCAATATTCACTTGTCCCATAATTCATTCTATCATAAACCATTCATAAACCACTATTATTGATATGAACATCTCATTTCCTTGTCATTTGTGTTCACCTTTATACATACATAGTATATAAGAACAAATCCGTTAAAATTGTAAAAATAATCAACAATCATTTTCATACAAAACTGATCAACTCCTTTCATTATAGGAGATTTGTATCTCAGCCAGTTACTATACTAGGATTTTCCCTTCTTGGGAAAAATATTGGTAATTTACAATTACCTGGCATTTCATCATGCCATCCCTTAAGGCATTTCACTGTGCCAATTTCATATGCATCATAATGCAAAATAATCAATGACTACTATGCTTGCAGTCTGATCCATACAGCGCGCTCGAATAACTGTTCAATAATCCACTTATACCATTCTCAGTGGAAATTACAATATCCATGTCCATATGGGAGGACCATGGCTGTCACAGTGGTGGCCTTCCCATAAATGCCCCACCCGACTTTTAGCCTTTCTTAGGCTTGGTATTCCATATCATCAAGTTTCAGAGAGTGGGTGGCCAAACCCTGTTAACTCTCCTAGCATAACATCCCCAGGCCTATGCCTGTTTAAAACAAAACCACAAGCCTCCAAGCTTGTATGTAAAATCATACTTATACATATCAAACTATCTATCTGTTTATCTAGGGCTAGAATATTTTATACTTTCCTACACACTTAGGGTTGTTCTCAATTCTCAACTTGACCATTTAATACTTATTTTCCTCATCATTTGGTTGGATCATATTTCAATTTGAGGTATTTACCTTAATATATTGGTATCATACATGTCAATACTTCAAAACATAAGATCATGTATTAGACATGTATCTTCATGTAAAGGCATTCTTAATAATCCACCTACCTCAATAAGGTATTCTTACTCCTTGAAATCTGCCATAGTCTCGATCAACATATATCTGTCAAATCATATGTATAATGTCATTTTTCTAATCATGGGTACATACTACATGGTCTTTTGATCATCCTTATGTAGGATGATATGAATCTTTCTTCCTTGAATATCATATATCAATGGGTTTAATATCATCTATACAAATACTATCTATATCATACATAACAATCTAATTTACATTGATGTTTCTTTTTCCTTATTGTTTTTTATCATACAAGATCTCTTCTTGTTTGATCATCCTTATCTCGCTTACTATTTTTATTAGGGTTAGATAATTTGCTATCTTTTTATGTTCTTATTATTATTCAACGAGTTAGTGTCTTACTTGGTTGAAGATAATTTATTTCTTCCTATCACTAGACAACTCCTCCTTATTTTAAGATGACTAGTACTTACCAGTTAAAGTCTGCTCAAAAAGTGGTTAATACAACCCTCATGTAAGGAGGCGTTTAGACCTCTCTTACATCAACGAGAGGTGAGGGAAAAGCACTTGGCTCTTGTATACCCCCTATAACCACAATGTTCAGAGTCCACTGGAGTGGTACTAGCTCAACCTTTGACAAGGTTCCTATGAGCTCTTTACCTTAAGTCCCTTCTCTAATTGATTTTAATTAATTTCCATGGATATGCACAATGTCATCCATGGATGTTCATTATTTTCGTACTTTGGGCAAAGGAAATGATAAATCATTCCTTATATTGTCCTACTAACTATAACCCTTATTAAGTCAAAATCATTCATTCCTCTTAGTTGTCCATGAATCTCTATATTTCATTAGTTTACATTTTTGGTGATTTATATCTTACTATTTCCTATATTGGAATTCTTACTTCCTAAGTAGTATTTCTAATCCTTTCAACCAATAATATCTACTTGTACTATACTATTCCTTCATAATAACTCTTTTTATACTCATTCTTAACTAGTGAGTTTAACTCTTTCTATACTCATCTTTTACTAATGAGCCAATTCTTTCTTCACGAATGAGTCAACTCTTTCCATATTCCTCAATAACGACTCAACTCTTTCCTCAATAATGAGTCAACTCTTTACATACTCTTCAACAATTGAGGCTACTCTTTCAAGACTTATCCCTCACTAATGAGTCAACTCATTCTATACTTATCTCTTACCTAATAAGTTTATCACATAACTCCTTCTCATCAACTAGTAACTTATCTCATATTCATTCACTAATCCTCATCTTTTAATTGGATATTCATCTTCATATTGGACATGATGGTACTGCATCTTGGATCGGATGAATAGCTCTGATACCAACTGTGACGACCCAGGTTTTTCAAACACATTTTATAATATATTTTTCAAAGGCAAGGGCGTCCCCTCAGTAAAAAAATTTTGCAAAACAAAGCAGCGGAAATTCTTTTATTTTAAAACTTGTTTTGAACACCCAAGTCACCACTTCATACATAACATGAGTACAATTTGTGTACGAAATAAAATTCCATTGAAGGAATATGATTTTATTAAACTTTCAGGATCCATCTAGTGGTTCACAGTACACAACCCATTGTATCCTTACAATACTTGTCCAAATACACAATTCAAATTACAAAGTTCTAAATACAATACATGCTCTCTATACAATGTTTCAAGGGATATACCCTTATTACTTATTCTTCACTAGTTCTTCAAGTCTTGAGCTCCTAAGTCTCCTTCTCTGTATCTGAGATATTGTAAACATTAGAACATTTACAATATCTTAGCAAGCTATGCTTGGTAGGGGATAAGAATGTAAGTTATTGACAGTAAAATCTCAATATTCACTTGTCCCATAATTCATTCTATCATAAACACATTCATAGACCACTATTATTGATATGAACATCTCATTTCCTTGTCATTTGTGTTCACCTTTATACATACATAATATATAAGAACAAATCCGTTAAAATTGTAAAAATAATCAATAATCATTTCCATACAAAACTGATCAACTCCTTTCATTATAGGAGATTTGTATCTCAGCCAGTTACTATACTAGGATTTTCCCTTCTTGGGAAAAATATTGGTAATATACAATTACCTGGAATTTTATCATGCCATCCCTTAAGGCATTTCACTATGCCAATTTCATATGCATAATAATGCAAAATAATTAAGGACTACTATGCTTGCAGTCTGATCCGTACAGCGCACCCGGATAACTGTTCAATAATCCACTTATACCATTCTTAGTGGAAATTACAATATCCATGTCCATATGGGAGGACCATGGCTGTCACAGTGGTGCCCTTCCAATAATTGCCCCACCCGACTTTTAGCCTTCCTTAGGCTTGGTATTCAATATCATCAAGTTTCAGAGAGCGGGTGGCCAAACCCTCTTAACTCTCCTAGCATAGCATCCCCAGGGTACATACTACATGGTCTTTTGATCATCCTTATGTAGGATGATCTGAATCTTTCTTTCTTGAATATCATATATCCATGGGTTTAATATCATCTATACAAATACTGTCTATACCATACATAACAATCTAATTTACATTGATGTTTCTTTTTCCTTATTGTTTTTTATCATACAAGATTTCATCTTGTTTGATCATCCTTATCTTACTATTTTTATTAGGGTTAAATAATTTGCTATCTTTTTATGTTCTTATTATTATTCAACTAGTTAGTGTCTTACTTGGTTGAAGATAATTTATTTCTTCCTATCACTAGACAACTCCTCCTTATTTTAGGATGACTAGTACTTACTAGTTAAAGTCTGCTCAAAAAGTGGTTAATACAACCGTCATGTAAGGAGGCGTTTACACCTCTCTTACATCAATGGGAGGTGAGGGAAAAGCACTTGGCTCTTGTATACCCCCTATAACCATAATGTTTAGAGTCCACTGGAGTGGTACTAGCTCAACCTTTGACAAGGTTCCTATGAGTTCTTTACCTTAAGTCCCTTCTCTAATTGATTTTAATTAATTTCCATGGATATGCAAATGTCATCCATGGATGTTCATTACTTTCCTACTTTGGGCCAAGGAATTGGTAAACCATTCCTTATATTGCCCTACTAACTATAGCCCTTATTAAGTCAAAATCATTCATTCATCTTAGTTGTCCATGAATATCTATATTTAATTAGTTTATATTTTTGGTGATTTATGCTCATTATATCTTAACAACTACTTAACAATTGAATAAAATTTGACAATAAGTAAATCATAAACTTGAAAGAATAAATCAAATATAAATCTAACAACCATATACTAACATTCTTCCTATGAATGTAACTTAACCTAGTGAAATAAAATTATACATAAACTAACATGATCCTAAGTTATGAAATGCATAAAATTGTACTTCTATCGTAATGGAATGGTGTTTAAATCTCTAATTTACACTAACATGATCCTAAGATAATCAATTCTACTAACAAATTACTCATTTAGGGCATATCATACTAAAATTTAAAGATTGCACTGTCATGCTTTCTAACTTAGAACATAAATCACATTTACACCTTTATATCCAATAAAAGACAATTAAAACTTAGAAGATAAATCACATTTATACTTCTATATCCAATAAAATACAATTAAAATAATTATATTAAGATTATTATAAACCTTTAAATATGATCCAACCATTAGATCTTAGGTGGTTTCCTTTAGATCAAGGGTTTTAATTACCTTTAGGGCTTTTAATCCATTAAGATCCAAAAATCATATTTACTTGATTTTGTACATTTCATCCATGATCTAACTCGATTCCATCATAATATTATCCATTTAATCCATCCCAAGGATCTGATCATACTTGATCTCATTGATCAAGTGGGTCCCTTTGTATTTTTAGGGTTTTTCTACCATAAAGGGTAGATCCCCTAATTTATCTTGGATCTGTCCAAATTAACCATAGATATTACTTTATTACAGTACTATATCATCACTAAAATAAATTTCCAAGATCAGATCACCTCAGATCTTAAAGATCTTAGAAATCGGACACTTATTTCCAAAATACAGAATAATTCAGGAATAATTTTTAAAAATATTATGACTTGATTAGAAACTAAACATTACAAGCTTTCCATAGCTTCTTTCCAATCTTAATTTGGAGTTCATATGACTCCACAATCTTTAATTGAAGTTTACAGCCGTTCCTAGGGTCCAGATTTGATATGGACCTAGCAAAACTAATCTCTCTCAATTGAGGGTCCAAACCTTATTAGATTTTCTTGAAAATTGTACTCTAGGGTTTTCTAACCCTTATGGATCAATTGAAAAGCTCAGAATTTCCATTTGAGCTCTCTATCACCATGAATTGAAGGCTCCCGTACTTACTTTATTTTTACCATTTTTCATTCAAATTAAATTACAGAAAAATAAAAATTACACTAAACCACAATAAATATGTATGGAAAGTAGTTACACCAACCTGATTGGAGAAAAAACATATATTTGATGCTCAATTTTAGAGAATTACCGATTGATGATAATATAGCCCGATTGTCCCCGTTTTTGTGATTTTGGGTTATTGGAACCGTTGGATCTTGAAATTGATTTGGGAATTTTATATATACTATATCATATGAGGTTATGGACGGTGCAATTTATCAGATTCTACCTGGAACAGAGTGCCTAATTGAATTTAGGTCTCTTGTTCCACTTAGAAAGAGGAGAGAGAAATAAGAAAAATAGATATTGGGGAAGGATAAAGGAGAATTTCGAGCTGAAACACCAGGGAAGATTTGTAAATTTCGTGGTTAAGGTTGTAAAATTTTTTGGAAATTTTTGGGACATATTTATAGCCAAATTTTAATTTTTTATCATTTATTTTGATAAGATATTTTATTACTTTAGAATTTTTTATTACAAGTGCATTCTCCATTCTCCACTACAATCTCCACTACATTCTCCACTACCAGCACTAATGTACTGAGCAATTATTTTTTATTCTAGAACGTTGGCCCACTTTGTGGGCCCCACTTTTATGTGAAAAGACGTTTTTGCCCTTTGAACTCCAAAATTGGAGAATAATAGGCAATATTTGTCTGAACTCGGAATCAAGCGTACTTAGTGGCGTTGGAATCATATTTATAAGTACATTATAAATATTGAGGTCTTATTTCTTGGATATGGAATATGGGTAAAATTACCATTTAACCCCCAAATGGAGAAAATTATGAAATTTTCGTTTTAACTCATAATTGAACGTATTTAATGTTGTTTCGATCAGTTTTCCAAGTACATCCATAATTTCTATGTTTTAATTCATTTATAATCTCCATAAAAAGAGAATATTCAATAACCTAATATTCCAGCCCAGAATTTCTAAAAATTCAAACTTTATTAATTTGCCTTAATAAGTTACAAAAATTTGAGGTCATTACAATCTTCCCCCCTTACAATAATTTCGTCCTCGAAATTTGCACATCAACTCACTTAGGAGTTTTCACAATTCTTTCATAGCCTTACACATGTGGCCTTGCCACTTAAGGAAATCCTCTTTCCTTTTATTCCATTTTCAAACTACCTCCTTCTCAAAGGTATAAATCATATCATTGATTGCTATTAAAATGGTCACACCTGTCTAACCTTACTTATGCATCATTCAATTAAGTTGAATTTTGCTAGACTTTCCCAAAAGGATTAATAACTCTTAATCTGAGTTATCCTTTGGTTTCAAACCTTCTACTTGGCTAAATTTCTACTCCTTACTTTCATCAATCTTTCCATACTTGAAAATTTTCCATTCTATCTTCTATTGCTTACTCTCATTCTATTTCAACATATAAAGTTTTGACATAGCTTTCTTACTATGTATAGTCCTTATATTAATAACATAGTGATTGGATTCTATAACTTCCACTATTGTTCTTTCTAACAATCTTCCAATCTTTGAAAGTAATTATCTCTTTCCTTGTTCTACCATTATTTGGAAGTAATTACTTTATTTCTATCCTACAATTCATACTTCTTTGCTATTTCCTTTTATTGAGAAATTTCTTTTCAAATTCTATCATTGAAGAGTGGTAACCTTGTGATGATTCTTTTCTCATTCTCATCAGATCCATTGTTTTTGTAACACTCTTTGAGTGTCATTTTACTCTGCATATACATTCATGATCCCCTTTTGTTATCCCTTTCTCATATTCAGAACAATATTCTGAAACTTCTTACCATCTATGATAATATTTATCTCTTTTCCTTTCACATATCTATTTATATGCCATGGGCCTCAAAATTTCTAGGTTATGCATTTCCTCATGCTTCTTTCAAGCATATCTCATAACCTTTATCATATCATACTAACTCTTTATTTGCAATATTCTTGATAATTCTAATTAAAAGAGTTCTTATTGATTTTGAATTCATCCCTTCTCAAGTCTTTACAAACTCCATAATTTATCATTGACTCATTTAGGATTTACGTAATCCATTGCAAGATTGCACTAATTGTCCTTATGTTATAAAATCAGTAAAAGATATATTTCTCTAATTGTCATTGTCATTTCATATATTGACCTCACATTCCCCCTTTGTTGGGGTTAATTTCCATGCTATCCTTAAAATTTATATAACCCTAAACTTTTCTTTCTTCAATCAACATGTAACAAGATGATTGACAAGTTTTGTAAGCATCTAACATATATCCCATGAATGCTCTTGATTTCTTGAAATCTATTAAAATTTATATAACCTTAAAACTTGATTTCTTTAATCAAAATGTACACTTGCAACACATATATTCCATGAATTCTTTTGGTCTCCTTACATCCATTCCCATATATCATTATTACTTCATCTAATATATTTCATTCTCCTCAACTTTATGAACATCATTTATCCAACTCATAGAAGTTAAATTTTGTTTTGTTTCTATACTTAGACATTGCATTTCCAATTCTCAAATAATAATAATAATAAATTTTGAAAATGCTCATCCTTATAGAGAAAAAGGATACTTAATTTCCTCAACATCATTTATGTTCAATGCATCTGTATGGAGAACAAGGGTAATAAATTTCCTTAATAAACTCTTTTATGGTTAATGCATCCTTACATTGATCTTTCCATTTTCTTTTCCTATAGAAAGTCGTTACTTTCATACTGTAAATTTCTATAATCACTCCTTAATCATTAACATTTGTTCTTTCAGCTCATTCAAATAATTTGATGCTCTTTTCCTCAACTATTATAGATATTTTCTCATTCAATCTCATGTAAGATTGAAAATCTCAAAATATCTTAAAGTTCTAACCACTTCTTTCTCCAAAAATTTGGATTTATGACTTATTCATAATCATCTTATTTTTCCAAACTTTACACTTAGGTTTAGATATCACTATTTGTTTATAGATCTTCATTTCTCATGTTTTATCTCAACCTTCCTCCAAAAATATATTTTTCTCACTATATTCCTTAAATCTTTCAATATCACCACTCTATTATGTAAGTGGAATTAATATCTCTATTCATATTTAGTTCTTCATTTTTCTTAATCAATAAATGTACTCCACTTCATAATAATCCATAACTATATTTTCCCAATTCATCATATCAATATTTCTCTCTTATTTTCCAGAATTGTTTCACCCTTAGTTGTACTTCTCTTTACTATAATCCCAAAATTATTTTCAATATCCCCAAGTTATCATATCAATATTTCTCTAACCCTTGAAAATCCTTTTGTGCTAATTTTCACAATTAATTTATCATACCAATTTCATTTCTATCTTAGGAATTTCATTTTTGTTGTTCCATCAATAGGGCTATAATTTTTTTGTTAACCATACATCCTAATGGTTTAATTGTCTTTCTTAATAAGTTTGGGATCATATTTTTGTCCCTTTTAACATATCAAACTCTCTTCTCCCATTTCATTTTATTCAAATTTCAAAGACCATTTCTTTATGTTTTGAAAATTTATCATCTCTTTATTAAATCCTTTGCCTTTACTAAGTTTGGAGAGAAATTACTTACTTATCTCCTTATTCATCTTTACGTAAAACTATCCCCATTTACAAAATTTTGAATTATCTTACTTATCTCTTCAATTTCCTTTCAAGTAATATCATCTCTATTTTGATGATTAATTTCATTTAACTAATTGTCATAATACCATATATGTAGCAATTATAACTCTTACATTTATATTTATTCATATATTTATTATAAATTTTTATTTTTATAATAATTATGAAGTTTCCTCTTTAGCTTTTATTTCTCATAAATCTCCATTTCACCTATTCCATAAGGTTGGAGTTTTTCCATCACATTTTCCAATTTATAACTCTTTTTATACTCATTCTTAACTAATTAGTTTAACTCTTTCTATACTCATCTTTTACTAATGAGTCAATTCTTTCTTGACGAATGAGTCAACTCTTTCCATATTCCTCAACTAATGAGTTTAACTCTTTCCTCAATAACGAGTCAACTCTTTCCTCAATAATGAGTCGACTCTTTACATACTCTTCAACAATTGAGGCTACTCTTTCAAGACTTATCCCTCACTAATGAGTCAACTCCTTCTATACTTATCTCTTACCTAATGAGTTTATCACATAACTCCTTCTCATCAACTAGTAACTTATCTCTTATTCATTCACTAATCCTCATCCTTTAATTGGATATTCATCTTCATATTGGACATGATGGTACTGCATCTTGGATCGGATGAATAGCTCTGATACCAACTGTGACGACCCGGGTTTTTGAAACACATTTTATAATATATTTTTCAAAGGCAAGGGCGTCCCCTCAGTAAAAAAATTTTGCAAAACAAAGCAGCAAAAATTCTTTTCTTTTAAAACTTGTTTTACCAACTGTGACGACCCAGGTTTTTGAAACACATTTTATAATATATATTTTTCAAAGGAAAGGGCGTCCCCTCAGTAAAAAAAATTCACAAAACAAAGCAGCGGAAATTCTTTTATTTTAAAACTTGTTTTGAAAACCCAAGTCACCACTTCATACATAACGTAAGTACAATTTGTGTACAAAATAAAATTCCATTGAAGGAATATGATTTTATTAAACTTTCAGGATCCATCCAGTGGTTCACAGTACACAACCCATTGTATCCTTACAATACTTGTCCAAATACACAATTCAAATTACAAAGTTCTAAATACAATACATGCTCTCTATACAATGTTTCAAGGGATATACCCTTATTACTTATTCTTCACTAGTTCTTCAAGTCTTGAGCTCCTTAGTCTCCTTCTCTGTATCTAAGATATTGTAAACATTTGAACATTTACAATATATCAGCTAGCTATGCTTGGTAGGGGATAAGAATGTAAGTTATTGACAGTAAAATCTCAATATTCACTTGTCCCATAATTCATTCTATCATAAACACATTCATAGACCACTATTATTGATATGAACATCTCATTTCCTTGTCATTTGTGTTCACCTTTATACATACATAGTATATAAGAACAAATCCATTAAAATTGTAAAAATAATCAATAATCATTTCCATACAAAATTGATCAACTCCTTTCATTATAGGAGATTTGTATTTTAGCCAGTTACTATATTGGGATTTTCCCTTCTTGGGAAAAATATTGGTAATATACAATTACCTGGCATTTCATCATGCCATCCCTTAAGGCATTTCACTATGCCAATTTCATATGCATGATAATGCAAAATAATCAAGGACTACTATGCTTGCAATCTGATCCGTACAGCGCACCCGGATAACTGTTCAATAATCCACTTATACTATTCTCAGTGGAAATTACAATATCCATGTCCATATGGGAGGACCATGGCTGTCACAGTGGTGCCCTTCCCATAATTGCCCCACCCGAATTTTAGCCTTTCTTAAGCTTGGTATTCAATATCATCAAGTTTTAGAGAGTGGGTGGCCAAACCCTCTTAACTCTCCTAACATAGCATCCCCAGGCCTATGCCTGTTTAAAACAAAACCACAAGCCTCCAAGCTTGTATGTAAAATAATACTTATACATATCAGACTATCTATCTATTTATCCAAGGCTGGAATATTTTCTACTTTCCTATTCACTTAGGGTTGTTCTCAATTCTCAACTTAGCCATTTAATGCTTATTTTCCTTGTCATTTGGTTGGATCATATTTCAATTTGAGGTATTTACCTTAATATATTGGTATCATACATGTCAATACTTCAAAACATAAGATCATGTATTAGACATGTATCTTCATGTAAAGGCATTCTTAATAATCCACCTACCTCAATAAGGTATTCTTACTCTTTGAAATCTGTCATAGTCTCGATCAACATATAGCTGTCAAATCATATGTATAATGTCATTTTTCTAATCAATGGTACATACTACATGGTCTTTTGATCATCCTTATATAGGATGATCTGAATCTTTCTTTCTTGAATATCATATATCCATGGGTTTAATATCATCTATACAAATACTATCTATACCATACATAACAATCTAATTTACATTGATGTTTCTTTTTCCTTATTGTTTTTTATCATACAAGATCTCATCTTGTTTGATCATCCTTATCTCGCTTACTATTTTTATTAGGGTTAGATAATTTGCTATCTTTTTATGTTCTTATTATTATTCAACGAGTTAGTGTCTTACTTGGTTGAAGATAATTTATTTCTTCCTATCACTAAACAACTCCTCCTTATTTCAGGATGACTAGTACTTACCAGTTAAAGTCTGCTCAAAAAGTGGTTAATACAACCCTCACGTAAGGAGGCGTTTAGACCTCTCTTACGTCAATGGGAGGTGAGGGAAAAGCACTTGGCTCTTGTATACCCCCTATAACCACAATGTTCAGAGTCCACTGGGGTGGTACTAGCTCAACCTTTGACAAGGGTCCTATGAGTTCTTAACCTTAAGTCCCTTTTCTAATTGATTTTAATTAATTTCCATGGATATGCGCAATGTCATCCATGAATGTTCATTATTTTCCTACTTTAGGCCAAGGAAATGATAAATCATTCCTTATATTGTCCTACTAACTATAGCCCTTATTAAGTCAAAATCATTCATTCATCTTAGTTGTCCCTGAATTTCTATATTTCATTAGTTTACATTTTTGGTGATTTATGCTCATTATATCTTAACAACTACTTAACAATTGAATAAAATTTGACAATAAGTAAATCATAAACTTGAAAGAATAAATCAAATATAAATCTAACAACCATATACTAACATTCTTCCTATGAATGTAACTTAACCTAGTGAAATAAAATTATACATAAACTAACATGATCCTAAGTTATGAAATGCATAAAATTGTACTTCTATCGTAATGGAATGGTGTTTAAATCTCTAATTTACACTAACATGATCCTAAGATAATCAAATCTACTAACAAATTACTCATTTAGGGTATATCGTACTAAAATTTAAAGATTACACTATCATGCTTTCTAACTTAAAACATAAATCATATTTACACCTTTATATCCAATAAAAGACAATTAAAACTTAGAACATAAATCACATTTACACTTCTATATCCAATAAAAGATAATTAAACTAATTATATTAAGATTATTATAAACCTTTAAATATGATCCAACCATTAGATCTGAGGCGTTTTCCTTTAGATCAAGCGTTTTAATTTCCTTTGGGCTTTTAACTGGATTCTATCATAATATCATCCATTTAATCCATCCCACAGATCTAATCATACTTGATCTCATTGATCAAGTGGGTCCCTTTGTATTTTTAGGGTTTTTCTACCATAAAGGGTAGATCCCCTAATTTATCTTGGATCTGTCCAAATTAACCATAGATATTACTTTATTACAGTATTATATTATCATTAAAATAAATTTCCAAGATCTGATCACCTCAGATCATGAAGATCTTAGAAATCGGACACTTATTTCCAAAATACAGAATAATTCAGGAATAATTTTTAAAAATATTATGACTTCATTAGAAACTAGACATTGCAAGCTTTCCATAGCTTCTTTCCGATCTCAATTTGGAGTTCATATGACTCCACAATCTTAAATTGAAGTTTACAGCCAGTCCTAGGGTCCAGATTTGATCTGGGCCCAGCAGAACTAATCTCTCTCAATTGAGGGTCCAAACCTTGTTAGATTTTCTTGAAAATTGTACCCTAGGGGTTTTGGACCCTTCTAGATCGATTGAGAAGCTCAGCATTTCCATCTGAGCTCTCTTTCACCATAAATTGTAGGCTCCGGTATTTACTTTATTTTTACAATTTTTCATTCAAATTAAATTACAAAAAAATAAAAATTACACTAAACCATAATAAATATGTATGGTAAGTAGTTCCACCAACCTAATTGGAGAAAAAACATATATTTGATGCTCAATTTGAGAGAATTACCGGTTGATGATAATATAGCCCGATTGTCCCCGTTTTTGTGATTTTCTGTTGTTGGAACCATTGGATCTTGAAATTGATTCGGGGCTTCGGTATATACTGTAGTATATGAGGTTATGGATGGTGGAATTTATCAAATACTACCTAGAACGGAGTGCCTAATTGAATTTAGGTCTCTTGTTCCACTTAGAAAGAGGAGAGAGCAATAAGAAAAATAGAGATTGGGGAGGGATGAATGAGAATTTGAGGCTAAAACTCCAGGAAGGATTTCGAAATTTTGTGGTTAAGGATGTGAAAATTTTTGGAAATTTTTGGGACATATTTATAGCCAAATTTTAATTTTTTATTATTTCTTTTGATAAGATATTTTATTACTTTAGAATTTTTAATTACAAATGCATTCACCATTCTCCACTACAATCTCCACTACATTCTCCACTATTACCAATAATGCATTGTGCAATTATTGTTGCTTCTAGAACGTTGGTCCACTTTGTGGGCCCCACTTTTATGTGAAAAGACGTTTTTGCCCTTTGAACTCCAAAATTGGAGAATAATAGGCAATATTTGTCCGAACTTGGAATTGAGTGTACTTAGTGGCGTTGGAATCATATTTATAAGTACTTCATGAATATTGAGGTCTTATTTCTTGGATATGGAATATGGGTAAAATTACCATTTTACCCCCAAATGGAGAAAATTAAGGAACTTTTATTTTAACTCAGAATTGAACATATTTAATGTTGTTTCGATCAGTTTTCCAAGTGCATCCATAATTTCTATGTTTTAATTCATGATATAATCTCCATAAAAAGAGAATTTCCAATAATCTTATACTCCATCCCTGAATTTCTAAAAATTCAAACTTTATTAATTTGCCTTAATAAGTTACAAAAATTCAAGGTCATTACAATCTTACCCCCTTACAATAATTTCATCCTCGAAATTTGCATATCAACTCACTTAGGAGTTTTCACAATTCTTTCATAGCCTTACACATATGGCCTTGCCACTTAAGGAAATCCTCTTTCCTTTTATTCCTTTTTCAAACTACCTTCTTCTCAAAGGAATAAATCATATGGTTGATTGCTATTAAAATGATCACACCTGTCTAACCTTATGCATCATTCAATTAAGCTGAGTTTTACTAGTCTTTCCCAAAAGGATTAATAACTCTTAATCTGAGTTATCCTTTGGTTTCAAACCTTCTACTTGGCTAAATTTCTACTCCTCACTTTCATCAATCTTTCCATACTTGAAAATTTTTCATTCTATCTTCTATTGCTCATTCTCATATAAAGTTTTGACATAGCTTTCTTACTATGTATAGTCCTTACACTAATAACATAGTGATTGGAATATATAACTTCCACTATTGTTCTTTTTAACAATCTTCCAATCTTTAGAAGTAATTATCTCTTTCCTTGTTCTTCCATTATTTGGAAGTGATTACTTTATTTCTATCCTACAATTCATACTTCTTTACTATTTCTTTTTATTGCGAAATTTCATTTCAAATTCTATCATTGAAGAGTGGTTACCTTGTGATGATTCTTTCCTCATTCTCATTGCATCCATTGTTTTTCTAACACTCTTTGAGTGTCATTTTACTCTGCATATACATTCCTGATCCTCTTTTGTTATCCCTTTCTCGTATTCAAAACAATATTCTGAACCTTCTTACCATCTATGATAATATTTATCTCTTTTCCTTTCACATATCTATTTATATTTCATGGGCTTCAAAATTTCTAGGTTATGCATTTCCTCATGCTTCTTTCAAACATATCTCATAACCTTTATCATATCATACTAACTCTTTATTTGCAATATTCTTGATAATTCTAATTAAAAGAGTTCTTATTGATTTTGAATTCATCCCTTCTCAAGTCTTTACAAACTCCATCATTAACTCATTTAGGATTTATGTAATCCAATGCAAGATTGCACTAAATGTCCTTATGTTATAAAATCAATAAGAGATATATTTCTCTAATTGTCATTGTCATTTCATATATTGATCTCACATTCCCCCTTTGTTGGGGTTAATTTCCATGCTATCTTTAAAATTTATATAACCCTAAACTTTTCTTTCTTCAATCAACATGTAACAAGATGATTGACAAGTTTTGTAAACATCTAACATATATCCCATGAATGCTCTTGATTTCTTGAAATCTATTAAAATTTATATAACCTTAAAACTTGATTTCTTCAATCAAAATGTACAGTTAAAACACATTTATTCCATGAATTCTTTTGGTCTCCTTACATCCATTTCCATATATCATTATTACTTCATCTAATATATTTCATTCTCCTCAACTTTATGAACATCATTTATCCAACTCATAGAACTTAAAATTTGTTTTGATTCTATACTTTGACGTTGCATTTCCAATTCTCAAATAATAATAATAAATTTTGAAAATGTTCATCTTTATAGAGAAAAAGGATACTTAATATCCTCAACATCATTTATGTTCAATGCATCCTTATGGAGAACAAGGGTAATAAATTTCCTTAATAAACTCTTTTATGGTCAATGCATCCTTACATTGATCTTTCCATTTTCTTTTCCTAAAGAAAGTCGTTACTTTCATACTGTAAATTTCTATAATCACTCCTTAATCCTTAACATTTGTTCTTTCAACTCATTCAAATAATTTCATGTTCTTTTCCTCAACTATTATAGATATTTTCTCATTCAATCTCATGTAAGATTGAAAATCTCAAAATATCTTAAAGTTCTAACCACTTATTTCTCCAAAAATTTGGATTTATGACTTATTCATAATCATCTTATTTTTCCAAACTTTACACTTAGGTTTAGATATCACTATTTGTTTATAGGTCTTCATTTCTCATGTTTTATCTCAAGCTTCCTCCAAAAATATATTTTCCTCACTATATTCCTTAAATCTTTCAATATCACCACTCTATCATGTAAGTGGAATTAATATCTCTATTCATATTTAGTTCTTCATTTTCCTTGATCAATAAATGTACTCCTCTTCATGATAATCCATAACTATATTTTCCCAATTCATCATATCAATATTTCTCTCTTATTTTCCAGAGTTGTTTCACCATCAATTGTACTTCTCTTTACTATAATCCAAAAATTATTTTCAATATCCCCAAGTTATCATATCAATATTTCTCTAATCCTTGAAAATCCTTTTGTGCTAATTTCCATAATTAATTTATCATACCAATTTCATTTATATCTTAGGAATTTCATATTTGTTGTTCCATCAATAGGGCTATAATTTCGTTGTTAACCATACATCCTAATGGTTTTATTATCTTTCTTAATAAGTTTGGGATCATATTTTTGTCCCTTTTAACATATCAAACTCTCTTCTCCCATTTCATTTTATTCAAATTTCAAAGACCATCTCTTTATGTTTTGAAAATTTATCATCTCTTAATTAAATCCTTTGCCTTTACTAAGTTTGGAGAGAAATTACTTACTTATCTCCTTATTCATCTTTACTTAAAACTATCCTCATTTACAAATTTTTGAATTATCTCACTTATCTTTTCAATTTCCTTTCAAGTAATATCATCTCTATTTTGATGATTAATTTCATTTAACTAATTGTCATAATACCATATATGTAGCAATTATAACTCTTACACTTATATTTATTCGTATATTTATTATAAATTTTTATTTTTATAATAATTATGAAGTTTCCTCTTTAGCTTTTATTTCTCATAAATCTCCATTTCACCTTTTCCAATTTATCACTTCTTTCTCTTTATCTCCATTCCTTCACTTAGTAATGGTCATATTGAACTCATGTCCTCAAGGTCACACGACGACAACTCTACCATTGCACCAAGGCTCCCCTTCAAGAGAAATTCAAGCGTCTAATTAATTAATGATTTATTACATCATTTGATTATCATTCTACAATTATATAGAATTAGTGTTAATCAAATAATTGTAAATACAAGGACAAGTTTTTGTATATTCTTAGAATGTTACATCCTCAAATTTAAATGTAGTCTCCTATTACTATGGCTTCAACTCTTGCTTTCACCTGTGTTGCCACCAAAATTTGTACCACTTTATGATTTCTGAGGGCCCACACTTCAATTTTCACTTCAAGAATGGATGACCCATTTTTAGGCAAAAGCCTACCTCAAAATATTTTAGAATGGCCAAAAATCTCCAAAGTTTACATTAAAATCATGAAAATCATGTTTTTGAAGAAAAGACCCACAAGTTCACGATTGTGAAATCTAACTTCTCAATCATGATGTTTTTATTTTAACTTCATGATCATGAAGTTTTGGTACCTTGGACCTCATGATTGTGACCTCTATGTAACAAAAATCTAGAAAGTGAAAATTTAAGCTTATCCTTGACTTTTCATGGAATTACCACTTGTGCCACCCATGACTTCTATAAATAGGATGTCTCTTACTTCGTTTTGAGCATTAAGAAATGGAGCAAACTTTCATTTTAAGTAGCCCATGAATTCCACATTTTTTACCTAAGTAGAGGTTGGTGACAAACCTTGAAAGATAGCACTCCTCCTTTGGTAATCTTTGGAGCTGGACTTTGGATTTCTTTTGGGATGTTATTCCTTTAGATTTCTTAGTTATTTATCTTGTTATTTGCACCACATTCCCATGTTAGTATTTTAGTTTCATTGCCTTTATTTGATAGTTGTTTTCTTGTGTTTTTGTTCTCTAATTCTACATGTTTCCTTCCACTTTGCTTTCCCTCTTTTCTTTACTTCATCATTCTTAGTTTCTCTTGCTCACAAGTTACTTCTTCTGTAGTAGTGACAACTAAGAGAAAAAATAGCTTGCATCCTTGTTTCCCCCCTTAAGAATTTCATATTTTTCTCCATTGATAGAACTTAGTTTTAGGCATCTTTTTCCATAGTTAGTTCATCCATTCATCCATCTTCTCTCTTGAATTTCCATTTGGATTTTTTTTGCATGGTACCTTAATTTATATTGTGAGCATTAGATTGTGTTTTTGTTGTTGTTTAGATTAAGTTTTAGTGCTCAATTTTGTGTGAAATTTCCAAATTATATGCATCTTATATGTTCGTAGCTTTTGGTGTAATTTGCCATTAATTCAATAAAAAAATGTATGCGCATTCTTATTCTTGGTTGTTTCATATATCAAATTACTTTACATCTAGGTTATTATCTTGTAGAGAAATTGTTGTTTCTATTTCTTTATATGCTTGATTTGATTTGAAGTTCTTAAGTGCTTAAAATATGGATATTTCTCCCTTCAATTTTTATAGTTTGTTTTCAAGCATCAAAACATCTTATTTGCTTGAATCCTTACAAACCCATTTATATTTTTAGGTAGTTTATTAGTGCATAGCTTAGTTTGCATGTTAGTTTACTTTTGAATCATTAAATTTGGCCATCTTTGATCCCATGAACTATGCGCACCATCTATGGATCATGCATATTGAACTTGAGCTAATTTCATTTGATTATTTGATCAGTTTAGTTGCTTAATCATGTTTTGGTGGTTGTTAATTAGTTGTTTGCATCTTAGTTTAGGTTTAGAAAGTTTTCTTTTTGAGTTTTAGAAAGTTTCTTGTTTAGAAAAGTATTAAATTAGGAAAGTTTCCTTTTTAGTAAGTTCTCTTAAGTTCATGTTTCCTAAATTCAGTCATGTTAGTTTTGCATTAGTTTGTTTTTCTTGAATGCATAGCTTTAATTTTGGAAAGATGCATGTTTCCTACTTCATGTTGCTTACTTTCCTAGCTCAAATTCAAATCCAATTTAATCTCTCTCTTCGGTAGAAGTTAAGCACTTTAATTAAGATCCATCCATCATACAAGTTTGTGAGATTCCTTGTAGGTTCAACCTCTCTCGCATGCAACACTACTTTGATTCATGTGCTTATGAGTAATATTAAAGAGACGCCATAATTAACAAAAGAAAATAGCAAATTGTATAGCTTAAATCTTTAGATTCATCTCAAAAAGTAGGATAACAACTCACTAGTTCATGCAGCACTTACTGATTGCTACAATTAAGCTTAATGCCATCCAAATTTGAATTTGGTCTTTAGATTTGTATAACAATTGTTTGGAAAGGATTAATTTATATACTTTAAGTTATTAGCAGGAAATTCTAAGTGTAGTTATAGATTAAACAAATGTTTAACAGGTCATGAAACAAAGTTAATAATTGATTAGCTCAAAAAATTGTGTTAAAACAAAAAATTTCTCTAATAGTAGTATAGTTCTGGAAAACAATTTACTAATCATATTGGAAACATAATTTAATATAAAGAAAGTATGAAATCATTAGATGGATTTGATTTTCATGTATAATGAAATAATGACTTATTTTGCAAATTTACAAATCTGTTTGAGATTCACTAAAATAAACTAATTGTTGTTAATAGAAATTTAGTGACTCTTACCATTTGATTAAATTAAATCATAGTATAGTTTAAATATCATAATTATCAGAAATACATGCATAAAACTATATATATATATATTATTTAAAGTTTACTAATTAATAGATACAGTTAGAGAGACTGATTATTTCAGAAATTTCCTTTCATGTAAGACTAACTCATATGAATAAAATGAAAACCAGGACTAATGTATAAACTGGTTTTCAATCCAGTAGATGAAATTTCTTATACAAAACAAAATTCATAAAAGATCGCATGCTATAATATTGAATCAATTCTTAACTTTGTATATTTATCAATTTTGTACTAAAAATTGGTGAAACTTATGCTTAAAATTTTGCTAATAGATCAAGAATCATCGATGACTGTTTCCTAAACACTAAATCTTTAAACAGTATAAGTTAAATCAACCATCTATCATATAAAAGAGAATAATAGCATATTGACAGTTACTCAATAATTCTCTCAACAATATAGTTTTTGTTGAAAGTTTTAAAAATATATATTATTAACATGTATAACGTGATTTCTAAATAAAAGGAGCTTAGAAATTTTTCTATAATTCATAAGCTAAATCAAGGTTAAACCTAATCAAGTAAAAACCCACATTCCTCATACCTATATATGCTATTTTTCTTTGCTAATTTGATCCTGAATCAGATCTCAGCTGTTCTTCTTCCTTGAATTAAGCACAATAATAAGAAAAGTATAAATCTAGGATTTTTCTTTTCTTTTTTTAGAATCTCTCACCAAATCATTGCTCAATTTGATGAATCTACCTAGATAGCTCAAAATCTTCACTTTAATTTCTAGATCGTGATTTATTATGGATTGGAGAAGAAGAAGGTAAACCCTATGCACTCCTCTCTATTCCTTATTTTCCTTCGCCTTCTTCTTTCTCTTATTCTTCTTCTTCATCTCTATTTTCTCCTTTCACGCTCTCCCAATCTAGTGTAATAGTCCTTGTCTTGTTTCCTATGAAAAACCCAAAATCCCCTTTTTCCTTTCTTTCCTTTTATTCTCAACCCTTTCAGCAAAAGTCCCCTTTCTTTCTACTATTTTCAGGTTAGAAAACCTAGGTCTTCATTCCTTTATTGGTATCTCTAAAAAAAGAATGACATTCCCATATTCCTTTTAACTAATATATATATATATATAAGTTAACTTACAACTAAGTCATTTAGTCCGTTAGGATTTCTAATTGAATCCCAATCATTAGAATGCTTTTAGTTTTTTTATGTTTTATTTTGAGCGATTGGATCATCACTAAAGGTTCAACTTTGTAATTATTTAAGTCATTACTCTCATCATCTATAACTAATGGGCTATAATCCAAATGTCATCATTCATAATAGCTTTCAACTCCATGTGACTTTTCACATGGAAATTTTTTTTAATTTAATAAATAATTAATTAATTAATAAAATAAAAAAGCATGATTTTCTTCCAAAAAGTTCTTAGGTAGGTCATGCATAATTCGCAAAAATAATAAATTTTTAGTTTTTCAAAAATGTGTGCCATTACATTATAGGCCATAGACGAATGGGGCAGTTGAGGCAGTGAACAAGAACTTAAAGAATATTCTAGAAAAGAACATCAAAAAGGGAAGGAATGGTCTGAATAGCTACAACATGCGTTATGGTTGTACCGAACCCTAGTTCGAACATCCGTAGGAGCAAATCAGTGCTCATTGTTATTTATTATGAAAATATGTTGCTAGTAGAAATAGAAATCCCTTCTTTACGAGTATTTTTGAAAGAAGAACTGACACAAAAATAGAAACTAAACTCCAACAAGGAGAATTGCACCTTGTTGACAAATAGAGAACCAATACTATGCATCATTACAAGGGTATTGGTGGAGAGTGACATAGGTATTAAACAAGTGTGTCCTTCCTCAATTGCTTCATAAGAGAGACATAGTATTCAAATAAAAGAAACCCTAGATCCATGACCCTAGTGGAAGATTCTATGAAAAGTGGGAAGGACCAATCCAAATCAAGCAAATCATGCCCGAAGGGGCCATCATATTACAAAAAATAAATGGTACAGAAATGAAGAATCCTATCAATCTTGATAAATTGAAATGGTTTTATGTATGAAGGCACAATAAATTGAACTTGGTTTAGACCTACTATGGTTGAAACGGGTACATAGGCAACCTTTAGTCCATGTGTGGTCATAATAAAAAGGATATAAAGAAGAAAAATGAAGTTTCCCTTTACACTCCGATGACAGTGGTAAGAGCCAAATAATTCTCTTAGTAGAAGTATTTGGAGCCATCCATTCTTTAGTTAGTCTAGATTAATTGATTCTTAGTAAGGCTACATTTTTGCCAATTTTGATTATGGCCTAATTATAATCCATATATATAATAAGGAGAAGAATGTTTTTAAAGTTCCTCATGGAAGAGATGCATGAGAAACTACTATGATTGTATGAATTTTTCTTTTAGGGCCCCACACTATCTTCAAAAGAAAAGAAAGGAAATGGGGTCCTCAAGGTTGTGGAGGTGTTTCTTTTCCATAAAAATTACAACTCTCATCATCACCAAAAAAGAAAGGATTCACTCAGATATCTTAATTTTTTTCACTAATAGTTCTAACTGAATTCAAATTAGCAAAAGGATCCCAAAGAGGGCATACAAAGAAAAAGGAGAGAATTTCTCCAAAGACGTCATGGTTGATATTTGTACATGCCACGGCCATTCCTCATATTCCCCATCTACTAGGCCACTCCTTTGTCCACTTTTGTCAAGTTCACAACTACTAGGCCACCTTTAGTACAAAAGATTAGATATGCATGGTAGCAAAGAAAAAAGGCATGATCATGCAAGGGAGTGTATATCATGAATGGAACGATCCACTTAAGCAATCAAATTTTTCTCACTTAGATATTCTCCCCTTAACAACCATGTGTCCTCATTAGGAGACATGTTAAGAAATGAAGCTAGCATATCTTTCAAAGAGTCATATAGGGGACACTAGACTAAAGGACCCCAAAACCTAACATCCCAAAGATTGACAAACTCATCAACTAAGGACACAGTTCACCAAAGGGAACCCTTAGAACTGGCCACAGGCACAAATATATTCCAATCCACTTAAAGATCAAGCTTTGATTGGATGTATCTTAAACAAAAATAGTAAAAATTAAAAATTTTCTAGCTTAGAGTAATCATTCAACCAATCACGTAGAACATGAAAAGGGAAAATCATCTTTTATGTAAGCCATTGCAAGGGAATAATATGAAAATTTGAGGGAGACAACACACATATAAAGGCCAAAATTGAACAAAAAAAGGTAGAATGGGCTTGTTCCAGATCACTCAATAGCAAATGGGTGCAAAAAAGGAAGTCCAAATTGGACATTGATGGCACATCATGCTGTAGCATGGTCCATGTCATGTGACCACATGAAAATGTTAATTGACCGCATCATTGTGGGACAGGTGTTCCTTGTACTACCAACAAGAGTTCATGAAAGGTGATCACTTGATCCCTCATGAGGTAACATGATTTTCTTGTGGCTGCAAAATAATTGTCATGCTAGTGCATTACCCTAAGAATGGAAAAAGTCAATCCTTTCCTTTGTCAATAGATGAGAATTTTATTCAAGAAAACAATCCACACATGGAAAAAGAGAGCAAACATAAAAGAGGGGACATCTGCAATCATCCATAAAATGGAAATCAAAATTCATCCCATCCATAAAAGAAAATAATAGTCAAAATAAACGGAGTTTATTGGTTTGTCAAATAAATTGAGACACATCTTGGCCATATCTAATCTCCTCACTCCCCTCAACCTTGTCTATCACCCAAAGTGTAGTAAAGCAAGTGGGCTTGTGAAGATCTCAAAAAGAAGCAACCTTTAGATAAATGGTAGCCACCAACAATTATTACATCGATGGGGCCTAGGAGCCCCACAAGCTCCTTCTTCGACACATTGGCCCAAGGGAACTAATCATCCTCACTATCAAAGGACAACTTTGTCAACATGTAGAAGTTGACAAGGGTGATCCAGATATCATTCCAATAGAAGTGGAAGGAGCAAGTAATGGGACTTCATCTCTTAGCATAAGCCACTAGAGGAAATGGCATGTAAGCTCTAATGATCAACATCTAATAGAAGAGCTCCAACACTGCCTAACACATGAGGGCCTTCACTTTGTCAGATGACCATGATAAATTTAGTAGACGAAACCCCGAATAACAAGAGTTCATCTAAAAGTGAAGGATTTCAAAATATATAGAAACCAAGCCCAAAAACTTTGTCTTATTTTAAATCACCTCAAGTGCATAGACCTATTTAAATATAGATGTGCAGGTATAGGTCAATCTCACAAGGACTCAATTTTGAAATTTAGAATTGTAATGGGAATCCAAGTGATGTGCCTTAATTAATAATGTAAATGCACAAATCTATTGGAGTATAGGCACAACAAATAATGGCCAATTCCACAAGGACTCCTTAAAAGAAATTTCAATTAAAATCTATGCTAGCTTACTTTAACCTATCCAATATTTTATTGAAGGTGAAGAACTTTAAGCATTAAACTAAAGTGAGTAAACTAAACAAGGAAATAAAAAAAAAATAAAGCAAAGAAAATAAACTAAAAGAAACTAATTTCATTAGTGGAATGTTATAGTGAATTAAAATACAATAAAGAAATGAAAAGAAATAAGTAAAGCAAATAAAACTTCCTTTGAAATGTCCACTATAGGAATCCTTAGTTGAATTAGGTTCTTTACACATCTACTTCTTTTTCTTCGTCTTGAATTCTACTTTACAGCTCTCTTATTGTGTCACTCAACAAAGGATTGTCCACTTCTTTTCAACCCATAATACACTAATACCACCAAGATTTTCTCATCTGTAACCCAACATAGCACTTACCCAAAGCTCAAACCCAAATCCAATATCACCACCCTTAAAAGAAGAAGAGATGGAGTGGAAAAACAAAATTAAATTTGTGCTTTTCCTTAGCTAGAAACTCCATGAAAGAGGGTAGCTTTTTAGGAGAAAGCAAGATGAGATACAAGTATTCATCCTAAGGGAGGATTAGTCATAAAGAGAGGCACCCACCATAAGGTAGAACTAGAAAAAGGAAAAATAAAATGGAGACAATGGACCTTGGCTTAGGACTTACCAAATTCTAGCCTTATGAGATGAAGAATGAACTAGGTACTTACCTTAAAGTCTTCCTACTCTTCAATTAAGAAGTATGGATGGCTTTATAGATAGATTTATTTCTCTGCAATCACATAGACTGGCACAAGGATTCTTCCTTTTCAGTATTTTTCCAAATTTCAAAGAAAAAATGGATTGTTTGAAAGATTTGTGTATGGAATGGAAGGAAGAGTGGAGTGCATGGAAGAGATGGGATGGAGCTAGGCATGTGATTCTAAGTGGCTAGAAATGGTTGGTGCATGAAAGAGAATTGAAGGGGAATAAAGATGCATGCAAGGGTAGGATGCAAGGTTGTTGGGCTACACGTGCAATGCCTATGGTAGTTGCAAGTGAATCAAGGGATAACGAAAGAGCTGTGGAAAGGTAGGGAAAGGGAGTTGCACGCAAAGGCTAATGCGTGCAAGGGTGGTGTGTGTGTGTGTGTGTGTGTGTGTGTGTGTGTGTGTGTGTAATGCAAAGGAGCATGAGAAGTGGGATGATGAGAGAAGGAAGGGATGTGGAAATTATGGTTGAGAGTCTTACCTCTTCTTCTTGCAATGGAGTGTTAGATATAAGAGAGAGATTGTGAGAGTGATCACTCTTCCTTTGTTTCTCCAAGATTTGGCTATAATGCTCTAGGGAAAAGTAAGAGATCCCTTGTTCTATTTTTCTCACCTTTATTTATAATTTTTCTATGGTGAATCCCTAAGAGTTGAATGGATATGATCTTAAGGATGAAAAGAAGGAAAAATAGTTAGGATGAAATGAATGATGGAAGCGATAAGAGGGAAAGGAAAGAGTGGGGGGCATGGAAGGCAATGGAGTGACGGTCTTAGACGTGGGATGGTAAGTGGAAGAGGTTTGGATGGATATGAATAGACTAGAAGGAAAGACATATGCGTGGAATGGAAGGAAATAAAGATGAGTGGAGAAAGAAGATAAGCTAAGAAGGAAAAATATAGAAGGGAAGGGGAGAAAATAAAGGAATGGAGGTGTGAAATAGAAATGCATAAGGGAGGAGGTGTGGAATGCTATGATAAATGGTGGAAGTTCAAAAAATATGAAACAAATGTGAATCATAGGATAGAAATGGATAGTGAATATGTTTCCTCTTTAGGGTTTCACCTTGAATTCTCATAGAGTGAACGATGGCTAGGTTTGTGGTTTTTATCTACTTCATTCTTGGCCTTTGGGTCATCTTTACCTTAGCTTTAGTAGATGAGATTCAATTGAAGTGTTCTTATCCAAAAAGAATCTTCTTTAGGATTCTTTTTCTTTCCATTGTTGGATTGGCATGCCTTAGAATGGATGACATAGATTCCTTTGAGACTTCCTTATCCATTCTAGGTTTCATCATATTTTTCTTCCAACCAACATTTATTTTCTCTAGCCAATAACATTCAAGATGAGTTGGACATCTCCTCTCATTGAGTGGGAAGCTTTTCTCATATTTTGCAAGTGGGCAACCCACAGAAAATATCTCCACCAATGGAGCTTTAATGTAATGACCCCGAATTTTTATAACTTATTAAGGCAAATTAATAAAGTTTGAATTTTTAGAAATTCTGGGCTGGAATATTAGGTTATTGAAAATTCTCTTTTTATGGAGATTATATCATGAAATAAAACATAAAAATTATGGATGTACTTGGAAAACTAATCGAAACAACATTAAGTACGTTCAATTCTGAGTTAAAATGAAAATTCCTTAATTTTCTCCATTTGGGGGTAAAATGGTAATTTTACCCATATTTCATATCCAAGAAATAAGACCTCAATATTCATGAGGTACTTAGAAGTACGATTCCAATGCCACTAAGTACGCTCGATTCTGAGTTTAGACAAATGTTGCCTATTATTCTCCAATTTTGGAGTTCAAAGGGCAAAAACGTCCTTTTACATAAAAGTGGGGCCCACAAAGTGGGCCAACGTTCTAGAAGCAACAATAATTGCTCAGTGCATTATTGCTGGTAGTGGAGATTGTAGTGGAGAATGGAGAATGCACTTGTAATAAAAAATTTATAAAGTAATAAAATATCCTATCAAAAGAAATAATAAAAAATTCAAATTTGGCTATAAATATGTCTCAAAAATTTCCAAAAATTTTTACAACCTTAACCACGAAATTTACAAATCTTCTCTGGATTTTCAGCTCCAAATTCTCATTCATCCCACCCCAATCTCTATTTTTCTTATTTCTCTCTCCTCTTTCTACGTGGAACAAGAGACCTAAATTCAATTAGGCACTCTTTTCTAGTAGAATCTGATAAATTCCACCATCCATAACCTCCTATACTACAGTATATACAAAATCCCTAAATCAATTTCAAGATCCAACGGTTCCAACAATAGAAAACCACAAAAATGGGGACAATCGGGCTATATTATCATCAATCGGTAATTCTCTCAAATTGAGCATCAAATATATGTTTTTTCTCCAATCAGGTAGGTGAAACTACTTCCCATACATATTTATTATGGTTTAGTGTAATTTATATATTTTTTAATTTAATTTGAATGAAAAATGGTAAAAATAAAGTAAATACCAGAGCCTTCAATTTATGGTGATAGAGAGCTCATATGCAAATTATGAGCTTTGCAATCGATCCAGGAGGGTCAAAAACCCCAAAGGTATAATTTTCAAGAAAATCTAACAAGGTTTGGACCCTCAATTGAGAGAGATTAGTTCTGCTGGGCCCAGATAAAATCTCGACCCTAGGAACGGCTGTAAACTTCAATTTAAGATTGTGGAGTCATATGAACTCCAAATTGAGATTGGAAAAAAGCTATGGAAATCTTGTAATGTCTAGTTTCTAATGAAGTCATAATATTTTTAAAAATTATTCCTGGATTATTCTATATTTTGGAAATAAGTGTCTGATTTCTAAGATCTTCAAGATCTGAGGTGATCAGATCTTGGAAATTTATTTTAATGATGATATAATAAAGTAATAAAGTAATATCTATGGTTAATTTGGACAGATCTAGGATAAATTAGGGGATCTACCCTTTATAGTAGAAAAACCCTAAAAATACAAAGGGACCCACTTGATCAATGAGATTAAGTATGATCAGATATTGGGATGGATTAAATGGATGATATTATTATGGAATCCAGTTAGATCATGGATGAAATGTGACAAAATCAAGTGGATATGATTTTTTGGATCTTAATGGATTAAAAGCTCTAAAAGTAATTAAAACCCTTCATCTAAAGGAAAACACCTAAGATCTAATGGTTGGATCATATTTAAAGGTTTATAATAATCTTAATATAATTACTTTAATTTTCTTTTATTGGAAAATTATCTTTTATTGGATATAGAAGTGTAAATGTGATTTATGTTCTAAGTTAGAAAGCATGATAGTGTAATCTTTAAATTTTAGTATGATATGCCCTAAATGAGTAATTTGTTAGTAGATTTGATTATCTTAGGATCATGTTAGTGTAAATTAGGGTTTAAACATGATTTTATTATGATAGAAGATGTGTTTCATAACTTGGGATCATGTTAGTTTTATTTCACTAGCTTAAGTTACATTCATAGGAAGAATGTTAGTATATAGTTGTTAAACTTATATTTGATTTATGCTTTCAAGTTGATGATTTACTTATTGTCAAATTTTATTCAATTGTTCAGTAGTTATTAAGATATAAGGAGCATAAATCACCAAAAATGTAAACTAATGAAATATAGAGATTCATGGACAACTAAGATGAATGAATGATTTTGACTTAATAAGCGCTATAGTTAGTAGGACAATATAAGGAATGGTTTACGAATTCCTTGGCCCAAAGTAGGAAAATAATGAACATCCATGGATGACATTATGCATATCCATAGAAATTAATTAAAATCAATTAAAGAAGGGACTTAAGGTAAAGAGCTCATAGGAACCTTGTCAAAGGTTGAGCTAGTACCACTCCAGTGGACTCTGAACATTGTGATTAAAGGGGGTATAAAAGAGCCAAGTGCTTTTCCCTCACCTCCTGTTGGCGTAAAAGAGATCTAAATGCCTCCTTACATGAGGGTTGTATTAACCACTTTTTGAGCAGACTTTAACTGGTAAGTACTAGTGATCTTGAAATAAGGAGGAGTTGTCTAGTAATAGGAAGAAATAAATTATCTTCAACCAAGTAAGACACTAACTGGTTGAATAATAATAAGAACATAAAAAGATAGCAAATTATCTAATCCTAATAAAAATAGTAAGTAAGATAAGGATGATCAAACAAGATGAGATCTTGTATGATAAAAAACATTCAGGAAAAAGAAACATTAATGTAAATTAGATTGTTATATATGATATAGATAGTATTTGTATAGATGATATTAAACCCATGGATATATGATATTCAAGGAAGAAAGATTCAGATCATCCTACATAAGGATGATCAAAAGACCATGTAGTATGTACCCTTGATTAGAAAAATGACATTATACATATGATTTGACAGATATATGTTGATCGAGACTATGGCAGATTTCGAGGAGTAAGAATACCTTATTGAGGTAGGTGGAGTATTAAGAATGCCTTTACATGAAGATACATGTCTAATACATGATCTTATGTTTTGAAGTATTGACATGTATGATACCAATATATTAAGGTAAATACCTCAAATTGAAATATTATCCAACCAAATGATGAGGAAAATAAGTATTAAATGGTTAAGTTGAGAATTCAGAACAACCCTAAGTGAATAGGAAAGTAGAAAATCTTCCAGCCCTAGATAAACAAACAGATAGTCTGATATGTATAAGTATTATTTTACATACAAGCTTGGAGGCTTGTGGTTTTGTTTTAGACAGGCATAGGCCTGGGGATGCTATGCTACGAGAGTTAAGAGGGTTTGGCCACCCACTCTCTA
Organism: Warburgia ugandensis; assembly: GCA_035236585.1. Lineage (NCBI taxonomy): Eukaryota > Viridiplantae > Streptophyta > Magnoliopsida > Canellales > Canellaceae > Warburgia > Warburgia ugandensis. The sequence goes on from CP141126.1 coordinate 84,801,303, forward strand.
AAACTTGATGATATTGAATACCAAGCTTAAGAAAGGCTAAAAGTCGGGTGGGGCAATTATGGGAAGGCCAACACTGTGACAGCCATGGTCCTCCCATATGGACATGGATATTGCAATTTCCACTGAGAATGGTATAAGTGGATTATTGAACAGTTATCCGGGCACGCTGTACAGATCAGACTGCAAGCATAGTAGTCCTTGATTATTTTGCATTATGATGCATAAGAAATTAGCATAATGAAATGCCTTAAGAATAGTATGATGAAATGCCAGGTAATTATATATTACCAATATTTTTTCCAAGAAGGGAAAATCCCAGTATAGTAACTAGCTGAGATACAAATCTCCTATAATGAAAGGAGTTGATCAACTTTGTATGGAAATGATTATTGATTATTTTTACAATTTTAATAGATTTGTCCTTATATACTATGTATGTATAAAGGTGAACACAAATGACAAGGAAATAAGATGTTCCTATCAATAATAGTGGTCTATGAATGTGTTTATGATAGAATGAATTATGGGATAAGTGAATATTGAGATTTTACTGTCAATAACTTACATTCTTATCCCCTACCAAGCATAGCTTGCTAAGATATTGTAAATGTTCGAATGTTTACAATATCTCAAATACAAAGAAGGAGACTTAGGAGCTCAAGACTTGAAGAACTAGTGAAGAATAAGTAATAAGGGTATATCCCTTGAAACATTATATAGAGAGCATGTATTGTATTTAGAACTTTGTAATTTGAATTGTGTATTTGAACAAGTATTGTAAGGATACAATGAGTTGTGTACTATGAACCACTGGATGGATCGTGAAAGTTTAATAAAATCATATTCCTTCAATGGAATTTTATTTTGTACACAAATTGTACTTACGTTATGTATGAAGTGGTGACTTGGGTTTTCAAAACAAGTTTTAAAAAGAATTTCCGCTGCTTTGTTTTGCGAAAAATTTTACTGAGGGGACGCCCTTGCCTTTGAAAAATATATATTATAAAATGTGTTTCGTTAACCCGGGTCATCACATTTAGTCTCATCTTTGTTGTAGTCTATCATCTCATTGATCCATCCTTGTTTGAATAAATTCTCATTATTTTCTTATGACATGCATAAACAAGGATAGGCCATGACCTTTAAATGCTTGAAAAGTAAGGATGATTTTCAATTGCAAATTTCCTATAAATTGTCCTCTCCATCCCTCCTTTATTTTCTCCACCTTTTATCCTTATTATTCCCATTTCAAAACAAATAATAAAGTGATATATATATATATATATATGCTTACATGGAAAATTCATCCACTTCCTTAGGTGTTCCCCTCTTTTGGTTGAGTAGGTGAGGGAGTGAAAGGAATTTCTCTCATGCAGGCCCCAGTCTTTTGACATATTTTGTTTCAGAAAAGCTCATTGTATTTGTATCCAATGGATGTGATTTAAACTGCCTTAGAAGCTTCCCAACGTGCTAGATATCTTTCATGCATCATGGGACGTTTTGTCACCTTTACTTTTGATACGAACACCCCTTTTAGTACATACAAGGTTGATGTTTCACTTAAGATTTTTGACAACTCTAACTTTGATAAAAGCACCAACTTATCACTTTAAGCACCCAAACTTCATATTTTACATGTAGACCCATGATGCAGCTAGGACTCTAAACATGCACTTTCAGGATTTTATTGCCAAAAATGCCCTTTTCTCATTTGTACCCTAGACCTGCAAAATATGAAATTAATCCTAATTAGTGATGTTTAAGTTATTTCTGAGACTAAAACCTACTAAATATAGAAGTATGTGTGTAATATTTCTACACACTTCACCAAGTAATACAGATCAAATGAGAAGATTTAATTAAGTAATAAGATCACCATCATGTGACTGCCAAACAAATGTATGACCCTTCATCATGCAACCAGTACCCATAGCGTGACACATTGCATGATCAATGTCATGCAACAAGAAAATCCAAGGGACTAGACCACCCCTCTGATAATTGCAAAGGATTGCATGATTCACCATCTTGCGATCAACAATGTTAAGCAATTGCATAAATAATGGTCATGCTACACGTCAAGAGTCACATAGCTAGGTGATTTTGAAGCAAAAGATGATAAAAATCAAGTTCAACTGATCATCAAACTCAAGTCCTCTAATCTTCAACATAAGTCATCAAGATCTAGTCCATCAGATCATTTAGATCAAGCCTCTCTAATCATCAAGATCAAATCATTCGGTCATCATGAACGAGTCCCTCTAATCATCAAGATCAAGGCATCTAGCCATCAAGATTGAGTTCCTCTGGTCATTAAGATCAAGTTCATATGGCCATGAAGATCAAGTCCCATGATCAAGATCAAATTCATTAGACCATCACTCAAATTATCAAAAGCAATTCCCTCTGATGAACAAGTCATACGATCAGCCAAATCAAGTCATTTAATCATCAAGATCAAGTTCACTTGATCATCAAAATCAAGTCCATCTGAACATCAAATATTAGGTTCTTTGATCATCAAGATCAAGTTTCTTGATAAAAAAATTTCAAAAATCCATCAAGATTCTCGAGAAGTTGTTAGGTCTTCAAAAATTCCTAAAGTCAAATCCATCAAGGAACTTTCAAAATCCATCAGAAGGTTTTCATAGCACAAGAGGGTTTATAAAACCCTACTAATTAGCGAAAGAGTGACATACCTTGCCACATTACCCTGTAAGGAATCTAAAATTCAATCTTTTATAAGGGGGCGTCTTCTTTGAAGCTTATTCTAGAGCATGAGATTTTCTATATTAGTTTTCTGCCTTTTTTTCCTTCTAATATCTATTTCTCTACATAGTCATGTATAATTTATTCCTTCCTGTAGTTAGTTTACTATCTTCCTTAAATTTAGAATATGTTTTGCATATAGGGTAGGATTTAAAGTTTAATTTCTTGCTTTCCTACTTTTTAGAGTAGATTTCTTGCTTTGTGGAGTAACTCTCTAAGTATGATAAGTCTCCTCTAAAGAGGAGGGGAAGAGAGGAGCCAAGCTCCCTACTTCCTTGAGAATCTTCATGTATTAGTTATAGGATCTCCCTATTCCTATAATAGGAGGGATCTTTCTTAAATAAATCATGAGATGATCATTTGAATAGCCTATGCAAGAGGATTCTCCTACTCATATAGACATTTACTCTGGGCATGCGTTTCAGCAGGTCTCAGTAAAGTTCCTTAGTCAAATGACAAAGGCTACTTCACTCTTATAGTGAGGAAGGCCCCTATAAGGCAATATCATTCAAGTACTTTTTTTTCTTGAAATTTCAATCATCTTTAAGTAAGCATTGAAATATTTCTCACATTCTACATAGGATAAGGTGCATGAAATAGTTGAATTTACCATCATCCTTTCTTCAACCCAAGATAATCTAGCCATAGTATTTAGGAAAGACTAGTTTTTGGACCAGTGGGTTTATAGCTAACACTTTCCCATTCCATAACTAAGTTACAAACCTAATCTTTGGACATCTAAGCCCTGCAGCCTTTTTTGTAGGTGGAGGGAGAGGTTATGGCAGTCTAATTAAAAAAGAGGGAACCACTTTCAAGTTCCCGCAAAGGGATTTGATTTTTGTTTGTTCTCAAAAGGTGTTTATCATCAAATGTAATGGAAACAAAGTCTATCATCCTTGAACTTTATTCCAAAAAAAATCAAGCGAAAAGAAAATTTGTGAAAATCAAATTGCCTTTTAGTTCAAAGAAATCCATTGCATGCATCATGCTAGACCTTCCCTTAAAAGCTCTTTGCTTGTAGAGTGTTGCTTTCAAAAACCTATGAAAAGGCCTCCCTTCGGTGCCCTTCTCTTAGAAAAATAATAATTCAAGTAAATTAAATAAAGTAATAGAAAGCTCTAAATGATCAATTAGGAATTCAAGATTCACCATCATTGAAGCTCAACTTTCACTGAAACAAACTCATTAAGATAGAAACATGAAAATAAAAAATTCTTCATTAGGATACAAAGAAAAAGAGTGGGAAAAAATAATAATAAAGAGGAATTAAAATTGAAGATACTATTCTATAGAAATTATCTTGAAAAAAAAAAACTCTTTCTTCAAGGGGTAAAAACCCAATCTTCTCTTCAAGGGAGATTTATAGATTTAACTATTTCTCTATACTTTAAGAAAAGGGAGCATCCTTATGCCCAATTAGAAAACATAATGGAAACTTCATTAGGAAACCCCTCTAGGAATTCCAAGGGAGAGAATTTCTAATTAGAAATTCTATTTTGTCTTCTAAATGCAAGAAGGAGGATAAAAATAGAGTAAAAAGGGTTTCCTCTTATATGAGTGAGAATTGAACTCCTTAGAATAGAGAGTTCACTATCTCCTATGGAATTCAATTATTGTGTCCAATGTAGTTTAGAAATTAGAAAAATCATGCTTTGGAGGAACCTTTAAAATTTTCACAACACTTTTTCTAAAATTAAGACCCTAATCCTCAATCTACATGTGAAAGAAAACCTAAAATTAACTAGAGGGAATGAGAGAATAATGTGATAATGAAAGAAATCTACCTGGAATGAACTTTTCTATAATTTTTCATTCTAATTCTATGCCTTAAATGAGGTAAGGGACATCCTATTAAGAGAAATCAGAGGTGGCATAAGTGGTACTTCCAAAAAGAAGGCAATGTTAAAACATGAATTTTCTAAGTTTTGAGGCCCCAAAAATAACTTAAACATCACTAATTAGGGTTAATTTTACAATTTGCACGTCTAGGGTTTAAATGAAAATTTTATAAAGTTGACAATTTTACTCTTAAAAGAGCAAGTTTACCTTCCAAGATACATTGTGGACCCACCCATGCCAATTATGAAGATAGAGAGTTCAAACTAAAAATTGGGTGTCAAATACAAAGTTAGAGCAATAAAAAAACCCCATGCACAATTCCCATTTAAGAGAGGGTGTTTTTATCAAAAGTAGGGTGATACAACTTTCCCTACATGTGTAAGAGCTATTTACTACCTTGGAAAGCTTTTAATATAAACTCAATTCAAATATATTAGAATCACATACATTGGGAGAAGTTAGACTTCAATGAAGGCCAGACTGAGAACCCATTGGTGAAGATTTTTTTATGGGCAGCCCACCTATTTTTTAGTAAAAGCATGTTCCACCTTGCTTAATTACTATTGGCCAGAGAAATTTATGGCAGACTGAAAAACCTAGAGTGAATAAGGAAATCTTAATGAATTATAGGTCATCCACTCTAAGGCATCCCAATCTAATAGTGGAGACTAAAGAATCCCTTAGAGAAGATCTCTTTGGATAAGAGCATTCCAACCAATTCTCTACCACTAAAGCTAGGGTAATGATAATCTAAGGGCTAAGAATGAGATTTCTGTCCCCCACCTCTTTTCCTTCCCATTCCTACTTATTTTCCTAGATTTTCCTCCTTCCTTCCTATCCTCTTTCCTCCCCCAGCCTATCCTCCTTCCTATCCTCTTTCCTCCCCTAGCCTATCCTCCTTCCCATTCTCCTATATTTCCTTTCCTTGACACCTTATCCCCTTGTCACTTACATCTATATCCCATGGATTCCATGCCCCTTCTTTTTCTAATCCTCCTTGCCTTGCTTAAATCCTCACCATCCTTTCCCCCTTTCAACCTTATAATCACCACCCTCCATTCCCTACGGCTTCCACTCCAAAAAATTTACAAATAAGGATGTAGTATAAGGAGAACTATCTTTCAATTTTCCTTACGTTATAAAGTGTCATTTTTGGAGAATAAGAGGGAAGCAGATCACCCTCACCATGTTCCCAATCATTACATGTACAAGACTTGGAGTAAAGGTAATGGTTCTCAACCAAGCCCATTCCCTTTTCTTTTATTTTCATTCTTCTTTTATTTTCCCTCATCTTTTCATTACATGTACTCACTTTAAGTTGCAAGCGTCACACTAGGTTTGCACACATTTATCTTTTAGTTCCCTTTTCTTTAAGGCATTTCCATGCATCAACCTTGCATACCTTATGTGTTTTACGTGCACAATTCCACTTTATCTTGTATGCACCCTTCTTCTCCTATATTCATTTCCACGCATAGCATTGCCTTATGTTTTCTCTTGCATGCACCATGCAAGCTTTATTCTCACCATGTCCCACCATCCTAGCATGGCATCCTAAGTTACATGTATTGTCTTAGGCTCACATTCATGTAACCTCTCTTAGCTTTCCTCTTTCATTATTCTTTTTATGTTTTGTTCATACTCAATTTCCCTAGATAAGCACCCCCTCTTCTTTCTTCATTACATGTACATACATAAAATATCATTCTTTGCATTTTTACATTCATTCATCATAGCTTTACGTGCATCTTTCACTCCCTTTCACTTCCACAAGCTCCATACTTGACCATCTTAACTTTTCACCCACCATCTCCTTCCATTCCACACACACTCTTTTACAACACCCTCCCCCACCCCCAACCCCTCATCCTTTGCATTTACATGCATTCTCCTCCTTACTTCTTCTCTTTTGTTTTTGTTTTGGGATCTGGCTGTAAAAGGAGAAGGAAAGAAGCCTTGAGCCCTTCTATTGCTGTAAGGATTCTTTCCAATCCTTGATTTATGGTTGAGAGAAAACCAAATCGTTCCATAACACAACTCAAATTCTTAGCTAAGGGTGGCATGTTGAATAGTAGGACCACTTCCATGATAAAGTGACTATCTCCTTCACCATCTCCTAAGGTTGGAATTTGGTGAGTCCTAAGCCAAGGACCATTGTATACCCTTTGTTTTCCTTTTATTCTAATCCATTTCTAAGGTAGGGAGCCTTATCTATGGTTGTCCCTAACTTAAGGGTGAATGACCTCTTATCCTCTCTCCTTAAAAGCTGCCCTCTAAGAGTATCCAGCTAAGGAGATGTAAAGATTTATTTTCTCTCATCCACTCCCTCTTCTTTTATTCTTATTTTATGGGTTGTGATCTTTTAGGAAAGGTAATGGGCACTTCTTTTCTTGGCTACCCTAGCACTTCATTTGTAAGGATCATTTGAACGAATTTGACTTTTTGGATTATGGCATGTTAGGTTAAGGAGATGAAAATAGTGTGGTGCTCAAGTAGTGTAATATGGATTGAAGAAAAGCCTATAAGCTCCTATTGAGTGACACAACAAGAAGGCCCTACAGTAGAATTCAAGGATTTGATGCACTTTTACTTGGTTTCCCTTACTTTGCTTATATACTTTTTATTTGCTTATGTAACACTTCAATGTAATCATGGTGAGATCAAAAGTTGTAAATTTTTGTACACAATTCATTATTTTAAAAACATTTGTAATAACACAGGTCAAGGGTGGACCATCCTAACCTAGAAGAAGAGGTGAAATGTGCATAGACCCACCCTTGTACAAGAAGACTTATTGTAAGACCCCATTGTAAGCTTTCCTACCTTCCAATTCCTAGACTAGGGTTCGCATAAGTATTTTAAAGTCATTCCTTTCTAACCTATTGCATATTATTTATGGTTATTGCATTAAAAAACAACTACTTAACAAGAATAACTTAAGCTTGGTTATAACCCAAGGCATAGGCTATAAGGATATAATGTCCCATCTAATCTTAGTAGCATATAGGTAGTTGCACTAGATGTACTACTTTCCTTGCATAAATGGGGCACATTTATCACTTTAAGGTGTCTTATATGTCAATCGAACTATGTGGGATTGTTTAAAACATAGTAAGGGCACCTACCTCTATAATATCAAGGGTGGATTTAATCACCACACCTTAGCCCACCTAGATTAAACAACACCAACCTTTCAGCTTCGAATTAAAAATCACATAGAAGAGACCTTAGCAGCTTATGAGCTCATAGGACCCTCTTGCAAGGAGGCAGACTACTATCACTCTAGTGGCCCCTATTTGATTGATTACATTGGTATTTAAATGACTAACTCCACTAATATATTCTATGACTTAGATCACCTATGGATGACTGAGGAGGGTGTGAAGTGGTTGATTAAGATTAGTATCTAATAGGTAAGTAATAAGATAAATTTGGAAAAAAGGAGAAGCTATCTAAGATTAGAAAAAATCTAAAAGCCTCTCCTTTAAAGAAATTTAAGATAAAAAGCCTTTCAGCTTGATTACCACAAGGTTAGGGATATTTCATGTCCTTATTTGTTTATTTACTTTAACATATAGGTTGCATTATTTAGTTTAGGTCTCCCCTAAACTAGGTAGAAAAAAAGGAAAAACTCTTCCATTGTGTACAACATCTTTGTTCCATTGTATACAAATGAAAAACAACTACATTATCCACTAGTGTATGCATGATCGTTGATCAGTTACTCTTGATCTAGTACCTTTAAATACAAAGATTGAACAAATGTTAGGCAAGGCCAAAGGACTTTAGAAGATTAAGAAATCCTTTCCATAGAAATAACCAACGAGGTAGCTAAAGTAAAATCACTGAAAGATTACTTTACACCTGTCTAATTCAACTTGCTATCTCGTATAGCTTTACCTACAACTAATGCAGACCACTTTGAGTTCAAACCAAGAGTTATTCAACTCCTACCTAATTTTTATGGGTTGGACAAGGAAGACCCATACCATTATGTTAAGGAATTCTTTAACATTTGGTCAGCCATCAAGTGTTGCAATTTCTCAAATGACTCTATTAGGTTGAAGCTATTTTGATTTTCTCTTAATGAAAAACACGAAGGCATGGCTCAACTCTCTAGAAGTAGGGTTCATCACCACAAAACCAATGTACTCAGGTGCAAAAACATAAATTTCCAACAAGAGTGAGAGCATTTCTATGAATTCTAGAAACATTAGAAGGATTTGCTTCTAAACTGTTCCCACCAAGGATTTGAAAAAAGGGCGTAGGATCAGTATTTCTACAAAGGTATGATATTTCAAAACTGACGTATGATAGACTCCACTAGTGGAGGGGCTTTCATGACTGAAAGTGATGTGGAAGCCTAGAATTTCTTTGAGTTAATTGCTAAGAATTCCCAACAATGGAAATACTCTACCCATATGGACAGATATTCACAATTGCAAAAGAAAGGTAGATTATCTGAAGTAGGGATTTAGGGTTCATGATGAACAGATCTCCTATGCAACCTTAGTTTGAGGTTTGCTCAATCTATTCCAGTCCAAATTACTTTGATCCTTTATGTCCATCTAGCTCTCATTTTCCTAAATTCTTTTCAGAGTAAGCGAATGCATATCACAATCTTAGTAATAACATTCCATATTCTAAGACCTACAATGTCGGATAGCCTAGGCATCCAAATTTATCATGCTCAAAGAATACCTGTCAAGGGGGTCCATCAGAAAATCCCCCTCAACAACCTTTTTCCAGAAATAACATGCCCAAGCAATAGCAACCTCCTCAATAGTTTTGTCCATAACAAAGGAAACAATCACTGGAGGAGACATTGAACATATTCATGCAAGGGACTATACAATTTCAAAATGATACCAAGCAATTCCTAAATGATACTAAGCATTGCAGACCAACTCATAGGGTATTACTAAGTTGAAATAACTGATGGGTCAATTGTCTATTTCTCCACAAGAGAAAAAGAAAGAAAAGTTCCTTAATCAATCAGTGTCAAACCTAATGGTCATTATGAGGTTGGTTTGTCATCGTTAGATCAGGCCAATTCTATCACAAACCTTAGGAGTGGAAAACAAGTAGATAACTAGGTAGGCCATACTAGGATGACCCCATAGACTTAGGAACAAGAGAAGCCCACCCAATCTTAGAAAGGAAAATAAAAAGTTCAACCACCTCCCTCTTCATTTGAATCTCTTCCTAAAGCCTCATATGGTCTAAAGGCTCCCTTTCCTCATACACTTCTTATAGCAAAGAAGGAGAACAATTACAATTAGATAATGGACATTTTTAAATAAGTAAATATCAACATTCTATTACTTAGTGCAATCAAAAAGTTCCATCCTTATGCTAAATTTCTGAAGGACTTGTGCACAAAAGCATAAGCTTAATGCTGCAAGAAAAGGCCTTCCACACCAGGCAAGTCAATTCAATAATAAACCCCTCCTAAGTACAAAGATCCCATATGTCATACAATCTCATATGTTATTGGGGAACACAGATTTGATAAGGCAATCCTAGATTTAGGGGCTAGTGTTAACATGTTGATGTATTCATTCTATGACCAACTAGGTTTAGGTGAGTTAAAACCTATTCTACACATTACAACTAGTGGATCGATCTGTTAAAATTCCTAGTGACATAAGATGTCTTGATGCAGGTAGATCATTTTTTTTTACAATGGACTTTATGTCCAAGACATAGAGAATGTATTAAATCCAGATAATAAAATTCCAATCATCTTGGGCCGACCATTCCTGGCCACATCTAATGTCAAAAAAAACTATTGGAGCGGTGTTGTGAAACTATCTTTAAGCAACATGAGATTAGAGTTTAATATTTTCAATGAAGCAAAACAGATAGACTCTGTTAAATCATTAGCCGTAAATGTTATAGAAAGTCTAGTTCATGATACTTTCCAATGTCCCTCAGATTCTGATATGCTTTTGGATCCAGCTGGTCCCATAGAGGAAGTGGACCCATTACAAGTTGTAGCGATAGTGGACACTCTCAAATGGAGACAAAAAGTAGAGCCCCTTAACTCCGCCTTCCACGGCTCAGGTGAATTCACTTGAGAAAACACACACACTAGACCTATAACCATTGCTAGAAAGTATAAAGCGTGAATTTTTAGGTCCCTCTAAAACCCTGCCAATAATCATTGCCAATGATCTCAATCAAGAATAAGAGAGTAAGCTGCTTAATGTACTTTAGAGACATAAGACTACAATAGGGTCATCCATCTAAGGAATCACAACGGCAGCTAAACACTAATGTGAAGGAGGTCATTAAGGTAGAGGTACTTAAGCTATTAGATGTTGGTATCATCTACCAATTCATAATAGTTCTTAGGTCAGTCTAGTTCAAGTTGTCCCTAAAAAATCTAGAGTTACGATAGTTAGAAATGATGACAATAAGTTAGTCCCCACTCGCATGACCACTAAGTGAAGAGTTCGTACCAACTACCATAAGCTGAACTGGGTCACAACAAAAGACCACTTTTTTCTTTCTATCATAGACCAAATGCCCAAAAGTATTGAAGGATCAAGATAAGACTACCTTCACTTGTCCCTTCAGAACCTTCACCCATAGACGCATGCCTTTTAGGCTATGCAATGCACCGATGACTTTACAATTGTGAATGATGAGTATCTTGTCATATATGATAGAAGGTTCCTTGAGGTGTTTATGGATGAGATTTTAGTATTTTGATATAATTATGAGCACTTGGCCCACCTAGCTCGAATGTTAGGGAGGTGCATATTGAACTGGGAAAAATGTCTTTCCATGGTGAAAAGTGACATGTTACTAAGGAATATAATTTCACAACATGATATACAAGTTGACAGGACAAAGTGGGCCTCATCTATAATCCTCCTCCTCATAGAATAGTACAGGAGATTCTCTCATTCCTAGGCCACACTAGATTTTATCATCGCTTTAACAAAGATTTTAGCAAAATTTATATACCCCTATACAATCTGCTAACAAATGAGGCAATTTTTAACTTTGATGAAAACTACATGACAGCCAATGAATGTTTAAAGGCCAAACTCGCTCCCGCACCTATCATATGACTGTCAAATAGGAGCACACCATTCAAGATCATATGTGATGCTTATGACTATGTGATCGATGCAGTTTTGGGTAGCGAATTGCTAAACTACCCCATGTGATTATTATTCTAGTAAGACACTCAAAGACACCCAACTCAACTACTCCATTATGGAGAAAGAGTTCTTAGCTGTGGTCTTTGCCGTGGGCAAGGTTAGATCCTACCTCATATGGTCTAAGGTGATTATCTATTTAGATCACGCAACATTGAAGTACCTTCTTACTAAGAAGGACGCTAAACCACAACTATTCTGATGAATTCTTCTACTTCAAGAGTTCAATATAGAAATTCAAGACAAGAAGTGTTCTAAATTTGTAGAAGTAGATCACCTATCTAGGCTGATAGTTGAGTCTTCTAGAGAACCTGTGCCCATTAAAGAAACTTTCAGTAACGTTTGTAGGCTTCCCAGTTACCTTGGTAAGCTGACAAAGTCAATTATCTTGTGACTGATAAATTGCTAGCACATTGGTGAAAACATGATATATCTAATTTTTTAACCATGGTTAAGTGCTTTATATGGGACAATCCATACTTATTCAAGTACTATCCCTATCAAATTATAAGAAGATGTATCCCTAATAATCAATATAAGTGCAAAGAAGACAGCATCAAAGATTTTGTAGTGTGGATCTTACTGGCCCACAATTTTCAATGATTCTCACATGTACTATAAAACATATGATCACTGCCATAAGTTAGGGAATATTGGTAAAAGGGACATGATGCTACTAAACCCACTCTTGATTGCCAAAAATTTTTACATTTGGAGCACTAATCTGTGTTCTTTCCCCAGCCCTTTTGGAAAAAAATACATCCTAATGGTACTGGACTACGTGTCCAAATAGGTAAAGGTAGTAGGTAGTAGCATGTATCATTAATCATCCACAATGTGGTGGTCCAGTCTTTAAGAGATGATATCTTTTCATGCTTTGGCACTTTATAGACTATTATTAGTGATGGAGGTAAAAAAATTTTGCAATCAGGTATATGAGGCTCTAATGAAGAAATATGGAGTCACCCACAAAGTGGTAATGCCCTACCATCCTGAAACGAGTGGGCAAGTTGAGGTATCTAATAAGAAAATAAAGTACATATTGAAAAAGATTGGTGACTTCAATAGGAAGACTAATTGATGTGCATTGGTCCTATAGAATAGTGTACAAAACCCCTATTAGTTTGTTCCCATATTGTCTAGTTTTTGGAAAAGCATATCATCTACTTGTTGAGCTAGAACATAAGGCATATCGGGCAAACAATCAACTCAACTTTGACCATGACAACGCTGGCACACACAGAAAGTTACAACTATAGAAGGTGGAATAAATTAGGAGAGATGCATATGATAGTGGGAAAAGATGCAAGGATCATATGAAAATGGTTCATGACAAAACCATACTGTGCAAAACATTTGCACCATGACAGAAGGTCCATCTTTACAGTTCTCGTATATATCTCTTTCAAAGAAATTTATGCTCTTGATTAACTAACCCATATATTGTCAAAATTGTCTATCCTCAATGGGCCATTAGATTGGAAAAGATGGAGAACTTTCCAAAGTAAATGGCCAGCAATTGAAACCTCATTTTGAAGTGAGAAACCCTAATGAGAAGGAGGAACTCCCCTTGGAAAAGCCTACATATCAGGACTATATCCACATCAGGTCATTTGTATCATAGTAAAGATGTAGTTGTAGTTTGAATTTTGAATTTTTCTTTTTTGTGGCCACATTCATAGATCAATGCACCATCTCTGGGGTGCAGATACTCTCATTCTAACCCTTCTCTCCTTACTTAATTTTTCATTTGACCATGATTTTATTTCAAAACATTAGAAATATCATTTAACTTAAGTATGGGGTAGGGTCCTTTGGATTGATGTTCCCACCATCTTTTTAGTTATTTTTTTAATTTTTTCCTTTATTTTGAAAAGTTCCTTTACAAGGATGCAATTTGAATTATTTGAATATTTAGTATACTTTTGAACTTCAGTATATTCATAGATTTGTATACAACTAGTTCATTATTTTATCCTTTTTCTAATATTTATCATGAAAATTAACTTAAAGATCTTGAAGAAGATTTGTAAAGAGTATAACACATGAGTTTAGAACCAATCTTTCTTTGAGAGAGTTATAAAAAAAAATTCAAAATTTTCTTTAGTGGATGCAAACTCTTAGTTGGTCTCATTATTCTTATCTTGGTTAACTATTAGGAAAATATACAAAAGACTCCACTATTTACATCTTGTGTTTATGGTCAATTTAAGTCATATGAAACCTAGGAATAATAGAGGCTATCTTTAGTAAACCCTAAGCCTTTAGCTTTTCCAAAGTTATTAATTTTTGGCTAAAGAAACTCCTTGAGCCTTTTGTAGTAGGCCTTTTCCATGTGAACCCATTGACTGATCCCTGTATTAACCCCTATAATATATTCATTACCTAGTGGTTTTGAAACTATGTAGAGATAGATAGAAAAATATCTTAAGAAGAGTATGAACAATATAGTTTAAGAAATGGACATAAAGGAGAAAATTTCAAATAAAGGGTCGGGGAACAAAAAGTAAATTCAAGGAAAAAGAGAAAACAAAAGCCAATGAAAAAGGAAATGTTTACTCTTACCTGTAGAACACCTTTACGTATCTTTCAAAACATTTTTGTGTGCCCTTACACCCATTCTTTAATAACCTTGCCCCAAGCTTATTCTTTTGCCCTAATAGAAGATCTAACTTGATCTCAGAAAAATTATGGCTTAGCTATGGTAGTGGATGAGTAAGCATTATGGTAGAATGTGAAACATTCTTAAATAGACAATATCCTTTCCTGAGACCATACCATATTCTTTCTAAGTTATCAATATTTGGCATGAAATATGTGATATTTTGGCATTAATGAACATAATTGTGCTCACATAAATGAGAGAATTAACCTTTTTTAGGTGATTTTTTCTAAGTTTCAAGAATATTCAGTGAGATTTAAAGTCAAAACATACTTTTGGATGATAATTTAGGTTATAATTTACTTGAAAACTAATAAATTATATATAAATTGTCTATACTCACATAGTCACATTTTGAGGCCTAATGAAATATCTTTGGCATATGGATAGCATTTTAAATTGTTGATCATTTATATTGGCATGTTGAAGTTTGGAGTTTAATGAATGATAAGTACAGGAAAATTCTCTAAGATACATGAAGGACTTTCATAAGAATTTTGAAATTATTTACGGGTAGCATTTCTGAAAGCTCTTATGAGACTACAACTCGTCCACTAGGGGTTTTAAGGCTTTCTACATACACTAAATGAATATGACAACACCTTCTAAAGTAGATAGCATTTATTGTTTTTAGATTTTGTATTTTATAGTTTTTCTCAAGGACTAGCAAAATTCTACAAGTACTTGATATCTATAGAAATATTGCAAAAAATAATCTATATTCAGCAGATTTTAGCCCAGAAATAACATAAACATCACTAATTATGGTTAATTCTACATTTTGTAGGTCCAAGGTACAAATTTAAAAAATATACAAATTTGACAATGTTACCACTAAAAGAGCAAGTCTACCTTCCAAGCAACATTGTAAACCCACACATGCTAATTATGAAGGTCAAGGATGCACAATTCTCATTCAAGAGAGGGTGTTTTTATCAAAAATAGGGTAACGAAACTTCTTGCGCAAGCATAAGAGCTATTCACGACCTTAGGAATCTTCAAAGAGGAGCTTAGTTCATATACATTGGATTCACATACATTAGGAGCTATCTGATATAAGATACGTCAAAAGATCTGACCCGCATAAGACTTCTTTCTTACACTCTCTCTCCTACTCAACCAAAGAAAGGGATCATTGAAGGGAGTGCATGAAATTTCCATGCAATGCTGGCATTTTTCACTTGGTTTCACCTTCTCCTAAGGCAGTCCTAAGCCAAGGACCAATGTCTCCCCTTTGCTTTTCTTTTATTCTAGTTTATTCTTAGGGTTGGAAGGCTTCTATATTGCTTATCCTAACTTAAGGATTAATGACCTCTTATCCTCTCTTGTCTCTTTCCTTAAAAGCTATCCTCTAAGAGTATCTAGCTAAAGAGATGAAAAAATGTATTTACTCTCTTCCACTCCATCTTATTTTATTCTTCTTTTATGGGTGGTGATCTTTTAAGATTTTAAGAAAAGTGCCAAGTGCCTCTTTTATTGGCCACCATAGCACTTCATTCCTAAGGATCATTTGAAAGGATTTCAACTTTTGAGTATGGCATTTCATTTTACGGAGATGAGAAAAGTTTGATGGTAAAGAGTGTAATATGGGTTGAAGTGACACAACGAGAGGGCCCTAAGATGGAATCCAAGCCTAGAGTTGTAGCACTTTTACTTGCTTTCCTTTACTTTACTTTACTTTACTTTACTTATATACTTTTTTTTGTTTATGTAACACTTCAACATAATCGTTCAATTAATAAAATTGTCTTTTAATTATTAGATAGTTTATTTTTTTAGTTAGTTAGTTATTGCTTTATTTCCTTAGTTATTGTTTGATTTCTTTCCTTTATTTACTTATTTCTTTCATTGCTTTATGTCTTAGATTCCTTATGTTCCTTATTATTTTCTTTAGTTTGAATCTTTACTTTCCTTGGATTGGCTAGGTTAAAGTAGAAACAATCTAAGTTTAAATTAACACTCCTTAAAAGAGTCTTCTTAGGATCGGCCTATACTTGACAGTCCATATTCCAATAGAACCATGCACTTGTAATAAATATTAATTCACATCACAGGGTTTATGATGGAAAATTCTAGATGGCTTAACTTTGGCAATTGTAAAATGGCCTTGCATAGACACAATGCAAAGGCTTTTTGATTTACAAATGTAAACTTTTTGTCATTTGAATTGACAATCGTAAAAGTCAAGGTTAGCTATTTCTAGAAACATTTGAAAGAAAGCAATTGATGTTTCTATTATTTGAATGAGCATCAATTTTGTTCTTCATTATGAGAAGAACTTGTGCTAGTCAACGAAGAGGAAAACATGATAAAAAGTTTGCCTTTGTAGTTCACTACATATTAGATTTGTTCATATTCCCATAATTATTAATTATGTATTCTAACATGAAATTGTAAAATTGCAAAAATTGAGACATGAGGTCATTAGCATTCCCCATGACTAAGTATGCCATAACCCCTATACTTATAAATTTATTATTAATTAGTTACTACATGTTTAGTTGCTCAATTTATCATATTTGTCCTTTTCAATGAAAAGAGGTTGTGCAAGTCGGCACACAAGAAGACATGCCACAAGTATTACCTTGACAAGTCACTATATGTCAATATATATTACATATATTACACTTGATCATATTCCCATAACATTTGATCATATATTACACTTGAACTATGTCTTTTAACAAGAAAAAGTAAATTGTGGAGACTGAGACAAGAGGGTCATCAACATTGCAAACAAATGAGAATAGCAGAAGCCCTACAACTGTAAATTTGATAGTAACTAGTTACTACATGCTTTGTTACTTATTATAAATTTTCATTCAACTTTTTAAAATATAGATACTATTGGGGCAGAGGATGACTATCTTGTGAGGAGGGGGAGGGGCCTAATAAGTTTAGAGGGTCAACGACCAAGGTTGAAGGTTATCCTATCATAAAGATTAATGGAGGGTATGGATTTAATGATAAGTTTTTTATATTATATATTAACTACTAGCATTTAATGTATTTGATTCTAAGTTTTTTATCTCAATATGTTAATAGTAAATTTTTATTATCTATAGATGCTTGCTTATCAATCCTATGTTATAGTATTCAGTACTTTGATATTAATCATATTTTGATTTGAGATATCATTGTGACTTCAATAAGAAGCAAGTGCCCAAAGTATCGAGATAGGCCAAGGTCCTGGGACAACTAGTGCTAGGGGATTGTAGAGGTTTGGCCACCTAGTCTCCAACCACCTAAGTGTGGCATGATCCCCTACCCCATAGAGGGGGCATATTCTTGGATGGCTTGGTTTGCAATTGGCAACTCACATCACCCTTTCGAGACTGGTCTAAACTCCATGAGGATGCCATCAAAGTCTTTACAGGATATCCAACAACAAAAAATGCAATGATCTTGTCATAAGCATGACATGTCCCAAATTTATTATATTAGAGCTAATATTATGTATGGTCCAGTGATTTTACCATATGAGTTTATGGTGTGATTGAGATCCATATGAGTTATGGATAAGAAGTATTTGGAATAATTTGACCATGGTATTTATGAGTACAAATACTTTTGATTTTATATATTGATGTGATGATGTAAGATATTTATATATTGATTTGTTCATATGCTAATGATATGATTGGTTATATGATGTTAAGATGATATTTTCATATCTCTTGTACAGTCATGACTGCATGCAACATAAGAATGACTTGGGTAAGGAGTCATAGTTTTATTAGACTAATATAATTATTTCAAATCATATGTATGCTGGTTGTTGTGTTTTAAGATGTTCATGTTTATCTATTTAGTATTTATAGAAATACTCAAACTATGGTTTTTACAAATCCTCGAGTGAAATCCAAGGTTGGGGTGTGAGCTTGCATTTTTTAGATGTGGATTTGGAGAAAGTGATAATATGTCTCACTTTTATTTTCTTTTTTAATTACAAGCTCTTATTCATTCAAGACTCAAGGTGAATTCTAGCCCATTTGTGGTAGATAATTATGTTTAAGCTATGGTACATAGGATTGTGACAGACTGACCTTGGGTTATGTGTACATCATTTACATTTATGAGCATGGGGTTAAGACATGAGCCAAGTTCTACCCATGACTTTTACATGTGATTTATATATTTGGTGCTAGATGTTTTGCATAGACATTGATTATTCTCATTATTTTTATTTTTTTTAAAATTACTCATGTTTTCATTCATTGATTTCATATTTATAGTGTCTAAAAACCCAAGTCCCTATAGTTAGTATCAGTGCCCAAGTTACACTCTCACAACCATGTACTAGTCCAAAAACCATGAGTAAGAGTCTTAGGTCCCAGTGTAAGTATTTAGATAAAGTACTTGCATAGGATTGTTCAAATGTGGCAATAGATGCATCCTAAAAGACAAGGTAGAGGTAATCAAGAACCTCAGGGAGCTCCCTAGCCTGCAGCACAGCAAGGTAATAAGGTGGAGATGTATTGCAGTTATTTTTACAATAGTTGGGGCAGTATATGCAAAATCATCCCTAGGGAGCACTAGTTGGAGAGGCAACAGCAGCACAAAAAGCAACCAAAACTGAGAATATGTTAGACAAGTTCAAGAAGATGGCTTTGGCCTTCTCGGGTAAGGATGAGACAGATGCAGCAGAGATTTGGATCTTCAAAGTTGAAAAGGTCTTCAAGGGTATGGAGGTCTCATAAGATACAAAGGTAATCATAGCCACCTTTGTTATGACTGGAGATGCAACTTTCTAGTAAAAGACAGTGGAGAGGACTCACTTGGAAGACATGGAGTTGATACCTTGGGATGACTTCAAGAATGTATTTTTTGCTAAGTATTTTCCTCCACACATGAAGAGGAGGAAGGAGAAGAATTTCCTTAAGCTACAACAAGGTAATATGACTGTCACTCAGTATGAGAATAGATTCACCAAACTCCCTAGATTTTCTCTAAGTGTGTGCACCAAAGATAAGAAGGATACCAAGATGTTTGTTGATGGGTTGACCACTGAGCTGAGGAGTAAGGTACATGGAGTTCAACCATCCACTCTATTGAGATGGCATCCATCTTTAAGTAGGACTACAAGAGGGCATCAAATGAGAGGAAAGATAAGGGGAAAGAGGGTGGATTCAATCAACAAATTCAACAAAGGGAAGAGGCCCATGAAATCTTCAGGGTCTCATCCATCACAAAAGTACCCATTCTTCCAAAAGAGTATAGATTCAAGCCTCAACCATGCCCACGATGCAAGAATCATCACCCAAGTCGACACTACCCAGAAACTACATTCAAGTGCTTCATCTATAAGGATGCAAAACACATGGGCCTTAACTGCTTGAAGAATAAGAAGGAGGGAGATAAGAAGATGGAGTATCTCCTTAAGAGCCAATGCCAAGCTTTTTCCATCACTAATGGAAAACTAGGGCATCAAATGCAATTGCGAAAGATATGATGCTGATGCACAACAACTTATAAAGGTTTGATTCAATCCTGGTTATATACATTCTTTCATATTGAACACTTGCTACGCATATAAAGTGCCTAGTTTAGAACTTAGGGGTGTCTATAAGTACTGACACCAGTGGAAAAATCCATGTATCCCCATTAGTTTAATTTCCATTGTACCCATCATCATAGAGAACCTACCATTATATGATGATTTAGTCTTGCTAAACATGGACTAACTACAATGTCACTCTTTGCATCGATTGGTTAACACTTAATAATGCCATGATAGACTATCAAAGCAAGAGATGTACTTAGCATACCATGAGAACCATTGATCACATTTTTTAGGGTAGTAGAATCCCTCAAGAGCAGATTTGATCTTTGCATCCAGAGCAACTAAGCACATCATCAAAGGATGCTTTGCCTTCTTGGCCAAGGTGGAAGTTGTTGAGTCTAAGAAGCCTAAGTTGGAGCAAATGGGGGTGGTTTAGGAGTTTCTTGATGTTTTCCCAAACAAGTCGCCAAGAGTGCCACCACAACGAGACATCGACTTCACCATTGATTTGGTACTAGGTTAACCCTGATCTCTAAAATGTCACCTAGGATAGCTTCATCTGAGTTGAGAAAACTAAAGGTATAGTTACAAGAGCTAGAGGAAGGATGGGTCACTATGGTTGTTTGTTGACTATAGGATACTCAATCGGATCACTATCAAGAACATATATCCATTACTCTATATAGATTATCCTTTTGTCCAACTCTAGTCAACTATGGTATTCTCTAAGATTAATATGCCATCCAACTACCATCAGCACCAAGTTGGAGAGGAGGCTATCCAAAATATAACATTCCACACCAGGTACAGCACTATGAGTCTCAAGTCATGCCATTTGGGTTTACTAATGCCCCTGCTGCCATCATGGATTTGATGAATAGGGTGTTTAGGATCGTCCTAGACAAGTTCATCATTGTATTTGTGGATGACATCATGATATATTCAGAGAGCTATGTGGCACACAAAGAGCACTTGTGGATCATATTGGGCACACTTGGAGAGCATCAGCTTTATGCCAAGTTTGACGAGTGCAATTTTTGGATTAGAGGAAGTTAACTTCCTAGGCCATATTATCTCTAAGGATGGTGTTACTATGGACCCAACAAAGGTAGAGAGAGTAGAAAAATTGGAAGTAGTGAAGATAGTATCTGAGATATAGAGATTGTTTAAGAATTGCAGGATACTACAAATTTATAAAGGGTTTCCCAAGGATTGCCTTGCCTTTGACCAAGATGACTTGGAAGGATGTCAGATTTATCTAGGATGGTGCTTATGAGGAGAGCTTCCAAGAATTGAGGTAGAGGCTAACCATCACTCTCTTGCTTATGCTTCCAACTAGCAATGGAGGATTTGTAGTATACAATGATGATTCAAGTAGAGAGATAGGATGCATAGTATTGCAATATGGGAAGGTAATTGTATATGCTTTGAGACAACTGAAGAAGCATGAGGTGAATTATCTGACCCATGATTTAGAGCTAGTAGTTGGGGTGTTTTCCCCAAAGATCTAAAGATGTTATCTCTATAGCAAGAGTTTAATGTGTTTATTGATCATAAGAGCCGCAAGTTTTTCTAACAGTAGGATCTGAATATGAGGCAGAAGAGGCGGATGAAGCACTTGAAGGATTATGACTTTACCATTTAGTATCATCTAAGGAAGGCCAATGTTGTGGTTGATGCATTGAGTTAGAAGACTCAAGGCATGTGTGTCATTATGTTATTTAGTAGATGGAAACTACTCTAAGAGGTGACTAGTTGTAGACCAAAGATTCAGCAAGACATAGTCTTTATGGCTAACCCATCCATGAGATCCATAGTGATGGAGTGAGTCCTTTAGGTATAGAAGGACGATATTGAGATGCAAGCACTTATAGAGAGAGCAGGGTTCATGACAAAGACAAATGGAAGTGTGAGATTCTAGGGGAGAATAGTGGTACCATTAAATATGACAAAGACTTGAGATGCTTAGAGAGGTGCACCAGTCATAGTACACTATTCATCCATGTGGGACAAAGATGTATCAAGGCCTAGAAAGGCAATTTTAGTGGAATAGCATGAAGACAGATGTGGGGGAATTTGTTGGTATATGCCTAACTTGTTAGAAACTTAAGACTAAGCATCAAAGGCATGTAGGACTACTATAGCCTCTTGTGCTTCCTGAGTGGAAATGGGATCATGTAACTATGGACTTCATAATGGCACTACCCCAGATAGGGAGTGGGTGTGACATGATTTGGACTTCATAATGTGATTATTGACCATTTGAGGAAATCAACACACTTCCTCCCATCAAATAGAATTGGCTAACTGATAACCTATCTCAACTTTATGTCAAGGAGATCATGAGTCTGCATGGAGTGCCACCGATGGTAACTTCAAATAGAGACAGTCGGTTTACCTCCCAGTTTTGGAAGAGTGTTCAGAAGTCCTTGGAATCAACATTGAGGCTTAGCACTACCTTTCATCCATAGACTGATGGGCAGTTCTAGCGGACAATCAAGCTTTTACAGTACATGTTGTGAGCTTATGCAATTGATTGGAGAAGCAGTTGGGATGAGAGTACTCAAATTGAGTTTGCCTACAATAATAGCTTCCACTTGAGTATAGGCATGGCACCTTATGATGCATTGCATGGAAAACCTTGCAGATCACCAACTTGCTTGAATGAGATTGGTGAGAAGTATATTATTATGTCTAAGTTGGTGGAATAGTGAGCAAGGAAGGTGACAGTAATCAAGCAAAGATTATTGGTTGCTCAGAGTAGGCAAAAGAGTTACGTCAATAGGAGATGCTAAGACTTAGAGTTTAAGGACGGAGCCCACATATTCCTCAAAATATCATGACCACCAGTGTGATGAGATTTGGTATGAAGGGGAATTTGAGCCATAGATACATCAGCCCCTTCAAGATTCTAGATCAAATTGATACAATAACATATAGATTAGCATTACCTCCGCAATTAGCTAAAGTTCATAAGGTCTTTCATGTCTCAATGATACGACAGTATGTTCCACATTCTTCTCACATTTTAGAGTAGGTACAAAAGGAGATACAACTGGATATAACCCTTGAGACTATGCATGTTCATAGCATGATAGAAAGAGTGGTTGAATGAGGAACAAGGAGATTAAGCTACTCAGAATCTTGTGGCAAAATTGAAGAAAGAGACTTGGGAGTTAGAGTCCAACATGATGACTAAATATTAGATTTATTTGAGGATTAGTGAATAAGAAATTTTAAGGCCAAAATTCTTTGAAGGGGGTAACCAATGTAACATCCTCAATTTCTAAGATCCAAGGGTCCAAAATGAATAGTCTTAGATTTTAAGAATCTGATCCTAAAACCTACATCAATGGATAGGACACAAAAAAATGAATCCAATGGCTATAAGATCATCAAAATCCAATGTCTAGATAGAAAGTTATGACCAAAACAAGTTTCAAAATTGATAATGACAAACCTTTTTTATTGGAACCGTGAATTTCGATAATGGTGAGAAGTGGGCTCCATTTGGACATCAATTCAACTTAAAAATAAGATGGAAATGACATTTAAAAAAAAAACCCTAAAAGGAATCCTAGGAGGGTTAGAATAGTTTCCTAAAGGAAGTTACTTAGATCATTAGAAATTTGGAAAAGGAATTACATTTAGATTAAACTACTATGGAAACTTAAGAAAATAAAAAGAATTAATAAAGATCAATTAGAAATTATTAGAACAAAACCTAGAGCTCTTACCTAGCTCAAATAGGAGACCTTGAAGAAGCTCTTAGAATAAGAGAAACAAGTGAAGATTAAAGGAAGGAAAAATGCAAGATGGTCTTGCATGAAACCTGAGGGAGAGAGAGAGGGAGAAAGGGACAGAAGGAAGAATGAAGAATGGAGTAAAAAGAAAGAATAAAGAAAACAAGGAGGAAATGTTGATCTTATGGTAGGTAGATCTTGTCATTCACCCTCATTTTCAAAAGGTGAAACACTTCTTTTCTCTATGCTTTTTTTCTGTGAAAAATTATGATTTTCTTGTTATTAAATTATGTGTTATTCATCCTATATATTATGATATCTAGTATGAACCATGATCTATCTTTTTCTTTGATTATATCATGCATTTAGACTTGTTATTACTAAGAATTATTGCACGAAAATAGAGAAGTGACATTGATAGTTAACTTGTTTATCTATGTTTTGAATTGATGATTATGCATGAAATTTTTGCATGTTATATTGAATATTAATGTCTATTGTCTCTCCTAGTGGTTTTATGAAAAAATTATAGGGAATGGGTGGATTTTCATCACCTAAAAATCATGTAATCTAAGGAAACTGATGGACGGTTTGGATCGCAACTCACGCTCAATCAACAACATGATCTTGACGAGATAAACCATGGGAGCTTCTAATCTCAATCATCACAAGGTGTGGTCACAGCGTTCAAAACACCCTTTGATTAAGGGAGTGGATGGTGCACCTAAATCGATCCCAATTGCCCACTGATTCTACAGTTAGGTCAGACCATGACCAATCAGATATGGAGGATCTGATTATGGTGTGGTTGAATGATGACTTGTTTAATATATATGACTATGTCACCTATAAATCATGCTTGTAGATCATTAGAAATTATTATTTAAGTCTAGGATTTACAAGATCTAAAAATTATTTGTTAAGATAGTATGCATGAGCAATCAATCAATGATTTGATTTTGGATTGATTAGTCATAGATATCATTGTTTGATCAGCCCAAGATGGGAACAATGACTGGTGCAAACATCTAGGTAGGATGGATTGAGTGGATTGTGCCATCTATGATCCAAATTGTCCAATCTATGGCCAGTGCAATCTTAGATAACCGGTCAGTCAATTGAAGGCATGATCATGGTCAAATCACCTAATCCATTGGCTACTATACAATTTATTAAGTATTATAAATGACCCATGATTCAATTTCTAGAAGTTAATGACGAATCCAGGGTATTTCAAATACTTAAGATCAACCATCAAGTTATAATGATCTAAAGTGATCAAATACAAAATCTAGTGGTTGGATCATAATTGATCTATGATTAGATTAGATGAACAGATATTAGATCAACCATGTGATATACAAGAAATATGTTTGAGAGATATAATTTGGGGATGATCACTGATCACATCAAAAAATGATCCTGACTATTGGATCTTGTGTCACATAGAAAGAACTAAATTCTTGGGATTTGACTGGAAGATTGAGGTTAGAATTTGATGAGAACTTGAATAAGGACTTATAAAGCTCAGATGTTTGATTATGACTTGAAACATGAAAAGATCAATTGTAGAAGTTACAGTTTAACCTAAATTAAGATTAGATTCAAAACCAATGTCTCGATCAAGATTGCCTAACAATAAAATATGTTAATTTGACAAAATATTGAACATCAATAAGGATCTATTTCTGTTGTAATACTACTTTGAGATGTTTTAAACATGAAAACCTAATTTGGTTATTATTTATGAATCAAATGATGAGTATCTTCTAATAGATTGATATGTGATAATATTAACTACTTTGATATTATTTATATTTTGATTTGAGATTTCATTGTGATTTCAATGGGGGGACAAGTGCCTTGAGTATTGAGATAGGTCAAGGGCTTAAGATAGCTAGTGCTAGAGGGTTGTACAAGTTTGACCACCCAACCTCCAACCACCTGAGAGTCGCATGATATCCACCACCCATAAAGAGGGCATATTCTCAAATGGCAATTGATATGCATTTAGCTACTCATGTCACCCTTTCAAGACTGGTAGTAGGCTCCATGAGGATGCAACCAAAGTCTTTCCAGGATATCGAAAAGCACATGTGCAGTGATCTGGTCGTGAGCATAGCATATCCCATATTTATGATATTACAGTCAATATTATGTATGGACCCGATATATGGTCTGGTGATTTCACCATACGAGTTTATAGTGTGATTGAGATCCATATGAGTAATGGATGAGATGTATTTGGTATGATATTACCATAGAATTTATAAGTATATATACTTTTGACTTGATATATCGATGTGATGATGTGAGATATTGATATACTGATTTGTTCAATTTGTTCATATGCTAATGATATGATCGGTTATATGATATTAAGATAATATTATTATATATCTTGTACGTGCATGATTGCATGCAGCATGAGAATGACTCGGGTAAGGGATCACAGTTTTATTGAACTATTATAATAATTTCAAATCGTACGTATGATGGTTGCAACATTTTGTTCCATTCAAGTTTATCTACTAGGTATTTGTATAAAGATTCATCCTATGATATTTTACATATCCTTGAGGGAAAACCAAGGTCAAGGAGTGATCCAGCATTTTTTAGATAGGATTTGGAGAAAGTGAGAAGATGTCTCACTTAGTTTTTCCTTTTTAATTTTAGACTCTTATTCATTTAGGACTCATGGTGCATTGTAGCCCATTTGTGGAAAATAATTATGTTTATGGTACATGGGATTGTGGCAAACTGACCTTTGTTATGTTTCATCATTTATGATTATGTGCATGGGGTCTAGACATGGGCTAGGTTTTAATTATGACTTTTACATCTGATTTATATATTTGGTGCTCGACATTTTGCATGGACATTGATTATTCTTATTTTTGTTATTTTTAAAAAAAAATTACTCATGTTTTCATCTGATGTCTTTAATGGGATCGATCCCAATCTATGATTTTTGAACTTGTGGAATATTTTCATATTCATAATGTTTAATAACCCAGGTCACCACAAAAGTATAAGGGCATGGATTTATAATTTTGCATGCACACAGACAACATAAGGGCACCCTTGTGCATCTCCAAAATAAGGACACTACAAGGCATCCACCTCATTAAGGAAACTTGGCATCATTTCTATATAGAAGAACACTAATTTTAAATTCACACTCCACTTTAGGTATAAAAGGGGCCTTCCTTTTTCCATCTCATCTTTAGATGCCTCACAAGATTTCTCCTTGTTTTGATTGTTTTCCTAGACTCCAGATTCTCTTTTACTATTCTTAAGTGTTGAGAATTGGAGCTACCTCTGGCAGAAGAAGAAGAAAGCTTTGAGGACAGATTCTCTAAAAAAGGTAACAACTCGAGGAATCGTCTGCTTAATTCTAGTAAGGTATATCTCAACCCATAATTATATGTTTATGGGTGCAAATGAATGTATTAGATTGACATTGAAAACTAGGCTTTAATACTTTAATTATCTCAAATAATTAATTGAGAAAAGTTATTGGCCTTCACAATTGATTTAATAGTGGCATCAAATCCCCTTTAATATCAAATGTTTTTCCCTTATGTCATAGTTTTATATGATCAAAATCTTGAGATATGAAAATGTATATTTTTTTAAGGCATTAGAGTTGTACCACAAAACTTGTTTTTGTTATATGTAGAGTTATGCTTCAAATATTAATTTTAAATTTTTAAAAATAGTCTTGTTTTTTATAAAATTCTGTTTAATCAAGTTTCATCAAATTTTGATAGTGTCTGATATGATTTTTGAGTCTAAAAGGTTGTTTCAACCACAAAACTCATTCCTATATCATTGTGAGATATCCCTTGAATTTTACTCAAAAAATTTGTGGAGTTTCATAATTTTTTAAAGGAATCCAATGAATCAAGTTTCAACAAGTCCTTAGGTTGATTTATATGGTTTCCATAATTAGAAAGTAGTTTCCCAAAAATGGCAATTTCTAGGGTTTTGATTCTTTTGAGGAAAATTAAAATTCTAATTTTTTGTTTTTGTTTTTGTTTCTAGGTGGAAGATAAGTAATTGATTTTTATTTTCATGTGACTTGGATATTTATCCAAAGAGAAAATTGAAACCTTAACTTCCTAGGATGAGATAATTAGCATTTAGGTTTTCTTCTAGAAACTAATAAAAAAATTTTATGAAATTTGAGGGAATGTTATATTTGTGATCTACAGCAAACATATTTTTTGTTTTCTAGGTAATATTTGTTGTATGTGCTATAGTTTGAGAATTAGGTAAAATTGGAACATGTATACTATTATATGAGATACATACATATATGTAGGGATTTTACATAAGGCCATTTGTTATCATATGATTATGTGATGATGTGTCTTATTCATGCCTCAAGGACATCCAAACAAACATGGTTTCAATTCTTTTTCAATGATATACATTTAATATGCATTATTGTTAGCTAATGAAAATTAATTAAAGATAAAATTTTGATTATATAATACACACACACATACATATACATATAAGATATGTGTGGTATGATTAGAAAAAATAAACATAATACAAATTGTATGTATAGGTTTATGGTAAATTGAAAAAATGTAATATAATTTTAGGTGTATGTTAATTTCTGAAAATTTGAGCAATATATGAGTTTCCTATGTTTTTAATTTTCGAAATGGTGTTTGTAACATCCTAAATCTTCCACAGCAATTTGAGACAACCAACATTATGGTTCAAAATGTTGAATGTTAGATTATTATTTCTTATTCAATTCTCCACATGTAGCGTTTTGAATCATCTCATTCAAATGAGAAATGAGAAACTTGTGTGATGTGCTTTAATAATTACCACAAGTGCACGTTCTATTGAAATATAAACCAACAAATTAGAGTGGATCTCGTGAATACCTTTTTAAGGAGTTTTAATTAAAACATAGGTTATGTTACTTCAACCTAGCCAAGCCAATGAAAGTAAAGATTCTAATCATCAAAATTAAACAAGAAAACTAGAACAAATAAAGTAAATAAGGAAAGTAAGGAACTAACTAAGAAATAAAGCAAGGAAATAAGCAAATAACTAAGAAAATAAATAAAACATGGAAGCTAACTAACTAAGCAAATAAACTGTTTAAGAATTGAAAAACAATTTAATTGAGTGATTACATTGATGTGTTACAAAAGTAAATAAAAAGTAAACAAGCAAAGTAAAAGAAAGCAAAGCAATTAAATTTCTTCAACTAGGGCTTGAATTCCAATGCAGGGCTCTCTTGTTGTGTTACTCAAAAGGAACTTGTAGGCTTTCTCCTCTTGCAAAAATGTAAAGTAAGGTTGCATATTATTGACCCTTATGGTCAGCCCCTTCCCTAAACCCCGCATATGTGATCTTTGTGCACTGGGCTGCCCTTTTTTATGTATGAATTTCTCTTAGTAAATTACACAAAGGATAGTATCACATCCCATGGAAAGTGATAGGATATAGAAAGCAATAAATTTGACATTATGACACTTAATATTAGATCATATAGGATGATATGATAGTCTACTGAGATTGCTCAAAGTGGAATCCTTATTAGATAAGTGAGTTTTATTTGGAAGTAAACTAATCAAGTTGACCTTTATGATAAAAGAATGAGAGCTACAAATCCATTGAATTTAGTATGCTTTTGTATACATGGAATCATTGATCATTTAAAATAAAGTGGATAAATATATAATTTTTGCAATAAGATTGATAACACATAAATCAAAGTCCTAGGGAAAGTTCAAAGGACTACTAGCATGAGATAGCATATTCAAACAATTAAAGATATTTTGAAATTCTCCACTTAAATGGGAGAGGAGGATTATCAAAATGGATGATAAAAAAGAGATTTTTATTTGAAAAAACAACAGAGCATCTTGGTGGTCACCACCTTAGGTTTATTTTGAGTAGATAAGATAAATTTAGGATATTTTGGACACCTTCTAATTGATACTTTCTTTAATAAATCCTTCGTCAACCACTAGGCTCAATGCTATGGAGTAGATCTGTTAGTCCAAACATGATCATAAGACATATACTCCTCATAATAATATATCACATTCATTCTATCAATTGCATCAATGTATACCATTGGCTTTATTATTGTCAGATTTTCTAACACAAAATGAACATTAAATATCTTAGTGAAAATTTATGTTGGTTGATCTAATTTTCTTATATCATGGGATGAATCATGTGCTAATTCATGTTTTGTAGTTTCTTCTTCTTTTTCAAGTAGCACCATTTTTAGCGATCTTATCAACTAGATATGCAATTGCTCTTCCTAAGACAATTTCATATTTATTTATTACCATAGAGAATTTTCATTCAATCAAAAGAATGTATTCTTGCTAATAGATGTTGCTTATTGGTTTTGTAAGTTTTAATAATATGTGGAAGAGACCTATAATGTAGTACCAATTATAGAGAGCCAGAGCATGCTAGTCAAAACATAGGCAGCCATTTGATGCATCAGCCTACTTCCCTAAAAAGCACACAAATCCTCTACCCACATGCTAGATAATGAAAAACTTAGTTGAAGACCATTTTGCTTTAGGCATATTGACATTTCTTCTTGTCCATGATAAAGACAAACTTACCTAAATCCTATTTTACCCTTGAATTTTAGTAAAATTATATACTCTTTTATTCTTCCAATCAACCCCTTCTAAAGGTAATATAGTATTTTTTTTCTCTTTTCTAACCCACCTCTCCCTCTAGAGAAATGATAATAAAAAATAAAAAAAAACTCCATAAAATTCTATGTGCCCATATTTTTTGCAAGGAATGATGTTATTCAAAGACCCCATTGCAAGATGTTGTGCACCCCCTATTTTTGTATGATAGGCCATGATCAAACTAATCCATCTAGTTTCTTTTGCTTTGGATTTCATTGTACAATAGTTTCTATAATGTCACTTTATAGCATCATTTTTCACTTTTGGTAACCAATTATGTGAGGGTCCCATCTTAAATGGCTAATAAAAAGAATAATGTTTTTCCCCTTTAGATGATGACATTCTTAGTTCATTAAATGATAACGCATATATCACCACATTATGTTGACTAAAATCATTGAATTACCATGTTACTAGAGACTCCTCTTTACTAGAGAAATTTTGAAAATTGACAAGGTTATGGTTCACTAAAATTATATGATTTTGCAATTTTATTCTGTCTTTGACCCATTCCTAAAGTTTTAATTCATCAAGAAAAGTGGTCATAGAACCAATGAGCAATCATTCGAACCATTTATTTGGAGAAGCTTGCTATAGATCCAACAGTTATAAATCAAACTTTCATTTGAAGGCCAAAAAAATCAAATGATTATTTTCTTTATATATGTAGGAATTTGATGCATTGCTCATCCATAGTAAAAACAATGAGATAGATGGTTTGGGTCATTGGCTAAGTGAGCCCCACTAATAGCTCATAAAACACCCAAAAGACAAAATAGTTTGGAGGTAACGCATGCCATTACAATAGCATATCAAATCTAAGTTCAAATAAAAAAGATTGAATTGGAGTACTTCGTGTGAGAAGCGAGTGCACTCAACTAGATTCTTCTGAAAGGAGACTAAGAGTGCCTTCTTATTTGTTAAAATGGTGAGCATGGAATATGAAGTGTTGAAATGAATGTTAAAGCTACCATTATTGAATAGCAATGCTTAAGAAAGCATCTATATGATCCAACATAGTTTGGATCAGTTTATAACATTTATAGTTGTGCAAGTTGATTGGTTGATCTTTAAGTCAAAGAAATCAATCAAAATCATAAGCTTTTAGATTTGAACCAAAAGATTGAAGAGTGCAACTTTATAAAAGGTCCAAAGATAGCATGTGTTTATATGGAGGGCTAGTGAGTCTACTATTATTGTAAGTGTAAAAGTCAATGATGTTCTACTCATTTAGAATAATATAGGAATATTATTTATTACTAAAACATGACTATAATACAAAATACTGTGAGAAACTTGGAACTTGTCCTTTTATGTAATTGATCTTATTTATGCATAAGACTATAGTGTCTAGAAACTTTGTCTAACTTAGTTGGCTTACATGGATAAGATTCTTATCGAATATAAAATAGCACTTTCTAGAAAGGGAATGGTTCCCTATAAGATGGAGGTGAATCTATTAAATACAATATCTTCTAAATATTAGAAGTGATAGATAATATGAGAGAAATTTACATTCCTTGGAAAACAGTAGCATTATACATGAGATATTTTGAGATTAAAGATATGCATGCAATGGTAAAGGTCCATAAATTTAGTCTAGACTAGTACCAAGACAATAAATTATGGTAAAATACATTTTCAATGATTTTGCATAAACAAAGGGTAGTGTTTAGTCTATGGTTGGGATGGGATCACCATTATGAGTTACATAGATAGGAATGTTCAAATATGATATTTAAAAACACAAGATAACATCTATGTGTATTTCACTATGTATAGAAATTTCATAAGATGGAGAAACACTATGTGAGAAACAACCATAGCAAAACTAGATTATAGCATTAAATGCCATAAACCTTGCAATTTAGTTATTCTAAGTTCTTTATTGAACAGGATATATTGAAGTTCTTAGTCACAACTAGGAAATCAAAAGCATGAGCAAAGGTATAAATATTATCTAGCACATATATATAAGAAGTACAATGAGAACTAAATGACAAAGAGTTGTATTAATAAATAAGTCCATATACCAAAGAGTTGCTGTGAATAAGTCCATATACCAACAAGTGACTTTAGTGGGCAATAAATAGTGCAATGACAAAGAGTTGCATTAGTGAGTATCAAGGTGCACCATTGATAAAGTCCATATCCCAAAAGATGCTTAAAAACACTTGAGATTAATTATGACATGACCGGCTTCATGTCATAATCATCAAGACCTTATCCCACTTAGGTGTCGGCCACATGAATCGTGTTCCTCCATTCCCTTCTATTAAGTGTCATTGCTTCATTTAGTCCCAAAGTTTTTAAATCTTTTCTTACCACTTCTATCCACATTCTTTTGGGCCTTCCCTTTGCACTTTTAGAAACTTCATATTGGATTGTCTTACTCCTAGGTGCTGTCTTCAATCTACATTGGGCATGTCCAAACAATCCAAGTCTAATCTCCCTCATCTTATTACCTTTTGGTGCTACTCCTAAGTTTTCTCTAATATTTTCATTTCTAATTCTATCCTTTCTGGTCTTAGTACTCATCCATCTTAACATGAAGCATTTTGGCAATGCTCATCCTATGTACATGTTGTTCCTTAATTGCCCAACACTATAATTCATAGAGCATGGCCGACCTCACATCCATCCTATAGAATTTTCCTTTTAGTTTGAGTGGCACCTGTCAATGACACAAAACTCCAAGGGTTCATCTCCATTTGTTTCAACCCACTTGGATTCTTTGGGTAACCTACTTCTCAATCTCTTCGCTTAAATTATTAATTCCATTGTCAGAAGTGGTCTTTTAAGGGGCTTCTTCGTTATCAATCTTTACTGATGCTCCAATCCCACTCCTTTCCTTGCTAAAATGGCATTCCATTTCTTTGTCTTAGTTTGGCTAATTTTAAATCCTTTAGATTCTAATGCTTCTCTTTATAACTCTAGCTTTTTGTTTATTCCCTCCCTTCTCTTATCGATCAAAACTATATCATCTACAAATAATACACACTATGGAATATCCTCATGCAAATGTTTATTAACTCATCCATAACCAGCATAAAAAGGTATGGTCTAAATACTAATCCTTGGTGCATCCTATAGTAATAGAAAAATCACTGCTCTCTTTGTTAATGGTCCTAACATTTGTTACCGCTTCCTCATACATGTCTTTATTTATGTCTACATATCTCCATGAAACCCCTTTCTTATCTAATACCCACAATATTAACTCTCTAAGGACCTAATCACAAGCTTTTTGTAAGTTCATAAAGACCTTGTGGAGGTCCTTCCTCCTCTCCCTATATTTCTCTATCAATTGTCTAAGCATGAAAATAGTTTTTATGGTAGACCTCCTAGGCATAAAAGAAAAATGGTTCTCAGATATACTCATCTCATGCGATAGCCTCTTCTCAACCACTCTTTCAAAAAGTTTCATAGTATAACTCATAAGTTTGATCTCCTGATAATTAGTGCAATTTTGTATGTGTCTATTATTCTTATAAATTGGTATAATAGAGCTCTTCCTCCACTCATCCGACATTTTCTTCAAGTACAAGTAAAATTTGTTGGAAGTGTATGTCCCACCTTAAACATAGAAGGGATGTATTCCTTTTTTCTCTCCTTGTTTTTGAACACTTCTCCAAGTTTCCCCTTGTTTTGATTGTTGTCCTACATTTGTTTGATTCCATTAAGGTACATCTCAATCCTACATTATATGTTTGCAATTGAAAACAAGTAGATCAAAACAATCTTAAGAACTAGGTTTCAAAGTTTAATTGCTTCAAATCATTGATAGAGAAATGATCAATTTTTGCAAGTAATATTAATAGTTTTTTGTCCTAAATTAAAAGCAAAGGGAGTTTTTATCGCTTTGTAATAGGAATGTTGCAATCACCAAGGAAGACTTGCCATTCTTACTTGCATTATTATTCTCTTCTTGAGTACTCTTCCTTTGAATGGCAAGAGTAGAAATAGTTGCCGGTGCTTTAGTTTGCAATAGTCAAGCTCAAAATCCTTAGGTAGAATGTGACCTGATAGGTAACTAATTACTTGTCATTATCAGAGTAGTCATCAAAGGATGCTTAAATGCTAGCAATCAAATTATTTGAGTCAAATATATTATGGTTTATTAAAGAAATTACATCATGACAGTTGTGTCATGATTATCCTAAATATATAACTACATGATGTTGTGAATGTTAATGTAGGAACTTTCACTACTTTAACCAATAGTTCCCTAAGGAGACAATGGTATTGAATATGCAAGGGAGGGACTATAATGAAGTGCATGCCACCTTTGTCTAGGTGATCATTTTACTGCTATCAATAAGAGGTTGATGAGTTGGGAGAAGCTTTGTGGCCTTGTTGCCCTGCATTTCCATGACAATGTCTCCATACATATCATATTGAATCCTAGTTAGCATACATATATGAGGGATTGGGAAGAAGTACATTCCCCTTTTCTTTTTGCATGATGAATCTCTTATATAGATCTAAGTTGTTCATCATTTTTTCAATATAAAACATAGGTAACCCACTAGAAAATGCATTTGGATGTTCATAACTACTTATTTGGGGTCTTTGAAAACATTAATAAAAATGATACTTGTGAGTTAAAAAACCTTATTGGCATAAAAAAATTAGTCTTTAGCCTATTTAAGTCATTCTAAACATGATGAATATCTTGGATCAACAAAAAGCTTTTCATCATAATTGAGAAAATGGAGAACTTCTCACACTCTTGCCAGTGTATGCCCACGGCCACTCATATGTTCCTTGTAATATTAGAATGTCCAATTCCTTATGAGTCGTAAATGCTTTTAGGAGAGAAGAACTCCACACTCTTTCTTCTAAGGGTGGCGAAGCTAAAGATCAGATTTTATATTCATTGGATGCTTTTAGCCTAAATTTTTATGAATTTTTTTTTAATTATCATCTATTTTTATAAATTCTTCAAAGATCCAAAATAAGTATCTAGAATCATCCAAATGCATTGATTTATATGGAGCCCATTTATGGATTCATATGGAGCCCATTTATGGTATAAAAAAACATGATGAATGGCTTAGATCTATAAAAAGAATTCATAAATAAAAAGGAAGGTGTCGACTTCCTCTCCTACTGAAGGTATTCTGAGGATGCTTTTTTTTAATGTTTTATGAATGATTTAGCCTACTTGCCTATTAAGCAGTCACAATCATTTCATCCTTTTCACTGCTTGCACCAATTCACTATAAGGCCTTAGCTCAAAATTAATATAACAAGGCTCCTTTTTTATTCTTTATTCTTTTACTCTTCTTTTTCTATTATATTGGATATATCATATGATAAGTATTCAATTTTGTAAGAAAAGTAGCCAATTAGTAGCCCATATACTATAAATTATAGAGTTATTTCTAAGGATTTTTTGAAAATTTGTAACACAAGCATTTTTTACCTAATAATTTAAAAGTTTGATATTTCACAAGTTTAGAAGCAAATCCAGAGTAAGTATGTGATTTTTATAATTTTATAGGATTTAATTAGGATTTTTCATCCTTTGTAGGTGTTGAGAAGTTGATCCAAAGGCTTAGATTGACTGAAATGAGAATTGAAGATTAAGATCAAACCACAACCTTAATGCCATCAATCTAAAGTGTGATCAAGGTTCAAGAACAACTTAGGGCAAGCAATAGAAGGCAATGAGAAGCATCAAATATGATTAAAATGGTCCATGCAAAAAGCCATACATTTCTATCAACTTTGATGAAAATTGGGTCATACATGAGGTTTCCTAGTCTAACTAGGAAACTTAAGGAAGCCAAGTCATTCAAGCTTTGAAGCCAAAGGACTTAGCCATTCAAGCCATCAAGAAAATGCATTAAAAATGACTCTCACGAGCACATTTACATCATTTTATCACCTTCATATTTATAATATGGGCAAAAGGTTTGGATCTTTCATGATAATGGCCCATATTGACATATGATGACATAATCAAATGACTAAACTCCCAATTTGTCTATCTTCTTGTCAAAGAACCTTAACACCACACATTAATTTGTGGAGAATCTCTATTATCTATGATCTATGAGGTATATATAATTTTGGACCCTCTAAAAGTTTAACAATTGCACATAATAGGTGTAGAATTAACCTCGATTGGTGGACTAACTTTAATCACTCAATAGCTTTGCAAACTTTCTTCTAGTAACAAAACAAATCAAGTGGGGTAGCTCAAGTAGATGGATGTAGACTACATGCCCACCTGAATGGGATGGGTTTGAAATTCACATTTATTCATACAAAGGAAATGATCCTTTTGCGTCTCCTTTCTCTTGCTAGTTTTGAGATATTATATAACAATAAGGGTTGCCTACTTCTACCTATCTCTGGTCATAATCATCAATACCTAATCCCGATTAGGGGTTTGTTAGATGAATCTAATTCCTTCATTCCTCTTTATTAAGTATCATGGTTTCATTAAGTCCCTAAGTTTTAAATATTTTTTCACCACTTTTATCCACATTCTTCTGAGCCTTCCCCTTGTCTTTTTAAAACCTTTGGATTGAATCACCTTTGTTAAGTATTTAATTTTGCATCAAAATACTCCTATTTTAGCATTTAATTAGATCATCTTATTGATTAATTTTATAATTTTTAGATAAAATATGAATTTTAGCTTCAATTGACCATCCAACCGTTTATTCGTAAATTTAACAGTCAGATTATAATTAGAGCTAATCAAATGTGTAATGCATAGTATAGATGATTCTAATTTGAGCTTGTGTTTTGCAGATCAACCAAATTGTGGCTTGGATAGCTTAGATTAAATTTAACATTGCTAGATCTACCCACAAGAGGCACATGGGCAATTGATTAAGGAATTGTTTCTATTTGAAAAAAGGCAAAACCAAAGGAGGAATGTTAAAGAGGAAGGGAAAACCAAAGTAGGAAGAGGAAACCATGAAGGAAAACTTTATAAGAGGAAAGCTTTGTAAGAAGAAGGAAAAGAAAATTGACATTAGAAGTGAAGAACCAAAGAGGAAGGTGGAGATAGTTTATAAAAAGGAAGAAGACAATGAAGGCAAGAAGCCTTTCCACTGTATAGTAGGAAGCTGACCATCCCCATCATTGATCGGCCTCTCTCTCTCTCTCTCTCTCTCTCTCTCTCTCTCTCTCTCTCTCTCTCTCTCTCTCTCTCTCTCTCTCTCTCTCTGCTTCCCCCTTCCTCACCTCTCTTCAACCTACACGTCCCGCACCCCTCTTTCCTTCTAGCTTTTTTTTTTTTCTTCTCTAGTTTCTAGCTGGAAATAAGAATCTTGTCACCCCTCTGTCTCCCAATCCATCTCCCCCTCTTTCTGTTTCTCAGTCTAACTGCATTCAGACTAGTGAACCAAGTCATACTGACCTACTCCTATATTCTTCCCTCTCCCTCACCACCGCATCACCCCCTCACTGCACCCCCTCTCTTCTCCTCTTCTACTATCTCTCTTTCACTCTCCCTATTCTTCATCACCATAAACACTCCTGCACTGCACCGCTTTCTCCCTCTATCCCTCTATTTGCCTAACAAGCACCAAACTTCTGTCTCCCTCTCTAATTTTATCTCACCTTCTCCCTTCATTGTAGGAGAAAACCCAAGTCCAGTTTTCTCTTAAATTTCCCTATTTTCCCTCCTTCCCTTCGTCTCGGGTTCCCTCTGCCATCATAATCTTCATTGGGTTTTCCTCTGTGTTTTTTATTTAAAATCAGAAGTATGAAAATTTCTACATTTACCCTTTAGACAATAATTACAATTCCATTTTCATCATTTTTTTTTTATCTTATTCCATTTTTGTTTTATCTAGATTATGCTATCCAGGTCCTGTGCTATTCTAAACTGTGTAATCCATACCCTATTTTATTTAAACTTAACCAAATCAATGGGCTAGCTTTAATAAACATGATTTCTTTATTTTTTATTTTTTTAATGTTAGATTTTCAATCAAATCCTAGATCTTATTTTTAGGAAAATTCATTATTGATTCATTAGTTCTAATCTTCAATCTAGAAATTAGAGATTCGATCTAAGCCATCCAAAACCCAAAATCATTCCATTGTCCAAATCATCAAATTTTTGGGGAATCTATTTAATCCAGCTATTGGATCATTAATCAGAAGTATCAATGAGAGATTGATGAAGGCTTATCATAATCAAGCTAAGTGAATTTTATTATTTTTTCAATTTGTGGCAAATTAAATCTTATTTAAACTCCATCTTTTTAAGTCGTGTCCTTATGGGATCAACCCATACTTGCATAAGCTACACTACAGTAATATGTGCACTTAATGTAAAACAATCAACAAGTTTTTGGCATTGTTGCCGAGGACCCACAACGGAGTTTTCATAAATTTTAATAAAAATTCAAAAATTTTAAGAATTGCATTGGTTTAGCATTCTATGAATTTTTATGTGCATTGTTCAAAATTTTATTAGTTAATAATCACTCTATTTCCTGAATTTGGTACTTATTACTATTTTTATTTTTTAAGAAATTGCAAAAGGGGAAAATTAGCAAGTGGAGCTTCATTAAATAAATACAATTCCCTTACTTTCTTAATATAAGACTTTTTATTTTTCTTTTTTCTTTTTTATGAAGTGAATCTTCTAGTAAGTCACATTGTAACTTGCAATTTCAAATTTAGTTTTAAAAGGGTTGTATTAAAATAGGGCAAGTGTGGGATAAGGTAGCCCACACTTGATCTTCATCGAAAACCACACGGTAAGTTTCCCTCACTTTTTTTATTTTTTAGTATAGTTGCATTTAGAATAATTTTGCATTGTTTGGTATTGTAATTACATATAGGTAGCATACTTGATAATTGTTGCATTTTTAGTATTTGCATTAGTTTATTATTTTTAATTGCATTCTTAGGACTTGCTTATTGCTTTAAGGTGATTTATATGTTGATCAAACTGCCATGGAGTGTGGAAATTAATTAATAAGGGCACACAACCCCATAAGATTAAGGGTGGATTCAATCATCATCTCTTGACCCACCTAGGATAATCACCACAAGCGGTAACCCAACCTTCCTAATTAATTAGAAGAGTCCTATAAAGGTCATCACATGCTCGTATGACCATCTTAATAGGACGCAATCTATTATCACTCTAGTGGCTTCCGAGCACTATGGTTATAGTGGCTGTCATAAAATCCAAGTGATTTTTTCATACCTTCTATTGATGTTGGTTGAGCTCTAAATGCCTCCTAACATGAGAATTGTATTAACCACTTTAGAGCATAACCAAACTAATAAGCAATAGTCAAATTTGAAAGAGAGGAGGAGAGTTAGATTAGGCAAATCTAGAAGCATCTCCCCCACACAAATTCAAGATAATCAAAATATTTTTGCTTGTTATCCTAAAGGATTGTTTGATTATGTCCTTTGTTTGTACATCATTTTAGACATTAGGTTGCATCATTTACTTTAGTTTTCTTATAATAATAAAAACTACATGATTGGCTAAATTCAATAAATAATCTAAACACTGATCAAAGGGGTAATTTACACCCCAGTATTAATATAGATGATATTCTACCATAGAGGAACAATCCTCTCTTTAATGATGATGAACCACCTCTCATCTTGGATAATAATGATGTTTCCTCATGGACGAGTAATCCTCTCTTTGATGTTAATGATCATCCATCTCTATATAATGATAATGTACATCCATGGAGGAACCATTCTCCACCACATGGAAATAAGAGAAGGAACCAACTTAGAACACATGAGGATAAATGGCATAACCAAAATCTTAGTAGGAGAACATTAAGAAACTATCTACAGCATACCTTCATGTATAAATTTACCTTCAAATGCTAGTATGATTGAATTAAAGCTTGGAGTAATTCAATTACTTCCTAAATTTTATGGGTTGGATAGTGATAGTCCTAACTACCATTTAAAAGAATTCAATGAAGTGTGCAGGACCCAATATACATAAAACATCGAATTAGACATGGTAAGACTCAAACTATTTTCTTTTCTTTAAAGGGGAAAGCTAAGATGTGGCTTCATTCACTACCAGTAGGTTCCATACGAACCTGCCAAGAAATAACTAGGAAGTTCTTAAAAAAGTCCTTGCATATACATAAGAAAAATACGCTTGGCCAAAGTATACTGAATTTTACCTAGAAAGATAAAGAAACTTTCTACCACTGCTAGGAAAGATTCAAGGAATTATTGTTAGCTTGTCCACATCGTGGATACGAACTTTGGTGTATCATGAGCTTCTTTAATGAAGGAGTTACTTCAGATATGCGCTAGTTTGTTGGATGATGTGTAATGGCAATTTCTTAAACAAACAACTTGAAGAGGCACAAGAGTATTAGGGATGGCTAGGAGAGAGTGCCCAAACTTGGGTTGATTATAATAAAAAAAAAGGTTACCCAAACAAGCCTAAGTCTACCACCACATCTGCTAGGGGAGGAATATATGCTCTGACTGAAAAAGATGATATAAATACTAAAATAGCATCCGTAATTAGAATAGTTGAGGCCATGGAAATGGGAAAATTTTCCTCCAAGAAAAGTCAAATAGATGTGTGATATTTGTGAAAGTAATACACACCCCACTCAAGAACGCCCCATTGCTCCTGCATTCTAGGATGCGGTTCATGAACAAACACATTCTTATGAGTAACATTTTTTCCCATCTTCAGAGACATATAATTCCAACCGGAGTAATCATCCTACTGTCAGTTGGAGAAATGAATATAATTCAAATGCCTCATATGAGACCCAATATTCCCCTTACCAACCACCAAAAGGACGACTTGCTCCTAGACCTTACCTTCCTCCGCCTAAGAAGGAAGCAAAGGATAACTTTCATCAATTCATGCAATACTAGGAGAAGAAAATTGCTCAAATTAAAGCCTAATTAAAAGAGAACACAAATCCATGATTAAATTGAACGACATGATGTCTTAAATGCTGCAGACCATTGAAAAAGGGCAATGTCCAATTCCCCCAAATGAAAACCCTAATGATGTGGATGTGGTAGGGGATATTATTTCTTTAGTTACAAATATGGAACAAACAAAGGCAATTACCAATCCTTATAGTAGCAAAATAATTGAGAAATTTGGTCCTAAAAAGGCTGTGATAGCCCCAAAACCTATTAGAAAAAGAGATAAATTTATTGATAAGAAAAATATCCCCAAAATTAAGTCATATGACATCCTTACTCCATTTCCACAAATGCTACATCAAGCTCCCACAATTATCTCCATTTATGAGAAGCATCCTAAAGACATATTTGAAACCTTGCTATGTGATAAAATTCAAAATTCAAAATTGAAAGATAAATTCGCTTACCTTTCCTTTTTAGAGGCCTGTCTAGCTCATTTCTTATGGGACCCAGGGAAGTTTCAAACTCTGTAAAGTTTTTTCTCAAAAAAATTTCCATCCATAATAATTATGTACAATGGTTTTTTTCAGAACTTTCCTTTTCTACATCTCCTATTTCTTCATTTCTCAATGCATTATCATCAAGCTACTTTTTAAAAATTAAGGATAATTTTTCACTTAGGTTGGGGGTGTAGAATTCTAGCAATTTCTATTTTTTTTAGATTTTTAGCTAATTTCCTTGATTTTCTAAAAAACTAAAAAAAGTTAGTTTTTAAGTCAATTCCTACACTATGATAAGAATTGGAATTTTCTAAAGTATAGTCTAGATAATTTTAGTTTATTAATGGAATTGTACATGATTAATTTATCATTTTACTCATTTTCTAAAATGGTCTGTGAAAGCAAAGTTTTAGATCACACATGTACACACAGTTGCATATACATAGTCTACATTGATAAGTAGTTATAACTTAGAAATCCTGAAGAAATTCAATGGAGACCTATAACCTAAAAGAGTTTTAGAGTCATTCATTCTTTTTGAGAGGTTATAAATGTTCCTAATTTTCTTTAGCGTGCTTAAAGTAAATTTGATCCCATTAATTCTTAAATTTGGCAAACAGAGGGATCAAGAGAGAAAGCAATGCAGTGCTAAGTTGGGTTTTCCCTCAAATTTCTCTATTTTCCCCTCCTTCCCTGTGTTGTCGGCTCCCTCTGCTAATATTGTCTTCATTGGATTTTTCTCTATATTTTCATTTAAAATTAGAAATATGAAAATTTCCAAATTTGCCCTTTAGATAATAATTCTAATTCCATTTTCATCTTATTTTAGTTTTGTTTTATCCAGATTATGCTATCCAGGTTTTGTGATATTCTTAAATTAATCAAGGAACTGTGTAATCCAGACCTAGTTTTATTTAAGCTTAACCAAATCAATAATCTAGTTTTAATAAACAAGATTTCCTTATTTCTTGATCCTTTTTATGTTAGATTTTCAATCAATTCCTAGATCTTGTTTTTAGGATAATTCCTAGTTGGTTCATCAATTTTGATTTTCAATTTGAAAACTAGAGATTTGATCTAAGCTATCCAAAACCTAAAATCATTCCTTAGTCCAAATCGTCAAAATTTTTAGGAATCTATTTAATCTTACCGTTGGATCCTTCATCATAAGTATCAGTAAGATATTGATGCATGCCAATCGACTTTAATGATATCAAATTTAAAGAAATTTGCCATAATCAAGATAGGGAAGTGAATTTTAATTTTTTAGTTAATTTTTATTCTTTTTGAACTTGGATTTCTGTAATTTTCATTAGTTGAATAGATTTGAGTTTAGAATTTATTTTTATTTAATTTTTTATTTCTTTCAATTAGTGGCTAATGAAATTTTATTTAAACTCATCCTTTTAAGTCGAGTCCCCCTGGGATCAACTTGTACTTGCATAAGTTATACTACAATAGCTCATGCACTTATGGTAAAACAATCAACAACCTTTCTCCTCTAACAAGTGCCATTTGGTTTCCATTGGACATGTCCAAACCATGTAAGTTTAATCTCCCTAATCTCGTTACCTATTGATGTTAATCCTAAGTTTCCTCTAATGTTTTCATTCCTAATTCTACCTTTTCTTGTCTTGCCACTCATTCATCTCAACATCATCATTTCAGCTACATTCATCTTGTGTACATGACGTTCCTTAACTACCCAACACTCATATCCATAGAGTATGGCTCGCCTTATAGCCATTCTATAGAACATTCCTTTTAGTTTGAGTGGCACCCGATGATCACACAAAACTCTATAAGCCATCTCCATTTGTTCCAACCTGCTTAGATCCTTTGGGTGACCTCCATCTCAATCCCTTTGCTCACATAAATTATCAATTCCATATATTGGAAGTGGTCTTTTAGGGGGACTTCTAGGTTATCAATCTTTACTGGTCCTCCATTCCCACTCCTCTTCTTACTAAAATTGCATTCCATATACTCTATCTTAGTTCGGCTAATTGTAAATCCTTTAGATCATAAAACTTCTCTCCATAACCCTAGCTTTGTATTTATGCCCTCCCTTGTCTCATCAATTAAAACTATATCATCTGCAAATAACATGCACCATAAAATCTCCTCACGCAAATATCCATAACCAACATGAAAAGTTACAGGCTTAAGGCCAATCCTTGGTGCAATCCTATAGTGATAGTAAACTCATTGGTCTCTCCGCTAATGGTCCTAACATTTATTACCACTCTCATACATATCTTTAATTATATCTATATACTCCTGTGAAGCCCCTTTCTCTCCCAAAACTCATCATATTAACTCTTTAGGGACCCTATTATAAACTTTTTCTAGGTCAATAAAGACCATGTGGAGGTCCTTCCTCCTCTCCTCATATTTATCTATTAATTGTCTAAGTAGGAAAATGGCTTCCATAATAATCTGCCAAGCATGAAACCAAACTGGTTCTCCGATACACCCATCTCATGCCGTATCCTCTTCTCGATCACTCTTTCATAAGGTTTCATAGTGTGGTTAATAAGTT
Organism: Warburgia ugandensis; assembly: GCA_035236585.1. Taxonomy (NCBI): domain Eukaryota; kingdom Viridiplantae; phylum Streptophyta; class Magnoliopsida; order Canellales; family Canellaceae; genus Warburgia; species Warburgia ugandensis. The sequence goes on from CP141126.1 coordinate 84,845,603, forward strand.
TGATCCCTTAATAATTAGTGCAACTTTGTATGTGTCCTTTATTTTTATAAATTAGTACAATAGAGATTTTTCTCCATCCATTCAGCATTTTCTCTGATTTTAAAATGTTCTTAAGCAACTTTGTCAACCAACTACTCTAGTATCTCCCAAATGCTTCCAAACCTCTATTGGTATACCACCAATCCCCAGGGCTTTTCTTGATTTCATTTTTTCAAGGCCTCTTTCGCTTCAGGTATTCTAATCCTATAGTCGTATATATAATGTCCAATGTTATTTAGGTTTATAATACTTTCAATCCCTATATTCTTAGCGAAATTGTCATTAAGTAATTTTTGAAAGTAACTTTCCCAGACTTGCTTGATCTCGTCATCTTTGACTAATACCCTTTAGTCATCACTTCTAATACACTTAACATGGTTTAAGTCTTTACCCTTTTGTTCTCTTATTTTTGCAAGTTTAAATACATCTTTCTTACCTTCTCTTGATCCCACTCTATTAAAGAGATCATCTTATTGCTTGAATTTAGGGTCACTTACTATTCTGTTAACAACAATTTTAGAATTCCTATATTACTTATTTCTACCTCAACATATAAAAATAAAACCTTACATATTTAGTGGGTCATCTTACTAGAAAAATCACCATTCATAATCACCAGCCAAGTCATAATCTATGGGAATGCCATCATCTCTGAGATTGGTGGTTGAGTTCCCATTTTGGTGGTCTTATCTGCCTCCCAGGTGAGCATGTTACATTAAGCAATAACTAGTCATTGGTGGTCCTGGTTGGTAGCAAAAGTTGAACATATCTACTATTTTCAGTCTACTACCTTTATGTGCTACAAGTTCCATTGTAGCTAATAGTTGTTTGCTTAAAACCTCAAATGGAGATGATTTTATCTCAATATCAAAAGACACCAACTTTGGCCATACTTCTTTGCCTTCATCTTTATTGTAAGAGGAACTCTAAACCAAAGCATGGTACTTTTGCATGCAAAGGACCCATCTTTGGATTATCCAACCTATTTATCTTGTTTATTCCACTTTAGATGTCCAGCATTTCATCATGTAATTGAACAATACTAGCATCTAAAAAAGTTCAAATGCTAATGATAATAAATAGATGGTTGCAAATCTTATTAAACAATGATCAAAATTCAACGATCTAAAAGGCATTTACAATATATTAGAATGGTTCAAATATCATGATTTTTTTCTAAGGAGATATCAGAAGTAGAAGAAATATGATGAATAAATTTCATCATAAAAAAATGGGCCCTTGCATGCAAAAACATGATGCTTTGGTTTAGCATTCTCTTATTGTATTATCAATGACAAAGTGATTGGAAAAGTTTGTATGTACATGTAACTCTAAGTGATAAAATTATGGTATGGGGGTTAGCCTCTAAATCTTGTTTGCCTAACAAATAAAATAAAATTCATTGATGTTTTGTGTTTGACTAACTTATTAAGGTGCAATATAGCACATCCATACAAAAACCTTGGTGCAACATGCATTTTGGCTAATGTTCTGCAAGAATGAATAGGATTACAATTAGTAGTCAATGCAAAATAAAGACTGCAGAAGACACAAAAAGAATCTTTGGAGAAAATCTTGGTTCAATGTTTGGGATCTTTAATCTCCAAACCAATTCCCCAAAAGACCATTTGATCTCAGTGATTCTTACAGATCATGGCATAAAAAGGTACTACACCAAAGATTTTATATAGACAAAGTTGCATTGCATTATTCCTCTTTGCTCACTCCATTGCCACTTACATGGATTCTCCTCTATGTATGTCTATGAAAGAGAGGGGGGGGGGGGGGGGGTGTTTGGGTTGGGCTGAGTTGGAAATACATACTATATATAATACTTGCAATATAATAAATTCATTGAATTTTTTTCAGCAAAACTGAAACAAAGCTGGAAGTCACTCATATTCAAGACCATGAATATGAGTTGTTCTCCATGGAACCTAATGAACCCATTACAGAATTGGTCACAAGGTTCTCCAACATCATGAACTCCTTGAAATCTCTTGGGAAGGTTTTTAAAAATGGTGAACCAATGAGTAAGATTCTTAGGTCACTTCTAAGGTCATGGAGTACCACAATCACTACCATACAAGAGGCCAAGAATCTCCTTACTTTGAAGTTGGACGAACTCATGGGTTCACTAATGACATATGAAATTAGTCTAAAATGTTTGCTGGAAGAATAATCAAATAACAATAAGGACAAGTCTATTGCATTGAAAGCTGATGATAGAAGAATGCGAAGAAGTTGTTGTTGATAGTGATGAAGAAGTTGCTCTTGTCAATAGAAGATTCAATAAAATGGTGAAAGGAAAGTCTAACGAAGAAAAAAAGAATATCAAGTTGAATCCTACATCCAACAAGGATCCTCTTGTATATTTTGAGGGTAAGATGCCTAGACACATCAAATTTGATTATCTACTATTGAAGAAAAAAAGATGTCTCATAAGAAGAATAAAGCTCTTACTATTAGATTAGTGTGGCCTTTTAGTAATTTTATTTTATCACTTATTTTATGTGGATACTGGTATTACGTGTAAGTCACACTCATTACAATGGTTAATTTTTAGTTATTTTGAATATTGCATATTTATGTTGTATTTCATGTTTTTGTAGATTGGTTAAATAAATTAGTAATAAAATTATTTAATTATCAACAAGTGGATGTGTTACTCGTACACCAAGAGAGCCCTCACATAAGTAATTGTTTGGGGATGAGGCTAACCATGAGAATGTAGTGAGCCACTCCGGTTACTCAAGAGATCAAAGTACATAACAAACTTGTTATGAGTTCCATGGAGTCACATCATGACGTGTATCATACAACATGTGCTAAAGACCATAACTTACATGTACAATACTAATCCATGTTCTTACATTGTGCCACGTAATCCTAATGTGACACCCCTGGTTTTTAAATATTTCTTTTTAATACATAAAGTGCAAATAGCAAAAACATTTTTACGTAAAGACATTTTTCACAAAACCTAAGTGTCATCTCTCAACAAAAATACATTTAAGAGATTTTGAAATGCGATGAATTTATATTTAACTTTTTCAAGGATTTTATCTAGTCATAGCTCATAGTCCAACTGTATAAATACATAAATGCATGCATACATGCCCACAAAGATCAAATAAAAGTCATATACTTACACTGTCAGCAAAAGCCTGTGCTACTGTTATCCTCATCGAACGTTCCATTCACCTCGAGCTTTTTTTCCTTTAGGTCAATTTCTTCAAACTAGAGACATTGTAAACAAATTATAATATCTCAATAAGCTTGTGGTTGGCAGGTGTTTTAAACATCTAATTTGGCAATATACAGAAACCCAAATATAAATGGAATTCTAGGCCATTCATAAGTTTGTTCTATAGAACAGAATATACTCATAGAGTTCTAAACACATGACACATTATTATAATCGAATCATAGAAGTTAAAAGTCTCATCATCTCCTATAATATCATCTCACAGAATAAGCAATTTCATGATTAATCATCTCATAATACATCATCTCATATAATAGGTAAAAACTATGCCAAGTCAACTAAAAATATATCATAAGCATGTGTAACCCATTTAGCATAACAAAATCCATCCAAGATTAAATCTATCCATGTGTAATATCATTGTAGGTAAAATCACAAGATATCCACGTGAAGGAATAACCATACTCATAGTATTCATAAATCAACAATAAATTCAGAAAACATTAAGATCACTTCTCAATTCAATAACATGCAATCCATGCCAAATCAAAATCAAAGTATATCAGCTCATCATATAGGCAAATTTATTCCAAAAACCAAAATCATGAATCAAATCATGCATGTAAAAATATATCACAATTCATCTCAACCTAAACCACGATCATACCATAAGAACCTAGAAGCCTACCACCTAAAAGCTGCCACTTAGAAGCCTATCAGTGCCTCTTGCACCCCACTCATCAGCCGCCCTCATTGGCTACCCACAAGTATAAATTATAAATTAAACTTTAGTTATATGAAAGAAAACAAACACGTGATGAAATACAAATCATGTGTCAAATCACGGTTATGCATCAAACCAAACTAAGAGATCAAATCTAAGAAATACATATGCAAAATGTGAGTGTTAGTAACTATTATGAACCAATAATCTAAGATTGTGACGAGTCAATCATTTCTACCAAAAATTTGACAAAAACTCCTCTATTTCTTGGACTTGTGCATGTAAAGCATGCAATGCAATTAATCTAAAAAATTATCATTAACATTTCCAATATAAATAAAGACTCTATCTCTTTATCACCACAATCTATATACTTCAAATAATATCAATGCATCATACATACATATATATAATCCAATGTCATCATTAAAAAGTAGATATATATCATCTATTTAATCCATGAAGAGTGATGTATTCACAATTTGTATAGTCTTATACTCTAGTTCATTTCTCTAAGAACTATACTAATCTCATGAGACTAATCTTACTCATACAAGGACCAAATTCTCCTTGTTTACCTTCAAGTATGCCAACCTTCATAAGAACCATTTATTTCTTGTTAGTCAACATTGCCTACATGAGTTATCTCTATAACTCATACCTTGTAAACCGATAGTTATTAGTTAACTCTACATGACTAGTTGTGAGACGAGTAGTTGAGCTCTAATACCAACTATCTCACCTTAGGTTTTTAAACACCTTTTCGTAATTCTTAAAATACAAACAGCAAAAATATTTTTACATAAAGAGGTTTTTTGCAAAACCCTAAGTGTCATCTCTACAACAAAAATTCTTTGTCATCTCTACAACAAAAATTCTGCAATGTGATGAATTTATATTTAACATTTTCTAGGCTTTTATCTAGCCATAGCTCATAGTCCAGCTATATACATACATATATATGTATGTCGACAAAGATCAAATAAAAGTCATATACTTACATTGTCAACACAAAGCTTGCACTATTGTTATCCTCATCCAAGGTTCCATCTATCTCAAGCAATTTTTCCTTCAAGTCAATTTCTTCAAACATGAGACATTGTGAACAAATTACAATATCTCAAAAGTGCCTTTGCTTGGTAGGTGTTTTGAACATCTAGTTTGGCAATATACATAAAGCCAAAAACAAATGGAATTCTAGGTCATTCATAAATTTGTTCTAAAGAACATAATACATTCATAGGGTCCTAAACACATGACACATTATTATAATTAAATCCATATAGTTCTAAGTCATAACATCTCCTAATATATCATTTCATAGAGTAATCCATTTTATGATTAATCATCTCATAACACATCAGCTCATAAAGTAGGAAAACATATGCCAAGTCAACTCAAAACATGTCATAAGTACGTGTAACCCATTTAGCATAACAAAATCCATCCATGATTAAATCTATCAATGTGCAACATCACTACAAGTAAAATCACAAGATATTCATGTGAAGAAATAACCATACTTGTAGTATGCATAAATCAATAATAAAGTGATAAACATTGAAATGACTTCTCGATTCAATAAAAGGCAATCCATGCTAAATCAAAATCAGAGCATATAAGCTCACTAGTAAGCAAATTCAGGCCAAATCCATATATGAGCATATCATCTTACCATAAGCAAATCCATGCCAAAAACTAAAATCACGAATCAAATCATGCATGTAAAAACATCTTACAATTCATCTCAACCTAAACCACGACTATACCATGAACACCTAGAAGCCTTTCAATGCCTCTTGCACCCATCCTCATCAGCTACTCTCATCAACTAACCATAAGTATAAATCATGAATCAAACTTTGATTACATTCAAGAATACAAAATACACAATGAAATACAAATCATGTATCAAATCACGGTTATGCATCAAACCAAAATAAGAGGTAAAATCTAGAAAATATGTATAAGAAATGTGAGTGTTAGTAACTATGAACCAATAATCTAACATTGAAATGAGTCAATCATTTTTACCAAAAATTTGACAAAAACTCCTCTATTTCTCAAACTTACTCATTTAACGCATGCAATGTGATTCATTTAATAAATCTTTATTCACATTTCCAATAAAATAAAAACTCTGTCTCTTTATCATCATAATCTATATACTTTAAATAATATCAATGCATCACACACATATATATAGATATATAATATCCAATGTTATCATCAAAAAGAAGATATATATTATCTATTTGATCCATGAAGAGTGGCATATTCACAATTTGTAATCATGTCAGTTATCAATTGATTAAAACTTATGACAACATGTATTTGACTAAATACATGTTATTTGAATAGACTAAAAATCTAGTCATAGTTCAAATATATAGATACTTTAAAGATGTTAGAAAAACCTACTTAAAATTGTGGCCCAAATCTCCGAAAATCATTAAAAGCAATCAATCTCAACCTCTATCACACAATTATGAGAAACATACATTCGTCTTCATCAATTCCTTAAAATCTTAAATTTAATAGTTGGATGGCTCTTGATGCATCATCCAATCTATAAATCATTTCTAAATTGTACTTTTATCATGTTTGAGTCCTTGGAAATCCACATTTCAAAAACCTTCGATATGATGATTCATTCACCGATCTTGTGGATTGTGCTCTAATCGAGTCATTCAGTCATAAAATCTTCACTAATTGCAATTTGAACGATTAGATCACACTGTAAATGTATAATTTCCTATGGACTTACAATGTTGATCATTATATGCATTAATGATGAAATCTTATCTATCATACCTTTGATCAAAATTCTAAGAATGGGCGGCTCAAATCAAGTGTTTCAGTCATTGATCAGGATAACTAAGAACCCGATCGCATAAATATAAGTTGTGAAAGCTAATGAACATTCGAATCTTAGTATGAGATTGAAGAGATAATATTAGGTGGCCCAATGCTAGACCTACGATCAGATCTAAATGTAAACATATTTTTCTTTGATATGCATGTTATGTGCTAGATCAAGTGCCAGATCAGTCACAGATCACCAATCGAGTTAATAGTGATCAATCTGATGGTCAAATTTGAATCAGTGGTCGAATTTGTGAGGATCTTCGCGTATCAAACATATGAAGGGATCAGGAGTCTAGGATGGGGGATGGTCTCGGGGTCCACCCATGCAAATTAACAAGAGAGAAAGGTGGTGGTTGGTGGCTTTGGCTCTGGCTTGGTCATTGCCCGAAGCCAAACTTGAGAGAAAGACAGAGGGAGAAGGAAGAGGGGACTGGTGCGTCTGACTTTCTCAAGGAAGTGTGTTAGGTTAGATGTGCCGAGTGGGGGAAAAGGATAGGGGGAGAGGAGATAGAGAGAGTGAGATTGATATCACTGTATCGACATCGGTTTCTCCTGAAATCACCAGACCGAGGGAAAGGAAAGGGAGGTTTCAGGTGCCTACACGATGCGTGCCCCAAATCTGACAAAAATTGTCTGTCATTGGCTGCCAAAGAAGGTTGGAAACACAAAGAAGTGGCCGTCAAGTAGGAGAAGAACGAAGGGCAGAGGGAGATGGGGCTGTTGCACATCAGTGCCAAAGGAAGCGAAAGAGGTTTGTGGTTGATGGGCATGGGGTTTCCAAGCAGAACTCGCTGGAGTAGAGAAAAGATGAAGTGGTTTTGGGTGTCTTCTTTGGTCATGCATGCTGGAGAAGTGATCGGGGCGGTTTGTGCGACAATAGAACATGGGATGGGGAAGGGGTTTCTTTCCACTAGCATGTGATCTTCCCTCTTATGGTTTTCACATCCGCGTGGTGGGTTGACCCCCATGTGTCAGGAAGGACTGATTGATGTTGGGGTGTTGTTATCAATTTTTACCCCTTCCAAATTTATGAATTTTTGGAATTTTTCTGCTCCAACCTTCATTTTGTGCAAACTTAGTGTCGTTGAAATTGTCTTGACACTTGCATTCCATATATTTGATAAATTATGGTCAAATTTTGAGTTTTCTAAGAGGTCATTTCCACCAAATTCAAATTTGATGCAATGCAATTCCTTATTCCATTCCAATTACAAATGTAATATAAATACATGAAAAGGAATCCAAATTTGAGGGTTATTACACTTAGTGCCCTCAACAACCCTTTACTCTATCAGAAAGTTGATGTCTGGTTAGTGCTACTTTGGTGTACTTAACCTACGGTTAAGATTGATTCCTTATTAGGGCATTGATAGGAAAACAGCTAGATTGATACCTAACAATTATGTGCTTGGGAAAGCCTTTGTGATATATACAATATGATTTTAGTAGATCTAATTGTCAATAAAATTATCTAATTGTGTAGAAATAAGTTATGGCACGCACTTAACCTTTGTTTCAAGTTGCGACATTTTATTAGGATTTTATTGGTAGAATTCCATAGTATTTTCTAATATATTTAATAGTTAAATATTTATTTTGAAATAGGTTTGAAACAATGATGATTTACTTAATATTGGATAAGTGCGCTATAAAGTGAATGGAGGTTCTTAGTGAGATTGTAGCCAAATCTTTGGTGTATATTATGTGGGTCTAGGTCATGCTAAATAAGATTGGATGTTGTCGTGCTAATCTGATAGAGACTTGATAAGGGGTTCTCTATGTTTAAGATGATTATTAATTTTGAAGGTCTCAACCATTGCATTTCAGTATACAAGATTGGATTTATATGCTTTTAGAGAAAAAATTGAAAAAAGAGAGGACATATTAGTCATTCTTAATCATAAAGATTTTAAAGGGATTGTTGTCGTTCTCTAATTCTAATTGAAGTTAGACTTTTAATTAGATTAGGAAACTCTAGATGAGACTTCTATATAAAGGCATCTAGAGCTTCAGTGTGAAAAGAAAAAATTCAAAAGCCCTAGTCAGTCTCTTCTCTCTTCTGTTTTCAAGAGTTTCCTTGTCCATCTATATCTAATGTCCACTGTTTATCACCAAATGGTTTGAGATCCGATGGGGGTAAAGTTGCTATCGCCCAAAGCAATGCAACTATATCACATCTTTGGTGCTCCAGTCATCGTTCTCTACATTTGATCGTGTCTCCATCAAGGCTTTGATGTGGCAACATTCGAGTTTCATCAATTCTATCTTATAAAAGTTTTGAAATTTGCGTTCTCAAGCAAACATTTGCTACCACTTGGAATGAGAGTGAGGATGTTGCTTTCAAAAAGGTCGGTGACTTTGTCTCTTTTCTCATGTACTTAATTTTCATTGAATGTAGACACGTATGTAAAGCGAGAAGTCTATTTTTCAGCCAGCCAGCTTTCTCTCTTTCTTTTAGACCCTAGTTGTTAACTTTGTTTCCATGAAAATCTTGTTTCCTATATTTAAGATACTAATGAAAATCACGTCAATGGCTGTTTTTAACGACTGCATTTTCTCATTTTAAAATATCAATGAATGATATTTATGTCACAAAGAAACAAGCAATTGTATGATGCAATAGTCTCATCATGGTTGCTTCAGAAGTATACAAAAAGTGGATACATTTTGCAATTCCTTCACTATCCATACAGTTTATTGAATTCACCTCATCTTAGATGGCCCAGGTAGAAATTCTCACTTGTATTGAATGTATCCACAAGCCTGGGTTGGGCCTACCTACATTCTTAGAGGAGCCATATGAGGCAGAAGCTCCCACGTATGGTAAGCCTTCATTTTTGGGCATTTGAGGCCAAAAAATGTCTCATGTATTGGGTATATTTTCTATGTAATATATATATATATATATATATATCAAGGGCAAGCCCCATGCACGAAGTACTGGCGTATGTAGGATCCAAGGGAAGGGGCATAAGGGTCTATAGTGCGCAACCTTACCTTACATTTTTTAAAGAGGTAGTTTCTACGCCTCAAACCTATGACCTCAAGGTCACACTACAACAACTCTATATATTGTTTTCAAAATGTTTAAATATGCCTAATACACGTGTTTATTTTGTATGTAGGCAAAGGATGAAGCTAGGACTCAATTTGAGAAGGGGCAAGATTAATCTAGAGTGTGAAGATTGAATTTTAGTGGAGGGCAAAATGTAAAATATGTATACAAATAAGGGGGGCCAGACAAGAGTACATATGAAAAAAAAAGAAAAGAAAAGAAATTTCAAGTTTAGCGAGGGGACTATGGCCCACGTTGGCCCTAAGGTAGCTCCTCCCCTGTATTTAAGACATTTGAGATGGGGCAAATCTATTGAATAATATAGATCATGAAACAGTTGCAAAAAATAGGTCCACCATCCACTTTTTGATGCCTATGATGCAACCATTATATAATTCTCCAAAAAAACATATGGTATAAGCATCTAATAAAAAATAATTAAACAATGATCCAAACTATTCATCTTGCGGGGCTGTAAGAGGAGTCCTGGCATTAGTTAGCTTCTATGCTTCTAGACTTTCTAATCTGTATGGAGGACTTCCCTAGAAACCCTTCTCATTTTTAGCATAAAGTGGGCTTGCCTTAGGACGATCCAATCCATTCATCTCATTGCTTCTATTTTTGATATCTCATAAACAAAGAATAATGACATCTTAAAAACCATGTATTTTTAGAGTGAATTTAAACCGCTATTTATACAAAGTTTCTAACCATCCATTTCTCGTAATAAAAAAACGTATAATTTTTCATATATTAGAATTATCTAATCCTCATATTGTTTTAACTAAAAGATATCGCTTTGGAGCATGAGACCATTGTAGGTCAGCTCGTCCATGGTGGGCCTGCTTCAAGCTCAAACGAAAGGCGCATCCACGGAGGTGTCCCATGCTGACTTATTTGTTGGATCGTCCGACGGATAAAACTTTCGGGGAGACTCATCTAGGATGGCATCCACAAGACGAGTGGCTTCGAGCCACAACCCATGCCAGCTTTAGGCGTGCGAGCTCTAACATGCACCAGTATGCGTCGGCACCCTAACCTGCACCCCATACAAATAAACACATAAAACCCCTCTCGCGCTCTGCAAAACCCTGAACAAGAGGGAAAGACAGCTACCTTTATCCTCTCATGGCGCCCAAGGACCGGCAAACCCAAACCAAGAAGAGGAAGCAAATTTCATTTTCCCAAACAGATGGCGAAAAACCCATTTCAAAGAAACCAAAACATGCCCAATCAAAACCTTCAAAGTCTCCAAAGAGGCCCTTGAAGATGTCATTAAAATCGTCCAAGCAACAATCAGGGGAAGCACCTTCTAAGAAAACTCGCGACAAAAATGAACCCGAAGTAAAAAAGGAGCGCCGTTTGGTCGCAAAGGTTGATGTTGTTTCATCATTTAATGCTTATATATATTTAGTTTTATTTTGGCAAAATGTTGATTATTGAAGCAGCAACAACTACGTCCTCTCGGGTAAAAGTTGGTTTTCTTTTTATTGTATTTGGAAATAGAGCTGGAAGCTTGGCAATTGGGCTTTGGTTTGACCGTGGGTGTTTAGGTTATAGATTAAGTGGAAATGCTGCTTAATCATTGAAGCATCTGACTTTGGTCGGAAACTTGGAATTCAGTTGAATTTTAATGTTAATAAATATTGGCTTCTGTAAATTCGTTGATTGTTTATGTGATTTATTGATTTCGATGTAGGAAATGGCGGAGGCTAGGAAGAAAAAGAGGAAGCCTCATTACACTCTTCAACATGTAAGTGTATTTTTTGTTGAGCTCAGAGTATCTACAATTTGTTTCTTCTCTTATTCTTGTGTTGTTGTCTTTAGTGGCTGCCAGGGAAAATTTCACTGAGTCTAAATGGGAAAGAAATGATTTGTCTATCTACTCTCTGTAGTATTAGTTATAGTACAAAAAATGTAAAACATTGATGTTCTTTTCAGTTGTTTGTAGAATTTGATCTGCTTGCTTTTTAGCTTTGCGACAAGTTAGTATGAAATATTTTAGTTCACTTCTACTCAAAATCATTGCATGTTGAAGTGTTTTTGCTTGTCTCATTGACTTTTAGGAAAAAATTACCAACATTTCTAATTCATAAATTGTACTTTGCAGTTAAATGCTGTTGGGATTCTGGGCAAGAGATGTTTAGTCTGTAGATTAATAAGTGGGTGATGTTGTCGAACATCTAGGTGTTTGGATGTATTGATCCTGTCTTGTTCCATCCCTTATAGGTTTTTATTTGGCTGTCTTCATATTTTAGAAACATGATATTTATTCAAATGTCAGAGTATTCCCTTGAACTGGGGTTGCATCTCGTCCACTGAATTCTAGTACCAAAATTCAAAGTTATCTTTTTTCCACATCGTTTTATGAGTTTATGTTGAGTGTGATTCTAGTCCATTTTCCATATGAGCTGACATTTAACTTTGTAGTCTTTTAATCTATGATCCCATTCTAAATAATAATGTTATTGAAGGGCATGTACTAGTGTAGATCTGTGCAACATGCCAGTGTATTGAGTTTATAAAATTTCCACTTTATTGTTAAATACTACTTATTGTCTTTAAAATGCTGAAACTATCACTACTTGGGTTTGGCATCATTTGCAGAGAAGGAACTGAAGATGATTTTTCTAGCTTTGACAATTGTATATTTCTTAATGCTTTTAGGAGCTTGCTTTGCTATGGGAAAAGATGAGGCGCCGAGATATTTCCAAAGAAGAGAGATCCAAGTACGTATCTTAGAGTTATTATACTTAAGCTAGTTGCTCATTAATAACCCATCAACATTTTCTGAAGGTTGGTAAGTGAAGCTCTGCAGAAGATGAAGGGAAAAATTCCTGAAATTGCAGGTTCTCATGTTTCTTCTCGTGTTCTACAGGTAACTTGTAGATTGCTTTTTGCTGTCAGTTTTCTGCTTTACTTTTAGTGCTTCATTTTTTCTCTTCTACTTGGTGCTGATAAGTTAATGCTTAATAGTGCTTGTTATCCATGGGGAATTATATGGTGCTCCCAGGAGTAAACATGAGTAAAGGGAGTGCATCTTTAAAAATGCCTGCCGTCTCACTTTTTTCCTTTTGTTTTTCCTATGATCCAACCTATTCACTAATTCAGCCTATTTCAGATGGCTTAGGCACCAGAACTCTCATCTAAAGGTGGGGCCTAAAACCTTCTTTGTTTGGGATTTTTGATGTTGTAACACAAAAATGCCCCAAAAGACAGAATACCGTACATTTTGCAACCACAAAAGTCCAAAAACCAAAGTTTTAGAGTTAACAAATAGATGACAGTTTCGTTACTTAAGGCAATCTGAGATAGGCCAAATTAGATGCTAGGCTTGGATCACGATAAAAAAAAGAAAAGAAAAGAGTAGGGCATTGATGAATTTTTCAAACACCTCTCCTTTGCACTCATTTACTTTTTGTAGCACCATATGGTTCTATTCTTCACTGTGCTAGTTTTGCATAGAATTTCCTGATTATAACATGAGAGTCGACAACCATTTCCACCCAAGAGTACAGGTTGTCGTTATTGTAATCTGCAAAGTTGGAAACCTTCGGTGGTCGAGGTATTAACTCACATGGTGAGTCTAGTAGTTGAATATGACAAGTCATATTTTCTTTTTAAATAAACAATCCTAAAATTATATATAAAGCAGTAATCTCAGCAAAGGAAGTCGTAAAAGTGGAAATTACTTTAACTTCATCATCAACAAAGAAAAGAAAAGATTTTCCCTGTGAAAGGCTGAAAGCATAAAGAAAATGGAAGAAAATATAAATAAAATAAAAAGGATACTACATCCTGTTATAGTGCCCACTGTAACAAATCCCATAATAGTTGGTTTGTTACTCTAGCTCTCTCTCATTTAATGTTGATATTGGAAAGCTTTCTCACATTTTGATTTTTCTCTAGCTGAATGTTTCATTTTTGGAGTCTGAGTAGGTCCTAAATTCCTTTCATTAAATGAAATCCATGTGATGAGAAAATTTGGAAAACAACTTGGATGAGCCATGACTTCTTTTCCTCTTGTTGTGAGGAGATGCACAACTTTATGACTAGAGTTGGAAAAAGGTCAATTAAAACTAAATTATAAGTTGACTTGGCTACTTTTTCAGCCTTGTCTTTATGTTTTGCTTTTATATTCAACTATAGTTATTATTTAATATGCACTTGTGATGTTAACAGACATGTGTGAAATACTGTTCACAACCAGAAAGAGATAGTGTATTTGAGGAGCTCCGGCCACATCTTCTTCCCCTTGCCCGTAATACATATGCAGTTCATCTCGTGAAGAAAATGTTGGATAATGGTATTGTTCATCAACTTTGAAAGATTTAAAATAGTTTTAAATTATGTGGATGAGCTGTTCTCATTCTTCTCTCTTTGGGGAAGCAAAATATTTTATGAATTAAGAGTACAGAAAATTATATGAATAGACTTTATGTTCCTTGGTAGATTATCTGAATATCCTTGATTTTGTTTTCTACAGCCAGCAAGAAGCAGTTGGAAGGTTTCATCTCCTCCCTCCATGGACATGTTGCTTCTCTTCTTCGGCACATGGTTGGATCAGTTGGTAAGCTACATAGACATGAGAATATTCTTTCTGCTTCCCAGCATAATCTGAATTTGCAGCTTCTGATACTTTATCAGATTCTCAATAGAAACTTATCTTCTGCAGTTCTGATTTATACTTCAATCTAAAAATTATTTTGCTTGCTTAATGTGAATGTGCCTTCTGCAATACCCAATACAATCTGAGTGTCATTTTCCGAAATTTCACCATATTCTTACTGGAAACTTATTTTTCTGCGTTTCTGTCATACAGTCTTATCTAAAGTATTGCGTTAGTTAAGTGTTAGAAAGTTGTATAGGTTATGGTAGTAAACAATTTTTAAGAAGCCTTTCTTATCCTTTGGAGGCAGAACCATGTTAGTTAAGTCTTTACTAGTCACTCTTCACATCATTCATGTCATTTTTAAGTGCCCTACCAGCACTAGCAACCAGATCAGAAAGATGCCGGGGCAATACCCTTGAAATGGCACTGCAGAGCAACTGCATATCATTTAGTGAGCTGGGACATTGTCTGTAGCTGTAGAAGTGGGTACTGTGGTTAACCACATAAAAATTGTGCGAATCAGACACTTCTGTGCAAGAGGTTATGGAGGTCTTATAGTGGAGCAAGTACCATCCTTGTCATGAGGTGCTATAATAAAGATATGGTTAAATGAGGCATAAGGAAGTGAAATTTGGCATGAGCTGCAAGTCTCTGAATTGGTGTGATTTCCATCATTAAGTGGAGATTTTAGCTGTCGCACATGCTTCCAGTTCCAACTGGCATCTGGATCCTGATTTTAGTAGGATTTGTGAAGACTTTTCAAAGACCATACCTGTTTGTAGAACAAGCTAGAGTCAGCAGGGTCTTTTACAGAATAAGTTGTGGAAAAATTTACTGGCATCTTGTCTTAAAACAATTATCTAAAAGGAGGTTGAGCAGCTTGCACTCTTGCAGGATGTTGGAACAGACCTGTTTTTGTCGCGCTGGTGATTTATGTGTGCTTCAATAAAGTGTAGAAACCTTTGGCTTGTTTCCTGTTAATGTCTTCCTGTACATGCTTAGCTTCTGGGAATGCCAGTAATAGCTGGATTATTTGCCTCCATAAAATTTTTGCTGCTAATTGTCTATACATGGGGAAGGTGTTGACTCTTGACTATCGGGGTGTTTGCTGTGTGTTGATACCT
Source organism: Warburgia ugandensis (assembly GCA_035236585.1). NCBI lineage: Eukaryota > Viridiplantae > Streptophyta > Magnoliopsida > Canellales > Canellaceae > Warburgia > Warburgia ugandensis. Next base: position 84,861,233 of record CP141126.1, read on the forward strand.
AGACAACTTACACTTGTTTATCCGCTTCAAGTGGCATCTGGGGTATGGATTTTCATCCTGACCAAGTTTGAAATCACTTCAGTGATGCATAGAATGTTGGAATCTTGTATCATTGTGGAAGCCATATTTAGCACCTATATGCTTGGTTTGGAAGGAAATGAACATTTAAGCCTTCAGAGAACCTTCAACCAGAAGGATCTGCATTAGCATCTCTGACCTGATTGTACATTAGGTTTTCACCACTAGACAGTTTGCTGGGTCCCCCTTCGTGTTAATGGAATGCTGATGTTATTAGCAAGAACGGGGTGTTGAGCACACAAAAATGCCTAGTTCAAAGCCCCTCCCAGCGCTATCTTCAAAGCTTAACTTTGAGGTCTCCAACCTCGGTTGATGGGTTGCAGTGGAAAATTTGCAGAGACTGGCACTTCTATTTACTGATTTCCTGCTTATCTAAGCTGTGAACTTTCAATGTTACTGCAGTCAAGCACCTCAGTAGACCATATTCTGTTTCTTAGTAATGAGAGCAATTCTTGCGTCTCCTCCACACATGCCTCCACCAAAAACAACTGCTAGAATGGTCTCCCCAGATGAATAAATTATAGTAACTATTGTGCTGTTTACCTGTAGTTGTGATGTTACAGCTTTGGTGAATGGACACAAGAAGGTAAGTTAAATAATGGACCATGTACAATAGTCTAAGGCTAAACAGAAGATATCAGGCCCAGCTGTGCTTTATCCACTGTTAGGCCTGGCCATCTTATCCTTGAAAAGAGACAAACCTTTCAAAAGATGCAACATCCAGCTCTGAGGCTATACCTTTTAGGCCCTATCAGTGTAAACTACTTGTAGTCAGTTAGAATCTTTAGATTCTCATCAATCTCTTTGATGGATCTTATCTCTTGTGCTGTTGCTATTTTAGCCCATTGGGGTTTTGACCATGTACACGGGTAAACAGGTAATAGAGCAAGTTAGAATAACCAGGTAAAAGCTTTCTTCAACTTTGTCATAGAAAGTTGAAATGAAGACCCAGAAGAGCAGTCCTGATTCTCCTGAATGTCAGTCCCTGTTCTCTCTTGCCTTTGTTTTTGAAAGTTTAGAAGAAAAAGAATGTATTCTTCTATATTCCTTAGAGAAAAAATTACACTAATATATATAGGGAAGCATGGCAACAGACCTGCCATTGAATCCCACGGATTAGGCTAAAGGAAATCCCTTAACATAAGGGTCAAACTAGGAATAAAAGAAAAGGAGATTTTCATATTCAAATCTGATCCTAATCTCCATTATTTATGGAAACAAACTAAGATAAGATCAAAACTAATCCCTAGAAAGTAGGAACTAATTTTGAGAGAGTTACCTAACATATCTGAAAGTTTTACACATAGTTGACCTCTTCTTGATAGGTGTCCAATATATCATAATAAGTTTTAAGTCATTGTATGTCCTTTTCTTCTTGAATAATAACAGCGGTTCAGTTTTAGATGAGAGGATAGAGATGCAACATCTAGCTCTGAGGCTATAACTTTTAGGCCCTATCAGTGTATACTACTTGTAATCAGTTAGAATCTTTAGATTCTCATCAATCTCTTTGATGGATCTTATCTCTTGTTTTGTTGCTATTTTAGCCCTTTTAGGGTTTGACCATGTACACTTGTAAGCAGGTAATAGAGCAAGTTAGAGTAACCAGGTAAAAGCTTTCTTCAACTTTGCTATAGAAAGTTGAAATGGAGACCCAGAAGAGGAGTCCTGATTCTCCTGAATGTCAGTCCCTGTTCTATCTTGCCTTTGTTTTACACATAGTTGACCTCTTCTAGATAGGTGTCCAATATATCATAATGTTATAAGTCATTGTACGCCCTTTTCTTCTTGAATGATAACAGCAGTTCAGTTTTAGATGAGAGGATAGAGATTGCCCAATTAAATACAAAAAGGGAGCAGTCAGAGTCTTTCTTGATAAGGAAATATTTATTAACAAATAAAAGCTGGCTTAGTCAGTCCACCAACCCAGCTCATGTTAATGAGTCAACTGCCAAATTGACATCTCCTAGCATGGAAACTGAAATGTGTTGACTGGTTTAAAATGTCTCTCTGATTACATTTGCTGACCTCCAAGGAGAGTATTGTGGAAGGCCCCAAAAAAGACAAAATGTGCAGCTTGATTCATTTTTTTACAATGAAATAGTTCCATATTGTTGAATTCTTCGTGCCTTTCTGTTATTAAATGTTGCTTCCTAACCAGCTCTTCTGGACTCATTGCATTACTCTCACTGCATGGCTGTCTCTCCCAAGCTTGAAGTGATATGATTAAACATCTGGTGGAAAGACCAATGAACAAATAATTGTCAGGCGGTCTCTTTATTTCAGGTTACTAGTCCCATAAGCCATCAAGAGACTTTTAAAGCAGCCCTATGATTTCTGAAAGTATTGAAGATACAACTCATGATTCTTGTTTCATTATTCCAAATTGTCCATCGGATATCCAACAAGTTCAGATTTTTAGGGTCTTAGCTCTCAGTAGCCATATAGACAAATTCTGTACCACTAAAAAAAAAAAAATTGCTGTAGAATAACCACGTGGGAATTTTAAGAAGGGAGTGAATGGAGATTGACGGGTTGGAGACAAGATCATGGATTGGAAATGGTCCACTAACCTCTATAGCTTAAATCTTAACAAAACTATTGAGAATATGCCACATACTATGGATTTAAGTGTTCCCACGGCCAAGACTCTTCCTTGATCTGTAATTCAACAATGCATTATGACTATTGAGACTCATATTCAAATTTTAGCTTTCCTAAATAAGACAAGACTACTGAGGGTCAGATAGTGAAGTATGTAGAATCAGTAAAGTTATGTCAACCAACATGAACTTGAAAGACTGACAAAAAAATTGTCCAACCAACTAACCACTTACACATGCTCATTCTGTGTCATGTTTTGCTACCAAGAACTTCAAATATGACTGTAGAACTGAGCTAGCCGGCTACCCTATCTCTGATAGATAATGGTAAATTTGCTTTCATGTCATTTCATGTATGTTTTAAAACATAGGAATCAACCGGCCTCATGGAGAGAGTCTGCTAGTTATAGTAGTGTTGAGATACTGAAGAGATGCATCAGAATATGGGACTAGTTTTAAGATATTGGTGGCCATAACATAATGGAGTGAGAGTAGATGGAGCTTTAAGGGAACAAAATGACCAACGTTTTCAGCCAACAAAGTTCCCCTGTGCGTGTCTGCCTTCTTTGAGTCGACAAGCTATCAAAAGCTCCAATGGGTCCAGTTGGTGGGGAGGTTTTATAAGCTGCCTGATGGGAAAAGGGTTTGTTTCCAGGTGACTACTATGAGGGCGTCATACATGCCCAAGATTCAAAATAATAGAAGAGGAAGCAGAATTGAAAAGGTAGAATGGATGCACATGTATATTTAGGTTTTATAAGTTGTTTTGTATAGTAATAGTAGATATTTTTAGGATGTTTACAAGTTGTAAGTGGGAATAGTGTCGAAACTTGATTTTGTACATGCTTAGAAGTTGTGAGCTAGAATGATAGAGACTTTGAGTCATGACTTTCTTAAAGACTGGTGTAGGTATTTTAATTATTTTACTTGATTGATTTGTGCTAGCCTTTCAATGAAGGATGAGCAGTGTTTTTAGGGTAAAAGTTTGCACTTGGGGTCAGCGTTAGAGTTCTCTTCTAGTTAACTTAGATTGCTTAGAGTCAAGAATTAATGGCTAGGATTTCTTAAGTTCTTTATGGGGTTAAAAAGATATAAGTTCATATTTTGCAGTACTTTATATATATATATATATATATATATATATATTGAGATGGATCTCCCTCTTCTTAAATATGGCAACCCTTGTGTCAGGTAGCCAGTCGACAAGGGTGAAGCTGAAGATGGTTTTGTTATTTCTTTTTTGCTTGCAAATGAATGAATATTAGTTTGTAAGGAAGAAATGAAAATCATCTTCAGCTTTTAAGAAATACAGCACCCCAAATGTGACATGAATCGAAAACAGACATTCCCTCAAGCTAGGTCGTTCCCCATAAGCGACGAGTTGCATCGGATCCCGGGTGCGGTGAAAAATAGGCAAGGGCTGCTAGGGCGTTCTCCCAGAAGCGACGCGTTACATCGGATCCTGGGTGTAGTGAAAAATGGGCAAGGGCTGCTAGAGCGTCCCCTCGGAAGCGACGCGCTGCATCACAACTCAGGTGCAGTGAAAAGTGGACATGGGTTCATACCATGGAGGTCAAGAAAGGCAATAGTAAATAGGGTATCACCAGAACATAAGATTCGTATGGCCACATGGAATATAGGGACACTAACTGGCAAGAGTTTGGAGTTAGTAGACGCGATGAAACGTAGGAGAGTCAACATCGCCTGTATCCAAGAAACCAAGTGGAAAGGGGCTAAAGCAAGAGAAATAGATGGGTATAAATTATGGTACGTAGGAAAGGAAAATAACAAAAATGGCGTGGGAATAATAGTGGATAAGGAATTAAAGGATAAAGTTGTGGATGTTAAAAGAATCAACGATAGAATTATAATAATAAAAATTGTTTTAGGAGAGCAAATTATAAATGTTATAAGTGCGTACGCACCACAAGTAGGATTACAAGAGATAATCAAGAAACAGTTTTGGGAAGATATGAAGGGAGTCATGCAAGAAATTCCCAACACTGAGCGGATATTTATAGGTGCAGACTTAAACGGCCATGTAGGAAAAGATAAGGAAGGATATGATAGAATACACGGTGGATATGGTATAGGTGAACGAAATGAGATGGGGGAGAATATCCTCGATTTTGCTTTGTCATATAACCTATCCATTGCAAATACACTCTTTAAGAAGAGGGATGAACATTTAATAATCTTTAAAAGTGGACTTCATAAAAGTTTTTCTACTTAGGAATAATGAACAATCTACATGTAAGGATTGTAAGATGATACCTGGTGAGAGTTTGACCTCACAACATAGGTTAATGGTTATGGATATCCATATCAAAAGATGGGGTAAAAGAACTAAACTTAATACACACCCAAAAACTAAGTGGTGGAACTTAAAAGGAGAGAAAATAACCTCCTTCAAAAATAAGTTGATGGTAGAAGGAAAGTGGAACTATGAAACAGAAGTAAATACTATGTGGATTAATATGGCTGAGTGCATTAAGAAAGTGGCAAAAGATGTCTTAGGAGTATCTAAAGGTAAAAGGGTATTAGCAAAGGAAACATGGTGGTGGAGTGAAATAGTTCAAAAAGTTATTAAAGAAAAACGGATGCGTTTTAAAGCATGGCAGAAGATTAGAAATAATGAAAACTATGAGCAATATAAGAATGCTAAAAACGTTGCTAAGAGAATAGTGAGGCTAAACTTAAAGCATATGATGAGCTCTACAATAGATTAGGAACAAGAGAAGGTGAATAAGATGTGTTTAAACTTGCAAAAGTAAGAGAATAGAAGGGTAAGGACTTAGATCATGTTAGGTGTATTAGAAGCGATGATTAAAGGGTATTAGTCAAAGATGATGAGATCAAACAAAGGTGGGAAACATACTTTAAAAAATTGTTAAATGACAATGGCCCTGAGAATATAGGGATTGAAAATACTATAAATCAAAATAACATTGGATATTATAGGTATGAACGTAGGATTAGAATACCTGAAGTAAAAGAGGCCTTGAAAAAGATGAAATCAGGAAAGGCCATGGGGCCTGATGGTATACCAATAGAGGTTTGGAAGCATATGGGAGACATTGGGGTAGTTTGGTTGACCAAGTTGTTTAACAAGATTATAAAATCAAAGAAGATGCCTGATGAGTGGAGGAAAAGTTCTATTGTACCAATTTATAAGAATAAAGGAGACATACAGAGCTGCACTAATTATAGAGGGATCAAACTTATGAGCCACACTATGAAACTTTTTGAAAGAGTGATTGAGAAGAGGCTGCGTCATGAAACAAGTGTATCAGAGAATCAGTTTGGTTTCATGCCTGGGAGGTCTACCGTGGAGGCTATTTTCTTACTAAGGCAATTAGTAGAGAAATATAGGGAAAGGAGGAAAGACCTCCACATGGTCTTTATTGATTTAGAGAAAGCTTATGATAGAGTCCCTAGAGAGTTAATATGGAGAGTGTGGGTGGTAAAGGGGTTTCGCAAGGATATATAGATATAATTAAAGATATGTATGAGGGAGCGGTAACAAATGTTAAGACCACTAGTGGTGTGACTGGTGATTTTCCTGTCACTATAAGATTGCACCAAGGATCGGCATTGAGTCCATACCTTTTCACATTGGTTATGGATGAGCTAACAAAACATCTACACGAGGAGATTCTCTGGTGCATGTTATTTGCAGATGATATAGTCTTACTTGATGAGACAAGGGAGGGTGTAAACATAAAACTAGAATTATGGAGAGAAGCATTAGAATTTGAAGGATTTAAAATTAGTCGAACTAAGACAGAATATATGGAATGTAATTTTAGCAAGGAGAGTAGGAGCAGAATATCAGTCAAGATTGATAACCAAGAAGTCCCCATCAAAGACCACTTTCGATACTTAGGATCAATAATTCATGAGAGTGGAGAGATTGAGAGGGAGGTTACCCAGAGAATTCAAGCAGGTTGGAACAAATGGAGATGTGCATCTGGAGTTTTGTGTGATCGACGGGTGCCACTCAAACTAAAAGGAAAATTTTATAGGATGGCCATAAGGCCGGCCATGCTCTATGGATCAGAATGTTGGGCAGTTAAGGAACATCATACTCATAGGATGAGCGTCGTAGAAATGAGGATGTTGAGATGGATGAGTGGTAAGACAAGAAAAGATAGAATTCGAAATGAAAATATTCGAGGAAATTTAGGGATAGCACCAATAGGTAATAAGATGAGGGAGACTAGACTTAGATGGTTTGGACATGTTCAAAGGAGACCAACAACGGCCCCGGTTAGAAGAAGTGAGGCAATACAAGTAGAAAGTTTTAAAAGGGCAAGGGGAAGGCCTAAAAGAACGTGGATAGAAGTGGTGAGGAAAGATTTAAAAAATTTGGGACTAAATGAAGACATGGTATTTAATAGAGTGGAATGGAGGAATAAGATTCATGTGGCCGACCCCTAATTGGGATAAGGTCTTGATGATGATGATATATATTGAGATGCATTTTCTTTTTATTTGGTATGAGACCTGAGGTTCTTCTCATGGGGTCCTACTACAGGAATCTTGTGGTATGATGCTTCGGGGTTGGCTAATTGTTCTAATCTTTTCTAAATATTTACATGCTTACTGGTGTTAGTTGGGAAAGATTTGTTTGAGAGTTGAAGATGTGTTGCTGATTTCTTTTTTTCTATTTTTCTTTGGCTGCATTTCTTGAAGACTATTTATTGCCTTCTTATAGTCCTTTGGTGCCTTGAGCATCACATTGTATCACTATAAGCTTTTCAATTGCGAAGAGTTGGTCTGCATTGACAGATGGAATTAGTTTCTTGTTCTTGAGAAGCTAACAACTAGTGGATAACAAAAGTTTCTCTGTTAAGCTGAATATGTAGGTTGCCAAAGCTAACAATAGGAGCATATGATAGTCATCTTAGGTTTTTCACCTTGTTCTAGAGCCTCCTTGGTTTCTCCAGTAATAATCATTGTGTTCTGTTTTTCCCCCATTTGCTCTTAGCGTAGTAAAATTAGGGAAATGATTAGATCTCAGGTTTTATAGACAAAATTTAGAAGTAGGTTAGGATGCAGATATCATTTTCTTCTTTATAAAATTTGATATAAGTAATATCTTGAATATACTTGGCAAAGCCATCTTGACATGGCTTCACAGTTTTAATCTCTTATTTTAACTATTGTTTTCTGGCTTCAGTTGTTGAACATGCATTCCAATTGGCAAATGGATCCCAAAAACAACACCTTTTGTCGGAACTATATTCTGCTGAGCTTCAATTATTTAAGGACTTGACATCTATGAATGATGGCAGGTATGTTGGTCAATTGTGTTTGCTTTCTTTTCTGCTTATAGCAAGTGATTTTGAGCTCTATACTACTTTGAGTTCTGTTTCCTTCCATCTATCCAGGCGCCTAAAATTATCTGCTAATTTTAAGTTATAGCGTGCATAAACCTGAGTCCAATCATATTTGAGCATTCTAGAGCTGGAAATAGAACTGTTGGACAAGGATACCGAGACAAAGTTAAAAGTACACCATGGATATTCCTTATCATCATATTTAATTCTAAAGGATCACATGAGGCTAAGGTCATTCTATACATTACTCTATCCTTCATCTTGTATAGGATGTGACACATCGTGTTCTCCAAATCTATGTAGTCGAAGGCGAGACTAGTCACTAGATGCAAAAGGGCTGAGGCCTACAACTTGACTTTTGGCAGGCACAAGAGGCATAAGTTGCAGTGTGACTAGTCGCGCCTGGCGTCTACTGCACCCGCGACTCTAGGCGCACACCGTAAATGAAATAAAAACCCTCATATTTATTTATTTATTTTCTTTCTTCTTCTTCTTCTTCTTCTTCTTCTTCTTCTTCTTTCTAGTTTCCCTTTCTTCTTCTTGCAACAGTACTCATCTTCCATCGTTGATTGAAGCCTAGTTGAAGTGATTGAGGTAAGAATCTAATGTTTTTTATTATATATTTTCTATAAAAAGGGTAAAAACAGTACCCTTTTTCAATTTTCATGTGTAATGCTTCATTTTTCTCTGAAATGTCAACATATTTACACTCTAAAGCTAAAAACAAAACTCTATTTCATTTTTTCCATCTATTTTCATAGATTTTACTGTATTATGTACTGTTTTTGTATTTTTTTTACCGAAAATGTAAAATACATCAGTAATTTGTATTTTTCTTTTTTTATCAACTCTCCATGCTAAAAATGACTGGCCCATGGACTCCATAGATGTTTTATGTGCCTTTTTTTCATTATTTTTCACTAAAGACAGTGGTTTTTATTTTTATTTTTTGTAGTAAATGTGTAAATGTCACCATCATAATGCTAAAAACAACTGATTCATGGACTCCTTTGATGGTTTTTCTCCCTTTTTTTGTTATTTTTCACTAAAGCAGTTCAAAACAGTAAGTTTTGTTATTTGTTAATTCTGTGTTTTTCTTAATTTTTGGATTTTTTTTGTATTTTCCTTTTTTAATTTTAAATAATTAATTTTTTGCCTTGTGAACTTGTCATGCTACTAGGCGCGCCTAGTCCCTCTGGGTGCAAGTTCACCCATTGCACCTGCGTGCACCTTGTGCCTATGGCCACATAGCTCCAAATCGACAACATCTGCTTTTTACCCATTTCTCCTTTCCCTGGATTTTTCATCACCATGGCTATGACACTTTAGCACCATCCTGGAGTGCTTGTTCTTGTCAAATCCGTCTGTGATGTCAGACTAGAAGCATGATACCTCCTTATATGGCCCTTTTCTCTAGTCACCAGCCACTTCCCATATGTGTATACACATGATAAGACTCCATGTTGGAATTTGGAATCATTCTTGGACCGATTTAGACCAAGTGAGCACGTTTGCGGGTTCCATCTCTGGTCCAGTTTCTAAAGCATTGTCATCAAAATATTTGGCACTTAGTAAATGTATCCGTCTGAATAATAAAGATTCTTGCCATATGTAGGAAAATTAATTGATCTTGCTGCAACTGTATTCTATGATTAGGGGTTCGAAGAATCCCTTTATCCCAGTCCCTCATCTTTGTTGATACTGTAACTTTATCCAGAAAATAGACTGTGGGTCTGCTTCCAATTCTTTAAGCAATTGAGTCAATTTCACAATGTGATGTCTGGCTGACTGTTACATCTAGTCCACACCTTTATCCTGCATAACAACTGGTATAATATATGCAGAGTGAGGATGATAAGGCGATAATCATTAGGCCTAGACTTGTTTGATTATGCATATCTAGCTCTTCTGACATAATCCTAGTGCACCTATATACGCTAGCAAGATCCAGATTCAAATCCTATCATGCTTGAAACTTAACAGACGGGAAAGAGTAGGTATAAGAGGACAGTTACAGAAGGCTATAACAATGTCAGCACTAGGTGGCACCCTTCTTTTGACATCTAAAAATAATGAAAACCCCTGCCAAATTTCGTTTATCATGAATTATCAGGATTTCTAGGATAACATTAGTAGAGTTTAAGTAGGGACTTTTTGAAGGTGAAATTTGACTATTTGGGACTTTGAAAGTCCTATTAGATTTTGGTCTAGCATATGAATACAGCGTGGAGGTTTGAGGCGTGGAAACAGCCTCTTGCAAAATGCAAGGTAAGACTGCATATTGTTGATTGCAAAGCCTCACTTGTCTTTGTATATAGCCCGGCTTGATAGCGAAGAGAAAGGCATTTGTGTATCGGGCATATCTTACATGAGGGTCATGATTCATGATTTGGCAATCAAATCGATGCATGAATATATTCATTAATACCGGTGATAGAGAGCTGCCTTGTGGTATACCCTTTTCGATGGCTGAGTAGCTCTTTCTTTATCTCTAATATCAGTAGTAAGGAAAGCATGAATGAGATTAGAGAACTTATCATCTTCTATATAACGATTCAAAGCGTCGAAGAAGGCCTTGATGGTTGATGTTATCAAAGCAGCCCACAATGTCTGCTTTAATGAGTTGATCTACCTCTACCACAGCTTTGTACATAGGCAAAAAAAGCTCTGAGTTCCGATATCTCTCCTCTAAATCCGTGAGAACATTCCAAAAAGACATTAGCGAATAGCCGATTTAAGACCTGGGAGATCGCATCCATCACGATTCTATCTTTGGCATAGGGTATCGTGATTGTTTGTATTTTTCCAGGTTTGTAAGGTTTAGGAATAAATAATCTAAACATAGGAGAGAACCTAAATGAGGATTTTCTTAGAGCTTGTTTTATATCACGGATTTCAGATTTATTGACTTTATAAAGACGAGCTTGTTCCTTCCATAACGCATTCATTTGTTTAACGATCTGTTCTATCAAATTGCTATGAGGATTCGGTATCCTAAATCGTTCTATCATGTTTTTATCTTTCTTTTTAGTTGGTCACGGCATGTTGTGACATAAATGACGAGATTTAATGACCGAAACTTGCCAATCACTTAATTCCTTGTACTATTTATATAGACTATCCTAAGAATGGTTTAAGATGATTTACGATTGAATCGATTGTGCAGAAAAGGCACTATCGAAGGATTTGAGCACTCTAATCACTTCCGACACAAATGAAAAAAGAATAAAAAAAAAAAATGGACATATAGGAAAATAAGTGGGTAGTATTGGTTCATGTTCCTTAATTCAACCTAAGCTAACGGCCCTGAAATGGATTCACTTAGGGCAAGACTTAGTATGATTGCACCTATCATTATGGATAGGGGTACAGCCCTACTGGGCTGGGGCCGCCCTTCCTCGGACCCGGCATATGTGGGAACTTCGTGCACCAGCCTGCCCTTTTATATGATCATTGTGTGGTGGTTAAATTTGAGATCAAGTACGACTTTGTTCCTAGTCTACCTGGAAGAGTTCTATTTCCTATGGGTAAGGGATGATTCATAGACCGTTGAAAATGTCCTATAAAAGTTCAGGACTGGTTCTACTTATTGAGTTTGTTCTCTTATGTTCTATGAATTAAGCACCTGATCTTACTTTCTCTATAAGCTATTTCTTAGTGGAGAGTTCCTACTGTCTGTTGGGCCACATCATGTTCATTGCAGCTTTGATTTGGATGTAGGCCAAGTCGGTTCAGTTTTACACTTCTGCGTTTTTCATCTTTGAGGAAAATACTTATACCAGCGGCTATTTTCTGCTGGTAATATAAAATTAATTTTGCTTGCGGATATTACCTGCCTATAATAGTCAATTATATTTTCTCATTTTTCACGTTATCTGAGTTCTCCACCGCATTAACACTAGGTCAACTCATTTTTGCAAAGTATGCAGTGTCTGTATTTTGAGTTTTGTCACCTTGATAGTTTGCTGATTTAAGCTTCTCTTGGAGAAGCTTTTGGTGAAGGACATTAAGATCCATTATAATACTATCCGCCTATTAGTCTTATATTTCTTAAATTACTAATCTCTCACTGTGCTAATACAGTATAAGCAGCAGAGGGATCCCCCAAGATTACCTTAAACTTAATCTTTAAATTTCAAATTGAATATAAAAAAGATTAATATAAGAAGAGAGAACACCTTCCCTTAAAGGAGACCTTAATCAAGCTTAAAAGAGTCTAATAAGGCAATGATTAAACCATTCTTTGAAAAGAAGATGTATTCATCTGCTATGTAGTTAAAGGCGCGAGGTAGTTAAAGGCGCGAGGCGCAAAGGGGTGCGCCTGGAGCCTGGGGCGCCTAGGAGCCTGAGGCGCAAAATTATATTTTTTATAATTAAAAATTAGCTGAAAATGCTAAAAATTAGCTAAAAATCATTAATAAATTCTTAAAAAGCATTAAAACATAAAAACATAATTCTAATATGAAATATTATCTAAACATGTAATTTTTTATGAACAAAATAATATAAGCATAATCAATCAAATAAAATAACTTTTAAGAGTTTAAGAATCAAGACTACTCACTTCAGTCATCTCTAGAGAGATCTTCAGGCTCAGGGTTTAAATTATCATCAGAGCTATCATAATCATCAATATATTCAGGAAGACCACTACCTCGTCCTTACAACTCCTTAATGTTCTGCAAGTACTTGAGACATGTTCCCCTGCCTCCTTTGCCTCTGGTACTGCCTAGTGGGAGGAGCAACACGTGAACTAGATCCCATAGCATGCTCAACATCACCCCATGTGAGGCTAGCATTTGGATGGACGAGGTCATCCTCAGCATCTGCTTCAATGATCCACTCGTTACTCTCATCAACCTCTCTCAATACAATGGGATCTGTGTATGTCTGAGATCTCAAACGATCTTCATGTCGATGGCGGAGATGTTGATTATATTAAACGAATACCAAATCGTTCAATGTTTTTGCGTACAATCTATTTCTCTTCTTTGTATGAAGTTGCAATAAAATATCAAAATTTATAAGGTTAATTGTAAATTTAAATTATATTGTTGAATGATCTATACATTAGTGAAGTAAGTAATACTTACACTCTCAAAAGCACTCCAGTTCCGCTCACAAGGAGATGCATTACAGGTCTGAGAGAGGACTTTGATAGCAAGTTTTTGGAGAATTGGGCATTTAGCCCCAAAAGTAACCCACCACTCACTTACAAGAGTTAAATAACAATAAATTAAAAACATAAATTAAAAAGATTTAAGACAAATAAGATTTAAAATTGTAAGACTTACAAGGAGCTATTGTCTTCCTTTTTAATTTAGCCAAGTCATTTGCAAACAGGCTTGCCGCATGTTTATATGGGCTTAGCTTGTCAATCACCTTGCTTGCATCATCTTGATTTGCAGATAAGGTATTGATAGTGTCAAATAGGCCTTGCTTGATAAATCTATCGACTTCAATATCTTCTTATCTATCATAATAAAATGCAGGGTTAAGATAATAACCAGCTACATGCAAAGGTTGACAAAGCTGATTCGTCCATCTACTATCAACAATGCCACAAATATGGGCGGCCTGTTAATCATTATCTTTAAGATTTGCCATAATCTTTTCCTTGGCTCTTGTGATGGCCTCGTATATATAACCTATTGCAGGCTTCTCTTCAGTATCTACAAGCCTCAACACTTCCGCAAGTGGTGCCATTATCTTCAAGCAAAATAAAATATTATTCCAAAAGGAGCTACGACTAACAATATTCTGTACTCTTTTTCCAACCAGGGTATTGCTCCATTTGTTGTTACTACATGCTTGACAATGGAAGCATCTCCCTCAATTCTGCCCAAACATTGTAGATACTCTCTAAACTCAAAAAGTTAGTGGCGAAATGAGTGACTGCAGGCCTGACCAATTCTCTTTGCTTAGTCATCGTCCTCATCAAATGAAGGACATGAGTGTGACTGTATATGAAAACAGTCATTGCCTTCACTTGTTTCATAATATGCTCCACTTTTGGCAATTTGCCAATATCTTCCAACATCAAGTCAATATAATGAGCTGCATAGGGTAACTAAAATATATGTTTTCTTCTTATTTGCAAGTGTCTTCTTGCAGCTACATAATTTGACGCATTGTCCGTGATGATCTGTAACAGGCAATCAAATTCATAAGTAAATATTAAAACTTTTAAATATTAAATTTTTTGATAAAAAACTTAACTAAAATTAAGAGTGGGGACTACCTGGACAATGTTTTCCTCTCCAATGTCATCTATGACGACATCCAACATTTTAACAATCAAATCTGAGCTCTTTACATACTCAGATCCATCAATTGATTTTAGAAAAACTGTCCCAGTTGGACAGTTTACCGAAAAATTAATTAAGGTGCGACCTTTGCCATCGGTCCACCAATTTGACATTATAGAGCACCCATATCGTGCCCAATCTTTTCTGCATTCTTGTACAAATTCATTCGTCCTTTTAACTTGTTTTTTGAGAAGAGGCACCCTCAACTCATGATAAGAGGGTGCCTTGAAACCTTAAGAAAGAAAGAAAGAAAATATAAGTTAAATACTCTTTAACTTAAAAATATGCATAAAAAGTACTAGTATATAAAGAAAAATAAAAGAAAACCATTTACCTGATCCATGCTGTGCAGCCGCCTCAAACATGGTCTGAAAAGACTGACACCGAGCGGTATTGAAGGCAATGCCATTCTCATAAAACCAAGTTTCAATGTAATCACATGCTCTGGTTCTAAGCTCCTTTTTATATGCATTATTTATTGTTGTTTGATGCAAAGAAGCCTTCTCAGGATCAAGGGCAAAATGAATATCAAGAGGTCCTTTTATTCCACTCCTAGACCTCTTGCTGCTCCCTATGCCAAATCCACTAGAGCCTGGGCCACTACTACCACTAGCCTGTCTCCTTCTATCGTCCACATCTCTCTCACCAACTTCAAGATCATCATAAATCCCAAACAAATTTTCCAGTCGTGTTTGCTCCATAATGATTCTTTCATCTTTCTTCTTTTCTGACTCATTCATATAATCACTTATTTTTTTTGATATATCAGGAGTCACCTTGCTGCATTTTTTAGCATTCCTATGCCTTCCAACTAAATGCTGTTTTAGCCTATAAATTCCACCATTGTATTTGTTTCCGCACAATTTGCACCAAATTGTATTCTTATCACCTGGAATTCTCAAGTCTCCATGCTCCCACCCTGGGTTTGTAGATCTAGAAATAGCTGAAGTATCTGAAGTTGAACCCCTTGATGATGACATCTTTAAATTTTATGCCTAGAATATAAAAAGCGTAAAAGAGTGAGTGTTGTTATTTTGTAAAATTTGAAAAAAAATAACTCCAAAATAGAAAACAGCATGAAAAATACATCACACATGAAGACACAAACATGGAAAAGCTATATATGTAAATAGGAATACGTTTTAATTAATAAATATAAAAAAATAATTTTTTTTCCAATTTCTGTAACTGTTATTTTCGGAAAAATTGAAAAAAATAACACTAAAATACAAAAAAAGCATGAAAAATACAGCATACATGAAGACACAAGCATGGGAAAGCTATATATCTATATAAGAATAGGTATTAACTAATAAATATAAATAAAACAATTTTTTTCTAATTTTCGTAAGTTTTATTTTCAGAAAAATTGAACAAAATAACACTACAATACAAAAAAAGCATGAAAAGTACATCATCATGAAGATACAAGCATAAGTAAGCTATATATGTGGATAAGAATGGGTATTAACTAATAAATATAAAAAAGAATAATTTTTTCCTAATTTTTGTAACTTTTGTTTTTTGGAAAAATTAAAAAAATAACCTTAAATTACAAAAAAAAGATGAAAAAATTATCACACCCAAAGACACAAGCATGGGAAAGCTATATATGTGGATAGAAATACGTTTCAATGAAGAAATATGAAAAAACGATGACTTTTTTTATTTCCGTAATTGATTTCTTTTGGAAAAACAGTAAAAAACCTAAAAACAAACTCAAATCTAGAGCAAAAAAGTATAAACTCAAATGGAATGTTTTCTTATACATATAGAACTAAACCCCATCAAGATCTATGGAAAATAGTTAACAAAAAACAAAAAAATTGAAAAAACGGTATTGGTTTTACGTTTTTTTACAAAAACTGCATATACATGCTAAAATTCATAAATCCATACCTTTTTCTGCTTAGATCTGTGAAAGATCGAAATGGAATGGTCATTTTCACCTTCTCAGGAGGTTGGAAGATTGAAATTAGGGTTGGAAGGTGAAAAACGAAAAAAAAACAAGTTTAATACCGTATTGGATTAAGTGGTCTGCGCTTGGAGTCAGAGGTGCGCCTGAAAGGGGCGCCCATGCGCACCTAGGCGCTCGCCTAGGCGACAACGCCTCATTTCCTCTGCGCCTAGCCCCCTCCCAAGCGCTTACACGTCAACTAGCGCCTAGGCGCGCCTTTAACTACATAGTTCATCTATTAATGCTAGATCTGGTGTAAGGCAGCAAGCCCTATTAGGGCCCTTACTAATAGGGGTGACGCTCTTCATAGAGCATTAGGAAGTGTTAGTTCTCTTAGTGAGGCTTAGGCAGACGAGGCTAAGGTGTGACTCTCCAATTCTCAATCCAATCTACAAAAAGTGGTTTTAAAACCCACATTTTGAGAAGTTCTGTTAGGTTCTTAGTAGCGGTCAGTGACCTTTTCGCCCTTTACTTAACATAGCTTTTTTGTCTCCTTGATAGCTAGAAGTTCTTCAAAAGTATGAAAAGCTGGAGGACTTTGTACCATTCAGTCTAGTGTGGTTGAATTCTATTCAACAGCCCAAGGACTTGAGGACATCTTAGTTGTTTCTACTGCTTAAAGTGATTGTTATTGCCGGGAAGAACTTTACTTGCCTTCTATTTTAGGTACACCGAAAGATTTGTGACTACTTCTCCTGTACTTTACTCTAGCTAACTCTTGGAAGAACTCAAAGTTTTGGAGTCTGAGGAGTGTAAAGATGATTGAATACATAACAAATAAGGAAGCTAGAAACTGTGTATGCTGCAAACTGAAGAATTGTTAATCTTGGAAAAACCCAAAATCTTGGAGTTTGAGAAGCCTAAAGATGCTATTGCTCCTGCCCCCATGGTCAGAAGATAGTGAAGCTGAAGGTAACAAACCTTATTGTATGACTTCTGATAAACTGGAGTTTATCTAGTTTCTTTTTAGTATTGATGAGCATAACGAATGATGCTTTGGATTGGTGTTGAATGCAAAGCTGGTGACTTTTTATGTGTCCTATGCTTTTCATCTTTGAATTGAAAAGTTGGAAATATAACCTGGGATGCTACACAAATATCTGTTTTTGAGCAGTCCCTGGAGTTTGTACTCTGTTATTGTGGTAAACAACCTGACTGCTGCATTTTTTAATCAAACTAAAATTGTTATGATTTTTGCTGGTAAAATACTATATGACTTCTTTAAGTTGCAATCGAAGGGATGCAACATCTTCAATGGGCAAGTGCAGTCTTACAATGTTCTCAACATGGAGAAGAGGCTGGTTTTGCCTTTGCATGTCTTGCTGGATTTGCTGAGAAAGTCATTGTATCTCAGCTTGTGCCGGTCCTTAGATTTTGATACATGGCTGGGTTTGCTTAGTGCAAAGATATTGATTCTGCATGCTCAAGTACTTGAAGCTTGTGACCTTCAGTAGTTATTGCTCATGTGAGTTGTCATTAACGGTTTATATATGACACCACAAGTAAGTTCATGCGTTCAAATTTCATATTTAACAATCTCGAATCAAGAAAGGCACTTTTTATTAATGCCTCCTGCCAATGCTTGAGTTGCTATACTTGTCTCTACCATTTGAGAAGTCTGAAGCATTTCATTAGTACTGGGTGAGGTGTAGCCTGAAGAAGTCTGTAGCATTTGATTAGTACTGGGTGGAATATGACTTGGACATGGATGACTCCAGCCATATTTTTAGTCGCTCCTTGTTCCCACTCTAAATTAAGTTTTGACTGTGTCTGTTGCTTCTGTTTCCTCAAGTTTCCAGCGGAGGAAACGTCCCTGTCTCCTCTAAAACATGATCCACTTGAATTACAACCGTAAATTTTGTTACTTAGATGTGAAATTCCACAGATGGAAAGGCATCAATGCACTCTCAATAACCATTGAGCTTCAAGACCACTTTCTGAAGTGATGGAGCTTGTGTCTAAGCCACTCTCGGTGCATATTAGAGAGATATTAAAGAGAAGGGCAATAACTGCTCTTATGGATTTTTGAAAAGCTGAGACTTTCAACAGGTTTCATGGACTACGGACATTGGCCAGTGTGTTTCCCTTGAGGATTGCTATAAATGCATTTGGATTTCGAGACCCATCTAATATGCTATATATAGTTCATGAAATAAAGGGCGAAGTAGAACTAGTGAAGAAATGGACTAAAGAACTGTGTTCTTGGGGTGGTTTTCTCTAGCATTTCCTGGATGAGGTTGAGGATTTATGTTATTGGGGTTATTAACTTTCTTCATGATGGCCAATACTTTAAGATCCTGTTTGTATTGTTAAAGATCTTTATACCTTCATCTTTCATGTTCTCTTTTTCCCGTTGATGTGATGAACTGATGGATTTTTTCAGGGATCATTTTTAGGCTTTTATTCCTGATCAATGTTTTTGATGCAGCAGGCTTGTTTCTGATTTATAAATTCTGTTTGATTGGCTTTATCAACTTTTATGTAATCTGTATATTTGGATTAAGTGACACTTATTCATGTTTACCTCCTATCAGGTTAGTAGATTTAATTTCCAAACTTGGTCTACAGAAGTCTTCAGTTCTACGACATATGACTTCTGTAGTTCAACCAATTTTGGAGAAAGGAATTGTGGACCATTCTATTATACATTGTGCATTAATGGAGTACTTAAGCATTGCCGACAGGGTAATCATTAACTTTCTCATCCCCAATTTTCCTTTATTTATATGCTCCTCTCTGCTTGGTAGCTTTGTGCTGTCATATTTTCAATATTCAAAGATTACTGCAAGAAAAGGAGAAAGGCTTCTTCAACCTGCTTTCTTTTGTATTAAATTGAAGATGTGTCTGTCTTGTCTGTGATAGTATCTGATTTGGATTTGTCAGCAGTCGTCTGCTGCAGATGTAATACAGCAGCTGTCAGGCCCACTACTCATTCGGATGATCCACACGAGAGATGGTTCAAAGCTTGGAATGCTATGTGTCAAGCATGGAAATGCCAAGGTTGGTTTTAAGAAAAGTCTTTCCATAATTTAGTGACTCCAATTATTTTTCCATTTTGTCCAAATTTTTGGTCAAATTGTCAAATTTAAATTTTAATAGAACAACTACAGTAAAATTGGATGTATTTATGACTATAGTTATCCTAAGTTGATTGCTGTCATGCGTTCTTTGGTTTTTACTTTTCTGTGACCATGAACTTGTTTAAATCTACTCAATGTCTTGGCATGTACTTTACTGGGCTGAAATCATGTGTATGGTGAGCATCTTTCTTTTGTAGCCATTTGCAAGAGAAGTTCCTCTCACAAAGATTTGGTTTCACTTTGGCAGAAGGCTTCCCAAGTCTTCTCCCTCTGATTTCACATGTTTTAAGGGCCTTTCTGATTGTGAAGTGTTGATCTGTGGTTTATGTGGCTTGTCCTTTAATGTTTAAATGTGTTCAAATTCAGGAAAAAAAGAAAATTATCAAAGGCATGAAAGGGCACATAGGGAAGATAGCTCGTGATCAATATGGATGTCTGGTAAGATCATTTTCTGCCACCTGCTAATTAATTTGTGAAAGCTATTAAGAGTCTTCTTTATGTTGATGAGTCCATTCTGGTCTTTGCATGAATTCTTCTCTTTCCCCATGTTCTTACTTGAAGTAAGATAGCTCATGATATGTTTGCTCACTCAGTAGTTGTTGTTGTTTTCTGCTTTGTTGAAATGTAATCATTCAATGGAGGGAGTCATGCAAGAAATTCCCAACACTGAGGGGATAGTTATAGGAGCAGACTTAAATGGCCATGTAGGAAAAGATAAGGAAGGATATGATAGAATACACGGAGGGTATGGTATAAGTGAATGAAACGAGATGGCGGAGAATATCCTCGATTTTGCTTTGTCATATAACCTATCCATTGCAAATACACTCTTTAAGAAGAGGGATGAACATTTAATAACCTTTAAAAGTGGACTTCATAAAAGCCAAATAGACTTTTTTCTACTTAGGAATAATGAACGATCTATATGTAAGGATTGTAAGGTGATACCCGGTGAGAGTTTAACCTCACAACATAGGTTAATGGTTATGGATATTCATATCAAAAGATGGAGTAAAAGAACTGAACTTAATACACATCCAAAAACTAAGTGGTGGAACTTAAAAGGAGAGAAAATAACCTCATTCAAAAATAAGTTGATGGTAGAAGGAAATTGGAACTATGAAACAGATGTAAATACCATGTGGACTAATATGACTGAGTCTATTAAGAAAGTGGCAAAAGATGTCTTAGGAGTATCTAAAGGTAAAAGGCTATTAACAAAGGAAACATGGTGGTGGAATGAAACAGTGCAAAAAGCTATTAAAGAAAAATGAATGCATTTTAAAGCATGGTAGAAGATTAGAAATAATGAAAACTATGAACAATATAAGAATGCTAAAAACGTTGCTAAGAGAATAGTAAGTGAGGCTAAACTTAAAGCATATGATGAGCTCTATAATAGACTAGGAACGAGAGAAGGTGAGAAAGATGTGTTTAAACTTGCAAAAGTAAGAGAACAGAAGGGTAAGGACTTAGAGCATGTTAGGTTCATTAGAAGCGATGATCAAAGGGTATTAGTCAAAGATGATGAGATCAAACAAAGGTGGGAAATATACTTTCAAAAATTATTAAATGACAATGGCCCTGAGAATATAGGGATTGAAAATACTATAAATCTAAATAACACTGGATATTATAGATATGAACGTAGGATTAGAATGCTTGAAGTAAAAGAGGCCTTGAGAAAAATGAAATCAGGAAAGGCCATGGGGCCTGATGATATACCAATAGAGGTTTGGAAGCATATGGGAGATATTGGGGTAGTTTGGTTGACTAAGTTGTTTAACAAGATTATAAAATCAAAGAAAATGCCTGATGAGTGGAGGAAAAGCTCTATTGTACCAATCTATAAGAATAAAGGAGACATTCAGAGCTGCACTAATTATCGAGGGATCAAACTTATGAGCTACACCATGAAACTTTTTGAAAGAGTGATTGAGAAGAGGCTACGACATGAAACAAGTGTATCGGAGAATCAGTTTGGTTTCATGCCTGAGAAGTCTACCATGGAAGCTATTTTCTTACTAAGACAATTAGTAGAGAAATATAGGGAGAAGAGAAAAGACCTACACATGGTCTTTATTGACTTAGAGAAAGCTTATAATAGAGTTCCTAGAGAGTTAATATGGAGGGTGTTGGGTGTTAAAGGGGTTTCTCAGGGGTATATGGACATAATTAAAGATATGTATGAGGGAGCAGTAACAAATGTTAAGACCACTAGTGGTGTGACTGGTGATTTCCCTGTCACTGTAGGATTGCATCAAGGATCGGCATTGAGTCCATACCTTTTCACATTAGTTATGGATGAGTTAACAAAACATCTGCATGAGGAGATTTCCTAGTGCATGCTATTTGCAAACGATATAGTCCTACTTGATGAGACAAGGGAGGGTGTAAACATAGAGCTAGAGTTATGGAGAGAAGCATTAGAATCAGAAGGATTTAAAATTAGCCGAACTAAGACAGAATATATGGAATGTAATTTTAGCAAGGAGAGTAGGAGTGGAGCACCAATCAAGATTGATAACCAAGAGGTCCCCGTGAGAGACCACTTCCGATACTTAGGATCATTGATCCATGAGAGTGGAGAGATTGAGAGGGAGGTTACCCAAAGAATCCAAGCGAGTTGGAACAAATGGAGATGTGCATTAGGTGTTTTATGTGATCGACGGGTGCCACTCAAACTAAAGGGAAAATTCTATAGGATGGCTATAAGGCCGGCCATGCTCTATGGATCAGAGTGTTGGGCAGTTAAGGAACATCATACTCATAGGCTGAGTGTCGCAAAAATGAGGATGTTGAGATGGATGAGTGGTAAGACAAGAAAGGATAGAATTAGAAATGAAAATATTAGAGGAAATTTAGGGATAGCACCAATAGGTAACAAGATAAGGGAGATTAGACTTAGATGGTTTGGACATGTTCAAAAGAGGCCAACAACGGCACCAGTTAGAAGGAGTGAGGCAATACAGGTTGAAGGTTCTAAAAGGGCAAGGGGAAGGCCCAAAAGAACGTGGATAGAAGTGGTGATGAAAAATTTAAAAACTTTGGGACTAAATGAAGCCATGGTATTTAATAGAGTGGAATGGAGGAATAAGATTCATGTGGCCGACCCCTAATTGGGATAAGGTCTTGATGATGATGATGATGATGATGCTTATTGATTTGAATGTTGGTATATTTTTATTCTCTAATCATAAACATTGTCTTGTAAAATATTCTTTACTGTGATCAGGAAGTAAGTTTAACAATTTATACATAACTAATTTTGTATCTTCTTTTATATTTTTCTTTACCTTAATTGTAATGCCTCTTACTGCATCATGGGGGTTTGAGATGCTTCAGTTCATCTATGGTTTGCTGTTGCCAACTGAAAAACTCGCTTGATGGACTTGTTATTGTGTGTTCTTGAATTTGGGAAAGGGATGGTAGTGTGGGGCACTTGCCCCACAGTCCCATTTGCAACTTGTCATTGACTCTTAAAGGATAAATGTAGTGCGTTTTTCTAAAGTGTGGATTTGCACGTAACAGTATCTGTATTCTTCTGAAACTAAAGCCTGTGATTACTAAATTATTCTACTAGCATATTTTAAGTTTGGTTTTGAGACCTGGGATTTCATGCTGGTTACTTCACTTTACAGTGTATTATAGACAAAACATATTTATTATTAAAGAAAGAAGGGTATCATCCTCCAAACACACCTTTAATCGCAGTGAGGTTTGGTTCGTCTTATCTTTTCACAAGATTATTACTTCAGATATGACCTCATAATGTGTGGGAAATGGATTCAAGTTGAAGGATTATCTGCGTGGATAAGTGATTTCCCAGTGGAAAATGATTACAATGTTGAAGGATCATCTGTGTGAATAATTGATATCCTAGTGGAAAGGTGATAATATCTGGGTAAACACTAGATTGTTAATCAGAGGTATTCTTTACATAGACGACTTTGTTGATGGCTTATAATACTAGAAACCATATTTGATTAAATTACCAAATTTTCAGTTCAGATTGCAACTTCCTTTGACTCCATTGTATTGGCGTAGGAAAATAGTATATCTATATTTCTGTCTTTCTCTAATGCAATTTGAACCATTAAAAGAAAAAGGAAATAGTTTATACATTTCAGTGCCTTCTTAAATGCTATAAAGAGGCATCCGCAGAAGTCTCTGTTCAGCCTGTCTTTACGCTAGAGATTAAATTATTTATAGCACCAGCAATTCTGCAAGAGGATTTTATCTTTTCTGTTTTCATATAAGGTTTTATTAACTGCCATTCTTCTACAATTAAGCATGCTTTTGAGTTACCAAAATATGGGTCGTTGATTTGGTTTAACCCTCCTAGCAAGAGAATTTGAATGTTCAGAAACTTCAGACGCAAAATGCAGTCTAGCCAAGAAGTTTTGCATGCATTTCAAAGATCTACGTTTCTTGTCATATTGTAGTCATAAAATCCAGAATTTTACTGGTGTTCATCAGGTTTTAAGTAATGTTTTTATTGCGGTGCTAAACCATTCTGATGATATGCCTGATGCATCTGTACTGCCTTGTTTTCCGTAATGAACAAAGAGTCTTGAGCTGTTCTAAATATTTATCATCTTCCTATGTTGTATTTCCTTGGTATTTAGTAGCCTCTCTGACATTCAATGCGTATTGCTCTCACTTCCCGATTTACTTTTCCTTTGTTTAACTGCATCTTTTTTATTACTCATTTTCAGGTGCTTGTCTGCATTCTTTCTGTAGTTGACGATACTAAGCTTCTAGCAAAGGTAGTTCTCAAACTTATGTTTGTTGTGCATGACTGCTATCTATCTAACTAGATTTTTGACCTAGTTTGGAATTATCACTTGCCTTCTGATTTAATAGTCCAATATCAGATTATTATTCGAGAGCTACAAACAATCTTGAAAGAGCTCATCTTGGATAAGGTAACTGATCTTCAGGAGTGCTTGTTTCTGCATAGACTGTAGACAATTGCCAAGTTGATACTTTTTTTATTTTTGGGTAAAATGTTAATCACTTCAATGTTTATTGATAAGTCGTCTTAACACTTGAGCTGTCAGAATGGAAGGCGCCCACTGTTACAGCTACTTCATCCGAATTCTCCACGTTATTTTACTTCTGATGATCTAGAGTCTTTCAGTTTATTAGTTCCATCTCTTCACATCAAGGCAATTCCGAAACCTTTCTTTGTTATTGTTATCATCTTGTACTTGTTGGGCATGAATGCAAGACGGATATCATGTGCTTTTGATTTCAGGATGAAGAGTCATCAGTTGTTGCAGATAGAGAAGCTGAAAAGCAACAAGAACCTTCAGAAATGGATGAATCAGGTCAAAACATTGTTGAGGATGATGCAGAAGCAACTGCAACTGACACTAATAATGGTACAAGCTCTGGGAACAGCCTGCATTTGGTGGATGGAGGCAAAAAGGATCCTTTGTTACGAAGATTTGAACTTTTAGTGAACAGTGGGCTCGCTGAGGTTTGCCTCTCACTGTATTTTGATACCAACATGATCTAAAAGGTGGTTAATTATGGTTTATAAAGTTATTGTTTGCAGGCTGACATCCTGCCAAATATCAGAAGATTGATAAAGCATTGAATATATACCGTAACTAAAGAGAGAGATGTCCGTTGAAAAACAAAAGTCTAGAGAATCAGACTTAGGGAAAAAAATCAGTATGGAAATCCTGATGTCAAGGAATAGGATCACCTTAATCAGAAATCATCCTTGAAAAGTTCTCCACAGGATGAACAAGCATGGTTATGAAATGTTACCAAAGAGAATGCATTAGTTTCGAGGTCCTTCTAGAACCCTGCAGCATATAACAGTCTTGCTTTATAATTTTGTAACAAAGGATTTGAAGTTCCAACATCATCACAGTGTTTTGGTCCCGTCAATTTGATTTTCCAAAGGACTAGGAGCAAAATTTCTCAAGGACCATGACCCAAAACTTCTCAAGGAAGAACCATCGATATTTAAATAAAGAAATATAATAACCCTTTATTTCTTGAAAATAGAGCTAGGTTGATCCCATATAAAGCACCACAGGATGTCAATAATAACTCTAGTTAGAATGACTTTGCATTTCCCCTATAATCTTGCCTGTTTTAACCCTTACCTTAAAATGTAATGGATAGCCTAGTCATTTTTTGGGAAAACAAGTAGATAGCCTAGTTGATTTGCCTTAGAATGCAAAACCTGAGGATATAGAACGTAGCTCATAAAAGGACATACTAAGAAAAAATTTATATACTAATTTACCTGATTGTGACATAGGGTTTGCTAAGAAGACTGAGAATGGAAAAATGCTAAACACTTCCGTAAAGTAGATGGCATGACATCAAGCACATTATTAGCACCTCTGTCATTGATTAGATTGATGAGGAGGCATATGCTGTATACCTGTCCTTGTGTGCTTTTATGTTTACAGAATCTCCAGGTTGTTTCCTGATAATGTAGGCTTTTGCACGTGAGAATCCATAATGCAATACTTGAAACTATGTAAAATGGTCCTGGTTGTATCTTCAATATACTGACTTACCTGCTGGAATAGCAATAGAGTTACTAGGTCCTGGTTGGCTCTTTAATATTTTGACTTACCTGCTGGAATAGTAATAGAGTTTCCACGTTATGACTGTATTTCATTTTATAGGGTGATACCGTGATATGTTACTGTATGTCCTGGGGCCAAAGGTAACCAACCCAAGGTGCTAATTCTCTGGTGTCTAGAGGTCAACTAGCTTAATAACCATCTTCCAAGACAAACTAAAAAGAAGACGAAAAAGAGGAGTCAAGAAGAAGATTTTCCTACATGTCCTTGTGTCAGTGGAGGCTGAGCTTTGCATCATAACTCAAAATGGCAATGCCGCTTTATTTTGTCAGAAATTGTCATTTTGTAATTCTATGAGTCCTTCAATGGATTGGATGTAGTATCTTCCTTTATTAGGTTTGGGTCTGATATGGTCTCCTTTCTCCTTTTAACCCCTAATAAAATGGTTGTTGAAACAAATGAAATATTTGTGACAGTTTCAGACAGTTATGTTGGGTACAAAAAATTGCATGGCAGCAAGTGAGCTGTATGCACTTGTTTTGGAGTTATGCTTTTAGCGAGCGCTAAATGGATTTTGATATTTTTCTTGTAGATTGTTATTGATACATGTATCGAGAGTGCTGGAGAATTACTACGATCAAATTTTGGGAAGGAGGTCATATACGAGGTAATATTTGGCCCCTTAATATACTGTTAGTTTGTTTTCATTATCGGAAATTGAAATTGTCTCATTCACAATTTAATCATGATTAGAATATTTTGTTAAACAAAGGAGAAGAACAAAGTAAGAAAAAAGAAAGAGAGGCTGTACATAATAAGCAAACAAAAGAGACCAAAACACCAAGCAACTATAGGAAAGATGATAGGGCTACAGCATGCACCTATCCAGAGTAAGGGTGCGTTATAAAATAGGAGCACCATTTTATGTTTTAAGTTGTGGTCCCTATGTTGAGAGCTATTTGTTTGGGGTTTAGGCTGTGTTTTAGGGTTTAAGTGAAGGGTAAATAAGTCCTTTTCCCGATTTGTTTTAGGGACAAGCAAGATAGAGCCCTCCTTCATTTATAAGGGCTCTCTTTTTCTTCAAATCCTGATATTTTAGTTGGCACAGACCAGTTTCCCTCTTCGATTTGAAGGCATAGATTCAATACAGAAGCAAATTTGCAGCAGGAGTGATTTTAGAAAGATCTGTAAGGTGACTCTTTCAAGTATCTTTGATTGAATGGAATGTTGGTAGCCTTCTTTTATTTTTGGAAAAGGAGGGTGAAGGCTATTTTTTGATGTGGGTTTGAGTTAGAGGATGAGGAAAAGGACTGATGGTTTTGTGAAGTGGCCAAAATGGTGAGCTTTTCACCCGAAGAGTGGGGAAATGGGTGTTGCCCTTCAACTTTTTGCCCTCGACTTAAACCCCCCTAAAAGGTGGAGAGAGGTTTAGTTTGGGGTGTTAGGGTTCAATCCAGTAGAAGAAATTGGTTTGTTAAAGTGGTGAAAATTGGGTGCGTAGCATTGTTCCATAAGGTTTGTGCATGCATGATCTATAGCAAAGTTTAGCTGATACACGGGTTGATCTCTGAGAACACCCACTCATCTGTATTTTCCTTGCAAATAAGAAACATGGCAGTTCTGATTTCTTATATGTAATCTATATAATAGAAAAGAACAAACTCAATTTCCCTTGACCTTACAGTTTCAGAATAATTGAAAACAATACTCATCCTCTGGTTGAATTCTGGTTAGAAGGTATTTTCTATAGAAACTATCAAGTGATCAGCTGCAGAGTTTGGTCTTATGGAGTAGTTCCACTTGCTGATTATCTGGCTTTCAAAGATTGCAGCATAAAGAACTTGTATGGAAATTAGCTTTATGCAGAGATATAATCTTGAAGTGCACCTGCAAATGATTATCAAAATTGCTGCTGTTTCAGCTAATTATTGAACCTGAAGAGATACAGTCTCGTAATTTCTTGTTAATCTTTGCCACATACATGGAATTCATCTCAATTTGATGACCTTAGGATCGTCTATAACAAAGGGCATTGCTTCATTACTAGGTAAATAAATCTAACTCTGAATGATAAGGAATTAGAAAAGAATTGTTTTTGAGAAAACGATAATAATTTATTATGATATACATGTGCACTACTTATAGTCTATAGAAGGTACTAGAAAGGAACAAAATAACCATATAACTAAGTTTCCTTATTTACAAAGTTGACTAGCCTATATTACTTACAAAATACAGCTAGACAATCCTTAGAGATCAGCAAGATATCTCAGTTGAATATTCTCCTTTCCAACACTCCCCCTCAAGCTGGTTTGAAGATATCTTCCATCGCTAGCTTGCTAGTTAATTTCTCAAATTGTTTCTTGGAAAGTCCCTTTGTAAGAACATATGCTATTTGTTCATCAGTTGGCATATATGTCATTTGAATCTACCCGTTCTCCATTTTTTTCTTAATGAAGTGCTTGTCTACCTCAACATGCTTGGTCCTGTTATGAAGAACTATGTTATGTGCTATTGAGATTGCTGCTTTGTTATCACATTATGCCTTTATCAGAGAGGGACTTGAGACTTCAAGTTCCTCTAAGATTCTCTTAATCCGCAACACCTTACAAATTTCCTGGGCAACTGATCTAAATTTAGCTTTAGCACTGCTTCTTGCCACCATGTTTAGCTTTTTAATACGCCAAGTAACAAGGTTTCCTCCAACAAAAGTACGGTAGCCAGAGGTTGACTTTCTATCAATTATACTCCCACCCCAATCTACGTCTGTATATACTTTAATTTGTAGGTGACCATGCTTTTCAAACATCAGGCCCTTCCTTGGTGATCCCTTTAAGTACCTTAGGATTTTGTACACTGCCTTGAAGTGTTTTAGACTTGTTGAGTGCATAATTGACTTACCATGTTTGCTGCAAAAGCTATATCTGGGTGGGCATGTGATAGAGAAATTAGTCTACCAACCAGCCTCTGAAATTGGTCCCTATTCTTCACTTCTTCGGGTTTAGCAGATTGGAGCTTCAAATTAGGTTCAATTGGTGTCTCTGCTACCTTGCAACCAAGTAGACCTATCTCTCTAAGAAGATCCAGCTCATATTTTCGTTGAGACACAAAGATGTCCTTTTTAGACCTGCCAAACTCAATTCCAAGAAAATACTTTAAGACTCCCTAGTCCTTGATCTCAAAGTCATCAGCAAGAGCTCTCTTGAGTATCTTTATCTCAACATGATCATCACTTGTTAATATTATATCATCAACATAGACAATTAAAATAGCAATCTTTCCTTCTGTCGAGTGCTTATAAAACATAGTGTGATCTGCCTGACTTTGTGTATATCCTTGGGCCTTTACAGTTTTTCCAAATTGCTCAAACCATGCTTTGGGAGATTGTTTGAAGCCATACAGAGATTTTCTTACACACTTTTCCTTTACCAAGATGTTCTTCAAACCCTAGTGGTAGGATTATGAAGACTTCCTCTTCCAAATCCCTGTTTAAGAATGCGTTTTTTACATCTAGCTGGTGTAAGGGTCAGTCAAGACTAACGGCCAAGGATAGTAAGACACAGATTGAATTAATCTTTGTGACTGGAGCAAAAGTCTCCTGGCAATCCATAGTGCGTGTTTGTGTAAAACCTTTTGCCACTAAACGCACTTTGCACCTTTCTATACTTCCATCAGCTCTACACTTAACCGTAAACACCTATTCGCATCCTACTGTTTTCTTCCCCTTGGTAAGTTAACTATCTTCCAAGTCCCATTTTTTTTCCAAAAGCATTCATCTTTTCCAAAACTGCTAATTTCCAATCCAAGTTATCTAAGGCTTCCTGAATGGTTTTGGGGATAAATAGGTGGGAAATTTTTGAGATAAAAGCCTTATGAGACTTAGAAAGCTTATGGTGAGACACATATTTAGCAGTAGGATGTTTTGGACATGTTCAGACTCCCTTTATAAGTGCTATAGGTACATCAAGATAAAAAGCAATAGGAGTGGAATTTGACAAAGGATTAGAGTTACCTGGAGTTGTAGATAAATCATCGCTTGGGGACAATGATTGGGTTTGTGCTAGGGTGATCTTGACTTAGTATTTCTCCCTATGTTTGTGAGTCATCTAAGTTGGACAAGGGTAGGCTAGTATTTCCTCTTTCTTCCTCATTGTGACTACTAGAGGTGGAAGGGTCAAGAACAAGTACGAGAAAGAAGGTAGTAGGTAGAGGAATAGTTGTTTCCCAAAACTGAGCTTTCTTATTTTCTCTCTCCTTGAAGACAGGTATGACTAAAGTAAGGCTGGCTTTCCACGAATGATACATTCATACTCACAAAGGTTTTTTTTTAGAGGATTATAACACTTATATCCCCTTTTGTTGGGGGCCTAACGATGAACACATATTTTTCTGCCCTAAGATCAAGTTTGGATCGAAGCCTACTAAGAATGTGTACAAACACAGTGCACCCAAAAATTTTCAAGGGTAAGCTAGAGAAAAGTTGACATTCAGGTAAGGAAGTTTTGAAACATTCTAAGGGCGTAATATATTTTAAAATACGAGTAGGCATTCTATTTATCAAATAAGATGCTGTAAAAAATGCATCTCCCCATGGATATTTTGGAACATGCATTGAGAACATAATAGCATATGTGCAACTTCAAGTAAGTGTCGATTTTGTCTTTCGGCAATACCATTTTGTTGAGGAGTATCACTAAAAGTACGGATTGATGTTGAATTCCTTTGTTTTTTGGCAATACCATTTTGTTGAAACATTCTAAGGGTGTAATATATTTTAAAATATGGGTAGGCATTCTATTTATCAAATAAGATTCTATCAAGATTGCATCTCCCCATAAATATTTTGGAACATGCATTGAGAACATAATAGCATGTGCTACTTCAAGTAAGTGTCAATTTTGTCTTTCGGCAATACCATTTTGTTGAGGAGTATCACCACAAGTAGGAATTGATGTTGAATTCCTTTGTCCTTGAAAAAAATTCTCAAAACTTGATTGAAATACTAAGTTCCATTATCGAAATGAAGTATTTTTATTTTTGTTTGAAACTGGTTTTCAACAATATTGAAAAAATTTTTGAACAAATTTTCAACTTTAGATTTATCATTCATCAAGTATACCCAACATAGCCGAGTGTGATTGTCTATGAAAGTTAAAAACCATTTTTTCCTAGAAGATGTGATAATTTTTGAAGGAACCCAAACATCACTATGAATCAAGTAAAAAGGTTTTGAGGCACACTATGGTTTGGAACTGTAAGTAGTACGATGACTCTTTCATAAATGACAACTTTCACATTGAAAAGATGAACAATTCACATTTTTAAATAGAATAGGAAAAAAATATCTCAAATAAGAAAAACTAGAATGTCCTAGTCTAAGATGTCAAATCATTATTTGTTCACGGACAGAGAGAGAACTAACACTAGTACTAAAAACTTGAGCTTGTTTATTACGGAAGAAGTTGTTAATAAAATAGTAGAGACCATCCATCATTCTAACATTTCCGATCATCATCCCCATGCTCAGATCCTGAAAAACATAGTGTGAATTAGACAAAATAGCACGACAATTGGAATCATTAGAGAGTTGGCTCACAAATAAGATATTGTAGGCAAAATTAGTGACATGAAGGATAGATTCTGGCGTAATTTTGTCAAAATTTTTGATAGAACCTTTTCCCACGATAGATGAAAAAATTTCATTTGCAATTCTGACTTTTTTATCACCAGAACACGGCAAATAAGAATGAAATACATAGGAGAGATTTGTTATGTGATCAGAAGTACTTGAATCAATGATCCAAAGTGTAGGACTAGAATGATAAGAGAAAGCACTATTGTTGCTACTTGTTTGAGCCAGAGAAACACTTGGAATACTAGGTTCTGGATTGGATTTCAGCAACTTCAGAAGATGATCCATCTGCTCTTTACTAAAAGGACCAGCGTAAGCCTCATTTGCACGAGCATATTGGTCTCCAGGTTTGCTGCTCTTCCAGTTCGCAGGTCTGCCATGAATCTTCTTGCATGTCTCACGAAAATCACACCAAATCTGAGGCTTGTCCTTTGCTCTATGTTGGCTATTGGAACTTCTGTTTGTATTTGCATCAGTAGTGACTAGGGCAGAATTTTTAATTGGTGCCCTAGCCCCCCTTTTTCCCAGCATAACACTGCGGTGACTTTCCTCCCTCCGAACTTCAGTGAATACCTTTGCAAATCAAGGAAGAGGACCACGACCAATGATCATTCCCCTTACTTCGTCAAATTCTACATTTAGGATAAGGTGAAATTTGTAGATGCTATCATTTTCCACTATCTTCTTATAGTGCTTGCAATTAGCTGGAGATTTCCACTCATAGTCATTGAAAGTATCCAGAGCCTGCCAAAACCTTGTCAAAGTATTGAAGTATTTGGCGACATTGTTTCCCCCTTGTCAAATTTCTCCGAGCTATAGTTGCAATTCATACACTTGGGATTAATTGCCAAAGTCAGAATACATTTGGTGAATATTATCCCAGAGTTCTTTGGCAGTTGGGTGGCACATATAGTTAGAGGCGATGTCTTCATCCGTGGAATTAACATGCTAGGCCATAACCATGGATTTTTTTGCATCCAAAGTGGACCAAGTTGGATCCTTCAAATCAGGGTCCTTTGAGTCACCAATCAGGCACCCAATCTTTCCTCTCTCTTGAATATATATACGCATTGATTGAGACCAATGTAGGAAATTGTCTCCATTAAGGCGTATGGTGGTTATTTGAACAGAGTGCGAGTCAGAGTTGGGACTCTGGTTTTCAGCAAACTTGAATTTGGATATTGTGAGAAGCTAAGGTTTTAGTTAAAGTTCTTGCTTTGCTAGGTTCACAGGGATGTGAACTCAAAGGGCAGCCCCGGTGCACGAAGCTCCCGCGTATGCGGGGTCTGGGGAAAGGGCAGACCACAAGGGTATTTCACAGGGACATGAAATACCCTGAAATAGTACTCTCTTTCGGGTCTTTAAAACAGAGAACAAACGGAGTATTATATTCAGCAATAAAGGCTGTAAAAAGGAAAAAACAAGGAGTCTAATTCTTGCTCTGATACCATTTGAACAATAAGGAATTAGAAAAGAATTGTTTTTGCTAAAACAATAATAATTTGTTATGAAATACATGTACACTACTTATAGTCAATACAAGGTACTAAAAAGGAACAAAATAACCATACAGCTATGTTTCCTTATTTACAAAGTTGACTACCCTATATTTACTTATAAAATACAGTTAGACAATCCCTAGAGATCAGCAAGGCATCTCAGCTGAATATTCTCCTTTTCAACACTAACCTTTTGTCAGCATCTGTTATCTCATTGGCTTTATGGAGAAGTGGCTGAAACCTATCATCTGGTTCTAGAACTGTCATCAGAATAGTTGCAAGTAATGTGAATGCCTATTTGCAACCTCATTTGCAACATTATTACCCTCTTGAAGGAAGCAGTCAGCTTGCTGAGTTGGATTCATACAGTTGGGAGATATTCAAGGCTCATATCCTCTCTAGCTCTCATTTTTATCATGATAGAACTGACAAAAATTTTCTTCAATAGTGTCTTAATTCTATGTTTTTTGAATGTATTTGTTTCAGATTGTAGTACAATCTGGAATAAAAGGCATTATATGGTGCTCCTGGGAGTAAACAGGCGTAAAGGGGGCACCATCTATTTTATGGTCTCAGAAAGCTGAAGAAACAAGGTCTTACCCACCTCTAGATATGATTTTTGGTACTTAGTGAGATAGGCTGAATCAGATGAACTGCTTGGATCACTGAAAAAGCCCAAGAAGTGGGCCTGTTATGTATTTTTCAATACACCTCCCATTTACTCCTGGGATCAAAGTGCTATTTCACCACGCAAAGAGCCAAAAAGAAAAGGCTCTTTGGCCCCACCTTTATATGCAATTTTTTTGCACTTAGATCATCTGAGATAAGCCGAATTAGATGACAGCTTGTGCACTAAAAAAGCCCAAAACGGTCCTGCCATGCATTTTTTAATGTGCCACTTTCCCTTCAGTCCCAGAAGCACCATACTTTTCCTCCTGAAATAAATTGAAGAACTAGGGAGGGAGGGAATTATTCTTATAGTCTTGTCCACATGCTAGAATCTTTTTCCCATCTTGCTCTAAATCACCAACAGGCCCTATGAAGTCCAAAACAAAGTAGGGAGGGGCAGATTGTAATCAGTGGTATATCCTGTTTATGTGCTAGTCTTTCCACCACTTAGCTTTTGTATTACCCCCATGCCCCTTGAAGACCAGCAGAACCACACCATTCTGATTGTATGTGTGACAATCAATTTAGTTTCAGCTAAAAAATTAACACAAGAAATTGCTAGGACTAGAACTAGAAAGTTGCCTGACATTTTGAACAATCAATAAGCAGCAAGTAATCATTCCAGAGTCAAAATTACAGTGAGTTTCGTCAAGAAGTGACTTGAAACTCGAAAGCCGACAAGATTACTTTTAATTAGTTAAATCTCTCGAAAATACGTCAAAACTTTCTGTATCTGTATGCATGTGTCTAGCAGTGAGAGAGCAGTTTTGGTCTTCCAATGTGGCAATCAACCTTTCCTTCTTTACTGTTTTCATATTTCAAGTGCATCTGAGAAATCAGTATACTGATTTAAATGTGGTAAAAGTGCACGTGGGAGCATGATTCCTGATCCATATAATTCATTTCTTGGCCACATCTTAGACAGTGATGGTTAGATCATCCAATAGAGATGCTTTTTGGTGCATGCCCTACCTATGATGATGCCTAGAATATTAACACCTTCCATCACAAACTCACGGGTCCGATCTGTACTTCTAGCCATATAGATCTCTATGCTGATTTATGTGTACAAATACCATATAGAAACTTCTTTTGCCTATGTGAAGTTGTAACTTATTTTAAATTCATGTAAAAAGCACTTAAAAAGCTTGGTTTAATCGTTTCTCTTTATGGCAATAAAATTGAACCATCCTCTTATATAAAGGAAGGAGGCATGTCAACATTGTGATCTGCTTACTTTTCCTCCTCCTTGATTCTGACAAAATTGTCAAATCAAATCAGATGGTTCTATTTCTCAATCCTTCTGTCTTAGTTCTGTAGTGACCATTTCATCCCTGACGATTTAGAGAAAAGAAAATGATTTATGGACCCTCTACCTGGACATTTTACCAAAAGAATTAGCCTAAGTCACCATATCTTTCTTGAAATGCCCTCTAGACTCCACCTTTTTTCCTTGTGAACATCCTCTCTCCAACAAAGAATACCCCCCTTCTTCTTGCATGAAGACAAAAATACCTTACTGTTTTTGTTCATAATGACTTGTGATGTCTGTTATTCCTTTGTTTGGTAAGGACACTGTTCTTATTTCTTTTGTGTAATGTGAGGCATTTTATAAATGAGATGCACACATCCATTGGGGATAACGGCATTTCTTATATTTATTATTATTAGAAAAGGCCTGATATCTGCATTCCGAGTTTTAATAGAAACAAGCTCATCCACTTTCAGAATGCTATACCTTTTG
The DNA here is from genome assembly GCA_035236585.1 of Warburgia ugandensis. Classification (NCBI taxonomy): domain Eukaryota; kingdom Viridiplantae; phylum Streptophyta; class Magnoliopsida; order Canellales; family Canellaceae; genus Warburgia; species Warburgia ugandensis. Next base: position 84,896,702 of record CP141126.1, read on the forward strand.
GAAGATCCAGACTGTGCCCCATCCTAGATGTGTTATGCAGCGAAAATCTCAACTGTTAGGAACCTCTTATTGACTTACAATTGCTGATTAGTATTTTTGTTCTTAATAACTTGATATCTGTGACCCTTTATTTGGTAAAGACAGCTATTTTACTTTGTTTTGGGTTGATACACCCTCTTCATTTGGTAAGTATTTATGCTCATACATTTTATGAACAACATGCACACACCCATTTGTTGATAGTGGCACTTCGGATATTATTGTTGTTGTTATTATTATTAGAAAATTACTTACAACTGTTGATTAGTCAGCAACTATTAGTGATGGTTAGTATTCAGATAAAGGTATTGTAATGGTAAGATAAAGAGATGAGTGTCACTAACACAACAACTGGGTGGCAGTACTGATTCATCTACATAAGTTAGGAAATTTGTGTCCATTTTAATTATAAGCTATTTCACTGGTAAGGCTGCGTAGTATAGACCTTTTGTGCTCCCCCCCTTCTCTGAACCATGCATACACGGGAACTTCATGCACCGGGCTGCCCTTTTTTACTAGTAATACTGATTAATATCAAATTACTTACATAAGTATTCTTACTAGCAATTAATTACTGTTACTTATTCATAAGTTACAACTTATGTTACAGACGCATATTCTGGCCTGATATGTGTACTCCTTTTCTTTCCCCGGGCCATCCCTTAAATCAGTGTAACATGCTAATGTGCTTTGTTACAGCCAGTTTAACTCACATGGCATGACATAAGGTGCATCATATGCTTTCCTTTGGCACCACATCAGACGCATCATATGCTTTTCTTCATGTGGCACCACATGGGGCCTGCCATATACTTTCTCCTTTTTCTCCCTCTACATATTTGAGTTATTGGCAAAATGCTAGTTGAACTGATTTTTTAGGTTGTCTACAAAATTGATGCCTGTTGGGTGCTCCTGGCTGCTAGATTTTTTCAGTTGAAAAATCCAATGGTCATATTGTGAAAAATACTTGAAGCAGCATAGCTAAAATCATATAAAGATTGTGAATTCTGGTGCTTGGCTAATCTTAGGCATTATGAACAAGATGAATGGAACAGATTATCCACATGTGGGGTTTAGCTAGGCCGGGTCCCCAAGTCATTCCAGGAATAAGATATCATTTCTGACCCATGAGTGTAACTACAGCAGATCTGGTTTTCTTCTCGCGACCTTAAGCTCTTGATGAACCCTTGTGAAGAGAGAAATCTCTCTCTCTCTCTCTCTCTACACACACACCCCTATATGTGTGGATGGCACAATTCTTTTTCTTGAATGTCTCTTTGCATACAAAGAAGTACAAGTGGGGGGACAACTTTTTAGGTGATACCAACCACTCATTTCCTATTTCCTGCCTTAGACAAGCCAGGCCCTGATCATCCCATCCGTTAAATTATCCTAGCCTTTGTTTCTTTGAATTGAAAAATGAATGGAAAATATCTCATTTGAGCATTTTACTCATTTGATGGATTGGATTTTTGGGATGAATCATACATATGATAGGATCTCCAAGTTTCCATTGCTAAAGATGTGGTTGTGGACCTTTAGCCATCCTTATGTACACCCTTAGGTTCTTATCTACTTTGTCCATTAGCCTTCGATTATTAGTTTCACACACCTACCCACTGGTGCAAACCTTTGAGGTAGAAGATGAAGTTAACACGGCAAGTGGTCTGAAATGTAAATGGCAGATTCAATTCTAACAAAGAACTGTTACAGATTACACAGGGAAGTGTATGGTAAACCAAAAAAGAAATACAAAATATACAGCCATTTGAGGGAGCTGCAGTCATTAGTCACTTTTTCCACACATCCCTCTTTTTCTCCTACTTTTAGGCTTTTTGGGTTTGTCCAAATGATAAAATGGCCTCCCATCAAGCAGTGCCTCCATTTTCATACAGCAAACACAATTACCACGAGTTCTCTTTCATAGACGGACTTGAGTTGTGCTCATGCTGATAACCCATGGCTGAGGAATGCTATGGGCCTGCCTTCTTGCATGAGGACTGCGCCAATTCCTGTTCCAGATGCATCAGTCTCAATAACGGATGTTTTTGTAAAATCTGGCATTGCGAGGACAGGAATTGTAGTCAGGGCTATTTTAAGAGCCTCAAATGCTGCCATTGCTTGCTCATTCCATTGAAAACAGTCCTTTTTGGGTAATCGGGTGAGAGTGTTAGCAATCATGCTATATCCCTTTACAAACTTGTGGTAATAGATAGTTAGTCCGAGGAGGACTCGCAATTCCATAATATTTCGGGGAATGGGCCACTGTAACATATGCTCAATTTTTGAGGGGTTTGCAGCTACACCTTGAGAAGGGATAATATGGTCTAAGTAGGCAAGTTGGGACTGCCTGAAAGAACATTTCTTTCTGTTTAATACCAGCTTATTGTTAGCTAAAATCTGAAGGGTGATTTCCAAATGCTTTGCATGATTGGTTAGATCAGAGGAGTATACTAATATGTCATCAAAGAATACTAAAATAAATTTACATAGATGGGGACAAAATGTAGAATTCATAAGTGCCTGAAAGGTAGAAGGAGCATTGGTTAAACCGAATGGCATCACCTTGAATTCGTAGTGTCCCTAGTGTTGGAAAGGCTGTCTTATGGGCGTCTTGCTCTCGAACTCTGATTTGATGGTACCCAGATTTTAGGTCCAGGTTTGAAAAATTGTGGAACAACAACAACCCCCCCCCCCCGAGTTCGTCTAAAATTTCATCGACGGCGGAAATCTATCCGATATTGTAGCCTGATTTAGTGTGCGATAATCAACGCACATCCACCAACTTCTGTCCTTTTTTTTGGCCAGCAAAACAGGACTTGAAAATGGGTTGACACTAGGTTGGATGACCCCTACTGTCAGCAATTCCTAGATGATTTTCTCGATTTTGGATTTCTCGTAATGAGGATATTGGTATGGGTGAATGTTGGTTGATTGGGTCCCTTCTTTCAAAATAATTGCATGATCTTGGGGGCGTTTAGGGTGTAACCCAACGGGGAGGTCAAAGATGCCAGAAAATTTTTGCAGCACTAATGAAACCTCTAGAGCGACCATCATGGCAGCATTTTTTGAATCATCTCCAACAGTAGATAGTACCAAATAGTAGGCATTGTCTGTTGTTTGAAGAGTTTTAATCATTAGTTTGAGTGAAACTAGGGATTTGACTACGGATCGATCCCCTTGTAAACAGGTCTGCTTTCCTTCGTACTGGAACTTCATAATGAGTTGCTTCTAGTTAGCACATACATCACCAGGGGATTCCAACCAGACAACTCCTAATATCACATCTGCATTGGCTAGATCAAAGGGGAAGAAACTTTGTATGACAGTGATTCCTTGGAATTTCAGAGTGATGTTCTTGCAAGCCCCCTTATCGCGGATCTCGTGGTCGTACCCTACCTGTACCGTGAAGGGTTTTGTGGGATGGATTGACAATTGCATATCCATGATCAATTCGTCTGAAATAAAATTATGGGTAGCCCCAAAATTGATCAAGATCAACACCTCACGAGAACTTATGTAGTCGCAGGCGCAAGGTGCACCCAGGTGCAAGGGGTGCGATTTGCGCCCAGAGGGACTAGGCGCGCCTAGTCGCACGACTAGATGTCAAGGCGTAAGATTAAGGAATTTAAATATTTAAAAAAAGAAAAAATTCAGAAAAAATCTAAAAAATAGAAAGAAAAAAAAAGAATAACATAGAAGTATAAAGATATGAATAAATACTTGTCAACAATAACAACTTAAGGTTAAATCAAACAATCAATCAATCATACAGTTATACACAAAGAAGTTGAGACTTGAGAAACATACAAATACAATAAACAATCAAACAAGGAGTAGCAGCCTAGCAGGGAGGGATTACTCCCTCAATCTGCTGTGGTCTCGTCATCATCGCCATCATCTTCTTGTATATCCAGAAACAATCAAACAACGGTTTTGTAAATGAAAGCAAATGTTAAAGTTAACTATTAAGACTTCAGAGCCATTTTCCCATACCTCTTCCTCATCAGGAAGATCAAGACCATCATCAGAATCATCTCCCTGAAAGATGTAGACATCCTCAATCTCCTCATTGCCCTGCTCTTCTCCAACATCCTCATCTAGTTCTTGATGAGCCTGAGCTTGAGACTGAGAAAAGTGACTCTCCCTCTGCCCCCTCCCTCGCCTCTGGTATTGCCTAGTAGATGGAGCATCATGTTTACTTGATCCTTCGGCAAGCTCAACATCTAACCAGGTGAGGTCATCACCTTGATGCACTAGATCATCTCCAGCTTCTTCTTGAACAATCCACTCATCACTTTCGTCGACTTCTCGTAACAAAATAGGATCTGAATGCAATGCTATGTTCATAGAATCAAGAGGCGATGTGATCTCATGCTCTTGTTCTAAACTCCTTGTATGCGCTATTCATTGTCATCTGCTGCATGGGTGCCTTTTCCTTACTGTGGGCCTCAGAGTTGAGAGCAAAGAGATAATCAATAGGCCCTTTTGTTTGTTGTGTGGGCATCTTATGCCTCTTACCCCCAATGGAAATACCAACAGCCCAAGTACTATCAATCTCCTACACTTCAGCCTCATCATCATCACCATCATGCAAGCCAAACAAATTTTCTGGCTGTTCTATCTCCCTTGTTATTCTCTCTCTAGTCTCTTTCTTCTTCTTTGTTTTATTCATATAATCTAAATTTTTTTTAGATATCTCAGCAGTGACTAGAGAGCATTTTTTGGCATTCCTATGCCCATCTATCAAATGTTGCTTTAATCTAAATATTCCACCACTATATCTATTCTCGCAAAGCTTGCACCATACCAAATTTTTATCATTTGGATCCTGTGCCTCTACATATTCCCACCCCGGATCCATTACTTTAAAAGAAGCATTGGTGGAGCCCCTTGATGATGACATATTCTAGTATTAATAGGAAATATGAATACAAGAAATACTAGAGTGGAATGAAAACAAATCAAGCAATCAGAGATTTAGAAGAGGAAATCTGCAAACAAATAGAACAACAAAATAAAATAAGTAACAATACAAATAAACAAATTACTGTTGTTAGTGAAAAAAAAAAAAAACAGTAAGAAAAAAAAAAGATTCTATTGATAAGTTGTTTTTAGCATTCCTATGATGACACTTATACATTTGCTACAAAAAGGAAAAAAAAAACCTTATTGTTTTTCATTGTTTTTTGTCAAAAAAAGAAGAAGAAAAGACAGTAACAAATATAGTCAATTAAGCTCATGGGTCAGTCGTTTTTAGCATTATGATGGTGAGAATATGCATATTTGCTTTAAAAAAATGAAAAAAAATACGAATTATTGATGTATTTTACATTTTCGGGAAAAAAATTACATAAAACTACAAATATAGTGCATAATACACTAAATCAATGAAAACGGATGGAATGAATGAAATGGAGTTTTCGTTTTTACCTTTAGAGTATACATATGTTGAGTTTTAAAAATAAAATAAAATGAAAAAACGATACTGGTTTTACTGTATTTTTACAGAAAAACGAAAAAAGAAAAAAAGAAAGTAAATAAAAGTTACAATCTTACCTCAGTTACTTGGATGGAAGATTACTCGTTTAGAAAGGAAGCATGGAAGATTACTCGTTCAGAAAGGAAGTAGTGGAATGGGGAAGAAGAAAAATGAAAAAAGAAAGAACCTGAAAGTAGGGTTTTAAGTGCCTATTGCTGTGCTTGGAATCGGGGGCGCATTAGGCGCAAGGCCAAGGTGCAAGGCGCGTCCAGTCGTGCGACTAGTCGCAGTGCGACTTATGTCGCTGCTCCTACTTGAAGTCGAGTGGCATGGCCAATGCCTTTTTGCACCTAGCAACTAGTCGCGCCTGCGACTACATAGACTGGAACCTGTGGCCCTTTCAGTTTCATTGCCTTGGTAGGTTTCATTCCTTGTAAAGAATTGAGAGAGAGTTTGATCGGATTACCTACAACCGTCGGGTTGATCGCCTGTTTTTCCTCTAGGTCGGCGTTGGTTGCTTCATTGTTGTCAGTGGACAAGAAGAACACTTGCAGAGTTTTGTTCCAACAACAGTGACCCAGATGGAATTTCTCATTGTACGTAAAGCACAAACCCATCTACCGTTTGTACTGTATCTCCTTTATCAAGCTCTGAACTCTTGAATCTCTCTTCCTAGTCACTGGAAAGTTGATTTTCAGTTCCCTGCCTGGTCGGGTAGTCGACAATGACTGTCCCTGCTCATGTTAGGGTTCCCACTGTTTCAATGGGCTAGGGTTTGTTGGGCCTCAAGTGCTTCACAGGTGGACACTCGTGAGTTGTTGGAGTCCACTAGGCTAGGGAAACGGACTGGCCCACTTCCCTTGGGCCGTGATTCGCTCTCTTGGGCCCGATCTAATACCTAGTTACGTTCCTCCAACTGGTGCGCCCTCTCAATCATTTCTGTTAGGGTTGCCGGGCGGTTCAGTTGCAGTTTTGTCCAGATTTCTTCCTGTCATCCATGAACAAATGCACCGATCAATAGCTTGGTGACAGTCCCCACCATGGGTGTGGTGATCATCTCAAACTTCTCTTTGTATTCTGTCGTCGAGCCTTGCTGGTGGAGATCCATCAATGATTCGTAAGAGTTTCCTTGTTGAGATGGTTTGAAACGCTGGATGATCATTGTTTTGAACTCTGGCCAGTTTCTGATCGGTGCCCATGTTTCCATCCATTGGTACCACACCAAATCGCTCCCTTCCAGGCAGACTATTATGGTAACGACCTTCCCATCTTCCCGCAGACCAATCACCTGTAGGTAATGATCTAGTTTGAACACCCACGCGTAGGGATCTTCCCTACTGAAAATGCGTAGTTCTAGTTTTCGCCCTCAAGTCTCCACCCTTTGAACTTCCTCACCCGAGTTTGAATGTTTGCCGTTTAGGTTGCTAGAAAGGCCTGCACTGGAAATCCCACCCGAGGGAGTTTGTTTAGTAGGATCGAGCACGATCTCTGCTTCGCCTCGTCAGCCTCTCTAGCTTTCATCATTTACAGCATCTCTAGTAAATAGTCCTTCATCGATTGAACATCAGCCGACAGATGTTCGAATTTTTGCTCCAATGTTACCAGTCTTTCTTCCATTCGTGTGCTAACCATACCCAAGAGGTGATGCTCTGATACCAATTTGGTGCAAACCTCTAAGGTGGAAGATGAAGTTAACATGGCAAGTGGTCTAAAACGTAAATGTTAGATTGTTAGTTTCACCCACCCACCCACCCACCCACAAATACACACACACACACACACACACACACACACACACACACACACATCCGCACACATGAAACACGCACACACATGAACACACACACACGCACACACACATAAAACTACTACTTTTCATGCAACTATAGTGTTGGAAGCCACATGGCGAAGCCCTGGTGAATGGTGGCCATAAGTATAATGGTCCTAAGGTAGCGAAATTCCTTGTCGAGCAAGTTCTAACCTGCATGAAAGGTGTCACCCATGGACATACCATTTTTAGCAAAGAAAAAATGAACATTATGTAACTTTATCACAATGGAAAAGACTTGTTATATGGACACCTTACCCCTTCAATGGTTTATCTCAAAGCAAGGGGTAATATTTATTCCCCTCCTTTGGGAATAATTGAATTAACAATTCTGAAAACTGGAAGTTCCAACCAATAAGAATCCTAGTGTCCCAAAAGTAAGTAGAATTTGGAAGCATGTAATTCTTTTGTCCTCTCTAATTTTGATAAAATAAATTACTCATAATTTAGGAAAAATTTCACTTTACTACCCTAAACTTGTCCAGAAATTTCACAGGACTTTAGTTTCAAAAGTTCCACATAAGGGCCCCACCAATTATTAAGTGCACCCCTGTGGTCCATTCTATAATGGACTATCAATTTCTGGTAGGGGGCCTTCTCACATGATTTTCATGTGCAATTTTTAGAGAGAAAAAAGGTCATTTTGTAAAAGGGTTTTTGTAACAAAATTTAGGGTTTTTATATCGCCTTCTACTTGTAGATGACATTTCCTTAATAAGAAAGGACATGAAGAAACAATAGTTGGCGGTAGACAAAAAAGCTCTTGAAGATATCAAATTTGGCCATCAATTAAGCTTCGTTCAATATAGCAAATGTATGAACCCCATGAGTAAATGCCATAAAACTGCATTGGATATCAGCTTGCTAACCCTTGAAATCACTTGCTCAAATGTATGAGAGCTTTGTCCCAAAATCAAGGCCTGAAACAATAGAACCCAAGATATTTTTGAATTAGAAACTCTACATTGACATAACAATTCAAGATCTGGTATCAAATTTTTCTTCCAATCATAGGAGTGGACTAGATCTCTTGACAGCTTTGGTTACGTCTTGACCAGAGCAAAGAACAGTTAAAAGGAAATCAGTAGCAGGTTTTATACCATTGCCTATTTGATGGCTTGGAACACCAGGGTGGCTGACGAAATGTATGCTAGAGCAGACTAGAGAAGACTAGGTTGTGAAGAAGTTGAAATTTGGGCTTTAGGGTTTTATTTATTTTGCAAACAAGGAATTTAGGTCGCCAGTGAATCATATTTTTTCTGTCCGCATCACTGAACCCATTCTGTTTGACAAATTTCAGAACAGATTTGGCCTTTTCTGGCTTTTTGATGTTGCATATTGTCCTCTTGGAGGGAATGAAGGCTGCCTTTGCTTTGTCCTTTGAGAAAACCATGAATTTACAATGGATGCAGAATTGGGAGATGGGTTTTCAGTTACAGTGGTAGAAAATGGAAAAGTAGTAAAATAGATGAATCTTCCACGGGAATTGTTTATCCATTTCCTTTCTTATTATGGAAATGTTCCCTAGATGTAGAAGACAAAATAAAAGCCCCAATTTTGTTTTGCCAGTAAAACTCCTTACAAATGACTTCTTTGCCCTCTAAAATTTGCATGTGAAAATGACATGAGAAGGCTTCTTGCCAGAATTTGACAGTCCGTTATGAAATGGACAGCAGATGTGCACTTGGTAATAAAGTAAAAAATTTCCCCCTGATTTAATTAAAAAGGTCTGAAAAGTTAGATGTAGGTAATGGCAATGATCACATGCATTCAGAAGTTTAGAGGAGAAAAGAGCTACACAGTAAATTTAGCATCAACTTCAGCAAATTCGGCCCCATGGCATTCTCCAAGTTCTGAGTTTTTAAAGTTCCATCCTTATACTGTTCAACTCTCTCTTCATAACACCAATCTAAACAAGCCAATGTACTTGAGATTTATCAATATTCTGGGGGCTTAGTTTGACTTCTGTAACGAACTGAGCCTGATGGGGACTTGATTGACCTTCACCTCCAAACCAGCTTCGATTGAGGATTACATCTAACTATTTCCTTCTCTCTCCCCCTGGGATAAGCTACAAAGTCTTGCAACTCCTCAGTGCTCAACAATCATCACCAGATAAGACTTCTAAATTGCTGCTACTTTTGTCTTGAAAAAACTTCTGCAGTTACATGGCTTCCAGATTGACCTTAGTTTGATCACCAAGTTTTCCATTCTAACATGCCACACCCTTTTGTGCCAAGAGCATAGAGACTGCTGCTCCCAGCCCTTGGAAAAAACTTTCCTTAGAGAGAAGGGCACTTTAATTTTAAGCTTTGTACACTTCATCATGACCCATGTTTGTTTTGTATGACATTTTGGTTCAGGAAAATCTATGTCAGTTCCTGCAGGTAACTTGGTTTTATCATTGAAACAGCTTTCTTGCGGTTGTTTCTTGACTTCTAATTTGCCTTGAAGACACATTCTTTGTGGGATTTTGTTTCATCCTCACGCATGATTTCAGTGATAATTTACCAGAAGGTGAATCCTGGATAGCCTGGCATGTTCAGATTCAAACTTGTATTTTCCAAGCAAATAGTTATTCTTCTAAATGGAAGATTTTCTCTTTATGAAGTATACCTGGTATGATTCCCATTAGTGCAGACAGCTTAAATAACTGGCTTCCTGTCAGTGCTGATGTACTTTGGTGCATTATCAATTGTACATGTAGGGGGGGCAAAGTACGATATAACATGATAACACGACTTGAACTCGACATGGATTTAGCGGGGGTTGACTCTTATCATGTTCGCGTCATTTTTGGGTCAACCCGAAAATGATATGCCAAAAATCGTGTTGTGTTTAGGTCAACCAATGTTGACCTATCGTGTTGACCCGTTTGACTCGCTACTTGTTAATCCGTCGTGTTGAAAACCGTCTTATATTCTTGTAGAAATATAGGATGGTTTTTGAAAAGCCACCCTATATTCTTGTAGCAATATAGGATGGTTTTTCAAAAACCATCTTATGATTTTTGAAAAATCTATAAGACGGTTTTGAAAAACTGAATGGATTTTTAAAAACCATCATATATTCTTATAGCAATATAGGACGGTTATTCAAAAACTGACAGTTTAACAATCATATATTGTGCATCCTTCTAAACGTGTTACATGAGTTGTGTCAAGTCGACTTGTTTAACAATCGGATCATGTTCGAGTCACAGGTTCTTGACATGATTATTAATCGGGTCGTGTTCGTGTTGACTCATAGACCCTATGAGTCAGTCTCGATTCGACACTAACACGATTCCTAGACACAATTTGCCACCCCTATATACATGTATCTTTGCTCAGAAATAATATTGCTAATTTTCTTCTGGTGCTGGCCAGAGCTGGCAAATTCACCTACAAGATTACGACATTACATGCATCAAAGATCAAGTTAAACTGTTTCCAGTCAGTTCCATTCTCTTTATGAAGTATACCTATGTTGATTTCCATCAGTGCTGACAGCATAAATAGCATGGTTCCAGTCAGCTGCTGACAAATCTGGCACATTATCAGTTGTTTGTACCCTCTCGCATGATCTTTCTTTGCTCAGAAATAATATTGTTAATTTTCTGCTAGTCCTAACTCACAGCCACATTGATCTACAATATTACTTGCACTAAAGATCAGGCTACATGAAATGTTTGCTTTTGATGGCATCAATTACTTTTTAATATTGCCATGTTGTATCTGATGCATGCTTCAAATGATTAAGCCATGTTATATGAACAGGTAGCTACTGGTGGAGCTAGTGCTGTTCTTCAGCCTGTTTTTACCCACAAACTGGATGCTTTACATAGAGCTATAGCGTCTCTTGCGGCTGTGCCCAAGACAGAGGAATCAAACGAAGAGCATTTGTTTGAAAACTTCCACTCCAGCAGGACCATTAGAAAACTGGTTTTGGACTGCCCCCCCTTCGCTGCCATCTTGTGGAAGGAGGCTCTGGAAGGGAAGTGTAAAATATGGGCTCAAGGTCACAGGTTAGGGACCACAATCAACTTCCTCTTTCCAAGCATAAATTTTTTCACTGACAGTTAACGGGATTGCTTATGTTTCCTTTGGTTGATGTTACTTTATTTGCAGTTGTAAGGTGGTCTCTGCATTTCTGGAATCATCTGACTCTGCGTTGAAGAAATTGGTGAAACATGAGCTGCAGCCCTTGATGGATAGTGGTGCTATAAAAGTTCCTGCAACTAATCAGCTGGAGAAAAAAGGTTGAATTACATGCACCGTCATGAACGATGCACCATCATCTTGAAGAATTAGTCCTCAAATGGAGACTTATTATGGGATGTTCAATTGGATCCGTAGGGTGCTTTATGAGTTGATATTTGTAGAGCCACCTTGCAGTATGCTTCAAAGAAAGGATGATTTTTGCCTTTTTGCCATTTATTGTTTTGCACTTGTTATCCATGATAAAGTAGAGGTATTTTATTCTCTTCAGTGCAGTGATTACAAATTGTACTGGAAAAACAAAATTTTGTTGAATGCAATTTCAGATCTGGAATGTGGCTCTCATGTAATACATAGCACACAATGAGACAGTTGGATAAATTTCTTCGTAGTTATCATCACTGGAAATTGCTGGAAATGCCTCTTTCATTTTAAATCTTCTCTTTTCCTTATCATTCTACAAAAACATGGGGAATATATAATTAACAAAAGAATGGTTGGGGATAATCCTAGTCTTTACAAAGTGTCACGTGACTTGTTTAACTTCTGCACAGGGGAACATTTGTCTCTCTATCACTTTGTAGTCATGTAAATGCCCGTCTTTGCATAGGAAAAGAGGAGAAAGATCTTTGTTCTTTTGGATATTTTATCTATGAATTTCAGGAGGCAAGTTCAGTTGATTGTCGGGACTCGTTTGTTTCTTTATCTGATCTCGTAAATTGGCGATTCGTACTTTCCCTGTCGATGGCTATAATTTTGAATGTTTCCTGTGTGCAAGTACCGAAAGTGTTTGGATGTCTTGACAGGTTGATTTGTATGATGGCCGTACTGTGGGAACGTTGAAGAGTAGTCAAATGGATCAAATAGTGGATGTTCTTTCCTGTGTGTTTCTTGGACTCTTAAACAGGTTTCTATCACCTTGACCTCCTCTTTAAATCTCTCTCTAACTTCCTTCAGAGCTTGCAGAACTTTATAGGACCTGATCATCCTTGTGGAATTGCAAACTGTCACTTTTTCCTTTACTGTAATGTTGGTGAAACCGTGCGTTGCAGACTCAGATCTTTTGCTGCACTCCATGCAATAGCTTTCCCATCTTGCACAATCAAAGGCCCTTCTTTTTGCTTCGTCGGAGAGACATGCATATGCCTGAAAGTAGTCAGTTAGGAGTCAACAAGAATTGCTTAAATTGACAGAGATCTTCAAGAGTGGTCCTTATTTAAACTACACAAGGAGTTTGTATTTTGAGTATATCATCATTGTGAAAATACATTCTTGAAGGTATCCAATTCTGCTTTCAAATACCTTGCAGTATATTATTATTTTGATTTGGGAATGGTCCTTATTTAAACTAGCACAAGACCTTTTTTTTTTACTATCTCTAGCATCTAAATGGTAGGTGAACGGATTGGTTGAAAATCTTCAATGGATGCAGAAGATGCATTTTATAAATGACAGTAAGTGTCAATAATGAATATGTTGGTGGATGGCCACCGCTTGCATTGGTTATATTCAAAACTAGAAATTTTTTAAATGATAGGAACTGGAGATACTGGTGTATGCCTATGTATTTTGTGATTCTCAGGGCGGGAAAGGTTACATCTCTGTTATGGTCGCTGTCCCTGACCCGTTCTATGGAATTTTGAGTTCTCAAGAGTGGTCAATGACTTGTATTGTACTGTCATTTTCATTTTAAGTTGTAAATTTCCTTATATAAACTCTACCAGGGTCGTCCATACTTGATTTTTTAATCCAGACAATCTCAAAGTTCTGATCTATCCATGGTGCAGTATCATGGAAGTATCTGAGTCAGTATTTAAGAGAAGAATGCAGCCTTCTTGGGTGACCAGGTATGAGGCTGTGCATAGGTGCGTGTGTATGATTAACGCATAGGATTTTTTGTTTTTTTTAAACAAATGAATAGAATCTCACCTCCGAGACAAGTTTGAATGCAATCTCCGCCTTCGGGTGCTTGTTCTTATCAGGATGAAGTTGCAAAGCTGTAGAGACATTCAGCAAAAGCAAATTCCTGACCTTAAAACAAACAGCAATATGAACTGAAGAAAATTATTTTGCTAAAAGAATTTAGCTGGTTTAGGGACGCACCCAGTTGACGATATCGCTTGCGGATGATTTCTGCTCCTGCATCCTCCTCAATCTGTTGCAGTATAATAGATCATCAATCGGTTCTCTGTTAACCCACAAATGATCCAAAGATCAGGAACAGAAGTGTTAGAAACATACTCGAAGAACACGGTACCAATTGACGAAGGCAGGTTTGTTTTTCTGGCGGCGAAGATGAACACAGGAGGTAAAGGTGGAAGCAACTGAGCAGATCTCGGTCACTAACTGCGATTTAAGATCTGGTTCCTCTCCCAAATTCTCCATTTCGTTTCCTCCTAATTCTTGAAGGAAGTTGGAGACTAAGAAGAGGAGAAGGTAAATGAGGGCAAAATGAGAAGATGAAGTGGTTGGATTGGCCGAGGGAAATGTGGAGAGATTTGAAAGTCATGAGTTTGGTGAGAGTAAGAGGGGAGATAGAGAGATTAGCTGGCAGCCTAATAATATGATCATAAAACCTTCCATTTCGGTTTCAACAACGTTTCAAACTTCCATATACATAGATTTAAAATCTATTTTAAACGGCCATCAGTATTTGAAAACAATCACAAAAAGCCAAAGTCCTGATTCCAGACTCGCTTTTTGTTTCGGTTTCTGCACCGTTTTGATTTATAGATATGGAATCTCTTTCCAAAGCGGTATTGGTGTTTGAAAACAATGATATAAAAGGCCAGATTCCACAATGTATGAAAAGCGTGATATAAGCCGGGAGAATGGATTTATGAAGGGTGTATTTATCAGTTAAAAATTCAAAAAAAAAAACACAGAAGAAAATAATTGATTTCCACCCAATCTTCTGGTATGGTGACTAGTTTCACTTTATTAAACACTTTGATTGGCTATTTCTCTAAAATGAGAGCCGGGATCTCAATCATCACTAGTCATACGTGAAATGCCATAAGAAATTGTACGCCATCTGGTCACGTTGTTTTCCGGTGGTCAGTCATATTGATTATGAGATCTTGATCATCCAATCTATGATCAAAAGTGTCCACTTTTAAGGGATGCTGTTATGAGCCATAATATTCTTAACCACCCTTTATGTTTTCCATTTAAGTCTGGACTAGTCACGAACATGTATTTCTAAAATACCCTTCCATTTATCTCTTCTTTGTATTAATATAAAAAGCTATAATACATTATTATCCATATTATATGTACTTGTATATCATCTATCTATAATGCAAAGAAAACATCCGTCTTCTATCTATATTCCATAATATAAAGCAAACAGTCCGTCGACCCTCCCCCTATGCCGAGTTTGATTTATGTATAGTATGAGATGAGAACTGCTCTATTGCTCGCTTTAGATTACCGAGTTTTGCATGGAATGTTCGGCCCAAGGTCACGATTGCTAGGGTTTGTTTGGTCAGCCGGAAAGTAACAGATATTGATTTTGATGGAAAAGCATTTTACGCATTCAAATTGATTTCTGCCAGGACATAGGATGATCCAACGCATTCATCTTCTTTCTTGTTGTTCATTGTCCGTCTCTCTGAAATATACAAGGAGATTTTCATTTCCCGGCTTGAGCATTTTATTTTCTAAAAGTTCATCAGCAGTTGTTTTCTCAAGAAACATGAAACCACTTGAGGGAATCATCACCCTCCATTTGTCAGCACCCAAAACGTGTTATCATCTAGGCGGTATAGGTGCCTTCTAGGTCCAGCAGTCCCCAAAGCCAAATTATTTCCTTTCATAAGAACCATGCGTGAGAGAAACGTCGCCATTCTTATCTGACTCACTTCAACAACCATTTTATCGAGTAATCCAAGTACTCGTACACAATACCGGCTTTCCTGCTTTTTGGAGACATAAACCGAATCCAAACCGATTGAGGACGCTTTGGTTGAGGACAGTGCTCCAAAAATACTGTTATTCTAATACCCTTGAGCAATACTGGGGTAACCACCCAGATAGGATTTTAGTTGGCAGAATTTTCATGAAGCATCTTAATGCATCTACTGTTTATGCACTTTGTTTACGTATATGGGGAAAGTTTGAAGGGGTTAAATCCTTGGGTTTAGAAGGCCACATCTATTTGTTTGTTTTCCCCTCATCTACATATGCTTTTTCAACATGGTTGGATAGTCCATGGGAAATAGGAGGAGCTGTGCTTGCCCTTAAGAGATTTAATTATCTTCTTAACGCAGCTGAATGTCAGTTTGCTTCAACCCTTTCTGGATTGAACTGCCGGATCTCCCTGTTGAATTTGGGGAAGAAAAATATCTCTTTAGTATTGCTTGTTTAATTGGTACCCCAATGTTTTCAGATGTAAGAACAAAAGGAATTGTCACGGACGGTAACTCTTCCATTCCTAGAATGAACTCTGCCCGAATCTGGTTGTATCACAAAAATAACGGTACGTGGCAACCAATTGAATATGAATTTAACAAAAAAATATGTGGTTCATGTGTTCCATGGAAGCATTTATTCTGTGATGGCTCTCAGAATAGCCCCCAATCCCCTATGGAGTCGGGTATTGGTTTTGGAAAGATGAGAGAGGAGAAAAATATTGAAGTTGATAGATTCAATTCAGATTCTGGTTTGGGTTATACTTACTGGACCTTCGAGAGATGTCAATGATCACACTAAGAGGAGGAGGAGGAAGACAGAGAAATAGCCATCAATCCACCTTCAACTGCACAGCAAAAATGCAAGCAGACTCTTGGACGTAAAGCAACCAGGCCAAGTCGGGAATCCTATTAAGGTCCCGAACAGATACGAGGGTAGATAGGAAGGCACAGATCAAAGATAAGCGAACGGCTGATGAATCTGGGGGACCTGAGTAGATCACGAGGGAGGAACTGGAAGCTATGGCATTCTATAATTTGTCGCATCCATGGAAGATTAAGGGGAGGAATTTTCAAGAAAAAGTAGGAAGGCTTTACATTACATTTGTCTCTCACTCGATTTAGTAGGGACAACAAGCAGAACTTACTGCTCCCTATTTGCTTCGTAAAAAGAGAAAAATGCGGTATGGAAGGAGAGACGGATTTTTTGCCTTCGGTCCCAATGTTATCCCGGACTCATCCGGTTCTTTCTTCTTAGCTGTTGAGGAGGAGGAAGATGCAAATACTTTTTATTTGAAATCATTCGGGACCAAAATACGAGTGGTTGGATGCTAATAATGTGATATTTGTTCATAGTAAAGCTCTAAAAGGATAAGGGAAGGCTCAAAGGGGGTGGATGGAAATGATGAGTAAGATTTAAAAACTTTTAGACTACATAAAACCATGAAGAGGAACAAGATTAGTGCAGCCAATACCTAATTGATATAGAACCTTGATGATGATGATGATGATGAGCGATTGATTAGATCACAAATGCATTACAATGCAAACTATAACCATAATAGAATCTAGTAAAGGTAGATCAGAGCTAGGATGCTTTATAATAGATGCATCTGGCTGCCAGATCCTTCCCCAACCCCCAAGAAGCTCCAATATTATTGAGAAGCAATCAAAACGCACCCAAAAGATAACAAGCAGATAAAAGCATTACATCGCATAGATCATTTGCTATCATCAATGTGAATTTATAGTTCAGAGATAAGTGAGTAATGTCTTACTCGAATATCATCAAGAGTCACCCCTTCTCCTTTCATTTGTTGAGCAAAGTACATGCTGGAAGTAGATGTTCTCACCTTAATGTCTAATCTGATTTGTCCATGAGAGTCCAAAAATGCCATGATAGGATCTTAGTAGATTTTAACCATCTGATGACTATCGATGCATCTCCTTCCACAATAAAAAAGAAGACCTTAGATTCTCTCCGTATATTTTACCCCATTTTGATTGAGAGTAACTTGCCTTTATTTGAATTGCTCCATCCTAAAGGGCTTGAATAATCAAACAAAACTCATCTATTTGAATTACTAAGGGGACCGTGCAAACCTGATGCCTCTAGATTTCCAAAAAAAGCTTCATCAAAGCTTAGTTTAGAAGATCTCAAAGGAGAAGGGTACCCTTTGGTTTAAGTTTCTCCTAAGGAATTGCAAGAGAACAAATTTTAGCCCATTAGCATAATGTATCACAAACCGAGAACCCCCTGAAGTCCTTCGATACCCAAATCCATAAGGCCAATGAAAGAACAATTTCTCTTTGACCATCTCCAAAGACAATTGACTATCATTTAAATATCTTTGATTTCTTTTCAGCCACATTTCTCAAATCATGGCCATAAAACTATTATGAAATATATGAAAAGAATACATATTCTTTAGCTTAGTATTGATTGGCACGAGCTATTGTAGTGTAGCTGATGCAAGTACTGGTCCATTCCATAGAGACTTGACTTAGAAAGATAAAGTTTAAATAAAAATTTATTGTCCAAAGATTAAAAGAAATAACAAAAATTAACTAACAGTGAAATAAAATTTTAAATCTATTTAACTGATGATAATTACATAATTCCAAATTCAAAAAGATAGTAAATTAACTAAAAAATACATAAAGTCTACTTCCCTAGCTTGATCATAGCCAATTTCTTCAAATATGATATCATAAAATTTGATCGGCCTTCATCAATCTCAATGATACTTTTGATTAAGGATCCAACAACTGGATTAAGCAGATTCTCCAAAATTTTGATGATTTGGACTAAAGAAGGATTTTAGGTTTTGGATGGCTTAGATCAAATCTCTGGATTTTAAATTGAAGATCAGAATTGATGGATAAACTAAGAGATGTCCAAAGAAAAAAAATCTAAAAATCAATTTAAATTCTGATGTGAAACAGATCTGAAATATGTTTATCTTATTTGTTAAGACTAACCATTGATTATGGTAAGCCTTAATCAAATCGAATCTGGATTATACAGTTCCTGGATAGATAGAATAGGGATAAAGAAAATTGAAATAAGTTAAAAGGGATGAAAATGTAATTGGAATTAAAGTCCTAAGGGCAAGTATGAAATAAAGAAAAATATCTAATTTTAAACGAAACAAAGAAACTTGTCTGACAAAGAAGATGACACCAGGGAAGATGACGATGCTAGAAGGAAGGGAAAAATAGGGAAATCCAAGGGAAACCCAACCTGGGTTTTCCCTTGGGAGTAGTAGCAGAGGTTTGCTAATGTTGGTGAGGGAGACAGACATGGAGACGAGAGCAAATTGGTTAGCTTGGTGCGGGGTGCAAACAGGTTCTGTAGGCAGGTGCAGTGGTGAGGAAGTGAGAAAGAGCCGGAGATGAGGGAGATAGAGAGAAGAGAGGGTGAGAGAACGAAGCAGAGAGGTGGGTATCGATTGGGAGTTGTGGTGGAAAGAGAAGAGGGGTGCAGACAGGGGAGGCTATGGTGAAGAAGGAACGAGGGCGAGTGAAGAACAGTAAAATGGCAACAAAGGAGAGTGGCTGATTGGGGTGGTGCTCTTGGCTAGCTGCATCGATGGAATAGTGAGAGAAAAGGGAGGAGCAGGTGCTACCAGGGGTGCACATGGGGTAGTGACAAGAGAGGGAGACCACGGGAAAGAGGAAAAGAAAGCAGAGGACGGAGAAGAGGGGTGATTGAAAAGGGAAGAGGCAGGTGTTGCAGGTCTTCCCTGCTTCAGAAGAACCCGAGAGAGACAGTGATATAGATAGGTGATGGCAGATGGGTGGAATGAGAGAAACAAGTAGTCGGCTAGTGAAGAAAGCGAGTTCAAGACAGAGAAAGAATGGGAGAGATACAGAGAGGTGGAGGGAAAAATAGAGAGAAGGGAGAAGAGAGGGGGAGGTGCGTGCCTGGTAGAGATGAGGAAGAGGCAGTGAGAATCAAAGAAGGGAATGCGGTAGGCATTGGGTGCAAGAGAGGAGATGGTATACTGCTATAAATTGAGAGAGGGAATGAGGGAGGGATAATGCGATAGTGGTGGGGTGCTCCCTTGCAGTGTTGAGCAGAGAAAGAAATAGAGGGAGAGAGTGAGCATGAAGGAGAAGAGGAGAAAGTGAAAGAGTGAGGCAGTGATAGATAGAGAGGGAAAGTGAAAGAGAGAAGGGGGAGGAGAGGACGTGGTGCGATGAAGAAAAGAGAAGAGGAGAGGGGAAAACGAGAGAGGAAAAGAGAGGAAGAAAAGTGGAGAAGTGGGAGAAAAGGAGGTGGTGCGGAAAAGGGGCAGCTTGCAGCCCTCTCTATGATTGAGAGGCTTCCTCCTTTAGCCTTTTTAAACATTACCAGTTTCTAATTTCATTCATTCCTTTTTTCAAGCATTCCTCTTTTAGATGTCTTCTTTTCATGGGTTTTCTACTCTTTCTTGGTCTTCAATTGGAAATTATTCCCTCTTGCCTTGTGAGTGATTTGGTTCATTGATTTGATTATTCAATGCCCTTTAGGATGATCTGCATCATTGAATTTTGATCTGAGCTATCCAAACCACTATCTGGTTGATCTACAAAATAAAAGACTAGATTAAAGTCATTTAAACCATATAGTATACCTCTAGTTAGCTCTGATGATCATCTTACCGTTAAATTTAGCAAATTAACGGTTGGATGATCAATTGAAGAAAAAATTTATATTTTATCTAAAAATTACAAAATTGATCGGTTAGATGATCTAATTAAATGTTAAACTAGGGATATTTTGACCAAAATTAAATAATTAACACAGCCCCAACCAGTATTTTACTAGTCTCGAGCAAAACATGCGAAAAACTAAATTACAATAATTTATTTTCAAGTCAACTCCCAATTTTTCCTTGGATAATTATTTTCAATAAATCTATCAATTTTAGTATACTAATCAAAATGAATTAGGAATTCAAAACCCTACCCATACACTATAAACATTCAACTTAAGCTCAAATCTCAGAGAGAGAGAGAGAGAGAGAGAGAGAGAGAGAGAGAGAGAGAGAGAGAGAGAGAGAGAGTGTGTGCGTGCGTGTGTGTATAGTCTACATATAGAATAATCTTTATCTCTAAGTAGACTTTTAACTTTTGAACTCTACCTGAAATATATTTTGACCTCAATCCTCACTAAAAGGCATACACTTAGAAATAGAATCTCTTAGATAAAGGATTCAAATCATATATCTCTTTTAAATATATGAGCAAAGCCAATAAAAACAAATTTATCTCACGTATACTCATGAAGGAACGAGTGTTACTAAAGAATTTTTAATCCCTTTACAAATGATAAGATGCTATTACCTTTAAATATTTAGAAATACCATTCTTTAAATCCTATCCATTCATATTCTCATCAATACTATATTTCTCCTAAAATCAATAGGCCTTCAATTGAGATTAACAGTAGGCTTAGGATATGGTACAAAAGAAAGGGTATACAGGGTATTCAAAAGTTCTTCAAAAATAAGTAGAGGTCTTCTAAAATTGACAATTCTTCTTAACTTTGCTTGCCTGAAGTGAATATTTCTTTTTCCACTTTTTTGTATTCTTTCAACTTTTTTTAAGTACCTTTTTCTTTCTTTTCAACACTTTTGAATTTCTTTGAAGAACATTTCTTTTCTTGATATTCACTTTTCTACTTTCATTGCAACTAAAATGTATTTCTTCATTCATCTCCAACTTAATTTTCAAAGAAAATAGGCAATGGATATATTATACTGGGTTAATATGGGTAAAGGTAATTTGGGTGAGAAAAAGAAATTGCTTATATAAAAGGCTCAACTTGGCTAACTAGTGGTAAAAATATTATTTTCGATAGGCTTCATATCTCTAAGTTAACAACAAGCATGGCCTAAATCATTTTCAAGTTTTATATAATCTATCAAAGTCAATGAACTTCTAGAATTTTAAAGATAATACTCTAATAATTCAAGTAATTAGCCAAATTTAAGAGTTGATGATATCAAATGTACATTAAGCATGTAGAAGAAAATTAGGAACATTTATAACCTGTCAAAAAGCATGAATGGCTCTAAAACTCACTTATGTTATAGGTCTCTACTGAATTTCTTCAGGATCTTTAAGTTATAACTATTTATCAATCTAGAATATGTATATGCTCCAACATGAAAAAACATTTTCCTCAATGTTTGAAAAGTACAATGATGATAATGCATTGAGAAATGAAGAAATGGGAAATGTAGAAAAGAAAGGTTCCGAAAAAAATAAGGTACATAATTATTACATATGAAAAATTTTTAAAAGAATTTTTTTTACTGAGTTCGAAACTTCCTTGGGTCCCATATGAAATGATCCAGACAAGCCTCTAAAAGGAATGGTGAGTGAATTTATCTTGCAATTTTGAAATTTTCATTTTATCACATAGCAAGATACATATATATCTCTAAGCTGCTTCTCATAATTAGAGATAATATTGGGAGCTTGATGCAACCTCTATGGAAATGGCGCAAGGATGTCATCTAGATTAGTGGGTGGGATGTTTTCC
This sequence comes from Warburgia ugandensis, assembly GCA_035236585.1. Lineage (NCBI taxonomy): Eukaryota > Viridiplantae > Streptophyta > Magnoliopsida > Canellales > Canellaceae > Warburgia > Warburgia ugandensis. Next base: position 84,918,696 of record CP141126.1, read on the forward strand.
TTATTAACAAATTTATCTCTTTTTCTAACAGGTTTCGGTACTATCATAGCCTTTTTGGGACGAGATTTCTCAATTATTTTACCACTATGAAGAATAGTAATTGCCTTTATTTGTTCCATGTTTGTAACTTAAGAATTAATCTCACCTACCACATCCATATCATCAGGGTTTTCATTTGGTGGGATAGGACATTGCCCTTTGTCAATGGTCTGTAACATTTGAGACATCATGTCCTTCAATACAATTATAGTTTCTATGTTCTCTTTTAATTGAGCTTTAATTTGCATAATTTTCTTCTCCTAGTATTGCATGGATTGATGAAAGTTATCCTCAACTTCCCTCTTAGGTGGAGAAAGGTAAGGTCCAAGAGCAAGTGGTCCTTGTGGTGGTTGGTAAGGGTGGTATTGGGCCTTATATGTGACATTAGCATTATATTCATTTCTCCAACTAACAGTATGATAATTACTTCAATTGGAATTATATGTCTTTGAAGATGGGGAAAAATGTTTCTCACAAGAATGTGTCGGTTCATTAAGTGCATCCTAGAATCCAAGAGCAATGGGGCATTCTTGAGTAAGGTGTGTATTACTTTCACAATTATCACACACTTGTTCGACTTTCTTAGAGAATTTTTTTCCCATTTTCATGGCTTCTGTTCTAAATAAGAATGCTATTTTAGTATTCATATAATCTTTTTCAATCATAGCATATATTCCTCACTTAGCAGATGTGGTGGTGGACTTAGGCTTGTTTGGTAACCTACTTTTTTCTGAATCAGCCCACGTTTGTGCACTCTCTGCCAGCCATTCCAAATACTCTTGCGCCTCTTTAGGTTGTTTATTTAAGAAATTTCCATTGAATATCATTTCAAAAAATTGATGCATATGAGAATTAAGTCCTTCATAAAAGAATTTAATGATATGCTAAAGTTCGTATCCATGATATGGACAACTTAACAATAACTCCATGAATCTTTCCGAACAATAGTAGAAAGTTTCTTTATTCTTCTGGGTAAAATTCATTATATTTCAGAGGAGAGTACTTATCTTATGTATAGGAAAGAACTTATTTAAGAACTTCCTAGTCATTTCTTTCCAAGTTTGTATGGAACCTGCTGGCAGTGAATGAATCCGCATCTTATCTTTTTCCTTTAAAGAAAAAGAAAATAGTTGGAGTCTTACCATGTCTAATTTGATGTTTTGCATATGTTGGGTCATGCACATTTCATCAAATTCTTTTAAATGCAGGTAAGGACTCTTGCTATCCAGCCCATAAAATTTAGGAAGCATTTGAATTACTCCCACCTTTAATTCAATCATGCCAGTATTTGGAGGAAAAAGTATACATGAAAGTATGCTGGTATAATTAGGGTGTAAATAGTCTCTTAATGTTTTTCCATGAGCATTTTGGTTATGCCAATTATCCTCATGTGTTCTAAGTTGGTCCCTTCTCCTATTTTCATGTGGTTGAGAATGATTCCTTCATGAATGTATATTATCATTAAATAGAGGTAGAGAATCATCAGCATCAAAGAAGGGATTGCTCGTTCATGAGGAAACATCGTCATTATCCAGGATGAAACGTGGTTCATCGTCATTAAAGAGGGGATTGTTTCTCCATGGGAAAATATCTTCTTTGTTAATGTTGGGGTACTGATTATCCTTATGATTACTGTTTAGATTATTCATTGAATGCAACTGATCATGTCTCTTTTTTATTTTTTATTGTTGTTGGTTTTTTTTAATAGGAAAAACTAAAGTGCATGATGCAACCAAAAATCCCAAGAATGATGCTGTAATGACCCAAATTTTGAAGACCTATTTTATTATATTTTTGAAAATTTGGATTGAACAGAAAGATGGAAGTTTTAAAATTTTGAATCCCAGAAGTGGAATTTTTATGGAAATAAAATTGAGTAAAAGTACCTTAATAATTGGATTTTACTTTAAAAAATGAAATCTAAAGACACTAAGAACACTGAAAATGGAGTTTGGACAAGAAAGTTACATAATTTTTAAGTATAAGTATAAGGGTATTTTAGTAATTTCACAACTAGCCCATTTGTAAGTTTTAAAAAAATGGCAAGCCTAGAATTAAAGGGGGGCCATTTTTTATAATGACACCCCCTACAACAGATCTCCCATTCGACTGCCTATGCATCCCTGACTCCTTCACCAAAAAACAAGCCTATGATCATGCACCTCCCAGCAAGAAGGGAGGACCACAGGTGATAAAAGGATCTCCTACTCCCCCCATGGTGTGTTTCCCTTTCAATTTCCCCCCATCTCTATCTCTCTCACCTTTTTCATCATCGACGTCAGACTGATTGGTCGACAGTGCACCCACCAATCTCCCTGATCTCAACTCTCTCTCTCTCTCTCTCTCTCTCTCTCTCTCTCTCTCTCTCTCTCTCTCTCTCTCTCTCTCTCTCTCTCTCTCTCTCTCTCTCTCTCTCTCTCTCTCTCTCTCTCTCTCTCTCTTTGTTTTCCTTCTATTTTCTAGCAACAGATCTATAGGCAGGTATAGAGCATCTATCCCCACCAGGGTTCATAGGATCCTTCTCCTTCTCCAGCTGGCTCAGGTAAATCTTTCCCTTGTTCCTCTCTTCTTTTTCTAGCTCTTTTTTCTAGATCTCTAGCATATTTGTTTCACTGATCGACGATCTACCGGTCAAAACAGATCCTATAGACTCCTTTGGGAACCACCTCAAGGGCAGCTCAGATGGAAGATCTGAGCTGTTCGATGAGTTTTTGGCCCAAAACTTCTAGATATGTAAAAAAATAGTCAAATTAAAATGGATCTTAGATGTTAACCTAGAGGTGGGTGATTGGACAGTCCAGATAGGACTATCTCACCAACCTATGAATTGTGTTACGAAGAAGCGCACTATAGGTGCAGAATGGAGAGCACCCTCCGGGAGCATTACTGTGCATGGGTGCACATGCAGGATGGTCTCAGTTCAACTGAGACGCCTATGCGTCTTGGGAACCGTGACACACCCTATGCATTATGGTCACCAAGATGCATAGGTGCATTTTGGGACGAGCATCCCATTCAGGTACTTCTTGGTGAGGATTAATTTCTATTTATTTAAATAAAGTTAATCATAACCATTTAATTGACTTGAAATACAAAATCTTTAATTTAGAAGGCTATACAAGTCCGATTTACAATAAAAAAAAGGTCCGTTAGATTCATCTTGAGGGCGCAGACCTAAAAATATAAGCAAATTTAATATTAGAGGGCATTTTAAACTAATCATGACCTAAAAACTATATAAAAAAATTCATAGATCTATAAGATCAAAGATGATTAGACCTCAAGAAGTGATCAATTAGATATTGTGATAGATCTGTACATAGATCAGCCATGATATAAGGACATCAACCCTTAGATCACATATCTGACCATTAATAAATAGGATTAGAGTCTAGATTGATGATCTAGGCTTTGATCTGTGAATTTGACTAATGATCTATAGAGAATTGGTGATATTAGATTTAGACACAATCTTAATTAAGCAAAATTTATTCCATAAATTAGTTTTTAAGACAAGTTTTACTAAAAAACCACGTAAACATATGAATGGGAAATAATAATTGGATTCTTACACTAAAATTATTCCCAGGACCTCACAAAGGCCCTAAAGGAGATCCATGATTTGAACTAAAGAAAAACATGAACAAAACCTAAGTAACATCCTTTGAGGTAGGTAATCTAATGCTACTATGTTTCAATTGAACTTTAAAACTTAAACAGTTTCCTTGAAATTATTTTTGTGTTTAGTATGTTTTTTATGTTACAGTGAGGAGCAAATATGCATGCAATTTTGTATACATGATTTCTATCAAACTTAGGTTCGGTTAGTCTTTAAATAATTGAGTATATGGGGTTTAGGGTTCAAGGGTTAGGGTTAGGGTTCGATTAAAAATGATAATCGAAGTCGCTTAGTAAGCAAATTCTATTGTGCCAAATTGGAAAGTCAAAAACTTTTAAAGTTGTTTAGGTAAATGACTTTAAAAATAAAGTACTTTTGAAGTCACTTCAACAAACAACTTTAAAAGTCACCAACTTTTAGAGTCGTTAAGTCTAAGCAACTCTAAATGCATTTGACTTTTGAAGTCACTTAGTCCTAAGCAACTTTAAAAGCCCAACCTTTTTAATGGGCTTTTAAAGTTGCTTAGCCTAAACAACTTCTAAAGTTGGTTACTTTTAAAGTCATTTTTATATAAGCAACTTCAAAAGCCCAACCTTTTTTATGGACTTTTGAAGTCGTTTAGACATAAGCGACTTCAAAAGCCCAACCTTTTCTTATGGACTTCTAAAGTCGCTTAGCCTAAACGACTCTTAAAGTTGGTGACTTTTGAAGTCATTTTTATATAAGTGACTTCAAAAGCGCTACCTTTTTTGTGGACTTTTGAAGTCGTTTATCCCTAAACGACTTCAAAAATATAATTTTTAATTTTATATCCAAGCACTACTACCTATATACAATTAAATAACACACATCCTATGTACACCCAGTACTCAAACAATCTTTATAAACATTCAAAACCTGTTCCAATACAACATGCATCCACTTATTTATATAATACCACCTGTATACATTGGATAACAAATATCATATACGACTAATACTTCAATCTCCACAAACATGAAAAACCAACATCCACTATAATGCATCCACATATTTCTTGATACACTACCACCGTGTATACATTGAATAGCAAAAATTCTATACACTTGATATTTCAAACAATCTTTATAAACATGAAAAACCAAACATCATATACACTTAATACTTCAATCTCCACAAACATGAAAACTTAACATCCACTACAATGCATCCACATCTTTTTTGATACACTACCACCTGTGTATACATTGAATAACAAACATTCTATATACCTAATACTTCAAATAATCTTTATAAACATGAAAAACCAAACATCCAATACAATATGCATCCACATGTTTCTTAATACACCGAATTGTTCTTAAAATATAGCACCTAATACATCCATAATGGGTACAAAACATCCAATTGCCACATATTCACTTCATGTACAAGATTCAAATTCACTTCATCCATACTCATGTATTCCCACAATCCAAATTTCCACTCATTCATCGCTAAAAATATACACACACACATTAAAGAAAATAATAAGATCTAAAGGAACACACATAAGTGAATGAAAAAAATACTTTACTATGTATTTCAAGTTCATGTAGTTACTCCAAGTGATCTAATAGAAACTCATTACATACTCTGCCCATTCAGTTTGTATTTCATTGAGATTTACTTTGGAGTAACTCTTCTTATTTGCCCACTTAGAAATCACAGCAACCTGGAATACAACATATTTAATTAACCTCAAACTTTTTTACTTGATCCATAAAAACTATAGAAAAATATAAGATTATGAAAATTAAAAAGTTTTCTACCTTTTTTAAATGGGAGACAGGAATACTATTGAATATGAGGGTCCTTATGTATCTCAGGACATAGTACTTGTACTCTCAATCAAACTATTGTTTAGGGCACTATGTAACAAGGACAACAAAAAAGAACCCATAAATATCATTTGTAATAATGTTGGTTTAATTAGTGACAACTTAAAGTAATTTATGGTTTCATATACCCTGACATCCTTCCAAGTGACTTTTAGTGGTTATACAGTCTAGGTAATATTAGCTCATTCAAATCAAACTCGACAAATTTAAATTTCAAATACATTATAGATGAATAACAAATTACTTTTCTACACATAAAACATGAATAAATAAATACTTACTCATTTATAATTTCTATGAGGGAGGGACACATGCGTGATCCACAAGAAGGAAAAAAGAAAGCATGCCCACCTTGCACATCCAAAACAAGCAACATCCAATGAGACCTACATAGACAGTCATATGAATTGTAATGGAAGTTGATAATCCCTAAGTCTAGAATAAGTTGGAAAGAAAATAAGAAAATTAAAACTTACTAACTATTGTAGGAAATCATTAAGCCCTGTCCTTGAGAGTAGTGAAAGAAGCTTATTAAAATTTCCTAAACATGCCTCTCTATCAGCGATTGCTCCGCCTCTCCAGAAATGATGCCAAGGTCAAGGAATTGGTAAAGTGTACCCTCACCCTCAAAAAGGCAAGTAGCATCATTCAAGAAGCTGCATAAAAGAAATAATTACTGCCTATATAACATGTAAATGTCAAATATTTTATAAGCAAGTATGTGCATATACCCCATGTAGGAGACAATGTGAGAGTGCTCAAGTTGATCCCATAAGAAAACTTGTAATAGGTCCTATGCCATAAGTGGCACTTCAACAACATCCTCGGCAAGCACCCCCTGCTTGATTCATATAGGGTTGATAGTCATACCATCATTGATGAGACCGTAGATTAACCTTAGGTATCGAGGCATACTAGGTGGGACATTCACACACTCCTTGAACAGCAGCCAAACCTCTTGGTCAATGACGTTGGAGTAAATGGCAGGCACTATGTACAGCCCTAACAAATTGTTGACATTTGGAGCTATGTAAATGCGAACAAGGTAGTTCTTCCATTTTCTCCATTGCTCACCAGCCCCCTATAAAGCACACATCTTCTTGTCATTTAGCATGTCAAAGGCAATATGCAAATTGTACCCAACAAATTACTATATTTGAAAAATAAGGTAAGTTATAATTTATATAATACATGTACTTAATGTTTACATATATTCACCATTTCCGATATTGAATCTTTTTTTGAGGATGGCATAAGTCTCCAATCCCCAAATGTGATAGGAAGCATGCTTTTTACTATAAAGCAGAGGAAAATACTATAAGCAGGTGGACTCTCACCAATCTCTTGCCCTCTACGATTGTATTGGGCAATTTTTTCAATTCCCTTAGACTTTCTCTTGATAACCTTTTCCATTGTTGTTTGCCCTTTGCCCTTTGTTTTTGAAGTAGTGCTCATTTGGCCTCTTGTTCATGCTCTTATTGTGGCCATAATCTTCACTTTGATGTTCTTCTCATTCTATTGTTACTATAAAGAAGAACACAATGATATTAGAAAAATGACATAAAAAAAAGGTCATACAATTCATTTAAAGAAACCAAATCAACATGACATATGCAAAAAACAAATTGAAAGCAAATCAAATAAGACATGCATGAAAATAGAAACTTTCTAGAGAATAGATATTTCTAAAATTAAACTTTCCTAAAACTAGACCTAGAAACTAATTTGCATAATTATAAGTAAAGCAATGTTAACTTGCATGATTCTAGTTATCACATAACACATCTATATGTTCATTCATTTGCACTCATATAAACATGACTGAAACAATTTAGCTAATCAAGTGCAATAATTGGATGTTACATGTAATTAATTAAATGAAACATCATTTATGCACATACCTCAAATTCAGCGGAGGGGCAGTTCTGTACAAATGCATTGCAAACCTCTTGGTCAATGACGTTGGAGTAAATGGTAGGCACTATGTACAGCCCTAACAAATTGTTGACATTTGGAGCTATGTAAATGCGAACAAGGTAGTTCTTCCATTTTCTCCATTGCTCACCAGCCCCCTATAAAGTACACATCTTCTTGTCATTTAGCATATCAAAGGCAATATGCAAATTGTACCCAACAAATTACTATATTTGAAAAATAAGGTAAGTTATAATTTATATAATACATGTACTTAATGTTTACATATATTCACCATTTCTGGTATTGAATCTTTTTTTGAGGATGGCACAAGTCTCCAATCCCCAAATGTAATAGGAAGCATGCTTTTTACTATAAAGCAGAGGAAAATACTATAAGCAGGTGGACTCTCACCAATCTTTTGCCCTCTGCGATTGTATTGGACAATTTTTTCAATTCCCTTAGACTTTCTCTTGATAACCTTTTCCATTGTTGTTTACCCTTTGCCCTTTGTTTTTGAAGTAGTGCTCATTTGGCCTCTTGTTCATGCTCTTATTGTGGCCGTAATCTTCACTTTGATGTTCTTCTCGTTCTATTGTTACTATAAAGAAGAACACAATGATATTAGAAAAATGACATAAAAAAAGGTCATACGATTCATTTAAAGAAACCAAATCAACATGACATATGCAAAAAACAAATTGAAAGCAAATCAAATAAGACATGCATGAAAATAGAAACTTTCTAGAGAATAGATATTTCTAAAATTAAACTTTCCTAAAACTAAACCTAGAAACTAATTTGCATAATTATAAGTAAAGCAATGTTAACTTGCATGATTCTAGTTATCACATAACACATCTATATGTGTATTCATTTGCACTCATATAAACATGACTGAAACAATTTAGCTAATCAAGTGCAATAATTGGATGTTACATGTAATTAATTAAATGAAACATCATTTATGCACATACCTCAAATTCGGCGGAGGGGCAGTTCTGTACAAATGCATTGCAAACCTCTTGGTCAATGACGTTGGAGTAAATGGTAGGCACTATGTACAGCCCTAACAAATTGTTGACATTTAGAGCTATGTAAATGCGAACAAGGTAGTTCTTCCATTTTCTCCATTGCTCACCAGCCCCCTATAAAGCGCACATCTTCTTGTCATTTAGCATGTCAAAGGCAGTATGCAAATTGTACCCAACAAATTACTATATTTGAAAAATAAGGTAAGTTATAATTTATATAATACATATACTTAATGTTTACATATATTCACCATTTCCCATATTGAATCTTTTTTTTAGGATGGCACGAGTCGCCAATCCCCAAATGTGATAGGAAGCATGCTTCTTACTGTAAAGCAGAGGAAAATACTATAAGCAGGTGCACTCTCACCAATCTCTTGCCCTCTACTTTGTATTAGACAATTTTTTTAATTCCCTTAGACTTTCTCTTGATAACCTTTTCCATTGTTGTTTGCCTTTTGCCCTTTCTCTTTGAAGTAGTGCTCATTTGGCCTCTTGTTCATGCTCTTCATTGTGGTTGTAATCTTCAGCTTGATGTTCTTCTTGTTCTATCATTACTACAAAGAAGAACACAATGATATTAGAAAAATGACATAAAAAAAGGTCATGGAATTCATTTAAGAAACCAAATCGACATGACATATGTGAAAAACAAACTGAAAGAAAATCAGATAAGTCATGCATGAAAATAGAAACTTTCTAGAGAATAGATATTTCTAAAATTAAACTTTCCTAAAACTAAACCTAGAAACTAATTTGCATAATTATAAGTAAAGCAATGTTAACTTGCATGATTCTAAGTAAATCAGGATATAAGTAAAGCAATGTTAACTTACATGATTCTAATCATCACATAACACATCTATATATGCATTCATTTGCACTCATATAAACATGACTAAAACAATTTAGCTTTATGTAAGCAACAACGACTACCATTTAACAATCAAGAGATACATCTTAAAGCATTTACTAGTAAGCTTGCATGTATGTCTTGTTGCATCTTGTCATTCTTAAGAATTTAGTTACCACTTGTCCTCAAGCATATACACACACCCATCTTTTGTTCTTAAACATGGTTTAGTGAATCGGCGTTTAAAAATCTCAAGTGTCGTGATTCTTTTCTAAAAATCAAGATTTTCAAAGTAATTATCCCTACATTTCTACGAAGAATTTGGCAGAGTCTCCTCTATTTTTTGGACTTATGCATTTTACGCATGCGAATGCAATGTCCTTGATAAACACAGTTTATGTAAATAAATAAATAAAGGAGACTCCGTCTCCATCCATTCACATAAACATACAATATTTAACATATGTGACAAACAAACCACAAGCAAAATAGATAAAGGATGCATAAAAATATAAACCTGCTTAGTATAGATATTTGTAAAAGGGCTACAAATCCCATAGACCTTTCACTAATCTTTAAGTCCACTGCTTCGAGTTCACATCTCTTAGTGGGAAAGATGCATCCTACATTGAGTTTGTTAACATAGCTAAGTTGCTAATGGTCATTCATAAGATTTTTTTAGGGGTTGAACTTCTTAATTTTAAATGACTATATGTATATGATTAATACTAAGCTTCCAAAGTTTACTTGCAGAACAAAATATTGTGGAAACATTCCTATAGAACTAAAGAAATGTGAAAACCAAAGATGTAGAAAAAATTAGTAATAAAAGAACTTTAAGCAAAATAAGATGATTAAATTATGAGGTGGGAAGTGTGTGTGTGTGTGTGTGTGTGTGTGTGTGTGTGTGTGTGAGAGAGAGAGAGAGAGAGAGAGAGAGAGAGAGAGAGAGAGAGAGAGAGAGAGAGAGAGAGAGAGAGAGAGAGAGAGTTGATTTTGGGGATTGTAATTAGTTTTAAGTAGGGTGCACATTCCCCTTAGAGGGTGTGCATCACCCTTGTAATTAGTTTTTCATGGCTGTCAATTGTTCCTTTCATGCTTATATACTTGTGTTTTATCTTAGGTTCATCTCATAATTATGTGCACCATGCTTTCCATTCTTACTTGTAATTCATGATTTGTTAATATAATGAATCATTCACATTCCAACTTGGATTAGTGCATATTAGTTGGCTTCTTAATACTTTATTTTACTTGTTTAGTTTAGGTTTCAATGCATTTCATTGCTAGGTTAGTTTACATCTTGGTTCATGCATACTTTGATGCTTAATTCATGCACTTCCCATGGTTCATTTTGTAGTTTTGAAGTGCTTCTCCTTAAAAATTTAGTTTGTTTTGGTTAGTTGTCCATGCATTCCATTCATGTATTCTATTTAAGTTAGTTTGCAGCTTATCCCATGCTTTTAGATCTCATAATCATGTGCACCATGCTTTCCAATCTTACTTGTAATTCATGCATTATCAATATAATGAATCATTTACATTCCACTTCAGATTAGTGCATATATATTAGTTGGCTCTTAATACTTTATTTTACTTGTTTAGTTTAGGTTTCCATGAATTAGTCTATTAATTTCATGCATTAAATGTTTGATTAGTTTACATCTTAATTCATGCATACTTTCATGCTTAATTCATGCACTTTAAGTTACTTTATTTCATGTAATTTCCAAGTTTAAATCATGCATCATGTTAGGCTTGTTATATATCATCCATTTTGTTTAGTTATACCGTTTATCATAGTAAAACATGCTAGGACTGCCTATTTAATGTCCTCTTTAGCCAGTCCCTAATAAAACATGCATCTCATCCTAACAAAATCACTTCTCATCTACTCAAATCATGTTCATATATCCAAACAAAATCAGAAACATTCAATCATACTCATTCATGCACAAATCCATCAAAACCATGAACTAGATTCAAAATATCTACATGGAAATGCTTTTTTCTTTCCTTTCTTCCTATTTCTTCTCCCCCTCCTTATGCTCCTCTCCTTCTTCTTTTTCCTCTTTATCTTCTCCCCCTTCTCACTACTGGGTTTTTTCTCACCTACACGCACCTATCTGAGAGCCAGCGACCTGGTCGAACTGTGCCTGGTTGGTCCTCTCCTCCTCTCTCTCTCTTTCTTCCCCTTTCTCTTTTTCTTCTCCCCCTTCTCATTGTCGGGCTTTTCTCAATAGCGGACAGTTACTTGGGTGTCAGCAGCAGCAAGCTGGTGGCGCCAGACTGGTCAGACAGCGCCTGCTCGATCGAGTAATGGTTGGTCCTCTCCTCCTTCCCCTTCCCCTTCTTCTTCTTCTTCTTCTTCTTGTTCTTCTTCTTCTTGTTCTTCTTCTTGAACCTCTTTTTCTTCCCCTCTTTCTTCACTCCCTTCTCTCCTATCTACCAATATGGGCATCGTCGGCATTATCTTGGTCGGTGTCGGTCGGTCCTCTCTTCCTCTCCTTCTTCCCCCTTTTCTTCCCCTCTCTTTCTTCTCTCCCTTCCCTTTTCACCCCTGATATGGGTGTCGTCAGTCAGTGTTGTCCTGGTTGGCGTCATCAGCCTCAGTCAATCATCTCTTCCTCTCCTCCTTCCCCTTCTTCTTCTTCCCCTTTCTTTTCTCCCTTCTCTTCTCATCGTCGATCTGGGCGTCACCAATCAGCATCGTCAGTGTTAATGTCGTCATCATTGGTCAGTCCTCTCCTATTCTCTTCCTGTTCAGCTGGCTCCACTGGGGTTTCTCCTCTCTATTGAATTTTTTAGAACAGACCTAGGCCCATTATTTTTGTCTACTAAGAAAAGAGGGAGCATGTGCCATTATCAAAGTCATTTACAAATAAACGACTTTAAAAGTCACTACTTTTAAAGTCATTTGTTTATAAATGACTTTATAAATTCTTTTTAATTAAAAAAATTACTTTAACAGGGAGGGGGTTCCATTATCAAAATTGGCCCTCCTTTAATTTATTTAATAAATTTAATTTTAGAAAATTTTACACTTGAAAATTATATTGTTTTTTGTACTTAATTATTTAGTTATATTATTACAGTAAAAAAATAGATAAGAGCTAGACAATTCTCAAATTTCTACAAGTAGGGCATACTATGTGAAATTACCAAATTGCCCTTTTCTAGAAAATCAAAACATATTCGTTTGAATTTTGATTACAGGAAACTTATTGTCATTGAAATTGTTTTTCCAAGTACAATCATAATATTGAGATATTAACATCAGGTTTGATGTCTATAAAATTTTTACTTTCTATACCTCAAAAAATTGAGAATTTCAAAATAATTTTCCTTTAACACTGACTTCACATAATTCAAAATTTTTGTAAATTTTTATTTAAAAATCAAACACTTTACATAATGATTAGTGTGAATTTGGTTGATCATTTTTGTGCTAAATTTGATTGTACATAAAGAAGTCATTTAGTGTAAATAACTTTAATAATGTCAACTTTTAAAGTTGTTCATACTAAACAAATTTATAAATTATTTTTTATTCAAAATATATATACATTTTATGTTAGAACTTTACATTATCTAACAATTAATACACAATGAAACTAATTTTTTATGATAATCAACATTAATTCATGCATTCGTTGTAAACACATATAGCTCACTTATTAATCCCTATAGCTCATGACAAAAGAGCTAATTATAAATATGAAATTAGATATATATTGCAACTCATTAATACATTCTATATACCCCAACTACATATATATATATATATATAGTTTTCAAACACAAGCACCCTCCTCACATTGTCACATATATAATCCTCATTCTCATCAAGTATTACTTTGGTTGATGGCATTGTTTTGGTAATAGAAGGGTAATTTATTTCAATATCTCCTAGATCTTTTTCATCATAAAAATTCCTAAGACAGAATGATAAATGGATCATTTTTATAGCTGATCCTGTTGAGGTCAACCAATGTCAATCCAAGGGCATCAATTTTGATGCTTTCTTTGTTGTGTTCTCCAATCGTATTTAAACACAACCACAGTTTAGAAAGTATAATTCAAGGCCCAAATCTCTATTATAACCCTGTAATAAATATCATCTACCACTATTGGCTTGTTATCCTTTGAACTGGAAAAGAATGTAACATTGGCAACTAAGCTAACTCCACTATTCTATTGCACTCTTGAGTTATCATGGTCTTTCATGTAAAACGGATAACCATTGATGGCATATCCAACATATTTCATTACTTCTAGTGGTGGTCCCATCGCCATCCAGCCCAAGGTTTTTGATATACCATTGCCTCTTACTTCTCGTTGATCTTGAATCTATGTATACACATATTAAGTAGGCATAAGATTACATATATACAAAATTTAGTTTTTTAATTAATATTAAGTGAGAATTCTTTCATTTTACCTTCTTATGCAACTGATTATTGAAAATGCGACAATGGTCAAATTGTAGCCACTTCTATTTCTTTACATAACTTGGATTCTTTGCCTTGAGTATATCCATGTGTTCATTATGTACACACACAAATTAATAGAGTAATCAAAGAAAATGTAACTATCACCAATTAAATTTTACATAAGTGCATGCATGATCAACTTATTCAATGTATTGTTAGAGTTCATCAACATTTCACAGCACAAGAAGAATATTGGTCATGTTCTTTATAGTCAACTATCAATACACAACCACTCAATAGACGTTTTCCAACCTTAGGATCATGAAATGCAACTAATTGTTTCTTTCTTAGGATTCCAATCGCATCCACTCCTGCTTACTATGTGCAAAAATCCATTGTTTCCTCTACAATATAACATTCGGCTATACACCCCTTTGGCCAGTTATGATTACGTACATACCCTTTTAAAATTTTCATGTACCTCTTAAATGGGTACATCCATAGCAAGTAAACTGGCCCATAAAGTATTACCTCATCAATAAGGTGCACTGTTAAGTGTATCATGATGTCAAAGAAGCATGGTGGGAAGACTATCTCAAGCTTACATAAATTTGTCCCTAGATGACATTGAATTTCTTATAATTTTGAAATATCCACCACCTTCTTACACAAAGCATTAAATAAGTAAAAAAAATTTATAATAACTCCCCTAACTTTGTCTAGTAACACCAAATGTATTGCTACAGGCAGTAGTTGTTCTATAAATGCATGGCAATCGTGGGACTTCATCCCCAACAATTTCATCTCTTCCAATTAAACAATATTTTTAAAGTTTGAAGAGTAGCTGTTTGGGACTTTGAGCTTGAACAAGGTTTTACACATTATTCTCCTCTTCTCTATTGAGTGTATAATTTACCTTAGGTAGGTATGTTCCTAGACTACCCCGATCCTCTGGATGTAACCTCCTCTTCAAACCCATGTTCATAAGATCTATTCGAGCTGCAAGTCCATCCTTTGTTTTTCTTAGGATATTAAGCAAAGTACTGGTCAAGCTTTCATACACATTCTCCTCAACGTGCATGACATCAAGCACATGACATAAATGCAGTGATTTCTAGTATGCCAATCGAAAGAATATTGATTTCTTCTTCGAACAACTTCCATAATTACTTTTACCTGCATGATTACTTGATTTCTTCTTTCCCCACAAGACATAAATGTTGTCAACCTACTTCTATACTTGTTGTCCTATCAACATCTTTGGAGGTGTCCTTCTCTTTACACTCCCATTAACTTCTCCCTTCTTAAAACGATATAGATGGTCTCTGCACAACCATCTTTTGTGCTTAAGCAATGCCATTTTCCTACCATGTTTAAGTCGTACGACACATATTTGATCACTATAGATAGCACAAGCATTGTATCCCTTCACGGTGCATCCACACAAATTACTATACCCATGGAAGTAGCTTATTGTTCACAATAGTATAACCTTTAGGGTGAACGACTCTTTTCTGTGTGCATCATATGCTTCAACACCTACATCCCACAATGTCTCAAGATCATTGATCAAGGAAGATAAGTACAAATTAATGTCATTCTCTAGCTACTTTGGACCCGATATCAGCATAGTTAGCATCATGAACTTCCTCTTCATGCATAGAGATGGTGGGAGGTTGTAACAAACTAATATAACATGCTAACAACTATACTTGCTACTCATAGAACTATAAGGATTAATCCCATATACAGATAATGCAAGTTGTGGGTTTCTAGGTTTTTCACCAAAATTAGGCCATATGAAGGCGATGAGCTTCTATGCTAAGCTATTTGCTAGATGGCATGAAAAGTTATCAGCTACTTTGTCCTTGGCATGCCACATTAATTTCTTCACTGTTTTCATTACATGAAACATTCTTTTGAACCTTGGAATAGGGGGGAAGTACCACAGAACGTTTGCAGGAACGTCTGTAACTGTCTCAGTTGAATTCTTATTTAACTTCCACTTGGGCTGTCCACAAGTTGGGCATGTAATTTTATCCTTGTGCTCCTTCCTATACAAGATGCAATCATTGGGACACTCATGTATCTTCTCATACTTCAAAGCTAGTGCAGTTAGGTTTTTCTTTACATCCCATGTAGACCTCGCCAATTTATTATCCTTTGGTAGCATCTTACCCACTACTTTCAAGACTTCTGTAAAACCTTGATCTAAAAAACCAAATCTTAATTTGATGTTGTAAAGTTCTACTACTGCAGATAGCTTGGTATAATCTTTACACTCAAGATACAATGGCTGATCGACTTCCTCCAATGTAGTATGAAATTGTTCAGGGTCATCTTAGAAGTCATTATATGCATCTCAAATAATCTCTACAGTTGTATTATCTCCGACACTTCCTACATTGTCTTGTTCATATCTCTAAGCCTTGTCGAGGGGCTATGCGGAAGTCCTTCTCCATGCTAAATCTATGGGTGGTAGCTTTCATCAATTCCATTGAAGCACAAGTTTTCTCTCATCATCCCTATAGTTACTTTTTTCAAGTTTTCATATTTTGGGCATGGACAATGCATGCGATTTCGAGCAACACCCGCCCTAAGTGCAAACTCTATGAAATTTTCTATTCCCTCATATTCTTTTGATGTTCTTTATGCAATCATCCAACCATATTTGTCCATTATCACAAGAAATTGAAGCAAATATGCATGGAGACTAGTTAGACATGAAAAGATTACGTTAGATATTTTATCAAATATTAGTTATACAAGAATTAGAAGTATTTGAAATAACTACATTTCATGGAAATTTTCAATTAACAATGAAAAATAAAAAAGAAAAAAATACAATAGACACATTCAAGAATGAAATTAACTTTAAAAAGTAAAATTTCTAACTCATAACCTTGTAAAAATTCCTCAAATATGCATGATACATATGTAACAAACAAAGAGATACTAACCAACACTCAAAAATCAATATTGACCACAACTTTGTGAATATAGCTCCAATTCACTGTAGGATTTAGTGCAAAGTAGTGAAATAGAAATCTAGCTTAATTTTTGTGCATAGATCATAAACACAAACTAAAAAGGCACAGCAAAAGTCAACGAAATAACTCTTAAAACAGATGTACAATTGAAGTCATTTACGATAATCATCATCATCCTCATAATCATCATCAAGACCTTATCCTAATTAGCAGTTGACCACATGAATCTTATTCCTCCATTCCTCTCTATTAAGTATCATGCCTTCATTTAGTCCCAAAGTTTCTAAATCTTTCCTCACCACTTCTATCCACATTCTTTTGGGCCTTCCCCTTGCCCTTTTAGAACCTTTTACGTGCATTGCCTCACTCCTTTTAACTGATGCCATTTTTTATCTCCTTTGGACATGTCCAAACCATTTAAGTCTAATCTCTCTCATCTTATTACCTATTAGTGCTACCCCTAAATTTTCTCTAATATTTTTATTCCTAATTCTATCCTTTCTTGTCTTACCACTCATCCATATCAACATCCTCATTTCTACGTCGCTCATCCTATGAGCATGATGTTCCTTAAATTCCCAACACTCTAATCCATAGAGCATGGCCAACCTTATGGCCATCCTATAGAATTTTCCTTTTAGTTTGAGTGGCACCCGCCGATCACACAAAACTCCAAATGTACATCTCCATTTGTTCCAACGCGCTTGAATTCTCTGGGTAACCTCCCTCTCAATCTCTCTACTCTCATGAATCATTCACCCTAAGTGCCAAAAGTGATCTTTTAAGGGGACTTCTTGGTTATCAATTTTGACTAGTGTTCCACTCCCACTCCTCTCCTTGCTAAAATTGCATTCCATGTATTTTATCTTAGTTCAGCTGATTTTAGATCCTTTATATTCTAATACTTCTCTCCATAACTCTAGCTTTGTATTTACACCCTCCCTTATCTTATCAAGTAAGACTACATCATTTGCAAATAGCATGCACCAGGGAATCTCCTCTTGCAAATGTTTTGTTAACTCATCCATAATCAATGTAAAATGGTATGGGCTTAATGTCGATCCTTGGTGTTATCCTACAATGACAGGAAAATCACCAGTCTTACCACCATTAGTCTTAACATTTATTACCGCTCCCTCATACATATCTTTAATTAAGTCTATATACCCCCGCGAAATCCCTTTCTCACCCAACACCCTCCATATTAACTCTCGAGGGACTCTATCATAAGCTTTCTCTAAGTCGATAAAGACCATGTGGAGGTCTTTCCTCCTCTCCCTATATTTCTCTACCAATTGTCTTAGTAAGAAAATAGTTTCCATGGTAGACCTCCCAGGCATGAAACCAAACTGATTCTCAGATACACTTGTCCCATGCTATAGCCTCTTCTCAATCACTCTTTCAAAAAGTTTCATAGTGTGGCCCATAAGTTTGATCCCTCGATAATTAGTATAGCTCTATATGTCTCCTTTATTCTTATAAATTGGTACAATAGAGCTTTTCCTCTACTCATCAGGCATTTTCTTTGATTTTATAATCTTATTAAACAACATAGTCAACCAAACTACCCCAATATCTTCGATATGCTTCCAAACCTCTATTGGTATACCATCGAGCTCCATGGCCTTTCTTGATTTCATCTTTTTCAAGGCCTCTTTCACTTCAGGTATTTTAATCCTACATTCATATATATAATATCCAATGTTATTTAGATTTATAGTTATTTCAATCCCTATAATCTCAGAGCCAATGTCATGTAACAATTTTTGAAAGTACATTTCCCACCTCTATTTGATATCATCATCTTGGACTAATACCCTTTGATCATCACTTCTAATGCACCTAACATGATCTAACTCCACTTTCTATTCTCTTACTTTTGCAAGTTTAAACACATCTTTCTCACCTTCTCTTGTTCCTAGTCTATTATAGAGCTCATCATATGCCTTAGGTTTAGCCTCACTTACTTTTAAAGTCATTTATAGCAAACGACTTTAAAAAAAATTAATTTTCACATTAAATGTATATTTATTTAGTTTTTGTACATTACAATACCTTACATAAATACATAATGAAATCGATTTTACAAACACAAACATATATATTACATATATACATAAAAAAACATGCCAACAAGGAAATCAAATTATTTTTTTATTAAGAAAAAATTTGATTTTAAATGAAATAGGAAACTTGCCTAAAAAAGAAGACAACAGTAGGGAAGACAAAGATGCCAGAAGGAAGGGAAAAACAAGGAAATCTAGGGGAAACCTGACTTGGGTTTTCTCCTAGGAGTAGTAGCAGAGGTCTACAGGCGTTGGTGAGGGAGACAAAGGTGGAGACGTGAACAGACTGGCTGGCTTAGTGTAGGGTGCAGATAGCTTCTGCCAGCTAGTGTGGTGGTGAGGAAGTGACAAAGAGCCATAGATGGGGGAGATAGAGAGAAGAGAGGGTGAGAAAATGAAGCAAAGAGGTTGGTGCTAGCTAGGGTTTGCGATGTGTTGATGAGGGAGTGAGAGAGGGAGAAGCAAGTAGCAGAGAGATAGCAGAGATGGGAAAGGTGTAGTGGAAAGGGAAGATGGGTACAGATAGGGGAGGCTATGGTATAGAAGGAATGAGGGGGAGTGAAGAATAGTGAGCAAGCAACAAGGGAGTGTGGCTGATTCGGGTGGGGCTGTCGGCTAGCTACATGAATGGAATAGTGAGAGAGGAGGGGGAGGAGCAGGTGCTACCAGTGGTGCATGTTAGGTAGTGACAAGAGAGGAAGGGAGCAGAGAGGGTGTGACATCTCGGGTTTTTCTAACACTTTTTCACATGATCTTTTGCAATTATGAGGCCTTGAGTTTGAAAAACTATTTAGAAATCAAACAACAGAAAACAAGTCTCAAGAAAAGACTTTCAAAAAATCCCGAGTGTCATTTTTCTTTTCAAAAGTAAGGATTTTTAAAGAAATGAGAGCTCGCAGTCCTCTGGGACAGTCTCTAAAGAAATGTCCTGACTCTCCACAGTCAAAGCATCTAAAGGAATGCTACTGATACTATTGCCACTACTATGATGGTCCACCAATCCTAGGACATAACTGTTCAGGTGCCTGTCCTTGCAAGTAACACACCTCTTGTTTACATCTTTACTCAAAGGCCTCTAATATCAGTGACAAAGGATCTCTTATCTTTACTAGGCTGACTAGAGCTACCCATGTCTGAGTCTCTATGGTCATCCCTGGTCCTAAGAGAATCTCTCTCAAACATAGAGGCCATGTTTGCTACCTCTGCCATCAATGTAGAACACGCTAAAATCACCCAATTCCCCGATCCAGGTGTCAACTCATCAACAAATCTATCTGCCACTTACTAGTCTATGGTAACAGATATCCTCAGCTTATAAACCGATTAAAATACCATTGAATTGTCTGATCTCTCTTCTCTAAAGTAGCCAACTCTCTCCACATCATCAATTGTTCACAAGATAAAGACATTGTTCATCATAGGCCTTCTTAAGGACCTTCTAAATAAAAGTCTCTGTAATGGAGGAACACGCCCTCTTAAACAATTATCACCAGAATCCTTATAATTACATTTTCGATGTCCTCAAATGAGATTCATAATGAGATTTGAGCTAAAATTCCTAAAACGACCAAGTAGCATATTTTCTCAATGATAGTAGCCATACGCTAGGGTATTTTAATACTTATAAAGGCTCGTGACAATATATCATGTTCTATGGATTCTGAACTCATCAAATAATTCTCCACTTTAAGAATTTATTCATAATCATGTCTAAAATTTATGATCAAATTATTACCATGAATCAAACATTCTCATATAGATTAGCATTACAATCTTTTAATATCCATGCCTTCATTAGGTTCCCATTAGGATTACCAACATGTTCATGCCGATGTCAAAATTCTCTTATCTGTATAATAGTTCATTCACTATGTTCATGTTAGGATCCATTTACCTGATACATGCATATAATAGGTACTTTTTGACCCAATCCCAATATCATAGGAAATCACTTAAACTCATTCATGAAGTTTTCTGTATTCATGCTTCAATTCTCCATTCATTTTTTATCTTTCTTATTGTTTAGTATTCATCCTTATAAAATAGTTGTTATATCCTCTGAGCATTGTACACCTCCAATTCATAACTAGAACTCTCAAGAATAATTAAATAGGTATTTATTTCTCAATGATAACTAGCTGTCAATATTTCTGTATATATAAGGAGCAACTCATTTTCACCTTTTGATCAATAATTCATTTACATAAGTAGGTCAAACTGCCACTGATTTTCATAATACTAAAATTTTATCCATCGAATATATCCACTACATGTACAGACTAATGTTGTAATACTCTTAATTTCCTCGAGTCCTCTTCCATTGTGACTATTTTCTATTCTCTTTTTCATTATAATCAGAATACTATTGTGCCATAGTTATCATAATCTTTGAAGGTTTATACACATAGTCAAAATTAAAACTTGAATCCTCAAAAGGTCGCCCATGGAAATAGATTTATCAACTAACAAAGTTTTCATTTAGATATACTAATTTTATACTCTTATACTAGTGTCCCTTACTCTAAGAACTATACAAATTTTGTAAGAGTATTCCTCTTACTCATACCAGGACTAAAAATCTATTATTTCTTAGAACTTGCCAACCCTCATGGGTTGCATCTATTTTTATATTTATCAACATTGTCCATACGAGTTATTCATATAACTCATATCTAAACAACTCATTCTCACTTGGTTGACTATATATGAATCTTGGACATGTTGGACTAGCTGTGAAAGGAGCTAATGGGTTCTAAGAGAATTCCTTAGAACTCTTATAATTAGCGAGACTCCCACTCCCCTGGCGATGTGGGACTAACTCTCAAAGTCACCCCTAGACATTGGTCTATTTTCAAGAGGAATTGCTGAGGCATGGTACCACTGGGCCTCCTCTTCCCCTCTAAAGGAACTCGTGTGACATCCCATGTTTTCTTATCACACTTTTCTTTATAAAATATTTTACAATTGTGGGGTTTTGAGTTAAAAACTATTCAAAAACCAAACATCAGAAAACAAGGATTATAAGAAAGCCTTAAATATCCCGGGTGTCATTTTTTATTTATTTATAAAAACAAGGATTTTCAGAGGAATGAATATTACATTCCTACCAAAAATTCGGCAGAGTCTCCCCTGTATTTTAGACCCTGTGCATTTAACGCATGCAATGCGACAACCTGATAATCACAATGTATGTATAAAGTAAATAACGGAGATTCCGTCTCCCTCCAAACATATCCACACACATTTCTATTTAATTTAAATAAAGAAACATTTTGGTAATAACAACAAGGCTAGGAACTAGACCTATATACCGAGGATCACTCCAATCACAATCATTCACTCAAACGGTAATAAATAAACATCCATATGTCCATTTCTAATAGAGTCATGAATTAAATTTAATTACATAAGATTTGTAAGATTCTTCAGAAGTCTTTACCTATACCTCACCTTAACTCAAAATGGCTTCCCTATAACTCCCAAGTCAAGCTTCTGAACCTTTTCCTTTGCTCGAGTTCTTTGAACCTAAGATATTGTAAACAAGTACAATATCTTAGCTAGCTTTCGCTGGTGTAGGTAGTTTCATCATCAACATATAATTTTATGCAGTATTAACTTAATAAAAGGCAAATAACAATATGATGTATAATTTAGTAGCATATGATGCCTAATGAACTGTATTATATACTCTGAAATCTCACCATGCAATTTCAAATATATGTTATGCTCAATCATTTCAAATCATCAGTTCTAACATCCATGTGTATTATTTTTGAAATAATAATAACATTGGCAAAGCATTTTACAAGATATGGAAGATTCACCACAACTCTTTTCATGCATCAAAATCCATAGAGGAAAGTATTTAAATCATAAAATGTTTAAATACAATGAAGGTATTTCAATACATATATATATATATATATAGTCCTTTGAACCTCCTCGAGGTCTCATAAGTGTAGAAACTCTTGTAATTCAGCCATCTGCCGTTGGTCATGAGTACTCATTATAGACCTGAATTTTAGGGTGCCATGCACGTGCGCTATCACACAATATACATATGAATATGAAAATAATGGACTCTCTGTGTTGTGGACAAAACTCATATCAGGTACGTGGCTATCACATAGATACCTAGACGGACAGACTCCTTACATCGTGAGCATGGGGAACATGGCGTGCAAGGCTATGACCTACCCATGATGTCATGCCTGAATTCGGCCCTCCCCGGCTTAGTATCCCACATATACATAAAGTTTCAGAAGGGGGATGATCAGTCCACACCCTCCTAGCATAGTGTCTAATGGGCCATCATATGCCCTCCATAACAAAAATATACTAGGCATTATCATATGCCAATATAAATGGGAAAATCATAGAAATCCATGCATTATTTAACTCATGCAACTTAAAAATCATAATGCGATATAGCCATGTAATGACAACACTCAATTCAAATTGAGATGAGGTTTCCACCTTCATTATTTCCTGACTCATGAAGTGCATGTAGTTTTCAAATATATTTTCATATACAAGTTTTCAATTTGATAATGATATGATATGGCATTTTAAACAAGCAAGTTGCATGAAATACAATTATGATGGTTGCATAAACCAAAAGATTAAAATCTCAAGTTTTAAGCAATTTAAAATATGATAGAATAGTTATCAAGGGTTTTCCTATTTCAAAAAAGCATGTTGATGTCCAAACTACCTACCTCCCTTATCGTACTTTGCAATTTTTGCTATTTCCCTCCTTCGATCACTTGTCGATCACCTAACCAAGCCAATTTTGAATTCATTGTCAATGTCGATTCACATGTTCACCATAAAGAAATCCACTTATTCCAAATCAAAACTGTCAGTTTATCAATTCATTCCTGTGGTTTGTAGTCTAACCACGTGTTTTTGAAGCATTTTTCCTAATTGAGGGTTAGGGAACACGATGGTGGCATCTGATCATCAATTAGATGTCTCCAAGTTCCTCTTTCATCCCTATTTAATCGGATAGCCAAGGTTTCTCAATAAATGTTATCCAAATTCCACAATTCTAATCACATCCTAGCTAATTTAAGGTCTTAAGATTCATCTATGGTGTCTGATCTCGATCAGACATCAAGAAGCTGCTATGTGAATGGTACCTGATCAGATGGCTAAGATTGTCTGATCAGTTTTCATCCTAGATTTGCAAATATAGTGTAATCCAAGTTACATTAGGTCCTCTATTACCTATCCCTAAGCTTAGATTAGTGATTGGACAGTTGGATCATCCATAATTCTATATCTCCAGTGAAAATACATAGATTTAGTAAAATACATCAAATCAATAGTTGGGTTTTGTAGATCTTACCTTCTAGATGTATTTTTGTATTTTTCCACTTCTAGAATGAGCTAGATTAGCTTAGATCTGAGGTGAAACCCTCCAAACCTAGCATGCATACTGTTTGTCTCTGTTTAATGGTCAAGATCACCTAGATTCCTAATCCACCTTGGGGCTTTTGATTGTATCTCTGAGTTGAGGGTATTGATCGGCTCGGATCGTCGATCTAAGCCATCATTTTTTTTTTCAGCGACTCTGAAAATTTGGCACCCTAACCACCTTTTTCTTCTGCTCTCTGACATGATAGATCTCCCTGGAGAGCTCTCCCTCCCTCCTTCCTCTTTCCTCTTTCTCTCCTCGTCTTCCCTCTCTCTTCTTCCTTTCCTTCCCCTCCTTCCTCTTCTTCTCCCCTCCTGTCGAGTTTTCTTCTTCATTTTTTTTTCTTCTTTTACGCTTCATTCTGTCAGGTTTTAGGAAGAGTAGACCCAACAACTATGTCGGGTTCCTTAAGGTGGGAGGGGTGCCCATATCAAATACGGCCCCCTCTATTTTAAGCTTTTCAATTTTATTTTATTTTTATCGAAATGCCCTTTCGACTTAAATTGCCATAACTTTCTCATTTGAACTCCGATTTTAGCAAACTTAGTATCGTTTGAATCGTATTTTTTAGTACAATCCAATTATGGAGTCTTAATGCTTGATTTGATGTCTATCAAAAGGTTAATTCTTTGAAACTTAAACATGAACATTTTTTAATTTGCACTTATTAAAAGAAATTCATAATTATTTGAAATGAAACTTAAAAATTTAGGGTTCTTACAACTCGTGTCCTCACAGGCCACGAGCGGGTAGCCCACCATTAAGAGGGAAATTGACTCTGATACCAACTATGATATCTAGGATTTTTCTAACACTTTTTCATAAGATCTTTTGCAATTGTGAGGCCTTGAGTTTGAAAAACTATTTTGAAACCAAATAGCAGAAGACAAGTCTTAAGAGAAGACTTTAAAAAATTTACAAGTGTCATTTTTCTTTTAAAAAATAAGGATTTTCAGCGAAATGAGAGCTACACTTCTACCAAAAATTCGACAGAGTCTCCCTTGTATTTTGGACCCAGCACATTTCACACATGTGATGCAATAACCTGAAAAACACAATATATGTGAAATCACAAAAGAGACGTCATCTCCCTCCAAAATGAATCCACACACACACACACACCTATTTGTTTATATTTAAATAAAAAGAAATAATTTGTAGTGCCAAAAGGCTAAGAATTTAACCAACATCCCCAAGCCCCACTTCTGTCATAGCCACATCACTATAACTCCAATTTATATACCCACATGTAAATAAAGCAAAGCATATTAAGTCAATATTACATCAGTTTACATGATCGTCAACTATATTACAAGCCTATTTGTTATACTTTTCATTGTCTTCTCTTTAGATCTCTATCATAATCTTTTGCTCCTGTGTCTCATTTCTCCAAACCTAAAACATAGAAAATAATTTACAATGTTTCAACATGCTTGCACTTGTGTAGGTACTTTCATCATCCAAATATGAAGTTTATGCAGTTTCAAATCCAAAAGGGATACATAATCACATGTTATGCAATTTAGTAGAATATGATGCATAATGAGTAGCATAATGAACTCTGAAATCTCAACAATGCCTTACAAATCAATGTCATGCCAAACTAGTTCAAATTATTAGTTTCAATATCCATGCATACTATTTCAAAAATAATAATAACCTTTGCAAAACATTTTACAAGATATGGAAGATCACCACAACTCATATCATGCATCATCTCATAATATACACCTAAACTAAATAGTGAATCATCATCAAAATCAATTGAGGAAAAGCATTTAAAGCATGAAATGCTTAAATGCAAATAATGTATCTCAATAAGTACATATATATATATATATTATCCTTTGAACATCCTCGAGCTCTCACTAGTGTAGAAACACTTGTAATCTGACCACCTACCATTGGTCATGAGTACTCATTACAGACTTGAAATTCCAGGGTGCCATGCACCTGCGCTATTACGCTATAAACACACATCTTAAAATAATGGACCCTCTGTGAGATGGACAAGAACCAATCAAGTCCGTGGCTATCACGCTGATACCAAGCGAATAGACTTCCAACACGGTGTGAGTAATGGGTACACAATGCCTCAAGCCATGACCATGCCCATGATGTCATTGTAACCTGGATTTGGCCATTTTCATCCAGGTGTCTAACACACATATACAATTTTGAAAGGAGGATGATCAATCCTCAATGTTCCTAGCACAACATGCATCGTCCCCAATATGTCTGTTATAACACAGTAATACTAGGCATTATCACATGCTAATATAACCAATAAAACCATAGAAATCCATGCATTATTTAATCATGCAATTTAAATCTCATGATACTTTATAGCCATGTAAAGGAAACCCTCACAAGGGTTGAATTGAGGATTCCACCTTTCTCGTTATTTTCTGACTCATGAAGTCCATATAGTTTTAAATACATTTTCATGTACAAGTTTCCAATTTGATAGTAAAACAACATAGCATTCCAAATAAGTAAGTTGCATGAAATACAAGTATGCTAACTGCATAAATTGGAAATAAAAAAATCCCAAATTTTAAGCATTTTCAAATGCTAGAGTAGTCATCAAGTGTTTTCATGTTTCACGAAAGCATATCTATGTTAAAACTACCTACCTCAGAAGCATGCTTCACGATTTAGTTATATCCCTCCAATCAATTCATCAATCAACCTGTTGATATTATAGATTCCTTGTCAATGCCAACTTATATTAACAATTACAAGAAGGAATCTATTCTAGCCCAAAATCTATTAATCTTGGAACCATTAGGTTTTTATGATTCATCGCTAATCAACTACCAAAATCACACGATCTTAGTCATTTAGGCTATTGATATACTCTCCACATCATGGATTGTCAATCAATTATCCATTAAATGCTAATATCTTTACTAAATAAAGGTCAATGTACATAATGATGGCATTTGATCATTGATCAGGCATTGCCAGGTCCTTGTTCCATTACTATTCGATTGGATGGTTGAGATTATTTGATCAATTTTCATCTAGATCTTTCAATTTCTACCATATATTTAATTCAATGTTTTAGAACTCATTTATGGCATCTGATCATCGATCATGCCTCAAGAAGTCACTATTTAAACAGTGAAACATCGGATGGTTGAGATTGTTCGATCAGTTTCCAACCTAGATCAATAATCTAAGTTACATTCGAGCTATATCATATGCTAATTTACCTATTCTAAGGTTTGGATTAAGAATGGATGATTGGAGCATTCATAAAACCTAGATCTAGCATAAACAATATGGATTTATCCTAAAATTTCAAATCAAGAGTTGGGTTTTATAGATCTTACCTCTTAGATGTAGTTTTATACTTTTTTCCACCCTTGGATGAGCTGGATTCATTCGTTTTTAGGTGAAACTACCATGATCTCGTCGCACACTACTCTCCTCTTCGATCAATGGCCAATAACAATGCAAATCATCCATTTTTCTTGAGCTTTTAGTTCTTGCTCATGCACTGAAGAGATTGATTGGCTTGGATTGACAATCCAAGTGGTCTTCTTCTCTGATGAACTCCTGTAACTTTGGCGAACCTGAAAACCCTGTTTTTCTCCCCCACCGACGTGCCCAGTTTCTCTGGCGCATAGGGTTTCTCTGTCCTTCTCTCTTTCCTCCCTCTTCTCCTTCTCCTTTCTTCTCTCCTTCTCCTTCTTCTCCTTCTTCCCCTCTTCTTTCTTCTTCTCCCATCGGCTCTCTCTCTCTCTCTCTCTCTCTCTCTCTCTCTCTCTCTCTCTCTCTCTCTCAATGTCGAGTTTGAGAATAGAATGAACGATCTGGTCATTCGGTTTAAGTGGGGAGGGGTGCCCATACCAAATACAACTCCCCTCTATTTTAGGCATTTCTTCTTCTTCTTTTCATCTTAATTTTACAAAAATGCCCTTCATATTTAAAGTATCATAACTTCTTCATTTGAACTGTGATTTTAGTGTTCTTTATGTCATTAGAATCGTATCAATGTGTACTTTATATTAAAAAAAAAATAGTTTTGAGTCCAAATTTTCAATTTTCAAGGGGTCACTTTCATAGAACTCAATTTTATTGAATTTAATTCATAATTTTCATCTCCATTAAAATATAATATATTGTACAAAAAAGAACTCAAATTGAGGGTTATACAGAGGGAGAGTATAAGAAAGAGGGAAAGAGGAAGAGAAAGCAAAGGAGGGAGAGGAGAGGAGTGATTGAGAAGGGAAGAGGTGGGTGCTACAAGTCTTCTCTATCTTAGAAGAAGAACATGAGAGAGATAGTGATGGCAAACAAGTGGAATGAGGGAGAATGGGTAGCTGGCCGATGAAGAAAATGAGCCCATGGCAGAGGAAGAACAGTAGACAAACAGAGAGGGAGAGTGAAAAAGAAAGAGAAGGGAGAAGAGAGGGGGAGTTGTGTGGCAGGCAGAGATGAGGAAGAGGCAATGAAAATTAGAGAAGTGGTTGTGGTAGGCTTTGCAGCGTAGGAGAGGCGATGGTGTACTATTGTAAACCAAGAGAGGGAATAAGGGAGGGATAATGTGATAGTTCTGGGGTGCTGCCTTGCAGTGCTGAGCAAAGAAAGAAATAGAGGGAGAGAGTGACTGTGAGTATGAGCATGAAGGAGAAGAGGAGAAAGTGAAATAGTGAGGTGGTGATAGAGGGAAAGTGAAAGGAGAGAAGGGGGAGGAGAGGGCGCGGTGCAGTGACGACAAGAGAAGAGGAGAGGGGGAAAAGAGAGGACAAGAGAGGAAGAGAAGGGGAGAAGTGGGAAAAAAGGAGTCGGTGTGGTGAAGGGGCAGCCTGTAGCCCTCTCTTTATGGTTGAGAGGCTTCCTCCTTCAGCCTTTTTAAACATTACCAGCTTCTAATTTCATTCATTCCTTTTTTCAAGCATTCCTCTTTTCGATGTCTTATTTTCATTGGTTTCCTATTCTTTCTTGGTTTTCAATTGGAAATTATTCCCTCTTGCCTTGTGAGCGATCTGATTCATTGATTTGATCATTCACTCCTACTTTAGGATGATTTGCACTATTGAATTTTGATCTGAGCTATCTAAGCAACAATCTAGTTTATTTGCAAAATAAAAGACCAAATTAGAGTCATATAAATTATACATTATTATACCTCTAATTAGCTCTGATGATCATCTGGCCGTTAAATTTAGCAAATCAAAGTTGGATGATCAATTGAAGCTAAAATTCATATTTTATCTAAAAATTGCAAAATTAATTAGTTAGATGATCTAATTAAATGCTAAACTAGAGTAATTTGACCAAAATTAAACACTTAACACTTAGATTAGCATGTTTTTAGCATGCCCAAGATAGTTGAAAAACTATACTGGGATTGCTAGAAAACAACACTTATTCGTAGGCTAAAGCAACCACCAATCAATTCTTAAACTATACTAGAATGCAATGAATTAAACTATGCTACAATATGAATAAAATTCAACATCACTAGACTAGAATAAAGCACACATTTAAGTGCTAAAAACATAAATTCAAAAACATAGATAACAATCTAGAATAATAAGCATGGAACACAACATTAAGAATGAATTATAAGTATAAAAAGTAGTAAATAAACATTTAATACAAACCAAAGGAAAATAATTTTTATTGGCCTTAATCTTTGAACATTATAATAGTATGAAAAATAAAGTAAACACAAAAAAAAATTGAAATACACTTCCCTATATTAGATTTGTTCATAGTATTAGCTTTGACGTATCAGGCATCGAGCCTCCTAAGATCTGCTCAAGCTAAGTTCAGAATAATATAATAACCTCTCTTTAATAGCCAAACAACTCTTTCTCTTGATGCATCACTCATCCAGGAGAGGAAATCTAACCTAAACTAACCACGACTTAAGAAGAAAATCAAGTCCAAGGGAATAAGAGAGAAAGAAAAAGAGAACCCAAGAGAATAAGATAGAAAGAAAAAGAGAACCCAAGAGAAGTCCAACCCTTACTCAACCCCTTTCTCCCCTCAAGAACATCCTCTCCTCCCTGTTTTTTTTTTTTTTCAAACTCCCAAAAGGTAATACATTGAGAATATCACCACTAAAAAAAAAAAAACTCCTAGAGAGAGAGAGAGATGTCCTTTCCTCTATGCTCCCCCTAAAACAATGAAAACGTTGAAGTCCAAAGAGTGAGAGTGAGAGCTGTCCAAACTCCCCTTTTGTGTACAAAAATGACCCAAGTCTTTCCTTCTTTTAGGCCTCTCTTTTTCTTGTTCATTTAGATGACTTCCTCTTCTGTCATTCTCTCATTGATCCACCTCAGAAGATTTTCCTTGAATCTCTCTTTAGACTCTCTTAAGACTGTCTGGATTCAAACCCACACCCCCCCCCTCCCCCCTCGCTCTATGTCTCCATATTCTCCTAAGAATTCTCATTCAAGTTGATCTTTTCCATGAAAAATTCATACACCTTAGGTAGCCCTATGTGTGCAAGAGTCTTATCCATTGAATCATTTCATAACTCATCAATTCTTAGCTATAGATTTCCTATTTTTTCACTCCAACCCAAATCATTTTTGAGATTCTTATTTTTCTCAAATATAACACATTTGCAACCTTATGGAATACATGTTTTCTCTAGCTAAAAATATAGGGAGAAAAATGTGTAATGATGTAGACTTTTAAGCATGTAAGGATGAGAGAGACTAAGTGCATGTGGGACCCAACTTTCATGGATTTTCTAAATTTAGGAAAAGTGAAAATGTGAGACATATTTTGGGGTTTGTGTGGCTTCACTTAAAGCTGCAATGGTTGGTGCGTCATGCATGCATGCATGAGAATATCTTGTTACCTTTAGGTTTTGATAATGATAGCCCATCTTGTGTAGATAAAGGTAGTCATATGCATGGGATTTTTAACTGCTCTAAAAGTTATATGGATACCCTCAATGCACTTTGAATTCTTTTTCTCTTAGTTATCGAGTTGCGAGCCCTTGGTTCACTTGGATGAAGGACTTCCTTCTTCATAGGGTTCAAAATGCTAAACAATGTACAATTTGCTCATTTCAATCCTAATCTTGTAAAATGTAAAATAAACCTTAATTAGTGATAAATTAAATGATTAAAATGTGCATAAATATATTTTTTAAGGATATTCTTTATAATAATTATGTGTATATCAAGAGGTTTTTTCTTTGTTTTTAATAAATCGAGGGTGAGAGAAGGAATCTCTCTTTCTCTTTCTTTTTTTGTTTTTGAATTTTTTTGAGGATTTTCTTTCCTAAATTGGGAAAGAAAAATTCTTTGACTAGTTTTTGAGAATTTTTTTAAAGATGTTTTTAAAGGAATTTGGATGCTTGGAATGAAACACTTGTTCAAGGTGTGAGCACATTGGCAGAGATATCCTAGAAGACTATGGTATGTCTTAACCATTGTGAGACATCCTAAAGCTTTCTACAATTGACTGGATACACATGATATTCATGAGGGATATGGAAGGCTTCTGCCTTAGGTTCCCTTAGCTAAGGTTTCACTGACATATCGATGATGGACCAAAGGTCACTTAAGTGCCACCTATCAATAGTCCATGGTTACTTGATTTCTATGTGGATAAGGGTAGAACCTTTTGTCTACTTTTTTTAGTACATTGCAATGTCAAGTAGGGTCCTAGCTCAATGAGTACCAGGT
The DNA here is from genome assembly GCA_035236585.1 of Warburgia ugandensis. NCBI lineage: Eukaryota > Viridiplantae > Streptophyta > Magnoliopsida > Canellales > Canellaceae > Warburgia > Warburgia ugandensis. The sequence goes on from CP141126.1 coordinate 84,950,586, forward strand.
TCGTAGGTCAAGGGTAAGCAATATGTAAAGCCCATGAATATGCAATGCATGAGTGAAGTGCGTGAAAGGGGAATTGAACTTCCAACTTCTAAATATGAGTGTGAATAAAGCAAATCTAGAGAATGATTTACCTTATTTATTAACAAGTTATCTATATATACTTATTGCTAAGTTGTCACTTTCATGAAAACAAAATCAAATGAATGAATGTCCCTAATAAAGTCACTAAAAAAAAGAGAGGCTCAAATAGGATTTTATTATCTTACCCTATGTTAGAATTTTTAATTTATTAAGAATCACTTATGGAATCCATGTGTTTCTTTTAATTTCATTAGCTTTCTAATTTTGAGGCAAGGCATTAGAATTATATTGATCTTTTCTCATAGTTTTATTTAAGTTTCTAACATGGACTGTGTGAAACTAAGTAGATTATGGAAGGGAGTATCTACCTAAGGTAAAGAGGGCTCTAGTCCCTAATGACACAAATAGTCTACTAAACCAGGGATCAAAGTCTAACATCTCTAAGGACTAAAGTAATGAGGAGTGTAAGAAAATCAAACCCCCTTGTTCTTCTAGGTTTGAAAATTTAGTTAATTTGAATTTGCCTTTCAATAACCTAGGATAAGTACTTTAAAGAAAAATGAGAAGATTTAAAGTAAATCATCGAAAGAAAGAGCATATACACATTCATAATGAGATACATTTACTAATCTAAGCAAATAATGCATCAGAATGAGGATTAAAAACATGCCTATATATGTATATATTAGGAACATACAATGGATACTAATGTATAAGGGTAAATGGGAGACTAGAATTCAAGGATTGCATAACATATTATAAGAAACATGTGAATCATGAGAAAAATTAGGGATGTGAGATATTGCTAGGCATGAAGAGTGAACTAAAACAAGAATGATTAGGCTATATAGACTAAAAAAGGCTAGAATCATGAGGATAAAGCTAGAATGTAAACAATGACTTGAATTGGAAATATGCTCTAAATTGGAACATGGAATGGGCATAAAGTAGGCATGGATCAAACATAAGCAAAGAACTATGTTAAACATGAATCAAACATAATGTGATGGGAATAAAAATATGAAAATTCTTTACTAGAAACTAACTAATGAAATGAAGTAAGAAAAAACTAGGAATTTAACTCAAGGAGTGTTACAAACATGAAACTAACTAAGAATCAATTCCAAACAATACTAGAAATTGACAATTTGAAATTGAAAACATGAACGATACTATGAAATTGAAACATGCAAGGGAATTGAATTATACATTTTAACTATTTTAAGTAATATTATAAGATGGTTAAGAAGAGAGAGAGAGAGAGAGAGAGAGAGAGAGAGAGAGAGAGAGAGAGAGAGAGAGAGAGAGAGAGAGAGAGAGAGAGAGAGAGAGAGAGAGAGAGAGAGAGAGAGAGGGTTCCTTTTTGTTTGTTCTTGAAAGAAGAGGTTTCTCATCAAATGTAATGGAAAAAAAATCTTTCTTCCTTGAACTATATGCAAAAGAAAAATTATAAAAATTAAATACTAGTCTAGTCTAGGAAAAGTCATTACATACATCATGCTCGATCTTTTTCTTGGAAGCTCTTTGCTCCCTAGAGTGCCTCTTTTCAAAGAAAAGACCTTGATAAAGGATCTCTCTTTGGTGCTTCACTGTTGGAAAATCTAAATTCGAATAAATCAAGAAAATTATTTGAAGTTTTAGGAAATTTATCTAGAAATTCAAGATTTCCCATCTGTGAGCTTTGACTTTCAATGAAACAAACCCACTAAGCTATAACCATAGAAACAGAAATACTTAGGGTTTCATTGTATAATTAAAAAAGAGAGTGAAAGAAAATTAAAATAAAAGAAGATTGAAATTGAAAAACTAGTTTATGAAAATTATTCTTTAGAAGACCAATTCTTTCTTCTAAGGTTTAGAATGCTTCTTCTCATTAAAGGGGATTAGAGATTCCACTCATCCTCTAGGCTTTGAAGGAAAAAAGGCATACTTATGTCCAATTTAGAAGATAAAATGGGGAATTCCATTAGAAAACTCCTCTTGAAATTCCATTAAAGGTGAATTCTAATTGGATATCCAATTCCACATCTTAAATGCTAAAAAAAAGTATAAACAGTGATCAAGCAGTTTCTCTTTCTAGGGTGAAGCATTGAATTCTTAGGGATAAATATTCCACTGTCATAGAGAGAATTCAAATCTTGTGCCCAAATGTAGTACAATGGTTGGGTTTTCCCTCCTAGAGGGGGCTCTAGAAATTCTACTAGAGCTTTTCCTAAGAAGAGCATCCCAAGTTCCCTTCTACTTGCAAAGTTAAACCTAAAAATGAGAAAGAACTTGACAGAGAATGAGAGAACAATAATGCAAGAATATGAATGAAATCCATCTAAAAAGGAATTTTCTCTATTCTTTTATATAATTTATACCAATTAATGACCTACATAAGGTAAGGAATATCATATTTATAGAAATTGGAGATGGCATAAGTCGTAATTCTAAAAACAAGCAAGGGCAATGTCAAAACTTGAGATTTTATATTTTTGCCACTTTGGGTTTACAATGGCGAAGTTTTTGGGACTTAGACTTGGCGATCTTAAAGTGGCCTTACATAGCCACTACACAAATGCTTTCCACTTTAAGATTACAACTTTTTTATATCATGAGTTTACAATAGTAAAGTCAATGTCTCCTATTTTTGAAAAAAATAACATCCGAAACAAAGCAATTGACGTACCAAATTTGATAGCAAATGAATGGTTGAGATTGATTCTAGATGTACTTTAGCATTGTAAAGTGCCACTTTATCATAATGTCCACAAGCAAATTTTTTAGAAAGTTGATTTTGAGGGTTTTGATGAAATCTTTGTTGGTTTTTGAGCTATTTTGAATCCTTTTTAAAATATACTTATGCAAAATCAAGTAATATTCATTCATAATGCGAAAACAAGGCGTGGGTCCTCGAAAATCATTGAGTAGTCCAAAATTTGGTGTCTACGAGTGTAATTGACAAGTTCTCCTCCACCATTAGATTGAACAGGTAGGATTATCTGATCGAAATGCCTCTCAACAGATGTTTGAAAATGGAGAAAAACTAAATTCAGATTTATTAGCAAGCGAAAGATCCAGAAAATTTTGCAGTAGTCATCAACAAATAAGGCAACATATAATGGTATAGGAGATGGGCCCCGCAGATCAGAAAAGATTAACTTTTAGAGGAGTTTCACTAACCAAAAGACTAGAATTGAATGGCAGTCATGATGATTCCTTGTTGGCTTGATGTACAAAGAGTGGATTCTAAACTAGTAAAAGAACTGGAGTTTCATGGCAACTTATTGTAACTAGTCGAGCTAAAATCTGGTGATACTTGCTCACCAAGAAACGCTCTGGTCCTGTCCTGATTGGTGGGAGAGGAGGATGCCTTGAGTAGGTGCAAACCATCCATAATCTGCTCGTGAAGAAGTAGCGTCCCCGTGGCCCAATCCGTCACCAAAAATGATTAGAATATAAGTCAAAGATGCACTCGTTATCCTTAGCAAATTACTGAAGGGATAAGAATTGCTTGGTAATTTTTGGTATGTTAAGTATGCTAGATAATTTGAAAGATCTTATATAGATAGGAAAAACATTATCATTGCCAACCTCGAGATAATCCTGGCCACATTATTCATCAGCAAGAGAAAGTTTGAGCATATCAGGGGTAAGATGGAGAGTGGCCCGTGTCAGGGAACCTCCTCATGTTCATTTTCAGGCATGGGATTGGAAGTCAATGTAATTAACACTTGAAGATCTCTGATCACTGCGATTGTCATCGAGTCTATGACACCAATTAATGGTGTGGTCGTAGCGCTCGCAATAACTACAAAAATAGCGACAGGATGAGTTGTTATGGGGTTGGGAAGATCGTTTGTTCATGTTATTGGATGAATCAAATAAGCTGCCACCATCGCCTTGAGGAGCTGTCAACATAATCAACAACGAGAGAAGTAGAAGCAGCAACTGCTAGATTTTCTTGCAAGTGAATCTAATGGCTTACAAGTACACTAAAGATCGGAGAAACTCAAGAACTTCTTGTTAATGGGTAAGGCTGAAGCACCAATGTAGCTCCTTGTTAATGGATAAGGCTGAAGCAACAACGTAAAAAATCCACAAGTCAAGTTATGATAAACTGCAGTATTGAATTCTTGACGGGAAAAGGGCCGGCCAAATGCTTGTAACGCATCAACGATCAATTTCACACGCTGTAGATACACAGAGGTGGACTAATCTGTTGGTCCAGCCCCATTCTTCAACCACCACCAACACCATCTTCAACGGTGGTGAGCGCAGCAGTCGGCCACCGACTGCTGACTCCAACTGTGGCAGGCGCCACAGTAGTTGCCTGGCCACCGACCATTGACCTCTGTAAAAGTGTTGAAAAGAAGCTCCCAAAAATCCCTATAAATAGGGATACGAAGAGGGCAAGGAGATAGCCCATTCGTCTATAAATTCCCATGTATTCTTCTGTGTAAAACCCCTATTTTTCATAATGAAATCATTCTCTCCCATGGACATAGGCTTATTGGCCGAACCACGTTAATATCGGTGTGTTTTTTGTGTGTATGATCTTGGGCGAGGACTAAAATCCCCAACAAGTGGTGTCAACGCGAGGTTTGCCATGAAACAAAGGCAAAAACTGAGTTGCAGCATCGGCGGTCGAGAGGAAGAAGAAAACTATTCCTGCTACAGTTTGCTACAGTAATTATCATTGCTGCTACGGTGAAAAGCACGTTATCATGTTGCTACAGTAAAGCATCATCATTACTGTCGGCTACAGTGATCGCTACAGTACTGCTACATTACTGAGTTGGCACAGTACCCCAGAGGCGGGTTCCAACAGTGAGTTTCAACAGGTTCGAGTTACAACAGTACAGAGTTGTAACAGTACGAGTGTAAATAGTAGTGCATTTGCAACAGTACCGAGTTGAAACAGTAGCGCATTGCAATAGTACCGAGTTGTAACAGTTCAAGTGCAACTGTAGCTGAGTTGCAACAGTGATCCGATTGAAGCATACCTATTTTTTGGCAGGTTTTCGAGGGCGATAGACTAGTTCTTGGAAAACGCAGTGGTGTTCTCAAATTTGTAAGATTTTCTTCTGAAATTGCTGTAAGTACTCTTTCTTTACTTATGGAGGCAAACATGAGAAAAATGATTTGCCTAAATGGTACTAACTATCACAAGTGGAAGGGAAAAATAAAAGATCTTCTTTTTGTGAAGAAATTACATATACCTATCTTTACTACTCAAAAATCGGAGGATAAGTCCAAAGATGAGTGGGCTTTTGAACACAAACAGGTATGTGGTTTTATTCAACAATGGGTAGAAGAGAACGTTTTGAATCATATGCGAAATGAAATACATGCTAGAACTCTATGGATCAAATTAGAAACCTTGTACGCATCGAGAACAGGGAATAATAAGTTATTCCTGCTTAATCAAGCGATGCACCTGAGATACAAGGAAGGGAGTTCTATTTTCGACCACTTGAACGAGTTAACCGGATGCTTTTAGCAACTATCTGATGTTGGTGCCAGGTTTGACGATGATATCATGGGTTTATGGCTTTTAAATACTTTGCCTGACTCATGGGAAAATTTTCATGTTTCTCTAGCTAATTCTGCTCAAAGTGGTGCTGTGACATGGGAATCTGTGAGAAGCGCAATTCTAAATAAAGAAATGAGGTGACGAGCTCAAGTTGTCACCACATCACAGTCTGAGATTTTGATCTCAGAAAATCGAGGGAGAAGCAAGATCAAAGGACATGAGAAGAATAACAGAAGCAGGAGTAAATCTAAGTCTAGATACAAGAATCTAGAATGCAATTATTGTGGCAAGAAGGGTCACATTAAAAGGCAGTGTAACAAGTGGAAAGCCGAGAACAAAACAGAGAATACCAAGCAAGAGAGAAGAAATGATGAGGGGAATGATCGTGTAGCCGCCAGTACTTCAGGCCTTGTTGTGGTCTGTGATGAAAATGAAATCAACCTAGCCTCCAATGAGATTAGATGGGTTGTTGACAGTGGTGCTTCTTTTCACGTTACCTCGAGGAGGGATTTTTTCACCTCATACACTCCTGGTGACTTTGGAGTATTGAAGATGGATAACGATGGGCTGTCAAAGGTTGTTGGTATTGGATCCGTCTATTTGGACACCAACAACAGAACGAGGTTGATTCTCAAAGATGTTCGACATGTACCTGATATCTGATTGAACTTAATATCATCCGAAAAGCTTGATGATGATGGGTACTGTAGTACCTTTTGCGATGGACAGTGGAAGCTCTCTAAGGGAGCGCTTGTGGTTGCTAGAGGGAAGAAATCATCTAGCTTGTATGTGATGCAAGCTTCGATTCCTATTAACTCTGTGAACGCAGTTGATGTTGCTGGTTCTTCAGAGTTGTGGCTCAGGCGGCTCAGTCACATGAGTGAGAAAGGACTAGGTTGCCTAGTCAAGAAGAATTTGCTTTCAGGACTTAAAGCTACAAAGTTGAGCAAATGTGCTCATTGTCTTGCCGGAAAGCAACAACGAGTTTCCTTCAAAAGTCATCCTTCTTCCAAAAAGCCAGGCGTGCTTGAATTGATACATTCAGATGTATGCAGTCCTATGAAGGTACGCACATTTGGTGGTGCATTATATTTTGTCACATTTATTGATGATTATTCCAGAAAACTCTGGGTCTATGTTTTGAAAGCAAAGGATCAAGTGCTTGACAAGTTTAAAGAATTTCAAGCTTTTGTTGAGCAGCAAATAGGGAAGAAGCTGAAATGTATTCGCACAGACAATGGTGGCGAGTACTGTGGACCTTTAGATGCTTATTGTAAGAAGCAATGGATCAGACATCAAGGAACTCCTCCGAAGACTCCTCAGTTAAATGGTTTAGCAGAGAGGATGAACAGGACATTGATGGAGAGGGTCAGATGCTTGCTTTCTGAAGCAAAGCTGCCCAGTTCCTTCTGGGGTGAGGCGTTATACACAGTAGCCTATGCTATTAACCTATCTCCAATTGTTGCCTTGAATGCAGATGTTCCTGACAGGCTATGGTATGGAAAAGATGTCTCTTATGATCATTTGCGGGTATTTGGGTAGAAAGCGTTTGTACATATACCCAAGGATGAGAGGTCCAAGTTAGACGTCAAGACCAAACAATGCATTTTCATCGGCTATGGGCATGATGAGTTTGGTTACAGAATATATGATCCTATTGCAAAGAAGCTGGTTAGAAGCCGTGATGTGGTTTTTATGGAAGACCAAACCATTGAATACATCGACAAAGCCAAAGTATCAGAAACTCAGAGTTCTAATACTCTGACAGATTTAGATCCAGTTCTTATTTCACAAACGCCAAGTGTAGATGGCACCAATGACCATGATGGTGCTCCAATTGATGTTCAAGATAATCAGGCTGAGGGAGAACATGAAGCTACTGAAGACATGGATGTTTCGTCAGAGGCTGATGATATTCAGCAGGAGGTTCCTACTGAGGAACCAGTAGTTTCATTAAGACGGAGTTCGAGAGATCGTCAACCCTCCACTCAATATTCATCAGATGAGTATGTGCTCCTCACTGATGGGGGAGAGCCTGAGAGCTACACAGAGGCAGCTGAAAGTGAAGAGAATGCATAGTGGATTGTAGCTATGAAGGATGAGATGAAATCCTTGCAAGACAACCACACTTTTGAGCTGGTAAGATTACCTAAGGGCCGACAAGCTTTGAAGAATCGATGGATTTATAGGGTGAAGTACGAGGGTGACACTTCACGACCACAATACAAAGCTAGACTTGTGGTGAAAGGCTTTGGACAAAGAAAAGGTGTTGATTTCGAGGAGATATTTTCTCCCGTTGTTAAAATATCTTCAATCCGAGTTGTATTGGGTTTGGCCACAAACCTTGATCTGGAGGTTGAGCAGATGGATGTGAAGACAGCATTCCTCCATGGTGACTTAAAGGAGGAGATATATATGGAGCAGCCAGAAGGGTTTGTTGCTAAAGGCAAAGAGAAGTATGTTTGCAAGCTGAAGAAGAGTCTGTATGGCTTGAAACAGGCTCCCAGACAGTGGTACAAGAAGTTCGAGCAATTCATGACCCAACAGAGTTATAGAAAGACTACTTCAGACCACTGTGTGTTTGTGCAGAGATTCTCAGAAGATGATTTCGTCATCTTGCTACTCTATGTCGATGATATGCTTATCGTTGGAAGAAACTCTTCAAGGATCAGTCAGTTAAAGAAAGAGCTGAACAAAGTCTTTGCTATGAAAGACTTGGGACTCGCAAGACAAATTCTCAGGATTTCTATCATTCGTGATAAGAGGAATAAGTGGTTATGGCTATCTCGGGAGAAGTACATAGAAAAGGTACTTCAACGATTTCACATGGATAAAGCTAAAGTGGTTAGTACACCTTTTGCTGCTCATTCTAAGCTTAGTAAGAATCAAGTTCCAATAAGTGATGCTGAGAAGGAATACATGCAAGATGTTCCCTATGCTTCAGTTGTTGGCAGTCTTATGTATGCCATGGTATGCACTATACCAGATATTGCATATGTAGTTGGTACAGTGAGCCATTTTTTATCAAATCCAGGAAAAGAACATTGGAATGCAGTGAAGTGGATATTGAGATATCTACGTGGTACTTCCAAGTTGTGTTTGGGATTTGGCACTAGCAAGCCCGTACTTGAGGGCTACACTGATTTAGATATGGCAGGTAATATTGACATGAGGAAGTCTACTTCAGGCTACTTGATTACTTTTGCAGGGGGAGCTGTGTCATGGCAATCAAAGTTACAGAAGTGTGTTGCCTTATCTACGATAGAGGCTGAGTTTATTGATGTAACAGAAGCATGCAAAGAGTTATTATGGATGAAGAAGTTCGTAAACGAACTTGGCTTTATGCAGAAGAGGTATACGTTATTTTGCGATAGTCAAAGTGCTATACACCTTAGCAAGAATTCTACTTTTCATGGAAGGTCAAAGCACATTGATGTTCGGTATCATTGGATACGTGATATTTTGGACTCGAAGTTGTTAGAGCTTGAGAAGATTCATACTGACGATAATAGTTCGGATATGATGACAAAAGCATTACCTCGGAGCAAGTTCGAGATTTGCATAGAATTGGCCGCGATGGGCTTCTGCTAAAAGTTCATACGTAAAGAAACCTCCTTTAGTTAATGGGCCTAGAGGGGGAGATTTGTTGGTCCAGCCTCATTCTTCAGCCACCACTGACACCATCTTCAATGGTGGTGGGCGCAACAGTCGGCCACCGACTGCTGACTTCAACTGTGGCGAGTGCCGCAGTAGTTGTCGACTTCAACAGCGGCGGGTGCTGCCCTCGACCACCGACCATTGACCTCTGTAAAAGTGTTGAAAAGAAGATGTCAAAAATCCCCATAAATAGGGATACGAAGAGGGCAAGGAGATAGCCCATTCCTCTATAAATCCCCGTGTATTCTTCTGTGTAAAACCCTTGTTTTTTATAGTGAAATCATTCTCTCCCGTGGACGTAGGCTTATTGGCCGAACCACGTTAATATTGGTGTGTTTTTTGTGTGTATGATCTTGGGTGGGGACTAAAATCCCCAATATAATCGTCTTCTTTTAGGTTGTTTAACTGCATGCTTGATTGCAGTTGGCGTACCAGACTTACCGCACCAAACGCTTCGCTAAGTTTGCCCCAAAGATATTTGGTGGGGGGCGCTTTAACCATATACGAAGATATTTCATCGACCATAGAAGCGGTTATCCAACTGAGGACTGTTTGATCGCATTCTTCCTGAGTTTGATAATCAGGATTTGGAGTTTCAAAGCCATTGATTTTGATCATAGGAGGGGTGAGGGAATAAATACATAAGGTCTCTTTGATCTGAGTATGAGAAAGAATTGCACCAAAGCCTCTTAGTACAATGGGGCAAGAGTCTCTCATTTGGGTGACCAGGATTCAACAATGTGCATGCATGCGTATCTAACTCTCTAAGAAAAAAAAAGTTATGGGAAAAAGAACACTTCAGTGATATTCATTGTGGTGATGGTAAGGGTTGGGGTTGATTCTTTAAGTGTGGAAGACGAAGATGACACTGTAGATATGATGATTAGCAAGAAGATTGATGGATATTAATGAGAGAACCAAGGTGGAAGAAGAAGAAGACGGTTAGAGACACAGTAAACAAAGGAGGATTAGACCATAAGGTTAGTCCAGGGCATGAAGCTCCTGCATATGCAAGGTGTAGGGAAGGGGCAGACCAATAGTATGTAACTTAACCTTGCATTTTTGCAAGAAGTTGTTTCCATGCCCCGAATTCTTAACCTTTAGGTGACATAACGACAATTTTACCTTTGCACCAAGGCTCTCCTTGGGAGGATTAGATCATATAACTCTGATATCATTACAAAGTAGTGATTCTCTCGTCAATTGAAAGAGAAGGTAGGTATATATTTGCTGACATGTTACGGGTGCAAAGGCAATGAATGTAGAATTACAAGAATGACCACACTCGTGTTCAAATACAATGATATGTACTCTAAGATAAGTATCTTGTCTCTTAATTTGAAGAGAAATAAAAAATGTAGTCAACTGCATGTGGTTGCGGTTCTAACATCTGAAGGGTGACAGTTTTTATCTCTTCTTCTTAATACTTTGTACCAAAGACAGAGGCCATAACAAACACCTACTTACTTAGACAAGCATCAATAATATAATTCTTGAGTATTATCCTTATGCATTTTATTCCCAAATGAACATTCTCTCTTTCTAATATCTATAATGTATACTTGTATAGAAGTGTTGAAAAAAAATAGGGTAGGATTGTTCCAATGTTCAAATGAGGAGCTAACCCCTATTTATACATGCTCACCCCCATCCACCTCCTCAATGGATGGCTAGGATTGTTCCAACTGTTAATACATCAACAGTCTAGATCGTATTTTGGAACCTTCCAACTCTTTTTAGATTACTCTTTCATTCTCTTAGAGTATTCTAGACTACTTTAGAATATCTAAGATATTTACAAGAATTTCTGTAGAAATTAACCAGGCCTTGCTCCACATATCCAAGAATATGGGCCTGTCCCTCAAGCCACATCCACAAGCTAAACAGGCCTTCCTATGTGCCTATAGGCCTTGGTCACTGGCATTGCAAAGCAAGTCCATGACATTCTCCTCCACCAAATAATGTTAATGCCCTTGTCAACACATCTCAGCTGGAGTCGCGAGCTTTGTCTAAGGCACATCCCATGGTACCTTATGATCCTCATGAGATGCCCTACCTCATTCCTTCCTTTGCACATTAACATCCAGCCATTCTTGTGCTCTACAAGCACCTTCTTTATCCTCTTCAATGTATGGGTGCCCTTGTTATGATATGCACCCTTACTCAATTGTGAGTTGTTATGCCTCTTGCACCCTCATGTTGCTATCCTTCGCTGTTGTGCCACCTACACATCAATTTGGTAGCTATCAGTCACTATGCTCCCTGCACGTCTTTGCTTGGTCTTGTACCTCTTGGAGCTCCCTCGTTATAGCAGACCCTTGTCAACCATCGGTTTCTCCTTGAACCCTTGAGACCATAGCACCCCGATGGCACCTAGATGATGTAAGCCTAGCTACACCGATTCCATACTTGATGTAGATCCATCTACTAACAGCAAGGTAGATAGCATCTTCCCTTGCCTCTTGCCATCCTTTAACACTGAGGCCACGCAAGAGGTCTTCTCATCAAAGAAGCTCAATATTCCAAGGTGTGGCATAGGGATGGCCTTAGCCAAAGTGAGTAATCCCATTTCAAGAATAACCTCATAATCGTCGAAAGGCAATACAACCAACGTGATGGTGCCTTGCAGTCTCTAACCTTGATGGGTATTTTCTTAGCTACTCCAAGCACTGACCTAGTCTTAAAGTTTATCGCTTTTATCTTGCTCTCATCCTTCTTTATCTTAAGGACTAATCTCGTAGCCTTCACCTTTAAGATGAAGTTGTGAGTGGCTCCCGTGTCCACCATGGCCTATGTGCCTTTGCCATTGAGGCACACGTCCACATACATCAAACTCTTCCCTGCAATAGGCTAAGTCCCTGATGCATACCCCATAATGGCATTGAGAAGTCTAATGGTCCCCATCTTAGGCTCCTCTCCTTCATCCTCATCCCTTACTTTATGGTTCTCCCTTTCAACCACTAAGGCATTGAGGCTCTACTTCTTTGGACAGTCTACTACTTGATGATCCCCCATCACATATGAAAATCCAGAGCAATGAGGGATGAACTTACCTTTGCCCTTAGAGTCATATCGGCCCTCCTTGCCTTCTTCCTTATGACCCTTAGGTTTGTCATCCCCATCGTTGACTCCATTAACCTTGCTCTTCTTTCCCTCACTAGTGACTTTAGCCCTCTTATCAAACTCCATTAATTTCTCCACAATTGAGAGTGCAGTGGGTAGGGCTTGCACTCCTCTCCTTTGCAACTCTTGTTCCACCCAAGGTTGCAACCCATCCATGAAGAAGAACAACTTGTCCTTCTCGGTCATCTCCGAGATGTTCAAGAGCAAAGCCGTGAATTGGTTGACATATTCATGAATAGATCTCGTATGCTTTAGCAGCTTTAGATTCTTCTAGGACTGGAAAAGAATTGGGCTTTGATCTCTTTCTTAAAGTCTTTCCAAGTGGCTATGGTGCAACGACTATCAGCTACATCACCATAACTTCACTTCCACCATAGCATCACATTATCAATAAGATACATCATTGCCACATCCACCTTTATGGTCTCCTTAGAAATCTTGGTAGCTTTAAAGTGTTGCTCCATTTACCATAGAAAATTCCCTAAGTCCTTAGCATCATGGGTTCTCTTGTAGCTTATAGGTTCAAGGATCTTGACTTTAGGTGCAATTTTCTTTGGTCCAGATCCTTCCCCACTAGCTACGGCCTTTTTAACAGGGCCAAATGAATTTTCACATCCTCTACACCAGCTACCTCTTAATGTAGCTTGACTATCTTATCTCCATTGTCCTAAGGCGATCTGACATGCACTCTACCCTCTCAGTGGTCTATGCATCCATATACTTAAACACCTCGACCATGCTTTGTATGTTGGCCTTAAGATTATGCAAGATGTCCATGAACACACTAAACTACTCCAAACACTCAAATAAGGATTGTTTTAACTTACCAAACTGTTTCTCCAACATAGTGAGGTGAGCATCCAAAGCCAACTCTCTCAGTGGATCTCTGGACTTCTCCCTCCAAGTCCTTGGTTGAACCTCCATAGACATGTTACTCACTCCTGCTTCACTTGTCATGACGCTATCGCGAGGTTCACGTAATCATCACAAGCAACTCCCAACTCAAACTACCAACCTTTTTTTTTATACCAACTATTGGGTTCGCAGTTTCACTTATGCTAAATCTGTGGGCCACTTATGCTCAACTCCTTTGCAAAACACAAGTCAGCCTTCCACTCCTACTCTCACTTGCTAGGGTTATACTCACTCATCCACTAGAGCAATGAGAGGAACTCAGAAAGAGACTTTGCTCAAAGAGAACTTGTTAACCCTTGCTTGAGAGATGACTGAATTATTTGAGTAGATTACAAATGAGGAGCTAACCCTTATTTATTCATACTCACACCATTCATTGCTTCAATGGATGGCTAGGATTATTCCAAGTGTCAATACACCAAGGTTCATATCATATTTTGGAACCCTCTCGTTCTTTCTAGATTAATCTACTATTCTCCTAGAGTATTCTAGAATACTTTAGAATATCTAAGATATTTATAAGGAATTTTCCAGAAACTAGGCATTGCCACAGATCTAGGAATACAGGCCTAAGTCCCTCAGGTCACAACTACAAGCTAAATAGGCCTTCCTAGGAGCTTGTAGGCCTTGGTTACGGGCCTTGCAAAGCAAGTATATAAAAACCGGTTGTCCTACTTAATAGTGTTCATGTTTGAGTCTTGGCTTTCTACTGAAATGTTGCAAGATTAGTTCTACTGACTCATAGCTCCTACCACACTAGATTAGTTCTAGTCACTCGACGGTTTGAGTTATCCATAAAAAGCCGGCTTCTCATGAAGAAAAGAAAAAAAATTCATATCACGAGATGAAATAATTCATACTATTCTTCAAATCTGACCATCCATCTCCAAAATAGGTGGGGTCCATAATGTCCCTTTCCCACTACGAGGAGAGAACAAACAAGTGGTCGCTGTTTCTCCATGCAAGAAAGTAACATCGTTTCTCATTTATCCATCACCCATGGATTCAAAATATCAAGAAAACAAATAAAAAATTAGTACCCGCAATGACAAGAGTTTTGATGCTTTCTCTGTCACCCAATTCCACTCTAGATTTTGGTGTTAACCAGCTTTATCCTCATCTCCACGCTCCTCTAAAGGGAAAGGGGATCCAAGATGATACATAACGTGTTCTTCCTGTCACCTTAACACCTACCCCACTTAAATCAATCCCAAACGCCATCTACCCTTCACGTGAAACCAACCAAAAGCTTCCAAGTTTCCCCTAACCACACATCAGAATTTTCTTAATTGTAAGGTAGTTTAGTTGGGTGGACAAACTGAAGTGAAGGCCCAACCTATGCTTGGATGGACTAGGCTTTAACTTATCTTAGGTCATGGGCTTATCTCCTGACGTTCTCTCTAGGAGGTGTTATGTAATGGATGTGTATTATTTTTTGAAAAATGGGTGCACTAGTTTGCTTATCTCAACTTGTCATTTGGAAGTGAAGATGGTCCAATGCTTCACACTTCAATCTTGTCTGAAGATAGCACTCGTAGGATTTATTGCCTTTGGACAAATGGTTCGACAAACACATGGTCCACATTCATCAAGAAAGCCCGAAATAAAAACTGGGTTACTGACTAGTTACAATAGGGACTTGTAAACCAATGATCATGACCATTGAACAACTGGGATCCACTCTATTCTCAACGTGTATCTCCGCTCTTAGATGTTCTGATAATGATGGATGTCTATATCTAATGAAGGAGAGTTTCAGGATATGGTCCTTCCAAATAGAAGGTCATCAAATTAAGGGTCTTGATCATTGAATGGTGGAGAGGACTCCTATTCCATCATTCAATCTGTTACATATAAATTTGCATCTATATGTAACGAGCCATTCTGAAGCTTCCTACCACAAAAAATTTTAAGGGTTAGATTTTGGAACTTAGACACGGACCCATGCAAGCTTCGTGCATTGACACTTAGGAGAGAGACTCCTTGCGTCATTGGGCTAAAGTCTTTGGTGTAAATGCCCCATTCATAGTTGTTCTAATAAATGGCCTCAATCGGGATAGCCTTTTAGGGAGTTAGGCTTTCCATATTTTCCAGTCAAAGGAGTTCAACAACTTCACTTCACTCAAGTAAAGTTTTTTTTTCATCTTTTCAGACAAAGAGGTTCACCAACTAAATGGACTTGATACATTACCGTCCGCGCCTCACGGGGAGAGATTTCAGGCAACAGCCTACATTCTTATGCATATTTAATTAATGAAGTTATATAAACATACTTAATTAATGCAGTTATATAAATCACTTAATGACCTCACATAACTAAGCATGTACGTTAAAGGAAATAGGTTGTCCTCCTGTCTTTCTTTACACTTTATGTTCTTATCTGTTAAATGATATAGCATTTCCCATCATAGTGGCGCCACAAGGACCTCATTTCTGCTTGGTCGCAGGTTCTAGGTGCGCAGCCATAGGTGTGAAGGTGTGTTTAGCATCAAAAAGAAAAATAGAAAAAGAAGAGAACTACAACCAACCGATTGATTTCAATAACAATGCTTGGCATTGCATCATAATCTGGTTTTCTTGAATGTTACGAAGCCCCTTGGGTTTGACTTCAACAAATAAATGTGGGTTTTTGTAAACCAGAAAATTTCATGAGTGTACCTTCAAATCCTAGGCTTATAAACTTAAAAAGGGCTACTAGGCTTAAGGATAGTATTATTCTTCTACTATTGACAGCTTACAAAAATATAGAAGTTATCTATCTTACATGGTGTTAGTGATGCTTGAGACAAAATGGGCTAGCATGATATGAGATGACTTGAGTTGTGTTGAGATTACCCAAATTTGGCAATGAGATGATTGAAAGTTCAAATTAATAGTAAGCTAAGATGAGATGATTTCATCCCAATTCATCTCAAGCACCACAAGCAATGAGATGAATGTGGGTTTAACTTCAACAAATAAATGTAGGTTTTTGTAAATCAAAAAATTTCATACCTTCAAATCTTGAGCTTATAAACTCAAAAGGGTTATTTGGCTTAAGGATAGTATTTTGTGTGATAATACTATCAATGGATGTCATTATTCTCCTACTATTGACAGCTCACAAAAATATAGATAGTTATCTATCTTACATGGTGTTAGTGGTGCTTGAGACAAAATGAGCTAGCATGATATGAGATGACTTGAGTTGGGTTGGGTTGAGATTACCCAAATTTGGCAACGAGATGATAGAAAGTTCAAATTAACAGTAAGCTAAGATGAGATGATTTCATCCCAATTCATCTCAAACACCACAAGCAACGAGATAAATGTGGGTTTGACTTCAACAAATAAATTAGGATTTTTATAAACCAAAAAATTTCATGAATATACCTTCATATCTTGAGCTTATAAACTTAAAAGGGTTATGTGGCTTAAGGATAGTATTTCGAGTGATAATATTATCAATGGGTGTCATTATTCTCCTACTATTGGCAGCTCACAAAAATATAGGAAGCTATCTACCTTATATGGTGTTAGTGTGCTTGAGACAAAATGAGCTAGCATGATATGAGATGACTTGAGTTGGATTGAGATTACCCAAATTTGGCAATGAGATGATTGATAGTTCAAATTAACAGTAAGCTAAGATGAGATGATTTCATCCCAATTCATCTCAAGCACCACAAGCAGTGAGTTGAATGTGGGTTTGAATTCAACAAATAAATGTGGGTTTTTGTAAGCAAAAATTTCATGAGTATACCTTTAAATTTTAGACTTATAAACTTAAAGGGCTATTTGGCTTAAGAATAGTATTTCGCATGATAATACTATCAATGGACGCCATTATTCTCCTACTATTGATAGCTTACAAAAATATAGAATGTTATCTATCTTACATGGTGTTAGTGGTGCTTGAGACAAAATGAGCTAGCTTGAGATGAGATGACTTGAGTTGGGTTGAGATTACCCAAATTTGGCAATGAGATAATTGAAAGTTCAAATTAGCAGTAAGCTAAGATGAGATGATTTCATTGCAATTCACCTCAAGCACCACAAGTAGTGAGATGAATGTGGGTATGAATTCAACAAATAAATGTAGGTTTTTGTAAACCAAAAAATTTCATGAGTATACCTTCAAATTTTTTGCTTATAAACTTAAAAGGGCTATTTGGCTTAAGGATAGTATTTCGTGTGATAATACTATCAATGGATGTCATTATTCTCCTACTATTGACAACTCACAAAAATATAGGAAGTTATCTATCTTACATGGTGTTAATAGTGCTTGAGATAAAATGAGCTAGCTGGAGATGAGATGACTTGAGATGGATTGAGATTACCCAAATTTGGCAATTAGATGATTGAAAGTTCAAATTAACAATAAGCTAAGATGAGATGATTTCATCCCAATTCATCTCAAGCACCACAAGTAGTGAGATGAATGTGGGTTTGACTTCAACAAATAAATGTAGGTTTTTGTAAACCAAAATTTTTTGTGAGTATACCTTCAAATCTTGGGCTTATAAACTTAAAAGGGCTATTTGACTTAAGGATAGTATTTCGTGTGATAATACTATCACTGGATGTCATTATTCTCCTACTATTAACAGCTCACAAAAATACAGAAAGTTATCTATCTTATATGGTATTAGATGTGCTTGAGACAAAATGAGCTAGCTTCAGATGAGATGACTTGAGTTGGGTTGAGTTTTCCCAAATTTGGTAATGAGATGATTGAAAGTTCAAATTAATAGTAAGCTAAGATGAGATGATTTTATCCCAATTCATCTCAAGCACCACAAGCAGTGAAATGAATATGGGTATGACTTCAACAAATAAATGTGGGTTTTTGTAAACCAAATAATTTCATGAGTATTCAGATCTTGCGCTTATAAACTTGAAAGGGCTATTTGGGTTAAGGATTGTATTTCATGTGATAATACTATCAATGGATGTCATTATTCTCCTACTATTGACAACTCACAAAAATATAGGATGTTATCTATCCTACATGGTGTTAGTGGTGCTTGAGACAAAATGAGGTAGCATGAGATGAGATGACATGAGTTGGGGTTGAGATTACCCAAATTTGGCAATGCGATGATTGAAAGTTCAAATTAACAGTAAGCTAAGATGAGATGATTTCATCCCAATTCATCTCAAGAACCACAAGCAGTGAGATGAGGAAGTAGTAGTTTGTCACATGTCAAGCACCACAAATAGTGATATGGCCCATCTCATCTCACCTTAAGTTGGCTTAATCAATCTCATGTATGATTAACACCAATACAAGATTTCTAGAGCAACAATGCAAGGAGTCTCTCTTATAAGTTATTAGAGTCATAGGCTACTCATGGTGCATGCATTTGACATTTTAAAAAGAAAAACAAATAAAGAGATCCCTTTAACTTAATTTTTAAGGGCATGTTAAAGAAATGTGGAAATGATAAAGTGAGGCTCTTTAACTGGGCTTCAAATTGAGTCTCCCTTGCAACCTACTATGTCTCCCATGTAATCCAAGACTATAGTTAAGTGCCTTTCACTGCTAAATGTACTAACTACTTACTTTGGTTAAATGGGACATGTGTTGTCTTGAGAGGGAGCCTCACTTTGAAAGCTAGTTAAAGTGCCTCAATATATCACTTCGGTAGTAACAAACCTATGTTTTAAACATTGCAATTAATTTTTCCTCTCAAAAGTCATTTTCTTCTCTCCTTGTAAAAGAAAAGTTAAGCCACTTTTTTCCCATTTCTTTTGCAAGCTTATAAAATTATTTATTAGATTTATTCAATTCCTTCTTCATATCTCTCTTATGCATTCGATATCTACTAGTTTAATAAATACAACTAACCATTTTGAGATGTCACTACTAGAAAAGAAGGGAATTAATAACAAAAAAATCTATCACAAAATACAAAATCCATCTCCAATGACTTTTAGTGATGGATTAGTGATAAAAAAATCTATCGCTAAGGATTTGTTTCCATCACTAATTTAATGATGGATGATTTTGTCCTTGATTAGATCAAATTCACCATTGAAATGGAGGAAAAATTTTGTCATAAAAAGAAGTAATAGAATATAGTGATAATTTCTTTTAGAATTTTTTTTTGTCTTTTGAAAGAAACTCGAGATAAACTTCCACTACTAATTTATACTAAAAAATATTATTTCAAGTCACAAGAATTAGTGGTAGAAAATATCTATCACTAAAATTTTCATGTAAGAATTTATTGATGAATATTTTCATGACTAATACATCACTAATAGTCCTTTAGAGACAGAATATTTTCATCATTAATATTCTTATAAATGTAAGAATTTAGAGATGAAGTATTTTTGTTCACTAATTTATTACAAATAATTTTGTAAATCAAAATCTAATTTTTATATTTATCATTAAAACTTGTTAAATTAAAATGCTTACCTGTAAATCAACATGCATAAATCTGCTAAAATAATGCCCATCTCACCCCACTTAAAGTTGAATGAGCAAGTGGTGGTGCTTCATCTCTCCACAAATGCCCACTACCACACCAATCACTGATGAGAAAAGATGTTGTAGGCCTATAAATCTACCAATTCCTTCTCCTTAGGGTGAAGAGACTAGTAGCATTGATAGATGAAGTCGAGATAATTTATATTAATCTATTATGCAAGTCCTTGCAAAAGAAAGATCAAAATCCAAAAAAGACACAAGCACAAGATCACGAACCTCTAAGTCATGTGCCTACACCACCTTGGACCCACCACATGACCCATGGTCATGAAACCACATAACCATCCATTATATCCTGATGATTCCCACCACATGACCCGAGTCCACCTCATAACCCGGGTCTTGAGGATGCAAGATCCTCTCATCACGCGACATAGGTGTTTGTCTCATGTAACTATACCAACACATGATATCAAAGTCATCAACTGATACCAATCCTTGAGAATCAAGTGAGAAGCACACCACATCATCTTAAGGCTCCTTCACATGACATTGGGGTGACCACATGACATAGAGCATGAAGGGACACATGTCCTGTCAAAATTTACATCATGCTATCACCTAATCCAAGATCTTGCTGTAGGTTCCCAAGGTCATGTAGCCTACATTACCAAAATCTTGGCTGACCGGTCTCATTGGAAGTAACGTAGATTCTAGTAAAATCTTTGAATAATTATATCTTAGTCATTTCGCATTAGATTGGATCCGAAACCTTAGGCATTTTCCATCTCCTCAACATTTTCTTCTCCAAAATCTTCTTGATGAATATTGGAAACAACCCATCACCAGAAAGAAGATATTGTTTCCTTGAAGCCATGATTTTCAATGATAAACAATGGTAAAAAATGAAGAGGGAGAGAGAGGAAGAAGGAAGAGAAAGAAGAAAGAAAAGAGAAGAAAATCAATGGGATTTTAAGTTTTCTAATGACAAGAATGCCGTTGAAATATTTTGAGATAAGATCCAAATCTTTCCAAATGAATTAGACGCATGACTGTTTGAACCCTCGGCAGTTGATGAGGTTGTGAGGATGCAAGACCTTAAAGGTGCCACTGATATTCCTACTGCATGGCCATAGTTCATGTAGTCGCATGAAGATCTTTCAATAAAATTCCAAAACGCCCTAGTCCCAAAGAGGCGACCCACTACCAAAGGTTATATGGTCACATTAAGGTCATGCGACCACATGACCCTTGACCCATAGCGTGTTTGTCTTATTTTTAGGAACCAAATCCTCAGTTTTGAAGGATTCTCATGGCGTAAACACATTTACCCCAAGCAAATCTACATGAGGAAAATTTCTCAAATCTTTAGAAAATTGACTTTCACATCTTCTAAATCAAATTTTGAAGTACTCTGCATCCTACTCAAAAGGAATGTCACCATCCAGAGGAGGTGTCATTTTATCTTCTGTAGAGAATCTTCTCACAAGGCAAAGCCTCACTCCTCTCCAAAACCTTGGCATCTTAAGGAAAATTTTCTTGAAGCCTTTGACAACTCCCCAAGCAAAAATTTTCAAAGCCCTTATAGCATCACACAAATTTCTCAAAGCCTTAGTAGCTCCTAGGAAAAACTTCTCAAGGCCCTAGCAACCCTAGGTAAATTTTTTTTCAAGAAGAACCCATTTTTGAGATTGATCCATATAGTGGAAGAACCTTCGCAAAGGACACTTATTTGCATTGCATAAAATTCAAAACCACTAAAAACCAATTTCTATCATTCAAAATATTTTCAATAGTTGAATAGAATATCTCCTACTCAATGATTCAAGATGGATTCAAGGCAAGGGAGAAGCTTAAAGAACCTATAATGACGACTTGTAATAATTAATGGGTGAACAAAATAAGTGTCATATATGTCTTTGGCTATCGATCATTTGCATGCCCTCGACTAAAGAGGGGCAGCTATAGATAGGCAATTTTGCCTCACTTTGATCATCTCAAGTAAAAAAATAAAAATAAAAAGATAATCTCAATGATGAACTGCTTTTGCTCCCAAACATCCCAAGTTACAAAGAGTTCCAAAAAAACTCCAATAAAAAGCATTATAAATAATTAAAAGAATTAGAAAACATGGCACAAAAGTGATTCCACCATATGACCTTAGTCTTGTGATTTTTGCTATTGCATGATGGTGTATGTGTATTGCTTTAAAAAAATCTTGGGGCTGCAACAGGACCCCAAAGACCAATGGACATGTGGACCCTTCCAAAAGATGATGGAAGAATCTAGTCACCGACATAGCCATGCAGTTACATGCCTTTCATCTACCAAATGATAATAGGGTCACACAGCTGCATGACACATGAGAGATGTAAAAATATTAAGTATTGAAATCTGATTGACGGGATGTATCCCTTGGAGCCCTATATAAAAGGATGCCTTCCTAGACAAAAGAAAGCAATTCTCATGGTAAGAATTCTTCACTCTTGAAAACCTTAGTCAAGAATGTTTTAGAGCTTTTGAAACTTATAAGCTTTATGAAGAGTGAAAGAGTGGCTTTCTCGTTATAGTAAGGGTAGTTGAATTCAAGCTTTGTTTCTTGTAAAGAGGAGCCTCTCCAGAGTATTTGATTGGGTTTTCTTTGGAGCAATATCTAGTTTTTTCATCTTCTTAGTATTTATCTTTCTACTTAGTTAAGTATAATTTTTCCCTTTCTCTTGTTAAGTTTTTTATTTATTGCATTTTAAAATACTTTTGCATCTATCTGGTCTACATTAGAGTTCATCTACCTACTGTTCAATGGAAATAAAGAGGTCTTCTCTCATGGACTCTTCATACTAGTAATGCATTGAACCCAATGTGCTCTAGATGTTTGACATAATGCTTCATTCATCATTTTAGTTTGCTTACCATGCAAAACATACTTCTAATTCACATATTGCACTCTTATATCAATATCACTTAGTCTTAGTTGTCTTAGTTGTCATTCTTAATTTTTATCCTGTTCTAGTTCTGGGGCTTGGCTGGTATGACTCATGGGTACAGAGCATTCTGCCCGATATGAATGGTATGAGAATCTATTTTTTAAGCATTTTTTTAAAACAATTACATAGGTCAATACCAATCCATAGTTGTACAGTAGTCATTGATTTTAATTGGTATGGACTTGTATTGTTGATAATGGGAAAACTATTTTTTCTATACCGCTTTTGTGCCAGTCATCAATATGATATAGAATTTACAATGAAGCATTTACTATATGAACCACTTGTTACATCTAGAACCCAAGATGTTTCACTTAGATAGCCAAATAGAGATTGATTTTTTATTTACTCGAATTGCTACCTAATCTTTCCAATCCCATATCCAAGTTACAAAACCTTTCTCTAGATATTATGGTGCGTCCCAAGGAGGATGAACCACCATGTTCATCCTAAATTCCCTTACAATAAATATCTTAAACAAGAGAGGTTCGTTGTGGTATAACCCTACTAGGATTCCAAGCGCCTATACTTTTGTTCTTGGAGATAGCAACATCCTTCATTTGTGCAAAAAAAAATATTTAACTCAAACCAAATTTAAGACAAAACACTGAAGTGTAACATGGACAAAAAAAAGAAAAACAAAAACAAAAAAAGAACAACCCAGTATCTTCCACTAGAATCATATGCAAATAAGTTGCATTGAGGCCTTGAAACTCCACAATAGACACTCCTATAGACATCCTAGGCAGGTTTACAAAAGCTTCATTATATTAGATATAGGCATGAAGTAACAAAACCCTTAAAAAAATGAAGTAACAAATGAATATTTATTATTCACAAAGTGTGAACCTAACAAGATATCCTCTAATTTAACTCCAGTTTTTTTTGTCTTTATCTTAGGAATGCCATGGGACCTTGGCTGATGAAAATTCAGCATTGCCTCAATGCTTAGGATCGAACAATTTTCACTTCTTTCGTTTACAATGTACCTTGTTTTAAGGCTAAAGCAATATTGACCATTTGAGTGATCGTACACTAAATAGGCTGCGATGCACCTCCATTTCCTCTTAGAATTTTCATAATGCACAAGAGGGCACCAATGTCATTTCACACAGGCCCATAAATGTATACAAGTAGGCCCTAGCCTCCTCCTTAATTATGCGCCGAGTTGATGTTGCCCTCCCACTTACTCCTGGCCCAGGGAGTATTTTCGTGAATAGATTGAAAGATATAGAGGTTTCAGTAATTTGAACTCTTTCACCCGAATAAGCGCGTACCCATAGTCCTCTCTCACTCTTGATTCTCCCGGACTGTAAAACAGAAAGAGAGAGCACGTCTCTCAAAACCCAGAAGAAACGAAGAATAAACGCTTTTCATCGATATTCAACACAGCTTCATGCCTGCAACTACCCAGTCCAGAAATTCCAAGCTCTAGAATTTCTACACGGTTTCTATCGTGATTCCTTTTCCTGCAATTTTCACTGGAAATGGGTTTTCCTTCTGCCATGGATATTCTTCAAACGCTTCTCACTCTAAAGATTATCCTTTCTCGGGTTTATTCGTGAAAATACGTGAAAGATCTGGAAAGTTAGGGTTTCCTATGGCGACAGCAACGATGGCCACTGCTGCGGGAGCGGCAATGATTTTGTACTACGTTTTGACTCGAAGATTGTCGACCAAGGATGGAGATGACGATAGGGAAGGGGATATTTCGAAAATGAGTCGAAATGGAAGAAGAAGACTCGCCCGGAGACCTGCGCAAGCCCCTGCGACGTGGCTTGAATCTGTGGCTACTTTATCGGAAACGCTTAGGTTTACGTACTCTGAAACGCTTGGGAAATGGCCGATTGGAGATTTGGCCTTCGGTATCAATTATCTCATGCGGCGGCAGGTCAGTGGATTTCGATTTGTTTCTGAATTTGATCTCTCTCGGATTTTTTATGTTGTTTGAAATTTTGATTTGTTTCTTTGGCTTGATTCCTTGTCTATTTTCTGCTAAATTTGTTGGGTTTCTATATTTTTTGACAACTTTTTGTGAGTGAAAAATAACTGAAATTTGCATTCACTCATATCTTAGTTTTCTGTGATCTCCTGGAGAAAATGGGGGAAAATCTTCTGGCTGCAGGAAAGTACTTCTATGATCCACGATGTGGAATTCTACGTATTTGGTGGAATTCGCGCCCTTCCTGTATTTTTGTTTCCCTTTTAGTGATGCTTCATTTACCATCTCACAAAGATAAGATATACCTCTGTTTTCTTCTCGCTGTTGTGAGTTTCCGCCGCCCTTTATTGCCTGTTTAGTATTTGCCTGCTTTGTAGAAAAATGTCAAAGGAACTGATGCCTATGATTGCACAGTGCGTCATTCTTTTTTTTTCTTTTTCTTTTGTAAGTAAAGTGATTCGTTATTGATACATTTTGCTGCATCGTGTGAGTCTAATTCAGTAGTTACCTGAATTGTCTATTCCTTTCAGTGAGCATACTTGTTTTGTACCTCATCAAATGTGCCAATGTTTCAATCTTTACGGAAATGATGCTTGAAAACTAAATTGGTTCTTAGTGAACCTTTTATTTTATTTCCTAGATCTCTTAGTTCAGTGATTATTTTTGGATCTTAACTCTCCCAATGTGAGTAGTCTGGTTACCTTAAGCCCCTTTATCTCCAACTGAAAATCCTCATCATCATCATCAAGACCTTATCCCAATTAGGGGTCGGCCACATGAATCTTATTGCTCCATTCCACTCTATTAAATACCATGGCTTCATTTAGTCCCAAAGTTTTTAAATCTTTCCTCACCACTTCTATCCACGTTCTTTTGGGCCTTCCCTTGCCCTTTTAGAACCTTCTACTTGTATTGCCTCACTCTTTTTAACCGGTGCTCTTTTTAACCGGTGCCGTTGTTGATCTCCTTTGAACATGTCCAAACCATCTAAGTCTAATCTCCCTCATCTTGTTACCTATTGGTGCTACTCCCAAATTTCCTCTAATATTTTTATTTCTAATTCTATCCTTTCTTGTCTTACCACTCATCCATTTCAACATTCTCATTTCTGCGATGCTCATCCTATGAGTATGATGTTCCTTAACTGCCTAACACTCTGATCCACAGAGCATGGCTGGCCTAATGACCATCTTATAAAATTTTCCTTTTAGTTTGAGGAGCACTCGCCGATCATACAAAACTCCAGATGCACATCTCCATTTGTTCCAACCCGCTTGGATTCTCTGGGTAACCTCCTTCTCAATCTCTCTACTCTCATGAATCATTGATCCTAAGTACCGAAAGTGATCTTTTACTGGGACTTCTTGGTTATCAATCTTGATTGGTGTTCCACTCCTACTCTCCTTGCTAAAATTACATTCCATATATTCTGTCTTAGTTTGACTAATTTTAAATCCTTCAGATTCTAATGCTTCTCTCCATAACTCTAGCTTTATGTTAACACCCTCCCTTATCTCATCAAGTAAGACTATATCATTTACAAATAGCATGCACTAGGGAATCTCCTCGTGTAGATGTTTTGTTAACTCATCTATAACTAATATGAAAAGGTATGGGCTCAATGCCGATCCTTGGTGCAATCCTACAGTGACAGGAAAATCACTAGTCACGCCACTAGTGGTCTTAACATTTGTTATCCCTCCTTCATACATATCTCTAATTATGTCTATATACCCCTGAGAAACCTCTTTATCACCCAACACCCTCCATATTAACTCTATAGGAACTCTATCATAAGCTTTCTCTAAGTCGTTAAAGACCATGTGTATGTCTTTCCTCCTCTCCCTATATTTCTCTACTAATTGTCTTAGTAAGAAAATAGCTTCTATGGTAGACCTCCTAGGCATGAAACTAAACTGATTCTCCGATACACTTGTTTCATGTCGTAGCCTCTTCTCAATCATTCTTTCAAAAAGTTTCATAGTGTGACTCATAAGTTTGATCCCTCGATAATTAGTGCAGCTCTGTATGTCTCCTTTATTCTTATAAATTGGTACAATAGAGCTTTTCCTCCACTCATTAGGCATTTTCTTTGATTTTATAATTTTGTTAAATAACTTGGTCAACCAAACTACCCCAATATCTCCCATATGCTTCCAAACCTCTACTGGTATACCATCGGGCCCCATGGCCTTTTCTGATTTCATCTTTTTCAAGGCCTCTTTTACTTTTGGTACTCTAATCCTACGTTCATATCTATAATATCTAGTGTTATATAGATTTATAGTATTTTCAATCTTTATATTCTCAAAGCCATTGTCATTTAACAATTTTTGAAAGTATGTTTCCCACCTTTGTTTGATCTCATTATCTTTAACTAATACCTTTTGATCATCGCTTCTAATGCACCTAACATGATCTAAGTCCTTACCCTTCTATTCTCTTACTTTTGCAAGTTTAAACACATCTTTCTCACCTTCTCTTCACTGGAATCTGGATTAGAACTTTTGGAAGCAATTTGTTCTAGTTATCTGCCAAAACAGAATGTTCCAGAAATTTTGTCCAGGATGGCTCCAGGAGTGGAATTGACTACAGTTATAACTTGTACTCATTGTGGACAGCAGTTCCTGGCTATCTTTAAGTTGAATCGGAAATCTGAGTTAGTAGCAGTGGATTCTGAGCATTCAGAAAGCTAGGCGCTTCTGATACCAAAATAAATCATTATGGCTTGAGTTAGGGACCCAAAGATTGAGTCATCTCCATCTCGCTTTTAGTTTTATAGAAGTTCTGCATAAGGCATATGATGTTAACAGGTGATATATGTTCTTCCTTCCTTTTAGGTTAGTTGGGCTCTAGTCCTCTTGCTTATTTATTTATACTTCCATTGGTTAGAGGAGGCTCATAGGATCTTGATCTTGGCTTTGCTTTGGTTGCGGAACACACAGAACTTTGGTCTATTGAATCAGGGTTTTGCTAATAATGTAATAAATTTAAAACCTAGAGGCATGATCTTATCTTCGCGCGCAACCACCACCACCCCCCCCCGGCCCAATTCCCTTCCAAATTGGCATTTTAACTGAAAAAGCTTTTAAAAACTTGATCAGGATGGTTGTAAGAAAAGAGAGAGTGGAATTCAATGTGTCTTAAGAACCGGCTGCGACCCATAAAAGTCTGCTAATTAATGGCACTGCTAAGTCCTTGTGATTAGCGTCCAAGTTTGTGTCTGGACCCACATGCTCAAGGGGGTTGAATTGCCCAAACTTGATCCGTCAAATTTTAGTTTGCTGAGGTAGAGCAGTATCTCTGCTTTTGGTCCTTTTGTCTGGTTTCCCATTGTATAAAACTCTTGACCAGACAAATCCAGCAGATTCAATCAGTTCCAACTAAATCCTCTAGGTCTAGCAGTGCTGTCATGTTAGAAGCATATTCGTGTTTTCTTAGTTATGGATTGAATGGTTTAAATATAACCCTGCTATCGACAGCATCCTTTTTCTTTCGCTTTCAGTTCTTGTTCTTGATGGAAGGAAAATTGGAATTCTGGTCCAATATCTGCATCCCCTCTGTTCTACGTGTTACTCTCCCAGTTAGAAAAACAAAAATAGCAACAGCATTTTCAGATCTCCTTCCTTTATAGTTTTACTTGTTCTCTGAGTTTCTATGTCATTTTAAGACAATTGTGCTGCCTTTTCTCCTTGAAATGAAACTAGAAACCCATATGAAGAGACTAAAATCTAGGTTTCAAAATTAAACATCTCACCCAAGATTACTTCTGGTTGTAGCCCAGTATCATTAGTTGTTGTCGGCCTATTGTTTGAAAGTCTTCCAATTCTGTTGGCTCTAGCATAAAAACTCTGCTTGCTGGATTAATGGAAAAAATTTAGCTTTGCCATTCAGTCTTTTGCCTTGGTCAACTTCTTTTTTTTTTCTTGTCTTGAAGTCGGCGTATTAACACTGGCTGCTATTGTGGATCCCCATACTTTATATTTGCCTTAATATGGTTGTACTACTGGTTCAAAGTTTAGATGAGCAAATGATCTGAAGTATAGTTAGAAATGATTGCAGGGTAACCTTCAAGTTGCAAGTGTATATGCGGGAAGTGGTTGTGTACAGCTTAAAGGTCCTGAAATTGTCGATGAACTGACTTGTTATTTAAGATTGTTGACTCTTTGCATGCTATTCTCCAAGAAACCCTTTCCAGTTTTTTTGGAGTGTGCTGGCTATTCCCAAGAAGATGTTCTTCTTCAAGAGCCTAAGGCAGGGGTATGTTATTATAGAAAACACTAGGTCATTGTTTCCATTTTTCCTCTTGGACAAGGGACATCATCTTTTGCTGTAATTTGTAAATTGAAAATAACTTTGTATATCTTTGAATCTGATCATTGGCTAATCTATGCAGCTTCTAAAGCCTGCTTTCACAATATTATGTGATCGCAGTTCAAAATGTTTTCTTTTATTGATTCGGGGTACACACAGCATTAAGGACACACTGACGGCAGCAACTGGTGCAGTTGTTCCTTTTCACCATTTACTATTACATGAAGGTGGTGTCAGCAATTTAATTTTGGGATATGCACACTGCGGGATGGTTGCTGCTGCTCGTTGGATTGCAAAGCTTACTACTCCTTGCCTGCTTAAAGCAGTTGGTGAATATCCTGAATACAAAATCAAGGTACATATATGTAGCCATTTGACATTCATAAGGCCAAAACTTCTGCAACATTCTGGCCTCTGTGGTTCTTATTTCTTTTGGAATTGTGTTTTCTTTTAGGTATCAATTAGACCTGAACAAGGAGTTGCTATTTAACCTGCCAGTCTTATTTGCAGTATTTTTTTCCCCTTTTCCTGTAAAGATGCAGTAATATTCACTGGAAATAACTCGCTATTAAAAAAAAGAAAAAGAAAAACTATGAATAATTGTTAAGACAATGAAACTGCCTAAGTTTAGATTTGTTTAGCATGATTAAATTTCTCTTTTATTTTCTCGTTCAAGGTTCACTGAAAGGTAAAGGTGGTCTGATAACTCCAGAATCTTAGTATCTTGCAGCCATGAAGATGAAAGCATGTCTTAGGAAATTGGAGTAACTCCTATTTGTGTACTGATATACCTGCTTTGATGCCAGCAGGATACAACATAGTTACAGGAAGCTTTGTACCAAGGTGGGAAGCTCAATTAGGAAGCTAAATTCTTGACACTTCACAAATTTAATGGAAGCTCAGTTCCAGTACACTTTCCCTTTCATTTCTAACACGCTTCAACTTAATATATACTTTCTATTTACATGATTTTTAGAGTTTTTTTTTGTTTGGGAAATGCGAAATAAGGTCATTAGATGTTTGAATTATCCTGGATACACTCTAATAGGAGTATATTTATAGCTTCAGAGGCAACTTTATGTTTTAAACTAAGAGAATCTCTTAGAAGCATGTTGTGACTCCTAGTGGTAATTTTGTTATACTGCTGTAAATTTAGTATCTGGAAGTTAACTTGTAATACTTACTGAACTTGTAACCTAATAACCATGGAATTTTTCTCAATGACGCATCAACTTAGCCTGCGTTACCGTCCTTCAATAGCCTACAGTAACCATCATTCCTTTTAGATTCCTTCCTACCTTATTAGTTATCATCTCTACTTCCCTTACTTTTCATTTACTTTTATTGTCATTTCTATACCTCTTATGTTCAGTTCTCCTAATGTCTCCCACAAATTTCTATTGCCTTCTGTCATTACCTTTATAGTGATTCTCATTTCCTTCTTCCTCTACATTTCAGCAACCTTGCCTACCATATAAACTTCCTGAGCAGCTATGGGTTAGAGTTTCAGAGCCTCATGATGGCAAGACCCAAAGACAAAATGAAACAATATAATACTTAAAATGAACTGGACTGAGATGGACAGAAGAAAAGTGTCAATAGCAGAAAACATGACTGGAGTAAACCCAAATCTCACAAATGATTGTAAGTCCCAGTCCTCTTGTCCAGAACATGCCCTTCCTGGACGTAAGTATCCCAGTTCTTTCTAATTTCTTCATATTTCTGCTAAGCTAGAAGGTTCAGTTTGGATCTTTTTCTTTTTAACAGCTTAATGATTCAAGGAGAGGAAAGGAAGAAGTATGGAATTTTAATGCATCAATCCTTCTGACATTTGCTACTGAACTTCTTAAGCTTAAAATTAGAGATCTTTTGGAGTTCTTGACAAATAAAAACCTATTAGATTAAAGATCTTGCAAGAGGATCGGTTACTTTTGTATTGCTTGAGACTTAGAATCTTATAAGGTAGAAATAGAGAACTTCTTGCTGAATTCACTGGCGCTGTTATGTTGTTGGTCAGAGAATTGACTGGTTTGGGACTTCACACAGGAAATATTCAGGCTACAGTAAAATAGATTTACTAGTAACAGAATGGAGGCTGAAGGATCAGTAAAGAGGGTTATCTATTTGTAGAAACTTTGAGCTAAAGACGTTAAGTATTATTAAAAGTAAAGTACAAAAAGAGTTATAGACCCTTTGTGGTCCAACCCTTCCCCGGGTCCTACATGTGGGAGCTTCGTGCACTGGGCTGCCCTGTCAAAAAGAGTTATAGAATTAGGAAGATACTCAAATGAAGTAGTTAACTAATACTCCTTAAAGATTTTGGTGCTACTGTCTACTTTTTTTGAAGTGTAAACTTATTTAACTTGCGAGGTGTTTCTCCTAATAAAATTTGTACATTTATATATGCTAATTAATTTTCTCTGGGTTGATTATGCATTGCCAATCTAAAATGTGTAACAAGATACACTAAACTTTAGATTATCAGATCAATGCTCCATGGAAAGTAGTGATTGGTGTTTTCCATTAGTAACTTTCTTTTCGCTGGCTAATTACAACAATTTGGTTTGATAATCTTTACACCCTTAATTTGATGTTCTTGAGAACCCTAGAACAGGAGTCAGCTGGATCATTAGCAGCCCTAAGATTGTGCAGAAAAACCAAAAGATTAGATCTGTAAGTAGCTCAGTTTCATTGACAGATGAAGCTAGATGTCAATAACTCAGAGAAAAATTGTTTGTCCATGTATGACATCTGATGCATTGCCTTCACTACCAATGGCTCCTTTAAGTCAGGCACAAAGAACTTGAGGTCTCTTGGAGAGAACTCTCTTCCACTTGGCAGAAACCGAGCAAGCCAATTGGATTATAGAAAGCTAAAACAAGTGCACCACTATGATCCCTCGCCACTAATTCAGTCCCAGTGACCCTGGATAATGACAAAATCAAAATTCAACTTGAGAGACCCCACAGAAGGACCAATGCTGTGTTAGGTGAGGACTTTGGCACTTCATCAAGAATGTTAGACTCTCAACTGTGATGGTTATCAATCAAAGAGGAGCTTGCTAACCCTTGCCTTCACAACACCCATGCGAGAATTGATGAATAGATCTCCTTACATAATCTATGAGGCTCTTCCCATGGTCATCGAAGTACCAATCTGTCTCTTCCCAAGTAGATCAGATGACTGCAGAGTAGCAAGGACCAAGGGATCTGCCCTTCTCACTGAGATGAGAGCACTTCACCCTTCAAGAAGGTTTACCGAATGAGCTAGGAAACATCCAAACAATTGGGAACGAGATAGAATATGACTCCAAATAGAGAGAGCCACCCTTAGTAGATTCCATTATTTATGTGATTTGTTGCTTGCGTGGAGGTTTGTTTGAGGGCATATCAGGGACATCAAAACTTTAAAGCAGAGTTATTTGAAAATTTTCAGAGCGAAGATGATTGTGGGATGCAAATATTTTGACATACCAATGAAGCCCTTGCTACTAGGAGTTTAGTGAATGATCTGTGAGTTATTTGGTCCAGCATGACTGGCAAGTGTTCTCTTGGTAGAGGAGCAGAGAGAAATAAGAAGCATATCAGGAATGGTTTGCTGTCTGTTTAGCTGGTTGTGTTTATTGGTTGTTTGTCATAGTTTTTTTCCTCATTTTCTATATGTTTTGTTCTTCTTGAAAGTTTTGATCTTCAATTGTGGAGTAGGAGAAAAATAAGGTTTCTTTTGCTACCAATTTGAAATGCATGTGCATCCATAAATGACTAACTGTTTTCATTGTAAGAGACAAAACTGAGCTATTGATTCAAAATGGAGTTGATCCAATGTGCTAACTGCATGTGAGTAGTTTTCACGTTAATTTGAAAAGATTTCTGCTGAATTAGTTATTGGAGTTTCTATTCATTTTGGTGGTAGACTTGGTAGTATCATTTTCATTCTAAACAATGCAAGATGGTGAAAACCGGCAGTTCTTAATTTAAATTGATTTATCCTTGATTATATTTGTATGAAGTTTTGAGGTGTATAATTGTATGTTTTGTGCATAGTAATAGTAATTGTTTTATTCTTGATTATATTCTATATGGAGTGTTGAGATGTATAATTGTGTGTTATGTGCATATTAAATAGTAATTGAAGTTCTCCTTTCTTACTTGCAGATTGTTGGGCATTCCTTAGGCGGTGGAACTGCTGCAATACTAACGTATATCCTTCGAGAACGTAAAGAGTTTTCCTCAAGCACCTGTGTTGCATTTGCTCCAGGTACCTGTACCATTTAGTATCAAGCTTGAGTTTGGTGTTAATACTCTTATTCTAGTGATAATTGTCACGTCTTGCTTCTGATCTTTCCTTATTTCAATCTTCGATTCTCCATGGTATTTGGAAGTAAAGTGGTAATTTTTTTATTTTTTTTTAATACATATCAGTCCCTGGAATGAAAAATCCTGTCTGATTTTTCTTTTGCTTCTCTCATTAGTTACTGATCAAACTATTGCCTGCAAAATATGGCCAGAACAGAAGTATTTTGTATATCATTTTCTCTGTAACTGAACTTTTAGACCTCAAGGTCTAGAATAAAAGAAGAAGAAGAAAAACCACCTGGTCTGAATGATGCTTATAATTTAAGCATTCAAAAATGGAAAAGAAAGGAAATAATCAGAATAAGTTCCACCTGCCATTGAAGTCCATCGTTGCTAGCTGCACTTGCATGTCCCATGCAAAATCCATTTTCCCTTTGCTGCAACAAGGTATGAAGAAGCAAAACTTTCAACTTTGAAGAAACCAATTCCTTCTTTCCTATTTGGCATAGGTCGTCTGTTGCCTTATCTGGTAGGGCAGTAGGCAAAGCACACCCTTGTCAAGGTTTTTCGCCTCCTTGTTTTTAGTTATCAAATTTACCTTCCCTTAAAATTTTTCCGCCAAGTCTCTCTCTCTGTCTCTATTTAGTTAATGTAGCAAAATTTTAAAATCATTATGCAAATCTTAGGTCAAGCAAATAAAAACCCTAGAGATTCCCTAAGATAAACATGATGGCAAAGGAAATAATTAAGGCTAGATGCTCTAACAATGCTTCCATTATGTGGAAATAAAACATAAGAAAAATATTGTCTTATAATTCTTTGCTATGTTGAATTGTGACATGACCTTTGTTCAGGGAAACAACTTGTCGAATAATCCAGTGTGGGGAGCAACCTACTAAAGAATTATGTTCATTACCTTTCTCTAGTAAATGGACTCATTGTTTTGCCAGATCTTTGTCTCCTTCGGAAACTGCAAGCCAATTTAAGCATAGTAAATATATATATATATATATATATTTCTAACTTGAGATATATCTCTTTCATGCATGGGGTTTGCCATGGTTTTACTTTCCGACTGGCACCTTATGCAAAACCCTTCTCCTTTATCTGGGCTTGGAACCGGCTATGGAGGAGTTAACCTCAGAAGTGATGCATTGCATCAGAGCCCAGGTGCAGTGGAAAGCATGCATGGGCTCCCACGTCATGTAGGAAGCGCAGGTAAATAGACTAGGTTAGGAGTATAAGATTTGTATTGTTACATGGAATATAGGCACATTGACATGTAAGAGTCTAGAGTTACTGGATACGATAAAATGCAGGAGAGTCAACATCGCTTGTATCCAAGAAACCAAGTGGAAAGGGGCTAAAGTTAGAGAAATAGATGGGTATAAGCTCTATAATGTAGGAAAGTAAAATAATAGCAATGGCGTAGGGATAGTAGTAGATAAAAATTAAAGGATAAAGAGTAGACGTTAAAAGAACCAGTGATAGAATTATACTGGTAAAACTTGGTCTGAGAGAGAAGATCATAAATGGTA
The DNA here is from genome assembly GCA_035236585.1 of Warburgia ugandensis. NCBI lineage: Eukaryota > Viridiplantae > Streptophyta > Magnoliopsida > Canellales > Canellaceae > Warburgia > Warburgia ugandensis. Next base: position 84,985,374 of record CP141126.1, read on the forward strand.
TAAGTGCATACACACTTGTAGGGTTAGAAGATCAAATCAAAAGATAGTTTTGGGAAGATATGGAGGGAGTCATGCATGACATTTCTAACATAGAGGGGATATTTATAAGGGCAGATTTTAATGATCATGTAGAAAAAAAAAAGGAAGGATATGATAGGATACATAAAGGGTATGATATTGGAGAAAGAAATAAGATAGGGGGAGCTATACTTAATTTTGCCTTAGCATATAACCTAGTTATAGCAAACATATAATTTAAGAAGAGGGATGAACACTTAATAACCTTTAAAAGTGAACCATATAAAAGTTGAATAAGCTATTTTCTACTTAGGAATACTGAAAGATCAATGTGTAAGGATTGTAAGGTGATACTCGGTGAGAGTCTAACCTCACCATATAGATTAATGGATACAGATATCCACATTAAACTATGGAAGAAAGGAATTGAACTTAATAGGTGTCCAAAAACTAAATGGTGGAACTTAGAGAAGATAACATCATTTACAAACAAGTTGATAGTAGAAGGAAACTAGAACCGTAAAACAAAAGTAAATTGCACGTGTACAAATATGGTCATGCACATTAAGAAAGTAACAAATGATATCCGGGGAGTATCAAAAGGTAAAAGGCAATTAACAAAGAAAACTTGGTGATGGAGTGAAAAAGCATAAAAAGTTATTAAAGAGAAACGAGTGTGTTTTGAAGCATGGCAAAGGACTAAAAGTAACGAAAACTTTGAGCAATATAAGAATGCTAAAAAGGTTGCTAAGGGAGAAGTAAATGAGGCTAAACTCAAGGCTTGTGATAATCTTTATAATAGATTAGGATCAAGAGAAGGTGAGAAAGATGTGTTTAAACTTGCAGAAGTAAGAGAAAAGAAGAGTAAGGACTTAGACCATATTAAGTGTATCAGAAGTGATTACCAAAGGGTACTAGTCAAAGATGACTAGATCAAACAAAGATGGGAAAGTTACTTCTAAAATTGCTAAATGACAATTACCATGAGAATATAGGGATTGAAAGTACTGTAAAGCCAAATAAAATAGTGGACATTATAGATATGACCTTATGATTAGAATACCTGAAGTGAAAGATGCATTAAAAATGATGAAATCAGGGAAGGCTCTAGGGCTTGATGGTATACCAATAGAGGTTTGGAAGTATATGGAAAATAATGGAGTAGTTTGGTTGACAAATTTGTTTAACAAGGTTGTAAAATTGAAGGAGACGCCGGGTGAATGGAGAAAGAGTTCTATTTTACCAGTTTATAAGCATAAAGGAGACATATGGAGTGTCAGTAATTATCGAGGGGTCAAACTTATGAGCTATACTATGAAACTCTTTGAAAGAGTGATTGAAAGTAAGCTATGGCATGAAACGAGTGTATCAGAGAACCAGTTTGATTTCATGCATGGGAGGTCTATCATGGAAGCTATTTTCCAACTTAGACAATTGATAGAGAAATATAGGGAGATGAGAAAGAACCTCTACATGGTCTTTATTGACTTAGAAAAAGCTTACGATAGGAACCCCAGAGAGTTAATATGATAGGTGTTGGGCAAGAAAAGGGTTTCACGGGGGCATATAGATATAGTTAACGATATGAATGAGGGAGTGGTAACAAACTTTAGGACCACTAATGGAGAAACCAGTGATTTCCTATCACTATAGGATTAGACCAAAGATGAGCATTGAGTATGTACTTTTTCACCTTGGCTATGGATGAGTTAACAAAACATTTGAACAAGGAGATTCCATGATGCATGTTGTTTGTGGATGATATAGTTTTGATTGATAAGATAAAGTGGGGTGTTAACATAAAGCTAGATTTATGAAGAAATGCATTAGAATCTAAAAGATTTAAAATTAGCTAAATTAAGATAGAATATATGGAATGCAATTTTAGCAATGAGAGGAGCGGGAGGATAACCAAGAAGTTCCCCAAGAAAACTTCCGATACTTAGGATCGATAACTCATGAGAGTAGAGAGATTGAGAGGGAGCTTACCCAATGAATCCAAGTAGGTTGGAACAAGTGGAGATGTGCTTCTGGAGTTTTGTGTGATAGGAAGGTGCCACCCAAACCAAAAGGAAAATTTTATAAGATGCTATAAGGCCTGTCATGCTCTATGAATTAGAGTGTTGTACAATTAAGGAACAACATGTATATAGGATGACCGTTGCCAAATGCGTATATTGAGATAGATGAGTGGCAAGACAAGAAAGGATAGAATTAGAAATTAAAATATTAGAGGAAATTTATGAGTAGCACCAATAATTAGCAAGATGAGGGAGACTAGATTTAGATGGTTTGGACTTGTCCAACAGAGACCAAAAATGGCACTTGTTAGAAGGAATGAGGTGATCCAACTCCAAGGCTCTAAAAGAGCAAGGGGAAGGCCCAAAAGAACGTGGATAGAAGTGTCGAGAAAAGATTTAAAAACTTTGGAACTAAATGAAGCCATGACACTTAATAGTGGGGAATGGAGGAACAAGATTCATATGATCAACCCCTAATTGGGATAAGGTCTCGATGATGATGATGATGATGAGAGATATATCTCTTTCAATATGAGATTCTATCATAATTAAGGAAGGAAATGCAATATGAATCCTAGTAAAATGCTAGAGATATTGAAAACATTGCAGGCCAATCGTCTTTACTTGAGCCCTCTGCATGATCATGAGCTTGTTTCAGATACAACAAGAAGTGTTTGGAGATTCTATATTTAGCTAGAACTTTTCCTGGACACTATGCTCTTTAAAGAAAGGAATAAGAAGAATGACGAAGATATTCTTAGTGGTACAACCATTTGACACATTTACTTCTTATGTTTCCTGGAAGATGTGATTCTCACTATCAAATGCCTCCAGATGCTTTTGCTATCTGTGATATCTCCATCTTTCTATGACTACTCTACCATTATTGTTAGGGTTTTGGTTGTTGAGCAGAACCATGAGAATTGTGATCCACAAGCCTTGAGATTTCCACCTACGAGTAATCCATCTGATTTGCTTTCTGTGCTTCTGCATCTCTCTTTGCTGGGAGATGCATGACTTGTGAATTTACAGCTTATCTTCACACTCGGGTAGCCATATTTCAACTTGATTAACCCAAGGGTCTGAACTTGCTCTACTACCACCAAATACTCAACAACTCTGGGAGTGCTAAGTTTGACAATCATGCAAGAAGTAAGAAAATACAGTAAAAATAGTAATCAATGATGTCAAAGTAGCAATGTTTTAGTTCTTTGCTCTTCGATTGTAACAACATGCTTGCTGCTTGGGTTTCATAATTTCTCCACTTCTCAACTTTCTGGAGAAGGAAGAAAAAGAAGCTACCTACAAGTTGCTCATGAGTCCCATACCTTACCAATATATTTGCTGACAATGTGTGGCTCTACATTGTACACTTGCTAAACAGCATCATCACAAACTTATTATTGCATATCGTTCATTTTCATCTACTTTCTTTAACAAGCATATTTTTTAAATTGAAATTGGAAACTATGATTTAGTCAGCATCTAGGCACTGAATTTTGGTTTTTTATTTATGGTTAAAATGATAACTTCTCAAGAATTATGCAAAAGTAAAGATTATAGGCCTCAAAGTGATCTTTTAGAAAAGATATTAATTGCATAAAGATGTTGCTTGGGGACAAATTTATTCCCGTTAGAATTACTGGGGTTGGCTGCTCTTGATATTTGGAATGTTGGACATTACTTCAGTACACGGCTTAAACTCATGTGCATACCTGGAGCACTCATGTAGTCCGTTTAGCCTGCTTTTACATTTCCTGGTTTTGTTTAGTGAATTGCATCATTGCAGTCATCTTCATTTGTTTATGATATCATCAAATTTACCCAGTTCTTCCTTTCTTTACGTTGTTAATAAGTTTGATACAATATATGCTTTACTAAGTGCTGATATTGTTGGCTTTCTATAGCTGCCTGTATGACATGGGATTTAGCAGAATCCGGAAAAGACTTCATTATCACTGTCATCAACGGTTCTGATCTGGTGCCAACATTCTCAACTGCTTCTATTGACTATCTCCGTTATGAGGTGCTGCAATTATTCACTGGTTTATTTTTCCATTCAGGAACTTCAATGGCAGTTTCTTATTCCATTTTTACTGAAGATATGAAGTTTTCTGTAGTATCTGTGATTTGATTACATTATTAGGTTACATCTCCAATTAGTTATCTACATCGTTTTTGACGAAGGAAAATCGATGATCAATGATTTGAGATCGATCCTGCACCTAGAATCGAGGGTGCAAAAGTCGCAAGGCACGCTAGGCACAACTAGTTGCACTGCGACTTTTCCCCCCTTACGCCCACCCATAATTGAGTCGCACCCATGCAGCTTTTTGCACCTAGCGACTAGTTGTGCCTGTGACTATGGTTTCTTGACAAATAGTGGAGGAAACCACTGCGAGGAGTTTTAGAAATATATACTTATGGGTAAATTATGCTAGCCTTCGTGATCATTCTATATTAAGCATTGTGTGTCTATGGAGGGCTATAGGTCAATGTTGGGAGATTCATAACCAGAATTCCTGCATTTAATAGAGTCACTTGTTAGGTTTTTGAGGGGAAATCCAACTTTCTTTTTTGCATTTAATGAATGCCTATCATTGTGTTTACATTTGGGAACTTTCTACCTTTATCTTTGTCTCTTTTAGTTTTGCTCGTTATTCACGGTCTCTCTATTTTTTATTTGATTGAAGGATAGAGTGGTCTACAAGAGTGCGTACTGCTCTTTCACCCCGATAGTTCATTCCCAAAATATTTTGTATAGATAGTTGTAAGTGCCAGATTGATATGGGTAAATGCTTGGATTTACAGTGGTAGTTCCTTCAAGTTGGATTTTTCCCTTTTGGCGGTGCCAATTCAAAAGGTGATGAAATGCATGATAGTGGTGAAAAACCTGGCTTGGGATCAGAATTCCTACAAGTTGGTTGTTTTCTTATCATGCTTCCATGAAGCATGTCACCTTATCTCATCATGTAAATCCAAATCTTTTGTAAGGATAAAACTAGGAATAGTGTTACTTCTATTTTACAGACTTTAGTATGAAGAGTTAGAATACCATAGGTAGTGATCCACTTGGTCTGAAAACCCTGAAGATCTAATGGTAAAATTGTCATTTTCTTGTGTGCGACCGTGTGTGTGAACTTTAAGATTAGAGATTAAACAGATATTGGAGCCTGTATGCATGGGGTTTGCTGGTGAAATTTTTTTCCTTCAACCATCATCATCGTCATCATCATCTAGGCCTTATCCTAATTAGGGGTCAGCCGCATGAATCTTGTTCCTTCGTTCCCCTCTACTAAGTTTCATGGCTTCATTTAGTCCAAAAGCCTTTAGATCTTTTCTCAACACTTCTATTCACATACTTTGGGGCCTTCCCCTTGCCCTTAAAGCCTTCAACTTGGATCGAACATGTCCAAACCATCTAAGTCTACCCTCCCTTATCTTGTTACATATTGGTGCTAGCCTAAGTTTCCTCTAATATTTTCATTTCTAATTCTATCCTTATTTATCTTGCTACTCATCCATCTCAACATCGTCATTTCTACTACGCTCATTCACTCTACGAATTGTTTCTTGTTGTTCCTTAATTTCCCAACACTCTAGTTCATAGAGCATGGTCGGGCCTTACAACCATCCTATAGAATTTTCCTTTCAGTTTGAGTGGCACTCACTGATCATAGAAAACTTTAGAGGCACATCTCCATTTGTTCCAACTCATGAATTCTCTAGGTAACATCCCTCTCAATATCTTAGCTCTCATAATCTACTTTCCCCAGCTTTCTTTTGTTTTTCTTTTTCACCATTTTGTGGGGAATATCCTCTGCATTACTTGTTGTTGGGGAAATAATATGTTCAAAATCAAAAGAAGAGAAGACAAAGTAAAGGGTTTGACCATGAGTGTTGAGAAAGCGAATAAAATGTTTATCCTAGTTACTGTCAATTGTGATAAATTGTACATTTGGGTAGATTTCAACAAATTGTTGCAGTGCAATTGTGAAAGTAATTGTCCTCCATAAGCTTAATGAGCCTCCTATTGTCCTCCGTAAGCTTAACGAGCCTCCTAGTCTGCTTATTTTTTAAGTGATGATCCTTGTTTTTCATTTGAAATAGCTTTATGCAATCATCTCAGCGTTACTTATGCATAAGACTTGGGTTAAAATTGAAAAACCAAAAGATGATAAAAAAAAGGTTCTTTAGAAATTAGTTTCCATAAGGTTTACACCATATACTCTTGGCAAACTAGGATGTATGCTTCAAGAATTGCAGTGTCTGCCTCCAATACTTTCTAAAGCATCGATTATTTACTAGGAAAACAAGAAGATCATTATCTCAAATGGTCATTATCATCATCATCATCAAAGCCTTATCTCGATTAGGGGTCGGCTACACAAATCTTGTTCCTCATTCACCTCTATCAAGTGTCTTTGTTTCATTAAGTCACAGAGTTTTAAATCTTTTCTCACCAGGTCTAACCACGTCCTTTTGGGCCTTCATCTTGCCTTTTTAGATCTTTCAACTTGGATCGACTTGCTCTTAACCAGTGCCGTTTTCGAACTCCGTTGGACATGTCCAAATCATCTAAGTCTACCCTCTTTTATCTTGTTGCTTATTGGTGCTACTCCCAAGTTTCATCTGACTTTTCATTTCTACTTCTATCATTTCTTGCCTTACTACTCATTCGTCTCAACATCCTTATTTCAGCTATGCTCATCTTATGTATATGCTGTTTCTTACCTGCCCAACACTCTAATTCGTAGAGCAAGGTAGTCCTTGTAGCCGCCTTATAGAATTTTTCTTTCAGTTTGAGTGACACCTGCCGATCACATTAAACTCCAAAGGCACATCTCTATTTGTTCCAACTTGCCTAAATTCTTTGTGTAACATCCTTCTCAATCTCTTTGCTCTCATGAATTATTGATCCGAAATATCACAAGTGGTCTTTTTGGGGTACTTCTTGGTTAGCAATCTTTACTGGTGCTTCCCTTCCACTCCTTTCCTTGCTAAAATTGCATTCCATATAATTAGTATTATTTTGGCTAATTTTAAATCCTTTAAACTCTATACATTTCTTCACAACTCAAGGTTTGTGTTTACGCCCTTCCTTGTCTTATCAATCAAAACTATGTCATCTACAAATAACGTGCACTGTGGAATCTCCTCGTGCAGATGTTGCATTAACTCATCCATAACCAACGTGAATAGGTATGGGCTCAATGCTGATCCTTGGTGCAATCATATAGTGATGGGAAAATCATTGATCTTTCCGCTAATGATCCTAACATTTGTTACCACTTTCTCATACACATCCTCAATTGTGTCTATGTATCTCTGTGAATTCTCTAGGGACCCTATCATGAGCTTTTTCTAATTCTGTAAAGATTGTGGAGGTCTCTTCATATATTTCTCCATCAATTGTTTAAGAAGGAAAATAGCTTCCATGATAGACCTCCTAGGCATGAAACCAAACTGGGTTTCCGATACACTCATCTCATATTGTAGCCTTTTCTCAATTGCTTTTTCAAAAAGGTTTATGGTATGGCTCATATGCTTGGTCCCACGATAATTAGTGCAACTATGTAGTCTCTTTTATTCTTACAGATTGGTACGATAGTGCTTTTGCTCCATTCATGTGGCATTTTCATCGATTTTAAAATCTTGTTAAATAACTGTGTCAATGGAACTACAGTATCTCCCATATATTTTGAACCCTCTATTGGTATACCATCATGCCTAGGGCCTTTCTTAATTTCATCTTTTTCATGGCTTCTTTCACTTCAGGTATTCTAATCTGAGGGTCGTATACATATTGTACAACATCATTTGGGTCTACGGCTCTTTCAATCTCTATATTCTCAAGTCCATTATCGTCTAGTGATTTTTGAAAGTAACTTTCCCACCTTTGATTATCTCTGCCTATTTGACTAATACCTTATGGTCATCACTTTTAATGCATTTAATGTGGTTTAAGTCCTTACTCTTCCATTCTCTTATTTTTATAAGTTTGAGCATATCTTCTTACCTTCTCTTGACCCTAATTTGTTGTAGAGATCATCATATGCCTTGCGTTTAGCCTCACTTACTCCTCTCTTAGCAACTTTTTTAGCATCTTATATTGTTCCAGGTTTTCGTTATTTCTAATTCAATGCCATGCTTTAAAGCACACTTATCTCTCTTTACTAGCTTTTTGCTCATTTCTTTTTCACTCCACCACCATGCTTCTTACCTTCAGATACTCCTAGAACATCTTTTGCTACTTTCTTAGTGGACTCGGTCATGTTAGTCCACATTGTGTATACTTCTTTTTCATTGTTCGATTTTCCTTCTACCATCAACTTGTTTGTGAATGATGTTATATTCTCTCCTTTTAAGTTCTACCAACTGGTTTTTGGACTTCTATTAAGTTCATTTCATTTCTTCCATCTTTTAATGTATATATCCATAATCATTAACCTATGTTGTTTGGTTAGGCTCTCATTGGCTATCACCTTACAATCTGTACATATTAATCTTTTGGTATTCCTAGTTAGAAAAAAGTCTATTTGACTTTTATGCAGTCCACTTTTAAAGGTTATTAAGTGTTCATCCCTCTTCATAAAGCATGTGTCTAGAACTAGGCTATATGCCAAAGCAAAATCTAGAATAGTCTCTCCCATCTTATTTCTTTCTCTAACCTCATATCCTCAATGTGCCCTATCATATCCTCTGCTTTCCTTTTCCTATATGACTATTTAAGTCTTACTTCTGTAAATGGTTAGAATGAAAATCTTGTATATGGTTTATGAACAATAAATGAGTACTGTTTCTTCTATTCTTCAAACTACATTGGATGTCTGCATTTGTGCACACTTAATGTATTCCAACATGCACATTGTTACTTCTTGTTGACATCAGGACTTTGATTTTAGTAATGTCAAATCTTATTTACTATGTTGTGCAGGTAACAGCATCATCATGGTTGAATGATCTACGAGATCAAGTTGAGCGCACAAGGTTCCTCAATGTTGTTTACCGTTCTGCATCTGCTTTAGGATCTCGTCTACCATCCATTGCTAATGCTAGAGCAAAAGTTGCAGGTGCAGGTGCACTTTTGCGCCCTGTCTCGAGCAGCACTCAGGTAAAAAACTGATAAACAATTCAGAAGCCTAATTCTACAAGCAAAAACTGGATTTTAATTGTTCTGCCAATAAATTTTTTTCTTTTCATGAAGCTATTGAAATTCCATAAAATGTTCAATTCAAATATGTGACTGTTGCTGTATGTTGACCATCATGAGATTTTAGTGGGAAGAACTACCTTCAGTCTAGGCTTAACACTGAAGCTCCAACGTCAAACATGTTGAAGAACCTAAATTTCACAAGTCAAGGCTCCATCCAGTTATTGAAAATGCGCACTGTTGAACATTTGATAACTGTTCATTCTTGTTTTTTCCACCACTGCCTTGATATTGAATCCTCCTACAGTTTTGTCCAATTTGTCAGTGTTGATGCAGAAATTAGATTGTTAGGAGAGTTATAGTGGCAACCTGTTTCATTTGCACATGAAGTGGATTCTATTTTCATGCTAATTTTTGTCAGTTGTTGGAAGAGTACTTCGCATCAATTATATAATGAGATAACCAATGGATAATTAAACTACTACATTTTTTAGGTCTAATGTTTATGATTTGAACAGGGAGAGGTTTCATGTCTCGTAAAGCACATGTTTGTAGTAACACATGGTATGCCATGTTGAAGAACTATAGCAGAGGTGAATGAATGTCTAAGAGAGGATTGATACAGTCAAGGTTCTTCTAGAATCCTTGTACATAGTTGTTCCTTTCATTTTTCATCTTAAGACATATATGCCTAACCCCTCCTCCCCTCCCCCCCCACGCAAAAGGGAATGATAAGAATGAATTAAGACATGTCTGGGTGAAGCACAAAAGATATTATTTAATTTGTCTGAGCTTATTTTATGGGTTACATGTTGATTGTATTTGCCTTGATGAGAAACATAGCTAGAATAGGTGAATCACCTAAATCTCAGGTATTGGAGGAGCTGCAGCTTGAACAAATTTTACACACTTTGTGAAGAATTAACAATTCACAAAGTATTTATTTTGCTAAATACTTTATTACTTGAAGAAGGAAAATTTTAATTGCACAGAAGGGGAGCCTTGACGCAATAGTAAAAGTTGTAGTCATGTGACCTTGAGATCATGGTGTGGAAACAGCTTCTTGCAAAAATGCAAGGTAAGGCTGCCTACTATAGGCCCTTGTGGTCCGCCCCTTCCCTGGACCCTGCATAGGTGGGAGCTTTGTGCACCGGGGCTGCCCTTTACGGATAAAGTGAAGTGTGTTTCAAGTTGGTGAAGAAAGTGGTCTCAAAAACTTATCCCTTGTTGCTCTAAAGTCTAAACTAAGTCCCTCCCGCAGTACATGGTTGCTGTATTGAGCTAGGAAGGAAGACAGGTGGCATGTTCGACCCACGTGTATTGGAAACATTACTTGATCCACTGGGATAACAATAAATACTGACTGGGTTGAATTTGTGGTTCACTTGAATGCGAAGTGGTACGGAACCATGTTACAAAAGTCCTGAATAACAACCATCTTGTACTTGCCGGTCAGTGCACATGTTGCAAGATCTAGAGCATGTCAAGATTTCTTGATACTGTTATTTTGAGAAGTATCGTCCCCTTATACTCAAGGGCAGCATGGTAATTACATGTGGGGTTGACCTCATCAAAAGCAATGAAGTTGCATTCTCGATAGTTTCTTAGAGAGCATTATTGGAGGCTACGTCTCATAGGCTAACCATGCAATTTCCTTTTTGATAAAATGCATAATTGATTGTTCCCAGGGTAGAGCCTTGTTGCATAGGCTCATGGAAGCATTTTAGGTTAGACAAATAGATGCTACTGGTGGCCTTTGGCCTAAGATGTGGTGCTGTGTGGTGACCTACATTGAGGTGCTTTTGGATCTACTAAATCCAGTTCTAGAAAGTCCATGGAAGGACATGGTTTAGTGTGTTCTATGATCTGAACAAGGTAGCTCTTCCATCTTCATTAATGTCGATATGTTTCTTTAGATGTTGAATTTCATCCAATGTGAGCAGATCCTGGTGTCACAAATAATCCGAATACTTGAAACTGGTGATTAGATTGCATGGCACAACTAAGACAATTCAGACCGTGTCACTAAGTATGGCAGATTCTGTGTAGTAATTTGACACTCTCTATTAAATTAGTTCTGATGCTCAAGCCTAGGCGGTCACCCGTAGATTGTGCAATCTTATGCATAATTTAGCAGCAGATCAACTAAAGCAACAGAACTTGGTATTGCTAGCAGCTAATTTTGCATCAATTATCTGAAGAATCAGTCAAATCAAGAGACCCATCTATAATTGTAGAGAATACTTCCTAGTCATGCCTTTGATTTTGTAATTTATCAAACCAGTGATGATGGAAAAGTTTTGGTGGTACCATTGCATGAACTATATGGTGATGGAAAGAAACTGGAGATACAGTACAAACTGAAACTGATAAAACCAAGATGGCGAACAACTTACAAACAGGACTTCTCGTCATCATTTTCTTCTGCAAAGGAGTGTCTCTGAAAGTGAAGATCTAGCCATGCAAAATACTGAAGAAAACCATGTTCGATGTTCTTAACTCTTCTGCCGATGGCCCCTGTTGAGGAAACATTTGACTAAATTGAAAGTGGCCTAGAGCACGAGCAGAGCAAAAGAAGTTGACTGGCATGTCTGATGTGTTTGTTGGATGAACAAGCTCCTCAAGCAAGTGAGACGGAGAAATAAATCAGATGGCAGGGATTGTAAGAGAAGAAGTAGATAAGGAAATGAACTCTTCTTGAGTTATTTAGGCCATGTCCACATGCACAGGCAGCATCAACCCAAAAAACTTCTAGCACCCTTGAATCTCTAAGAGAAGAAATCAGTTTAGGAAGTTCATTGTGAATGTGTGGACATCAGCAGAAAATCCCCCATATTTTGACTGCTCATTATGATTTTTATTTGATTCGTAAAGAAATTCTGATATGAGTTAACTTGAGGTTGGTTGGCTGAAATTTGATCCTATCTTTTCCTTTCAAGTGTTTGTGTAGATTTGATCTTAGTTATGGTATTTCTCACTTTAGAATATGAATTTCTTGGATATGATTTATTTTGGGTCAGTCAGAGAATAGTTTATTTTTAAGTGTGTTTATTTCTTCTTGTAACTAGTTATCTTTTTGCTGCAGACTTTATTGGTAGCATTCTGCATGTATGTTGTTAGCGTATAGAGTTATGCTCCAGACCTGCTTTTGTTTGGTGTTTTTAGCTTTTTCGTAAGGCACAATTGCGTAACTTTTGCAGAACAAACATTTGGAGTAGTTGCACTTGTACCTGAGATGCACTTTAACAACTGGTTCATTTGCTCTCTTCTCTGGTCCTGTGCGTGGCCCAAAATTAAATGCACGCTTGTAACTTTTCTGAATGCTGCATGTGCAAGCCCCATTGACTGGTTGGACATTGCAATCACTAGTTAATGTTCTCTCTTCTTTCTGGCACTTTCTGACGCATCCCGTTTGTTTAACTGCTTTTTCTACTTATTTTGTGGGATAGTGTGTCAATGGAACTGAGTACTATGGACCCTTGTGGTCTGCCCCTTCCCTGAACCCCACTTATGTGGGAGCTTCATGCATCGGAGCTGCCCTTTAGTGTGTCAATGGAAACTTTAGTTGGATAGTGTATGTTGGTGGAAACTTTAGTCATCTTCGCAGCAGTCTGTAACTGGATTCCTTTGTGATTCATGATGGAATGCTCAAAAGTGGTTGACTTCATGGCTATATTTTTGTTCTACATCACGTGATTTGTATTTAAAAGCAATTCTCTATGTTCAGTAAGAATTAGCTTCCTTTTAACGCGCAAGAATCATGTCTTTTGATTTCCAGATTGTGATGAAGCGCGCACAGAATGTTGCTCAGGCTGTTGTTAGGACTCGCTCGTCACTTTCTTCATGGTCTTGCATGGGAGCACGTCGACGTACTGTTGGCACAGTAACAAACTTCAAAGAGGAGAGTGCTCCTGAGCCTTCCATAATCTCCAGAGAAAACACGGGTCTCATGGCTGATCCTGTCAATGTGCATGGAGAGATCAATGAGTTGGATTTTGGTTGCTCACGCAGATCAGGGCATGATGAAGCCGATGAGGAAGAGCATCTTATTCCTGTGGAGCATGTGATCAGCACGTCTACATGTGAAGATATGACTGAAGGTGAACTGTGGTACGAGCTAGAGAAGGAGCTTCACCGAAGGGGAGAAGCAGATCTTCAAGCTCGAGAGGAAGAAGCAGCAGCTGCAAAAGAAATAACTGAAGAGGAAAATGTAGTTTTGGCAGATGCTGTGGAAAGCAACAGCTCCACATCAACAGATTCTATTGAGACCCATCGATTCTATCCTCCTGGTAGAATCATGCATATTGTTGCTGTACTACCTTCTGAAACTAACTCAGGCGAAGATGGTACGGCTGAGGAGAGTGTCGGTATCTATGAAACACCACGAGATTTGTACAGCAAGCTTCGTCTTTCTCGAACTATGATTAATGATCATTATATGCCTATGTATAAAAAGATGATGGAACTATTAATCGGTCAGCTCGAAAAAGATGTTGATACCTGTACTAGTATATAGTGTGGAAAAAGATGAATAATAACGAATAATGTGATTGCTTTTTTGTTGTGATTTCTTATATTTTAGCCACTTTCATGTGATTGCAGCACTGCAGGTCTCCGTTGTCTGTGTAAACAGTCATGGACCGCCTCGTACTTCGAGTGACTTCTTGGATCTATGCAACTATCATGATCTTTATTTCCGGACTGTAGGACCGGTTGGGGCTCAGATGTCTCTCTTCTAGTCTGCCGAAGTTTGCATATCTATCTCCATTGGCTCCGTGCACGATCAATATATAAATGAGAAATGCTATTCCGACTGAGCTTGCGTAACTGAGAGTAACCCTCTATCCAGCCAAATTTGTGGATAATCTAAGCCATTCATCTTTTTCACCCACTCCTAGATAGGTTACCTTGTGCTCATCGGTTGCTTATAGCTACTAGTCCCTCTATTGTTATTAAAATATTTTTCAACTGGGAGAATTCCTGGCTAGAAGCATCTAATGGAGATGAATTTTTGCAGCTGGCATAAAATTGGGGAGGGGCAGAGTCAAGGCTAAGATGGCTTTTCTCTATCTGCAAAACAAATGCCGAATGAAAAATTTCAGAGGAGCTGGGGCTTTCCTTTGGGTGATCGGATCAGTTTATCATGTTCAGCTTGACTGACATTGGCCATGTACCAAATAAGGTGAACGGTTCAGATCACCCAAATTAGGACTTATCGGGTTGCGTCCTTTCCAGCGTCCTGCTAGAAGAAGTCAGAAGAAAAGCTGCAGAAGCGGAGCGGCAGGCAAAAGAAGCGTCGCTCGTGAGAAGTCCAACAATGGTAAGTGGACCTGAAAAGAATAAACTTTAGGAGCAGAGTATAAATTGTTTGTTGAATTCAAACAAAAAGGTTTACGTTTTGGCTGTTGGCATTTTATGGGCAAAGGCTGTAAATCACCGAATGAAAGCAAAATCAGCCAAATGACTCGCTTGGGGTTGTTTTTTCGACTGCAGGGTCCGATCTTGGTGACATGGCCTACATGGGTCCCGCCGACTATATTAGGATAGAGCGCGAAGGTGCAAAGTACTGAGAGAGACGTGAGTCCTTTTTTCATGTACGATGAATCTCTTTTATAAATCTATCTACTTGTTTTGGGTCTTTAAAAAAATTAATAAAAATATATAATTTAAATAAATTATTTCAAACATAATAAATGACTTTAATCAATAAAATAAGTTTCACTATGTATGAAAGAGGAGCGGGGGTGTCTTCACATGCTCTTTAGTGTGTACACCCACCGGGACTAGAGAGATATTAATAGATGAGAGCAACTTCTAATTTTTGGCCTTTTATGTAGAGTTGGACGGTTTTAACCTTCATATGATTAAACGGTCAGTAATGACCAAGAGATACTCTAATGGGTGGGAAAGATGCCAACCCTAAACCCACGGCCTAGCATTAAGGGGCGAGGTACTTGGAATGCTACGCTCATGGTTTTGCATTTTAAATTTCGAATAAAGTTCATAACTTCATTACTCATCTATTGAAATAGAAATGCATTTCTTGTGGTTGGACATGAATGGGAAATTGATATTGCATGGGTTTATTTGCATACTTTGAATGTCTTGTGGTTGGACATGAATGAGGAGTTGATATTACATGGGTTTATTTATATGCTATGGTTATTGCTTTATAGTTTGAATTTGGAACAATCTGTAATTTTGTTCTAATACCAGTATGTTATATCTAATAATATATGCTAATTACTTTGTTGAAGACCAGTTGAAATGGAAATGAATGTTCCATGGTTAGATATGAATGTGTAGTTGAGCTAAGCTCAACAAGAATGGTAGGATATGCACGGGTTTGGTTCTTTTCCCTAACTGGACTTCGTAGCTCACCTTATTATTTTTCAGGTACCAGTCAAGCTGATAAGGGGAAGGCTATTGAATGAAATGAATGAAGGCTAATAAATGATGTCAAATTTTGTATTGTATATGTATGTTGACGATGTGTAATGCCTTTAAGGGGATAATGATGTAATGCCTCAAATTTTGAAGCTATTTTCTAAAAAGGGATAACTTTGAAAATCAATATATATGTTTAGATGTTTACTTATGATCTTGAATGCAATTACTTGCATAGAACTAATTTTTCTAAGGGCATATAAAGTAAATGAATTTATGAGAAAAATCAGTACCATTAGATTCTACATTCAAAATGGAATCCAACGCCTCAAAGAACGTAAAAAACGGAGTTCGTATGAAGAAGTTATGGGTGTTTAAAGATGAAGGGCATTCTGGTAATTTAAATTTAAAATGAAAAAGATGAAAAACACAGGGGGCCGTTTTGATAACGGCACCCCCCATCATCTTCCTCCTCTAGCTGCTTCTAGACCTTTCAGCACTACCTCTGTAAGGCGGTGCCAGGGGAAATGGCGGCACTGCCATAGGGCGAGCACCACCTTAGCACGACTATAAAGCCTGCTTTCCCCCTCCCCTCCAACCATCTGATTTTCCTATTCTTCTTCTCCGGCAAAGAGGGCTTGGAGAAAACGTTCCAGGCTCCACAGTGGCTATCCAGGTACATCCTCCTCCCCATCCTATTCCTCCCTTCTTTACCTTTTATTTTCCCCCAAAGGCCAGCCGGATCTAACGCTTCCCGCCCGGAGAACGCCTTAGGAAGAAGGGTTTGTTTGGAACCCTCAACCCAACGACCAGGGTTCCAACAGGGAGTCGAAACCACTGAAAAGGGAGCCATTTCAGGCTGCCTGGGTTGGTCCTCCTTTCCCCCTCCTTCCCAGCCTAGATCCTCACCGGATCTGGGTATTATTCTAGCCAAAAATCATCGGGCTTCCGTGAAGAAAACCAGACGGGTGAAAACCCGTTAAGATATAGCGCCTCCCAGGGGCGCACGAGCATCCCCAGGGTGCACAGCGCAGTCCAGGGGCACATGGCTTGACGCGCACCCGTGCCAAGCTCTCAGGGGGCTATCGTCCCTCATGCGTTGCATGCGAATAGTTTTCTTGGCTTGACCGGGACGCATGGGACGTCCTGGGAGCTGAGGCACATCGTGGCTGCACCAAAGATGCGTTTACACAATGCCACCCAAGACGCACGTCATAGCACATTGCTTGGGCATGTGTGCACATGCGAACGCAGTCCCTGGCGCAACGCTAAAAACCCCAATTAATAAGAGTATAAAATTTAGAATCAAGGGATTAACATAGGTAATTATAAGGTCACAGAGATCTCATAAATCCATAAGATCAACCACGATCAAACCTTATAATTTGATTTAAGAGAGACCTTAGGACATGCTTAGATAAAAATCAACCTAAGAATGTCATGGATTGACCTCTAGAAACTCATGAATCATATAGATCTAGCCATTGCCCTATGAATCAAGAACTAATGTTAGGATCATATGTATGAATGTCACCTAGGGCTTTAGGACTTCACCAAGGTACTCTAGGGATCGAATTGAGGAAAAGCATGAGCTAAGTAACGACGCTCGAGGTAGGTCATCTAATACTGCTACATTTTTAATGCATGTCCAAATGTATTTGAAATGTACACAATCTAATACTGCTACGTTTTAATGCATTTCCAAACATACTTGATTTGTAGTTAGTCTTAAACTACTCAGTTTTTAAATGTATCCCAAACTCTAAGTGATTTACTTGCCTTTATAATGCTTTTGAAATATAATATTCTTATACGAGCATACAAAAGTGTGCTTTTATGATGTTCTAGCCTGCATGATTTATAGCATTGAAGCACTTGAACCTATCATTGCATAGAGTATGCTTTTATGATGTTCTTATACAAGCATGTTTTGAGAAGTGTAGCCTTGGCCGATGAGGGCGGGCCAGAGAGAGCTGACAGGCTTCTAGGCTAGGTTATGACTTTGAATGTGATACTAGCATGAGCAGATTTTATGCATAGCATGCATGTTTTGCAAACGATTGCATTAATTACGATGAATAAGTGCATAAATTGTATGATTTGCGATTACTGATATTCAATTAAATGCATAACCTTGAGGGTTACCAAAAGATGTTGGAGTGCCCAAAAGACGCTGGTGAGGCAGTGTGAGGAACCCAAAGAGGACATGATTTTTATATTTTAGGGGTTGATAGGCCTGGTGGGCACTATGCTGAGAGGAGGTACGGGGTTGGCCTCTCGGCCTCTACCACCAAAAGGGTGGATGGTATCACTGCCAAAAAGGCATTGTCCCTTCCCTAACTGCTGTGGTAAATAGGGATGACTATTGGAGGTGTTCATAGCACCCTTTCGGGGACATCCATAGTCTCCGTGGAGGCTATGGTGGATTCCAACTGTATACTGAGTATGAGTTTAGTGGCCCTATGATTTTGGTGTGATTGATATGCATATAGCATTGATATGGTCGTATATGAGTACTCGTTACCAGTTGACTTGAGACCCGGTGCATGTTACTTTGTGATGCTAACATTTGCCTCACATGAAGACTATTTTAAGTATTTCCTGATAATTTTATACGACGCATTGATTTGACGTATTGTTGAGATTTCATGACAAGGACGTAGTGAATCTATTGATTTCAACTTTCTGAAACTAGACATACTGTTAGTATTGCATTTCAATAGATGACATTACTTACATTTTATTCATACAAATGCGTAACTATTACAAATTTAGCATTCCCGATATTTTTCATGCAACCACTTGGAACTCTGTACTATGCATTGCTGTGTTTTCAAAAAGGGTAGTGTCAAGTTACCTACTGAGTATGATAAATACTCAACCCAATCCATCATTGTTTTTCAGATCAATCAAACAAAGTATAACTAGAAAGAGTATCAAGAAGCGTTAGGACTATAGTCATTTAAGCAAAGGTAAGGCTAAGCGAGGACTTAACTAGCGATCCCTTTCGTAATTGCTATAAACTTGGTTGTAAGTATTTGTTTATAACTGTGGCTGTGACTAACAATCCTGGAACCAATACTTATTTCTATTTGGTTTTAAAAAAAAATTCCATGGCACTATGCATTGAGATTTTGTCATGACACTCGAGCTCTTTATACAAACAAGGAAAAAGTTTTCTATGCATGTTTTCTCATAAATTATTTTAAAATGGAGATCGATCTCGCTGTTATTATAAAATTGCATCATAAAAACCCAAGTTGTCACATGATGAGTATGAGCTCTGTCCTATTATTTGACGACTAGCCCTATGCATTCTGTATATTTTGTTTTGATGGTGTGTGTAATGACTCCAATTTTGTAATATTGAAATTCCAAGTTAAGTAATGAAAATATCAATTTTTGAAGATAAGGGCATTTTAGTCATTTCACTATTCACCTTAACTGAACCTAGGAATTTGGTCCTAAAAAAGGTTCCATTAGATGCGTCTTAGGAAAAGGAATCCAACGAGACCAAAATCACCTAAAACGGAGTTAAAATGAGCAAGTTATGGCCCTTTGAAGTTCAGGGGCAAAAATGTAATTTTATTAAAAAAACGAATTTACCCTGCAAAAACACAGGGGCCCATTTTGATACGGGCACCCCTTCATCTTCAACCTCTAGAGGGTTCTAGAACGGCCGTGATTGGAGGAGAAATCACCGCCATTCTAGAGGTTTCTCCACCGCCATTCAAAGGCGGTGAGAGCCCCCTCCAAAACCCTCTCATAGCTCTATAAATAGAGCTCTTGGGCGCCTCTAATGGCAGCTCAAAACGTTGAAGAAAACCCGTTGAGGAGCAGTGACCTAGAGGAGAAAACAAGGAGAAAAACCCAGCAATGAGCCAGGTATGCCCAAGATCCCTCAAAACCTATCTCCACCATAGTTCTAAGATCAATTTCCTTGGGTTTTTGCATGAAAAACCATGCAAAATGGAGCCCTGGAGACTCACCAAGGACCCAGGGACGTTCCCTAGGCCGCACTAGTTCGATAGGGTCGAACCAGGGTGTCCTGAGGATGCCCCGGTTCCCCAAAGAACAGGACGTTCCAGTCAGAACGTCCCACGTCGACGTGTTTGGAAAAAACCAAACGGACGCGCCCGCAAAAGAGATAGTGGGGCGAAAAACCCTGCGCGTCTGCAGATGCGTAGCGCGCTAGCGCTACGGGATTTCTTGTTTCTTAGGGAAGCCGGGGCACACGACGCAGTCGCGCAGCTCCCTAGCATTCCATCTTTTCATTCTTGAGACCCTTATGTATGTGCGACACTAAAACGCTTATAACTTGAGATCTAGAGCTTTGATTGAGGCGCCGCAAAAGGAGTTGTGTCCGTATCGACGATGCAGACACATCCAAATTATAAAATCCATAATCAAGGCCCAATCAAAGGTGGGAATGACCCTTACAATAGGATGGTGGCGTGTGGCCACTAGACCTTTGGAAAACTGAGGATACCAAGGCCCAATTAGGACCTTAAGACACCCATAGGCATAGGGATGGACCCCTAATGCCTAAGTAATAAGACCAATTACTCTAAAACCCATAAAGGATAGGCCAAACTAACCTTGATTCCCCAAACCATGTTCAGGAGCGTCCGAGGACAAAGGGGTTAGCGCAACCTAGTCAGGTAGGTGCTCTATCACTATTAGATTCTTTTAAAAGAACTATTATTGTTTTTAGAACATATTTTTTAAGTATATGACTTGTTTAGCATGACTTAATTCAGCATGCATGTGATAAATGCTTTATGCATAGACGTGTTTTAAATGATTGCATATACGTTGTGCATAGATGTGTTTTGCAAACTATTGTATACATCGCATGATTTGTGAGCATTAAGTTCTGGCAAAAGTTACATGTCCTTGAGGGTTTCCAAAAGACGCTGGAGTGTCGAGGGCCAGGCAGTTGTGAGGGACCCAAAGAGGATAGGTTTTGAAAAGAGGTTTTTGGCTTATTTGATCTTATGTGATTTGGGCTAATAAGCCCGTGGGTGCTATGCCGAGGAGTCTGGGTTGGCCACCCAGCCTCTACCACTACTAGGTGGAATGGGTACCACGCCCACATAAGGGCATGTCCCTACGTCGATTGCATGTGGTACAGGGGGCTACCACTGGTGTCACGGCACTGGGTCGATGTGTCATATGCCCCGTGGAGGCTATGACGTTGTGTCCTCAGGTACCTGGGGACCACACGGTGGTGAGGTCGTGGGCATAGTTTGAACCCTATGGTTTGATGATTTATGTACATTTCATAAGGCATGATATGAGGTTAGTCGATCATAACATACTAGATATCCATGAGTTGGATTCCATGAAGCATTTGCTGCATATCATAATGTTATCATATATATATGTATATGATACTTTCAATTTTGGATTATGTGATCCTTTAAGTCATTAGTATTTCAGTTTGACAATGGATTTTGATATCAATATTGAACTTGAGTATTCAGACATGCACATGTTTTGAAAGAGCATATGATTTTAAAACAACTCATGCATTATAAAACTAGTAGTGATAGGCTCCTACTGAGTATAGTATATACTCACCCAATCCTCAACATTTTTCGGACACAAAGTAAATACTTAAGGGCAAGGTACGCTTGTGCTAGGAGACACCCAGACTCAGTGCAAGTAAGTAAACCCCTACCTTATCTTTCAATGTTACTTGATTGTAGTTACTCTCTAATAAATTTGAAATGTGACTAACACTTTCTTGGGAATAATATTGATTTAAACTTTGCCATGGCTAAATAATTTGAGGCTTGTGTTTTGACACTTGGGGTTTTTATGAAAGATTGTTTTCCAAACGAAAAAGATTTTCATGCATCTCATACTTATAAAACAAGAGATCTCGCCTTTTTATCAAAATTGCATCATATAAAAACCTGGGTCGTCATAGTTGGTATCAGAGCACGGTTTAACGTTACTCACAGCCCAGTTATGAGGAGAATAACTTATAATCAAGTTTCATCCATGAAAGAGTAAGGGGTAATAGGATAACACAAACTGAGGTTTGGTGAATTACCTTGTGATTATAGATGCCTAAGAAGAAAGGAAGCAATGCTCCAAGACCTGAAGCCCCACCAGTGGACTCCGCTGGATCGGGCAATGGGATGGCTGAGTTATTCCAACAATTCTTACAAAACATGGGACAATACATGAATAGTCAAAGCCAAACCCCCACCACACGAGATCCTTCCCCTAATAAAGTAATCGATAGGACTGAGGTTCAGTTAGAAATGTACCCATGGCCACATTTGTGTTTAGGGGAGAGGCTACCTTTTGGTGGGAAACAGCGGAAAGAACTTATTTTGATCAACAAGAAACAATAGGATGGGAAGAGTTTAAAAAGGTCTTTAACGACAAATATTATCCTAAACATATAAGGAAACAGAAGGAAAAGGAATTTATGGACTTAGAACAAGGAAATATGACCGTCCAACAGTATGAAAGTAGATTCATCAGCCTCTAAAGATTTGCACCATGTGCTTGTGCTGATGAGGAAGATGCGGCCGAAAGATTTGTAGATGGACTCAACCCAAGACTCAGGAACAGAGTTCTAGGTTTCCAACCTTCCACCGTAGCCAAGGTAGTAGAGATGGCCTCCCTATATGAAAAAGATTACCAAAGGAATCAGGCGATGAAGGAAACTACAAACATCAACACCATGAGAAACAAAGGAAAGAGACCATTTCAGTCATCTGGACCCAGGCCACCTTTCAAGAAGCCATTTGAAAACAAAGGAAGAAGACTAGACTGGAAAACATGCCCTAAGTGTAACAGGAGTCATTTAGGCAAAACATGTCCTATTTTCAACATCACTTGCTATCTTTGTGGAGAACCAGGACATTTTGCAAAATGGAGCCCTAGAGACTCACCAAGGACCCAGGGACGTCCCCTGGGCTGCACTGGTTTGACAGGGTCGAACTAGGGTGTCCTGAGGACGCCCCGGTTCCCCAACTAACAGGACATTCCAATCGGAACGTCCCACGTCGACGCGTTTGGAAAAAACCGAACGGACGCGCCCGCAAAAGAGACAGTCGGGCGGAAAACCCTGCGCGTCTGCAGACGCGCCCACTGAAGCGCATGCCGCAGATGCGCAGCGCGCTAGCGCTATGGGATTTCTTGTTCCTTAAGGAAGCCGGGGTGCACGAAGCAGTCGCGCAGCGCCCTAGCATTCCGTCATTTCATTCTTGAGACCCTTATGTATGTGCGACATTAAAACACTTATAACTTGAGATCTAGAGCTCCGATTGAGGCACCGCAAAAGGCGTTGTGTCCGTGTCGACGACGCGGACACATCAAAATTATAAATCCCTGATCAAGGACCAATAAAAGGTGGGCATGACCCTTACAATAGGATGGTGGCGTGTGGCCACTAGACCTTTGGAAAATTGAGGATACCAAGGCCCAATTAGGACCTTAGGACACCCATAGGCATAGGGATGGACCCCTAATGCCTAAGTAATAAGACCAATTACTCTAAAACCCATAAAGGATAGGCCAAACTAACCTTGATTCCCCAAACCATGTTCAGGAGCGTCCGAGGACAAAGGGGTTAGCGCAACCTAGTCAGGTAGATGTTCGATCACTATTAGATTCTTTTAAAAGAACTATTATTGTTTTGAGAACATATGTTTTAAGTATATGACTTGTTTAGCATGACTTAATTCAGCATGCATGTGATAAATGCTTTATGCATAGACGTGTTTTAAATGATTGCATATACGTTGTGCATAGATGTGTTTTGCAAACTATTGCATACATTGCATGATTTGTGAGCATTAAGTTCTGGAAAAAGTTGCATGTCCTTGAGGGTTGCCAAAAGACGCTGGAGTGTCGAGGGCCAGGCAGTTGTGAGGGACCCAAAGAGGACAGGTTTTGAAAAGAGGTTTTTGGCTTATTTGATCTTATGTGATTTGGGCTAATAAGCCCGTGGGTGCTATGCCGAGGAGTCTGGGTTGGCCACCCAGCCTCTACCACTACTAGGTGGAATGGGTACCACGCCCACATAAGGGCATGTCCCTACGTCGATTGCATGTGGTACAGGGGGCTACCACTGGTGTCACGGCACTGGGTCGATGTGTCATATGCCCCGTGGAGGCTATGACGTTGTGTCCTCAGGTACCTGGGGACCACACGGTGGTGAGGTCGTGGGCATAGTTTGAACCCTATGGTTTGATGATTTATGTACATTTCATAAGGCATGATATGAGGTTAGTCGATCATAACATACTAGATATCCATGAGTTGGATTCCATGAAGCATTTGCTGCATATCATAATGTTATCATATATATATGTATATGATACTTTCAATTTTGGATTATGTGATCCTTTAAGTCATTAGTATTTCAGTTTGACAATGGATTTTGATATCAATATTGAACTTGAGTATTCAGACATGCACATGTTTTGAAAGAGCATATGATTTTAAAACAACTCATGCATTATAAAACTAGTAGTGATAGGCTCCTACTGAGTATAGTATATACTCACCCAATCCTCAACATTTTTCAGACACAAAGTAAATACTTAAGGGCAAGGTACGCTTGTGCTAGGAGACACCCAGACTCAGTGCAAGTAAGTAAACCCCTACCTTATCTTTCAATGTTACTTGATTGTAGTTACTCTCTAATAGCTGGGGCTGTGACTAACACTTTCTTGGGAATAATATTGATTTAAACTTTGCCATGGCTAAATAATTTGAGACTGTGTTTTGACACTTGGGGTTTTTATGAAAGATTGTTTTCCAAACGAAAAAGATTTTCATGCATCTCATACTTATAAAACAAGAGATCTCGCCTTTTTATCAAAATTGCATCATATAAAAACCTGGGTCGTCATAGTTGGTATCAGAGCACGGTTTAACGTTACTCACAGCCCAGTTATGAGGAGAATAACTTATAATCAAGTTTCATCCATGAAAGAGTAAGGGGTAATAGGATAACACAAACTGAGGTTTGGTGAATTACCTTGTGATTATAGATGCCTAAGAAGAAAGGAAGCAATGCTCCAAGACCTGAAGCCCCACCAGTGGACTCCGCTGGATCGGGCAATGGGATGGCTGAGTTATTCCAACAATTCTTACAAAACATGGGACAATACATGAATAGTCAAAGCCAAACCCCCACCACACGAGATCCTTCCCCTAATAAAGTAATCGATAGGACTGAGGTTCAGTTAGAAATGTACCCATGGCCACATTTGTGTTTAGGGGAGAGGCTACCTTTTGGTGGGAAACAGCGGAAAGAACTTATTTTGATCAACAAGAAACAATAGGATGGGAAGAGTTTAAAAAGGTCTTTAACGACAAATATTATCCTAAACATATAAGGAAACAGAAGGAAAAGGAATTTATGGACTTAGAACAAGGAAATATGACCGTCCAACAGTATGAAAGTAGATTCATCAGCCTCTAAAGATTTGCACCATGTGCTTGTGCTGATGAGGAAGATGCGGCCGAAAGATTTGTAGATGGACTCAACCCAAGACTCAGGAACAGAGTTCTAGGTTTCCAACCTTCCACCGTAGCCAAGGTAGTAGAGATGGCCTCCCTATATGAAAAAGATTACCAAAGGAATCAGGCGATGAAGGAAACTACAAACATCAACACCATGAGAAACAAAGGAAAGAGACCATTTCAGTCATCTGGACCCAGGCCACCTTTCAAGAAGCCATTTGAAAACAAAGGAAGAAGACTAGACTGGAAAACATGCCCTAAGTGTAACAGGAGTCATTTAGGCAAAACATGTCCTATTTTCAACATCACTTGCTATCTTTGTGGAGAACCAGGACATTTTGCAAAATGGAGCCCTAGAGACTCACCAAGGACCCAGGGACGTCCCCTGGGCTGCACTGGTTTGACAGGGTCGAACTAGGGTGTCCTGAGGACGCCCCGGTTCCCCAACTAACAGGACATTCCAATCGGAACGTCCCACGTCGATGCGTTTGGAAAAAACTGAACGGACACGCCCGCAAAAGAGACAGTCGGGCAGAAAACCCTGCGCGTCTGCAGACGCGCCCACTGAGGCGCATGCCGCAGATGCGCAGCGCGCTAGCGCTATGGGATTTCTTGTTCCTTAAGGAAGCCGGGGTGCACGAAGCAGTCGCGCAGCGCCCTAGCATTCCGTCATTTCATTCTTGAGACCCTTATGTATGTGCGACATTAAAACACTTATAACTTGAGATCTAGAGCTCCGATTGAGGCACCGCAAAAGGCGTTGTGTCCGTGTCGACGACGCGGACACATCAAAATTATAAATCCCTGATCAAGGACCAATAAAAGGTGGGCATGACCCTTACAATAGGATGGTGGCGTGTGGCCACTAGACCTTTGGAAAATTGAGGATACCAAGGCCCAATTAGGACCTTAGGACACCCATAGGCATAGGGATGGACCCCTAATGCCTAAGTAATAAGACCAATTACTCTAAAACCCATAAAGGATAGGCCAAACTAACCTTGATTCCCCAAACCATGTTCAGGAGCGTCCGAGGACAAAGGGGTTAGCGCAACCTAGTCAGGTAGATGTTCGATCACTATTAGATTCTTTTAAAAGAACTATTATTGTTTTGAGAACATATGTTTTAAGTATATGACTTGTTTAGCATGACTTAATTCAGCATGCATGTGATAAATGCTTTATGCATAGACGTGTTTTAAATGATTGCATATACGTTGTGCATAGATGTGTTTTGCAAACTATTGCATACATTGCATGATTTGTGAGCATTAAGTTCTGGAAAAAGTTGCATGTCCTTGAGGGTTGCCAAAAGACGCTGGAGTGTCGAGGGCCAGGCAGTTGTGAGGGACCCAAAGAGGACAGGTTTTGAAAAGAGGTTTTTGGCTTATTTGATCTTATGTGATTTGGGATAATAAGCCTGTGGGTGCTATGCCGAGGAGTCTGGGTTGGCCACCCAGCCTCTACCACTACTAGGTGGAATGGGTACCACGTCCAAAAAAGGGCATGTCCCTACGTCGACTTCATGTGGTACAGGGGGCTACCACTGGTGTCACGGCACTAGGTCGATGTGTCATATGCCCCGTGGAGGCTATGACGCTGTGTTCTCAGGTACCCGGGGACCACACGGCGGCGAGGTCATGGGCATAGTTTGAACCCTATGGTTTGATGATTTATGTGCATTTCATAAGGCATGATATGAGGTTGGTCGACCATACCATACTAGATATCCATGAGTTGGATTCCATGAAGCATCTGATGCATATCATAATGTTATCATATATATGTATATGATACTTTCAATTTTGGATTATGTGATCCTTTAAGTCATTAGTATTTCAGTTTGACAATGGATTTTGATATCAATATTGAACTTGAGTATTCAGACATGCACATGTTTTGAAAGAGCATATGATTTTAAAACATCTCATGCATTATAAAACTAGTAGTGATAGGCTCCTACTGAGTATAGTATATACTCACCCAATCCTCAACATTTTTCAGACACAAAGTAAATACTTAAGGGCAAGGTACGCTTGTGCTAGGAAACACCCAGACTCAGTGCAAGTAAGTAAACCCCTACCTTGTCTTTCAATGTTACTTGATTGTAGTTACTCTCTAATAGCTGGGGCTGTGACTAACACTTTCTTGGGAATAATATTGATTTAAACTTTGCCATGGCTAAATAATTTGAGAATGTGTTTTGACAGTCGGGGTTTTTATGAAAGATTGTTTTCCAAACGAAAAAGATTTTCATGCATCTCATACTTATAAAACAAGAGATCTCGCCTTTTTATCAAAATTGCATCATATAAAAACCCGGGTCATCATAGTGTGTGTATGGGATTCACTTAAACTTTTAGTTAGCAAGCAGATGTTTTAGTGATGTATTATGATGAATTGTATGGAGACTGAGTGTCTTATAGGGGCTTTATAATTGCTATATTGTCTATCTAATAAATTGTATTGCATGTGTTATATGCATAAGTCTAAAAAATAGGGGAGACTCTGCCAAAATTTTGGTAGAATTTAGTAGTTAAAAAAGAAAATTTCTATTAGCTAAACTGTGACTTGCATAGGACAAGAGCATTTAGCTCCCTCAATACTTCTGTTGTACTATATATATATATATAGACATGCACACGCACACGTACATACATACATACATACATACATACATACATACATACATACATACATACATACATACATACATACATACATACATACATACATACATACATAAAGCCATGTAACCTTTACTCAACCCAATCACTATATTTGATTATGTTAAATCGCCTCCTCGGGGATTGGGGTTGCAACACCTTCTAGGAATCTATCAGTTGTTTGTCTGTCTGTAGTGCAGATTGTTGGTGCAAATCTCTTTAGCTAAACAAATTTATTCTCTTCTTCTACTACAGTGAGGCTCCCTTGACGCAGACTTAAGAATTCCTTTCCCTTAATCGCCTGTACATGGAGAGGAAAGTACTTTTTGTTGAATACTTCTTCAAATTCTTCCTAAGAAATATCCTTTTGGTTTGGGAAATATGTCCACTTTGCTGATCGCCAGTAGAATGCTACTTCTTGTTTTATTATGTAAGTGGTGATTCGAAGATCCTCGATTGGACTAGATTGTGCGATCTGTGACTGATCTAACCATCCATCAAGATCTAGTCATTGATTTATCTTTGAAAGATGGATCTGTGAGTGATTTTGCAGATCCTTCCATGAGCCAACTGTTAATCTGCCTCCAAATGGAAGATCTAAATCTCTCTTAAGCATTCTTTGTGATCTAACCATTGATCTATCTCCAAAAGTCAGATTTGTGATTAATTCATGAACCCTCACATGATCCAACGATTAATTAGTTACCAACACCTTGATCTATGACTAATCATATCCATTCACCATGATTTAACTGTTAAGTAACCACCTAATACTTAGATCTAGGATCGGTATGAGCTCCCCTTTAGGTCTGAATGCAACTTTTGTTCCAAATCATCTGATATCTATTAGATCTAGCCTTTCATCTTGATCTAACTGTATATTAGGGAACAAGCTCTTACAAACATACTGGATTCAAGTACTCCTTCTGATCTGACTATAGATCTATCACCAAAACCCTAGAAAAATGACATATTTAGCTCGTTCATAATATCTAACCATTGGTTGACCATCTAATGCCAGATTTATGAGATCAAGCACTACATCTCTTTCTGATCCATAGTGGTTCCACAATTGGAACTACAAATCAGTATGCCTTTGCTTTCCTAGTACATAATCAGTTACAAAGACACGATCGAAGTTGTCCATCGATGGCCTACTATGAAACCTATGAATTGGCCAATTGATAGATCGAGTTAAATGTGGTACACACAAGAACGAAGGATGAATTCCATACGAGGTGCATGGATGAAGATTGCTATTTTAAAAAGTTTAATAATTGCCGTGTCTTTATAAGAATGATTGAATGTAGATGATGATTTATAAAGTATTGTCTTTAATTACTAAAATAATGAAAGCATGTGATAAATTTAGAAGTTATCTTGTGACACCTTTTAAATTATCAAATAAAAAATGAAATGGCTAATTTAAATAGAAAATGTTATTTCACCCTAGCTAGGGCATTCCCCATAAGCGATGCATTACATCGGATCCTATGTGGTGAAAAATGGGTAAGGGTGCTAGGGCATTCTTCCAGAAACAACACGATACATTGGATCCCGGGTGTGACCGCTAAAGCGTTCCCTCGAAAGCGACGCGCTGCATTAGAACCCAAGTGCATTGAAAAGTGGACATGGGTTCATACCATGGAGGTTGAGAAGGGTGATAGCAAATAGGATACCTCCAGAGCATAAGATTCATATTGCTACATGGAATATAGGGACATTGACGATAAGAATTTGGAGTTAGTAGACACGATGAAACGGAGGAGAGTCAACATAGCTTGCATTCAAGAAACCAAGTGGAAAGGGGCTAAAGCTAGAGAAATTGATGGGTATAAATTATGGTATGTAGGAAAGGAATAGAAATGGCATAGGAATAATAGTGGATAAGGAATTAAAGGATAAAGTTGTGGACATTAAAAGAACCATTGATAGAATAATAATAATAAAACTTATTCTAGGAGAGCAGATTATAAATGTTATAAGTGCATACGCACCACAAGTAGAGTTAGAAGATATAATCAAGAGATAGTTTTGGGAAGATATGGATGAAGTCATGCAAGAAATTTCCAACACAGAGGGATATTTATAGGAGTAGACTTAAATGGCTATGTAGGAAAAGAAAAGGAAGGATATGATAGAATACACAGAGGGTATGGTATAAGCGAATGGAATGAGATGTAGGAAACTATCCTTGATTTTGCTTTGTTATATAACCTAGCCATTGCAAATACACTCTTTAAGAAGAGGGATGAACACTTAATAACCTTTAAAAGTGGACTTCATAAAAGCCAAATAGACTTTTTTCTACTTAGGAATACTAAACGATCAATGTGTAAGGATTGTAAGGTGATACTCTGTGAGAGTTTAACCTCACAACATAGGTTAATGGTTATGGATATCCATATCAAAAGATGGAAGAAAGGAAGTGAACTTAATAGGTATCCAAAAATTAAGTGGTGGAACTTAAAAGGAGAGAAAATAACCTTATTCACAAATAAGTTGATGGTAAAATAGAAGTGGAACTATGAAACAAAAGTAAATATCATGTGGATTAATATTGCTGAGTCCATTAAGAAAGTGGCAAAAGATGTTTTAGGAGTATCTAAAGGTAAATAATGAAAACTATGAACATGGCAAAAGACTAGAAATAATGAAAACTATGAACAATATAAGAATGCTAAAAAGGTTGCTAAGAGAATAGTAAGTGAGGCTAAACTTAAGGCATATGATGAGCTCTATAATAGACTAAGAACAAGAGAAAGTGAGAAAGATGTGTTTAAACTTGCAAAAGTAAGAGAACAGAAGGGTAAGGACTTAGATCATGTTAGGTGCATAAGAAGCGATGATCAAAGGGTATTAGTCAAAGATGATGAGATCAAACAAAGGCGGTAAGCATACTTTCAAAATTGTTAAATGACAATGGCTCTGAGAATATAGGAATTGAAAATACTATAAATCAAAATAACATTGGATATTATAGATATAAACGTAGGATTAGAATACCTAAAGTGAAAGAGGCCTTGAAAAAGATGAAATCAGGAAAGGCCATGGGGCCTGATGGTATACCAATAAAGGTTTGGAAGCATATGGGAGATATTGGGGTAGTTTGGTTAACCAAGTTGTTTAACAAGATTATAAAATCAAAGAAAATGCCTGATGAGTAGAGGAAAAGCTCTATTATACCAATTTATAAGAATAAGGGAGACATACAGAGCTGCATTAATTATCGAGGGATCAAACTTATGAGCCACACTATGAAACTTTTTGAAAGAGTGATTGAGAAGAGGCTACGACATTAAGCAAGTGTATCAAAGAATTAGTTTAGTTTCATGCCTAGGAGGTCTACCATGGAAGCTATTTTCTTACTAAGACAATTAGTAGAAAAATATAGGGAGAGGAGGAAAGACCTCCACATGGTCTTTATCGACATAGAGAAAGCTTATGATAGAGTCCCTAGAGAGTTAATGTGGAGGGTGTTGGGTGATAAAGGGGTTTCGCAGGGGTATATAGACATAATTAAAGATATGTATGAGGGAGAGGTAACAAATGTTAAGACTACTAGTGGCGAGACTGGTGATTTTCTTATCACTATAGGATTGCACCAAGGATTAGCATTGAGCCCATACCTTTTTAGGTTGGTTATGGATGAGTTAACAAAACATCTGCCTGAGGAGATTCCCTGGTGCATGCTATTTATAGATGATATAGTCTTACTTGATGAGACAAGAGAGGGTGTGTTAACATAAAGCTAGAGTTATGGACGGAAGCATTAGAATTTAAAGGATTTAAAATTAGCCAAACTAAGACAGAATATATGGAATGTAATTTTAGCAAGGAGAGTAGGAGTGGAATGTCAGTCAAGATTGAAAACCAAGAAGTCCCCGTAAAAGACCACTTTTGGTACTTAGGATCAATGATTCATGAGAGTGGAGAGATTGAGAGGGAGGTTACCCAGAGAATCTAAGCAGGTTGGAACAAATGGAGATGTGCATCTGGAGTTTTGTGTGATCGACAAGTGGCACTCAAACTAAAAGGAAAATTCTATAGGATGGCCACAAGGTCGACCATGCTCTATGGATTAGAGTGTTGGGCAGTTAAGAAACATCATGATCATAGGATGAGCGTTGCAAAATGAGAATGTTGAGATGGATGAGTAGTAAGACAAGAAAGGATAGAATTAGAAATAAAAATATTAGAGGAAATTTAGGGGTAGCACCAATAGGTAACAAGATGAGGGAGATTAGACGTAGATGGTTTGGACATGTTCAAAGGAGACTGACAATGGCACTAGTTAGAAGGAGTGAGGCAATAGAAGTAGAAGGTTCTAAAAGGACAAGGGGAAGGCCCAAAAGAACGTGGATAGAAGTGGTGAGGAAAGATTTAAAAACTTTAGGACTAAATGAAGCCATGACACTTAATAGAGAGGAATGGAGGAATAAGATTCATGTGGCTGACCCCGAATTGGGATAAGGTCTTGACGACAATGATGATATAACACCCAAACAAAAGAATGGAAACCATACTCATTGACTGGAACTTAGTATATATATATACACATATATATACACATTTGGCCAATGTTGATAATACTTAGAAACATGATATACATCAGAATTAGGTATAGATGTGAAATGAGCTTAAAACACTTGTTTTATCACAATTATAACATTAAGAGAAATGAGTAATCAGACTGCTTACCTTGATTTTGAACTTATAATTACATCAAGTGACATTGTAGTACTCTAAACAAGGTTGGATCTTATGCATGCTACTAAGACATAAGGATTTGCTTATTAGTACTATAACATTAGGAAGGCTATGAATAGTATGAAATATTAATAATTATATCAACAATAAAGTAAAGATTTCAGAATAGCTCACTAGGTTTTGAACTATAAGAAAACCTAACATGCTAAAAAATATCATACTTGTAACTTATGACTCGAGAATGGTGAAATGAATGGATTTGAATGATTTGTCATAAAACTTTGAAATAGTGATTTTATTTTCATGAAATAATTTTGGAGATGTATATGATTTATGATTTGGGTGGGCACTTGACTAGTAGCCATAAGTCTTAATGTATGTGAATTTGTCAATGTTTAGGTACGCACTCTATGAGTAGTTGTAGGCCCTGATGATTATAATCTTGTCAATGCTTTTGGCAAGCACTTTATGAGTGGTCGTAAGTCCTAATGGATATGCATATGTTGATGCATTAGGCATGTGCTCTACAACCAATTGTAAGTCTTGGTAGATATGGATTTCATCAATGTTTTGGGCAGGCTCTCTCGGAGTGTCCTAAGTCTCGAATCATTTAGCAAGTGCACTGAGTTAGTGTGACATAAGTCCTGGAGACCCTATGATAGAAGGTGTAGTTGGGCATTGACCTCTAAGATGATATTGATACCAACCCTGCAATGGAGACGGCATGTAGTAGGAGTACCTTCTCATGGGGAAGTACTTTAATAGGTAGCCGGATAGCCCCTATGAGGTCAGGTGAGTCATGGTTCATGCAGACAATAGTCATCAATGGGTGATGGTAGGACCCTACGAGCATAGATGTCTATTTGTTGATGTTATATGGGTCATTTCATTAGAGTTCAGACCTCGTCCAAGGTGATAGGGCTATATGCCACCATGATTGTAGTGATCAATTTTCCAAGGCGATATGGGCATGAATTTGTGCATTTCGAATTGAGGGCTATGCTCCTTCATTCGGCCTCATTTGTTTTAAGTATGTTGGTTTGACAGACTTATCATATTCTTTTAAACATTAGATAACTAGCCTTTCCTCATGAATTTTCACCTCAGTGTATGAGACTAGTGTTCACATTTATAATTTCAGTTTGATTCGATGTAGAAAGAAATGTTTGCACTTATGAAATGATGGTTATGCTTTTGAAAACAACAAAAAGCTTTTGGTTTTTTTAAATTGAAATTTATCAAACGTTGGTTTACCAACAACCAGACTTTGAGCATATAGTATACTCTTGGACCTTATCAACTTACTTCATCTTTTATAGGCATCATACTTTGATGCTTACACATAGCTAGCCGCTTTACCATTAGTATTATATTTCATATTGATTTTTCCTTAACCGATGGTTTTTACCCACTGTTAGCTTACTAAGATGCTAGATTACTTGAGCATTGTGAGTGATTTTGCATGATCACATACTGATTTATTCTTCCATATGAAACTACACTAGGTTTGTGAAGAAAAATATGTCAAATATCTACCATTACATATGATAATGGGAAAGTTAGATACCTCACTCTTTGAAAGTTAATTTAACTATTGAATGACAAACAACGTAGACATTCATAGGAAAAACTTGAATAATTATGTGTGGTGAATGATCTTGAAGAGCTGTCAGAGAGGGATTAAAGAGGTGATAAGAGTGAGTATACCTACTTTTCTTAGGAGTTGCTTCCATTTAATTTTGTCAACAAAAAATCTATAGTGCTCTTGTTTGGCTTGAAAATGATAGGAATTCCCAGGTGTTGTTCCCAAGAGGGGGGTGAATTGGCCCTGGAAACCGTTTTGAGAAGTTAGATACTCCATTTTAAATATAACTAAATGGCACACTCACACTATAATTGACGCAAGTATTTATAGTGGTTGGTTAGCTAACAAGGCACCTACTTCAACTCTCTCAAGACTAAACTTGACTTGAGTTTCTCAAGGTTATTCCCACCTTAAGGTTCTATTAAAACAGTATAAGACTTGTATACTATCATTGATACAGTGCTGGCACTAAAGTAAAGAGCACATGTAGCAATTGATACAGTGTTGACCACTAAGGTCAGCTCTACCTTCTACAACACTTGGAAAACAATCATTATTGAGAAAAAACACATGTATCACAACTCTTAACAAGAGAAAAACTTGCTCCAAAAAATGATTTTTGAAATAAATGAGGAATGTCACTTTTTTAGAAGATGTAGAGAGAGAGAGAGAGAGAGAGAGAGAGAGAGAGAGAGAGAGAGAGAGAGAGAGAGAGAGAGAGAGAGAGAGAGAGAGAGAGAGAGAGAGAGATTTTATAGTTTCTAAAAGTAAGAAGCATTTGCACAAGAATTGGAAGACTGGCTTGACAGGGGCGCTTAGATTTTCTTGAGATTTCTTCTTTTTAGTGTGTTCTTCTTATGAATCTTCAACTGTAGCATTAGTTTATAACTTTCAATCTAAGATAACTATTGGATTTGATTGCTACTTGAAGTTGACATTTAGATAGACTGTGTAGATCGTCGATTAGTTGAAGTACAAATTTCTAAAGAGTTTCAATTTTCTAATTGACTAGGTCAATCCATTAGTCAATTGGATTAACCCAAAATTTGAAACCCATTTGATAATCCTAATTGATCCCTAAAAGTGTTTCCTTTGACCAATTGGTTGTTTCATGCACCTGAACTGTCTAGACAACATTTGATCTTTTTGGTTAGTTGGTTGATAGCGGTATTGACCAATTGACTTCATTCTAGGTGAAGTCCTTCTTCATCTTCAAGTTCCAATATTCTATTAGCTAGTTGATTAGCTCTTGTTGAATGACTTATGATGCTGGTAATTCTTGAGCAACTTTCATACTCTAACCTATCAATTGAATCTCTTATTAATGGATTGAGGATTGCTCAAGGTAATTTCTTCTTTTAAGTTAGATGAGGTTAGTTGGTTGGAACATCTCTATTGATTGATAGATGGTACCTTAACCATTTTGTACTTTGTGTGAAAGCATTTATTGAACAATTGAATTAGCATTTAACTGCATTGACATGCTTTAAATTTCATCACTTTTCATATTTGTTAAGTGGCACCTACTTGAACTTTGAACAGATTAGTTGGAAGCCATTAGTCATATGGAAATTTGTTTATCTATGTGAGATGCATATGAGTTTAAAAGGAAAGCTCTAGCCATTATTTATAGGATATGAGTTGAGATATTTGCATATTATAAACATTAGATTTTGACTCTACTTTAATTATCACAAGTTAGGTTTTACCCTAATGATGATCTGCGTATACTCACAGATACTCCTCTTTTTAAATATTTTCAAAGGAAATCCAATAAAAACCGTACAACATCAAGAGCATAAAAGATATTGACAAAAAGAAGAAAGAACATGCATCTGCATGACATCAAGTCATGAAACTGCATGATCCATTCTATGAGCTGCAGCATGTAGACACATGTCCTCTCTAGAATGATTCATGTTGTGGTTGCATGACTTCCAATGCAAACATGAGACCACAAGATACATGCTTCCTTATAAAAATTGATGGAAGCAATTAAATGGATGATGTGTTTATGCAGTCACAAGAAGATGATGATGTCCATGCAACTACATGACAAATTCATGTGACCGCATGACCCACACAACTAGAGAAAAAAGGGAAAAAAAATAGATGTTGCAATCTAATTGGTAGGAACTATCCCTTAGAAGCCTATATAAAGGGGTTCCCTTTAAGAAAAAAAGCAATAAATGTTGGGAGAGGCATGTTATGCTTCTAATCATATTGCCTCATTTTTGAAAATCTTTCTCAAAAGGTTTTCGTAGTCCAAAAAGACAGAGAGTGAAAGATTGATATTCTAAGGTAGGGAGTAAAAGAGTGATAGACCTTGCCAAGTTACCCTTGGAAGAGTTTAAATTCAAATTTTCAAAAGAGTTTCTAAAGCTTATTCTGGAGTTTGAGATTTCTCTATATCGATTTTTTGGCTTTGTGGCCTTCTAGTATATATTTCTCTACATAGTTAGGTGTAGTTTCTTTCCTTCCTCTATTTAGTTAATTATTTTTCTTGCATGTGGAGTAGGTATTGCTTATAATATAGGATTTAAAATTTAATTTACTTCATTTTCTGCTTTCTAAAGTAAATTTCTTGCTTTGTAGAATAGTACTCTAAGTAGAGTAGAGTCTTCTCTAGAGGTGAGGGGAAGGAGAGGACCAAGCTCCCTCCTTGTAATACCTTTAATTTTTGTAACCATTTATGCTATTAATGAAAATGGATTATCTTTTCCAACTACTAGAACATAGAATAGATGGTTGAACCAATAGAAACTGGCTTCACTCAAGTGTAATTGGCATTGCATAATGGGTGAAGGTCCATGATACAAGACCCATATGGCCTAGACATCTTCAAATAGAAGGAAGCCCAATTAAAGTTTAGATGTCTTTTGTTTGAAGCTTGGGAGTGTTATTAGCATAGGCCCATAATGGTAAATGGGTTAAATGCATTTTCTACTGCGGGCGGATGCACTTAAGCTAAGACTTGGTGCCTAAGCAACCCAATGATTGAAATTAGAAAGTGGTAGCATGATTTAGTTGGGAAATTTTTGAGCTAAAGAATAAATAGAAGCAAGGTAGGAAAAAACATCTTATTGCTAGAAAATAGAGTCGTTAAGATTCTAATAATGAAATATATGGAATCCTAGGAGGAATGGTCTACCTTAGGTAACAACGAATCCTTTTAAGAGAAAGATGTCTCAGCCTAAATAAATTTCATTGCAGAATGCACAAGAAAAAAAGAGCAAAGGAGAGAAAGGAAGAAAGAAAGGAGAAGAAGACAAAGGTATCTAGTTGTGTGCAAACTATGATGGAGGAGAAAAGTGCAAGACTAAGGAAAAAACTAAAGGAAAATCATTAAATTTCAAGTGAGATTCATCAAAGAGGTAGGTAACTCTGAAACTACAAGGTTTTTATTTATTTTTCTAAAATTTTTTGAAGGTCTGTTGATGATGTTTCATCAATAAGCGAGCTCATAATTTTGTGAGGTTTTAATAGGGTTAAAACTTTACCATACAACTCACATTAATGGTGACTAAATGCACCTTATCAGCTTGAGAATATACTGGTTTATGTGATTTGTTTTGACCTGTAGTCATGCTATGTTAAACAAGTTAAATATGTGTTATTCATACTCAAGTTTGAGTGTTTTCCCATGAGCATTAACTATTGCTAATATGCCATGTTTTATTATTTAAGTGTTGGCATTTTTGGCATGAATAGTAGCATCTTTGTCTACCCATTGTTAGTGATGTTTTTAGCATGGGTACTTGAGTGATTTTGATGCTTAATGTGCTTAGTTTTTTATTACTATTAATTGTAAATTATAACATGAATACATGGCTAGTTTATGTGTTTTTCTAGCATGGAAATCATGGCTTGATAAAATGTTCTTTTGCATGATTTTTATCTATGAAAATATAGCTTGATGTGTTGCATGTTCAAGCACAAATTTTTTACATAATTTTTAACATATCTTATATATTTTTCTAAGAGTGTTTACTATTATGTTTAAGAGAATTAGTATAAGTATATTTTCCAAATGGTTTTTGAAAAAAAAAAATCAAGTCTAGAATGGAAACATAGGCAGGACATTTTCTTTAGTAAGAAAGAGGCGCATAAGTCCTAGTTTAGAACATTGAAAATAAGTTACTATTATACTTGTTCTGTTTTAAGATGGGTTTTTCTCTTATTGTTTTAGCATGAGAAATATGCATCTTTTGATTTGGTTTTGATCAACTTCAAAACTCTAGAGATGAACGATTTCATGATTGTATTACATATACGAAAATAATGGTTTTGATACACTAATTTGGAGATGAGTGAATGTTCTCTTTAGAATAGTTTTTGGATGAAAATCTTACCATGATACCTAAAGTTTTGGGTTATAAACAATACATATTTTTAAAAATCTAAAGTTTAGCCAAGATGTGTTGATGTCTAGTAAGTTTACAAAACTATAAAGAACATGAATTTTTAGAACCTATGATGAATTGATTTTTTATCTTGTTGTTATGCCTAAAAATGCCAAAGTTTTAGAACATAATTTGAGATTGTATCATGTCTATATTTACCATAAGCATATGATTGAGATTTGATGTTTTGGATATGGTTTTAAAAATAATATGTTGATGATTTATCTAACTTGAGAATAAGCTATGAATGTAAGAATGTTTTGCACTTTGAATTTACTTGAAAAGGAGCTACTATATTATGAATGTTTTGAAAAAAGTGCATGAATGAGTTTTTCTTAGTTTTACAAAATATAAGAGGGTATATTAATATCCAGATTTGAGATAGCTAATGAGCCCGATGGGAGCTATGCTAGGAGGTTATTACAGGTTGGCTGCATATCCTCCAACCACAAGAGGTGATAGATATCCATTTAGCTGAGAGAAGACATATTTCTTGACTATGTTAGGTGACTCATTGTACCGTTTTGAGATTACGGTAGGCCTCGTGAGGATGTAGTTGGAGTCCTCCTTGAATAGTGGTGAGCATACAATTTGATTGAGTTGGTCATAAGCATAGTCTTGGATCCCGCATGAATTTTCTTTTGATGCTGTTAAGGAGCGAGATTGATGGTTCAATAGATGAACCTAGATTAGGGTTGATAGATTAGTACTTATAATCATATTGGTAGACGTACCAATGAGAGGGTTAGAAAACTCTATAGGCACAAGGTTGAGCCAAATTATTATTTGATGCCATTACTTTTAAATGATTTCTTTTGCATCGTGATTTTAATTAAAATGCCAATTTAATATGGTTATTCTCTATAGATAGAGATGCAGGTGTATGGGGATGATGTATTATGATGCATTACATGAACAGCTAATAAGAACTTAATTGTGTAATTTCTTAAACAAAAATATGATTTTGAATGCTTGTATGCTATTGTGTCATAGTTTTTGAGTTTGCAATTTAGTTTTATCTACAGACCAAAAACCCCCAGATCAATGCTGGAAGGCTAGGAGTGAGGCTTAAGTATTCTAGAAGAAAAAATCTTATAAAAAAGGTAAGGCACCGGCTTATGTTGAAAGTTACTTTCTAATTTCAGTTATTAATTATTGATTTAATAAAGCACTATGTGTTGGATATTAATTGGAAAAAAAAATCATCTGTAATTGAGTTGTGGATCATAGAATTTGGGAATGAACTTTTAAATTAAATGGTGGTATGACTCAAATGTGGGCATTACACTCCTTCCCTTAGGAACTCTTATCTTGGGTAGGAGATCTCCTTATTCCTATAAAAAGAGGGATCTTTCTATCATAAAGCTAGCGACAATCATTTACTTTCATTTCTAGTCCATTTGTGTGGCCTATCCAAAAGGATTTTCCTCTATTATTGTAGGAAGGTCCTTTCAAGGCAACATACTCTATGCACACATTTTTGTAGGTCTTAGTGAAGTTTATTGGCCTAATGAGATAGGGCAATATCATTCAATGTTTTTGTTCTTGAAATTTCATTCATCTGTAAGTAGGCATTGAAAGATTTCTCAATTTCATCTAGGATAAGATGCGTGGAATAGTTAAGTGCACCATCTAGATGTCTATGTCCTTGGGCCTTTTTTCTTAAATGTTAACTCTAAGTTTATCAAAAGAGCATAAACCATAATTGATTCACCATAAACCCAACAACCAAATAACACACTGCTAGTAGCATTCTAAGAAAAAAGGAGGTAACTGCTATGTTTTTTGGTGACCACACACATGCACAAACACAAACATGGTTAGATGAATAGTATAAAGGTTTTGTTATCATTAAAATGAAAAACACCTTGGCCTAACAATCACCACCTTTTCAATGATGACAAAACTTTGAGAAAAGAATGAGAGTTAAAATTGAAATTAAAGGTGTAAGTATATGGGTTTCTCCTATTCTTTGATGCTACTCTTTTTGCAATTCCTATCTCTTTCCCTTTTTGTCATTAGTTAAAAAGCAAAGGAATTAGAAATAAGTAGAATAAGAGAGATAATATTCCCTCTCAAATGTGCAAGGGAGAACGCATTCAATTAAAAAGGAAACATGGTCCCCCAAAATTGATAGCCATAAACAAGAAGAATACAATAAACACATAATTCATTGATAATTTAAAGGTAAAGAAATGTAATGACTCAAAATTTTCAATATTATTATATCACTTTTACAACCATGATCAATCATAATGTTTGGGTTGTTTAATTTGGGAATTAATATATGCTTAAATCACCTTAATAGGTGGTTGGATGTTTTATTTTAATTAAAATATGAAATCAAGGAATTTGTAAGAAAAATTAGTATCATTAGATTCTACGGTTGAAATGGAATCAATGCCTCAAAGAACACTGCAAATGGAGTTCGTATAAAGAAGTTATAAGCATTGAAAGATGGAGGGCATATTTGTAATTTGACTGTAAAACGAAAAGGACCAAAAACGCAGGAGGTTGCTTTGATAACGACACCCCCCTAGTCATCCCCTACCTCCAGCCACCACCCTAACAGCAACGCCTCTGCAAGGCAGCGCTGGAAGAAATGGCAGCACCGCCATTGGGTAGCACCGCCTTCACCCTCTTTAAAAAGCCCTTTCCCCCTCCTCTCCGATCATCCCTTCTTCTCCATCTCCAGCTACTTCGAGCTAGGGTTTTCGGAAAAACTGGAAAACCCTTCTTCAGATTTCATCTAGGATTTTCGTCGCCATTCCCCTCTCTTCTCTTCCCCATTTTTCCCCTGGAATCACCAGAAAATGGTTCTTCCCCTTCCTTGTGTTTTCCGGTGACTTGGGATTTAGGCAGATGAAAAGGGAGCCGCACCACCGGAAAGAGGGCACCATCTCTGGCTGCCCAGTTAAGCCCCCACCTCCCTCTCTGTCTCCCCTTCATTGTTTCCCCTAGGATCCAGCTAGATCTGGCGTTTCTCAGTTGGAGAACAAGTCGGGGAAGACGGGTTTGTTCCAGAACCCTCTACCCAACCGTCCCAGGGACACGGCACGTGACGTGGTCCCTGGTGCGGTGTGTGGGCGCAGGTCCCAGTTATACTATAGTGCGTGAGGGTCTTGGGAGCTGAGAAACGTCGCGTCTGCGCTTAAGACGTGTGTGCGTGACGCCATCCTGGACACGCGTCATAGCACGTTGCTTTGGCATGCGCACGCATACGAACGCGGTCTCGGTTCGACCGGGACGCGCATGCATCCTGGGAACCGTGATTCGCGGGCTT
This sequence comes from Warburgia ugandensis, assembly GCA_035236585.1. Lineage (NCBI taxonomy): Eukaryota > Viridiplantae > Streptophyta > Magnoliopsida > Canellales > Canellaceae > Warburgia > Warburgia ugandensis. Next base: position 85,027,098 of record CP141126.1, read on the forward strand.
GGTATGGACGAATCTGGTGTGTCCGTAGATTCGCGACACTAAAAATGCAATTAAGGATGCTATATAACTCCGATTGATGATCCGAAAGAACCGTTCCGTCCGTATCGATGACTCGATCCTAATGAGACTATGAAAATTAAGATCAAAGAACTATTTTATATGACTATAGCCCAAAAATATAGAATTCTCATAAATCTACCATGTCAAAGATGATCAGATCTCATGAGTTGATCCATTAGAGGTGTTAGGGGATTAATAGATTAGTATTAACCCCAAAGTACATGTATTCGCCCTTGAATGATAGATCTGGCCGTTCAAATCAAATACAGACCTATTCTGAGTATTGGGACAGGCGATCTATGAGATCTGACCATTCAATTACATGATCTTGATGACATTGAAGGCAAATTAACCATTAAACATTAGATCTCTACGAGAGATCTAGCCTGAAAACACATTTGAGCAATGACCTATAACCTAAAAGGCAGATCTAACCTCTAATCTATAAGTCTAAGTAATGATGTATAAAGTATGGAAACGATACTTGAATCCTTGCTATCAATTAATAACCAGGGTTTTACAAAAGGACTCGGGGTCGAGTAATGAAGAGCACAATTCAAGGAACATTTAGGTAGGTAGTCTGATACTACTAAGTTTTTAAATGCATCCCAAACTCTAAGTGCTTTACTTGCCGTTATTACCGTGTTTCATATGCTCTTAAGATATAATGTTCTTATACAAGTATACAAACTTGTCTTCATGATTTTATGGCCTTGAAGCATTTGAATCTATCACCGTACTTAGTATGCTTTTGGGAAATGATGTTCTTATACGAGCATGCGAAATTGTCTTCATGATTTACGGCCTTGAATATGATTTTATGCATTACTCAAATGTTTAAAAATAATGCATAAATTGCATGATTTTGATGATTGAGATTTAGATTTATCTATATATGCTTTTTGGGCTATTGAGCCTGGTGGGCACTATGCTGAGAGGTTGTTATGCACGGGGTTGGCCTCTCGGCCTCTACCACCAAAAAGGTGGATGGTATCGCTGGCAAAAAGGCTTGTCCCTTCCTCGACTGTTGTGGTAAACAACGACGACCATTGGAGGTGTTCATGACACCCTTTTTTAGGACAGTCATAGTCGCCATGGAGGCTATGGTGGGTTAGTCTCTAAATACATGAGACGCACGATTTTAGCTGTGTGCTGATCGTGAGCATAGTGACCCTATGATTTCAGTGTTATCGATATGCATATAGCATTGAGATGGTCGTATACAAGTACTCATGACCAGTTGGCGTGATGTGTTCGCCGAGAAACTCATGTGCATGATACTTATAGTGATGCTATCGTCTGCTTTGAAAGATGATTATTTTAAGAGTTTCATGATTATTATATTTGACTCATGGTTTGATATGTTTGCCACGATCTTCTTACATGAATCTATTGATTTCTACTTTATGATTTTAGTCATATTTATATCATTGAATACTAGATTTCGGTAAAGGATTCCATGGTTGAATCTACATCGATGTGCTTATGTTTTATGCATACATATGCATGTTTATACAAAAAGGAACCACTGATATTTTACATGACAAAGCGCCTTGAATTATACATGTTGGCTATCGTGTTTTCAAAATAGTAGTATCAGATAACCTATTGATTATGAGGAATACTCACCCCAAATGTATTATTTTTACAGATTAGTCCAAAAGGAATTAGAAGAAACTCCAGGACATGTTGGTGTCACGATCAAGTAAATGAAGAAAAGACAAGTACGAATGTAAGTAAACTCTTAACCCCTTTGGACATGTACCTATACTTACCAGAGTTGGGCTATGAGCTGTGGCTGGATAGACCTAGGAAGACATTTATTATTATAGTATTTTTCAAAACTACTTTGTTTGTTGTGAAAGCAATTTACACTCCCGGTTTTCAAAATGAATTTAAAACAAAAGATTTTTCGCTGCATTGCATTGTTTCATAAAATTGTTTTCAAATAGGGATGCATCACGCATTAGGAGTTGGGTTTGCATTTTAAAAATGCATGTGAAAACCCAGGTCATCACAGTTGGTATCAGTGCCTAGTTTTATCCTTTCACTGCCAGTCCTACATGTCCAAAAGTCATATACGACAAAAATAATTAAGAAAAAGTAGTCTACATGTACATAGTAAAGATGACCTGAATAAGAAATAATATTAAGGATTGCTGTGCAGTAGTAGAATAAACAAGGGAAACTAGCATATGAGAATAATATTATGATGAGAATGAGGAATGAGAATACAAGATGATACTATTGGAATCTTTAGGAGATAACTGTGACTCATACTAGATCACAAAGGTATGGATTCTAAAGAACTTAGCTCAATTCTAGATGATTTAATTGTAACCTTATGAAAATTAAATTGCTATCTTATAATGACAACTTGAGTATAATGGAGCAGACCAGAAGATGAGTACAATAATTGATATATTCTAATAACCCCAATTTTTGTAATTGATTGAGAAAATCAATAAAGTTTGAGTTTCAGATATTTCGGGCTGAAATATTAGGGTTATTTAGAATATACTTTTTATAAAAGTATAACCAAATCATAAGACATGTAAAATTGAAATTAAACTTAGCAAACCCTTCAAAATGACTGTAAGCACGACAAATTATGAATTCAGATATGAAATCCTTAAGTTTCTTCATTTCTTGGACAAAAGGGGTAAAATAGTAATTTTACCCAAAAATCAAAATATGAGACATCAAAATTTAGAATGTACTGAGAAATACAAATCCAATGCCACTAAGTACACTCAAATCCGAGGTCATGGGAATAAAACCCAAAATTTTATGCATAAATGGCAAAACGGTCTTTTTACACCATGTGGGGCCTACATGGATCCCACAAGGGACCCAAAAAACCAATCTTATCAGCAGCCCATGTGAATTCATGGGTCAACAAACATCAGCTGATCTTGGGGAAGAAAAATGGGGCATCGGGAAGAAAAAATGGAGCATGGGAGACTTTCATGCCATTTAATAATAAAAAATAAAATATTATAATCATGAAAAAAGACCCAAAATGCCTATAAATACAACCCCAAAAATCATCCAAAAATGCTCATAAAATCCCCACGAAATTTTCTTCACTCCCCCTGAAAAATTAGACCTAGATCCCTCCCCAAAAATCCAAAATTTCCAAGAGATATCTCTCTTTTCAATTTGTTTTTCTTTTTAGATTGGAACAAGAGACCTAAAATCAATTAGGCACTCTGTTCTAGATCTAATTTGATCAATTCACCATCCAAAACTTCTCAACATATCTATTCTACAAAACCCCCAAAGAAATTTCAAGATCCAATGGTTCAAACAACGGAAATTTGCAAGAAAGGTGGATCTTAGGCTATATCTTCATCAACAAGGTATTCTTTTTAAATTGGGCATATAACCAAGGTTTTTTCTCCAATCAGGTAGGTGGAAATACTTTTTATAGATGTTTAATACTGTTTTATGTAATTTTTAGTTTACCGTAATTTATTTTGGTAATAAAAAGGTAAAAATAAAGTAAACACTAGAACCCTTAATTCTGGATGATAGAGTTCTCAGATGAAAATTCTGATTGCACCAGTCGATCCAGAGGGTCCAAAACCCCTAGGGTAGAATTTTCACAATGATCAGAGATGTTTTGGGCCCTCAATTGAGAGAGGATTGATTGGACGGTCCAGAATGGACTGTCCGATCTCCAGATCTAATGACGCACACGTGACGCACCGTTGGAAACGGTGTGTGCTCTGCGTGTGGGACGTTGTCCCAAGCGAGACGACGGCGCGTCCATCACAACCACGAGTGGACGCGCCAGACAGGAGTTCCCTTTATGGGCGCGGAAACGACGAGCGTCCTGCTCGTCCCGTCCGCGTCTATGGACGCTCTACAAGGGCCCTTCCTCCATTCATCCCAGTGGACGCGCCCGACAAACCAAACGTGTCCGCTCGGCTTGGTTTTCTGCCCAAAAAATCTGGGTCGTCTGTTCCTTGGGCCCAAATCAAATCCAGGCCCTAGGAAGGACTGTGAACTTCTAGATCCAATTCCGGAGTCATCTGAACTTCAAATTGAGATCGGAAAGAAGCTATGGAAAGCTTGAAACCTCTATTTTTTGATGAAATGATAAAATAGACATACTATTCAGTAAAAAAAAATTCTGTATAAAAGAAACAAGTTTCCAATTACCTAAATCTTCAAGATCTGAGATGATCAAAACTTGAAAATATGTTTTAATAATGATATACTATTGAAATAAAGTGAGATCTATGGTTTAATTGAATATATATGAGATATATTAAGGGATCTACCCATTATGGTAGAAAAACCCTAAAAATACAAAGGGACCCACTTGATCAATGAGATCAATTGTGATCAGATGGATAGAATGAATAATAATATGATGAAATCCAAGGAAATCATAGATGGATTATGACAAAAATAGATCAATATGATCTTTTGACCTTAATAAAGAAAATTCCTTAAATATAACTAAAATCCTTAATCAAAGGAAAAGATCTAAGATCAAATGGTTGGATCATAAGTAAGGGTTTCTAAAAATGTTAATGTAATTAGTTTCATTTTATATAATAGCATTTTAAATATGATTATGTTATAAAGCATGCTAGTATAACATTTAGACTTTAGTATGATATGTGATTTCATTGTTATCATAAGGTGCTAGATTTAATTATTTTAAGTACCTTGCCTCATTATCATTAAATGTTAAATTATGTAGTTTTATGCTTTGAATTTATAATTCATTTATGGTTAAATCTTATTAGTAGATCTACTTGTTATGAGATAAAGAGCATAAAACATCAAAAATGTATTCTAATGAGAAAGTAGAGTTTCATGACACAAATAAGAATGGAGTACTTTGGACTTAATTACTAAGGGCTATAGTTAGTAGGACAATATAAGGATTATCAAATCCTCAGCCCAAATTAGGAAAAGAATAATAAACCCCATGAATGACATTATAAATATTCATGGACTTAATTAAAATCCATTAGAAAGAGTACTTGGGGTAAACATGCTTATAGGAACCTTATGAAAGGTTGAGCTATGGTCATTCTAGTAAATGATGAACATAGTGGTTAAGGGGGTTATCTAATAGAGCCTCGCTCTTCCCCTACCTTCCGTTGACGTTTGTGAAGTCTAAACGCCTCCTTACATGAGGATTGAAGTAACCACTTTGTGTTCATCCATTCAGCTAGTAAGCCTTAGCCAATTGGAAACAAGAGGAGCAATCTAGATTTAAGCTTGAATAAGTTACCTTCAACCAGCACATTAATTGGTTGAATAATAATAATAAGAGCACAAAAGGTTAGTAAATTACCTAACCCCAATAAAAACAGTAAGTAAGATAAGGATGATCAAACAAGATCCATTAGATCTTGGATGATCAAGAACAATAAGAATAAGAATACTATATTGTACTTAGTATGCATGTTTATTAGTATACTTGTTATAGTTCATTAGATTAGATAATCCAAACCCTTGATCAAAGATGATTCAAGGAAGAAAACCAAGATCATCCTCCATAGGGATGATCCAATAACTGAACTTAAATCAAAGAAGAACTAGATGATAGAAGATCTAGGACCTTGATCTTTATCAACATGTGTAGATTGTCAATCAATGGATCTATGAAAGATCAAGATCAAGGAGATGGACATACAAAGACTTAGAGATAGAAAAATACTTAGATATGAATGATCTAAAGATCATTCTAAACATTAGATCTAGTGATCAATGGGATTGTTCATAATTTATATATTGACAATATGTATGGATGTACAGATTACATACATCAGTCAGGATCATGGAAGATTGGGGAAAAGAGATCAATCCTTAAAGGTAGGAGGATTGGATGAATGTATACATGATTGTACTCATGATCTTATGTTGACAAGAGTAATGATAATACTTGTATTAAATCTCTTGAAAACCTTATGATCCAACCAAACACATATAAGATGGTTAAGGACTAAACTATAAGTGAATAGGGAACTAAGAAATATTTCAGCCCTAAGTAAACAGACATATGGTCTGATATATATGAAATCTATTTTACATACAAGCTTGGAGGCTTGTGAATTTGTTTTAATAGGCATAAACCTAGGGGAATGCTATTGCTAGAGGAGTTATGAGGGTTTGGCCACCCGCTCCTTAAAATTTGATGATATGATGATACCTTGCCCAAAGAAAGGCTAAAAGTTGGGTGGTGGCAATTATGGGAAGGCCACCACTGTGAAAGTCCTGCCCCCCCCCCCCATATAGGTAGTGACATAATATTTTCCACCGTGGTATCAGTGGTGAACAGGGCAGTTATCCGAGCGCGTTAGTACAGATCAGACTACAACATAGCAACCTTTCTGATTATTTTGCACTATGATGCATATGAGAATAGGCATAGTGAAATGCCTTATGTTATAGCATAATGAAATGCTAGGTAATTGTATATTACCAATATTTCCCAAGAAGGAAAATTTCCAGTATAAGATTAGCTGTAATACTCCATTCTCAAAATGAAGAGAATTGATCAGCTTAGTTGGGAATGATATTTGACTACTTTCACAAATTTAACTGGTTTACCCATGAAGGGTATGCATGTATATAGATATACATAACTTACAAAGTAAAGAGTATGTTTAAGGATAATGAGATTATGAAGTATTGGAATTACCTTGTCAATTATTATGTTTCTTGAATCCCCTACCAAGCATTGCTTACTGAGATATTGTACTTGTTGCAATATCTCAGATACAGGGAAGGAAAGTTAGGAGCTGAAGACTATAGAAGACTTGAAGAGAATAATCTTCAAGGTATACCCTTGAAGACATGTATTTTTCTTTGTTGAGAGTTTTATTGTATGGTGAGCTTGAGTTTTGGATTATGTAATTTGGACAAGTATTGTACTAGATTTGGCTGTACTGTGAACTACTAGATGGATCCTGGAGTTTAATAAAAGTATATTCCTTCAATGGAATTTTATTTTGCACACAAATTGTACTTATGTTATGTATGAAGTGGTGACTTGAGTTTTCAAAACAAGTTCTAAAGAAAAGAATTTTCGCTGCTTTGTGTTGCGAAAAAGTTTTACACTCTTAAGGGCCCTGCCTTTCAAAATACATTACAAAACGTGTTACAAAAACCAGGTTTGTCACACATATTATGAGGAATATAACATGGATAGGATAGGAAAATGTAAAAAACTGAAGTTGAGGAGAATGACAAAAAATTTGAGTATAACAGAGCGTGATTAGAAGATTTTGATCATGACATGAACTTATGAGGGAAGCATGGTATGAACAAGATGTAAGACACTATATGATTTTATTGAATACAGACAATGAAGGATTTCAATGATATTAGAAAAGTTTAACATTTCTTAGAAAAGTATGGATATAGTATGGATTACATGCAACAAATCAAATGGAGACATTGAATAGTCAAAATAAGAAGATCATGATTTGCTGAGGATAAGAAAGAAAAGAATATGAGGTATAGAATCAAAGGATTTTCATTGAGTCATATTGCCAAATTAAAAAAGAAAAATCAATCATGCCAATTTGAGGGCATAATAGTAGTCAAGTTGGTAATGTTATAAAAGAGTATAATAAAGATAAAGCAGCAGAAATTACAGTCTTTGAGTAGAGTGTCAAAAATGAGGCCAATGACCAACTAGGAATTTAATTTATACAATTAGTTTGATGATTATACCATTGGTGAGATTAGAATCAAATCCATTAATTTATGAGGAAACACCTGTGGTTGAAGTCCACGAGGAGAAATTAATAATACCTACATTGTCATTATATGGTAAAGTTATAGGGAAAAGAAATAAGCAAGGATAGTGATTTGTCAAATCGATCTTCATCAACTAGAGTATCAAAGATCAACTTGAGGTCCTGATATCATAAAGAAAGAAATTGGAAGAGCAAATAGAATTAAGTGTTACTGTTTTTATAATGATGTTAGTTGAACTAAGGTATTCAAATCATAATTAACAATGATAGCAATCTACAACATAGTAGCCTAAGTTATGCAGAATATTATGGGCACTTAGACATGAGTTTTACCTAAAGGAAGTCAAGTGATTAGACTAAGTCGTTTGAGGATCTAAGAGTACAATAGCTTCAGTAACAACTAAGACCAAAGGGAAATGAGCAATGATCTAGAACAATTGCTGATATTCCCAAACACCTTGGGTCTGAAAGATGCTACAGACTTGGAGTGAAAAAGGAAATCAGTGAAGCACTGATCACTTTAGAAACCTTTGAGCTTGTAGCCTGTAAATCTAGGAAAGGATATACAAGTAGTAGAATAGAATCTTTGTCTAAGAAGATGCTCTATGCTTACCTGTGTGTTTCTTAAAAATTGTCGCTCCAAAAGCTTCGGCACAGATTAAGATGATAATTATTGGATGATTATTATTGTTGTTATACGATAGGTATGAGGTGGTACTCGAATGACAAATTTTGAGGAATTTAGAGAACTACTACTTAAAGAATGACAAAGCCATGACAAATGCTTGAACAATATATCGACATAAAGAATGGAAGGAGGAAAAGTTAAGAAAGTCGTCACATTATATAGTAATAGCTGATGTTTAATTGCCCTTAAATAAGAAGGTATTTGTTATATGCACATATCAAGCTTAAAGACCTTAAATAGAAGTAATTTTTAGGGTTAACTTTACTAGATTAAGTATAGAACTTTTGGTCTGGAAGATCCCAAAGAAAAATCATCAAGCAAGAAAAATTTAAGGAGGATAATGGTAATGGATTCAACTATGAACATAGTAAGTGGATTCTATTAGAGGTAAGAGACTTTTTCCATTAGTATATTGCTGGAAATCCTAATGCCAATCTTATATGAATTAAGCCTCTAAAAATGAGAACATTCGATCCATCATAGATTCACCATAAACCTTTGATATGATTTTGAATAAATTCTTCGAGGAGAAAATTCTTTGATAGAATTCAATAATAGTTAAGATGTTTTATTTGCAGTATGTATTGGTATCATTAAAAGACGATGCTACCTAATTTATTTTCATGGTTCTATGTTGAATGAAAACATTGGTTGAGGAAGCAAGGCACAAATGAAAAATGAATGATAGGTGGAACACGAAGTTTGGAGACTAGTATTAAAACACCTTTCCAACTAAAGGAGTTGGTATAAAGAAAACTCTTAGCATTAATATTGAGAGATGAGAAGTGATACTGTATCAATCATTGAAGTTTCTTGAAGAAAATATGAGCCAAGTCGCATTGAAGTTTCTTGACGAACATATGAGCCAAGTGAGACTTGATAGAAAGAATATAAATTTTTGGGACTCTCACTAGCAAGGTAAAGTCAACACTTAATGCGGAGACTCTAATAATGGGTCATTTGATGGAAGGCAAGAGACAAACGATACTATCCTCTACTATTCAAAATGAAAGACAAGAAATAAGATGATATAGTATCAAAGTAGTGGAGAGTAAATTCTACATGATTAAGAGGAGTATGGTCATCTAAGGATTGGTCAATAATTAATTAGATAAACTCAATAGTAACAAGATGAACTACAATAAGAAACTAGTATTGACAAGAGAACAAGTAAAGAACGCAGCATCAGAGTACGCAGTGAAAGCAGCTCCTAAGTACGTAAAGCAAGCTAAACTACAATTATATTTAAGGCCTTTAGGGAAGGCATTATGAAGAAGAGAATGATGAATAGAGGATGTGCCTAGATTTGATTATAAGGTAACATGAAGAGAATTTCAAGGACAACATTTCTTTCCTTATTGACTCAATTGAGGTATTGAATGAAAGATAGATGAGATGAAGCAAAGAAATCCTCTTAGTCAAAATCCTAAGGGAGAATGCATTCATCAAGAGGCTGTCTAAGAGACAAATAATGGGAAGATAATAATTTGTGGAATTTCAAGGATGAAATTCTTTGAAGGGGGTAATGATGCAATGACTCAAAATTTTCAATATTATTATATCACTTTTACAACCACGATCAATCATAATGTTTGGGTTGTTTAATTTGAGAATTAATATATGCTTAAATCACCTTAATAAGTGGTTGGATGTTTTATTTTAATTAAAATATAAAATCAAGGAATTTGTGAGAAAAAGTATCATTAGATTCTACACTTGAAATGAAATCCAATGCCTCAAAGAACACTGAAAATGGAGTTTGTATGAAGAAGTTATAAGCTTTGCAAGATGGAGGGCATATCTCTAATTTGACTATAAAATGAAAAGGACCAAAAACACAGGGGTCAATTTGATAATGACACCCCCTGGTCAACCCCTACCTCCAGCCACAGCCCTAACGGCACCGCCTCTGCAAGGCAGCACCGGAAGAAATGGCGGCACTGCCATTGGGTAGCACTGCCTTCACCCTCTCTAAAAAGCCCTTTCCCCCTCCTCTTCGATCATCCCTTCTTCTCCATCTCCAACTACTTCGAACTAGGGTTTTCGGAAAAATAAAAAAACCCTTCTTCAGATTTCCTCTATGATTTTCGGGGCCGGCCAGGTCTTCCCTTCGGGTCAGCCATTCCCCTCTCTTCTCTTCCACATTTTTCCCTTTGAATCACCGAAAAATGGGTCTTCCCCTTCCTCAGGTTTTCTGGTGACCTGGGATTCAAGTAGATGAAAAGGGAGCCACACCACCAGAAAGAGGGCACCATCTCTAGCTGCCAAGTAAGCCCTCATCTCCCTCTCTGTCTCCCCTTCATTGTTTCCCCCAGGATTTGGCCGGATCTTGCGTTTCCCAGACGAAGAACAAGTCGGGGAAGACAGGTTCATCCCAGGAACGCGATGCGTGACGCGCACCCTAAATGGGGTCCCTGGAGCATCGTGCAGGCGCGGGTCCTAGTTTGACCAGGGCAGGCAAGCGTCCTAGGAGCCGAGACGCGCCGTGTCCGCTCGACACCATCCAGGACGCGCGTCATAGCACGTCACTTGGGCATGCATACGCATACAAATGCGGTCTCGGTTCAACTAGGACGCACATGCATCCTGAGAACCATGATGCGTGGGCCCGGTATGGACGAATCTGGTGCGTTCGTGGATTCGCGACACTAAAATGCAATTAAGGATGCTATATAACTCTGATTGATGATCCAAAAGAACCATTGCATCAGTATCGACGACGCAAACCTAATGAGACTATGAAAATTACGATCAAAGAACTATTTTATATGACTATAGCCCAAAAATATAGAATTCTCATAGATCTACCATGTCAAAGATGATCAGATCTCATGACTTGATCCATTAGAGGTGTTAGGGGATTAATAGCTCAGGATTAACCCCAAAGTACACATATTAGCCCTTGAATGATAGATCTGGTCATTCAAATTAAGTACAGACCTGTTCTAAGCATTGGGACAGGCGATCTATGAGATCTGACCATTCAATTACATGAACTTGATGACATTGAAGGCAACCTAACCATTAAACATTAGATCTTTATGAGAGATCTAGCCCAGAAACGCATTTGAGCAATGACCTATAACCTAAAAGGCAGATCTTGCTGCTAATCTATAAGTCTAAGTAATGATATATAGTATGGAAATGATACTTGAATCCTTGCTATCAATTAATAACTAGGGTTTTACAAAAGGACTCGAGGTCAAGTGATGAAGAGTGCAATTCAAGGAACAACGAGGTAGGTAGTCTGATACTACTAAGTTTTTAAATGCATCCCAAACTCTAAGTGTTTTACTTGTTGTTATTACCATGTTTCATATGCTCTTGAGATATAATGTTCTTATACAAGTATGCAGACGTGTCTTCATGATTTTATGGCCTTGAAGCACTTGAATCTATCACCATACTTAGTATGCTTTTGGGATATAATGTTCTTATACGAGCATAAAGAATTGTCTTCATGATTTACGACCTTGAATATGATTTTATGCATTACTCACATGTTTAAAAATAATGCATAAATTGAATGATTTAGATGATTGAGATTTGGATTTAGCTATATATGCTTTTTGGGCTATTGAGCCTGGTGGGCACTATGCTAGAGGTTGTTATGCACAGGGTTGGCCTCTCGGCCTCTACCACCAAAAAGGTGGATGGTATCGCTAGCAAAAAGGCTTGTCCCTTCCTCGACTGCTGTGGTAAATAGGGATGACCATTGGAGGTGTTCACGGTATCCTTTTCGACAACAGCCATAGCGGCCGTGGAGGCTATGGTGGGTTAGTCTCTAGATACTAGAGACATGATTCCAGCTGTGTGCTGATTGTGAGCATAGTGACCCTATGATTTCAGTGTTATTGATATGCATATAGCACTGAGATGATCGTATACGAGTACTCATGACTAATTGGCATGATGTGTTCACCAAGAAACTCATGTGCATGATACTTATAGTGATGCTATCATCTGCTTTGAAAGATTACTATTTTAAGAGTTTCATGATTATTATATTTGATTCGTGGTTTGATATGTTTGTCGTGATCTTCTTACATGAATCTATTGATTTCTACTTTATGATTTTAGTCATATTTATATCTTTGAATACTAGATTTCGGTAAAGGATTCCATGGTTGAATCTGCATCGATGAGCTTATGTTTTATGCATAAATATGCATGTTTATACAAAAAGGAACCACTAATGTTTTACATGACAAAGCGCCTTAAATTATACATGTTGCCTATTGTGTTTTCAAAATAGTAGTATCAGATAACCTATTGATTATGAGGAATACTCACCCCAAATATATTATTTTTACAGATTAGTCCAAAAGGAATTAGAAGAAACTCTAGGACATGTTGGTGTCACGATCAAGTAAATGAAGAAAAGACAAGCATGAATGTAAGTAAACTCTCAACCCCTTTGGACATGTACCTATACTTATCACAGTTGGGTTGTGAGCTGCGGCTGGATAGACCTGGGAAGACATTTATGATTACAGTAATTTTCAAAACTACTTTGTTTGTTGTGAAAGCAATTGACACTCGGGGTTTTCAAAATGAATTTAAAACAAAAGATTTTCCACTACATTGCATTGTTTTTATAAAATTGTTTTCAAATAGGGATGCATGCCGCATTAGGAGTTAGGTTTGTATTTTAAAAATGCATGTGAAAACCTAGGTTGTCACAAGAAATTAGAAGTCTATGATTATACAAAACAAACAAAAAATCATCAAAAAATATGAAAGATATTTCTATTGTACTCATCAATGTTTTGGGCATTGAGAGTACAAATGGAACTTTCAGATGGATCAGCTAAGGGATTAGGAGGAGGCCTAGGGATGTGAGGAGGATTAGCATGAATGGGAGTAGGTTTAGTGAGTGGTGCAGGGTCAGTGATAGGTACCTTAGTAGGGATATGTAGGGGAGTGGATGTGGGCTTGGTTTGGGTGGTAGAATTGACGACAATGATAGGACATTTGAGAAGATTGAGGCTAAGGTCTCATGGCCTAGAGCAAGTCTTAGCTGCTTATTCAACTGCCCTTTTTTGTTTGACTCATAAAGCAACTATTTCTTGACTAACTTTTTTACTTTCTTGAATGTAGACCAGAAGTGGAAATATCTACAATATGGGAAAATGGAGCTGGTCTAGGAGGAATGAAGGTGGAGTGATAGAATGTTCTTGACCTAGTGGAAGCAAGTGAGAGGGGGTACCCAAGATCTTTTCTTGAGTATCTTTGATCTCATTTTAGCCTTCTTGCACCTATTGGATTTGATTAATCAGGAAGGAGTGAAGTTGGTCATAAAAGCTTGACCTTGTGAGTTGGAACTCTCTTTTTTAACAAAGATAGGGAAGCAAAGTTGGCTTGGACACCTTTGTTAGCCACATTTGTCAACAATAAGATGAGGGATTTGAGGATTTCTTACCCAAATATCTTCTTCCATAATGTATCCTATCTTTTTCTAAAGCACATTCTCCAATACCTGTTGAAAGCTAAGTTTTTTTTTTTTTTAAGTTCTTAGGAGACCATTAAGAGAATCCTAAAAACCATTCCAAATGTAAGAAGATCAGCCCATTCCATTTGATCAACAACCACGTGGCTAGGATTGAAGGACTTTCCTTGTGCAATATGAACCATGATGAGCCACTCAAACTGGGTAATAAATGCATGACTACCACTTTTAGGTAAGACACTGCATGTAAAGAAAAGATGAATGAGTCTCAGTTCAATGGGTAAGCAAATAACTTGGTCTCTATTTTGTTTGAGATAACAACAATGTCTTTCAAAAAGTATTTAAGTACTTTAATCTTTTTCTTTTAAAACTAATTGCTGCATTTTAAAGTATGCATTACTTACTTTGTGGTGTCATAAGTGACCACATATATTCATATGCTCTATCTTCTATTATTGAAGTCTTTTAAAACAAGTGTATGGTCCTTGCCATTGCAAGTACACAATTGTGGTTCCAGAATTTTCCTGTAAAAAGCGATTTAGGGAATATAAAAAGTAAACAAGATGTGAAGGGCAAAAGGAGAAATAAAAAAACGTTCAAAACTTCATACAAAACCTTGAAAAGAATTATGATATCATGTCCACCATGTATGACCACTATGTCAACAAGTCCCACCTCACTAGGTTCCACCCTTACATGGTTACTATGATATGTAATACCACATTGCTTTCATATACTTGGTTCTTAAGTAGTTTAATTCTTGTGTCATTAGTTTGATTCTTATATTTCAAAACTTGTAATTTATGCTTCATCTAGTTTACTGTCAAATTTTCAACTTTAAATTACTTAGTACTATCTAAATTTTAATCTAAAAACATAAGTTGATGTAAATAGTAGTATTTCCAAAGGTTTATAGGCAACACAAAAGGATGATTATTTCTTTGTGGTTAGGGTATGGGAGGAGATGCTTTGAAAATAAAAATTTAGAATGATAAACTTCTCAATGGAAGTGTACCGTAGAAACCTATAAGTGATTAGTCTACAATGCATGTATATTTCTTTTTCACAAGTACATGAGCTACTGTAATATAGTTTGTGCATGGTCAATCCCATGGGGCTCAACTTTAAAAGTAGATTTTAAATAAAATTAAAATAATAATAATTAACATTGCACTAAAAACTCAGATATATTGATTAACTAAAAAGTACATAATTTTGAACTTAAATGAAAAGAAATTAGACAAAATAACAAACTAAATTCAACTTTTCTAGCTTGATCTTAGTGAAATTCTCCACATTTGGTCATGTCCAAGTTGATAACTCTCACCAATCCATTACTGATATCTCTGATTATTGATTTAATAGTTGGATTAAGCAAATTTTCTAAAAATATGATTTATGCAAATTTTCTAAAAATATGATGATCTACATCAAGAGAAGAAATCATGAATTGGATTGCTTAGATTGACTGTTTACATTTTAGAAGTAAGATCAAAGCTTATAAATCAACAAGAAATTGTCTTTTGATGAAGATGTGAAAGTTGAATTGAATTTTGGAGAGAAATAAAACAAAATTTAAACTAGTCTTGTTAATTAAAGCTAAACTGTTGATTTAGTTTAATTAAAACCAAAGTGGGATTGATTTGGAATAGTCTAAGGCCTTTGTGAGAAAAGGATAAAATAGAAAAAAGGTCAAACAAGGATACAGTAGGAACAAAAATAGAAGGGTAAATGGCAAAGCTAGAATTTTTCAGTTTTCTAATTTTAACCAAAATGAAGAAGAAAGCTACTAGAGGAAGAAGATGATAACATGGGGAAACCTAAAGGCAAATGAGGAGATTTAGGGGAAAACTCGAATTGAGTTTTCTCCATAATAGTGTAAGGAAGTGAAAAGAAAGGATTTTTTTGTGAAATTCTGTGAACATCAAAGGAAAAAAAAAAAAGGTGGGGAAAAATCCTAAAAATCATAGTTAAAATAGGTGGAAAATGAAGGGAATGGAAGATAGATGAATGAATGAAGATGGTGATGGTGATAGGAGGCTAGGAAATGATGGAGAAATTGAAGAATGGTGATTGGAAGGCGGGGACGATGGCTAACAAGAAATGAAGAACGAAAGTGGAGAAATAGGGAAACATGGATGAAAGGCAAGGATGGTGACTAGTTGAGGGGAAGAAGATGATGATGGAGCAGCAAATTGAGTAAGGGAGAACTAAGGACTTGGGAACAATGGCGGCGAAGTGGTCCTACTATTCCAATGTAGTGTAGAGAGAGAGATAGATAGAGATATTGTGGTGTTCCTATGGATCTACAGTAGTCTTGTTCCTAATCCTCCTACCTTTCTACAGATTCTATGATGAAGAGGGTAGGTTTCCCCTACCATTAATCTCCTACTATGAAGAGAGAGAGCCTCTCCTACCATGGTAAAAAAAAGAGGTCCCTCGGTCCGTCTTCCTCCCATAGTTTTAAATCTCCTCAGCCTTCCTCTTTTCATTTCTCCACCTTCTAATTTTGGGTTTTTCCTTCCCTTTACAAAAATTTCCTCTGTTTTCTCTTATGGTGATGCCTTTTTCAATTAGAAACAGTTCATTAACCAATTTCCCATGTACCTATTTCTCTCATTGGCCAATTTCAAGGTCCATCTTTCTTTGTAGTGTTTTGTGGGGTGAAGATGATGTGGTATCAATCAACTTAATTTGACCCATCCAAGTTAATTCAGGTTGATCTACAATATATAAAACTTAATTTAGAATCACTTGAATGATGCTTTAATCGTCTGATTAGTTCTGATGATCATCTAGCCACTAAATTCTGTAAATCAATAGTTAGATGATCAATTAGAGCTATAATACACACTTAATCTAAAAATTCAAAACAGATTTATTAGATTATCTATTTAGATGCTAATTTAGGGTTTTTTTGGCTAAAATTGAACACTTAACACAAGCCAAACAACATTTTGCTAGTCTCAAACAAAACATGCAAAAAATCATGAAAGTGATAGAAAATGCCATTTTCGTAGGTACTTAAGATTGCATTTAGCATATGCAATAAGCTATTAAACCCTTAGGTTACCCCTAGTGAACAAGTTAAGCCCTGAGAGGGTTTGCAGTGAATATACCCACAAAATTCTAAAAATCTTTTTCATGTCAACTCCTACTTTTTTTTTTAGAGAATTATCTTAAATAAATCTATCAACTTTAGCATACTAATAAAATTAAATAAAAATTCAAAAACCTACCTATATACTAAATACATCCCAATTGAACTTAAATTCTAGAGTATGTGTGTGTACAGTTCACATATACAATAATCTTTATCTCTAAGTAAACTATTACCTTTGAACTCCATCTGAAATATGTTTTGACCTCAAGTCTCACTAATGACATACACTCTTAAATAAACACTCTTAGATAAAGGGTTCAAATCATATCTCTCTTCTAAATATGTGAGCAAAATTAATAAAACAAAATTTATCTCACATTTACTCATGAAGAATGAGAGTTACTAAAAAATTTAGTTTGATCTCTCTAGACTTTAGAATGGGGACCGCCTACATGTGTACCCAAAATTTTCATACAAATGTGGCTTAAAATACATGAAGGGAATAAGAAGGGATGAGTATGATTGATGGAGAAAAATAAGTAGGAAGGAGAGAGACAAAAAGTAATAATTCTACGGTTAATTTTCATCAGAAAATTTTAAGAAAGAGTGGCTAAGATTATTCCACATCTAAGACCATCCTAAATCCACCAATAAGAAGTTATTTGAGATTGGATTTACTAATGGAAAGAAGTCATGCAAGAGAGAGAAGACAAATCCATAATTGGTGAAGAAAATTTTGATGGGCTCCACCATATTCAAGGAGGAGAAAAATGTATTCTCCTAAGAAGGAAATGTGTTTTCCTCTTAAATGTGATTGGTTGAAGATAAAAATGGTGGAATGAGGAGAAAATAAAGGAAGAGAATCAAGTTGGACAAGAAAAACTCTATGGAATCCTAGCTATCCACGTTGGGGCATGCTGATTCAATGGATGAGAAGAACAGAAGCTTTAAACTCTATTCTATTTATAGGAGACTTTAAGAAAATCCCAATCATCCATCCTGGGCTCAAGCATGATCCAATGGAGAAGAAAAATAGCAAAAATATATGAAACCTTAGCAACCTTGCATTTACTCAAAAATCAAATCAAAATCCTAAGTAGGACAGATGTCCACGACTCATTTCAATCCAATGGCATGCATTCATCTTAGATTTCTGAACTCTAACACAACTAAAATGCCATTCCATGCCTCCCACCTTTTTCCTTCCCATTCTCACTTATTTTTGTATATCTTCTCCCTTTCTTGCTATCCTCTTTCCAACCATGGCCTATACTCATTCCCATTTTCCCATTTTCTTTTCCTTTCTAACTTATCCCCTTCCTTCTCACCTAAATCAGTATCCCAAAGGATTCCATGCCTTCCCCCCCCCCCCCCCCCCCCCCCTCTTTCTAACCCCTTTTCCTTGCTTAAATACCCACCATATATCCTTCCTTCAACTCAAATGATGATCTCCACCCTCCATTCCCTAGCGCTTGCTCTCCAAAAATATAAATATAAGGGATTATTCATTCCATTCTCCACTTCTCCATTCACTTGCTCATAGCTTAGAAGAGAGAAAGAAAGAGGGGAGAACCAAGAGGAGTTCTCAAACCTATAAGTCCATATAAAGTGATTAAACACAAGGGGAGAACATCTTAAAGGAAGGAACACCCATGGAGAAGAGAAGAGGTAAGAAAAGCTTGTTATTTTTCCTCAATCGTACTTCATCCATTTTATCTTTTTGTTTTATTTTTTTATACCCCATCTCACGTTTATAATCATGTCCTTAGCCTTCATCCCATCCTATATCAATTATCAAAATATTCACCTAAAACTCATTCCCTAACACTTGCATTCATTTGTACCTTTTATACCCTATTTTTAATCTTTTCTACCAATTTTTTTAACATTCTCCACTATTTGAATTTTTTTATTTATTTTATTTATTTTATACTTATATTTTCACTTGAAAATTCATATATTAAACTCTTTATCACATAAGTAATCCCTATACAAAATTTAAAAAAAAAAAAAAAATCTCTCTAACCCTTTCTTCCATTTATCTCTTTTTGCACCAAATTTCACTTTTATTGTCTTGTCTTAATCCTTTTCTATCTTGCTATATTATTATAAATTTTTATATTCTTATTCTAGATCTAAATTTAATGATTATAAACTTCCATCCTATCCTCTATTGTTCCATCCATTCATCTCTCCAAGATCTTTCCATATACAAGCCTTTCCAAATCTCTTTCTCTTTCTTAATATGACATGCAGGAAAAGCATGTACCTTCGGGTGTAAAATTATCCTATGGGTTGTGGTTATTGGGAAATAGCCTAGGCTCTTGTTGAGTCATGCAAAAAGAGTAAGGTGTTGTTTGGATCATGTAAATTTTGGCAATAATGTGGAATATCAAAGTTGACCAAGAAATTCTTTTGAGTGACACAGAAGAGTCTTTTAGTGATTTTGTTCTAACCCATAGTTTCCTTTGCTTTTGTTTACTTGTTCAGCTGTAATCATTCTCTGTAATTATTTTATTAGTGAAATAAAAATTTCTTTTTTGTTGTTGATGAGTTCTTTATTTTTTGTTATGTTATTCATACTTTTGTTAGTTGTTAGAAGTACACTTAATTGTTAAATTAGTTTACCTAGGGAATAGAATAAAACTATGGTAGAATAGGTATTTTTAAGATTAAATGATTTTAGGTTAAAAAGTGCATAAACATTAATATTAGATTTTAGCACTCTTGTTACGTCCTCAGTTATTGCTTGAAAAGTAGGGATACCAAGTATAGTAAGAAAGGGGGAGACTATATGAGAATCTTTGATAGTCGATGCCCTAAGAAGACTAGGCATACTTTGAATTAGTACTAAGTTGTGAACTCATGTTAAGAATCTATATAGCTTAATTGTATTAACACGTGTATTAAAAATCTATATAGCTTAATCTTAAGAATATTTAATTTCAAATATATTATATTTTTAATTCCTAGGCTTAGGTTTAATTTTTAGCATTTTATTTGATTTCTATGATTTTTTGCATTTTAGGTAATTAATTTAGTTAAATAAATTATTTGGCTAGGTTAAAGTTGTTAAAATATATTTTTAATTAAAATTCATTAATTATACAGTCTTTATGGATCGACCTGTACTTGCCGTGTCTACGCTATAGTGGACCCATGAACTTGCCATTATTTTTAAAATACATCAAATCTTTTTCACAATTATCAAGGACTCACAAACAAATTTTTAGTTAAAATTTAGGTTAATTACATTATCAATAGTTGTAGGTTTTAGGGATGCATTCATTTGTGGCATATTTTTTCATTATATCTCCTTATTCTTGTGATTTTTGGTTACTTACTTTCATTTATTTTTTTTAGGAATTTGGAGCAGGGATTGAAGGAAATTGGGATAGTTTATAAATTTTTATTTTGATTGAATTGTAGTGAGGATGTGAATATATTTTATTTAATTATAATTTATTCACAAAGGGATTGTAATAATATAGGTCAAGGGAGGGTCATCCTAACTTGAAAGAGAAGGTGGCATGTACATGGACCCTGTCTTGTACGAGACAACTTTATCCAAGATCTTGTTGTAAGCTTTTCTAATCTCCTTACATTTCCTAGGTTAGGACTTGCATGATAATTACTTCTGCATTGTGGTTGGTAGTGAATATCATGTAGCTTGTACTCATAAATTAAATGTTGCATATTAATTAAGACTTTACATTAGTTGCACCTCTTAACAAGGGATGGCTTAAGTTTGGCTACAACCCATGGACATAGGCTGCTAAGGTTATAGTGTCCCATCTGTTGAGGCTAGGACCCTTTGTTAAGTTGCATTTAGGTAGTTGCATTAGATTTACTACTTTCCTTGCCTAATAGGACATGTTTATAGCTTTGAGGTGAATATATGTTGATCAAACTATATGAGAATGCTTAAATGAATTATTAAGAGCAATCACCCCTACAAGATCAAGGGTGGATTTGATCACCATCCCTTTGCCAACCAATGTTAACTATTAGCTTACACACAACCCTAGCCTCAACAATTAAATTAAAATCAATATAGAAGAGACCTTAACAGCTAACAAACTCATAGGACCCTCTTGGAAGGAGGCAACCTATTACCACTCCAATGGACCCTACTTGATCATCTATGTTGGTATTTAAAAAACTAGCCATGCCAATACATTTGATGGCTCAGATCATTTACAACTAATCGAAGAGGGTGTGAAGTGATTGATCAAGGTCGGATCTAACTAATAAGTAGTAGGACAAGTCTGAAAGAGAGGAGGAGCTACCTAGGTTAGAAATAACCTAAAAGTCACTCCTCCAAAGAAAATAAAGAATAATATAAATCTTTCAGTGTGTTTGTATTAGGGTTAGGCATAATTATGTCTCTTTATTATGCATTATGTTACATTATAGGTTGCATCATACAGCTTAGGTTCCCCTTAGTTTTACAAAAAAAAAAAAAAAAAAGGAAGAGAAAATTGTTTTGTGAATACAACAACTTGTTTTTATTGTATATAAAGTAGAATCCACTACACTAACAATTGGTGTATGCTACGTCATCGACCATAAAACTTAGACTTAGTGCATTTAGATCCAGATATCGAACAGATCACAAGGTAAGGGTTACGGAATCAAGTAGACATCAATCACCCTCCCTTATACATGGCCAACAAAGTAAAGGAAAGAAAGCCATTAGAGTACTATTTTATTCCACAACTCCTTGAATACGATGATATATATGAAACATGGGCTACTCCTGATCTATTTAATAAAATAGATAGATAGATAGGGTGGGTAAAGTAAATGATTTGGCTAATAAATTGGATGCCTTTATGTTGGCTAGAGAATCATCTATGCAATCTTAGTTCAAGGTTTGTTCCTTCTGTGCTAGTCTAATGCATCCAACCCCTTCACGTCCATAAAGCTTTGTGTATCCAAAATACTTTATGGAGCAAAGGAATGTAGTGAGTGCACTTCAAAACCTTAGTGAAAATTTATTCTAAGATTTACCATCCTAGATGGGCTAGGCATCCTAATTTCTCATGGTCTCAGGATAATAAACCCTTCCCTAGTTATTCAATTTTATAGCAACTTAAGACACAATAGGAGGTTCTTTCACAAGAGGGAACAATCTTTAGAAGAGATCCTTAGTTTGTTTATGCAAATCACTTTAGGATTTTTTGAATGAGGTAAAACAAACTATAGAGGCCTACTCGCAATTTGTTGCATAGTTGGAGTTCCAAATAGGTCAAATATCTGCTGCATTTTTAAAATAGGAGAAGGAAACTGACTAAGATAGAAATAATGTCAGACTCTGATGACTCTTATGAGATAGAGAGTCTAGATATTACATCACCCCTACCATTCTCTAGCAAAAAGTCACTGAGACATGTCTTGCTCATTTTAATCTTGATATAGACATCTCCATTGATGAAGTGAATGATTTACTAGATATTGCACCATTAATGGACACTTCTCATGGGAAGCCCAAGTAGGACTCTTACAATTCCTGAGATTCAAATTCGGCCACATGGTGAAGAAGCACCTGATTTGGACCTACACCCTTTACTAATTAGCTCACCATGTGAGAGTTTAGGTTCATTTGAAACCTTACATGTGACTACAGAACAGGAAGAAGAGTTAATTGATGTTTTAGCCCAATATTAGCTAGCTCTAGGGTGTACATTAGAAGTTATTAAGGCTTTAAGCTCCACCATTTCTTTGCATATAAAGGAACATGAACATTCCTTATGAGAGATGCAGAGCCTACTTAACCCTTATATCCAAGAAAATGGGAGGAGTATGAATTTTATATATTGTTTGATATGAGCACTATTATTCCTCAATTTGGCAACCATTGGGACCATTCATCTGAAATTGTCCAACGAAATTAAGAATCATGGTAGTTTTTAATGTTTTGATCTTATCATTACCATACATCTATAGATGGAGGTTGTATATTGACTATTGTAAAATTCTTAAGTGGAGTGAGAAACTCCATTTAATTGCTAGAATTAGGATTAAGATAGATTAGATTAACTAGTTAGTTTTAGGATTAGGGTAGGGTAGATTAGTTAGTTACTTTAGTTTTAGGATCATATTAGTTTTGCATGTGTCAGCAATTATTGTACATTAATCTCACATTCAACAAACCACACCAACAGATCAATGCAGTATCCAAGAAGTGCAGGTACTATCTTTTTCACCCTTTCCTCTTAGGTCTATTCTTTCCATTTTTCCAGGGTTTGCAGCTCTAAACATTGAGGACAATGTTGATAATATTTAACTTAAGGTTGGGGTGGGGAATTTCAAATTTTTTATGTGTTCATTTAAGTTTTTGAGTCATTTTAGTAAATTTTTTGAAAAAATTAAAAATTTTGAAAAAAATTATGATATGTTCCTTTGCAAGGATGAGAATTTTAATTTTCTAAATATTTAGTTATCTAGTGAACTTTAGGTTATTAATATGTGTATATAACTAGTTCATATTTTTATCCTTTTCTAAATTATTTCATGAAGAATTGAACTCAGAATATTTGTTGCACAAAATAGCTTTGTTTATAATTTAAGTTGAGAACTAAATATAACTTAGAGATCCCGAAGAAGATAAGTGGAGACTTACAACACTACTAAGCTTTAGAGCCATTCTTCCTTTTTGAGAGTTATATATATATATATATATATATATATTCAAAATTTTCTTCAATGAACACAATTTCCTAATTAATCTCATTATTATTTTCTTTGGTCAACTATTGAGAAAACATTTGATAGACTATACAATATATCACAATTTTATTTTTATTTCAAGTCATATGAAAACTAGATAATGATAGAGGCCATCCTTAGTAAACCTAAAGCCTTTAGCCTTCAGCCTTCCCTATATTATTTTTCAATAGTTAGCCATTTGAGCCATTATAGCCTTTTCTTTGTTATCCAAACAACCTTTACCTATATTAAACCCCTATATTATATCCATTACCTAGTTGTTTTCGAAATATGTACAGAAGATTGAAGAACACCTTGAAAAAATCAAAAGTATGAGCATACAATTATAGAGATGAACAAAAAACAGGTTAAAGAGAAGAAAATTTCAAATAATAGATATATATAAAGTCATGTTAAAAAGATACCCAATAAAAAGGAATGTTCACTCCTATGCAGAAAAATGAAAGAAAATTGTGAATACATCTTAGAGGATATTAGTATATTCTTCAAAACAACCTTTGTTTACCTTTATACACATTCTTTTGATAACCCTTACCTAAGCCTCTATTTCTGTAATGCCCGAGCAAATTACGCTATTTTTAACAAAAATTGGACATTAAACTATGTTGAATGTTTTACCTTATTTAAAATATTAAACAAAGGAATTTGTGAGGAAACTTGGTACCATTAGATTCTACTCGAAAAATGGAATCCAATGCCTTAAAGAATGCCGAAAACGGAGTTCGTATGAAAAAGTTACGGCCGTTTAAAGATCAGGGGTAGTCCTATAATTTAAACAGAAAACGAAAAAAGGCAGAAAACACAGGTTACCGTTTTGATAACAGTACCCCATCGTCTTCCACTTCTAGATTTCTCCAGAAACCCTTTTTCTCCCAATTTCCCCAGAACACACCAAGGGAATGGCGACACCGCCATTGAGGGGCACCACCTTCTCCCCTCTATAAAAGCCCCATCTCCCCCTCTCCAAAAACACGTTTTTCCAGTCGTTTAAGACTGGGGTTTCTGGAAAAAATCAGAAACCCAGTTCTCTTCGATTCTAGCGACGGCCAGGCCCAAGTCAGGCCGGCCATACCCATCTCCCCGTTTCCCCTCTCTTCTTTCCGGTCTTGGCAATGGGGTCTTCCCCTTTCTTCGAGTTTCCCAGCAACGTAAGGTTTTCAGGCAGAAACGAGGGTTCCACCACCGGGAAAAAGGGCGTCCCCAGGCTGCCCAAGTAAGCCATTTCTCTTTCCCTTTCTCTTTGTTTGCTTCCCCCAGGCCAAATCCATGCCGGATCTGGTTCTTTTCCCAATCGATTTTTCCAGCCGGAGAAGACGAAGCTGGTTCCAACTGGCCATGAACGAACCAAGCGTCCCAGGGACGCCATGCTGCACGTACGCCTAGGACTGGGTCCATGGGATGGGTTCCGAGCATACGACAGTGCATACACTGTCCCACGTACGGCCTTTGGGTGCGCGCATGACATGGGGCACGAGTCCTGGCTCGACCAGGATGCACGGGGTGCCTTGGGAACAGAGACGCGCCATGCTACACCAAAGGTGAGTCCGTGAGACGCTTTCCAGGATACGCGTCATAATGCGTTGCTTGAGCATGCATGTACGCATGCAAAACGCAATCCCTGGCACGGCCTTTGGGAGCGCACGCACGTGAGGCGGTCGTGGTTCGACCAGGATGCACGGGTGTCCTTGGAACTGGGAACACGCAGACCTAATGAGACTTTAAAGTTAGGATCAAAGGACAAGATACAGAGTTTAACTATTGAAAATTAGATCAACATCATAGGATCTAGCCTAACAATGAATTAGGCAAGGACTATGGACCCTAAAAGGCAGATCTAGCGATCTAATGTCTAAATAGAATGAAATTAATAAGGACTCCTTGTATCCATTCATACCCAGGAGTTTATAAACAAGACCCAGGGACGGGTTGAAGTGATAAAGGACACGACTCAAGGAGACTTTGAGGTAGGTGCTCTATCGCTACTAGAATTTTAAAAAAGAGCCCACGATTGTTTTGAATGCATGTTTTAAGTATAAGTATATGACTTGTTTAGCATGACTTAATTCAGCGTACATATGATAAATACATTATGCATAGACATGTTTTGCAAACAATTGCATATATTGCATGATTTGCGAGCATTGAGCTCTTGAAAAATTGCATATCCTTGAGGGTTACCAAAAGACGCTGGGTAGGCAGTTGTGAGGGACCCAAAGAGGACAGGTTTTGAAAAAGAGGTTTTCGCTTGTTTGATCTGATATGATTTGGGCTGATAAGCTCATGGGCGCTATGCGAAGAGGTCTAGGTTGTCCTCCAGCCTCTACCACTATTAGGTGGGATGGATACCACGCCCAAAAAGGGCAATGTCCCTACGTCGACTACATGTGGTACAGGGGGCTACCACTGGTGTCACGGCACTAGGTCGACATGTCATATGCCTCGTGGAGGCTATGATTCAATGTCCCTAGGTACCCGGGGACCACACGGCGATGAGGTCGTGGGCATAGTTGGACCCTATGGTTTCGTGGATTTACTTGCATTGCATATGGCATGACATGAGGTTGGTCGACCATACCAGATATCCATGAGTTGGATTCAGTTAAGCATCTTATGCATATCATTATGTTTATGATATATATGATACTTTCAACTTGGTTTGTGTGATTCTTTAAGTCGTTAGTATTCCAATTTGACAATGGTTTTTGATATTGATATTGAACGTGATTGTTCGAACATGCACATGTTTTAAAGAGCATATGATTTTAAACGTAGCATGCATTGTAAAACTAGTAGTGATAGACTCCTACTAAGTATAGTATATACTCACCCTATCCTTAACATTTTTCAGGATAGTTCCACTCACAAATAGAAGACGCCTCAGGAGATATTAGTACTACGAGCAAGTAAATCAAAAGGAGACATTCATACATGTAAGTAAACACTCTACCCTTTGGACATGTATTTGTATTTAATTACAATTGGGCTGTGAGCTCTGACTGGATAGACCTGGGAAAACATTTATGATTTCTAAAGTTTTCAAAAAACTACTTGGGTTGTTGTGAAAGCAAATGACACTCAAGGTTTTCAAAACAAGTTTAAAACTAAAGATTTTCCGCTGCATTGCATGGTTTTTATAAAATGGTTTTCAAATAGGGATGCATCCCGCCTTAGGAATTTAGATCTTGCATTTAAAAATGCATGGAAAAACCGGGGTCGTCACAGTTGGTATCAGAGCCCAGGTTTTATCCTTTCACAGCCAGTCCAGCATGTCCAAGGGTCATAGACAATAGAGAAAATCAAGAAGAAGTAGTATAAATAGAAGTAGTAGAGATGACTCCTTCTATTTGAAGATTACAATATTAATGCTCAAGGCATTTCACCATAAATAAATAAGTGAAAAAGAAGATGGGTCTAGCAAATACTTAGATATTGGATGGCTTAAATCTTATCAATAAGGATTGTTGTGCAGTGGTGCAAATAGGGAAACTCATATATAAAGTAGATTATGATGAGAATGATGAATGAGGATGTTAGTGAACTTGTTAGTAGATAGTTCTGATCTGTAATAGATTAATCTCACTAAAGATGAGAACATTGAAAAACTTAGATGGCTATCTTACCATCATAAAGAATATCAGAATATGAGCACACTATCACAAGGGATATGATATGAGCATGATAAGGGATGTAAAAGACAGACTTTGAGAGGATTTTGATGATAATCTAAGAAGGATGAGAATGCAAGATCATATTAGGAAATAACTGTGACTCGTACCAAATCACAAAGGTATGGATCCTGAAAGACTTAGCTCAATTTTGGATACCTTAATTAGAGTCTTATGAAGAGTGAAGTGCTATCGAATAATAACTACCCGAGTATTATGGAGCAAATCAGAAGATGAATACAAGCGACATATCATGTGAATAAGAGAAACATAACATGAATATGATAGGGAAAAGAATTCGACCGAGTTATCAAAAGATTTTGATGATAATACTAAGGATGATAATAGATCGATCCTAACATGAACTTGTAAGAAAAGTATAGCATGATCAAAACGTCAATGTCGTTATTAAGACATGGTATGATTTTTATTGAGGCTACAGGCAATTGAGGATTTCAATTATCTTAAGACAATTTAGAATTTTTTAGAAGCATTCAGTTTATCATATCTGATAAGTAAAGGAGTAGATGCAGTATCCATTATATGCAACAAAGCACATGAAGACATGGATCTAGGAAGACAAAAGTGAGGATTTTGAAGAAAAGAGAGAAAGAGATAGAGATGTAACTATAAGTATTCGATGAATATTGAATATTCAAAAGAAAAAGGTCATGACTTTATTGAGGAAAGAATAGATCCACAGAAATCTTTCATCTTGAATCATCTGAGAAGATAAACCAATCAAATTCGAAGGAATAATAATAGTTGAGCTGGCAATGATGTTATTGTAAATGCGTATAATAGAGAAAAAGTATGTGGGGTTTAAGACTTTGAGTAGAGTATCGAATTTCAGGAGATTATGCGACAAGAAATTTTCAAAGAGGAATGGTGACCAATTAGAAATTAAATTCTACAAATGGTTTGATATTAATTATTACAATTAGATTCTTACCGGATCCATTAGCTTATGGGGAACACCAATGGATATAACCCATAAATAGGAAAATTTGGTGATATCCCACCTTGCTAATAAAATATATTGAAAAAGGAATTAAGATGGGACAGTGACTTGTCCATTTAGCAAGAAGGGTACCATCAAGGATCAAATTGAGGTCTTACTATCATAGATTGGAAGAGAAAATATCTTAAGACCATTATTTAGTCATTACCTTTAGAGTACTGTTGACTAAATAAAGGTATCCCACCCTATTTGATCAATTATGTTAGTAGTCAAAGTTATATACTTAGAGGGATATTATAAGTATTTGGACATGAGTTTTACCTAAAAGAAGTTACTTGTTAGACTAAGTCATTTGAGGGTATGATGTTAGATGATTAGGCCACATCATGGAGGAGCTACAAGTACAATAAATATAGTAACAACTGAGACAGAAGCAAAAAATAAGGAACAATCTCCACCAGTGAGACATATTTTTCCAAACCTGAATAGATACCATAACAAACCATAGAAATCACTGTGAGTCTAAAAGATGCTGCTGACTTGGATTGAAAAGAAAGGTAGATAAATACTAATCAATTTGGAGACCCCTGAGCTTCTGACAAAGATATATCTGGAAAGAGATCAATAGGTAATCAAATAAAGTCTTTCTATATGTCTACGAAAATGTTCCATGCTTACCTGAGTGTTTTTCAAATTTGATGATTTAATAGCTTCAGCATAACTTGATGTAGTAGTTATTGAACGAGAATTGCTATTATAAGCTAAGTATGAGGAGGCACTTGAAGGATAAACTTTGAGGAGTTGAGAAAATCACTACTTATGAGGATACCTCCTGACAATACAGACTGCATGATTGACAATAAAGCCTTGATAAAAGATTGCACAATATATTGACATAGGGGATGGAAGGAGAAAAGGTGAGATGGCTAACAGGCTATAAGGTGAAGATTTAATGTTACATTGCTTTTAGACAAATAGTTAGTTGTTACGAGCATATACCAAGTACGAAAAATCAATTGAAGGAATTTCCTAAGGACTAACCCTACTGGATTGAGTATAAAACTTTTGGACTAAAAGGTTACGAAGAAAACTATCAAGCAAAGAAAGGACAAAGAGGATGATGACAAAGGATTCAATCATGACCTAGTAAGGGTACTCGGTTATGAATAAGAGAGTTTTTTCTTTGCATAAATGGGAACATTATTGGAATTCCTAATGACAAATTGATGTGAATAGTAAGATAAGGCCTCTGGATGAGAACATTTGATCCATAATGAAGAATCGACCATTAACGTTTGACATGAGAAAAGCGTTTAATGAATTCAATAATTATGAAACTGGATATGGAGTTAGGACATTTTACTTTCAGTATATGATAAGGTCCTCGATAGAAGAAGCTACTAATTGGATTTCATGAGTTTATTTTGAATGTAATTTTGGTCGAGGAATCAAGTCACATATGGAAAATGACAGACAATTGAAATTTTAAGTTAATCAAGGGTTTGGCTGTAGAGCACATGATACCGTGTCAATTATTGAAGTATCTTGGGGACAAATATAAAAGATAAGAAGCAAAGTTAGAAGGTAATTTTTGGACTCTTATTAATGACATATAATCAACCATTAGAAGGAGATGTGGATGATGAAGAGATCACTAGATGAAAGACAAGAAGAAAAAGGGATTATCCTATGATATTCAAAATGAAATAGGAGAAATAAGATCATATGATCTCAAAGTATGGAGTAATTTATACATGAATAAAGAAGCATGATCCTACGAGGAGACTATCCTATACATGATGAGAAAAGTATAGGCATCTAAGGATTTCGAGATAGATGAATTAAAGCTAGAAACCAGTATTGTTAAACTGGCACGTATGGGAGTATGCATCAGAGTACGCAGCGAAGGCGGCCCTTACAAGTAAGGCCTTGAAGAAGGAACAATAAAAATGATAAATTGAGGTTGAGCCTGGATTTGATTCCTAAGGGGAGAATGCATTCACCAAGGAGTTATCTAAGAGACAAAATACCTTGAAGATGATAATTTATGGAATTTCGAGGACGAAATTCTTTTAAGGGGGTAATAATGTAATGCCCGAGCAAATTATGCTATTTTTAACAAAAATTGGACATTAAACTATGTTGAATGTTTTACCTTATTTAAAATAGTAAACAAAGGAATTTGCTAGGAAACTTGGTACCATTAGATTTTACTCAAAAAATGGAATCCAACGCCTCAAAGAACGCCGAAAACGGAGTTCGTATGAAGAAGTTACGGCTGTTTAAAGATCAGGGGTAGTCCTGTAATTTAAACAGAAAACGAAAAAAGGCAGAAAACACATGGGGCCGTATTGATAACGGCACCCCATCATCTTCCACCTCCAGATTTCTCCAGAAACCCTTTTTCTCCCAATTTCTCCAGAACACACCAGGGGAATGGCAGCACCGCCATTGAGGGGCACCACCTTCTCCCCTCTATAAAAGCCCCATCTCCCCCTCTCCAAAAACACGTTTTTCCAGTCGTTTGGGATTGGGGTTTCCAGCAAAAATCGAAAACCCAATTCTCTCCGATTCCGGCGACGGCCAGGCCCAAGTCAGGTCGGCCATACCCGTCTCCCCATTTCCCCTCTCTTCTTTCCGGTCTTGGCAATGGGGTCTTCCCCTTTCTTCGAGTTTCCCAGCAACGTAAGGTTTTCAGGCAGAAACGAGGGTTCCACCACTGGGAAAAAGGGCGTCCCCAGGCTGCCCAAGTAAGCCATTTCTCTTTCCCTTTCTCTCCGTTTGCTTCCCCCAAGCCAGATCCATGCCGGATCTAGTTCTTTTCCCAGCCGGTTTTTCCAGCCGGAGAAGACGAAGCTGGTTCCAGCTGGCCATGAACAAACCAGGCATCCCAGGGATGCCATGCTGTACGTACGCCTGGGACTGGATCCATGGGATGGGTTCCGGGCGTACGACAGTGCGTACACTGTCCCAGGTGCGGCCTTTGGGTGCGCACACGGCATGGGGCACGGGTCCTGGCTAGACCAAGATGCACGGGGTGCCCTGGGAGCTGAGACGCACC
The DNA here is from genome assembly GCA_035236585.1 of Warburgia ugandensis. Lineage (NCBI taxonomy): Eukaryota > Viridiplantae > Streptophyta > Magnoliopsida > Canellales > Canellaceae > Warburgia > Warburgia ugandensis. The sequence goes on from CP141126.1 coordinate 85,058,550, forward strand.
ATGCTACACCAAAGGTGCGTCCGTGCGATGCTATCCAGGATGCACGTCCTGGGAACTAGGAACACATGGACCTAATGAAAAATTAAAGTTAGGATCAAAGGACAAGATACAGAGTTTAACTATTGAAAAGTAGATCCACATCATAGGATCTAGCCTGACAATGAATTAGGCAAGGACTATGGACCCTAAAAGGCAGATCTAGCGATCTAATGTCTAAATAGAATGAAATTAATAAGGACTCCTTGTATCCATTCATACCTAGGAGTTTATAAACGAGACCCAGGGATGGGTTGAAGTGATAAAGGACGCGACTCCAAGAGACTTTGAGGTAGGTGCTCTATCGCTACTAGACTTTTAAAAAGAGCCCATGATTGTTTTGAATGCATGTTTTAAGTATAAGTATATGACTTGTTTAGCATGACTTAATTCAGTGTACATATGATAAATACATTATGCATAGACATGTTTTACAAACAATTGCATATATTGCATGATTTGTGAGCATTGAGCTCTTGAAAAATTGCATATCCTTGAGGGTTACCAAAAGACGCTGGGTAGGTAGTTTTGAGGGACCCAAAGAGGACAGGTTTTGAAAAAGAGGTTTTTGCTTGTTTGATCTGATATGATTTGGGCTGATAAGCTCGTGGGCGCTATGCGAAGAGGTCTGGGTTGTCCTCCAGCCTCTACCACTATTAGGTGGGACGAGTACCACGCCCAAAAAGGGCAATGTCCCTACGTCAACTACATGTGGTACAGGGGGCTACCACTGGTGTCACGGCACTGGGTCGACGTGTCATATGCCCCGTGGAGGCTATGATTCTGTGTCCCTAGGTACCCGGGGACCACACGGCGGTGAGGTCGTGGGCATAGTTGGACCCTATGGTTTCGTGGATTTACTTGCATTGCATATGGCATGACATGAGGTTGGTCGACCATACCAGATATCCATGAGTTGGATTCAGTTAAGCATCTTATGCATATCATTATGTTTATGATATATATGATACTTTCAACTTGGTTTGTGCGATTCTTTAAGTCGTTAGTATTCCAATTTGACAATGGTTTTTGATATTGATATTGAACATGATTGTTCGAACATGCACATGTTTTAAAGAGCATATGATTTTAAACGTAGCATGCATTATAAAACTAGTAGTGATAGACTCCTACTGAGTATAGTATATACTCACCCTATCCTTAACATTTTTCAGGATATTTCCACTCACAAATAGAAGACGCCTCAAGAGATATTAGTACTATGAGCAAGTAAATCAAAAGGAGACATTCATACATGTAAGTAAACACTCTACCCTTTGGACATGCATTTGTATTTAATTACAGTTGGGTTGTGAGCTGTGACTGGATAGACCTAGGAATACATTTATGATTTCTAAAGTTTTTCAAAAAACTACTTTAGTTGTTGTGAAAGCAAATAACACTCGGAGTTTTCAAAACAAGTTTAAAACTAAAGATTTTTTGCTGCATTGCATGGTTTTTATAAGATGGTTTTCAAATAGGGATGCATCCCGCCTTAGGAATTTAGATCTTACATTTAAAAATGCATGGGAGAACCCGGGTCATCACAATTTCGTCCTAGTAGAAATCTTAACTTGATCTTAGGAATAGCATGACTTAGATATGGCTATGAATAGAAATTGGGAGAGTATAACATTTTTAGTAGTTGATATCCTTTTATCAGACAATTATCATTCTTTTTAAGTTATCATTATTTTGTATGAAATATGTGAGATTTTTGGACTTGATGAATAACATTTAGCTTAGATATTAATGATAGGATAACCACTTCTAAGAGACTTCTTTTTTAGTGATAAGAATGTCATGTGATATTTGAAGTCAAAGCATATATTTGTATGGTAGTTTAGCTTATATTTGACTTGAAAACTGATATTTATATATATTAGGTATAACACACTTATGGGTGGCAAATTGTGTCCTTGAGTCATGTCAAGACTAACCCATTAGAGTATATAGGTCGACACAAACACGACCTGATTAATAATCAGGTCAATAACCTGTGACTCGAACATGACACGATTATTGAACAAGTCAACACAACATGACTCATGTAACATGATTAGAAGGATGTACAATAACTAAGATAGGACAATTTTTCAAAAACCATACTTTATTCCTAAAAAAATATAGGATGGTTTTTTAAAACCCGTCCTATATTCCTCTAAAAATATAGGATGGTTTTTGAAAACCCATCCTATAATGAAGGTTTTTCAAAAATCATAAAAATATAGGATGGTTTTCAAAAACTATCCTATATTCCTATAAGAATATAGGATGATTTTGGAAAACTCATCCTATATTAATGGTTCTTCAAAAACTATAAGAATATATGATAGTTTTTGAAAAATCATCCTATATTCCTACAAGAATATAGGACTATTTTAGAAAAAAATTGTCATATAGTTTCAACATGATGGTTAATAGGTTGCAAGTCAAATGGGTCAACACGACGGATTAATAGGTCGCGAGTTAAACAGATCAACACAACTGGTCAACATTGATTGTCGAGCATGACATGATAAAAAATTGTGTCATGTTCAGGTCAATCAATGGTGACCCATCTTTGTCTTCCTATTCCCACTTATTTTTCAAGATTTTCTCCCTTCCTTCCTATCCTCTTTACTACCCTAGCCGATCCTCTTTCCCCTTTTCCCATTTTCCTTTCCTTTCCACCTTATCCCCTTCCTTCCCACCTAAATTCATATCCCCATAGATTCCATGCCTCCACCTCTTTCGAACCTCTTTTTCTTGCTTAAATCCTAACCATCTATCCTTTCTTGAAACCTTATGACCTCCACCCTCCATTCCTTAGGGCTTCCACTCCAAAAATCTAAATATAAGGGATTATTCATTTTATTCTCCACTTCTCTATTCACTTGCTCCATAGCTTAGAAGAGATAAAGAAAGAGGAGAGAACCAAGAAGAGTTATCAAACCTAAAGGACCACACAAAGTGATCAAACACACGGGAATAACATCCTAAAGTAAGGAATACCCAAGGGGATGAGAAGAGGTAAGAAAGGTTTGCTATTTTTCCTCCATCGCACTTCATCCATTTCATCCTTTTGTTTTATTTTATTAATAGTTCATCTCACCTTCAAAAATTTTCCCCTATTCTTTCATCCCATTCTCTATCAATCACCAAAATATTCAATCTAAACTCATTCGCTAACCCTTGCATTCATTTGTACCTTTCATACCCTATTTTCAATCTTTTCTAACCCTATTTGATTTTCCATTTTTTTCTACTTATCTTTTCACTTGAAAATTCATATATTAAGATCTCTACCACATAATATATATTTCTACAAAATTTTGTAAAAAAAAATTCCATCTCTAACCCCTTTTTCAATTCACCCCCTTTTACCCCAAATTTCACTTTCATTATCTCGACTTAATCTTTTTCTATTTTGTTTTACTTTTTAAAATTTTTATCTTCATCTTCTAAAACTAAAATTCATGCCTCTACACTTCCATCATATCCTCTATCATTCCATCCATTCATCTCTCCAAGGTCTTTCCATTTACAAGCCTTTGTGAATCTCCTTCTCTCTCTTGGTATGACATGTAGAAAAAGTGCGTATTTTTTGGTGTAAAATCTCTCCTATGGGTTATGGTTATTAGAAAACACACTGGGCTCTTATTGAGGGGTACAACAAGCGTAAGGTGTTGTTTGGATCATGCAAATTTTGGCGGCAATAGTTAGTATAGCAAAGTTGGCCAAGAAATCCTTTTGAGTTACATATAAGAGTCTTTTGGTGATTTTGTTCTAACCCATAGTTTCTTTTGCTTTTGTTTACTTGTTTAGTTTATAATTCTTTGTAATTATTTCATTAGTGAAATAAAGGTTTCTTTTTCATTGTTGATGGGTTCTATATTATGTTATGATATTCATGCTTTTTGTTCACTATTAGATGTAGTTTAGTTTTATTTATGCTTAATTTTAAATTAGTTTACCTAGGGAATAGAATTAAACTATGGAAGAATAGGTATTTTTAAGATTAAATGATTTTAGGTTAAAAAGTAGATAACATTAATATTAGATTTTAGCACTCTTGTTGCACGCTTAGTTATTGCTTGAAAAATAAGGATACTAAGTACGAAAGGGGGCAACCATATGAGAATCTTTGACAGTTGATGCCTTAAGAAGATCGACTATAATTTGAATAAGTAGTACTAAGTTATGAACTAATATCAAGAAAATCTTAAAAGTGAACCTTAAAAGATATATTTTCTATATTTTTAAAGTTATTAAAATTGTATTAACATGTGTATGTAAAAATCCGTATAGCTTAATCCTAAGAATATTTGATTTCTAATATATTGGATTTTTAATTCCTAAGCTTAGGTTTAAATTTTAGAATTTTATGTGATTTCTATGATTTTTAGCATTTTAGGTAATTAATTTAGTTAAAAATTTATTTGGTTATGTTAAAGTTGTTAAAATAGATTTTTAATTAAAATTCATTAATTATAAAGTCTCTATTGATCAACTCGTACTTATCATGTCTATGCTATAGTGGCCCTGTAAACTTGCCTTATTTTTAAAGCACATCAATAGGTCTCCACTAAATTTCTTCAGGATCTGTAACTTATAACTACTTATCAATTTATACTATGTATGTGCAATTGTGTTTACAGATATAATCTAAGACTTAGTTTTCATAGAATACTTTAGAAAATGAGTAAAATAATGAATTAGTTGTGTACAATTCCATTAATAAGCTAAAGTTAGCTAGACTATACTTCAAAAAAATCTAATTCTTGTCATAGTGTAGGAATTGACCTAAAAACTCAAAAAGATTTTCAAATTTTTCAAAAAAAATAAAGAAAACCAACTTTAGAAAACTAGAATCTACACCCCCAACCTAAGTGAAACATTTTTCTCAATGTTTAAAAAGTAGGATGATGATAATGCCTTGAGAAATAACGAAATAGGAGATGTAGAAAAGGAAAACTCTAAAGACAATGGTCCATAATTGTTACAGAGGAAAAAAATTACATAGTTCGAAACTTCCCTAAATTCCATATGAAATGATTCAACATGCCTCTGAAAAGGATCAAGGGTGTGTAAATTAATCTTGCAATTTTGAATTTTATCATAAGGCAAGGTATCAAATATTTCTCCAGGCTGCTTCTTATAATTAGAGATAATCATGGGAATTGATGCAATCTTTGTGGAAATGGAGCAATGATGTAATATGGATTACATGGTGGGAAGTTTTCCTTATTAAAAAAAATTTTTTTTTTTTTGTAAAAGGTTTTTGTACCATTTTAGCCTTTTTAGGATTAGATTTCTCAATAATTTTACCACTATGAAGAATGGTAATTGCCTTTTATTTGTTCCATATTTGCAATTAAAGAATTAATCTCACTTACAAAATGCACATCATCAGGGTTTACATTTACTGGTGTAGGAAATTGCCCTTTTCAAGGGTCTGTAGTATTTGAGACATCATGTCCTTTTAATTCAGTCATGGATTTAATTGGACTTCAAATTGTGCATTTTTCTTTTCTTAGTTTTGGATAAATGGATGAAAGTGATTCTCCACTTGCATCTTAGGTGGAGAAAGGTAAGGTTCAGAAGCAAGCGATCCTTACGGTAGTTGGTAAGGGTGGTATTGGACCTTATGTGGGACATTAGCAGTATATCCATTTCTCAATTGAAAGTAGGATAATTACTCCAATTGGGATTATACATCTTTGAAGATGGGAAAAAAGGTTGCTCATAGGAATATGTCTGTTCATCAAGCCATGCTAAAATGCAAGAATGGTGGAACATTCTTGAGTGAGGTGTGTGTTACTTTCACAAATACTACACACATGTTCGACTTTCTGAAAAAAATTTCCATTTCTATGTCCTCATATATTCTAGCCATGGATGCTATTTTAGCATTCATATCATCTTTTTCAAACATATCATATATTTCTCTCCTATCGGATGTGGTAGTGGACTTGGGCTTGTCTAGGTAATCTACTTTTTCTAAATCAGCCCAAGTTTATGCACTCTCAGCTAGTCATTCCAAATACTCTTGAGCATCTTTAGGTTATTTATTTAAAAAGTTGTCAGTACACTTTATTTTAACAAACTGGCAAATAACAAAAAAAGAAGCTAATGATAGGCCAAGGTTCATATCTGTGAAGTGGACAAGTCTAAAATAATTCCTTAAATCTATCCTAGCATTGATAGAAAGTTTCTTTTTCCTTCTGGGTAAAATTCATTATATTTCAACTGAGAGTATGTCTTATGTATAGGAAAGAACTTTTTTAAGAACTACATAGTCATTTTTGTCCATGTTCTTATGGAACCCTCTAGCAGTGAATGAAACCACATCTTAGCTTTTTCTTTTAAAGAAAAAGGAAATAGCTTGACTCTTACTATATCTAAACCAATGGTTTGTGTATGCTAAGTAGTGCACACTTTAATGAATTCTTTTAAGTTCATGTAAGGACTCCCACTATCTAACCCATAAAATTTGAGAAGTAATTAAATTAATCCCATCTTTAATTCAATCATAATAACATTTTGAGGTTAAATTATACATGAAGGTGTGCTAGCATAATTAGGCTGTAAATAGCCTTTTAATGTTCTCTCACGAGGATTTTGGTTATGCCAATTACTTTGATGTGCTCTATTTTGATCCCATTCCTTGTTATAATTCCATCTCCTATTTTCAGGTGGTGGAGAATGATTCCTCCTTGGATGATTGTTATCATTAAAGAGGGGTGGAGGATCATCAACATCAAGGAGATGGTTATTTGTCCATGAGGAAACATCACCGTTATCCATGATGAGAGGTGGTTCATCATTATTAAAGAGGGATTTATTCCTCCATAGGAAAATATCATCTCTATTAATGTTGGGTTGTGAATTACTCTTTTAATTAGTGTAGATTTGTCATTGAATGTAACTGACCATGTTTGCTTTTTTAAGTTTGTGAGAAGAAAACTAAACTAAATGATGGAACCTAAGTCTAGAATAATGCACAAACAAAGGACACAATCAAACAATCCTCAAGGCTAACAAGATTAAATGTTTTGATTTTCTTAAATTTGTGTGGGGGAGAAGCTTTTAGATTAACCTATTGTAATACTCCTCTCTTTCATACTTCCCCTACCACTTACCAGTTAGATCTTATCCTAACCAACCGCTTCACACCCTCCTTAGTTATCTATAGACTATCTAAGTCATTAAATGTGTTGGCAAAGTTAGTCGTTTAAATACCAGTGGAGTAAGTTAAACAAGAGCCATTAGAGTGGCAACAGGCTACCTCCTTCCAAGAGGGTCTTATGAGCATGTGATGGCCTTTATAAGTCTTTTTTAATTAATTTTAAATTAATTTGGAAGGTTGGATTATATGCTTGTCCTGATTATCCTAAATGGTCTAATAGGTGGTGATTAAATACACTCTTGATCTTATGAGGTCAGGTGCCCTTACTAATTAATTTCTACACTCCATAGCAGTTTGATCAACATTTAAATCACCTTAAAGTAATAAACGCATTCTAAATATAATTAAAAATAATAAACTAATGCAAGTCCTAAAATGCAACAAGTATAAAGTATGCTATCTACATGCAAATATACTAGCAAATAATGCAAAATTATTCTAATTATGCAAACCCTAATCTAAAAATTATAAGGAGTTAGGACCAGTTAAAGTGGGGTCCTAGATAAGGTCTTTTCGTACAAGGGTGGGACCATTTACATTCCACATTCACTTCCAAGTTACAATGGTCCACCCTTAACTTGTATTATTACAACCCTTTTTAAATTAATTTATTAAAAAGATCTAATCTGTCCTCACTAAAATTCACTCAAAAAAAGAAATCTAGTAATCCTCATTGAAATCCTCCTTTAATTCCTTCTCCAATTTTTTGTAAAATAAAAAATAGCAATAAGTATCAAATTTCATGAAATAGAGTGATTATGCACGAAAAACATAAAAAAACGCACCTAAAAATGACTAGAATGCTAAAGAATGTAGTTACTAAATTTTTTAATTTTTTATGAATTTTTGAATTTTTTATTTTAAATTTTGTGAAAACTCTGTTGTGGGTCCTCAATAATGGTGTTTATTTTTTGCAAGTATACAAGCTATTATAGTATAGTTTATGTTGGTATGGGTCAATCCCATGGGAACTCGACTTAAAAAGTAAAGTTTAAATTAAATTTAAATTAAAAAAATTAACCAACAATGCACTAAAAACCTAGATTTGTTGGTAAACTAAAAAGTACATAAGTTTAAATTTAAATGAAAAAATTAAATAAATAACAAACTAAATTCAATTTTCCTAGCTTGATCTCAGTAATATTCTCCACAACTGGTCACATCCAAGTTGATCGGCCCTCACTAATCCATTACTAATGTCTCTGATTATTGATTCAATGGTTGGATTAAGCAAGTTTTTCAAAAATATGATGATCTTGATCAAGGAAAGAAATCATAAATTGGCTATCTTAGATTGACTATCTGAAATCTAGATGTAAGATCAGAGTTTATAAATTAACTAGGACCTGTATTTTGATGAAGATCTAAAAGTTGGTTTGAATTCTAAAGAAAATAAAAAATTAAACTAGTCTTGTTCATTAAAGTTGAACCGTTGATTCGGTTCAGTTAAAAACCAAACATGGATTAATTTGGAATAGTTCAGGGTCTTTGCAAGAAAAGGACAAGTAGACAAAAGACAAAATAGAGTAAAGGACAAATAAGGATACATCAAAAATTAAAATGGAAGGATGAAGTGCAAAACTAGAATTTTTTAGTTTTCTAGTTTTAACCAAAATGAAGAAGAAAACTGTTGAAGGAAGAAGATGATAATAAGGAGGGGGAAATAGAAGGAAAAGGAGGAAGTTTGGGGGAAAACCAAAACTGGGTTTTCTCTATAACAATTTAAGGAAGTGAAAAGGAAGGATTTTTTTTTGTGAAATTTGATGAAGATCAAAGAAAAAAAAGGTGGAGAGAAACCTTCAAAATCACAGTTAAAATAGGGGAAAACGAAGGGAATGGAAGATAGATTAACAAACGAAGATGACAACGTGATGGAAGGCAGGGAAAGGATGGAAAAATTGAAGAACATTACTGGAAGCTAGGGATGATGGGTGACAGGAAACGAAGAATGGAAGTAGAGAAATAGGGAATTAGGGATGAAAGACAAGGACAGTGGCTAGTTGAGGGGAAGAAGAAGATGATGGGGAAGTAAACTAGATAAGAGAGATTGAAGAACTGGGGAATTATAGTGGAGAAGTGGTCCTTCTGTTCCACTGCACTGCACACACACACAAAGAGAGAGAGTCTACCCTGCAATAGTGAAAAAAAGGGTCCTTCAATTCTCCTTCCTCCTATGATTTTAAATCTCCTCAGCCTTCCTCTTTTCATTTCTCCTCCTTCTAATTTTGGATTGTTCCTTTGTAATATCCTTAATTTTTAGGATAAAATAGGGAATTTTTAAATAATTAAAAATTAAAAATTATAGATGGAAATTTTTCCTGAAAACATAAGAATTAGAAATTGCTCGTCGATACGAGTCCAACGTCACCAAGAACGCGAAAAACGGAGCTCAAACGAGGGAGTTATGACCCGTCGAAGTTCTAAGGGCATTTTAGTCTTTTGACAGAGACGTGTTACACAGGGGTCCAAATTGATAACGGCACCCCTGTCTTCCACACGTCTCTACCAGTCCGGAGAAATTGCCGGAGAGACGTGGAAAGAGACGTGTAATGACCCCAACTTTTGTAATATTAAAATCCCATGAAAAGTTCAGTTTTAAAGATAAGGCATTTTGGTCATTCCACTAGTCTCCTTGACTAAACCCAGGAATTTGGTCCTAAAAAAGGTTCCATTAGATGCGTCTCGGAAAAAGGAATCCAACGAGACCAAAATCACCCAAAACAGAGTTAAAATGAGCAAGTTATGGCCCTTTGAAGTTCAGGGGCAAAACTGTAATTTTCACAAAAACGGGTTTAGCGGCAAAACACAGGGGCCCGTTTTGATACGGGCACCCTTCATCTTCAACCTCCTAGAGGCTTCTAGAACGGCGATGTTTCAAGGAGAAACCATCGCCATTCTGGAGGTTTCTCCACCGCCATTCAAAGGCAGTTAGAACCCCTCCAGAACCCTCTCTAAAAGCCCTATAAATAGAGCTCATGGGCGCCTCTAATGGCAGCCCAAAACCTTGGAGAAAACCCATCGTGGAGCAATAAACTAGAGGGGAAAACGAGGAGAAAAACCCAGCAACGAGCTAGGTACGTCCGAGATCGCTCAAAACCCATCTCCCCCATAGTTCCAAGGTCAATTTCCCTAAGTTTTTGCATGAAAAACCATGCAAAACGGAGCCCAGGAGAGCCACCAAGGACCCAGCGACATCCCCTGGGCCGCACTGGTTCGACAGGGTCGAACCAGGGTGTCCTGAGGATGCCCCAGTCCCCCAATTGACGCAAACGTTCCAGTCGGAACGTGACGCATCGAACGCGTCTGAAGAAAACCAACGGGTGCGTGGCGCACGCCGCAGACGCGCAGCGCGCTAGCAGAAGCGTCGTTTTTGGTTGTTAAGGAAGCCAGGGCACATGGCGCTGACGCGCAGCGCCCTAGCATTCCGTCGTTTAATTCTTAAGGGTCTTATGAACGTGCGACACTAAAACGCTTATAACTTGAGATCTAGAGCTCCAATTGAGGCGTCGCAAAAGGAGTTGTATCCGTGTTGACGACGCGGACACATCCAAACCATAAAATCCCTGATCAAGGCCCAATCAAAAGAGGACATGACCCTTAGAATAGGATGGTGGCGCGTGACCACTAGAACTTTGGAAAACTAAGGATACCAAGGCCCAATTAGGACCTTAGGGCACCCATAGGCATAGGGATGGACCCCTAATGCCTAAGTAATAAGACCCAACTACTCTAAAACCCATAAAAGATGGATCAAACTAACCTTGAGTCCCCAAACCATGTTCAGGAGCGTATAAGAACAAATGGGTTAGCGCGACCTAGCCAGGTAGGTGCTCTATCACTATTAGATTCTTTTAAAAGAACCGTTATTATTTTGAGAACATATGTTTTAAATATATGAATTGATTTGCATGACTTAATTCAGCATGCATGATAAATGCTTTGTACATAGCCATGTTTTGAAATGATTGCATATACATTATGCACATATATGTGTTGCAAACAAGTGCATACATTGCATGATTTAAGTACTTGCAAAGATTGCATATCCTTGAGGGTTGCCAAAAGATGCTGGAGTGCTGAGGGCCAAGCAGTTGTGAGGGACCCAAAGAGGACAAGTTTTAACAAGAGGTTTTGGCTTATTTAATCTTACGTGATTTGGGCAAGTAAGCCCGTGGGTGCTATGCCGAGGGGTCTGGGTTGGCCACCCAGCCTATAGATGGATGGGTACCACGCCCAAAAAGAGGCAAGTCCCTACGTCGACTGCATGTGGTACAGGGGGCTACCACTGGTGTCACGGCACTGGGTCGACGTGTCATAGGCCCCGTGGAGGCTATGACCGAGTGTCCTCAGGTACCTGGGGACCACACGGCGAGGAAGTCGTGGGCATAGTAGATCCTATGGTTTGATGAGTTATGTGCATTTCATATAGCATGATATGAGGTTGGTCGACCATACCATACTAGAGGTCCATGAGTTGGACTCCATGAAGCATCTATTGCATATCATGATGTCATCATATATATATATGATACTTTCAATTTTGGATTATGTGATCTTTTACGTCATGAGTATTTCAGTTGATTATGGATTCTTATACTGATATTGAACTCGAGTATTCAAACATATGCATAGTTTGAATGAGCATATGATTTTAAAACATCTCATGCATTTATAAAACTAGTAGTGATAGGCTCCTACTGAGTATATTATATACTCACCCAATCCTTAACATTTTTCAGAAATCAATAAGCACACAAGGACAGGATACGTCCGTATACATCATGGTTCAGGACAGCTCCACTCACAAAACGAGGACATCTATGTTAGTGCTATGAGCACGTGAATCCAAAAGGAAACAAATATACATGTAAGTAAACTCTCAACCCTTTGGACATGTGTTTGTACTTAGTTACAGTTGGGTAAGGCTAGATCGATGCACTGGGGAAAAACATTTATGATTTCTGAAGTTTTTCAAAAACTACCTTAGTTGTTGTGAAAGCAAATGACACTCGGGGTTTTCAAAAATGAGTTTAAAAATAAAAGATTTTCCACTGTATTGCATGTTTCTTTATAGAATGGTTTTCAAATAGGGATGCATCCCACCTTAGGAAATTAGGTATTGCATTTAAAAATGCATGGAAAAACCCGGGTCGTCACAAGACATGTGGGGAAGAGTTTCTCTTCCCCTAAGACTCTAATCCCTATATCTATTCTTCCCCAGGATCCAAAATGCTCCACTTTAAGCGTTTCCTCTGAGTTTTTACTCAGAACCCTAGCCTGGAAAGATTGCACTTTTCCGGCAAGTGGAACCCCGGCAACACGAGCAAACCTAGCCAAGAGTAAGGTAAGCCTTAAACTCTATTTTTTCGTATTTATTAAATAGGAAAACTAATTAGAAAAGCATGAAAAAAAATTAGGAAAAAATCGGATTTCCTGGGAACCTGTGTGCACGCTACTGTTGGAGCATGATTTCACATATCAAACCTCATCTGTTTGGAAATCACACCGTCCAACTAGTGCACAAGAGACCCAAGAGCAAACTCTTTAAATTTGGGAGTGATCCAACGGTGGATTTCTCCAGAAAATGCAAAAACCAGTACCTAGGGATGATTTTAGGAACTTGGGAAAAATCATTTAAAAACCATGGTTTTTGGAAAAATCAGTGAAAAAAGCAGGCATAAATGGATTCTAGAGAGAATTTTGAAAAAAATGGCGCACAAATCACTCAAAACGGAGCTCTGTAGCTCCGCCGGAGACGATCGGAATCTGATCGTCTTCTCCGGCGTCGTCAACAGCGTTAGCGCCCTGACGCTGACACCAGGTCGCACGAGGGACGACGTCACATGACGTCATCGTCGCACGCATATGTGGCGCCTCGCGCGTGAGGGAAGGCGCCAATTGGCGGTAGCGGTGGGGCCGGGACGCTGCGCGTCCTGGCGACCACGCATGCGTCACGGTGCCAAAGATGCACGGCACGCGTCCCGTGCGGCGTCTGCGTGTTGGTGCATCTTCGTGGCGCAGGTATAAGCCGGTGTAAACCGGCGAAAAAGGGTGCCGCCGGTATAAACCACCTTATGGTGGTCCAGCAGGCCCCATTTGATAGTAGTTTTCACAAAAACTTGATTTCTGGGAGCTAGAGAGGTCCAACTCACTATCCGAAAGAGGCGTTGTGACCGTATTGATGACGCGGACCTAGTTTTAACTTAAAAATTTAGAAATGACCACTTTTTCTTTAGAAAAATATTAAAATAGTGATGTGACATGTACAGGTGCACTTGAATATACCAGTTAAAGGGAGTTATTAGCAAGCTAGTTGTCTCACACTGAGGTAGGTGATGACAACTAATGTTTTTCCTTGATTTTTAAACCATGTTTAAACATAGCATCATGTGTGATCGTGTTTTAAATTTGAAATTCTTAGTTACCGTGTATTTCATGCGACATTGAGTATAGGATGGTTATTCCAAAATGAAATCTTTTACTGAATAAACTTATTTAAAATGCTTTAACAAGCATGATGTTAATTAGTTATGCTTAATTAGAGACTTATTTCTTATTATATATATAGAAAATGCATGGATTACATGGAAATGAGAATAGAGGCTTATTAGCTGGTTCTTTTATAGGCTAACCCCAGGATGAGGGGCATGTCTTGGGGATTTCAAGCTATAAGTGCTCTTGAGTTTTAGCATATACATATGATTTCCGTGTTTTATATTTGATGACCGGTGCTCTCGCCCGGTGGGCGTCATGCTAGGAGGGATAGGGCTGGCCACCCACCTTCCGAGATTATGATGTGATGATTTTGTGATATGATAGACACCTGCCCATAGATGGCATTCGGTAGGGGTTTGGTAACATGGATAGTCCACACTACCGGTCTGAGCCTTTCCATGGGGACAGATACTAAGTCTCCCGTTATGGTGTCGACAGAGAGCGGCGGTGATTGATACCCATGGAGGGTTGCCACTGCAGCATGATGGCCCATATTCTTATTATGTGTGCATGTATGATGAGCAAGGTTATGGATGGTATGCCTGGGTGTGACGACACTCAGAGGTTGACTACGTGTACTCCTGATCAGGGATGTTAATGCGATGTGGTGGGACCTATTACCTTAGGGTGCCCTTATTCTTGTTGTATGCTCCATTTTATTGATTCATGTCATGTTTTAACTCCGTGAATTGCATGTTTTAGCATATGGAATAAATTGGCATTTATTTAAACATGGCCTTATGATATCACTATTTTCATAAATGTTAGACTTTTCATCAGAGCTGTTCATTATTTCTTTTATTTATTACATTAATTGTCTATGTACCTACACAAGCGATAGCTTGCTGAGGCATTGCTTTGTTTTGCAATGCCTTAGATCTCGAGCATGATAACAGGAAAGGCAAGGTGCCGTGAGAGCTGTTGAAGACCATTTTTCTATAGTGTTAGACAGTGATGTGAGTCATTAAACAGAATTATCATTTGGATTTTATTATGGACTGCATACTTTATATTTGAATGTGATTTGGATGTTTGGACATATGTTGGACATTTATATGGGATGGTATGATGGATAGACCCTGGGCCATATCATTATTGTGTTTTGGACATTTATTTGATTTAAAATAAAGGCGCCGATTTATTTGACGTTGATTTATACGCGGATTATTTAATTTACATATATGCTATTTTGAGAAAGGAAAACTAACACCCGGAGTTTTTAAGATAGGTTTTAGTAAAATGTTAAATAAAGCTTTTTCTCATGAGATCTCAAATGCTCTTATTTAAAATGTCATTATTATAAAATGAAAAAAAAAAAATGTCTTAAAAATCCGGGGTGTTACATCCTTTCTCTTACAAAACATTCCTCTCTTTTCTATTACGGTGATGCCTTTCTCAATTAAAAACAATTCCTTAGTTAATTGTCCATGTGCCTCTTTCTTTTGTTGGCCAATTTTTGGGTCCATCTTCCCTTGTAGTGCTCTTGTGGGGTGAAGATAATGTGGTACATATCAACTTGATTTGAGTTATCCAATTTCATTCTGGTTGATCTGTAACATATAAAACTTAATTACAATTATCTGAACCATGCTTTAATCAACTGGTCAGCTCCGATGATCATCTAGCTGTTAAATTTTGTAAATCAATGGTTAGATGAATAATTAGAGCTACACTTTTGATTCTAAAATTCAAAATTGATTGAGTAGATGATCTATTTATATGCTAATTTAGGATTTTTAGCTAAAATTGAATGCTCGACAATGGATCAAGGGCACATGAGGTTGACAAAAAATGTGGTAATCTACCTATAGTCATGATGAAGGAAGAGATAATGGAAGTAATCAATGAACATTCTATTGTTATTATTTGCGGGAAGATTGGAAGTGGTAAAACCACTCAAGTTCCTTAGGTATATTGTTATTAGATGCGTCCCTGTGCAGAGAAATATGAAGGTGATTTTTTCCTTAAATGGGTTTCTAATTTCCTGTTTTCTGGCAATGTGACAATCTGTTGAATAAGTTATTGAGTAGATCAAGGACAATTAACAGCTGTGCCAAGTTGCAAGAGGACGGAACGAAAATCCTTAGCTATTGTATGCAGAGATTCTGCAGTGTTACCAGGAAAGGTATCATGATCAGTTCAAAGAGCTGTGAGGACTAATGCATCATGAAGTTCTAGTGGAAGCCCATAAACTCTTTCCAGAGAGGATAAAAAAAAGAAAAGAAGGCTGAAAACAGACTCGGGAGAATGTGAAGTAAACTGGATTTGCCTAGCTTTCTTGGTGCAGTAAATGTGTCAGTTTCAGATATGAAGCTCCTAGGTTGCCCCAATATGCATGGACTAGAATTGGGTTTTCCAGCAGAAGTTTGCATGTAGCGGTTGAAGAAAGAGATGGAAGTTCGTGCTCCATGTGCATATTTTCGGCAGAAAATTTATGTTCAAGTGATCCACTGACTCTCAGATTCCATTTTGATGCAAGTTTCTGCATCCAGTTGTTTCGACGGGCCAACTGTCAAGGTAATTTCAAAAAACGGGCCCAGTCTAACTGTTTATTTGAATAGCAGAGGTCTAGAAATATCAGACCGATTGTAACTTTAGTACTCATTTATGGAATTACGAAGTAAATCACTCAAGCACACTCCTAAATTAAGAGGAGATGTCTATAATTAAAGGCAATCTGAATTGATCCTGGAATAGATGTGCTATAGGATACATATGTTTATTTTTTAAGTGATTCATACAGTCAAAAACGCCCATTCTAAATTTCATTCCAATCAAATGATCCACAGCAGCCAATACATCTTTTGGTAACAAAAATATAGTCCCAAGGTGCAGCAAGATTCAGTCTTCAATTCAATATTTTGCCAACCAATCCTTTCTAATTCACGATTTTGTTGAAAAATTTTGTTTTATAATTCCTTAGATGAGGATCCAGAAAAACAGCGGTTCCCTTCCTATACAGACAAATTGTTGATGTAACTCTAAAATGGCATTTTTCTTTCACCCAATCTGTTTTATTTCTCCTCATCATTTGGAAGAGACAAGAAAATTTTAGGGTCACAAAAATTATTTAGAATTTCTTTTAGATTCAAGCTCGTAGCTGAATGAACCTAGAATAGATAATTTTGTTTCCTACTCACATGGGCCTAATCTGACCGTAGTTCTAAGACCACGACCCAGTGGCGCATATAGATACTTTGATTCATTTGAAGAAGTAGTGCCGCTGTCTGCTAATATTTTCCCAGTGAAAATTTCCATCTCCTACTCGTTGCTGTACCTTTGGCCGTTTTCCGAGTAGATAGTCTTTTTCTTAAGTCGTACATGGAAGGTAGAGCTTATTCTCATACCAAGTGGCACAACTTAATCAATAATGCCCCAAACTATAATTGCGTGTTTGGAAACTTGTTTTTATTGTATTTTTTATTTTAGGTTGAAAATTAGTTTAATTTTCTTCTGTGAAATAGAAAGAATGTAATAAAGACAATAAAAGCAAGTTTCCAAAACATACACTAAGATGGCCGACGGAAAGCACATATCCCCGCTTATCAATTTCTTCTTTTAGAAAGATCTTAGATGATGGCGTTAAACATCTTTTTTCTATTGATGCTAACTAATATAAGCTTCTAGTGGAAACTTAGGCTTAAAAGCTGAAGGAAAATTAGTTAAATCTATAGTCTGTTAACATCATGCGTTGGAAAAGGCTTTCTGGTTACCAAAAGGGTTAGACCCAACCAGCGGTGTGCTCATCTAAATGTGCAGCCAAGGTATAAGAATTATCATCTTAATAAACTACACCCAAATGTCTCGTACAAGGCCAACCTAAGTGAGTAGAATTGGGAACTGGTAGGTGTAGAGTTGGGAAACTAGCGAGTTCCTTACCACACTCAGTTCCGAACCCCAGTTCCAGTTTTAAGTGAGAACTGATGAGTTCTCAATTAAGAAATAGCCAGTTTCCTTTCTTACTCATGGCCCTTATCTAGGTAATCCAAGCCATTCATCTTATAAGATTCAATCATCTTCTCCGGTCTGGACCTTCACCAAACTGAGAGAGAGAGAAGTGGGATATGCTACACTTGTAGACAGCAGGGATTAGCAAAAAGAAGTGATAATTACGTCCACTTTTTGGTACATTTTCAATAATCTGAGCTATTCATCATATTCAACCTCCCTCAAGATAAGGGTTACCAAAAATCTCATCCAACAAGCACTGCTCAATTAGAGGTTCCAAAGATCACATCCTAAAATGCCAGCCACATTTCAGCTCAAGAGGCTCACCTTAGAGGTGGCCATTGGATTAGATTTTTGACATTCCTCTATCTTGAGGGGGAAAAATCCAATGTATGGCTCGGATCATTAAAAAAGTACCAAAAGGAGCGCACAATACTTACATTTTTTCCTACCCAAAAGGTAGGCCCAATTCTCATGTAGGAAAACGAAAGAGAGGGCTACCCAAAAAGTTAGAGATGAAGAGTAGAGAGAGAAAGACAGTGGGACTCGCTTGTTTTTAGAGTTAGCCAGTTCCATCTTTTCTCACATAACTGATATAAACCCGAAATATGTTTTAACAAAAAAAAACTATAACTTTGAGTTCTAAAGCATTTTAATAGTGGCCAGCTCCAGTTCTTAGAACTGACCAGTTACCCATCTTAGCTTCCTAATAATTGAAAAGGAAAGAATTGCGGGCCAAAGGCCAGATAGCAGCGCCTCCACATTTTGCATTAAGGAGACCCAACTAAGCATGATCCGTTCTGTTCGTCTGATCTTGGCTGACTAGCAGATCAAAAAGGACATCAGTAAAGGTCACTAACAATTGTCTTTCTATTAAGGGGCGTATTCATCACAAAATGGAGCATCACTATCAGCTATATCAAACCACCACTAGCAGCAAAGCAGACTCTAGTCTATACCTCTTCAATCAGACTAGCTATATGGAAAAGCGGACGGTCTTAATCGAGGGTCTAATCCTCGTCAAAAAAACTCCTAATTGCTAATCTTATGGTGTGGTGGAGACTCAGCGACGGCAGGGAATATGATTATGAAGGACCACTCACTGTGGTTTACGCATCAGATGATGGAGATGGAGGCACTGCAGCCGACAAGGAACTGGGCCAACCTGAGACTAAGCCAAATATATAGAGGGGGGTACAGGGTGGCGGACGCTTTTGCGAACCGAGCTGTGGAAACAAAAGAAGACATGATTGGATTCGCGATCTTGCTTGAAGCTGACTGTAACAGCACTCAAGAACTTTGTCACTTTTTTTTTCTCTATTTTTTCTTTTTTGTTTCAATGAATCTTCCACCCAAAAAAAAAAAGAGAGCAACACCGAGTATCTTCTTATTTTATTGTGGAACAGAGAGCAAGTTTGCAACAACAAAAAAAAATTTCGGCCTTCCCATTTCCTACCCAGCTAGAACAACTTTGCCAGAGATAAACAACCTAGGAAATCCTTCAATGTACTTAATTCTTAGGTCATCATGCATATGCCAACGATGAAGCAAACATGAAGTCGTCGTCGGACGTCATTATCGACCTCAGCCTCCGTAGCGGAACTTGAGCACTTCTGGAGGCTCTTCTTCCATGATGCCCGAACCTGTCGAATTCAAGTACTCTCGTATAGTCGTTCTTCGATCACCAAGAAATGTGTGATCTACGAAATTGTCATAAGCGGCTTCTCCTAGATTCCTCGCTGCCAAAACACTAAAACAAGAAGTATGTCAAATTGCTGACGGTCCTGTGTACAGTACATGCTTTGAACATAGAGCGACAAGTATAGGTTAATGGCACCATGCCTAGAGAATCTACAGTTTAAAATGCCCCATCAAGATATGATCAAGGTTTCAGCAACAATAAAACCAAATAGATAGTGAGAGAGTGTGAAGGAGAGCCTTGGTGCAATGGTGAGTTGTGACCGTGTGACCTACAGGTTACGGTTTCAATGTATGAAAATAGCCTCTTGCAAGATGCAAGGTATGGCTATATATTGTAGGCCCTTTGTGGCCCTCCCCTTCCCCGAACCCCACATATGCAGGAGCTTCGAGCACTATGCTGCACTTTAAGATAGTGAGAGAGGGAGAGAAGAGATGAATACAAATGTCAAAACAAAGAAATGGAGATACGGACATGCTATGAGTATGTATGACTATTGAAATCTACAAGCTTCGGTTTCTCTTTCGTGGAATGAGGACAAGTGATGTGCTTTGCAACTCACAATCAAACAATAAGGCCAGGATAAGGAGAAGATGGCACTTTGGCAATTTCTGGCAACTTAAGGTGGAAGTTGCATTCTGCTGAACGATTTCATGGAGATGCACTTCCGATCAACGACCACACACTGACCCACCAACCAAAGATCCTTTGAAGGAAAAAAACTCTTTAAACATCACACGATCAGGATTCAACATTTGGAGTGCTACGCACATACCTTGGAAGGAAAAAAGATTCTTGCAAGAAAAAGCTCTTTAAACTAGCCGACTAATATGGAATCATGTTCATTGGCAATTTCAGTTTCAAAAATAAACACCATATCAGGTTTATTATTCAAAATGATATGCTTTAAAGGCCTCAATAACCCAGACTTTCTAGCTTATCTATCGTTCCAATTAAGTGCTTCATAATCAACAATGAACTGACGGAACACCATAGCCTTTTTCACCATCATTATTGGTTAGCTTCTTACGTTGAAGCTTTGAGTCGAATGGGTAGATTTTCTCCATGTTACTGATATCTTTTTAATGTTTCGCTTTGGTGTCATATGCAATCGGAAAAAACTCACACTAGAGATCTATTTCAGAAGCTTGCCTCCTTTTTGAGAGCTCCATCTTGGAGAGCTTACCTCCTTTGGCAACATCTTTACTCCTTGATTTTAGACCGGAAGAAGATGTCCAAATGTATAAGATATTGCTGTGTAATGAAACATAGAATGGGAACCATGGCTGCTTCTAGTGTTGGGGGGATCCAAAGAACAGTTCATTCAAGAGAAGACGTGCCATTAATTGGTAACTCCAATAATGGATTTTCCATCTCCTCGTTCTTTCCTTATTGATGTTCTGTTTTAGACATTTGAGGTCATCCGTACCATCCTTCAGACTAGAGCTGACAGCTCCCAAAATCCGTCAAAATTCTATGCAATATCTCATTGCTTTTGGGTTTTCTTTTTTCTTTATCAGGAAATTACAATAAATAATAGAAATTAGGTTTAGTAGCCTTAACTTGATTTTGAATTACCATTATTGTTTTGGTTTATTCCTTCCCTTTTTTCTCGAGTATTTAGCTTATTCCCTCCTTATCTTCACTAACCATGTACATCCCTACATTCCCGTGCCCTTTACTTCTTCATTATTCTCACTTTGTTGGCTCCCATTTTGCATTTTTCTGCGGAATGGGGATTTTGTTTAACTTTTTAGATATAACTCTTTCAGTGCAATTATGAGACCCATATTTGGATTACTACCCTTAGCTTGACCATCCTTGTTGTTAGCCACATTTCAATCATCGAGGGATCATGGATCCTTAGCTAGAGAATTGAACTACTTTCCAAACTAAGTATATGAGTAGCGTTAGGAACTTTTTAATTTGGTTTTATCTATCACTACTCCGAATCACCAAAACAATTACTGATTGGTCAGTCTGCTCTTCTCCTTAAACAGAGCTTCCTCCGTTTCCTTTGATAGGGGCTTTTCCAGAGAATTGAAAACATTTAAAACACGGTCTACTTCATGAGCATTAATGCCACAAAATTATAACAGTTTTCTCGCATTTTTTAAACAAAAGAGACCCATGAGTCTAAATGCTTTAGGCTAAGCACCCTTCTGCATTTTATACATATACATAGAGAGAGGGAGAATGGTGCATGTCAGCATCCTCTTGGAATCCCTTCTGCTCATCATGATCACCTCCTCCACTCATATGACATCTCTCTCCCCTTTATTTCCTTTTCCATTTTGTACTATTTGTACAACAGGTGCCTTCACTCCTGAACCTACAATCTGGAATTATGTACTAGCCCTTGGCAAAGTGAACTTTGTTGTTATCTGCTTTAGACTCCACCCAAACAAAGATACTATCCTCAAGCATCCGTTTACCTAATGAGCAAGAGGCAATCTCTTGTTACCATGACAGTAATTCTACACCTGAAGTTCTCATTTGCCAACTTTATAACCATTAAAACCCTAGTACTACAGCTTTTTATTGTTAGTTTAGTGCCAAGACCATTAATATTCTGCTACAGGTCTTAACAATCCATGGTTTTGGGATCTCCATCTCTAGCCATTTTAAAGATTCTCTGGTTATTAAAGCAGGTTCTGCTCCTGGTGTAGGTTTTCATGTTCTTGAATTGGGTTGAACTTAAACAGTCAGAAGCTCGCAAGGAAGTTTCTTGGTTCACAGTCTTGTCTCCTTCATTTGGCTCTTTTCATGTTCTTGATGCATTTCTTGTCCCAACTGTTAGTGCCTCCGTACTTTCTAGTTCTACTGTACTTCATCCTCATTCCTTTTTCCTTTGAAGGACCTACAGACAAGGAAACTCTCAATCACAGCATCCATCATCGAAATCTGTTCCTATTGTTGACACCACATAATTCTCAATCTTCACAGCCAGATCCCAATTTCAAAGTCAAATGTTCCTTAGACCTATGCATACACTATCATTGTCATTATCTACATTACTTGATGTCTCGTCATTTTTATTTCTTTACATTATAATGCTTCCCACTCTGAAGTATGTCACACTTGCAAACTTGGGAAGCATTATAGATTTGTCTCCTTCAGTAATATGTCAAGGTGTTTGTCTGTTTCAAACTTGTCCATTCAAATGGTGTGTAAACTTGCCCGTAAAAATGCATGTTTACTCCAGTATGTAGTTCTCACTTTTATGTCATTTCGACAAATGATTTCCCCTTCCTTACAATTTATTTTCTTAACATGATCAAAGACTTTCTTTGGTTTCTCTTGCTTATATCTTTTTACTATCTAGAAGTAATGTAGTGTGACTGAATCTCCAAACTGTCCCAGTGATTCTGTCAATCACATGGCATCTCTAACAAACTATCCTCCATTCCCCCTCCCTCCCCTCTATGGTTGCCTACTAACTTTTGGGAATAGGCATTGCCTCAAATAAAATGACTCCTTATAAACCATTTATGTTGAAATGTATGTTGAAGTGCCTTTAAGACAAAGGCATAGTTAGTCTAATATGATACAATGATGGATAGCATTATATCATCAAAAGGTCCACAAAGATCATTTTGTACCCTAACTCTTAGTTCTTATAAAAGTATGAATATCTGCATCCTCTTAGCATTCAGTCACTCACGCGGCATCCTCCAACAAACTCTGCCAGCTTCCTCCATCCCTCTCTCCATTCTATGCATCTATTACTTTTTTTGGGATAGGGCAGGAGCCTCAAATCAAACGGCTCCTCATAAATCAGTTATGCTAAAATGCCTTTCGGAAAAGGCCTAGTTAATCTAAATGGCCCAATGATGATAGAATTATATTATGAGAAGGTTCAAAAAGATCATTCTATCCACTATTCTCAACATTTGTAAATACAACCAACTGCATGCCTGAGTAAACAACTGCACCTTCGCAGTTGAAATTGAGCTGCTCAAGGGAAGCTTTTTGTCTCATAAGAAAATGAATATATCGGCCTTGGAACCCATTAATGCTCATTTTGAACATTTCTATGGAAGAGAAGCTCCATTCATAGATTTAAGTATCTTCACCTGCCTACCTACTGAAGAGGTATTTGAAGAGTCATTCACATATTTAAATATCTTATCCTGCCTACCTACCTACCAAAGAGGTTATATGCCAATCTCCAGCTACCACGGAGATCATTCCATGTGCATCCCATAAACAAGGATAAGACATCTATTACCTGGTCCAATCTTAGTGCATGTCACGAGCAAAATGAAGGTATACATTGTGACAAAAAAGAAGGAAGTATGTTGCAGTTACCAGTGTCGAAGATAAATACGGCAAGGTAAGATATCATCTCTCCAAATCTTATGGACGTTATAACATCCATAACGTTGGTAATAGATGTCCTTCTTTCCTGCAAATAGAATGGCCTTTTTAGAAACAAAATTTGATACATCATAGAGTAACAAAGGAATGAAGTGGGACACCTGAAACACTGAAATGTACCTAGAATGAATTTCATCCAGGTCATTTTTTATTTTTTTTATGAACTACAACATGGTACAACACTATAAGCATCTCACAAAACCTTGCATAAATTTAATGAGTCATACCAAAAGCCCAAAGACTAGACCAGCACAGACCTAATCATCAATGTAAAGTGGACTTTCTATGGTGTTTGTAAATGCGGAGGTACATGCATTTACATGCACAATCAAAAGTAGAAGTGAGGCCCAGATGTAATGGTGATCCAAACTGCTTGTCTTCTGATCACATCTTATATAGGTCATGCACCAAAAAATTTCTCCATTGTTATTATTCTGGAATAAGAAATAGACAACTGGGAAAGTTACAAAACCAATCATAACAGAATCTTAACTATCAACAGATTAAGATTATGGAACAATTTTCAGACTCGCCCTTTTATTACTGATGGAAAAAGATGAATCTGAAACCCTTGGATAGCAGACAATAGACCACATTTACTTTTAGCTGTGCAGTAGCACACGAGCAGACACCATATAGTTATTAGATCATTTACAAGTGTGATAATAGATCATTTACAATGAAGCTTCAATGTGACAAACCAGAGAACCATGAATGAAAAATGCTTGCATAGACATTGTTTTCTTTTTAGTTGATAAGTTCTGCTGCTTGTAACAGAATTATGACCTACCGTGTACGGAAAGGAAACAAGAAGGAAGAATTGTACTCCGACAAAAACAGAAAGATCCAGGATAACCTTACTTCAATTGTCAAGCTACTCTATATTGAGTAAGAGATTATGGAAAGTTGAAAGAATAGCAGCTCATATTGATGAATCTCACGCCAGCCATCATAGAAGGTCCTCTGCTTCTTCTTTCTTCTTTGGAATGGTGAGAGAAGTTCTCTGCTCCTTATTGGCTCCAATATAGAACTGGTGAGAAAACAAAAGGGGTGGCTCCATATTCATGAAAAGTGAGTGCAATTACTTGCCCAATGATAAGATTCCCCAAGGAGGCCTTAACTTGCACCCTTTGTTAATTTCTTCAAAATGAATGAAACCGGGTCCCGAAACATGAGCAACCTCATTTCTTTTGGATGCCATAGAGCTAAAGCCTACTAGACCTTCTCATGAACCTGTGTGTCTCCATGGTATCTACAAATTACATAGAAAGGATGCACGTTAACAGCACAATCCAACCTCACCGCATCAAGTCAATGAAACCATGCTTCACATCCTCTGCTCAATGAATTAGGTCTCTTTTTGTGTTCCGACACCTATACCTATGTTCCTCAATTTAAGCTATAACAATGCCAACAAGCTAATCAAGTACTAGGAACAGAGATTGCCAGTGGCAGCTAATCTATATCCAATAGTACACTAGACATCAGAGACATTTACTTTGCAACTTTATCCATCATGCAAAACCAGCTTGAGCTGTACATATTCTTCTGTTCCCTTTCTGAAATAGTACACTATAGTGGTTTTGTTACAACCAAAACTTAGCATCAGATAACCAGTTGAAAAGGTAAAAATTATTTCAGATCAGACATTATTATAGATCTCCTCTAACTCCCTTTACATGGCACAGATTCAGCTCTGATAAGGTAAGAAAACTCATTGATAACCACAATCCAGAAAGGAAGGGTCAAAAGAAAGATGCACGGGAAGCTGATTGGTTGTACCTGAACAATCTGAAGTTTTTAACCTGAGGGAAGCCACCCGTTGCAGAAGTCCATCGTATTGATAAGTGGGAACTCACCTTAATGTCCTTCTATCACAGACCATCACATTTCGTACCAGATGGAGCAGCATAATACTCTCAAGCATGAAAATGGTAAGGACTCCAGTAAAAGAAAGATGCACAGGAAGCTGATTGGTTGTACCTGAACAATCTGAAGTTTTTTAACTTGAGGGAAGCCACCCATTGCGGAAGTCCATCGTATTGATAAGTGGGAACTCACCTTAATGTCCTTCTATCACAGACCATCACATTTCGTACCAGATGGAGCAGCATAATACTCTCAAGCATGAAAATGGTAAGGACTCCAGTAAAAGAAAGATGCACGGGAAGCTGATTGGTTGTACCTGAACAATCTGAAGTTTTTTAACTTGAGGGAAGCCACCCATTGCGGAAGTCCATCGTATTGATAAGTGGGAACTCACCTTAATGTCCTTCTATCACAGACCATCACATTTCATAGCAGATGTAGTAGCATAATACTCTCAAGCATGAAAATGGTAAGGGCTCCAGTAATAGCGAACAATAATAAAACCCATAACAAGCATCTCTAGTACAGTTCATCTTAGCAACAAAATGTACCTTTCCTCAGAAGATTGTCCATTTGGCACCTTATGATATAACCATGTTTGCCTACATAACCACAACCTTGACCCATGCCACTGTCACCATGTCCCCTAAAGTCCAAGGTGAACTTCTTAGATAACAGAATCAAGGGAGTTGTTGCTCGGAACCATTCATCCCGCTGAAGAAGAGCATAAACTCCATTCAGACATATGCAGGAACTAGCACATGTAATTCCCTCTCCTGACCTTGTAATCCAATTCTTTGACTGGAATGGAAAAATAAAAGAAAATGATCCACCCAAATGCCATTTTCAACACCAGTGGGAGCACAAAATGAGAAACGTTTGAATATTACTCCTTGCAAGTTAATCCATTCATAGCTTCTGTACCAAGACTCCCGGTCTTTATATCTTCAAAATGTCATATCCTTCATCTAGCATCATTATTAAGATGTCAAGAATCATCTTTTCCTTTTCCTTGTTGCCCATGCCACATGTGAACAAAATTTTGGAGAATGTGCGTATGGATGTCCAAGAAAGCTTGACTTCTCTGATTTTTTATTGAGACAGCACATGCACACATGTAGTAATAGGCAAAGGTTCCAATCACTGAACATCTTTTTGCTAATTCCTTGCAAGGACCTCTAAGTGCATGAGAGAAAAGAAGATTGTGTATTTATTTAGCATGTCTCCTATTTCTAATAGACAAGCCATTGATCAGCGCCTGCTTCAAGATTTAGGGTCACCAAAAGATAGTCATACTACAACTGCACCAAGAAGTTTGTTAAATAGGACAACATAATAACAAGAATTTCATATTTAACAGCCTCGTTGGACTTGATAAAGAATTGCCACCGAGTGTTTATCTCAGGAGCCATGCAGGGTTTATGCTCAGAGAAGTTATCAGAAGGTGACAATTGATTCACAGAATGATGTCTACTATAGAAGGCTCAGGGGAGGGTGTCCATACCTAAATCTGATGATTTCAATATTTGATGTATATCCCTCAAGTTTGCTCATAGGTAAAGATCAGTAGAAACAGTTACCAACTTTTTTGGAAGTAAGTTATGTTCCCAGACATTTTTGAAAATGAGATTTGACTTTAAATATAAAAATTCATGCACTGTGCACAACTGATATATTTGTAATTGGCTCGTCCATGAAGCTTAAACTTAAAAATTTATTTGAAATACAGCCAAAATTATGCATGCAGTTTTAATTGTAGCTATCCACTTGTCGGTCGATACATCACAGCAAAGTTAATATGCAGCATAAAGTTTCCAAATTGTAACTCATGTTCTCAAAAAAGAAAATGGACAGTGATAGCGACAAGAACTTGCTAACCTTTGCATCGGATCTCAAAATACTCATCGTCACTATAACGAGCACAAAGCACCTGAAACAATGATCCAAAACAAGAGTCTTTCTTATGATCTAATCAAAACTAAAGGGCGCATATTATATATGTGAAAGACACCTGCTTGAAAAATTAGTTGCTTCACAAAATAAGCTATATCTTCTCTTTGCACTTACAGCTGGACTGGTAGAAGGCATTCCATTTACTTCTTCAGGTAGCACCTGTTAGAACAAAAGCAAAAGAACAACTAAAACACTGCAGGAACATCCATCTCTATCCAATAAAACCAGCATTACTTAAACAATTACCATGCCCAAGGACAGGTAAGTAAACATCTAAATCTCTACTTACAGCTAAGTAACGAAATTCATGCTCCCTCTCAATAAAGGATGGAACCTGTTTAGATCAAAGTTATTCGTGATTAAGCATATCAAACCTTAAGACAGGTCCTCTATTATTCTATCTAATACTTTGTATCTACTATCATAAATATAAGTCTGAAAGGATGCACATTCCTCACGTCTTCCACCAGATGCCAAGCGAATTAGAAAGAAATGGTTCTTGAAATCGCTCCAAAAAATTTTGCAAATCAATGAAAATTAGTAAGTATGATGAAGGAATAAAAGATTTACCTCAGATTTCTTTATTTCAAAGACGCTGACAATAAGAATCTCTCCTTCGCAGGGCTCCACGCTCAAGCTGGAAATCTCCTGAAATATGTACAGAGATACTTTGTTTGTTATTAACAATTGGGTGGCCAAAACAATTCAGAAATTAAAACAAACAAATAAACAATAAGGTCCATATATCATTTTCATTATTAAGTTAAACACTGAAATCAAAGTGCAAATAGCAAGCTTGTGAGTGTTATAGTCCTGACACCAGTTTCTGCATTTGCTATCCCACGATCAAAGAAAATGGGTGCGACGTGACAGAATACACGTCGGAATCCACGTAAAGTAGCTGTTCTGAAGTTTTTAAGATCAGGAAACGTACTCCTTGCACTTCTTTCTGGACCCACAAGGAAATCAAGAACAGGTATAAGCTCCAGGGACATCCACACTCATTGGATATCAGTTCATATTGGAGGAAAAAAGGAACTAGTTGAAAGAAATTCCCAGAAAAAGTTCTTTCTAATATAATCTGAATTACCAGACAGAAGAGAACCGAATCCACAAATGCAGAGATATCCATCTGAGTTGACGAGCGTTTCGAAATCAGACTCGACGTTGAGTTGCGAGTACTGATTGTTGGAAGTGGAGTTGTTTGCTGCCATTAGATGGTTCTTTCTGCTACTGCTATTAAGAAATCCAGACTCTTTCTCTCGTTCTTGATTTTTGAAAGGATTCCGCCGGAGAACCAGAAAGCAATGTTGCTGGAATAGCTTATGCTTTCCCGAGATTGAGAAAATTTTACCAGACGTGTAGCTTCCCGTTTTAACCGGCCACTGAATGCCTGGATTGGGAGTGAGACGCACGACCATGTTGCTTTGTTCCCGGTTAGAAAAGGTAATGGAAAGAGAAGGATAATATTATATGTCCAGAAATTTGTACTGCAATCTCAGTTTTTTGCAAAAATGCCATTATATTTTAGTATTTTTAGAAAAAAGTCTAATTTTTAAATTTTACAAATTTGCTATTAAGTTCTTGTTAATTTTGCAAAGTCGTTCTGTTAGTTCTCAATCCTCCTTGTTAGTTTTTTCAAAATTTCAATATTATCCTTCTTTATTGCTGATGTGATTAAGTTATCGAATTTGGCCACTAAGTTCAATGACTTTCTGCTAAAAAGTTTCAGCAAAACTTGTTATCTAACACATTTTAATAACAAGAATCTAATGGTATGGTTAGATTTTAACAAAATCAACCAATTGTGAGATGTTCAATTGAAAACATACCAACATGCCCAACAGTACCTATTAAGCTTCTTCAATGAAATTCAATAATTTAAACCTCTATTTCTCATTAAAAATTGATATAAAACTTTTCCTACCACAAAATTAGAATACAATCAATGCTTTGGAGCAATCAAAAACATAATAAATTAAAAAAATTTAAGTCTAAAACATAAGTAAAATACTATTATTGTTCACATGAACAAGACTTTGCACATGATTTTTCACTTCATTAATCAACCAAAATCCCTAAAATTGATTATGCTAAATAGAAGACATTGAGAAGAATAAGACCCAAGTTTTATATTTTCAATTTTCAGTCAAAAAGACATTGAATGAAGAGCTTAAAATCTATTGATACAAAGCATTGATTATTATCAAGAATGAAAATGAATCTCACCCAAGTTAACCTTGATTCAATACCTAAAATTATATTGATTTATTCTTTCATGATCTTTAGCTAATCTCACCCAAGTCTACCATCAATCAATGCCTAAAATCATATTGATTTATTCTTTCCTAATTTTGGGACTCACCTAACCATTTTCCTATTTTGTCTTTATGTATTTTGTTTTTTTGTTTTATTGCTATCCTAACCTGTAGGACTCACTGATAAGTGTTTAATTTTGGCTAAAAGACCCCTAGTTTAGCATTCAATTAGATCATCTAACCGTCCAAATTGCAAAATTTAGCTTGATTTAAAAGTTAGCTCATATTGACCATCCAAATCTTAATTTCTCAAAATCAACGGCTAGATGATCATTAGAGCTCATTAGATGATTAATGTACGGTTCAGATGATTCTAATTTAGTCTTTTCTTTTGCAGATCAACCAAAAGACACATGAATGGGTACGATTAAAAGTTAAGAGTGCAAATCATCTTAAAGAAGATTGGATGGACCAGATCACCCATGGAGATGGTTGGGATAGTTTCCTAGAAGACAAGGGAGCTTAATTTGGAGTCATGGAAAAAAAGGAAAGGCAACTTTAAATTTTGAATAAATTTCCAAAAAGGAGAGCTTAAAGGAGGCAAGCAAAACTGTCTCTCCCCCACTCTCTTTCCTCCTCTTCTCTCTTTCCTCTTTCCCTTTCTCCTCTTTTCCTCCTTGTTCTTCTCTTTTTCTTTCCTTATTCTTTCTTTCCTTTCCTTTCTCACTCCCTCACGTCCTACCACTTCCTCTCTTCTTCTATTCTATTCTCTCATCTTCTTCTCACCACCTTCCTTTTCCCCTCCATCTTTCCCTTCTCATTCCCACTTTCTCATTCTCATCTCTTCTCCCTTCTATTCTTAAACCCCCTTCTTTAAACCGTGGGAAGGGCTCCCATTTTTTTTCCACCGTATCCTTTCTCTATTAATCTCCATCTCTCTCGTTCTATCTCTCATCTTTGCTCTCTATTTCAATTTCTCTCTTTTTGTCATTTTTTTCTCACTGCATGTCCTTCCCTCTCTCTTTCCTTTCTCTTTTAAGCTCTTCTTCTTCATCTTTCTTTCACGCTCCCTCTCCTCCACTTTGGACTACCCGATCTCCCTCTTCAGTCCATCGCACCTTGCCTCACATTATCCCTGCTTCCCCTCGTATTCACCTTATTTCCTCCACTTCCTCTCCACAACCCAGACGACCCAGTTTTTTTTCCCGCATCATCCACCGCACCAATTACCATGCTTCTTCACCTTCCTTGACCGCACCCCACCGCTCCCTCTACATCTTTCTCTCTCACGCACCTTCACTTATAGAACCAGACGGCCAAAAACCCAGACCGATCGGACTGCCCTGGCCAGATCGCACCTCAGCCCAAACCTCACTGGAGGTCAAAACCCGCACCAGCTCTTCTGCCAAGGCAAGAACCGGTGTTCTTCACTGGCGGCATCGCGAGCCCATTCCTCATCCGGCGTTTTCTTCTTCTCAGCATCAGATGTCCCATAGTTGGGTTTTCTCCCATCTCTTCCCCCCTCCTTTCCTCTCTTTTCCATTCCCTTTCTCCTCTTTCTCTTCTCCTCTTCCTTTCCCTCTTCTACCTCCTCCGTTTCTCTCTTCCTTCGTCTAGTTTTTCTTAAAACCAGATTTTTTATTAAAATTCCAGTTTTGCCCTCTCTCTTTTAAATGAAATCTCATTCCTGTCCTTTCCATTAATTCCATCTGTGTCCTGTTTTATTCCAGTTCTATTTTATTTGTCTTTTGCTTATTCAGGAACTGCCTAATCTCTACCAAATCAATTAAGGCGTAACCCATCAACGGGTTAGCCTTAATCAATCAAGAATCACAATTTTCTCCTTCGTTTCTTAGTGGATTTCAAATTAATTTTACAGGATCTTTCTTAGGATCTTCCTAGACATAATCAATGTATCTGATCTTCAATCTGAACCCATAAAGTGATCTCAACCGTCCAATGCCCAAAATTCTTATTTAGGCCAGATCTCTTAGAATTTCTAAAATCTGCCTAATCCATCTAGTGGATCATCATTTAAGAGTACCAGAAAGATGCTGATAGAGTTTGATCGAAGTTTATATGCTCAAATCTGAAGAAATTGACAATAACCAGTCTAGGGAAGTGGAATTTTCTTATTTCATTAGTTAATTTTCTTTATTCTTGTGTTGAACTTCTGTAATTCTCATTGATAAATTATATCTGAAGTCTGAATTTTTTGTTAAATTTTGTCAATTGAATTGAATTTTAAATAATTAAATTTTATTAAAAACTCTAATTAAAGCGAGTCCCTGTGGGATTGACCCTTATTTGCATAGTTATACTACAATAGCTCGTACACTTGCGAAAAACATCAACACTCACCACCCCTCTTTCCTTACTTTCCAAAACATGTTATCCAATAAATTCATGTACAAAATATGAACAAATCATCAAAGAGCAATACAATTCTCCTTTTTATTTCTTCTCTTTCTTATAAGGCATCTAAGTTGTGAAAAGCTCAAATGAGTATCTTATGATCCAAAGTTGTGCTACAACCTTTTTTTCAGCAATACCTCATTTCTTTCTCAAATGTGTCTGGTGAGAGTTCTGCTTCAGCTTCGGCTTCATCTACACTTAACCAATCCTTTATCAAATCAACCACTGACAAAAAAAAAATCTAGTTGCTCTCAATTCAAGCCATCTACCCATCAAACAAAGCTCATCAATCTACCCCTCTTAGAAGGCCCAATTTGATTCCTTGTTGTTTGGCTATGACTTGGTCAGCTACATTGATGGCACTACGCCATGCCTTCCTACTCAAACAAAGGTCAATAGAAAAGAAACTCCACACCTAGAGTATATCTTTTGGCAGCATCAAAACAAGCTGCTATTTCTTGGTATCCTTACATCTTTAACTAGTAAGTTATTACCTCTTGTTAGTTCTTCTCAAAATCTTCAACCAAGGCATGAAAATGTCTTGCCAAATATTATGCCAATACATCATCCTCTCGAGCCATGCAATTGATTGACCAACTCTCTCAAGCTCGCCAAACAAGATCCATTGTTGAGTACCTTGGCACCATTCACAACATTGCCAACTAACTTGCTATCATTGGCACACCCATGCCAAATACCTATCTCATTCTTCATGTTCTCAATATATTCGATATAGAGTTTAAAGAACTTGCCACTACTGTCCAAGCTCAAGGTACAATCATTACGTTTGAAGAACTTCATGACAAGCTTGGGAGTACGAATTATTCCTCAAGCATGAGAAAAGTCAAAATGCTACAAACTTGATCAAGACTTCTATTAGTCGTTGGCATGATCGTCTTGACCACCCATCCTCTAAAAGCTCTCCATCAAATCGTGTCAGTCAATAAAATCCCTATGCAAATGAACTCGATTCAATAAAAAATATCGTCCTTCTGTGATTCTTATCATTACAATAAAAGTCACAAACTAGAGTTTTGTAAGTCAACTTTAAAAAGTCATTCCTCTTTGGAATTATTATATACTGATGTATGGGTTCCTTCACCAATTTGATTAATACACAGTTATTCCTACTATGTGATTTTTGTAGACCACTTTACCAAATACTCTTGGTTGTTTACTCTAGCATATAAATTTGACATTTTCTCTCCATTCCCAAAATTCAAAACCATGGTTGAAAAGTTTTTTAACACCTCAATAAAAACAATTTATTTAGATGGTGGGACAGAATATTAAGGTTTAAAAATATTGTTCAAAATGTTAGAATATTTCCCACCCTATACACCACAACATATAACTTTCCATGAATGCAGTCATTGACATATTGTTAAAACTGAACTTACACTCTTGTACGGTGCCTCTCTACCTCTCTCCTTGTGGTCTTATGGATTCAATGCAACAGTTTATCTCATTAATTGATTCTTGATAATAAATCTCCATTTTGAATGCTTGTTTCAAATGCTTCATACTTATTTAAAACTTCAAGTTTATGGATGCCTTTGCTACCCTTGGCTTCTACCTTACACCAATCACAAGTTGGAACAACATTCAAAACCATGTCTTTTCCTAAGATATTCCAATCTTCATCATGCTTATATATGTTTTGAACCTATTGATCACAAAGTCTATTTTTCTCAACACGTACACTTTGTTGAAGATTATTTATGATCCCTATCCAGTATCACTGACTATGACAAAGTCTGTGATTTCAATCTCTCAAAATGGTCTTCATTTGTTCAATCTATGCATCCTCAAAACATATCTACACATATGTCAGTCCATTCTTCTACTTCAAATCCCATCTCCCCATAATACCTTATTCCACTTACTCAACAATTCTCAGTTCCTTTAATCAAACCAAACTCCAATTCTCCTCATTCCCATCCTTCCTCCACATATATGTCCCCTGATTGTGCCATCAGTGCTTCAATGCTCCATCAATCTCATGCTTCTGATACCCCGTTAGTACTGGATACTAATTTGGCCTCTTCTGCTGAAAATGTCATTAATGCTCCTTCCACAAGTGAACGCCCTCCCAAGTATGATTCTATTCCCCCTTATTTGCCATCATCTATTCTTCCCCCTTCTAACCCCAATAGCACTCATTCTATGACAACTCACTCCAAAATCATAGTTTTAAACCATTGACCAAACTCTCTCCAGCTGCATTTAAACATCCTTTCTCTCAAACACTCGAACCTACCACTGTTTTCTCAAGCCCTTGCTACTCCTCTATGGAGAGATCCATGTGTGAAGAGATCAAGCTCTCATTCGCAACAGTACTTGGGAACTTATTCCTCACCAAACAAATCATAATATTGTCGGGTGCAAGTGGATATTTCAAGTTAAGAGGAACCCAGATGGAAGTATTTAGCCCTACAAAGCCCATCATGTGGCAAAAGAATTTCACCAACACCCTGGGATCAACTACCATGAGACCTTCAGCCTATTCATCAAACTAACAACTATTTGAGTTGTACTCATCCCTACTCTCTCTCATGGATAGTTGATACATTAGTTAAATGTTAACAATGCCTTTCTTCACTGTCAATTAACTGAGGAAGTGTTCATGTGGCAGCCACCTAGTTTCACTCCTAACCACGAGTGCCACCTCCATCGATCCCACTATGGTCTTAAGCAAGCACCTCGTGCTTGGTTTCATGAATTGAAAAACTTTTTTTTCTCTCCTAATTTGTTAACTCCAAATCTGACACACTATTATTTGTTTACTCCAGCAAAAAGCTTACAACATATTGTCTTGTTTATGTGGATGATTTATTACTTACAGGTAGCTCTCTGACATCTGTTCACACTATCATTAGTGCTCTATTCACCAAAATTTTTTATAAAGACCTTGGTCACATACACTACTTTCTCAAGGTTGAAGTTGTTCCACACCGGCATCGGCTATTCTTATCACAACAAAAGTACACTCATGATCTTCTTTCATGCTTCAATGTGAATGGTATTAAAGGTGTGGTTCCGCCTCTTAGCTCTTCCATGTCCTTGGTTTTAAAAGACGGCACGTTTGCTACAGATCCTACTCAATATCACAGTTTGATTAGGGCTATGCAATATCTCTCTCTCTCTCTCTCTCTCTCTCTCTCTCTCTCTCTCTCTCTCTCTCTCTCTCTCTCTCTAGACCAAAGATTGCTTATAAGTCAACACATTGGCTCAATTTATGCACACTCGTTGCCAAACTCATTGGACTACTACAAAGAGGCTTCTTTGCTATTTGAAACATACAATCACACATGGCTTGTTTCTCAATTGTTCTCATCCTCTACATCTTATTACTTACTCTAAGTTTGATTGGGCTATGAATTATGATGATTACACTTCTATTTTTGCCTACATTATCTTTCTTGGATCAAATTCAATATCATGGTGCTCCAAAAAGCAAAGAACAGTTGTTTGCACATTACTAAAGTTAAATATCAATCTGTTGCTTCCACTACTACCGAGTTAGCCTGGCTGACAAACCTTCTCAATGAACTTGGAGCTCATTCTACCGACCACCAAAACTTTTTTGTCACAATATTGGTGCAACATGCCTTTGTGCCAATCCCATTTTTCACTCATACATGAAATATATTGCTCTTGATTATCACTTTGTGCATGACAAAGTTGACGATTGCTCTCTCAGTGTGGATTACGTCTCAACTCATGATTAACTAGCAAATGTCCTCACCAAACCATTAGCAAAAACTTGTTTTGCTCTTCGTTGTACCAACATGGGTGTTTCTGATGGAATCACCATCTTGTAGGGGCATACTAGGAATGAAAAAGAATCTCACTTAGGTCAACCCTCAACCAATGCCCAAAATCATATTGATTTATTCTTTTTTGATATTTACATAATCTCAACCAAGCCAACTGTCAATTAGTGCCTAAAATCATATTGATTTATTCTTTCATGATCTTTAGCTCTCACCTAACCATTTTCCTATTTTGTCTCTATGTATTTACTTTTTTTCCTTTGTTGCTGTCCCAACCTTTAAGATTCACCAACCTTCTTTTTTTATTTTTGCATATGTTTCTCCCATGAATTGATATACAGAATATAAACTCTCCTTTATATTTCTTCTTTTCTTTCTTATAAGTATGTTCTAATTTGTGTTAGGAAGAGTTTTATATTATTTTTTAGTGAGAAATTAAATTTTAAAAATTTGAATTTCATTGAAAAAACTTAACATGTACTATTGCACAGGCTGGTGAACATGCTTTATTTGCAATTTAATATCTTACTATTTGTTGGTTTTTGTTAAAATCTAACAATACCATTAGATTCATTATTATGGAATTGTTCTAGATACTTAGTTTCACCAAAACTTTTCATCATGAAATCATTGAACTTAGAGGCCAAAGTCAGCAACTTAATCACATTGGCCATAGAAAAGGGCAATATTAAAACTTCAAAAAAACTAACAGGGAAAGAGGATGGAAATTAACACAATGGCAATTTTACAAAGCTCATGAAAATTTAATGGCAAATTTGCAAAATTAAAAATTAAACGAATGCCAAAGTAATGGCATTTTTGCCAAAAAAAAAAAAAAAAAAACCCATAATTAATTAGGAGGAGAGCTATAAGGTGCTATAGCACCTCTCCAATGGTGAAGCGCTCCCATCTTTCCACGGTGGGACTCACGTGCTATTCATACAAGAAGCAATTTATTTTTAAGAGTCCTTCATTTTTGGAGCGATCCAACCTGCTCATCGGTTTTGCAGTCCCACCAAATAGATGGTTACCAAAAATACCATATAGCAACTGCATCCCTCGTGGGTTCCTTCCACTAAAAATGTAGACCGTCTTGTATTTTCTCTTAATGCTGTCGATATTTTATTAGAGGGGACCCATTGGATGAAAGTTTTAGTAATTGCCCATCTTGAGAGGTTGTGAATCCAATGAACGAATTGAATCACTGAAAAAATGTAAGGGTGAAATTCAATAGGCGACGTGGCCTCCTTTCATCCTTTTCGAGCGTCCACCTCAACCGGGACTCTTGTTTTAGTGGGCTTCTTCTTAAACAAGTTACGCATGGTGCTCCAAATCTCGCTTGTGATTCTGAGCTAGGGAAGAAGAATCTTGTGGTTCATAAATCGTTTTTATCAATTTGTTATATAAGTGTTGATTTACTCCCGATGATCATCGCTCGTTGATTTGGTGGATCAAAACCGAACCACGTTGCATGCGCTACAATGTGATGTTGTATCTACACCTCATTTGGGTTCCCTGATAAAAGTATAAGTGGTATTCAGCTTTTTAATGATCTAACCGTTCATCTTAGCCATCTGCTGCAGATGAGCCATGTCCCATGAAGCACATAATCTGGAAGATCCCGCAGTTGACTTTTATATGTTGTTTTGATGCCATCAATTTTAGAGTTGTTCAATTTAAAATAGATCAGGAAAAAACAATGTTAGGTTAATCCAAAGTATGTGATTTTCGCTACAAGGTAGCAAGACACTTAATATGAATGCTTCATACTAAGAAATGTAGCCTCTAGTGAAATTCCACAAAAACAAACACATTCCTTCCCTTATTGAATGACCAAATTATATGAATGACTAGTTTCAGTAACTTAGCCACCTAATCAAATTATTGAGATTGATTAGAACAATTTATGGGCACTTTATCCTCTGCACTGTTCATACGTTTGGCGAAGACCTATCAACCAAAGTGAGGCCTGATTTACGAGGAAGAAGTTCAGCCTGAGGAGGCCAACCCTTGTGCCCAACTTTTGTCATGTCCCTATGCTTAATTTGTGCAGGTAGGTGTGAGCATGCTCACCTTGGTCAGCGCTGAACGTAATTAGCTATATGCAACTGCTAAGTTTTATCCTTTTTAAGATGTCCAATTGCGACTTCTCATTCAAGCATATGGACGTGCAAGGTATATATTTATTTTGACATGCTTCTGTCTGGTGCTTTGGTACTTCCAAGTCCAACTGATCGAGTGGCAACCATTTACTATTTTCTTTTGGGACCTTATGTAGGCCCTTCACATGTTGGCACTATATCTTTTGCGTCAATCATTTTTATGCCTTGTTCACCTTCTTTTAGTCAAGTAATTGTTACTTTTCTCTTCTACATTACTCCTTACATGTAACATTTAATCAATGTTGGACATATTGACAGAGCTCTCACCTGAAAGGAGAAACCTTTTAGTTTTGCAGGAAGATAATGTATGCTTTTTTTTTGTAGCATTGTCAGAGTTTGATAGTTTGAAGTGCTTTTTTTGTTGATTGTTTGTTAGTTCTACTTATGCTGATGTTTGCTCCATTTTTTTCTTCCTCTCTAATATAAAAAGAATGAAAGAAACTTCGTTTTGTTTTACGTCTTTGCTAAGGTGCTTTACTATCAGTCTAATGGAAAATATATTAAGATGTTTTACATTTAATTTAATGAAGAATCTGATAAGGTGTCTCTTATTTTTGAATTGGTAAGTGATTTCCTTAAGATCAAGCAAATCTTACAGAAAGCTAACATCCAAATGGAAAGACGTGCCAAATGGCCATGTACACAAGCGTTATAACCAAATTGGTTAAAGAAACTCATGTTTTACTTTTACTCTAACGGGTCGTTTATGTTAGGCTTTTCTCTTTTTTCGTCTTCTTCTTTTGCAATTCACCCATGGTTACACGATTAACGCTGATATTTGCAGAATATAGTATTGGTCTCGCTTAGATTTGTCCTAGTGCAATATCATAGTTAATCAATATCATAGTTAATCATGTAACGCATGAGTGCTTCGATCCATGACCTAAGTACCATTAGAAGTAGTTTTGCACATAAATAGAAATATAATGAACTTTAATTTAGAGACATAGCTAATAACAGTTTCTTGAAGATAGTTGAAGCCTCGAGAAACTGGGGAGATTTGAGGACAGAGAGGAGAAGGTTCAAGTTGGAGTGGTATGGGTGGCCCCTTGTATAGAGTGGGATGCTTGGATGCCAAGCAACCCTCATTAGTTCCCAAGACAGGCCAAAAACCGTCTTAGGCAAGTCCCCATAAGAAAGCCCACCGACTTTCCTATTTGGGACAGTTCTAGACTGCTCTTGTGAGCTAGACAAGCACAGACATCATGGGCAATCTTTGTTGCAATGGGCCTAGCGTTCTAGACCCCACCCACTGGGTCAACCGTATACTAGGAAATCTTAGCCCATGGACCATCATTTTTAGTGGGCCTAGGCTGGACCACCCTAAAATCAAAAGAGATAAGGGCAGCTTTAGGTATGCGAAATAAAAAGTGCTCAAGCACTTATGCACTCTCACACATGCATGCACACAGCTTGGTGAATTGCACCAAGGTACACCATTTCAAGAGTGTGCTTTTGAAAAAAAAAGTTGTGAAAATGGGAGTGCTTATAAAGACTGGGTATCTCGTCTAACTTTCAATGTGCAACTAAACATTTGCTTTATTTTCAAAAGTTAAGTAATATAAGATAACAAGTTCAAATTCAAATGAAATTTGGATTTTCCTCAAAAACTATAAAGAAATACCCATTGGTTTCAAAGAACTTCTGCACTAAGTTAATTTAATTAAAACACTTTCAACAATCTCCCTCTAGTTTTAAGTTAAAATAACTCTTCAAACATTCCCTCATTTATTTGAAGTTAAAATAGGAACAACAGTGAAGTACAAATAAGAAAAGAATCGACCAAAAAATAAAGAAGTTTTGGCATTCAAATAAGATCTATGTATTAGAAAAAGTTAATATAGTCTTGAACTTCCTCCTCGTGTATTCAAAAAGAAGTATCAACGCAACTAGTCAAATGAATTTTGACGTACTACCCTT
Source organism: Warburgia ugandensis (assembly GCA_035236585.1). Classification (NCBI taxonomy): domain Eukaryota; kingdom Viridiplantae; phylum Streptophyta; class Magnoliopsida; order Canellales; family Canellaceae; genus Warburgia; species Warburgia ugandensis. The sequence goes on from CP141126.1 coordinate 85,098,632, forward strand.
GAAGAAAGAAATACAACATGCAAACATGCATTTATCTTTAAAAGAGAAAAGTGTACTTAAATTGGAAGCTTTTACTAATGACGACATGCTAATCCTATAGTAACCATAGTGTTCTAGAGGACAAACTAAGCCCATTGGAGGTAGCCAAACCCTCACTCCAAGAATAGGTGAGTCCATCAATGGTATGCCTGTATACACCATAACCAATATCGATGGATCTATAGACTCATTAAGACATAAGTCATCCTTAATACTACGAGTCCATACTACATAAGCCGTAGGAATGGGAATAAAAAATTTATTTCTAAAATAATTATAGTACATTAGTAGATGTAGATAGCTTGTTTGTCTCTTACAACCTGGTCAATGGCACTAGGTAAGGTTACCGCTACTAGTCAACTACAAGTCTTTATGCCCATTCCCTTCGGTATCTCATCCACTAGCTCTCTTCCTAGGCCTTTGGAGAGAGACAAATAAATTGTAATCAATTCTCTCACACTGTCGAGTCTCAAACGTAATTGGTAAGATTTACCATTATAGCACTTAGTGTACTCTTTGGGAATGATAGCATTGTTGTCACAGTAAATATTAATAGCAGGCAATGGCTTTAACCACATTGATATGTATACTGGTAGGTTCCTCAACCATTCTGCTTCCTCTTCAACAAAAGCCAACCAATAAACTCATATTCCATTGTGGAATGAGTAAGGCATGTCTGTTTCTTTGATTTTCATGAAATTGCACCACCACCCATGGTGAAAATCTAACTATCAAGCACTAAATTTCAAGTAGCACCTACTATAGCCTTCTATCACAACTAGCTCTCAGACATAATACAATCTAAAATTTAGAATATTCTTGAGATATTGCATTACTCATCTTAATGTTTTCCAGTGTGCTTTATTAGGATTGCTTGTAGTATGGCTTAAGTTGCCAAATACAAGGACGATCTCTGGTTGAGTGCATGACATCGCAGACATTAAGGAGCCAAGTACACATAAGTACTTCAATTGATCGACCAATTTCCTATCGTTTTTCAATAACTTGACGTTTGAGTCAAAAGGAGTACTCAAGGTTTGCAGTCAAAGTGATCAGATCATTAAAGTACTTTTTTAGTGTAATTGGACTATGTAAGAACTAGTCCATTCTCCTTTCTGATAAACTTGATGGCCAAAATTACATCAGTTTTGCCATGGTCCTTCATATCAAAATTTGGGAACAGTAATTGCTTTATTTCTACTACAATATACAAATTTGTGCCAAATATAAGCATATCATCGACATAAAGGTATATGATTACTCCCTTGTTAGAAGAAAACTTGTTATAAATACAAATGTCTATGGTATTAGGTATATATCCATTTATTCTGAGGACTGTCTTTAACTTTTTATGTCACTACTTTGGAGCTTGAGTAACCTACAAACTTTGTGTTCTTGTCCCAGCATAACATGACCCTCAGGTTGTTTTATATAGATTTTTAGTCCAAATCTCCATTTGAAAAGGTTGTTTTAACATTCATCTGATGTATCAACATTAACAAGTTGTGTATAGCTGTTATTGTAATAAATAGCTCTATAGTAGAGATTCTGGCAAACAAGGCATATATGTGAAAATAATCAACTCATTTTTTCATCAAAATCCCTTAGCATTGATCTTAGCTTTGTACTTGTCGAGAGTACCACCAATCCGCATTAATGAACTCCTTTTTCTGTCAAAATCCCTTAGCCATGATATTAGCTTTGTACTTGATGAGAGTACCACTAGCATAAATGTTTTAGCAAGACTCATTTACAACCAATTGCTTTACATCCGAGTGACAATTCATCTAACACCCATGTGTTGTTAACGTGATGAATAGAATGCATTTCATCATATGTTATTTCTTTCCAAAATACTCCATCATGTCTAGTCATTGCTTTATGAATGTGCCAGGATCATTTTTGATCATATAAATTTAAAACTTAGGTCCAAAGACCTTTTTTCCTTGCTCTCTTACTTCTTCGAATTTTAGTGACATTAGTTAATGAAGAATTTGATATCTTGTTGGATGAAGGAATTTTTTCTTCTTTAATTTTACTAATTTCTAGATGTGTCCTTGTATTGAATGAAGGCATTACTTGTGCTTCATTTTGGCTAATTTTGAAAGAAAACAAACTTTCTATAGAATGATATTAACTGCTTTCATAATGATGTGAAGATGAGGAGTCTCTAAATACAACAATCTATACGCTTGCCAGGCTTTGCTTGCCACAAAATGTCCAGTAAATACAGAATCGGTTCCTTAGTATCCAAGCTTGGAGTCTTTGTAACCATGTAATATGACATGAGCAAGCCATACCCACACTTTCAAATAGCTAATTGGTTTTCTTTGCTTTTCCACAACTTATAAGGAATGGTTTCAACTCTTTAGTTAAGGAACTCTATTTAGAATGTGATAAGCACAAAATAGAACTTCACCCTAAAAGCTCTTGAATAATTTGGAATTGGTAAACTTTGAATTGATCATTTCAATAAGGGTACTATTCTTCCTTTTAGCAACAATATTCTGTTGTAGCATATATGGACCACTAAATTCCCAGGAAATATCAATTTCTTCACAAAATAACAAAAATTCATTGGATATCTATTCTCTACCCCTTCATACCTTAAATTCTTAATCTTGATATTATGAATGTTCTCAACCTTAGCTTTATAAGTTTAAAAGTGCTCAAATGCTTCTTCATCTTTAACGTGAAGAAGGAAAATATAGTCATATCTTAAGTAATCATTAATGAAGGTGATGAAGTATCCTCTTACCTCTAGTGTCTGTGTATCCTTCATCTCACAAATATCTTTGATTAACTTAAGAATAAAGAATTCTCTTTTGACTAACTTGAATGCTTTCTTAGTGATTCTGTACTTGTTATAAACTTTTCAGTTATTTGTAACTAAGCTCTCACTCTTAGGAATAAGTTGGAGCATTGTCATTATTTTGATGGATTAAAAATTCATATGTCCATGTCTATCATGCCATATTAAGAGAACCACTCATTATATAAGCAAAATGCTAAATTTTATAAACATATTCAACTTAAATAAGCCATTGGTTGAGTATCCCTTCCCCATAAAGGTCTCATTCTTAGAAATAATAATCTTATCATATTCAATCACCATTTTCCAACCACGTTTGTTTATAGTATCTTCAAAAATGAGATTCTTATTAATGTTTAGAACATGCAACACATTCTTCAAAGGGAAAACTTTACCAAAAGTGAATTTAAGGTCTATGTTTGCCTTGGCCAACCACCTTAACCACTGAGAAAATTTCCATCATTACCTCAAAATTAGGGGTGGCAAAATATGACACGACTCAAACCTAACACGGATTTAGAGGGTTAGGGTTGAGCCTTATCGTGTTCGTGTCATGGGTTGACTCGAAAATGACACATCAAAAATCGTGTCGTGTTCGGGTCAATCAATGTTGACCTCTCGTGTTGACCCATTTGACATGCAACCTGGTAAAACTTCAAGTTCAACTAAATGACACATGACCTTGGCTTACACTAAATAGGATAGTTTCTGAGTAACAGTCCTATATTTGAACTGATAAAGGACAGCATGTTATATAGGACAGTTAGTAAGTAATCGTCCTATATAATTAAAGGTTTTACTTTACAGTTGTATATTTATAAATTATATAGGTTCCTATAAGCTATAGGATGATTAAGACAAAAACGTCCTATATTTTTATATGTTCTATAAGATGGTTAATAAGTAGGCGTCTTATATTTATATATTATATAGGACGGTTATTAAATAACCGTCCTATATTTTAAGATTCTATAAGACGGTTATTTGTTAACCGTCCTATATTTAATAAGTGATATAAGACGGTTACTAAATACTCGTCCTATATTACTAAAAATTGTATAACCTGTACTACTATTCAAGTGTCCAGTGTGTGACTCCACACACAATTCTCTCTTTCCATTAGGCATTAGTCCATTATACACAACTTCACTCCTCAGTCCTCACATATCAAAACCATATCTTGACTCTTGAAGCTTGAAGCCTTGAACACACCAACCTCCCATCATTAAAAATTTGAAATAAAGCAGGCACATTGTACACACAATCACATTGACACATACATACTTGAATCAAAACAAAAAATGGAATACAACCATATTAATGTATTGATGTGTCAAAATAACACATTCACATTCAACCTGCTATATTTAAAATCATTGCACATATTCACTTCTACTCCATACAGTTCACATTGAATTGAACAAATAAAAGCACACCCAATCACTCATACTGTACATGATACATTCACTCTTCTAACTTCTTCATGGACAGCCCACACCTTGTTAAGTGTCTAATTTTGGCTAAAAAACCCTAGTTCAGGCATTCAATTAAATCATCTAATCGTTCAAAAGTGCAAAATTTAGCTTGATTTTTTTATTAGGCTCAAATTGACCATCCAAACTTTAAATTTTAAAATCAATGGTCAGATAATCATTAGAGCTTGTTAGATGACTAATGTGCGGTTTAGATTATTTTAATTTAGTCTTTTATTTTGTAGATTAACTATGAAAGGCATGGATGGCTAAGGATCAAGGTTACAGATTATCCCTCAAGGATCAACGATGCAGATTAGTGAAGAGCAAGAAGGTTTCCTAATCAAAGAGGATTCCTAATTGGAAGAGTTCTAATTGAAAGATATGGGAAGAAGAGGAGTTTGTTAGAGTAAAAGAAGGAAGGAGTTGGAGGAAGATAAGGAAAGAGTTTGAGTAAATGAAGTGCAAAAACATTATAAAAAGGGAACCGTGGAGAGCTTTGTAGAGTTGTTTTTGGGGAGCTTGGCTGTGTTTTTTCTTATTTTCATTGCATTCCAATTGAGTCGCATATTTCACTTTTGTTTTCATTCAACCGCACTTTACTTGTTCATCTTTTTTGTTTGTTATTTCCAGTTGTTTACCACACCATCACCGCAACGCCCTCTTCTTCACATCCCTTCACCGTCCATCGCTTATCTCTAACTTAGAATGCAACCCAGCTTTTCCCCATCAATCACCTCTCACGTCCCATACGACTCATCGCCATTACTGTTTTTGTCTCAACAAACCAAGCCACCGTTCCTTTCACTTCAGCCCTGCATCCATCGCACCACTGCACAAGTCCTTTCACGTTCACAAACTAGTCATCCTCCAGTTCACCTCACCGTCCAATTTCTTTCACTCCAGCATAACCCACCAACCCATCACCGGTCTTCCCAGACAGCACCTTGCTTGCTCTGCTTCTTCGCTACAACCCAGAGCACCCCAGTCCAATTTCTTTTCCATTCTCGATTTCCAATAGGAAACAAGTTTCAACCTCAACCGTAGAACATGATCTCCCCTATTTCCATTTCGTCTGTCCCTGCTTCTCATCTCCAGCCGTGCGACGCCCCATCCTAAGCAGGCATTGTCTCCACTCAGTCCCGTTCTTCATCGTTTCCACCAGCCAGGCCGCCCAGATCGTTTGCTTCCAGTACCCACCAGCCTGGAATTCCTCTGTTCCCTTACCAGACACATATCACCGGATCCGACAGGAGCCCAACTCATCACAGGCCAAGCCGCACCTCTACAGGCACGAACCCAGAATCAGACGACGCTCAGAAAGGGCGTCATTTTTTTTATCTCACCGGGAGAGCCCTCCACCGGCCGTGCAATGCCCACCTACTCCGGACGGAACCCAGACGTGTGATGCCCATTTGTTCCAGACGATCACCGTCTCCGCCCATCTACTCCGCCGGCCATTCCATCTTCTCCAGCCGGAAAATCCTCTTTACGGCAGTTTTAAAGAAGTTTCGAGCAAAATTTCAATTTTGGCCCTGATTGAATGTCTTAAATTACATTTGATGCCCTTAGTCCCGATTTATGCTGGTCCTATGAGCAATCTACGTTTTGTCTATTTTAGTACTGTTTAACGTAATAAACGATTCTGGGTTAACGATGGAAAATCTTCGAATTCTTGTTTATTTTAATTATGAATTTCAATTAAATTTTAGGGCATGTCCTTAGGATAGATTCTAGTGTAATTACCGTTCTTGATCTTTATTTTGGATTCTGAGAAGAGATTTAAGCCATTGAATTTTAATTTCACTAATTTGATTAGATCTCTAAATATTTGAAGAATCTGACAAATTCCTCCATCAAATCCTTAATTCAGCTCATATTGAACATAATGATATAGGTTGATCAAAGTTTTGGGAATCCAAAGTGAGGAAATTGAATAGTACTTAAGCTAGAAAATTAGATTTTTCTTAATTTCTTTTAATTTTAGTTTTCATTAGGATTTTATTGTTTCCTTTTCTACTTTTCCTGGAATTAGATGTCTGAATTTTCATTAATAAATTATATTTGAAGTCCAAAATTTTTTTTTAGTGCATTTTTATCAATTGATTGAATTTTAAATAATTAAATTTTATTAAAAACTCTAAAATTCTAAAGCGAGTCCTTGTGGGATCAACTCGTATTTGCATAACTATACTACAATAGCTCATGTACTTGCAGAAAACATCAACAAGTTTTTGGCGCCATTGCCGAGGACTTACAAAGGAGTTTTTATAAAATTTAATTAAAAAATCCAAAAAAAAAAAACAATATTAGGAATTGCATTGTAGGCATTTTTAGGTGCATTTTTTAATTTTTTTTAGTGCATAACCACCTAATTTCCTAAAATTGGTGCTTATTTCTAAATTTTCTTTTTTAGGGAAACAGGAAAGTGGAGAAATTTGGCAAGAAAATCTTCATCAACATGGAAATTTCCCTGCTTTCCTATATTAGGATTTTTTTCCTTTTGAGTGAAGCTTGTAGTGAGGATCCTTGTAAATTGCAATTTCTATTTTCATTTTAAAGGGTTGTAATAATATAGGGCAAGTGTGGGATAAGGTGGCCCACACTTGATCTTCATAAAAAAACCCACTGTAAGTGTGATGACCTGGGTTTTCCCATGCATTTTTAAATGCAATACCTAATTTCTAAGGAGGGATGCATCCCTATTTGAAAACATTTTTAGAAAACGATGCAATGCAGTAGAAAAATCTTTTGTTTTAAACTCATTTTTGAAAACCCCGAGTGTCATTTACTTTCACAACAACCAAAGTAGTTTTTGAAAATTTTGAAAAATCATAAATGTATTCCCAGGTCTATCTAGTCACAGCTCACAGCTCAATTGTAAATAAATGCAAATACATGCTCAAAAGGTAGAGTGTTTACTTACATTCATACTTGTCTCTTCTTCATTTACTTGATCGTAGTACTAACATTTCCTAATGCTTCTTCTACTCGTGAGTGGAGTTATACTGAAAAATAATATATTTGGGTGAGTATTTTTCATACTCAGTAGGTGATCTGATACTACTATTTTGAAAACATGGTATGCATCATGCATAGTTTTAGAAGAGGTTTTCCATATAAAACATCATGCATATTTTGTGCATAAAATATAAGCTCATTGATGCAAGTTCAAGCATATAATCCTTTATCGAAATCTGGTATTCAAGAAGATAAATATGGCTATAATCATAATGTAAAAATCAATAGATCTAGGTAATAAGATCTCGGCATACACGACAAACCAACAAGTCAAATATAATAATAATCATGAAACTCTTAAAATAGTCATCATTCAAGCATATGATGTCATTATTATACGTATCATGCACATGGATCTCTCGGCGACACATCACACCGACTAGTCACGAGTACTTGTATACGACCATCTCAATGTTATATGCATATCAATCACACTGAAATCATAGGGCCACTACGCTCATACTTAGCAAACAGTTGGAATCCACCATAGCCTCCACACAACTATAGATGTCCTCGAAAGGGTGTCATGAACACCTCCAGTGGTCGTCCTTGTTTACCACAGCAGTCAGGGAAGGGACAATGCCTTTTTGGCAGTGATACCATCCACCCTTTTTGGTGGTAGAGACCGGGAGGCCAACCCTGTACCTCCTTTCAGCATAGTCCCCACCAGGCTTATCAACCTGTAAAATATAAAAATCATGTCCTCTTTTGGTCCCTCACACTGCCTCACCAACATCTTTTGGGCACTCTAGCGTCTTTTGGTAACCCTCAAGGTTATGCTTTTATCCGAATCGCAATAATTGCAAATCATGCAATTTATGCACTTATTCATCTTAAATCATGCAATTTATGCAATCATTTTCAATGTCCTCTTTGGGTCCCTCACACTGCCTGGCCACAACTGCCTAACCAGCGTCTTTTGGGCACTCCAATGTCTTTTGGTAACCCTTGAGGATAGGCAATGCAATTGTTTTAATTCATGAAATTTATGCCATCCATTCTAAAGTATGCGAACAATGCATTCATAAAATCATCTCAATGCAAATGATCACATTCAGAACCATATATTATGAAAACAACTCGATAATAGAAGATTAATAAATCAAGTACATTTGGAAATGCATTAAAAACGTAGCAGTATCAGACTACCTACCTTGATGTTCCTTGAATCGCATTCTTCATTATTTGACCCTGACCCATCTTAGTAAAACCCTGGACATTCATTAATAACAAGGATTCAAGTATTATTTTCCAACCTTTATGGGTCATTAATTAGACTTATAGATTAACGGCTAAATCTACCTTTTAGGATCTATAGGCCCTTGCTTAGTGCACTTCTAAGCTAGATCTAGAAGATATTTATAGTTCTTAGGCTATAGTTATACTGAATAGTCCTAAGAGCCTAAGTTTTATAGTCTCATTAGGTTTGCATCATTAATACGGAAGCAATAATTTTTTCAGATAGTCAATCGGAGTCCTACAGCTCCTGAAATTGCATTTTTAGTGTTGCACGATCACGAACGAACCAGATTCGTCCATGCGGCCCCGCGCATCACGGTTCCCAGGACACATGTGTGTACTGGTCGAACAAAAACCACAGCTGCGTTCACACACATGTGCATGCCAGAGCGACGCGCTTGGGCACACATTCTGGACAATGTTGCATGGACACACCCTCGGTGCGGGTGCATGCGTAATGGCTTCCTGGGCGCTCACGCGCCCTGGTCGAACCAAGACCCGTGCACCCACATCGCATGCGCCCCGGCTTGGGTGAGTCTTGGTCGAACTTGGGACTGTGCCCACAAGGTTGCACGCCCGCAACCCATCCCAAGGATCCTGTCCTAGGCATGCGAAGTCCCTAGGACCCTTTTAGCTTGAGGGTTCTGAAACAAACCCTCTTTCGGTAGTTTCTGGCCGGAACCCACCAGATCCGGCATGGAGTTGGGCCAGAAAAGAGGGGAAAAGAAAGGGTAAAAGAAAAGGGGAAGGGGAAGGGAAGAGGAGGAGGGACCTGGTGTTGTCTGGCTCGATGGGTCGGCAGACCCATCGAGTCTGGGTTTCCTCTGGGATTCCCAGCCAGAAAACACCCAGATCCGTCGTGGATCTGGGCAGGGAAGAAGGGGAAACAGAGAGGGGAGGTGTGAGAGCTTACCTGGGCAGTTCGGGAAGATGCCCCATTGGCGGAGATGCATTTTTCTCCCATTCTTGCTAGAGCTCTAGGCTGAAGCAGCCGGAGAAGAAGAGGAGAAGAGGATGACTGGGGAGGAGGGGAACGCGGGCTTTATAGCCTCGCGAAGGCGGTGCTGCCCAAAGGCGGTGCCGCCATTGTTGCCGCCCTACAGAGGCGGTGCTGGAAGTCTTTGGAAGGGGAAGATGATGGGGGTGCAGTTATCAAAACGGCCCCCCTGTGTTTTTTGTTCTTTTCCTATTTTAAATGTAAATTACAAAAATGCCCTAAATCTTTAAATGCCCATAATTTCTTCATACGAACTCCATTTTTGGTGTTCTTTGAGACGTTGGATTCCTTTTTTCGAAGAATTTGATTATGGGACTATTTTTATTAAATTAGATCTCTAAAAATAGTATTTTTAATATTTCAAAATAGGACTTAAAATTCAGGTTATTACAGTAAGTCTCCTCACTCATTTAAATTCCTAAATTAGGGTTTACATTTAGAGTAAATTTGCATTGTTTGGTAGGATAAATTATATAGAAAGCATCCTTTTATAATTGTTGCATTTTTAGGTTTTGCATTAGTTTATCACTTTTATTTGCATCTTAGGACATTGTTAATGCTTTAAGGTGATATATATGCTGATCGAATTGCCATGGAGTGTGGAATTAATTAGTAAGGGCACCCTAACCCCATAAGATCAAGGGTGGATTTATCACCACTTCTAGGATAATTACCTTAAGCGCGCTACCTTAGCCTTCAAATCAAATTAAAATCAATCAGAAGAGACCTATAGGGCTATCACATGCTCGTAGGACCCTCTTACTAAGACTCGATTTATTGTCACTCCAGTGGCTTTGGAGCACTGTGGTTATTGAGGGTGGTTGTCTAATAGAGCCTCGCTCTTCCCTCACCTCCTGTTGACGTTTGTGAGGTCTAAATGTGTGACAACCCGAGTTTTCTTATGCATTTTTTTTAAAATGTAATATCTAATTCCTAAGGCGGGATGCATCTCTATTTGAAAACCATTTTATAAAAATAATGCAATGCAGCGGAAAATCTTTAGTTTTAAACTCATTTTGAAAACCCCGAGTGTCATTTGCTTTCACAACAACCAAAGTAGTTTTTGAAAAACTTCAGAAATCATAAATGTTTTTCCCCAGGTCTATCTAGTCACAACTCACAGCCTAACTGTAAATAAATACAAATACATGTCCAAAGGGTAAAGTGTTTACTTACATGTATAATTGTCTCTTTTTAATTTACTTGCTCGTAGCACTAACATTTCCTGAGGCGTCTTCTACTCGTGAGTGGAGCTGTCCTGAAAAGTGATATATTTGGGTGTCTTTGGTCGCGGGCGTATCCTGTCCTTAAGTGCTTACTTGTGTCTGAAAAATGTTAAGGATTGGGTGATTATATACTATACTCAGTAGGAGTCTATCAATACTAGTTTTACAATGCATGCTATGTTTCAAAACATATGTTCTTTAAAACATGTGCATGTTTGAACACTCATGTTCAATATAGACATTAAAAACCATTGTCGAATTGGAATACTAACGACTTAAAGAATCGCATAATCCAAGTCAAAAGTATCATAGATATCATAAACATAATGATATGCATAAGATGCTCAACTAAATCCAACTCATGGATATATGGTATGGTCGACCAACCTCATGTCATGCCATATGCAATGCAAGTAAATCCTCAAAACATATGGCCCACTATGCCCACGACCTCCTCGCCATGTGGTCCCCAAGTACCTGGGGATATAGGGTCATAGCCTCCACGGGGCATATGACACTTCGACCCAATGCCGTGAAACCAATGGTAGCCCCTTGTACCACATGCAGTCGAAGTAAGGACATGCCTTTTTTGGTGTGGTACCCTTTCCACCTAATAGTGGTAGAGGCTGGGAGGCCACCCCAGACCTCTCGGCATAGCGCCCACGAGCTTACTAGCCCAAATCATATACGATCAAACAAGCAAAAACCTCTTTTTCAAAACCTGTTCTCTTTGGGTCCCTCATAACTGCCTGGCCCTCACAACTGCCTACCCAGCGTCTTTTGGGCACTCCAGCGTCTTTTGGTAACCCTCAAAGACATGCAATTTTTCAAAACTCAATAACCACAAATCATGCAATTTATGCAATCGTTTGCAAAACATGTCTATGCATAATGTATTTATCATATACATGCTGAATTCATTTATAAAATTAAGTCATGCTAAACAAGTCATATAACTTATACTTAAAACATGCATTCTCAAAACAATCATGGGCTCTTTTTAAAAGTCTAGTAGCGATAGAGCACCTACCTGGTTTGATCATGCTAGTCCCCTTATCCTCATACGCTCTTAAACATGGTTTCAGGAAAAAGATTAGCTTGGCCTATTTTTTCTCACTACTTAGGCATTAGGGGTTCATTCCCATGCCTATGGGTCTCCTAAGGTCCTAACTGGGCCTCGGTATCGACAGGTTTACAAAGGTTTAGTGGCCTCGCGCCACTATCATAGTTTAAGGGTTATGCCCACCTTAGATAGGGCCTTGATCAGGTATTTTATGATTTGGGTGTGTCCGCGTCATCGATATGGACACAACGCCTTTTGCGATGCCTCAATCAGAGTCCTAGAACTCAAGTTATGGGCTTTTTAGTATTCAGAATACATGGAAGGCCCACATAGACACACCGGGCCTTCTGCCCGTTTTCTCATTTGCGGGCACGTCCACAGACGCGCCTAGTTCATTCCTGTTGAACCAATACGCCCAGGCACCATCCTTGGGTCCTTTGTGGCTCCCTAGAGCCCCGTTTTGCATGGTTTTTCATGCAAAAACTTGGGGGAACTCATCCTAAGACTAAGGGGGAGATGGGTTTGGAGGGGTTTTGGGCATACCTAGTTCGTGGCCGGGTTTTTGCCACGTTTTCTCCTCTTGCCTGCCTCTCTACGATGGGTTTTTCCCAAGCTTTTGGGCTACCATTAGAGGCGCCCAAGAGCTCTATTTATAGAGCTCGAAGAGGGTTTTGGAGGGGGTTCTTACTGCCATGAAATGGCGGTGGAGAAACCTCCAGAATGGCGATGGTTTCTCCCCTGCACACCGCCGTTCTAGAACCCTCTAGGAGGTTGAAGAAGAGGGGTGCCCATATCAAAACGGGTCCTTGTTTTTCTCAGGCCAAATCCATTTTTAATTTAAATTACACTTTTTCCCTTGAACTTCAATGGGCCATATCTTGCTCATTTTAACTCCGTTTTGGGTGATTTTGGTCTTGTTGGATTCCTTTTTCTGAGACGCACCTAAGGGTACTATTCTCAGGACTAAATTTCTGTGTCTAGTTAGGGTGAACGGTGAAATGACCAAAATACCCTTATCTCCAAAAAGGGAACTTTTCATTTCCTATAGAATGTCCAATTCATTTTTGTTAAAAATAGCGTAAATTGCTTGGGCATTACAAAATGCCTCCTTACATGAGGGTTGTATTAACCACCTTACGAAGAACTTAACTGATAAGCAATAATCAAGTCTAAAGGAGAGGAGGAGGGCTAGATTAGGCTAATTAAAAGCATTGTCCCCACACATATTCAAGAAAATCAATATATTGCTTATTAGCCTAAGGTGTTTGACTGTGCCTTTTTGCTTGCATCACATAGAGTTAGAGTTAGCATTTAAAGTAGGACATTTTAGATTAGGAATAGTTCATGCAAGGGCGTCGATCTTAGAACCCTGAGCTACTACCGTTAAACCCTGAGATTCAACGCATCCAAAACCAAGGGGAAAGAAACATAGTTCCTATCCCTATGGCTAAACTACTACCAGAGATTGAGCGCAAGACTATTAGAGATTTTTATGCGTTGCTCCAACATAATACCCCCTCATGCATAGCTTTACCTCCCACTAATGCCGACCACTTTGAGTTAAAGCCGGGAGTAATTCAGTCACTCCCTACTTTTTATGGTCAAGATCAAGAAGACCCATACCTACATATCAAGGAGTTCCTTGATATTTGTGCTACATTTAGGTTTCAAAATTTTTAGATGATTTGATTAAGCTAAGGTTATTCCCGTTTTCACTTAAGGACAAAGCCAAGTCATGTCTTAATTCCTTGGAGGTAAGTTCCATACATACATGGGACCAATTGTCTAGAAATTTTTTGAACAATTTCTTCCCCGTTCACAAAACAAATGTCATGCGTCTCGAAATAATAAATTTCCAACAAAGGGATGATGAACAATATTACGAATGTTGGGAACAGTGGAATGAACTGCTGCAAATGATAGATGCATCGAGTGGAGAGACCCTCATGTTAAAAGATGAAAGTGAAGCATAGGAATTCTTTCAAATTGTAGCTGATAATTCTTAGCAATGAGATTATTCAAATAGGAGAGAAAGAACTAACCAGTCCACTAAGAAAGGAGGTATCTATGAGATAGGAGCACATACTGATCTATCCGATAAGCTTGACTCTGTCTCTAAAAAATTAGATGGAAGAATGGACAAGCTTGAAACTATATTTCAATCTTTCATGGCTATTACATTCTCCCAGAAACCTCCACAAGAGGTATGCGTTACTTGTTCTAATCCAGCCCATTTAACCTCAGCTTGCCCATCTAATAAAGCATTCCCTAAATATTTTGTAGACCAAGCGAATGCATTGAATGCATATCGCCAACCTAACGACAACCCTTATTTTGAGACCTATAACTCTAAATGGACTAAGCATCCCAATTTGTCTTGGTTAAAGAATAACCACAAAGGGGGACCATCTGTAAATCCCCTTGTCCAAAACTTTCCTCTTAGGACTTCAGTTCCCCATTAGCCACCTGGCTTTCAACAACTTCTACAACAAAAGAAACCATATTCAGAGGAAAACATCCACGCCATGATGGAACAATTTGCAAAAGATAATGATTACACTAAAAAGGCCTTACACCAATTGCAAAATGATAGTAGACATTCAGCCAATGTCAACTCTCAAGCCACAGCTAAGCTAGAGGTGCAAATAAGCCAATTGTGTGCTGAATTACATAATAGAGGAAAGGGTAAGTTTCCTAGTCAACCCATCCCTAACCCTAAGGGTCAATTTGAGATAGGGTCCAGTTCTCAAAACCTTAACCCTCATGAGCATGCCAAGTCCATAATCACCCTTGGAAATGGTCGTCAAATCGATAACAAAGAAGGACAGGCTAAGGAAACTATAGAGGAAAAAGAGGCCACAAAAATACAAGAAAAAGAGAAAAGATAGAACAATCTTGTAGAACCTATAGTGGAGGCACCTTATGTGCCTAAAGCCCCTTTTCCCTAATTATGAATAAAGCTAGGAAGGGATCAAACTTCAATGAGTTAATGGAAGTGTTTAAACATGTACAAATCAATATACCATTGCTCAATGCAATTAAAGACATCCCTGCCTATGCCAAATTCTTAAAAGAGCTATGCACAACAAAGCTAAAGCTTAATGTGCAAAAGAAAGCCTTCCTCACTGAACAAGTGAGCTCCTTGATTCAACACAAGACCCCACCAAAATTTAGAGACCCAGGATGTCCTACAATCACTTGTGTCATTGGAGATCATGTCATAGATAGGGCACTTCTTGACTTAGGGGCTAGTGTTAACTTGTTGCCATACTCTGTCTATGAGTAACTAAAACTCGGTGAGTTAAAACCAACCACTACCACGCTGCAATTAACTGATAGATCTATCAAGATACCTCATGGTTTGGTTGAAGATGTCTTGATAAAGGTAGATAAGTTTTATTACCCTGTTGATTTCATTGTGCTAGACACCCAACCTATATCAGATCCTGATAATCAAATCCCAGTCATCCTTGGACTTCAATTCTTTGCAATGTCC
The DNA here is from genome assembly GCA_035236585.1 of Warburgia ugandensis. Taxonomy (NCBI): domain Eukaryota; kingdom Viridiplantae; phylum Streptophyta; class Magnoliopsida; order Canellales; family Canellaceae; genus Warburgia; species Warburgia ugandensis. Next base: position 85,113,997 of record CP141126.1, read on the forward strand.
AACGCCATTATTAACTGTAAGAATGGTGTAATGAAACTCTTATTTGGCAACATGAAGGTTAAGCTTAATGTTTTTAATGCTGATCAAAAACATTTAGACCTCGATGATCCCTCTGATGTCAACTTGATAGAGAGTCTAATTAATGAGATTCAGTCACCATTGTCCATCTTGGATCCGTTAAAGGCTTGTCTGATGCACTTTAATGGAGAATTTTATAGAGACAAGTCTATTAAGGAGGTAAACAATCTTTTAGATGTTGCACCACTCATGGATACCTCTAAGTGGGGTCCTTATGTGGAACCACTCTCACCATCTAAATCTGTCCCCATACTCTCAATAGAGCAACCACCATCTCTGGACCTAAAACCCTTGCCTGATAACTTGAAATATTCATACATAGGCCCAAAGGAAACCTTACCTGTAATAATAGCACCGACTTAGATAAAGAACAGGAGGGTAAGCTTTTAGATGTTCTTAAGGAACATAAAACTGCTCTATGGTGGACAATAGCAGACATAAAAGGGATAAGTCTAGCCTTATGCATGCATAAGATACATTTAGAAGAAAATGTAAAACCTTCTAAGGAGACTCAAAGGCTACTAAACCCCCAGATAAAGGACGTAGTTAGAGATGAAGTCCTCAAGCTCTTAGATGTTGGCGTCATATACCCTATCTCTGATAGTACTTGGGTCAGCCCCATTCAAGTTGTACCTAAGAAATTTGGGGTCACGGTAGTAAAAAATGAGGATAACGAGCTAGTCCCTACCCGCATGACCACTGGGTGGAGAGTTTGTATTGACTATCGAAAGTTGAACGAGGTCACGAGGAAAGATCATTTTCCTCTACCTTTCATTGACCAAATGCTAGAGAGGTTAGCCGGACATAGCTAGTATTGCTTTCTGGATGGATATTCTGGTTATAACTAAATTCCTATAACATCAGAGGATCAGGAGAAGACCACCTTCACCTGCCCTTTTGGAACCTTCGCCTACAGATGTATGCCTTTTGGGCTTTGTAATGCTCCAACTACATTTGAAAGGTGTATGTTGAGCATTTTCTCAAACATGGTAGAAAGATTCCTTGAGGTGTTTATGGATGACTTCTTAGTATTTGGTTCATCATTTGATGAGTGCCTGCACCACTTGAAGTTAGTCCTTCTAAGGTGTCAGGAGAAAAATCTGGTTTTAAATTGGCAAAAGTGTCATTTTATGGTACAGAGTGGGATAGTATTAGGCAACATAATATCACCCAATGGGATAGAAGTTGATAAGGCAAAAGTGGATTTAATAGGCAACCTTCCTCTACCAAGGATGGTAAAAGAAATTCAATCCTTTTTAGGACATGCTGCCTTTTACAGATAATTTATCAAAAATTTTAGCAAAATTGCCAAGCCCCTATGTAATTTACTTACAAAGGAGGCCACTTTTGACTTTGATGAGGACTGTAAGAAGGCATTTGAGAGACTCAAGGCTGAATTGACTTCTGCACCTATTATTCGACCACCAGATTGGAACACACCATTCGAAATAATGTGTGAAGCATCATATTATGCCATTGGAGCTGTTTTGGGGCAGCGCATTATTAAACATTCCCATGTGATATATTACGCTAGTAAAACATTAAATGATGCACAACTCAACTATTCCACTACTGAGAAAGAGTTGTTAGCTATAGTGTTTGGTCTAGATAAGTTTAGATCATACCTGTTAGGGTCTAAGGTTATAGTATACTCAGATCATGCAGCTTTAAAGTACCTCCTTTCTAAAAAGGACGCAAAACCTAGGTTGATTTGTTGGATACTACTGCTACAAGAGTTTGACTTAGAAATTAGGGACAAGAAAGGTTCAGAAAATGTGGTAGCAGATCAATTATCCAAATTAGTGGTGGAGCACACTAGCGATCAAGGGCCTATAACTGAGTCATTCCCAGATGAACAGTTATTGCATGTTTCCCAATTACCTTGGTATGGAGATATTGTTAATTATCTTGTTATAGGACAAATGCCTAATCATTGGACCAAATAAGATAAAAAAAGATTTTTAACTGAGGTTAGATATTTTACTTGGGTTGACCGGTACTTATTCAAGTACTATCCTAACCAAGTAATTTGGAGATGCATACCCGATAGTGAACATAATCAGATCATCTCATTTTGTCACGATCATGCATGTGGGCAATTTCAGCTTTAGAAAGACAGCTGCAAAAATTTTGCAATGTGGATTTTATTAGCCTACCATATTTAAGGATGCACATGCTTATTGCAAGGCATGTGTAAGGTGTCAAAGGTTAGGAAGTTTAAGAAGAAGAAATATGATGCCCTTAAACCCAATCCTTGTCATAGAAGCTTTTGATGTTTGGGGCATAGATTTTATGGGACCTTTTCCTAATTCTTTTGGAAATCTATATATCCTAGTGGGAGTGGACTACGTGTCCAAGTAGGTGGAGGCTATACCCTACAAAACCAATGACCACAAGGTTGTGGTAAAATTTTTAAAGGAAAATATTTTTGCACGGTTTTGTACTCCAAGAGCCATAATAAGTGATGGGGCCAAACACTTTTGTAATAAGGTGTTTGAGAACTTAATGAAAAAGAATGGTGTCAACCATAGGATAGCTACCCCATACCACCCTCAGACTAGTGGTCAAGTAGAGGTATCCAATAGGAAAATAAAGTGGATTCTAGAAAAGACAATCAATCCAAATAGGAAAGACTGGTCTCTGAGACTTATTGACGCTTTATGGGCTTATCGTAAAGCATATAAAATCCCTATAAGAATGTCACCCTACCAGTTGGTTTATGGAAAAGCTTGCCACTTACCAGCAAAGTTAGAGCACAAGGCATATTGGGTTATCAAAAAGCTAAATTTCAACTTAGATTTTGCTGGAACACATAGAAAACTCCAACTTAATGAGTTGGAGGAATTGAGGACAGATGCATATGAGTTTGCAAGATTATACAAAGACCAAATGAAGCTGTACATGATAGACATATTATAAGAAAATCCTTCACACCAGGTCAAAAGGTCTTATTGTATAATTCTCAATTGCATCTATTCTTAGGAAAACTTAGCTCTAAATGGACTGGACCTTATATAGTATGCACAATCTATCCTCATGGAGCCATCGAGATTGAAAGGGATGGAGAAATCCAAAAGGTCAATGGTCAAAGGTTAAAACCTTTCCTAGAACTGCCTGACCTTGAAATTGATGAGACACTTTTGCAGACACCTGAGTATCATGATCCACCTTAGATTACCATTCCAGGAGCCTTGCAGCACATCATCATTGCACTCATCATTATGTCTGGCTGAAGACGTTAAACTTAACGCTTATTGGGAGGCAACCCAAGGGTTTTAGAATCTACATCACTCAACTTTCATATTGAAATCCTATGTTTTTCAATTCGGGATAACCTAGGGACTTAAAGTTTGTTTGCATAAGCTAAATGTAGACCATACAACTTGCAAAAGTGGTTAGAAATTTTTTTTTTAGATTTCTGTTTTGTACTTTTGATTGAAAACTAGCAAATTCTAAATATATGGGTATTTGATATATATATATATATATATAAGTATTGCATACACCGTTATATTTAGTAGGTTTTAGACCAAAAATTACTTAAATATCACTAATTAGGGTTAATTCTATAATTTTGTAGGTCTAGGATACAAATGAAAAAATGCACAAATTTAACAATTTTACCCCTGAAAGAGCAATTTCACCTTCAAAGCTACATCATGCGATGTGCATGCTAAAAATGAAGTCTTGGAGGATCAAAGTGATTGTAGCTTTAATGTTACTCACAAGCACAAAAAATAATGTAGTAATTGCATCTGAGAGAGGTTGATCCCACGAATAATCTCACAGTTTCATATATTGGTTGAATCTTGCTTACATTACTTATCCTAGCTAAAGAGAGATTGAATTTGATCCTAACTAGGAAAGTAAATAACATGGGAAAAGGAAACATGCATGAATTTAGAAACTAAACTAAGAAAACTTTCTACAATTAATATAAGATGCAACTAAACTTAAACTACAACTAAGAAAACCTAAACATGAAGTAAATTAATCTACAAAAATGCAAAACTTAAAAAAAATCAACAACATGGTGCCCATGATTCAAGTAAGGAATTGAGCATGGACCATTTCTCATGAAACATGACCATTTATTGAATTGAAATTCATACAAAATATTGTGCACACATTACATAGAAATTGGAAAGGAAAAGTGTGCATATTCAAAGATGAAAATCAAACCCAAAATTACGTTTAACATTCACTATCCAAAAACCAAATATGCATGCATATAATCCAAAGAAAGATCAAAGAGAAAGAGAGGGAAAAGGATGGGAATGAGAGCAATGAAATCAAGGGGATTGAAGGAACAATAACTTGATTCAAGGACTACAATCTCTTAACTATCAATACAAGAGAGTTGTGGTCCATGAACACAAGGATTTAAAGCTGAAATCAAGAGGCAAACAAGCAAGGAAACTAAGGAGTATAAACAAGAAAGAGAAGGCAATAAGGAAAAGACTTAAGTAAAAGATCAAGGAAAGAAATGGAAGGAGGCTAGAACAACTTGAATAAGACTTGAAGGAAGAGAACATGCATGAAATCCAAGTGGAGGACCAGCTCAAAAGGGGGTGTGGAACTCCCTATGGAATGTTGAAGCTTGAAGAGTAACACCTAAGGAAGGAGGCATGGAAGGCTTGCTAGGATGAGGTGTCTCCACACTTCTATCCTTTAGGCATTGAGTTCCTTTAGTATTTATAGATGTTGGGCACTTTTAAAAGAGTCCTAATAAGGAATGGAAGATAAGATGGTAGTTGGGAAAAAGTTTGATTAAGAAAAAGTGTTTAGGAGGGTAAGTGGAAAGTGAAAATTAGATAGAAAAGAAGATAAGATAAGGATGAGGGAAAGGTAGTTGGATAAGGCAAGGAGACTTAATAAGTGGAAACCAGGAAGATTTAAAAAATCAAAGTTTAAAGGAATTAAGTCTCTTCTCTTATTGGTTCACATGTGCTTGCCTATCTACCCATGTTGATAGAGTTCCACTACCTTCTAATTATCCTCTTGAAATTCTATAGTCATAGTGTAGGATAATTGTTGAAATCTTCCTCCAACAGTGTGACTCCATGTGGTGGCTTGTTGGCTCACTTTGATGGCTTGAGTGGCTAAGTCTCTTGGCACTCAACAAAGGCATATACACTTGAAGTGGCAGCTATAGGAGTCCTTCACCAATTTCCTATTTCATTCCATACTCAAACATCATTCCACTTATCCCCACTTTCCTAATATGTAATTCAGTCCCCATTCAATTCTTTACATCTTCATCCAATCCATTCTATCTTAACCCTTCCTCCTTCCTTCTTTCTCCCTTATATCTTGGACATCCATCCTTAGGGCTTCTACTCTTTAAACTCTATTGATAAGAAGTGAAAAAGTAGAAAAACCTTTATCTCGTACCTTTTTCTTATACTTGACAGCTAAACCTAGGAGAAATAGAGGGAGAGAGATCACTTTTGCCAAGGCTTCCATAAGATAAAGTTTAATCCTTGGGGAAAGAGGTAAGGAAGCTCTTCCATCCCCACTTCCCCCCTTTCTTTCTCCCATATTCTCTTTCATTCCCTTCTTTTCCTTCCTCCTTCCCTTCCTTCGGTTCCACACATCCTTCATACTACCATCACCCTTACTCCACCATGCCTCCCTCCTCTTTACATTACACGTAACCCCTCTTCCTCTCATCCTTCTCTTCCACACCTAGTCTTCCACCTTCTATTTTCTTCTTTTGGGATTTGGGAATAAAAGAAAGGGTTTTTTTTTTCCATCTATGGCTGCTAAGGTTAATTCCAATTCCTAGAGTATTGTTGAGAAACAATTTCGGTTTGTAGCATATTGGGTTAGTGAGAAGTGAAAAGCTTGATAGTAGACTAGTATACTTTTGGTTAAATATAAGTGTATATGCCTTTGTTGAGTGTCACATAAGAAGATCGTATAGTGGAGTTCAAGCTCGCAAAAAAAAGAAGATGACGTATAGAAAGCCTTGTTAAGTGACACAATGAAGGACTCCTATAGCTACCACTTCAAAGTAAGTTTCTTTTCTTGCTTTATTGTGTCTATTTCTTTCATTTGTTATAATTGTAATAAAGTTGACTAATGAAATTGTCTTTCCCATTCCTTAATTAGTTTTAGTTTAGTTTTCTTTGCTTGCTTTTTTGTTATTTTAGTTTAGTTTAGTTCAAGAAGTTTTTTTTTCTTTTATTTCATAGCTTAGATTTACTTGCTTTCATTTAGTTTCCTTACATTAGTTTTTTAGTTTAGAGTTATTTCCTTGATTTGCTAGGTTAGAATAAAGCAACTTAAGTTTTAATTAACTCTCATTTATTAAAGAGTCCTCTTAAGATCGACCCATATTTTCCTTTTCTATACTTCAATAGAATTGTGTACTTGCAGTAATTATAAAGTACATCAACTAACATAATTGAAATTTAGGATCCACATAATTGTACAAAAAGTAATTCTATTTTCTCTTTATTTTATAAGTTATTTTACTCAATATTTATTGTTGCAAAAATTTTATTTCATTACAAGAAAAATAAAAAAGGGTAAAAATGAAAAGAATCTAAATCTAAAAGAAAAGGAATGTCGAACCTTGATGCTAGTTAAATTTGTAGTGAGCGGTGCAGAGAGAAAGAGAGTTTAATTTGGATTTTCCTTTTATGGAATAATTTAACTAAATTTTGATTTTGTAATTAATATAGAGACATATGATTCGTCTCTCTAGCTTCCATCTCTTGGTCTAGTGGTTGTCTCAAACTAGGGGATTAAGCCAAAGAGATCCAACAGAAATCCAATTCCTTTTGCTTGATATCAAACCCAAATCAGTTGACATCCAATAAAAAAAAAATCAAAATAGATCGTCTTTGTCCCCATTCCCAAACACCCATTCCAAGTTTCCAATCCATCTCTCCAAGGAAACCCCAAAACCAACTTGAACTTTGCATGATTTGAGCCATTGATCTAATTTCTATGCTTTAAATATCCACAAACTAAGTATCAAAATTATTTGATAATGATTTTAAAAATGTGTTTCAGTTGGCAAATATAGATTACGTACATTACAAACATCCACTACCTATCTAGAAGAACTGATAAAAAACTCTTTATTTCCATCATTTAACAAACAAAGACAGCAAAACCAAAAGCACCACATTTGAACTATAAAATAGGAAAGAGTTAAACTAGTAGATCGAGGAAGGACTATTAAAAGCTCTCTGGTTGCATAAATTCATAGAAGTTATGATATCAACAACTGGTGCAATTGCATTGGGTTTTCTTCCTTCTATTTTTTTATTCATTATTCATTTACTTATTTTCTTTATTTTTTTAAAATAATTTAAAAAGGCCAATAGAATGGATTAAAAAAGAGTTATGTGGGCCCCAACATCGATTCTGTTCGTCATTCAATCGGAAACTTAATACAGAAAATCTTGCTGACTAATTTTTTGTTAGCAATGGTGCCGCAAAAGTCATCTCTAATGTGGAGGAGGATAAAGTGATGAAAATAAAAGTTGATGGTTGTACGGACATGTAACTCTCTTTTCTTTCTTTCTTCTTTTTTTTTTGGTAAATGAGAGGCAAAAGTGGTGCGTGGCTTAGCTACGAAGGCATTGTTTGGTATTGATAAAAAGAATTAAATGAATAACACTTAAAGACGTTCATGATTTTCTAGAATTTCTAGCCATCAAGGAGAACAAAGGCTGTGTGAATGAACAAAGAAAAAGGTCGCTGTCTGCTACTAACAATCTAACAGGACTTGACTTCTATAAACCACTTGCACTAGTCAAGCTTAAAATTTTGAGTGATCGTCCATGTTGCTTGGCTTCATTAGTAACAGTATCTCGGTGTCTCTACAACTACAATATTGTCTTCGTCTCTACAATGGACTGACTAAAGGTTCTTTGTTTTCTTATTCTTTAGAATGAAAGGGCCATATATGATGCCACTTTGGCTTTGAGGTTAGAAGATCAGGTGCTATCTATTTTAATCAATTCTCGTGGGTTATTTCTTTGAAACAAGAGTTCAAAGAGATCGACATGTGACATGGTTAACTGATTCAAATCATTAGTCTTCTTAGGCCTCATATTAGATAGGCCATCGTGAAAACATTTTGATATAGTGGATGATTCTAAGCCTCTTATTGTGTGAAGTGTAAAGATACGAGTATGCACCAAGAACGTCTAAACAACAATCTAGGAGAAAGACAACACTACTAATATTTTAGTTTGATAAGAATAGAATACAACAATGGATTGTCCCATCGTGTGCTCTCTAGCAGAGCTTCAATGGCTTCTAGACATACAAGAAAAGGAAAGAAGATCTACCAAGCAGCAAAAATCTTCAATGCCATTGGGAGGCTTGTGGCATGCCAATTTATAGCCTTCTCCACCAATTAGCTCATCGATTTAACCTTTCAGCAAACCTATAACATGATAGCTGTATAACAGCAATAGGGGTGGCTGCTGCTCATTTAATGCGTTAAGCAAAGAGTAGATGTAGGTGATTTTTCCATGTTGACAGTCAACCTTCCATTGTTAGATGATGCATACCGTTGGGCTGGTACACGTTGCCCCCTTGGACCCCCACAGGGGCTGCTGCCCTGGGCCCCACTACCGAACCCACATTATTCCTTCTTGTAATCATTGTGATCCCTAATGACCTCATCAACACTAAGTTGTTCATACAAATCTCATACCAATGTAGTACACCAAGTGGTATTTTATTCAGGTAGGCATTGTTATATACCAACATGAAGTTCTCCAAGTTCTATGCTACTTGTTCTTCGAAAACCATTATGCAATTGACCTGATTGGAAAGGCTTATACAATTCAATTTATTGGATTATATCAAATTATTCCATATAAGTTTATACTCAATAATTCGGCAAAACCCAACAAACCAGATTATATAGGCCCTGCCAAGCGGACCTATTTGTTCTTTGAAAGCCAATGAGTAGCAATCCAAATTTTAACTTAGAATAAAAGACCTTGGATTTGTTTGAGTCTAAGTCATGTCCACTGTATGCATAGACTGCGCTATTGGGATTCTTCATGAGTAGACAAGCCGAAGGAAGTGTCACTTAAATGGTGCATGAGTTTTGAGTGCTTTCAATTCCTCCATGATCTTCTCAATCGGTTAGCATAAATGGCCTCTTGCATTATTAAAATTTTTACATTCACCTTCAAAGAAACACTCATAAACCTAGCATTATTCAATGTATAAGATTTGTGGGCATGGCCTATCTTGATACGAACCTAGAAGATGATAAGATAAGATGAAAATCACATCATCCCATCTCATTGTTAGTGGTGCTTCAAATGAGAGGAGATCAAAACTATCTCATCCCATCCCACAATCAGTGGTGCTTGAGATGAGACATGAGGAAAATCATCTCATCCCAACTCAAAGTTAGTGGTACTTATCTCATAGAAATCTCATCTTAGATTACTGTTAATGATTTGCATATCACTTCCATCTCCAGTCACCTTTTCTATCTCATCTTATTTCTAATGTAAAGAGAGTTATTCTTTTCATCCCAAAATTCAATCCCACCTCTATATTTTGCTTGAAATGGAAAGGAGTTATATCATGTCATCTCAACCATCTCCTCTAACACATCTTAATCCATGTCCTTCGACATACCTTAAGTGATATTTTTAGTCATTTCACTATAACCCATGCCAAATTCAGATCATCTATGTGAGAACATAATATGCAATTCTCTTCTCTACCTCACTTTATGAGAAGAGGGGAGAGGCTTATTATATATATATATATATATATATATATATATATATATATATAGAGAGAGAGAGAGAGAGAGAGAGAGAGAGAGAGAGAGAGAGAGAGAGAGAGAGAGAGAGAGTTTATAACCGATAAAAGAATATGAAACAAATAAATTTACACACAATACCTGATGTAATATTAATATTGAAGCCATTATATCTTACTTTCCTATGTGTAAGCTACCTTGGCTGCCAAGTTGAGAAATTCCCACTTGTAAACTTCTTTCATTTCCATGATAAGGAGTTGCGATATTGCATGAGCTGTCATGATTTTCAAGGTGAATACTTTCTATTTTATTCTTTGTACACAATTTATTTTGATTGTCAACGTCACTTTTGATATGAATAGAATTGATTTGTTTACAAAGTGCCGAATCACCATCCACTAAAGTTTCTTGCGTGTTATCAATCTTAACCTAGCTCGAATCACATCAAGTTAGATCTCATCTAATATCATCTCAACTTATCTTATCTTACCTGAAGCACCACTAACACCATAATAAAAAGATTCATAAACCACATAATTAAACATCATTTGAAGTCGTATATTCGTTTACCAAAGTTGTAGATTAGCCATGCTAATTCATGAACGTGGGCTACACCTTGGATCGATGGCCATCACATGTACACTGCTTAGGACGAAAGATTACATGCTAATTCATGAACGTAGGCTACACCTTGGATCAATGGCCATCACATGAAGATTACATGCTAATTCATGAACGTAGGCTACACCTTGGATCAATGGCCATCACATGAAGATTACATGCTAATTCATGAACGTAGGCTACACCTTGGATCGATGGCCATCACATGTACACTGCTTAGGACGACAGGTTTGTAATCCTGGTTCAATGTTTATGACAGTTGAAATTTTTGTTATTCACGCCCTTCTATTTTGAAGGACATGATATAATGAGAATAATACACTAGGGGAAGTTGTCAAAAAAATATTATAGCATGGAAGATTGACCTTTTATGTTACCATGATGCTAGTTTTCTCTTTATATCACAATAACATCAAAATCAACGTGCTTCGACTTCTTTAACCATCTGAATATAAAATAAGGGAAGAATGATAAATAGACCGCTAGGCGCTCCTTTGGGACCGTTCTAAATGATAAAAAAACTTAAGCACGGCTTTGCGTGACCTAACTTGTTCGTCTGCTTGCTGTAGCTTTAGATGCCTAGTAGATCAAAAGCATGTGTTATTCATTTGAGTGAATAATAGAATGTACACTGATATTTATTAAAAGTTCCAATCCGTCTGTTTTCAACTAGAACGATTTAGATGCCAAAATCGTTCAAGTCACATACTTTTTGACCTATTAGACATCTAAAGCTGAAGTAATCAGATAAGTAAGTTGGATCATGCAAAGGTATGTTCCAACATTTTTGGTCACTTGGGCATGCTTGGTATGGAGGTGACTTTGAGCAATCCACAAAATAAAGAATGTGGGGCATTGCTCTTTTTATTTCTTTATGTTTCTACATCTCGAAAGTCATCAAAGGAAACAATTTGGCATCTTTATCCAACGTGATTCTAGTGTCATCTTCAAGATAGAGCTTACTAATTGAAATGTTCGAATCACCTAGATCCCTATTTGGTTGACAGTGTTTCTACTTATTCTACATTTCTCAAGTTGACTTTTTCCCAACAAGCTGTCGTGGGAGTATAGCATATGTCTAAACAGACTATCTATTCCGGTTGGTCATAGACAATTTGGCATCTCTTTTGAAGTATGCTTTGTCATAATTTGAGTCGCCACTTTATTTATGACTAGGGATTAGATTTAAGAGTATGCGTAATTGATTTGCTTTGTAATTCTTTGCTTGTAAAAAAAAAGAAAGAAAGAGTATTACAGATAAGCCATTGTCCCCACAAATAAAATCATCCTACTTTTACATTTGATTGCCCCACTTGAAAAAATGTACATTTGAACAGGACCCTTGAATTTATATACCATCAAAGTTGGCCCCCATGCTAATAGTCCCATGTTAGAAGTAGTATTCATCATCAAGATAAATGGCCAACTAGTTTGCATATTACTAAAAGAACCTTTAATCAGGCTCATTGGACCATAGATTATCATCATCATCATTTAGGCCTTATCCCTATTAGGAGTCAGCCACATGAATCTTATTCATCCATTCTCATCTGTTAAGTGTCATGGTTTTATTTAGTCAAAAAGCTTTTAAATTTTTTCTCATCACTTCTATCTACATTTTTTAGAGCATTTTTCTTGTCCTTTTAGAGTCTTCGACTTTGATTAACTTCTAACTGATGCCATTTTTAGTCTTGGTTGGACTTATTCATATTATTAGATTTACTAAAGGATTTTACACCGGTTGCTACCTGACGCAATCCTCCTTCTTTATCAAGGCTTTGGACTGATAGCAAGGTCATAAAACCATACAGCCGAATTATACATCTATAATATATAACCCAAGTAAAACCACGTGACACACATGCCCCCGTCTTAAACAGAAAAAGGTCTAGCATCCGGTATCTTTCTAATGACTACCGGCAGGGATCAATTGTGTATAGGGTCCACCATAAAAAAAGAGAGGAGTTACGCAACGGTTAGGTGTTCTTGCCCTGTATCCTAGCATTCTCAATGTTGCTTAAAGGGGCATCTTCAATTCAAGAATGTGGTGGCCCCCTTTAGCAACACGTGCTTATATGTTACATTCTTATTAGAGAATCACAAGAACAAATCTAGAGTCATTATTTTTCTATTGTTGGAAAGGACTTGTGCAAGAACTATACAATGTATCTGCGGCTGTTTAGTCTATGACGTAATTTATTCAGTGGCAGCCCCAAATTTATTGATGGGACCCAATGCCTTTTGTTTTTCAATAATTTATCTGAACAATCGGGTAGAGTTGGCACAAACATCTCCGTCGTCATCTCACCATGTCCGTGTTTCGCGACTCGCTGCAAGCCATGCACCACGAGTTCAGACATATACTCTTACTGCCACCTGGTTGGCTTACCCAGGGGCCACACACTTGGTGTATACGCAGACACGTTTACTCGCTGTATAAGATACTGTACCAGTCACAACTACCAGAAAAAGGAAATTCTATCGGAATGACTGCAGATTCAACTTAGCCGTTGGTATTTGAGAAATGCTATCCGGATTCAGTTTACTCCTAATACTCGTCCTAGCTAAGACCAGTCTTTGAAAGATCTGACCTAGTTATTTTATTCAGCCTTTTTTATCAGATAATTTGTAAAATATTATTTCTACTAAATATATTAGTTATTGAGTTTTTTAGTTCAAAATAAATCGGTTATGATTTGACAACTCAAAATATATTGTTAAAATAATTTAAAAGTTATAATTCTAATATTCCCAGGGAGGCCGATGAATAGGTTAGATCATGTAAAGATAGGACTTTAGCAAGATGTAGCGAGGCCAAATAAGATAAATAAGTTAGGTCATGTAAAGATAGGGCTTTAGCTAGATGTAGCTTTAAAGTCGGTCTTCAAACCAATTCGGATTACATTTTCCTTGTTATTTTTGTTGTAAAAATTGGATGATTTATAAAGTTCGAAAGACTAGTACTAGGTTGATAGTTATGATTATTCACATCGTGGGGTTATAGCTTTACTGCAAAGTCAGGGTGCAATCACACCGACACTAACATACCGGATCCCATTTTAACGGGTCACCTTCTGGAAAGTCCTCGTGTTGCACTTTTCAGTACCGTTCAAAAGAAAAATGTCATATAGAACAAGAAAACTTAGATCACCAGCCATCTCTGCCGTTAGTATAGTCACCGCACATGCGTTAACCTAGAATATTGTCCATTGTAAATGGCATCATGCCTGCGATTATCTTGACCGTTTATCGTTGAGTCTATGAAATAAACATTTTAGATTATGCCAATCGATATTAGTGAGCATGTCTTATTTACCATCAAAGGCAATATCTCTTATTGATCTGACTCATTCATCTTATTGCTTCGAATTTAAATGAAAAAATAATTCAAATAACACGAGAATTGGATAATTTAAGCACTCGAAAGGTTGCATTATTACATAAAATTGAATGAGTACACATTTTATATAATGACAGTGTAAGTTGAAAGTTTTAAAAGCATAGAATCATTCAATCATCGTGAGCTTTTACTAATCATCATCTATATCCTGATAATGGCCTCCTAGGGACCAAATGTTGGGCGCATCTCGCTTAAGGCTCCTCTTACTGTCATCCTCGGAAATTAATTCCCGATGACGCCGTGGGACGAGAAGTCGCAGGGCCAGAAATGCGAAGAAGAAGTACCGTTCTACGTACATACGCAGTTCTTTAAGCTTTTGAACCGTAGAAGCGTGTGGCAGGCTTCGTGTTTGGGCGTTGTTCTTTAACGCACGTGCCGACGGCGACTTGGGTCCTTAAAAGGGGGTCTCCTTGCATCTCCCGTTTTGGTCCGGGAAGAAGCTGAAGAGAGAGAGAGAGAGTTCTCTTCTTCTCCTCTCTGTTGGCGAGATTTTTGAGATGCGTGAAAATGAAGGAGCTCTTCGTCCATGGCTTGGAAGAATTTCACTACCATCTCTGATCAGATAGCAGCCCAAGTTCCTCTTTCCAAGACCTTGCTTCTCCACTTTCATGATTCAAGTAAGCCTTTTTCTTTGTAAATCTTTTCTGTTTTTAGTTGAATTTTTTTCTGTGATTCTGGAGCTTTTGTTTTCGTCTTTCATGTTGAAATAGCATTTTAGCTGGGTTTTTTTTTTTTTTTTTTTTTCAATTTAGAGAGTTTTCATTTCCCAATTCTTTGATATGTTTTATGGTGAGATTAAGGAGAATTCTGCAAAATGTTTTAAATTTATTTTCACATGTTTTGGTAGGATTTTCTTCTTGCTCTTTGTTTTTCTAAATTCCTTTGTGCATATGAACTCTGTGCCGGCAAGACTGGTTATTTTGGTCGTTCGCTATTGTCCAGCTGGAGATTTGGGCATTTCAGAAGATAAATATGTTGGGCACTGGTATAATAATTTTATATGGAAAATGAATTGAATGACATCTATTGCAATAATTCGCCTTCGTGTGGATGCTATCTTTGCCGTGTTAGGTGGGCAATTTTACTGTCAGTGGCTTGTAACACTTGCTTTGATTACCTATTGGAGTGGTATTCTTGCTCTATCACTGATTCTTATAAGCAGTTGCATACTGCTGGTTGATGTATGATAGCGTGTATATTTCCTGTGATCAGCGTAAGGTAATAGCAGAGAATGGCTTAATAGAACTTTGACTTAAATAGCCAAAAGATATGGGTATTTATTGGACTGATTTCTCATTGTTACCTTTTGTATGCTTTAATATTACTTTATTTTCCAGTGGCCTCTACCTATGGCCAAGGGTTTCATACTAGGCCTCGTTTGACCTCGGTTGTTAAACTTCACGGAACTCATTTGACAGTGTAGTTCATGGGTGAATACAGGAGCCTCTTTGAGAGCAACTTTGTTCTAAAATCTTCTACTTGGTAGGCCAAGGCCGTTAACAGGTTTAAAAAAAAAGGAGGGTTTAACTGCTTGACATCTTTGAAACTTAATTCTGGCATCATCCCCTAGACTGAAATTTCGAGAACTACCTTGTTGATCACCGTTGAAGTAGCTAAATTCAAAAGCAAATGTCCTTTTTTACTGCACAACAATACTTTCCCAGCTCTACATAGGAAGCTAGATTAGTCTTTTTTCTTGAATGTTCTGTTTTTGTCCTTCGCTATTGTCAAGTTCCAACTGTATCTCAAAGTTGAAATACTTATTGTCAATATGTTGATGGAGTGCATTCAGAACTCAAAATATTCGACTTAGGTTTCAAATAAAACTTATGTTACACCTTAAATGATAAAAGTATATGAAATATTGTTCAGGAAACTTATGGTAACTCCTTAGAACATGCTTGGTTAGCTGAAAGTGCATGGGAATTGGTGGAATGGAAAACGGTTTCCAGCTTGTGTGATTTCAACTGTTTGATTTGGCCATAGAAATCTAGTTTGAGTTATAAATCAAACTCTTGTGTGCAAAATACATTTCCCCTTTAAATCACACAATCTTATTTCATTGGATTTTTTTTTTGAAAAATCATTCCCATGGAAATCAAGTGGTGAAAGTGGAAATGACTTTCCTGCTGCAAACATCTGTTGCTAACCAAACAGGCTCAAGGGTAACTTTGATGTACAATTGAATATTAATTCCAACGAGTAGAAGTTAAATTTGTTAGACCATAAATCCAAAACTTGTGACAAAAGTAGTAAGGAATGAACTCACTTGTTCTGAGGTATGTTAGTTCCATTCCATTATAGATGTAACTTCCAAGGCTTCCCATTCTTGTAAGAAGAATGAATAAAAGTATTTAACATTGTGGCCCAGATCCAGGCAGTCTAGAAAATTTGTCCAGGAAAATTTCATAGTTGAAATGGAATTTCCTCTTCTTCTTCTTTTTTATTTTTGATAATGTTGAACACACACAGCTGTGAGCACCTTGAACCTGTAAACTACTAGGTGCTACAGGAGATGCCCTTCTTGAGCCACTAGGCTAGAGGGCATTTGCTCATAGTTGGAATAGAACTTGCAGCTATAACCTCCTGTTCCAAACAGAAACTATTAAAAATACGAGAAGTGGATCAAAGTGATGGAGGAGCATTTCCACCACTAAAAAATATCAATGTCTACAAGTGAAGGAAGAAGAAAGTGTTCTTGACATCAACAATAAAATTGGTATATTTGTTTTGAGACGGAATCCTAGCTTTTTGAGTTTCTAATTCAGTTGAGAAGTTTGGATAAGATTTTCGGAAGTTCAAATTCAAATTCAAATTGGACTAGTTTTATTTGCTGCTTTAGAAGATTCAATATCAGTTTAGAAGTTTTAGTAATTTCCTATTTCGGCTAGAAGATCCTTAGGAAGTTTCTATATTCTTTTGGAGTAGTTCAAATTTATAAGTTCCCTAAATTAGAAGTTTTGCTGGTTGATTTTTATGAGTGTGGAGAAATTTAAGGCATGTAATTTTTCTTCTTTTCCTGTTCAGCGAATTGAGACTTTTTCTTCCTATCTTCTCCTCCTTTTAGTTGCAGTCATAGTTTTGGACCTTTGTCATTTTACTTCTCTATCTGAACATCAAATCTTGCTTTAAGAATAAGAGATTCAAGGTTCAAGTAGAGAGGGTTCAATTTCTGGTCAGGAAAATCCTGCTCTACCTACTGATTTTCCCCCAAGATTCAGTAGCTTTCAACCCCATGAAAACCACCCATTACAACCCTAATCATACTAAATGCCAGTCTTTGCTTCTACCATATATCAGTTTAGTATTGGAGGTTATGTTAATTGAGATGACAACATTTGGAGATAAAACCAGAAAAGGGTGCAAGAATTTCAACAGCAATGTCTGGAAATGTTCAACCTCAATGATATCTGGTCTTAATACCTGCAACAATATTAAGGATGTCTTTGGTTGATTTCAACATTATTTGGAGCTATGTTTGGTTGCTATCTAAAGAATGGCTCCGACAACAAGAGATGGAGTTTGAAGAGGAGAGTTTAGGGACTACTTTGTTGATTGAAGAACAACCTATCCAGGTCAAGAACATTCGGTCGAGTGAAGAACAGCCTATCCAAGACAATCTGGATGTTTAGCTAGCCTGAAGAATATGAAAGTTCTTGATGGACTCCTGTATTTCTTCTAGGATGAGAGTGTGATGGATTTCAGAATCATGTTACCAAACTCGGGGATGAATTCTTCTCACAGGAGTATCTCTGCCTCTAAAGATCATCAAAGCTTACAGTAGGAGGAAGAAGGAAGTAGTTTATGTGAACAGTGCATGAAAATAAGCCAAGTTTATTTTGGGTCTGGTTTTGAGTTTTAGTTAGGGTTGCTTGTGTTCTGATTGAGTATATTCATTTATAAATTTTATGGCAACTACGATTGCCTGTGTGCTTGCTTTTGAAAACTTTACGAAATTAGAAATTTCTATTTTGGAAAGTTACAGAAGTTAGAAAGTTTCTACTTTGGAAGTGGGACAGCAATGACAGCAATTATAAAGTTCCTTAGTTTGATTTATAGGAGTAGGAGAAATCTTATAAGAAGCATGTACGAGATGTTGCTCCCTAGATGATTGAATGAATTGAAGTTCTCTCTCTCTCTCCTCTTCTTCACCCTTTCCCCTTTCTAAGTTTGGACGTTTTCTTGTTGTTCTAGAGGAGTTCTTATTTTGGTTGGTTAAATTAAGTGGAATGAAATTGGAAGAAGGATTTCTGGTTAAGAAGCATTTCAAAGCCAGGAGCTTTTTCCCCTAAAACCTTCTGGACTTCATTCCTTACAAGCATCTCCAAGAATCCAATGATTTACCCTGTTAGCCCTTAGAAAACCTTTGTTTCAGTCCATTCTTGCTGTGAAAACAGTATGAAAACCTGCTCCAATCCCTCATTACCATCCTACTCTTTTATCCATTATTTCTGCTTGTATCAATACCTAAATGTTACCTAGAAGTTCCCACATTTTATCTGTGTAACTGGATTTCCATCATCCCTAAAACGTGTGATTCAAGTTCCCGACACTCTTTTTCCAACCCCATAGTTCAAGTTCTATCCCAGGTCTTCATCCTTTTTTCCTATACCCTAGTTTTCCTTTTTACCATTACCATTTCCTACTTTATATCCATTTCCAGAAGATTTATAAAATCTTACAATGCATAAAAAAGGTCTGACTTCCAACCCGTCCTCTAGCTACTTAAAAAGGCTTTCTCTATTGTAGGGTTTGAGGAAGGGTCCTCTCCTGTTGGTCTTATGTACTGTATGAAGTTGAGATGGGTGTGTGTGTGTCCAAGCTCATAAAAAAGAAAAGAAGAATAAGAAAGAAAAAAGAATGCAGAAATTTATAATTTTTGTCAAAATAGAATGATTTAAAACATTTTTAAAAGGTTTTTTCCAGAAGATTTACAAAATCTTACAATGCATAAAAAAGGTCTGACTTCCAACCCTTCCTCTAGCTACTTAAAAAGGCTTTCTCTACTGTAGGGTTTGAGGAAGGGTCCTCTCCTGTTGGTCTTTGATAGAATCCCAAGTAGAATTGAATTATCAGCAAGACAATTACAGAGTTACAATTACAACCACGTCTCGGCTTGAGAACTATACAAGTACTGGATTCATCTACATGTTCATCTAGATTACATTTTCTAGCTTTCGAGGAGCTAGATCCTCCCTCTTTTCTTTTCTTTTTCCCTTCCTCTCCAATCTTTTCCCCCCTTCCTCTTATACTTCCTTTCCCAGACGTAATTGATCTTTACCAAATGTAACTGAATTTTGTTCCCCCTCTGTTCTTTTCTTCTTTTCCTTTATACAACTCTCCTTTCTGTTATCAGCACCCCTAGACTCTTTGCCCTTACGTCTTCTTGTATAAAACTTGCCAAATCTACCTTCTTTTGGCTCATTTGATGTAACAATGAGTTAACAAAACGTTTGCACGAAGAGATTCCTTAGTGCATGCTATTTGCAGGTGATATAGTCTTAATTGATGAGACAAGAGAGGGGGTGTAAACACAAAGCTAGAGTTATGAAGAGAAGCATTAGAATCTAAAGGATTTAAAATCAGCAGAACTAAGACAGAATATATGGAATGCAATTTTAGCAAGAAGAGTAGGAGTGGAACGCCAGTCAAGATTGATAACCAAGAAGTCCTTGTAAAAGATCACTTTCGGTACTTAGGATAAATGATTTATGAGAGTGGAGAGATTGAGAGGGAGGTTACCTAGAGAATCCAAGCGGGTTAGAACAAAGGAGACGTGCATCTGGAGTTTTGTGTGATCGATGGGTGCCCCTCAAACTAAAAGGAAAATTCTATAGGATAGCCATAAGGCCGGCCATGCTTTATGGATGAGAATGTTGGGCAGTTAAGGAATATCATGCTCATAGGATGAGCTTCGCAGACATGAAGATGTTGAGATGGATGAGTGGTAAGACAAGAAATGATAAAATTAGGAATGAAAATATTAGAGGAAATCTAGGGGTAGCACGAATAGGAAACAAGATGAGGGAGATTAGACTTAGATGGTTTGGACATATCCAAAGGGGACCGAAAACAGCACCGGTTAGGCGTGAGGCAATGCAAGTAAAAGGTTTTAAAAGGGCAAGGGGATGGCCCAAAAGAACGTAGATAGAAGTGGTGAGGAAAGATTTAAAAACTTTGGGACTAAATGAAGCCATGGTACTTAATAAAGAGGAATGGAGGAATAAGATTCATGTGGCCCATTTGGCTAAGCTGATGTTAACAAACTAAGGTTGGAGGTACAAAGATCCAAGGATGAAGATAGGGAGAAGTAATCGGGAAGTATTAGGTGCGATGAAAACCAAAATCCACTAGAAGAATGGAAAAGGTAGTAGAAAAAGAAAGGATAGCCCAGTGCACTAAGCAACCGCATATGCAGGGTCCGTGGAAGGGGTAGACAATTGCAGGTCAATAGTACACAGCCTTACCTTGCATTTGAAGAGGATGTTTCCACACTTCAAACACGTGACCTCAAGGTCACACGATAACAACTTTACCATTGTGCCAAGGCTGCCCTTCGTAGTTCAAAATGAAATGAAAGAGAAATAATAAAAAGAGATGAGATTAGAGTCTCAAAGACAATGGGGACTTGTGAGATAGTATTCGGGGTAATAGATGCATTGAGCGCTTGTGAGAGTCAGCATTGAAAATCATACATGCTTCGTTTTTAAGGATTTGAATAGGTCTTCATTAGTACTATTAATGAAAAAGGGTTAACAAGAAAGTTTTGCTGACAAAAATGTCAACATATCAATTGGTTCAGGGAGTTTTGCCGTAGGATGATGATGCAGAGAAGAGTAGGGTTTCCAAGGCTAGAAATAGAGACTTAGTGGGATTCTAGAGTGAGAATGGCATTTAGGATATGATCTAATGGTCAAGGATCAAGATTAGAAATGCTAGAGGTGAGGACAGTGATAGGAAAAATAAATGGAAACATAAGAAAACAAGGAGAATTAAGTCCAATATGGTTAGAGTTTCACAACATCAAATAATAGTTAACAAATAATTCAATGGAATAAGAAAGGAATAGAAGCGAAGACAAAAGGGTGTTTATGATTTTTGTGGGATATAATGAAAGGAAACTAAGGTATGGTTGTAAATTATAGACCTTTTGTGGTCCGCCCCTTCCCTAGAAACCCGGCATGTAGGAGCTTTGTGCATCGAGCTGCCCTTTCCTTTTTAAATTGAAAGGAAGCTATTGGATTAAGAAGGAAGAAATGGTTATAAAATACAAGATATGTTATTATGGAGACTGCAAGGTGAAAGGAAGTGTTGTTTGTTTGAAATAGCTAGCGATCAAATCTGATCAATACCGTCTAGAATATCTTCACTAATAGGTTTGAAGAAGAAAGAAAAAGAAGAGAAAGCGCAATTGGAGGGAGTCAAGGCATGGGAGCTTCAATAAAAAGTAAAACTTTGCTACATGCTCCATGACCTCTGTAACTTGTTGGTGTTTTACACACCTAGTTCACAACTTTACATTGATAGCAAAATACCTTTAGGCATGTCATAGTATTACATCCAAATAGAGCTTTTCTTACCATTTTGGAGGATCAAGCCTCTCTTATAGGTATAGTGAAACTCCATAAATAAAACCCTTGCTTTAAACAAAGCTTTGCAAATCACTAGGTATTGCCCTTTGTTTTGCAATAGTTTACTAAAGAGACTGTGGGTAATGGTGCCTTTGGGAAGTACAGTGAAGGAAGATAGTTGAATCAAGAATTAGTTATACTTTCATAGAGTGCATATTACAAATGATGGATCAACCTTTCTCTAGGAAAAAAGGATCATTAAACCTGTTCATCAGCAATGGTAACTTGAATGTTTCACATAAAAATTTGTGATAGTGGTCCCCATTGCTGAAGCTAGAAGCAACAGAGAGAAGCAATGTAAAAAATAATTGTAAAAAAAAGGCAGGAAGCAAAAGCACTAAGCAATGAAGAAAGTAATAAAGAAGATGTGGGTGACATCATGGAAATGAATACGTAAGAAGTGTCACTTACAATGAACTAGAAGTTCTTTAAAAGTAGATTAATGCCTATGTAATCATTCCATTTTGGTGGCCGTACTATTTTTTTATTGGATTGGATCTTTGGTGCTCTGTTGTTCTATTTGAAAAAGTTGCTAAAAGACCTAGTTGGGTTTTCGGAAACCTTTATGTTTCTTAGATCTTTCACTAAGTCTTGATCAATTCTAGCTCTTCGACTATGCTGGGAGGGGTCAGTTCCCTTAAGTCCTCTCCTTTACAGCTAAAAACCTTTTAAAAATGTTTTAAATCATTCTATTTTGACAAAAATTATCAATTTCTGCATTCTGTTTTCTTTCTCATTCTTCTTTTCTTTTTTATAACCATTGGACACACACACCCCCACGGCAACTTCGTACAGTACATAAGATTGATAGAATCCCAAGTAGAATTGAATTATCAACAAGACAATTACAGAGTTACAATTACAACCACATCTCAGCTTGAGAACTATACAAGTACTGGATTCATCTACATGTTCGTCTGGATTACATCTTCTAGCTTTTGAGGAGCTAGATCCTCCCTCTTTTCTTTTCTTTTTCCCTTCCTCTCCAATCTTTCCCCGCTTTCCTCTTATACTTTCTTTCCCAGACGTAACTGATCTTTACCAGATGTAATTGAATTCTGTTCCCCCTATGTTCTTTTCTTCTTTTCTGTTATACAACTCTCCTTTCTGTTATCAGCACCCCTAGACTCTTTGTCCTTACTTCTTCTTATATAAAACTTGCCAAATCTACCTTCTTTTGGCTCATTTGATGTAACAATACCACCCTAACAGTGCCACCTTGTCCTCAAGGTGGAAGTTAGGGAATTGCATGTGAATGTCTTCCATTTGTTCCCATGTGTTTTCATGTTTTGGAAGATTTTGCCACTGTATGAGGACTTCTAATTGTCCATTAGGAGATGGCCTAACGTCTTTGATGTTTGCAGGGTATGCATTAAGTTCTAGATTTTTAGTTCAGGCCTGTGGTATTGGTTGAGTTGTCAACGTTGGTTCATTAGCTGGCTTGAGCTAAGAGACATGAAAGACGGGATGTAACTTAGCATGTTGGAGTTGCTCTAGCTTATAAGCTATCTGTCCAATCCTTTCTAGAATAGCATATGGCCTGTAATATCGGGGACGTAGTTTCTCATTGAGCCTTGTTGATAGTGACTTGAGGTGATAAGGTTGAAGTTTTAAATAAACGTAATCCCCTGGTTGGAAAGTGAGAGGATGGCGGTGTGCATCTGCCTATCTTTTCATCTTCATTTGTGCTGTCTCCAAATTCTTCTTCAGTTCATTTAGAATTGAATCACGTGTAGCTATCTGTTGGTTCACTTTCTTCACCATGGATTCTCCCCCTGTAAAGGTTAGCAACATGGGCGGGTCTCTTCCATATAAAGCTTTGAAAGGGGTCATTCCTGCCGAGCTTTGGTAAGTAGTATTGTGCCAATATTCTGCTCAACAGATCCACTTGGGCCAGGATTTCGGTTTGTTGCCAATGAAACCTCGTAAATATGTTTCCCAGCATTTGTTTACCACTTCTGTCTGCCCATCAGTTTGACGATGATAGGCCAAACTCATCTTGAGGGATGTTCCTGCTTGCTTAAACAGTTCACCCTAGAAATGGCTGACAAAGACTATCTCTATTTGATACAATGGACTGGGGATAACCATGCAGTCTAACAACTTCTTCTTCAGTTCATTTAGAATTGAATCACGTGTAGCTATCTGTTGGTTCACTTTCTTCACCATGGATTCTCCCCCTGTAAAGGTTAGCAACATGGGCAGGTCTCTTCCATATAAAGCTTTGAAAGGGGTCATTCCTGCCGAGCTTTGGTAAGTAGTATTGTACCAATAAGAACCCACCAGATCCACTTGGGCCAGGATTTTGGTTTGTTGCCAATGAAACCTCGTAAATATGTTTCCAAGCATCTGTTTACCACTTCTATCTGCCCATCAGTTTGACGATGATAGGCCAAACTCATCTTGAGGGATGTTCCTGCTTGCTTAAACAGTTCACCCCAAAAATGGTTGATGAAGACTATCTCTATTTGATACAATGGATTGGGGATAACCATGCAGTCTAATAACTTCTTTGGTAAAGATGTGTGTTACTTCCTCGGTCGTGTAAGGGTGACTGAGGACAATGAAGTGGCTGTATTTGGTTAAGCGATTAACAACAACTAACAAGGTGTCAACTCCATGTGCCTTTGGCAAGCCACTGATGAAATCTATGGATAACTCACTCCAAACCACCTAAGGAATGGGAAGAGGCTGAAGAAGACCTACTGGTTTAGTAGTTGTGTATTTGTTTCTTTGGCAAACATCACAAGTGGATATCAAGTTCTAAATATCTTGTTGCATTCCCTCCTAATGAAGCACCTGGCATATGCGTTTATAAGTGCGTGTGACCCCTGAATGCCCCCCTCTTGGTGTGGAATGGAATTCTTGTAAGAAGGCTGGAATGCGAGGCGAAGACTTTGGAATAACCAGCCTTCTGTGAAATAATAAAAGACCCTGTTTGAGTGTGTAACCCTAGTGACTATCCTGCTTCACCAAAAGGTCTTGAATAATACAACGAATGTGGGGATCTTCTTGTATTTCATATGCTAAGGAATCCAAATCAGCACATTGAACCACTGATAGAGCAAGATGTTGTAAGAGAAGGTCGCCCTCTTCTATATGCTGTGAATAACGATCTGTCGGTTCCTCATCCCTTGTTTTATTGTTCTTAGGGTTGAGGATGGGATACTCTTGACGTCTAGACAAAGCATTAGCCACTCTATTATCAGATCCTAGCTTATACTGAATGACAAAGTCATATCCAATGAGTTTGGTTGACCACTTTTGTTACTCTTCATTCAGCATATGTTGTTCCATGAAGAATTTGAGACTTTTCTAGTCCGTATGAATGATGAGACGCCTTCCTATGAGATAATGTCTCCACTTCTGTACAACAATAACTATGCCCATCAATTCCCTTTCATAAACTAATTTAGATTGTGATTGAAGTGAGAGGGATTGACTGAAGAAAGCAACTGGTCTACCCTCTTGCATGAGGACAATACCAATTCCTTTGCCCGATGCATCAGTTTCCAGCACAAAGGTTTTGGAAAAATCCAGTATAGCTAATACAGGAACGGTTGTCATGGCTTGTTTCAATGGCTCGAACACCTCCTAACCTTCCTTAGTCCATATGAATCCATCTTTCTTAAGTAGTTTGGTTAAAGGAGTAGCAATGAGTCCATAACTTTTGACAAACCTTCTGTAATAACTAGTAAGACCCAAAAATCTCCGAAGTGCCTTGCGTCTTTAGGGATGTGCCATGATAGCATATAGTCTATTTTGGAATTATCAGCTTCTACCCCCTTTTTAGATATAATATGTCCTAAGTATTCCAAAGAAGGTTGTGCAAATGAACACTTCTTTTTGTTGGTAATTAGCTGGTGTTCTTCAAGCAATTTCAGGACAATGGTAATATGCTCTAAGTGCAGAGAAAGGTTACTGTTATAGATTAAAATGTCATCAAAGAAGACAAGGACAAACTTGCATAGATGGGGTCAAAATACCTCATTCATGAGCGCCTGAAAGGTGGCTGGTGCATTGGTTTGCCCGAAAGGCATAACCAAAAATTCATAGTTCCCCTCATGAGTTCGAAAGGCTGTTTTTGGTATGTCCTCATCCTTGATTTGAATTTGATAATATCTCGATTTCAGGTCTAGCTTTGAAAAGATGCTGGCTCCACCCAATTCGTCCAACAATTCATCTATTGTAGGAATCGGAAACTTGTAAGGTATTGTCACCTTGTTTAGTGCCCTATAATCCACACAAAATCTTCGTCCCCCATCCTTCTTTTTGACTAGCAGCACTGGGCTAGAAAAAGGACTTTTACTTGGTCGAATAATTCCTGATTTCAACAACTCCTTAATAATTTTCTCAATTTCATCTTTCTGTGAATGCAGATACCTATATGGCCTGTTGTGAGGAGGTTGTGTTCTTTCTACCAGTCTAATGGCATGATCATGAGAACGAGCAACCGGCAGTCCTAATGGTTGCTCAAATATATGTGAAAATTGCTGTAGGAGAGAGTCTATGGCTGATCGATAATCTTCCTGAGGCTGAAATTTTCCCACCTCCATACCCATATATTCAATCATACAACCAAATTCAGCCTTATGAATGACTCGAAGAATCGATTTGAAGGAGACCAGAGAACAAGATAGAGTCGGATCCCCTTTCAAGATGATTTGATGGCTGTCCACTTTGAGATGCATAGTTAAATCACGAAAATTTGCAAAAATCTCCCCCAATGTTTGTAGCCATGCTATCTCCAAAACTATATGTACTCCTAGGTCGAATGGGTGGAAATCTTGAACCACCTTGATACCTGGCAGACCTAATATTATTGTCGACAAATGCCCCTCTGATGCAGTGCTCGTCCCCAACTTGTACTTCGAATCTCCTTGATCGATCCACGTATAACTGAAGTTCTTCAACTAGATGGTTGGATATGAAGTTTTGGGAAGCCCCAACGTCAATCAAAACTACTACCCCTCTATGTTCGATCAAACCCTTTACTTTCATAGTGCCGCCGGAAGTGAACCTTGAAATGGAATTTACAGATAACTCCAAGGATTGGGTATCCCTTTCCAGTGTTTTGTCCCCATCTATGTTAGAGATCGAAGTGGGTTCCAGATCATCAACGTCTTCGTCGGCGAGGAGCAACACCTGTAGCTGTCGGTTTTTACAACTGTGACCCAGTTGGTATTTTTCATCGCATTTGTAACATAACCTTTGGGATCTCCATTGTTGTAGCTCTGCATTGGTGAGCTTCCGGAAATTTTCTTTTCTTTTGGTAGATGGTTCATCGAAATCTCCTTCTCGATCGAGTTCCGACTGGAAACCCTTGTTCCATTCGCTATTGCGGAAGACTATGGGCAAATTACGAATTTGCCCCTATAAACCCCTTTCCGTCGATCCTGCCTTTGACTAAACCTCGATGGGCTCTGACAATCTAGGCCCAACTTTGTTTCTTACTGGACAAACCTGTATTTGGCCCAAGGCCCAGTTCTTTTCCTCAATCTTATGGGCTAACTCCATAAGCCCATATAAAGAGCCAGGTCTGAAGATCTTGATCTCAGCCTTGATGTCTTCTCGGAGCCCATTCAAGAATGCTTCCTTCAACAATTCGTCGGAAAGACCACCCATATGGTCGGAAAGCTGCTCGAATGACCAGAGATACTTTGAGATGGTGCCCTTCTATCTCAAGCCAGTAATGCTTCATAGTTGTCATCACGTTGGGACGATCAGAATCGCCGTATCAAGGATGACCGGAAAGATGCGCAAGATTGGAAGGGGTTTCTTGATTCTGTCCACAAGAACCAGTTGAGGGCATTTCCTTCCAGGCAAATAGCCGCTGCGGAGATCTTCTCTTCTTCGACTATGCAGTTGATGTTGAAATATCTTTCGGCTCAACATATCTAGTCGAAGGGTTCATGGCCGTCGAATACTGGAAGATCCAGTTTCCAACTTGGCCACCCATGACGAAGATGGTTTTCCGGTGCAAAGGGACTTCGTCGGTGATCATTTGAGGTCTCTCCAACTTCGGTGTTCCTTGGACGACCTCTACTTTCCTCCAATGTCTCCCTGTTCTTGATCCACTCTCGTATCTCCACTAAGTAGTCATTGAATGCATTGACATTCGTCTGCAATCTCCCCAGATGTTCCCTCAAATCTCCTATCTCCCCTCTGGCTCCCTCTAACTCCTCCATGCTCTCTGCTCTTTCCATCCTAGTCCTAACCATTCCCTTGGTTCGAACCAGCTCTGATACCACTTGATAGAATCCCAAGTATAATTGAATTATCAACAAGACAATTACAGAGTTACAATTACAACCATGTCTTAGCTTGAGAACTATACAAGTACTGGATTCATCTACATCTTCATCTAGATTACATCTTCTAGCTTTCGAGGAGCTAGATCCTCCCTCTTTTCTTTTCTTTTTCCCTTCCTCTCCAATCTTTTACCCCCTTCCTCTTATACTTCCTTTCCCAGACGTAATTGATCCTTACCAGATGTAACTGAATTCTGTTCCCCCTCTGTTCTTTTCTTCTTTTCCGTTATACAACTCTCCTTTCTGTTATCAGCACCCCTAGACTCTTTGTCCTTAGTTCTTCTTGTATAAAACTTTCCAAATCTACCTTCTTTTGGCTCATTTGATGTAACACTCATCCATAACCAATGTGAAAAGGTATGGACTGAATGCCGATCCTTGGTGCAATCCTACAGTGACAGGAAAATCACCGGTCTCACCACTAGCGGAATTAACATTTGTTACCGCTCCCTCATACATATCTTTAATTATGTCTATATACCCCCGCAAAACCCCTTTATCGCCCAACACCCTCCATATTAACTCTTTAGGGACTCTATCATAAGCTTTCTCTAAGTCCATAAAGACCATGTGGAGGTCCTTTCTCCTTTCCCTATATTTCTCTACCATTTGTCTTAGTAAAAAAATAGCTTTCATATTAGACCTCCCAGGTATAAAATCAAACTGATTCTCCGATACACTTGTCTCATTCCGTTGCCTCTTCTCAATCACTTTTTCAAAAAGTTTCAGTGTGGCTCATAAGTTTAATCCCTCAATAATTAGTGTAGCTTTGTATGTCTCCTTTATTCTTATAATTTGGTACAATAGAGCTTTTCCTCCACTCATCAGGCATTTTCTTTGATTTTATAATCTTGGTAAACAACTTAGTCAGCCAAATTACCCTAATATCTCCTATATGCTTCCAAACCTCTATTGGTATACCATTGGGCCCCATGGCCTTTCTGATTTCATCTTTTTCAAGGCTTCTTTCACTTCAGGTATTCTAATCCTACGTTCATATCTATAATATCCAATGTTATTTAGGTTTATAATATTTTCAATCCCTATATTCTCAGAGCCATTGTCATTTAACAATTTTTGAAAGTACGTCTCCCACCTTTGTTTAATCTCATTATCTTTGACTAATACCCTTTGATCATCACTTCTAATAACATGATCTAAGTCCTTACCCTTCTGTTCACTTACTCTTGCAATTTTAAACACATCTTTCTCAGCTTCCCTTATTCCTAGTCTATTATATAGCTCATCATATGCCTTAAGTATAGCCTCACTTACTATTCTCATAGCAACCTTTTTAGCATTCTTATATTCTTCATAGTTTTCATTATTTCTAGTCTTCTGCCATGCTTTAAAACACATGTTTTTCTTTAATAACTTTTTGCGCTATTTCACTCTACGACCATGTTTCCTTTACTAATAGCCTTTTACCTTTAGATACTCGTAAGACATCTTTTTCCACTTTCTTAATGGACTCAGCCATATTAGTTCACATGGTATTTACTTCTGTTTCATAGTTCTAGTTTCCTTCTACCATCAACTTATTTTTGAATGACGTTATTTTCTCTCCTTCTAAGTTCCACCACCTAGTTTTTGGATTCGTATTAAGTTCATTTCTTTTCCTCCTATCTTTTGATATAGATATCCATAACCATTAACCTATGTTGTGAGGTTAAACTCTCACCGGATTTCACCTTACAATCCTTACACATTGATTGTTCAGTATTCCTAAATAGAAAGACGTTCTTTTGGCTTTTATGAAGTCCTTCTTCTTAAAAGTGTATTTGCAATAGCCAGGTTATATGACAAAGCAAAATCGAGAATAGTTTCCCCCATCTCATTTTGTTCACCTATTGCATACCCTCCGTGTATTCTATCATATCCTTTCTTTTCTTTTCCTACATGGCCATTTAAGTCTGCTCCTATAAATATCTCCTTTGTGTTGGGAATTTCTGGCATGATTCTCTCCATATCTTTCCAAAACTGTCTCTTGAGCATATCTTCTAACCTTACTTGAAGTGCGTATGCACTTATAACATTTATGATTTGCTCTCATAGAACAAGTTTTATTATTATAATTCTATCACTAATTCTTTTAACGTCCACAACTTTATCCTTTAATTCTTTATCCACTATTATTCCTACGCCATTTCTGTTATTACGCTTTCCTACATACCATAATTTATACCCATCGATTTCTCTAGCTTAAGCCCCTTTCCACTTGGTTTCTTGGATGCAAGCGATGTTGACTTTCCTATGTTTCATCGTGTCTACTAACTCCAAACTCTTACCTGTCAATGTCCCTCTATTCCATGAGGCAATACGAATCTTATGCTCTGGAGATATCCTATTTACCAGTGCCTTCCTCGGTCTCCATGGCATGAACCCATGTCCACTTTTCACTGTACCTGGGTTTTGATGCAGCGTGTCGCTTCCGAGGGGAGGCTCTAGCAGCCCTTGCCCATTTATCACTACACCCGGAATTCGATGTAGTGCGTTGCTTTTGGGAGAGCGCCCTAGCAACCCTTGCCCATTTTTCACTGCATCCGAGATCCGATGCAGCACGTCACTTATGGGGAATGCCCTAACTTGAGGGAATGTTAGTTTTCGTTTCATGTCATATTAGGTTGCCATAGTTTTAAGAAGTTGAAGATGATTTTCATTTCTTCCTTACAAGCAGGAAAGAAATAACAAAATCATCTTTAGCTTCTCCCTTACCAGCTGGCACCTGACGTAAGGGTTGTCATATTTTAAGAAGCTGGAGATGATTTTCATTTCTTCCTTGTAAACTAGTATACCAATGCATATTCATTTGCAAGAAGGAAATAAATAACAAAATCATCTTTAACTTCTCCCTTGCCGGCTGGCACCTGACGCAAAGGGTCTCTTGGATAGAGACTTAAAAATATATTTAAGGTGGTAAACATGTTTCACACATAGGACATGATCTCAGTAACCTGGAAGACTCTTTGGAGATAAAATTATGGATGGACTATTACTGATGAAAAAAAATGACCATAACATATCCTTACACTTGATGAATCCATATTTTTTAGTGGATCTAGTATCTATTCGTAGTGTATTACATGAAGATATCCAACTTGGGTTAATTCAAAGCTTACTAGGATATTTATTATGCTCTTATGGAATGTGGGTGTCTAACATGGGATCACTCTCCTATGAGGAAAGATATTCAATAGGGACCATCTAATAGGTGAACTTGTGATTGATTGAATGTGTATTCAATTGTTTTTATTAAATGTACTCAAACTAAAGTATTTTCAAGAAAAAAAAAACCAAAAACCCTGTATTAGTTTTGATTTTGCATTTCTACTTTGAATTTTCAATTTGGTCAATCATATCCCGAATTAAACTTGTTAGCTGAATTGCATTGAAACTAAAGGAAGGTGATGCCGTTAGCCAAAGACCGATGTGGCTTGTCTTTGTTGTGTTTCACTGGCTTATGTGGTGTTGACCTGCTGACTTGTCATTTTACCATTAAAAATATCTACTTACGAATCATGGTTTTAGATAAGATTATCCATAAAAACAAAGGCAGTCTGGTGCATGAAGCTTTTTCGTATGCAGGGTTCAGGGAAGGGGTGGACCACAAGCGTCTATAGATTATCCATAGATAGTCATTTTCCTGTCCACGACTCATTTTATCCACATCTTCTATATATAGGAATATTTTTATCTAAGATCACTATCCCCAAAATCTCTCTCTCTCTCTCTCTCTCTCTCTCTCTCTCTCTCTCTCTGCCACTGCATCACAGTCAATCAGCATTCACATTTCTGGCAACTTGGGGATTATAGGATTTTGTCACCAAAAGAGAAAAGGTAAAAACTATAGAAAACTATCTTGTTTCTCTTTGTTCCCTACTAGAGAATGCAATTTGAAGGAACATTCCCAATTGGTTCCACTTTCTTGTTTCCTGTACCTATCTCGAGGCGGTGCAATTTGGTTAACTTCTATGCCAAATCCCATAGAATGGGTGATGCTTTCGAACTGTTCAAACAAATACCACAAATCATATACAAAAAAGGGCATCATATACTTATCCATACCAGCACGAGTACTATAGAATAGAGGTCCCACATAGTATGAGGAGGACATTTGATTCTTGCCTGACTCAAAAGTCTATGATTAGGTAGCCTCCTGGGACAACTGAAGCCCAAGGCCTGCAGACTACAGTCTAGAACTTGGTACTAGTCATCCTTTCTATACAATATCACATACTCAATAGGATAGCCTGTCTACTTATGGCACTCTATGCCCTAATCATCAAATTTTAGAGCTGCCATCAAAGAAACAAGAAAACTGGAGGGTTGTAACTAAGAATGTTCTCAAAAATAAATAAGAGACAAAATACATGGAAGACATAATTCAGGGGGAACCATTTTTCGATACTGCCATACTCACAGTGAGAGTGTTGTCCTGATGCAGATTGAATATATCAGCAGTTGGTAGGTTCTGATTTTCAACTCATATGCAGGATGAAGAATGAGATAGGGTTTCCTAAGGACCAGGTGTCTTTGATTCTCAAGTAGCCTAGCTTAGTTTTCAAATCTCAAGTTGAATATATCATATATGGACTAGGTGCCCCTGATTTTCAAGCAATGGGGATTGGAATGCCATCCTGCACTGGAGAATAGTCTGCCAATCCTAGGAGAGAGTGGAAGACAGGGTTACCTGAGGAGAGGAATGGCGGGGAAAACATGCAAGAAAGTTGTGCAGGTTTTGCAGAGGAGTTTTTCTCATTAGAAATCTTTTTCTGACACTACATGCAGACGCGTTGCTGTCATAAGGGAGGTTATTCTCATGCACCATGGTGGGGAAGAATAAGAGATGGAGTGAGAGATGTTTGGGCGAAGAATTGATTGATTGATTGATTAGATTTTGGTTTTATCTTTTGGACATGCTTTTTTATATTTTAGTTTTAATGGTGGGTCAAAAAGCCATACAAGACGGTAAATGCCACATCAGTTTTCAGCAGCTACATAAGCTGATCAAACACCACATAGATGAGCCATGTCAAACTTAGGCTAATGGTGCAGCTTTTGACTCCAATTTCGGTGTGATTGAACTAACATGTTTAATTTTGGATGTAATTGACCAAATTGAAAGTTTGGGGTAGAGATGCAAAAATTGCAATCAATATAGGTTTTTTTTTTTCTTCTTCTTCTTTTTTTCCCCCTATTTTGACAAGAGTCTTTGAAAGCATTTTTAAATTCATCAAGAGATGGGGTTCATTGTGTTTGAATATATACGTGAGTGAAAATCCTAGGCTCAAGCTCATCCACACGTCCCATGTAGGAGTCAATTGTGAATATGTAAAGATGAAAAGGTAATATGGTACATAGTTATTTGGGTAATTTGATGTAAATTCAGTGTCTTCTATTGTGGGCTATATGTGGTTAATTTGATAGGCTCAATGCTGCATAATCTCTCTCTATGGAAATCACCCTATATGGATGGGAATTTACAATTCGATTTGGAATGAATTCCGAAATGAAAAAGGAAACTAAGAGAGATCC
Organism: Warburgia ugandensis; assembly: GCA_035236585.1. Classification (NCBI taxonomy): domain Eukaryota; kingdom Viridiplantae; phylum Streptophyta; class Magnoliopsida; order Canellales; family Canellaceae; genus Warburgia; species Warburgia ugandensis. The sequence goes on from CP141126.1 coordinate 85,147,333, forward strand.
CACTTGAGGAAGATACCTAAGAGATCAAACAATACGACTTGTAGGAGTCTAACTAGGAAACTAAGAGTCAAGCTTGGAGAACTCTAGGAGTCTCTCTTTCTCACACACATAACTCATAAGAGAAGAGAAAGCCCTTTAGGTTCTCCATAGCTTGAATCTTTTCCTGGTGATTATCTCCTTCTCTCAAACCTTTCAAATGTTGAAACTCTGGTGCCACCTCCAGTGGAAGAAGAAGAAGAAGAAGAAGAAGCTTTGAGGGCCAAATCTCTACAAATGGTGGATTGATTAGAGGGATCATAGCTTTTAATCTAGCAAGGTACCCATCTCTGCCCTAGTTTTTCATGTATAAGAGTGAAAGCCTGTGGTTCAAATTGATTTAGAAAATGACTTTTCAAAAATATTAAATTTTCTTTCTAAAATCAACTAAAGTTGTCACATAATTTTTAATGATTTCCCTGTTTTTACTTGCAACTTTTATTTCATTTCCTTATTTGTTTTACATGATATATAAGGTTGCAAACTGCATGCCTTCAACAGATGATTTTTCACCTTATGTAGGAAGATATGGAAGGTGATCATGCTAGGAATGTCTTTCTCATATAATGAGTTTGAGAAGAAAAGACAGGGAGTATAAAGGTGGGGCTCTGAAAGTTGCCTTGTTGGGATAAAAGTCCATCAAATCAAATCTTCCTTGTGAATGACCAATATACCATTGGCCTAGCTGGAAATGTAGATGAAAATGCAGCAGAAATTTGAGGGCATGCTGAGCTATAGAATTCTAGCACAGAATTTGAACCACCTTATATTATTGAAGGAGATTCAGCTAATTCCACAAGTTGGATGAAATTCCTTGATAGTGTGTCTCGGAAATTTGTGCACATTGTGGATGAGATTACCTCTTTAATTGAAGGTAAAGTGAGAACTTTTTTTTTTCATACATTGAGGTTGGTAATGATTGAATTGATCTTAGAGTGAAGGAAGGAGTTTCAAGATCGGAATTATGGTCATAGTTTTTTTGGTCAACAAGGCATTGGATAAAACTTCTATATTTTGAGTTTTTTGGATGAAGGTGAAAGGTTCTTTGCCTTTACCTTTTTCTCTCTTTTGGTTTGGTTCAATTTTAGCATTCCTTATGCTATTCTTATAGAATCTACAAATGTTTAGGAAAAGAAAGAAAAAACACCTTGGAATAAATCTGACCAAGTTGTGACATATTAGCGACCTTGGCCATGACTACTACATCATCAAAGACTGAAAGCTTCTTTTTTATTTTTTTATATCGACTTCAATTCTCCTTCAGTATGGTAGACTTCTTGCTTTCTCTCACGTGTCTTGGAAACAAATTGGTTCTCCCACACATCTTGGAAACAAATTGGTGTCACTCTGCCTCCTACAGCATGTATGAAGTTTTCTATGTTCATAGTTTTCCATCCTCTTGACATTGTGGAAGAGGCTCAACCATAGTAACAGCTGCAGCATACGAGTGCCAGTTGATAGGACTTCTGTGGCTAGTAGGAAATTATGTATTTAAACCTATGATCTGTGGACCATACATTGGTACAGGTTTCTGTTACATCTGCTACATCTCAGGGTCATTTTGGGAAGTTCTACTCAAGAAGGGGCTGATTCACACGGTTAATGACATAGGCAGCAGAAGGTTTCTGTTATTTGGAAAGAATGAGGACAGATGACACATGGAAAATAAATGGTTATGGCATTCAGTTAGAGGAGATCCAGGAGAATATGTGAGAGTAGGAGTATGGGCGGGAAAACAGAAAGAGGTGATAAAAGAGGGGAAGGGACAGGAATGAAGTAGAGGGAGGTTCTAGCTCCTCAAAAGCTGGGGATTGTTATCTTTTGTTTCTTGTTGACAAGCATTTCCTCATATACAATACAGTGCTGTAGCTGTTTGTTTGCATTACTTGCCATTGAATCTCTATAACTAAGAATTATCAATTGGAATTCCTCATAATTCTGTTGTTTTTATCAATTGATCTATCAATTGGTATTAGAGCAGTTTGATCGTGGGGCATGGTTAGAACCAGGATGGAAAGAGCTAAACTACTGGAGAAGGAGATTGAGGGAGTCAGAGGAGAGATTGGCAACATGAAAGAAAACATTGGTTGATTACAAACCAATGTTATGGCTTTCGGAGAACATCTATTGGAAATCAGAGATTGGATCAAATGGAGAGAGGTGTCGGAAGAGGAGCATGGACATACGAGAAATATTGAGATTGGTGAGACTTCTTGCGGCAGCAGGAGTCCGTTTGTGTTGATGGACCAGATTCGTCTGGAACCTCAATGTCGGAGGCTGAATGTGCTGGTATTTGAAGGCATGGAGCCTTATGGGTGGCTTTGTCGTGCTGAGTGGTATTTCCAAGTGAATCAGGTCATCGACGAGGAGATGGTGGTTGCAGCTGCCATCTACTTAGGAGATGCTCTCCACTTGTTTCTGTTGGTAGAGTCCAGGACTCCCTTTCGATTGTGGACTTCTTTTTGGTCGTCCCTACTTCAATGATTCTGATCATCACAGTCGGGCAATTACTACGAATCATTGCTGGCGTTGAGACAACGAGGTAGTGTTTTCGATTACCTCCGATCGTTTGAGCTCCTCTCTGGTCCCCTAGTAGATCTCTCGAATGAACTGTTGAGGGTAACTTTTGTGAATGGGCTCAAAGAGAAGATTAAGGCCTGAAGTCAAGGTATTTAGGCCTACGAAGTTAGTTGGGCTCATGGAACTGGCCCTCCAAATCGAAGAGAAAAACATTGCATTGGATCAGATAAAGGGCCGCCCACATTGAGTTGAAAATGGGCCGTGGGTATCGGGGACCAACTCATTCCACTTGAAACTCCTATTGACGAAAGTGGGGTACCAAGGGAAAAATTGTAATTTGCCCTCCTTCCCCTCTTGTAGTGCTGATTGTTCGAGGGGTTTCCGTACAGAGTTCGATTGCGATCAATGCTCCAACAATTCGGTCGCTGGACGAAAGGAATCTCTCCAATAGCTAACCAACACAGAGTTGTAGCAGCAACGCGCCTAGGGTTTATGCTATCGATGTGACGCGAAGGATCATCCCAGACATTGTTGCAAGAACCATCAATTACAGGTTCTGCTCCTTGTTGACGAGGAGGAAGAGAACTTTAAGATGGCGTAACTCTCCTGTTAGAAGCGAGTGACCACAGGGATGGGGAGAATCAGCCTCTAGAGTTACCTTTACAGTCCATTTAAGGATTCACGGCCAGCAACACCATGAAACTGAAAGGGTTTGTCGGAATTCGTGAGGCCATTGTGCTGATCGACAGTGTTGCCTCTCATAAGTTTCTTGCCAAGCATTTAACCACTGAACTCCAATTACCTGTGGACTGTTCTCTACGATTTGGAGTCTAGGTTTGGGACGGCCATTGCATTAGAGGTGGTGTATGCTAGAGGATCACGATAACCTTGTTGGGCATTACAGTAACTCAAGATTTCCATCCCTTTGATCTTGGCAGAGCAGGCGTAGTCCTCAAGGTTGCTTGGTTGAAAACCTTGGGAGAAATCGGAGCCAATTTCTGAGATCTTACGATGTAGTTCACAGTCGATGGGTGTTTGATCACTCTCAAAGGAGATCCAACCCTCTCTTGTTCTTTGGTTTTTCTTAAGTCTATTTTGAGGGTTAATACCTAAGGCTGATTTAAGCTATATGGTCGAGTTCCAGGGTATGGATTCCGACTTGCCACAACCCCCAGAAGAGGGTTAGTTGGTGCTGGTTTCTCTCTTGCAGCAATTCTCCCATGTTTTTGATCAATCTTTGGGACTACCAGTTGCTCATCCCCACGACCACGCCATCCAATTGGTGGAGGCATCACAACCTCCAAGCAGCAGGCTGTACCGCTTCTTGCATTCTTAGAAAAATGAGATCGAGAAAATCATTAGAGAAATGCTGATTTCAAGTATCATTCGACCCAGTAAGTCCTTTTTCTAGTTCGGTGTTATTGGTTAAAAAGAAAGATGATGAAGGTTTTGTGTAGACTATCACGCCCTAAACAAGATGACCGTGCCTGATAAGTTTCCCATCCCTACCATTAATGAACTCCTAGATGAATTGGGGGGTGCAGCCATTTTCTCCAAGTTAGATCTTAAATCCGGTTATTATCAAATCCGCATAAAGGAAGAGGACATAGCAAAGACCGCCTTCAAGACTCATGATGGGCATTACGAGTTTTGGATTATGCCTTTTGGCTTAACCAATGCCCCAACGACTTTTCAAGCACTTATGAATGAGATATTCATACCCCATCTACATAAGTTTCTTTGATGATATCCTGATTTATAGCTGTAATTTCACTCTGCACCTCGGGCACATCACCATTGTCTTGCAAATTCTTGGGGAACATCGGCTAATTGCAAATAAAAAGAAGTGCTTGTTTGCGCAGCCCTCGTTGGAATACTTGGGGCACTTTAGTTCTGCAGATGGAGTAGCTGCTGATATCTCTAAGAGAGATTGTATGCTTTCTTGGCCTATTCCTAAAGACACCAAGGCTCTTTGAGGATTTTTGGGACTTATTGGTTATTATAGAAAGTTTGTTAGGAACTACCGCTGTTCTTGTATTGGCAGTACCTAATTTTTCCAAAACCTTTGTGCTGGAATTTGATGCATTAGGCAAAGGAATTTGTGCTGTCCTTATGCAAGAAGACCGATCAGTGGCTTCTTTCAGCCAAGCCCTCTCATTTCAATCTTAGTTTAAGTCAGTTTATAAAAAGAAACTTATGGCCATAGTCATAACAGTACACAAATGGCGACATTACCTCTTAGGCTGACATTTTGTTATACACACTGATCAGAAGAGCCTTAGATTTCTGATGGATTAGTGGCTACTTAATAAAGAATAACAAAAATGGTTAACAAAGTTCATTGGGTTTGACGTTGTAATCCAATACAAGCCAGGTTTTGAAAACAGCATGGCTGGCGCTTTGTCTAGGCGTTAAGAGTTTCACGCCTCCGACTCCAATAACGACTAGGCATGTGATGCACCTCCACTACTGCCTTCCTCCTAGTCCAAAGGGGAACACGACCCACTACTCCAACTCTTTGCTATCTCGGTTGCCAGGTGTGCTGATTTGGATTGCCTAACTAATGAGATACAAGGTGACCCCCCAGCTTCGCAATATTATTCAAGACCTCTTGGTAAATCAAGATAGTTACCCGGGATACACCCTCAAAACAAGGCCTCTTCCTATTCCATGGTAGATTGGTTATTCAGAAATCTTCACCTCGTATTGTAGCATTCTTACATGAGTTTCATTCCATGCCAGGATGGGGGCATTCCAGTTTCATACGCACTTATAAGCGTATCTCCAAGATGCTCCATTGGAAAAGGATGTGCTAGGATATCCAACAATTTGTCTCTACATGTGACATATGTTAAAGGAATAAGTATGCTCCTACAAAGTTGGCTGGACCACTTTAGCCCCTTCCGATTCCTAAGCTAGTTTGGTGTGATTTGTCCATGGATTTTATTAGCGGTTTGTCTAAAGCCCATGGATTTGACACTTTGTTAGTCGTCGTTGATCACCTCACCAAATTTAGTCACTTCCTTCTTCTCAGCCACCCCTACACAGCAAAAGATGTGGCACATACTTTTATTAAGGAAATTGGCAGGCTACATGGTTATCCCCAGTCAATTGTCTCCGATTGAGATCGTGCATTCATCAGCCACTTCTGGTCTGAGCTTTTTAAATAGGCTAGAACTTCATTAAAGATGAGCCTAATTTATCATCCCCTAATGGATGGATAGACAGAGGTAGTCAACTACTATTTGGAAATGTATCTACGTTGCTTCATTGGCAACAAGCCTAAATCCTGGCTTGCTTGGATATGCTGGACAGAATATTGGTATAACACCACTTATCAGAGCTCTACAGGAATGAAGCCCTTCAAGGCCTTGTATGGTTGAGACCCTTCCACCTTATTGACATTCACTTGTGGAGAATCCCTTGTGGAAAAGGTTAATCAACAGGTGACTACTCATGATTCAGTTCAAACAGAATTAAAACAGAACTTGGAGGCAGCCCAAACTCGCATGGAGAACTAGGCTGACTTGCACTGTCGAAATCTCACATTCCAGCCAGGGAATTAGTCTATTTGAAGCTTCACCCCTACGGCCTCAAGTCCCTATCAACACAACTCAATGAGAAATTGTGTCCTTGTTATTATAGACCCTATGACATACTTGAAAAGATTGGACAAGTGGCTTATCGTCTAGAGCTACCATGGCATGCTAAACTCCATTTGGTCTTCCATGTCTCCCAGCTCAAACCAGCTGCTGCTCCTACTTTGACTCCTCAACCACTACCAGCCTGCCTCTCAGAAGATCTTGAACTTAAGGTATATCCTGCGGCAGTCAAGGAAGTTCGTCATACTCCTATGGGATAGTTAGAGGTTCTCATCCAATGGGAGGATCTTCCCAAGCATGACAACACATGGAAACTCCTTGATATCATCAATATGCAGTTTCTTGACTTTCACCTTGAGGACAAGTTGGCAATTTTAGATGGGGGGTATTGTCACATCTGCTGCATCTCAAGGCCATTTTGGGAAGTTCCACTCAAGAAGGGGCTGATTCACACAGTTATTGACACAGACAGCAGAAGGTCTCTGTTATTTGGAAAGAATGAGGATACCTGGCACATGGAGAATAAGTGATTATGGAATTCAGTTAGAGGAGATCCAGGAGAATCTGTGAAAGCCTAGAGAAAGAGGTGATAAAAGAGAGAGGGGAAGAGGGGAAGGGACAGGAAGTAGAGGGAGGTTCTAGCTCCTCGAAAGCTAGGGACTGTTATTTTTCTTTCTTCTTGAGAAGCATTTACCTATATACAATGCACATTGCTGTAGCTGTTTGTTTGCATTACTTGCCATTGAATCTCTGTAACTGAACATTATCAATTGGAATTCCTCATAATCTTGTTGTTTCTATCAATTGATCTATCAGTGTCTGACATGGCAGCTTCTTAAAACTATACACAGTGACACAGAAAATAAATAAATAAATGTTGTGAAAACCTAAATAAAGAAAATCTATACAAGAAGCCAAGTCAAAATGAAGCAGCTCCATTGAAAGTTATAATGAGAGTCCAAAGTCCCACATGAAAGGCTGTTTTTGGGTTGGATGGTTGTTAGTATGTTTGCAAGTATCGACACGTGTCAATAGGGTGTTGTGTCGATGTGTGTCCATCATGATGCAAGAGAGAAATAGAAGTGTCCGAAAATCATAGACTGAAACATGCTTATCATGGTCCTTAGCATGGTATGCTATCCAGGGCCCCAGGGAGGGCATCTTGGACAACAGCTCAAGGCTTGGCTCTACTATCTCCTATCATTCTATGTAGTTTCCTCCAGTCAGCTGCTGGATTTCTGGGCCGAATTTGTGCTTAATAACTGCTGCAAAAAAGGCGAGAGAAAATTAGCAGTAGCCCAAAGAGCACTTGCTTTCCATGGGATATGTCGCTCCTCAGTTCCTCTTCAATACAGGTGCCACATATTACATGATTTATGACATGCGAATTTTCTCTATTCTTTTTTCACATCATGTTTCTTCTAGTAGTGTCATTGGTGATGGCTCCATTTTAAGAATTCATCATGTCAGTGTAAGTTTGGTTCATATGCCTTTGGGTCCTTATTTGTTTCTGATGTTTGCAATGTTCCTGGTTTGCAGTCCAAATTCCAAACTGCTTGTTTCTTGATTCTCACAAATTTCTTTTACTTTATCTTTGCTCCTTTAGATATGAGAAAGTTCTCTGGTTGGTGAAGCTCCTAGCAGGGAGAGCTCATAACAACACCCTCTGTCTACCACGACACTTGGTTTCATATTCTCCATGTTGTAGTGTAGGGTTTCTCTACTGTTTCTAGACCTCTGTTGCTATCCATCTGGAAACATCATGTGGGCTTCATGAAGAGTAGATGTTTGTGGTTCATAGTTTCTTAGTCATCTATTACTGCTTCATGCAGTAAGTTTCCATCTTCTGCAGTTTCTACTTTCTTAGCCGTTCATTCCTATTTTGTTAATCTTCTTAAGCTCACTGAAGATCCATTTGACTTATATTATTTCTTCTATATCGATGCACCCTCCCTCTTTAATTCTTTTTATGTCATCTTGTTACATTAATTAAATAGCTTTTCCCGCTGCATGTCCAACTTAAGCTCTACTCTTTTGTTGTGGAGTCAAAACTCTGCACGAAATAACTCTTAATTGTTGTAATTACATATGCTTGTTTCTTTTATTTTCGATTGTCAGGTTTGAGGTGTGGCCACTCCTTGTTACTTCATTTGTTTCTGAATTTTACATTATTTTCTGTGAGTGATTTTCTGATCTGAAAGAGGGGTTGCAAGCGGCGTCAGTTCTCTCTCTCTTTTTTCCACTGGTGTCAGATTCAACCATCACTACTGGGTTGGGACGTCATGTACAGGGACTGGGGAGGGATGGAGTAAGGGTATCACATTCACATTCCTAAGATTGTGATGATTCATAGCACCACACTCAATTTTGTAGCTGCAACTGTTCCAAGTGCTGAATATTCCATGCTTTACCGAGATTGGCATATAGCAAGTTACTTATTACATTTTGTATGTAGTCAACTTTAATGTCCTTCCACTGAGCATTGGATGATCTTGTAGAATGTTTATTTGTTAAAGTTTCTGATTATACTAATGTAGCTAATGTTGTCATATGATATTTGTCAGGGATGTAGGAGCAAGATAGTGTTTGATGTGGTTGCTGGAAGATGGAGGCCTGTGACTGCATTGAGCCACAATGGCCTGCAGATGAGCTCCTGGTTAAATATCAGTATCTGTCGGACTTCTTTATTGCCCTCGCTTATTTCTCCATTCCTTTGGAGCTTGTTTATTTTGTAAAGAAATCTGCGTTTTTCCCCTACAGATGGGTGCTAATGCAATTTGGGGCATTTATTGTCCTTTGTGGGGCTACTCATCTCATAAATTTGTGGACTTTCACCATGCACTCTAGAACTGTTGCAGTGGTAATGACTGTAGCAAAAGTGTCAACTGCTGTTGTATCATGCGCGACAGCTCTGATGCTTGTGCACATTATACCAGATTTGTTAAGTGTGAAAACAAGGGAGCTGTTCCTGAAAAACAAGGCGGAAGAACTTGATAGAGAGATGGGTCTTATACGTACACAGGAAGAAACAGGTAGACATGTTAGAATGCTGACTCATGAAATTAGAAGCACACTTGACAGGCATACTATATTGAAGACTACTCTTGTTGAGCTTGGAAGGACTTTAGGCTTGGAGGAGTGTGCTCTATGGATGCCAACACGTACTGGTTTAAATCTTCAGCTATCTCACACGCTACGCCACCCGATACCTGTTGGATCTCAAGTGTCTATTCAACTTCCCGTGGTCAATCAAGTCTTCAGCAGCAACCGTGCGATGAGAATTCCACATACATGTCCCCTGGCAAGAATTCGACCTCTTTTAGGAAGATATGTGCCACCGGAGGTTGTTGCTGTGCGAGTGCCACTGTTGCATCTTTCAAATTTCCAAGTTAATGATTGGCCTGAGCTTTCTGCAAAAGGATATGCCGTAATGGTCTTGATGCTGCCCTCAGACAGTGCAAGGAAGTGGCATGTCCATGAGCTGGAACTTGTTGAAGTGGTTGCCGACCAGGTTGTTACAAGCTCTCTATTTTGTTCATTGGCTGTCTTTGTAGTTACTAAAGAAGTATTTATTACAGTACAAGCTGGCCATGGTACTGTTGCAAGCCATAGGATGTTTCAAAGAAACAGATGTAACCAACAAAGCTCCTCTCTCATACTGAGATTGGGTTAAAACTTAGGACTGGACAAGTCTGCCCTGTACTGCTGAACAAATAAGGGCACCTGCTTCTAAGATGATGGGCCATGTTGGTGCTTCAATTGTGTTCTTTCCGATCGTAAAACACAAATCTATATTCACCTGCTTTGATTTTCTTTCTTGTTCTCCATGCAAAGGAAAAGCCATGGCTACATGATCAGCTCGTACATTTTTTACTTGTTTCTGTATTAAATGTCATTCATTAGGTTTTTGAGTTGCAACTGTTGTTTAGCTATAAGCATGTCAAATCCCAAAACCTCTTAAGATTTATGTTATCCTTTCATGCAAAAGCATTGTTGTTAAAAAGGTTCAAATTATATGTTTTATTTTATTGCACTACATGTCAGCAACTTTTAGGTCTTTAGATCAACTACCATACAGAACTGGCCTACTAGTTTGGATAATATTTCTGTATGGCTTAGCTGTTATGCTTGATGTCTTATTAGGCCACAATACAAGGGTGAGTTTCCGATAAAACTTAAAGAGACACCATGACAGTATTCTGATTATCCAGTGCCTAGGTTAGTGGAAAGAGCATAATTTTGTTTTTTGCGGAAGCTTTGTGATTTGGGATCCTTGTAAGTTCTGCTGATGCCCTTAAAAATAGTAATTGGACATAGTTAAAGAAAATAAGTTATCCGCTGACTTCTACCCATTTATATGGTTAGTTCCAGATAAGGTGATAAATGCTTTGTTGCTAGAAATTTCTTTTCTTGTTGTTTCCTTATTCTTTCCATTTGTTTATGAACCCTCTATGTTGAGTAGGTTTTAAGTTCACCAAGTTTTAAGTTTGATTTCCAATTTTTACCTAAGAAAATCAATCAAAAGGCCATTTGACAGGCATGGATGAAACGAGGAAGATCTCATTAATCACCAACTTGCCCAAGTCAAATGTGTCTTATGTTGGCCAAATTCTTATTGGATTCTTGAGCCTGGGTGCAATTTTTAGGTCAAGAATTCTAAACCTTCAATGGTGGATGCCTTTGGTATGAGTATGAATTAGAAGCCAATGAGCTGGAATCAAATAAGCAGGGATGCTGAGTGGGATGGATTGGAAGTCCAAAAGAATTAAGTGACAAGTTGGGGTTGGGGTCAGGGTTTCAAGTGGAAAAATTGATCAAGAATGTAAGTGCTCAAATGGAAGAATGGGTTCGGAAAGGAAAAAAGGGAGCGGAGAATTTAGATATTTTCAAAATTGAAAGGAAAAAAGAAGCGGATTTAAAGTGAAGGAAAAATAATAAGCTGAGAAGAAAGCTTGGGTTCTCAAAATTAGGTTGTGTGGGAAATAAAGATGACAGTAGAGTCAGAGAGAGGAAAAAGAAAGTATATATGAGAAGAGAATTGATAAAAAGGATATGCAAAGTACTTTCTGTAGTTCTGGTTCTTTGAGAGTAGAACCTATTTTCATGCATATAAAATAAGCAAGAATATAAAAGAGACCTGAAACTGTGGATAGAATTTCCTCATACTTTTACAAGTAGACAAGTTACATCCTACATCTCGTTTGTATCAGTTAAAGACAGAATAGCCATAATGGACTAGCATATCTTTTATAAAAGATTGGTTCCAGGTTCTAAGTCGATGCAGAACATGGTAAAGCCAAGGTAAGGGTAAGTGATAGAAGAATACCTGGATTTTATCTCTGATAGATGCCATGAGTCTTTATCTGACATTAATGTTCTGCTGCATTTCAGTGTATTATGATGTTGGGAACCAGATTTCTTTGTCTGGAATTTTTGCTACTTATGCTGCTGAAGAAATTTTCGTTTTCCTCATCACATTCACGGTGCTATCATACAAACGTGGAGTGAAAAGAACTCCATGCAAATAATTTTGCAGATAATGAAGATTCCGAAACTGAACATGAGGAAGAGCAGTCTTCGAAGATCAATTGGAGTACATGTTTGCTAAAGGGCTTTTGGAGAGGTTGAAAACAGTGGAACAAAGGATCAGGCACATCTGATTGTTCAGTGGATGAACACCTGATGTGAAACTAAATGTAGCACCTAGTGGGATGTGTATCTGTTGGTCGTTACTTCTCATTAATCCCTATTCATAGATTCTAGGTTCCAAAATATAATAGTCAGAAACCTTTTTTTTTTTTCTTACACTTGAACATAGTCATTTTGGAGATTGCTCTTGGAGTTATGTCATTAGCTTTGTTATTAAAATGCAGTGGAGGCTTGCACCTTTTATTTTCTTGGTTGTTGCGACTTTGGAGGCCCAAAACAGATTTGTTGAAGCTGCACTTTGGTTGACTGATTAATAATTTTTGCTAGCACTTAGAATTATGAGCTGAACATTCTTCTTCTTTGTCCCAGTTTTCCTAATCTCAGTTTTCTCTTGTTCCAGGTTGCTGTTGCTCTTTCACATGCTTCAATCTTAGAAGAGTCTATGTGGGCACGTGATCAGCTTATGGAGCAGAATGTTGCTCTAGATTTAGCTCGAAGGGAGGCAGAAATGGCAATATGTGCTCGTAATGATTTTCTTGCGGTTATGAATCATGAAATGCGAACTCCAATGCATGCAATAATTGCTTTGTCCTCTCTACTTTTGGAAACTGAGCTTACCCCAGAGCAGCGTGTGATGGTAGAGACAGTGTTGAAGAGTAGCAATCTACTCGCAACACTCATCAATGACGTTTTAGATCTTTCAAGGCTCGAAGATGGAAGTCTAGAACTAGATGTTGGAACTTTCAATCTCCATTCAGTTTTCAGAGAGGTACTTGGTTTGCATTTCTATATAATATTTACATGATTCCATGCCTCAGATTATCCAGTCGGTTTCTACTTTAAAGAATGAACTAAGCCTTCTATTATATGAGCTGGTCTGACCAATGTGTTTTCCATTTTCCATTGTAGGTTATTAAGTTGGTAAAGCCCATCGCAGCAGTGAAGAAGTTATCAATGTCACTGATGTTGGCACCAGATTTGCCAGTGTTTGCTGTTGGTGATGAAAAGCGGCTTATGCAGACTATTCTCAATGTTGCTGGTAATGCTGTGAAGTTCACGAAAGAAGGTTATGTTACAGTTACAGCTACTGTTGCAAAGCCAGAATCACTGAGAGACCCACGAGCTCCTGAATTCTACCCTGTGCCAAGCGATGGACACTTCTACTTGAGAGTACAGGTAGATGGATATTGGTTTTTCTCTTCAGAAGCTTTTGCTTATATAAATAGGCTGTAACCACTCTCTGCTGTTAAGTGCCTCTTGAGTAGTGATATGACTCAGTTTGTCAGCCATCTATTTCTCCTTGTTGGCATGGTTTCTGCAAACACCTTGGTGTCAGATATTTGAAGAACCACGCAAGTCCGGGTCATATCCGTATCAATCTGGTGTTCCTTGCTTCATCTAATCATCATAATTACATTTGCAATCAAAACACAAATTTCGACTAACTTGTGGTGATCAGTTGACTGACGTGCAAGGTCTCTCCTGTTGCAGGTTAAGGATTCTGGCTGCGGAATTAGCCCTCAAGATATCCCACATCTTTTTACCAAATTTGCGCAATGTCGAAGTGGAACAAGTAGAAATCAAGATGGAGCAGGACTTGGACTGGCCATTTGTAAAAGGTATAGCATAAGGCCTAAGTTATTCCATCCTCATTGAGAACATGAATGCCTATTGCCATTTGGGCTGTCTGCCTGTATTAACCATCCTTTATGTGGAAATGATTGAATCAGGTTTGTAAATCTCATGGAAGGGCATATTTGGCTTGAAAGCGAGGGCATTGGCAAAGGTTGCACGGCTACATTTGTTATGAAGCTTGGATTCGGTGAAGGTTCTAGTGAATCCACGCAGCAAGTTGTCCCTAGAGGTCGACCAAATTATGGTGTTGCAGATCTCTATGGGCCAACAGCGCTTTCTAAAGATGAGAATGAGTTAAATTATTCTAAACCTCGGTACCAAAGAAGTGTTTAGATGCCACGGGAAATGTACTTCTATAATCTCATTCATGATATAGCGCGTACACTCCAGGGTATTCTCTACAGGATCTGTGTGAGGACTTGCAACATAACGGAATTAGTTATTCATTTGTTTTAGATGTAAAATGTTTAGCAGGATAATTGAAAAGAACGAGAGATGCATTTGTAACAGATGATGTGTTTGAGCATTATGGGGAGGCACAAAATTGGAACTAGAGGTTGCCAAGAGGTTCAATGGTTAAGATGAGTCAGTAAGAGATCTACCATGCTCATCTGTGCTACGGACCGTTTATCATGGATCTGGATGAACTTTTAATACATGCTCACTTGTGAAATTGAAACCGACAAAAATCATTGACAATCTTCTCTTAGCAAAAACTTGAATATGGCTACTTGATTAAGGGCTGCGGTCATAGAATCATGGGACCAGCATCAAATGGTTCCATGTATCATACCAATACAGTGACTTCAGACAATGAAGAATTAAAGGCATGTCTGGTGGTAAATAACCTAGTTACTCTTTTTGGGGGTTACTAGAAGAATTATGGAGCAAACTGCTTATAGCCTATTATCTTAAATCCTAAATCCAGTGAAGAACTCCCCAATAAAGGGTAACCTTAAAGTACTGCCTTAGGCCAAGTGTGACAAGGAGACGTACCTTGTTAGGGACCAATTGTGCTAGACTAGGTGGGTACAGTGAAGTTCTAAAATTTACAATTATAATTTGGCATTTAGAATTTAAAATATAATTTGAAGATAATTTGGGCAAATTTAGGAAAAAAATTGGCAAAATTTAGAATTCAGAAGGAATCTACAAAGTGAAATTATTGGAATTGATGCCTTTTATAAGTTTGTTTATTTGCTATGATCAAAAGTATAACCTTTAGATGCTATATTGATACATTTTTGAAGTATTGAACAATGCTAGCAATTAAACGAACGAGTATCATCCAAAGGTGAACTTTTTATACAAAAAATCTCTCTCTCTCTCTCTCTCTCTCTCTCTCTCTCTCTCTCTCTCTCTCTCTCTCTCTCTCTCTCTCTCTCTCTCTCTCTCTCTCTCTCTATATATATATATATATATATATATATCTTTCTTCTAACCCATAGAAAATGTGTACCTTGGTCCCAAATTGTGAAGGATTTAAACTTTAAGCTTTTGAAAAATTGTACTTTTTTATCATAAGAAATAGATGTTTAGACATTTTGTATAACAATAAATTCAACTCGAAAAGCATTGCTTTTGTTATGCTAGAATCATTCAATCATTATGAGGTTGTATTTACAAACTATCCAAAGCAAGAGCAATGAGGTGAACAGCTCATATCATCTAAAGGTGGGCTGCAAAAATGCCAAATGTTGGACGCTTTTTGCCCAGGTTTGCTTAGGCCTTCTGGCCTAGCATTCCTCCACAAGGCTTATTAGGATTGTCTTATGAGTATGGTTTTGGGGGCATATGCCTTAACTAATGTGGCCAACGATAACGTTTACAAGATCTTGCAAACACAACTTGAGTTATTGTAATCTATACTATTATACTAATGAAGCCCCAAAGATCAATGGTAAATCTCTCTATCTGTCTCTGGGTTAGTGAGGAGAAGAAGGGATGGGAAGTCTAGTGGTATGCAAGGAAAAACTCACATCAACAAACCTCTGAGCTATTTCCAAAATAAAAAATAAAAAATCAAGGATAAAGATTATGAGATTTGGGCAAACATAACTTTGAACTATTGTAATCTATTCTATTATACTAAGG
Source organism: Warburgia ugandensis (assembly GCA_035236585.1). Taxonomy (NCBI): domain Eukaryota; kingdom Viridiplantae; phylum Streptophyta; class Magnoliopsida; order Canellales; family Canellaceae; genus Warburgia; species Warburgia ugandensis. The sequence goes on from CP141126.1 coordinate 85,162,869, forward strand.
TAATACCCCTACTTTAGGGAAGGGATGTTGAATACTATTAGGCAAGTTTAGAAATTTAAAACTATTCAAATTCGAATTTTATTACATGTAAGCCAACTCTCTCTTAAATATAATTTCTTTTTATTTCTCCTCTCTCGTAGACATCCTTCAATCAAATTCCGTTGAAATAAAGTAGTTATTGGTTCTCATTCAAGAGAGAGAGAGAGAGAGAGAGAGAGAGAGAGAGAGAGAGAGAGAGAGAGAGAGAGAGAGAGAGAGAGAGAGAGAGAGAGAGAGAGAGAGAGAGAGTTTCTCTTCCACTTTCAAAGGCATTGCATCACATCCTTTAAAAGATAGAACTTTTATATGCTTTCTTTTTTCATATATTCTATTCTTTCCTTATTTCTACTCTCTCACCTCCCCCAACCGGGCCCCTCCCCTCCTTGTAGCTTGAGTGTGGCTGATACAGCTCCTTCCTCATCCATAGTTGCCAGACCCTCTCCCTCTAGCATGGAACCCAAACATATACTACTAATTTCATTAGAATTTAGGGCATTCCACACTCAGAAAACATAATCGAATAATGAGGTAAAGATAGCTATTGCAGATGAAGGAGCTGCCTTTGTTGCGGCAAATGCAATGAACCTTAATGAGAAGATGGGAGTCTTTTAAGGATTCACTCCCAAGTCATTCTCCATTGTAACCACCCCAGAACTCTCAGCTTTTCATACCCCTTTAGTCTGTTAAGGAGTTTCTTACTCATCCTGAGTATTTCATTAATGCATGCCCTCAATTGAAGATCCATCTCAATGAAAGAGTTGGTAATGAATCTTATATAAGTAGAAGATTCTCTTGGCCTTTCCATCTTTGTAAAGTGTGAGAGAAAGACAAGGAAAGAGTAGGCCTCCTGCTATTCACAAATAAAGGTCACAAGTACCTTTCTTTTGTTTTTTTTAATTATAAAGTCGGCAACAACTGTCACGACCCGGGTTTTTATATGATGCAATGTTGATAAAAAGGCGAGATCTCTTGTTTTATAAATATGAAATGCATGAAATTCTTTTTCATTTGGAAAACAACCTTTCATAAAAACCCCGAGTGTGAAAACTCATTCTCAATCTATTTAGTCATGGCAAAGTTTTAAATCAATAATGTTCCCAAGAAAGTGTTAGTCACAAATTTCGGCTATTAGAGAGTAACTACAATCAAGTAACATTGAAAGATAAGATAGGGGTTTACTTACTTGTGCTTGGCCTGTGTCTTCTAGTACAAATGTCCCTTGCCCTTAGGTATTTACTTTGTATCTGAAAAATGTTGAGGATTGGGTGAGTATATAATATACTCAGTAGGGCCTATCACTACTAGTTTTATAAATGCATGAGATGTTTTGAAATCATGTGCTCATTCATTCAAAACATGCGTATGTTTGAATACTCGAGTTCAATATTAGTATAAGAATCCATAATCAATTTCAAAATATGCGTATGTTGAATACTCGAGTTCGATATCAGTATAAGAATCCATAATCAACTGAAATTCTCATAACTTAAAAGATCACATAATTCCAAAGTGAAAGTATCATATATATGATGACATCATGATATGCAATAGATGCCTCATGGAGTCCAACTCATGGACCCCTAGTATGGTATGGTCGACCAACCTCATATCACGCTACATGAAATGCACATCAAACCATAGGGTCCACTATGCCCACGACCTCCTCGCCGTGTGGTCCCCGGGTACCTGAGGACACTTGGTCATAGCCTCCACGGGGCCTATGACATGCCGACCTAGTGCTGTGACACCAGTGGTAGCCCCCTGTACCACATGCAGTCGACGTAGGGACTTGCCTCTTTTTGGGCGCGGTACCCATCCACCTATTAGTGGTAGAGGCCGGGTGGCCAACCCAGACCCCTCGGCATAGCACCCACGGGCTTACTTGCCCAAATCACATAAGATAAGTCAAAACCTTTTGTTAAAACTTGTCCTCTTTTGGGTCCCTCACAACTGCCTGGCCCTCGGTACTCCAGCGTCTTTTGGCAACCCTCAAGGACATGCAATCTTTGCAAGTACGTAAATCATGCAATGCATGCACTTGTTTGCAACACATGTATGTGCATAATGTATATGCAGTCATTCCAAAACATGGCTATGTATAAAGCATTTAACATGCATGCTGAATTTATTCATACAAATCACATGCAAATCAAATCATATATCCAAAACATATGTTCTCAAATAACAATAGTTATTTTAAAAGAATCTAATAGTGATAGAGCACCTACTTGACTAGGTCGCGTTCACCCTCTTGTCCTCGTACACTCCTGAACATGGTTTGGGGACTTAAGGTTAGTTTAACCTATCTTTGATGGGTTTAGAGTAGTTGGGTCTTATTACTTAGGCATTAGGGGTCCATCCCCATGCCTATGGGTGTCCTAAGGTCCTAATTAGGCCTTGGTATTCTCAGTTTTCTAGAGTCCTAGTGGTCACGCGCCACCACCCTATTCTAAGGGTCATGCCCTAATTTTATTGGACTTTGATTAGGGATTTTATGGTTTAGATGTGTCCGCGTCGTCGATACGGACACAACGCCTTTTGCGGCACCTCAATCGGAGCTCTAGATCTCAAGTTATAAGCGTTTTAACATTGTATGTATATATAGTCTTAAAGACAAAAGAAGAGGAATGCTAGGGCGCTGCGTGTCTGCGACATGCGCCCAGCATCCTTAAGAAACCAAAAAAATGATGCTTCGCTAGTGCGCTACGCGTCTGCGGCGCGCGCCTCAGCGAGCGCGTCTGCAGACGCGCGATACAACTCCGCACGTCCTTCTCTTTAGCTGGCGCGTCCGTGGATCGTCCCGCTTGTTAGTGACCTGGGTCGTCCTCAGGTCACCCTGGTTCGACCTTGTCGAACCAGTGCGGCCTGGGGATGTCCCAGGGGTCTTTGTGGCTCTCCTGGAGGCCTATTCTCCATGGTTTTTCATGGAAAAACCTAGGGAAACTGAGCCTAGGACTCCTCAAACCCATGGTGAGATGGGTTTGGGGAGTTTTGGAGCATACCTGCTTCGTGGGTGGTTTTCTCTCCACGTTTTCCCCCCTTGGTCACTGCTTCACGACTGGTTTTCTCCAAGGCTTTTGGGCTGCCATTAGAGGCACCCAAGAGCTCTATTTATAGAGCTTTTACAGAGGGTTCTGGAGGGGTTCTAACCGCCTTTGAATGGCGGTGGGGAACCCTCTAGAATGGCGGTGGTTTCTTCTTGAAACACTGCCGTTCCAGAAACCTCTAGGAGGTTGAAGACGACGGGGTGCTCGTATCAAAACGGGCACCTGTGTTTTTCAGGTTAAGTTGTTTTGTAAAATTTATAGTTTTGCCCCTGAACTTCAAAGGGCCATATCTTGCTCATTTTAACTCCGTTTTGGGTGATTTTGGTCTCGTTGGATTCCTTTTTCCGAGACGCATCTAATGGAACCAATTTTGGTACCAAATTCCTGGGTTTAGTTAAGGTGACTAGTGAAATGACCAAAATGCCCTTTTCTTTAAAAACTAAACTTTTCATTGCTAAACTTGGAATTTCAATAGTACAAAATTGGAGTCATTACAACAACACACATGTTTGTATACTCCACTATCTATTCCTAACCCATCCTTAGGAAGAGGTTAGCATGGACTTTGTCATTGGGCTACCAAGAATGCAATGAAATAAAGATTCAGTTATGGTGATTGTTGATCGTTGCTCAAAAATGGTGCATTTCATAGCCTGCACTATGAGTATTGATGTTCAATGTGGCTGACTTGTATCTTGGAGAAGCCATTAGACTTTATAGCCTTCCCAAAACCATCACATCTAATTGAGATCCCAAGTTTATGAGGCACTTTTAGTGTACTTTATTGAGAAAACTTAGCAGTCAGCTGCAATTTAGTTCATCTTATCATCCTTAGTAGATTGAAGAGGTTAATAGGAGTTTAGGAAACCTACTTTGAAGCTTTCTGGGAAAGAACATCTGCTAACAAGATTTGTTGTTAGCTCAAGTTGAATTTGCATTTAATAGTTTCAAAAGTCAAACTACAAGTGGTAGTCCTTTTAAAGTGGTATACGGAAAGAATCCTTTGAGTAAAATGGATTTAGTACCCCTGCCACTAGCTAATAATTTAGTAGAGATATTGAAGAAAGAGTTAAGCATATCAAGCAGATGAATGAGTAGATCTAAGCAAATATTGAATGGAAAAATGAGAAGTACAAGGAATAAGCACATAAGCATTGAAAATTTGTTGAATTTCAAGGAGGTTCAATATAGGTGCATTTTAGAGAGGATCATTTTCCTCAAGGACAACACTTGAAAATTAAGCCAAGAGCATTAGGTCCTTTCAAGGTTTTGAAGAAGTGAGAATGCTTACAACATCAAGCTATAGGTGAAATTGAAGTTTTAGACACTTTCAACGTAGCAGATCTTTTACCATATAAGGGAGAAGATGATTCAAACAACTTAGGGATGCGTTCTTTTCAAACCGGGGAGAAGGACATGAGCGTGTCTCAACATTCCAAGATCAAAGGATCAAGAATGATCAAGATCATTATCAAAATGTCTTGACCGAATGAGTTTTGAATGTCTTAGATCATGGAGGGGTAGGCGTCTTGAGTATTTAAAGAATGAACATCTTAGATTAGCTGGAAAATATGTGTTGGAACAAAAATAAAGGAAGCCTAGAATTTATGTTGAATGAACATCTTGGATTAAAAGATGATGGGAATCTTGAATCTTCAGAGATGAATGTTTTAGATCAATCAATGGGAGGCATCCATGTTCCGCCCATCACTTTTTTATCTCCCCACTGTCAAAACCATCCTCTTAACTTTGTATTTCTATGGTCAAGATGGTCCCAAGAATGTTCCTTGGTAAAGGTGTGTTACTGCTGGGATCAAATGATCAAATGGTACACCATATTCCAATCTCCCAACCCAAAGATTTCAAACCAGACAAGATTAAAGAAAGTTCTTGTAAGGGAAGTTAGGGAGTTTAGGAATTTGTATCTCTCTCTCTCAGAGAGAGAGAGAGGTTGCTTGAATGTGATTAGGCAATGACCCAATACTTAAAAATTATCATTTGGAAACACCCAAGTTAAGTAAACTCTTGTTGAGAAAGTACCTAAGATTTATAAGTTGTTATTTAGTTTAGGAAACTGTTATATTTAGATAGCTGCATGATAGGCTTGTACATCGGTTATTTGGGAGAGTTGTTCCCATCTATTTATACCCTTTGGACCATGAATTAAACAAGCAAAGTTTAGAGTAGTTGGACATTTTTTTGTTTCCATCTGTATCTTTAAGCTCGTAAATGTTCTACATCCTTAAAGTAGTGAACTAGTTCTATCCATAGTTATGTATCTCTGTGGTGGAAATTAATCTGTATTTAAGCAGCAGTGAGCTATTACTATAATTTAATTCTCTACTCTATGGTGGTGATTGTTTTGTATCCATAGAATGGTGAACTATTGTAATTTACCCTATTATATTTTGTTTTAGGTAATAACAAACTTCTAATATTTTGCCACATTTATATTTTCTCTCCAATCCCTTACAATCTATTTCTCTCAAAATTTAAATTTAAAAATGTTAAATAAAATAAAAAATTCTCTCTCTCTCTCTCTCTCTCTCTCTCTCTCTCTCTCTCTCTCTCTCTCTCCCCCTTGCTTTTGCAAGCACACACAAGGTTGCATGCCATTTTTTTAGTGATTAACTAATAAAAGCTCATGTGGTCCTAAAAACTTTAATCTATTAGGATAAGAGGGTGCACAGATGTTAACTATTCAATTCCCGCCAAAATACCCTTAATCTAGCATCTAATTAGATCATCTCATCTATCAATTTTGATATTTTAGATTAAATTTACATTTTAACTCTAAATGACCATCCAACTATTGATTTGTAAAATTTAATGGTCAGATGATCATCAGAGCTAATCAAATGTATAACGTATGGTTTAGATGATTCTAATATAGTCCTATCAGATCAACCAAATTGGAATTGGATGGTCTAGATCAAGTTAAATGGACCAGATTAAGGAGAAAATTACTTGAAAAAAGAAGAAATTGAAGACAAATAGGACACTAATTGCTAAAATTTGGATGAGGGAGAGGAAATTGAATTGGAACAAGAAACAAACTCCTATAGAAAATCTATATAAAGAAGGGGCAGCATGGATGAGAAAGAACACATAAGGTGGGTGGTAGCTCCCTTCTCTCTTCATTTGTTCCCTCTCTCTAGTTCGCTCTTCTCTTGCTGTTCTCTTCTTCTTCCCAATCCATCCCTTACCTCATCTCTCTCTCTCTCTCTCTCTCTCTCTCTCTCTCTCTCTCTCTCTCTCTCTCTTGCTCTAGTAGAAACTTGAATATATCTGAGTACCCCATCTCTTTCTCAGTCTTCCTCTCTTAGGTTTCACTTAGCTTGCACCACCACGGTCATCTATCTACCCTTCTCTCCCTCATCAAACCTTGTTATTCTTTCTCTTTAGTGTTTCTACCACCACGGACAGATCCACAGTAACCCCATCACCTACTATCTTTCCACTCCTATTCCCTTTCCCCGTTGGTCTCATTCTATGCTCTTCCTCTCTTTCTCACTAGCCCAAACCCAAATTTTAAACTCTCTTCGTCCCTAGCTTGTTCCCTATTCCATTGCTTATCTTTTGTCAGTCCCAGTTTCTCCACCACCTTCCTAGTCTTCCTCTTCCTCGTATCTCATTCTTCTTACCAGTCATGGGTTGTTATTCATTCTCCGTTCCCAGCCATTATCTTCCCTCATTTCAGTGGTTGTTCCATTTCAAAAATTTTCTATTTTTCACCATTTTTTCCCCTGGATTCTCTAAGTTTATAAGCTTTCTTAGTTTCATGAAAACCCAATTTGGGTTTTCCACAAAATCTCACCTTTTCAAATTTGTTTTCCTCCTCTATTGACCATCTCCATCCCTGCATTTTTCATTTCTCACATGTGCAGGAAGAAGAAGAAGAAGAAAAAGATTTGGCAAAAATTTCATTTTTGCCCTATGCCCAATTTCCGTAATTCCATTCACGTGCCTTTTTATCTTTTCCTTAATTCATGTTTACCTCTCTCCTTGTTTTACCTTATCCAAGTTCTGTCTTGTTCTTAGATTAATTCAATCCAATTCTATTTGATTGAAGCTTAATTGAATCAACGGTTTAGCTTAAACAAATAGGATAACTTTAATTCTAGATCTTTCTTTCATCAGAAGTCAAATCAATTCTCAAATCTTGTTTTTAGCATAACTCTTAGCTTATCCATCAGCACTAATCTTCAATCTGAGATCCAAAAATTCGATCTAAGCATCTAAAACCCAAAATCTTTCATTAGTTGAGATAATTCAAAATTTGAGAAATCTGAACAATCCAGCCATTGGATCCTTAATTGGAGACATGAGTGCAAGATTGATGAAGCCTAATTGACCTTGATGACATCAAATTTAAAGAAATTTTCCATAATCAAGCTATGAAAGTGAATTTTAGTTGTTATTTATTTAATTTTCTATCTTTTTGATTTTGGATAGGTGTAATTTTCATCAGTTAAATAGATCTAAATTTAAAATTTATTGTTATTTAATTTTTATCATTAATTTAGTTTTTAGTCAATTAAATTTTATTTAAACTCCAAATTTTTAAGTCAAGTCCATGTGGGATCAACTCGTACTTGCATAAGTTGTACTACAATAACTCGCATGCTTGTGAAAAACAATCAACAAATTTTTGGCATTGTTGCCAAGGACCCAAAAAGGAGTTTTCATAAAATTTAATAAAAACTTAAAAAAAAATTAAAATTCACAAATTTTAGGAAATGCATTGTTTTAACATTTTAGGCAATTTTAGGTGTATTTTTAATTTCTTTTGTGTATAATCACTATATTTCTTAAATTTTGGTACTTATTGCTATTTTTATTTTGGAGGAAATTGGAAAAAGAGGAATTTAAGGAGGATCTCAATTAGGATAGCCAAAATTTTAATTGTGGGTGAATTGTAGCGAGGATGCATTGTATTTTTTGTTAATCACAATTCATTTAAAAGGGTTGTAATAATATAGGTCAAGGGTAGATCATTATAACCTGGAAGTGGAGGTGGAATGTAAATGGTCCCACCCTTGTATGAGAAGATCTTATCCAAGATCCCATCATGAACAATCCTAAATTTTTAAAATTCTTAGATTAGGGTTTGCATTATTAGAATAATTTTGCATTGTTTGGTAGTCTAATTGCATATAGAAAGCATATTTGATAATTTTTGCATTTTAAGATTTGCATTAGTTTATTATTTTTAATTGCATTTTAGGGCACATTTATTGCTTTAAGGTAATTTATATGTTGATCAAACTGCCATAGGGTGTGAAAATTAATTACTAAGGGCACTCGACCCAACAAGATCAAGGGTGAATTTAATCACCACGTCTTGGCTCACTTAGGAAAATCACCATAAGCTCGCAACCCAGTCGTTCAAATTAAATTAAAATTAATTAGAAGAGACATATAGAGGCCATCACATGCTGGTAGGACCCTCTTAAAAGGATGCAATCTATTGTTTCTCTAATGGCTTTTGAGCATTGTGGTTATAGTGGGTTCTTAAAATCCAAATGATTTTCCTATGCCTTCCGTTGATGTTTGTTGACGTCTAAACACCTCCTGAAACGAGGATTTATTAACCACTTTAGAGTAGAACCTAACTGGTAAGAAGTAGTCAAATTTAAAAGAGAGGAGAAGCATTAGATTAGGTTAATCTATGAGCATTGTCACAACACAAATTCAAGTAAATAAAAATATTTTTGGTTATTAGCTCGAGGGGATTATTTAATTGTGTCCTTTGTTCATGCATCATTTTAGGAACATAGGTTGCATAATCTAAGATAGTTTTTTTTTTTTCCAAAAAAGAAAAAGAAAAAGAAGAAACATATCTTTCGTTGTATGCACTTTTGGATACGCGACAAAACTAGGATGTTAGTCAAGTATGACAAAAAAGACATACAATTAGATCACTTATCGCCAATGACTGATCAATGATCAAGGGGGAACTCACCCCATTGTAGTATTAGAGGTGATCAAGGCCCTCCACTCATCACGAATGAAGACGTGCCGCCTCTAATTGATGATGAATATCAACCTCCACCAAGGAGGAATAACATCCACACATTCAAGGAGATTGGAGAAGGAATGGAAATAGAGAGTGGGACCAACAGAGTGACAATGTAGATAATAATATTTATCAAAATCTTCATGGAAAAACTTTAAGAGATTACCTTCAGCCTACATGCACTAGTACACATCTTGTGTCATTCTTTCTTAGAATGCTGGTGCATTTGAATTAAAAACGGAAGTAATTCAATTAATTCCCAAATTCCACGAGTTAGGTAGTGAAAGTCTTTACTTGCACTTAAAGAGTTTGATGAGATATGTAATACCCAACGAACACAAAACATTGGTCTAGATATTATCAGGCTTAAGCTATCTCCTTTCTCTTTAAAGCAAAAAGCAAAAATGTGGTTTAATGCATTGCCAGCAGGTTCCATGAGGACCTGAAATGAAATGACAAGGGAATTCTTGAAAAAGTTTTTCCCTACATATAAAACAAATAAATTTTGCCGTAAGTAATGAACTTTATCCAAAAGGATAAAGAGTCTACCGATGCTGGAAAAGGTTTAAAGATCTATTACTCACATGCCCACATCATGGCTATGAATCATGGTGTATTATTAGCTTCTTTTATGAAGGACTTAATTCTGACATGTGCCAGTTTGTGGAGATGATGTGCAATGACAACTTTCTATATAAACAACCTGATGAGGAAAAAGAGTATTTAGAATGGCTAGCTGAAAGTGCACAAACATTAGCTGATTCAGAAAGAGTAGAACATTCAGATAGACCTAAGCCAACTACCACATCTACTAGGGGATGCATATATGCCATGTCTGAAAAAGATGAACTTAATCCTAGAGTAGCATCCCTAGTTAGAAAAGTAAAAGCCATAGAAATAGGAAAGAAAAACTTGAATAAGGATGAACAAGTGTATAACATATGTGAAAGTACCACGCATCTTACTTAGGAATATCTCACCATTCAAGCATTTTAAGAGGTGCTTCATGATCAAGCTAATGCACTTGATACTTATAAAAGAGACATATAATCCCAATTAGAGAAATCACCCTAATTTCAGTTGGAGAAATGGACCCATTGCCAGTGTCTCACATCTAGACCCATATCAGCCTCACCAACAAAACCAAGGACTTCTTGATCATACCACACTCATCAGTCTCCTACTCTTGGACCTTATGTGCCCCCATCCAAAAGGCCTATAGAGGATAATATAAATCAACTTATCCAAAACTAGGATAGAAAAACATCTTAATTAGGAGTTAAATTAAAACAAACCTGCTAGTCTATGAATGATATAAGAAATATGATGAGTCAATGGATGCAAAATATGAAAAAAAGAAAGTTTCCAGCTCAACCACAAGTAAACCCTAAGGGGTATGCATGCAGTTAGCAATAACACACGTAATGCATCATCAAGCTCTACCATGGAAGAGACTAAGGTTGTCACCATTCTTCAGAGCAGTAAAATAATTGAGAAAGAAGAGCCCCAAATGACTCATAAAGTAGAAAAACCCACAAAAAATAAAGAAAAATCTAAAGAACGAGAACCCACTGCACCTGTTGAATTATGTCTTATTTATACTCCATTTCCTTAGACGTTGTGTCAAGTCATGAAGAGTACCACTAATGATGAGTGTTAAGTGTTTAATTTTGTTAAAAATAACCCTAGTTTATAATTTAATTAGATCATCTAATTGATCAATTTTGTAATTTTTAGATAAAATATGAATTTTAGCTTCAATTGAACATCCAATTATTGATTTGCTAAATTTAACAATCAGATGATCATTAGAGCTAATAAGAGGTGTAATGTATGGTATGATTCTAATCTAGTCTTTTGTTTTGCAGATCAACCAGATTGTGGCTTGGACAACGCATATCGAACTTCAATGGTGTAGATCATCCTAAAGGGCATTGAATGATCAAATCATTGAAGCCCATCACTCATAAGGCAAGAAGGAAGAATAGGAAACCTAGAAAAAGGAAACACCAAAAGAGAAATGCTTGAAAAGAGGTAGCTTAGTAACATTATAAGAGGAAGAGGGCAATTGTGGATTTGCACTAGGGATAGGACGGAGGTAGTTGGCTGCCCCTTCACCACACTCCTTTACCATCTCCTTTCTTCTCCTCCTCTCTTTATCTCCCTAGGACTCTCCCCCTATTCTCCCTTCTTTCTCTCACTCTGTCTTACCTAACTTCTCTATCCTACCTCTCCCTCGCTGTCTTTGCTTCTGCTCTCTCCTTCTCACTGCAGCCCCCCCCCCCCCCCCTCTCTCTCTCTCTCTCTACTCCCTTCTCTATTCTTTCTCCTCAGCCAGCATCACCGCCTCAACCCCCATCTCACTTTCTTTTTCTCTCTTTTGGTTTCTAGTAGGAAACCAGAATCCATTGGGCCAGCGAGTTGAAACACCTCCTTGCATTTTTCTGCTCTACGGTTGAAGAAGAAAAGGAAGTTTCATAAAAAAATTCCACATTTTCCCTTTGCACTTTAATTCTAATTCCATCCATATCCCAATTTTGTCTTTTTTCTTATTCTATCCTATCCTTTTCCATGGTTTGCTTTATTCCAGTTTGTGTTATCCTGAGTTAAATCCAGGAATTAAGTAATCAAACCCTGTTTGATTAAAGCTTAACCAAATCAACAGTTTAGCTTTAACAATTAGGATCACTTTATTTCGTAAGCTTTTTCTCATCAGATTTTAAATTAATCTTTAAATTTTGTTCTCAGGACATCTTAGCTTATTCAATAGTTTTGATCTCCAATCTAAAATCTAGAAATTGATCTAAGCTATCCCAAAACCCAAAATTCTTCTTTAGTCCAGATCATCAAATTTTTAGTGAATCTGCATAAACAACCATTAGATCCCTAATTGGAACTATTGGTGAGAGATTGATGAAGGCCAATCAACATTGATGATATCAGATTTGAAGAAATTGGCTATGATTAAGCTATAGAAGTAGATTTTATGTGCTTTTAATTAATTTTCTGTCTTTTTGAATTTGGAATTTTTTAATTCTCATTAGTTAAATAGATCTAAATTTTTATTTCACTGTTAGTTAATTTCTATTATTTCCTTTAGTTTTTGGTCAATTAAAATTTATTTAAACTCTGAATCATTAAGTTGAGCTCTTGTGAGATTGGCCTGTACTTGGATAAGCTATAGTATAATAGCCCATGCACTTGCAGTAAAACAATCAACAAGTTTTAGTATTGTTGCCAGAGACCTGCAATAGAGTTTTCATAAAACTTAATAAAAAAAGAAAAAATCCAAAAAATAATTTTTTTTAGAAAAATAATATATATTTTTTAAGAATTGCATTGTTTTAGAATTCTAGGCATTTTTATTTTTAAAATTTTTTCTTAGTGCATAATCACTTTATTTCCTGAATTTGGTACTTATTGCTATTTTTATTTTTTAAGAAATTAGAAAGTGGAGCTTCATCAAATAAATAGAATTTCCCTGCTTTCCTAAAATAGGACTTTTTACTTTTTTCTTGAGTGAATTATGTAGTGAGGCATATTGTAACTTGCAATTTTAATTCTAATTTTCAAAGGAGTATTAAAATAGGGCAAGTGTGGGATAAGGTGTCTAACACTTGATCTTTATCAGAAATCCCACTGTAAGTTTCCCTTGCTCTCTTTATTTTCTTATTTTAGTTCTATTTAGAATAATTTTGCATTATTTGATAGTATAATTGCATATAGATTACATATTTTGTAATTGTTGCATTTTTAGGGGTTGCATTAGTTTATTGCTTTTAAATGCATTTTTAGGTCATGTTTATTGCTTTAAGGTCATTTAAATGTTGATCAAATTGCCATGGAGTGTGGAAATTAATTAGTAAGGGAACTGACCCCACAAGATCAAGGGTGGATTTAATCACCACCTCTTGGCCCATCTAGGATAATCACCACAAGTGTGCAACCCTACCTCTCAAATTAAGTAGAAGAGACTAATAGAGGCCATCATATACTCATAGGATCCTCTTAACAGGACGCAATCTATTGTTAGTCCAATAGCTTCTGAGCATGTGGTTATAGTGGGTGTCTTAAAATCCAAGTGATTTTTCCATACCTTCCATTGATGTTAGTTGAGGTCTAAATGCCTCTTGACACAAGAATTGTATTAACCACCTTAGAGCATGACCTAACTGGTAAGAAATACTCAAATCTAAAAGAGAGGAGGAGCATTAGAGTGGGCTAATCTAAAAGCATTGTCCCACACAAATTCAAGAAAATTAAAATATTATTGCTTATTAGCATCAAAGATTATTTGATTATGCCCTTTGTTTGTGCATCCTTCTAGGAATTTAGGTTACATAATTCTAGGAATTTAGGTTGCATCATTTAGGGTAGTTCTTTCAAGAAAAAAAGAAAGAAAAAAAAGAGACACATGGTTAGTTGCATTCAATGACAAACCTACACACTGATCAAAAGGATAATCAGTACCACAGTATTAACAGAGAAGATATTTTCCTATGTAGAAACAATCCCCTCTTTAATGATGATGAACCATCTCTCATCCTAGATAATGACACCATTTTGTCATGAGTGAGCAATCCTCTCTTTAATGCTAATGATTCTCCACCTCTATTTAATGATGATATACATCCATAGAGGAATCATTCTTTACCACATGAAAATAGGAGAATGAAAAATAAAAGGGAATGGGACCAACTTAGAACACATGAGGTTAATTGGCATAACCAAAATTCTCGTGGGAAAACACTATGAGACTATTTACAGCCTAATTATACCAGCACATTTTCATGTATAAATTTACCTCTAAATGCTAGTATGATTGAATTCAAGGTGGAAGCAATTCAATTACTTCCTAAAATTTATGGATTGGATAGTGAGAGTCCTTACCTGCATTTAAAAGAATTTGATGAAGTAAACATGACCCAACATCCACAAATCATCGAATTAGATATGTAAGACTCAAACTATTTTCCTTTTATTTAAAGGAAAAGGCTAAGATGTGGTTTCATTCAATGCCATTAGGTTCCATATGAACATGGAAAGAAATGACTAGGAATTTCTTAAATATGTTCTTTCCTATACACAAGACAAATACTCACTACCAAAATATAATGAATTTTACCCAGATGGATAAAGAAACTTTCTATCAAAGCTGGAAAGATTCAAGGAATTATTATTTACTTGTCCACATCATAGATACAAACTTTGGTGTATCATTAGCTTCTTTTATGAAGGACTTAATTCTGATATGTGCCAATTTGTTGAAATGATGTGCAATAACAATTTCTTAAACAAACAACCTGAAGAGGCGCAAGAGTATTTAGAATGGCTAGTAGATAGTGCACAACCTTGGGCTGATTCAAAAAAAGTACGTTACTCAAACAACCCTAAGTCCACCAACCACCACAAGGACCACTTGCTCCTAGGCCTTACCTTCCTCCAAGTCATGCAATACTAGGAGAAGAAATCTTTTCAAATTAAAGCCCAATTAAAAGAGAACACAAAATCCATGACTGAATTGAAGGACATGATGTATCAAATGTTGCAGACCATTGATAAAGGGCAATGTCCTATCCTACCAAATGAAAACCCTAATGATATGGATGTGGTAGGTGAGATTAATTCTTCAGTTACAAACATAGAACAAACAAAGGCAGTTACCATTCTTCATAGTGGTAAAATAATTGAGAAATCTAGTCCTAAAAGGTTTAGATAGTACCGAAACCTGTTGGAAAAAGAGATAAATTTTTTGATAAGGAAAATGTCCTTCCCACTAAGCCATATGACATGCCCCCATTTCCACCAAAGTTGTGTTGAGCTTCCAATATTATCTTTAATTATGAGAAGCAGCCTGGAGATATATTTATCTTGTACTGTGATGTAATGACAAATTCAAAATTACAAGATAAATTCATTCACCTTTCCTTTTCAAAGGCTTGTTCGGCTCATTTTGTATGGGACCCAAGGAAGTTACGAACTTTGAAAATTTCATTTTTGTTTGAAAATTTTCCATAATAATTAAGTACCATAGTTTTTTTTAGAACTTTTCTTTTCTACATCTCCTATTTCTTCATTTCTCAATGCATTATTGTCATCCTACTTTTTAAACATTGAGGACAATGTTTGTTTCAAGTTGGGGGTGTAGAATTCTAGCAAATTCTAGTTTTTATAAGTTTTTCCTCTTAATTAAAAAAATTGTAAAAAAATTGAAAAAAATTGAAAATTTTTAGGTCAATTCCTACACTATGATGAGAATTGGATTTTCTAGAGTATTGTAATGAAATTGTGAATGATTAGTTCATCGTTTTACTCATTTTCTAAAGTATTCCATAAATGCAAAGTCTCATATCATATCTTTACACATAGTTGCACATACATAGTCTAAATTGATTAGTATAACTTAGAGATCCTAAAGAAATTCAATGGAGAACTATAACCTAAATGAGTTTTAGAGCCATTCATTCTTTTTGAGAGGTTATAAATGTTCCTAATTTTCTTCAATGTGCTTAAAGAAAATTTGATCCCATCAATTTTTAAACTTGGCTAATTACCTGAATTATTATAGTATTACCTTTAAAATTCTAAAAGTTCGTTGAATCTGATAGATTATAGGAAACCTAGAAAATGATTTAGGCCATCCTTGTTGTTAACTTAGAGACATAAAGCCTATTCAAAAGAGTAATTTTACTACTAGTGAGCCAATTTGAGCCTTTTATATAAGCCTTTTCTTTTCTCTCCCAAATTTATCCTTTACCTATGTTAACCGAGCATAATATATCTATTACCTATTTTCTTTGAAAAATAAGTTAGAGATGAATGAAGAAATACTTTTAGTTGTAATGAAAGTAGAAAAGTGAATATCAAGAAAAGAAATATTCTTCAAAGAAATTCAAAAGTGTTGAAAAGAAAGAAAAAGTGACAAAAAAAGTGGAAAAAGAAATATTCACTTCAATCCAAGTAAGGAAAGAATTGTTAACTTTAGAAAACCTCTACTTACTTTTGAAGAAATTTTGAATATCCTTTATATCCTTTCTTTGGTACCCTATCTTAAGCCTATTTTCTTCCCAATTGAAGACCTATTGATCTTAGGAGGAATATAGTCTTGATGAGAATATGAATGAATATGATTTAAAGAATAGTATTTTTAAATATTCAAAGGTAATTGCATCTTATCCTTTCTAAAGAGATCAAAATAAAATTCCTTAGTAAGTCCCATTCCTTCATTAGTATATGTGAGATAAATTTGCTGTTATTGACTCTACTCACATATTTAATATAGAGATACGATTTGAACCTTATCTGAGAGATTCTATTCTGAGTGTTTGTCATTAGTGAGGATTGAGGTCAAAACATATTTCAGATGGAGTTCAAAAGTTAGAAGTCAACTTAAAGATAAAGATTATTCTATATGTAGACTGTACACTCACACACTCACTCTGATATCTGATCTTAACTGGAATGATTTTAGCATATGGGTAGGGTTTTGAATTCTTCATTCATTTTTATTAGTTTACTAAAGTTGATAAATTTATTGAAGATAATTCTCTAAGAAAAAAGTAGAGTTGACTTAAAAATTTTTTTTTTATAGAATTTTGTGATTTGTTTTTTCTCAAGTTTTGCTCAGATTAACAAAATGCTAGTTGGAGGGTTTATTAAGTGTTAAAATTTGGTCAAAATATGCTTGCTTTAGCATTTAATTAGATCATCTAATCTATCAAATTTGCTAAATTTAATGGTCAGATGATCATCAAAGCTAATCAGAGGTGTAATGTAAGATGATTCTAATTTGGATTTTTCTTTTGCAGATCAACCAGATTGTAGCTTGGATAACTCATATCGAAATTCAATGATGCAAATCATCCTATAGGGAATTGAATGATCAAATCAATGAACTAGATCACTCACATGGCAAGAGAAAAGAATAGGAAACCTAGTAAAAGGAAACACTAAAAGAGGAATGCTTGAAAAGAGGTAGCTTAGTAACGTTATAAGAGGAAGAGGGAAATTATGGATCTGCAGTGGGAACCGAATGGAGGCAGCTGACTGCCCCTTCACCACACTCCTCTACCATCCCCTTTCTTCTCCTCCTCTCTCTATCTCCCTTGTACTCTGTAATGCCCTAGCAATTTACGCTATTTTTAACAAAAATTGCACATTCTATGGGAAATAAACTGTGTTAAATGTTTTACTTTATTTAAAATAGTAAATAAAGGAATTTTTAAGGAAACTTGGTACCATTAAATTCTACTAAAAAAATGGAATCCAATGCCTCAAAGAACACCGAAAACGGAGTTCGTATGAAGAAGTTACGGCCGTTTAAAGATTAGGGGCATTTATGTAATTTAAACTATAAACAAAAAAGATAGAAAACGCAGGGGGCCGTTTTGATAACGGCACCCCGTCTTCTTCTTCCTCTAGAATTCTCCAGAAACCTTAGTTTCCAGAGAAATCTGCCACCGCCAATGGCGGCACTGCCATTGGCAGCACTGCCATAGCAAGGCTATAAAAAGCCCTATTCCCCTCTCTTCAAAACACGATTTTTTCGGTCATTTGGGGTTAGGGTTTCCAGCAAAAATCGGAAACCCAGTTTCCCTGCTATTTTTGACAATGGCCAGGACCATCAGGCCAGCCATTCCCCTTCTTTCTCTTCCCCATTTCTTCCTTGGCATCACCCAAAAACTGGGTTTTTCCCTTTGTCGAGTTTTCCGGTGGCATGAAGTTTCAGAACCAGAACGGGGCTCTACCACCGGCGATAGGCACTCCCTAGGCTGCCCAGGTAAGCTCGTCTTTCCCTCTCTCTTTGGTTCTTCCTCCTTTCAGGCTAGATCCGTGTTGGATCTAGCGTTTCCAGCCGGTCTTCCTAGCCGAAAAATGACCCAGCCGGTTTCATCCGGCTCTGTGCGAACAAGGCATCCCAGGGACGCCATGCTTCACATGCGCCTGGGATAGGGTCCCTGGGACGGGTTCCAGGTGTACGACAGTGCATACACTATCCCTGGTGGGCGCGACATGGGGCACGGGTCGTGGCTCGACCAGGATGCACGGGGTGCCCTGGGAGCTGAGACGCACCATGCTACACCAAAGGTGCGTCTGTGCGATGCCATCCAGGACGCGCATCATAGCGCATCGCTTGAGCATGCATGTGCGCATGCAAAACGCGGTCCCTGGCACGGTCTTTGGGCGCGCACGCACTTGAGGCGGTCACGGTTCAACCAAGATGCACTGGTGTCCTGGGAACTGGGACATGCATACCTAATGAGATTATAAAGTTAGGATCAGAGGACAATTTACAAAGTTGACCATTGAATAGTAGATCCACATCATAGGATCTAGCCTAACAATGAATTAGGCAAGGACCCATGGACCCTAAAAGGCAAATCTAGCGATCTAAATTCTAAAAATAGATCGAAATTGATAAGGACTCCTTGTATTGATTCATATCCAGGAGTTTATAAATGAGACCCAGGGATGGGTTGAGTGATGAAGGACACGACTTCAGGAGACTTTGAGGTAGGTGCTCTATCCCTACTTGACTTTTAAAAAGAACCCATGATGTTTTGATGTAGGTGCTCTATCACTACTAGACTTTTTAAAAGAACCATAATGTTTTGATGTAGGTGCTCTATCGCTACTAGACTTTTTAACAGAACCCATGATTGTCTTGAGAATGCATGTTTTAAACTTAAGTTATATGACTTGTTTAGCATGACTTAATTCAGCATGCATATGACAAATACATTACGCATAGACATGTTTTGCAAACAATTGCATATATTGTATGATTTGTGAGCATTGAGTTTTTGAAAGATTGCATGTCCTTGAGGGTTACCAAAAGACGCTGGAGTGCCCAAAAGATGCTGCGTAGGCAGTTGTGAGGGATCCAAAGAGGACAGATTTTGAAAAAGAGGTTTTTTCTTGTTTGATCGTATATGATTTGGGCTAATAAGCTCGTGGGTACTATGCCAAGAGGTCTGAGGTGGCCTCCCAGCCTCTATCACTATTAGGTGGAATGGGTACCACGCCCAAAAAGGGCATGTCCCTGCTTCGACTGCATGTGGTACAGGGGGCTACCACTGGTGTCACGGCACTAGGTCGAAGTGTCATATGCCCTATGGAGGCTATGACCCTGTGTCCCTAGGTACCCGGAGACCACACGGCGGCGAGGTCATGGGCATAGTGGGCCTTATGATTTGAGGATTTACTTGCATTATGCATATGGCATGACAGGAGGTTGGTCGACTATACCATAATCCATGAGTTGGATTCAATTGAACATCTTATGCATATCATTATGTTTATGATATATATATATATAAATATATATGATACTTTCGACTTGGATTATGCGATTCTTTAAGTCGTCAGTATTCTAATTCGACAATGGTTTTTAATATCGATATTGAACATGATTGTTCAAACATGCACATGTTTTAAAGAGCATATGATTCTAAACATAGCATGCATTGTAAAACTAGTAGTGATAGATTCCTACTGAGTATAGTATATACTCACCCAATCCTTAACATTTTTCAGGACAGCTCCATTCATGAGTAGAAGATGCCTCAGGAAATGTTAGTGCTATGAGCAAGAAAATCAAAAGGAGACAATTATACATGTAAGTAAACACTCTACCCTTTGGACATGTATTTGTATTTATTTACAGTTAGGCTGTGAGTTGTGACTGGATAGACCTGGGAAAACATTTATGATTTCTGAAGTTTTTCAAAAACTACTTTGGTTATTGTGAAAGCAAATGACACTCGGGGTTTTCAAAATGAGTTTAAAACTAAAGATTTTTCGCTGCATTGCATGGTTTTTATAAAATGGTTTTAAAATAGGGATGCATCCCGCCTTAGGAATTTAGATCTTGCATTTAAAAATGCATGGGAAAACCCAAGTTGTCACATACTCTTCCCCTCTTCTCCCTTCTTTCTCTCACTCTCTCTTACCCGGCTTCTCTTTCCCAGCTCTCCCTCCTTGTCTTTGCTTCTCTCTTACTCCCTCCTATCTCTTTCTCATTGCAGCCCCCTCCCCTTTACTCCTTTCTCTCTCTATTCCCTTCTCCATTCTTTCTCCTCAGCCAACATTACTGCCCCAACCCCCCATCTCACTTTCTTTTTCTCTCTTTCGGTTTCTAGCAGGAAACCAGAATCCACTTGGCTAGCTCGTTTTCTTTCTCTGCTTGTGCTCCTGCACCTCTCCCTTTCTCTATTACATCTCCCTATTCCTCCATCAAAGCAACTTCTCCTCTGCCTCCACTCTATATTTTTCATTGGTTCTCTCACAATTTCCCTAATGCTACACCCTTCTTTCATTCCAATCAAAACCCAAATCAAGTTTCCTTTGAATCCCCCTTCTCCCCCTTTTGTTTCAAGTTTCAAACAACACAGGGAATTGAAACAGCTCCTTGCATTTTTCTCCTCTACGGTTGAAGAAGAAGAGGAAGTTTCATGAATAATTCCACATTTGCCCTCTGCATTTTAATTCTAATTACATCCATATCCTAGTTTTGTCTTTTGTATTATTCTGTCTTATCCTTTTTCATGGTTTGCTTTATTCCAGTTTGTGTTATTCTTATTTAAATCCAAGAATTAAGTAATCAGACCCTATTTGATTAAAGCTTAACTAAATCAATGGTTTTGCTTTAACAATCAAGATCACTTTATTTTCTAAGCTTTTTCTCATCATATTTTCAATTAATCTTCAAATTTTGTTCTTAGGATATCTCATAGCTTATCCAACAGTTCTGATCTTCAATCTGAAATTCAAAATCGATCTAAGCTATCCCAAAATCCTTCTTTAATCTAGATCATTAAATTTTTGGGGAATCTGTTAATCCAGCTATCGATGAGAGATTGATGAAGGCTGATCAACATTGATGATATCATATTTGAAGAAATTGCTATGATCAAGTTAGGGAAGTAGATTTTATGTGTTTTTTAGTTAATTTTCTGTCTTTTGGAATTTAGAATTTTGTAATTCTCGTAAGTTAAATAGATCTGAATTTTTATTTCACTTTTAGTAAGTTTCTTTTATTTTCTTTAATTTTTGGTCAATTAAGTTTTATTTAAACTCCAAATCATTACGTTGAGTCCTCGTGGGATCGACTCGCAGTTGCATCAGCTACACTATACTAGCCCGTACACTTGCAGTAAAATAATCAACAATGTGATTATGAAGATATTTAAGCAAGTCAAGATTAACCTATCGATCTTAGATGCAAAATTCCAAAATTCTTAAAGGATTTATGCATAGTCAAAAGGAAATTGAATATGCAAAAGAAGGCATTTATGACTTAACAAGTAAGTTCAATTTTTCAGTACCACACACCCTAGAAATACAAGGATCCATGTTGCTCCACTCTCACTTGCATTATTGGCAATCATAAGATTAACCAAGCCTTATTAGATCTTGGATCCTGTGTTAATATGTTACCATGCATAGTTTATGTTTAGCTAGGGCTAGGAGAGCTCAAGCCAACATCCACTACACTCTAACTAGCTGATAGATCAATGATAATATTGTGACGACTAGGGTTTTCTCATGCATTTTTAAATGAAAAGTCTAAATTCCTAAGGTGGGATCCCGATTTGAAAAACAGTGCAATGCAGCGGAAAAATCTTTTGTTTAAACTCATTTTGAAAACCTCGAGTGTCATTTGCTTTCACAACCACCAAAGTAGTTTTTGAAAAAGCTTTAGAAAATCATAAGTGTTTTTCCCGCATCTATCCACCACAAAGACACAGCCCAACTATAATTAAATACAAATACATGTCTAAAGGGTTGAGAATTTACTTACATGTATAATTGTTTCCTTTTTGATTCACTTGCTCGTGGCACTAACATAGATTTCTTCTACTTGTGGATGGAATTATCCTGAAAAATGTTAAGGATAGGGTGAGTATATACTATACTCAGTAGGAGTCTATCACTACTAGTTTTATAATGCATGTGATGTTTAAAATCATGTGCGCATAAAAGCATATGCATGTTGTTTGAATAATCACGTTCAATATCGATATTAAAAGCCACTGTCAAACAGGAATATTGACAACTTAAAGAAATATCATAATCCAAGTCGAAAGTATCATATATGATAATCATAAAAATATGCATCAGATGCCCAACTGAATCCAACTCATGGATATCTATCATGGTATGGTCGACCAACCTTATATCATGCCATATGCAATGCACATAAATCCACAAAACCATAGGGTCCCACTATGCCCACGACCTCACCGCCGGGTACCTAGGGACACAGGATCATATACCTCCACGGGGCATATGACACTTCGACCCAGTGCCGTGACATTAGTGGTAACCCACTGTACCACATGCAGTCGAAGCAGGGACATGCCCTTTTTGGGCGTGGTACCCATCCACCTAATAGTGGTAGAGGCTGGGTGGCCAACCCACACCCTTTGGCATAGCACCCATGAGCTTACTAGCCCAAATCATGTACGATCAAATAAGCCAAAAAACTCTGTTCAAAACCTGTCCTTTTTGGGTCCCTCACAACTGCCTGGCCCACGGCACTCCAGCGTCTTTTGGCAACCCTCAAGGACATGCAATCTTTACAAGTACTTAAATCATGCAATGTATGCACTTGTTTGCAAAACATATATGTGCATATATGTGCATCATTTACAAAACATGTCTATGTACAAAGCATTTATCACATGCATGCTGAATTAAGTCATGCTAAACAAGTCATATACTTAAAACATATGTTCTCAAAACAATAATAGATCTTTTAAAAGAATTTAATAGTGATAGAGCACCTACCTAGCTAGGTCGCACTAACCCTTTTTGTCCTCGGACGCTCCTGATTATGGTTTGGGGAATCAAGGTTAGTTTAGCCTATCTTTTATGGGTTTTAGAGTAATTGGTATTATTACTTAGGCATTAGGGGTCCATCCCTATGCCTATGGGTGTCCTACGGTCCTAATTGGGCCTTGGTATCCTCAGTTTTCCAAAGTTCTAGTGGCCACGCGCCACCATCCTATTCTGAGGGTCATGCCCACCTTTGATTGGACCTTGATTAGGGATTTTATAGTTTGGATGTGTCCGCATCATCAACACTGACACAACGCCTTTTGCGGCTCCTCAATCGGAGCTCTAGATCTCAAGTTATAAGCATTTTAGTGTCGTACGTACATAGGAGTTTGAAAAATAAAAAGACGGAATGCTACGGCGCTGCGCGTCTGCGACGTGTGCCCCGGCTTCCTTAAGGAACGAAAAAATGACGCACTGCTAGCGCGCTGTGCATCTGCAGCATGCCCCTCAGGGGCGCGTCTGCAGATGCACCGAGTTTTTCCGCCTTTTCTCTCTTTTGCGGGCGCGTCCCTGGACGCACTCGTTTGGTTTTTCAAACGGGAACCACATGGGATGTTCCGACTGGAACCTCTTGCTTGTTGGGGAACCGGGGTGTCCTCAGGACACCCTGGTTCTACCCTGTCTAACTAGTGCGGCCCAGGGGACATCCCTGGGTCCTTGGTGGCTCTCTTGTGCTCCGTTTTGCATGGTTTTTCATGCAAAAACCTAGGGAAATTGACCTTGGAACTATGGTGGAGATGGGTTTTGAGGGATCTTGGGCGTACCTGGCTCGTTGCTAGGTTTTTCTCCTTGTTTTCCTCTTTAGGTCACTGCTCCACAAAGGGTTGTTCTTCAACATTTTGGGCTGCCATTAGAGGCGCCTAAGAGCTCTATTTATAGAGTTAAGAGAGGGTTCTGGAGGGGGCTCTCACCGCCTTTGAATGGCGGTGGAGAAACCTCCAGAATGGCGGTGATTTCCCCTCCAATCACCGCCGTTCTAGAAATCTCTAGGAGGTGGAAGATGAAGGGTGACCGTATCAAAACGGGCCCCTGTGTTTTGCAGCTAAACCCGTTTTTGTAAAAATTATAATTTTGCCCCTGAACTTCAAAGGGCCATAACTTGCTCATTTTAACTCTGTTTTGGGTGATTTTGGTCTTGTTGGATTCCTTTTTCTGAGACACATCTAATGGTACCATTTTTAGGACCAAGTTTCTGGGTTTAGTCAAGGAGACTAGTGAAATGACCAAAATGCCCTTATCTTTAAAACTGAACTTTTCATGGGATTTTAATATTACAAAAATGGGGGTCATTACATTATTACCCCCTTAAAAGAATTTTGTCCTCAAAATTCCATAAATTATCATCTTCCAGGTAGTTGTCTCTTAGATGATTTCTTGGTGGATGCATTCTCCCCTTTAGGATCAAATCTAGGTTCATCCTCAATTTATCATTTCTATTGTTCCTCCTATAAGGCCTCACCTATAAGAGCTGCTTTTACTACGTACTCTGATGCATACTCTCATACTTGATTAATTAGGGTGGGAAACCTTTTATTTAGTCAACAGTACTCTAAAGGTAATGACTAAATAATGGTCTTAGGATTTTTGGTCTCTCAAATTTATGATAATAAGACCTCAATTTGATCCTCGATGGTACCCTTCCGGCTTAATTCCTTTATTTACTCATGTAGCGGCAAGGTAAGATATCACCAAAATTTTCTTTTTATGGACTTTTTAATGGATCTGATAAGAATCTAATAATAATTGATATCAAACCATTTGTAGGATTTTAACTTCTAGTTGGTCACCATTCCTCTTTGAAAATTTTTGTGCAGCATAATGTCCTTTTTATTCAATGCTCTATTCAAAGTCTTAAACCCCCATATGCTTTCTCTCTTTTATACTCTTTTTATAATAAGATCACCAACTTGCCTAGTATTATTCCTTTGCATTTGTTTGATCTACCTTCCTATAGAATTGTATGTATCTCCATAGAGTCATGATCTTCTTCTTTTGAATATTCAATATTCATTGAATACTGGTAGTTACATATCTATCTCTTTCTCTCTTTTCTTCAATATCCATTTGGTCTACCTGGATCAATGTCTCTATATGCGTTGTTGCATATATTTGATACTTCATCTATTTCTTTAAGTAACATATATGATAAACTGAATGCTTCTCAGAAATTCTAAACTGTCTTAAGATCATTGAAATCCTTAATTGCCTATAGCCTCAATAAAATTCATACAATGTCTTAATATTGGTATTGATGTTTTGATCGTGTTATACTTCTCCTACAAGTTCATGTTAGGATCGATCTATTATCATCCTTAGTATTATCATCAAAATCTTTTGATAACTCGGTTGAATTTATTTCCCTATCATAATATGTCACTTGTATACATCTTCTGATTTGTTCCATAATACTCAGGTAGTTGTTATTCAATCCCACTTCACTCTTCATGAGACTCTAATTAAGGTATCCAAAATTGAGGTAAGTCTTTCAAGATTCATACCTTTGTGATCTAGTACAAGTCACAGTTATCCCTTAGTATCATCTTGTATGCTTATCCCTCATCAAAATTTCCTCAAAGTCTTTCTTTTATATATCTTATCATACTCATATCATATCCCTTGTGATAGTGTATTCATATTCTGGTATTCTTTATGATGGAAAGATAGCCATCTAAGTTCTTTGATTTTCTCACTTTTGATAAGATTACTTTATTGCAGGTCAACACTATCTACTAACAAGTCCATTAATCATGTTCATTCATTCATTCATTCTCATAATATGATCCATATATGAGTTTTCATATTTGCACCGCACAATAATCCTTAATCCTTAAGTCGTCTTTAGACTAGATTTTGGATAAGGGTTACACTATCCTCTGCCTAATTATTTGTTAAACCAAGCTCTGTTTCACCTATTTATTTAAGGTGAAATGCCTTGAGCATTAATATGGTAATCCTCAAATAGAAGTAGTCATCTCTACTACTCCTTTTTTATACTACTTATTCTTGATTTTCTCTATTGTCCATGACCCTTGGACATGTTGGACTGGTTGTGAAAGGATAAAACCTAGGCTCTGATACCAACTGTGATGACCCGGGTATTCTCATGCATTTTTAAATGAAAGGTCCAAATTCCTAAGGTGGGATCCCGATTTGAAAAACAGTGCAATGCAGCGAAAAAATCTTTTGTTTAAACTCATTTTGAAAACCTTGAGTGTCATTTGCTTTCACAACCACCAAAGTAGTTTTTGAAAAAGCTTCAGAAAATCATAAGTGTTTTCCCCCATATCTATCCAGTCACAGCACACAGCCCAACTGTAATTAAATACAAATACATGTCCAAAGGGTTGAGAATTTACTTACATGTATAATTGTTTCCTTTTTGATTCACTTGCTCGTGGCACTAACATAGATTTCTTCTACTGGTGGATGGAATTATCCTGAAAAATGTTAAGGATAGGGTGAGTATATACTATACTCAGTAGGAGTCTATCACTACTAGTTTTATAATGCATGTGATGTTTAAAATCATGTGCTCATAAAAGCATATGCATGTTGTTCGAATAATCACGTTCAATATCGATATTAAAAGCCACTGTCAAACCGGAATACTGACAACTTAAAGAAATATCATAATCCAAGTCGAAAGTATCATATATGATAATCATAAAAATATGCATCAGATGCCCAACTGAATCCAACTCATGGATGTCTATCATGGTATGGTCGACCAACCTTATATCATGCCATATGCAATGCACATAAATTCACGAAACCATAGGGTCCCACTATGCCCACGACCTCACCGCCGGGTACCTAGGGACACAGGATCATATACCTCCACGGGGCATATGACACTTCGACCCAGTGCCGTGACATTAGTGGTAGCCCCCTGTACCACATGCAATCGAAGCAGGGACATGCCCTTTTTGGGCGTGGTACCCATCCACCTAATAGTGGTAGAGGCTGGGTGGCCAACCCACACCCCTCGGCATAGCACCCACGAGCTTACTAGCCCAAATAATGTACGATCAAATAAGCCAAAAACCTCTATTCAAAACCTGTCCTTTTTGGGTCCCTCACAACTCCCTGGCCCTCGGCGCTCCAGCGTCTTTTGGCAACCCTCAAGGACATGCAATCTTTGCAAGCACTTAAATCATGCAATGTATGCACTTGTTTGCAAAACATATATGTGCATAATGTATATGCAATCATTTACAAAACATGTCTATGTACAAAGAATTTATCACATGCATGCTGAATTAAGTCATGCTAAACAAGTCATATACTTAAAACATATGTTCTCAAAACAATAATAGATCTTTTAAAAGAATCTAATAGTGATAGAGCACGTACCTAGCTAGGTCGTGCTAACCCTTTTTGTCCTCGGACGCTCCTGATCATGGTTTGGGGAATCAAGGTTAGTTTGGCCTATCTTTTATAGGTTTTAGAGTAATTGGTCTTATTACTTAGGCATTAGGGGTCCAGCCCTATGCCTATGGGTGTCCTACGGTCCTAATTGGGCCTTGGTATCCTCAGTTTTCCATGGTTCTAGTGGCCATGCGCCACCATCCTATTTTAAGGGTCATTCCCACCTTTTATTGGACCTTGATTAGGGATTTTATAGTTTATATGTGTCCGCGTCATCGACACGGACACAACGCCTTTTGCGGCTCCTCAATCGGAGCTCTAGATCTCAAGTTATAAGCATTTTAGTGTCGTACGTACATAGGAGTCTGAAAAATAAAAAGACGGAATGCTAGGGCGCTGCGCGTCTGCGACGTGCGCCCCGGCTTCCTTAAAGAATGAAAAAATGACACACTGCTAGCGCGCTGTGCATCTGCGACTTGCCCCTCAGCGGGCGCGTCTGCAGACGCGCCGAGTTTTTCCGCCTTTTCTCTCTTTTGCGGGCGCATCCCTGGACGTGCCCGTTTGGTTTTTCAAACGGGAACCACGTGGGACGTTTCGACTGGAACGTCTTGCTTGTTGGGGAACCGGGGTGTCCTCAGGACACCCTGGTTCGACCCTGTCGAACCAGTGCGACCCAGGGAACGTACCTGGGTCCTTGGTGGCTCTCCTGTGCTCCGTTTTACATGGTTTTTCATGCAAAAACCTAGGAAAATTGACCTTAGAACTATGGTGGAGATGGGTTTTGAGGGATCTTGGGCGTACCTGGCTTGTTGCTGGGTTTTTCTCCTTGTTTTCCTCTCTAGGTCACTGCTCCATGAAGGGTTGTTCTTCAACGTTTTGGGCTGCCATTAGAGGCGCCCAAGAGCTCTATTTATAGAGCTAAGAGAGGGTTCTGGAGGGGGCTCTCACCGCCTTTGAATGGGGTGGAGAAACCTCCAGAATGGGGGTGATTTCCCCTCCAATCACCGCCGTTCTAGAACTCTCTAGGAGGTGGAAGATGAAGGGTGACCGTATCAAAATTGGCCCCTGTGTTTTGCAGCTAAACCCATTTTTGTAAAAATTACAATTTTGGCCTTGAACTTCAAAGGGCCATAACTTGCTCATTTTAACTCTGTTTTGGGTGATTTTGGTGTTGTTGGATTCCTTTTTCCAAGAAACATCTAATGGTACCATTTTCAGGACCAAGTTTCTGGGTTTAGTCAAGAAAACTAGTGAAATGACCAAAATACCCTTATCTTTAAAACTAAACTTTTCATGGGATTTTAATATTACAAAAATTGGGGTCATTACAAATATGGAGGGGCATAATAGAGGATGTGTTAGTCAAAATAGAAGAATTCTTGGATGTCCATTTTTGGCTACATCCAATGCCTTAATAAACTGTAAAAACGATGTCATGAATAGCAACATGACGCTAGAATTGAACATCTTTGATATTTGTAAGCAAGTAGGAGAAATCCTTGTTGAATTGCACTATGTCAATATGGTAGATTCAGTCATGCAAGATCATTTCATAAGCTCTTCCTTGTCGGACCCACTTGAGGCTTGTTTGGCTTGCTTCAATGAATTTAATGAAGACGCATTATTAGAGGAAGTTAATACCGTCTTGGATTTTGTGCCCCTTATGGACACCAAAAGATGGAAACCTAATTTTGGGGAACTTCCATCGAGGCAGTCCAGTCCCATTCTATCCTCAGTTAAACCTCCTATGCTAGATTTGAAACCTCTACCTTCTAAACTCAAATATCCCTATTTAGGATATGAAGAAATTTTTCCTATTATAATTGTCTCTCAATTGAAAAAATCTCAAGAGTTGATCAAAGCCCTTAGGGTACACAAAAGTGCAATAGGATGGGCCCTAGTAGACATTAAAGGTATTAGTCCTTTAATATGCACCCATTGAATATACTTAGAGGATGACGCTAAACCATGCTGTTAGTTGTAGAGAAGGTTAAATCCTAATATGAAAGATTTGGTTAAAGCAGAAGTCCTTGAAATGCTTGATGTGGGAATCATTTATCCCATAACTGATAGCAAATGGGTGAGTCCTACTCAAGTAGTTCCAAAGAAGTCAGGAGTGACAGTGATCACTAATGCCAACAATGAATTAATCCCCATTAGAGTTACCATTGGTTGGCGTATGTGCATCAACTATAGAAAATTGAATGTTGTTACTAGGAAGGACCATTTTCCTTTACCTTTTGTTAATCAAATGTTAGAAAGGGTTGCAGGACACCAGTATTACTATTTTTTAGATGATTATTCATGGTATAACCAAATAGGAATTGCACCCAACGATTAGGAAAAGACTACTTTAATATGTCCTTTTGTCACTTCTGCTTACCAAAGAATGCCATTTGGATTATGTAATGCTCTTACCACATTTCAATGTTGCATGTTGAGCATTTTTAGTGGTATGGTAGAGAGAATTTTAGAGGTTTTCATGGAAAAAATTTCTATTTTTGGTGATTCCTTTGACACATGCCTTGAAAATCTAAGAAAGTCTTTCGTCATTGTGAAGAAAAGAACCTTGTGCTTAATTGGGAGAAGTGTGATTTCATGGTCCCAAAGAGAATTGTCCTTGGCCACATAGTGTCATCCAAAGGTATAGAGGTAGACAAAGCTAAAGTTGATTTAATTAGCAATCTAACCATCTCCAAATTAGTTGGGGACATTCACTTATTCCTAGGTCATGCAGGATTCCATAGGAGGTTTATTAAAGATTTTAATGCTATATCTAGGCCGTTGTGTCACATTCTTACAAAGGATATATTTTTTGGGTCGACTGATGATTGTTAGGAAGCTTTTATTAAGCTGAAAGACAAGTTAACAATTGCACCAATTATGTAGCCACTTGATTGGAGCCTACCCTTTGAAATCATGTGTGATGCTAGTGATTATGTTGTAGGAGCTATTCTAGAACAGGAAAAAGTTAAAAAGCCATAATGCAAGGAGGAGGTTAAATTGCATCCAAATGAATTATTCCACTATGGAGAAAGAACTCTTAGCAGTTGTCTTCACATTGGATAAGTTCAGGTCTTAGTTGGATCTAAAATAGTCATCTTCATTTATCATTCGGCCCTCAAGTATCTTGTTTCCAAGAAGGTTGTTATGCTTAGACTAATTAGATAGGTTCTTTTACTCTAAGAGTTTGACATTGAGATAAAAGGTAAAAAAAGAGTAGAGAATGTTATAGTTGACCATTTATCTTGCCTAGTCCTAATAGAACCTTTAGATGAGTTGCCAATTAAGGATACTTTCCCTAATGAGCAACTTTTTCATGTCTCCCATCCTCCTTGGTTTGTTAATATTGCAAATTATTTAGTTACAAGGAAGAATAATAAACATTGGAACAAATTAGAAAAGTAAAAATTCTTTTTCAATGTTAAGCACTACTTTTGGCATGATACATCTCTGTTTAAGTGTTGCTTAGATCAAATAGTTAGGAGGTGTGTCCTTGACCTAGAGCAACATAAGGTCATCTCCTTTTGTCATTCAGAAGAATGTGGTGGACAATTTTCTTCATCGAAAATTGTTATAAAGATTTTGCAGTGTGGTTTATATTAGTCTTCATTGTTTAAAGACACACATGTGCTTTGTAAATCATGAGAGTGATGTCAAAAGTTAGAAGGAGTAACCTATAGGAATGTGATACCTCTGAACCCTATCCTTGTCATCAAAGCTTTTGATTGATGGGGCATTGATTTTATGGGGTCATTCCCACCTTCTTTTGGCTACATTTATATCTTATTGGTTGTAGACTATGTCTTTAAATAGATTGAAGCTATCCCATGTAGGCATAATGATCATAAAATAGTTGTTAAATTCTTAAAAGAAAACCTTTTTTTCTAGATTTGGGTCCCCTTAAGTCATTATAAGTGATAAAGGGACACACTTTTGCAACAAAGTATTTGAAGCACTCATGAAAAAATATAACATCACCCATAAAGTTGCAACACCATATCAGCCACTAACAAATGGACAAGTAGAAGTATCTAATCAGGCTACAAAACAAATTCTTCAAAAGACTGTTAATTCAGATCATAAGGATTGGTCTCTTAGACTGATTGATACACTTTAGGCTTACAGGATTGCACATCAAACTCGATTGGTATGCCTCCCTATCATATTGTATACGGTACAACTTTTCATTTGCCCGTGAAATTGGAACATAGAGCCTACTAGGCAATAAAGACCTTTAATTTCAAAATGAATAAAGTAGACTTACATAAGAAACTCCAGCTCAATGAGTTGGAAGAGATCATGAGAGTAATAGGATATATAAAGAAAAGATGAAAGTTTTTCATGATAAAAACATAATGAGAAATTTCTTTACTCTAAACTAGAAGTTTCTACTTTATAATTCTAAGCTCTATATATTTTCAAGTAAGTTTAGATCTCGATGGATTTGTCCATATATAGTTAAAGAAGTTTTTCTATATGGGACCATCAAGATTGAGGATGTTAGGACTAGCCATACTTTTAAAGTGAATGGTCAATGCTTAAAGCCTTTCCTAGAATATGAGAATTTAGAAGTTGAGTCCACAACTCTAGATGAGCTTGTTTATCAGGATTGAGTGGATTTGATCCCCTTGTACCATATTTTGTATTTTTGTATTTGTTGTGTTCTACATCACCCATATTCATTTTAGGTCCTACATTTTAAACATTGGGGACAATGTTTCTTTCAAGTTGGGGGGTGTAGAATTCTACTAAAATTTAGTTATTTTTAGTTTTCTTTAACTAATTTCCTTAATTTTCTAAGAAAAATTAAAAAAAAAGTTTAATGTTTCAAAATTTTTAGTTTTAGGTCAATTCCTACACTATGATGAGAATTGGATTCTTTTGTAGGTATAGTTTAGATAACTTTAGCTTATTCATGGAATTGAACATGATTAATTTATCATTTTACTCATTTTCTAAGTATTCCATGAAAGCTAAGTCTTAGATCACATATGTACCCACAGAGCACATAGATAGTCTATAACTTAGAGATCTTGAAGAAATCCAGTGAAAACCTATAACCTAAGTGAGTTTTAGAATCATTCATTCTTTTTGAGAAGTTATAAATGTTCCTAATTTTCTTCAGCGTTCTTAAACTAGAATTTGATCCCATCAATTTTTAAAATTGGCCAATTTCTTGAATTATTAGAATATTAACTTTAAATTATGGAAGTTCATTGAATTTGATAGATTAAATCCTACCCATAACATTGTTACCATTAGTTAGCTAATTTGAACCTTTTCTATAAACATTTTCTTTTATCACCCAAATTAACCCTTACCCATATCAACCCAGTATAAATTATCCACTACCTATTTTCTTCAAAAGATAAGTTAGAGATGAATGAACAAATATTCTTTAAAGAGATTCAAAAGTGTTGAAAAGTGAATATACTTTTGAAAAGAGATTCAAAAGTGTTGAAAAGAAAGAAAAAGTAAAAAAAAAAAAGTTTGAAGAACCCAGAAAAGTGGAAAATGATATTCACTTCAGTCAAACAAAGTAAAGAATAATTTTCAACTTTAGTAGAAGACCTTTGCTTATTTTTGAAGTAATTTTGAATATCCTTTACGCCTTCTGTTTTCATAACCCTGTCCCAAGCTTACGTTTCATCATAGTTGAAGACCTATTGATTTTAGGATTAATATAATCTTGATGAGGATACGAAAAGA
Source organism: Warburgia ugandensis (assembly GCA_035236585.1). Taxonomy (NCBI): domain Eukaryota; kingdom Viridiplantae; phylum Streptophyta; class Magnoliopsida; order Canellales; family Canellaceae; genus Warburgia; species Warburgia ugandensis. The sequence goes on from CP141126.1 coordinate 85,195,896, forward strand.
TAGGATTTAGAAAGTAATATTTCTAAAGGTTCAAAGGTAAGGGCATCTTATCATTTCCAAAAGATCAACATTAAATTCCTTAGTAACTCTAATTCCTTCATGTATATATGTGAGATAAATTTGTTTTTATTGACTATACTCACATATTTAAAAGTGATATATGATATGAACCTTTAATATGAGAGATTCTATCTCTGAGTGTACATCTATTAGTGAGGATTGAAGTCAAGGCATATTTTAGATGGAGTTCAAAAGTTAGAAATCTACTTAAAGATAAGGATTATTGTATATGTAGATTGTACACACACACACACACACACACACACACACATTTTGAGATCTGATCTCAAATGGAATGTATTTAGTATATACGTAGGGTTTTGATTTTTTCATTCAATGTTATTATTATGATAAAGTTGATAGATTTATTGAAGATAATTCTATGAGAAAAAGTGGGAGTTGATTTAAAAATAATTTTTGAAGATTTGAGATTGGTTTTTCACATATTTTGTTCAGGACTAGCAAAATACTGGTTAGAGGGTGTGTTAAGTGTTAAAATTTGGCCAAAATACCCTTAGTCTAGCATCTAATTAGATCATTTCGTCTATCAATTTTAAAATTTTAGATTAAATTTTGTATTTTAGCTCCAATTGACCATCCAACCGTTGATTTGTAAACTTTAAGGTCTAGATAATCATCAAAGCTAATTAGATGTTACAGTTTAGATGAATCTAATTTAGTCCTATATTTTGTAGATAAACCAAATTGGAATTGGATCGTCTAGGTCAAATTAAATGGACTAGATCAAGAAGCAAGAAATTACTTGAAAAAAGAAGAAATTGAAGACAATCAGGACACTAATTGCTAAAATTTATATGAGGGAGAGGAAATTGAAGTGGAAAAAAAAAAAACTCCTTTGGAAAATCTATATAAAGAAGGGGCATCACTGATGAAAGAAATGCATAAGTTGGGTGGTTAATCCCTTCTCTCTCTCTCTCTCTCTCTCTCTCTCTCTCTCTCTCTCTCTCTCTCTCTCTCTCTCTCTCTCTCTCTCTCTCTCTCTCTCTCTCTCTCTCTCTCTCTCTCTCTCTCTCTCTCTCTCTCTCTCTCTCTCTCTCTCTCTCTTTGCTAGAGTAGAAACTCGAATCTATCTCAGTCCCCCATATCTTTCTCTCTTAGATTTCACCTAGCCTGCACCACCACCACCACCGATCTCCCTTTCTCTCCCTCATCGCACCTTGATACTCTTTCCCCTTAGTGTTTCCTCCACCACAGACAAACCCACAACAACCCATCACCCATATTTTCTCCAATCCTATTCCCTTTCCCTGTCACTCTCATTCTCTGATCTTCCTCTCCTTCATGCTAGCCTAGACCTGAATTATAAACACTCTTCGTTCCCAGCTCGTTCCTCGTTCTATTGTTTCTCTTTAGGCAGTCCTAGTTTCTCCACCTCCTTCCTAGTCCTCCTCTTCCATGTTTCTCATTCTTCTTACCAGTCATAGGTTGTTTTTCATTCTCTATTCTCGCCCGTTATCTTCCCCTATTTCAGCGATTATTCCATTTCAAATATTTTTTGTTTTTTGCCAATTTTTTTTTTCTGGATTCTCTAAGTTTATAAGCTTTCTTTGTTTTAGGAAAACCCAACAAATCTCACCTTTTCCATATTTTCCCCCTCTTTTGGTTACCATCCTTGTCCCTGCATTTTTCATTTCTCATGGGTGTGGGAAGAAGAAGAAGAAGAAAAAGATTTGGAAAAAATTTCATTTTTTCCGTAGCTCAATTTCCTTAATTCCCTTCACGTCCCTTTTTGTCTTTTCCTTAATTTGTCTTTACCTCTATCATTATTTTACCTTATCTAGGTTTTGTCTTGTTCTTAGATTAATCCAATCCAATCCTAACTGATTTAAGCTTAATTGAATAAACTATTTAGCATAAACCAACATGATAACTTTAATTCCTAATCTTTCTTTCATCATAATTAAAATCAATTCATCGATCTTGTTTTTAAGACAACTCTTAGCTTATCCATCAGCCCTAGTCTTCAATATGAAATCCATAAGTTCGATCTAAGCCATCCCAAACTCAAAATATTTCATTAGCCCAGATCATTCAAATTTTGGGCAATTTGAAAAATCCAACTGCTGAATCTTTATATAGAGACAAAAATACAATATTGATGAAGGCCAATTGACTTTTATGATATCATATTTGAAGAAACTTTTCATAATCAAGCTAGGCAGTGAATTTTATTTGTTATTTAGTTAATTTTCTATCTTTTTGATTTTGGATTGATGTAATTTTCATCAATTAAATTGATCTAAGTTTAAAACATATAGTTATTTAATTTAATTTTTTTCAATTAATTTTTATTTAAACTCTAAAATTTTAAGTCGAGTCTATGTGGGATCAATCCATACTTGCATAAGTGGCACCACAATAGCCCATGCACTTACGGAAAACAATCAACAACATATTAAGAGAGAGAGAGAGAGAGAGAGAGAGAGAGAGAGAGAGAGAGAGAGAGAGAGAGAGAGAGAGAGAGAGCGAATGCAAATGTAAAAAATTCTCCACCTTCTGTAGAAATTGCATTTTAAAATAAAAATTCGAGAGAGACTGGAATAGTGTTGTAGATTTTGAATTTCACCTTTAGTTTTTAAAAATCCAATGGTAATCATAACATTTGGATTTTCTTAGACATTGCATTCCAAAATCAAAATTTGAGAGTGACTAAAATAATGTTGTGAATTCTAATTCTAATTTTGAATTTTGCCTTCAAATTCTAAAGGTTCAATTGTGGCTATATAGTTTGGAATTTAAATTATAATAAAATTTGAATAGAATTTCAAAATTTTAGTGAGATGTAGTTTAGAATTTTAATAGTTTGTAGGTGAGAGTTTTAAAATTTTAAAATACAACCATTACTCTCTCTCTAATGGTTGTATTTTAAAAATTCAAAACACTCTTTATCTCTCTCCCACTCCAAAAAATAACAAAACTAAAACCAAAACAAGAAAGACTTCCCACATCTATTCTTGTTGCTTCTTTCTTTCATTGTCTATCCAAACCGAAACCAATGGTGAACTCTGAACCCACATGGAAACTTGTCTTGGCTCAATACCTAAATTATTGAGTAGAAAAATAGTCATTTAATTTGATAATTACCCTTCAATAATAAATGAGATTATACAACAAATCTTTTGACCAAAAACATGTTTTGCAGTACGTTAATTAGCTAGGTTAGTTAAATTAGTTAGTTAGTTAGTTAGTTAGCTAGTTAGTTAATTAAATTAGTTTAGTTAATTAATAGTTTAATTGAATTCTAAATTTTTTATAAGTTAGATCTAAATGAAAGAATCAAATATCATAAAGTAAAATAATTCATTAACACTTATAATTATTTAAAATTATGTGTCAGTTAGATAACATTGAATGCAATTAAAATGGAAAAACGTTATGATCTAAAAATGAATTCCAAATCTAAAATATTATTTTTAGTTAAAATATGGAAATAACTTTTAATCCAAATGTGACAATAAAGTTTGATTTCACACATTTTTAAGCCCAAATGCCAGATCTAAATTTGGGGAATCTAACCATCCAAAATGAAATTAATCCAGAACTAGAAATGTTTAGAACTTAATTTCTAATTTGGACATAATCACAACTAAATAAAATCTTTTAAACCATTTAAATCTCATCCAATGATCCAGCATAATAAATTTATTGAGATTTAATCTAAAACATTAGATCAATAAAGTATTTTTGAAAGAAAATGAAAGGGTGATGGTAAATCTTATAAGAGGAGACGTCCATTCAACCATCTCACTTTTATCCACATGAGAATTCCATTTCCCTAGTCTCTAATCTTCTATATCTTACATAAATATAAGTTAGATCAACTATTGGATCTAATATGAAGATCACATGTTTCAGAGACTGGGCCATTACGTTGACATTAAAGTTAGGGAAAAATACAATCCAATGCTAAGCAAGTATACCATGATTACATTTGATCACAAATCTATGAGCTGACCTAGGTTATAATTGAATCTTCAATGTAGATCTAAGATTTACATGTAGCATTTTAAGATTGTATGTTTTCTACCATTAAACACATGACAAAAAAACATTAGCTTTTGTTTCTTACATCAACTTGAATATAGAATCAGTTTTATTAGTTTGTCCACATGATAGAGATAATGGATTATTTGATTTCATGTCTACACTAGTATTTTGAAGATAGGTTGGCTATTACGGTTTTACAAAGTTAGCAGTTACATCCTTACTCGATCTTGTCCAATGCATAATCAGATTGTGTAAAAAGTTTGGTTATTAAAATATGAATAGTTTTATATAATTAAATTTGATTTATCTTGAAGATTTGTTAATAATTTACTATCTAGTTCAAATTGTAGGATGTCACACAATTTAGTACTATGTTAATTAATGACTAAGAGTGTTTAGATCTAACTAGTTTGTACAAGATCTAAATGATCCAAAACCATGCACACTAACAAAGGGAGATTTGACAAAACCAACTGCGATGCTGATTTAATAGATGCACAAGACTTTAGATCAAATCATTACGTATGCATGATCTAGATCTTATACAAACCATCTTGATCTTCTACATATGATCTTGATGATATGCCTAGCTATGCACAATCTTAATCATAAGATTAGATCTGCATAATCTAGATCATACTATTACAAATTTACGATCTTAATCATACACGTAGATGCTTATGATCTTAATCATACTATATTTCATGTGCAAAATCTATTTCAATTCATAAGATCTAGTTTACTTATAAGAAATAATGCAAGATTAGATTGTAAGATCTATTCTGCACATAAAATCCAATCCATGAAAATAAAATATAATTCATAGATGATCACTAGATCAAATGTAGATTTCATAAAATGATCATGTATATGTCAGTTAAAATGAACAGTAGAGAGATTCAATCAAATCTAAATTAATCTAATACATTGATTAAACCATTTAAATATAAGTGTTGCAAGATGCAAAATATACGGATATGATCTAATTGATCAATCCCTAAGCATGATTAATTTGAGCCGATATACATAAGGTTGATTAAATCTAACTAATAGATGAGATCTACAGTTGAGATTAAACATAATGAATAAAATGGATTCTATGCACTATATATTGTAGCATAGTTTGAAAGATTTGGAAAATCATATTTAGACTATTATTGATTTTTTAGCTATAAAATTAGATGAAAAATATATGGTAAGGTTGATTAAATCTAACTAATAGATGAGATCTACAGTTGAGATTAAACATAATGAATAAAATGGATTCTATGCACTATATATTGTAGCATAGTTTGAAAGATTTGGAAAATCATATTTAGACTATTATTGATTTTTTAGCTATAAAATTAGATGAAAAATATATGGTTTGGTAAATGTAGATTTTATAGATTTAACTAAAGGATTTTTAAAATATTAAAAAAGGAATTTCCAACCTAACAATTTTAATTGATATTTCAATAAATGATTTAATCAAGAAATATTTGTCGAAATAAAATTTTGATTATAAAAATTATGAATTTTTCAAAAATAATTTTTAATTGGGCTATTTCAATATTAAGAATTAATGTAGTCAGAAAAGTATAGGAAATGGTTTCAATGGAATCATTATTCTAAAAAGTTTGAAAAAGGGAATTTAATGATGTAAGTTTTTTCAAAGAAAAGTTTTAGAAATATTTAAAAAAAAAATTGAATTTGAAATATGAATTTTTGTGTCATATCTTGCTACACAAAGAAGAGGAGGGTTTTGCTTTAGGTGCCGGGTGGGAAGTAAAATCTTTTAAAAAAAATTGAAGGTGATTTTGTTGTTTTCTCTTCTTACTTGCAAATGAATATGCATACGTATGTTAGTTTGCAAGTAAGGAAAAAAGATAATGAAAACCATCTTCAACTTCATCAAAGTATGGAAGCCCTAACATGACATGATTCGATCATTGACATTCCCTTAAGCTAGGGGATCCCTTGTAAGCGATGCGCTGCATCGGATCTTGGGTGGAGTGAAAAATGGGCAAGGGTTTCTAGGGTGTTCCCTTGGAAGGGACGCACTAGATCGGATCCTAGATGAAGTTGAAAATGGGCAAGGGCTGCTACAACATCCCCTCGGAAGCAACACGCTATATTATAACTTAGGTGCAGTGGAAAGTAGACATGGGTTCATGTCATGGGGTTTGAGAAGTGCATTGATAAAGAGGCTATCTCAAGATCATAAGAATTGTATTGCCACATGGAATATAGGGACATTGATAGGTAAGAGTCTAGAGTTAGAAGATACAATAAAACATTGGAGAGTCAACATAGCTTATATCTAAGAAACTAAGTGGAAAGGGGCTAAAACTAAACAAATCAATAGCCATAAGCTCTGGTATATAGGAAAGGATAATAACAAAAGTAACATAGGAATAGTGGTGGATAAAGAATTAAAGGATAAAGTTGTAGACATTAAAGGAAGTAGTGATAGAATTATAATAAGAAAACTTATTCTAGGAGAGCATATTATATATGTTATGGCATATGCACCACAAGTAGGGTTCGAAGATATAATCAAGAGATAGTTATGGGAACATATAAGGGAGTAATGTAAGAAATTCCCAACACTGAGGGTATCTTTATAGGAGTAGACTTAAATAGCCATTTAGGAAAAGAAAAGGAAGGATATGATAGGGTACATGGAGGGTATGGTATCAGAGAATGAAATGAGATGGGGGAAGCTATCCTTGATTTTACTTCGGCATATAACCTGGCCCTTGCAAACACATTCTTGGAGAAGAGGGATTAACACTTAATAACCTTTAAAACTGAACTTTATAAAAGCCAAATAGACTTTTTGTTACTTAGGAATACCAAAAGATCAATGTGTAAGGATTCTAAGGTGATACTTGGTGAGATTTTAACCTCACAATATAGGTTAATGGTTATAGATATCTACATTAAAAGATGGAAGAAAGGAAATGAACTTAATAGGTATTTAAAAACTAAGTGGTGGAACTTAAAAAGGGAGAAAATAACCTCACGCACAAATAAGGTCACAATAGATGGAAATTAGAACAATGAAGCAGAAGTAAACACTATGTGGATTAATATGGTTGATTCCATTAAGAAAGTGGCAAAAGATTTCCTAAGAGTTTCTAAAGGTAAAAGGCAATTAGTAAAGAAAACTTGGTGGTGGAGTGAAATAGTGCAAAGAGTTATTAAAGAAAAACAGGTTTGTTTTAAAGCATGGTAGAAGACTAAACATAATGAAAACTATGAATAGTATAAGAATGCTAAATAGGTTTCTAAGAGAATATTAAGTGAGACTAGACTTAAGTCATATGATGATCTCTATAACAGATTAGGATTAAGAGAAAGTGAGAAAGATGTGTTTAAACTTACAAAAATAAGACAACAGATGGGTAAGGACTTAAATCTTGTTAAGTGCACTAGAAGTGATGATCAAAGGGTACTAGTCAAAGATGATGAGATCAAACAAAGGTGGGAAAGTTACTTTTAAAAATTGCTAAATGACAATTGCCCTGATAATATAGGGATTGAATGTTCTATAAACCTAAATAACATTGGACATTATAGATATGTCCGTAAGATTAGAATACTTGAAGTGAAAGAGGCTTTGAAAAAGATGAAATGAGGAAAGGCTCTGGGGCCTAATGGTTTACCAATAGAGGTTTGGAAGCGTATAGGAGATACTGGAGTAGTTTGGTTGACCAAGTTGTTTAACAATATTATAAAATCAAAGAAAATGCTGAATGAATGGAGGAAGAGCTCTATTGTACCAATTTATAAGAATAAAGGAGACATATAGAGCTGCACTAATTATTGAGGAATCAAACTTATGAGCCACACTATGAAACTTTTTGAAGAGTGATGGAGAAGAGGCTATGGCATGATACAAGTGCATTGGAGAATCAGTTTGGTTTCATGCTTGAGAGGTCTACAATGGAAGCTATTTTCTCACTAAGACAATTGATAGAGAAATAGGGAGAGGAAGAAGGACCTCCACATGGTCTTTATTGACTTAGAGAAAGCTTATGATAGGGTTCCTAGAGAGTTAATATGGAGGGTGTTGGGCTAGAAAGGGGTTTCACGAGGGTAATAGACATAATTAAAATATGTATGAGGGAGAGTTAACAAATGTTAAGACCTTTAGCAGAGAGACTAGTGATTTTCCTATCACTGTGGGATTGCACCAAGGATCGGCATTGAGCCCATACCTTTTCATGTTGGATATTGATGAGTTAATTAAACATTTGCATGAGGAGATTTCATGGTGCGTGCTGTTTGCAGATGATATAGTTTAATTTGGTGATATAAGGGAGGGTGTAAACGCAAAGCTAGAGTTATGGAAAGGAGCATTAGAACTTAAAGAATTTAAAATCAACCGAACAAAGGAGTATATGAGATCCAATTTTAGTAAGGAGAAGAGCAGGAGTGGAGCACCGGTAAAGATTGATAACCAAGAAGTCTCTGTAAATGACCACTTTTGGTACTTAGAATGGATTATTCATGAGAGTGGAGAGATTGTGACGGAGGTCACCCAGAGAATCCAAGAGGGTTGGAACAAATGGAGATGTGCATCTGGTGTTTTGTGTGATAGGCCGGTGCCACTCAAACTAAAAGGAAAATTCTATAGGATGGCTATAAGGCTAGCCATGCTCTATGGATCAGAGTTTTCGGTAGTTAAAGAACGTCATGTTCATAGGCTGAGCATAGCAGAAATGAGGATGTTGAGATGGATGAGTGGCAAGATAAGAAAGGATAGAATTAGGAATAAAAACATTAGAGGAAACTAACCTATAGCACCTATAGGTAACAAGATGAGGGAGATTGGACTTAGATAGTTTGGATATGCCCGACGAAGGCCTAAAACGAAACTAGTTAGAAGGAGTGAGGCAATGTAAGTAGAAGGTTCTAAGAGGGCAAGGGGAAGGACTAAAAGAACGTGGATAGAAGTGGTGAGAAAAGATTTAAAAACTTAGGGACTAAATGAAGCCATGGTACTTAATAGAGGGGAATGGAAGAATAAGATTCATGTGGCTGACCCTTAATTGGGATAAGGTCTTGATGATGATCTTGCCAAAATGAATAAGTCCTTGTTAGCATATTTGTTCCTATTTTTGGACCCTATTAAGATGTTATTAGGGGTTTATTTGTTTCCAATCGAGACATAAATGGAGAAATATTTGTTTGGACTTTGTCCATTTAATGGTGGTCATAGTGGATGACTCATTTGTGATGTACTCTAGCGATGACCTCAGTTTAGATGTACTTCAACATGGTAATTTGGACTTGTGTTTGATCAACGTTGGGTATTTGGACTCTCTTTACAAGATTTCTAGGGCTTTTGTTGTCCTCTATGGTTGGTACTCTAAAACTTATTTAATTAGTGAGGTAGTAAACTTGTTTGAATCGTATGTCAATAGGTATCACATCATGTTTGATTGCATAAATTGATGTTTTTTAGATTTGAAATGTATGTGATATCTGACTCTATTTTGAAAAAGAAATGTGTGAAATTAATTAATATGGAAATGCTATGTTTTACTTATAATGAAAATTAGATAAATTGATTAATATGTTATTTGAAAATTGTAAACTATTCATGTTTATAAAAGGAAATACATATGTAGTCGTAGTATGCTTACTTAAAGCAAGTTTTCTCAGATATGTTTAATATATCATATTAGAGAAGGAAATAAGGTAGCAAAGTGAGAAGAGGAAAAAGCTAGAAGAAAAAGAGAAATATCATTGGAAGAGAAGTTTGATTTAGTGTTTCTTATTCAATTATTTGAATGTGTAAGAACTGTAATTTTAAGGAAACACCAATGGTTGCATTTCAGTTTAAATTTTGTGGACTCGTAGAATCTTTATTGCTTTAGTAATGACATTTATTATTTATATCACATGAGATTGAATTTCTAATATCTTAATTTGATGCCCTAAGAATTTTTCATGTGTCCACACATTTGGGGGTGTGACGCAACCAAAATTTGTAAATAACAAAGAGGAATTTGAACATTATTTGAGCTTAAGACTTCATTTGAAAGAAAATTGGAACAAATAGCCGTACTAGCATACCAGATGGCCAAAATAAGTTGTCCCCATTAAATTAAAATCTTCGTTAATTGGGATGGAAAATGAGAAAGACTCAAAGATCAACATGACATGAAAAAAGATTAAATGTCTCTTAACTTGTTTTTCATTTAATTTAAAGAAGTAGCTTCCTTATCCCACATGTACCAATCAAAGTTATCATTGAGATGAGCATTAGGCTACCAAATATGCTACCATTTACCAGGAATTCCAGCTTCAAAATCTAGAAACACCCAAATAGTAATCATGATCATTCTAATGCAACTTATGTGTCAATTTACGTAGTTTTTGTAGATGGCCTCTTGGAACCCTGGAAGAAGCCTTTGCTTCAGAAAGAAGCAGACCATGGCTATAGAAATGACTCATCTACAAAATAAATATCCATCTTTGAAATGCTAATAATCAATCATTGGATAATAGTATTGGCATATGCGCTAACTGTTGAACTCATATTCTGAGCAAGCTATTCAAAGTACAAAATAGAAAGATCCAAGACCATAGAACAATATAATTTTTTTTTTTTTTTCTAAATTCAAAATTTTAGCTTCTAATTGAGTTTGTATTGTTCCAGGCAGCTCATGAATAGAGCAATATTGAACTTATGATGCATCTTTAAAAAACCCCAAAGAAGAAAATTTTATTGGAGTACATCTACCGAAATGGAAAGAAAGAAAGGTGCTCATATTTTGTGGGTGCTAACAGAGTCTACCATGCCATGGCTATGGTAGTCAAAGCTAAGAATTATTTTATAGTCATAGCACCAGAAATCCAATTTAATTCATAGAGAAGAACTTATAATGCAAAACCATCTTACTTTATATGACAACAAAAGGCAAATAAAGAGTAGGAAAAATCCCACTTAAGGTTTCAATATGAGCTTCACTTTTAAAGAGGGTGAAAGGAATGGAAATGGGTTTAATTATATTATGTCGAAGTTAATGAACATGTTTGTTGCCTAGAGCTAATAGATGATGAAAACTATATGTAAGCTTATATGGACTATTAAGAGGAGATTTATAGGTTAGACTTGTATGGATGATTGGAATTACTGAGATGTAAATCCCAAGAAGAGATTTGCAGAGTTTGATAGATCTTTGATAGAAATTTTTTTAGTTCTTCAAGAAGTTACAAATAAACCCATCAATGAAATATAGTGAGAATGCCTTGCAGAATTACTATTTGATGAAATGCTTGCATAAACAAGACTTGATGGAAGCGTAGAAGAAGGTGGTTCCCAATTATCAGTTCTACTATCTGATTTAAGGAGATGACATGGAAGGATTATATTCAACCCCTTAGAAGGTGGAACCTATAAATTTGACCAATTGTTTGTTGGGGGAATCTAGTCTAACACGGCTAGTAGTCGGTGGTTCTAATCATCATTTTTTTGTGATACATCAATACATTGTCAACATCAACTTGGACATTGGTCATCTTCCATTTCCTCTGTATGAAGTCGCTCAACACATTTTTTTCTTTCTAGTTACCTCTATACTGGGCATGGATTTTACTAGAAGAGAGAAATGGAATCCTCTAAGAGTTAGAGAGGCTCTTTTGGGACTAAATTAAGAGAAATAGAGAGAGACCATCAGTTAGGGTCCAATCAGTCCGTAAATTTGTGGAAAACTACAACATCATCTATGTGGTTTGGCCATAGAAGTGCCTTTCTTTTAGATGAATTGGACTCCACCTTTTGATGTTCCAACTTGTTCATTGTAGTGCACTAGACATTGAATGATCTAACTAACCAATTCATTGATTATAGTCCTATCACTAGGTATCTTCTAAAAAAAAAGTACATATAAATGGAAAATTTAGTGCAATAAAACAATGTTTTTTGAAGTTTTATGTAGACATTATTCATACAAAGTTTTTAACCATCCATCTCCCTTAGTCAATAGTACAAGTTTGTAGGTGTTAGAATCAAATAATTTGAGCTTTTTGAATTACTAGAGATACCAAAAGTGGATTATCACAGAAGTAAATAGCTATAAATTGATGGGCCTTTATTTAGAGATAAGACTATCTTGTAAGCTAGAATTTAATCCAAGTTTATATAGAAAAGAAAGAGAATAGTCTTGTAATGGCCCAGTTGCAAGTATTACCTAAACCTATGCTACCTTAGTTAAAATGGTGGAAGTACTTTCGCATTAAATGGTAACCAATTGTTAAAATAAAAATAAAAATAGCAACATCAAATGGTAACTGGTAGTCACATAAACAAATGGTAATAGGTAGCACAAGTACTAACAAGTCACCTAGGTGAGAGAATCCTTGCACGATTGCACTGGAAGAGGTAGATATTCTATTTTACTATTGTCCCTATATTTTATTAGTACAATAAAATAGCAATATAGATTGTTATAATGGTAAAGCCAAAACCTTTACCTAACTGTAATTGTCATATAATTGTGTATGTGTTGAAAGTTAGACATACAGACACACATGCACAACTTTAAACCTTAGTAACTTAGGTGAGAGAATCCTTGTGCCATTGGACTAGAGGAGGTAAATGGTCATATAAATGTGTATATGTATGCATGTGTACACACACACACACACACACACACACACACACACACACACACACACACACACACACAATTATATGACCTTATGGCAATATCCTTTTGTTGTTTAGGGTTTTTAGGATCTACAAGAAGTAAGTGTGTGTGTACATACATACATACATACATACATACATACATACATACATACATACATACATACATACATACATACATACATACATACATACATACATACATACATACATACATAATATACATATAACCTTCTTTACCTAGGTGAGAGACGCCTTGCACCATTGCGCTTGGGGAGGTAAACATCTTGTTTCGCTAATCGTCCCTCTCCATTTCATTCATACTACAAAATAGTAGTATAGGTCGTTATAATGGTTTTGTGTGTGTGAGTCTACATATATGTATATATTGAAAGTTACACACACACACACACACACACATGCACAACCTTGAACCTTGGTCAACTAGGTGAGAGACTCACGCCACTGCATTGGAAGAGGTAAATATCCTCTATCTCATCTGTACAACAAGATAGTAGTATAGGTTGTTATAACAACTGAAGCCAAAACCTTTACCCACTGCCTATAATGGTCACGTATATAATCATGAATTTAGAATTATGAAATCACGTGGTTCTAAAATGGAATGATATTCAATAATTTGATAATATATTTATATTTAGGGTATTTTACATAATTTTTAATCTATTTATTTTTACCTAAAAGTGTTGTGTGCTATTTTTTATGTCATTTATTAGTTTTTTGTTTTTCTATCAAGCATATAAAAAAGTCATCTGCTTGCTTTCTTTTCCTTTTATTGCTATAATTTTTAAAGAAGTTTTAGAATCAAATAACATAATAAAATGCAGAAGAGACAAGAGCACAATAAGCAAAATACAAGGTTAATGTTAAGTCACTACCATCATAGTCTAGTGATACAGATGCTTGGTTGCCACAATTATGTAAGCTAATTTTAGTCTTTATATTTATTCATTAGTACACTTGATTAGAGGAACAATACAAATGCTACTCTTAAAGATAATTGGAACATCTTGTACAAATAATTCATTGAGAGAGCAATTAGTGATTGCAAATGGATGGTAAAGGCCACAATTCTCAATTAGTAGTATGCTCCATTAGCTTGGAAATGAATCCTCCAATCCTTTGGAAAAGAGGGGAATACTAGTTTCACAACACGCATCTCTCACATGCAAACACCTTTGGAAGTGTATGGTAGCTTTTGCTTTGACTCTTGCTGTTTCTTGAAAAAAGAGCATGCTAGTTATACACCAGACAATGTGTTTGCATGTGCAGCTAGCTCTCCTCTATGGTATTCGAAAAGTAACAATGGTATGATTTTAAGGTAATGTTGGTACAATTTTAGGAGAATCCACCTTCTAGTTGGGTTCAACTAGTGAAGAACTTGAATCTCCAAAACTCACATTTGGGTTTGTTGATTTCTTTCCTTATAGAAGAGTTATCTCAAAATTACAATTTTTTGAAAACAAAAGCATTCCTAATTTGCAGTAAAAGAAAATTGACAAATTTATGCTAGTATACTAAGCAAAGACCAACTTTTACTTTTAAGAAAGGGGCATGAATTTGATTAAGCAATTCCAAAAATTAAAACTATTTAATTGTTGTTTAGTATATGCGTATAATCCAACTCTCTCAAATGTAATTTATATTTTTTTTTCCCTTGTCTAAAAAATATATATTCCAACAATATCTAAATGAAATAATTTGTTATAGGAAGTTTTATCTTGATAGGTCACTTTAATAACTACCCACTTCTTTATCGCTTTATATTCTAAATGGGTTAGCTATGGTGTATGCACGGGGGTCTTGGGTGTGTAGGGGTACACGCCATGGAGGTTCATGTTCAATGGAGTGGAAAGATGTCCATTGAGGTGAATGAGTCATGACTCATGTCTTTTAACTTGGATATGCATTTATTTAGGGCCTATGAAATTCTCATACATGTGTAGTGTGAGTTAGCATGGGTGCTGTGATAGTCACATCGATTGTATAGTTAGTATGATGTTGGAGATCCTTATTTAAAGGCTTGCTTCTAGGTTTAATGGCTTAATTAGCTAGGGTCCTCCACAAATTCTTTTACCAATACATCCACACATTTACATAATAGTACATATGCAAATATAGTTGCATATATTGTATAGGATGCTTGTAGGAATTTAAATAAATTAAGGGAAAATTTGGGGACCTCAGTAGCCCTTTGCCTATTGGCTTTGGTCCTTAACTAGCATCACCCCTAAAGGAAGAGAAAATGATAGGATGCTTGTTAAAACAAAAATAAAGAAGGATAAACTGCAAGGTACTTAGTGGTCCTTCGCATATCATCTTTGGTCCTTAGCAAGGAACACCCTTAAAGAAAAAACAAAAATGTAAGAATGCACCATTAAACTACAAGGGTCTTAGTGGTTCTTTGCCTATTGGCATTGATCTCCAACCAGGAAAATCCCTAGAGAAAGAGAAAAATGCAAGGATGCTTATATGTACACGATATTAGTTAGTGTAGTTTTAAATATTACTCCAAGTGCATGAATCAAATTAGTATGATATACACAAGTGAGGTCAATCTCACGAGAAATCTCATGGATTTATATGCAATTGGACCTTATTTAAATTGGTCATTCTAGCCAAAAGAGTCTTGATTGTTTTTAATTTAGGAATTAAAAGAACTTGGGAATTCAAACATGCATGAAATTAAACCAAAGGAAAATTTCTAAAAATAAACTAGAAACTAATCTAAAGAGGAAAAATCTAAACATGAACTAATCAATGAAACAAGGCATGCAAAAACAAGAATCATGCATTAAAAGAGCATTCATCAAATCATGGAGTGTGCGAATGGATCAGTTAACCTAACATCAACTATGATTAATAAACATGCATGATAGAGTGCTAAGAATTAGAACTTTGTGTATAGAACTAGGCAATAAAATTGCACATGGAACACAAGCTTCATGTGTAATATTCAATGGAAATTAGAAGTTAAACCATTTAAGGAAGAATCAACAATATTGTTAGAAATAAACCTTATTCATTGCATTAAAAACTTTCAAACAAGTTTCCCCTTACATTAGATATTCAAATTGAAAACTTGCACAAAAAGTGTTCGCAACATTCATGGCATGAAATAAGGGATCTTGAATTCAAACTTTGTTGCAATCCAACATCCAAAAGGTAGCATGTGTGTGAATCAATCCAAGATAATCAAAGAGAGGGAATGGAAGATGGGAATGAATCAAAACTGGAAGAAAGAAAGAAGCGAAAGAAGAATAAGGATAATTCAAAGGCTACTATCTCTTGGCTGTCACTACAAGAGATAGTTGGCGTGGATCAAAGAAAACTAGAGGACAACTCGAAACAAATCAATAAGGAAAGAACTAAGAAACATGCGGATGAAACAAGATGGCAAAGATTAGCAACAAGGAAAGAAAAGATGCATGTAACCAACCTTGAATAGATGTGGAAAACTTAGAGTAGAGAGGCATAGGGATCATCAAAGACAGGTGCATACCAAGGCTTAGAAGGAGGTGTCACTATCCTAGTAAGAAGGAGGTGCAATCCTTTGAAGATGAAGTACAGTCCCTACTTAGGAAGGAGTCGTGGAAATCCCTCATGTCACATGTGTGGAAAGCCTTCCTCATGTTTTATATGATTTGCACCTTTCTAAAAGAGATGGATCTTGGGATGAAGGATGGAATTAAAGTAGGACTCTTAGAGGAAGATGAAAAGTGGGAAACTATAAAAAGGATTAGAAGGAAATCATGGAGATGAGGATGGGAATTAAGAAAGAAATGTCATGGAAGTGGAACACATAAGAAGGGGGATTGCGTGGAACACTTAGGAAAGAGAGATTGGAAGGGGAGATATAGGAGGGAATTAGGAATGGGACATGGAGAGTTTAAGGAAGGGAGATTTCATCAAGTGTTTATGCTTGATCTTCCTTTCTAAATACAACACAATGGAGAGAGGGAGAGATTGGAGAGAGAACGAGGGTGATATGGAGATTGAATCTTTTCTCTTATTGGATCACCTTGTATGCCACCTACTCATGTTGATAAGTTCCAAGTTTCCTTTCCATTTTAGCCTCTTGAAAATCAAGATTTCTTCATGCGGCTAAGATGACTTGAATGGCTCACTTTGATGGCACTTTGCTTGGTGGCTTCAATGGCTCCAAATTACATGCAAAGGTGGTGGATTGTGCATGGACCCATTCTAGTCACTTTTTCTTCTTCTGATAGTCTTTGGGACTCATCTATTTGCACTAGAATGATCTTCACCCTTGCTTGATCTTTAGAATAATAGAAAGTGGGTCCTTGCTCTCTAAGTTGATCTTGATAATTGATTCCCATTTTAAGCGATCTTGGTTGTTGGTTTACTCTTTTAACACCTATAAAAGATTAAAAACTCTAATTAACATTTAAAAAATTATGATAAATCACATACTTACTTTGGATTAGCTTTTGAACCTACAAAATATTAGATTTTTGGATCATTGGTTCAGAAATGCACATGTTAGGAATTTTGAAAAAGAATCTTATAATAATGCCTTATAATTTGTAACATAAAGCTGCTAATTAGGTATTTTTTATACAAAATTAACTAATCATACCCCGCAACTACCATTATGCTAGTTGGAATGATCTTCACCCTTGCTTTATCTTTAGAATAATGGAAAATGGGTCCTTGTTCTCTAGGTTGATCTCCATAATTGATTCACATTTTAAGTGATCTAGGCCGTTGGATTACTCTTTTAACACCTAGAAAAGATTAAAAACTCTAAATAATAATTAAAATTTTATGATAAATCACATAATTACACTGGATTAGCTTTTGAACTTACAAAATATTAGATTTTTGGATCATTAGTTTAGAAATGCACGTGTCATCAAATTTGAAAAAAATATATTATAATAATGCCTTATAACTTGTAACACATGAGCTACTAATCGAGTATTTTTGATGCAAAATGGACTACTTATCGCATTCCCCAACCAGCATTATCCTAGTCCTATGCAAAAATATAAAATAAAAAAAATCATGAAAACAAAAATGAGTGCTGTTTTCATAGGTACTCATGATTGTATTTAGCATATACAATAAGCCCTCAAAATCCTATGTTACCCTTAGTAGACAAGTTAGGCCTTATGAGGGTTTGTAACGAATATATCCACAAAATTGAATAAGGCAATGTTCCTGAGTTTCTCTTAGAGAATTCTCATCTATTAGTACTCTACTAGCTTTAACAACTTAATAAAGATGAATGAAAAATTCTATAGGTTACCCACATACCAAATCCATTTATTACATTCATATCTCATAGTGTAGTGTGTGTACTGGCTTCATAAGTTTGGACTTCTAAACACAATTTCTTATACTCTATTGGAAAGAAGTCTTGACCTCAAATTCTCACTAGCATACACTAAAAAATGAAGCTCTCAAAGAAAATGTCAAATAAAATTCTCTCCTTCAGTGACCGAATCCAATGATACTTATGGTTCACATAAACTTATCCACACGAATGATGCAAAGAATTGTGATCTCTAAGAATGGATGCCATTACCAAGACTAGAAGGAACATCGCACCTTAATTCCTTAATATTTACATCCTCATTAATATTATATTCCACCCTAAGATCAATAGGACTTTAGATGGGAAGTAACTTAGGTTTAGGACCGTTTCTGAAAGAAAGGTATAAGGATTCAAAGGTTTCAAATCTAAGTAAAGGTCTTCAATGAATGTTGGACAACTTCACTTCTAAGTGCATTGAAGTGAAAATCTTTTCTATTTTTCTTTTTCTATTCATTCACAACTTTTCTTTTCTTTTTTGATAATTCTTTGAATGAAGGATCTTTCTATGTAAATGCTTTAATATTTTTGACTTCTTAAACTTTTTCCCTTTGTGAGCTTTTCTACCATCACTACTCATTTTTGAATGATAAGTAATGAATACTTAACTAGCTTTTTGACTGTATATGGATAGGGTTTTAAAAGAAAAGGCTTACTAATAGGCTCCAAGGCTCTAACTAGTGCTATAATATACTTGGTATGCTTTACATCTCTAGAGTAGAACAAAGATGGCTTATATCATTTACTAGGTTTCTAAAAAGCCAATTAGATTTAATAAATATTTGAGAAAAAAAAGGGTTAGTACTCCCTTTTTTTATTGTTGGCAATTGACCAAAATAAAGACATTGGAATATTTCAAAGTTGATGGTCATCGAAGATAATGGGAAATTAATATATAACCCTAAAAAAGATGATAGTCTCTAATACTTACCTGGATATAGTCCTCTAGTAATTTTCCTCATGGTCTCTAAGTCATAAATACTTTAGAACATGAATAAAATGCATAATTAATCATATGCATGTCTATTAGTGAGTTAAAGTAGGAGAAATACTAAGATTTAGAAAATCATATTCTCATCATAGTAAAGGAACTGGACTTTAAAACTTTAAAACTTAATAATTTTTTTTTGAAATAAGAAAAAGTAAAAAATCCCATGCATTTCTACACCTTCAACCTGAATTGAACATTGTCCCCATTGTTTTAAAACATAGGATTCCTATAAGTTGATTGGGTAATGTATAAAAATGAGACTTAAAAAATGCTGATCGAGCCTTAAGTTTAATGTCTTTGGCCAGGCATAAAGTGTGATATAATACAAAGATGAATGCATGCCAGACTTATGATGAATGTGGATGTCATGGAATATGCTATGGTGGTCCTTGTAAATGAGATCCTCAAGAATAATTTCCTCCACCTCAGGGTTTCCAGAAAGGGTTTTAACCCCTGACCATTCACCCTTTTCAATCTTGATAGCTCTATGAGGATAAACAATTCACACAATGTAGGGTTTACTTTATTGAGAATGAAGCTTACTAGGAAAGAGATGCACCCTAGAATTATACAAGAGAACCTTTGTCCTGGTGTGAAGGACTTATGCAAGATGTGTTTATCATGATGAGGTTTCATTCGATGCTTGTATGTCTAAGCAGTCTCATATGCATCTTTCCAAAGTTCATCCAACTCATTGAGTTGGAGCTTTCTATGGGTCCCAACACTATCTAAGTAAAAATTTATCTTTTTAATGGCTGCTTTATGTCCATGTTCTACTAGGAGATGACAAGCCTTTCCATAGACTAGACGGTTGGGTGACAACCATATATGGGTAACACCATATTTCTTCATTAAGTTTCTAAATTCTCTATTACATAAGTGTTTATCCCCATCACTAATAATGGCCTATGGAGTATCAAAGCATGCAAAAATATTCTCTTCCTAAAACTAGACCACTACCTTGTAGTCATTGGTCTTGCATGCTATGGCTTCCACCCATTTGGACACATAGTCCACTCTCACAAGGATCTAAATATGACCAAAAGAATTAGAAAAAGGTCCCATAAAGTTGATGCCCTAAAATTGAAAGGCTTATTGATTAGAATGGAGTTCAGAGGCATCATGTCTCTTTTATTAGACTTCCTATCCGCTGAGATCTTGTACATGCTAAGCAATAAGCATATGACTGCTTAAAGATTGAGGGCCAGTAGAAATTGCATTATAAAATTTTTGTAGCTATCTTTCTTGAATTGAAGTGGACCACACATGCATGGTCATGGCAAAAGGAAATGATTTTATGATGTTCACTATCTCGTATGCATCTCCTAATGACTTAATCGGGACAATACTTAAATAGATATGGATCAACCTTGGCAAGAAACTTATTCCTATCTAGTTTTGACCAGTGGTTAGGCATTTGATCCATAGTAAGATAATTGACAATATCAATGTTCCAAGGTAACTAGGAAATGTGTAGAAGTTGCACATCTGGGAAAGATTCTATTATAGCCATAGATTCTGCCACAACATTTTTGAAAATTTTCTTATCTCGAGATTAGTCTCAGTTTAGCATCCTTCTATTTCAATGCTGAATGGTTCAAATAGATGATGACTTTAAATCCTAACAAAAAAGATCTAAAATTTTCCAATGCAATTATAATAGCCAACAACTCCTTTTTGTAGTAAAATAATTGAGTTGGCATCATTGAGGGTCTTACTAGCATAATATATCAAATGGGGGAGTTTATTAATAGACTGCCCCAACATAGGACCAATCGCATGGCCTGAAGCATCACATATTATTTCAAATGGGGCATTCCAATCTAGTGGTTGAATGATAGGAGCATAAGTGAGTTCAGCCTTTAGGGGTTCAAATGCTTTCATACATATTTCATCCAAAAAAAAATCCTCTGTAAGTTAATTACATAGGGGCTTAGAAATTTTGTTGAAATCTTTAATGATCTAGCATGGTCTAAAAATGAATGGATTTCCTTCACCATCTTAGGACAGGGGAGATTAAAAATAAGATCCACTCTGGCTTTATCATCCTCTGTGCCATTGTGTGATATTATGTGTCATAAAACAATGGTATTTTGTACCATAAAATGACATTTTCCCTAGTTTAGCACAAGATTTTTCTCCTGACACTTAGTAAGAACTAATTTCAAATGATACAAGCATTCATCAAAGGATGATCCAATTACTAAAGAATCATCCATGAACACTTCTAACAACCTCTCCACCATATAAAAAAATGTGCTTGACATACACCTTTGGAAAGTAGCTGGAGCATTACATAATCCAAAGGGCATATGACAATAGGTGAATTTCCCAAAAGACCAGGTGAAAGTAGTCTTCTCCTAGTCCTTAGGAGCTATGGGGATATGATTATAACTACACTAACCATAAAGGAAACAATAGTATCTACGGCTGGCTAACCTTTCCAGTAGTTGCTCAATGAAAGAAAGAGGAGATTGGTCTTTCCCTGTGACCAAGTTCAATTGTCAATAATCTACGTAGACTCTCCACTCAATTGTCATGCAAGTGGATATTAGTTCATTATCCTCATTACAAATTACTGTGATTCTGAATTTCATGGATACAACTTCAACTGGGTTGACCCAAGTGCTATTAGAAATAAGGTAGATAACAACAACATCTAAGAGTTTGAGTACTTTGTCTCTCACAATCGCTTTCATTTTAGGGTTTAGTCTCCTTTGTGTTTCCTAGATGGTTTAGCATTTTCTTTTAGGTGAATGTGATGCATACACACACTAGGTCTAATCCCTTTGATGTCCGCTATGGTCCACCCTAAAGCTCTCTTATGTTCACGTAGAACATTAAGTAGCTTTCCTTTCTATTCTTGATCAAGATCTGAAGCAATTGTCACAGGAGAGGAATCATTAGGTCCTAAGTAAGAATATTTTAAGTTTTCAGCTAATGGTTTAAGGAATAGAGTGGGTGGTTTTTCAACTGAAGGCATAAGAATAGATGTGAACAGAGGAAGAGGTTCCACTTGAGGTTCCCATCTAGAGGTATCCATGATTGGTGCAGCATCTAAGATATTATTTTTTCATGTATGGATTATCTATATCAAAATCGTAACTAAAATGTACATGACAAGCCTCAAGTGGATCTAGGGTAGATGATGGTAGAATATCATGGAATTAGATCTTTAAATCAAGTTGACTAGATAGGAGTCGTCAAGGTCTCGATGTTGATGATTGGCATTAAACATATTAAGTCTTACTTTCATAATGCCAAAAGATAAATTCATCACATCATTATGACAGTTGATGACGGTATTAGACACTGTTAGAATGGACATCCAAGTATGACTGAGATCTGACTATCGAGGTCTGATACTAACTAAGTGTTTGGGACAACACAAGAAATAGGAAAGTAAAATTGGTCCACTTGCATTAAAACATCCTCAACCATACCTCACGGAATCTTTATTGATCTATCTACAAGTTGTAATGTGGTGTTAGTTGGCTTGAGTTCATCGAGCCCAAGTTGCACATAGACAAAATACGATAATAGGTTCACACTAACTTCTAAGTCTAATGGGGCCCTACCAATGATGTAATCTTCAATAACACATGAGATGGTAGGACAACTTAGGTCTCTAAACTTTGAAAGGGTTTACTTCTACTCAGCGAGGAAGGCTTTCTTTTGCTCATTAAGCTTGAACTTTTGTGTGTGGAGCTCTTTGAGGAACTTGGCATTAGCAGTGATATCTTTTATTGCTTTAAGTAATGGAATATTGATTTGAAAATATTTAAATGCATCCATTATCTCATGAAAATTAGTTCCTTTTTCTACCTTATTCAAAAGTATAGGGAATGGGGCTTCAGGCACATAAGGTGTCTCCATTATATGTTTAGATGGAGTTAGAGATTTCTGTCTTTTCTTTCTCTCCTTTGTTGGGGCATGATCATTCTCCTTTAGTTTATGCTTAGTCTACCATACCTTATTATTTATTTGATGTCCATTGATAAGTGTCTAATTTTTCATAAAAACCACTCAATTAGTTACCCAAGTTTTACAATTTATAGGGGTAAATTAGTGTTTTTAGACCAAAATTCATAACACATGCATTTTTTACCTAATGAAGAAATTTTTTTATATTTTATAAGTCCAAAGGCTAATCCAATACAAGTATGTGATTAATAATAATTTTTCTAGGATTTAATGAGAATTTTTTATCTTTTGTAGGAAGAGAGATGATGATTTGGTGGCCAAAAACAATAGAGATAAACATTGAAGATCAAGATCAAAAGATCGAGCCAAAACCTAAGAATCATCAATATAACATGAAACAAAAGGTGAATATCATCATGTTGACTATCAATGGATGTGATTAAAGGAGCTGAAGATGGCCAAAGTGGGCCCATGAAGTAAGTCTTGCATTTCCACCCACTTTGCATGTAAGCCACCTTGGCCATATAAGCCATGAAAGAAGGTGGCTACCTAAGGAATTCAAGCCACTAAATCGAAGGGATGGAGGCAAGCTAAACACCAAGTCAAGCCAAAGAAGCTTGCAAATCCAGCCATGAAGCCTAACCAATGAAGCCGTCAAAGTTAGCCATCTAAGCCATCAAGCTAAGCTAAATGGAAGGGTAGGATTGGAGGAAAATCAAGAGGATTATCCATGAGATTCTAAGGGGAATTTTGAAGGAAATTAAGGGAAAATTCATTAGGATAAGTTGGCATGTGGACCAATAGGATGAGACCCTTCTATTTTTCATTTTTTCCATGTTTTTCCCACCATTTTATCACTTTCCAACTCATCACCAAGTAGCACCACGAATTTGACTTTATATTCAAGAGTCATACCATTCCAAGACTCCTGCACCTTCCTAAACTCTTACCCCAACCACCCAACCAATCCCCACTTCTTAGGAAATCACCTATCCAATCATATTTTTCCATCTCATCCTACTTTCTTAAACTTTTCCTACCCATCTCTTTCCTCCCACATTCCTCTCTCTTTCTTACCTCATCCCATCCATCTAACTTGCTAATTACAAGGGCTTTCATGATTTTTGAAGGGGGGAGATGCCCCTTCCTAAAAACAAGGCGTCTCCCACTTTGATTCTACTTAAAACTCTTATGTGGTTGCCCTAGGTCTACACATTCTTAACCCTTGGATCTCATCCTTTTTCTCTCAACCTTAGGATGACATATGAGTTAAGATGGGAAGTGCCCAAAATAAAATAAAGAAGAGGAAGAGAAAAAAACCCATCAAAGAACAATTGGGAAGGGGGTGAACGAACTCTCCTTGGAGGAGTCTCCACCCCTTCCACCCTCCAAGCACTTCAACTTTTTCTCCTTTGGGCAGCCCATCTTCTCCACTCTTCTATGTCTCCCTCTTGAAGGTATGTTTTTTTCCTTGTTTGTTCAAGCCCTAGATCTCTTCTTGGATTTATTTTCCTTGCCTTGGTTTCAAGAAGATTAGGTTAGTACATTGTTCTCCACTTTGCTTTTTTGTGCTTTCAATTTCGTTTGCTTTATCTTTCTTTGTTTTTGTTTTAAGATCTTGCTACTATTTTCTTGATCCTTTATCCAGGATATAAGCTTGTTGTTTTTTGGTAGTGACAGCTAAGAGAAGTGGAAACTTGGATCATTGACCTCTTTGATTTACAATTTGTTACTTCTTTAGATCCATTTTATTAAGGGTTATTTCCCTTTCTTAGTTCAACACATCTAGCATATTTTGTCTTTAATTCTTTATTGGGATCTCTTAGCATGCCAATATACTTGATTTTACAAGCATGTGAGTGTGTTGAAGTGGATATTTAGAGTAGATTTCATGTTCTTAAATTGAACACAATTTCTGGCATCATGTATATGTTTTATGCATTCAAATTTTTGGATGTAATTGGAACTATTTCAATGAAATCAATTGAAGTTCTCATTTACACTTGTTTCTAGTAGTGAATAAATATTGAATTGAATGTTTTAATGCATATAAACTCATGTTTTTATGTGTTGTTTACTTGGAAATTGGAAACAGCATGGTGCTGGAATTTCCAACAACATAGAAATATCATCTTGCTTATGCTTAATTCTTCACATTATTTACTATTGGTTTGAGTTATTCTTTAGGAAATTAATTAAGCTTTTATGTCTTATGCTTAGTTATTAGAACAGATTTCATGATAGTTAGTTATAGGTCCATTGATTTTAGTCTATCTTTACCCCATAAATCATGCACATAAGCCCATGATCCATGCACATGGTTTCAAGGTGTTTTCCCTTAGATAAATTGCTTAATTTAGATTAGATTATCATGTTCAAATTCTAGTTTTATTCATAAATTTCATGCTAGGTTAGTTTGCATCATAGTTCATGCTTATTTTCATGTTCATCCATGCATCTTAATTACTTTGTTTCATGCATTCTTTCTAGCTTAATTCCAAGCACACCACTTGTTTAGTTGTTTCCATAAGTATTAAATTTTTTGATTTCTTGATTAGATGATTGTTTATGTTTAATTTTCCTGTTGGGTTAATTAAGAAAGTTTCCATGTTTAGGTTTAGAAAGTTTTAACTTTAGAAATTTCTAATTTCATACATTTTTTATTTTCATCATTATTTAGATTAAAATATCATTATTTCACATTAGCTCAACTCCTCATGGGATTGACCCCACTAGTATGCTATATTGCAAATGATTCACGCGCTTATGAGTTTTAATTAAAACAACAACACCAACTCTTAAAGGTAGTTATAGACTTGGCTTACTCAGGTAGTCTCTATGAGTTTGAAGAAGACCCTATTTCAAACTATCCCTTAGGGTTTAGGATTGGCTGACTAGGAAATGTTCCCTTACCTCTATCACTCAATGCTGCTAACAACTGACTCATTTGTATCTCCAATTTGGCAATATCTTGGATATTTACATTGGATCTCTGTCTACTCTTATTCTAGAGATGGTTTAGGTCATGTCTAGTCTCATCCTAGTTTTTAAGGATTTTCTTCATGAATAACTACATAGTTTCCTCAAAGGTTGCTTTCTTTGTTATCGAGGGAACTAAAAACCAAGGAGGGAATAGGGGGTTCATAGATGGACCTCCTTGATGAGTGCTCTTTGACTATGGATATAATGACTTAAAATTTTAAGATATTCTTGTTAAATAATAGTAACCCTTTTCAATCACAATCAATCATAGTGTTTGTAATTTACAAAATTTTTATATCTTATCTATTTTGGAAAATAATTATATTAGACGAGTGGATAAATGTTCTATTTTATTTAAAATATGTAAAGAGAGAATTTGCTAAAAAAATCTCTATACTAGATTCTACTCGAAAAATGGAATCTCATGCCTTAAAGAATACTGAAAAAGGAGTTTGTATGAAAAAGTTATGAGGGTTGAAAGATGAAGGGTATTTTGATAATTAAAAGTTAAAAAAATGCATGGGGCTGTTTTGTTAACGGCACCCCCATTACGTCATAACTGTGTCATCTAGGTGTCATCACCTGCCCTCATCATCACTGCGTCTGTGCTAAAAATCTGGTAGGCGCTGACCTTCTACGGCTTTCTTCCTTTGTGGCCTCAGAAAAAAATGGTGGCACCGCCACAAGATTGCATTGGCTTCATAGGCTATAAAGAACCCTATCCTCTCTCTCCCCGATCATCACCTTCCCCATTTCCAGCAAAAATCCAACCAGAAAACCCTTCTCCCATTTCCTCTATGTTTCTAGCAACGGCCCTGAGTTCCCTTTCCTCTTTCTTCTCTTTCCCAGCCATCGTTGTTTCCTCTGCATCCTCTAGCGTCTAGGGTTTCAGGGGCACAAAGAAAATTGCACGCCAAAGACCCATAATCACCATCTACCTGGCTCAAATCAAGTAACCATCTTCCCTTTTTGCTTCGTTTCTCGCTTTTCTGGTGAAGATCAGCATAGATCCATACCGAATCTGCTCTCACTGGCTGGACATCGCCAAAGAAAACAGATCCGTTGGATTTGATTTGGAACACAAGCAAGGACAACTTGGATGGTTAATCTGAATCGTCCAATGAGTTGGTGGGACCTTGAAAACCTAAGATAGTGAAAACACTGAGGCATTCTAGATGTTGATCAGGGACCAGGATGATTGAACGGTTTAGATCAGATCACCTGATCCAGTTGACCTGTTCAGGTACTTGGGATGCACAGTGTAATGTAGATCCAAAACACACTCTCTAAAGCATCCTTCGGGCTCTTGTGAGTGTACGGGTACTATCTCGGTTTGACTAGGACGCACACGCATCCTGGGAACCGTGATATGTAGACCCTACTTTGTAGAATCTGGATCGTTTATTTGACCTACAACACTAAAATTGCAATTAAAAAGGTTATATAACTCTGATCGACGATCCAAAAGGACCGTTACGTTTGTCTTGACAACGCGAACCTAATGATACAATAAAATTTAGGATCAGAAGACTATTTAATGTAACTATAGCCTAAAAACCATAGAAATCTCATAGATCTACAAGATTAAAGATGATCAAATCTTATAAGTTGATCCATTGGATGCATTAGAAGATCAATATTCCATGATCAACCCTAAATCACATAGATCAACCATTATATGTGAGTCTAGCTTGGAGACACACAAATCAGAGACCTATAACTTAAAGAATAGATCTAGTGGTTGATTTGTAAATCTAATTGATGATATCTAAAGAATAAGAAATAATACTTGGATTCTTATTTCCAAATAATATCTAGGACCTCACAAAGGTGATCTAGGACTTGAATTGAAGAGAAACGCAATCCAAGAGACATCGAGGTAGGTAGTATGATATTGAGATCGATCTCGTAAGTAAAAGCTTGTTATTTTAAATTTGAATTATAAAAATCCGGGTCGTCACAATGGAAAATCAGGATGCCTAGCCATCTTGGATTCTAGGTCTTAGAATAAGGGTTGTTGCTAGGATAGCAATATGCATTCATAGCATTCGCTTGTTCTTAAAGGTATTCAGGATACATGCAATTAGATGGACAAGTTGACAAATAGAGCAAACCTCCTATTTAGGTTTCATGGACGCACTTCCATCCATGAAGGCATTAGTCTCACATTAATTTTCTAGAATATATTTTTCCCTTGTCCATTTGCCTATCCAAGAGTCAAGATTATTTTACATATTATGGTCACTTTGATTTCATAAAAAGCCTTCTTACTTTTGAAGCTAGCAATTTTGATATTGACGATTCAAATAATCCCATTATTGAGAATTTTCATCTAAGGTCTCAAAAAATTCCCAAGTCTCTATCTCATTTTTCATCATGAGGGCTCCTCCATTAGTTGCATCCACCATCCTTCTATTTTGAGGTGTAAGTGCCTCATTAAAGTACTGAACTTGCTGCCACTTCTCAAATTCATGGTAGGGACATTTTTGTAGCAATTCATTTCACTGTTCCCAACACATTATTTTTCATCTTCTCTCTACTTGCAATTTATGATTTCCCTACATAGGGCATTGGTTTTATGTACTAGGATGAATTTGTTCAAGAGCTTTTTTGACAACTGGTCCCATGTGGTAATGGAATTGACTTCTAAGGAATTTAGGCAAGATTTGGCCTTGTCTTTTAATGGGAATGGAAACAACCTAAGTATAATAAAATCATCTAAATTTTTTTGAAAGTTAAATGTGGCACATATATAGAAAAATTCCTTTATATGAAGGTACAAATCCTCTCTCTCTCTCTCTAGACTATAATAGGAAGGGAGTAACCGAATGACTCTTGGTTTTACTGTAAAATGGTCTAGATTGGTAGGTAATAATGCATTGCATGAGGGAATATTTAATTGGAGTGGTTGGGTTGCTAAGTGGTTATGAATTTGGTTTTTTACCCCTTGCCTAAGGCTATGTGTAATTTTAGAATCAAACACTGCTAATTTCGTTGATGCAATCCTAACTAAAGGCGACTCCTAACTCTAAATGATGTGCAATCAATCCCTAATGGTCTACTAACATGATATTTTTTTAATCTTTAGAGTGGGAGCTTTCATACCTGAATTTAGATAGCTCCTCCTTTTATCCAAGCTCGACTACTACTTACTAATTAGGTTCTATTCTAAAGTGGTTAATACAATTCTCACGTTAGAAGGTATTTAGGCCTCAACAAATGTCGAAAGTGGCATGAAAAACTCACTTGGATTTTGCATACCCCCTATAACCATGATGCTTAGAAGCCACTAGAAGGAAGTAGATTTCCTCCTTCAAAAAGGGTCCTACAAGCTCGAAACCTAAGCCTCTTGCTTCTTGATTCTAAATTAGAATTTAATGCCTAGGGTCATGAACATACAAGGATTGATTTAATTACTTAGGTGGGCCAAGGATCTAGTGATGAAATCTAGTCTTTATCTTAACGAGGGTTCTTGTGGGTCCCTTACTATCCATTTGACCCTCTACCACAAAGCAATAAACATCTAGTACAATACATGTAAAATAAACTAATGCCTACCTATATTCGATCTAACAAAGGGTCCACACCTTTATAAATGGGACATTATAAAAAGACAGCCTATGCTATGGTTATAGCCTGGCTCATGCTAACCTTTGTTAAATCGGTGCAATTATAATCCGACAACCTAAATATTATACAACATTTTAATATGCATGAACTATACTATATGAATTACCCTATTAGGCAAAATGCAATTTATACCAAATGCAACTACACTAGAAAAATAGCAATTATGTTATATACTTATAGTATGGTCCTTGATGTGAATTGGATCATTTAAGTGTGGTTGTGGCCCACACTTGACCTGTATTATTGCAACCCATATTTAAATAAAAATTAGAACCTGGCCTCACTACAAGTCCTCTCAAAAATAAAAATGTAATGTAGGAAAGCAAGGAATCCTAATTAATCCCATGAATCTTTGGCTCACAAGATTGCCGTCGCACAAAACAAAGAAATATGCCAAGGTTGAGGAATTGGCAAAATATGCAACAATGGATGCAAAAACCTAAACTAATATAACCTAAAACTATGACTAGAGATAATCAATCTAAGCTAGAATCTAATTACAAATCCATTGTAATTCTCTAGAGACAAATCCAAAAACTTATTGTAATTCTAAATATTACTGGCAAGCACACGAATCAAAGTAGTATGATGTACGTGAGTAAGGTAGATTCCACTAGAAATCTCACAAATTTGTATGAAATTGGATCTTATTTAAATTAATTATTCTAGTTAAAAGATTCTTGATTATTATTAATCTAGGAATTAAAAGAGCTTGGGAATTTAAACATGCATGAAACTAAAGTAAAGGAAAATTTTTAAAAATAAATTAGAAACTAATCTAAAAACTAATCTAAATTGGAAACTAACTTAAAGAATGAAATCTAAACATGAACTAATCAATGAAACAAGGCATGTAAAAATAAGAATCATGCATCAAAAGAGTGCGTGTGGAATCATGGAGTGTGCTCATGGATTAATTAACATACATCAACTAAGATTAACAAACATGCATGATAGAGGGCTAATAATTAGAAATTTGTGCATATAACTAAGCAATAAAATTATTAATGGAACATAAGCTTGGCGTGTAACATTCAATGGAAATTAAAAGTGAAACCATTCGAGGAAGAATGCACTATATTCTAAGAAAGAAACCTTATCATTGCATTGAAAACTTTCAAATATGTTGTGCCCCATATATTAGATATTCAAATTCAAAACTTGAACAAAAAGTGTGCATGACATTCATGGCATGAAATAATGGATCTTGAATTTAAACTTTAATGCAATCAAACTTCCAAAAGGCAGTATGCATGTGAATCAATGAAATGATATTCAAAGAGAGGGAATGAAAGATAATAATGATCAAAACTAGAAGAGAGTAAGAAATGAAAGGGAGAATAAGGATGATTCAAAGGCTACTATCTCTTAGCTACCACTACGAGGATATAGTTGGCCTTGGATCAAACAAAATTAGACCAAAACTTGAAGAAAATCAACAAAGAAAGAACTAAGAAACATGCGGATGAAAAAAGAAGTCAAAGCTTAACAATAAGGAAAGAAAAGATGCAAGGGAACCAACCTTGAATAGATGTGGAAAACTTATAGTAGTGAGTCATGGAGATCATCCAAGGATGTGCATACCAAGGCTTAAAAGGAGGTGTTACTATCCTAGTAAGAAGGAAGCATAACCCTTTGAAGATGACGTGCAACTCCAGCCTAGGAAGGAGGCATAGGAACCCCTCATGTCCCTTGCAAAATATTAGATTTTTTGGATCATTAGTTTAGGAATGCTGTGTCATGAATTTTGGAAAAATCTTGTAATAGTGCTAATTTGGCACTTTTATGCAAAATTGACTACTTATCATTAGTATGTATACAATATGTATGTATGTATGTATGTAACATCATCATCATCGTCGTCATTAAGACCTTATCTTGATTAGGGGTTAGTCACATGAATTTTGTTCCTCTATTCCCCTCTATTAAGTGTCATGGCTTCATCTAGCCCAAAAAATTTTAAGTCATTTATCACCACTTCTATCCCCTTTCCTTTAGGCCTTGCCCTTGCCATTTTTGAACCTCCGATGTGGATTACCTTACTCCTTCTAACTAGTGCCATTTAAGTCTATCTCCCTTATCTTATTACCTCTTGGTGCTACTCCTAAGTTTCCTCTAATGTTTTTATTTCTAATTATGTCCTTTCTTATCTTTCCACTCATCCATCTCAACATCCGCATTTTGGAGATGCTCATACTATGTAGATGTTGTTCCTTAATTTCCTAACACTCTGATCCATAGAGCATGGCCAGCATATACCCATCCTATAGAATTTTCCTTTTAGTTTGAGTGGCACCTTCCAAACACAAACTCCATATGTGCATCTCCACTTATTCCAACCCGCTTGGATTCTTTGGGTGACCTCCCTCTCAATCTCTTTCCTCTCATGAATTGTGGATCCCAAGTATCAGAAGTGTTCTTTTAGGGGGACTTCTTGGTTATCAATCTTTACTGGTGCGCCACTCCTACTCCTCTCCTTGCTAAAATTGCATCCATATACTCTAAATTAATTTGGCTAATTTTAAATCTTTTAGATGCTATTGCTTATCTCTATAGCTCTAGCTTTGTGTTTATAAGCTCCTTTGTCTTATCAATCAAGACTATATCATCTACAAAAAACATGCATCATGGAATCTCCTTATACAGATGTTTTGTTTACTCATCCATAACTAAGGTGAAAATGTATGGGCCCAATGCTGATATTTGGTGTAATCCTATAGTGATCCAAAAATCACCAGTTTCTCTACTAGTGGTCCTAATGATTGTTACCCTTCCCTCAGACATACCCTTAATTATGTCTATATACCCTTATGAAAACTCTTTCTTGCCCAATACCCACCATACTAACTCTTTAGAGACCTTATGATAAGCTTTTTCTAAGTCAATAAAGACCATATGGAGGTCCTTTCTCATCTCCCTATATTTCTCTATCAATTGTCTGAGCAGGAAAATGGCTTCCATGGTAAACTCCCAGGCATGAAACCAAATTTGTTCTCCTATAGACTCATTTCATTCCATAGCCTCTTATCAATGACTTTTAAAAAGTTTCATGGTATGGCTCATAAGTTTGATCCCCAATAATTAGTGCAATTTTGCATGTCTCATTTGTTATTATAAATTGGTACATTAGAACTCTTCCTCCGTTCATTGGACATTTTCTTCGATTTTACAATCTTCTCAAACAACTTTCTCCACCAAAGTACTCTAGTAAATCCCATATACTTTCAAACCTCTATTGGTATACCATCGAGTCCCAGGGCCTTTCTTGATTTCATTTTTTTAAGTGTCCCTTTCACTTTAGGTATTCTAATCTTGATGTCATATCTATAATGTTCACCATTATTTGGGTTAATAGTACTTTTAATCCATACATTCTCTCTCTAATTGTCATTTAGCAATTTTTGGAAGTAACTTTTCCATCTTCGTTTGATGTTGTTATCTTTGACTATCACCTTTTGGTTATCACTTTTAATACACTTAATATGGTCTGAGTCCTTAGTCTTCTTTTCTCTCACTTTTGAGAGTTTAAACACATCTTTCTCACCATATCTTGATACTAATATGTTATAGAGATAATCATATGCCTTGAGTTTAGCCTCACTTACTACTCTCTTAGTGTCATGACCCGGGTTTTTATATGATGCAATTTTGATAAAAGGCGAGATCTCTTATTTTATAAGTATGAAATGCATGAAAATATTTTTCTTTTGGAAAACAATCTTTCACAAAAACCCTGAGTGTCAAAACACATTATCAAATTATCTAGCCATGGCAAAGTTTAAATCAATATTGTTCCCAAGAAAGTGTTAGTCACAACCTTAGCTATTAGAAAGTAACTACAATCAAGTAACATTGAAAGATAAGGTAAGGGTTTACTTACTTGCACCTATCCTGAGTGTCTTCTATCACAAGCGTTCCTTGCCCTTAAGTATTTACTTGGTGTCTGAAAAATGTTGAGGATTGGGTGAGTATATACTATACTCAGTAGGAGCCTATCACTACTAGTTTTATAATGCATGATATGTTTTAAAATCATATGCTTATTCAAAACATGTGCATGTCTGAATACTCAAGTACAACATTGATATTAAAATCCATTGTTAAACTGAAATACTAACGACTTAAAGGATCACATAATCCAAGATCGAAAGTATCATATACATATATATCATAACATCATGATATGCATAAGATGCTTCATGGAATCCAACTCATGGATCTCTAGTATGGTATGGTCGACCAACCTCATATCATGCCATATGAAATGCACATAAATCATCAAACCATAGGGTTCAAACTATGCCCACGACCTCGCCGCCGTGTGGTCCCCGGGTACCTGAGGACACAGCGTCATAGCCTCCACGGGGCATATGACACATCGACCCAGTGCCGTGACACCAGTGGTAGCCCCCTGTACCACATGCAGTCGACGTAGGGACATGCCCTTTTTTGGGCGTGGTACCCATTCCACCTAGTAGTGGTAGAGGCTGGGTGGCCACCCCAGACCCCTCGGCATAGCACCCACGAGCTTACTAGCCCAAATCACATAAGATCAAATAAGCCAAAAACCTCTTTTCAAAACCTGTCCTCTTTGGGTCCCTCACAACTGCCTGGCCCTCGGCACTATAGCGTCTTTTGGAAACCCTCAAGGACATGCAACTTTTGCAAGAACTTAATGCTCACAAATCATGAGATGTATGCAATAGTTTGCAAAACATATCTATGCACAACATATATGCAATTATTTACAAAACATGTCTATGCATAAAGCATTTATCACATGCATGCTGAATTAAGTCATGCTAAACAAGTCATATACTTAAAACATATGTTCTCACACAATAATATTTATTTTAAAAGAATCTAGTAGTGATAGATCACCTACCTAACTAGGTTGCGCTAACCCCTTTGTCCTCGGACGCTCCTGAACATGGTTTGGGGACTCAAGGTTAGTTTGGCCTATATTTTATGGGTTTTAGAGTAATTGGTCTTATTACTTAGGCATTAGGGGTCCATCCTTATGCCTATGGGTGTCCTAAGGTCCTAATTGGGCCTTGGTATCCTCAGTTTTCCAAAGGTCTAGTGATCACGCGCCACCATCCTATTCTAAGGGTCATGTTCACCTTTGATTGGGCCTTGATCAAGGATTTTATAGTTTCGATGTGTCCGCGTTATTGACGCGGACACAACGCCTTTTGCGGCCCCTCAATCAGAGCTCTAGATCTCAAGTTATAAGCGTTTTAGTGTCGCACGTACATAAGCGTTTTAGTGTCGCACGTACCTGGCTTGTTGCTGGGTTTTTCTCCTTGTTTTCTCCTCTAGGTCACTGATCCTAAATGGGTTTTCTTCAATGTTTTGGGCTGCCATTAGAGGCGCCCAAGAGCTCTATTTATAGAGCTAAGAGAGGGTTCTGGAGGGGGCTCTCACTGCCTTTGAATGGCGGTGGAGAAACCTTTAGAATGGCGGTGATTTCTCCTCCAATCACCACCGTTATAGAACCCTCTAGAGGTTGAAGATGAAGGGGTGACCATATCAAAACGGGCCCTTGTGTTTTTGCAGAGTAAATTCGTTTTTTAATAAAATTACATTTTTGCCCCTGAACTTCAAAGGGCCATAACTTGTTCATTTTAACTCCGTTTTGGGTGATTTTGGTCTCGTTAGATTGTTTTTTCTAAGACGCATCTAATGGAATCATTTTTAGGACCAAATTCCTGGGTTCAGTCAAGGTGAATAGTGAAATGACTAAAATGCCCTTATCTTCAAAAATTGATCTTTTCATTGCTGAACTTGGAATTTCAATATTACAAAATTGGAGTCATTACACTTAGTAACCTTTTTAGCATTCTTATATCGCTTAAAGTTTTAGCTACTTTTACTCCTACGTCATGCTTTAAAACACACTGGTTTCTCTTTAACAACTTTTTGCACTTTTTCACTCTACCACCAAGTATTCTTTGTTGGTTGCCTCTTACCTTTTGGATATTGCTAGACCATCTTTTGCTACTTTCTTAATGGACAAGGTCATATTAGTCCACATGGTATTTATTTCTGTTTCATTATTCTAGTTTCCTTCTAGTATCGACTTGTTTGTACATGATGCTATCTTCTCTCTTTTTAAGTTCCATCACTTAGTTCTTGGACTCCTATTAAGTTCATTTCCTTTATTCCATACTTTAATGTAGATATCCATAACCATTAATCTATGTTGTGAGGTTAGACTCTCACTAAGTATCACCTTACAATCCTTACACATTGATATTTTTGTATTCCTACATAGAAAAAAGTATATTTGGCTTTTATATGGTCCACTTTTAAAGGTTATTAAGTGCTCATCCCTCTTCCCAAAGTATGTGTTTGCTATAGCTAGGTTATGTGCTAAGGAAAAATTAAGTATCACTTCCCCCTCTGATTTCTTTTTCTAATGCCATACCTGCCATGTACCCTATCATATCCTTCTTTTTCTTTTCCTACATGACCATTAAAATTTTCTCCTATAAATATCCCCTCTATGTTGAGAATGTTTTTCTTGACTCCCTCCATATCTTCCCAAAACTATCTTCTGATTCTATCTTCTAACTCTACTTATGGTGTGTATGCACTTATAACATTTATGATCTTCTCTCCTAGAACAATCTTTAATGGTATAATTCTATCACTGGTTCTATTAATGTCTACAACTTTATCCTTTAATTCTTTATCTACTAGTATCCCTACACCATTTCTATTATTTTCCTTTTCTATATACTAGAGCTTATATACATCTATTTGTCTAGTTTTAGCCCCTTTCCACTTGGTTTCTTTGATATAAGAGATGTTGACTCTCCTACTTTACGTCATATCCACTCTCTAGACTCTTACATGTCAATGTGCCTATATTTCATGTTGCAATACAAATCTTCTTCTCCTAACCTAGACTATTTACTTGCACACTTGTCAAATGTCATGGGAACCCATGCATATTTTCAATTGCAGTTGGGTTTTGATGCAGCGTGTCACTTTAGAGGGAACACTATAGCACCCTTGCCTATTTTTCAATGCACCGAGATTCGATGTAACATATCACTTCCAAGGGAACACCCTAACAACCCTTATCCATTTTTCACTACATCCGGGATCTGATGCAGTGCATCACTTACAAGGAATGCCATAGCTCGAGGGAATGTGAAAAATCAATTCATGGATGGGGTTCGCCATGGGTTTTACTTGTCAGTTGGGACCTAATGCAAAACCCTCCTTTATCCAGGCTTGGGACTAACAGTAGTAGTTTTTCATATATATATATATATATATATATATTTAAGGCACTAGGATAGTCTGCATAACACTTAGAGATTCTTAGATTGAGGTCTTGGCTATCAGATGGGAAGGGACCCTGATGGAGTCACATTCACCTAATCCCTCACTCTACTTATCCTGTGCTAATAGTAATGATGACCCAAGGGCAAAGAGTAATGAGGGAGTGTTTCAAAAGTACGAAAGTGATTGTTTTCTATGGTGCAACCTTTATGTGTGTCTTGGAGCATCAAAGGATGCATAACTACATGAAAGGAGGTAACAAGGCCATTAATCTTTAGACAAAACTAGAGAATGAAAAAAAACTAAGACAATCCAACAAGATAGATAAACCGACACTTTACTCTCACTCAAAACACACAAAAATAGACACATGATAGCCCTTGTATCACCCCACCATAATAGTTATGCTCATAGAGTGGGTGATCCCCACAAGGGGCTTAGCACAATGTCCTTAGGGTTACATGATTACACCCACATGTAGAAATACTAAAATGTAAAACAAGATTTAAGAACTAGATGAAACCAAGATTTTTATGACCAAGATCAACATCAATAAATAAATAACACAAACAAGAGGAGATTTTCTGCTTTTGAATAAGTTTTTACAACAAAATGACTATAAAAATACATCAAAACATTGAAAAAGATTCATACAGTGGCGAAGGACACATACTTGCATAGATAAGTTACAAAGATACCTCTTTACATTATCCAATCTCTTGTCCATGGATTATCTAGCTCTTTTATTTTAGGTTTTCCATCACCTTGGAGATTACATTTCTAAATATGGAGACCCAAAGAATTGGAAGAAAAGATTACAAAGGAGAAACTTAGAGAAAATAGAAGGAGAAACCATGACTGGAAAAAGTTGTAAAAAGAAACCCCAAAAAAGAAGCCATGAATGGATAAGATCATCTCCTTATATAGGAAAAGTGGTATATCATAGCACTTGAGCTATTTCAAGCATTTCTTTGGACATTAGAGGACAATCTAGATCTCTTGGCAAGGCTACATATGGGCCAACACTAGCTGTTAAAGTTGGTTATTACAATCATTCTTTAAAGTTGGTTATTACAATCATTCCCATACATATTTGGGGGAGATTCTCTCATATATGTATGGGATGACATTCAAGTATTCCCTGGGGCATCTCCTTTTGTAGCAAAGTAGTTTTCCAATAAAGTACCTAAGCATTTCAAATGCCAAGTCCTAAAGTAGTTTCGCAATGATAGGTCTTCCCACCCATATTGAGTAGTTTTTGAATATTTATGGGAGTATTTCTTACCTTAACAAAGTACTTTCCCAATGAAATATCCGGGCATCTCAAATGCTAGGTCACTAAGTATTTTCTCAATGTACACCTAAACCTCTCAAATATCAAGGATATGAAGGGGTCTGCATGTGGCCGTTAGGGTATCTTGAGTTGCAACTCATTCAAGAAGGTCTAGATGAGGGTGCTTCTTTGTTTGAGACATCTCCTATTTCTAAGCATTTAAAATGGTCTAAGTAGAAAGTCTTCTCCTGAGGGCTTTCCTACCTATCTTTAGTAGTTTCTAGATATTCATTGGAATATCTCTTGCCTCAATGAAATAGTTGCCAATGGATGCCTAAGCATTTCAAATGCCAAGTCATGAAATGATTTCTCAATGATAGGTGCCTCCCCATCCATCCTAAGTAATTTTCGACATTCATTACGGCTTAGCCTACTTTAGTGAATCAATTTCCCAATGTTTGAGATGGCCCAACATTTGAGATCATGACATAGTTTTCTATGATTACCTATGAGATCTCCATTTCCTCAATCATTGAAAGGTTCAAGTGAGCACCTCTCTACCTTCATTGATTTTGATTAGGGGTTTTCTCATACATATGATGCATGTCATTCCTCATCTATGGTAGATCTTAACATCACAACCTCCCTTATTTCTAAGATAGCGTACGGGTAGTTAAAAAATTGCTTACCTAAGTAATTTCCAAACAAAAGTTACCTCGCACTTCTTGAGTAGTTTCTGTAGGTGGGGGTTACCCTATCCAACCCGAGTATTTTCCTAATGGTCCTTGAACATCTCCTATTTGTAGACATTCATAAATGTTTAAGTAAGACTAAACTCTTTTTTGAGGCATCTCCTGCCATAACGAAGTAGTTTCTTGCTGGTGAGAGCTTTCCTATTTATATTGAGTAGTTTTCAGATATCCACTAGGGCATCTCTTGCCTCAATGGAGTAGTTCTGTAATGAATACTTGGGGAATTTCAAATGCCAATTGACAAAATAGTTTCTCAATGGGCATTAGGACATTTTATTTTTTAGAGGGATGAAAAGGCCATTCTCACCTAAAGACATCTTAGCTATAAGAGGGATGGGTAAGCTATGATTTGAGGCACTCAGATGCCAACTAAGAAATCACAATGAATGACATGTTATCTTAACCCTAGGGAGCATTCCTTGAGTCTATGAGATATTGAACAATATTTTCCTTTTCCTTGCTAAGGGTGATGCTTATACTTAAGGATGTTTACCTTCGTCTTTGCTACCTTACCATCATGTATGCAAGCTTTGAGTGTCCTTGCTCCCATCTTGTTGTCATAAGCTCCTTCTTTAAAATAAAAAAATTCAGGTGGTAATCGGTCCAATTAGTTAACTTCATGGGCCTTGTTATGCTAACCATGACTCTTTGTCTACCGGGAATCTAATCACTACCAACAGTGTTGTCGTGTGCCAATAACCCTTATTTTTCCATGACAAAACATTATTGGAACTCATTAAGATGCTATCTAACAATTCTTATCACCCATCTCCTTATATCTTTTCACCTTGCTTCTTTCTCTGGTGAAGATTAATTGCCACATAAAACTCTACAAAGTTTACATGGTCAAAACCT
The DNA here is from genome assembly GCA_035236585.1 of Warburgia ugandensis. NCBI lineage: Eukaryota > Viridiplantae > Streptophyta > Magnoliopsida > Canellales > Canellaceae > Warburgia > Warburgia ugandensis. Next base: position 85,235,673 of record CP141126.1, read on the forward strand.
AGCTATATATGTACACCTAGCTACCTGAACTGTATGCCTTTTAATTTAGCTTTAATTCCCAATGCTATCTTAGAACAATGATTTTGACATGAAACTCCCTTTTCTTTTCCCTCTTTTAAGGCCCCTAGTGATGTGCGTACTTTAAATTGACTTTTATGATAGCAAATGCTTTGGTTCTTTCACCCCATGTACATGCATACTCCTGTCTCCCCCTCTATGATTTCCTTTACAATGAATATTTTCTAGGGAGTAAAAGGTACTTGAGAGTTGTCATTGTATAGGGGTGATAGGACTAGTCATGTCAATCAGCGAGAGGCAATTTTGTGCACGCTCGCTCCCCACAAAAAAGCCCTCGTTATGTTATTGTATTAAACCCCCTTTCTCATTTCTCATCTCTTCCTTTCTTCTCGGCTCTACAATTTTCCATCTCTTCTTCCTTTCTTCTGGTTTCTTAGCATGATAGTGGAGTAGCCACCTCAGATGATGTTGATCATAAGGTAGGTAGGATGACATCAGATGTTTTCTCTCTTTTTTGATGCTAGATGGGCTGATTCCTTTCCCTTTCAAGTGGAAGCTTTCCTTTGAAATATGAATGGCACTTTTATTTTGTACATTTGCAAAGTTGGCTAATGGTTTACCTAAGCTCTGTCCATGTACTTGGCTTTTTGCAAATAACAACATATCAAGGTACCTTGACTAAAAGGGAAACCTACCATGATCAAAATTATACATGGGAAGAAATGCATGAAAACCTAACCCTAGATGCAAATGAAAACTAAACGAACAATATAAAATATTCTATTAAGGTCACAAAAGTAGGTATGTGTTTGCATCTAGCCAAAAGAAGTGTAAGAACTTATCCTAATTGAGGACGGCTTTAGAGGGGAAACCAAGTGTCCACTGAGGACAACCTCCCTAGCTTTGAAATAATAATCCAAGTGGAGTGTCAACCTAGACAACCCACTAGTAACCCTCCATCTCCTCCCTACTTAGAGAGCTCATCATTCCTCACCCTTGATCTCAAGAGGTTGTTCCTCTATTTACTCATGGGGTCCCAAGTTGGATTTTCACAAGCCAATATTTTGCTATTTCAATACTATTACTCCAATGCCCATTTAGGTTTTTTGTTGGCTCGATCCCCATAATTATTATTATATATTTTTTTTTTGAAGAAATCCTATTGAATACATCTTGAGCCAAATATTAATTGTTTTCTCACCTTCATCTAGGTATGCTAACCATTTTTTTCAGCCTTGATTGAAAGTTCTCTTCAAGGGTCTAGTTTACATACTAGTCATTTGGTGGTCACCCTTAGGTTTTATAGCCTATGGCTCACAACTGCACCCATGATTTTGGGCTTTGGGGTAAGAGAAACACAATAATATCAATGTATTGCTCAGGCTTCAAGCCTTCTTGATGGGTTATTTTTCGATTTTGGCATAAGTAGAAGATTAGATGTCCCTTCACATGCTCACTAGGGAATATGTATAGGCAGGTAGTGGGTTAGCTTTTTATTTGGACTACTGGGGATAAGGTGTTTACTGTGGTATGGTAGGGGATACCAGAGGACGCATTCCTTGTTTTGATTTCTAGGTGGGCCTTAGTTTTTTTTTTTTGAGTTTCACCTTTCTTTTTGTATTTTTTCCTTCTCTTTTTATTTATTGGTAAGGGAAAAAAATAAAGAAGGCAAATGGGTAATCCCTAGGTCTAGTTATGTATAATCTTACCAAGTGGGGCAAGTATGAATAGTAATATCTCTTAACATGGTCAGCATAAACCATGTTTGAGACACTTTCATCTTCCATTTTAGTCAAGATGAGGGGTGCACCAAAAATCACTTCTTAACCAAGTAGGGCCCTTGCCACGTGCACTTGAGCTTTCCTTCAAAACTTGGCCATCCAAGTGCATGTGTGTTTCAACACTATCTCCTTCCTTGGATTATCTAGGTCTTATGTTTGTTGTGGGCCCAAGCTGTTCTCTTGTGATAAGCCTGTATGTAGCAAGCTGTGTTGAGACATTTTTCATCAAGTAGGGATAGGTGGTCAGGGCTCCATTCTTTCCATTCGACATCATTAACCTCGATTTAATTCCCATAGCGAGGGTATTTCCATCATCACTGAATTGACAGCAAGGATCCAACTCATATGGGGATACTCCAGTGAATGGGGTAACATTCACTGGATGGATATCTATTAGGCCCAGAGTGCGTGGGGTAACATCTCACGCCAATTTTTATGATCTTCAACCATCTTTAGGATACGCGTGAGAGTCTTGTTGGTTGCTTCCACCTCACCATTCATTTGGGGACGATATGATGAAGACATATGATGTTGGATTCCGAGCTTTTGGAAGAGCACCTCCATATGCTTGTTGAAAAATATTTTCCCATTGTTTGTGATAATTTCAAAAGGCATCCCATATCACCAAATGATATTCTCCTTCATAAAATTGATGACATGGACGACCTTGATCGTTTGATAAGAGTAGGCCTCTACACACTTGCTGAAATAGTCCGAGGACCATTCGAGGATTGTTGAGAGATTTGCCCGATCATATAGAGGTCGCACATGGAGAAAGGCCATGAAGCAATTAAGCTATGTAGTTCTGAGGTGGAAGCATGGACAATCTTGTAGTTCACTTGGCATTAGTGACATTTTCTTACATGCTGGATACAATCTGATTCAAGGGTAGTCCAGTAATAATCCATACACAAGACTTTTCTGGTAGTGTATGGCCATTGACGTGTGGTCCACATGCTCATTGTGCACCTATTGCTACCACATTCAACTTCTTTGTCATCAAGACATCTATGAAGCAATCCATCATGGGCCCTATGGTAGAGATGCTTCCCTAGGATCACAGAATTGGTTGCTAACTTCTACATCGTCCTTCTATTCCATATTGGCATGGCTTTGAAATATGTGGTACTCAAGGAAGTTTTTTGTGGGAGGTAGTACGCTAAATTTTCATACTTCTGCATGGTAATGTTAATGCTAGGGAATCGGTATGGCCATACGTGATGATAGGGTGGCCAAAGCATCAACATAGAGGTTCTGCTCCCTGGGCACATAACGGAAGATGATCTCATAGAATTTTTGGGTCAACTTGTCCAAGTGGTGACAATAAGGCAACTATTTTTCATCTTTTGTCTTCCAATCACCAAGGGACTAATTGATAATGAGAAGTGAGTCACCATATACCCAAAGCCTTCTCACTTCAGCATTGATGGCGGTTGGACACCAGCTATACATGCCCCATATTTGGCCTCATTGTTAGTAAAGTCTAGCTGGATAGCTAATGGGATACTGAGGCATTTCAGGGAGAATAAGATAACACCCACTCCTTGGCCCTCATTGTTTGCAACACCATCAAAATGGTTATCCCATCTTAGATGTTCAGCAAGTTCTCATCTAGCAAGTCATCATTGGGTACCTCATCATACATCAGAGGATTCTCAGCCAAATAGTCGGCAATCGCCCGTCCCTTCATGAACTTCTAGGTAACATAGACGTTATTGAACTCGGTAAGGAGCACTTGCCATTGGAAATTTCTCCAATAACCAATGGCTTTTCAAACAAAAATTTGAGTGGGTCCATATGTGCCAAAGGCCAGATTTGATGAAATAATACAAAATGGCATAGGCGTTGAGTGGCCACATCTTGCCAAGGTAGATCTTCTCGGGTGGGGAGTAGCTATTCTCGCAATCAGTGAAGCATTTGTTGAGATAATCGATGACATTCTCCTCCTATTCATCTCATCACATTGGGGTTATGACTAAGTCGTGGATAAGTACATAATGAAAGGATGATTGGCCACTAGAGGAACCAATTTCAAAGGATGAAGTGGGAACCTTTTTATCCACTCAAACATCACATCACACTCACTGTCCCAAGCTTTTTAAGAGTTTGTACATGGATCTACATATTCCAGTTAGATTCTGAATGAAGTGGCAGCCATACTGGATGGGCCAGAGAAAGTTTCGAACCTCTCTCTGTTTTGGGTGGGGAGAGATCTATTATCGCCTTGATTTTGGATGGGTCAATCTCTACCCCGTGGTGGCACATGATAAAACAAAGTAGTTCGCCAGATGTTGCACTGAACATACACTTTGTCAGATTTAGTCGAAGTAAATATTTTTGCAGATGATAGAGTAATTTTTACACATCCTTGAGATGATTCTCATGTTTGATGGATTTTGCCATCATATTGTCAATGTACAGTTTAAGCTCCTAGTGGTTCACGTCATGAAAGAGCGAGATCATGACCTTTTGCGAGGTTGCCCTACGTTCTCCAAACCGAAGGACATAACATGGTAGAACAAGGTGCCCCAAGGTGTGTTGAAGGCCGTCTTCTCAGGGTCTTATTCATCCATCAAGATCTAGTTATAGCCCTAAAACACATCCCTGAATGGTAACATCTGCTTTTCATGTTGCCTGTCAGATGATAGATGTTGGGTAGGGGTAGTAATCGTTCAGGGTAGCAGCACTTAACTGTGATAGTCAACACAAAGTGCACCTTCTCTTTCTTCTTTGGCACTGGTAAAATGTTTTCCAGCAAGAGTGGGTGTGAGAATACCAGAAGAAATATGGCATTCAACTGCTTCATAACCTCCGCTTTAATCTTGAGTGCTCATTCAAATTTGATTTTTCTCAGCTTTTGTTGCACTGGGACACCCCTGGAAGAACAAATATGTGATGATTAACCAAGTCAGGATCCAAACCGGGCATTTCTTGGTAGATTCTTCCTTGTAGGTAATCTTAGAATCACCCTCCATTCTCATTAACTCCTTCAGTCTCATATACAGTAGAAGCTTGTTTCTACTCATATGTTTCATAGAGACCCCGCATCCCTAGATTAGGCTATTTGGTGGGCTTCTCTCTATTACTCAAATATGAGTTCAGAGTTGGTTTCCTATTTAACACCCTCTTGCGTAATTTTGGTGGCGGGTGCCTTCTAATCCTTTGTGTTATGGGAAACCAAACCTAGGGTAAAGGCTCTTCCAAACTTAAGAGATTCTTCAAAATAAATGCTTTCTTATCCTTTTATCCAAGAAAATAGCTAGGGTTTCTTGGGTGGGCATCTGGTCACAAGGCCCAGGCTGTTCATTTTGAAAACTGTCAGGTGCTTATTTTTAAAAAGCACACTTTTGTAGTTCCTCCTTTCGAAGAAGAATTTCATGCATGATTGGGGTGGAAGAAGGAACTCTCAATTGTGGATGCTCATTTTACAAAGAGTGAGGTTAATTTTGAAAATAATTTTGGCTCTTGGTATCTTGGATAAACCAATAAACATCTTTCTCAGTTTATAAAAAATGCTTACATGCATGATGAATGGGAGGAGTTATTTGGGTACAATACCTAGACCATGCGGACTTGGGATTCTTGGAGACATCCTCGTTTGAATAGTTCTCGTCCTCTATGCTAATATCAGTGGCTATTTGTCCACTCAAACTTTACCATGTCTGAGTGTCTTTAGCCCCATTTGGACGAGGTAGGTTATTTCTATGGGAGGTAGGTGGCATCCTATCAATGGATCTGGGCTTTGGCTTTGATCTGAATTGGGCCTTGAAGGGTTATACCCAAGTCCCTCATTAACATTTCACTCTTCTTTTCCTAGCTTGCATTACCCACGACTTGGTGAGTTCTTCCTAGTTCATCTGTTCACTCATGAGATGGTTTAACACCTTTACATTGGTAAGGTCTAGGTTATGAAATGACCACCTACACGGTCTTGATGGTGATACGAGGAGATGAGGGCTCATCCTACTAAGGATCAGGGGGCTGGTGCTGTTTATAAGATCATTCCCTTCGATTATAGCAGGGACTCTTACTAGCTCATCATCAGTGGAGAGTTGAGCCTAGTGGATTACCCAAACAGGTGATGTTAGTTTACTCACTGACTTTTCCTTTCTATGGGGAGTATGAGACCTTTTCTTTTGAATGCACGAGGGCACTTAGTAAAGCTTGTAAGGATTGTCCCATCAGGGGTCATCATGCCTCTCCCATATGGCTGTAGCTAAGGCTCGTTTTAAGGCTTGAACCTCGTAATGATCTCTGGCATTCGAATCAAAGCTTAAGTCCCAACTCCAATCTCTAGGCTCAACTTCGATGATCTCGGTTTCATCCCACCTATTTTTGCTAACCTTTTCTCTAAGCTAAAATCCCAATCCTTTTCCAAGTTCTTCATCATTCATTCAAAGGATTTGGGATCCTTGGCCTCTTAAATGTCAGCGGCAGTTAACATATTCTTGAATGATTTAGGTTTAGGTTTAATTTCAGAATTGAGTGGTGAATTGGACACCAAAATTTTCACGGTCAACATAGGGGGTTCTGTCTCACTCTCAGTTAGTTGCGGCTATAGGTACATCCTCATGACAATGGAAAATTGTCCATTGGAAAAAGTTTGATACATTGGTACATTGGTGCATGGTGGACGGGACAGTGCATACTTTGTATCCAAGGTCTTCCTAGGAGAAGATTGAAGTTGGGCTCTATCTCTTAAATAAGGAAAGAGACCTATAGGGCCAATCTTCAGTGTAATGACGGTCTCACCCACGGAGTCCCTTTGGGTCTCATCACAGGCACAAATGGTTGATTTGGTCTTTTTAAAGGTGGAGGTGTGGCTGCCTATTCTTAGTGCAGTTTCAAGTGGGCAGACATTAAAACTAGATCCATCATCAGTTAACACATCAAGAATCCTATTTCTTTTTCTTACCAGGATGTGCAAGGCTTCCATGTGATTCCTAGTTCGCGAACGTGACGGTGTTGGATAGAAAGATGGAGGCAATTACCCTTTTCAAATCGGTGGGTCTAAGCTTAAATGGGACTTCAGCTCTTTGAAGGATGCACTTCATGAGTTGGTGATGTATTGATGAAGTGTTCATAAAAGTCCCATAGGGTAATATTAGCATTTTTTTTTGTTGTTGCATAACTACTACTCCAAGACATAATACACACCTTCCTAGGTGATGTAATGCCCATAATTTTTATTACATTTTATATAATTAATTGAGTTGAAATGAAAAATGTAGACTTGGAATTCTAAGAAAGAACTTTTTTTAGAAGCCAAATCAAGTGTCAAAACCTTACTATTTGGATTATCCTTGAAAAATAGAGTCCAACAATAGTAAGAACACTGAAATTAGAGTTCAGATGAAAAAGTTTGCATGAATTGGAGCGTATTTTAGTAATTTGACATGTAAACCCACTAGTACAATTTGAAAATAGAAAGTACCTAAAATGAAGTGGGCATTTTTTATAAAGGAACCCTCTAAAATGTAACTGATAGGCCCTGCCATTTCCCCTTTGTTTCTCCCTCTTCTCCCCCCATCCAATAGCTCCCATCATTGCCATGAGCACTGTCTGGCTGAAAATCCAATGAGAAACCCTTAAAACTTAGTTTCATCTTCTCCCTTTTGACCTGCTCCTCCCCATCAGTTACCGGACTTAGAGAGAGAGAGAGAGAGAGAGAGAGAGAGAGAGAGAGAGAGAGAGAGAGAGAGAGAGAGAGTTGCACGGCAACGCCATTAAAGCTAGTGAGGAGCTTTTGGGTAAACATCCACACAGTGTACACTGGAGACAATGACGGCCTAGATCAACGGTCTGAGTCATTTTCATCTTCTATAGAGGGAGGGGACAATCGAAAGCCCTAGGTTTGTGGGGAGATCCGAGTAGCTTCACTGGAGAAATATGACGAAAAGTGCATTTACAGAGACTTCCACTGACTCTTGCCAAAAAACGAAGAATCCAGTCAATCCTTCGGCCTAACCAGGTAAGTCCCATCATCAATTTCATGGTGCTTTCTCTACCTTATGTTCCTATTTCAGTTTTTTGACCGGCAATCTGTCCATGAAGGGATTCGACCAGCATAGTTTGGGCAATGGTAAGGACAACTTAGATAGGAGATCTAAGCCATCCAATGTGTCTGTGGAACCTAATACCCTATTGGTTTAGGAAAGATTGGATGATCCTAGCCATGGATCTGGAGAGGGGCTCCATATTTCTACATCTAAAAGGCATCTGGCAGACACCCAGGAGACGTGTGTGCTTGGTGCACTAATGCCACATGTGAGCAAGCGTGCGTAGTTTACAGACTGCACTAGACACATGCGTGTCCAAGTGACAACGATGCACGCTGGTGCATCCTGATTGTGTGTCACCCACACAGTCTATCCCATGACCGAACTGATTTATGATTCGCCTCATAGATTGGCAAATTGGTTTAACAAAACCAATCAGCCTATTAGATTCGTTTATACTGATATTTAATTTAGTAAATATGAATTATATAACTCAATCTGAAACATAAAACATTCAATCTAGAAGGCTAAAATAAAGCTGATCTTTGATTTGAGATGTTTGTTGGATTCATTTTGATGACATGGACTAATCATTTAATAAAATTAAGGAGAACTAGATGATCTAAACCATTGATTTTTAAACAACAATTAGGATATGATGATATGGCTAAAATAAAGAGATATAATGATGATTGGTGAAAATAAAAGACAAGATCATATATTGATATACTGATGATTGGTTAAAAGAAAAGACAAAATCATATTAATTGACAATGATTAAGGACTAAATGAGAATTTCAGAGTAAGAGAATGCCATTATAATGCATATATGTTTTGATAGATACTCTAATTAATACGACTCGAGACTGTCAAATATTCTCGAGGATTGGATAGCCTATATTTGAGGTAGGTGGAATTTAAGATGTAATTTTTATTTTTATTTTTTATTTTTTTTAATTTCATGATCTTTTGACATATTATGATGTGATATGATAATAGCACGAGATTTGAATTGCATGAGTTATTTATAAAATTACTATAATTGTGTTACTATACATGTTGTACTTATGATATGACTTATGAAATGAAAATGTTATATATATATTATGATTTTATTTCATGGATTGTAAATGCATGCAAATTGGTTTAAAAGGGATGATTGAAGAATGTACTACATGTTTTATCTCCCATGATTTGATTTGAAAGCTGGATGGGCTTGATTTTGGTATGAGTTACTAACTATGCATATGATATAGTATTTTCATGGATTTGATATGATACATGTGTATATCTTGATATTATTACTGCACTACATGCAGGTATGGAGGATTGGTATATGTTATGCTAAGAGGGTTGTAGGGTTGGCTACCTGCCCTCTGAGATTATAATGTGGAGACCATGCCCAAAGATTGGCTAAAATTGTGCTTGGCAATCATGGAAAGACCAAATATTGCAATCCATTTCCCCCATGCAAAACAGTTGCTTGTCTTTTGTAGGTGGTGTCAGCAAAAGCATGGCACTAAATCCCGCCGTAAGGGATTGGGCACTATAGCATAATATTCCATTATATTTTGGCATGTATGCGTGTAGATTGTGACGATGTATGGCATGATGATATGGCTTGTGATGTATCATGATGATATGCTTGGTATGAGCTTATGACCATTATGTGGACCCAGTAGTGCTTGGATATATGTGGACCAACAATGACTGCAAATGTGGACCAAACGGTGACTAAATATATGGGGACCCCATATAGTTTGAGAATAACCACTAATGCTTATATATTACTATTTTACGATTTTGATGTTATTTAACTTGTATTGCTATTTAGAATCTCTCTTTGAGATTTTGATCGTGATTTGTATATGACATTGCATTGCTGAATCTATTTATAATATTTACATTGATTTAGAATGTTTGTGAGATTCTAATTGCCATTTAAATATGATATTGCACCATTGGATTTATTCATAATATTTACATAAAATGCTTTGAGAATTTGATGTTCTAAAGTTTGAAATTATTCTGAGTTTAATCATGTAAATTATTGATGCATATGAAAGAATGATTAAATTGTAAAAAGAAATGCTTCTTTGGGTTTTCATATGCATATCATTCCCCTATCAAGCTTAGCTTGTTGAGATATTATAAAGATTTGAATGTTAACGATATCTCAAATTCAAATAGATACAAGTAAAGAAGAATCAAGTGAGTAGTAGATTGGAGATTTATTTATTTAAGGGTATGTATATATTTGAATTATTGAATATTATTCCTATAATGAAATTTGAATTGTATATGTATATTTGGACTATAAATTGTAATAATATAGGGACTATGATTGTTGACTAGATGGGTCATGAAGAAGTAAACTTATTTAAAAATATTTTATTTAAAAGGAAAAATTATTTTGATTTTTTAAAATTTAAAAATTGATTAAATTATAAAGTAAATGAGGAGTTAAAGGATGACACTCATGCTTTTGAATTGAATTGTAAAGAAAATATTTTCTACTGTTTGCTTTATAAATATTTTTCTAAACTTGGGACCCCACATTTTGAAAAGAATTGTAAAGAAGTGTTATAAAAACTTGGGTTGTCACAGGGTGGTTCCTCACTAAACCATTGTGCAGGTCAACCAATCCTACTAGACTAGGTTAGGTTCCCCATATCATCATACTCTATTGCAATGCTCTTACCCTTTTCTTTTGTAGTGTATTTCTTTAGTTTTTCAAGGTGGAGAGATGGAGCAATATGTCTTATGCCACCAAAGTTGACATGGGATATTTTGTCCGTAGTTCCTTGGACTCTTTAGGTGTAGATGGATTCATGATTAAACTCACAGGCTTAACCTCTTTGATCTTCAGGTTTTGTTCCTTTTCAAGTGGATATGTAAGAGGTACAACCTTGGGGTTGGATAGGATAGAGGCTTTGGGCTGCATTGATGTGTTTGGGGGTTCATCCACCTCGCTAGGCTCTATGTAGGGCAATACTGCTGGCTTGAGTTCAAGTGAGTAAGCCTCACCCTTCTCAGGCAAGGGTAACACCCAACTGCCACTCTAAATATTCATTAGGATCCTTTGGGTGTCTGAGTATGTATCCACATTCAATGGGCCTGTTTTCATGGCTGCCTGGGTAGGTCGAGGCAATAATACCAATGGTTCTGGTCGAGGTGGAGAAGGCTCCACCTTCTTGGGCATGGAAGCACGAACAGGGTTCTTAGAGTTATTCCTTTGAGTACCTAGGTTTTGGGCTAGGACTTCCCATCCATGACTAATTGGAGGGGATGCATCAAGATCATTTCTGTGTCTTTTGATGGCCCTTTAAGTATAAATGCAACATGTTTTGCCTTCAAGCTTTCTTTGTTTCTAGAGATCACTGTCAACCTATCCCTAGGGGTTCTTTTTTCAAGTAGAGGAGTGGGGGTAGCCCACATCTCGTCATGGCCCAAGGCGATGGATGGTTCTCTGTACATTGTAGGTGGCCCAAGGAGAAGTGTTAAGACTCCTATTTCCATTCATACTAGCGTATGCTTGGGAGGCTTTGTGGTTGAGGAGTGGATCTTTCATGCCACTTTGAGCATGTGGGCATGAGTTAGGTGGCATAAGAGGTTTAGAAATTTTAGGCTCCTGCGGTGGGTCTAGGAATTCTAGACTAGCCTAGGAATGGGCCGCTGACTGCACTGATGTAGAGGCGTACGGCACAGAAGTGTTACAAATATTGACTGATCGTCAAAGTGCGTGATTGTTCCTGATCATCTCATTACTTCATTGTGACATGGTGTCTCCTTTTGATCTTGTGGACGAGATCAAAACCTGAATGACCTGGACTGCTGATTGAGCCCCAGGGAGAGATGTTTTAAATGTGTGGATGAATTCGGATCACCTCCTCCCTCTATGGCCTTTGATTGATTGGAGTAGTGATGTGGGTTCTAACAAATTGGGATGGTTTGATGGGCACTCTGAATTGCCAGTTGGGTGGTGTTTTTGGCACTTGAAAATCAATAGTAGCTAGGAGGGGTATTGCCAGTGGCACGACCACTAATGTTACCGGTACGAATGGCATGGGTAACGTTGCAGATGGTTTCGGTCATATCAAAGAACTCCGTTACTCCTAAGAGTCTGCTAGTGTCCATCTTTCGTGATTATCATCCATTCATCATAATCATCTTCATTGAAGTCAGATTCATGTTGGTAAATTGGATGGAGAAGATTGCCTAGGGTCTTTTGCCCATATAGGTCAACTTTGTTTGTAAGTTTTCTCCAAGGAATGGATTAAGAAATATCCCAAATCTTGAGGTAGGCATTTGGGATAACCAGTTGGCTAGAGTTGATGGGATCTTAGATTGCATGCTTCAGGGTTGTGCACTTTCTCTCGAGTATCCAGCAACCTTGTGATATTCACAATAATAGTTGAGATTGCTTTTTCTTGGAGGAGGTTTTGGGGTGGGATTGACTATTATCCACATGAATAGTTACCATACTTAGAATTGATATTCTTACCATCTGACTTCCTCGCTCAGCATGAGCTTATGTCATCCTACTTGTACTAAGTTAAGGCATCTAGTTCTCCACGATGTGAGTGCCAGCATTGATCAACTTCTCAAAGTTTTCACCCGTGGAGCATGAGATACCCCTTAATATGAGGATTAATCATTTGATGACCAGGTCAACTTTAGATAGATGATCACTCACCTGAGCAACCATGTTTATCCATCTTAGGACATAGGCGGCAAACATCTCATCCTCCGTTAAGTTAGTGCCTCCAACTCCGTCCTCTTGGACAGGCCACTATGGTTACGAGAATACTGGTCAATGAAGGCTTTGGTGAGTATAGACCATGAGGTGGCGTTTTCATGACTCAAAGTGTTGAACCACTGTATGTCTGGTCTAGTAAGAATTATTTTGAAATAATTGAGGATATATTGCTCATCATGCAGTGATTTCAAACAAGTCTGTATAATAAGGCTTTAGATGTTCTCAGGGAGGCCCGATCCCATCGTATGTAGTAAAATAAAAGAGTTTGTATTTGTAGGGAAGGTAGAGTTGCTGGAAAAAGAAAAGATCTAAAAAGAAGAAGTTGGCACTCGTCTTCTTTTTTGGCTTTCATAAGTTCTTTTTTAATTTTTTCCAACATCTTTTATCAATCTAAAGGACCTAGAAATGGTGGTTGATCATGAATGAATGCTTGACTGCTTGTTTTAGATGGGCATATGGACATTTGGCTCAAGTGGAGCAGGCCTTCCAAATTGATTATAGCAATGTTGGATAACATTTTGGACATTTTTCTAGTGGAAGAAGGTATTTTGGGTGGAGGATGGGGCATGATAACAGATGGGCCTTATGTTATTGAAGTGGGGTTTGGTTCTAGTCATTGGATATGTAGAAGGCCATTTGCACATGGGTCATGGAGGGTTAGACCATGGGCTAGGGATGAGATGGTGGTGGTTGAGTGTACAGTCCATGTAACGGTCGAGGTTCCAATAGTAACAACATTGTTTACTTTGGCTGAAGCCTAGTGATTTTGCTCTTCCTTGTAGGGAAAATATGTTGTTCATTGGATTCAGAGTGCTCATCGGAACAATATTGTCCTTTTTAGGTCCTATGCTCCACCAGGCAAGCTTACTCGAGATGATACCTAGCCTCTTAAGATTTTGTTTCCTTCTAGGAAGGTGTATTACTATTGGAGTTACCCAAGCTTTATAACTAGCCCAACTCCCTCTTCCTGGGTGATGTGGGACTAACTCTGAGTGTCACCCATAGTCTGCCATCCTACTCGAGTGCCTCACTCATCTTGGGCTTTAGCCCTTTTAGATTGACCTACCACCCCCTCATCTCCTCTTAGGGAACAAATCTCCTCGTGTGGCAGACCATGATGCAGCTAACCTCAACACCATGAGGGGAATTGGCTATGGTACCAACTGTTATAGTTTTAAAATTACTCACAAGTGCATTAATCAATGTAGTAATCGTACACGAGTTAGGTTGATCCCATGAGGAATCTCACAAATTTGGATATTGATTGGATTTTATTTAGATTACTTACCATAGCCAAATAGAGAAGAGTTTTGATTAAACTAGGAATTCAAACAATATGAAATGTGAAACATGCATAAAATTAGAAACAAGAACTAAAGGAAACTTTCTAAAAATAAAGATTTTTAATGTAATTAGAAACCTTCCTAACTAACATGCATTCAGTAAAAGAAACTAATGCAAAACTAGAATGAATAAACTACAAAAATTTGCTAAAAATGAACTTTCCTAAACCTAAAATTAGAAACTTACTAAACAATAAAAGAAAGTAATGCAAAACTAGAATGAATAAACTAAGAAAACATGCAAAAAATGAACTTTCTAAACCTAAAATTAGAAACTTACTAAAAATAAAAATTTCTAAAACTAATTAAGGAAACTTTCTGAACTAAACTACGACACAAACAACTACCTAAATTATGCTGAACTATCATGAGATCAACAAAGAAACAACCATTTATAGGGAAATCACCCAATCACCATGGGCATGACCATTGAGTTGTGCACATAGCTCATGAGTGAGAAGATGGCTAGAATGCAAGAACTACAAGCTTGCTAACATGAAATCTAACCAAAGTACTAACTAAATTAATTGAAAGGCTAAGTGGATTCTTGAGGAATTAAGCAAACAAAGTATATGGACTGTTGGAAATCATGCATGAATCAAGCAATGAAAAATTCCAGAAATATGATATGAAACTCAAATCAAGCTATGCATGGAAAGAAACTTAATAAGCACTTTTCATGGAAGATAGCACTCAAGATTAGAAGTACTTTATTACTAAAATCAAATAGTAATATGCTTTTGAAACAATTTCATTCATTGACTTCAAATTACATCTAAAAGTGGTGCACATGTACATAAAGAATATGGCTGAAAATTGTGTGCTTCTTCATAAGCAAGATCTCAACTTCAAATCAAAGATTAAGCATACTTCAATGATCCCAATCTAAACTTAGATATCATGCATGTGAATCATGAGAGAAAATCAAAGTGAAAGATAGCATGAAGATGGAAGAAAAGAATAAGCAAAATATACCTAGATTTAAGCTTTCTCTTTGGAAAAGATGAAGGGGAAACAAGAAGATTCAAGGAATTTTTTTTTCTTGGCCACCACTACAAGAGATAAGAGGCCTTGGATCTATAATAATAAAGTAAGAACTAAGTAAGAATGGAATGCAAAAACTTAATGGAAATTAAGGATGGATTATATGCAGGAAACTGGAATCAAAATAAAGCAACAAACAATAATGAAAGCAAGAAAATGAAAAGTGAAATTAACTTGGAAAGGATGCTTGGAAACCAAAGAACAAGTGTTTGAAAGGAGGCTTGGAAGACAAGAAAAAGCATCAATCAAATAACCTATGAATTCACCTTGGATGAGGCACTAATTTCTGAGAAAAGAGGCATCCCAACCTTCCTGAATTTGTGGGATCCTTTTGGTTATTATAGTGTTTTAGGTTTCCAAAGGAATGAAGATTCTGCCCTAATGGAAGCCCTATGTTGGGGTGGAAAATGGAATGGAAATGGGAAAAAAATGAAAATAAAAGATGACTTTTGTCTCTTAATTGGTTCACATATGCATGCACATCTTATCCTATACAAATCTCCTTCAAAATCTTCTAATTATCCCTTGAAAAATCATATTTTTAACATGGATAGTTGCTTCTAAAAGTAATCTAATCATGTGACTCCATGTGGCATGGCTTGAATGGCTCAATTTAATGGCTTATTTGGCTTGGCTTGAGTAGCTTAGTCCCTTACTTCAAAGCTTGGTTTGCTTTTATGATAATGTTTAGGACTTCAACACAATCACATCCCAACCCATAAAAAACTCTGTGAATTGCAATATAGGCTATTGGATCATCTTTCACTTCCTACAAAAAGAGTAAAAGCCCTAATTAAATTTAGAAAACTATGATGATTTACATACTTACTTTGGATTAGCTTATGAACTGCAAAATATCAAACTTTTGAATTTTTAGGTCAGAAATGCATATGTTATGAAATTAAAAAAAAACCCTAGACATAATATTATATTTTATAACACGTTTGCTACTAATTGAGTACTTTTTATATAAAATTGAACACTTATCAATGGTCGAGGTTCCAATGGTAACACTTTTATCTGCTTTGGCCAAAGCCTAACACTTGTCTCTTTCTTGTAGGAAAAATGCATCTTTCATTGGCATCAGAGTACACAACATAATGATAGTGTCCTCCTTGGGTTCTATGCCCCACATGGCAAGCTTACCTGGACCATGCCTCGCCCCATCAAGTTTTTTTGTCCTTCTTAAGAATGCATTGCTACCTTTAGAGTTACTCGAGCCCTTATAACCTGCTCAGCTCCATCCCCCCTAGGCAATGTGGGACTAACTCTCTGGGTCACCCACAACTTGCCATCCTACTCGAGTTCCTCATCCATCTTAGACTTTGCCTCTTTTAGACCAACTTATAGGCCCCCTTTGGGGCCAGGTGTTGGAGGCAACCTTAGGTAAGCTGATCCCAGATGGAAAAGGACCTTGAGAGTTAGACCTATATTGCCCAAGGAGAAGGTGCATGAGATCTCTATGATTTTTAGGCTATAGTCACCTTAAATAGTCTCTTGATCCTAAATGTTAGTGTATAAGTAGGTTCATATCAAAATTACGAATACAACGGTCCTTTCGGATCGTAGATCGGAGTTATGTAGCTTCCTTAATTGCATTTTTAGCGTCGCACCTCCATAGACGAACCAGAATTGTCCACGTAGGGCTCGTGTGTCATGGTTCCCAGGACGCGTGTGTCCTGATTGAACCGTGACTGTGTTCGCATGCATGTGCAAGCTCGAGCGATGCTCTATATCGTGTCCCAAATAGCGTCACGCGGACACATCTTCAACACGAATAGGTTGTGTCTCAGATCGCAAGACGCCCTGCGCGTCCCGGTAGAGCCGGGAACCTGCGGCCTGTGGCCCGCGTGTGATGCCCGTGTGCCCTGGGGTCATCGTCTTCAATGGGTTTCAGTGTGTCAGGTTTTTGTTCCTCGAAAATCTGGCAATTTTTGGTTGGAAAACCAACCAGATCTGTTCGGGATTTGGGGGAAAAGAAAGAGGAAAGAGAAAGGTGTAGGGTGGGGAGGAGACTCATACCTGGGGAGCCCTCGATGCTGGCCAATTTTGGTCTTGATTGAGGCTGCAAACCCTTGTGGCTAGATCTATTTTTTGGGAGTGATTGGAGAGGAGAAAGCTTGATTTGGAAGTGGGGGAGTGGAGCAATTTATAGGAGGGCAAGGCGGTGCTGCCCCATGGCAATGCCACCCCATGGCGGTGCCGCCATTTTTTCCGGCTCTGTATAGGTATGGCAGTGTTGTGCACCGCTTGGCTTGAGGAAGGAGATGACATAGGGGGTGTCGTTATCAAAATGACCCCCTATGTTTTTAGCCTGTTGTCGTTTTAAAAGTAAATTCTAAAAATGCCCTTAATCTTTAAACGTCTGTAACTTGGTCATACGAGCTCCATTTTCAGCGTTCTTTGAGGTGCTGGATTCTATTTTGAGTGTAGAATCTAATGATACTAATTTTTCTTACAAATTCCTTTGTTTCATATTTTAATTAAAATTAAAAATCTAACCATCTAGTAATATCATTAAACACATATTAATTTTTAAAATCAACAATTTATAACTGATAGTCACATGGTAAACATCATGATTGATCGTGGTTGTAAAGTGATACAAAATATCTTCAAAATTTGAGACATTACAAATGGTAGACCTTTGACCTCCCAGGCATGAAACCAAACTGATTCTCTGATACACTTGTTTTATGTCATAGCCAATAGCCTCTTCTAAATCACTCTTTCAAAAATTTTCATAGTATGGCTCATAAGTTTTATCCCTCGATAATTAGTGCAGCTTTGTATGTCTCCCTTATTCTTATAAATTGGTACAATAGAGCTTTTCCTCCACTCATCAGGCATTTTCTTTGATTTTATAATCTTGTTAAACAACTTGGTCAACCAACCAAACTACACCAACCATATCTCCTATATGCTTCCAAACCTCTATTGGTAATGTGGTATACCATTAAGCCTCATGGCCTTTCCTGATTTCATCTTTTTCAAGGCCTCTTTCACTTCAGGTATTCTAATCCTACATTCATTATTCATATCTATAATATCCAATGTTATTTAGATTCATAGTATTTTTCCATCCCTATATTCTCAGAGCCATTGTCACTTAACAATTTTTGAAAGTATGTTTCCCACCTTTGTTTGCTCTCATCATCTTTGACTAATACCTTTTGATCATCGCTTCTAATGCACCGAGTTATTTCACTTACACTTTCCAGTTTTCACTTTTCTAACTGTAGTCATTTTCATTTTTATTTGTGAAGCAAACATGGAACATGAAGAAGTAGAACTACAATAAGAACATGAAGAAGTAGTATGAGAACAAGTAGAAGAGGTAGAAATAGAATAAGAACAACAATTACAACACAGAAGTAGAACAATCAAGGCTATCAAGCACATGTACACCAGTAACACCACCTGTTAGTGTCAAGAGAAAGGCCAGGGGGCCAACACAAATGGATCGTATAAATAAGAGATCATCAAAGGGAATAAAAGAAACTATACAATTTAACAGTAGAGGCCAACCGATAGGTGGTACTGCATATGCCTATGCTAGCTTCATATGTTGCACTATTAAAAGACTTGTGCCGATATCAATGACTGATTAGAGACTTGTATTGCTAGAAGTCAAAGATGCAATATGGGAAATGGTTAAGGTATGTAAATTCTTCCAACATATAACATAATATGTCCCTTATATTTATATATTTTGTTTTTGTTTTCATATGAATCATGATACACTAAGTCACTACTCACTAGTCAGTAGTTAGTCACTTAACCTGCTTCTTCTTTTATTTTGTAGTATGCCTTTGACGTATTTGATGAGTGTAAGAAGCAAGCATTGTTAGGAGCTAGTGAACAATGAAGGAAATGGAAGAGTGAGCTTGCAAGGAAGTACATACTTCCAAATTCCCATGATCCTTCTAGGCTTAACATGGTCCCTCAGTTGTATTCCTGCTTCATTGACTAGGAAGCATGGAATCAATTTGACAGTATGGGCTATCTCCTGATTTTGAGGTAATCACAACTTGAACTAGCCAAGCTAAATTTTGATTATTGTAACTATTATATTTGATTGTATTTTGATTTCATTACTTTGATGTCCAGGCAAAGCGTATAAAAGGAAAAAAGGTGCGTGCATAGAATCAAATGCAGCACCACCTTTCAAGGGTTGGCTACTCACAATTAGAGGCGGATGAAGTAAGTATATCATGTGACATTTCATTTGTTTAATCATAATAGATTTTTATTTTATTAACTCTGACTTTGTGTCTCTTTTAACAACAAAAGAAGGCTGGGACAATGGAGCCCATTGATCATGCTCTTCTATGGAAAATGACACATTTGAAAGGGCGTAACTCCCATACCTTTGCTAATGAGACAATTGTAGCAATTGCATCAATAATTGTAAGCAGGTTAAGACTAAGTTTTATACTTTTACTTTATGTGCCTACTGCCCACTGCCTAGTTTAATAGTTTTGTACTTTTAGACTCTTGCATTATATAAATATTACATATATAATAGGGATTTGATCATATTATGATCTTTACATGTGAGAAAAAGTTGACCCAAGAAAGTGCAAGTGCAACTACAAGGACTCTTAGCAACACTGTTGCAAAGGGGGACATCTTGTATAGGGCAATGAGCAATAAGGATGAGCACCCTGGTCGGGTAGGGCCAAGGTTGTGGTGTTGTTCCTTCCAAGTTCTTTCTTAAACAAAAGGCTCCTACACTATAATAATTGGAAGAAGCAAACAGTTGTGAAGATATATAGCAAGGTCAAAGGTCAATTGTTGAAGGAACTCCAGGGTGGCGGAAGAAACTCATGTGAGGATGTTGGCCCTCAAGCTCAAGATGCTCAACCTCAAGTTCAAGTTCAACCACCCCAATTCGAAAATAGCTGCACTGCTAGTCCACCATCAGATGAAGAGGTGGCAGAACAAGTACTTGAATGTGATGTCCCAATCAGTGAGGTATGTATTAGCATGTTTAGTTTTACAATGTTTAATTATTTACTAACCTTTTTCAGTTTACATCACTAATGATTATATATATGTCATTTCTCAAATGCAGGTGGGTCAGTGCATGTTGCAGCTACATACATTTGAGAACTATTGCACCTACATACATCTGAGAACTATGTGGCTGTGATAAAACTGTATGAGGTTCGGCCCATGACTTTTGCCACCTTGCATGGCAAGTTGATGCCTCCACACACTAATCATGTGTGCCTTACTCCTGCCATCCAACCAGATGCTCCCCTTCCATTTCTAATACAAGGTGATGATGTTGAAACTATTGGGGATGCAATTGGATATCATGTGTGTTGGTCAAAGGAACTTATCAAACCAATGATATCCATTTCCAAAGTACATATATTCTAATTGTAGTCATGGCATCATTTTTTGCTACCTTTTTAAAGTCATCCTAAATTGTTAATTGATTAATATTGTCTGTAACATGTCGGATCACCAGAAGCAGCACAAGGAGCAATTGAAGCAAACCTCCTCACCAGAAAATTCTGGCGTAGTGGCAAGTGTAGCCCCATCCTAGCCTTCCCAGGTAGTACTAGTTCTATATATTTGCATAGTTGTATCATATTACATGTGGACGTGAACAATGCAACAACTAACAAGTTCAAAGCACTTGTTAGGTGCTCACAAGCACTTGTTGTTTTTTCCTAGGTTAGAATTTGTGATTTTAGATTCTTACTTGATGTAATGATTAGAGATCAAAAAGTTTTATCATCTTATCTTAGGTTAGAACTTGTAATCTTACTTGAAGTAATGGTTAGAGGTGTTTTATGGAATTCATGTGTTTCTTTTCACTTTCATCATCATGATCATCAAGACCTTATCCTAGTATATGATAAAATATTATAATTTGATCTCATTGTCTCTCTTCTTTTATATATGCTAGCGTACCAATATATGCTGTATATATTCATTACTAATTTCTGAAATGTTACATCTACAATGTAGGGATCAGATGGAGGTTCCAGTTAACACGCCTCCATTCCTAAGTGTATTGTATAGACTGGCCAATGAAGATAAGGCAATGAACCCCGTAAGGATAGAGGCAGGTGTGCTTGCAAAGGATGTGGTTGAGGTTCTACTCTTCAAGGAAGACCTCTTAGCCATATGTAATATGGCTCAATTGGAATACATGCACATTGTAGTCTATATAGGGTATGTCGTCGTGTAACTTCTTTATTAGAGTTAGACTATTACGAATCAAAGTAACATTACTTGCTTTTTTAATAACACTTGATAATTATTTGACATTAATCCAAATTCTTAATATAGGTATTTGCATGATAGCTTACAAAGATTACAGGTCAAGGACATTTACAAGTTCTTTGACCCTTCTCTTGTCTTTCGATTGGACTATTTGCCCATGGACAAACAAAATGAAGATATCATTCCTGGGCTCATGGGTTGTGCGAAGGGGCAAGGCTTACTGATTCCCTACAATAGCGGGTACATTGTAACATATGTTACTAAATTATACCATTTCAATTTCATAATTCATAAACATGAATATTTATATCAGTTAAGATTTGAGAACATACAATTGAATTATTATTTTTATAAGTCCCATTGGATGCTGCTAGCTTTAGATGTGCATGGTGGCCATGCAATTTTTTTTTATTCATGTGGAGTGCACATTCAGGAACACCTGATGAAAATTATAAACAAGTAAGTCTTTATTATTCCTTTCATTATAATATAACCACTCACCTAATAAGTGGCAACTATCATAATATTCATAATCTAATGCTTTTCAATTATATGTATGTAGAGCATGGTATAAATGGGTTGAGCAGGAAGGTATTGACCACCCATCAAAACTCCACTGGAAGAAGCCCAAGGTAAGGTTTACTAATTACTGCTCTTTAGACTCTTTACTATAATTTTAAACTTGAACTTATTTGACATGATATTTTGAACCTTTTTTGTTGTCTTTGATGACATTAGTTTGCAGTGCCCTAAACCAAAATCAGATTGGGAGTGTGGGTATAATGTTCTTAGATACATGAGAACCCTCCTTTGCAATGGAGTTACAATCTCACAATTGAGAAAGGTAAGACTTACTGACCAATGTTACACTTTTGTTTTGTGTATTTCCTAACTGAATCCAAGATTACATGTTTGAATTAAGTTATTATATGTTTCTTGCAGGCGAATTTGGGAAGCAAGAGTTACTCCCAGTTGGATCTAGACGATATTAGAATAGAATGGATAGATCATATTATGAATTTTAATTTGTAGTTTAGTGATGTAAATGAATGTATCATTAATCATGTATATACAATTTACTCAAATATAATACAAAGATCAGTTCATTTCTATAGATGTGTTCTATTTTTCTTTTGATTGAAGTACACTGTTTCAATGTACGTGCTTTCTTTCTTTCAAACTTTCAAATTTCAATGATGGGATTAGGAACTTGGTGTCTTGAACCAGACATAAGATATATGGTGAGGTGTGGCTGTTCATGAAGAAGACTGAAGAGTTAATGTATCATATACAGTATGGGTGTTGGGTGTGCTTTTATTTGTTCAATTCAATGTGAATTGCATGGAGCAGAAGTGAATGTGTACAATGATTTTAAATATGACAGGTTGAATGTCAATGTGCTATTTTGACACATCAGTCCATTATTACTATGGTTTTATTCCATTTTTTGTTTTGATTCAAGTATGTATGTGTCAATGTGATTGTGTGTACTATGTATAGTGTGCTTGCTTTATTTTAAAATTTTAATGATGGGAGGTTGGTGTGTTCAAGGCTTCAAGCCTTCAAGAGTCAAGATAGGGTTTTAATATGTGAGGATTAAGGAGTGAAGTTGTGGATAATGGACTATCAGGAGTACTAACCGAGGTTCCTAAATTTTTATTGAATCTGATAGGTTTAAGAAAATAGGAAATGATAAAGGCCATCCTTGTTATAACCAAGAAACATAAAGCCTACCCAGTCTATTATATACCACTAGTTAGACCATTTGAACCCTTTTGAAAAGCCTTTTCTTTATTAGACCATTTACCCTAACATAGAAACTTAATAAAATTTAAAAAAAAACCATGACATATCTTTCAAAAATGAATAGGGATGATAGCGAAGGGTTCAAAAAAAGACAAAAGCCAAAGAAGTGAAAAATATCAATAGTACAAAGAAAAGTGTTCCTTCTCAGAAATAGAGAGAGAGAGAGAGAGAGAGAGAGAGAGAGAGAGAGAGAGAGAGAGAGAGAGAGAGAGAGAGAGAGAGAGAGAGAGAGAGAGAGAGAGAGAAGTTGAAGAGAGGAAAAATAGAGAAGATATTGTAACACCTTGGGTTTTTATAACATTTTTTGTTTATAATAATAATAATTATTATTATTATAGTCGGGATCCTAAAATCAAAAGATTCTATTAATTATTTTATTAGAACATTTACTTAAAAACTCTGAGTGTTATCTCCTTTTTCCAAAAATATCACAACCACAATTAAAAGATAAATCTATGTCAGTCCTAACCTGATCTCTTAGCCAAGGTGTCAATCCATCCACAAATCTATCCGTTGCCTCCTTATCTGAGGTTAGAGCATCAGGAGCAAACCTCCTCAGTCGGGTAAATCGGTTCAAGTATTGCTGAATTGTCATATCTCTCTGCTCCAGGGTGGCAAATTCTTTCTTCAATGGTTGCAATGCATGAGGCAGAAAGTACTAAGTATCAAAAGCCTGCTTAAAAGCCTCCCATGTCATCATCTCGGTAGGGTCTAGTCATGTACGTGTAAAAGTCTGCCACCAAAAGCTTGCCTCACCCTTTAGTAGGTAGGTAGCTATGTGGACTTAATCCTCTAGTGCAATCTTCATCGCATCAAATCTCCTCTTTGCCTCAAATAACCATTGCTCAGCCTCCTCAGTATCACCGTCACCATAAAAGGATGACACCATCTTCTAGAATCATTCTAATAGATTATTTGTCTTCTTAGAGTCATTAGTAGGATCACCCTTCGTGGTCTTAGTTGCTGGTGGTTCCTACACCTGGTGGGTAGAATGAACAGACGAATCCATTGGTGCTACTGGAGGCGATGTCACAAGATTAGGGTTCACAACCTGAACTGCAGTCCTAATCAGTTGTTGTATGAGGGGTATCAACCCAAGCATCACCCTATTCACCAATTGAGTATTGAAGTCCACTTGATTAGAGGACTCAGTAGGTGGGGCAACTGGTGTAGTAAGAGTAGACCTTGTCCTTCTTCGTGGAGGAACTTACACTTAGGGATATTTGAATCCCTGACAGATGGCTCCGCATCGACACCATAATGGGATACTTAATGTCCGTCCCCATGGAAAGGCCGGACTAGTAGTGTGGACTATCCATGTTACTAAACCCCTATCGAAACCCATCTGTGGGTAGGTGTCTATCACATCATAAATCACATCACAATTTCGGAGGGGTGGGTGGCTGGCCCTACTTCCTCCTAGCATGACATCCACCGAGTGAGAGCACCCGTCATAAATTACCAAACATGAAAATCACATATCTCATAAAACCAGGAGCACTCATGGCTCACAATCCCTAAGGAACACCCCTCATCTTGGGGTTAGCCTCTCAAAGGACTAGCCACCAAGCCTCCACCATCAATTTTTTTTTTAATGAAAACTATCAATCTGAGTGATGTAATAAGGAAATATAATTACTAATCATACATAAGATACTTAGTATAATCTCATAAAATAATCGATCATGAAAACTCATTTAATAGACTATCAAAATCTAATATCGATCATAGCATAAAACGTTGAATCTCACAAAATCTCAGAATAGATAAACAATTGACAATCAATCACAATCAACCATGATGCTATGATAATGCAAGGTTTTAAAAATCAAAACATAACATTAAATGTTGTCACCTACCTTAATGAGAGATAACCCAAATCAAGAGTGTAATCTTGTTAGCTCGCACGCTCAGATGTACCTGTCAGTATAACAATACTATTTTATGTTATTTATTTTATCTTAGTGGAATTTATAGTGATCCAACTGTTGCATCGTTATCTAAGATCTCTATTTATGATTAGATCCTTAATTCCCCCATTAATTATTATTAATTAGTTCTATCTCATGTTCATCTGCTCATTTTTGTGTGTATCTAAAGTTCATACCTTGATCTGACAGTTAGATCATCTTTAGATCAACAAATTTCCAAGATTTGGGTTAGATCAATGGTCTAGATCAATTACTAGAGTAATTATACCTAATCTGATCCTTAGGACCCTTGGTTATTACCTTATATTATCTAGTTATTCAAGTTCTGAGGCCTGATCACCCTTTGATCATCCTGATTTAAGCGATTTGGTGCCATTTTATGAATTTGATCTGAGTAGATGTGATTAGATCAAGATTATAATACTAAAATCATGTCTGCATCGTCGATACAATTCCAATAAACCTTTCAGATCGAAGATTGGGTTTCTATAGCCTTCAAAATCTCAAAAAATCCATTTCAGATAAAAAAATCATATCAAAATCGTTTTTACACTGGTTTGCTCCTGCAAAGGGGGTTTACACTGGTTTATACCGGCGTAAACCAGCATGCCCAGGATGCACAGATGGTAGAATGTGCTATGTGCTTCCTAGTCGCCGGGATGCTCCTTGTGTGCATCCTGGCATCCAAGATGTCGGGTGTTCTGGTCGTCCAGGACAATGCGTGAGCATGCCCCTGCATGCGTGCACGGGATGGAGCACCTGCGTACACCATCCATTGCAGTGTGTCTCGATTGGCATCCTGGGCTCATCGTCCATTGAGGATGATGAGCTCGAGCCATACGATTTCTTTTGGCTTGATTGGAGCCTCAGATTCTCTAATTTTTTTTAATCTATTTTTGTTGTTCCTATGGTTTACGGATCCAAAGATCACATTGAATGGCTCAAATCTATCATTAGAGGTGCCCTTAAAGTGGGTCTAACCGTGCTCCACGGTTTTGACTTCCTAAGCCATCCAACGATCGTTCAACTTAGATCCAGCCCAGATTTGTGAGGGAAAAGTTGGGAAATGATGTGAAAAACAAGTTAGAGTGTGTGGCTTACCTGATTAGGGCCAGAAAGTGGAGATGGAGGTCCTCTAGCGCATGCAATGTTTGGTCTAAGCTTGGTGGAGAACGGAGCGAAGATGGTATGATCACAGAGCTGTTTTTCATTGGGAATGAAGAGGAAACTTGTTTTTGTAGGTTTAGATCCGATTTCCTCACAAGGAAAGAGGATCACTAACTTACTCCATTAGAGATGGAGTGGGAATAGAAAGGGGTTTCATTATCAAAATAGCCCCCTCTAATTCGTGTCCCTGACTAATTACTAAATTATCCTTATAACTTAAAATGTTCATATCTCTCTCATCCAAACTCCATTTTTGACATTCTTTATACCGTTCAATTTCTATTGATGTGTACTTTCTAAATTTAGCTATTTTAAAACCAAATTCAATGGATACATTTTTAAAAAATTTTAATTTATTTTGTTACTAATTTTGGGTTAAAAATTGAGGATATTACATCATTCCCGCCTTATAAAAATTTCGTCCTCGAAATTTTAGTACATACTTGTATGTAAATAATTGTGGGTGGATCCTCCTCATCTCATCTTCTTCTCCCATGTGGCTTCTTGCAATGAATGATGTTGCCAAAGAAATTTGACTAATGAGAAAGTTTTAGTCCTCAACTCGACTTTCTTATCGAGTATACGCACCGATCTCTCCTCAAATGTCATATCAGGCTGTAACTCTCCTGGGATCTGCTCCAGCACATGTGATGGGTCTGGCAACTACGGTGGTAAGGCTAGCTGGTATGCTACTAACCCCACTTTGCATAAAATCTCAAAAGGCCCAATATACCTGGGGCTAAGTTTCCCTTTATTCCCAAACCTGATCACTCCTTTCATAGGGGAAACCTTTAAGAATACATGCTCACCTTCAGAGAACTCTAGGTCTTTTTGCCTCTTGTCAGCATAACTCTTCTAGCGGCTATGAGCTGTCAACAATCTCTTTTGAATAAGTTGAACTTTCTTTGCACACTCTTCCACTAACTTGAACTTCACTATGCGTCTCTCTCCTACATCACTTCAACATAAGGGTGACCATCAAGGCTTGTCATAAAGTGCCTTGTATGGAGTCATGCCAATACTTGCGTGATAGTTGTTATTAGAGGCAAACTCTACCACTAGTAAATGATCCTCCTAGCTACCCTTCCAATCCATAACCCAAGCCCGTAGCATATCCTCAATCATCTGGATGGCCCTCTCAGTCTAACCATCTGTCTGAGGGTGGAATGCTGTGCTAAATTTCAGCCTCAATTCTAAAGCCACTTGTACGCTCTTGTAGTACTTCGAGGTAAACCAAGTGTCTAATCTGATATAATTGTCAAGGGAACTCCATGTAGACTTACGATCTCCTTGAGAAACAATTTCTCTAGACTATCCACTATCTGATTCTACCTGATAGGAAGAAAATGAATGGATTTGGTCAACCTGTCCACAATGACCCATATCATGTCATGTCCTTAACAGTCTTTGGAAGGCCCACAATGAAATCCATGGTAATATGATCCCACTTCCACTCAGGGAGATCCAATGTTTGAAGTAACCTTGATGGTCGCTGATGCTCTGCCTTGACCTACTGACAGGTCAAATACCATGCCACGCACTCCCCAACATCCTTCTTCATTACGTTCCACCAAAAATGTCTCCTGAGATCTTGATACATCTTTGTACCTGTAGGATGGATCGTATACTGGGATTGGTGTGCCTCCTGAAGTAGGTCACACTTCAAATCATCATTTGCTGGTACCACCAACCTACCCTTGAATATGATTCCTCCATCTGGTCCTCTCATAAAATTTGTCCTGTTAGTTAGATCCTGTGTCTCCTTATCTTTGCACTGTGCCTCTAATATTCTGTCGAGGAACTTAGACCAAGTTGATGAATTGGCAATCATTACTCCAGACTTCCTACTCAAGGAATCTAGGATGATGTTAGCCTTCCTTAGGTGGTATTGTATGGTGAAATCAAAGTCTTTGAGATATTCCATCCATCTATGCTACCTCATGTTCAAATCACTTTGAGTAAAGTACTTGAGGCTCTTATGATTAGTGAATACCTCAAACTTCTTGCCATATAGATAACATCTCCAGGACTTTGGTGCAAATACCATTGCTACTAACTCCAGATCATGTGTTGGGTAATTCACCTCATGTATATTAAGCTGTCTCGACGCATAGGCAATTACCTTTCCATGCTACATCAACATTGCTCCTAATCCTTTACTCGAGGCATCGCAATAAACTACATAACTACTTACGCCTTATGGTAATGTCAACACTGGGGTAGTAGTAACCTCCTCTTGAGCTCCTAGAACCTCTCATTGTAGGCATCAGTCCAAACGAATCGAGTGCCTTTTCTGGTTAGGGCAGTTAAGGGTAGTGCAATCTTCGAGAATCTTTGTCACTGTCTTAGGCCTATCCCAATGTAGCACTGCCTCAACTTTGATCGGGTCTATGACCACTCCATCTTTAGATACCACGTGGCAAAAAAATTACAACTGATCTAACCAAAAATCACATTTACTGAACTTGGCATGCAAACGATGTCAACGAAGTGCGTCCAATATCGTGTGGAGATGCTCCCTGTGTTCCTCATGACTAGGCAAGTAAACTAAGTTGTCATCAACAAAGACAATCATGAACTTATACAAGTAAGCTCAGAAGACATGGTTCATTAGATCCATGAACATTGCAGGTGCGTTGGTTAATCCAAATGCATCACTAAAAACTCATAGTGACCATAACGACTCCTAAAAGTAGTTTTCTAGATGTCTTCTTCTCTAACCCTCAACTGATGGTATCTTGATCTCAGGTCTATCTTAGAGAATACTCGTGTTGAATGAAGCTGATCAAATTAATCATCTATGCATGGCAAAGGATATCGGTTCTTTATAGTGACACTATTTAGCAATTGATAGTCAATGCATAGTCTCAATGACCCGTCCTTTTTCTTTACAAAAAGGATTGGTGCTCCCCATGGAGGCCCGCTTAGCCTGATGAAGCCCTTATCAAGTAACTCTTGCAACTATACTTTAAGCTCTCTTAACTCTGCTAGGGTCATTGGATATGGCGCCTTGGAGATAGGCGATATACCTGGCATCAGGTCAATAGTGAAGTCTATCTCTCTACTCGGTGGCAATCCTAGTAACTCAGGAAAAACATTTGCAAACTCACGGACAACATCAATATTGTCAATCTGTGGCTGCCTTCTATCCTCAACGGTCACATAAGCAAGAAATGCTCTGCATCCTCATGAATAAAATCATGCAACTTTCATAGCAGAGATGATGCATGTACTTGCCAGACTTTTTCTGCCCTGGAACAAATTTTTTGGTTGCCCAGGTATATAAAAAATAATCCACTTCTTATAGTAGTCTACGGTAGCCTAGTAGTTAGCTAACACATCCATTCCTAATATAACATCGAATTGACCATGTCTAATAAAATGAAGTCTGAGTCCATCCTCACGCCTGCTATCTCCACGGGTATCTCCTAGAGATACTTAGTAACCTCTACTGTCTCTCCCACGAGCGTCATAATATCCAACCCAAATGCTAATTTATGAATGCATACATCAAGGCAAGATCCAAAAATGCATGAAATAAAAGAATGAGTGGACCCTGTGTGAAAGAGGGACTTGGCATGTTGGTCTGAGACTAGAAGAGTACCTTTAATGACCTGGTTTGAAGCCTGTGCCTACCTTGATGTGATGGAAAATACTCGTCCCTGACTAGGTGGCATAGTAGCTGCCTCGGCATCCACCTCGGCCTGCTTCTTCCTTTGTCCCTTAGGACAGTCTTTAATAAAATGTCCCACTTCTCCACAGCCAAAGCACATATGTGGCTATCTTTAAAAAGGTGGCTGGTGCCATTGCTGCTATTGGGGCTGCCTCTGATGCTATGATCTATCAAATCTATTACACCCTCGCCCAGGGTGCCAAACCTTGGCCTGTCACATCTCTTCCTCTCTATGTCTCTCTTAGGCTTAATCTGTGGCTGATAACCTAGTGATCTATGTGCCTGCATAGCACTAAAAGGTCTCTTGCCTTTGGTGGGCTGGTACGTGCTCCCTCTAGTCCTAAGAGAGTTCTTCTTCAGCATGGAAGCCATGTCAGCTATATCTCGCATAGTTGTTGGTCGTGAAGTAATCACCCGATCTCTCAGCCAAGGTATCAATCCATCCATAAATCTGTTTGTTGCCTCCTTATCCGAGGCAAGTGCATCAGGAGCAAACCTCCTTAGTCGAGTAAATTGGTTCAAGTACTATTGAACTGTCATGTCTCTCTGCTTCAGGGTGGCAAATTCTTTCTTCAATGATTATAATGCATGAGGCAAAAAGTACTGAGTATCAAAAGCCTACTTAAAAGCCTCCCATGTCATCGTTTCTGTAGGGTCTGGTCACATATGTGTAAAAGTCTGCCATCAAAAGCCTGCCTCACCCTTCAATAGGTAGGCAGCCACTTGGACTTGATCCTCTGGTGCAATCTTCATCACGTCAAATCTCCTCTTTGCCTCAAATAACCATCTCTCAGCCTCCTCAGTATCACCGTCACCATAGAAGAGTGGCACCATCTTCTGGAATCATTCTAATAGATTATCTGTCTTCTTAGAGTCACTAGTAGCATCACTCTCAATGGTCTTATGTGCTGGTGGTGCCTGCACCTAGTGGGTAGAATGAATAGACGAATCCATTGGTGCTACTGTAGGTGATGTCAGTTAGGGTTCACAACATAAACTGCAGTCCTAATTTGTTGCTGTATGAGGGGCATCAACCCAAGCATCACCCTATTCACCAACTCAGTATTCAGGTCCCCTTGATCAGAGGACTTAGCAGGTGGGGCAACTGGCCTAGCAGGGGTAGACCTTATCCTTCTTCGTAGAGCCATCTGTCAAGGATTCCAATATCACTAAGTGTAAGTTCCTCCCTCTTAGTTCTTCTTTAACTACAATTCATGGACTGTCATCTACATATAAGTGGACCTTTGTAAGGATTATGATGGAATAGATTGGACTTTGATACCAATTTTAACACCCCAGGTTTTTATAACATTTTATTATAATAATAATAATAATTATAGTTGAGATCCCAAAATCGAAAGATTCTATTAATTATTTTACTAGAACATTTACTTAAAAACTCTGGGTGTTATCTCCTTTTTCTAAAAACATCACAACCATGATTATAAGATAAATATAAGTATGCAGCAATAATTTAAGACAACACTAATATCAAATCCAACATCAAAATCAACGGTGCCTTTATTTTTAAAACATTAATATCTAAAAAGCATAATAATGTGGCCCAGGGTCTATCTATCATAACATTACACCACACTTAAAGACATGTCCATAATATATATAAATGTCATAATCAAATCCATCAATGAATGTATACAGTCCATAAATAGGTTCGAATTGTAGTTCATCTAATCATTCATGTCGAGCTATCTATCAGCAAACCAAGGTGGTCACCATTGCTATCATTGTCCCTCCACGGTCATGCCCTTCTTGTTGTCACGCTTAGTATTTGAGGCATTGCAAAATAAAACAATGCCTAAGCAAGCTATTGCTTGTGTAGGTACATAAACATTTAATGTAATAATAAGGAAAAACAAAATTGAATAACATTGTTGATATAATGTGTAGGTCAATTATCCATGAAAATATAATTATCATAAGTAATGCCTATATCGTCTTAAAACATCATATGTGATGAAACATGCACCTCATGGATGTGAAACATGATAATCTCAAGGATGTAAAACATGATATGATCCAATCTAAATGAGCATACAATAACAAACAGGGCACCCCAAGGTATGTTGGTCCCATGAGTGTCCCATACACTTGTATAACAAATCATGAGTACTTATATCACTCCTCTAAGTGTCGTCACACCCAGGCATACAATAACATCTCCATGCTCATCAAGCAAGCATACAGAACAAGAGTATGGATGGTCATGCCACAGTGGTGACCCCTCTAAGTTCTCAACCACCGCCACTCCCCATCAACACCATAAAGGTAGACTTAATGTCCATTCCCATGGAGTGGCCTAGACCGGTAGTGCGGACTATCCATATTACCAAACCCCTACTGAAAACCATCTGTGGATAGGTGTTTATCACATCATAAATCACATCACATGTTCAGAGGGTGGGTGGCCAATCCTACTCCCTCCTAGCATGACATCCACCGGGTGAGAGCACCTGTCATAAATCATAAAATAGGAAAATCATGTATCTCATAAAACCAGGAGCACTCATGGTTCACAATCCCCAAGGAACGCCCTTTGTCCCGGGGTTAACGTCTCAAAGGATTAGCCACTAAGCCTCCACCATCAAATTATTATTATTTTTTAATGAAAACCATCAATCTTAGTGATGTAATAAGGAAAGATAATTAAGGTAATTTCTAATCATACATAAGATACTTGGTATCAATCTCATAAAACAATCGATCATGAAAACCCATTCAATACACTATCAAAATCTAATATTGATCATAGCATAAAAGGTTGAAACTCACAAAATCTTTGAATAGATAAACAATTGACAATCAATCACAATCAACCATGATGCTATGATAATGTGAGGTTTTAAAAATCAAAACATAACATTAAATGTCGTCACCTCCCTTAATGAGAGAGAACCCAAATCAAGAGCATAATCTTGTTAGCTCGCACGCTTAGATGTACTTGTCAGTATAACAGTACTATTTTGTGTTATTTATTTCATCTCAGTGGAATCTATGGCGATCCAACCATTGGATCGTTCTCTAAGATCTCTATTTATATTAGATCCTTAGACCCCCCATTACTTGTTATTAATCAGTTCTATCTCAGGTTCATCTGTTCATTTTTGTGTGTATCTAAAGTTTATACCTTGATCTGACACTCAAATCATCCTTAGATCAACAAATTTCCAAGAGCTGGGTTAGATCAATAGACTGGATCAATTACTAGGTTAATTACACCTAATCTGATCCTTAAGACCCTCATTTATTACCTTATATTATCTAGTTGTTCAAGTTCTAGGGCCTGATCACCCTTTGATCAGCCTGATCTAAGTGATTTGGTGCCATTTTATGAATTTGATCTGATTAGATCAAGATTATAATTCTAAAATCATGTATGCATCATCGATACAATTCCAACGCACCTTTCAGATCGAAGATCGAGCCTCTATAGCCTTCAGAATCTCATAAAAACCATTTTAGATAAAATATCAGATCAAAACTAATATTACACCTATTTGCACTGGTAGAGGGGGTTTACATTGGTTTACACCAGTTTGCACTGACGGAGGGGGTTTGCATCCTAGTCATTGGGACACTCCTGGCTTGCATCTTGGCATCTAAGACGCCGAGCGTTTTGGCCATCGAGGACAACCTGTGTGTGCATGTGATGGAGCGTCTGCATGTGCCATCCACTCCAGTGCATCCCTGTCGGTGTCCTAGTCACATCGTCCACTGGGGAAGATGAGGTTGAGCTGTCTGATTTCTTTTGGCTTGATCAAAGCCCAAAATGCTCTTAATTTTTTTTTAAATCTATTTTTGCCATTCCTAGGGTTTTTTCATCTAAAGATCACATTGATCAGCTTAGATCTATCATTAGAGGTGTCCTTAATGTGGTTCTAACCATGCTCCATGGTTTTGATTTCCTAGGCCATCTAACGGCAATTCAACTAAGATCCAACCCAGATCTGTGAGGAAAAAGTTGGGAAATGATGTGAAAAACAAGTTAGAGTGTGTGGCTTACCTGATTAGAGTTGGAGAGTGGAGATTGAGGTCCTCCAGTGCATGCAAAGTTTGGTCTGAGCTTGGAGGAGAATGGAGAGAAGATGGCATGATCCTAGAGCTATTTTTCGTTGGGAATGAAGAGGAAACTCGTTTTTGTAGGTTTAGATCCGATTTCCTTGCAAGGAAAGAGGATCACCACCTTCCTCCATTGGAGCTAGAGTGGGAGTGGAAAGGGGTGTCGTTATCAAAATGGCCCCCTCTAATTCGTGTCCCTAACTAATTACCAAATTACCCTTGTAACTTAAAATGTTCATATCTCTCTCATCTGAACTTCATTTTTGATGTTCTTTATACTGTTCAATTCCTATCAATGTGTACTTTTTAATTTAGTTGTTTCAAAACCAAATTCAATGCATGAACTTTTAAATTTATTTTGTTAGTAATTTAAGGTTAAAAATTGAGGATAGTACAGATATTCACTTCGAATGTACGCAAAAGAAAAGTTGTCCAAATAAACATGCATTAAAGACCCCTTCTTAGATTTGAAACTTTGAATCTTTATACCCCTTCTTTTCAGACCTTTTCCTAAGCCTATAGTTTGTCCTATTTGAAGACCTATTGACCTTACGTGGAGCATAGCTTTGACGATGATATAAATAGGAAGGAATAAATAAGACTTATTTCCTATTGAGCATGGTAATGACATCCATTCTAAGGAATCATCACATTTCTTTGTCTCATATGTGCTTAAAAATATTATGTGAACCATCCATCTTGTTGAATTTGGTCACATAGTGAGAGAAATTTGTTTGACTCCTTTTCTCTAAGAGATTTATTTTTGAGTGTATACTAGTGAGAATTTGATGTCAAGACATCTTTCCAGTGGAGCAATAAGCATATTTATTTAGAAGTTCTAACTTATGTAGCTGTACTCACACTACACTATAAGATATAACTGTAATAACATGACATTGGTATGTGGATAACTTGTGAAATTTCTTATTCATCTTTATTAAGTTGTTGAAGGAAGTGGAGTATTAAAGGATGATAATTCTCTGAGATAAAATGAAGGACTTAGCCTTATAGAATTTTGTGGGTGTATTCACTACAAACCCTCATGTGAAAAACTTGTCTACTAGGGGTAACCTAGGGGTTTAAGGGCTTGTTGCATATGCTAAATGCAATCATGAGTACCTATGAAAATGGTAACCACTTGTGTTTTCATTATTTTTTGTAAGTTTTGATTAGGACTAGCAAAATGTTGGTTGGAGGGTGTGATAAGTGTTCAATTTTGTATAAAAATACCTAATTAGTAGCCCATCTATTATAAAATATAACATTATTCTAAGGTTTTTCCCAAATTTTGCAACACGTGCATTTATGTCCTAATAATTCAAAAGTTTGATATTTTGCAAGTTTAGGAGCTAATCCAAAGCAAGTATGTACATGGTCATAGTTTTTAAGGAATTGATTAGGGTTTTTCATCTTTTGGAGGTGTTGAGAAGGTAATCCAAAGGCTAAGCTTGATGGAGATAAAAGTTGAAGCAATTCATGAGGTCTCTTAGTCTAATTAGGGAACCTGAGTAAGCAAAAGCCTAAATGTCATTAAAGCAAAGTGTGGTAAAGGTTCAAGACTATCCTAAGGCAAGTAAAGAACCAATTGTAGTAGCAAAAGGGGACTAGAAATAGACCCACGCCCAAGCCAAGCATTTCTGCCACCTTTGCATGGGAGCCATTTGAGCCACCTTAGCCATTAAAATCATGAAAACAAGTGATAAGCTATATGAGCTATTCAATCATTGAAGCCAAGCATTGAAGCCACTTAAGCTACCATGGGATGAGCCAGTAAAGTAAGCCATCAAGCCAAGCAGGAGTGCCACTAAGAAACCATCAAAGTGAGCCATCAAGCAATGGAAGAATACAACATGGAGCCACACAATTGGAGCATCAATTCAAGTAACTTCCCTATATTAAAAGTGTGATTTTTAAGGAATTTTGAGATAAAATTGTAAAAGGCAAGATGATCATGCATTAAGGGAACCATAAAGAGAGAAACCTCCACCTTCTTAATCCATTTCCCATCCCCAATCCACCCTTCACCCTAGGGTTCCCTGTTTCTTAACTCAAGAATGGAGCCACCTTCTTAGAAGAGGACACACCCTTGCTTAGTTGGCAATTTCAAAAGGTTTCCAAATTAGGAAACCCCTTGTTCTAAGTTCATTCAAAGCATATCAAACCCTAGGTTTTCTTTCAAAATTTCTATCTTTACATTCTTTTTTATTCCCTCACTCTTCCCACCATTCAAAAACACCTTAATAGGGGGGTTGAAGGCCCACACTTCCTCATTAAGAAAATTATGCCTCGCCACATCTAAATTGGGAAACCAACCAACCATGCTCCTCTCTTTCTTACATCACCTTGCTTACCTCACCTCCTACCTAACTTTCCTCCTTCATTATCTACCTCATCCCTAGATTTAGATCTCCCTCCCTTTCCTAGATTGAGATTTCATCAAATTGGAAGCCAAATCATCTATAAATAACCCATGAAGTTCAACATTTTTTTTCCAAGTAGGTGTAGGGTGAGATTACCTTGAAACATGGCCCTCCTTTGGTGATCTTCACTGTTGCTCTATTACTTTGAGAAGAGAATCGTTGGTTTGACCGACGAACTACGTGGGAAATACGAGATCTAGGCAAGCCGCTACATGTTCTCCCCTTGCCCTTGAACGATAGAAGAACTACTTATCTTCTCTTAGATACCAGTCGATCGGATTGGATATGGAGGCCAATCTATTTGCAGATCGATTCTTCTATACGAGAAATCGCCATCTCGTAGCACCACCACGACAGCGATTCTCGTTCTTATTCTGAGCCCCCCTATTAGTAAGTAGTGACTTCGACTTCTAGTATGATGAATGAAATTTGAAATTATTTTGGAACTTTTCTTCCTTTGGATTTATTTTTTCTCCCTTTGTTATTTTCTCCCCAATTCAGGTTAGTAGTTTGCTTTCATTGATTTAGTTTTTGATTGTTTTGCTTTCTAGCTTTTCACTTAGCTTTCTCTCTTTTCTTACTTTCAATTCCATTAGTTTTTCTTATTCATTTGACAAAGATTTGAATTAGTTCTTCTCTGTCAGTGACAGCTAAGAGAATAAATAGCTTGCTACCTGGCTTTCCCCCTTAGGAATTTCATGTTTTTCTCCTTCAATTCCACTTAGTTTTAAGCATTTTTTTCTATAGTTAGTCACCCATGTAGCCATCTTTTCTCTTGAATTCCTCTCTAGAATTTCTTTTCATGTCATCACACTTTAGATTGAAAGGTTTATACTATGTTTTTGGTATTATGTAGATTAGGATTTAAGGTTTAATTTCATGCACAATTTCTAGATTTATACACTTGTTTTATGCACAAAATTTTAATGTATTTTGACATTACTTCAATAAAATTCTTTGAGGATTCTTGTTATTGAATGCTTCCATCATCAAATTATGTTATATTTGGGTTGTTATGTTACATCAAGGTTATTGTTTTAGTTGCTTATTATGCTTGGTTTAAGTGATGTTCATAAGTACTTAAAATCTGAAAAATTTCTCCTTAATCTTTATGCTTTGTTTTCAGCCATCAAAACACCTTAATTTCTTGAATCCTTAGGAACCCATTTATATTTTTAGGTTTTTTATTAATTTTATAGCTTAAGTTTCATGTTCAGTTTACATGTAAAGTATCAAATCTAGTCATCTTTCAACCTATGAACCATGTCCATAATCCATGGATCACACACATTGTTCTAGGTTACTTTATTTTTTGATCTTTGGTTGATTTAGTTGCTTAGTATTATTTTGGTAGTTACTAATTCATTTTTTACATCTTATTTAAGGCTTAGAAAGTTTCCTTTCTGAGTTTTAGAAAGTTTCTTGTTTAAGAAGGTGTTAAATTAGGAAAAGTTTCCTTTTTAGTAGTTTCCTTAGGTTAGTTGCTTTTCTTAATTCATGCTTATTTTGTATAAATTTATTTTGTAAGTACATGTTAGTTAGGTAAGTTTCTATTTCCTTCTCTTAGTTTTAATTTTAGCAAGTTTCCTTTAATTGTAGTTTCTAATTTCATGCATTTACTTTCCTAGTTTAAATTTAAATCCAATTCAATGTCTCACTTTAGCTGATGTTAAGAACTTTAAATGAGATCCATCCAACATACAAATTTGTGAGATTCCTTGTGGGTTTGACCTCTCTTGCATGCTAATACTGCATTGATTCATGTGTTTGTGTGTAATTTTAAAGCTATGCCACCGAACTTCTAAATTAAGCAATTAGAAAGTAAATTCTAAGTGATAGAGAGTATTTAAGGAACTAGGAAATTTTTTAACCTATAACTAACTAAGAATCAAAGATAATTACAGAAACGGCATAGGAATAATAGTAGATAAAGGATTAAAGGATAAAGTTGTGGATGTTAAAAGAATTATTGATAGAATTATAATAATAAAACTTGTTCTAGGAGAGTAAATCATAAATTTTATAAGTGCATACACACCACAAGTAGGGTTAGAATATATAATCAAGAGACAGTTTAAGGTAGATATGGAAGGAGTCATGCAAGAAATTCCTAACATTGAGGGAACAATTATCGGAACAAACTTAAATGACCATGTAGGGAAAGAAAAGGAAGGATATGATAGGATACATGGAGGGTATGGTGTAGGAGAACGAAATGAGATATGGGAAACTATCCTTGACTTTGTTTTGGCATGTAACTTGGCCATTGCAAATGCATTCTTTAAGAATAGGGATGAACACTTAATAACCTTTAAAAGTGGACACCATAAAGCCAAATAGACTTTTTTCTACTTAGGAACACTAAACCATCAATTCATAAGGATTGTAAGGTAATACCTGGTGAGAGTTTAACCTCACAACATAGTTTAATGGTTATGGATATTTATATTAATAGATGGATAAAAGGAAATGAACTTAATAGATATCCAAAAAGTAAGTGGTGGAACTTAAAAGGATAGAAAATAACCTCATTCACAAATAAGTTGGTGGTAGAAGAAAACTGGAACTATGAAATAGAAGTAAACACCATGTGGACTAATATGGTTGAGTCCATTAAGAATATGGAAAAGATGTCTTAGGAGTATCTAAAGGTAAAAGGCAATTAGCAAAGGAAACATGATGGTGTAGTGAAATAGTGCAAAAAGTTATTAAAGAAAAATGGGTGTGTTTTAAAGCATGGCAAATGACCAACAATAATGAAAACTATGAACATCATAAGAATTCTAAAAAGGTGGCCAAGAGAATAGTAAGTGAAGCTAAACTTAAAGCATATGATGACCTCTATAATTGACTAGGATCAAGATAAGGTGAGAAAGATGCATTTAAACTTCCAAAAATAAGAGAATAAAAGGGTAAGGACTTAAACCATGTTAGGTGATAGAAGTGATGATCAAAGGGCACTAAGCAAAGATGATGAGATCAAACAAAGGTGAAAACCTTACTTATAAAAATTGTTAAATGACAATGGCTTTGAGAATATAGGGATTGAAAAAGATGAAATCAGGAAAGGCCATGGGGAGGTTTGGAAGTATATGGGAGATACTGGAGTAGTTTGGTTGACCAAGTTATTTAACAAGATTACAAAATCAAAGAAAATGCTGGATGAATGGAGGAAAAGTTCCATTGTACAAATTTATAAGAATAAAGAAAACATACAAAGTTACACTAATTATTGGGGGATCAAACTTATGAGCCACACTATGAAATTTTTTGAAAGAGTGATTGATAAGAGGCTCCAACATGAGATAAGTGTATTGGAGGAATAAGATTCATGTGGCGACCCCTAATTGGGATAAGGTCTTGATGATGATGATGATGATGATGATGATGATGTTGATGATTGTGATGATGATGAACTAACTAAGAATCAAAGTAAGGAAACAATTTAACTAAGAAAAGAAGAGAACAATTTTATTAATGGAAAGTTTACAAGAATTTAATACATAAACAGAGCAAAGGAAAGCATGTAAAACTTTTTCTTATTGGGCTTGAATTTTGCTGTAGGGCCCACATGTTGTGTCACTCAACAAGAGCTTGTATACTTCTCTTCAACCCATAATACACTAAAGTTACCACTAAGCTGTTCTCATGTTGTAACCCAAAATTCAAATCTTATCCAAAGATCCTTAGGAATGAAGTATGAGGGCAGCCAAGAGAAGAGGTGCCTAATGCCTTTCCTAAAAGATCACCACCCACTAAAATAAGTAAAGAGAAGATATGAAATGGAAGTAAAAAAACAAGTTGTTTCATTTGCTTATTAGAAACTCTTAAGGAAAGCATAGATCTTAAGGAGAGATGCAAGGAGGGGATTAGAGGTAATTCATTCTTAAGTTAGGGGCAGTCATAGAGTAGGAAGAATGAAATACAATAAAAGGAAACTAACATGGTTATAGTAGACCTTGGATTAGAACTCACCAAATTTTAGCCTTAGGAGATAAGTAAGGAGATAGGTCCTTTATCATGGAAAAGGTCCTACTCTTCAACATGATGCCCTTAGTTAAGAATTAGAGTGGCTTTATGGTAAGATTTGTTATTTCTCTCAACCATTATCCTAGGATGGGAAAGACTCCTTGAGGCCATATAATAGCACAAGGTTTCTTTCCTTTTCCTTTAATCCAAATCCCATAAAAAAATCAAAAAGAAAAGAAAGAACTAAGGAGAATCATGGAAGAGTGAAGCATGCATATGCAAAAGAGAGAGAGTGTGTGTGCATGTTTTATGTGTGTGAAAGTCAAGTGAGATGGTAGGATGGTGAGAGATGAGAGGCATGGAAAGGGGGAGGGTGAAGATGTGTGGAAACCAAAGGGTAGTGAAGATGAGAGATGGAAGAGTATGTGGAACTTAAGCATGCTAATGGGTCTGTATGCTTCTATGATTTATATAAAACAATCTAAAGCATGATGTGTGCAACTATGATTAGAGTTCTAGGATTGAATTCTTGGATGGACTAAAGAATTGGATACTCTAAGATGCATGCATGTAAGAAAGTAAGAACTTAGCATATGAATTCTAGAACTGTTATGTGTATATCTAGGAAGGTGTCAAGGAGTGTGCATGAAATTTAAACATGAACTAATGAATGCAAGATAGAAGTGTGGATAAGAAAGTGTGAAAATTACATGAACTACGATGTTTTCTATGATGCATATACTCCATGATTACAAAATTAGAGCAAAGAAAAGGAAAATCAAAAGGAACTACCATCAACTATATGGGGTGCATATGCCATAAAGATGAAGGGTGCATGCAAAACAGGCATGGAAAACTACATGGGTAATGCATGGAGATTAGGTGCAGGTATGGAGATGAAAGAGGGAAATAAAATAAAATAAAATAAAAAAATAAAAGAGAGAGAGAGAGAGAAAGGAGAAGAATAATTGAAGGAAAAATAAGGGAAATTTCCTAGGGTTGAGGATTACCTTTGCTCCAAAGGTTTGGAGATTAATGTTTGAATAGAGCTTGGGTAAAGGTGATCTTTCTCAATCTACTTCTCCTTGTTTTGGCTCTTGAACTCTAGGGAAAGGTAGAAGATGGTTTTTCCTTCTCTTTAACCTCTTGTTTATAGGATATGAAGGAAGAAAGAATGGAAGGTTAAGATGGTTTGGATGATGAAGACGGGAGGAGGGATAGGGGGAGGTGTGAAAATCAAGTGGGAGGGGGTATTTGACTTGAAATCAAAATGAAAAGTGAAATGGACTAGGAATGGGATGAGGGTGGGTACGAGGGTAGTTTTGGTAGGATAGGAAACTAGCTTGGTTAGGAGGGAAGGAATGGAGTAAGATTAGGAGGTCTAGGATGAGGGATTAGAGATTGCATAAGGTGAGAGGCATGGAAACCATGGGAATGTGTTGGAGTTTCTAATTTTGGAAGTGAATGTGACCCATTAGATGCTAATAAATGGTGGAGATCTTAGGATTTTGATTTGACTTTTCAACAAGAGCTAAGTGGCTAGGGTTTTTACCTTTTCAATGTTTCTTTCTTGGCCCTTAGATCATCATCATCCTATCTTGTATGGCTGAAATTTGGTTGGAGTAATCTTATCCAAATAGATCTTTTTTTAAGGCTTCTTTACTCTCCACCATTGGATGGGACTACCCTAGAGTAGATGGCCTAGATGTCTTTGAGATTTCCTTATCCACTCTAGGTTTTTCTTTTAGCCAATAGTATTCCATATAGGTGGGCTGTCTTTTTCTATATTTTAAGGGATCTCCTTTCCTTGAATTTAGGTAGGTAGCTCTATGTAAAATCTTCTAGCAATAGACTTTCAGTTTGGTATTCATTGCAATCTAGATTCTTATTAGTCCATCCTTACTTGAAAATATCTTCATTGGATGCTTAGGATATGCATCTACAAGGGTTGATCTTGACCTTTAAGTGCTTAAAGTGTAAGATGACTTTTGATTGTAGATTTCCCATAAATAGTCTCTTTCTTCTTCTCCTTGTTTTTCTCCAGAAGTCACTTTATTTCTTCATGTTTTATAGTTGTAATTGATTAGGAATCACCAAATTTTCATATAAATTTCTTATTCCTCCATTAATGGTCCATTCCTTTGGTTGAGTAGGAGAGAGAAAGTAAGGAATAAGTCTCCCATGGGCCTTGATCTTCTATTTGTTTTATTTAAAAGCTTCCATTGTATATGATCTCATTGTATGTAATTTAGGCTTTGTTTAGAAGCTTCACAAGGTGTTAGTTTTCTTGAATGCTTGCTTGGGATGTTTTGTCACTGTACTTTTAATATGAACACCCTATTTTGAACGGATAAGGCTTGGTATCCATTTAGGGTTTCTGATTGCTCTGACTTTGATTTTGTCATCTAGTGATTATTTTGAACTCTCTAACATCAAGAATGGCATGTATGGGTCCACAATATAGCTTGGTTATTGAAATTTCTCTTTTAGAGGAAAAAATGGTCAATTTTGGCATTTTTTTTTGTTTGTAACCTTGACCTGTAAATTATAGAATTAACCCTAATCTATGATGATTAAGTAAGTTTTGGTCTAAAACATATTAATTATAGAGGTATATAAATAATATTTCCATATATATCAAATACCTCCAGACTTAGATTTTGTTAGTCTGTGAGCAAAACTACAAAAATTGGAAAAGAAGAAGTTTTAAAAATAAATCCTAACCACTTTCACTGGTGCTCTTATCTCCATTTAGCATATGCAGAAAGCCTTTAAATCCATATGTCAACCTTGTGGATGAATTGTAGTCTCATAAGGGTTTCCAAAAATATTACTCATAAACATTCAAAAATCTAATGAGAGTCCTTTATTTATCTCAAAGAATCTTCTTATATTTAGATTATATTATCTCCCAACTGTAGCATGCTAATTGAAATGATCAAAAGTTCAAAATCCTATCGTTATGCTAAAGATATCACATTAATTCACTGCACCTCGGGATGTGAGTGTGTGAACACACACACACACACACACACACACACACACACACACACACACACAATTTTAGGTCTCAAAGGAATTATAACCTAAATTATCATTCAAATGTGTGTTTGACTTCTAGTCTCACATGATATCCTTGACACTTAAAAATAAGTCTCTTTGAAGTGGGTTATATTCTCTTCAATATGTGAGTAGAATAATGTCTAACAAGGTCAAATTCTCACATATTTAATACTAAAGAATAAGAAAGAAAAATATGATATTGGTCTTATGAAAGGATATCAACTACTAAAGAATATGTTATGCTCTACCATACTCCACATTCTTCTATAATCATATCCAAGCCATACTTCTCCTAAGGTCAAGTTAGGACTTCTAATAGCGAAACAAAGGCTTTAGATAGGGTTACCAAAGAAATGGGTATAAGGGTAAGCAAAGATTATTTTGAAAGATATGTAGAGGTCTGCTAAAGTGTATTCACAATTTTATTTTATAAGCATAAGAGTGAACATTGATTTGTCATGGGCTACCTTTTTAATTTCCCTCTTTTCTTTGCCTTTTTAGTATAGATTTTTTCTAAATTTTAAACTCTTTTTCAAACCTTTTTGAAATTCATTTCTTGAATATTTGCTTATACTTTTCTCTTGATATTCATCAACCATTTTTGCATATTTCCTAAACAACTGGGTAATGGATATATTACAAGGGTTTTAACAGGGTAATGGTCAATGGGTTCATAGAGAAAAGGCTTAATATATAAAAGGCTCAAAGGTAGTGTAGTAACATAGGAAGGCTAAAGTCTTAGGGTATTACTAAGGATGGCCTCTATCATTTCTTAGGTTTCATATGACATAAATATAACCATAAAATCAAGAGATAAATGGTACATTCTTTTATGATTTCCTAATAGTTGACCAAGATGAAGGATAATAAGACCAACTAAGAATATGTTAGCTAAAGAAAAATTTGATTTATATATAACCCTCAAAAAGGAGGATTGTCTCTAAAGCTCACATGGGTTAATAGTCTTCAAAAATCTTCTTCAGGATCTCTACATTATATTTTCTTCAACTTAAACAATATATACATGGCTATTATGTGCAATAAACATTCCAAGTTTAACTTTTCATGGAACACTTTAGAAAATGGGTAAAGTAGTAAAATAATTGTAAACAAATCTATTAATAAGATAAATTTCAAAATATAGCTTGAATAGTAAAAAAATCTGAATTCTTGTTCTTGTGAAGGACTTATCATAAGTTTTTGTCCAATTTTTTTCCAAAATTTTTCAAATGAAGATTTTTTTTTTTTAAAATGACTAAAATATGGTGGACACAT
This sequence comes from Warburgia ugandensis, assembly GCA_035236585.1. Taxonomy (NCBI): domain Eukaryota; kingdom Viridiplantae; phylum Streptophyta; class Magnoliopsida; order Canellales; family Canellaceae; genus Warburgia; species Warburgia ugandensis. The sequence continues at coordinate 85,280,241 of CP141126.1, forward strand.
CAAATTTGAAAGACCCTATCCCTAGACCTAAATTAAACATTGTCACAAATGCTTTGAGACAAATGAACAATTAAGTAGAGAAAAGGGTTAGAATGATATTACCTGCACTTTGGAGATGGTGCAATGATCTGTGAATGTGATAAGAAAAAGTTACAACATCACAACCATAACTACACCTAACCTATGATAGAAATGACCTACTATGGATCTTAGTCCTGATAAATAGGATCCTCTTCTAGGAGTTCATCCTCTTCATCAGGGTTTCTCATTTCTAATTATGGTTTCAATCACTAGCCATTAACTTTGGAAAGTTCTCCATCTTTTTCAATCTCGTCAACCCCATAAGGATAGACATTCTTTACAATGTATGGGCTCGTCCATTAAGAGCATAACAATTTAGGAAAGATATCTAATTGGCAACTATAGAGAAGGACCTTCTGACCCGGTTCAAATGCTTCATACAAGATGGATTCATCATGAACCATCTTCATATGAACCTTGTACCTTTTGGCACTATTGTATGTTTCTCCCCCAAGTTCTTCCAACTCTTGAAGTTAGAAATTCATGTGGGTCTCAACTTTGTCATGATCAAAGTTGAGTTTTTGATTGCCTAATATGCTTTATGTTCTAGCTCAACAGGTAGAAGACAAGCTTTTCCAAAGGCTTAGTAGTATAGAGGCATTCTAATTAGGGTCTTATATGCCATTATATAAGCCCATAGTGCATCATTTAGTCTAAGAGACCAATCCTTCCTACTGGAATTCATCATCATCTCTAATATGTGCTTTATTTCCCCATTTGAAACCTCAACTTGGCTGCTAGTCTAGGATGGTAGGTGATGTATGTTTTAAATTACTCTCAAGAACAAAAATCAATGTGGTAGATATGCGTGAATGAGGTCAATCTCATGAGGAATCTCATAGATTTGTATATTGATTGGATCTTATTTAAAATGTCTAACATAGCCAAAAGAAGATTGTGTTGATTTAAACTAAGAATTTAAATGACATGGAAAAGGAAAACCTGCATTGAATTAGAAACTAAACTAAGGAGACATCCTAAAACTAACACTATCCAAAAACAAAAATTATAATTTTTTTAAATTAATTTAAGATGCAAAGCAGTTATGCAATGAAATCAAACTAGAGTTAAACTAAGGTACAAGCAATGAACAGAGGAACATAAATAAGGACTAACTAATCAAAGGAAACATGCAACTAAAGGAATAAAACATCAAGATGGTGCTCATGGGGACAATGGGAATATGCATATGAAAATCAAGAAGCAACCTAATCTAAAATGGAGTGAATGGAACATGGTATAGTGGACATGAACCTAAATTCCCATGATGCATGAAAAGAAGAAGTGTATAATGCTTGATTCAAAGCATGAATGGGCATGGAATGCATATATGGGACATGATAGATGTGCATATTAACTTGAATGAAAGGAGACATGTTCAAATGATTCTATGTATTCCTAAATAAAACATGAAGGTTACACATGGGATATAAACATGGAGAGCACATCATAATAACAATAAAAAAATAAGATTTAAAGAAAATAAGTCATTCTTGAACATTGCACATTGAACATGAACCAAGATTGATTCTATTGAATGAAAGGATTGTAGAAATATGGTGTGCCCCCTACAAGGGATCTGTGCATGCCAACAATCATCCTAAGCTAGCATACATGGAAACCTAAGAGAGAAGAAAAAAAAGAAAAAAGAAAAGAGAGAGTGAAAAGATGAGATGGAAAGCAATGAGAAGTAAGGGAATTTAAGGATTTCTAGGACAAAATAAGTTGATCCAAAGACTATAATCTCTTGGATGTCACTAAAAGAGATTTGTAGTCCTTTAATACAAGGATCTAAGGCTTAAACTAAGAAGCAAATAAGCAAGGTAAACAAGGAATCAAATCATGAAAAAAATGCATGAAATTGAGGAACTAAGGCAACAATAAAAGGAATAAGCAAAGAAATCTAACAGCAAAAGAACTAACCTTGAAAAAAACTTCCAAACAAGGAAGAAGACATCCAAGGAGGAGGCTTGTGAGCTATGAAGGAGAGTTTTGAAGAGAGTTATGGAATAAAGGCTTGGAGAACTGGCCCTTCTAAGGACAAGGTGTGGAACTCCTTTAGTGCACTTCTAAAGAGGCTTAAAGGGAAGGAAAGATAGATAAGGTTGTGGGATAAGATATATTAGATAGGAAACTTATGATGGGAATTAGAAGTAGGTCTTTAGGATGTTCGGTGGAGGATGAAAAGTAGGACTCTAAAGAAGCGGGAAACTAAGAAGGTAAATGGAAGGCAGGAAAGTGGCATCCAAAAGGGAATCTTAAGGGGGCAGGTGCTGCTTTTCAAGGAAGGTGGCATCCCTGCTTTGCTTAGCATTTGGGAGATTGGAAAGAGAGAGAAAAGAGGGAGAAAAATGAGAAAAAGATAGGCAATGGGCTCTTCTATGATCTCGACTATTGGATCATCTTTTCAATACTTACAAAAGATAAAAGAACTAATTAAATCCTAGAAAATCATGGTGATTCACATACATACTCTAGATTAGCTCGTGAAGCTACAAAATATCAAACATTTGAATCGTTAGTTCAAAAAAGAAAAGAGGGAGAAAGATGAGAAAAAGATAGGCAATGGGCTCTTCTATGATTGGCCCACTTAGCATGCCCACTTAGCATGCTATCTTATCATGTGATAATCCTTGCTAATTATCTCTTGAATTTTACAATTTTTGAATAGGGTAATTGCTTCAAAAAATCTTCCAATCATGTGGCTCCATATGAGATGGCTTAGATGACTTCAAGACTCACTTTGATGGCTCATTTCTTAGTAGCTTAATTGGCTTAGTCCCTTGGTTTGATGGCTTGCATGGATTAGGTGACTTAAGTGGCTTACATGGCTCCAATCATCACAAAGATAGGCTTACAAGACTCACTTTGAATCATTCATATAGGAGATTGGAAAGAGATAGAAAAGTGGGAGAAAGATGAGAAAAAGATAGGCAATGGGCTCTTCTATGATTGGCCCGCTTAGCATGCCCACTTAGCATGCTATCTTATCATGTGATAATCCTTGCTAATTATCTCTTGAATTTTACAATTTTTGAATAGGATAATTACTTCAAAAAATCTTCCAATCATGTGGCTCCATATGAGATGGCTTAGATGACTTCAAGACTCACTTTGATGGCTCATTTCTTAGTAGCTTAATTGGCTTAGTCCCTTGGTTTGATGGCTTGCATGGATTAGGTGACTTAAGTGGCTTACATGGCTCCAATCATCACAAAAAGTTGGTGGAATTGCATGGCATTTTGCATAAGCCCATTCTAGTGACCTTTGATTCTTCTAATTGCTTTCTTGCTTACCCTAATATGATCTTAAACATTGATTGAGCTTTGAAATGATGAATTATAAGTCTTGGCTTTCTTTTTTGATCTTTATTGATCTCGACTATTGGATTATCTTTTCAATACTTAAAAAAGATAAAAAAAACTAATTAAATCCTAGAAAATCATGATGATTCACATACATACTCTGGATTAACTCTTAAAGCTACAAAATATCAAACTTTTGAATCATTAGTTCAAAAAAGTGTGTGTTATGAATCTCCCAAAAAAAACCCTAGAAATAACATTATAATTTATAACACATGGACTACTAATTGGGTACTTTTTGTGAAAAATTGAACACTTATCACACCTACAACCAGAATTTTGCCAGTCCTATGTAAAACATGCAAAAATTCATGAAAACATAAATGATTGTCATTTTCATAGGTAATCATGTTTGCATTTAGCATACACAATAAGCCCTTAAATCCCTAGATTATCCCTAGTGGATTAGTTACGCCTCCTTAAGTTCCTTTATTTTTCTTAGATAATTCTTATCCATTAGTATTATACTTGCTAACAACTTAATAAAGATGAATCAAAATTCTGCAAGTTACCCACATACCAAATCTATTTTATTATAATTATATCCCATAGTGCAGTGTGTGTACATGCTACATCAATATGAACTTGTAAACATATATGCTTATAGTCCATTAGAAAGGTGTCTTGACCTTAAATTCTCATTGGTATGCACTAAAAAATAAGCTTTCGGAGAAAAAGGGTCAAACAAAATTCTCTCACTCTGTGATCGAATCCAACAATACTTATTGTTCACATAAGCTTTTGGGCACAAATGAGACAAAGGACCATAATTCCTTAGAATAGATGCCATTACCAAGACCAGTAAAAGTAGTTCACCTTAATTCCTTAATACTTATATCCTCATTAAGGCTATCTTCCTCCTTAAGATCAACAGGCCTTTAGATAGGCCAAAATGTAGCCTTAGGACTGGTTCTGAAAGAAAGGGTAAAAAGGACTTGAAGTTTCCAATCTAAGTAGATGACTTCCATTGTTGTTGGAAAATTTTACTTTTGATTGTAATAAATTGAATATCTTTTCTTCTTCTTTTTTCTTTATCTCTTTACAAATTTTCTTTTCTTTTTCTAATATTTCTTTTTCTTTGAGGAAAGACTTTTTCTTTGTAAGCACTTTGATATTTTTCACTTATTTTACTTTTATTTTTTTCTACCATCATTACTCATTTTTGAAAATATGTAATGGATATTTATTTGTGTTTCTCAATTAAAATGTGGTTTTAAAAAGAAAAAGGCTTACCAAGAGGCTCAAAAGGTCTAACTAGTGGTATGATATACTGGGTAGGCTTTATGTCTCTAGGCTATAACAAGGATGGCTTATATCATTTTCTAGGTTTCTTAAAACCTATCAAATTCAATAAATGTTTAGGAAACTAAGTTAGTACTTCTATTAGTTCTTGGCTTTTGACCAAAACAAGGATATTGGGATTTTTCAATGTTAATGTCTAATGAAGAAAATATAGAGTCATATATGATAGTCTCTAATACTCAATAGGTAGTCTCCATTGATTTTCCTTAAGGTCTTCAAGTCATAATAGTCTATTTGTATAGACATATGCACTATGTATAAGTATGTTCCAAGATTTAACTTTCATAAAACACTTCATGACATGATTACAATGCAAAATTAACCATATGCATTTCTATTAAAAAGTTAAAGTAATAGGGAACAATGTTGTGATGAATGCAAATCTTATGATAGATGCCGGTATTAGGAAACATGCTAAGATGGGTCCTACTAGACTAGTTGCTCTAGAAATACTTCTTCCACTTTAGGGTTTACGAATTCTAGATAGGGTTTCAACCTGTGACCTTTTACTTCAAAAACCCCCTATCCTGTTCTACCTTGATGGACCCATGAGGATTAAATAGTTCATACTCTATAGGGTCCAATCCATCAAGATTGAAGTTTTCTAGGAAATAGATGCAATCTAGAATTATACAAATGGTCCTTTTGTCCTAGGGTGAAAGACTTTCACAAGACATGTCTAATATGTTGGCTTTTAGTGTGATCTTTGTATACCTTGGTTGACTCATATGCATCTTTCCTTATTTCATAAAACTCATTGAGTTGGAGTTTGGTGTGGGTTCCATTAGTATTTGGGTCAAAATTAAGCCTTTTAGTGGTTCATTATGCTTTACGCTCTAGTTCTACTAGTAGGTGGTAGGATTTTTCATAGACCAAGAGGTAGGGTGACATGCCTATACAGGCCTTGAATGTAGTACAATAGGCCCAGAAAGCTTCACTAAGGCTTAAAGACTAGTCTTTCCTATTAGGATTAACTGCCTTTTCCAAGATTTACTTTACTTACCTATTTGACACTTCTACCTATCTACTTGTTTGAGGATGTTAGAGGTACCAATCCTATGAGTAACACCATTTTTTTTCATTAAATTCTCCAACACCTTATTAGAAAAGTGTTTTCCCTCATCACTAATTATGGCCTTGGGATATCAAAGCATGCAAATGTATTTTCATTAAAAAAATTACCCACCACCCTATGGTCATTAGTCTTACACGATATGGTCTCCAACCATTTTGACACATAGTCCATGCTCACAAGGATGTACAAGTAACTAGATGAGTTGGGAATTGGTCCTATAAAAGCAATTCCTCAAACATCAAAAGGTACAATGATCAAAATGAGGTTTAAGGGCATCATATATCACTTCCCTATAATCCCTAATTTTTGACATCTAACATGTGTTATGTAGTAAGCATGTGAATCCATGAAAATGGTAGGCCAATAAAAACCTCACTATAAAATCTTTGCAGATATCTTTCTAGAACTGAAATGGTCCCATCATTCATGGTCATGCAAAAGGAGATGATTTTATGATTTTCACTATCTTATATGTATCTCCTAATGACCTGATCAAGACAGCACATTGTCCCATGTGAAGTGCTTGACCTTGATAATGAATCTTTTTCTATCTTGTGTAGTCTAGTGATTCAGAATTTGACTTGTGACAGATGTTTTAAATTACTCACAAGTACACGAATCACTATAGTTGTTATATGTGAGTGAGGTCGATCCCATGAGGAGTCTCATAGATTTGTATATTGATTGGATCTTATTTAAAATGTCTAACCTAACCAAAAGAAGATTTTATTGATTTAAATTAGGAATTTAAATGACATGGAAAAGGGAAACATGCATTGATTTAGAAACTAACTAAGGAGACGTCCTAAAACTAACACTTTCTAAAAACAAAACATATAATTTTTCTAAACTAATCTAAGACTCAAAGTATTCAAGCAATGAAATCTAAACTAGAATTAAACTAAGGGACAATCAATGAACAAAGGAACATAAGCAAGAACTAACTAATCAAAGGAAATAGGCAACTAAAGCATTAAAACATCTAGATGTTGAGCATGGGGCAATGGGAATATGCTTATGACAATCAAAACGCAACCTAATCTAAAATGGAATGAATGGAACATGGTATAGTGTGCATGAACCTAAATTCCCATAATGCATGATAAGAACAATGGGAGGCAAGGGAATTTAAGGATTTCAAGGACCAAATAACTTGATCCAAAGGCTACAATCTCTTGGCCATCACTATAAGAGATTTGTAGTCCTTGAATACAAGGATCTAATACTTAAAACAAGATGCAAATAATCAAGGAAAACAAGAAATAAAAGTAAGAAGAAAATGCAAGAAACTAAGAAATCAAGGCAGTGTTGAAAGGAACAAACAAAGGAATCTAAGAGAGAAAGAACTAACCTTGAAAACAACTTGTAAACAAGGAAGAAGACACCCAAGGAGGAGCCATGATGAGCTATGAAGGAATGTTTTGAAGAGAGTTATGGAATAAAGGCTTGGAGAACCAGCCCTTCTATGGAGGAGGTGTGGAATTCCTTTAGTGGTTTTTATAGAATTTTGATGCACTTCTAAAGAAGCTTAAATGAGAAGGAAAGATAAGATAAGGTTGGAGGATAAGATAGGAAACTTAGGCTGGGAATTAGAAATAGGACTATAGGATGTTGGCTGGAGGATGGAAAGTAGGACTCTAAAGAAGTGGGAAACTAGGAAGGCGAGTGTAAGGTGGGGCAGCGGATCCAAAAGGGACTCTTAAGGGAGGAGGCATCATTTTTCAAGGAATGTGGTGTTCCCACCTTTCTTAGGATGTAATTCATGTGGGAGATTGGAAAGAGAGAGAAAAGATGGAGAAAGAGAGAGAAAAATGAGAATAATATAGGGAAGGGGATCTTCTATAATTTGTCCACTTAGTGGGTCATCTTACCATGTGATAATCCTTGCTAATTATCTCTTGAATTTTACAATTTTTGCATTGGATAATTGCTTCACAAAGTCTTCCAATCGTGTGGCTCCATTGTGGCATGGCTTAGATGGCTTCAAAACTCACTTTGGTGGCTTGAGTGGCTCAATCCCTTAGTTTGATGGCTTGCATGGCTTAGGTGGCTTCCATGACTCTAATTATCATGCAAAGGTAGTGGAATTGCATGGCTTTTCATACGGGCTCATTCTAGTTACCTTTTTTTCTTCCAATTGCTTTCTTAAGATGATCTTGTATCTTGATTGAGCATTGAAATGATGAATTTTAAGATCTGGTACTCTCTTTTCATATTGATCAATCTTGGTCTTTAGATCATCTTTTCAATAGATAAAAAAACTAATTAAATCCTAGGAAATCATGATGATTCACGTACTTACTTTGGATTAGTTCATGAACCTACAAAATATCATACTTTAGGATTATTTGGTCAGAAAAGCACTTGTTATGAATCTTCAAAAAAACCCTAAAAATAACACTATAATTTATAACACATGAACTACCAATTGGGTATTTTTTTATACAAAATTGAATACTTATCAATATGGTATTACAACTCTATCGGTAGTTCCATATTTCTTTATTAGGGCCTTAATTACCCAAATGCAAAAATGCTTACATCCATCATTGATAATAGTGCATGGAGTGTTGAAGTTTGAAAAGATATTCTCTTAAACTTGACTTCAACTTTGTTGCCATTCGTCAAACACTCTACTGCCTCTACCCATTTGGGCACATAGTCCACTCCCACTAGGATGTAAAGATTTCCATACATGTGGTTGATGCCCCAAACATTAACATGTTTAATGATCAAGATCAAGTTAAGTGGCATTGTGTCCCTACAACCAATGTTCATTAACTTTTGGCAATGACCACATGTTTTATAAGACATGTGAGAATCATGAAAAACTATGGGTTAGTAAAATTCACACTATAAAATCTTTTTGGTAGTCATTCTTGCACTATAATGGCCCCCACAAGCATGACTATGTTAAAAGGAGATGATTTGATAGTGTTCATTATCAAGAATGCATCTCCTAATGATTTGATTAGGACAATACTTGGACAAATACGGATCATCTTATATAAAGTACTTGACCTTGGAAAGAAAATTAATGATGTCTTCTTTTGACCAATGTGCTGGTAATTTACCTTTGATAAGATAATTGACAATGTGAACATACTAAGGCAACTGGAAAACCTACAAAAGTGCTCATTAGGAGTGGTTTCTTTGATGGCCACAGGCTCATTGGGAGACTCAAGTATTAGCCTAGATAGGTGATTTGCTACAATATTTTCAGAACCTTTGTTATCTCTTATTTCTATGTCAAATTCCTATAGTAATACAATCCATTGGATAAGTCTTGGTTTAGCATCCTTCGTAGGGAGAAGGTACTTCAATGCAGGGTGATTTGAGTAGATTATTACATTAGACCCTAAGAGATAAGACCTAAACTTGTCCAAGGCAAAAACTACTGCTAACAACTCTTTCTCTATAGTAGAGTAGTTGAGTTGGGCATCATTGAGAGTCTTATTGGTATAATAGATCATATGGGGAAGTTTAGCAATTCGCAACCCTAAAACAACATCAATCGTGTAGTAAGATGCATCACACATAATTTCAAATGGTGCACTCCAATTCCATGGTTGTATGATAGGTGCAGAGTTAAGTTTGGCTTTTAAACATTCAAAGGCTTTCATGAAATTTTCATCAAAACTAAAAATCACCTCGCAGATTGTATAGGGGCCTAGAAATTTTGCTAAAATCTTTAATAAACCATCTATAAAAATCAAGCATGGCCTAGGAACTAGAAGATCTCCTTCACTGTAATAAGAGGGGGAAGATTAGAGATGGGGTCAACATTTTCCTTGTCTACATCTATGCCCTATTATGACATGACATGTCCTAGTACTATGCCACTTTTCACTATGAGATGACAATTTTCTAGTTTAGTACCAATTTCTTTTCTTGGCAGCTCCCTAACACAAGAGCTAGGTGTGCTAGTACTCATTAAAATCAGATCCAAATAGCAAAAAATCATCCAAGAACACAAGGAATATCTCCACCATATTGGAAAAGATACTCATCATACACCTTTGAAAATTCATTAGTGCATTGTGTAGCTCAAAAGGCATGTGTCTGTAGACGAATGTTCGAAGCAGACAAGTGAAGGTGGCCTTCTCTCGATCCTCCGATGCTATTGGTATCTAGTTGTAGCCAAAATATCCATGTAGGAAATAGTAATACTCATGACTAGCCAACCTTTCTAGCATTTGGTCTATGAAGGGAAGAGGAAAGTGGTCTTTCCTCTTGATTGAGTTTAGCTTATGGTAGTCAATGTAGACTCTCTACTTAGTGGTCATACGAGTGGGGACTAACTCATTGTTCTCATTTCTAACTATCGTAGCTCTAGATTTCTTTTGGACAACATAAACAAGACTGACCCAAGTACTATAAGAGATGGGGTATATGATACCAACATCTAACAACTTAAGGATGTCTACCCTAACTACCTTCTTCACATGAGGGTTTAACAGCTATTGTGATTCCTGAGATGTTTTAGCATTCTTTTCTAAATGGATTCAATGCATGTAAATAGTGTTGGTTGTACCTTTTATGTTTGATATGGACCTTCCTATTGTTGTCTTATGTCTATGGAGTACATTAAACAACTTACCTTCCTATTCTCAATTGAGATCAGCGGCAATGATAACAGGCAAGGTATTAGAGGAACTTAAAAATGCATATTTTGGACTTGCAGGAAATCATTTTAAGTCAAATGTGGGTGTTTCCTCAGGTGGATCCTAGCCAATGGAAGGTGGTGTAAGGGGCTCTACTTTTGGTCTCGATTTTGGATTGTCCACTATTGCTGTAGCTTCAAGAATGGGTCCACATCCTCTATGGAACATTTTTGATCCAAATGTGGATTAGAATATGAGGATGACTGGAAAGTATCATGAACTATACTTTTTATGACATTCACAACAAAAGAATGTTTAGAGACCATCTGTTGCGCAACATTAAAAATTGTTGAGCTCAAGTTTCATATTGCTGAATGATTACTTCATAACACCATTCCAATAGTTGATGATAGCATTAGAAATGGCCAAAAATGGATGGCCTAAGATGATAGGGATTTCGGCATTTAGATTGGACGCAGGTTTTATGTCTAGGACTCAAAAGTTCACTGGAAAGAGAAATTGATCTACTTGTATTAAGACATCTTCTACTACTACTTGGGAAATTCTCACAAGTCGGTCTGCTAATTGTAGGGTAGTATTAGTTGGTTTTAGCTTGCCTAAACCTAGCTGTGCATAGACAAGAATAGTAATGGGTTAACACTAGCCCCTAAATCTAAGAGTGCCTTATCAAATTTGTATTCCCCCATAGCACATGAGATTGTAGGGCATGTAAGATATTTGTACTTTGGTGGGGTTTGGTATTGTAGAATACAACTAGCTTGACCAGCAAGAAAGGCCATTTTATGCACATTAAGCTAATGCTTTTGTTTACATAGGTCCCTTAGAAATTTGGCATAAGGAGGAAATTCCTTAATTACAATGAGTAATGGAATGTTGATGTTGACTTGTTTTAATGTATCCATTATCTCATTATAATTATTCTCTTCTTGGCTATGTTCAGTCTCATAAGGAAGGAAGCCTTTGCAACATGAAGTGCATCGAGGAGGGGTTTAGATGAAGAGAGCGTAGGCTGTACTTTTTCTCTTACTTTCTAAGGTTGGGTAGGATTTCACTCTCATAAGGTTGTTGGTTTGTCCTAAGCATGTCTACCTAATTATCTACTTATTTTCCACTCCTAAGGCTTTTGATGGATTTGGCTTCTTTAGACAATGTGAAACTAAACTTGTACTATCCCTTGGGATTTGGCACTAGTTGACTTGGAAATTTACCATTTTCCTCTCTTGAAGAGTAGCAAATAACTAACTCATATGATATTCCAACTTCATAATAGATAACGACTTGGCTTGTAAGATCTGCTTGGTGTCATGTTGAAATTTTTTGTATCATTTCAAAATTACATTGTTCCTTGCATAAGCATACTTAGAGTATCCTCTAGTGATTGTCTCCTTTACTGGAGTGGAAACTATTGATGGAGCTACTGCCATTGAGGGATATTATTCCTAGGAAAAGCTTAGTGAGGTGGGTTCCTTGATGGACCCCCTTGATGGTTAATCTTTAACCTTGAGAAGTTTGGATGCCTAACCCATCCAGGGTTGCAGGTCTTAGAATAAGGGTTATTATTGCTAGGATTACGATATGCATTCATAGCATTGGCTTGCTTTGGAAAGAACTTGAGGAAACCAGAGCTAGATGAACACAATGGAGTAGTGTGATTGGGATTAGAAGAGATTGAGAAAACTTCATGTTGAGATTGCATAAGATGTTTATTCTTCATGAAAGCATCAAACCATTGGGTTGGATCATCTATTTTTCCTACTTTCTTGCTTAACATGTCAATTTAGTATACAAATCTAAAGTGATCCTTATCTCATATATTTCTCCTTTCTTTTGTGGTTGTAAATTTCTTTCCATGCGCATAGAATAATCCCATTGTTGGGAATTATTAGTAAGTGTTTCAAAGAAATTCTAAGCTTCCCCATCACTTCTAGTCATAAAAGCCCCTCCACCAGTTCCATTTATCATACGTCAAAACAGTTTTGTAGTGTTAGACCTCTGTAAAAATACTGAACTTACTACCTCTTTTCAAATCCATGGTGGGGACATTTTAGTAGCAAGTCCTTCCAATGTTCCCAACATTCATAGAAATGCTCTCCCTCTTTCTATTGGAAATTTATAATTTTATGCCTAAGGCATTGTTTTTGTGGATGGGAAAAAACTTATTTAGGAATTTTCTAGATAGTTGATCCTATGTTTTTGTCATAGACCCTATTTTTAGAGAGTTGAGCCATGCCTTACCTTTATCCTTTAATGAAAATGGGAATACTCTCAACCTTGTAGAATCATTAGATTAAGTTGCAGATTTGAATGTAGAACAGATGTCAAAGAATTTCTTTGCATGGTGGTATAGGTCCTCCTAATTTAACCCATAGAAAGTAGGAAGGAATTGAACTGGTGTAGAGTAATCCTTTAAAGATTTCACTTCTACAACTTCGTCTGCCATTTCTGTGACAAGGATCTCTTGATCTTTTCGAGTCCTTTGGACTTACCTCATAGATTGTTTGATCTTTGTATCTAAAAGTATTAGATCAAGATTAAGTGATCAATGACTGTGCATACACCAATAGATGATGTACTAGAACTTTTGTTTATATACAATGAACGTAAGACATTGTATACAATGAAAGATATTTTTGTTTTACTTCATTTCTCTAGTCTATGAGAAACCAAACCTAGAATTTGGAACCTAAATACTAAATGAGGACACAAAATATTTTACTCCCTAAGGAAAACAATGGTGAAAGGCCTTTATATTATTGCTAATTCTAAGTAGCTCCTCCTTTCTTTCAAATTTCTCATACTACTGTTAAGTGTGTAATTTTGGCCAAAAGACCCTTAGCTTAGCATTTAATTAGACCATCTAACTCATTAATTTGGTAATTTTTTGATAAAATATAAAAAGTAGCTCAAATTGACCATGCAATCTTAAATTGTCAAAATTAATAGTCAGATGATCATTTGAGCTAATTGGATGCTTAATGTATGATTTTGTGATGACCCGGATTTTCTCATGCATTTTTAAATGAAAAGTCTAAATTCCTAAGGTGGGATCCCGATTTGAAAAACAGTGCAATGCAGCGGAAAAATCTTTTGTTTAAACTCATTTTGAAAACCCCGAGTGTCATTTGCTTTCACAACCACCAAAGTAGTTTTTGAAAAAGCTTTAGAAAATCATAAGTGTTTTTCCCCAGATCTATCTAGTCACAGCACATAGCCCAACTATAATTAAATACAAATACATGTCCAAAGGGTTGAGAATTTACTTACATGTATAATTGTTTCCTTTTTGATTCACTTGCTCGTGGCACTAACATAGATATCCTCTACTCGTGGATGGAATCATCCTAAAAAATGTTAAGGATGGGGTGAGTATATACTATACTCAGTAGGAGTCTATCACTACTAGTTTTATAATGCATGCGATGTTTAAAATCATGTGCTCATAAAAACATATGCATGCTGTTCGAATAATCACATTCAATATCGATATTAAAAGCCACTGTCAAACTGGAATACTGACGACTTAAAGAAATATCATAATCCAAGTCGAAAGTATCATATATCATAATCATAAAAATATGCATCAGATGCTCAATTGAATCCAACTCATGGATATCTATCATGGTATGGTTGACCAACCTTATATCATGCCATATGCAATGCACATAAATCCACGAAACCATAGGGTCCCACTATGCCCACGACCTCACCGCCGTGTGGTCCCCGGGTACCTAGGGACATAGGATCATATACCTCCACGGGGCACATGACACTTCTTCGTTGTAAATCATGCAATCTATGCAATCGGTTCCAAAACATGTATGAAATGCATAAAATCTGCTCATGCTAGTATTGCATTCAAAGTCATAACCTTGCCTAGAAGCCTGACAACCTAGAAGCCTGCCAGCCTAGAAGCCTTGTCAGCTCTCTCTGGCCCGCCCTCATCAGTCAAGGCTACACTTATCATGCAATCTATGCATGTAGCACATGTCTTGGCAATATATGCGCAATGTATTTTTCAAAACCTGTCCTCTTTGGGTCCCTCATAACTGCCTAGACCTCACAACTACCTACCCAGCGTCTTTTGGGCACTCCAGCGTCTTTTGGTAACCCTTAAGGACATGCAATCTTTGCAAGAACTTAATGCTCATAGAGTATGCAATGTATGCAATAGTTTGCAAAACATATCTATGCATAATGTATATACAAAACATGTCTATGCATAAAGCATTTGTCACATGCATGCTAAACAAGTTATATACTTAAATCATGTATTTGCAAAACAATCATAGTTCTTTTAAAAGAATCTAGTAACGATAGAGCACCTACCTAGCTAGGTCGCGCTAACCCTTTTTGTCCTCGGATGCTCCTGATCATGGTTTGGGGAATCAAGGTTAGTTTGGCATATATTTTATGGGTTTTAGAGTAATTAGTCTTATAACTTAGGCATTAGGGGTCCATCCCTATGCCTATGGGTGTCCTAAGGTCCCAATTGGGCCTTGGTGTCCTCAGTTTTCCAAAGTTCTAGTGGCCACGCACCACCATCCTATTCTAAGGGTCATGCCCACCTTTGATTGGTCCTTGATCAGGGATTTTATAGTTTTGATGTGTCCGCGCCGTCGATACAGACACAATGCCTTTTGCAGCGCCTCAATCGGAGCTCTAGATCTCAAGTTATAAGCGTTTTAGTGTCGTATGTACATAGGAGTCTTAAAAATAAAAACACAGAATGCTAGGGCGCTGCACGTCTGCGATGTGCGCCCTGGCTTCCTTAAGGAACGAAAAAAAATGCGTCGCTAGCACGCTGCGTGCCTGTGACGTTCACCTTAGCGGGCGCATCTTTAGACGCACAGAACTTCTCGCCCGTCTCTCTCTTTTGCGGGAGCGTCCCTGGACGCGCCTGTTTGGTTTTTCAAACGGAGACGACGTGGGACGTTCCGACTGGAACGTTCCATCGTCTGGGGGACTGGGGCATCCTCAGAACACCCTGGTTCAACCCCTGTCGAACCAGTGCGGCCCAGGGAATGTCCCTGGGTCCTTGGTGGCTCTCCTGTGCTCCGTTTTGCATGGTTTTTCATGCAAAAACCTAGGGAAATTGACCTTGGAACTATGGTGGAGATGGGTTTTGAGGGATCTTGGGCGTACCTGACTCATTGCTGTGTTTTTCTCCTTGTTTTCCCCTCTAGGTCGAGGCTCCACAACGGGTTGTTCTTCAATGTTTTGGGCTGCCATTAGAGGCGCCCAAGAGCTCTATTTATAGAGCTAAGAGAGGGTTCTGGAAGGGGCTCTCACCGCCTTTGAATGGCGGTGGAGAAACCTCCAGAATGGCGGTGATTTTCCCTCCAATTACCGCCATTCTAGAAATCTCTAGGAGGTGGAAGATGAAGGGTGCCCGTATCAAAACGGGCCCCTGTGTTTTGCAGTTAAATTCGTTTTGTAAAAATTACAGTTTTGCCCTTGTACTTCAAAGGGCCATAACTTGCTCATTTTAACTCTATTTTGGGTGATTTTGGTCTTGTTGGATTCCTTTTTTCGAGACGCATCTAATGGTACCATTTTTAGGACCATGTTTGTGGGTTTAGTCAAGGCGACTAGTGAAATGACCAAAATGCCCTTATCTTTAAAACTGAACTTTTCATGGGATTTTAATATTACAAAAATTGGGGTCATTACATTATTACCCCCTTAAAAGAATTTAGTCCTCGAAATTCCATAAATTATCATCTTCCAGGTAGTTGTCTCTTAGATGATTTCTTGGTGGATGCATTCTCCCCCTTAGGATCAAATCTAGGTTCATCCTCAATTTATCATTTCTATTGTTCCTCCTATAAGGCCTCACCTATAAGAGATGCTGTTGCTGCGTACTCTGATGCATACTCTCATACTTGATTAATTAGGGTGGGATACCTTTTATTTAGTCAACAGTACTCTAAAGGTAATGACTAAATAATGGTCTTAGGATTTTTGGTCTCCCAAATTTATGATAATAAGACCTCAATTTGATCCTCGATGGTACCCTTCCGACTTAATTCCTTTATTTACTCATGTAACGGCAAGGTAAGATATCACCAAAATTTTCTTTTTATGGACTATATCCATTGGTGTTCCTTATCAAACCATTTGTAGAAGTTTAACTTCTAGTTGGTCGCCATTCTTCTTTGGAAATTTCTTGTCACATAATCTCCTGAAATTTGATACTCTACTCAAAGTCTTAAATCCCATATGCTTTCTCTATATTATGTGCATTTACCATAACATTATCGCCAACTCAACTATTATTATTCCTTCGAATTTGATTGGTTTACCTTCCTATAGAATTGTATGTATCTCCATAGAGTCATGATCTTCTTCTTTTAAATATTTAATATTCATTGAATACTGGTAGTTACATCTATATCTCTTTCTCTCTTTTCTTCAAAATCTTTACTTTTACCTTCCTACATCAATGTCTCTATATGCTTTGTTGCATATAATTGATACTTCATCCATTCCTTTAAGTAACATATATGATAAACTGAATGCTTCTCAGAAATTCTAAACTGTCTTAAGATCATTGAAATCCTCAATTGCCTGTAGCCTCAATAAAATTCATACAATGTCTTAATAATGGCATTGATGTTTTGATCGTGTTATACTTCTCTTACAAGTTCATGTTAGGATCGATCTATTATCATCCTTAGTATTATCATCAAAATCTTTTGATAACTCGGTTGAATTCATTTCCCTATCACATAGTATGTCACTTGTATACATCTTCTGATTTGCTCCATAATACTCAGGTAGTTGTTATTCAATCCCACTTCTCTCTTCATGAAACTCTAATTAAGGTATTCAAAATTGAGCTAAGTCTTTCAAGATTCATACCTTCGTGATCTAGTACAAGTCACAGTTATCCCTTAGTATTATCTTGTGTGCTTATCCTTATTATCATCAAAATTTCCTCAAAGTCTTTCTTTTATATCTCTTATCATACTCATATCATATCCCTTGTGGTAGTGTACTCATATTCTGGTATTCTTTATGATGGTAAGATAGCCATCTAGGTTCTTCAATTTTCTCACCTTTGATGAGATTGCTTTATTGCAGGTTAGAACTACTAACAAGTTCACTAACATCTTCATTCCCCCATCATTCTTATCATAATATAATCCATATATGTGTTTTCATATTTGCACCATATAACAATCCTTATGTCCTATGATTTTGATAGGATTCAATCAATCCAATATCTAAGTATTTGCTAGGACTATCTCCTTTTTTGCCTATGTGTTTTATGGTAAAATGCCTTGAGTATTAATATTATAATCCTCAAGTAGAAGTAGTCATCTCTACTACTCCTATTTATACTACTTATCCTTGATTTTCTTTATTGTTCATGACCCTTGGACATCTTTGGGTATTGTGAAAGAATAAAACCTGGGCTCTGATACCAACTGTGACGACCCGGGTTTTCTCATGCATTTTTAAATGAAAAGTCTAAATTCCTAAGGTGGGATCCCGATTTGAAAAACAGTGCAATGCAGAAGAAAAATATTTTGTTTAAACTCATTTTGAAAACCCCGAGTGTCATTTGCTTTCACAACCACCAAAGTAGTTTTTTAAAAAGCTTTAGAAAATCATAAGTGTTCTTCCCCAGATCTATCCAGTCACAGCACACAGCCCAACTGTAATTAAATACAAATATATGTCCAAAGGGTTGAGAATTTACTTACATGTATAATTGTTTCCTTTTTGATTCACTTGCTCGTGGCACTAACATAGATATCCTCTACTCGTGGATGGAATCATCCTGAAAAATGTTAAGGATGGGGTGAGTATATACTATACTCAGTAGGAGTCTATCACTACTAGTTTTATAATGCATGCGATGTTTAAAATCATGTGCTCATAAAAACATATGCATGCTGTTCGAATAATCACGTTCAATATCGATATTAAAAGCCACTGTCAAACCGGAATACTGACGACTTAAAGAAATATCATAATCCAAGTCGAAAGTATCATATATCATAATCATAAAAATATGCATCAGATGCTCAACTGAATCCAACTCATGGATATCTATCATGGTATGGTAGACCAACCTTATATCATGCCATATGCAATGCACATAAATCCACGAAACCATAGGGTCCCACTACGCCCACGACCTCACTGCCGTGTGGTCCCTGGGTACCTAAGGACATAGGATCATATACCACCATGGGGCATATGACACTTCCTCGTCGTAAATCATGCAATCTATGCAATCGGTTGCAAAACATGCATGAAATGCATAAAATCTGGTCATGCTAGTATTACATTCAAAGTCATAACCCTGCCTAGATGCCTGACAGCCTAGAAGCCTGCCAGCCTAGAAGCCTTGTCAGCTCTCTCTGGCCCGCCCTCAACGGCCCGCCCTGGTTGGCCCGCCCTCATCAGTCAAGGCTACACTTATCATGCAATCTATGCATGTAGCACATGTCTTGGCAATATATGCGCAATGTATTTTTCAAAACCTGTCCTCTTTGGGTCCCTCACAACTGCCTACCCAGCGTCTTTTGGGCACTCCAGCATCTTTTGGTAACCCTTAAGGACATGCAATCTTTGCAAGAACTTAATGCTCATAGAGTATGCAATGTATGAAATAGTTTGCAAAACATATCTATGCATAATGTATATACAAAACATGTCTATGCATAAAGCATTTGTCACATGCATGCTAAACAAGTTATATACTTAAATCATGTATTTGCAAAACAATCATAGTTCTTTTAAAAGAATCTAGTAGCGATAGAGCACCTACCTAGCTAGGTCGCGCTAACCCTTTTTGTCCTCGGACACTCCTGATCAGGGTTTGGGGAATCAAGGTTAGTTTTTCCTATCTTTTATGGGTTTTAGAGTAATTGGTCTTATTACTTATGCATTAGGGGTCCATCCCTATGCCTATGGGTGTCCTAAGGTCCCAATTGGGCCTTGGTGTCCTCAGTTTTCCAAAGTTCTAGTGGCCACGTGCCACCATCCTATTCTAAGGGTCATGCCCACCTTTTATTGGGCCTTGATTAGGGATTTTATAGTTTTGATGTGTCCGCGCCATCGATACGGACACAACGCCTTTTTGCGGTGCCTCAATTGGAGCTCTAGATCTCAAGTTATAAGCGTTTTAGTGTCGTATATACATAGGAGTCTTAAAAATAAAAACACCGATTGCTAGGGCGCTGCGCATCTGAGACGTGCGCCCTGGCTTCCTTAAGGAATGAAAAAAAATGCGTCGCTAGTGCGCTGCGCGCCTGCGACGTTCGCCAGAACTTCCCGCCCGTCTCTCTCTTTTGGGACGCGCCCATTTGGTTTTTCAAACAGAGACGACGTGGGGCGTTCCGACTAGAACGTTCCGTCGTCTGGGGGACCGGGGCATCCTCAGGACACCCTA
The DNA here is from genome assembly GCA_035236585.1 of Warburgia ugandensis. Taxonomy (NCBI): domain Eukaryota; kingdom Viridiplantae; phylum Streptophyta; class Magnoliopsida; order Canellales; family Canellaceae; genus Warburgia; species Warburgia ugandensis. Next base: position 85,300,095 of record CP141126.1, read on the forward strand.
GTTCGACCCCTGTCGAACTAGTGCGGCCCAGGGAATGTCCCTGGGTCCTTGGTAGCTCTCCTGTGCTCCGTTTTGCATGGTTTTTCATGCAAAAACCTAGGGAAATTGACCTTGGAACTATGGTGGAGATGGGTTTTGAGGGATCTTAGTCGTACCTGGCTCGTTGCTGGGTTTTTCTCCTTGTTTTCCCCTCTAGGTCACAGCTCCACGACGTGTTGTTCTTCAACGTTTTGGGCTGCCATTAGAGGCGCCCAAGAGCTCTATTTATAGAGCTAAGAGAGGGTTTTGGAGGGGGCTCTCACCGCCTTTGAATGGTGGTGAAGAAACCTCCAGAATGGCAGTGATTTCCCCTCCAATCATTGCCATTCTAGAACTCTCTAGGAGGTGGAAGATGAAGGGTGCCCGTATCAAAATGGGACCCTGTGTTTTGCAGTTAAATTCGTTTTGTAAAAATTATAGTTTTGCCCTTGTACTTCAAAGGGCCATAACTTGCTCATTTTAACTCTGTTTTGGGTGATTTTGGTCTTGTTGGATTCCTTTTTTCAAGACACATCTAATGGTACCATTTTCAGGACCAAGTTTCTGGGTTTAGTCAAGGAAACTAGTGAAATGACCAAAATGCCCTTATCTTTAAAACTGAACTTTTCATGGGATTTTAATATTACAAAAATTGGGGTCATTACAGATTTAGATGACACTAATCTAGTATTTGGTCTTGTATATCGACTAAAGGAGGGTTGGATATCTCATATCGATATTCAATGGTGCAAATTGTTCAAAAGAGGCATGGATGGATCATATTGAATTTCAACGGTGCAGATCATCTTGAAGATTAATAAGGCAAGGGTTGAATGTTTCGTAAAAGAAGAAGAATTCTAAAAAGAAGAGAAGATTATGGATGGGATTTGGAACTAAGTGAAAGTTCCTAAGAGGAAACCAACTACTAGAGGATAAGGAAAGTGGGGGAGGAGAATTAGGAAGGGGGAAAAGTTGTATAAAGAGGAAAATAGTGAGAGTTTGGAAGAAGAGTTTTTATAGCTTTGCTTTAGTTTCCTTTGATTGTCTCTTTCCATTCAGCTTTTCAATTCTGTTGAATTGTGTTCACCGTAATCTTCATCTCCTATTTTAGTTTTTCTCCTTGCATATTTCTTTCAATTTTTGTTCATTGCATCATCGCATAGCCCAGATAGCCCTCCTATTTCTTCTCTTCCATCATCACACCATCCCAACTTCCCTTCACCACTACTACTTAAGTTCCACACTTAGCACCCTCCTTTTCACCACCTGGTCGATTTCCCTTTCTGGGTTTCCAATTGGAAATTGCTTAGATCGTACCGTTTTCCACAAAAGCTTTCACTACTCTATCCTCTCTCACTTGCCTTCTTTCCCATGCCTCACCATCCCTCAATTCACCTTCTTCCTCTCCTCCATCATGCACTAAGTCTTCTTTCTCGCACCACACAGAGTCTTTGATTTTTCCTTGCCACATCTCCACTTCTAGCCCAGTCTAGCATCAACAAACCCATCTCCATCTTCCTATGTTAATCTCTAGCTTTGTTCTCCTTCTCAGGCCATCCCTCCATCTCCATTTTTTTTTTGCAAATTTTCCTAGCACCATAATGCCTCACCGCCCAAGCTCCTCTGCATACAGCCTTCCACCATCCAACTCAACACAATCCATAGTGCATCATCGCCAGCCTGGCATCATCTGCCCTTGTTCTCCACTCCACTGCTCCCACCGCACCAGGTGATCTCCACTTCTAGCCTAGTCTAGCATCAACAAACCCATCTCCATCTCCTTCTTCCTATGTTCATCTCTAACTTTGTTCTCCTTCTTAGGCCATCCCCCCATCTCCAATTTTTTTTCGCAAATTTTCCTAACACCATAACGCCTCACTGCCCAAGCTCCTTTGCATACAACCTTCCACCATCCAACTCAACACGATCCATAGTGCATCATCACTAGCCTGGCGTCATCTGCCCTTGTTCTCCACTCCATTGCTCCCACCATACTAGGTGACGCCACACCTTCCAGCCAGGGTCGCACAACCAGGCAACCTCCAGAGTCGTGCGATGTCCCCTCTCTCCCCTCTTCCCAGTCCATTGCCCAACACTGTTCTTCAATCCAGCCTTGCATAGCACCAGAGCACTGGCCTCCCAGCACTCCATTGGCTTCTCCACGATCTTCAACAATCTCCGACTTCTTCTTTTTTACTGTTTACGAAAAGTTTAAGGAACTTTCAGGGAGAATTCCCTTTTTTCCCTTAGTAGAAAATTTTTATTTACCTTTTCTGTCCTTATCTTCATTTTGTTTTATTATCTGTGTTATTCTTACTTAATCTAGGAACTACTTTATCTAACTGTGTTTAACTGAATCAATAGTTCTAGTTTAATTTTAGAAGATCTTCAATTGCTCATTCATTTTAATTCCAATTTTCAATTAAAAACATTGGAAGTCTAATTTTTCTTTCTGTAATTGTTGTCATTTAATTTTAATTTTTAAATAATTAAATTTTATTAAAACTCTAAATTCTTAAAGTGCGTCCCTATGGGATTGACCTGCCCATGTACTTGCAAAAAATAACAACTACTTACCAATTAGATCTTGCTCTAAATCAACCACTTAACACCTTCATTAGTCAGTTGTAAACCAACTGAGTCATAGACTGTGGTGGCAGGGCTAGTCATTTAAATACTAGTGCAATTTGTTAGATAGGGGCCATTAGAGTGGCTATAGGGTGCCTCCTTCCAAGAGGTTCCTATGAGCTCAAAAGGATATTGAGGTCTCTTCTATATTGATTTTGAATTAAAATGAAAGGTTGCAGTTGCACATAAGGTGATGATTAACCTAGGTGGGCCAACGTGTAGTGACAAAATCCACCTTTGATCTTATAAGGTGAGTGCCCTTACTAATTCATTAAAGCATTCCCACACAATTTGATCAACGTATAAGTACCTGAAAGTGGTAAACGTGTCCTATTATGCATGAAAGTTTTAAATCGAATGTGACTACTTATATGCTACCAAATAAGGGTTCAAGGCCTTAACAAATGAGACACTATAACCCTAACAACCTATGTCCTTGGGTTATAGCTGAGCTTAGGCCATCCTTGTTATGTAGTTGCTTTCTAATGCAAGGGTCCTAAAAATATGCAACAATTAATCATGACATCCCTATAAGCTTTATAGGACCATTCATAATGCAAGAAATTAAAGTGATATCTAAAGCCTAAGCTAGAAATTGAAAGAAGTTTTGAAAAACTCACATTGAGGTCTTAGAATATGTCTTCTTGAATAAGGGTGGTTCCATGTATAGGCTACGTCCTCTTCTAGGTTAGGATGACCCACCCTTGACCTGTATAATTACAAAACTTAATTTTGAATGCATGCGTATAAAAATACACTTTCGACCTCACTACAATCCACTCAAATAAAAATAATAATTGGAAACTATCCTAAGGTCTTCTTCCAAAGCTTTATTTGCATCCAAATTCCTACACAATTAGAATAAGAAATTATCAAACTCTTAGGAATAAATAAAGTATGCAAATGCAACTATATGCAATCCTAATCTACAAATAGTGGTAAAGCATTATAGGCTAGATCTTAATCATACTCCATTGTGCGTTCCCAACAATGGTTCCAAAAGCTTGATGTGTCTTCATAACTACCACAAGCGCACTTCTCTATTGAAGTATAAAATTGACAAATATGGGTCAATCCTACGAGGACTCCATGATTGATATTATATGTATATGTATATATAACAAAAATACCATTCTATTTAGCATGTTTTAGCCCTAGAAATCACTGAATCATCACTAATTAGTGTTAATTGTACAATTTTGAAGGTTTAGGGTACAAATAAAAAAATGGCAAATTTGACCATTTTACCTTGGAAAGAGCAACTTCACTAACCAACCCTTAGATTTGAAGCTATCCAATATTCATTGAAGACCTCTACTTAGATTTGAAAACTTCGAATCCTTTTACCATCCAAAGTCTTGTTGATCTTAAGGTAGAACAAAATGAGGATATAAATATGAAGGAATTAAGATGAACTACCATTTTGGTCTTGGTAATAACATCCAATGATCATTTTTGAACTCTCTAACTTCATGAATGGCATGGATGAGTCTACAATGTAGCTTAGTTAATGAAGTTGCTGTTTCAAGGTGTATCCTGGACCTGCAAAATAGTACAATTAACCTTAGTTAGTTATAATTAAATGATTTTTGGGGCTAAAACATGCTAAATAGAAATATATGTATGTAATATTTCTATATATATATGTATATATCAAATACCCTCGAGCTTTGATTTTGCTAGTTCTTAAGAAAAACTACAAAAAAGAGAAAAGAAGAACTTTTAAAAATAAATTCTAACCACTTTAACGGGTGCTGTCATTTACATTTAACATATGGAGAAAAACTTTTAAACCCCTAGTTTACCCTAGTGGATGAGTTGTAGTCTCGTAAGGGTTTCCAGAAATATTACTCATAAACATTTCAAAAATCTAATGAGAGTCCATTTATCTCAAAGAATCTTCTTATATTCAGGTTATATTATCTCCTAACTATAGCATGCTAATAGAAATGATCAAATGTTCAAAATCCTACCCTTATACAAAAGATATCACATTAATTAATTAAGCCTTAGAATGTGTGCACGTGTGTGAATATAGCCAATATATATACAATTATAGGTTGCCAAGGAAATATAACCTAAATTACCATTCACATTTATGTTTGACTTTAGGTCTCACATGATATACTTGACATTCAAAAATAAGTTTGTCAAAAGTGGGTTACATTCTCTTCAATATGTGAGTAAAATAATCTTTGATATGGTCAAATGCTCACATATTTCATACCATAGAATGATAGCTTCAAAAAATATGATACTAGCCTCATGAAAGGATATCAATTATTAAAGATATCACCTATAATGATCTGTGAATATGACCAGAAAAAAAATGCAAAATCAAAACCTACAGTTACACCTAAATTATGGTGAAAATGACATACCTTTTTGGATCTTAGTCTTGATAAACACATTCCTTTAGTAGGAGTTTCTCCTATTCGTCAAGGTTTCTCATTTCTAAATAAGGTTTCAATTGCTGGCCATTAACTTTGGAAACTTCTCCATCTTTTTCAATCTCAACAACCCCATGAGGATAGATAGCCTTTACAATGTTTGGTCAGTTTATTGAGAACATAGCTTTCCAGGAAAGAGAAGTAAACAAAAACTATAGAGAAGGACCTTCTAACCTATTTCAAATGTTTTTCCCAGGATGGATTTATCATGAATGATCTTCATACGATCCTTGTACCTTTTGGCACTATCGTATGCATCTCTCCTAAGTTCTTCCAAATCCTGAAGTTAGATAGCTTTGTTATGATCAAAGTTGAGCTATTTGATTGCCCAATATGCTTATGTTGTTCTCAATAGGAAGATGACAAGCTTTTCCAAAGGCTAAGTGGCATGGGAGCATTCCAATAGGGGTCTTACATATAGTTCTATAAGACCAAAGCACATTAGTTAGTCTAAGAGACCAATCCTTCCTACTAGAGTTCACTGTCTTCTCTAGCATGAATTTTATTTTCCTATTTGATTCCTCAACTTTGCATCTAGTCTAGGAATGTTTAGGTGTTGCAACTCTATAGTTAACTCCATATTTCATCTAATACTTGGTTATGAAAATGTTTACCTACATTGACAATAATAGCACATGGAGTTCTGAAGTGTGAAAAGCTCGACTACCACATTGTGATCATTTGTCATACATGCTATTGCCTCTACCCATTTGGACACATAGTTCACTCTCACTAGGATGTAAAGATTTCCATAAGAGTTAGGAAAGGAACCCATAAAGTTGATGCTCCAAACATCAACAAGTTCAATGATCAAGATCGGGTTAAGTGGCATCTTGTCCCTACAACCAATGTTCCCTAACTTCTGGTAGTGATCACATGTTTTACAATACATGTGAGAATCATGAAAAATTGTGGGCTAGTAAAATTCACACTATAAAATCTTTACATCAGTCTTTCTTGCACTATATTGGTTTGATTGGACTAGTACTTCAACAAGTACAGATCTTCCCATTAATAAGATAGTTTACAATGTTAGCATACCAAGATAACTAGGAAAGCTCCAAAAGTTGTTCATTAGGAAAAGTTTCTTTGATGGGCATAAGTTCATGGGGAGACTCAACTATTTTCCCAATAGGTGATTTGGTACAACATTTTTCGAACCTTTATTGTTCCTTATTCTATGAAATTCTTATAGCAATAGAATCCATCAGATAAGTCTTGGTTTAGCATCCTTCTTAGAAAAAAGGTACTTCAATGTAGCAGGATCTGAGTAGATTATTACTTTGGACCCTCAAAGGTTGGACCTAAACTTCCCCAAGGCTAAGACACTACCAACAAATCTTTGTCTATAGTAGAGTAGTTGAGTTGTACATTATTGAGAGTCTTATTAGCATAATATATCATATGTGGAAGTTTAGCAATTGGTTGTCCCAAAATAGAGCCGATCGTACAATCAGAAACATCATGCATAATTTCAAATGGTGCACTCCAGTCTTGTAGTCATATGATAGGTGCAAAGGTTAGTTTAGCTTAAGACATTAGAAGGACTTGATAGATTTTTTATCAAAGTTAAAAATTGCCTCCTTTGCTAGTAGATTGCAAAGGGGCCTAGAAATTTTGCTACTATCTTTGATAAATGATTTACAAAGTTGGGCATGGACTAGGATTGAGCGAATCTCCTTCATCGTCCTAGGAGAAGGAAGATTAGAGATGTGGTCCACTTTTGCCTTGTCTATCTCTATGCCTTGTTGTGATATAACATGTACTACTTTTCACAATATAAAGACATTTTCTCTAGTTTAGTACCAAATTCTTTTCTTGGCACCTCCCCTAACACTAGTTAGGTGGAAAATGTACTCATCAAAATTAGATCTAAATACTAAAAAATCAACCATGAACATCTAAAGGAATCTCTCTACCATATTGGAAAACATACTCATCATACACCTTTAAAATTCATCAGTGCATTGCATAACCCAAAAGGCATGTGTCTATAGGCAAACATTCTAAAAGGATGAGCAAAGGTGGACATCACTTGATCCTCTAGTGCTATTGGAATCTGAGTGTAGATATAATATCCATCTAGGAAACAATAATACTCTTGACCAGCCAATCTTTCCAGCATTTGGTCTATGAAGAGAAGAGGAAAGTGGTCTTTCCTCATGACTAATTTAGCTTACACTAGTCAATATAAACTCTCTACCTGGTGGTCATACAAGTGGGACTAACTCATTGTCCTCATTTCTAACTACTATACCTCTTGATTTCTTTGGGACAACCTAAATAGGACTGGCTCAAGCACTAAGTGTCTCTTCCCTAACTACCTCCTTATGTGAGGGGTTAGCTGCCATTATGATTCCTAAGATGTTTTAGCATTCTCTTCCAACTGGATTTGGTGCATGCAAACAATGTGACTAATACCTTTTATGTCTAATATGGACCACCCTATTGTTGTCTTATGTCTATGGAGTAAATTAAGTATCTTACCTTCATGTTCTTAATTGAAATCAGCGGTAATGATAACGGGCAAGGTTTCAGAGGTACTTAAAAATGTATATTTTGGACTTGCAGGCAATGGTTTTAGGTCTAATGTGGGTGTTTTCTTAGGTGGATCCTCAGAAGTAGAAGATGGTGTAAGGGGCACTACTTTTGGGCTCCATTTTGGAGTGTCCACTAATGCTACTTCAAATAATGGGTCCACTTCCTTTGTGGAACCTTTTTGAACCAAAAGTGGATTGGAATATGAGGATGACTAGAAAGTGTTAGGAACTTTACTTTCTATGAAAATAAAAGAATCTCTAGAGTCCATTTGTTGTGCAACATTACAAATATTGAATTCAAGTTTTATATTGTCAAATGATAGTTTCATAAAACTATTTCGATAGTTGATGATAGTGCTAGATGTGGCAAAAAAATGATGGCCCAAGATGATAGGGATTTTAGCATTTGAATTGGGTATAGGTTTTGTGTCTAAAACTAAAAAGTCCACTGGAAAGAGAAATTAATCTACCTATATCAAGACATCTTCTACTACTCCTCTAGGAATTTTGATAGATCGGTCTATTAATTGGAGGGTAGTAGTAGCAAGTTTTAGCCTAAACCTAGTTTCTCATAGATCCAGTAAGGTAACAAGTTAACACTAGCCCCTAAATCTAAGAGTGCTTATGAAATTTGTGTTCTCCAATAACACATGAGATTGTAGGGCATCTAGGATATTTGTACTTTGGAGGGGTTTAGTGTTGCAGAATAGAATTGGGATGACCAAACAAGAAAGGCCATTTTATGTACAATAAGTTAATGCTTTTGTGTACATAAGTCCTTTAGAAATTTGGCAAAAGGAGGGAATTCTTTAATGGCACTGAGTAATGGAATCATGATATTGACTTGTTTGAATATATCCATTATCTCATTATATTATTCTCCTTCTTGGCTATGTTCAGTCTCTTGCATACTAGAAATTCATGGTCGAAAACAGTGAGGCTTCCTCAATTTTTTCAAAGCTCCAATCTTAGATTATCGGAGGGAGTATCAAAGATCCATCATCTACTTTCTTTGTTTAAACAATAGTTGATACAAGGGTCAGCAATAGTTATATGTCTTTCCAATGAAGGAATTGCAGAAATAAAAGAGGAAAGATGTAGATCTATGAAGGAAGCTTAGTATGATTGTAGACTTGGTAGATCTAAAGAGATCACTGGAGAGAGATCTTTGTGCAATATAATTGAAGTAGACATAACAACAGATCTAGGGAGATCGTTAGAGAGAGATCACAATACAATAGATTCATAGAGAGCTTAGGCTCTCTTCCAAACAATAGATCTAGAGAGATCATTAGAGAAAGATCATAGTTTCCTAACTACTCTGTAGCGAACATAAGTGCTAATGTTCCAACGGGATCCAACTATTCTTCAGGGAGATAAGCTTCGCTAGTCTAGTAAGATTCCTTCATTATCTTGGATCTGAGATGTGACATCATCATTGTTGCTAGAGAAATTGTGGTACCAACAAGGAGAACTAATGGTTTTCTTTGGTAGGATTTTCAAGATAATCGGCACTTCACCTGTTGCTTCTTTTGAGGGATCATCAAATTCAGTTGGATTCAACCCTTGCCAATGGGGTGAACTGATGTTTTTCCCTACTAGGGTTTTCACGTAGATCAATATCTTAGTCTACTACTTCTATTGAGGGATCAAGAAGAAGATCATCATTGTTGCTACCAGAAAGATCGAGATGTGATGAGTAGACACAATTGGCCACCGCTACTACCAAAGAGATTGTGGTGCAATGAGTAGACTCGACAACCTAGAGAAATTCTATCTAGTTCCTTGTTATTAACCATTGGGCTATTGTAGTCATTAAAAAAAATATGTGCAAGCCTTCCAACACAATAGGCAGTGCTGGTCAAATGTCAAAATTATTGTTTATGAGTGTTGACTTAATGATTAACTAGCATGATCTAAAACTCTACATCTCCTTCACACATATTAGTTAACACAATGGATAGACCACATGGATATGAGTAGTTTGTAAACCTTAAGTGCCATCCTTTCCCCACCTAAGCCACAGAACAAATAAATCAAGCCCACAACTAGCCAAGATGAGCTTCCATTGTAGAAGACAACAAAACTATGCATGAAATTTTTTTCCAAAATACCTATCGATTCATCCAATCCACAACTAAACATTGAAATATTAAACCCATACAATTAACTTAGTTGTGCTCAATCTATGAAGTTAATTGTGAGAGGAAGAGACAAAATGGGAAACTTGGATGGAAGCACAAAGAAACCAATTGATCCTACAAGTGCCATAGAATGGAAAGTAGAGAATTTTGTGGTTATGTCTTGGATGATTTGTTCCATGCAGGTGGATATTGGGAGGATATATCTATTCTTTGAGAGTACTTAGAAAATTTAGGAAGCTATGGAGAAGGCATACTACAAGGGAGGCAATGATGGTCTAATGTTTGAACTTGCATACTTGCAAAGCCATATGCAATTTGAGAAAAATGTCCACAGAATGTAGAAAATCTATTGAAAGAGATAGGATTTTAAAGTTTCTTATAAGTTTGAATATAGGATATGACTAATCATGTACCTTAGTGTTTGGAAGGAGTGTCCAATGATTCCCGGACAAAGTTGCTTTTAATAGTGCAAAGTGAAGAATGAGGAAGGCATATATGATGAGGGATAAGCTTCTAGGTCTGACTATGGCAAGCTATAAGGACCAAAATCCAAATGTTAAGAAAAAGAAAGACCATAAGGATGATATCTATTGTGCAAAGTGTAAAAGATGGCACCATACCATTGACACTAGCTAGGAGATTCATGAGCGACCTAAACAAAATAAAAAATAAGGAAGGATTGGTAAAGCTCACATGGTTGAGGCACCTGAGCAAGGAAGTGTAGTAGACACTATATTTGGTGCTGAGTAAAGTGCAAAACTCAAATGACTATTATTTCTTGGATTATTAGAGGAACATATCTCTAAAATAGGTAACCACTTTACTGCATTAGAAGTCATATATGACATTAGATGCATTCCTTGGATTATAGATTCAAGAATTGTTTCCTACATGACAAGTGATCCTACATTATTTATCACATATGCATAAGTTTTTGAACATCAAAAGTAAACATTGCATATGATTAAAGTATCATTTGACCTTACTTTAGACTCTATATTACATGTTCTGAAGTTATATGTCAATTTGATCTTAGTAAGCCAACTAGTAAAACATTGAAAAGGTTTTTATAACAACCCTCAATTTTAAGTTCTTTTTTGTATATTTTTGTTACATTTAATTGAAATGAAATCAGGAATAAAATTGAATTCCATGGAAGTGACCCCTTTGAAAACTCAAACTTTGAACTTAAAACTATCAACTTTGAAATGTATACATCAAGACAATTCCAATGACACTAAGCTTACTAAAATTGGAGTTTTGACGAGTAAGTTGTGATTTTTCTTGTAAAGGGCAATTTTGTAATTTTACCAAGTGGGTTCCACTTTTTAGAATGCGAAATTGGACTGTCAGATGATATTGTAAATTTATCATGAATACTAATTATTTACTTTGATCAAAATCATGACATATGGACTCAATGCTGATCCTTGGTATAATCCTATAGTGACAGGCAAATCACTCGTCTCGCTGCTAGTAGTGTTAACATTTGTTACCACTCCCTCATACATATCTTTAATTGTGCCTATATACCACCACAAAACCCCTTTCTCACCCAACACCCTACATATTAACTCTCTAGGGACTCTATCATAAGCTTTCTCTACGTCAATGAAGACCATGCGGAGGTCTTTCCTCCTCTCTCTACATTTTTGTATCAACTATCTTAGTAAAATAGCTTCCATGGTGGAGCTCCTGAGCATGAAACCAAACTGATTCTCTGATACAGTTGTTCCATGTCGTAGCCTCATCTCAATCACTCTTTCAAAAAGTTTCATACGTGGCTCATAAGTTTGATCCCTCTATAATTAATGTAGCTCTTTATGTCTCCTTTATTCTGATAAATTGGTATAATAGAGCTTTTTCTCCATTCATCTAGCATTTTCTTTGATTTTATAATGTAATATAATATAATTACAAATGAAAGGAAAATGATCTTTACTTAATGGGAAGGGGCCATTTTGATATTGGCACCCCCCCATACTAGAAAAGACGAAGAAGAGAGAAACTTGAGAGAGAGGAGAATAAAAGAAGAAGGGAGGAGAAGAAATGAAGAAGAAGAAAGGGAGGAGGAAGAAGATGAAGAGGAGGAAGAGGAAGGAGAGGAGAGGAAGAGATGGCATGGAGAGGAGCATGGTCACTGAGAATGGCCGGTGATGCTAGCAAGAAGGAGAAAATAGAGGGAGGAGTGCGTGAGAAGACAACAGTCATCGAAGAAAATGGCAGCTAGGATCAATGATCCAAGCCGACCAACTTACTCATTTGATGAGACAACCAAGTCCTATCACTCCATTTCTTTGATCCAGCCATATCTTGTTGAAATATTGATGATGAAACTCGTGGAGATTTAAGTTCACTGGAGAAAATGATGGCCTAGATTGATGATTTGATCCATTCATCTTCTTTAACAAGATGAGAGAAATAAAAGCACTAATCTCCCTTCTCAATCTGATGATATATCGATCAAAAAATTGCAACGAGATGTTTATGCATGAAGGTCACTTTGTTGGAGAAATTAAGGGATGGATTGAATGATCTAAACTGTTCATCATACTCTCAATGTTACACTAAAAGTCAATATTCCAATCATTGATTGGAGAAGATTCGACCATTTATGTTGATTAGAACTTTGATCGAACACAGATCGCCTAATCTATGACTAATCTGACCTTATTTTATGATCTGAATAGTTCATTGAGATCCTCGTGACATGTAGATCAAGATCCATACTAGAGATCTTTGATACAGGGCATTTTTGAGGTGATCTAGTTGATCTTAATCAACCATTGATTTAGGCTTGAAATTGAATCAAATTAAATGATCCATACTATTTAACTGATTCATGAGATTATTTAATCATATTTACTAACACATTCTTTGATCATGGGCAATCAAGTGGATGATTGTGGCCACATCACTATAGATTACCTAGATCGAGCACCTTCATAATGATTGGTTTACAAGCTGGCAACACTGATAGTTAGATATCACTTAAATTGATTGATGTGAGGTAGGATTATCATCCTAACCATTCACTTTCATTGATTTCTTAGTAATTTGTTAAAAATTGAGTATGAATTACCTTTGAACGTGCCCAATTTGTAGAATAACGATGGATCATATGAAATTAACTTGATATGAGTATTAACTTTGGAATACATTATAATATGATTTAAAATTTTAATCTAATAGTTATTAGTGTGCCCGATTTAGCATGACCTAGATTATTAGCCAACTGGGGTGGGCCTAGCTTGAGATCCCAAGGCTGTGAACCCTTGAATTGTGCTGAAAAACAATTTAGATGGGGAGTTATAATCTTTATTTTACAATTAATAATCTTACTTAGATGGATAACTTGGATCTTGAGTTAGTCTTGGATGTGATGTGTATTTAGGTAGTGGGATTGATGCTACACCATATGTTCAAAACCAAAAAAGCCTTTGAGAAGATGCAAGGATGACAAGAAGAGGGTGCTTTCCTATGTTGCACTAAAAAAAAGGACTTGAGAGAAGATGTTCTTCTCTTAGGGGATCGATCTTGAAGTGGAGTTTGATGGGGAGTTGTGAGGTACAGAAAAGGAATTCTTCATTTGCTGTAGGTGATGACAATTAATAATGTGCATGTTTCTATTTTGAAATTATATATAGAATTACATCAACTCAATTTTTTTTAAATGAATTCAATGTATGTATGATTATACTATGACCCTTGTTGAGATACATATTTTATTTATGAGTGATGGACATAGACATGATTTCATCGATTATCATTTTTTCATGGATGCATGATTTGACTTTGATTTAGTCATATGTTAAAAGCAATAGTGATATTGCATTATTTTAGTATTCTTTTATGACCTGTGAAGTCATTAAAGGGTGATTATATTTACTAATGCATATTGAGGCATGCAGATGCCCAGTTTCTTGTGATAACCCCAATTTTTGTAAATTGATTGAGGAAATCAATTTAGTTTGAATTGTTAGAAGTTTCAGGGTAGAATATTAGGTCATTGGAAATTCTCTTTTTATAGAGATTAAAACATGATTTAAAACTTAGAAATTATGAATGTACTTGAGAAATCAATAGAAATGACACTAAGTATATTCAATTCCGAGTTAAAGTGAATAATCCCTAATTTTCTTCATTTTTATGAATAAAAGGGTAAAATGGTAATTTTACCCATAACGAGATCTAAGACATTAATATTTATAATGCACTCATAAATAAAATTCCAACACCACTAAGTATGCGCAATTCCGAGTTCGGGAGAATAAAATGGATTTTTCTCCATAAAAGGGCAAAATGGTCCTTTCACACCCCCATGAGGCCCACAAACGAATCCTACGGCTAGAAAACATGTAATGAGTGGTCAAACCACTACCAAATTCTAGTAGAGAAGCAGGTGGTAGTGGAGGATCCAATGTTAATTTAATATTTAAAAGAATTAAAACATAATTATTACAAGTAATTATGAAAAATGCAAAACACCTATAAATACCTCCCAAAAATCCTCCAAAAATGTTCATAAAATGTACCACAAAATTATCTTGCTTCCCCCTGTAAAACTAGATCTATATTCATTCCTAGATTTCCAAAACTCTCAAAATTTTCTTTTCTTTCATTTTCGCTCTCCTCTCTCTAATGGAACAAGAGACCTAAATTCAATTAGGCACTCTATTCCAAATCTCACAAATCCCATCATTCAGATTGTCGTAGGCTACCTTATCAACAAAACCACAAGAAATTTCAAGATCCAACAGTTCAAACAACGATAAATCATAAGACAAGCGGTTCTTGGGCTATCTTATCATCAAGTGGGTATTCTTTTAATTTGGACTGCAAATTTGATGTTTTTCTGCAATTAGATAGGTGGAAACTCTTTGCACACTCATTTAATGTTAGTTTATATAATTTTTATTTTTCTAAAATTAGTTTTACGTTAAAAATAATAAAAATCAAGTAAGGATAGGAGCCTTTCAATTCTGGATGATGGAGGACTGAGATGGAAAATCCAAGCCATTCAATAGATCAAGGAGGGTCCAAAACCCCTAGGGTAGAATTTTCAAGAAATTTTATGAAGCTTAGAGACATTAATTCAAGGGGATTTGATTGGATGGTCTAAAATGGACTGTTCGATCTCCCTTAAGAGATTAGGTTCTCGGGACGCCACACAGAAACACGCCTTGTGGGAATGTCTCTGCACGCACTCCACTGCGACGCCGTCTCGACGGAACAATCACACAAGAATGCTGGCCCTAGGATGTGCATTACGTCGTGCTTTCTGGTAGCAAGAGAGTGGTGACCATTCTGCTCGATTAGCCTGCTCCACCTGATTGATCACAGCCATCCGTTCCACTGGGTCCATATCAAATCTGGACCCTCAGAATGATTGTGAACTTCAGTCTTTAATTGTGGGGTCATCTAAACTCCAAATTAAGATTGAAAAGAAGCTATGGAAAGCCTGTAATGTCTATTTTCTTTTGGAATCATAAAATTTATAAAAATCCTCAAGCAAATTTTTGTTTTGAGGAATTAATATTCTAAATTTCATGATCTTCAAGATCTGAGATTATCAGATCATGGGGATCGACTACAATGATGATATAATGTTAAAATCAAGTAATATCCATAATTTATTTTGACATATCTAACATAGAATGAGGAATATACCCTTTATGGTAGAAAACCCCTAAAAATACAAAGGGACCCACTTGATTAATAGGATCAAGCATGATTAGACCCTTGGGATGGATTGAGTGAATGGGATTATGAGGGAACCCATTTAGATCATGTATTAAATATAACAAAAACAAAGGGATCTGATCTTTGGACCTTAATAGAGTAAAAGCTCTAAAATTAATTAAAATCCATGATTAAAAGGAAAAGATCTAAGATCTAATGGTAGGATCATAAGTAAAAGTTTCTAATAATCTTAATATAATTAGTTTAATTATATTTTATTTGATAATCGAATTGTAAATGTGATTTATTTTGTAAATTAGGAAGCATGATAGTATAATTCTTAAATGTTAGCATGATATGCTCAATATGTTATTAGATTATTATAATAGGTTTGTAGATTTGATTATCCTAGGGTCATGTTAGTTTAAATTTAAGATTTTAGTATAATTCCATTTGCTTAGTAGTAAATTTCATGTATTTCATAACTTAGGATCATGCTAGTTTAAGTATAGTTTTATTTCATTAGGTTAAGTTACATTCATAGGAAGCATGTTAGTATAAATAGTTGTTAAATTTATATTGGATTTATGCTTTAAAGTTTATGATTTATTTATTGTCAAATTTTTTTAGTAGATTCAAATGTTAAGTAGTTGTTAAGATATATTGAGCATAAATCACCAAAAATGTAAACTAATGGAATATAGAGATTCATGGATAATTAAAATGAGTGAATGACTTTGACTTAATAGTAGTAAGGGCTATAGTTAGTAGGACAATATAAGGATTATCAAATCCTTGGCCCAAACTAGGAGAATAATAAGCCCCATGAATGACATTTTAAATGTTCATGGATTTAATTAAAATCAATTAGAAAGAGCACTTAGGGTTAAAATGCTCATAGGAACCTTATGAAAGGTTGAGCTAAGGTCACTCTAGTGAATGCTTAAAATGGTGGTTAAGGGGGTTCTCTAATAGAGCCTCACTCTTCTCCTACCTTCTGTTGACATTTGTGAGGTCTAAACGCCTCCTAACATGAGGATTGAAGTAACCACTTTGTGTTCAACCATTTAGTTAGAAAGCCTTAGCTAATTAGAAATAAGAGGAGCAGTCTAGACTTAGCATGAAATGAGTTATCTTCAACTAATAAAACATTAACTGGTCGAATAATAATAATAAAAGTATAAAAGGTTAGTAAGTTATCTAACCTTAATAAAAATTGTAAGTAAGATAAGGATGATCAAACAGGATCCATGGGATATTGAATGATCAAGAACAATAAAAAGAATTAAATACTTCTTGATGATGATATATATATATATATTGCTTGTAATTTAGAAGACCTTAGATCAAATAGAATAGAAGATTTGAACCCTTGATCAAATATGATTCAAGGAAGAGAACCAAGATCCTCCTCCTTAGGGATGATCAAACAATTGAATGTAGATCAAAGAAGAACTGGATGATAGAAGATCTAAGCCCTTGATCTTTATCATCAAGTATAAATTGTTGATCAAAGGATCTATGAAAGATCAAGATCAAAGAAAGGAATACACAAAGACTTAGAATAGAAAATACTTAGATCTATTGATTAATAGGATAAACATTATCTGAGGAAGATAAATCATGATAGGACAAAAGATCTAGCCCCTTTATGTCAAAGGGCAAGATTAAACAAAGAATATAAATAAGATAAAAAATATAAGATTATTCATTTTGTATAAATATTAACAGTGTGTATGGATTTATAGATTTTGTACGCCAATCAGGATTATGGAAGATTTGAAGAGATGAATCACTACTTGAAGGTAGGAGGATTTTATGAATGCATCTACATGGGATGTACATGTTAAATATATGATCTTATGTCTAGAAATATTGACAAGCATAATGTTAATACTTGTATTAAATCCCCTGAAAACCTTATGATCCAACCAAACACATATGAAGTGGGTTAAGTTAGACTTAAGGAAAAGACTCTAAGTAACTATGGAACTAGAAGATATTCCATCCCTAAGTAAACAGATATATTGTCTGATACGTATGAAACCTATTTTACATACAAGCATGGAGGCTTGTGGTTTTGTTTTGAACAGGCATAAGCCTGAGGATGCTATGCTAGGGGAGTTATGAGGGTTTGGCTAGTCGCTTCCCAAAATTTGATGATACCTTGCCCTATGAGAGGCTAAAAGTCGGGTGGGGCAATTGTGGGAAGGCCACCACTGTGAAAGTCTTATATCCTCATATGGGCAGTGACACAATATTTTCCACCGTAGTATTAGTGGTGAGCAGGGCAGTTATCCGAGCACATTAGTATAGATCAGACTACAGCATGGTAGTCCTTTGATTATTTTACACTATGATGCATATGAGATAAGCATAGTGAAATGCCTTATGTTTTGGCATGATGAAATTCCAGGTAATTGTATATTATTAGTATTTCCCAAGAAGGGAAATTCCTAGTATAAGACAAGCTAAAATACTAATTTCTCATAGTGGAAAGAATTGATCAGCTTAGTTAGGAATGTTATTTGACTACTTTCATAAATTTGATGGATTTACCTATATATAGTATGTATTATATATAAGGACATACATATATGACAAAGTAAAGAGATTGATACATGATTATGTTTATGAATAATGAGATTATGAAGTATTAGAATTATACTGTCAAATTATTATACTTCTTGATTCCCCTATCAATCATAGCTTGCTGAGATATTGTAAATGTTCAAATATTTCCAATATCTCAGATACAGAGAAGGAGAGTGAGGAGCTTAAGAATGTAGAAGACTTGAAGAGAATAATCATTTGGGTGTACCCCTTGAAGATATGTATTTTGCTTTGTTTGAGAGTATTGTATTGCAATGAGAATTTCATTGTATGGTGAGCTTTCATTTTTGGATTACATAATTTGGGCAAGTATTGTAATGGATTTGGGCTGTACTGTGAACCACTAAATGGATTCTAGAATTTAATAAAAGTATATTCCTTCAATGGAATTTTATCTTGTACAAAAATTCTACTTGTGTTATGTATGAAGTGATGACTTGAGTTTTTCAAAACCAGCTCTAAAGAAAAGAATTTTCGCTGCTTTTTTTTGCAAAAAATAATTACTACTAAGGGCCCTACCTTTGAAAAATGTATTACAAAATAAGTTACAAAAACTCGGGTCTTCACATTTCTATCACTTATTTTTTAGTGGACTTGGTGGCAAGTCCTTGAGAGGTTAACCTAGGACGAGGGGCAGCTCCTTGGGATGGTAAGCCATAAGTGCTATTAATTTTTACTTAGAGGCTTTGTGGCTAGTCCATGAGAGGCTAACCCTCAGATGAGAGGCAATTCCTTGGGATGGTGTGTGACATCCTGGGTTTTTCTAACACTTTGTCACAAAATATTTTACAATTGTGGGGCCCTGAGTTTGAAAAACTATTAAGAAACCAAAGAGCAGAAATCATGTTTCATGAGAGACTTAAAACAAAATCCCGAATGTCATTTTTCTTTTCAAAAGTAAGGATTTTCAGAGAAATGAGCCCTACATTTCTATAAAAAATCTTACAGAGTCTCCCTTATATTTTGGACCCAACACATTTCATGTAGGCGATGTGATAACCAGATAAACATAGTAATATATGAAATAACAAAGGAAACTTCGTCTCCTTCCCAAATACATTCACACGCACATGTCTATTCACATTTTAAAAAAATTTTGTTGTGCCAAAAGGCTAGGAATTGAACTAACATCCCCAAGACCACTTCAGTCACATCCATATCACCATAACTCCAACTTACATGTCCACATGTGTGATGACCAGGGTTTTGCCATGCATTTTTAAATGCAATATCTAATTCCTAAGGCGGGATGCATCCCTATTTGAAAACCATTTTATAAAAACCATGCAATGCAGCGGAAAATCTTTTGTTTTAAACTCATTTTGAAAACCCTGAGTGTCATTTGCTTTCACAACAACCAAAGTAGTTTTTGAAAAACTTCAGAAATCATAAATGTTTTCCCAAGTCTATCCAGTCACAGCCCATAGCCCAACTGTAAATAAATACAAATACATGTCCAAAGGGTAGAGTGTTTACTTACATGTATGATTGTCTCCTTTTGATTTACTTGCTCATAGCATTAACATAGGCGTCTTCTACTCGTGAATGGAGCTATCCTGAAAAAATGTTAAGGATTGGGTGAGTATATACTATACTCAGTAGGAGTCTATCACTACTAGTTTTACAATGCATGCTATGTTTAAAATCATATGCTCTTTCAAAACATGCGCATGTTTGAACATTCATGTTCAATGTCGATATTAAAAACCATTGTTAAACGGGAATACTAACGACTTAAAGAATCGCATAATCCAAGTCAAAAGTATCATATATATATCATAAGCATAATAATATGCATAAGATGCTCATCTGAGTCCAACTCATGGATATATGGTATGGTCGACCAACCTCATGTTAGGCCATATGCAATGCAAGTAAATCCTCAAACCATAGGGCCCACTATGCCCACGACCTCACCGTCGTGTGGTCCCTAGGTACCTGAGGACACTCGGTCATAGCCTTCACAGGGCATATGACACATCGACCCAGTGTCATGACACCAGTGGTAGCCCCCTGTACCACATGCAGTCAACGTAGGGACATGCCCTTTTTGGGCGTGGTACCCATTCCACCTAATAGTGGTAGAGACTGGGAGGCCACCCCAACCTCTCGGCATAGCGCCCAGGAGCTTACTAGCCCAAATCATATACAATCAAACAAAAAAAAACCTCTCTTTTCAAAACCTGTCCTCTTTGGGTCCCACACTGTGACGACCTGAGTTTTTCCATGCATTTTTTAAATGCAATATCTAATCCCTATTTGAAAACCATGCAATGCAGTAGAAAACCTTTTAGTTTTAAACTCATTTTGAAAACCCCTAGTGTCATTTGCTTTCACAACAACCAAGGTAGTTTTTGGAAAGCTTTAGAAATCATAAGTGTTTTTTCCCAGATCTATCCAGTCACAACACACAGCCCAACTGTAATTAAATACAAATATATGTCCAAAAGGGTTGAGAATTTACTTACATGTATAATTGTTTCCTTTTTGATTCACTTGCTCGTAGCACTAACATAGATGTCCTCTACTCGTGGATGGAATTATCCTGAAAAATGTTAAGGATAGGGTGAGTATATACTATACTCAGTAGGAGTCTATCACTACTAGTTTTATAATGCATGCGATATTTTAAAATCATATGCTTTTTCCAAAACATGTGCATGCCTGAATACTCAAGTTCAATATCGATATAAAAATCCATTGTCAAACTGAAATACTAATGACTTAAAGGATCACATAATCCAAAATCGAAAGTATCATATACTTATATATCATAACCTTATGATATGCATAAGATGCTTCATTGAATCCAACTCATAGATCTCTAGTATGGTATGGTCGACTAACCTCATATCATGCCATATGCAATGCACATAAATCCATGAAATCATAGGGTCCCACTATGCCCACGACCTCACCGCCGTGTGGTCCCCGGGTACCTGAGGACACTCGGTCATAGCCTCAATGGGGCCTATGACACATCTTCATCGTAAATCATGCAATTTATGCAATCGATTGTAAAACATGCATGCAATGCATAAAATCTGCTCATGCTAGTATTGCATTCAAAGTCATAACCCTGCCTAGAAGCCTGACAGCCTAGAAGCCTTGTCAGCTCTCTCTGGCTCGCCCTCATCGGTTAAGGCTACACTTATCATGCAATCTATGCATGTAGCACATGTCTTGGCAATATATGCACAATGTATTTTTCAAAACCTGTCCTCTTTGGGTCCCTCACAACCGCTTGGCCCTCGACACTTCAACATCTTTTGGCAACCCTCGAGGACATACAATTTTTGCAAGAACTTAATGCTCATAAATCATGCAATGTATGCAATAGTTTGCAAAACATATCTATACATAATGTATATGCAATTATTTACAAAACATGTTTATGCATAAATCATTTATCACATACATGCTCAACAAGTCATATACTTAAAACATGTATTCGCAAAACAATCATAGTTCTTTTAAAAGAATCTAGTAGCGATAGAGCACCTACCTGGCTAGGTCACGTTAACCCTTTTTTCCTCGTACGCTCCTGAACATGGTTTGGGGAATCAAGGTTAGCTTGGCCTATGTTTTATAGGTTTTAGAGTGGTTGGTCTTATTACTTAGGCATTAGGGGTCCATCCCTATGCCTATGGGTGTCCTAAGGTCCTAATTGGGCCTTGGTATCCTCAGTTTTCCAAAGGTCTAGTGGCCACGCTCCACCATCCTATTCTAAGGGTCATTCCCACCTTTGATTGGGCCTTGATCAGGATTTTATAGTTTGGGTGTGTCCGCGTCATCGACACAGACACAACGCCTTTTGCGGCGCCTCAATCGGAGCTCTAGATCTCAAGTTATAAGCATTTTAGTGTCGCACGTGTATAGGCGTCTTAAAAATGAAAAAACGGAATGCTAGGGCGCTGCGCGTCTGCGTCGTGCGCCCCAGCTTCCCTAAGGAACGAAAAAATCCCATAGAACTAGTGCGCTGTGCGTCTGCAGCGTGCACCTCCGTGGGCGCGTCTGCAGACGCGTCGGGTTTTCCGCCCGACTATCTCTTTCGAGGGCGCGTCCCTGGACACGCCCGTTTGGTTTTTCAAATGGAGACAACGTGGGACGTTCCGACTGGAACGTCCTACTCGTTGGGGAACCGGGGCATCCTCAGGACACCCTGGTTTGACCCTGTCGAACCAGTGTGGCCCAGGGGACGTCCCTAGGTTCTTGGTGAGTCTTCAGGGCTCCATTTTGCATGGTTTTTCATGCATAAACATAGGGAAATTGATCTTAGAACTATGGTGGAGATGAGTTTTGAGGGATCTTGGGCATACCTGGCTCGTTGCTGGATTTTTCTCCTTGTTTTCTCCTCTAGGTCACTGCTCCTCAATAGGTTTTCTTCCATGTTTTGGGCTACCATTAGAGGCGCCCAAGAGCTCTATTTATAGAGCTATGAGAGGGTTTTGGAGGGGGCTCTCACTGCCTTTGAATGACGGTGGAGAAACCTCCAGAATGGCAGTGATTTCCCCTCCAATCACCTCCATTCTAGAACTCTCTAGGAGGTGGAAGATGAAGGGTGCCCGTATCAAAACGGGCCCCTATGTTTTGCAGTTAAATCCGTTTTTGTAAAAATTACAATTTTGCCCCTGAACTTCAAAGGGCCATAACTTGCTCATTTTAACTCCATTTTGGGTGATTTTGGTCTTGTTGGATTCCTTTTTCTAATACGCACCTAATGGTATCATTTTTAGGACTAAATTCATGGGTTCAGTCAAGGTGAATAGTGAAATGACGAAAATGCCATTATCTTCAAAACTGAACTTTTCATGGGATTTTAATATTTCAAAAATTGGGGTCATTACACACACAACTGCCTGGCCCTCACAAGTGCCTATCCAGTGTCTTTTGGTAACCCTCAAGGACATGCAACTTTTCAAAACTCAATAACCACAAATCATGCAATTTATGCAATTGTTTGCAAAGCATGTCTATGCATAAATGCATGCTGAATAAAATTAAGTCATGCTAAACAAGTCATATAACTTATACTTAAAACATGCATTCTCAAAACAATCATGGCTCTTTTTAAAAGTCTAGTAGTGATAGAGCACCTACCTCGAAGTCTCCTGGAGTTGCCTCCTTCATCACTCAACCTGACTGTGGGTCTCATTTATAAACTCCTGGGCATGAATGGATACAAGGAATCCTTATCAATTTCGATCTATTTTTAGAAATTAGATCGCTAGATTTTCCTTTTAGGGTTCATGGGTCCTTGCCTAATTTATTGTCAGGCTAGATCTTATGACGTGGATCTACTATTCCATGGTTAACTCTGTAAATTGTCCTATAATCCTAACTTTATAGTCTTATTAGGTTCGCGTGTCCCAGTTCCTAGGACACCCATGCATCTTGGTTGAACTGCAACTGCCTCATGTGCGTGTGCACCCAAAGGCTGTTCCAGGGACCGCGTTTTACATGGGCACATGCATGCTCAAGCGACGCGCTATGATGCGCGTCCTGGATGGCATTGTACGGACGCACCTTTGGTGTAGCATGGCGTATCTCAGCTCTCAGGGCACCCCGTGCATCCCGGTCGAGCCAGGACCCATGCCCCATGTCATGCGCGCACCCGAAGGCCGCACTAGGGACAGTGTACACACTGTCGTACGCCCGGAACCCATCCCAGGGACCCTGTCCTTGGCGCACGTGGAGCATCGCATCCCTGGGACGCCTGGTTCGTACACGGCCGGCTGGAACCGGCTTCGTCTTCTCTGGCTAGAAAAATCGGCTGGGAAAAGACCAGATCCAACATGGATCTGGGTTGGGGGAAGTGAAACAGAGAGAAAGGGAAAGAGGGTCTTACTTGGGTGGCCTGGGACGCCCTCCTTCGGGTGGTGCGGTTCCCTCTTTCCGCTTGAAAACCTTATGTTGCTGGAACTCGTGAAGAGGAAAAACCCCAATGTCAAGACCGGAAAAGGGAAGAGAGGGGAATGGGGAGACAGGTAAAAGAATGGTCGGTCTGACTCGGGCTTGGTCGTTGTCGAAAATCGCAGGGAAACTGGGTTTCCGATTTTTGCTAGAAACCCCAGTCCTAAATGACCGCAAAAAATCGTGTTTTGGAGAGGGGAAGTTAGGGCTTTTTATAGCCTTGCTATGGCGGTGCTGCCATTGGCAGTGGTAGAAATCTCTGGAAACTAGGGTTTCTGGAGAAGTCTAGAGGAAGAAGAAGACGGGTGCCGTTATCAAAACGCCCCCTGCGTTTGCTGTCTTTTTGTTTAAATTACAGAAATGCCCTTAATCTTTGAACGACCGTAACTTCTTCATATGAACTCTGTTTTTGGCATTCTTTGAGGCGTTGGATTCTATTTTTCGAGTAGAATCTAATGGTCCTAAGTTTCCTTACAAATTCCTTCATTTACTATTTTAAATAAGGTAAAACATTCAACATAGTTCATTTCCTATAGAATGTCCAATTTAATAGCGTAAATTGCTCGGGCATTACAACATGTCCATAAAGTAAGGTCATATTAAGTCAAGTATTACATCAGTTAACAAGGTCATCAACTACATTACAAACCTATTTGATATACCTGTCAAGTCCTTCACTTGAGACCTCTATCACAATCTTCTACTCATGTGCCTCATTTCTTCGTACTTGAGACATTGCAAATATACAATGTCTCAGCAAGCTTGCACTTGTGTAGGTAGTTTCATCATTGAAATATGAAGTTTATATAGTTTCAAATACATAAAGGATACATAATCACATATTATGCAGTTTGGTAAAATATGATACATAATGAGTAGTATAATAAAACTCTAAAACCTCAATCATACTTTACAAATAAATGTCATGTCAACTCAATTCAAATTATCATTTTTAATATCCATACATGTTGTTTTAAAGACAATAATAATCTTTGCGAGGTATTTTATAGATATGAAGGATCACCACAACTAATGTCATGCATCATCTAAACTGAATAATGAATCATTGTAAAACAAAATCAATAGATAAAAAGCATTTAAACCATGAAATACTTAAACATGACTAATGTATGTCCATAAGTATACATAAATATATATAATTCCATCTGAACCTCCTCGAGGTCTCGTTAGTGTGGAAACACTCATAATCCGGCCACTTGCTATTGGTCATGAGTACTTACTATAGACCTGAAATACAAGGGTGCCATGCTCATGTGCTATCATGCTATAAATATAGATCTCAAAATAATGGAACCTATATGTAATGGACAAGAACCAATCAAGTCTATGGCTATCACATCGATACTAAGACAGATACACTCCCTGTACCGTGCACATGGGAAACACGGTATGCAAGCCATGACCTGCCCATGATGTCATTGACTTGAATTCAACCTTTTTCAGCCAGTTATCTAACACATTCATATATAATTTTGGAAGGAGGATCATCAGTCAACCTTCCTAGCACAGTGTCCATTGGCCCTAATATGTTCATCATAACACAATCATACTAGGCATCATCACATGCCCATATAGTTGATAAAACCATAGAAATCCATGTATTAATGAAATCATGCAAATTCAAACCTCATGATACAATGTAGCCATGTAAAAGTAACCCTCACAAGGGTTGAGTTTGAGGATTCCACATTCCTTATCATTTTATAATTCGTGAACTTAATGTAGTTTCAAATATGTTTTCATGTATAAGCTTTCAATTTGATAGTAAAACAACATCGCATCTCAAACCAATCAGTTGCATGAAATACAAATATGCTAACTCCATAAATTAGAAATATCAAAATCCCAAATCTTAAGCATTTTCAAATATGACAGAGTAGTCATCAATAGTTTCCATGTTTCACAAGAGTATATCAATGTTAAAACTACCTACCTCCTTCATCATGTTACACGATTTAGTTATATCCCTCCAATCCTTTCATTGATCAACCTGTTGATATTCTAGATTCCTTGTCAATGTTAAGTTATACTAACAATTACAAAAGTAATTTATTTTAGCCTTAATTTGATGGTCTAGGTCATCTGTTAATCATAAAGCCATTAGGTTTTAGTGATTCATCATTAATCAACGACCAAAATCACACAATCTCAGCCGTTTAGGATGTTGATTTGTGTTTCCATCTATGGTTCACTGATCCAACTTTTGTCATAGATTACCCAATCTGAGTATCTTTACTAATTTAAGATCAAGGAATACAATGGTGGCATCTGATCACAGATCAGGCATCTCTAGGTCCTCATTCCTTTATTGTTCGATTAGACAGTTGAGATTATTTGATCAATTTTCATGTATATCTTCCAATTTTTATCATATACTAGTTAATTTAGTTTTCTAAAACTCATCTATGGCATCTAATCATCAATAAGAGATTACAAAGTCACTGTCTAAATAGTGATAGATCTGAAGGCTGAGATTGTCCGATCAGTTTCTAGCCTAAATCGACAATCTTAGGTAGATTCGAGCTACATCGGGTATGTATTTACCTATTTCTAAGCTTGGATTAAGAAATGGATGGTTGGATCACCTCAAAAACCTAAATTTAGCATAAACCATATGGATTTAGGAAAAAAATGGAACTCACAAGTTGGGTTTCATAGATCTTACCTCTTGGATGTATTTCTATCCTTTTGACTCTCTTGGATTGCAAATTGATCACCATTTTGAGGTGAAATCCTCTGATCACACTCTGCACCATTCAGCTCTGATCAATAGTTAAGATCATCTCAAATTCTTCAATAACCTTGGGGTTTTGATTGTATCTCTACGCTGAGTGAAATGATCGGCTTGGTTCATTGATCTGAGCCATCATCTTCTCCAACGATGGCTGCATCATCGACAACCTAAAAACCCTACTTTTCTCATCCTTTGCCGGTGTGCTAGGTTTCTTCAATGCACAATCTCTCCCTCTCTTCTCTCTCTTTCTCTCTCTTTCTCTCTCCTTCTTCCTTTTCTTTCTTCTTCTTCCTCCTCTTTGCCAGTGTTCTCCCTTTGTTTTTTTTGTCCCTCTATCAGTCGAGCTCGAGAGGAACAAACTGTGCAGGTTGTTCCATTTCACTTAAGTGGAGAGGTTGCCAATATCAATTTCCTACTCCCCTACTTTAGTAACATGTATTTTTTTTCAGAAAGGCCCTTCATATTTTAACTCATCAAATCTCCTCCATTTGAACTCTAATTTCAGTGTTCTTTGTGTTATTGGAATCGTATATACTTTACTTTCCATTTTTGATAGTTTGGGTCCAAATTTTTAGTTTTCAAAAGGATCACATTCATAGAACTCAAATTTACTTAAATTAGGTTCCTAATTTTCATAAGACGGTAGCCCCGGTGCACGAAGCTCCTGCCTATGTAGGGTCTAGGGAAGGGGTAGGCCATAATGGTCTAAAGTAGGCAGCCTTACCTTGCATTTTTACAAGAGGCTGATTCCATGCCTTGAACCCATGCCCTCAAGGTCACATGATTTTCATCTCAACTAAAATATAATATATTGTACAAAAAATAACTCAAAATTTAGGGTTGTTACATGGTGAGCCACAAGTTCTCTTGGTTTACATTATTTCATTAGAGGATTTAAAATCCATTTTATCAACCGTGAGATGTGTGATTTCCATGATTTTGCGAATTTATGATAGGTGTTTCTACTCGATGGAGGCTAGTTATGCTAGGAGGGATTTAAGGTTGGCCACTTGCTCTCTAGCTTTGTGAGATGATATACACCCGCCCCATGGAAGGGCAAACATTTTAGAGAGTCAATGGTATCATGGGCAATTCATACTACAGTTCTGATCCTCACCCATGAGGGACAAACGCTTAGACTTCTGCTCTGGTATTGACGGCGAGTAGTAATTGGTAGACCCAGGAGTTGGTTACCACTATAGTATAGTAATCCATATGGTTATTTTGTGTTTTCCATACAGTGTGGTGAGCACACTAGGATGGATAGATCCCTTTACACTCATGGCATCACAATGCACTCATGGCATCACAATGCCTGGAGGAGTGGTATGATTACTCATGACTAGAGATTTGAGTGTATGAGACACTCTTAGGACCCCCTTGTGGGGGTGCCCTTGTTAATGATGTATATATTCAGTGAGATATTCCTTGCATATTTGACATATTGCACCAATGCTAATTTTTATAATTTTGGGACCCATAAGTGAAGGTACCCTTGTTGATGGCTTGCATATGTATTTATATGTTCTTTAAGCTTTTAGGCCTTGGTCTAATGTGGTTTTGGAATATGTATGAACCTTAGAAGCTTAGTTGATTTGGCATGTTTTAGACAGGCAGGAGGAGTGAGTTTAATCGATTTGATATTGTCATTTTGATAAGCATGAGGCTTTGTATACTCAGCATGTTTTGGAAACAAACAAATGGTGCAGATGCACTGCCTTTTTTTAGCAGTTTTATGAGTTAGATGCCCTAAGTGTTGCTATTGAATTAATTGGTTTACCTTGTTATTTATGCTATACTTTATTATTATCTATTTTCATTATTGAGATCATATTAGAACTATTTTTATGGCAAAGATATTTATCGCTTGCCCTAAGACTTGATACTTGACAATTCATATTATGTTAAATATTTTTGAATTACTATTATTACTATTGTCATCGCCTACACAAGCATAGCTTACTGAGGCATTGAAATGTTTTGCAATGCCTCAAATACAGAGAGAGATATCAGGTAAGGCAAGTAGACAGAGAGCAAGTGAGGGCGTTGGTGGCATTCATGGTATATAGAGGAGATTCCAATGATGTATATGGTTTTTTAAAACCTTACCTTTGGATACTAATTATGGATTGTATATGTGTATGGTTTACACTTTTATAGCATTAATGCATGGATGTGTTTATGTTGGATGTGATGGCAGCATATGGATAAACTTTAGTCTAGGTTTTGTTTTTGGATTTGTATATTAGCATGATGTGTATGCTTTGATCATCCTATGAATGATTAGGGTGGATGGATATTGAGACATAGTCTCCCTTTTTGTATTTTTGTATTAATGTGATTATCAAGTATTTGGCGCATCGCATGCATTAAGTGTATTGGTCCAAAGTACAGAGGAGATTCCTTTATGTTCATGGTTCTGTTGGTCATACAACTCCTAGGGTTTTGAACAAAGTGCTCTTTATTCAAAGTTTTTCTTTTGAGTTGATTCTAAAATGAAAAAATTTAATTAGGGATAAATTTTGAAAAACCTGCAACCCAGGGTGTCATAGTTTGGTATCATAGCCCAGTCTACTCCATCACAATCACTTTAACAAGACCAATAGTCACATGCAATCTATTGAGTAAGATGATTACCTCAATATGAGTTACCAAGATAACTCATTTCAAGAATATTGATGACTGTGAAATAGATGTTGCCAATGAATATTGGTAGATTTTAAGAAAAGATGACACATTGATCCTTGTATGAGTATGAGGAAGTGTATCTTCATATGAGTCTATGATTCTTAGAGTAAAGAATCAAAATAGAGAGTACAAATTAGTACCACTATGTGAGAATCTCGTCATATGAGTAGTGAATGCTTATTAATTATTGATAGCCAATCATTAGTAAGCAATGAATGCTTATTAATTATTCTTGGAGTTCTAGTTATGACTTAGAGGTGCATAGCACCTGAATGATGTAAACTATTTTATAAAAATAATTATTGAATGATGATGAGGATCATCAAATGAGTAGGAAGTTAAAGTGAAAATACAAAAATTTGAGCAAAAAATGTAGATTATTTCTTAGGTTTTTGGATATGATTGTAGAAAGGTCGATTTGAGTGTTACATTATATGAGATTATCTAGTATTATGGTTTATTTGACTTTAGATCAGAAGTGTCTAACATATGTTGTGAACCAAGTAGAGAGAGAGAGAGAGAGAGAGAGAGAGAGAGAGAGAGAGAGAGAGAGAGAGAGAGAGAGAGAGAGAGAGAGAGAGAGAGAGAGAGATTGATAAAAGTGGATAAGGGAAAAGGATTATATTGTGAGAATAATGTAAGATGAAAATGATTATAATGGATTGGTATTGACTAGCGAAGGTGGTGAAAATGTAATTTTCTACGAATCAAGAGAAAAAATTTTGAAATATAAATTTTATTGGTGTGAGTTTGGGGAGTTGTAAATGATTTTAATGTATATGAGTAAATGATTTTGATATATATGACCACGAAATAAATCATTAGTTAAAGGAAATCAAATGATGAGGATGAGGACACTGAATATGTAATTATAAGGATTCTAGAAATAGTCATTTGAGAGGATGCATTCCTCCATTACTTAGACTTTACCTGTGAGGCCCTTAAGAAGGCCTATGATGATCAATATTTTTGTCTTATGAGCAACTGGCGATACAAAGAGACTTAGTTACTCTATGCAGAGGGATCAAATGGTTTAGTAGTGTGTGAACCATTGTATAGGCTGAGGAGGTTTGCTCCAAATGCTATCACCATAGATTAGGAGGTGGAAAATAGAGTTGTTGATGGGTTCACACTTGGTTTGAATAGTGCATTACACTTTGATGGCAGAGGTAGTAGTCATGGGCTCTGTGTTAGAGAGAGATTTTCTCAAGATTAGGTAAATTGTAGGGACTTGGACATGGATAGTTTGAGTAAACACTAGAAGAGTAAGAGACCCTTTTTTTATTGACGTAATTACAGAGTTAGTGGCACTTGAGTCAGTCGAGTAGGGATGCGAATAGTAGGTGTATTTCCTTACATGGGCAGACACCTTGACAATCATGTCCTAGACCTAGTGGATTGTTGCAACAATGGCAATAACATCAGCATTCACTATTATAGTGGCAATCTTTTAGATGCTTTGATCGAGGAGAGTTAAGGCATTTCCTTAGAGACTATCCCAAAGGACAGAGAATCAGATAGGTAGATATTAGCAGCAAGGCAGAGATGGTCCCACATAGACAGTGATGAGTTTTTTCCATTACTTTGAGGTTGGTACAGTCCTCAAACCAGGTAGTAGAAGGTACCTTCCTAATTCCTGATTGGCTTGTTAAGATCCTTTTGAAGCTGGATCTACTTATTCTCCTATTTTCATGTTTTCTTACATCCTGTTTGAATATGTTTTATGCTTGTTAACTTTGGATTGGACATTTTGATGTAAGTGAGAGAATTAGCGAGGCTAGTGAGTACCTTTAAGAGGTACCTGTGGAGATAGCAAGCGAGAGTATGGATGCTGATGTCATCCTTCTCAATATAGTTTATTACAATTTCATCTTAAGAATAAATTGGCTGGCTACTCTCTAGATGATAGTTGATTATTGCAAAAAGAGGGTAATTTTTATTGTACCTGGATGGCTAGTGACCTCTTTCTTGGGTAGGAAGAGAATCACTGAGGTTTGTGTTATCTCTACCATGAAGGCAGCTTAGTACTTTTCTATAGTGTGCCAAGTCCTCCTAGTTTGCATGATAGTGGAGGACAATGAGCAACCATAAATTGAGCATATAGATGACGTGCTTGTAGTCTTTCCTAAGAAGCTTTCACGATTACTGTTGTAGGAGATTGATTTTGGTATTGATTGGTACCAGGCATAGTGCCCATCTTTAAGACACAATACAAGATGGCCTTGCTAAGCTGGTAGAGCTCTAGCTATATGAGCTTTTTTATTGGGGTTTTATCAGACTTAGTGGGTCTCCATGGGAAGCACTAGTCCTCTTCGTGAAGAGGAAGAATGGATCTTTTAGACTATGAATAGATTACTAATTATTGAATAACATCATGGTGAAGAACCAATATTCCCTACCTTGTATTAAAGATCTATATGATCAGCTCCAGACGGCATCGGTGATGATAAATATTGTATTTTACATGAGACAATCTTCTTGTTTGTAATCAAAATTTGATTCATGATTTATACTTGTGAGTAAACGATGAGGGCAGCCTAAGAGGGCGGCTAATGAGGGTGGGTAGGAGAGGCACTAACAGGCTTCTAGGTTGCAACCTTCTAGGTGGCAAGCTTTTAGGTGCTCATAGTATTATCATGTTGTGAATGAGATTATTAGCATGAGTTTGCATACACTATGAGCTGATATACTTTGGTTTTGATTAGCATATATTTTCCTATTAATGAGCTGATAAGCTCTCATTTTGATTGGCAAAGATTTTCCTATTGGTGAGTTGATATGCTCTGGTTTTGATTTGGCATAGATTTTCCTATTGGTGAGCTAGGGTGCTCAAATTTAGATAAAATTGCCTATGGCGAGAAGTGACTTAATGTTCAATCACTTCACACTGATTCATGCATACAAAAAATTTCCTATTGCAAGAAGTGATTTAATGTTTAATCACTTCATTGCTGATTCATGCATACTAGTGTATGGTTATTCCATTATATGGATACATGATGGTTTTGCCTATACTAATGCTATATATAGATGAATTTAATCCTTAAAGTGTTCTGATATATTAGTTATGTTGTGAGTATTTATGACATGTTTTGATTTGATATGGCATGGATTTACCTACCTTATGAACTAATTTGTTTGGGAACAAGTGGTATAATTGGCCTACTTTACATGATAAGTACATTTCTAGAATTGTTTAGAAGATAACATGAAAATATTTTTGATTTGGGAATGAAATCAAGAATTAAAATTAAATTCTATGGAAGTGACCCCTATTGGTAAGCTAGGATGCTCAAATTTTGATAAAATTGCCTATTGTGAGAAGGGACTTAATGTTTAATCACTTCACACTGATTCATGCATACGAAAAATTGCCTCCTGCGGGAAGTGATTTAATGTTTAATCACCTCATTTCTGATTCATGCATACTAATATATGGTTATTCCATCATATGGATACAAGGTGGTTTTGCCTATACTAATGTTGTATATAGATGAATTTAATCCTTAGGTGTTCTGATATATTAGTTATGTCAGGAGTATTTATGACATGTTCTGATTTGACATGGCATGGATTTGCCTACCTTATGAACTAATTTGTTTGGGAACAAGTGGTATAATCGGCCTACTTTACATGATGAATTTTTTTGTGATAACATGAAAAGAGTTTCGATTTGGGAATGAAATCAAGAATTAAATCTTGTTAAAATTAAATTCTATGGAAGTGACCCCTTGGAAAACTAAAAATTTGAACTTAAAACTATCAAATTTGGAATGTATAGGTGCAGACGATTCCAAACACACTAAGTTTTTTGAAATCGTAGTTCAGATGAGTATGCTGCGATTTTTCTTGTGAAAGGAAATTTTGTAATTTCACTAAGTGGGCCCCACTTGCAAAAAGTTAAATTGGACAGTCAATCAATATTGGAAATTCATCATCAATAATAATTATTTAATTTGATCAAAATAATTATGTATGGAATGAGTAAAACATCATTATTAACTATTATTAATTAAATAAAAGAATTTAAATCTTTCGAGCTTTGGACCTTGGTTTTCTTGTGGCTATTCTTCTTTGCATTCTTCAAGTCTTTTTTCTTTGATTTTGTACTTCAATTCTAGGTTAGTATCTTGTTTTCATTCCTTACTTTCAATGCTTAGTTTGCTTTTGTTTTGTTCTTCAAATTCTTACTCATAGATCTTCTTTATTTTTCCCTTGAATCTCTGCTTCCATCTGTCTAGTTTTCTTTTACTTATTCATTTAAGATCCAAGTTATTTCATCTCTAGTAGTGACATCTAAGAGAAAAAGTAGCTTGAATCTTCTTGTTTTTCTTCCTATTGTCCTTATTTTTCACTTGATATTGAAGCTAGATTTAGTCCTCTTTTTCTTTGATTCATTCCTATCCTTCAACTCACTTTTCTCTTGAATTCTTGTTGGGTTTCACTTGTATGTTGTTAAAGTTTAGTATAATGTTGTTGAAGTGGGCTTCATATTTGATTTGAATCAAGTTACAAGCATTGGAAGAGTGTGAACTTTTCAAGTTCTCATCTATGTAGCACGCGCAGCATTATTTGATGTATTATGCCATTCAATCAATAGAGTTGTTTGAAGATATTGTTCATGCTTGATTCTAGTAGTTAAGTAGTTTAATTCTTCAGTGTTATCTTCCATGAAAAGTGCTTGCTAGGTTCAATTCATGCCTCACTTGATTTGAGTTTCATATACACCATGTTGCTTGAATTTTTCATCTCATGTTTAATGTGCAATGTCAAATAGTCCACACTCCTTATTTGCTTGATTCATTAAGAACCCATTTAAATTTTTAGGTTTTTTAGTTAGTGATTTGATTAGATTTCATGTTAGCATGCATTTACTTCATGCACTCTTGCCATCAAATCACCCCATGAAGTATGCGCACAACTCCAAGGTTAATGTAGTTGGTGCTTAGGTAAATTATCTTTAGGTTTTGCTCATATTGTTGTCTATTCTTTGTAGAGCACTATTTTAGATAGTTGTTTGCATCCTAGTTAGTTTAGAAAGTTTCTAATTTAGTTTAGAAAGTTTTAGTTTTAGTAAGTTTCTAATTTTAGTTTTAGAAAAGTTTCATTTTTGGCATGTTTTCTTAGTTTAAGTTTCCAAGATTCATTCATTCTAGTTTTGCATTAGTTTCTTTTAGTGAATGCATGGTAGTTAAGAAAGTTTCTAATTTCATTGAAATTCTTTATTTTTAGAAAGTTTCCTTTAGTTTTTGTTTCTAAATTTTTGCATGTTTCACATTCCATGTTGTTTAAATTCCTAGTTTAATCAAAACCCATCTCTCTTTGGTTATACTAAGTAATATAAATAAAATCCAATCAATATCCAAATCTATGAGATTTCTCATGGGATCTACCTCTCTTGTGTGCAAATTACTACTTTGATTCATGCACTTGTTAGTAATTTTAAAGCTACACCAAGTTTTTGGCACCAATGTTGGAGAATCACGATGGACTAGTTGTTGGATCATTGTTTAGATTGCCTGTCTCTAGTCACAATCTTAGGTTGCATTAGATTAGGATTTTTGCATCATTCTTGCATATTTTGTTGATTCCTCACAAATTGACTATCTTTCTTTATTTTTGGGCAAGGAAAATTTGGCAAAGGGAGCAATGGCAATCCCGTGGGCCAAAGCTTCATCAAATTCATTGAGATTTCCTTGCTTTCTTAGGTTATGTTTTTGAGTGAACTTGTAGTGAGGCCCCATTGTAATATGCAATTGTTTATTTTATTTTAAATGGGTTGTAATGGCTATGGTGGCCCACACTTTATCTTCTTTAGAAATCCCAATATGAGCTTCTCTCACTCTCCTTTAATTTCTCATGAGAATTAAATAACCATTTTGAAGCAAAACCTAACTAGAAGGTAGTAGTTGTGCCTACATAGAAGGAGGAGCTGTGTAAATCTAGGACTAAAAGCTACCACCCTATAGATTAAAAAAGATAGTCAAAATAGCTCACTAGGATTAGGGATTGATTGATTGTGCATCATATAGAGTTAGTAGTCACATTTAGATTTATGTTGCATCATTTAGATAGGTTTTTCATCTTAGTGCATGTAAGGTTAGCAATCTCAAAACATTGAGTTAGTACCATTAGACCCTAAGATTGAACGTACCCATACGTAAGGGGTATGAAATCAAATTCCTAACCCCATGGAAGACCCACATATTGTAGTTGAGCATAAGGCCATTAAAGATTTCTATGTGCCACTCCAACTAATCATGCATCACCTTACCACTATGTAGACCCCTTTGAACTTAAACTTAGGAACATTCAATTACTCCCAACATATTATAGTCAAGAGAAAGGATCCATACCTACATATCAAGAAATTATTTGATATTTGCGCTACATTCAAGTTCTAAAATGTCTCATATGATTCTATTAGAATTAAGTTGTTCCTTTTCTCATTGAAAAATAAGGAAAAATCATGCTTAAATTCATTAGAGGTCGGTTCCATTGCCACATAGAACCAGTTGTCTAAAAGGTTCATGACCAAGTTCTTCCTCATCCAAAAGAATAATGCCCTTCGTAGGGAGATAATCAATTTTTAGTAGAAAGATGATGAGCAATACTAGCAATGCTAGGAAAGGTGGATTGAATTACTTCTATTAGACACTTACACCTCAAAATAGATAGATGGTAGATGAAGCTAGAGGAGGGGCCCTCATGTTGAAAAAGGATATAGTGGCATGGGAAGTTTTTTAAACTTTAGCTGACAATTCCTAACAATGGGAATATTCCAATAGGAGGGAGAGAAACATCCAACCTCAAAAGGAGGCCTTTATGCAATAAGAGTGACCTCAGATGTGTCATAGAGGCTCAACTCCTTAGATAGAAAAATGGACAACGTGGAAAATATGTTCCAGACAATGACTGCCAAACTTGATGCCTTCATGGCTTCCCAAGTATCTATGAAACTCCCATAGAAGGTTTGTTCGATATGTTGTAGCCCAACACTTTTAAAATCAACTTGTCCATCTAATAGAGTATACATAGAATATATTTTAGAACAAGTGAATGCTTTGAATGCATATCGCAGTCCTAGAAATAATCTACACATTGAGACCTATAATCCAAGATGGACTACACATCATAACTTGTCATCATCTGAGAACAATTACCATGGAGGTCTATCTATGAAACCCTTGCATAAAACTTTCCTAAAGCTTCAGTTCTATAGTAGCCACCTCATTTTTAGCTTGCTCAATAACAAAGAAGCCCACATTTGAGAAAACTATGCAATCATCTGTGGAGAAAACTTAAAAACACTAGAATGAAACTAGGCATGCTATCAATGAGAATAGACCAAGCAACAATGTTATTTCCCAAGCTATTACCAAATTAGAAATGCAAATGAGCTAGTTATTAGGTGCTTTGAATGAGAAAGGAAAGGGCAATTTTCTAGTCAGCCAATTCCAAACCCTAAGGGACAGTTTGAAATATTGTTCAATTCACATACCCAAAGACCTTGTGAGCAAGCAATGTTGACTACTACCTTCAGGAGTGGCCATCAGGCTGATAATAAAGTAGGGCAGACTAAGGAAAACTTATTGGAGAATGAACTAGCTAAAACACAAGAGAAAGATATAAGATAGAAGTCTCATACTCCATCTTAGCCTATAGTGGAGGCAATTTATGTACTTAAAGTGCCATTCCCTCAATTGTTAAATAAGGTAAAGAAAGGAACCAATTTCGATGAGATAATGGACATGTTTAAACATGTTCAAATACATATTCCATTACTCTATGCTATTAAAGACATTCCTTCTTATTCCAAATTTCTTAAAGAGCATTGCACATAAAAGTACAAGCTTAATGTGCAAAAAAAATCCTTCCTCACTAAGTAGGTGAGCCCTTTGATCCAACACAAGACACCTCCTATGTTTGGAGATCTAGGTTGTCCTACCATTTCATGTGTTATTGGAGACTATGTTATTGATAGGGCACTACTTGATTTGGAGGTTAGTGTTAAACTATTTCCATTTTCTATTTATAAGAAACTAGGGCTTGGTGACCTTAAGCCAACCAATACCACGTATGCAAGCATAGTTTGCTCAGGTATTATGATATTTTACAATGCCTTAGATACAAAGAGAGACAGTAGGTAAGGCAAGCAAACAGAGAGTAAGTGAGGGCATTGGTCGCTTTCATCAGTGTATAAAGGACATTCCAATGATATATATGTTTTGTTAAAACCTTACATTTACATATTAATTATGGACTATATATGTGTATGGTTTACATTTTTATGACATAAATGCATGGATGTGGTGGCTGTGTATGGATAGACCCTAGTCTAGGTTTTATTTTTGGATCTGTATATTATCGTGATGTGTGTGCTTTGATTAGAATCCTATGAAATATTAGCATGTATGGTTATGGAGACTAGGTCTCCCTTTTTTCATTTATGCATTATTGTGTTTATCAAGTATTTGTTGCATTGCTTATGTTAAATGCACTAGTCTAAAATACATAGGAGACTATTGGATTTTTGGTAGAAATGGGAAGATCATTTTACCTTTAAATTCATGGTTTTGTGGATTGTATGACTCCTGGTGTTTTGCAATAAATGATTTTTATTCGAATTTTTTATTTCTAGTACAAATTGGGGTGTCGCAGTTTAGTATCAGAGCCCAATGTACTCCATCACAGCTAGTCCAACAAAACCAAGTAGTCACATGCAATCCACTGAGTGAGATGATCACCTAAATATGAGTTACAAAGATAACTCATATCAGAAATATTGATGATTGTGAAACAGAAGTCACCTATGAAGATTGGCAGATTTTAAGAAAAGATGAGACATTGATCCTTGTATGAGTAAAGGAATTGTATTTTCATGTGAAGTCTGTGATTCTTAGACTAAAGAATCAAATTAGAGAGTACAAATTAGTACCTCTATGTGAGAATCTTGTCATATGATAGAAGATCTATTCACATAGACTAGTTTCTAAGAGTTCAATTTCTAACTTGGACAGTGTGTATAAACCTTCAAAAGACCATAAAAACTATTGTAACGAGAATAGTATGATAATAATGATGAATGATAAAAAATGTCATAATCAAAGAGAACTAGGGGAAGTTTAGTGATTTACAATATTAGTTAAAACTTTTAGTGGATTTATTGATGAATAAAATTTGTGGTATGGTGAAAATCATTGTAAATTTGATAAGATAAGACTCAAATACTTCTACCGATGAATTATTTGCTTTATGAGGTAAAAACAAGTGAGTCCATATATACACAAAAATATTGACTGCCAATCATCAGTGAGAAGTGAATGCTTATTAATTATTCTTAAAGTTCTAGTTATGACTTGGAGGTGCATAGCACCTAAATGATATAACAACTATGTTATAAGAATAGTTGTTGAATGATGATGAGGATCGTTAGATGAGTAGGAAGTTAAAGTGAGTATACAAAAAAATGAGTGAATAAATTCAAATGATTTCTTAGGTTATTGGAAAGGACTATAGAAAGGTTAGTTTGAATGTACATGATATGGGATTATCTGATATTATGGGTTATTTGACTTTAGATTAGAAGTGTCTAACATATGTTGTGAATCATATTGTTGATGCTTTTCGCAAGTGCATGGGCTATTGTGGTATAGCTAATGCAAGTACGAGTTTGTAATAGCCGGGAGGCCCACCCAGTAACAATATTGTCCGCTTTGGAGATTGGGGTCCATATCACCCATTTGTGCCTGAAGTATTTATTCACATAAAGTGATATGAACATGAGGCAGAGGAGATGGATGCAGTACCTCAAGGACTTCGACTTTACCATATAGTACCACCTAGGGAAAGCTAATGTTGTAGCTGATGCCTTAAGTAGGAAGTCGAGAGTGATGCTTGCTAACCTCTCGACTCGATCCAGGTTTCTTGATAGGATCCTTTAGGCACAGATGGGTGATATGAGCCCTAGTCTCCAAAGCGAACAATATTGTTACTGGGTGGGCATCCCGGCTATTACAGTAGTATCAAAGCTAACCCTTGACCCAGTGTGGGTGGCTAACTGCACGTGGGTGCTCGCATGTGACACACGGGGACGTGTGTCCCCTAAGGGGGAGAGGTGAAGCCTTGGCCGGTGAGGGCTGGCTGATGAGAAAGGGCTAAGAGGGCTAGCAGGCTTCTAGGCAAGGTGAGGGACTGAGAGTTAGTCCCACATTGCTAAGGGGAAAGTGACTGGGTTGTTGATAAGGGTTCGGGGTGACTCTACTAGTAACGACGCATTTTACTTGGACAACTGGGTAAGAACAAAACCGTGCAGGGACTGGATGATATGGGCCCTAGTCTCCAAAGTGGACAATATTGTTACTAGGTGGGCCTCTCGTCTGTTACAGGGTTGATCCCACAGAGATGCGCTTTAAAATTTTAGAGTTTTTAATAAAGTTTAATTATTTAAAATTCAAATTAATTGACAAAAATTAACAAAAGAAATTAGTCTTCATCTTCAGTTTGACAATGAAATTCCAAAAGTCTAATTCTAGGAAGAACAGAAAAGGAAATAATAAAACCTTAATTAAAACTAAAACTAGAAAAAATTAAGAAAAATCTAATTCCTTATCTTAAGTACTATTCAATTTTCTCACTTCTGGTATCACAAACATTGATCAACCTCTATAATTATGTTCAACATGTCCTTGATTAATGATTTGACCAAGGAATTTGTCAGATTCTTCAAATTGTTAGAGATCTAATCTAATTAAAGAATTTAAGATTTAATGGCTTAGATCTATTTTCAGAACCTAATTTGAAGATCAGGAACAAAATTAGATAGGAAACTATCCTAAAAACATGCTATAAATTTTAATTGAACTTCTAAATTAAAACAGACAAGAAATTAAAGGTTTTCTGTGGTTAAACCAAAACCTTTGATTTGTTTAAATAGGAGCGGAATAACACAGAACGTGAATAACTCAAAACGGAATAACATAAACTAGGAATAAGAACATTAAAGGACATCAAATGTAATTTAAAATAGTATTGCAAGGGCAAATTTGGAATTTTGCCTAAAATTTCCCAAAAACTCCCATAAAACCAGAGGAGATCGCCAGAGAAGATGACTTTGCCTAGAGGAGATGAGGTGCAGACACTTGGGCTGGAGTGAATGTCGTTGATCTAGAAAGTGAAGAGATGGGAGTCACATGGTTGGACTGGAATCGCCTAGCTGGTCTTAGCTCATCCAATGAGGGAAAAATGCTGATTTTTCTGGGCCATCGTTTGGGGTTGTCCTGGGTTGGTTGGTGGAGTGTGTCCTAGCCAGTGCTCTGGTGGTTGAAGGCAATTTGGGTAAACAACAATGAAGAGAGGAAGAGCTGGCTAATGCGTGTCACTTCGCGGTGTGAACAACGTCTGGTCGGCCTGTCTGCTTCAGGCAAACAATGATGAACTACGGGAAAAAAAATTAGACCCAGCTAGGTGCTGATGCCGTGGTGGAGAGAAGAAGAGAGCAGCGACGAGGGAGACTCGGGAAAGGATGGGCCAAATGGAGATTGATGTGGTTTGGGCAGAGGGAAAAAGTGTAGGCTGGGGTGAACAGTGAAGCAAGGGAGATCGAAAAAGTGGAAAGGGTATTTGTGCGATGTGAGCAAGGAGAACAAGAGAGATGGGGTGTGCGACAATAGAAGAGGGATGGGTGTGAGAAATAGAGATGAAGGGAGAAGGAAAACATGAACAGAGATGGGAGAGGATTGAGGCAGAGAATGTGCATGGTGGACTATGAATGTTAAGTGGAAAACAAAAGGGAACAATGTATACAATGATAACAGATGAGGAAGATGGTGACAAAAAAAAAATAATGGCAAGCAAAAGGAAAGGAAACAACTAAGAAAAACTCTCCAAAAACTCCAAAACTTTCAAACTCCAAAACTTACTTAGGCTTGTACGGCTCTCCCTCTTTATAATTTTTTTTTGTCCCCTACTTTCCTCCTTTCCTTTAAGATTTAGTTTCCAATTAGGAAACTCCTCTTCCTTTTAGGAAACCTTCTTCTTTTGGGAACCCTTCATCTCTTGCCTTATTGATCTTCAACTGAACTACATGATTGAGATTGAATTTGAGTCATCCAACCCTTCT
Source organism: Warburgia ugandensis (assembly GCA_035236585.1). NCBI lineage: Eukaryota > Viridiplantae > Streptophyta > Magnoliopsida > Canellales > Canellaceae > Warburgia > Warburgia ugandensis. The sequence continues at coordinate 85,341,647 of CP141126.1, forward strand.
TTAGTTGATTTACAAAACCAAAGACTAGATTAGAGTCATCTAAACCATACATTAAGCATCCACTTAGCTCAATTGATCATCTGACCACTAATTTTGACAATTTATGGTTGGATGGTCAATTTGAGCTAATTTTTATATTTTCTCCAAAAAATGACTAAACTGATGTGTTAGATGGTCTAATTAAATGCTAAACTAGGGGTCTTTTAGCCAAAATTAAACACTTAGCACACCCCCCAACTAGCATTTTGCTAGTCCCGAGTAAAACATGCAGACAACTATTTTACACAAAACTAGCACAAGGTGCCATTTTCATAGGTACTCACGATTGCATTTAGCACATGCAACAAGCCCTTGAACCCCTAGGTTACCCCTAGTGGATGAGTTATGCCTCGTGAAGGTTTGCAGTGAATATACCCATAAAATTCCATAAGGTCGAATCCCCTATCTCAGAGAATCCTCATTCATTAGCAACTTTACTAATTTTTCACAACTTAATGAAGAGGATTTGACAATTTTACACACCATACACATATTAAAGACATTTTATTTGAGCTATTCCTCAAAGTGCATATGTGTGTATAGCGACATAAATCTTCACTTCTAATTGGATATGCTTACATTCCATTGAAAATATGCCTTGACCTCAAATCATCACAGGTATACACTCAAAAATAAAACACTCAGATAAGGGGTTTAACATATTTCTCTCATTATGTGACCGAATCCAACAAGCTGATGGTTCACATAATTCTTTTAAATTCTCATGAGACAAAAGAAAGTGATCCCTAAGAGTGGATGTTAACACCAAGAATATTAGGGGTCTTTTACCTTAATTCTTTCTTTTTATCTCCTCTTTAAGGCTATGTCCACTTAAGATCAATAGGTCTTTAACTAGGATGAAATGTAGGCTTAGGATAGGTTTAGGAAAGAAAGGTATAAAGATTTCAAAGCTTCAAAATTGAGTAGATGTCTTCAATGAATGTCTGATAGGACAACTTTACTTTTGGGTTCTTGAAGTGAATTTCTCTTTCAGATTTTGGTCTTTCTTTTTCATTTTTTTTTTTTTTCACTTTTCTTTTTCTTCTTTGGAAGAAAGACAGCTAATTTTTTCTAACTTCTTTGACTTTTTGTCCTATTTTTGAATTTTTTTCTACTCTACTCATTTTGAAGATGGGTAGTGGTTATTTATTTTTCTAGGTTATTCTAGGTTAAGGTGAATGGGGTTAAGAATGAAAAGGCTTAATAACAGGCTCAAAAGGCTAACTAGTGGTATACTATATTGGGTAGGCTTTATGTCTCTGGGCTGAGCAAGGATGACCAGAACAAGGGTAACAGGATCACACTAATGTATATACACTGAAGAATTCAGGGAATTACTTATAACTCTTTAAAAGAAGATAGTCTTTAAACTTACTAGGTTATAAGTCTCCACTGATTTTCCTCAGGGTCTCTAAGTCATACCTCTATATTAGTCTTGATTATGTGCTGTGTGTAAATGGTTTTCGAAAATTAACTTTCATAAAATGCTTCCATACATGAATGTCATGCAAAACTAATCATATGCATTCCCATTAAGAGGTGAAAATAGTATATTTACCAAATTCTGAACATCCAGTTCTCATCACAGTAAGGGAACTCTAAAAAAAAAAAAAAAATCAATTTTTTTTTTCAAAGTTTTTTTTTTTTTTTTACTTAAGAAAATTCAAAATCTCTATGTGCATCTACACCCCCCAACCTAAATGAAACATTATCCCCAATGTTGGAAAACATAGGATTCTAAATGGAAGTTGAGTGATGTAGACTTTAAACCCTTGGGTTACCTCCCAATAAGCGCTAAGTTTAACGTCTTCAGCTAGACATTACCTACCCTAAGTTTCTTAACCTGGAGCTAACTAGGTCAGCTTATGAGTCTTAATCCTAACCCTAAGATAAAATGGTGAGATTTCTCACACCACTTTAGAATTTTGCAATAATCTATATATTGCCTCCACCTTGAAATTTTAGGTGGTGATATGAATATAATACAGTAGATCACCGCAATTGTGAAGGTAGTGGGACCATATTGTTGATCCCTCATCTTCATTATTTCATGGTAGTCAAAATAATTGCTCCACCTCAAAAATTGAAGTGAGGGTAACACAATGACTGCATGAACTACCATGTATTTCCTTGGACCATATGGTGACAAACAGTCCTTATCTTGACCAAATTGAGGGATAATAATAACCATTCCATTCGGTTTATCTTTTTCCTCCGTGTCCCTATCATTGTCTTGAACTTGGGTAATAACTTGAATCTTTCATTCTCTAATAGGTTGTTCTTGTATTACTAGAGGTGGGGACAAGGTTTGGCTTAAACCCTAGTTATCTTCTGACGTGTACCTTAGAGTAGGTTGATGCATATCAACTGAATTTGCTTCTTCTTGTTTGATAAGCCTAAGTATGGTATCAATCGTGTCTATATTACCATCTGATGTTGGTTCAAATAAGGCTACTAGATCCCAATCAGGTACATCTTCTACATTGAAAGGCGCAATTTGAATTTCATGCTTTATAGGAGGATATACTCTGGCTTGCCATCAGAAGTGTCCATCAGAGGCATAGTATCCAACAACTCAAGCATCTCCTCAATAGACGTGTCTTCATCAAAGTCATAAAACTAGGTGGGACACGCATTTAGAGGATTAGGGTTCGATTTTTGTAAAGCTTTATTCTCTTCATCAATGGAAGTCTCTTCATTACCAGAATCAAGACATGGCTCAAGTATATCTAAGTTGGAGATTTCAAAGGATGGTTGTAGACTTTGTAACTCATAAGGATCATAGGAAATGTCCATCCTAGTGTCGAGAATAAATAGCTCTTTATTCCCCCAAATTTGTTTTAATGTCTACTCAAATTCCTCCCTCCCTCGTTTTATTTCCTCAATGAAATCCTCCATTATTTTTAATTCCCTTTTCCTAGTAGCTATGCTTTGTTCTATTATTTCACACATGCTACATATTTTCTTCTAATAGCGGTTCTTCCTGTAGAGGAAATGACTCATAGGGTTGGTATTGTCGTGGCATTGGGGTACTAAAAAAGGACTGAGCAGGCTGAAGACATGATGGTTGACCCTGATATTCAAAATAATCATGGTAGTGTTGACTAGGGTGAGACCATTGTGGTTCTTCCTAATATTGGTAATCCTGAGACCATGGTTGTTCATGATGCCTAGCTCATCCATTAGAGTCTTGATAATTTGTCTCAAAATAAAAATTACTAGGGTATGTCAATGCATTAGGTGCATCCATTGGCTCCTGATAGTATTCATTGTATGTGGAGCTTGATGGGGGTCAGGAGGGAGTGGAATAGGGATGCTCAAAATAGGTATAGTCATTATGGTATTGAGGTTGTGGCGCAACTTGCCTAGAAGCTATTAGCCTAAGCAATTGACTTTCCATAAGATCTAACCAATCCATCTATATATCTAATCTATGAAATCGATCCCCTTCTTGATAGGCTCTTTTTCTTTTCTTTTTTTTTTCTTAAGATGAAAACTAATCTACATGATGCAACCTAACTTCCTAGAAAGATGCACAAACAAATGGCACAATATAATCCTTGAAGCTCATAAGCAGCATATTGATTTTCTTGAATTTGTGTGGGGACAATGCTTTTAGTTAGCCTACTCTAGTGCTTCTCCTCTCCTTTAGATTTGACTATTGCTGATCAGTTAGGTTCTATGCAAGGTGGTTAATACAATCCTCATGTAAGGAGGCATTTAGACCAGACAAACATCAATGGGAGGCGAGGGAAGAAGGAGACTCTATTAGACAACCCCCAATAACCACAGTGCTCAAAAGCCACTGGAGTGACAATAAATTGCGTCTTAGTAAGAGGGTCCTACAACCATGTGATGGCCTTATAGGTCTCTTCTGTTTGATTTTAATTTGAATGGAAGGGTAGGGTAGCGCGCTTGAGGTGATTATCCTAGGTGGGCCAAGGAGTGGTGATGAAATTCACCCTTGATCTTATGAAGGTAGGGTGCCCTTACTAATTAATTTCACACTCCATGGCAATTTGATCAGCATATATATATATATCACTTAAAGCATTAAACATGTTCTAAGAATGCAATTAAAAGGGTAAACTAATGCAAAATCCTAAAAATGCAACAAGTATAAAAGATGCTCTCTATATGAGTTATACTACCAAACAATGCAAATTTACTCTAAATGTAAACTCTAATCTAAGAATTAAATAAGTGAGGAAACTCACAGTGGGGTTTCTGATGAAGATCAAGTGTGGACCACCTTATCCCACACTTGCCCTGTATTATACAACCCTTTAAAATTAAAATGAAAATTGCAATTTACAAGGATCCTCACTACAAGATTCACTCAAAAAATAAATAAATAATTTCTATTCTAGGAAAGCAGGGAAATTTCCATTTTGATGAAGATTTCCTTGTCAATTTCCTCCACTTTCCTATTTCTCTAAAAAGGAAAATTAGAAATAAGTACCAATTTTAGAAAATTAAGTGGTCACCCACTAAAATATATGAAAAATGCACCTAAAATGATGAAACTCTACAATTCCTACAATTTATTTATTTATTTATTTTTGGATTTTTAATTAAATTTTATAAAAACTCCATTGTGGGTCCCTGGTAACGGCACCAAAAACTTGTTGATATTTTTTACAAGTGTATGGGCTATTGTGGTATAGCTAATGCATGTATGGGTCGATCCCACAGGGACGCGCTTTAAAATTTTGGAGTTTTTAATAAAATTTAATTATTTAAAATTCAAATTAATTGACAAAAATTAACAAAAAGAAATCAAACTTCATCTTCAGTTTAACAATGAAACTCCAGAAGTCTAATTCTAGGAAGAACATAAAATGAAACAATAAAACCTTAATTAAAACTAAAACTAGAAAAATTTAAGAAAAATCTAATTCTCTATCTTAAGTACTATTCAATTTCCTCACTTTTGGTATCACAAACTTTGATCAACCTCCATAACTATGTTCAAGATGTCTTGGATTAATGATTTGACAGAGGAATTTGTCAGATTCTTCAAATTTTTAGAGATCTAATCTAATTAAAGAATTTAAGATTTAATGGCTTAGATCTATTTTCAGAACCTAATTTGAAGATAAGGAACAACAATTAGATAGGAAATTATCCTAAAAACATGTTATAAATTTTAATTGAACTTCTAAATTAAAACATATAAGAAATTAAATGTTTTCGTGGTTAAACCAAAACCTTTGATTTGTTTAAATAGGAATGGAATAACACAGAACGTGAATAACTCAAAATAGAATAACATAAACTAGGAATAAGAATAGTAAAGGATAGTAAATGTAATTTAAAATAGTCTTGCAAGGGCAAGTTTGGAATTTTGTCCAAAATTTCCCAAAAACTCCCGTAAAACTGGAGATCGCTGGAGAAGACGACTTTGCCCAGAGGAGATGAGGTGCAGACACCTGGGCTAGAGTAGATGCCTCTGATATGGAAAGTGGAGAGATGGGTGTCGCATGCTCGGACTAGAATCGCTTGGCTTGTGGTAGCTCATCCAATGAGGGGAAAAAGCTAATTTTCTAGGCTGTCGTTTGGTGCCGTCCTAGGCTGGTTGGTGGAGCATGTCCTAGTCGGTGCTTTAGTGGCTGAAGGTGATCTTGGAAGATGACGATGGAGAGAGGAAGAGCTGGCTAATGCGTGTTGCACTGGAGAACAGGGTTATCCACAGTGTGAACAACGTCTAGCTGACCTGTCTGCTTTAGGCAAACAACGATGAACTAGGGGGAAAAAAACTAGACCCAACTAGGTGTTGATGCCATGGTGGAGAGAAGAAGAGAGCAGTGATGAGGGAGACTTGGGAAAGGCTGGGGCAGATAGAGATTGATGTGGTCTGGGCAGAGGGCAAAAGTGTAGGCTGGGGTGAACAATGAAGCAAGGGAGATCAAAAAAGTGGAAAGGGGATCTGTGCAATGTGAGCAAGGAGAACAAGAGAGATGGGTATGCGAAAATAGAAGAGGGATGGGTGTGAGAGATAGAGATCAAGGGAGGAGGAAAACGTGAATAGAGATGGGAGAGGATTGAGGTAGAGAATGTGCATGGTGGACTATGAACGTTAAGTGGAAAACGAAAGGGAACAATGGATAGGATGATAATAGATGAGGAAAATGGTGACAAAAAAAAAAAAAAAGCTAGCAAGCAAAAGGAAAGGAAACAAGTAAGAAAAACTCTCCAAAAACTCCAAAACTTCGGTAGGCTTGTACCGCTCTCCCTCTTTATAAATTTTCTTTTCTTCCTAATTTCCTCCTTTCCTTTAAGATTTAGTTTCCTATTAGGAAACTCCTCTTCTTCCCATTTAGGACTCTTCTTCCAAATTAGGACTCCTCTTCCTTTTAGGAAGCCTTCATCTTTTGGGAACCCTTCATCTCTTGCCTTATTGATCTTCAACTGATTTGCACCATTGAGATTGAATCTGAGTCATCCAACCCTTCTTTAGTTGGTCTACAAAACCAAAGACTAGATTAGAGTCATCTAAACTATACATTAAGCATCCACATAGCTCAATTGATCATCTAACTGCTAATTTTGACAATTTACAGTTGGATGGTCAATTTGAGCTAATTTTTATATTTTCTCCAAAAATTTACTAAATTGATTTGTTAGATGGTCTAATTAAATGCTAAACTAGGGGTCTTTTACCCAAAATTAAACACTTGATACATGCAAAGAGAGAGAGAGAGAGAGAGAGAGAGAGAGAGAGAGAGAGAGAGAGAGAGAGAGAGACTAATCAAAGTGGATAAGGCAAAAGGATTATATTGTGAGAATAATGTAAGATGAAAATGACTATAATAGATCGATGTTAAATAACGAAGTTGGTGAAAATGTAATTTTCAATGAATAAGGAGATAAATTTTATTGGAATGAGTTTGCTGAAGTTGTAAATGATTTTGATATGTATGACTAAATGATTTTGATATGCATGAGTAAATAATTTTGATATATATGACCATGAAATAAATCATTAGTTAAAGGGAATCGGATGATGAGGAGGAGGACACCAAATATGTAATTATAAGGTTCTAGTGATAGTCATTTAAGAGGACACATTCCTCCATTACTGAGACTTTACCTATGAGGCCCTTAGGAAGCCTATGATGATCAATATTTTTGCCTTATGAGCAATTGGCAATACAGAGTGAGTTAGTTACTCTATTGCAGAGGGATAAAATAGTTCAGCAGTGTTTGAACTAGTTTATAGGTCGAGGAGGCTTGCTCCTAATGTTGTCACCACAGATTAGGAGGTGGCAGATAGATTTGTTGATGGGTTGACACTTGGATTGAGGAACCAGGTGATTATAGTGCATTCCACTTTGATGATAGAGGTAGTAGTTGTGGCCTCTATGTTAGAGAGAGATTTTGTTAGGATCAGGACAATTGTAAGGACTCAGACATGGATGATTTGAGTAAACCCTATAAGGGAAAGAGACCAATTTTTCTATTGACATGGCTGCAGAGGCCATCGAGTCACTGACCTTTGAGTGGGCTGAGTAGGGATGCAAATAGTAGGTGTATTCCTTGCATGGGAAGATACCTTGTAGTCATATCCTAGACCTAGTGGATTACCACAGCAGCATTATAGCATCAGCAATTTTCATTACAATGGCAATCCTTTAGATACTTTGATTGAGGAGAGTTAGGGTATTTCCTTGGAGAGTATCCTAGAGGACAAATAGTTAGACAAGTAGATTTTGGGAGCAGGGTAGAGATGGCCCCACATAGGCAATGAGAAGTTATTATCATTACTTCTAGGTAGGTACAAGCCTCAAACAAGGTGGTGGAAGGTACCTTCTTGATTGCTAATTGGCATGCTACAATCCTTTTGATGCAGGATCTACCTAGTTTCCCATTTCATGTGTTTTTACATCCTGTTTGGATGTGTTGTATGCGTGTTAACCTTTGGATTGGATGTTAGGATGTAAGTGAGAGAATTAGTTGTGGTTGTGAGTACCTTTAGGAGCTACCTGTGTAGATAGAGAGCAAGAGGATGGATGTTGATGTCATCCTACTTGATATAGTTGATTACAATGTCATCCTATAGATGGATTGGTTAGCTACTCAGTGGATGACAATTGATTAACATAAAAAGAGGGTTATTTTCAGTGTACTTGGATGGCTAGTGTCATGCCCCTGCCCTAAATAGTGGAGTAAAACGTAAAAATCATGAACATTAGAAATCCATGATGCCAACTCACTCACCAGACTGTGCTCGGAGAGAGCTTTCCAACGTCACTAAGAACGCGCGAAACGGAGATTAGGAGCGAAAGACCCAGGGATTTTACCATCAAGATAGAGGAGGTCCATATTGATAATGGCACCCCCCTCTAATGCGTGTGAACCAAGGGCCACGTGGGAGGAGCTCTACACGTTGGAGTGGAACTCACCATGTGGAGCTCTACTCCCACGCGTTTGCAACACAAGGAAGAGGGAGCCAAAGCTGGCAACCCTCTCCCCTTCCACTCCATCCCCCCCCCCCTCCCCTTTCGGTCAAGCCCCACCTGCCTAGGAACTAGGTCCTTCCTGTTTCTCAGGCGAAACGGAGGTGCATCGTCCTCCATCTCGCCGGAAACTTCACTCCATCAGTGAGACCTCACACCATAGAGGTCGAGTAAGTCCCCTCCTCCACTCTTCTTCTCTCCCTTATTTCCCATTCTTCTCCATTTCCCCTTCTTCTTCAACGCATGTACTGCATTTTTCGACAAACTGGACGGTGAGAAACACTGTCGGATTCAGGAAACACAGTAAAAGGAACGGTTTTTAATTGAAAATCCAATCATTCATGTTGTCCCCTAGACATTTCTAAGTTAAACCCCTATGGTTTCATGAATATCCAGCAAGAAACAGCGCCAAAAAATGCAAAAAATAGCACCTAGGGTTAGTTTCAAAAACTATTGAAAAAGCTAGCAAAAATTGATATTTTTAGCAAAAATCAAAAGGGGAAAACATTAGAAAACAAAAATTCAGAAAATTCAGAGTATTCCCATGAAATTCCGCTGAAAAATGACGTCACCTGTGTCGGCGGCGACGACTAGAATCCAGTCATCTTCTCCAGTGACGGTGACATTTTCCAACGACACCTAAAAAATGAGAAAAATGAAAAATTTTCAGATATGGATACATTGCATGTGATCTTTTCATCCGCCAAGACGGATCATCGATTGGGAATTGATTTGTCCACGAAATTATGATCACAAGCGTGGTTATGCGTAGGAAAATTTTGAGACCTTAACATCCGATCGTTAAAAATATGATCGGGAGGTAAATTCAGGTCAAATATAACTCCCAAATAACCATTGTTGATGAATTATCATAGAAATGACTAACCAATTATGGATAAATTGATGGGAGATCCCATCTGGCCGTCCAATACTCGATCAACGAATATCAGAGGTTAGGAAAGGAGATCAGGACATGAATTATGGCTAAAAGCATTGAATTGTGAAATAACTTACCTATAATGTTGGAAATTGAAACTTCTAGAGGTACGCGCTTGATCTAGACCATCGATGAAAGACCAATGGTGCTGATCCAGTTGGATAGCGACCAATTGGTGTGCAAATCCTTCATCTAGATTTCTGATGTTAGATCAAGAACATGATGAATATAGAGCTAGAAATGATTATAGAAAATGGCATGAAATTCTGAAATTTACTTAGAAATTGTATTTGTTGCAGAGGTTTGAGAGCAGTGTGAATGGTTCTAGTAGTAGAACTTTGAATTATACGCGGAGAGCAGGTGAGGACCCTAAACCCTTCTATTCCTTAAATTCTTGTTGATCTGTTCTCTTGAAATTAACTTTATGCATGTGTAAAATGAATATATTGTCACCTTGGTTCAATGAATGATAGAAATTGTAATTTCTTATTAATGTCATAGTATGATTTAATGCTTAACTGCTGTGATGATGCAAACTGTTATAGAATGGTCAAGCCTAAGATAGTAAGCCTTGAGGGCTGCCCGGTAAGCTATGACGATGCCTTCCAAGATGGTAAACCCTGAGGGAAAGGGCTACTCGGTTGCCTGCAACTAAGGTAAAGCCACCCAAGATGGTAAATCCTGAGGAATGGACTGTTTGGTATTGAGACCCCTAAGACGGTAATTCCTGAGGGAAAGGGCTACCTGGTTCTTTGGAATCATGGTGGAGCCGCCCAAGATGGCAAACCCTGAGGGATAAGCTGTCAGGATTGAGCCTCCCAAGATGGTAATTCCTGAGGGAAAGGGCTGCCTGGTATTTTGGGATCATGGTGGAGTCTCCTAAGACGGTAAACCCTAAGGGATGAGCTGGCATATTGAGTTACCCAAGATGATGAGCCCTGAGGGAAAGGGCTACCTGGTTGATTTCGACTAAGGTGGAGCCACCAAAGATGGTAAATCCTGAGGGAACCTGACTCTGGCGCTGCCCAAGATGGTAAATCCTGAGGGTCTGGCTGCCTTGATGATGATACTCATAGTGGGCCACCCAAGATGGTAATCCTTAAGAGAGATGACTATTGGATCCTGGTGTAATGCTATGCATATTTAATATTACTAAGGGAATCATTAATGAGTATGCAACCTTGTTGGATGTAATGCTTATGGTTTGCATTTAACTATAGAATGGGGTCCACGACTTAGTCACTCATCTATTGAATGTCATGTGGTTGGACACGAATGGGAAAATTCTTATGGGGTGTGCTTGTTTGCTTGCGATGATTATTGGGTCATATTTGAATTTGGGGAAAATTTGTAATTATGCTCTAGCACCCATAGGTTCTACTTGATAGCACATGCTAACTACTTTGTATAGGACTAGTTATGTAAATGAATGCTCATGTCGTATTGAATGTGCTTTTAAGCGTAGCAACGAGAATGTCTGGATATGCATGGGTTTAGTTCTTTTCCCTTACTGGGCTTCGCAGCTCACCTTATTATTTTACAGGTACCAGTCAGGCAGAGAAGAGAAAGGTCATTGAGTGAATTGAAGAAAGCTTTCTTGAAGATGTTAAATTTTGAGTTGTATATATGTGCTAATGTTGTAAACAAGTTTTATCTTATTTTTGACACTAATCCTTATGCATCATATATGCTTTATTATGATAGATAGTATGGAGACTGAGTCTCCCTTCAGGAAATTATAATTGCTATATTGTTTATCAGGTGAATTGCATAGCATGAGTTAAATGCATAAGTTCGAAAAACAGGGGAGACTTTGCCGAAATTTCAGTAGGACTCAGTTGTTAAAGGAGAGAATTATTTTACTGGTAAACTGTGACTTACACGGGACAAGAGCACCTAGCTCTCTTAGTACTTCAGCTGCGATAGAAAAAAAAAAAAAAAGAAAAAAAATAGCAAGCAAGTCCACGTAGGCCTAACTCGCCCAATCGTTAGGCTTGATTAAGCCTAATTGCGGCCCTGGGGATTGGGGTCGCTACAACTTGGTATCAGAGTACGGAAGTAGATCACTGGCGGTGAACATCTTTTATTATTGCTTGTGATCGTTAAAATTTGAATGTTTTGTGGCTTCTAAAAGTATCCTTGTTGATTGTTGGCGACCTTCAGCATGGTTAATAAGTGACTAACCCTTATTGTTGATGTTGTGAAGGGCATAGTCATGGTGGAGACTAGGAGTGATGACTCGAGTTCTGGAAGGCCAGCATTGCATGCGAGTGATCTAGTCCAGGATGCCATAGGACAGATGGGCCAGGCAATTGCTGATGCTATTGTCAGGGGAGCAGGAGGTTAGCCCTCAGCTGCACTAGTTGCTAGAGCTCCTAGAGAGAGCATAAGTAGGGAAACACTTGCCTTACGAGAGTTTAGGAAGTTGGGGCAACCCAAGTTTGATGGGATGTTAGATCCCATCGAAGCAGAGGATTGGTTAGAGCAAATACAAAGGATCTTCGAGGCACAGAAAATCAACGAAGATCTAAAGGTATTGGTGGTTACATTTCAGTTCATTGGTGAGGCTATTCACTGGTTGCGGGTGGCAAGAAGTGTTAGAGCCGATGAGGAGTGGACTTGGGAGCCTTTTAGAGAGGCCTATTTAGCAAAGTACTTTCCCAGTGCTCAGAGAGATGCTAAAGTGGTTGAGTTTTTGAGGCTCACGCAACATGACATGACTGTAGGATAGTACGCTGCCAAATTTGATCAGTTGGCATGATATGCATCATTGATGATCCCCACTACTAGGGATAAGGCCTATCGCTTCATCCAGGGCTTAAGATCCTCTATCTGACAGTCCTTGGTACCTTTCAAGTTGGAAGACTATGCTGAGGCTATAGATAGAGCACTGCTGATTGAGCAGGATCAGTGTAGAGAAACCAGTGCATCTGAGTTTAAGAAGAGAAGTTTTGGGAAATCATAGGAAGGGGTATTCTCCTCGGGCGTAGAACACACATGCACGTTCTCTATCCCTTGGAATGGCCAATAAGACATGTTATGGTTGTGGACAGGAGGGCCATTTCAAGAGAGATTGTCCTAAGCAGAAAGCCGCACAAGGCAGTGTGCAAAGTAGAAATAGACCACGTCCTTAGGGTCGGCCACCAACACAGAGGGCAAATGCACCATTCAGAGGAGTACCTCCTATTTCTGAGCAGAGGACACAGGGTAGAGTCTATGCATTGACGCAACTAGATACCCCTCTTGACCGCACAGTTATAGAAGGTACATTTTTGTTGTTTCATACTTGGGTCAGAGTATTGTTTGATTTGGGTGCAACACATTCTTTTATTTCATCTTCAATTGTTCGTGACTTAAGCATGGAGACAGACCCATTTGACTCAACATTGCAAGTTGAGTTACCTATAGGGATGAGCATCACCTCCCACAAAGTGTGTCGAAATTGTGATATTGACATGGGAGGTCATAGGGTGAGGTTTGATCTGGTGGTAATGGACATTACTCCTTATGATGTGATCGTGGGCATGGATTTCCTGTCTGAGTACCGTGCCATTATTGATTGTAGTCGAAGGAGGGTCGACTTTGTCCTACCTAGTGGAGTTCATTTTTATTTCTCAGCCACAGAGGATTATAGTTACCCACAACTTCATGTTGGTTACAAACGCCAAAAAGACTATGGTGGGTGGATGGCGAGCATGGTAGGGCAAGATGACATTGATGCTAACATCAAATCCATGCCAATAGTAAGGGAGTTTGTTGATGAATTCCCTGATGAGTTACCAAGATTACCTCCAAGGAGGGAGGTCGACTTCACCATTGAGCTTTTACCTGGCGTTTCTCCAATTTCAATCACTCCACACCGCATGGCGCCTGTTGAATTATAGGAGTTGAAAGTGCAGTTGGAGGAGTTGCAAGGCAAAGGTTTCATTTGGCTTAGCACGTCACCATGGGAAGCCCCAGTATTGTTTGCAATAAAGAAGGATGGCACATTGCGGCTATGTATTGACTACCGGCAACTGAATAGGGTGACGGTCAAGAATAAATACCCCTTGCTTAGGATTGACGACCTATTTGATTAATTGAGGGGATCTAAGTGGTTTTCCAGGATTGACTTGTGATCTGGATACCATCAGCTCCGGGTGAGGGACGAAGATGTCCCTAAGATGGCATTCAAGACTCGATATGGTCACTTTGAGTTTGTCGTGATGCCTTTTGGGTTGACGAATGCTCTAGCAGCTTTTATGAGCCTCATGAATCGAATCTTTCTCTCTTATTTAGATCAATTCATTGTCGTGTTTGTGGATGATGTGTTGATATACTCAAGGTCTAAGGAGGAGCATGAACAACTCTTGTCTATTGCATTGCAGATGTTGAGGGAACATCAGTTGTATGCCAAACTTAGCAAGTGTGAGTTTTGGGCATCCAAGGTGAATTTTCTTGGACATGTAGTTTCTGGTGATGGGATTGCTGTCGACTCGTCAAAGATAGAAGTTGTGCTGAGTTGGGAAAGATTGAGGAACATAACCGAGATCAGGAGTTTTCTCGGGCTGGTAGGTTATTATAGGAGGTTTGTGAAGGACTTCTCACGCATTGCAGCATCCATGACAAGACTTATGAAAAAGGGTGTGGTATTTGAGTGGGATGATTCATGTGAGCAGTCATTTCAGGAGTTGAAGAAACGATTAACCTCAACACTTGTGCTTATCATTCCTGAGCGAGGTGTCGGTTATGCGGTGTACTGTGATGCTTCACACTTAGGACTAGGATGTGTCCTAATGCAAGAAGGAAGAGTAGTGGCTTATGGCTCTCGTCAATTGAAGCCAAATGAGAAGAAATACCCTACACATGACTTAGAGATGGCAGTGGTGGTGTTTGCATTGAAGCTTTGGAAGCATTATTTGTATGGTGAAAGGTTTGATGTCTTTACCGACCATAAAAGCTTAAAGTATATCTTCACTCAGAAGGATTTAAATCTGAGGCAGATCAGATGGGTTGAGTACTTGGAGAACTTTGATTTCACACATCAGTATCACCCAGGAAAAGTGAATGTTGTTGCAGATGCACTAAGTAGGAAGTCTAGAGGTTTGATGGCTGGACTTAAAGGTTTCAGAAGGAAGGTGCATGAGTCATTGACCGAGTATGACTTGCACATCGATTCATCTAAAAGGGGTGCATTTTTGTATCAAATGATTGCTCAACCTTCTATAATACAAGAAGTCTTGCAGGCACAGAAGGATGATGAAGAGGCTAAGAGTATTAGAGCTCGAATAGAAGAAGGTGAGAGCGTTGAGCATTGGACCATGGACTCTTCTGGTGGGGTACGATATTTGAGTAGATTGATGGTCTCTCCAGTTGATGAGGTTAGGAGAGGATTGCTGAGTGAGGCACACCGGTCTAAATTTTTTATACATCCTGGTAGTATGAAGATGTATCATGACCTTAGAAGACACTTTTGGTGGAAGGGTATGAAGAAGGACATTGCTGAATTTGTTGCTCGATGTCTGACTCGTCAATAGGTTAAAGCAGAACATCAAAAACCTGTGGGGTTACTACAGCCATTGCTAGTGGCAGAATGGAAGTGGGAGCACATTACCATGGATTTTGTGGTAGGTCTTCGGCATAGTAAGCAAGGTTGGGACAGCATTTGGGTGATTGTGGATAGACTAACCAAGTCAGCACACTTCTGGCCAGTGAAGGTCACTGATTCACTGGAGACATTGAGTCGGTTGTACGTACATGAGATTGTAAGGTTACATGGGGTGCCTGTATCCATTGTGTCAGATAGAGATTTGAGATTTACTTCTCGGTTCTGGAAGAGTTTACAGTAGGCAATGGGTACAAGGTTGACTTTTAGCTAGGCATTTCATCCCCAGATAGATGGGCAGTCTGAGAGAGTGATCCAGGTGCTCGAAGATATGTTAAGAGCTTACGTGTTAGAGTTCCAACAGAAGTGGGCTGAATATTTACCTTTGGTGGAATTCTTGTACAACAATAGTTTCCAATCTAGCATAGGGATGGCACCATTTGAGGTGCTATATGGTAGGCCATACCAATCCCCTGTTTGTTGGGCAAAGGTTGGTGAGACATCATTACTAGGCCCTGAGGTAGTCAGAGAAACCACAGAAAAGGTAAAGCAAAGTAGGCAACAGTTGTTGATAGCTCAAAGTAGGACCAAGAGCTATGTTGATTGAAGGAGGTGACCTTTGGAGTTTGAGGTAGGAGATTATGTGTTCCTAAAGGCATGGTCAAGAGCAGGAGTGACATGTTTTGGCAAACGTGGGAAGTTGTCTCCTCGATTTATTAGACCATTCAAGATTTTAGAGCATGTGGGCGAAGTTGCTTATTGGCTGGCTTTGCCTCCATAGTTATCATTGATTCATAATGTTTTCCATGTGTCGATATTGCAGAAATATGACCAGGACCCTTCTCATGTTCTTGATTGGACAGACCTTGCCATTCAAAAGGATTTCTCTTATGAGGAGAAACCAATACAGGTGGTTGACCGTAAAGAACAGGTGTTGCGTCAAAGAGTGATACCACTTGTAAAGGTGGTATGGCCACATCACGGGACAAAAGAAGCCACATGGAAGCTGGAGTCTGAGGTTCGACAAAAATACCCAGAATTATTTGAGGACTCAAGTATTTATCTAATTTCGAGGACGAAATTTCTTTAAGTAGGGGAGTGTTGTCACGCCCATGCCCTAAATAGTGGAGTAAAATGTAAAAATCATGGACATTAGAAATCCATGATGCCAAGTCACTCATCAGACTATGCTCGGAGAGAGCTTTCCAATGACACTAAGAACGCGCGAAATGGAGATCGGGAGCGCAAGACCCAGGGATTTTACCATCGAGGTAGAGGGGGTCCAAATTGATAATGGCACCCCCCTCTAATGCGTGTGAACCAAGGGCCACGTGGGAGTGGAACTCACCACGTGGAGCTTTACTCCCACGCGTCTGTAACATAGGGTAGAGGGAGCCAAAGTTGGCAACCCTCTCCCCTTCCACTCCATCCCCCCACCCTTCCCCTAGATCTCCCTCCTCTTCCGGTCAAGCCCCACCTGCCTAGGAACCAGGTCGTTCTTGTTTCTCAGGAAAAATGGAGCCGCATCGTCCTCCATCTCACCGAAAACTTCACTCCCTCAATGACACTTCACACCGTAGAGGTCAAGTAAGTCCCCTTCTCGACTCCTCTTCTCTCCCTTATTTCCCATTCTTCTCCATTTCCCCTTCTTCTTCAACGCATGTACTGCGTTTTTCGACGAATTGGACGGTGAGAAACACTTTCAGATTCAGGAAACATAGTAAAAGGAACGGTTTTAATGTTCATGTTGTCCCTTAGACATTTCTGAGTGAAACCCCTTTGGTTTCACGAAGATCCGGCAAGAAACGATGTCGAAAAATACAAAAAACAGCACCTAGGGTTAGTTTCAAAAACCGTTGAAACAGCTGGCAAAAATTTATAGTTTTAGCAAAAATCAAAAGGGGAGAACATTAGAAAATGAAAAATCAGGAAATTCAGAACATTCCCATGAAATTTCATTGAAAAATGACGTCACCTGTGTCATTGGCTACGACCGGAATACAGTCATCTTCTTCGGCAATGGTGACATTTTTGGACGACCCCTAAAAAATTGTGAAAAATGAAAAATTTTCAAATATGGATAAATTACGTGTCATCTTTTCATCCGCAAAGACGGATCGTCGATCGGGAATCAATTGGTCCACAAAATTGTGATCACAAGCTTGGTTATGCGTAGGGAAATTTTGAGACCTTAACATCCGACCATTAAAAATGTGATCGTGAGGTAAATTTATGTCAAATATAACTCCCAAATAACCATTGTTGATGAATTATCATAGAAATGACTAACCACTTATGGATAAATTGATGGGAGATCCCATCTGGCTGTCCAATACTCGATTAGCGAATATCAGAGGTTAGAAAAGGAGATCAGGACATGAATTATGGCTAAAAGCATTGAATTGTGAAATAACTTACCTATAATGTTGGAAATTGAAACTTCTAGAGGTACGCGCTTGATCTAGACCATCGATGAAAGACCAATGGTGCTGATCTAGTTAGATAGAGACCAATTGGTGTGCAAATCCTTGATCTAGATATCTGAGGTTAGATCAAGAACATGATGAATATAAAGCTAGAAGTGAGTATAGAAAATGGCATGAAATTCTAAAATTTACTTAGAAATTGTATTTGTTGCAGAGGTTTGAGAGCAGTGTGAACGGTTCTAGTAGTAGAAATTTGAATTATACACGGAGAGCAGGCGAGGACCCTAAACCCTTCTATTCCTTAAATTCTTGTTGATCTGTTCTCTTGAAATTAACTTTATGCATGTGTAAAATGAATATATTGTCACCTTGGTTCAATGGATGATAGAAATTGTAATTTCTTATTAATGTCATAGTATGATTTAATGCTTAACTGCTATGATGATGCAAACTGTTATAAAATGGTCAAGCCCAAGATAGTAAGCCCTGAGGGCTGCCCGGTAAGCTATGATGATGCCTTCCAAGATGGTAAACCCTGAGGGAAAGGGCTACTTGGTTGCCTGCAACTAAGGTGAAGCCACCCAAGATGGTAAATCCTGAGGAATGGACTGTCTGGTATTGAGCCTCCCAAGACGGTAATTCCTTAGGGAAAGGGCTGCGTGGTTCTTTGGAATCATGGTGGAGCCGCCTAAGATGGTAAACCCTGAGGGATGAGCTGTCAGGTATTGAGCCTCCCAAGATGGTAATTCCTGAGGGAAAGGGCTGCCTAGTCTTTTGGGATCATGGTGGAGTCGCCCAAGACGGTAAACCCTGAGGGATGAGCTGGCATATTGAGTTACCCAAGATGGTGAACCCTGAGGGAAAGGTCTGCCTAGTTGATTTCGACTAAGGTGGAGCCACCCAAGATGGTAAATCCTGAGGGAACCTGACTCTGGCGCTGCCCAAGATGGTAAATCCTGAGGGTTTGGCTGCCTTGATGATGATACTCATAGTGGGCTGCCCAAGATTGTAATCCTTGAGCGAGATGACTATTGGATCCTGGTGTAATGCTAGGCATATTTAATATTACTAAGGGAATCATTAATGAGTATGCAACCTTGTTGGATGTAAGGCTTATGGTTTGCATTTAACTATAGAATGAGGTCCAAGACCTAGTCACTCATCTATTGAATGTCATGTGGTTGGACACGAATGGGAAAATTCTTATGGGGTGTGCTTGTTTGCATGTGATGATTGTTGCGTCATATTTGAATTTGGGGAAAATTTGTAATTATGCTCTAGTACCCATAGGTTCTACTTGATAGCACATACTAACTACTTTGTATAGGACTAGTTAAAATGGAAATGAATGCTCATGTCGTATTGAATGTGCTTTTAAGCGTAGCAACGAGAATGTCTAGATATGCATGGGTTTAGTTCTTTTCCCTTACTGAGCTTCGCAACTCACCTTATTATTTTGCAAGTACTAGTCAGGCAGAGAAGAGAAAGGTTGTTGAATGAATTGAAGAAAGCTTGCTTGAAGATGTTAAATTTTGAGTTGTATATATGTGCTAATGCTGTAAATGAGTTATATCTTATTTTTGACACTGATCCTTATGCATCATATATGTTTTATTATAATTGCTATATTGTCTATCAAGTGAACTGCATAGCATGCATTAAATGCATAAGTCCGAAAAACAGGGGAGACTTTGCCGAAATTTCGGCAGGACTCGGTTGTTAAAGGAGTAAAATATTTTACTAGTAAATTGTGACTTGCACAGGACAAGAGAACCTAGCTCTCTTAGTACTTCCGTTGTGATAGAAAAAAAAGAAAAAAAAAGAAGCAAGGCCACGTAGGCCTAGCTCGCCCAATCGTTAGGCTTGATTAAGCCTAATCGTGGCCC
Organism: Warburgia ugandensis; assembly: GCA_035236585.1. Taxonomy (NCBI): domain Eukaryota; kingdom Viridiplantae; phylum Streptophyta; class Magnoliopsida; order Canellales; family Canellaceae; genus Warburgia; species Warburgia ugandensis. The sequence continues at coordinate 85,360,978 of CP141126.1, forward strand.
AGGGGATTGGGGTTGCTACAGCTAGTGACCTCTTTTCCAAGGTAGGAAAAGAACCACTAAGGTTTGTGTTGTCTTTGGCATGAAGGCAATGCAGTACTTTTCTAGAGGGTGCCAAGTCCTCCTGGTTTGTGTTAAAATGACGAATAGTGAGTGGCCATAAATTGAGCGCATAGATGACGTGCTTGTAGTCTTTCTTGAGGAGCTTTCAAGATTACTATTGTAGGAGATCAATTTTTCTATTTGATTGGTACTAGGTATAGTGCCCATCATTAAGATGCAATACAAGAAGGCCTAGCTGAGCTGGTAAAGCTCTACCTATATGAGCTTTTTTATAGGGGTTTTAATAGACCTAGTGGGTCTCTTTAGGAACCAGTCCTCTTTATGAAGAAGAAGGAAAGATCTTTTCGACTATGCATTGATTAACAATTATTGAATAGCATCATAGTGAAGAACTGATATCCCCTTCCTCATATTGACGATCTATATGATTAGCTCCAAATGGCATTGGTGATGATAGATATTATATTTTACATGAGGCTATCTTCTTATTTGTAATCAAAATTGGATTCATGATTTATACTTGTGAGTAACCGATGAGGGCAGCCTAAGAGCACTACCGATGAGGGTGGGTATGAGAGGCACTGGAAAGCTTCTAGTTGGGAAGCTTCTAGGTGCACATAGTATTATTGTGCTATGTAATGAGATTGTTGACATGAGTTTGCATATGCTATGAGCTGATATGCTTATTGATGAGTTGATATACTTTGGTTTTAATTGGTATAGATTTGTCTATTGGTGAATTGATATGCTCTGGTTTTGATTTGGCATAGATTTGCTAATTGGTGAGTTGAGATGCTCAAATTTTGATTGATATAAAATTTCCTATTGTGAGAAGTGATATAATGTTTAATCACTTCATCACTAATTCTTGCATACTAAAAATTGCCTATTGCGAGAAGTGATTTAATGTTTAATCACTTCATCACTAATTCATGCATAATAAATTATGGTTATTCCTTTATATGGATACATGAAGTTTTTGCCTATACTAATGTTATGCATAGATGAATTTAATCCTTGAAGTGTTATAATATATTAGTCATGTCATGAGTATTTATGACATGTTCTAATTTGACATGGCATGGATTTGCCTACCTTATGAACTAATTTGTTTGGGAACAAGTGGCATGATTGGCCTACTTTATGTGATAAGTACATTTCTAGAATTGTTTTGAAGATAACATGAAAAGAGTTTCAATTTTGAAATGAAATCAGGAATTAAATTTTGTTAAAATAGAATTCTATGGAAGTGACTCCATTGAAAACTCAAAATTTGAACTTAAAACTATCAAATTTGGAATGTACGAGTCAAGGCAATTCCAAAGACAATAAGTTTTCTAAAATTAGAGTTTGAACAAGTTGTGATTTTTCTTCTGAAGAGCAATTTTGTAATTTCAATAAGTGGGGCCCACATGCAGAAAGTTGAATTAGATAGCTAGATGATATTGGAAATTCATCACGAATAATAATTATTTTGATTGATTGAAATCATGACATATAGAACCAGTAAAACATCATGATTAAGTATTATTAATTAAATAAAAGAATTTATGGTTGAATCTTTGGAGATTTGGACTTTGGTTTTCTTGTGGCTATTCTTCTTTGCATTGTTGAAATCTTTTTTCTGTGATTTTGTACTTCAATTCTAGTTTAATATCTTGCTTTCATTCCTTATCTTGATTGTTTAGTTTGCTCATGTTTTGTTCTTCAAATTCGTACACATAGATCTTCTTTGTTTTTCCCTTGAATCTTTGCTTTCATCTCTCTAATTTTTCTTACTTATTCATTCAAGATCCAAGTATTTCTTCTTTGGTAGTGACAGCAAAAAAAAGAAACTAGCTTCAATCTCCTTGTTCTTCTTCGTATTGTCCTCATTTTCCACTTGATTTTGGAGTTAAATTTAAATATCTTTTTCTTTGATTCATTCCCATACTTCAGTTCTGTTTTCTCTTGAATTCTTGTTGGGTTTCACTTGTATGTTCTCTGAGTTTAGTTTAAGGTTGTTGTGGTAGGCTTCATATTTGATTTGAATCAAGTCACAAGCATTTGAAGAGTGTGCACTTTTCAAGGTCTCCTCTACGTGACATGCACAACATTATTTGTTGTGCCATTCGATCAATAAAGTTGTTTGAAAGTTATTGCTCATGCTTGATTCTATTAGTTAAGTACTTTAATTCTTGAGTGTTATCTTAAATGAAAAGTGCTTGCTAGGTTCAATTCATGCCTTAACTGATTTGAGTTTCATATACACCATGTTGCTGGAATTTTTCATCTTATGTTTAATGTGTGATGTCCAGTAGTCCACACTCCTTACTTGCTTGATTCCTTAAGAACCCATTTAGAATTTTAGGTTTTTCATCTAGTGATTTGATTAGATTTCATGTTAACTGGCATTTACTTCATCCACTCTAGCCATCAATTCACCCCATGAACCATGTGCACAACTTTGAGGTTAATACACTTAAGCCAACCAATATCACCTTATAGTTAGCATGTAGATTAGTGAAGATTCCATGTGGTCCAGTTGAAGTTTTTTTAAAATAGGTGGACTAATTTTAGTTTCTTGTAGATTTTATTGTCCTGGATACCCAACTTATGTAAGACCCCTGTAGTCAGATCCCAGTAATTCTTGGACATCCATTTTTGGCAACATCCAACGTGATCTATGTAAATAGTGTAATGAAGTTATCTTTTAGCAATATGAAAGTCAATCTCAATATTTTTAATGCCAATCATCAACATTTAGAATTAGAAGATTCTTGTGTAGTAAATTTAATTGAAGGTCTACTTCAAGATGCTATTCCATCATCATTTATCTTAGACCCACCTAAGGCATGTCCAATGCACTTTAACTGTGACTTTGGTATATACAAGTCCATTGATTAGGTAAATAATCTTTTAGATGTTGCACTTATAATAGATACCTCTAAATGGATACCTTTAGTGGAACCTCTCCCTCTTTCAGATCTATCCTCGTGCTTTTAGTAGAAGAACTGCTTTCACTCCTTAAAAATTTAAAATATTCTTAATTAGGACTAGATGAATCCTTGCATGTAATCATAGCTTTTGATCTAAATAAAGAGCAGGAAGGAAAGCTTCTTGATGTTCTCAAGGAACATAGAGCCTTAGGTTGGACAATAGTGAATATAAAAGGGATTAGACTTGCTATGTGTATGCATAGAATCCATTTAGAGGAAAATGCCCATCTATGGAAATACAAGGAGACTAAACCCAATATGAAAGAGGTAGTTGGAGATGAAGTGCTTAAAATATTAGATATTGGTGTCATGTACTCTATATCTGACAGCACTTGGGTCAACCCAGTTTAGGTTGTCCCCAAGAAGTCTAGAGTCACAGTAATCCGAAATGAGGATAACGAGTTAGTCCCTACTCACATGAACACAGGGTAGAGGGTTTGCATAGATTTCCAAAAACTAAACTTAATCATGAGGAAAGACCATTTTCCTATTCCTTTTATTGACCAAATGCTAGAAAGATTAACCGGTCATAAGTATTATTGTTTTCATGATGATTACTTTACTTATAACCAAATCCCACAGCACTTGAGGACTAGAAGAAGACTATCTTCACTTGCCCTTTTGGGACCTTTGCCAATCATTGTATGCTTTTTAGACTTTGTAATGTTCCAACTACTTTTCAAAGGTATATGTTGAGCATATTTTTTGACATGGTTGAGAGGTTTTTAGAAGTGTTTTTGGACAATTTTTTAGTGTTTGGTTCTTCATTTGATGAATGCTTGCACCATTTAAAACTTGCCCTTGCTAAGTGTCAGGAAAAGAGTTTACTGTTAAACTAGAAAAAATGTCATTTCATGGTTCAAAATGGCATTGTTTTAGGCCACATCATATCAAATAATGGCATAAAAGTAGACAAATCCAAAGTGGATTTAATATCTAACCTTCATTCACCAAGGATAGTGAAAGAAATTCACTCATTTTTAGGCCATGTTAGTTTTTATGAACGATTCATCAAGGAATTTAATTAAATTACTAAGCCCCTATATAATTTACTTATAAGGGAGGTTTTGAATTTCATGATGATTGCATGAAAGCAGTTGAGTGCCTAATTGTGCCTATTATTCAACTGCTAAATTGGAGTGCACCATTTGAAATAATGTCTGATGCTTCAGACTACATGATCAGGGCTGAATTGTGGCAATGTAGTGACAAACTTTCCTATGTGATATACTATACTAGCAAGACACTCAACAATGCCCAATTAAATTATTCTACTACTAAAAAAGAGTTGTTGGCAGTCATTTTTGACTTGGATAAATTTAGATGTTATCTGTTAGGATAAGGTCATTGTCTATGCTAATTGTGTAGTGTTAAAATACCTTCTTTCTAAGAAGTATCCTAAACCTAGTCTAATCCAATGGATCTTATTGATATAGGAGTTTGATTTAGAAATTTGGGATAAGAAAGGTTCCAAAAATGTTGTAGTAGACCATTTTATCCAAGTTAGTTGTGGAGTCTACTAGCGAGAATGTGCCTATAAAAGAAACATTTCCAGATGAAGAATTGTTGCACATTTTCTAGTTGCCTTGGTATGTAGATATTGTTAATTATCTTATCATAAGTCAAAGGCCTAATCATTGGTCAAAATAAGGTAGAAAAAGATACATTGCTAAGGTCAATCACTTTACATGGGAAGATCCGTACTTGTTTAAGTACTATCCTGATCAGGTCATTAGGAAATGCCACCTAATAATGAATGTAGGGGTAATTTTAGTTCTAGAAAGACACCTACAAAGAATCATTTCCTATTTAAGTATTGTCTTTGTCAGGTCATTAGGAGATTCATACCTAGTAATGAATATCATAGGGTCATTTTCTTTTATCATGACCATGCATGCGGGAGCCATTTTAGTTTTAGAAAGATAACTGCAAAAATTTTATAGTGTGGTTTGTATTAGGCCACCATTTTTAGGGATTTTCTTGTTTACTAAATAGCATGTGTTAGATGTCAATAGCTAGGAAGCATAGGAAAAAGGAAATATGATGTCCCTGAACCCCATTTTGATCATAGAGCCTTTTAATGTTAGGGCATTGATTTTATTGGACTTATTCTCAACTCTTTTGGTTATCTGTATATCCTTATGGGAATGGCCTACGTGCCCAAATGGGTAGTGTGCTAGACCAATGACCATAGGGTGGGGGTTGAGTTCTTAAAAGAAAATATATTTGTAGGCTTTGGTATTCCTAAAGCCATAATTAGTTATAGGGGTAAATACTTCTGTAATAGAGTGTTTGAGAACTTAATGAAATATATAGTGTTATGCATAGAATTGCTACCTCTTATCATCCTCAAACTAGTGGATGGGTAGAAGTCTCAAATAGGAAACCAAAGTGAATTTTAGAAAAGATAGTCAATCCAAATAGGAAGAATTGGTCTTGAAGACTTAGTGATGCTGAATGGGCCTATTGTATTGTATAGAAGACCCCTATAGGCATATCAACCTATTGTCTGGTCTATGGAAAGGAACTTGAGTATAAAGTATATTGGGTTATTAAAAATCTTAGTTTTGACCTAGATACAATTGGGACCCATAGAAAACTTCAACTCAATGAGGTGTATGAGCTTAGGAAAGATTCATATGAGCTAGCCAAGCTATAGAAAGACCACATGAAAAGAAATCATGATAAAAATAAAATGTGAAAACTTTGATCTTGATGGACTGGACCCTGCATACTACATACTATTTACCCTCATGGGGTTGTCAAGATAGAAAAGGATAGAAAGATTTCCAAAGTTATTGGGCAGAGATTGAAACCTTATCTTGAGTTGGTCAACCCTAAAGTAGAGGAAATCTTGTTAGCGGAACCTATATACCATGACCCACCTTAGCATGTTCTCTGATACCACGATTCATCATTAAATTTGCATCCATTATGGCATTGTATGTCTGGTTGAAGACATTAAACTTAGTACTCATTGGGAGACAACACAAGGTTTTTAGAAAGTCTCATTGTTCTACATTACCCACTCATCACTTAGGGTCTTATGTTTCAAATTGAGGAGATGCTTAGTTTAGGTTTAGGGGTGTAGATATGCATGAGATTTCTAAGTTTTTTCTTGTTTTTCTATAAAAAAGAGAGAATTTTTTTAGTTTTTATAGTTTAAAGGTCAAAGTTCCTTTACTATAATGAGAGTTGGATTTTTTGAATCTTAGTATTTGTCCTTGTTTAACTTATTAATAATAAAAAAACATAAGGTTAATTCTGCATTTTATTCATGTTTTGAAGTATTTTATGAAAGTTAAATCTTAAAAAACATTTACACGTAGTGCATAGTCTAGACAGATTGATGGTTATGACTTAGAGACCCTATGAAAATCAGTGGAGACCTATATATCCTATGATTATTAAAGATTATCACCTTTTTTAGAGTTATATATAAGTAATTCCATACTTTCTTTAGCTTACATTACTTTGACAGATCCTAGTGTCTTTGTTTGATAAATTTCAAAGAAACAATAGGAGTAGTAACATTGTTTCCCAAATATTTATTGAATCTAATAGGTTTTAAGAAACCTAGGATATGATATAGACCATTCTTGTTTTAGCTTAGATATATAAAGCCTACTCAGTAAGGCATGCCACTTGTTACACCCATTGAGCCTCTTGGTAAGCCCTTTCTTTTCAAAAACGCACTTACCTTAACCAAAGAAATCCAGTTTAATATCCATCACCTATCTTTTAAAAATAATTAGAAAATTTTTGAAGAAGATAAAATTAAAAGAAATAAAAAATATCAAAGTGCTTGTAAAGAAAAAGCCTTTCCTCAAGAAAAAAATACAAAGAAAAGTAGAAATATCAAGAAAAATAAAATTGAAGAGAAAGGAGAAACAAAAATGATATTCACTTTAGCACATTCAAAAGAAAAGTTGTCCACAATCATTGAAGGCCTCTATTGATATTTGAAACTTTTTGAATCCCTATGCCTTTTCTTTTAGAAGTATTCCCAAGCCTATGTTTCATCCTATCTAAAGACGTATTGATCTTAAGGTGGAAGGTAGCCTTAATGAGGATATAAATAGGAAGGAATTAAGGTGAAATAGTTCTACTGGTTTTGGTAATGACATCTATTCTTAGGGATCACATTTCTATGTCTCATCTATTCTTAAAAGAATTATGTGAAACATTAGTATTGTTGGATTTGGTCACACAGTGAGTAAATTTTGTTTGACCCCTTTCTTTAAGAGCTTTATTTCTAATTGTATACTAGTGAAAATTTAAGGTCAAAACATCATTCCAATGGAGCTTAAGCATTACTATTTAGAAGTCTGGATCATGTATCCTATACACACAATGCACTCTGAGATGAAACTGTAATAAAATGGTTTTGATATGTGGATAACTTGTAGAAATTTTTATTCATCTTTATTAAGTTATTTAAGTTAGTAGTGGGTTAATAGATGATAATTCTTTGAGATAAAATAAAGGAATTAGACTTCTTGAATTTTGTGGGTGTATTCACTTCCAACCCACATGAGGCCTAACTCATCAACTAGGGATAACCTAGGGGTTTAAGGTCTTGTTACATATGCTAAATGTAATCATGAGTACTTACGAAAATGATAACTATTTTGTTTTCATGATTTTGCACATGTTTTGCCATAGATTAGTAAAATGCAAGTTGGGGGTTGTGATAAGTGTTCAATTTGTATAAAAAGTACCCAATTAGTACTCTATATGTTATAAATTATAGGCATTATCCTAGGCTATTTTCTAGAATTTTATAAAACACGCATGTCTAACCTAATAATTCAAAATTTTGATAGTTGGCAAGTTCAAGAGCTAATCCAAAGTAAATATGTGAATATTTAAATTTTCTAGGATTTAATTAGGGTTTTTACTCTTTTATAACTGCTGAGAAGATGATCTAATGGCTGAGATCAAGTTAGATAAGATTTGAAGATGAAGATCAAAAGAGGGCCAAAGACCTAAATTTCATCATTTTAAATCTTAATCAGGATTCATGATAATCTTAAAGTAAGCAATTGAAGTCCAAGAAAATTGGAAGCATCAAAGGTGACTAAAATGGGCCATGCAAAAAGCCACATAATTCCATCACCTTTGCATGAGAATTGGAGCCATATATGAAGTTTCCTAGTCTAATAAGAAAACTTAAGGATGCCAAGCCATTCAAGCCTTGAAGTTAAGGGATTTAGCCACTTAAGCCATCAAGCATTAAGCCTTCAAATATTGGATTCACATGATTGGATCATTATTTCAAGCAATTATCTATGATTAAAAATGTAATTTTCAAGGGATAATTGGAAGATCTTGAGGGAGATTTGTATAGGGTAAGAAGATCATGCACATGTGGACCAATGAGAGAAGAGTCCTCCACCAACATTCCTCTTGACCATCTTTCCATATATGTCCACCACTCATCTTTGAATTTCATGTCAAGAACAAAGGAGGGAGACACCGCCTTCCAAAGAAAAAGGCATCTCCCACTTCGCTAGCTTATTAGGGTTTCATCTCATCGCCTCTCATCCTTTCACTTTGTAATCTTCACTCCATGATCTTAGTTGGCCACTTTCCAATTTCCATCCATTCCACCTCATCTCACTTTCTATCTCCAATTTCCACCTAAATTTCCTACCTAGACACTCTAGTTCTAATTCTCTCTTTTTTTTCTAGAATAAGATCTCATCCAATTACAAACCAAATTCTCTATAAAGCCCCATGAGTTCCATGCAATTTTCAAGTAGTGGTTTTGGTGAAAAACTTTAAAGAAGCACACTACTTTGGGTGATCTTTGGAGCTTTGCACTTTGGTTTTCTTGTGGTTCTTCTTTGCATTATTCAAGTCTTTTTCCTTTGATTTTGCACTTCATTTCTATGTTAGTATCTTGCTTTCATTCATTACTTTCATTGTTTAGTTTGGTTGTTTTGTTCTTCAAATTCATATACATAGATCTTCTTTGTTTTTTCCCTTGAAGCTTTGATTCCATCTCTCTAGTTTTTCTCACTTATTCATTAAAGAGCCAAGTTATTTATTCTCTAGTAGTGATAGCCAATAGAAAAAGTAGCATAAGTCTCCTTGTTCCTCTACCTATTGTCCTCGTTTTCACTTGCTTTTGGAACTAGATTTAGAACTCTTTTTCTTTGAATAATTCACATCCTTGAACTCTCTTTTCTCTAGAATTCTTATTGGATTTCACTTGTATGTTATCTAATTTTAGTTTAAGCTTGTTGGAGTGGGCTTAATATTTTATTTGAATCAAGTTACAAGCATTGGAAGACTGCACACTTTTCAACTTCTCATCTATGTAACATATACACCATTATTTGATGCATTATGCCATTCAATCAATAAAGTTGTTTGGAGATTATTGTTCATGATTGATTCTAGAATTAAAGTACTTCAACTCTTAAATGTTATCTTCCATGAAAAGTGGTTTCTAAGTTTCAATTCATGCCTTACTTGATTTGAGTTTCATATGCACCATGTTGCTAAAAATTTTCATCTCATGTTTCATGTGTAATGTCTAGCAATCCATACACTTTATTTGCTTGATTCCTCAAGAGACCATTCATCTTTTAGATTAGTTAGTGCTTGGATTATATTTCTTGTTGACAAGCATTTACTTCATGCATTTTGACCATCAAATCACCCCATGAACCATGTGCACAACTCCACAGTTCATGCGCATGGTGCTTGGGTAAATTATATTTAAGTTTTTCTTATTTGATTGTTTAATCTTAGTTTAGCTTTAGTTAGTTAGTTGTTTGCACTCTAGTCAGTTTAGAAAGTTTCTAATTTATTTTAGAATGTTTTATTTTTAGTAAGTTTCTAAATTTAGTTTTAGAAAAGTTTCATTTTTAGCGAGTGCCTTCAGTTTAAGTTTCCTGGATTCATTCATTTTAGTTTTGCATTAGTTTCGTTTTTTGAATGCATATTAGTTAGGAAAGTTTCTAATTCCATTGAAATTATTTATTTTTGGTGTGTTTCTCAATCCATGTTGCTTAGATTCCTGGTTTAATCAAAACCCATCTCTCTTCGGCTAGCTAAGTAATCTAAATAAAATCCAATCAATACCCACATCTATGAGATTCCTTATGGAATCAACCTCTCTCTCATGAAAATTATTACTTTGATTGGTGTGCTTGCAAGTAATTTCAAAGCTACACCATGAGTCATTACCCGAGTGTGATTTGTAGGTTGGCTCATATGAGAGTTGTACATTCTAGTGTTAGGAAATGGCCCAGCCTTCAATATAATAAAAGATTTTATAGCTCAATTAGATGATGATGTGCCATTTGAGATGGTGATTTATATTTGTGAACAACAATAGTATAAGAATAATGGAAAAGGATCAAAAGATTAACGATGATCATTGGAATTAAGAGAATTCAACATTAGTTTGAACATGTAGTGAATACTTTCTACTGATAATTTTGTCATATGGAAAATAAAAAAGGGGAGCTCTAATGCACAAAGCTCCTGCTTATACAAGGTCAGGGAAAGGGGTAGACCACAAGGGCCAATAGTGCGTAGTCTTACCTTGCATTTTGCAAGAGGTTGTTTCCATGCCTTGAACCCATGACCTCAAGGTTGTACGACAACAACTCTACCATTGTGCCAAGGCTCCCCTTCTGTCATATGGAAAATATATGGGAAAAAATTATATAAGAAGAATTTGATGCTGCCATAAATGAAGTATTTGATCTATGATGTTAATTTGACTTTTTATCCTAGAATTAAACTTAATTGTGAATAAGCTCTTAAGGTAAATAACTACAATATAGAACTAATAGATTGTTAAGCTTGTGTGGAAACATCATAGGATGGTAGAAGCCACGTGCAACTTCGAGTTGGAGATCTAGTGGAAGTACCTATAATTATTGAGCATTCAAGAAGACATATGAATTTCTAAGACCAAATTTCTTTTCAAGGAGGGAAGTTCTATTATGCCCTTTTTATGGGATTAGGGTAAAGACTTGATTAACTCCTTAATCTTTTTAAAATTGTGAAATAGGATAATTGAGGTTGTATTGATTAGGTGCACCCAGCATGAGTTCTGGCATCAATAGAACTCAAATTTGGGTAAATTCTAGATTCTCAAAACGTATTGAGTTGAATGTTCTATTGTGTATGGAATGACTTGAATTTCAACTCTAGTTTCATGAAAAATTTCTAGCAAATTTGCTCAATTGGAAAATTTATTGAAATTAAAGATTTTTCAAAAAATATTGAAATTAGATGAAGAAAGGTCATTTTTGGATGCCATCATAGATCTCCACCATCGCCACTTTTCTCTCTCCCCCCACCATTCTCTTTGATGTCAAGAAATTGATGCTGACCTCGATAGAGAGTCAACGATGGTGACACAAAGAACTGCCGATCACTATTTACTAATCTTCTTCTTTCTCTTCTTCCCTCTCGCCTATTTTCTCGACATTGGATTTTCATGAGCAACATAGTCATTCTCTTCGGTGACGATTGTTTCATCTTTATCAATGACTATAAATCAAATCGGTGATAGATCCATTTTAATGACTGATGTAATTTTAAATTTATACTTTCCATGTGCACGGGTCTATTATGGAATCGGCTCACAAACATAGGTCTATCCCATCAGACTCTATAATTAATTGGATTCAATTAAATCTTAGATTATCATACTTTAACCTATCCAATGATTAAGGAAAACAAATATTTGTAAACATCAAAATAAAGTAACTTAATTATAGTAAATAGGCAAGAAAAGTAAGCTAACTAAGAACTTGAAAACTACTTTTAATGGGATTTGATTACAATGGAATTGAATACAACAAAGTAACAAAGCAAAGTAGATAAATTTTTTTGTATATTGTTGAATTGTTCACTATAGGATTCTATTATTTTGTCACTGAACAAGGATCTTTAAATGCCTGCTTCTTATTTTTAGCCTTGCACTTCAGCTTTATAGCTCCTTTGCTGTGTCACTCAACATTGGTTTGTACACATCTTTTCAACTCAAAGTATATTAAATTATCACCAAACAAACATCATCAATATGATTCTATTTACTTGTTTAGGTACATGATTTGTAGTCGACAAGCAAAGAGAAAATAACATGTCACTCACCCAAAATAAAATCCTCAAACTTTAAGAAGTAGAAAATCTTTCAATGTCATAGAAAGTGGCACAAGGTTTTCTTCCTTTCCAAATTATTCCCAAAACCCAAGATGAAAAGAAGCATGGAAGGCTAAGGACAAGGGTGGTTCTTGTAAATGAGATAGAACACGTAGCATGTAAGTGAGTGCAAGGCTAAGAAGGGAGGTGTGTAAGAGAGATGGTCATGGATGCATGTAAGAGAACAAGTGATGGGAGCAAGTGGGGAGATGTGTGCAAGGCAAGGGTGGAGAATGAGAAGGAAGGATGAGGGAAGATGGGCAAAGGGTATGCCCAAAGATGGGTGCACACCACTTCCTAAAGAGGAGTTTAAAGAGAGGAGCACACCAAAGACACATGCATATCACTCATACTCTCTTATTTCATTTCTCAATCAGCAAGAAGAAAAGGGCATGTAAGAGAGAGAGAGAGAGAGAGAGAGAGAGAGAGAGAGAGAGAGAGAGAGAGAGAGAGAGAGAGAGAGAGAGAGAGAGAGAGAGAGAGAGAGAGAGAGAGAGAGAGAGAGAGGATGGGGGAGTGTAGGTTGAGACTTCTATCTCTTCTCGAGAGGTTAGATGTGTAGCCTTAAGGGAGAGATGGTGAGTGTGATATCTCTCCCTCTATTTTTCCAAAGTTTGGCTCTATTGTTCTAGGAAAAAGTAAGAAAGAGGAGGGAGTGGAATGCAAATGAGGAAAGGTAGTTGCATTGGATGAGGAAAATTAGAAGGAGATTAGTTATGGGATATTGATGAGGATGGGAGGGAAAGCTAGGATAAGAAGGGAGGAAAGAGATGGGGAAGGATAGGAAGGAAGAATGTAGGAGTTAAAAGGGAATAGAAGGAGATATGATAAGATCTCCTTGAGTTGGGAAAGGTTAAATGGTCTATTATGAATGGATGGTTGGATCAATGTCCTTCTTCCTTGGATGGTGGACATGGGAGGATGAAGATCATGGTATGGCTAAGAAGATTCCTCCAAGTTTTATCTCAGAATCAAATGACACTCTTCTTAAAAAAAGGCATCTCCTCCCTTGTGCTTAATTGATCAATTCTTATTTTGTTTCATAAAAAATCTCTTACATTTGTGTATCCATTATATGTGATTTGAGCTACCCTTAGAATCTTCCCAACGTGGTGGATTGTTTGCATACATGCATGAGAAGTTCTGTGACATTTACTTTCGATAAGAACACACTCTTTAGTAAATATAAGGTCTGGCCATGTTTAGGGTTTCTAATTGCTCTAACTTTGTTGAGAATGTCTACTCATCATCTTGAACTCTAAGACTTATATTTGGCTCTTGGGCCCATGATATTCCTTGGACAGTGGTATTGCTCTTTTTTATTGTTTTGATGCTAAAAATTGCATTTTTTTCAACTGTACCCTAATCTTGCAAAGTGTGAAATAAGCCCTAATTAGTGCTGTTTAAGTGAATTCTTGGGTTATAAACTACTAAATTTATAGGTATTACATGTCATATTTCCAAGTATATTAGATACCCCAGACTTACATTTTCCTACTCATCAAGCAAAACTTCAAAATAGAAATTAAAAAATATAAAAGAATTCTAATCACTTTTGTAGGTGTTGTTGTCTACATTTAGCATATACATAAAACATTAAAACACTGGGGTTACACCTAGTGGACGAGTTCTAGTCTTGTAAGCATTTCTAAAAATGATACACATAAACATTTCAAAATTTCTATGAAAGTCCTTTATTTGTTTTGAAGAATTTTCTTTTATTCATCTTTAATTAACTCCAAACTTTAGCATGCTATAAAAAAATGAACAATAGTTCAAAATCCTACCCATATGCTAAAGATACTCCATTATTTCAACAAACATCGAAGTAGAAGTATGTGAATATAGCTAATATATACATAATTATGTCTCTTCTAGTAAATTATAACTTAAATTACTATCCAAAAGTATGTTTTGACTTCAAATATTTTAGGATATTCTTGACATTCAAAAATAAGTCACTTAGATATGGGTAAATCTCTCTTCAATATGTGAATAGAATAATTTATCAAAGTCAAATTATCTCACATATCTCATACCAGAGAATGATAACTTAGAAAAAATCTGATAATTGTCTCATGGAAAGGATATCAACTATTATGAATGTTAAACTCTACCAAAATCCCTACTTATTCAAAACCACATCAAACCATACTACTAAGATCAAGTTAAGACTTTATTAGGACAAACAAAGGCTTAGGATAGGGTTATTAAGGAAATGGTATGAGGGTAAACAAAGGTGTTTTGACAAACATGTAAAGGTCTTCTACAATGAATTCACAATATTCCTTTCCATAGGGTAGAGTGAGTTTTCTTCCTTTCATTGGCTACATTTCTTCACTTTTTCACTTTTTTTCTTGATTTTATTTATAGCCTTTTTGAATTCTTTGTTTTTTTTCCAGCCTTTTGATGTTCATCTCTTGAATTGCATTGTTCATACTTTTTCTTAAGATATTTCTCCAACCATCTCTACATATTGTCAAAATAATTGTGTAGTGGATATTTTATAGGTTTAAATGTGGGTAATGGTTAATTGGCTAATAAAGAAAAGACCTAATATAAAGGCCCAAGGGTCTAACGAACAAAACTAATTTAGGGAAGGCTAAAGGCTTTGGATTAATAGTTTAATAAAATAAAGAATAATGAGACCAACTAAGAATTAAAGTATGCTAACCATGAATTATAATTAGAATGTAAGCCTACACTAACCATGAAGGAGTTTCTTGAATAACTCACTCCATTTCAGAATCTCAATCAATGTACATTTTCCATCGAGAAATATATGGATGGGATGGCAGGATAGTATGGTGCATCATTGTAAACTAAACCTCCTAGGAATAACATGATATGAATTATCCCAAGAGCTATTAAATTGGGTGTATATGATACCAACATCAAAAAGTAAAAGCTTTCCTCCTCTTTTACATCTTCATGAATGTTGGTGTTAAGTTGACACTGCATCACCTTAATGGGTTGTTCATGTACATTTGGATGAAGGGAGAAAGTGGGGCTTAAACCCTCATGATCATCTACTGTACACCCTTGAGTTGTATGATGTTTTGTAGAGACATCAATAGACTATCTTTCTTGTTCTATAGTAACAGCCAAGTGTTGAGATGAACCTAAACTCTCACATTGGAAACTATTAGGTAAAGGTGATAGGCTCAAATTAGGTGTGTCTTTTACAATGAAAGGTTCAAATGTAAAGTTAGAAAGTGTAGGAAGTCCAATTCAGACTTTCCATTGAGAAGTATCCATTAATGATGTAGTATCGAGTAAACCAAACACTTTGTCAATGGAGCTGTCTATGTCTAAATTGAAACCAAAATGAGCTAGACATGTCTTAAGAGGATCGGTTTTGGAGGATGGTAGCAATAATATACTCTATCACATTTACTTCAATCAAATCAATAGATTCTGGTCATCTTGCATTAAATACATTAAACTTAATGTCCATGTTTTGAAAGGACAACTTCATAGTACCATTCCCACAATTAATAATGGAATTTGATGTGGCCAAGAATGGTTGACCCAAAATGACTGGAATTTGACTACCAATATCTGTACAAATTGTGTATTTAAGACTAAAAAGTCTATTAGAAATAAAACCTTATCAACATACACCGAAACGTATTCTACCTTGCCATAAGGAACTTTAACTAACCTATCTGCCAATTGCAATTTGGTAGTGGTTTCTTTGTGCATAAACTTAATTGCTTATAAATAGAACAATGCAATAGGTTAATGCTTGGCCCCAAAACAAGTAGTGCCCTCTCAATTATGCATTCCCTAATTACACATGATATAGTGTGGCATCTTGGGTCTCTATACTTTGTTTGGGTTTTGTGTTGTATGAGTGAGCTTGCTTGCTCAACAAGAAAGGCTTCCTTCTAAAGTTTTCTTTTATGCCCATAGAAATTTATTTTTAAATTTAGCATAAAAAGGTATACTGTTGATTGAATTGAATAATGGAATATTTATATTCACATGTTTAAGCATGTTCATTATTTCACTAAAATTAGTAGCCTTCTTAGCCATATTTAAACACTAAGGATATGAAAACTTTGGAATATCATGTGCTTCAAGACTAGATTTAAAGGAAATAGCGGGTGGCTATTTCTTCTCTTCTCCCTCATTATTCTTGATAGGGCTCTCATTTTTCTAAACTTGCTTAGTATCCTTAGTCAGACCAACATGATTATCTCTTAAGGGTACTTATTGTTTTTGCCTATCAATGAAATGTTTTTTCATTATGCATTATGCCAATCTCATACTATCCATGATGGTTGGGCACATGCTGACTAAGAAATTTTCCCTTTTCCCTCTTAGTAAGAGAATTAAATATTTGACCAATTTTGGTCTCCAACTTTGCAATAGATGCCACCTACATTATTTCTTTAGTATCATGATAGAATTCTAATGGACTCTGCATAAACAAATGCAGGGTCCCTTCTAATGATTGCTTCCTCTACTGTGGAGGAAACAACAATGAATGTACAGGTTGTTGTGGAACTAGGACTCTAAGGAAAGGTTAATTATGAGGGATCCCATATGGTCCTCCCTTATTATTATTTCGAGACCATGAAAAATTCAGATGCCTAGCCCATCTAGGACTATAGGTCTTAGCATATGGATTGTGGCTAGGAGTTCTAAATGCATTCATTGCATTTAGTTACTCTGAAAAGTATTGGAGGAATGCATAGCTAGATGGACACGAAACAGTATGGTGTGCTGTACTAGAGCAAATTAAACAAACCTCAGGTGAAGGTTGCATTGTGGATTCTCTAGCCAACATAACCTCCCTAAATTTATTAAGAAGATTTCCAAACTTATCCACCCTATCTACCAGTGTGTCTGTTTTGTTATAAAGGTAAGGAGTAGCCACTATCTCATATATATTGCATTTCTTTTGAGGCTGTGCATATCTTTATGTTATACTAGAATAATTTCATTGCTGGGAATTCTTAGCAAGTGTTTTAAAGAAATTCAATGCCTCCATGTTACTCTTGGTCATGAGTGCCCCATCACTAGTGGCATCAATTGTATATCAGTTATAGGGAGTTAAATCTTAGTGGAAGTATTACATTTGCTACCTTTTATCAAAACCATGGTGCAAACACTTGATCAATAGGTCCTTCCACTTTTACGAGTATTCATAAAAATGTTCACCCTCTTTCTATTGAAAATTTATAATTTCTCTACGAAGGACATTGGTCTTTTGGACAGAAAAAAATTTGATAAGAAATTTGGTGGACAATTGCTCCCATACTTCTAATGAATTTCAGTCATACCTTCGCTTTATCCTTTAAAGAGAAGGAGAATTGCTGCAATCTAATAGACTAATTAGAGAATTTTTGGTATTTGAAAGTAGCATGCATGTCAAAGAATTGCTTGAGATGGTGGTAGGGGTCCTCCTTATCTAGACTATAAAAAGTTGGCAAAAGTTGGATGACACTTGATTTTAACTCAAAATGCCATGCAATAGTTGCAAGTAACTTTATACATGATGGGGAGTTAAATTGTATTGGGATGAATAGTCTTTTAGAGGTTTTACTTTTGTGACTTCATTTTCCATTTCTTTTGCAAGCTTTACTAGATATTCTTGATTCCTAAAGCCTTGCCTAGCTACCCATTTGATCTCCTCATCTAAAAGTATTAATTTTGGATTAAAATATACAATGAAAGAGTACTTCATTTTTTGCCAGTCTAAGGGATCCTAAACTAGATAATGCAACCTATATGAAATGATGCATAGCTAAACAAACAAAGGGTACACAATAATCCTAATCCCATGAAAACTAAGCTAAAAGATTTATTTTTCTTGAATTTCATTTTAGGAGAGGCTCTTAAATTATATAAAATCTAATTACCTTCTCCTCTCTTTTAGGCTTGTCCTACCACTTACCAGTTAGATCCTGCCTTGATCAAACCCTTCACTTCCTCCTCAATCAGCCATAGGTGATCTAAGTGATTAAATGTATTGGCATAGCTAGTCATTTAGATACAAATGTAGCTGATCGAGTAGGGACCACTCGAGTGACAACAGACTACCTCCTTCCAAGAGGTCCTATGAGCTTGTAAGTTTCTATAAGTTTCTTCTAATTAATTTTTAATTAAATTGTAGAAGTTAGGGTTATACATAAGGTGATAATTAACCTTAGAAAGCCAAGGGATTGTGATGACATGCACCCTTGATCTTGTAGGGGTGAGTGCCCATACTAATTAATTAAGCATTCTCAAAGTAGTTCAATCAAGCATATATCACATTAAAGTTATAAATGTTCTCTATAATGCAAGGAAAGTAGTAAATCTAATGCTACTACCTATATTCCTAATGCTAATACCTATATGCTACTTAACAAAGGATCGTGGCCTCAAAATACTAGACACTATAACCCTGACAGCCTACATACTTTGGTTATAACTGGCCTTAGGCTATGCTTGTTAACTAGGAGCTTACTAATACAACAGTGTATTATACAGTAGGTAAATAGATGTATGCAACTATACAAATTACACTACCATCCATAATACAAAATTAAACTACTAATGCAACAATTTAGGAATTGAAAAGAAGCTTAGAAGCTCATAAATGTGCCCTATAATGCAAGGAAAGTAGTAAATCTAATGCTACTACCTATATGCTACTTAACAAAGGATCATAGCCTCAATAACCTTGGCAGCCCATGTAATTAGGTTATAGTTGACCTTAGGCTATGCTTGCTAAGTAGGAGCTTACTAATACAATAGAGTATTGTAGGTAAATAGATGTATACAACTATGCAAATTACACTACCATCCATAGTGCAAAATTAAACTACTAATGCAACCCTAATTTAGGAATTGAAAAGAAGGTAAGAATAGCTGGTAGTGGGCTCTTAGAAATAGTCTTCTCGTACAAGGGTGGGTCCTTGTGCATGCTACCTCCTCTCCCAAGTTAAGATGGCTCACCCACCTTGACCTATATTATTACAACACATTTTAACTTAAATGAATCAAGATATAAAAAATTACAAGATTGCTCTCACTACAATTCACTCAAATAAAAAACATCTAACCATCCTAAGTCTTCCTCTACGTCCTCCAAATTCCAGCACAAACAAAAAGAGAAGTAAGAATCAAAGAGCTTCATGAATAAGGAAAGTAATGTAAAAATTCAATTATCTATATGCAGTCCTAAAACCCTGACTAATGGTAAAGTATTATAACCTAGATTTAATTCCAAAAATTTGACGTGATTTTAAATTTCTACTTGCGTAAGTGAATGGGTCTATTATATAATAGACTGGTAAATATGAGTCAATCCCAGTGAGACTCTATAATTAATGGAGTTCAATTAAAATTTAGGTTATCTTACTTTAACCTAGCCATTCATTAGGGGAAGCAAATAATTTTAAACCTCAAATAAAGCAACTCACACTAAATTAAGAACTTGAAAACTACTTTCATTAATGGAATTTGATTACAATAGAATTGAATACAACAAAGAAACAAAGCAAAGTAAATGAAACTTCCTATAAATGGTTGAAATGTCCACAGTAGGATTCCTTTATTGTATCATTCAACAAGTATCTTTACATGTTTGCCTCAAGTTTTTGGGCTTAAACTTTTGCTTTGCAGCTCCTTTGTTGTGTCACTCAACAAGGGTTGTACACATCTTTTCAACCCAAAGTACACTAACTTATTACTAATTAAACATCAGCAATATGAATCTATTTACATTTTTCCGCACATGACTTGTGGCCGACAAGCAAAGAGGGAAGTCTCCCAACGTGCCGCTCACCCAAAATAAATCAAACCACACTTTAGGGAGGAAAAAATCCTTGGCTGACATAGAAAGTGGAATAGGGGTTTTTTCCTTTCTAAATTATTCCTAAAACCCAAGATGATAAGAAAGATGGAAGGCTAAGGAGGAGGGTGGTGCATGTAAATGAGATAGAGATATGGAGCACGTAGGTGAATGCAAGACTAAGGAGGGAGCCGTGCAAGAGAGATGGTAATGGATGTGTGTAAGGGCAAAGGTGATGGGTGCATGTAAGGAGATGTGTGTAAAGCAAGTGTGGAGAATGAGAAGGAAGGATGAGGGAAGATGGGAGAAGGGTGTGCCTAAAGAAGGGTGCACACAACTTCTTGAAGAGGAGTTTAGAGAGAGGAACATACCAAAGAGGGATGCACACCACTCCTACTCTCTTATTTCACTCCTCACTCAACAAGAAGAAAAGGGCAAGTAAGAGAGAGAGAGAGAGAGAGAGAGTGGATGCAAGAGAGAAAGGAAAGAAAGGATGAGTGAGTGTAAGTTGAAGCTCTTACCTCTTATCTAAGGGGGACATGTAGCTCTAAGGGAGAGATAGTGAGAGTGATCTCTCTCCCTCTATTACTCTAAAGTTTGGCTCTAATGTTCTAGGGAAAAAAGAGAGATTCTTTTCCACTTATTCTTCACCTCTATTTATAGATTTCTAAGGCGGAAGCCGTTGGAAATGGGTGACTAAGATCATGAGGATAAAGGAGTGAAGAATGGCTATGATTCAAGGGAGAATGGAAGGAAGGCAAGAGGTAATGGAAAGAAGGGGGGCATGAGAAAAGGTGGCTGCATTGGATGGGGAAAATTATAAGGAGAGTGGCTAAGGGATAGTGATGAGGATGGAAGGAAATTAAGGATAAGAAGGGAGGAAAGAGATGGGGAAGGATGAGAAGGAAGAATGTAAGAGATAAAAGGGAATGAAAAGAGTTAAGCTAGGATGTCCTTGAGCTAGGAAAGGTTCGATGAGCTATGATGGATGGATGGTTTAGATGAATGTTCTTCTTCCTTAGATGGTGGAGATGGGAGGATGAACATCATAGTATGGCTAAGTTTCCTCAAAGTTATATCTTAGAATCAAATGGCACCCTTCTTGTAAAAGAATGTCTCCTCCTTTGTGCTTAATTGATCTTATGGAATCTCCTTGTATATAATGTGAGATGATGGCTAGGGTTGAGATGCATTTTCTCTTCATTTCTTCACCATTGAATCATACTTTAATTAGGATTGAGTGGATGTGATTTCTTTGAAGTTTCCTTGTCCAAAAGATCATGTTTTGTATCTCATTTATTCTTAATTGTTTGATTGGCATGGCTTAGAGTGAATAGCTAAATTCCATTAGGATTTCCTTACCCAATTTCTGTTTCCTCCTTATTTCTCTCCTAGAACACCGTTTTTCTCTCCAGCCAATGAGGCTAAGAAGTGGAGGATGTGTTTCTTATGGTGAATGATGTTTTTCTTCCTTAAATTTAGGTGGGCAGTGTTAATGTTTAATTTTGGCCAAAAGACCCCTAATTTAGCATTTAATTAGACCATCTAACTCATTAATTTGATGATTTTTAGATAATCTATGAATTTTAGCTCAAATTGACCATCCAATAGTAAATTATCAAAATTAACGGTTAGATGATCATTCAAGCTAAATGGATGCCTAATGTATAGTTTAGATGACTCTAAACTAGTTTTTGGTTTTGCAGATCAACTAAAGGAGGATTGGATTGCTCAGATTGATATTCAATGGAGTAGATCAACCAAAAGAGGATTGGATTGCTCAAATTGATATTCAACGATGTAGTTGAGTTAAGAGAGAAATGAATGGTCTAGATCTCTAATAAAGCAAGGGATGAAGGTTTCTTAAAAGAAGAAGAATTCTAAAAAGAATAGGAGATTATGGATGGGATTTGCAAGTTAGATAAAGTTCCTAAGAGGAAACCAACTATTAGAGGATAAGGAAAGAGGGGGAGGAGAATTAGGAAGGGGGAAAAGTTATAAAGAGAGAACCGTGGGAGTTGGAAGGGGGGAGTTTTGGGTTTTGTCATTTGCTTTCTTATTTCATCATCTATTTAATTTGTTTTCTATTTCATCGTATTGCTGAGATTGGTATTGTCTCCCCTTCACCACTACTACTTAAGTTCCACACCCAGCACCCTCTTTTTCACCACCCTCTTTTGTTCCATCATCACACCACTAGTTTCCCAACCAAAGCCCAAGTCCAGTACCTCTTTTGTTTCCCTTTCTTGGTTTCTTGTGGAAACCGAGTTCCAGTCCATTCGTTCTCACCATCTCCCCATATTCTCAGCTACTACTAAACTCCCCCTGCCCTCCATCTTCACCACCCACTCTTCCCATCACTAGCTTCACCCCATCCCATCTCTCCAGCCCCTAGCTACTCCATCCCTCCACCAACCCCATTTGTTTGCATAGCATCATCTGCCTCTGCTCTAGAGGACGTCCAGAAACAAGATGCATCATTCTAAATGACATCCAGCACCAGTCGACCCACCTAGGCAACCTCCAGAGCTGTGGGACGGCCAATCTCTCCCCTGTTCTCAACCAAGGACGCACAACCAGGCACAATCATCTCACCTATCACTGGCCAGATATGCTCCTCGGGACCTCCTTTGTTCACTGTACCAGGCATCGTTTTTTGTTTCACTTCTGCTCCTACCCTACCAATCGACGCCCTTGTCGTCTTCATCGGACATGCAGATCATCGGCCAACCTTTTCACCAGTAGCTGGTCCCTTTCCATGCCCAATATGGTCCACACTATCGTCTGCTCCCACCGCACTAGGCTTCATTCTAGTACTGCCTAGCATAGCACTGGCCGGCCACAATCGTCCCCATCTTCTCACGCTACCTCTATTTTACAGAAGTTTTGGGAAAATTTTCACTTTTGCCCATAGGAGAATATTTTAAATTACATTTTCTTTCTTATTACTATTACTATTCATTTTCTATGCTATTTTAGTTTTGGTTATTCGTGTTATGTATTATTCTGTAATTAATCTAGGAACTATCTTATCTATTACTGTTTACCCAAATCAAGGGTTCTGGTTTAACCATAGGAAAACTCTTATTTCTTATCTGTTTTAATTTAGAATTTAAATTAACTTTTAGAACTTATTTTTAAGATAGTTTCTAATTTAGTTGTTATTCTTGATCTTCAATTTGAGTTCTAAAATTAGATCTAAGCCATTAGTTCTTAAATTCCTTAATTAGACTAGATCTCTAAAAATTTGAAGAATATAACAAATTCATCCTTCAAATCATTTATCAAGGACATATTGAATATACAGATGATGTCTGATCAAAGTTTGTGATACCAAAATTGAAGAATTGGATGGTACTAAAGCTAGGGAAGTAGATTTTTCTTATTTTTTTCTTGTTTTAGTTTTAGTCAAGGTTATGCTGTTTTTTCCCTTTTCTTTCCGGACTTAGACCTTTGTAATTTCACTATTAAACTAAATCTAAAGTTTGATTTCTTTTTGTTAATTTTTGTCAATTAATTTTAATTTTTAAATAATTAAATTTTATTAAAAACTCTAATTTCTAAAAGAGCGTCCTTGTGAGTCTACTCATACTTGCGTTAACTATACCACAATAGCCCGTACACTTGTGGGAAAATAAAAAGATTTTAGTATTATTTTCAGGGAGCCACAATGAAGTTTTTATATAATTTACTTAAAAATCCAAAAAATGAAAAAATCCAAAAAATAATTTATTTTTTTTTTGGAATTGCATAGTTTTAGCATTTTAGGAAATTTTAGGTGTATTTAAAAAAAAAAAGAAGCTCATAACTACCTAATTTCCTAAATTTGGTACTTATTTCTAATTTTCTCTTTTGGGGAAATAGGAAACCAGAGGAAATTGGCAAGGAGATCTTCATCAAAATAGAAATTTTCCTACATTCCTAGATTATAAATTTCTTTTTCTTTTGAGTGAATCTTGTAGTGAGGACCCTTTGTAATTTGCAATTTTCATTTCAATTTTTAAAGGGTTGTATAATACAAGAAAGTGTGGGATATGGTAGCCCACACTTGATCTTCATCAGAAACCCCACTATAAGTTCTCTTACTCCTTTTAATTCTTAGATTAGTATTTACATTTGCATTGCTTGGTAGTATAAGTACATATAGAAAGCATTTTTACAATTGTTGCATTTTTAGGATTTTTCATTAATTTACTATTTTAATTGCATTCTTAGGGCACATTCAATGTTTTAAGGTGATATATATGCTGATTAAACTGCCATGGAGTATGGAATTTAATTAGTAAGGGCACCCTACTCCCACAAGATCAAGGGTAGATTTCATGATAAGAACATAATGAGAAAATCATTTACTCCAAGCCAGAAGGTTCTACTTTACAATTCTAAGCTCCACTTATTTCCAGGTAAGCTTAGATCTAGATGGACCGGTCCATATATAGTAAAAGAAGTTTTTCTATATGGGATTGTCGAGATTGAGAATACTAGGACTGGTCACTCTTTTAAAGTGAACGGTCAACGTTTAAAGCCTTTACTAGATTATGAGAATCCAGAAGTTGAGTCCACAACTCTGGAGGATCCTGTTTATTAGGATTGAGTGGATTTGATCCCTTTATACCATATTTTGTATTTTTGTTGTTTTCTACATCACTCATATTCATTTTAGGTCCTACTTTTTAAACATTGAGGACAATGTTTAAAAAGGTTGAGGGGTGTAGAATTCTAGCAAATTCTAGTTTTTTTCATTTTTAGGTGTTTTTCCTTGTTTTTTTTCAAACAAAAAAAATGGAAAAATTGAAAAATGTTAGGTCATTTCCTTTACTATGATAAGAATTGGATTTTCTAAAGTATAATCTAGATAACTTTAGCTTATTAATGGAATTGAATATGATTAACTCATCCTTTTACTCATTTTATAAAAAATTCTATGAAAACAAAGTCTCAGATCACATCTGTACATGCAATTGCATATAGATAGTCTAGATTGATAAGTAGCTATAACTTAGAAATTTTGAAGAAATTCAGTGGAGACCTATAACCTAAGTGAGTTTTAGAACCATTCATCCTTTTGAGAGGTTATAAATATTTCTAATTTTCTTCAGCATGCTTAAAGAAAATTGATCCCAAACTCTTAATTTGGCTAATTACCTGAATAATTAGAATATTACCTTTAAAATTTTCGAAGTTTATTGAATTTGATGGATTATAAGAAACCTAGAAAATGATTTAGGAAATCCTTGTTGTTAACCTAGAGTCATAAAGCCTACCCATAAAGTATTGTTACCACTAGTTAGCCAACTTGAGCCTCTTATAAAACCTTTTCTTTTGCCACCCAAATTACTCTTTACCCATATTAACCCAATATAAATTATCCATTACCCATTTTCTTTGAAAAATAAGTTAGAGAAGAATGAAGAAATACCTTTTAGTTGTAATGAAAGTAGAAAGTGGATATCAAGAAAATAAATAGTCTTCAAAGTGATTCAAAAGTACTAAAATAGTCTGAAAAAAAAAAGTTTGAAGAATGTAAAGAAAAGAGAAAGAAAAAAGAAACATTCACTTCATCAAAAGACGGAAAGAATTATCAACTTTAGAAGACCTCTACTTATTTTATGAAGAGACTTTGAATATCCTTATACCCTTTCTTTGGTACCTTGTCCTAAGCCTACATTTCGTACCAGTTAAAGACCTATTGATTCTAGGATGAATATAGTCTTGAGGAGGAAATGAATGGATAGGATATAAAAGAGTGGTATTTCTAAATATTCAAAGGTAATAGCATCCATTCCAAAGGGATGAAAACAATAAAATTCCTTAGTAATTCCCATTTTTCATGAGTATATGTGAGGTAAATTTATTTTTATTGACTTTTCTCACATAATTAAAAGAGAGATATGATTTGACCCCTCTATCTGAGAGATTTTATTTCTGAGTGTATGTCATTAGTGAGGATTGAGGTCAAAACATATTTCGGATGGAGTTCAAAAGTTAGAAGTTTACTTAGAGATTAAGATGATTATATATGTAAACTGTACACACACACTCACTCTGAGATTTGAGCTAAATTGGAATTACTTTGGCATATGGGTAGGGTTTTGAATTTTTCAGTCATTTTTATTAGTATGCTAAAGTGATGTGATTTATTGAAGATAATTCTCTGAAGAAAAAGAGGAGTTGACTTAAAAATAAAATTTGAAATCTTGAAATTTGGTTTTTCGCATGTTTTGCTCGGGACTAGCAAAATGTTGGTTGGGGTGTGTGTTAAATGTTTAATTTTGGTCAAAATACCCCTAATTTAGCATTCAATTAGATCATCTAACTATTCAATTTTACAAAACTTAGCTTGATTTTGAATTTAAATCCAATTGACCATCCAAATCTTAATTTTTCAAAATCAACGGTCAGATGATCATTAGAGCTCATTAGATGACTAATGTACAATTCAAATGATTCTAATTTAGTCTTTTCTTTTGCAAATTAACCAAAAGAGGCGTTGATGGCCACGATCAAAAGTTAACAGTGCAGATCATCTTAAAGGGCAATGGTTGGACAAGATCACCCATGAAGATGGATGTGATAGTTTCCTAGAAGACAATGGAGTTAAATTTGGAATCATGGACAAAAAAGAAATCCCTTCCCCACTTTTCCTTTCTTTTCTTTTTCCTTTTTTTCCTCCCTTTTCTTTTTCCTTCTTCTTTCCTTTTTCCTTTTTTCCTCCCTTTCCTTTTTCCTTGTTCTTTCCTTCCTTTTCTTTTTCCTTCTTTCCTTCCTTTTCTCTTTTCTTTCTTTTTCCTTCTTTCCTTCCTTTTCCTTCTTTCTTTCCTTTTCCTTTTCCCTTCCTCATTCTCACGTAACCACTTTCCTTACTCTCTTTTTGCCTTCCTTCTTAACGTACCCACTTCCCATCCTTCTCTCTCTTCTTTCCCACCACCTTCCTCTCCCCCTCCTCCTCTTCTCTCTTCTCCTCTTCTCCTCTACTCCTTTCTACACATGTCTCTCCATCTACCTCTACTCTCTCGTTCTTGTTTCCCCCGCACCAAACCCATTACCGTATTGACCTTTTCCCCCATTCTCTCCTCTCCCTTGGTTAGGCCGTCCAAGGTAGACTCTCTCTCTCTCTCTCTCTCTCTCTCTCTCTCTCTCTCTCTCTCTCTCTCTCTCTCTCTCTCCAGTCGCCTGCCTCCCTCATTTATTCCCCACTCCAGTTTGTTGTCATCCAACATGTAGCGCCCAGCCATTTCGGGCACCGCTTGATCCTGTCACCAAACTCCCGTATCTCTCTTCCCTCTTCTACTCGCCACTGGCAATAGCCAGGCAGCCAACCATCAGCCCCAACTTTATCCTCCTTGCCCTTCTCTTTGATTAACTGTGCGACGCAATCGATCAGGCAGATCGCTTGTCACCTATGTACCCGCGTCAAGGCACATAGAAAGACTGAGGAAGATCTTCAAAAATCTGTAAGCAAATACTATCAAACCCACAAAATTGTCCCTCTCTCTCTCTCTCTCACGTTCTCATTCCTACCTAGTCCCTCCTCTCTATTGCTCTATCTCTATCTCTAACCCCCAATTCCCTTCATCACCGGCATTTGGCCCAGTCCAAACCAGCCAAGGCATCCTCCATCTTCATCGGCTAGGTCGGCGTTCTCTCCTCTGCTTCGGCATACTTCCACCGTCGTCAGCCTTTTTTCTCACCTCCAGACATCCCGGAGATAGAAACCCAAGTCCGGTTTTCCTTCCTTTCTTCTTACCTCTCCTCCTTCCTCCTTCCTCTTGGATTCTTCTCCTTTTCTCATCCTTCTTCCCCATCTCCCTTATTCGTTGGGTTTCCTAGTTTTTCTCTTAAAAACCAAATTTTAAACTAAATTACAATTTTTCCCCTCCTCTTTAAACGAAATTACAAATATGTTCTTTCTCGTTAATTCCATCTGTGTCCTATTCTATTCCGGTTTTATTTTATCTGCATTTTTCTTATCCAGGAACTGCCTTCTCTACCAAATCAATTTAGGCATACCCCAATCAACAGGTTAGCCTTAATCAAAATAAAAATCACCATTCTCCTTCGTTTCCCCTCAGATTTCAAATTAATTGTACAGAGTCATTCTTAAGACATCCCTAAACATAATCAATGCCTCCGATCTTTGATCTGAAATTTATCAATCAATCTAAACCATCCAAATCTTGGAAAGACAATTTAGCCCAGATCTTGACCATTTTGAAGAATCTATCAAATCTGACCGATGGATCACTAATCAAGAACATGTTGAAGATATTTGTAAAGGCGGATCATATTTTAGAAGACCAGAAGTGAAGATTTTGATAAAGATTGATCTAGAGAAGTAGTTTTTTCTCATTATTTGATTTTGTTTGTTTTCTTTAGGAACTGGAAATTCTGTATTTTTGAGAAGTTGGTTAGATCTGAACATTGATTCTCATTTCAATAATTCCAGTAATTTTGAGTGATTTCTTTTTAATTTTACATAATTAAATTTTATTCAAACTCCATCATTTTAAATCAAGTCCTCGTGGGATCGACCCGTACTTGCATAAGCTACACTACAATAGCCCATGCACTTGTGGTTAAACAATCAACAAGTTTTTGGCACCATTGCCAGGGACTTGGAAAGGAGTTTTCATAAAATTTAAGTAAAAATCCAAAAAATTAAAAAAAAAATAGGAATTGCAATTTTTAGCATTTTAGGAAAATTTAGGTGCATTTTTCAATTGTTTTTAGGGCATAATCGCCTTGTTTCCTGAATTTGGTACTAATTTCTAATTTTACTTTTCAGGAAATTGGAAAGTGGAGGAATTGGGCAAGTGGATCTTCACCAAAATGGAAACTTCCCTGCTTTCCTAAAATAGGACTTTCTTTTTTCTTTTGAGTGAATCTTATAGTGAGGATCCTTGTAAATTGAAATTTTCATTTTAAATTTTAAAGGGTTGTATAATACAGGGCAAGTGTGGTATAAGGTGGCCCACACTTGATCTTCATCATAAACCCCACTATAAGTTTCCTCACTCATTTATTTCCTAGATTAGGGTTTGCATTTAGAATAATTTGCATTGTTTGGTACTGTAACTCATATAGAAGCATCTTTTATAATTGTTGCATTTTAGGATTTTGCATTAGTTTATTGCTTTTAATTGCATTCTTATGGCATGTTTAATGTTTTAAGATGATTTATATGTTGATTGAATTTCCATGATGCGTGAAATTAATTAGTAAGGGCACCCTAACCCCATAAGATCAAGGGTGGATTTCATCACCACAGCTTAGCCCACTTAGGATAATCACCTCAAGCGCGCAAACCTTCGTTTTACATTAATTTAAAATCAATCAAGAGACCTATAGGGCCATCACATGCTCGTAGGACCCTCTTAATAGGACGCGATTTACTATCAGTCTAGTAGCTTTTGATCACTGTGGTTATTGGGGGTTACTTAACAGAGCCTCGCTCTTCTCCCACCTACTATTGACATTTGTTGAGGTCTAAACGCCTCCTTACACGAGGGTTGTATTAACTACTTTGGTTAGAACCTAATTGGTAAGCAGTAATCAACTCCTAAAGAGAGGAGGAGCGCTAGTCTAGGCTAATAAAAAACATCGTCCCCACACAAATCCAAGAGAGTTAAATATATTGTTGCTTATTAGCCTTAGAATTATTTGAGTGTGCCCTTTTGTTTGCGCATCATTCTAGAAGTTAGGTTGCATCATTTAGGTTAGTTTTCTCAAAGAAAAAATAACAAAAATAATAAAAAGAAGCTTCCCTTGTATGCACTTTTGGAGATGTGACAAAACCAGAAGGTTAGACTAGTACGACTAAAAAGACATACAACAAGATCAGGCCACATCTATGATTGATCAACGCTCAAGGGGTAATTCACCCCATGGAAGTTAAGGGGCTCCACCCATCATGAATGAGGACCCACCACCCTTGATGGAAGATGGATATCAACCTCCACCAAGGAGGAATAATCATCAACCAAATAGAGATTGGAGAAGAAACAATAGGGAGTGGGACCAGCAGAGTGAACATGGGGATGATAATATTGAGGGTTATTAAAACTTTCGTGGTAGAACTTTAAAAGACTATCTTTAGCCTACACGCACCAGCACACCATCCTGTGTAATTCTTCCTCAGAATGCTAGTGCGTTAGAATTAAAAACGAGAGTAATCCAATTACTTCCCAAATTCCATGGTTTAGATAGTGAAAGTCCTTACTTGCACCTAAAAGAATTTGATGAGGTATGTAGTACCCAAAGAACACAAAATGTAGGTCTTGATACTATTAGGCTTAAACTTTTTCTTTTCTCTTTAAAGGAAAAAGCAAAAATGTGGTTTAATGCACTGCCATCAAGTTCCATAAGAACCTGGAATGAAATGACTAGGGAATTCTTAAAGAAGTTTTTCCCTACCCATAAAACAAATACGTTTCGCCGCAAGATAATGAACTTTACCCAGAAGGAAAAAGAATCACTCTATCAATGCTGGGAAAGGTTCAAAGAACTACAACTCACTTGCCCACATCATGGCTATGAACCATGGCACATCATCAGCTTCTTTTATGAAGGACTAGATTCTGACATGCGCCAGTTTGTAGAGATGATGTGTAATGGTAACTTTCTCAACAAACAACTAGATAAGGCGGAGGAGTATTTGGAATGGCTAGCTGAAAGTGCACAGACCTGGGCTGACTCAGAAAGAATAGAACATCCAGATAGACCCAAGCCCACTACCACATCTACTAGGGCAGGCATGTATGCCATGTCTGAAAAAGATGAAATCAGTGCCAAAGTGGCAACCTTAGCTAGAAAAGTAGAAGCCATGGAAATGGGGAAGAAAACCTCAATTAATGATGAACAAGTGTGTAGCATTTGTGAAAGTACATCACATCTTACTTAGGAATGTCCTACAATCCCTGCTTTTCAAGATGTACTCCATGATCAGGCTAATGCACTTAACACATATAAAAGACCTTTCTCCCCATATTCAGACACTTATAATCCCAACTGGAGAAACCATCCAAACTTTAGTTGGAAAAATGGACCTACTGCTAATGTTCCACAACCGGGACAATATCAACCTCATCAACAAAACCAAGGACTTCTTACCTTACCTTATCAAACTCATCAACCTTCTCCTTCTGGACCTTACTTGTCCCCACCTAAAAGACATGTTGAGGATAATCAAAAAGTTCAAAACCAGGAAAGGGAAATTTCTCAATTAGAAGGTCAAATAAAACAAACCAACCAGTCCATGAATGAATTAAAAAACATGATGAGTCAAATGATGCAAAGTATAGAAAAAGGAAAGTTCCCAGCTCAACCACAAGCAAACCCTAAGGGAGTGCATGCGGTTAGCACTAATGCATCTGATGAAACATCTAGCTCTACCATGGAACAGACTAAGGCTGTTACCATTCTTAGGAGTGGTAAAAGAATTGAGAAAGATGAGCCTCAAAAGACTAAAAAGGTAGAAAAATCCACAAAAGTTAAAGAAAACTCTAAACAAAAGGACTCTATTTCACCTGTTGATCCATGTCCTATACCTGCTCCAATTCCTCAAAGGTTGCATCAAGCCCCAAAGTCTGCTTCTAATGATGAGATTTTAGAGATTTTCAAGCAAGTCAAGATCAACATACCAATCTTGGATGCTATAAAACAAATCCCATCATATGCTAAATTCTTAAAAGACTTATGCACCATAAAGAGAAAGTTGAATGTCAAGAAGAAGGCATTCTTGACTGAACAGGTTAGTTCTATTCTTCAACACCATACACCACCAAAGTACAAAGATCCTAGTTGCCCCACTCTTACTTGCATTATTGGTAGCTACAAGATTAACCAAGCTCTTCTTGATTTAGGATCTAGTGTAAATCTATTACCATACTCGGTATACGAATAGTTAGGTCTGGGTGAACTGAAACCTACATCTACTACGCTCGAGTTAGATGATCATTCTGTAAAAATACTGAGAGGGGTAATAGAGGATGTGTTAGTCTAGGTAGAACAATTTTGCTTCCCTGTCGATTTTCTAGTTCTAGATACACAACCGGTGGTGAATGAGAAGAATGAAATACCAGTCATCTTGGGACAACCATTTTTTGCTACGTCGAATGCCTTAATCAACTGTAGAGATAGTGTCATGAAACTATCCTTTGGCAATATGACATTAGAGCTAATCATCTTTAACATTTGTAAGAAACCTGGTGAAACTACTGCTGATTTGTATAGTGTTAACATGATCAATTCAGTTGTGCAAAATCAGTTTCAGTCATCTTCCTTGTCGAACCCACTAGAGGCCTGTTTGGCTCATTTTAATGAGTTTAATGAGGATGCATTAATAGAGGAAGTTAATGCCCTCCTTGATTCTGTTCCTGTCATGGAAACAGAAAAATGGAAACCTCCTTTCGAGGACCTTCTACTGAGGGAGTCCACTCCCCTTCCATCATTCATAGAACCTCTTAAGCTTGAATTGAAATCTCTACTATCAAATTTAAAATATGCCTTTTTAGGAGACAAAGAGACTTTTCCTGTAATAATTTCCTCCCAATTAGAAACATCTCAGAAGGAAAAGTTAATAGACACTTTAAAAGAACACAAAGGCGCTATAGGATGGACCATAGCTGATATAAAGGGCATTAACCCTTTAATCTGCACTCATAGGATATATCTAGAGGATGAAGCTAAACCATGTCGTCAAATGCGAAGAAGGTTAAATCCTAATATGAAAGATGTGGTTAGAGCAGAAGTCCTAAAGTTGCTTGATGTGAGAATCATCTATCCCCTAAGTGATAGCAAATGGGTAAGTCCTACTCAGGTGGTTCCAAAGAAGTCTGGAGTGACAGTAATAACTAACGCCAACAATGAATTGATCCCTACCAGGGTTACTACTGGTTGGCGTATGCGTATCGACTATCGAAACTTGAATGCTGTTACAAGGAAGGACCATTTTCCTTTGCCCTTCATTGATCAAATGTTAGAAAGGGTTGTAGGACATCAGTACTATTGTTTCTTAGATGGTTATTCAGGGTATAACCAAATAGAAATTGCACCTGAAGATCAGGAAAAGACCACATTTACATGTCCTTTTGGCACTTTTGCTTACAAAAGAATGCCATTTGGATTATGTAATGCTCTTGCCACATTTCAACGTTGCATGTTAAGCATTTTTAGTGATATGGTGGAAAGAATTTTAGAAGTTTTCATGGACGATTTTTCTGTTTTTGGTAATTCATTTGAAACATGTCTTGAAAATCTAAGAAAAGTCTTAACTCGTTGTAAAGAAAAGAACCTAGTGCTTGAATAGGAAAAATGTCATTTCATGGTTCCTAATGGAATTGTCTTAGGTCACATTGTGTCATCTAAAGGTATAGAGGTAGATAGAGCTAAAGTTGATCTAATTTCCAATCTACCCATTCCAAAATCTATTAGGGACATTCGCTCTTTCCTAGGTCATGCAGGATTCTATAGGAGGTTCATTAAAGATTTTAGTGCAATATCTAGAACATTATGTTACCTCCTCACAAAGGATACTCCTTTTGAGTGGATTGAGGATTGTCAAGAAGCTTTTATAAAGTTGAAAGACAAGCTGACCACCGCACCTATCATGCAGCCACCTGATTGGAGTCTACCCTTTGAAATCATGTGTGATGCTAGTGACTATGCTGTAGGAGCTGTACTAGGACAAAGAAAAGAAAAGAAGCCATACATCATCTACTATGCTAATAGGACCTGAAATAGCACCCAAATGAACTATTCTACTACGGAGAAAGAACTCTTAGCAGTTGTCTTCTCATTGGATAAATTCAGGTCTTACTTGGTTGGATCTAAAATAGTCATATTCACTGACCATTCGGTCCTCAAGTATCTTCTTTCTAAGAAAGATGCTAAGCCTAGACTAATTAGATGGATTCTCCTACTCCAAGAGTTTGACATTGAAATAAAAGATAAAAAGGGAGTAGAGAATGTGGTAGCTGACCATTTGTCTCGCTTGGTCCTAACAGAGCCTTTAGATGAGTTGCCAATTAAAGACACTTTCCCTGATGAGCAACTTTTTCATGTTTCCCATCCTCCCTGGTTTGCTGATATTGCAAATTATTTAGTCACGAGGAAAATTCCTGAACATTGGACTAAACAAGAAAAGCAAAAATTCTTTTCCAATGTTAAGCACTATTTCTGGGATGATCCATACCTGTTTAAATACTACCCAGATCAAATCATTAGGAGATGTGTCCCTAACTTAGAACAACATAGTGTTATCTCCTTTTGTCATTCAGAAGCATGTGGTGGACATTTTTCTGCCCAGAAAACAGCGGCAAAGATTTTGCAGTGCGGTTTTTATTGGCCGTCATTGTTCAAAGACACACATGTGTTCTGTAAATTATGTGAGCAATGTCAAAAGTTAGGAGGAATAACCCGTAGGAATATGATGCCTCTAAACCCTATTCTTATCATAGAAATTTTTGATTATTGGGGTATAGATTTCATGGGTCCATTCCCACCTTCTTTTGGCTACATTTATATCTTATTAGCCATAGACTATGTGGCAAAATGGATTGAGGCTATCCCGTGTAGGAATAATGATCACAAAATAGTTCTTAAATTTTTAAAAGAAAACATTTTTTCTATATTTGGACCCCTCGAACCATTATAAGTGATAATGGTACACATTTTTGCAACAAACCATTTGAAGCACTAACGAAAAAATATAATATTACACATAAAGTTGCAACACCGTATCACCCACAAACAAGTGGACAAGTAGAAGTATCTAATTGGGCCATCAAACAAATCCTTCAAAAGACTGTTAATCCAGATCGTAAAGATTGGTCTCTTCGACTGACCGATGCACTCTAGGCTTACAGGACTACACATCGCACCCCGATTGGTATGTCTCCCTATCGTATTGTATATGGTAAGGCGTGTCATTTGCCCGTGGAATTGGAACATAGAGCCTATTGGGTAATAAAGACATTCAATTTCAATATGGATAAAAGCAGGCTCACATCACAAACTCCAACTTAATGAGTTGGAAGAGATCCAGCAAGAAGCTTATGAGAGTAATAGGATATATAAAGAAAAGATGAAAGTTTTTCATGATAAGAACATAATGAGAAAATCATTTACTCCAAGCCAGAAGGTTTTACTTTACAATTCTAAGCTCCACTTATTTCCAGGTAAGCTTAGATCTAGATGGACTGGTCCATATATAGTAAACAAAGTTTTTCCATATGGGACTGTCAAGATTGAGAATACTAGGACTGATCATTCTTTTAAAGTGAATGGTCAACGTTTAAAGCCTTTACTAGATTATGAGAATCCAGAAGTTGAGTCCACAACTCTAGATGATCCTGTTTATCAGGATTGAGTGGATTTGATCCCTTTGTACCATATTTTGTATTTTTGTTGTTTTCTACATCACTCATATTCATTTTAGGTCCTACTTTTTAAACATTGAGGACAATGTTTTTGTCAGGTTGGGGGGTGTAGAATTCTAGCAAATTCTAATTTTTTTCAATTTTTAGGTGTTTTTCCTTTTTTTTTCAAAAAAAAGAAAAAAAGTGGAAAAATTGGAAAATGTTAGGTCATTTCCTTTACTATGATGAGAATTGGATTTTCTAAAGTATAATCTAGATAACTTTGGCTTATTAATGGAATTGCATATGATTAATTCATCTTTTTACTCATTTTCTAAAGAATTCTATGAAAGCAAAGTCTCAGATCACATCTGTACACGCAGTTGCATATAAATAGTCTAGATTGATAAGTGGCTATGACTTAGAAATTTTGAAGAAATTTAGTGGAGACCTATAACCTAAGTGAGTTTTAGAACCATTCATCCTTTTGAGAGGTTATAAATATTTCTAATTTTCTTCAGCATGCTTAAAGAAAATTGATCCCAAACTCTTAATTTGGCTAATTATCTGAATAATTAGAATATTACCTTTAAAATTCTAGAAGTTCATTGAATTTGATGGATTATAAGAAACCTAGAAAATGATTTAGGCCATCCTTGTTGTTGACCTAGAGACATAAAGCCTACCCATAAAGTATTGTTACCACTAGTTAGCTAACTTGAGCCTCTTATAAATCCTTTTCTTTTGCCACCCAAATTACCCTTTACCCATATTAACCCAATATAAATTATCCATTACCCATTTTCTTTGAAAAATAAGTTAGAGAAGAATGAAGAAATACCTTTTAGTTGTAATGAAAGGAGAAAGTGGATATCAAGAAAATAAATAGTCTTCAAAGTGATTCAAAAGTACTAAAATAGTCTAAAAAAAAAAAAAAAAGTTTGAAGAATGCAAAGAAAAAAGAAAGAAAAAAGAAATATTCACTCCATCAAAAGAAAAAAAGAATTATCAACTTTAGAAGACCTCTACTTATTTTATGAAGAGACTTTGAATATCCTTATACCCTTTCTTTGGTACCTTGTCCTAAGCCTACATTTTGTCCCAGTTAAAGACTTATTGATTCTAGGATGAATATAGTCTTGAGGAGGAAATAAATGGATAGGATATAAAATAGTGGTATTTCTAAATATTCAAAGGTAATGGCATCCATTCCAAAGGGATGAAAACAATAAAATTCTTTAGTAATTCTCATTTTTCATGAGTATATGTGAGGTAAATTTGTTTTTATTGACTTTTCTCACATAATTAAAAGAGAGATATGATTTGACCCCTCTATCTGAGAGATTTTATTTCTGAGTGTATGTCATTAGTGAGGATTGAGGTCAAAACATATTTCAGATGGATTTCAAAAGTTAGAAGTTTACTTAGAGATTAAGATGATTCTATATGTAAACTGTACACACATACACACACTCTTTGAGATTTGAGCTTAATTGGAATTACTTTGGCATATGGGTAGGATTTTGAATTTTTCAGTCATTTTTATTAGTATGCTAAAGTGATGTGATTTATTGAAGATAATTCTCTGAAGAAAAAGAGGAGTTGACTTAAAAATAAAATTTGAAATCTTGAAATTTGGTTTTTCGCATGTTTTGCGCAGGACTAGCAAAATGTTGGTTGGGGGGTGTGTTAAATGTTTAATTTTGGTCAAAATACCCCTAATTTAGCATTCAATTAGATCATCTAACTATTCAATTTTACAAAACTTAGCTTGATTTTGAATTTAAATCCAATTGACCATCCAAATCTTCATTTTTCAAAATCAACAGTCAGATGATCATTAGAGCTCATTAGATGACTAATGTACAATTCAAATGATTCTAATTTAGTCTTTTCTTTTGCAAATTAACCAAAAGAGGCGTTGATGGCTACGATCAAAAGTTACAGTGCAGATCATCTTAAAGGGCAATGGATGGACAAGATCACCCATGAAGATGGATGTGATAGTTTCCTAGAAGACAATGGAGCTAAATTTGGAATCATGGACAAAAAGGAAATCCCTTCCCCACTTTTCCTTTCTTTTCTTTTTCCTTTTTTTCCTCCCTTTTCTTTTTCCTTCTTCTTTCCTTTCATTTCTTTTTCCTTTTTTCCTCCCTTTTCTTTTTCCTTCTTCTTTCCTTCCTTTTCTTGTTCCTTTTTTCCTCCCTTTTCTTTTTCCTTCTTTCCTCCCTTTTCATTTTCCTTCTTTCCTTCCTTTTCCTTCTTTCTTTCCTTTTCTTTTTCCTTTCCTCATTCTAACGTAACCACTTTCCTTACTCTCTTTTTGCCTTCCTTCTTAATGTACCCACTTCCCATCCTTCTCTTTCTCTTCTTTCCCACCACCTTCCTCTCCCTCTCCCCCTCCTCTTCTCTCTTCTCCTCTAATCCTCTACTCCTTTCTACGCATCTCTCTCCCTCTCCCTCTACTCTCTCGTTCTTCTTTCCCCCACACCAAACCCATTACCGTACTGACCTTTTCCCCCATTCTCTCTTCTCTCCCTTGGTTAGGCCGTCCAAGGTAGACTCTCTCTCTCTCCAATCGCCCGCCTCACTCATTTATTCCCCACTCCGGTTTCTTGTCATCCAACACGCAGCATCCAGCCATTTCGGGCACCGCTTGATCCTGTCACCAAACTCCTGTATCTCTCTTCCCTCTTCTGCTCGCCACTGGCAACAGCCAGGCAGCCGACCATCATCCCCAAGTCTCTCCTCCTTGCCCTTCTCTTTGGTTAACTGTGCGACGCAGCCAATTAGCCAGATCACTTGTCACCTATCTACCCGCGTCAAGGCACATAGAAAGACTGAGGAAGATCTTCAAAAATTCGTAAGCAAATACTATCAAACCCGCAAAACTGTCTCTCCTTCTCTCTCTCACATTCTCATTCCTGCCCAGTCCCTCCTCTCTATTGCTCTATCTCCAACTCCCAATTCCCTCCATCACCGGTGTCTGGCCCAGTCCGAACCAGCCGAGGCATCCTCCATCTTCATCGGGCAGGTCGGTGTTCTCTCCTCTGCTCCAGCGTACTTCCACCATCATCAGCCTTTCTTTCCTTTCTTCTTCCCTCTCCTCCTTCCTCCTTCCTCCTTCCTCTTGGATTCTTCTCCTTTTCTCATCCTTCTTCCCCATCTCCCTTATTCGTTGGGTTTCCTGGTTTTTCTCTTAAAAACCAGATTTTAACCAAAATTACAATTTTGCCCCTCCTCTCTAAACGAAATTACAAATCTGTTCTTTCACGTCAATTCCATCTGTGTCCCCAATTTAATTCCATTTGTGTCCCATTCTATTCCGGTTTTATTTTATCTACATTTTTCTTATCCAAGAACTACCTTCTCTACCAGATCAATTAAGGCCTACCCCAATCAACAGGTTAGCCTTAATCAAAATAAAAATCACCATTTCTCCTTTGTTTCCTCTCAGATTTTAAATTAATTTTATAAAGTCATTCTTAGGACATCCTTAGACATAATTAATGCCTCTATTCTTTGATCTGAAATTTATCAATCAATCTAAACCGTCCAAATCTTGGAAAGACAATTTAGCTCAGATCTTGACCATTTTGAAGAATCTATCAAATCTGATAGGTGGATCACTAATCAAGAACATGTTGAAGATATTTGTAAAGGCGGATCAGATTTTAATAGACCAGAAGTGAAGATTTTGATAAAGATTGATCTAGGGAAGTAGTTTTTTCTCATTATTTGATTTTGTTTGTTTTCTTTAGGAATTGGAAATTTTGTATTTTTGAGAAGTTGATTAGATCTGAAAATTGATTCTCATTTCAATAATTTTTGTAATTTTGAGTGATTTCTTTTTAATTTTACATAATTAAATTTTATTCAAACTCCATCATTTAAAATCAAGTCCTCGTGGGATCGACCCGTACTTGCATAAGCTACACTACAATAGCCCGTGCACTTGCGGTTAAACAATCAACAAGAACCTATAGTGGAGGGACCCTATGTGACAAAAGCCCCTTTTCCTCTGTTACTAAATAAAGCTAGGAAGGGAACAAACTTCAATGAGTTAATGGATATATTTAAACATGTACAAATCAATATACCATTGCTCAATGAAATTAAAGATATCACTACCCATGCTAAATTCTTAAAGCTCTACACAACAAAGCGAAAGCTTAATGTGCAAAAGAAAGCCTTCCTCACTGAGCAGGTGAGCTCTTTGATTCAACACAAGACCCCATCAAAGTTTAGAGATCCAGGATGTCCTACAATTACTTGCATCATTGGAGTTTATGTCATAGATAAGGCACTTCTTGACTTAGGGACTAGTGTTAACTTGTTGTCATACTCTGTCTCTGAGTAACTAAAACTCAGTGAGTT
Organism: Warburgia ugandensis; assembly: GCA_035236585.1. Taxonomy (NCBI): domain Eukaryota; kingdom Viridiplantae; phylum Streptophyta; class Magnoliopsida; order Canellales; family Canellaceae; genus Warburgia; species Warburgia ugandensis. The sequence continues at coordinate 85,400,712 of CP141126.1, forward strand.
AAAACCAACCACTCCCAAGCTGCAATTAGTAGATAGATCTGTCATGATACCTCATGGTTTGGTTGAAGATGTCTTGATATAGGTGGATAAGTTTTATTACCCTATTGATTTCATTATACTTGACACCCAACCTGTATCCGATCTCAGTAGTCAAATCCTAGTCATCCTTGAACGTCCATTCTTAGTAACGTCCAACACCATTATTAATTATAGGAATGGTGTAATGAAGTTGTCATTCAGTAACATGAAGGTTAAGCTTGATATCTTTAATGCTGATCAACAACATTAAGACCTCGATGATCCTTGCAATGTCAACTTGATAGAGAGTCTAATTAATGAGATTCAGCCACCATTGTCCATCTCTGACCCACTAGAGGCTTGTCTCATGCACTTTAGTGGAGAATTTGATATAGAAAAGTCTATTGAGGAGGTAAACAATCTTTTAGATGTTACACCAATCATGGATACTTCCAAGTGGGATCCTTATGTGGAACCACTCCCACCATCTAAATATGTCCCCATACCCTCAGTAGAGCAACCACCATCTTTGGACCTAAAACCCTTGCCTAACAACTTAAAATATTCATACTTAAGCCCAGATGAAACCTTACCTGTAATAATAGCATCAGACTTAGATAAAGAATAGAAAGGTAATCTTTTAGATGTTATTAAGGAACATAAAACTGCTCTAGGGTAGATGATAGTAGACATAAAAGGGATAAGTCTAGCCGTATGCATGCATAGGATACATCTAGAAGAAAATTGCAAAACCTTCTATGGAAACCCAAAGATGACTGATCCCCCACATGAAGGATGTGGTTAGAGATGAAGTCCTAAAGCTCTTAGATGCTGGTGTCATATACCCTATCTTTGATAGCACTTGGGTCAACCCCGTTCAGGTTATACCTAAGAAATCTAGGATCACGGTAGTAAAAAATGAGGATAATGAGTTAGTCCCCACCCACATGACCACTGGGTGGAGAGTTTGTATTGACGATCAAAAGTTGAATGCAGTCATAAGGAAAGATCATTTTCCTCTACCCTTCATTGACCAAATGCTAGAGAGGTTGGCCAAACATAGCTATTACTATTTTTTGGATGGATATTTTAGTTACAACCAAATTCCTATAACACCAGAGGATCAGGAGAAGACCACCTTCACTTGCCTTTTTGAAGCCTTCACCTACCAATGTATGCCTTTTGGGCTTTGTAATGCTCTAACTACATTTCAAAGGTGTATGTTGTGCATTTTCTCTGACATGGTCGAAAGATTCCTTAAGGCATTTATGGATGACTTCTTAGTATTTGGGTCATCATTTGATGAGTTCCTGCACCACTTGAAGTTAGTCCTTGCAAGGTGTCAGGAAAAGAATCTTGTCTTAAATTGGAAAAAGTGCCATTTTATGGTACAGAGTAGGATAGTATTAGGCCACATAATATCACCCCATAGGATAGAAGTCGATAAGGCAAAAGTGGATTTAATAGCCAACCTTCCTCCACTAAAGATGGTGAAAGAAATCTACACCTTTTTAGGACATGCTGGCTTTTACAAATGATTCATAAAGATTTTAGCAAAATTGCTAAGCCCCTATGTAATTTACTTACAAAGGAGGCCACTTTTGACTTTGATTAAGACTATAAGAAAGCATTTGAGTGACTCAAGGCCGACTTGACTTCTGCACCTATTATCTAACCACTAAATTGGAGTGCACCATTTGAGATAATGTGTGGCGTGTTGGACTATGCCATTGGATTTGTTTTGGGATTGTGCATCGATAAACTTTCCCATGTGATATATTATGCTAGTAAAACACTAAATGATGCACAACTCAACTATTCAACCACCGAGAAAGAGTTTTTAGCTATAATGTTTACTTTGGATAAGTTTAGATCTTATCGTTAAGGTCTAAAGTTATAGTATACTAGGATCACGGGGGCCTTAAAGTACCTCCTTTCTAAAAAGGATGCAAAACTTAGGTTGATCCATTGGATACTACTGCTACAAGAGTTTGACATAGAAATTAGAGACAAAAAAGGTTCAAAAAATGTAGCAGTAGATCATTTATCAAGATTAGTGGGAGAGCACACTAGCGATCAAGGGCCTATAACTAAGTTATTCCTAGATGAATAGTTATTGCATGTTTCCCAATTACATTGGTATGGAGATATTGTTAATTATCTTGTTATAAGATAAATGTCTAATCATTAGACCAAACAAGATAAAAAGAGATTTTAATCAAGGTTAGATATTTTTCTTAGGATGATCCGTACTTATTCAACTACTGTCCTGACCAAGTAATTAGGGGATGCATAGCAGATAGTGAACAAAATCATATCATCTCCTTTTTTCATAATCATGCATGTGGGGGCCATTTCAGTTTTAGAAAGACAGCTGCAAAAACTTTGCAGTGTAGATTTTATTGCCCTACGATATTTAAGGATGCATATGCTTATTGCAAAGCTTGTGTAAGGTGCCAAAGGTTAGGAAGTTTAGGAAGGAGACATATGATGACCTTAAACCTAATCCTTGTCATAGAACTTTTTGATGTTTGGGGCATAGATTTTATGGGACTTTTTCCTAATTCTTTTGGAAATCTGTACATCCTAATGGGAGCGGACTACGTGTCCAAGTAGGCGGAGGCTATACCCTTCAAAACCAATGACCACAAGGTTGTGGTAAAAATTTTAAAAGAAAATATTTTTGCATGGTTTGGTACTCCTAGAGCCATAAGAAGTGATGGGGAAAACACTTTTGTAATAAAGTGCTTGAGAACTTAGTGAAAAAGCATGGTGTCAGTCATAGGATAGCTACCCCATACCACCCTCAGTCTAGTGGTCAAGTAAAGGTAACCAATAGGGAAATAAAGCGGATTTTAGAAAAGACAATTAATCAAAATAGGAAAGACTGGTCTCTGAGACTTATTGACATTTTATGGGCTTATCGTGCAGCATATAAAACCCCTATAGAAATGTCACCCTACTACCTAGTCTATGGAAAGGCCTTCCACTTACTAGTAGAGTTAGAGCGCAAGGCATATTGGGCTATTAAGAAGCTCAATTTTGACTTAGATTCTGCTGGGACCCATAAAAAACTCCAACTCAATGAGTTGGAAGAATTGAGGAAAGATGCATATGATTCTGCTCGATTGTACAAAGACCAAATGAAGGTTGTGCATGATAGATATATTTTAAGGAAATCCTTCACACTTGGTCTAAAGGTCTTACTGTATAACTCTAGATTGCATCTATTCCTAGGAAAACTTAGATCTAGATGGACTGGACCTTATATAATATGCACAATCTATCCACATGGGGCCATCGAGATTGAAAAGGATGGAGAAATCCAAAAGGTCAATGGTCAAAGGTTAAAACCATTCCTAGAATTGCCTGATCCTAAAATTGATGAGATACTTTTAGAGACACATGAGTATCATGATCCACCTTAGATTACCACTCTAGGAGCCTTGTAGCATATCATCATTGCACTCATCATTATGTCTGGTTGAAGACGTTACACTTAACATTTATTGGGAGGCAACCTAGGAGTTTTAGAGTCTACATCACTCAACTTCCATATAGGATCCTATGTTTCTCAAACATTGAGGACAGTGTTCATGTAGGTTAGGGGTGTAGATGCACGTAGAGATTTTGAATTTTCTTGAGTTTACTTTTGAAAAGAAAAAGGCTTTAAGGTAGAGTTCCCTTATTGTGATGAGAACTGGATGTTCAGAACTTAGTAATTCCACTATTTTCACCTCTTAATGGGAATGCATATGATTAGTTTTGCATATCATTCATGTGTTGAAGCATTTTATGAAAGTTAATTCTCAAAAATCATTTACACATAGCACATAATCAAGACTAATATAGAGGTATGACTTAGAGACCCTGAGGAAAACCAGTGAAGACCTGTAACCTAGTGAGTTTAGAGACTATCATCTTTCTGAGAGTTATAAGTAATTCCAAAATTTCTTCAACATACATACATTAGTGTGTTCTTGTATCCTTATTTTGGTTAAACATCAAGTATAAATAGGAGTAGTAGCTTTAATTCTAGAAAATTTATTGAATCTGATAAGATTTAGGAAACCTAGGAAATGATATAGGCCATCCTTGCTTAGCCCAAAGACATAAAGCCTATCCAGTATATCATACCACTAGTTAATCCCTTTTTGAGCCTATTATTCAACCTTTTCTTTCGTAAGCCCATTTACCTTAACCCAAAAAAAGCCAGTAAAATAATATCCATTACCCATTTTCAAAATGAGTAGAGTTAGTAGTAAAAGTTCAGAAATAGGACAAAAAAGTCAAAGAAGTGAGAAAAATGAGTAGTCTTTCTTCCAGGAAACCAAGGAAAAAGGAAAGTGAAATATATATTTATATATATACACACTTGAAAGAGAGACAAAAATTTGAGAGATATATTCACTTTAGGTACAAACCAAAGGAAAAGTTGTCCTATCAAATATTCATTGAAGACCTCTACTTAATTTTGAACCTTTAAAACCCTTATACCCTTCTTTTCTAAACCTGTCCTAAGCCTAAGTTTCATCCTATTTAAAGACCTATTAATCTTAGGTGGAACATAGCCTTAAAGAAGAGATAAAAAGAAATAATTAAAGTAAGAGACCCTTAATATTCTTGATAATAACATCCACTCTTAGGGACCACTTTCCTCTGTCTCATGAGCATTCAAAGATTTGTGTGAACCATTACCATGTTGGATTCGGTCACATAATGAGAGAAATATGTTTAAACCCCATGTCTAAGAGTTTCATTTCTGAGTGTATACCTATGAGGATTTGAGGTCAAGACACATTTCCAATGGAATTTAAGCATATCCAGTTAGAAGTCAAGATTTATGTGTGTACACACACATGCACATTGAGAAATAGCTCAAATAAAATATCTTTAATATGTGTATGATGTATAAAATTGTCAAATCCTCTCCATTAAGATGTGAAAAAGTAGTGGATTGCTAATAAATTAGGATTCTCTGAGACAAAATAGGGGACTCAACCTTATTGAATTTTGTGGGTATATTCACTACAAACCCTCACGAGGCATAACTCGTCCACTATGTTAACCTACCTACGAAAGTGGCACCTTGTATTAGTTTTTGAAAATAGTTTTCTGCATGTTTTGCTAGGGACTGACAAAATGGTGGTTGGAGGGTGTGTTAAGTGTTTAATTTTGGCCAAAAGACCCCTTAACTTAGCATTTAATTAGACCATCTAACTCATTAATTTGATGATTTTTAGATAATCTATAAATTTTAGCTCAAATTGACCATCTAATAGTAAATTGTCAAAATTAACAGTTAGATGATTATTTGAGCTAAATGGATGCTTAATGTAAGGTTTAGATTACTCTAATCTAGTCCTTGGTCTTGTAGATCAACTAAAGGAGGATTGGATTGCTCAAATTGATATTCAACAGTGTAAATCAACCAAAAGAGGATTGGATTACTTAGATTGATATTCAACGGTGTAGATGAATCAAGAGATAAATGAATGGACCAGATCCCTAACAAGGCAAGTGATGAAGGTTTCCTAAAAGAAGAGGAGATTATGGATAGGATTTGCAAGTAAGAGAAAGTTCCTAAGAGGAAACCAACTACTAAAGGATAAGGAAAGAAAGTGAGGAGAATTTGGAAGGGGGAAAACTTATAAAGAGGGAACCGTGAGAGTTGGAAGGGGAGTCTTGGGTTTTGTTGTTTGCTTTCTTATTTCATCATCTGTTTAATCTGTTTACTATTTCATCATCTTGTCCAGATTTTCATTGTCACCCCTTCACCCCTACTGCTTAAGTTCTGCACCCAACACCCTCCTTTTCACCACCCTCTTTTCTTCCATCATCACACCACCAATTTTCCAACAAATTCCCAAGTCTAATACCTCTTTTATTTCCCTTCCTTAATTTCCTATTGGAAATTGAGTTCCAGTCAATTCATTCTCACCATCTCTCCATATTCTTAGCTATTGCCAAACTCCCCCTGTCCCCCATCTTCACCACCCACTCTTTCAATCACTGGCTTCACCCCTTCCATCTCTGTAGCCCCCATCCCCTCCATCCCTCCATAGGCCCCATTTATTTCCACATCGTCGTCTACCTCTACTCCAGACGACATCTAAAAACTAGACGTAGCATTCCAGATGATGTCCAGCACCAGTCGATACACCCGGGCAACCTCCAGATTCATGCGATGACCAATCTCTCCTCTATTCTTAACTAGGAATGCACAGCCAAGCACAATCACAACACCTACCACTGGTCATACGTACTCCTCGGGTCCTCCTCTGTTCATCTCATCAGGTGTCATTTTTTTCATTTCACTTCTACTCCTCCCCCTGCCAGTCAACGCCCTTGTCATCGTCACCGGACACGCAGATCACTGGCCAACCTTTTCACTAGTAACTGGTCCCTTTCCATGCCCAGCACGCTCCACAGCGTCATCTGCTCCCACCGCATCAGGCTTCATTCCAATACTACCTAGCACAGCACTGACTGACAACGGCCATCCCCATCTTCTCCGGCTGCCTCTATTTTACGAAAGTTTTAAGGAAGTTTTGGGCAAAATTCCACTTTTACCCATAGAAGAATATTTTAAATTACATTTTCTATCCTGTTACTGTTACTATTTGTTTTTTATGCTATTTTAGTTTTGGTTATTTGCATTCTATGTTATTCCGTAGTTAATCTAGGAACTATCTTATCTATTCCTATTTAACCAAATCAAGGGTTTTGGTTTAACCACAAAAAAACTCTTATTTCTTATCTGTTTTAATTCAAATTTTAAATTAAATTTTAGAACTTATTTTTAGGATAGTTTCTAGTTTAATTGTTATTCCTAATCTTTAATTTGAGTTTTGAAATTAGATCTAAGCCATTAATTCTTAAATTCTTTAATTAGATTAGATCTCTACAAATTTGAAGAATCTGACAAATTCATTTGTCAAATCATTAATCAAGGACATAATGAATATATTAATGAAGTCTAATCAAATCTTGTGATACTATAATTGAAGAATTGGATAGTACTTAAGCTAGGGAAGTAGATTTTTCTTTTTCTTTTTTTAGTTTTAATTTTAGTCAAGTTTTTTTTTTCCCCTTTTCTTTCTAGAATTAGACATCTGTAATTTCACTATTAATCCAAATATGAAACCTGATTTCATTTTGTTAATTTTTTTCAATTAATTTTAATTTTAAAATAATTAAATTTTGTTAAAAACTCCAATTTCTAAAAGCACGTTCCTGTGGGATCGACCCATACTTGCATTAGCTATACCACAATAGCCTATGCACTTGCAAGAAAACAACAGGCAGCCCATCAAGAAAATCTCTACCAATTAGGCCCCATTCTGGTCTTCTTTGTAGTCTTATTTCTCATTGTTCTATCCTTATTTATGTTCTTGTTGGTTGCTTAGGATACCCATAAAAAAATATATAATTTAGATATTGAACACTTCATAATTAAAGATGATTGTTGACAATAGATTTTCTATAAATTGTCTCTCTCTTCAACATGGAATGAAGGGTGTTACTCTTGCTTGAATGGAAAAATAGTGTAACGCTTAGTGTCATCCCCTCTTATGGTCAAGTAAAAGGGAGAGTGAGTGGAATAGGTCTTCATTAAGGCACCAATCTCTGACTTATTTTGTTTTAGAAAGAGCTCTTATATTTGTGTATTTGTTGTATGTGATTTGAGTTCCCCTGAAAAATATCCAAGGTGGTAGATTGCTTGCATACATGCGTGGGAAGTTTATCACCTTTACTTTTGATAAGAGCACCCTCTTTAGTACAGATAAGGTCTGACAAAGCCTTATGATTTCTAATTGCTCTTACTTTGCTGAGGACACACACTTATCATCTTGAAACCCCTAAATTCATATTTGGCATGTTGATCCATGACATTGCTTGGATAGTGGTCTTGCTCTTTTTATGATTTTGAGCACTAAACATAGCATTCTTTTTAGTTGTACCCTAATCTTGAAAAATGTGAAATGAACCGTAATTAGTGATGTTTAAGTGAATTTCATGGTTAGAAACTAAAAAATATAGAGGTATTAAATTTTATATTTCTTTGTATATCAATGACCTTGGATCATCTTCTTCAGCAATGGTCTATGGCTAAAAAACACAATTGGATATTAGATTTCTCTCTCTCTCTCTCTCTCTCTCTCTCTCTCTCTCTCTCTCTCTCTCGATATATATATATATATATATTGAGTAAGGAAAGAGGTTTGAAGAGGTAGGATTTGGATGAGTTTTTTGACTAAATCAATTGAACATGTTGATGACTGGTTTTGAAAGAGGGGCTATTGTATACATCAGATCCAAATAGGTATTTCCTTATGAGTAGTTCAATAAATAGAAGTAGATTGCCTTAGCAAGGTCTATGCATGCATTTCTCCTAATTCCCTTTTTAATTTGGCCAATTGTGAAGAACAAAGATAGCTAATGCCTAGAACTGATTCCTAGTTTAGCACTAGATTAATTATTTTGCCAAGAAAGAAGAGGCAACATAGAAGCCCTTTCTTCCATGACATCCTCTAACTTCACTTCCCTCAACGAATGGCTCAAATTATGTGCAAATTGGATTTTTTGAAATAAATTTTCAAAATTCTTTCGAACAATGTAAGGAATTCCTAAAATTTTAAAAAAAAAGAAAAGAAAAACATGCTATACAATAGATTTGCAAACCCCTTCTTCAAGTTAGAGTCATATACAAATCTCCACACATAAGTAGCTACAAGATTTAAATGAGCATGTAATCAAGAACCACTGGTCACAAGCCAAAGCACTTAGTAAATACATAGTCCAAACATGAATTAAAATAAAATCCTTATTGCTTGTCCATTAAAAAAATTCTTGAAACAAAATAATGAAATCAAACTAAGCTAATCCTCTAAATTGATCTTTGAGTACTTTATGTAATGACTCCAATTTTGTAATATTAAAATCCCAAGTTAGCAATGAAAAGTTCAGTTTTTGAAGATAAGGGCATTTTGGTCATTTCACTATTCACCTTGATTGAGCCCAGAAATTTGGTCCTGAAAATGGTACCATTAGGTGTGTATTAGAAAAATAAATCCAACAAGACCAAAATCACCCAAAACGGAGTTAAAATGAGCAAGTTATGGCCCTTTGAACTTCAGGGGCAAAAATGTAATTTTTACAAAAAACGGATTTAGCCTGCAAAACACAGGGGCCCGTTTTGATACGGGCACCCTTCATCTTCAACCCCCTAGAGGTTTTTAGAACGGCGGTGATTGGATGAGAAATCACCGCCATTCTAGAGGTTTCTCCACCGCCATTCAAGGGCAATGAGAGCCCCCTCCAGAACCCTCTTATAGCTCTATAAATAGAGCTCTTGGGCGCCTCTAATGGCAGCCCAAAAGGTTGAGGAAAACCCATTTTGGAGAAGCAACCAAGAGGAAAAATAAGGAGAAAAACCGAGCAACGAGCCAGGTATGCCCAAGATCCCTCAAAACCCGTCTTCATAGTAGTCCTAGGCTTAGTTTCCCTAAGTTTTTGAATGAAAAATCATGCAAAATAGAGCCCTGGAGAGTCACCAAGGACCTAGGGACATTCCCTGGGCCGCACTGGTTCGATAGGGTCGAACTAGGGTGTCCTGAGGATGCCCCGGTCCCCCAACGAACAGGGCGTTCCAGACGGAACGAGACGCGTCGACTGCGTCTGAGAGAAGACGCGCCCACAAAAGGGAAAGACAAGCGGGAAAATCCGGAGCGTCTGCAGACGCGCCCGCTGAGGCGCATGCCGCTGACACGCAGCGCGCTAGCATTCTGCCTTTTCACTCTTAAGGTCCTTATGTACACCTAATACTAAAAAGCTTATAACTTGAGATCTAGAGCTCCGATTGAGGCACCACAAAAGGTGTTATGACCATATCGACGACATGGACACACCCAAATTATAAAATCTCTGATCAAGGCCCAATCAAAGGTGGGTATGACCCTTAGAATAGGATGGTGGCATGTGGCCACTAGACCTTTGGAAAACTGATGATACCAAGGCCCAATTAGGACCTTAGGACACCCATAGGCATAGGGATGGACCCTTAATGCCTAAGTAATAAGACCAACTACTCTAAAACCCATAAAAGATAGGCCAAACTAACCTTGATTCCCCGGGGTTAGCACGACCTAGCCAGGTAGGTATTCTATCACTACTAGACTTTTAAAAAGAGCCATGATTGTTTTGAATGCATGTTTTAAGTATAAATTATATGACTTGTTTAGCATGACTTATGTTATGGCTTGTTTAGCATATAAATTAATTCAGCATGCATATGATTAAATACTTTATGCATAGACATGTTTCGCAAATAATTGCATATATTGCATGATTTGTGAGCATTGAGTCCTTGCAAAATTGCATGTCCTTAAGGGTTACCAAAAGACGCTGGAGTGCTCAAAAGATGCTGGGTAGGCAGTTGTGAGGGACCTAAAGAGGACAGGTTTTGAAAAATACATTGTGCATGTATTGCCAAGACATGTGCTACATGCATAGATTGCATGATAAGTGTAGCCTTGACCGATGAGGGTGGGCCAGAGAGAGTTGACAAGGCTTCTAGGCTGGCTGGCTTCTGGGCAGGGTTATGACTTTGAATGCAATACTAGCATGAGCAGATTTTATGCATTGTATGCACGTTTTGCAACCGATTGCATAAATTGCATGATTTACGACGAATACGTGTCATAGGCCCCGTTGAGGCTATGACTGAGTGTCCTTAGGTACCCGGGGACCACACGGCGGCGAGGTCATGGGCATAGTTTGACCCTATGGTTTTGTGGACTTATTTGCATTGCATATGGCATGATGTGAGGTTGGTTGACCATACCATACTAGATATCCATGAGTTGGATTCAATGAAGCATCTTATGCATATCATTATGTTATGATATGTATGATACTTTCGACTTGGTTTGTGAGATTCTTTAAGTCGTTAGTGTTTCAGTTTGACAATGGTTTTTGATATATTGAACTTGAGTGTTCAGATATGCACATGTTTTGAATGAGCACATGATTTTAAACATCGCATGCATTATAAAACTAGTAGTGATAGGCTCCTACTGAGTATAGTATATACTCACCCAATCCTCAACATTTTTCAGACATAAAGTAAACACTTAAGGGCAAGGAATGCTTGTGACAAAAGACAACTAGACTAAGTACAAGTAAGTAAACCCCTACCTTATCTTTCAATGTTACTTGATTGTAGTTACTCTCTAATAGCTGAGGCTGTGACTAGCACTTTCTTGGGAATAATGTTGATTTAAAACTTGCCATGGCTAAATAATTTGAGAATGTGTTTTGACACTTGAGGTTTTTATGAAAGATTGTTTTCCAAAACAAACAGATTTTCATGCATTTCATACTTATAAAACAAGAGATCTCGCCTTTTTATCAAAATTGCACCATATAAAAACCCGGGTCGTCACACTTTACTCTTCACAGCCACTCATTTCCTTTTCTACTACCAACTAAGTCTACTCTTCAGATGTTTCACTTGAAATGTTTTGGGGGTGAGTACAACCACTCAATTGGAAATCTCTATGTGAGTTTTTAAAAACTTGTGGCAATCACATTTTTTCAACAAGAATATTATTGCATGAAAAATCATCAAGTATAATCATAACTATATTAACATAGCTTTAAGCAACCATAATCACAAAATTGCATCTCAAATAATTCATGAGATGTCTCACACATCACAAATTCTTGAGTCACATAATAGAATGGCAACATCTTACTATAAGCCACATAGACAAGTGGTCTAAACCCTCGAAGATGACTGACATATCTCTCCATCTCTATACAACAAATAGGTAACAATGTTCATAGAGGAACTCGCCTTCCAACTACATTTTACTATGGACACATGTGGTCCTACACTAGCTCACATGGGGCTAATTTAGATGGAAGTAGTCTTCCCATGATACATACTCAGTCCATGTTTTTTTTACTGAAATCCCTTTCGGGGATCAAGGGTCAATCTAAAATGCTCCAAGCATAGTACCCTAAGGGTCACAAACCCTCTCACAATGACTAATGTGTTTTAAAAAATAACTGTAATTGCATGAATCTATTGTAACATAGAACGTGCATACACGGGTCGATCCCACGAGGACTCAATTTGTGAGTATACAAAATTTTAATTTAAATCAATATTAAACTATCTTAACCAAGCTAATGAATGAATGACAAATAATATAATAAATCTAATAATACTAAAAGAGAATAAATTAATCAAATTCTAAGGCTAGAGTTTCAAAATCCACCACCCTAAGTCATATATATTAAAAGTTAGCAACTTAAATTTTATACTATTCATGTTAATGAAACCATAATGAAGTAAACACATGGAATACATGATTGTTAAAAGCCCTAATTTATAGATTTTCTCAATCCTACGGTTTTAAGTAATTTAGTAATTTTTTCAAAGCATAACTTGTCTTTTTAAGGCACAAATTATCTGAGAATTTTATCATCACCATCGTAATCAAGACTTTATCCCTATTAGGGGTTGGCCACATGAATCTTGTTCCTTAATTCCCTTCTATTAAGTGTCGTGACTTCATTTAGTCCTAAAGTTTTTAAATCTTTTCTCACCACTTTTATCCATGTTCTTTTGGGCCTTCCCCCTGCCCAAGTAGAACCTTCGACTTGGCTCGCCTCACTCCTTCTAACTGGTGTCTTTTTTTTTTCTATGTTGAAGATGTCCAAACCATCTAAGTCTAATCTCTCACATCTTAGTACCTATTGGTGCTACTCTTCCTCTAATGTTTTCCTTTCTAATTCTATCCTTTCTCATCTTACCACTCATCCATCTTAGCATATGCATTTCAGTGACACTCATCCCATGTACATGTTGTTCCTTAACTGCCCAACACTATGATCCATAAAGCATGGCTGACCTTATAGCTATCCTATAGTCCTTTCCTTTCAATTTGAGTGGCACTCTCTGATCACACAAAAATCTAGAGGCACATCTTTATTTGTTCCAACCCGCTTGGATTCTCTAGGTGACCTCCCTCTCAATCTCTCTACTCTCATGAGTTATTGATCCCAAGTATCAGAAATGTTCTTTTAAGGGGACTTCTTAGTTATCATTCTTTATTGGTGCTCCACTCCTACTCCTCTCCTTGGTAAAATTGCATTCCATATACTATCTCTTATTTCCACTAACTTTAAATACTTCATATTATAATAGATCTCTCCATAACTCTAGCTTTGTTTTTACACGCTCCCTTGCCTTATCAAACAAAACTATATCATTTGCAAATAACATGCACCATGGAATCTCCTCTTGTAGATCTTTTGTTAACTCATCCATCACCAATGTGGAAATATGGACCCAATGTTGTTCCTTGGTGCAATCCTATAGTGATAGAAAAATCACAAGTCTCTTCTCTAGTGGTCCTATCATTTGTTACTGTTCCCTCATTCATATCCTTAATAATGTCTACATACCCCCATGAAACCCCTTTCTCACTCAACACCCACCATATTAATTCTTTAGTGATCCTATCATAAGGTTTTTCTAAGTCAATAAAGAACATATGGAGGGCCTTCCTCGTCTCCCTATATTTCTCAATCAATTGTCTAAGAAAAAAAATAGCTTTCATGGTAGACCTCCCAAGCATGAAACCAAACTGGTTCTCCAATTCACTTGTCTCATCCATAGCCTCTTATCCATCACTCTTTCAAAAAGTTTCATGGTATGGCTCACAAAATTGATCCTCTGATAATTAGTGTAACTCTATATGTCTTCTTTCTTCTTGTAAATTGGTACAATAGATCTCTTCCTCTACTCATCCAGCATTTTCTTCCATTTTACAATCCTGTTAAACAATTTGTCAACCAAACTACCCTAGTATCTCCATATACTTCCAGACCTCTATTAGTATACCATCAAGCCCTAGAGCCTTTCCTAATTTCATCCTTTTCAAGGTCTCTTTCACTTTAGCTATTATAATCCTATAATCATATCTATAATGTCTAATATTATTTGGGTTTACGGTACTTTCAATCCCTATATTCATATGGTAATTGTTATTTAGCAATTTTTCGAAGCAACTTTCCCATCTTTGCTTGATCTCATCATCTTTGACTCGTACTCTTTGGTTATCACTTCTAATACACTTAATATGGTCTAAGTCCTTACTCTTCCTTTCTCTTACTTTTGCACATTTAAACACATCTTTCTTACCTTCTCTTGATCCTAATCTATCATAGAGATCATCATATGCCTTAAGTTTAGCCTCACTTACTACTCTCTTAGCAACCTATTTAGCATTCTTATATTACTCAAAGCTTTTGTTATTTTTAGTTCTTTGCCAAACACATATTACTCTTTAATAACTTTTTGCATTTTTTTCACTCCACCACTAAGTTTCCTTTATTGGTTGCCTTTTATCTTTAGATACTCTTAGGACATCTTTTGCCACTTTCTCAATGGACATGGCCATATTGGTCTGTATTATATTTACTTTTGTTTCATTATTCAAGTTTCCTTCAACTATCAACTTGTTAATAAATGGTGTTATCTTCTCTCCTTTTAAGTTCCACCACCTAGTTTTTGGACACCTAATAAGTTCATTTACTTTCTTCCATACTTTAATGTAGATACCCGCAACCATTAACCTATATTGATAGACTCTCACCAAGTATCACCTTACAATCTTTACATATTGATCTTTTGGCATTCCCAAGTAGGAAAAAGTCTATTTGGATTTTTGTGGTCCACTTTTAAAGGTTAATAAATGTTCATCCCTCTTATTAAAGTATGTGTTTTCTATAGCTAGGTTATATGCTAAGGAAAAATTGAGTATAGCTTCCACCATCTCATTTATTTCTCCAATACCATACCCCCATACACCTTATCATATCCTTCTTTTTCTTATCCTAAATGACCACTAAAATATGCTCATATAAATATATCCTCCATGTTGGGAATGTCTTGTATGACACACTTCTTCTAGAACTGTCTCTTGATTCTATCTTTTAACCCTACATTTGGTGTGTATGCACTAATGACATTTATGATCTTCTCTCCTAGAACAAGTATTATTAATATAATTCTATACCGATTCTTTTAATGTCCACACCTGAATCTTTAAATCTTTATCTACCATTATCCCTATGTCATTTCTATTATTGTCCTTTCTTGTGTACCAAAGCTTATCCCATAAATTTCTCTAGTTTTAGCTCCTTTCCACTTAGTTTATAGGATATAAGCTACGTTAAAATCCTACCTTTCATCGTATCCACTAACTTTAGACTTTTGTATGTCAATGTTCCCATATTTCATGTAGTGATATGAATCTTGGTCCCTTGACCTAGCCTATTCACCCACGGACTTCTAGAATGGCATGAGAACCCCATGTGTACTTTCTACTACCCTTGGGTTCATTAGAAGAAATGCTCTAGTAGCCCTTGCCTATTTTCCATTGCACACAGGATCCTATGTAGTGTGTCATTTTCAGGGGAGTGCCCTAATAGCCTTTGTCCAGTTTCCATTGCACTAGGGATCCAATTCAGCTTGCAGCTTACGAGGAATGCCCTAGCTTGAGGGAATATCATAAATCAATTCATGCATGGGTTTTCTTGACAGTTGGCACCTGAGGCAAAACCACCCTCCATTGTCTAGGATTTGGATTAGCTACGATAAAACCACATAGAGAGAGTTTATTTGAAATTTTATATACCAAATTAATTAATCTAGTATAATTTGTTCCTAAGCTATAAGGAATACCTCATACATCCTATGAAAAAATATACTAAATCATGTAAATTAATTTGATCACCTTAAAGTTGATATTTTCACACTTTTTGAATATAAAGTCACTTGAGCATTAAAATACATAAAATTAGTGTGGCTTTATCCTAACCTTGAGGTGAAGATCTAGCCAAACATATTAAATCTTAACATTTATACTAAAAATCAATTATGCTATCTTATTCTAAATAGACTTCAATTGATACACTACACTAATATAAATGAACTACTAATTGATATTCTAAGTAACGCTAATGCTAACTAGTGTTAGCAAATAACAAAATTAATAACAATTGAAAGCTTAGGTAACATACATCAAAAGAAAGAACAACCATGAACTAACAAGTAATGAAATAAAAATTGAACTTCCATTAATCTAGAATTAAAAAGATTACAAGAATGTTAATACAAGTATTTTACAAGAAAATGAAAATTAACTAGAACTCCCCTATGGATTGGATACGGTGAACAATCTTTGAAGTGTCACACAACGGAAACCCTTCTACAAGTTTTCTCCAAACCATGCTATCTACCATACAAAGATGCCTTCAAACATCATCCTAACGATACTCTCTTTCTTGATGTGTCACTCATTAAGGACAGTAGCATCACCTAGTAGCCATAACCTAGAGATTAATCACTCACCAACCACTCATCATTCCAACGCCCAAACATGAAACATATTATTATGCATACACTCTCCTCCTCAATGTTCAATGTACTAAGGGATGAATGGGGAGTGTTAATGTGTGTTGAATGTAAAAGAGAGGTAGAATGGGAGAAGGTGGTGCATTGATGTAAGAGAGGGAAGGATGTATGGTGTGTGGCAAGGTAAAGAGAGAGTGGGAGAGATGGTATGACATTGAATGGTAGACAGATTGAAAGAAGTGGAGTACATTTAATGGTGAAGAGAAAGGTTAGATGGGGTATTCATGGATGACTAGAAAGATGAAGGGAGAGGCGGTATGGTGGATGGGGAATAGAGAATAGAGAATAGAGAATGGAAAAGTTGGCAATGTGCTCCTTTCTTTCTCTCAAAGGGTATCTTTATGTAAGCCCATGGAGGTTGAGAGTATGCACCTCCTCTCTTTGTTCTAAGTTACACACAACTCCTTCCTTAATGCTCCCATATGTTTGAATGTCCAAAGTCCCAGCAGGAATAGGATTCCTTTTCATTCGTACCACATTCCATACTTTAAGGAATCACGTCCTCTTAGGAGTTTCCTTCTTATAACTTCTTTCCATTCTCACATCATTTCATGTGGTTCATCTTTCTAAAGAAATCATCTCCTTCCAAACCCTTAAGATCATGCTTAAGGTAAGAGGAATCTTCCTCTCTCTTTCTCTCCTATCATTCCCACATAGCTGCCCCCTCTTTATTGTTTGCAGAAATCACATCACTTTCCAAGCTCTTCTTTTAATATTTCCACCCTTAAGATCATGTGTAATCCTAAGATGAATAGTGGAGATTGTTTTCTTTCCTTTCCCTCTTCAAAAAACATTGAAATTCCTCTCTATTCCTCCCTTAAAAACACATTTTTCTTCCTAAAAACTCTCCTCAGCCCACCATTTTTCTCTTGAACAATAGCATTCCATGCTCTTCCCTCAATCCAGTATTATATTCACTAAAAAAAACATTTTTACTCCCTTTACATCACATTGGATTTCCCTTAAAAAATAGTGAGCAACAACCAAAATTTTCTCCTCCAATCATCTTCAACTCTCTCTCTCTCTCTCTCTCTCTCTCTCTCTCTCTCTCTCTCTCTCTCTCTCTCTCTCTCTCTCTCTCTCTCTCTCTCTCTCTCTCTCTCTCTCTCTCTCTCTCTCTCTCTCTCTCTTACATGCATCATTACCATTGGTCCACCCTAACATTTCCTTGATTCTCTCCTTAGAAAATATTTCACATTAGATGCTACTGCTACTAGGATAGTCCTAATTGAAAATGAATCTTGGCAATTGCTTCCTTAAAGAGAGTTATAGATTTCCCATTAATTATAACTTCACTTACAACATTCTTTTTTCCTTTCTTTTTCTCCTATGTTTTCGCATGTAAAATGTGTTTTAAAGGGTATAGCATGACCTCCCATTGAAGAAATTTGTGGACCTCTAGATGGATTCTTTCTTGGTTGAAGTGAGTGAGTGAATGAAGGAGTGCTTTGCATGCAAGCCCTAATGAGGTATAGCTCTCTTTTAGGGTTTCAGCTTCCAAAAAATGTGCACTTCTCTCAATTCTACCCTAATCCTATAAAATGTAAAATAAATCCTAATTAGTGATAAATTAAGTAATTCTAGGATTAAAAATGCTAATTATGGAGATATTAAATGTAATATTTTTGCATATATTAAAATACCCCAGACTTGGATTTTGCTAAACCTCAAGCAAAACTACAAAAGATAAAATAGAAAGTCTAAAATTCCTAATTACCCTTACAAGTGCCATCATTTGCATTAGTGTATGCAGAAAGCCTATAAACCCCTATGTTATCTATAGTGGATGATTTATAGTCTCATAAGTGTTTCCATTCCCATAAAAATTTCAAAACAAACTCATGGATATTCCTTCATTTTAGAGAATTTTCTTCCATTTAGTTTTCACTAAAAATTTCACATTAGCATGTTAATCAAAATGAATAATAGTTCAAAGGCCTACCCTTATGCTAAAGACATTCCATTATTAAGTAAGCTTTAGAATGTGTGTGATAGCCAATACATACACAATTGTGAATATCTAAGTAAATTGTAACCTAAATTTCCATCCAAAAGTATGCTTGGACTTCAAATCTCATAAGATATAATATTACTCAAAAGGAAGTCACTTAGAAATGGGTAAAACTCTCATCAATATGTGAGCAAAATAATGTAGTTTAAATCCAAATGATCTCACATGCTTCATACGAAAGAATAGAAACTTAGAAAAAAACTAATAAATGGTCTTATGGAAAGGATACCAACTATGAAGAATTTTACACTAACTAGAATCCCTACCCATTCATAACCATATCCTAGCCCCACTACTCTTATGATCAAGTTAGGTATTTTTTGGACAAAATGTAAGGCTTAGGGCAAGCTTATCAAAGAAAGTGCTAAAAGGGTCAACAAAGTGTTTTGAAAAATATGTAAGGTTCTTATGCTAGTGTATTCACAATTTTCCTTTTGTATATGAGATCGAACATTCTCTTTTTTATTGCTTATATTTTTCTTTTCTTTTTCACTTGACTTTGAAAATAGTCTTTTTTCCACTTTTGAATTTTTCTTCTTTGAAGCATTTTGATGTTCACCTCTTGAACTATATTTCTCATACTAATTTATCATGATATTTTCAACCATCTCTACATATTTTCAAACAAACTAGTAATGGATACATTATAGGGTTAAAGCATGGGCAATGATTAATAAGCTCACTAGAAAGGTTGTAATATAAAGGCCCAAAAAGGTTGTAACATAGGATAGGCTAAAGGTACTGGGGTATTTAAGAATGACCTCTATCATTTCCTAGGTTTCATATAACTTAAATGTGTTCATTAACTAAGGAGATGAATGATATAGTCTTTAATGTGATTTCTCAATAGTCAACCAAAACAAGGAATAATGAGAACAATTACAAATTAATTTTAGCTAAAGAAAATTTTAAATTTATGTATAACCCACACAAAGAAAGAATGGATCTAATCTTACATGGGTTATAAGTCTCTATTAATTTTCTTCAAGATCTGTAAGTTATACTTACTCTTCAACCTAAACTATGTATATGTGGCTATTGTGCAATAAGTGTTCGAAGCTCAACATTCATTGAAAATTCTAGAAAAAGGATAATAAAAATAAATAATTGTATTCAAATTGATTAATAAGATAAAGCCCAATGATAACACGAAATTTTTCAAAAATCTAAATTCTCATCCTTGTAAAGGAACTTACCACAAAACCTGAAGAAAAGTCTTGTTTTCTTTTTTTAAAATGATTTTTGACTTAAAAAGTAATGAAAGGACAAAAACATGCAATGGATTATAACACTTCAAATTTGTATACTTTTAATAAAATTATTTATGCAAATTTAACAACAAAAGCAAGTTGTCTCACTTGGTTATGAGTTGAGTGTGCTAGATTTCATGCTAGAGTTCAAAACACCAAATTAGCATTTCTATGTTATTTTTTCTCAAATTTTTGTGATGTTTAAATGGACACAAATTTTAATGAATTAAGAGTAATCTTGACCATTGAGATTAATCCATTGTAAATTGATTAAAGGAAGTATCATCTTAGATTAAATACTGATAGATGGATGAGATAAATATAAACTTATTTTTATTAAAAAGAAAGGATGGATGACTAGGATTCATTTTGTCATCACAATTATCTAAAATAGCCATGATAACTAAATGGGTTTAAATAAAAAATTAGTAGAAACATGTGATTGGTCCACATAGACTGTAGATTAGAGAGACCAAATGGCTTTCATGTCCCCACTTTAATAGCTCCAACATGTCCACAATGTGAGATGTGTTGAGCTGCTGGAGAAAGCGAGAAAGAATGTAAAATTGAGAGAGAGAGAGAGAGAGAGAGAGAGAGAGAGAGAGAGAGAGAGAGAGAGAGAGAGAGAGAAGAAGAAGAAGAAGAAGAAGAAGAAGAGATATAGAAAAATCTAACATAGAGTCTTCAACAGAGAAAAACATCTCCTTATAGGTGAAAACTCGATTTGTTTATGATTCTAGCATGGATGATATTGGTAATATTTAGATATGTAGATTTGATTATGTTACAGAGTTTCTAAAAAGTAAGGAATGTGTTTTTATATCTACCACTAACTGCTATGTTATAAGAATGAATAGATGTTAGTTGTAAGATCTTTTGATGGGTTTTATAAAATTTTGTATAAGTAGTTGACAGCTATAATAAAAGAGATTATAGCAGTACTTTTACTTTGATTTTTAATAAAATATGATGCATACATGTTCATATGTTTGGATTGCTATCATGGCTGAATTCATTTTGAGGATTTTATGGGTGAAAAGGAGTATGTATGTTTTTGTTTTGGACTGATATCTATTACATATCATGTTTGAAAGTGTTTTCATGATTTTCTTGATGAAAAGTGGAGTTTATGCTAATGTTTAGGACTGCTGTCTGTTAGGTATCATAGCTAAACGTGTTTGGGAGATTAAAGATGAGTTTTTAATATTGTTTTTGGCCTGCTATCTGCTATGCTTCAAAACTGAATGTATAGGAACAATTTTACTAGTGAAAGACGAGTTTTTATAATTGTTTTTAGAGCAATCTAAACCATGTTGTTAAACCATTATAAGCATGTGTTTTAGGTTGCTATATGACTTGATTTTTGACAAATATAAACAATGTTTATGGACTGTTTAATACTATAGATTTTTACTATTATAAGTAATTTTTATGGACTGTTTCATACTATATTTTTGGAGTGCCACAAAAAGTGTTTATGTGTTGTTTTATACCACGTTTTTGAACTATTTTATATCTAATTTTTGAACAGTAGTGTGTGCATATTTTGTATAGAAAAATAGACAAGTTTTGGACTTCCAAACATTCATGTTTAGAAACTATTTTATCTGATTTTTGGACAGAAGTATATGCATATTTTGGATAGCAAATTAGACAAGTTTTGGACTGCCAAACATTCATGATTTGGAATGTTTTATATCTAATCTTGGACAGCAGTATATGCATGTTTGATATAGCAAAATAGGCATTCTTCGGACTATTATACACTCTTGTTTTGGGACTATTTTACATCTGATAATTGCACAATAGTATATGCATCTTTTAGAGAGAAAAATAGACATGTTTTGAACAGCTAGACATTCTTGTTTTGTGACTATTTTACATTTGATAATTGGACAGTAGTATATGCATGTTTTGGACAGCAAAATAGATATATTTTGGGCTGCTATACATTCTTGTTCGGACTGTTTTACATCTAATAATTGAACAATAGTATACGCATGTTTTGAATTGCAATATAGACGTGTTTTGGACTACCAAACATATATCTTTTAAGATTGTTTTGTCTTTTTTTTAGACAGCAATATATGCATGTTTTGGGCAGCAATATGGACAAGTTTTTGACTACCAAACATTCATGTTTTGGAATTATTTTATATCTGATTGTTGGATGGCAGTATATGCATGTCATGGACAGAAAAATGGACATGTTTTGGACTACTAGACATTCTTGTTTTGGGATTCTTTTATATCTGATTTTTGGATAGCAATATATACATGTTTTGGAAGCAATATAGACAACTTTTGGACTACCAAACATTCAAGTTTTGGAACTATCTTATATCTGATTTTAGGATAGCAGTATATGCATGTTTTGAAAAATAAAGTAGACAAGTTTTGGACTACCATACATTCTTATTTTGGGACTGTTTTATATCTGATTTTTGGACAGTAGTATATGTATATTTTGAACAACAAAATAGGCAAGTTTTGGACTGCTAAACAAACTTGTTTTGGGA
Organism: Warburgia ugandensis; assembly: GCA_035236585.1. Classification (NCBI taxonomy): domain Eukaryota; kingdom Viridiplantae; phylum Streptophyta; class Magnoliopsida; order Canellales; family Canellaceae; genus Warburgia; species Warburgia ugandensis. The sequence continues at coordinate 85,423,005 of CP141126.1, forward strand.
CTGTAATATATCTGACTTTTGTATAGCTCTATATATATATATATATATATATATATATATGTTATGGGTAGCAACATAGACAAGGCTTGGATTGTAAACATGCATGTTTTAGGACTGTTTTATATCTGATTTTTGGACAACAATATATGCACATTTTGGATAGCAATATAGACATGTTTTAGGCTACTATAAACAATGTTCTATGGACTGTTTGATACTATTATTTTGGACTACCATGAATAATATTTTATGGACTATTTTACACTATATTTTTGGTCTCATATAGATATAATGTTTTGCAGACTATAATACACATAGTTTTAGACTGCTAAATTTTATGGACTGTTTTAGATTGATATAGTATATAGGTCTATAGCAGATCTTTTGACTATGTTTTTAATGAAAAAGACATGGACTATGGACTATCATTGGAGTACTGCCATGTTCAAATGATATCAAAAGTTTCAGACTGTTATTTGAATGAAAAGGTACATTTCACAACATGCTTTTGGACTGTTTTAGGACTGCCATATGATATGCTTATTGGCAGCCATGCTACATTAATTTCAAAATTTACATGATAAGTTATTGAGCCTAAGGACACTATGCTAAGAGGTTAGATAGGTTGGCTTCCCTGCCTCTAACCACATAAAGTGGAAAGGTATCCATTACCAAGAGTGGTATAATTCTTGGTTGGTGGTGGACTCCACTATAGGTGACTCAGGGCACCCTTTTGAGATAACTATAGGCCCTATGAGGACATAGAGGAGTCTCTCTATGAGATACCAGAGGGCACAAGATAGTGAAGCTTTAATGAGTATAACTATTCCATGACATTTTTTGTTTATTTTTACTCTACTATTATTAAGCTCAATAGGCAAGCTAGATAGGTACTAGAGCTCTTGTGTAGATATGATTAGATGGATCCAATAGGTTTCCATCGATAGTTAGGTGAATCACTGTATTTATCTTCTTATATCATTTACAAATATGTTCATATTATTAAGAAATATGTTCTTATCAATAAGCAAACTAGATTTAAATCATGTTTATGATCCCATCCTATTGTAAATACAATCTTGTTTTTACCTACACAAGCATAGCTTGCTGAGATATTATATCTCTTTTTACAGTATCTCAAACCAGAGGAAAGGGAGCGTAAAGGAGGAATTGCTTGACTAAACAAAGGGAAGTCAAGGAATGTTAAGCTTAGTTTATGTGAGGACTAGTAGTCAGGATATTTTATTTTCTTTATTAGTTTGTGGCTATTTGGTATGAAGCACATATAGATGTTTTTTTCTACATTAATGGATATTTTATTGTTATTAATTGGACTATATATGGCTGACCTTGGGATTTTATTCTTAAAAAGTAATGTATTGTTTGACTCATACGTGACTCACTTTTTATTTGGTAACAGGCCCTTGGATTTTAGAAAAGATGTTTTTGAAAAAAAAAGATATTAAAATATTCAAGGGAATTCCCAACTATTATAAAATTGTATTTTAACTTTTCTAAAAATTGTCATGAACACAGAAAATTTTGAAATACCCACCCGTAGACCTAAATTAAATACTATCCTGAATGTTTTGAAATAAAACCATTGACAAATAACTAACAAAGCTAAGAGAGAGTAGGAAGACGTGTAAATGCACGCGTGGTGTATAAATATCTTGATGTGAACACTCTAATCCAATAATAATACAATGTAATATACAACAATGGATGCAAATGCAAGACTTTCTAATGACTTCACTAGACACTAAACCTAAAATTAAGCAAGAAGGAGTCACTAGGAAAACTCAATCCACTTCAAAATTTCACGACGGTCAATATATATATATATATATGCCACCTGAAGATTTTGGGAGGCAATACTAACATAACATCTCTTACTACTGTGGTTCAAAATTTCTTGGGTAAAAACTAAGGATGAGTTGTCCCAAGTGCTATCAAATTGGGAAAATAGTACACTAGCATCAATTTGACGGAATACCTCCTCTATTACAATTTCCTACATATAAGGGTTAAGCTGGCTCTACATCTCCCAAAAATCAAGTATATTCTCCTCTTGATGTAGAGAAATGGTGGGTTTATATTCTATTTATCATCTATTGTTCACCTTGGAGCTGTCTAATGCTCTTGAGTAACATCAATTGGCTTACCTTTTTGTTCTTTATCCAAGTCTTGGGGAGTGATAATAGGCATGGAATCAGAGGAACCAAACTTTCACATTTTGAATTTTCTAGGATAGATGTTAGGTCCAAAGTAGGTGGTTCTTCAATAAATGGCACAAATGTGAACTCAAGAACTATAAGGGATCCTGCTTGGACTTTCCATTTTTGAAGTATCCATTAGTTTTGTTGTATATAGTAGGGCATTAACTTCATCAATAGAGTTGTCTATGTCAAAATTTAAATTGAAATGAAATAGATATGCCTCGAGACTATTAGTGCTAGAGGATGGTAGAGATGGGTTATGCACTATACTCTCTATCATATTAACCTCAAAAGGATCTTTAGAGTTTGAATGTGGTTGTTTAGTATTAAAGACATTTAGCTTGATCTTCATGCTCCCAAAGGACAACTTCATCACACTACTACAACAATTGATTATGGCATTCAACATGGCTGAGAACAACTATCCCAAAATGATAGGAATTGACTGCCTTGATCTAATACAAGTTGGGTATCTATGATAAGAAAATCTACAAAAAATTACAACTTATTAGCTTATATAAATGCATCCTCAACCACAATATGAGGAGTTTTTCTAATCTATCTACCAATTGCAGTGTCATAGTAGTTGGTTTCATCTTGCCTATGCTTAATTGCACATAGACCAAATACGAAAATAGGTTAATACTTGACCTCAGATCAAGTAGTTCCCTATCAATTGTGTGTTCCCATATGACACATGATATAGTGGGACACCAAGGATTTTTATAGTTAGGTGGGGTATTGTGTTCGATTATTGAGCCCATTAGCACAATAAGAAATGCTTTCTTTTGCACATGATAGTAGTGAGTAATGGAATATTGATATATACATATTTAAAAACATCCATTATCTCATTAATGTTTGTTCCTTTTCTTAACCATATTTAGATGCTGAGGATATGTAGCCTTGGAAATATAATATGCCTCAAGACTAGATTCAGAGGAAGTGGAGGATTATTAACACTTCTTGTTCCCTTTCTGAGTCTTTGTATGATTCTCATTCTCCTCATGTTGTTCCTTTTCCTTATTCAAGACCACCTGATTATCTATTGCCTGACCACTCCTTAAGGTGGTTATAGATTTGTCCTTTTCATGAAATTTTTTTTCTTTCAACAATGTTCTACCAATGTCATACTGGCACTTAGAGTTAGCTATAGGATGAATAGGAAATTTGCCCTTTTCCCTCTTAGTATGTGAAGCTGAAATTTAATTGATTTAGTATTCCATGTTTCTCAATACATTATGAGTGGGCATGCAAAGTTTGTTTTGTATCATCTTAAGATTGAAGGGAAATTTTCTTGAACAAGCTAAAGGTCTCCTCTAAAGATTATTTCCTCTATTGTAGAGCAAACTGCTATGAAGGTGCAAAATGTTGTGGAACTAAGGCTCTAAAGAAAGGTTGAGTAAAGAGGGTCTCAATTGGTCCTCCCTAATGATTAATCTCAACCATGAAAATTTGGGATTCATAGCTTATCCAGGATTATAAGTCTTAGAGTAGGGGTTGTTACTAGGATTTAGATGCATTCGCTTGCTCTTAAATATATTAAGTGTTATCTACGCTTAATGGACACATTGTAGTAGGATGTGCTGGACTAGAACATATGAAATAAACATTAGATTAAGGTCACATAGAAGATTTACTAGCCAATATGAAGGCATCTATCCTTTGTGTTAGACTATCTATCTTATCAAGTTTGTGGGCCAACATTTATAGTACCGGTATGGAGTGGCCTCTATTTAATATGAACCACCTTTCTTCTAAGGTTGTGAATTTCTTTCATTCTAGTTGAATAATCCCATTATTAGGAGTTTTCATATAAGGTCTTAAAGAAATTCTATGCCTCAACATCATTGTTGGTCATGAATGCCCCACCACTAATGGCATCTATAATATGTCAATTTTGTGGTGCCAAACCTTTATAGAAATATTGTACTTGTTGCCACTTCTCAAAGCCATGGTGTAGAAACTTAAGCAATAAATCCTTCCAACTTTTCTAGCATTCATAGAAATGCTCACCCTCTTTCTATTGAAAGTTTATAATTTCCCTTTTGAGAGCATTTGTTTTGTGGACAGAAAAAAATTTATTCAGAACTTCTTGGATGAATGCTTTAAAGACGTGATGAAACCTACTTTGAAAGACTATAGCCTTGCCTTCACTTTATCCTTTAAAGAGAAGGGGAAGAGCTATAACAAATTGAATCATTGGAGAAATTGTGGTATTTGAATGTTGCACAAAAATCAAGGAATTTCTTGACATGGTGATAAGGGTCCTTTTTATCTGGATCATAGAATGTAGGTAGAAGTTGAATCAATCTATGTTTCGACTCAAACACTCTACAATAGTCGCAAATAACACTATACATGACAATGAGTTAAATTGAACTAGAGTAAATAGTCTCTAAGTAGCTTAACTTCCACTACTTCATTTGTCATTTCTCATGTCGAGTTATCTAGATTGATATGATTTCTTAACCCTTAACTAGCGGTTTGTTTGATTTTAGGATATAAGGGTGTTAATCTCGGTCCAAAGATCAACAATCATACACACACCAATATTTGATGTAATGGGCTCAACCTTGCATAAAACAAAAGATATAACGAAAGATATTCTTTGTATAAAATGAAAGAGTGCTTTTTTTCACTAACCAGGCTAGGAAAACCTAAACTAAGTGATGTATCCTAAATGCTAAAATGGTGCACATTCAAAGGTTATACAATAATCTATCCTTCAAGCAAACAAGTTGAAATTTTTATTTATCTTGAATTTCTTTAAGGGGAGTGGCTTTTAGATTATACTTACCTAAATAACTCCTGTCTTTCAGATTTGTCTTATTGCTTACTAGTTAGATCCTAACTAAATCAACTAGTTCACACACCCCCTTAGTTTGTCATTAGTAATCTGCGTTGTCGGATGTGTTGGAAGAGCTAGTTGTTTTCCAACACAATTGATTTAGTCTTGGAGCCAGTAGAATTGATAGTAATCCACTTAAAGCAATAAACAAGTCCTAAAAAATGCTATAAAAAGTAGTAAGCTAAAGAAACTACATATATGCCACTTATCAAGGGTCCATGCCTCGAGAGACAGGGCAATATAGCCTAGATAGCCTATGTCTCTTAGTTGTAGTCGAGCTTAGGTTATCCCTTGTTAAGCAGGTGCTACTAATACAATACATATAAAAATGCAGTAATTATTATGAAAGGCATGCCAAATGAAATTAAATTTCCATTCAACAATGCAACCTAATTTAACACGCAAAACCCAATATAGGAAATGTAAGGAATAAGAATGGTTTACATTAGGGTCCTAGATAATGTATTCTCATAAAAGGGTGAAACCATGTCATCTCCTCTTCTATGTTAGGATGGTTCACCCTTGACTTGTATTATTACAACCTTCTTTATATGAATTGTGATTAAATAAAATACAATTGCATCCTCACTACAATTCACTCAAAATAAAATAAAACAAGCACTATCCTAAGTTTAATTGTCCTCTAAATCCTTCTCCAAATTCCTATAAGAGTGAGTATCAATAAATAGCAAGAATTAGACAAAATTTGCAATTCCTAAAGTAGAAAGCAAATATGAGAAATGAATGCAATTCTAAACTATGACTAGTAGTAAAATATAAAATAATTTAACCTATATTTAATCACTTTGTCGTGAGTCCATGGCAATGGTGCCAAAAACATGAGGTATTTTAAAAATAATTACAAGTGCATAGATCTATTGTAATATAGAATGAGTACATACAAGTTGATCCCATGAGGACTTAATTAATGAATCTATAGAATTTAAATTTAAATATATATTAAACTATCTTACCCTAGCCAATGGTTGATTGATAAATAATATATTAAATCTAACAATATTAAAAGAGAATAATTAATCAAATTATAAGCCTAGGGATTTAAAATCCACCACCATAAAATCACATATATTTAAAAATAAGTAACTTAAATTTTATACTACTCATGTTAATAAAATTGCAATGAATTAAAAACATGGAACATATGATTCTTAAATGCCCTAATTTATAGATTTTCTCAATCCTATGGTTTCGCCTAATTTAGTACATTTTTCAAAGCTTAACTTGTCTTTTATATGAGAATTTTATACACCAAATTAATTACCCTACTATATTTAGTTCCTAAACTATACGGGATACCTCATATACCCTATAAAATGAATGTAATCATCTAAATTAATTTGCTAATCCTAAAGTTGATATTTTGGTACTTTTTTAGTCTAAAGTTACTTAAGGATGAAAATACATAAAATTAATGTGGTTTCATCCTAACCCTAAGGTGAAGATCTAGCCAAACATATTAATTCTTAAAATTTAAAAATGAATATTTCTAACTTATTGTAAACACACTTCAAATGATATACTACACTAAGGGTTTTTTGAAATTTCATAATACATGTATTTCTAACCTAATAATTCAAAAGTTGATTTTTGTAGGTTCAAAAGCTAATCTATGTGATTTTTCATAATTTTATATGATTTAATTAGGATTTTTACTCTTTTGTAGGAATCAAGATGATGATCTAATGGCTGAGATTGATTGAGATGAGAATTGAAGATCAAGATTAAAAGATCAAGTCAAAGGCCTAAATCTTAACATCTCAAAGATAAATCAGGATTCAAGATCATCCTAGGACAAGCAAAGAAGTAATTGGAGAAGCCAAAGGTGACTAGAATGGGCCTATGCACAAGCCTTGCATTTTCACTACCTTTGCATGCTAGCCATGTAAGTCACCTTAGCCATTTAAACCATGCAAAATGGTGATAAGATAAACAAGCTATGCAATCTATGAAGCCAAGCATTCAAGACACCATGGAGTAAACTATCAAGCAACATCAATTCATGCCACTTGGAGTCTCATGATTGGAGCACTATTTTAAGCAATTATCCTATGCCAAAAGTGTGATTTTCAAGAGATATTTGTAAAAGGTAAGATGATCATGCATGGTGAACCCATGAAGAGAGAAAACCCTACTTTTCATTTCTATTTTTCATCTTTTTCCTCCACTCAATCTAGGGTTCCAATATTTTTACTTGGAGGGAGGAACCTCTTAAGAAATTGGTGCCTCTCCCTTGTTTGGTTGCTATACTAAGTGGCTTCCCAATGAGGACACCCCTAATTCTATGTCACACTTAAAACACCTCAAACCCTAGATGCTTTTCCATATTCCCTATCTTTTATTCTTCCCATTTCTCTCTCTTTTCCAATAATCAAACACCATGTTTTTAGAATTGGAGGAGCACTAGCCACCTTCATAAAAAAGTGGTGCCTTCCCCCCTTCTAAAAATGTTAGCCATGATGTCACCTTGCTTAGCTCATCGCTCTACCTAACCTTCCCTTATTGAAACCCTAGATCTACATGTATCTTACGTTCCTAGAATAGTTCCCATCCAATTGGAAACCCAGCCACCTATAAAGCTCCATGAATTCAATGCAATTTTCAAGTAGAGGTTTGGTGAGAAAACCTTGAAAGTAGCACTTAGCTTGCTGATTCTTGGAGCTTTGGAATTGGGTTTTCTTTTGGGCTGTTCTTCTTTGGATGACTCAAGTATTTTCTTTGCTTTTTGTACTTCAATTCCATGTTAGTAATTTGATTTTAATTCATTGCTTTCATAGTTATCTTTGTTCTTATTTTGTTGCTCTAGTTTGATATGCATAATTCCTCCAAGATTTCCCTTAGTTATTTACTACATCCACTTAGTTTTTCTTACTTATTCATCAAAGATCCAATTTATTTCTTCTCTGGTAGTGACAGCCAAGAGAAGAAGTAGCTTGAATCCACACTTTCCCTTCTTGAATCCATGTTTTTTTTTTTTTTTTATAGAGATAGCTTAGTTTTAAGCATCTTTTTCATTGTATAAGCCCATTAGTCCAACCATCTATTCTTTTGATTCTCTTGTGGGTCTTCCTTAAGTTATCATCAATTTTAGTTTGAGAGTGTTGGAATGTGTCTTAGCTTTAATATGAATCAACTTTTAGTTTGTGAAGAGTCCACAATTTCAAAATTTTCACACGTGTTATGCACATTATTTTGGGGTGGATTTTGCATTTGATTCAATAAAGATATTTGAATTTCCTTGTTAATGCTTCTTTCTTGTAGTAAAGTACTTTAGATCTTGAGTGCTATCTTGCATTAAAAAATGATTGTTATTTTTCTTTCCATGTTTGGTTTGATTAGAGCTCTTAAGTGCTTGAAGTCTAGAATTTTCCCATTCAATGTTCATCTGTAGTTTCCAACAGCTTATGCATTTTATTTTTGTTGATTCCTTAGGAGCCATTTATTTTCATATGTTATTTGTTAAGTTCTTTGAACCATGACCCATGCACACCATTGTGGGGATCATGTGCATGGCACTTGGGTAATTCCTCTTTAGATATTGCTTTGTTTGGCCATTTAATCATAATTTAACATTACTTAATTAGTTGTTTACATCTAAATTTAGTTTTAGAAATTTTCCTAATTGGGTTTTGGAAGGTGCTATTTTTAGAAAATTTTAGGATTAGGAAAGTGCCAATTTAGGAAAGTTTCCTTTTAGTAAGTTTCCTTTAGTTAAGTGGTCTACAGTTTTGCATTAGTTTCTTTTATTGACTGCATGTGAGTTAGGAAAGTTCTAATTTCATTGAATATATTTACTTTTAGAAAGTTTCCTTTAGTTGTAGTTTCTAATTTAGTGCATGTTTCCCATTCCATATTGTTCAAATTCCTAGTTCAGTCAAAACCCTCTTTCTTTGGCTAAGATAAGCAACTTAAATAAAATTCAATCAATTGAAAAATCCATGAGATCAACCTCTCTAATGTGCAATTACTACTTTGATTCATGTGCTTGCAAGTAATTTTAAAGTACACCATGAAACATGAAATGTAAGATTATGCATACACACTCCTCCTCAACATCCAAAGTACTAAGGGATGAATGGGGAACGAGGTTTGATGTGTGTTGAATGCAAATGAGAGGAAGAATGGGAGAAGGTTGTGCATTGGATGTAAGAGAGAAAGAAGGATGTACGATATGTGAAAAGGTAAAGAGAGAGAGTGGGAAAGATGGTATGGCATTGAATGGTAGAAAGATTGAAAGAAGTGCAGTGCATCAAATGGTGAAGAGAGATGGGAGATGGGTATGCATGGATGATTAGAAATATGGTAGGGAGAGTGGTATGGTGGATGGGGAAGACAGAATGCTGACATTGGTGATGTGCTCCTTTATTTTTCTCGAAGGATATCTTTGTGTAAGCCCTTCAAGACTGAGAGTATGCACCTCCTCTTTTATTTCTTCTTATCTTTACATACAAGAGCTATGCAGAGGAGTACAAGTTTATGGCCTCTCCTACTCTTTATTTTCACACACTCCTCTCCTTATTCTAAGTTACACACAATTCCTTCTTTTATGCTCTCATATGTTTCTAAAGTCCAAAGCCCTCACGGGAATGTGATTTCTTTTCATGCGTGCCACATGCCATACATTAAGAAATCACGTCCTCCTAAGAGTTTCCTTCTTATCACTCCTTTCCATTCCCACATAATATCATGTGGCTAATATTTCTAAAGAAATCATCTCCTTCCAAGACCCTAAGATCATGCCTAAGGCAAGAGGAAGTTTCCTCTCTTTTTCCCTCCTAGTATTCCCATGTAGCTACCCTCTTTATTCTTCATATAAATCACATCTCTTTCCAAGCTCTTCTTTTAAACTTTACACCCTTAAGATCATGCATAACCCTAGGATGAATAGTCAAGGTTCTTTTCTTTCCTTTCCCTCTTCAGAAACATGTTGAAACTCCTCTTTATTTTTTCCTCAAAAACACAATTTTCTTCCCAAAAAATCTCCTTAGGCCACCATTTTTCTCTCCACCAATAGCTTTCCATCCTCCACCCTCAACCCATCATTTATTTTCTTTGAAAAAAATGCTTTTACTTCCTTGAAATTATGTTGGATTTCTATTAAAAAATGGTAGGCAACCCATCTAAATTTTCTTCTCCAATCATCTTCAACTCTCTCTCTCTCTCTTGCACAATTTATTCCCATTGGTCCATCCTAGCACTTCCTTGATTCTCTCCTCAAAAAGAATTTTCCATTGGATGCCACTAGGATAGCCCTACTTGAAGATGATTCTTAGCATTCTAGCTTCTCTTAGGAGACCCCAAGGCGGTAGCTTGCATGCATGCATTAGAAGTTGGCCACCTCATCTTTTAGAAATGACACTCTTTTTTTTTACGGATAAGGTTGGACAATGCTTAGGGTTTTTTATTGCTTAGAATTTGATAATAACACCCTCATAACATATTGAATTTCCTAACTTCTTGGTTCATAGCATGTGGGTTCGTGAAAATGCATGAATGGCAGGATAGCTCTCTTTAGGGATTGAGGTTTCCAAAAATGTGTACTTTTATTAATTCTACCCTAATCCTATGTAATGCAAAATAAACCAAATTTGTGATAAATTAAGTAATTCCAGTGTTAAGAATACTAATTCTAAGGATATTAAATGTAATATTTATATGTATATCTATCACCATAAGTTGTATAAGCTCCCAAGCACTTCATCATGAAGCACAACTCACGAACTCTAAGTCAAACAAAAACACAAATGCAATCCTCTAACCCACACTTTGAACTATGCAAATGATAGTCATCAAGTTGCCAACAAAAGCTAACATCATGCCACACATGGACTGTTTATTAAACATCTAAAAAATATTATGTTCTCACACAAGAGAGTAAACATGATATAATGCTCAATTCAACTATCAACAATACAAATCTTTTAGGTATATGATATGCTCAAAGGCCGCTCATAAAAGTTCCACACACTCTCACTATTTTACATAGTTATATGAATGCTCAAAGGCTTTTCATAAAAATTCCACACACTCTCACTATCATATATTGGTCAATTCAAATATAAAAAATCCAAATCTTTTAGGTATATGACATGCCCAAAGGCTGCTCATAAAAACTCCACACACTCGCCACATTATACATATTTATTAAGTCTCTTTAGCCCTCAAATTTTTAAGGCACAACATCAAGCTCTTTAATTCAATTCTCAAATGCTAAAATTTACTCAAACTAGTAAGTACAGTGCATGTAAGATAGTGAATGAATCTTAGGTTTTCTAAAAACATTATTTTTCATGTTTTAAGAACTTTCATGTAAAAACATTAGTTTCAAAACTTCTTTTAAGAATTCTTTTGTTTAAATTCATTTACATTCAAATATAGATGATTTTGAATAAAAATTCCTTTAAAATACTATGAAATCCTTTTTTAAAGAAGAGTTAGAAACATAGAACAAAATTGCCCAAAAACATAGTTGAAAATGTCCCGATAGAATTTAAATAAAAACTCATCCTTAACAACCTATTTTCCCATGCCCAATGAAAACTAAAATTATCCATCTTATAGTAATTCAGTTTACCAGTATAATTCATGACAAATTTTATTCAAACAGTACCCATAACCATTAAGTTGTTAGGTTACCAAAAGTTCCCTGCAATGAGCAAGGATACTCACTAAATGTTGCCTCAAAATCTCAAAGGGTTTGAAATATTGAAATCCTTACCTCTGGTATACATTATATTAAAATTTGTTTAATGATAGTTATATTATGGAAAATTCAATTCAAAATTCTAACTCTCAACATGCTTTAACCTTTTGCTAAAAGTAACTACTTCTATAGGTTTTCAACAGCAAACAGCAGTTTTGTTTAGCCCTATTGTGCAAGCATAAAGTTTCATGCCTTTAATTGGGGAAAACTCTTAAAAATTATCAATTTTATACCATCCTTAATGGGGTCATTTTGGCTAGTCATTCCCAATTTGCACATGTCAATGACAAATAAAGCAAGTATATATTATCATGCTTTTTGAAGAACTCTTTTTGAGCAGTGTAGCTTCTCATGTCATAATGAAACAAATTCGCACTCAAAATTGGAGAAATGGGTTACTAATGTATCAAGAACTTAGTAGTTCATAAGGTTTTCCAAATAATCATGGAAAAAAACCTCCCTAAGATGAAGTATTAAATCACACAAAACAAGGTTCTTACTGCCATGACTATGGGCCTATGTACAAAGCCCAAAATCAATTGAATTCAACCCATTAAAAATCATCCAAAACCAATTGTTTGAAACCTATAACAACTATAATTACACATGAGCTGAAAAATCAAACAAAACATGAGAGAATGAGAGCTTTTATGTATGGAAAAACCATTGAAAATGGTCCAAGTTTCATGCACATAAACACACGTTGAAATCTCTTACTAAAATCATGCAAACTCATGCTACATCTTATGGATAACCAATTATTTTTCTTAAACCAACATGTTTAAATTTTGCAAAACCTAGCTTAGATAGTTCCAAGGCCCCTACCTCTTGATCCCCATCTCCTTAATCTTCTATGGTCTTCTTTTCCATGGTAAATGTGTGCTTGATCAAAACTCCTTCAAGCTTCAATAGAATCTCCATCCCTCTCTCTCTCTCTCTCTCTCTCTCTCTCTCTCTCTCTCTCTCTCTCTCTCTCTCTCTCTCTCTCTCTCTCTCTCTCTCTCTCTCTCTCTCTCTCTCTTACACACACACACACACACACACACATGGATCATCATCCAAAAGGTTTCCCTACACTGGGCATCCAACCCTTCTTATAGAATAATTTTTTCTAACTTGAATAGTATGCCTTGTTGCTCAAGGAAATGCACCACTTCATAGTTAATTTCCATGTGTTATTCTATTTAGGGAAGGCTCATTATAGCATAGATGCTCTTCAAGATCACTCTTAGAAACAATAAAACCTAGTTAGAGACACTTGTCAACTCCCATTGATCCTTGGCCAAGACTTACCATTTGCACCACCACAAGGTTGACACCTAAAAATATGGTGGCTCGCTCTACCTATTTTGATGAGTGGAATGTTTTCCCACATGGTAAATCATGCATACTTCTATGCTTCCTTTCTTGGTTGTTACAATTTGCATCTCAGTTGATTTTATCCTTGTAATACATGCCCTGTAGCATCCAATGTCTCTCACTTCCTTTCACTTAGCTTAATACATTTCACCCTTTTAGGGTTCAAAATGACTCTAGCACCACTGATAACTAGGCATCCAATCTATTTCTAGGGTTTCTCCTAAAATAAGCTCAAAAACATAAAGAAGTGTTTTGAAGTCTAAACCATGATCTCTCATGCACATAACATTACCATCATAGCAACTTGATTTAATTGATGAAAATATGCAAAATAATATACTTATTGAATTAAAAAGTTAATGTATTATATTCTACCCACCTTATAAAAATTTCATGATAACAAGGTGAACAAGTCAGGATACTTCTGTTTCATATCTGCTTCTAGGTGGATTCCTTTTTAGAATGGTGTTGTCATAGAATCTTGACCAATGGTATGGTCATATTCCTTAAGATATTTATCTTTCTATGTAGAAGCTTTATCTCTTTATCCTCAAGGTAAGATCATATTTTAATTCTATACGTCTCAAGCACATGTGTCATCTAGGCTATACTTCCATAACATGGACAAATGAAAAATATTGTGTACCTCAGATAGCTTTGGAGGTAAAGCCACTTGTTACACTACTTGATTGATCCTTTCTAGGATCTCGAAAGGACTTGCATATCTAGGGCTCAACCTTCCTTTCATAGCAAATCTCATTATACTCTTAATCGGTGAGATCTTTGAAAACACACGATCCTAAGCTTCAAACTCTAAATCCCTATGTTGTGTATGCAGTCCACTCTAATTTTCTTTCTAAATCTATTGATAGATTGAAATCATTCTCTAATTTACATCACCATCATGGGTATTTTTCACTTCTTACTACCTCTACTTTACTGAGTCCATTGCATGTCTGTCTTTCGAAATTAGGTGGCCTATAAAGTTAATTGTATCCACGAAATTCTCTACACTTTTGTTTTTTTTTCATATAAATTGTATCCTAAGTGTATGCACCACTATACGCATGTGGACTTCATGTTGCTATGATCTTAATGTATAGTCCAAGATGTACTCTACAAACTCGATGAAAAATTTGTTAAGAAATAGTTTGAACATATGTTCATGAGTTTATGAATGTGACATGAGTAAAGGTCAATTCAAATGGAATAACTCAAAATTACAACGTTTATATCTATCATGAAACATAGTCTCTTGGAATGTCTTGTTACTTGATCCTCAATTGATGATACCGAAACTTCAAATTGATCCATCATTGTGTAGGGTTGATTGTATAAATCAATAAGTCATGTTAGAGGATACTTATTGTTCCCCAATCCCCTCCTTTACGCATTTGGTAGTAAATGAAAGGTTTCATTAACTCATCCTTCTTTTGATGATGAAAACTAGTGCTCTTTATAGTAAAATAGTAAATTTGTCAAGTCCTTTATCTAGTAGTTTCTACAACTGAATTTTCTATCTAATCCCACTTTGCTAAGGCCATTCTGCAAAGTGCTTTGGAGATGAGAGCTCTGCTACAAGTGTTGGGCCAATATTGTAGCCCGTCCCATTTTCAAGTGGTAACCCTAGTAAGCCCTATGGAATGCATCTAAAATTCTCTGAACTACCACTATGTCTTCTAGTTTAAACTTATTAACCTCTACAACTTCAACTTTTTCGTAGACAATCATCATCTTAATCCTTCAAAAATGTCACCCAAAACTTCTTAAGAACACGAAACCCTTCTACCTTGGAAACAATTTAACCATCAAACTTCATTTAACTAACAATAATAACCACAACTACTAGGATTTACTTCGAACATTGTTCCAGGTGTTTGTAACCCTCATTTCATAACAATCATCAATCTAACTAGCATTCATTCATTAAGTATGTCATAATTCTTAATTAAAAATCTAATTATCCATCAAACTTGAAAATTATTCAATATTGTATAAAAAGTACCCAATTAGTAGTCCATGTGTTATACATTGTAGGGCACTATTATAGGATTTTTTTAGAAATTCATAACACATGAATTTTTGAGCTAATAATTCAAAAGTCTAATATTTTACAGGTTCAGGAGCTAATTCAGAGTATGTGAATTATCATAACTTTTTATGAGTATCCAATTTGTATAAAAATCGCCCAATTAGTTGCCCATATGTTATAACTTATAGTGTAGAGTTAGGTTTTTTGGCCAAAAATTATAACACATACATTTCTAACATAATATACCAAATATTTGATAATTTGTTAGTTCAGAGGCTAATCTCAAGCAGGTATATAAATAATAATATTTTTTTAGGATTTAATTAGAGTTTTTGACTTTTTGAAGGAGTTGAAATCATGATATGATGGCCTAGATAGATCGAGCTGAAAATTAAAGATCATGTTCAAAAGATTGAGTCAAGGTCTACAAGTCATCAATCCAATGTGAGATAGCATTAAGATCACCTTAAGGAAAGTAAAGGATGAAATTAAAAGAGTTAAAGTAGACTAAAGGGCGCCCATGCACAAGCCACCTATCCATATACAAGCCATGAAGAAGGTGACAAGCTAAGGAGGATAGCTAGCCATCAAAGCCAAGGAGTTAAGCCACCAAGCCAAGCCAAAAGAGCCCCTAAAGCTAGCTATGAAACCAAGCCAAATGAGCTCTTAAAGTAGGCCATTAAACTACATGAGCTAAGTTACATGAAAGACCATGATTGGAGAAAAATCTAAAGCAAATATCCATTATTTTTAAGGGTTGTTTTTAAGATATTTGAGGGAAATCCAATTGCTTAAGGTAGCATGTGGACCAATGGGAAGAACCAACTTTATTTTTCTTCTTTTTCCAATATTTTCTCACTTTTTTCTCTCTCTTCACCTCACCATACTAGAGCATTACGAATTTCGCACCTTTCCACCTAAGAGTCTCATCTTTCTAAAACTCTCCCACCTTCTTAAACATTCGCTTCAAGCAGCCCATCAATCTTATATCTACCCAATCACCTCACTCTACCTCATTCCCTTTCTTTCTCCCATTCCCTATTTTCCCATCCTTATCTCCATCTCCTTCTAATTCTCTATGATTTTTTACAAGGGGGAGATGCCCCTCCTAAGAAATGGGTATCTCCCACCTTGGCCCACTTTGCTGCCATCTTGTCCACAACCTCTACATGCCACCTAACCTTCTAATTCCATAATCATATGGCTCCATTTAGAAGCAGCCAAAATATATAAAAAACCTATGGAGTTTCGCATGGAATACAAGTGGAGACAAGGTGAGAATGCACCCTCCTGTGGAGGAGATGTCTCTACTCTTCTCTCCTCCAAAAGTTCCTCAATGTTCTCTCCTTGAATGCTGTCATCCTCTTCTAGATCTCCAAGTCTCCCTCCTTTGTTTGTGGTCTCCTTGAAATGCTTAAGTTCAAGTCTGTTTTGGTTATTCTCTTCTTTGTTACTTTAATATTCTTGCCTTGTTAATTCCATGTGTTTTCATCCTTGTTTTGTTTCTTAATCATATGCTGTAGTTTCTTACTTTGAGACCTTTGTTTTAGTTGTTTAGTTACTTCCTTATTTCAGTCTTAGAATTTCAAAGGACCACAACTCTCTTGAGATGACAACCAAGAGTTTGTAGTCCTTAGATCAAGTCTTGGGCTTTGAATCTCATCTAAATCTTTGATCTTTCATTGCTGTCTTTCCTATCTTTTCATGGCTTTCTCTTCTCATTTCTTCTTTGGAGTCTACTTGTATGCTATCTAAGTTCAATCTAGGATTACTGGAAAGTGGTTTGGATTTGATTGAGATCAAGTTTCATTCGTTATAAGTGCATAGTTTTCATGTTTATATAGATGTATCATGGGCACCATTTTGATGTAATTTTCTGTTGATTCAATAAATCTAACTGAAATTTCCTGGTTTATACTTATTTTCAATATCTAATTACTTTAGTTTTGAATGTTTTATGGTATTTTTAGTGCTTGGTTTCATGTACTAATTGCTTGGATATTGAAAATGGCATGTTGCTGGAATTTCCAGCAACATAGTAATCATGAATTATTCATGCTTGATGTTAGCATTTCTTACTTCTAGTTACTTTGATTCTCCAAAAACTTAGTTAGACTTTATAATGTTGAGTTAGTGCTTAGATCAGATGACATGATAGTTAGCTATGGGTCTATCAAATTCAGTTGATGTTTACCCCACGAATCATGTGCATGGATCTTGGGTCATGCACATGATTCTATGTTTCTTTGAGTATTGTAGTTGCTTAAGCTTGCATCTTGAATCATTACATGTTCATTTATATAGATATTATTGTGTTCATTAGAATCAATAATTCATTAGCTTTCAATTGTTTCATCTTGCACTACTTTTCACCATGATCTATGTGCACTACCCTTTAGGGTTATGTGCATAGTAAGTGGTTGATTTGTTTACTTAATGTGCACTATTCCATATATTTAGTTTCCATTACTTAGTTTTCCTTATTTAAATAGTTTTTAAATTTCATTTTTAGGAATTTTTTATTTAGGAAAGTTTTATTTTTAGAATGTTTTACATTTATAAAAGTTTTATATTTAGAAAGTCTATTTTTAGGAAAGTCTTCAAGTTTAGCTTGTTTTTAGCATTTTTACATATTTCCATGTTTTATATTTATGTTAAGTTTCCATTCTTAGTTTATGTTAAAAATCTCATTATCTTGGCTAGGTTAAGTATATTAAGGACTCAAAAATCACACAAACAATTCAATTCCTTGTAGGATTGACCTCCATCGCAAGAATTTATAATAATCAATTTGTGCACTTGCGAGTTAATTAAAACACCACAAAAATTTTCAAGAATTTAATTAGGGTTTTTGATCTTCTGTAGGTATCGAGATGATGATCAAATGGTTAAGATTGCTTAATATGTGAATTGAGGATCAAGATCAAATCAAAGAGCCCGAACCTAAAATTCAATGTTCCAAAGATAAAGCGAGGGTCAAGATCATCCTTAGGGAAGCAGATGAAGTTCAATGAAGCAATGGAAAGAATAAAAGGTGAATAGAAATAGGCCCATGTAAAAATCCATGCAATTCCATCACCTTTGCATGAAGTACAACCATGAAAACCACTTAAGCCATCAAGGAAAGCTAGGAGAAGCCAAAGATGTAAGCTCAAGAGCCAACCCATTGAATCCATCAAAGTAAGCCTTGAAGCCATCTAAGCTATGCCACATGGAGCCATGTGATTGGAGGAGTTTTCAAGCACATATCCAATGAAAAATTTGTGAAATTCAAGTGGATAATTAGCAAGGAAAAGATTAAAAACTATCACAAAGTAGATATGCATGCTAAGGTGAACCAATAGGAGAAGAGCCTTAAATTTTTAATCTTTCTTTTTATTTTCTTTCTTCACTCTCTATCTTTCCCTCTTCTAACTCCCTCGTTCCTCTCTTCTTCGAGCCTTCCACGTGAAATGCTTAGAAGGAGGGGGAGTTCCATGTGGCTTTCCTCCTCATTCCACTTTCTAATCTCCTTTCCCACTCAACTGCCTCACTTTCCTATCTAAGGGTCTTAGTTCAAATTCCATTCATTTTCCTTTAGATAGAATCTTATCAGATTAGAAAGCCAAACATCTATAAAGCCCCAAGGATTTACATACATAAAACAAGTAGAGGGGTGCAACTTCACTCCTTAAAAAAAGTGGCACCTCTACCTTGAAGATCTTCCAAAGGTTTTGGACAACATCTCCTTGGCTGCTTCTCTTTTATGTTGCACACCTCTTTCAAGCTTATTTTCTCTTTGGTTTCAAGCTTTCTAGGTTAGTATTCAATTTTTTTTTTCTTGTTTCATTACTCTTCTTGCCTTTACTTTCATGACCATAGTTCTAGTTTGATTCTCATTGAGTTTTGTATCCAAGTTTATTACTTCTCTTGCTTAGTTTCCTTGATTCAAAGCCTCTTCTCTCCTGTAGTGACAGCCAAGAGAAAAGTAGCCCTGAATCATCTTTGTTTCCTACTCATTATTCTTCTTGTTCCTTGATTCGATTTAGATCCATGTTAGCTTTATTGTTGATCATCTTGCTCTTTTTCTTTTTGATTTTCTTCCTTGGTTTCACATGCATGATATCATAGAATGGACTTTAATCATTTGATTGAGTTGAAGAAAGATTAAAGCATTGATTTAGATTGAGTTTATGTTTTGGAAAAGTGTGCTTATTTCTATTTCTAATATATGTACATGCATGGCTTTCATGTGTCAATTTCACTTCAATAAATCCATATGGTTATGATCAATTCTCTTGTTTGTTTCCAGTACTAAAGTTCTTTGAATGATAATTATTATTCTACTTGAATCTTAGCAAAACATGTTATTTTCCATGCCCTAATCCATTTATTTTTATGCACATAATTTTGGTTAGCTTTCTCTCCATGAATCATCTATGCTTTCCATAATTTCATGTTCACCATTCTTGCATAGCTTCTTAGAAACCCAAGTTGCACTTTGGTTTAGTTTAGTTTAGTTTACTTAGTTCAATTTCAAGTGCACTAGTCCATATTTCACACACACTAGCCCATTTCTTATTTCATGTTCCATATGCACACTTACATGGGTCATGCATATGGTTTGGTAATTTGATCTCTTGGATAGTTAGTTGTTTATTTGTTGATTTATTACCTAGATTTCTTTGCTTAGTTAGATTTGCATCTTAGATTAGTCTAGAGTAGTTTCTAAGTTTAATTTTTAGAAAATTTTATTTTTAGAATTTTTTTAAACTTTAGCTTCTTTTATTTTTAGAAAATTTCCATTTCATTTAGTTTCTAATTTCATGCATGTTTTTATTTCCATGTTATTTATCATTCCTAGTTTAATCAAACCAATCTGTCTTTGGCTAAGATAAGTGATTTAAATAAGATTCAATCAACACACAAATTTGTGAGATTCCTGATGAGATCAACCTCACTTGGGTACAATTACTACATTGATTCATATACTTGTAAGTAATTTTAAAACATACACCAACCTTACCACTCATTATCCTCTAAGCATAATTATTTTTGTCTTGCATCTTTTCTCTTGCAATATAATTTCTATTCATCATCAATTTCTCTAATTATCATCATACTTTCAAATAAATGTTCAAATATATTTCATAGATTAGATACTTCTTTTAGAGCACTATCAAAACCTTCTAATGTCTACATTTCGAATCAATCAACTTATTCATAGCCTATTTTTTATATCATAATTATTTATCTTTAGAATTTATTCATCTCATGTTTAAATTCATGATCTAAAAGCAAATTAACATCGTAGATCAAATACTTCATCTATAATAGCATTTAAAGTCTTCTAATATCAATTTTTCTTCTAACTTTCCATAGTACCATAAAATTAATAATACAAAGTAACCACAACATGATCAAACTCATGTTGTAATTCTCTTAACCTCCATGAGATTCCTTTACTGTAATTATCTTCTAATCCCTTCTAAGATTGTTGTTTTAGAATGCTAGTTATACCTTCTGGAGTTCTATGTACTTTATCTAAGTTAGAACAGGACTCTTAGGAGGTTACTATGCCAACAAACTTCCTATCACTTCAAGACATCATCTAGATGAAAGTAATTGAGTTAGATTCTCCAAAAATTGTGACACTAATAAATCTTTCCTATGTTAGAGTTATTAACTAGAGACATCATTTGAATAATCTTATACTTTAATATTTTGCTCTAGGAATCATACTAATCCCATCAAAATACTCTTTCTCTAACTCATATAAGAATCAAAAGTCTCCTTGTTTCCTGATTATTTATGACCTCATAATAAGTCATTACTGTAAATGGCATAGACCTGATTTAGACATGATTCTCGATCTTTTATGTCCAAGCCTTTGATAAATCTAGCTCATTCTTTCATGGAAGTGGTGGTACCATCTTCTTTAAATTTGCCAATCTTACTAGGTGGCATCCAGATGAAAACATCTAATGACTTTCTCTACTTATGCTCTCTAGTAGACCTAGGACTCATTATTCTTGTTGTTGACTTTTATGTTTTTCTAATTGTTTGGCTGTGAACGATCTAAAATGTGCTCTAATACCAACTACAATGACCAGAATTTTTATAGATAATTTTTAAAATTCTTTTAGAAAATGAGAATTCCTAGGAATTTTTTTTAAACATTTGAAATATATATTATAATAGATTTTCAAACCGCTTCTTCAAGTTTGGAGTCATATACAAATCTCCACACATATATAAGTAAAGTAATTATAAAATTTGAACCAGTATGCAAATGGGACCTGCTAGAAACAACCTAAACAACTAAATAAATCCATAGTCCAAACATGAATTTGAAGAAAATCCTTTTTACATGTCCATCAACAAAATCATGAAAACAAAATAAAGAAATCAAACTAAGCTAATCTTCTAAAATCATCTACTCGTACTTTATTCTTCCCTACCACTTGCTTCCTTTCTACTACCAACTGAGTCTACTTTTTAGATGTTTCACCTGAAATGTTTTGGAAGTGAGTACAACCATTCCATAAGCTAGGTAAACAAGTGGTCTCTCCATTTCCATACAAAAAATAGGTAACTACAAGAGAAACTCATCTTCCAACTACATTTGACTGCAGACACATATGGTCCTACACCATCTCTCATTGGGCCGCCTTAGATGAGGCTGGAACTAGTCTTTCCATGATACATACTCCCATAGTAGTCTATGGTTTTTGTACTAAATTCCCTTTTAGTGGTCAAGGACCAATGTAAATCCTCCTAGCATAGTTGCCCAAGGGTCACAAACTCTCTCATGATGACCATAAGTCGCATAAGCGCCGAAGCACTTCATCACAAGTACAACTAACTCATGAACTCTTATGAGTCAAATAAATCTCCTTAGTGCACCAGCAATGGTCATTCATGAACTTTCATGAGTCAAATAAAATCACAAATGCAATCCTCTAGCTCATACGCTAAGCTAAACAAATGATAATCATCAAGTTGCCAAGAAAACCAAACATCATTCCACACATAGGCCATATATTAAATATCTCAAAAATAGCCTATTCTTATGCAAGAGAGTAAACACGATATAATGCCCAATTCAAATATCAACAATACAAATCTTTCAGGTATATGGCATGCTCAACAACTGCTCACATAGATTCTACACACTACACTCATTTATAAAGTTATTAAGTCTCCTTATCCCTCAACTTTTTAAGGCACAACATCAAGCTCTCTAATTCAATTCTGATATGCTAAAATTTACTTAAACCAGTAGGTACACAACATGTTAAATAGTGAGTGAATCTTAGGTTTTCTTAAAACATTATTTTTCTCATTTTAAGAACTTTCAAGTGCAAACACCAATTTCAAAACTTTCTTTCTTTTTAGAAATCTTTTTTTGAAGTTCAATTACATTCAAAGATATATGATTTAATATAAAACCAACTTTAGAAAACTATGAAATCCAATTTTAAAGATGAGACAAAGGGATATTACAAAACTACCCAAAAACATAGCTAAAAATGTCTCGATAGAACATAAGTAAAAACTCATCTTTAACAACTTGTTTTCCCATGCCTAATGAATACTAGATTTTATTCTATTAATTGAATATTTTCAATTTCAATTTCATAGTGAATTTTTATTTGAATAAGTTACCAATAGAATCCATGAAAAATTTTAGTCAAACATTTCCAAAATCATTAAGTTTTAAGGATACCAAAAGCTCCCTATAGTGAGCATGGATAAATGCTGAACGTTGCCTCAAAAACTCAAAGTGTTTGAAATTATCTTTGTTAAAATCCTTACCTATGGCACAAATTATATTAAAATTAGTTTAATGATAATTATGTCATAGAAAATTCATTTCAAAATTCCAACTCTCAACATGCTTTAAACTTTGTTAAGAGAAACTACTTCTACATATTTTTAGTAGTGAACAACAAATTTGTTTAGCCGTCTTGTGCAAGCTTCAAGTAAAATTTCATGCCTTTACTCAAGGAAAATTCTTAATCATTATAAATTTTAAACAATTATTAATTAGATCATTTAGACCAATCATTCCAATTTCTACATATCGATGATGAATTAAGGAAGTATATTATCATGTTTTCTGTAGAACTCTTTCTAAGTAATGCAGACTTCTCATACCATAACCATACAAATTCTCACTCTAACTTAGGTCAGAAAGTTACTTATCTATCAAGAACTTAATAAGTCACAATATAATACAAAGAACCACTGAAAAACCTCCCTATGATGTAGTTTTAATTCACATAGAATAGGGTTCTAACTACCATGACTGTGCACCTATGTACCATGCTCAAAGTCAATAGAATTCAACCCATTAAAATCCAAAACCAATTGTTTCAAACTTAAAAAAAATCCTTATGCATGGTTTTATCATCAAACAAAATATGAGAAAACAAGATCCTTGATTTATGCAAAAACCATTGAAAATGTTCCAAGTTTCATGCACATAAACACATGTCAAAATCTCTTACTAAAAACATGTACATCATGCAACATCTTATGGAAAACCTAGTTTTTTTCTTAAACCAGCATGCTTAACTTTTGAAAAATCTAGTCTAGAGAATTCCAAGTCCCATACCTCTTATTCTACAACTCCTTACTATTCTTTGGTCTTCTTTTCCACAGTAAAGATGCACTTGATCAAATCTCCTTCAAGCTTCAAAATAATCTCCACCTTTCTCCCTCCTTTTTCTCTTTATCGTTTTTGTGCTCCCTTTATCTTTCTCATAGGAAGAATCAGCCAAAAGGCTTCAAATGATTTCTAACTTGAATAGCATACCTTGTTGTCCAAGGTAGTCCACCACTTACTAATTAATTCCATGTTTTAAACTATTTAGGAAATTTTCACTCTAGCTTAGATGCTCTTGAAGTACACTTTTGGAAACCTTAAAACCTAGTTAGAAACACTTGTTAACTATCTTGGTTCTCAACCAACAATTACCATTTGTACCACAATTGGGTTGATGCCTAATAATATGGTGTGTCCCTTTGCTTGGTTGCCAATCTCCCACTTGGTAACCCTAAAAAGATGCCACCCTTTCTATTTTGATGATTGGGACATTTTCCTACCTTCTAAATCATGCATATTTCTATGCTTCCTATCTTTAGGAGTTAGATTTTGCAATGTGGATGATTTAATCCAAGCCATACATACCATATAGCATCCAACATCTCTCACTCCCGTTCATTAACTACACTTATTTCTATGATAACTCATCCTAGCCTTTCATACTTTAAAATGTGTTAGAACATTGCTTAATAAACTTCACCCATCTAGGGTTGAGATCACTCTAGCACCAATGATAACTAGGAATCTAATCTTTTTCTAGGGTTTGTCCCAAGAGAAGACCAAAAAATAATAATGAAGTAGTTTAAACTCTAAACCATGATCTCTCATTAACATAACACTACCATCTAAGCAACTTAATTTCATTGATGAAAATATGCAAACTAATATACCTATTGAATTAAAAATTCAAGGTATTATAGATTGATGGGATCACTGTTGATAAATCTAACCTATTTCTTTTGTTGTTCTTACCAAACATTAGATGTGGCAAGGGTTTTGGATCTTTTTGTTTTGGAATTGAAGTCTCAATGCAGATATCTATTCTTTGATTATGGAATTTGGAGCAGATACTGCTTAGCAAATTAGTAACAACTTGAATTGTTCGAATTTTCACTTACATAGGTGGAGAAACCACTTTGAAATGAACTACCATGTTCAAACTTGTTAGGTTCTTGATGAAATTCAATTTTATGCAAGGTATGTTGTCTAGGAAGTTCAATTTAGTTAGAGGCCTCAAATTGAGAAAACAAGGAAAATGAAGGTAAGAACCCTCTCCATTTATGTCCTTCTCTTCTTGTGCATTTCATTTGTTGCTTCTATCCTTGTTGGATTTAGTCTTAAACTAGCTTAAAATGACATGAATCTATTCTAGATGTTTAATAGTTTACAGCTTGGTATGGATGTTTCTATTATATGAGAATTCTAGCAGTTAATTTAGGATAGAAATCTCTTTTGTTAATAATTGAAGAATGAATGCCTGAGATCGTAGCTTTGATGGGATCTTTATGCATTTTTCTAGACTTGAATGAGTGATAAATATTGCTGTGACTTAGGTTGTAATTTTGACTTAGCTAAATCATCAAGGGAAAGACACAATTGTTGAGTATCTTCTGTTGTATATAGAACAATTTCAGGTATACCAAGCTTTGCCTTGGATGGTTAGCATGCTTATATATTAGAAGGGATAAAATTTGTTGTAGAACATTTTCAGTCTTATCAAGCAACAAAGAAACATGATTTTCTCTTCTTTGATTAGTATTGTTTATTAAGTGAACTACATGGGAAATGAATTACAGGTTGTTTTCTGATTTGAATAGACAGCATGGATGTATTTCTCTCTCTTTAACTTGAGTGGTTAATGATGTCAAAATGGGACTAGCCTATGGAATGGAATTTATGCATGTACATGGTTTTAGCGTGGGAACTGCTAGCAACCATAGAACTTGACATGAAGCTAATAATAATGGTTTATGTTGACTTAAAGTTAAGCTTGTTGCTATGTTTTTAAGAAGGAAAGGAGTAGCAGCCATACTTACTATTCTTGACTTATGCTTGCTTACTATTCTTGACATGGATAGTAAATCTATAGCAGGTATCCATCCACCATAGCATTGGATTCTAAATTGTTGGATATGTCAAAATTAGTTTTGTGTACTTAAATTAGTTGAATATAAACCAAATAATGGGAGTTTGACTAGGATGAAAGTCGATGATAGGGGAAACTTCAAGCCTTATTTTTGTCAAATGATATGGTATGTACAACCTCATATGTGTTTTAGGATTTATTTTACTTTGGTAGTAGTAGTTATGTGCAAACTTGTAGAACAATAGTTTTATACTCTCATCCTATATAACATTTTGTTGGGCAAAAATGGTAGTCATACATGAATTTGCTATTCCATGTTAATGTAAAGCTATTGCTAGCCTTATTTTAGGATGGATATGAGCACATGGAAATGGTGTTATTGAGATGATTGAGAGGAATGTATATATTATGTTTTCATAGGATTATTCGATGGAATTACTAGTGTATATCTTGGTATACTGATGTTATCATTTTACTTGATGAGTTTTTATTCTGTCGTGATCTATGAATAAATAGCATGCACCCATTGGTCTTAATGAGTGGTATTTTTTAAATGAATTTGGAACACAGGATTGCATAGCCATCAATAACTATGCCGAGCAAATGTTTACTCATTGACTTCGTGGAATGGCTTAGCTATTAGCAGGTTTCCTTCAAATGATTGAATGATTATGTAGCAATTCATCTAGTTGTTAGACTTTTAAAATACAATGAAATAAAATGAGAAAGGGATTATTTGATTTTGATACCATAGTCCCTATGCTAAATCTATATGTATATGCCTTATAGACATGTGATGTTGAAATTTCCTTAGGATCTATTGATATTGGTAACTTCCTAATGATAATAATTTATACTACTTAGTCTACTATGAGACAAGTGGAACCTTACAAGATATTAAACCTAAGACAAAGGCTGCTTGGTAAACAATAACCATGTTGGAGCCACTCAAGATAGTAATGTTGAGGGAAAGGGCTGCCTCATGGACTATACCCACAGAGAAGTCACCCAATTTGGTAACTTGAGGAAAAGGGCCACCTTGTGGACCACAACCATGGTGGAGACACCCAAGATAGTAACCTTGAGGGAAGGGACTACTTGGTTTGAGTTATCCATTAGGGTTAATATTCATGTGTGATGGAACATTGTTATGGGGAGTGATGATATTATATACCAGTTCATATAGGGTATCCATGTCATTGTTTCCCTTTAGATAGAATTCTTAATTTGCTATGAGACAACTGGGACGTCCCAAGATGGTAACCTTGAGGGAAAGGGCTGCCTAGTAGACCATGATCAAGGTGGAGCTGCCTAAGATGGTAAACCTTGAGGACCACCCAAGATGGTAAACCTTGAGGGAAGGGGATGCCTGATAGGGTATACACATGGTGGAGCCACCCAAGATGGTAACTTTGAGGAAGAATATTACTTGGTCTATAGTACGATGATGTACAACCATCCTTGATGGTGATGTTACAAGAAGGACCTTGGCTTAACATGATGATTTTTGGAAAAGCATGCATGTTTATGGTATTTGAATGTGATGCTTACTATATTATTGCAAAAATTGTAGAGTGAATGATATTACTAGATGAATTGCTATCTATTTCATTAATGATATATACTCACAGCTTATAGTGATTATTTGTGAAATGAATGGATATACTCCCTAATTAGAAGAAGCAAATGGAGATGAGTTAAGCTCAACAAGAACTGTAGGATATACCTAGAGGGTTTAGTTTTTGTCTTATTGGGCTTCTCAGCTTATCCTATCATTTTACAATTACAAGTCAAATGGATTAGGGAACAATGCCAATGAGTGGCGAATGATGCTCGACTTAATGCAATTATTGCATTTTGTTTTATAGTCATGATTCTTTCTTGATACTTGTACATTCATGAGCATGAGATGTATAACCCTTATATATGACTCTCTTGTTTACTATTTTGAATTAGTGATATGTGCGTGGATATAATTATGAACTCTAGGTCATGTAAACATGAGGTAAGAGAACTTGTGTTTGAATGGAATGGTAAGGAGACCGAGTCTCCATTTGTTATATCTTATGCCAAATTATTGTTTATTCGGTAAATCCATCACATGCATTAAATGTATAAGTCCAAAAAATAGAGGAGACTCTACTAGATTCTTAGTGATAAGTAGTGAATTTTTCATAGAAAAGTACCCAATTAGCAGTAAATATGTCATAGACTATAGAGAAGTACACATGTATTTTTGAATTGATAATCCAAAATTTGGTTTTTTGTAAGTGCAAAAGCTAATCCAGAGTAAATATATGATCTATCATAGTCTTCTAGATACTAAATAGTGTTTTTAATCTTTTATAGTTGTTAAAAGAATGATCCAATTGTCCAAATCACTTTAGATGAGAACTGATGATCCAAATCAATTTTCATCATTTCAAAGTTCAAGTAATGGTTAGAATCATTCCAGAGCAAGTAGATGAGTTTCAAAAATAATTAGTAGAAGTCAGGGTAACTAGAATGGGCCCATGCAAAAGATGGTAGAATTGTGCCACCTTTGCATGTGAATTCAAGCCATGCAAGCCACCTAAGCCATGTGATCCATGAAATAATGGTTATGAGAAGTCAAGCCATGAAGCTAGGCTACAAGTCATTGAAGCAATCAAGTTAGAAGCCATCTAAGCCATTTCCACTTGGGTCCACATGTTTTGAAGCAAAACATAGTTTTTACAACTTGCAAAAACTATGTTCTAGAGAGGAAAAATAGGAAGAAAACTTGAAGTCTATCAACAAGGGAAGGCTGCAAGCATACGTGGAGCAATCATAGAAGAGACCTCCCCCTTTAAACTTTCTTATTTTTCTTCTTTCCCTCTTCTCTCCATCATGGAACACTTAGAAGGAGATCATGCACAAAATTTGGTGCGATCCCCAACTTTCCACTTTCCAATATCCCATCTCTATTCTTATCTTACTTCATTCTTTCCCATTCTTATCCCTTTTTTCTTATCTCCCATGGTATAGAAACTAGCATGAGAATCTCTTCATATATATATATATATATATAGACACACACACACACACACACACACACACACACACACATACTCATTCTTCCTAGGAGAGTTTGTATGCAATTCCTTGAGAGGTTTCAATGCCATCTTCAAGGTTAGGAGTTCCACACATCTCTCCAACTTCACTTCCATGCAATTCTTCTCTTATTATTATTATTATTGATCTGTATAGCTCTAGAGTTCCTTTTTGTGTGATTTTTATTCTATTTTTTACTCTAATTCTCCTTGATCAAACGCCATCAATCTCTTGTAGTGACAAGCAAGACAGAGTAGTCATTGGACTATCTTATTCCATGTTTATTATTCTTTGATCTTCTTAATTGCTTTCTTTACTTCTTTGCTTGTTCTTTTCCAAGTGATCATCCATCATCAACTTTGTTGTTTCCCTTCAGAATTTGTTCTTATCTTGCTTCATTCTCTCTTTAATTTTGGTTCACATGCATGCCAATGATGAGTGGTTGTTGGATTGCATGAGATATTAAGATTGAACTTTAAGTTTATATAGAATGTTGCACACCCTTCTTTTGCATGTTTCAAAGTTTAAACTTCCATTGTATGTTGCACATAATTCTTATAATATTTCACATGTGATAAGTAGTCAATTTTGTATAAGAAGTACCAAATTTGCAGTACATGTCATAAATCATAGATTTTATCTTAAGGTTTTTCCAAAATACATGGAACATGCATTTTTGAACTAATAATCCAAAATTTTGATATTTTGTAGGTGCGAAAGCTAATCTAGAGTAAGTATGTAATTTATCATAATTTTCTAGATACTAAATAGTATTTTTAATCTTTTTTAGGTGTTAAGAAAAAGATCCAACTGTCCAGATCGCCTTAGATGATAATTGATGATCTAGATCAACCCAAATAGGTTAGGACCCATTTTCCATCATTTCAAAGTTCAAGTAAGGGTCAAGATCATTTCAAAGCAAGAAGATGGATTCTAGAAACAATTGGTAGAACTCAAGGTGACTAGAAATGGGCCCATGTAAAATCCATGCAAAAGGTAGTAGTACATCACCACCTTTACATGAGATTTCAAGCCACTTAAGCCACATGAGCCATAAACTAATGACTAGTAGAAGCTAAGCCACATAAGTCATGAATCCAAGATACAAGCCAATGAAGCCACCAAGTCAGAAGCCATCATTGGAAGTCATCTAAGCCACTTAAGCCAAGCTACATGGGTCCAAACATTTTGGGAAGTTTCTATGCAATTTCCCCCTTGAAGAAAATGCATTCTAAAGAGAAAAATAGCAAGAGAAATGGGACTCTTCAACGTGGGTAAATAGGCATGCTAAGTGGACCACTAAGAGAAGAGACCTAACTCCTTTAAATTTGACTTTTTCTATCTCGCCCTTTCCCTCCATCATAGAACCCTTAGGAATGGAAGTTCCACACAATTTCCTAGGTTTCCCACTTCCTAAATCCTCCTTCCTAGTTCCCACTTATTGAGTCTCCTTGCCTTATCCAACTACCCATCCCTCATCCTTATTTTATCTTCTTTCTTAAATCTTATCCCTCTTTCTTATCTTCCTTAAGATAAAGATTAGAAAATCTTATCTCTTTACCAGAAAAGGGCAACCCTGATGTGCTAAGCTCCGCCTATGCAACGTCCGAGGAAGGGGCAAACCAGAAGGGTCTACAGTATGCAACCTTACCTTGCATTTTTCAAGAGGTTGTTTCCACACTTTGAGCTCATGACCTCAAGGTCAGACGAAGACAACTTTACCATTCCGCCAAGGCTCCTCTTCTAAATCTTATCTCTTTACAAATCGTGAAAATCACATACAAACAAGACTCTCACCACCATCTTTATAAAGCTTTTCATGGAGAGTTCCTTTATATGCAACTAACTTATAATCCTTTCCATGCATGTTCCTTAGAGTTGACCTTTCTATGCACTTTACTTTGAAGGCTTTGTATGCATCTTCCATAGGGTGTTCTCCACGCATCCTTCTTAGAGTTAGAAGCCCTCTACACATGCTTCAAGGGAGTTCCACGCATCTTGCAAGGAGGTTCTCCATCAACTTCTCCTCACCATCTCCCAGATAAGCTTCCATGTAGTTTTGTGATGCATATGTGATGCATACGATTATGCAATAGGTACTGTCTTGGGGCAGTGTATAGACAAACTTCCCCATGGATCTATTATGCCAGTAGAACATTTAATGATGCACAACTCAATTATTCCACTACGGAGAAATAGTTGCTACCAGTTGTCTTTGACTTAGACAAATTTAGATCCTACCTCTTAGGGTCTAAAGTTATCATCTATTCTGTCACACTGCATTGAAGTAACTTCTTTCCAATAAGGATGTTAAACCTAGGCTCATTATATGGATTCTATTGCTGTAGGAATTTGACATTGAGATCAATGATAAGAACTGAAAACTAGGAAGGAAAAGTAAAGAGGACTATACAAGGAATCCAAGAAATAGCAAAGGAAAAGTGTGATGAGAATTCTCAACTTTTGATGTTAGAAGGTGAAAAACCAATAGGTGCTAGAACAATTGCAATTACTTTAGGGGGAGTCGTTGTCAATATTGGAAAAGAGAATGCAGTAGCAGATCATTTGTCTAGGTTAATCATTCAATCTAATAATGAGTCTAGCCCTATCACTGAGAATAGTTTATGGCTATCTACAAGTTACCTTGGTATGCTAGCGTTGTAAACTATCTTATCACTCATCAAATGCTAGATCATTGGTCTAAACAACATAGACATAGAATTCTTTGTTAAGGTTAAACACTTTTCATGGGACGATACTTATCTAAGTACTATCCCGATTAGATAATTAGGAGATGCTTACCAAATAATGAGCATCTTCACATCATTTCCTTTTGCCATAACCATGCATTTGG
Source organism: Warburgia ugandensis (assembly GCA_035236585.1). Lineage (NCBI taxonomy): Eukaryota > Viridiplantae > Streptophyta > Magnoliopsida > Canellales > Canellaceae > Warburgia > Warburgia ugandensis. Next base: position 85,454,789 of record CP141126.1, read on the forward strand.
GGGCCACTTTAGTGCAAAGAAAACAACTACAAAAAATTTGCAGTGCGGATTCTACAGGTCCACCATCTTTAGGAATTCTCATGTTTACTGCATAGCATGTGTAAGATGTCAGCAATTAAGGAGTCTTGGTAAGATAGATATGATGCCCCTAAATACCATTTTGATTATTGAAGATTTTGATGTTTGGGGCATTGAATTTATGAGACCTTTCTTTTTGTCACCTTTACATCATTGTGGGAGTAGAAAATGTGTCTAAATGGGTAGAGGACATATTATGTATGATCAATGACCACAAAATAGTGCTTTAGTTTTGAAGGAAAATATTTTTACGCATTTTGGTACTCCATGGGCCATTATTAGTGATAGGGGAAAACACTTCTAAAGTAGAGTGTTTGAAAATCTAACGAAGAAATATGGAATCAACCATATAATTTCTACCCCATACCATCCTTAGACAAGTGGGCAAGTAGAAATGTCCAATATGAAAATTAAGTAGATCTTGGAAAAGACAATTAATCTTAGTCGGACAGATTGGTCACCTAGGGTTAGTGATGCATTATGGGCTTACTATACTGCATTCAAAAACCTTATAAGCATGTCACCCTACCATCTGGTATATGGAAAGGCCTGTCATCTCCCAATTGAACTGGAGTATAAAGCATATTGGGCCATTAAAAAACTCAATTTTGACTTAGATAGTCCTAAGATCCAAAGAAAGCACTAACTCAAAGAGTTGGACAAACTAATGAAAGATGCATATGAGGCTGCTAGGATATACAAGGATCGAATAAAGGCTCATCATGATAAGCACATCTTACATAAGTCCTTCATGCTAGAACAAAAGGTCCTCTTATATAACTCTAGGTTGTATCTCTTTCCTGACAAGCTTCATTCTCGATGGATTGAACCTTATAGTGTCCGCACTATTTATCCTCATGGGAAATTGAGACAGAAAAGGATGATGAGATTTTCAAAGTGAATGGTCAAAGGTTAAAATCCATACTCAAATTAGTAAACCCTGAAGTGGAAGAGATTATGCTTGAAGATCATATTTACTAGGACCCACCATTGCATGTTCCATGACATCTGCATTCATCTTGAGTCTGGCAGGCATTCATAGATTTTAATCATCATTGTACTAACAATGTATGTCTGGTTGAAGATGTTAAACTTAGTGCTAGTGGGAGGCAATCTAGCATTTTTAAAGTCTAATTTTTTTACATACCCAGTCAGTATATAGAAGTCGTGTTTCAAAACATTGAGGACAATGTTTAGTTCAGGTTTTGGGGTACAGATATGCATGAGAATTCTATGTTTTCCTTATTTTAAAGAGTTTTTAAGTTTTCAAGGTCAAGTTCCTTTACTGTGATGAGAATTGGATTTTTCAAATTATAGTATTTCTCTTACTTTAACTTCTTAATAGACATGCATATGATTAATCTACATTTTATTCTTATTCTAAAGTGTTTATGAAGTTAAATCTTGGAATACACTTACACACAGTGCATAGTCTAGGCAAATAGATGGTTATGACTTGGACACCCTAGGAAAATCAATGGAGACCCACCAGTGATATTAGAGACTATCTGACAGTTATGTATTTTCATATTTTCTTCAACAAATATCAAATTTGAAAGATCCTAGTGCCATCGTTTTGGTCAATTTCCAAGAATTACCAATGGGAGTGTTAATTTTCCTAAATATTTATTAAATCAATAGGCTTTAAGAACGCTATGAAATGATATAGCCATCCTTGTTTTATCCAAGAGACATAAAACCTACCCAATATTATACCACTAGTTAGACCATTTGAGCCTCTTGGTAAGCTTTTTTTATTTTCAAAACCTATCTACCTTAACCTAGAAACCTAGTTAAATATCCATTACCTATCATTCAAAATAAGTAGAGATGGTAGAAAAAGTTCAAAATTGACAAAAGTCCAAGAAGTGAAAAACATCAAAGTATTTACATAGAAAAAAAACCTTCATTCAAAGAAATATAAAGAAATGGCCAAAAAGAATTATCAAAAAAGAAAAGAAAAGTTGTGAATGAAGAGAGAGAAAGGAAAATTGGAAAATATACTCACTTTGATGCACTCAAAATAGAAGTTACCCAACTTTCATTGAAGACCTCTATTCAGATTTGAAACCCTTTACCTTTTCTTTCACACCAGGTCATAAACCTAAGTTTCATCCCATCTAAAGTCCTATTGATCTTAAGGTAGAAGATAGTCTTAATTAGGATATAAATATTAAGAACTTAGGTGAACTACCCCTTTTGGTCTTGGTAATGGCATCCATTCTTAGGGATCATGGCTTTTGCATCATCTATGAGTATAAGGCTATGTGAACCATTATTGTTGTCAAATCCGATCACATACTTTGAGGATTTTGTTTGACCCTTTTCTAAGATCTTCATTTCTAAGTGTATACCTATGATAAATTGAGGTCAAGATATTTTTCCAAAGGAGTATAAGCATTTTTGTGTAGAAGTCCAGACTTATGTAGCTTGTACACACATTGCACTCTGAGATCTAATTGTAATGGCTTTGGCATGTGGGTAACTTTAAGAATTCTTTTTTCATCTTTATTAAGTTGTTAAAGCTAGTAGAGTACTAATGGACAAGAATTCTCTAAGAGAAACTAAGGAATTTAGCCATATTGAATTTTGTGAATATATTCTCTACAAACCCTCACGAGGGCTAACTAGTCTACTAGGGGTAACCTAAGAGTTTAAAGGCTTATTGCATATGCTAAATGCAATATGACTAAATGGAAGTCCTTTGTGTTTTCATGGTTTTTCACATGTTTTGGCTAAGACTTGTGAAATGCTGGTTTAAGGGTGTGATAACTAGTCAATTTTGCATAAAAATTACTCAATTAGTAGTACATGTATCATAAACTATGGAACATTATTTTAGAAATTTTTCAAAATTCATGACACATGCATTTTATAATTGATAATCTAAAATTTTGATATTTTACAAGTGTAGAAGCTAATTCAAAGTAAGTATACGATCTATCATAATTTTCTAGTTACTATATAATGTTTTTAATATTTTGTAGGTGTTAAAATAATGATCCAATGCTCTAGATCGCTTTATATGATAACCGATGATCTAGATCAACTTAGAGAGACAAAACCATTTTCTATCATTTCAAAGTTTTAATAATGGTTAGAATCATTCTAGAGCAAGTAGATGAGTTTAAAAAATAACTAGTAGAAGTCAGGGTGACTAGAATGTGCCCATGCAAAATCCATGCAAAAGGTAGTAGAATTCCACCACCTCCACTTGTGATTTCAAGCCATGCAAGCTACCTAAGCCACATGACCCATGAAAGAATGGCTAGGAGAAGTCAAGCCCTATGAGCTGTGAAACTAGGATACAAGCCATTGGAGACATCAAAGGAAGCCGTTTAAGCCATTTCCACTTGGGTCCACACATTCTAAAGAAAATCACAGTTTTTATAACTTACAAAAATTGTGTTCTAAAGAGGAAGAATAGGAAGAAAACTTGAACTTTATTAACAAGGGAAGGCTACACGGATATGTTAACCAATTATAGAAGAGACCTCCCTCTTTAAACTTTCTTATTTTTCTTCTTTCCCTCCTATCTCCATCTTGTTACACTTAAAAGGAGATCACACACAAAATTTGGTGTGATCCCCCACTTCCTAATGTCCACTTTCTAATCTCTCATCTCATTCTTCTTCATTCTATCCATGTCCTTTTTCATTGGTTTTATTGATCGATAGAAACCTTTATATTTATCCCTTTTGTAGACTCATACAAGCACTCTTCAAGGGGGGAAAAAAAAAGAAATAATTCATAAATTTTGGAAAAATAATATAATTGTTAAAAAAACATTAGAATCTTATAGCATTCCTATTGGCATAAATATCAAACATATAAATAGTAATAATTATAAAGACAATAAAAAGAAGAGACTTGAGAAACAAATGTAACACATGGTGGTTGTATCATTAAGATAAACATGGGCTGAGATAATAGCACCAAATTATGTTTGTAATGATATAGATAGAAATAAAAAATAATTTTAAGAATATATCACATAACCCAAATATTAGAAATAAAATAGAAAAAGTACTAAATCTTGTATATACTTAAAATAGAAAATGAAACTCCTTTAATTTTAGAAAATATTTTTATGATATATATTGCCATAGAAAGTGAAAAAGTAATATAAAATCTTATCTACTATCATATAGACAATATAGATAGAACATAAAAAATACTATAATACTTTTGGAAGATAGATGATGAAATATACATATATATATATGAACTAAGATATATTAGTAGTAAATTTATGTCCTTATTTGGACCCACTTGTAATATAGTTTATACTCTTAATAGGAAAAATTTTCAATTATATTTTCATAAATCTAATTTTTTAGTGATAAAAATTTGCAAATCTTAATTTAAAAATTTATTGCTGCCCTATAAGTTTTTAACATAAAATCAGAAAAGATCCCAAATTGGTAAGTGTTCAATTTTGCATAAAAAGTACCCAATTAGTAGCCATGTGTTATAACTTATAATTTTAAATTAGGATTTTTGGCTAAAATTTTCTAACACATGCATTTTTGACCTAATAGTTCAAAAGTTTAATATTTTACAAGTTCAAAAGCAAATCCAAAGTAAGTATCTGAATCATCATAAAATTTTTAGGATTTAGTTAGTTTTTTTATTTTGTAGGAAGTGAGAAGATGATCTCACAGCCTATATGGCACTTCATAGTGTTTTTTATGAGTTGAGCTACATGGTTAGCTTGTCCTGGATGTAGGAGGTGGCATGTCCTTGCCCAAGGGTGTGGGAGTGGACTCTTCCTAAGAAATTGAAAGAAAGCAAAGGTAATTAAAATGATCCATGCAAAAATCTATACATATCTACCACCTTTGCATGGGATCCATTCAAGCCACTTAGCCATTAAAGCCATGAAAAAGGGTGATAAGCCATATGAGCCACTCAAGCCTTGAAGCCAAGTATTGAAGACACTTAAACCACCAAGGAATGAGCCATCAAAGTGAGCCAACAAGCCAAGGAGAGATGCCACATGGATCCATGTGATTAGAGCATCAATTCAAGCAACTTCTTACATTAAAAGTGTGATTATTAAGTGATTTTGAGAGATAATTGTTAAAGGTATGATGATCATGCATTAAGGGACCATCAAGAGAGAAAAATCCACTTTTATAATGCATTTCCCATCCCTATTCATCTTAGGGTTCCATGTTTTTAAGTCAAGGAGGGAGCCACCATCCTAGAAAATGACATCCCCCCATGCTTAGTGGGCAAAAATCAAGGGGTTTCCTCATTAGGAAACCCTAGATTGAAGTCCATGCAAATATGTAAAAACCCTAGGTTTTCGTCAAGCTTTTCCTCTCTTTTTTATTTCTTATTCCCCCACCCTTCCCACCATTCAAATTCCATTCAATTAGGATGGTGGAGAGCCACTTTCCTTCCAAGAAAAATGATGCTTCCCCCCTTCCAAAATTAGTAACCAGCCAACCCATAACCTCCTCTCTCTCTCTCTCTCTCTTATGTCATCTTTATGACATCATTCCTACCTAAATTTTCTCATCCAAAACTCCTCTTAACCTTTCTCATTCAATACCCTAAACCTAGAGCCACTTTCCTAATGGATTCACCCTTTTCTAAGTTAGGAACCTAGTCATCTATATATACTCCCATGGTTTCTTTCGAATTTTCCAAGTAGAGGTGGGTCAGTTGCCTTGAAATCAAGCTCTCTTTTGATGTTATTTACTATTGGACTTTGGAACTTTTTTTATGCTTTTCTTCCTTTGGATTTCTAGTTATTATTATTGTTATTGGCTCTCCAATTCAGGTTAGTAGTTTGTTTATTTTAGTTTAGTTTCACTTGTTTTGCTTTCGAGTTTTGTACCTTTCTTTCCATCTAGCTTTCCCTCTAATTCCACTAGTTTTTATTTTATATTCCCTCAATATTCAAGTTAGCTCTTCTTTGATAGTGACATCCAAGAGAAGACCTAGCTTAGAACCTTGAATTACCCCCTTGAAATTCACAATTTTTTCCCTTTGTTAGCCCTTAGTTTTAGGTCAACTTTCCATAGCTGGTTCATCCATTTAGCCTCTTTTTCTCTTGAAATACTTTCTGTATTTTTTTTTATAATGTCATTATACTTTATATTGGAAACTTTAGATTGAAGTCTTGTTGTAGTTTAGATATTGATCTAAAAGCTTGAACAGAGCACAATTTCCAGAATTTGTAGACAGTTTTAAGCACATAGTTTTGGCGTAATTTGGAAGTGAATCAATAAATTTTTGTGAAGTTTCTGCTTATGGAATGTTTCCTTCATCAAATTTATTTGGATCTAGGTTGTTTCCTTTCATAAAATTTGTGGTTTCTATTGTTTGATGTTCTTAATTAATTGAACTTTATAAATTTTCTCCCCTTAACTTTGTGCTTTCTTTCTAGCATCTAAACACCTTATTTGCTTGAATCCTTAGGAACCCATTCAACTTTGGATTTTGTTTATTAGATACATTAATTAATTCACATGATAGTTTACTTTAGATTCATAAATTCTCGTCACTTTTTCACCCTACAACCATGCGTACAATCCATGGATCATGCATATGGTACTAGTTCACTTTTTCTTTTGGTCTTTTCGTAGTTTAGTTGGTTAATATTATTTTGGAAGTAATTAATTTATTGTTTGAATCTTATTTTAGGTTTATAAAGTTTCCTTTTTAGTAATTTTTAGTTTAGGAAAGTGTTACATTAGCAAAGTTTCCTTTTTAGTAGTTTCATTAAGTTAAGTTGTTTAGTTTGATTGGTTATAAATTAGCATTAGTTTACTTTAGTTGCTTGCATATTAGTTAGGTAAGTTTATATTTTAATTTCTTAGCTTTAATTTTAGAAACTTTCTTTTAATTCTAGTTTCTATTTCCATGCACGTTTCCTTCTTTGTTTGTTTTAATTTCATAGTTTAATCACAACTTTTTCTCATTGGCTGAAGTTAATTTATCTAAATAGAATCCAATCCAATATAAATCTTGATTCCTTATGGGATCAACCTCGCTTGCGTAAACATACTACATTGATTTGTACGCTTGTGACTAATTTTAAAGCTACAACACAGATGCCAAATTTTAGTAATTTAAATTTTAAATTCTAATTTTCTAGGGGTAGAACTCAATAAATCTTAATTTCTAAGCACTTATTAAAGCCCACTTGTACTTTTTTACCCATAATATAGTTGAAAAATCTCCTTTGGAAAAATAAATACTACACATTTTAACAGTTTAAGATCTAGATCAATAAGTAGCAAATATAGTATTTATTATATTAGTGGAAAAAACTAGAAGAGAGATGTGATACCCCAAGTTTCCAAAATAATTTTTGGAAACCTTTTCAAAATTCAGGATAACCCTTATTTGAAATTCATTTCAAAATCAAAATAGAAAAAATTTCCTTTTTCTTTTTTTTTTCTATTAAGTTTTTTTGAAAATCTAGAGTGTCATTTTTCACACAAAACACAAGGGTTTTACAATGAAATGAGTGTTTCATTTGTACCAAAAATTCAGCAGAGTTTTCTCTGTTTTTTAGACATATGCGCATTTGGCGCATGTGTGCGGACACCGAATAAAACAATACAAATAATTTTATTCATCGCTTTTAAAAATAAAGACACAAAACTTATCACTTCCTAAAACCTCCAGGCACAATCATGTCACAACATATTCTCTTAAATACAATTGAATCCACAACACGAAAGTATATATATACATTCTCATTCTCCACTGAATCAGAAAACTAATCTAAAGTTTGAAAGCTCACCATCTTGATACTAGAAAATCTCCATCTTTTGAAATACCAAACTCCATAGTTAGTTCTCATGTTCGACCTATTCATCTTTTTATTCTAATTCTTCAAATCTGAGACATTGTAGACAATTACAATGTCTCAGTAAGCTTGCACTTGTATAGGTGGAATAAGTAGTTATTTTTTCATGCAGTATATGATTTACATAAATCAATATATTTTGAGAATATATCATACTTAAACAAAACGTCATGCCAATTCCAAGGTGTTCGTGCTGAAATTATAAGTTCTTAGATCGTACCATTATGAAACTAGCTTACATGAGTAGTTTCAATATGGCTCATGAATCATATTTTCCCTGAGGATTTAAGTATTCCAAGATGTATCATTTCATAAGCATTCAATTGTACTGACATCATTTTCCATGAATCGATACATACACATTGCAAATTCGTTCAAGATATATAGATCTTCATATTCATTTGCATTATATATTCATTCAAGATATCACTTTAAATGTCAAAGTTGTTTGTCATTCGATAGTTAAATCTACTTATGAGTTGTGGGGTATTTAACATTCTCATTATCATTTGTACAAGTAGTCATCTAACATCTTTCTCTTCATGAACACAATGCATTTTCATGGCAAGTACTCATTAGTATATGATCATGCAGAATCAATCATAAAGCTCAATTAATCTAATACCTTAGGAAATTTGACCAAAGTAAAACTGTCGGTTTAGAAGAATTAAGATGTTCTAAAATAGCAATGGTAAAGCCATTAACTAAGTATATGCATCAAAGCACAGTATTCATAAAAAAATAAAATAAAGTCATTGATAAGACCAAAGAGCATACTATATGCTCGAAGTCCAATTGTTAGCAAACCAACTTTTGTTGAATCTATAATCTAACAAAAACCAAAGCTGTTTATGGTTTTCAAAAGCAAAATCTATCAACTCATAAGTGCAAGTGGTTCTTTCTACATCAAATCAAACTAAAATAGTAACTATGAAAATCGGTCTCATACACATGAGGTGAAAATCTATGAAGAAAGACTTTGATCTCAAATCATTTGTAATGTCCAAAAGAATTTGATAAGTTTGTCAAATTAGCATGCTAAAAAATGAAGCCAAATCAAGGCATATAGTCAACAATCCTAAATGAATAAATCCATGCCCACATTGTCGTGGAAAACTGATCACTCCAATCATAGTGGCATACAATCCTGCCACCCTAGATGAGGTCTAATGTTCAAGACATGACCCACATAAATATCACACAGAAATTAGACACCTATGATCGTAGGGCCCCATCATCACCCACAAGTGACTATCACAGCCTTTATGTCTACTCGTGGATACCTGCACAAACCATAACTCACTGGACCTCCTGGGGGCTACCCGACTACCACTCAAAGCACTTCCTCATGAGAAGATATTCCTACTGCCTGCCATCTCCATTGCAAGGCTGGTATCAAATCATCTCAAAGGTCAATGGCCAACTACATCTCCTAGCATAGGGTATCAGGACTTGCAGCATACAGCAGGCCTCCAAGACTTATGGTACTCCTAAAGCACTAGTCAAGCGATCTAGGACTTATGGCACTCCCAAAGTACTTTCCCAAAACATCGATGAAATCCATATCCACCAAGACTTACAGCTACTCGTAGAGCACACACCTAAGCATCAACAAAAACCATATCCATCAAGACTCATGGCCAATCTTAGAGGGCCTACCAAATCATCGATGAAATCCATAATCATCAGGGCCTATAATTGCTCATAGAGTGCCTACCTAAACATGGATAAATCTGCATCCATTAGAAATTATGGCTACTCATCAAGTGCCCGTCCAAATCATAAATCATATACATCTCCAAAATTAGTTTATGAAAATAAAACCGTTATTTCAAAGTTGCGTGAGAAGCCAATCAAGTTTATTCATTTTTAACCAACATTCTCAACAAGCTATAAAAATAGATCTTCATGAGCATTCAAAACATGCAGTCTTTATTCATAAATTAGGTAATGCTCTTTTGGTTCCCAATAATGTACATCCAAAGCAATAATTACAAAAATTTAATCTTTGAACATTATCTTAAAAGCACTCATCGGTCAGTGGTACTAGTTAGACTAGTGATAAAAGAAATACTAGTAAGGACACACATGTTACAGATTAAGGTTATGGATTATGTGTAACACCCCTAATTTTTGTAAGGAGATTGAATAAATAATGAAATTGAAAATTCCAAAATAAAAATTCTAAGAAAAATCAGGCTGAAATATTAGGATTATTAAAACTGTACTTCTAATATAAGTGGAATCAAGGTTGGAAACCTAGATATTTGATATGTACATAAAAAATCAGCTTGGATAGACTATAAGTTTGTCCACTTCCGAGTTCGAGAGAAAAATCTATATATTTTTATCAATTTTTAACTTTGAAAGGGCAAAAATGTAATTCCACCTCACAAACAAGGTATAAGACATGTATAATTGAAAACATGCTTGAAGAACTGATTAAAATAACACTAAGCATGTCAAAATCTGAGTTTGTAAGAAAATTTTGTATTTTTCTACATTTTTCAACAAAAAGGGCAAAATGGTCATTCACATTAATGTGGGGACCATGGATGTGGGGAAGCAGTTTGGAAACATCAATAATTGGTCAAACCATTACCAGATGGTAGTGGAGACAGAAGTGGAAGTGGGGGAATTCTTTTTAATATAAAATTCAAAAGTGAAAAACATAATTATTAGGGAAAAATGATTAAAAATTTTAGAAATGACTATAAATACCTCATAAAAATTCCAAAAAATGTTCATAAAATTCAGCATGAAATTCACCAACTCAACCTCTAATTATAGCTCCAAATTGCCTCTCCTTCTCTTCTTTCTCCCTCTTTTCCTCTCTTCCTTTTCTTATTTCTAGTTTTACCCCTAAGTGGAAAACCTATGGAAATCTAGTGATCTAACCCTCATACACGAAATCCAAACCATCAGATCAATTTGTAACGAGCTTGTATACAAAATTTCTATGCTAATTGCACGATCCACTAGAAATTTCAGTAGAAGATCACAAATTATTTCATCTCCAGCATAGTTCACTTTTCAGTGAGGATTCTCTTAATTTTGGCAAGATTTTCTCTTATGGATACTTCCAGGTAGGTTTCCTATCTATTTATTTTTATTTTTAAATATATTTTTCCTAAAATTGGGTCACCGAACTAGTTTTCCAGCCAACATTCTAGAAAAACTAGTACCAGTGATGCAAGCCTTGAACAACATCAAGGACACCTCAGATGAAAAATCTGAGCCATTTGATGGATTTAGAAGGCCCAAAGACCCTAAGAAACATGATCAAATCAGTTTTACTTTTCATCTGGACCCTTAATTTTAAGAAATAAGATTTGACAGTCTAGAATCAATCTGGATCTGGACTGTTGAAATTGATGGAAACTTGAAAATTCAATTCCAAACTCAATTTAAATCAAAATATAGATTGGAAAGAAGATATAGATTTCTTGTATTGTGTAGAATATAATGAAATAATGATGTTGAGGTTTCTAATTTGATTTATATGAAATAAATTTTAAAGTTAGTTCCAACAATAGTGGATCATGATCAAATTCATGTTAAAATGGAAATCTAATCCAATGAATGGATCCAAGGCATGTCAAAACCTTAAGATAAATTATCATAGTAGAATTTCCAAGCCTCTAGATCAGTTAAATTGATCAAAATATTACATATTAAGATCAGACATTGAAAATGGTTGAAAACTTAAAAATGAAATTTCTCACTCATTTTAAGTCTAATTTTTTATCAAGAAGATTCTATGAATATATATTGATGAGGGGAACCTACTGAACCCATAAAAAAAAATATTTTAATCACTAAAAATTTCCATTATTTAAAAATACACCTACTAACACCCTTGATCAAGTAGATCTGGGATGATCAGAAGTGAGGATTTGAATCCATTAAGGATATAATGATGATAAATAATCATGGGGATTGTTGGAAAGTAAAAATTATCATGGAAAATCCCAATGGATCCTCTTGATCTAGTAGATCAAGAATGATCACACTAGATGGACATATAAAAGTGATGATCTAAGGCTAATATCATGTTATTAGAGATATTGGATCAATCAAAAACATGAAAGATCAAGGGTTGTACTCGTAATGGAATATTAACCCTAGATCTAAAAGATGGACAAATCGGATGGTTGGATCATAAGGATAAATTCATCATAAGCTTAATTAATGGTCTTTAATAGTAGATTTGATTTAATTATGATCCATATCAAGTTTCCAATTTCAGTATAATTTTCCTTAATTTCTTAGATTAAAATGTTGTTAATATTCTAGTTAATTGTTTTATTAGAAAATTTAATTCATGTCAATTTTTCAATTCCAGCATGATCATCTTTAAATTCCTTAGATTTAGATTTATTAGTGTAATTTCATTTAAATTTACTTTACATTAGTAGAATTGTGAAAAATACCTTAAAAGGAGTAATTAATCATATATAGTTGGACTTCACAAAATACTTATGTACATCATGAGAAATAATCATAGTAAGTGCTATAGTTAGTAGGACAATAGAAGGAGTGGATTTTCCATTTCCTTGGCCCAACTTAGGAGCATAATAAACATCCATGAATGACATAGTTTATGTTCATGGAATTAATTAAAATCAATTAGAAATAAAACTTAGGGTTATGAGCTCATAGGACCTTATTAAATGTTGAGCTAAGGCTATGCCCTTGCATGTTATTCATCGTGGTTAAAGGGGTTTCTAATGAGCTTCACTGTCTCTCCACCCTCTGTTGACGTTTATTGAGGTCTAAATGCCTCCTTACATGAGGATTGAATTAACCACCTTTGGAATAGCATGTAACTAGTAAACCTTGGTCAATTGGAAATAAGAGGAGCTGTCTAGAATTAAGAATGAGTAAGTTACCCTCAATCTAGTAAAACACTAACTGGTTGAGAAATAATAATAATGGCATAAAAGGTTAGCAAATTATCTAACCCTAATAAAAATTTTAAGTAAGATATGGATGATCTAGCAAGATCCAAGAGAGATCTTGAATGATCAAAAACAACAAAAGAAAAGAAATACAATGTAGAGTATATTATTGTTGTGTGATTTTACTTATAATATAGATTTGTTAGCTTAGAAGGTTTGAAACCTTAATCATATATGATTCAAAGAAAATCAAGGCATCCTTCATAGGATAACCCAAATACATGTAGAAAGAATACTTGTATAAAGGAATAACGTTATACATATGGTTTGACAAATGTATGAATCAAGACCATGATGGACAATATGGAGTGAATACACTTTTGAGGTAGGTGGATGTACAAGAATGTATTAAAGATTCATGTGTGTGTATATATATACATGATCCTCTGTCTAGAATTATAGACCTTCATGATATAAGTATACCTATAGTGCCTTAGAACAATAATGATCCAAACAAATGACCCAACCAAGTGATCCAACCCAATGATCCATCCAACTAATCCAATCTAATGATCCAATCAAACAATGAGAAATTAGTGAGATGTGTGGACTAAGGAAACCCTAAGAATAGGGCATAGAAAATATTGCAGCCTTAGTTAAATGGACACATCGTGTGATATGTATAATGTATTTTACATACAATCATGGTGGCTTGTGATTTTATTTTACAACAGGCCTAGGCCTCGGGATGCTATGCTAGGGAAGTTATGAGATTTGGCCTACTCGCTTCCTAAAATGTATGATATAATGGATACCATGCCCAAAAAGGGGCTAAAAGTCGGGTGGGGCAATCATGGGAAGGCCGCCACTGTGATAGCCATGGTCCTCACCCATGCGAACATGGATTTTGTTATTTCCATAATTGGTATCAGTGGATTAATATGCAGTTATCCAGGAGTGCTGTACAGATTTAGACTGCATGATGAGATGCTAAGTATGATGAAATACATGAGTTCCTGAAGAGAAAATCCCCATATGAGATTTGGCTAAATATTGATCTCTTAAGTGGGAGTATAGCCAGGGGAAGGAACAAATTTTGGGTATTTTCACTATTTTAATGGGTTTACCCTATACTATATAAATGATGTATGTACTCTATGATGAGATGGTCCATGAATGGGTAAACATGATAGAATGATGAATGAGATATTGTATTCTTGTATTAATGAGGTATTATATTCTTATATCCCCTACTAAGCGTAGCTTGCTGAGATATTTTAAATGTTTGAATGTTTACAATATCTCAAATATAGGGAAGGTATTTTAGATGCTACCAGACTAGTCAAGGTATCTTCTTTGAAGATTGTGAAACCAGACTATGTACTTTGTATTTGGATTGTATTTGGACAAAGGATTATAATTGTAATATAGGGGCTGCGTAAGGTGAACTACTAGATGATTCGTGGTATTCAATAAAATTTTATTTTGATACAAAATCTTTATGTGTATTATGTATGTTGAGGTGAGACTTGGGTTGTGCTACAAATTGATTTAAAAGAAAAGGATTTTCGCTACATTGTTTATGAAATTTTTTTACTACTAAGGACCCTGTCAGTATCAAAGCCATCCATCCAGTCACTTATAGCCCCAATATGTCCAATGGAATAATCCAAATTAGGTTAGAATAGAATTGGTTATATAGAATGCTTATATAGGAAATTTGGTGTGTGAGCAGATGCCACCTAAAAGGACAACTAGGCAAACAACTCAAAACATATCTGAGAATGTTGTGGAAGGATCATCTAGGAATAATCTGGCGGAGGTGATGACTAGAGTATTAAGGAATTTTCTTCCTCATATTCAACATCCTTAGGCCTTATCAAATCCAACTGAGGGACCAAGTACTCAAGCCCAGGCTCAACCTGAAGTAGGACCCAATCCATCCATACCAAGACAAGACACTCCAAATCCAGTATAGGATCATTCTTTACCTGTACCTAGTGGAGTGTTGGGAACCTCTCAATTGACACCAAAAAAAGTAAATAAGATGGTGGAAAGGTTTCAGAAGATGGTCATTGGCTATAATGGCAAGGGTGATGCTAAAAAAGCTAAAGAGTGGATCTATAAAGTAGAAAAGACGTTCAGTGTGTTAAGGACTCTAGAGGATTTAAAGGTCAAGCTCGCCACTTATATATTGAAGCAAGAAGCAGCCTTCTGGTAGAGATCAGTAAAAAGAAATCTCTTCCCCAATCCTGAAGAAATTTCATAGGAAAAATTTAAGGAAGTGTTCAACAACAAATATTTTCCCATTCATGTGAAATCCGAAAAAGAAGGAGTTTCTAGATCTACGACGAGGAAATCTTTTAGTCGTAGACTATGAAAACAAGTTCATTCAACTGAAAAGGTTTGTAGGTCATATTTGTGACACTAAAAGGCATATAGTGGATCATTTTATGGAAGGATTAAACCCAAGACTAAGAACTAAGGTGCTAGGAACCAAACCTATGATCATGACCGAGGATGTCAAGATGGCCTCCAAATTCGAAGAAGATTATAAAAAAACCAATTCACTAGATTTGGAGGAGGGGCCAATTATCATCAAAAACCCTTCAAGAAGGGCAAGAGACTACCAAACAACTTCAAGACTTCTAGCCATCAGGGGAATCAAGCTAAACGGAGACCATGCCCCAAACGTAGAGTATATCATCCAGGCAATGTGAGTCCCAATCCTGTGCCACAACCACCGCGACCTCCTATCAAATGTTACAATTGCAGCGAGTTAGGGAATCTCTCTCATAACTGCAATAAACCATTGGCAGTTATTGAAGGTACATTACTAGTATCCAATCACCATGCCAATGTATTGTTTGATTCTAAATCTATCCATTCTTTCATATCATGTGTATTTACATCTAGTATACAATTGATAGTGAAGAAATTGGGATTTCATCTAGATGTGATGACACCAACGGGTAAAATAGTTAGATTATAAGAATATCTTCAAGATGTATCTGTTGAAGCATGGGGGGAAAAGAATGGATATAGACCTCATTTTACTAAACATGGTAGATTTTGACATAATACTGGGAATGGATTGGTTAGCAAAATACTAGGTAATTATGGATTGCCATTAAAAAGAAAATCACTTTTAACATACTAGGAGAAGAAACACTAGTATTGCATGGGAGACTAAATGACTCAGACAAATCCATCATATCAGCTATGAAGGCTGCCAAATATGTGTCCGAGGGATATCAGGCATTTTTAGCAACTGTAGTTGCTTTGGATGTTGAATAGTCCAAGATAGAAGAAATCGACATATGGAATTCCAAGATGTGTTTCCTGAAGAACTCCCAGGTTTACCACCCCATAGGGAAATTGAGTTTACCATCGAAGTAATTCCTGGTACAACTCCAATTTCTAAAGCACCCTATAGGATGGCCCCAGCTAAGTTAAGGGAATTGTAGAATCAACTGCAGGAATTGTTGGACAAAGGCTTATCTAACCAAGTAGTTCACCATGGGGAGCACCAGTGATCTTTGTGAAAAAGAAAGATGGGTCTATGAGGTCATGTATCAATTATCAGATGTTGAATAATGTGATAATCAAAATTAGATACACTCTACATCGCATTGATGATCTCTTTGATCAACTCCAATCTGTTAAGATCTTTTCCAAAATTGACCTTAGATCAAGATATCATCAATTGCGTATCAAATGTGAAGATATACCCAAAACTGCATCCAGAACTAGGTACGGACATTATGAATTTTTGGTGATGTCTTTTGGAATGACCAATGCTCCTACTGTATTTATGGACTTGATGAATAGAATTTTCAAGGAATTTTTGGATAAATTTGTAATCGTATTCATCGATGATATACTGATTTATTTTACCAGTATATGGGAACATCAGGAACATTGACAGATTGTATTAAACACACTTAGAAGACACAAACTATTTGGAAAATTTAATAAGTGTGAAGTTTGGCTGGAAAAAGTCAACTTTCTAGGGCATGTAATTTCCTAGAATGGAGTAGAGGTAGACCCAACCAAGGTGGAAGTAGTAATGAATTGGGAACAACCAAATACAGTAACAAAAATACGAAGTTTTCTGGGCGTAGCTATATATTATTGTAGATTTATCCAAGGAATTTCCCTATAGCTCTTCCTTTGACTTCTTTGACGAGAAAAGGAGTACAATTTACTTGGACTGATGAATGTGAAAGGAGTTTCCAAGAGTTAAAGAGGAGATTAACTGCAGCACCAGTATTGACCCTACCATCAGGGAGCGGAGGTTATGAGATATACTGTAATGCTTTAGGAAAAGGGTTAGGAAGTGTACTAATTCAAAATGGAAAGGTCATTGCTTATGCTTCACGACAACTGAAGAAACATGAAATGAACTACCCGGTACACGACCTAGAACTTGTGGCAATAGTGTTTGCCTTAAAATTTTGGCGACATTACTTGTATGGGGAGAAATTCAAGGTATTCACCGATCACAAGAGCCTCAAGTATATTTTCACCCAAGATGATATGAATATGAGACAAAGAAGGTGGATGCAATATATTAAGGATTATGATTTTGTAATTCAATACCATCCTGGAAGGGCTCATGTAGTGGCTGATGCACTAAGTAGACAAACAAAAGCAATATTGGCTACTATCACCATTAAGTTAGCTTTTGTTGAACAAATCTTAAAGGCCCAAGAAAGGGATATAGCAACCTAGGAAATGTGTGAAAAGATAGGGGTTAGTAAAGCTTCAGATGGGGTTATTCGGTTTCAAGGAAGACTTATAGTTCCTTGGACTTTGAGAAAAGCACTACTAAAAGAAGCCCATCAATCCAAATTTTCTATACACCCTAGAGGAACAAAAATGTACTAAGATTTAAAATGAAACTTCTAGTCAGAAGGTATGAAGAGAGAGATATGAGGGAATGTGTGGCTAAGTGCTTAACTTGCCAACAAGTGAAGGCTTAACATCAAAGACCAGCTGGATTACTACAAACCTTAGAACTGCTAGAATAGAAATGGGAACATA
Organism: Warburgia ugandensis; assembly: GCA_035236585.1. Taxonomy (NCBI): domain Eukaryota; kingdom Viridiplantae; phylum Streptophyta; class Magnoliopsida; order Canellales; family Canellaceae; genus Warburgia; species Warburgia ugandensis. The sequence goes on from CP141126.1 coordinate 85,472,645, forward strand.
TCACCATGGACTTTGTCGTAGGGTTACCAAGGACCCTAGCAGGTCATGATATGATTTGGGTAATAGTTGATAGGCTAACCAAGTCTACACACTTCCTTTCGATTAAACAAAACCAATTTATCGACAGTTTAGCCTAATTATATGTAAGAGAGAGAGTCAGTCTTCATGGGGTCCCACTCTCCATCGTCTCTGATTGAGATGGGAGGTTTACCTCTAGAAGGTGGAAGAGCGTGCAACAAGCATTGGGTACATCACTAAAGTTTAGTACAACTTTTCATCCCCAACGGATGGTCAATAAAAAAGGACCATTCAAACCTTAGAAGATATGTTAAGGGCCTGTGCACTAGACTAGAGAGGAAGTTGGGATGAACATCTTCCACTGATGGAGTTCATATATAATAATAGTTTCCATGCAAGTATCGGTATGGCACCATATGAGGCATTGTATGGATGACCATGTCGATCGCCAACCTGTTGGGATGAAGTGGGAGAGAGGAAATTGATAAAATCAGAACTCATGGAATAGTGTACAGACAAGGTTAGAATAATAAAGAAAAGATTGTTAGCCATGCATAGTTGTAGAAAAATTATGCAGATAAAAGACATCGAACCCTGGAATTCGAAGTAGGTGACCACATGTTTTTAAAGGTTTCACCAATTAAGGGAGTGGTGAGGTTTGAAAGTAAGGGAAAACTCAATCCAAATTATATTGGTCCTTTTGAAATTCTAGAAAGGGTTGGTCTAGTGGCTTACAAATTAGCACTACCACCCCAACTCTCAGAGGTACACAACATATTTCACATATCCATGCTACGAAAATACATTCCTATGAGACTCATGTGCTTCAAAGGATACCGAAGGTGTTAAATCTAGATTTAACCTTTAAACAAAGGGCAATCCGGATCTTGGACAGCAAAGAGCAGCAATTGAAGACCAAATCTATCCCTTTAGTCAAGGTATTTTGGCAACATCATATAGTCGAGGAAGCTACTTGGGAATTAGAAGAGGAAATGAAAAAGTTGTATCCTAGTCTATTTGAGTGATTGTAAATTAGAAATTTTGAGTACAAATTTTTTTATAAAGGGGGTAGATTGTAACACCCCTAATTTTTGTAAGGAGATTGAATAAATAATGAAATTAAAAATTACAAGGAAAATCAGGCTAGAATATTAGGGTTATTAAAAATGTACTTCTAATAGGAGTGGAATCAAGGTCGGAAACCTAAATATTTGATATGTATGTGGAAAATCAGCTAGGATAGACTATCAGTTTGTCAAATTCTGAGTTCGGGAGAAAAATCTATATATTTTTCTCAATTTTTAACCTAAAAAGGGCAAAAATATAATTTCACATTACAATCAAGGTATAAGACATGTATAACAGAAAACACACTCAGTGAACTGATTAAAATGACACTAAGTACATCAAAATCCAAGTTCGTATGAAAATTTTGTATTTTCTACATTTTTCAATAAAAAGGGCAAAATGGTCATTTCACACTAATGTGGGGCCCACAGATGTGGGGAAGCAGTTTGGAAACATCAATAATTGGTCAAACTACTACGAGCTAGTAGTGGAGACAGAGGTGGAAGTGGGGGAATTCTTTTTAATATAAAATTCAAAAGAGAAAAACATAATTATTAGGTGAAAATGATTAAAAATTTTAGAAAATTTATAAAATACCTCAAAAAAATTCCCAAAAATGTTCATAAAATTCAGCATAAAATTCACCAACTCTTTCTCTGATTCCAACTCCAAATTCTCTCTCCTTCTCTACTTTCTCCCTCTTTTCCTCTCTTTCTTTTCTTATTTCCAATTTTACCCCCAAGTGGAAAACCTATAGAAATCTAATGATCTAACGATCATACCAAAAATCCAAACCATTAGATCAATTTTTACCAAGTTGTCTACAAAACCCCTATGCTAATTGCATGATGCACCGACAATTTCATTTAAAGATCACAAATTATGTCATCTCCAGCATAGTTCACTTTTCAGTAAGGATTTTCTTAATTTTGGCAAGATTTTCTCTTATGGACACTTCCAAGTAGGTTTCTTATCTATTTATTTTTATTTTTAAATATATTTTTCCAAAAATCGGGTCACCAGACTAGTTTTCTAGCCAAAATTCTAGAAAAACTAGTACCAGTGATGCAGGCCTCGATCAACATCAAGGACACCTCAGATGGAAAACCTAAGTAGTTTGATGGATTCAGAAGGCCCAAAAACTTTAAGAAACATGATCATAGTAATTTTTGTTTTTCATTTGGACCCTTAATTTTAAGAAATAAGATTTGACAATCCAGAATCAATCTAGACTGTTGAAATTGATGGAAACTTGAAAATTCAATTCCAAACTCAATTTAAATCGAAATATAGATTGGAAAGAAGATATAGATTCCTTGTATTGTGTAGAATATAATTAAATAATGATGTTGAGGTTTTTAATTTGATTTATATGAAATAAATTTTAAAGTTAGTTCCAATAGTAGTGGATCATGATCAAATTGATGTGAAAATGGAAATCTGATCGAATGGATGGATCCAAGACATGTCAAAACCTTAAGATAATTATCATAGTAGAATTTACAAGCCTCTATATTAGTTAAATTGATTAAAACATGAAAAATTAAGATTAGACGTTGAAAATGGCTGAAAACTTAAAAATGAAATTTTGCATTCATTTTAAGTTTGATTTTTTATCAGGAAGATTCTATGAATATATATTGATGATGGGAACCTACTAAACCCATAAAAATAATATTTTAATATTAAAAGTTTCAATTATTTAAAAATACACCTACTAACACCCTTGATCAAGTAGATCTTGGGTGATCAAAAGTGAGGATTTCAATCCATTAAGGATATAATGATGATATATAATCATGGGGATGGTTGGATTGGACTGACATGAACTGAATTAAAGTTTAGACCATGGAAAGTAAAAATGATCATGGAAAATCCCAATGGATCCTCTTATTTTGGTAGATCAAGAATGATTAGATGAGATGGACCTATAAAAGTGATGATCTAAGGCTAATATCATGTTATTAGAGATATTGGATCAATCAAAAACATGAAAGATCAAGGGTTGTACTCTTAATGAAATATTAACCCTAGATCTAAAAGATGGACAAATCGGATGGTTGGATCATGAGGATAAATTGATCATAAGCTTAATTAATGGTCTTTAATAGTATATTTGATTTAATTATGATCCATATCAAGTTTCCAATTTTAGTATAATTTTCATTAATTTCTTAAACTAAAATGTTGTTAATATTCTAGTTAATTGTTTTATTAGCAAATTTAATACATGTCAATTTTTCAATTCCAGCATGATCATCTTTAAATTCCTTATATTTAGATTTACTAGTGTAATTTCTTTTAAATTTACTTTACATTAGTAGGGTTGTGAAAAATACCTTAAAAGGGGTAATTAATGAAATATAGTTGGAATTTCCATTTCCTTGGTCCAACTTAAGAGCATAATAAACATCCATGAATGACATAGTATATGTTCATGGAATTAATTAAAATCAAGTAGAAATAAAACTTAGGGTTATGAGCTCATGGGACCTTATTAAAGGTTGAGCTAAGGATATGCCCTTGCATGTTATTCATCATAGTTAAGGAGGTTTCTAATGAGCCTCGCTGTCCCTCCACCTACTGTTGAAGTTTGTTGAGGTCTAAATACCTCCTTACATGAGGATTGAATTAACCATGTTGGGCATAGCATGTAACTGGTAAACCTTGGTCAATTGGAAATAAGAGGAGCTATATAGAATTAAGAATGAGTAAGTTACCCTCAATCTAGTAAAACACTAACTAGTTCAGAAATAATAATAAGAGCATAAAAGGTTAGCAAATTATCTAACCTTAATAAAAATTATAAGATAAGGATGATCTGGCAAGGTCTGAGAGAGATCTTGAATGATCAAAAACAACAAAAGAAAAGAAATACAATGTAGAGTATATTATTGTTGTGTGATTTTGCTTATAGTATAAATATGTTAGCTTAGAAGGTTTGAAACCTTGATCATATATGATTCAAGAAAAATTGGGGCATCCTTCATAGGATAACCTAAATACATATAGAAAGAATACTTGTATAAAAGAATAACTTTATATGTATGGTTTGAGAAATGTATGAATCATGACCATGATGGACAATATGGAGTGAATACCACTTTGAGGTAGGTGGATGTACAAGAATGTATTAAAGATTCATGTGTATGTATATATATACATGATCTTCTGTCTAGAATTATAGACCTTCATGATATAAGTATACCTATGGTGCCTTAGAACAATAATGATCCAAGCAAATGATCCAACCAAGTGATCCATCCAACTTATCCAATCTAATGATCCAATCAAACAATGAGAAATTAGTGAGATGTGTGGACTAAGGAAACCCTACGAATAGGGCATAGAAAATATTACAGCCTTAGTTAAACAGACACATTGTATGATATGTACAATGTATTTTACATATAAGCATGGTGGCTTGTGATTTTGTTTTACATAGACCTAGGCCTTGGGATGTTATGCTAGGGAAGTTATGAGGGTTGGCCCACCCGCTTCCTAAAACGTATGATATGATGGATATCATGCCCAAAAAGAGGCTAAAAGTTGGGTGGGGTAATCATGGGAAGGTCACCACTATGACAGCCATGGTCCTTGCCTATGCGGACATGGATTTTGTTATTTCCACAGTTGGTATCAATGGATTAATAAGCAGTTATCCAGGAGTGTCGTACAAATTTAGGTTGTGGCATAATAGTTCTTGATGATTTTGCATTATGATGTAGATATGATAGGCACAGTGAAATTCCATGGCATGATGAGATGCCAAGTATGATGAAATACATGAGTTCTTGGTGAGAAAATCCCCATATAAGATTTGGCTGAATATTGATCTCCTAAGTGGGAGTATAACCAAGGGAAGGAACAAATTTTGAGTATTTTCACTATTTTAATGGGTTTACCCTATACTATATAAATGATGTATGTACTCTCTGATGAGATGGTCCATGAATGGGTAAACATGATAGAATGATGAATGAGATATTGTATTCTTGTATTAATGAAGTATTATATTCTTGTATCCCCTACCATACATAGCTTGCAGAGATATTGTAAATGTTTGAGTGTTTACAATATCTCAGATACAAAGAAGGAGACTTTGGGACATATAGCTTGAAGAGCCCAGACGCTACTAGATTGATCAGGGTATCTTCTTTGAAGATTGTGAAACCAGACTATGTACTTTGTATTTGGATTGCATTTGGACAATGGATTGTAATTGTAATACAGGGGATGTGTAAAGTGAACTACTGGATGATTTTTGGTATTCAATAAAATTTTATTTTGATATAAAAATTATTATGTGTATTATGTATGTTGTGGTGAGACTTGGGTTGTGTTACAAATTGATTTAAAAGAAAAGAATTTTGGATGCATTGTTTATGAAAAAATTTACTACTAAGTGCCCTGCCTTTGAAAAATGTAATACAAAATGTGTTACAAAAACCCAGGTCATCACATTATGAATATCCATTGTATGTACATGTTGTTTAGCACATTCTTTCCCAGTTTAAATGTGAATTATTTTATCCTTCTCAAGTAGTTAATTTACAATTATGACAACTTCTAGCACCTTTGTTTTGGTCTTCCTATAATTCAAAAACCTTTTGAGCTACCCCAAAATCTTTACTATATTGTTGATATACTTATTAATATTTCATGTTGTTCGAGGGACTCCAAGTTTTATAGTATTGATATACAAGTCCTTATGTCTTAGTTGCATGCATAAAATTTAACTTTGTTTAAGGTATTAAAATGTTCACATGAAATAAGTGTAAGTTCAAAATCAAGGTATGTAGTCCAATTACTCATTTGTCTCAATGTTATAATTGGGATAAAACAAGTATTTTAAGTTCATTTCACATCTGTAGTTAATCTAAATGGATATCATGTTTCTAAGTATTATCAACATTGTCTGAAGGTGTATATATAGACACACACACTAGCTTTTGATCCTTAAGTATGGTTTTCATTTGTTTGGGCATTACAATTAGGTTAACATTAATATTTTCTATTTAAATTAGTCCTTCCATTTCTAATTCCATAATTTAAAATGTATCATAAGATGACTTCTAAATTTATCACATGTTTCCATAATTTTAGTAACTAAATACAACACTTTGTAAATTATCATGCATTCAATCATACTTATAAAGACATGGTAATTATTAAACTTCACAAAATAACAAATCTTAATCTATCTACCTAGTATGAGGCTTATCCTCGGTTTACGTTTGTACCTACTTTTGTATTGATCAATCGATTGCCCAATTCATAGCTTTTGTCATTGATCTATAAATGGATGGCTTCAATTGTGTCTCTGTTGCTAATTAGTGAACTAGAAGAGTAAGAATATGTTGATATGTAGCTCCAACCATGGAATACTGTAGATCAAAAAGAAGTATAGTGCTTGATCTCATAGATCTGGCATTGGATGGTCAATTTCACTGCAAAATCATAGGAACGGGCTAGATATGTCATTGTTCAAGGAGTTTGGTGATAGATCTACAATTAGATCAAAAGGAATACTCGAATCAAGTATGGATATTGGAGCATGTTTGCTAATATATGGTTAGATCAAGATGAAGGGTTAGATCTAATCTCATGTTAGATTGTTTGATGTAAAAGCTACACCCAGACTTAAAGGGGAGCTCCTATCCATCACAGATCTAACTTTGGGAGGCAGATCAATAGTCAGATTGCAATGAATGGTTGTAATAAATACAAATCTGCCATTTGGAGGCAAATCAATGGTTGGATCATGGTAGGATCTCCAAAATCAGTCACAAATCCATCAATCAAAGACAGATTAATGACTAAATCTCTACAAATGGCTAGATCGGTCATAGATCTGACAATCTAATCTGATAAGCATTTGGTTACAATCAATGGTTGGGTCTTCTTTGATCAATGAACAAATAGATGGGTCTTGTTCTTCATGTTGCAAGGATAAAAAAAAATCATCTCAGATCTGCGAATGCCTTCCTAGATTGGCCAGAATAAGGGTTCCAAGTCCAAGGGCTAATGGGGCTCACCTGAGTCAACTCGACTCATTGAGACGAGTCAGGAGCGAGTGACACAGGTGAGTCGTCTTGCCCTAACTCATTAGAGGAAAGGGAAATAAGGAAGGAGGAGATGGTGGGAGGGTGGCCAGCCTCTACACACTGGTTTATCTAGTCAACGACACTCAAGGGGAACCCAATCGGAAAAGGGAAACAGTGCGAAGTTGGCACACTTGCCAAGTTGCATTGACTAGAAGGGGGACGAGATAGAGGAGTGAACAGGGAAGGGGAGTGTGACCGACCTGCTGAACAGTCGAGCTGTGTCATGCTAGAGGAAGGGAACAGAGGAAGGAGAGGGGGAAGAGGTATAGGGATGGGCGTGGCCTGCCAGTCGAGTTGCACCTATCTGAGAAGAATAGTAGGTGTGGCTTGTGCCAATCAGAGGCAAAGACAAAAGGGAAGGAGAAAGGAACTACCAGACTGGCATGATTGATTAGCCTATGCTGATCAAAGGAGAGTAGAGGGAAGAGATTGGGACTGGCACGGCCTGCCAGTCCGGCTGTGTCGGTCTGAGAAAGATGGTAGTTGTAGGCTGGCACACTGGTCAAGCAGTGCCAGTCAGAGGTGGGGAAGGAAGAGAGAGGGAGAAAGGGGTTTCTAGAGTTGACCGAAGAGTAGAAACCAGGCACTTGGCGTTGATTTCCAATCCCATGCTAGTGGAAGAGCGGAAGGGGGAAGAAGAAGGTAAAGGGAAAAAGATCAAGCGCGACCAGCTATAGGCCAGATTTGAGAAGAAACACAGGGGAAGGAGTGGGAGGTATGATGGGTAGAAATCTAAGCATAGGGGGAGTCAGTGCTAATGAGAGAGTGAATGGATGGGGGTTTAGGGTCATCAGATTCTGCCAGTTTCCGGTGCCCCACCTTGTTTTCTCTATATGTTGTCACCCGACATGGGACAAAGCAGTAGCACGTAGCGTCCGGCCCATGGCATATTGACCTCTGCTCCATGCATGTCAGGTCATTCCCTACCATAGGTTGCTTCAAGGTCGAGTCATGGGGGAGGGGTGTCATTATCAATTTGGACCCCCCCCCCCCAAATTAGTAAAAATTTGGGAATTTTCCACCCTGATCTCTGTTTTGAGCAAAATTAATGTCGTTGGAATCGTCTCGACATGTAGTTTCCACTTTTGATTGTTTCAAATTCAAATTTTGAGTTTTCAAGGGGGTTACTTCCTTGAAATTCAATTCCCAAGCAATTCACTTTCTAATTTTTATTTCAATTAAAATATGTCATAATTACCAAGAAATTAACTCAAAATTTGAGGTTGTTACATCCTTCCCTCCTAATAAAAATTTCGTCCTCGAAATTGTTCTATGTCAATCCTCAGGTAATTCTAAATGTATTTCATTCCCCAACTTTCTTTATATCATTCATCAATAACTCTAAATGGATATTTTCTTCATCTATTTATTGACTTGAGATCTAGGTTAGAATGATTTGATGATTTAGTTTAACCAAGGATTTCCTTTCTTATTTCTCACTTATTTAGATTAGGTTGCTAATTCTTTGAAATTTTTCACCATAACTATTTCTCATGTACACACTGGAATCATAATTTGTTACTTTACTTTTGTCCCTTTTTCTTTAATGTATCTCTTCTAATTATCTTTGTATAAGTATCAAATTTTATAGCCAAGTTTCCATACAAAATCCTATGATTTCATATTCTTTTCTTCCAAATCCCTTTTTTCCCTATATTATTTCTCATCAAAATTCCATTGAATTATCATATTTTCCAATTTAACCAAGTTCTTTGCAGAGAGTTGGTTATTTCCAAGTTTATCTTCTTAAAAAGAACTTGATTTAAAGCACTATTAATCCTAATGCCAATCATTTCTAAGTTTTATATTTGGACAATCACCGTATCTTACTTATTTTGTCCACTTCCTCTTCACAATGGTTATTCTCTGCTCCATTTCCATTCTTCTCTAATTATATTTCAGTAAATAAAGTTATGCTTATTTCATTAATTTGGTCCAAATTCATTATTTAACTTTAATTACTGCTATAAATCATTTATCTCCTCTACATCAACCTTACCATGTTATCTAGCTAAAGTTTTTTTTTTTTTTTTTACTTTTTATATTCCATAATACCATAAAGCTCTCAGTCCTAAGTCTCCTCTATGTATTCCAACTAATTCTATAATCCTCCCAATTTCCAAGAGGTTTCCACTACTTTAACTATCTCCTAATCCATTATATAATAATTCTCAACTTAGTATTATACTAAAGTTGTCTTACACTCCAAGGCTCTATGCTAACTATCTAAATTAAAACTTACACTCTTAGGAGATTATCCTTGAAAATGGATCTTCCATCACATATCAATGCTTCCACTTAATGATACTAACGTCCAGGCTCTCATTCTGATCGTTTCTTCCCAAAAATCATATCACTCCATAACACAATATTTCTTACTTTCACAAGGACTAGTCACCTTGTTTTGTGGACTCTTAATAACTTCTCATGTTGTAACTAGTTGTGATTGGATAAAACCTGAGCTCTGATACCAAACTATGACACCCTGGGTTTTCAAAATACTTTTTGAAAACTTTTTCAAAATTCGGGACATCCCTTATTTGAAATTCATTTCCAAATCAAAACAAGGAATTTTTATTTTTATTTTTTTCTACTAAGTTTTTCTAAAAATCCAAAGTGTCATTTTTTACACAAAACATAAGGGTTTTATGGTGAAATGAGTGTTTCATTTGTACCAAAAATTAGGTAGAGTTTCCTCTATATTTTGGACATATGAGCATTTGATGCACGCATGCGGAGACCTCATAAAACAATACAAATAATTTTATTCATCACTTTTGAAAACAAATACACAAAACTTATCACTTCCTAGAACCTCCAAATACAATCATGTCACAACATATTCCCCTAAATGTCATTGAATCCACAATACTAAAGTAAATATATACATTCTCATTCTCTACTGAATAAAAAAACTAAAGTTTGAAAGCTCACCATCTTGATACTTTAAAATCACCATCTTTTAAAATACCAAACTCCACAATTGTTTCTTGTGTTTGACTTGTTCATCTTCCTACTCTAATTCTACAAATCTGAGACATTGTAGACAATTACAATGTCTCAGCATGCCATTTCGAAGGTGTTCATGCTGAAATTATAAGTTCTTAGATCGTACCATTATGAAATTAGTTGACATGGGCAATTTCATTATGGCTGATGAATCATATTTTTCCTGAGGATTTAAGTATTCCAAGCTATATTTTTTCATGAGCATTCAATTATACTGACATCATTTTCCATGAATACACACATACACATTCGAAATTCATTCAAGACATATAGTTCTTCATATTCGTTTACATTATATATTCATTCAAGATATCACTTTAAATGTCTAAGTTGTTTGTCATTCAATAGTTAAATCTACTTATGAGGTGTGGGGTATTTAACATTCTCATTATCATTTGTACAAGTAGTCATCTAACACCTTTCTCTTCATGAACACAATGCATTCTCATGTGCAGGTACTAATTAGTATATGATCATGCAGAATCAATCATAAAGCTCAATTCATCTAATACTGTAAGAAATCTAACCAAAGTAAAACTGCCAATTTAGAAGAATCAAGATGTTCTAAAATAGCAATGGTAAAGCCACCAACTAAGTATATGTGTCAAAGCACAATATTCATAAAAAAATAAAATCAATCAATAAGATCAAAGAGCATACTATATGCTCGAAGTCCAATTATTAGCAAACCAACATTTGCTAAATTTATAATATGGAAAAAAATCAAAGTTGTTCGTGGTTTTCAAAAACAAAATCAATCAACTCATAAGTGCAAGTAGTTCTTATTGCATCAAATTGAACTGAAATAGTAACAGTGAAAATTGGTCTCATACATGTCATGTGAAAATCTATGAAGAAAGGTTGTGATCTCAAATTATCTATAATGTCCAAAAGAATTTGATAAGTTTGTCAAACCAGTGCAGTCAAAACAAATGAAGCTAAATCAAGGCACAGAATCCTGAATCCAAAATGTATAAATCCATGCCGACATTGCCATGGAAAATTGACTGCTCCAATCATGGGGGCATACAATCTTGCCACCATGGATGAGGTCTAATGCTTGAGATATGACCCACATAAATATCACATAGAAACTAAACACCTATGCTCGTAGGACCCTACTATCACCCACAGGTGACTATCGTGGCCTTTACATCTGTTTGTGGATACCTGGACAAACCATAACTCACTGAACCTCATAGGGGCTACCCGGCTACCACTCAGAGCACTTCCCCATGAGAAGATACTCCTACTGCCCACCGTCTCTATCGCAGAGCTGGTATCAAATTATCTCAGAGGTTAGTGGCAAATTGCACCTCCTAGCATAGATGAAATCCATATCCACCAGGACTTATAGCTACTCGTAGAGCACATGCCTCAGCATCAATAAAACTATATCCATTAAGACTTACAACCAGTCATAGAGGGCCTGCCAAACCATTGATGAAATCCATAATTATCAAGGCTTACAGCTGCACACAGAATGCCTGCCTAAACAATGATAAATCTGCATCCATTAGGACTTACAGCTACTCATCGAGTGCCCATCCAAATCATAAATCATACACGTCTCCAAAATCATTTTATGAAAATAAAAATACTATTTCAAAATTTTGTGAGAAGCCAATCAAGTCTTTAATCATAAATTAGGTAATGCTCTTTTGGTTCTTAAAAATGTACATCCAATGCAATAATTATAAAAAGTAAATTTTTGAACATTATCTTAAAAGCATTTATAGCTAAGTGGATCTTAGTTAAACTGGTGATAAAAACTTTAATAGTAAGGACACACATGTTATAGTTTAAGGTTAGGGCTTGTGAATATCTAATGTATGTACATGTCGTTTAGCATATTCTTTCCCAGTTTAAAAGTGAATTATTTTATCATTCTCAAGTCTTTAAGTTACAATTATGACAACTTCTAGCACCTTTTCTTAGGTCTTCCTATAATTCAAAAACCTTGTGAGCTACTCTAAAATCTTAACTATATTGTTGATATACTTATTAATATTTCATCTTGTTCAAAGCATTCCAAGTTTTATTGTATTAATATACAAGTCCTTATGTCTCAATTGCATGCATAAGATTTAACCTTGTTTGAGGTATTAAAATGTTTGCATGAAATAAGTGTAAGTTCAATATCAAGGTATGTAGTCCAATTACTCATTTGTCTCAACATTATAATTGGGAAAAAACAAGTATTTTAAGTTCTTTCACATCTATAGTTAATCCATTTGTATATCATGCTTCTAAGTATTATCCACATTGTCTAAAGGGGTGTACATACATACATACATACATACATACATACATACATACATACATACATACATACATATAGACACACACACACACACTAGGTTCCAGTCCTTAAGTATGGTTTTCATTCTTTTGTTTGGGTGTTACAATTAGGTTAGCAATAATATTTTCTATTTAAATTAGTCCTTCCATTCCCAATTCCATAATTTAAAAGATATCATGAGATAACTTTTAAATTTATCACATATTTCCATAATTTTAATAGAAATACTACGCTTTGTAAATTATCATGCATTCAATCATACCTATAAAGACATGGTAATTATTAAACTTCACAAAATAGAAAATCTTAATCCTCCTACCTCGTATGACGCTTATCCTCTATTTACATTTGTACCTTCTTTTGTCTAGATCTATCGATTGCCTAATTTGTAGCTTATGTCATCAATATGTAAATTGATGGCTCCAATTGTGTCTATGTCACTGATTAGTCTACTAGAAGAGTAAGAATATGCTGATATGTAGCTTCAACCATGGAACACTACAAATCAGAAAGAAGTGTAGTGCCTGATCTCATAGATCTAGCATTGGATGGTCAATTTCACAGTAAGATCTTAGGAACGGGCTAGATATGTCATTGTTCTAGGAGTTTAGGGATATATCTGTGGTTAGATCAGAAGGAATACTCAAATCAAGTATGGATTTAAGAGCTTGTTTGCTAATATACGGTTAGATCGAGATGCAGGGTTAGATTTGGTCTCATGTCAGTTTGCTTGATGTAAAAGCTACTCCCAGACCTAAAGGGGAGCTCCTATCCATCGCAAAGGTCAGATTGTGATGAATAGTTGTAATAAGTTCAAATCTACAATTTGGAGGCAAATCAATGGTTGGATCCTAGTAGGATATCCAAAAATAGTCCCAGATCCATCAATTAAAGATAGATCAATGACTAGATCTCTACAGATGGTTAGATTACTCACAGATCTGACGATCAATTCGATCAAGCATTTGGTTACGATCCATAGTCTGATCTTCTCTGATCAATGAATGAATAGATATAGTTTATTCCTCACACTGCAAGCTTTAGAACGGTCATCTTGGATCTACGAAAGCCTTCCTAGTTTGGCCAAAATAAGGTTTCCAAGTCCAAGGGCTAATGGGGCTCACCTAAGTCAACTCAATTCACTAAGATAGGTTAGGAGCGGGTGACAAGGGTGAGTCACCTTGCCCTAACTCATTAGAGGAAGGGGAAATGAGGGAGGAGATAGCGGGAGGGTGGCCAGCCTCTATGCACTGGTTCGTTATGCCAACAGCACTCAAGGGAAACCCGATCGAGGAAGGGAAACAATGTGGGGTTGGTATACCTGCCAAGTTGCATCAGCCAGAAGGGGGATGAGACAGAGGAGTGAACAAGGAAGGGGAGTGCGGCCAACCTGCCCAAGTAGCTGAGCCGTGTTGCACCAAAGGTAGGGAATGGAGAGAAGAGAGGGGGAAGAGGCACTAGGACTGGCATGGTTTGCCAGTTGGGCTACACCGGTCTGGAAAGAATGGTGGGTATGGGTTGTCACGCTAGTTGGGTAGGGTCAATCATAGGCAAGGACAAGAGGAAAGGAGAAAGGAACTTCTGAACTGGCATGGCCAGTTGGGCTATGCTGGTCAGAGGAGAATAGAGGGAAGAGCTCAGGATTGGTACGGCTTGCTAGTTGGGCTACCCCTGTCCGAGAAAGATGGCAATTGCAGGATGACGTGCCGGTTGGGCAGTGCTGGCCAGAGGTGGAAAAGGCAGAGAGGGAGAAAGGGGTTTTTAGGCCTCTGCATGACTAACCAGAGAGCAGAAACTAGGCACCAAGAGTTGATCGGCAATCTCATGCCAGTTGAAGAGTAGAAGGGGAAAGAAGAAGGTAAAAGGGAAAAGATCATGCACGGCAACAATCGGTTGGATATTAGAAGAGACACAAGGGAAGGAACTGGAGGTATGGTGGCCAAAAATCTAGGTAGAAGGGGAGCCGATGCCAGTGAGAGATTGAACAAACAGGGGTTTGGGGTCGTCAGATTCTACCTATTTTTTATGCCCCCCCCCCTCCCCCTCATTTTCTCTGTTTGTTGTCGCCCGACACGGGACATAGCAATAACACATGGCATCCGGCCCACTGTGTGTTGGGCTCTGCTCCACGCGTGTTAGGTCATTCCCCTACCGCAAGTCACATCAAGGTCAAGTCATGGGGAAGGGGGATCATTATCAATTTGGACCCCCTAAATTAGTAAAAATTTGAGAATTTTCTACCTCGATCTTTGTTTCATGCAAAATTAGTGTCGTTGAAATCAGCTCAACATGTAGTTTCCACTTTTGATAGTTATTCAATTTCCATGCAATTCATTTTTTTATTTTTATTTAAATTAAAATATGTTATAATTACCTAGAAATTAACTCAAAATTTGAGGTTGTCACAAGAGAAAAGAAAGAAGACTAAAAGAAAATATGAAGAAAAGAAGAAGGAAAGTATGAAGGGACATTATGGCATTCTCCTATGAAAAGGCACATCATCTTATATTATTATAGGTAGATATTTTTTTACTCCTATTATATTTCCTATTCTTTTTCCATATTTTATGTACTAACTCCTTCTTTTCTTAAATTTTTTATAGTGATTCCATTCACACCTTTGAAGGTTCTCTTTCTCTCTCCTCTTTATCCATACATTTCTAGCTCCTATTAATACTCTTAATATGTTTTCCATTATGTTAGAACAATTAAAAGTTAGAACAACAAAGATATCTAAAAGGTTGAAAAATTCCATCACTTCAATTACAAGTAGTTATTTCTATCCATGGCTGCCTGTTCCTTATTTTTCTCTCTTTTCTTTTATCCCTCTATCCAAAAAAAATTCTCCAAAGTTCTTTGCAAAGTCTCTTGCATCTTCTTGCTTTATTGTAGTAGTTAACTTTGTCTTTTCCATAGTAGCTATATATCACCTAAAGTCTCTCAAATAGTTTCTTTATCTTAGATTAAGTCTCAAAAGGTACCTTTTGTTTTGACAAATTGTGGAGCTTCATTGGAATGCAAAGTCTACTTTTTTTAAATTGTGACATTGTTTTATAAATACTCACATACACACCCTTTAGTTGACTTGAAACTATGATCTACATGGTTGAAACCCACTCTTGTGCCACTGTGCCATGATTGGGATTAGAATTTATGTCAATTCTATTGATTTGTGGTTTCTTCAAGATGTTGGTTACAGGAGAAGTTGACAATGCCAAGGTGGAGCCACTTGGTAGTAAGAACCAATCATCATAGTATGTTGAAATGTCACCTTTTGAGTTTATGAGTTGACAAAAATACCCTATTTAAGCATTAAGGATTGGTGAAAATGGCATCATTCCTTTATATTTGGCTATTAATCACAACCAATACTCTCAAGGATGAGGATTTTGTATTAATACAAGATGGAGATTTTTTGTTAATACAATGCTATGTTAGTGCTTGGTTTTGTGAAATTTAATCCAAATCTTAATGTAGAATTTGAGATAGTATTTTTCCTTCTCTCATTGTACAATCATCTTCCCTTTAAGCCCCCTTTTTCCTTAGTCCAAAAATATAAAACATGGTACTAATGTCCAGTAACAAAAGAAAATTTATTTTGGCTATCTAATTTCTCCATCCATTCAAATAACATCAAAGTAATAAGGTATCACATAGCAATTGTCTTTTATGACTATCTAAAGATGTGAAGGAGATGGTTTGGAAATTAAATAGAGAAACAGTTGTATTGCTATCATTTGAAAGCCCTCTTTTCCAAAAACTATTGTCTTTTTCTTATGTTTATTCGTTATATCTTACTATTTTATATTCATCTTTGTAAAATAGGATATAAGATTTGGTACCTAGAATAGAAGATGTGCTTTCTATTTTCATCTACCAAAAACCATCCATTTTACAATTGAAAGATACCTACATAGAGATCTCCATCCAATATGAGATTTTTGGTACGTAGGCCATCTCAACAAGGCCAAATCAGATGAGCATCTTAGATTTATAAAAAAATATAAATATAAATTGAGCTCATGCACCAATTTTCCTTCCACTACCTATGCCTCCGTGCTAACTATGAAAGTATGGAATGAGAGAGAGAGAGAGAGAGAGAGAGAGAGAGAGAGAGAGAGAGAGAGAGAGAGAGAGAGAGAGAGAGAGAGAGAGAGAGAGAGAGAGAGAGAGAGAGAGAGAGAGAGAGAGAGAGAGAGAGAGATTATATGGTACTATGGAGTACATGCTTTTATCATATGGACAATGAAACTAATTCACCATTCACTTTATGATTCTAAGAAGAATAGGTAAAAAGGATGGTGAAACTAATTCACCATCCATTTTATAATTCAAAGAGAAACAGGTTATAGTGTTATTTAGTAAATGAGATTCTTGGTACGTGGCCCATTTTAGATAAGGAAAATATTTATGAATGGTTTTTATCTCTAAGAAGAAAAAGACTAACTTAAGGTTTGTCATAGTTTACAACATTGGATTTTCCTTGTTGTGTTCACTCTATAAACTTTCCCTTTCTTGAAGACATGAAATTAACAATTATTTTGCCTTGTCTTAGAATATCTAAATGGAAGTATAGTCACTAGATTCATCACGTAGACATTAAATTAACATGGAGGAAGTCAAATGGAGACAAAGAGCTAAAACTTAGTGGTTATGGGAGAGAGAAATTCTAAGTTTTTCATATTGTAGACACCCTTGTTTTGCAACTTATAACACCTCTCATCACCAAGGAAACATATTCAATGCATCTCTAGCTAGTATGCAAAAAAATGGAAAAGCAAGTGGAACACCCATACCATTAACATAAAATCAGGTGGTCTGGAATTCCACCTCCAAAGGATCAGGCTTGACCAGCGAAAGGGGGACATGTTGTAATGAAAAGGAAGGAGCCACATTCATCTCTTCTAGAAGAGGGACATGTAGTAACAGAAGAACACCTTACCCTTTTGGACCATGAAGTGACACACTAGGTGGGCCATACAAAAGCTACATGCATTAATGGCTAAACCTTTATAATTGATAACAAATTTTCTCACCATGGGTAGGCCAACATCAAACTTAGATGAAATCATGTGAACAATGTCAACTGCATGACATCATCAAGTGAGATCACTCCATCTCAAGTGACCAATGCCACCTCACCCAAGGGGGGCCCTAGAGTTGCTATGGTTAGGATAATTGTGTCTCTCCTACCTTGGGAGGAAAAGGTGCCCCTATAGAGATTCCCTCTCCACGTCATGCCTCACTTTTCAAAGTATAAAAGGGGGAGGAATCTAACCAAGCCAACACCCTAGCTAGACAAAGAATCCTGCACTAAAATTAAGTAGAAAAGCTAGGAAATCCTTCCCAAAGTCTAAAAGTGAGCCAAAATCTCAAAAAGTTTGTCCCATCTTGTGTTTGTTCGAGAAAACATGAGTAAGTGGTATCGTCATACCACTTCCACTCTATAAACTACATACTCCATTGTAATCAAAAGTCAAAGCTAACAATGGGCATCACTCAACACTTGTACATCATATCTTGACATAAGTCAAACTTTATTCTTGACAATTTCTCTTTTCCCTGCTTTTTCCCTTGTTACTTTGAATCTCTCAGTGTATGTGAATTGTGAACCATGTGAAGAAAATAAGTGAGTGGCTGACCCATAGGGGCCTTAGTCCTATTGGACCTCTTATACACCATATCTAATGATGAGTAATTAGGCTAGTGATCACCATGGCTTAAGTATCTTTGTCATTGATGTTATTTATGGTTTTATCCCTAGTTACATAAGTAATATGTAAGGATGTGTACTACTTACCACTTAGAGTAGGTTACCCTACCACTAATCTTGCTTCTAATCTATGTAGTCATAGGTGCGACTAGTCACTAGGCACAAAAAGGCGCACCCTTGCAACTAGACTAAGGCCAGGTGCAGCAGATCTAAGGAGCAGTGCACCTAGGTGCATGACTTGCTGCAACTTGCACCTTGCCCTTTTTGCACCCCCTACTCCAAGTGCATCGTAAATGATATAAAAACCTTTTTTTCCCGTTCTTCTTCTTCTTTTTCTTCCCAAACTTCCTTTCTTCTTCTTATGACCATCCTCATCTTCCATTGGCAATTGAAGGTTTCTTGAAGTGATTAAAGGTCAGAAATTATAGATTTTCTTTAAGTATTTATCTATTATTCGTTTTCTAAATAAATCGATAAAAATAGTGTCATTTTTTCATTTATAATGATCAATCCTTGTTTTTTGTCTAAAATGTCAACATATCTACACTCCAATACAAAAAACAAAAACTCCATTTCATCATTTCCATTTCTTTTCATAGATTTAATGTAGTATTTACTATTTTATATATTTTATATATTTTTTCCCAAAAATTGCAATTTATATCAATATTTTTTTCTCTAATTTTTTGTGGAATACATCCATAGGTTTACATTATATAGCTAAAATTGACATTTCCATGGTCTTGTTTCATGTTTTTTTCTTTTACCACTTTTTCTTTTTTTTCATTAATTTTTAGTGGAAATCATAAAACATATTATACAGTAGGCTTTTTTTTTTCTTTTGTTCATTTTTGTAATAAATGTATAAATGTTTCCATTCTAATACTAAAATCGACAACCCTATATCAATGTTTTCATATTTTGTATTTTTTTTACTTTTTTTTTTTTGTGGCTTTCTTGTAAAATTCATGAAATAGCTACTATTTTTTTGTAAAATTCAATAGCAATACTAAAAAAATCATTTTCATGCTAAAAAATGATAATTCCACCTTTGCATAATTTGTGTGTTTCCTTTATATTTTTTTTGTTACTTTCTTGTAAAATTCATGAAATAGCTACTTTTTTGTTAAATTCAGTAGCAATACTAAAAAAATCATTTTCATGCTAAAAAATGATAATTCCACTTCATCCTTTGCATAATTTGTGTTTCCCTTACTGTTTCTTTTTTTTTTTTTTTTTTGTTACTTCTTGTAAAATTCATGAAATAGCTACTGTTTTTTGTTAAATTCAGTAGCAATACTAAAAAAATCATTTTCATGCTAAAAAATGATAATTCCACATCATCCTTTGCATCATTTGTATGTTTCCTTTACTTTTTTTGTTTTTTGTTTTTTGCTACTTTCTTGTAAAATTCATGAAATAGCTATTGCTTTTTTGTTAAATTCAGTAGCAATACTAAAAAAATCATTGTAATGTTAAAAAATGATAATTCCACATCATCCTTTGCATAATTTGTATGTTTCATTTACTATTTTTTGTTTTTTATTTTTGTTACTTTCTTGTAAAATTCGGGAAATACGCTACTATTTTTTTGTTAGTTTCAATAGGAATACTAGTTTTTTACTTTGTTTATTTCTTATATCTGTTAACTTTGTTTGTAGGGTTCAACTTAGGCTTTCATTCCACAAGACATAGACTATAATATGTCTTCATCAATGGGATCTAAAATGCATTATCAAAATCAATTGATCTAGGATGGGAATATGGAGAAGCAAGGGATCCAAATGACAAAATTTTAGTTTGGTGCAAGCCTTGTGGGAATAGGTACAACGATGGAATACTTAGATTGAAACAACATTTGATGGGTGGTCATAGAAATGCAAAAAAATTCCCTCTTGTCACTCCTGACATTTGTAAGAAGATATTAGATTATATGAATGAATCAAATAAGAAGAAAGAGAACAAAGAGAGAATAATAAAAGAGATGAAGAAGCAAGAGAATTTATTCATATTGCACAATGATGATGGTGGTGATGATGATGATGATGATGATGATGATGATGATGATGATGATGATGATGATGATGATGATGATGATGATGATGATGATGATGATGATGATGATGATGATGATGATGATGATGATGATGATGATGATGAGGTGGAGATTGATAGTACTAGGACTAGTGGCATTTCCATTGGAAGCAAGAAGTGCAAGGGAAAGGCACACATGCAACAAACAACAAAGAGACCTATTGACTATCTATTTGCTCCCAACTCTGATGCCCAGGATAAGGGGAAAGCACCCATGCAATAGACGACAATGAACATAGCATATAAGGAGTTTAAGACAAGAGCATGCTATTACATCACCTCTTGGTTCTATGAATATAGCATTGCATTCAATGCTGCTTGTAGCCATTCCTTTCAGACCATGTTAGAGGTAGTTGTGTAATATGGTCCAGGTATATCTTCTATTTTTAATAATAAATAGTATAATACTTATTTTAGCCTGTTACCTAGCCTTACATCCTATAATCTTATGTGACTAAGGTTTCAAGGAACACTCATATCATGAGTTGAGGGTGAATCTTCTTCAAAACAAGTAGATAAGACAAAAGAGTACATAGAGTAGCATAAAGCTGACTGGATTAGGTATGTGTTCACTATTATTACATATTCCTTTCAAGTCTCAAATTGACACTGGATTAGGTATGTGTGCTTTATCATGTCAGATTGGCGGACTGATGGCAAGGGTCACACCCTTGTCAACTTTCTAGTGAACTGTCAAACTGGGATAGTTTTTCTAAAATCTCTTGATGGGTCTACACATGTCAAGAGTGCAAACTTAATACTTGACATGCTAGAGAAGGTGGTTGATGAAGTTAGGGATAATAGTCTAGTTTAGGTAATTGTTTAATTTTATATTTATAATTTGTTAAGTATTTTAAGTTTAACTTGTTTATAATGTAAGTTCATCTTATATAATTTTACCTTTTTTTGTATTTTAGGTCATAACTAACAATGCCTCCAACTACATGGCTCCGAGAAGGGGGTTGATGGTGAGGAGGCCAAATTTATATTGGACCCCTTGTTAGCTCACTACATTGATCTAATGTTAGAGGACATAGGCAAATTACCAATTGTGAAAAAAAAGATGGCAGAAGCTAGGGTGATGATGGTTTTTATATATAGCCACGCACATATCCTTCATCTTATGAGAAGATTTACAAAAAAAAAAAAAAAAAGATTTGGTCATACTTGTAGTGATGCGCTTTGCCACCAACTTCTTAAGCCTAAAAAGCATTCACAATTTGAAGATAGAGATGAGGGCAATGTTCCACTATTCAAAGTGGATGAATAGTAAATGGTTAAAAAGGCCTGAAGGAAAAAGAGTTGAAAAAATTATGTCCCGTACTAGCTTTTGGAACCACATCCTCTTTTGTTTGAAGATTATGGCTCCACTTGTAGAGGTTTTGAGGGTGGTGGACAATGAGGAGAAGCCAACAATTGGATATATCTTTGAGGCTATAGTCAGGGCCAAAGAAAAGATTCAAGTCAATCTAGCAAGGGATGAGTGTCGGGCCACTTATATTTGGGGGATTATAAATAGTAGATGGAGTTCTCAGCTTCACCAACCTTTACATGCAACTGGATATTACCTCAACCCATCCTTCTATTATGACCATGACATTGAAATTGAGCACAATATTGATGTCAAGAATAGTCTAATGCATGCCATCAATAGGCTATATGATGAAGAGGAAGCTGACATGGTGGTAGATGAGATGGCCATTTATAGACATGTTAGAGGCTTGTTTGGCAATGACTTGGCAATGCGCAAGAGAAAAACCCTAGCCCCTTATAAGTGTTTTATGTTGTTCTAGGTTTTAAGTTTTAACTTCTAATTTTTTTATAATATTCTAATTTTTTTATTTTTCTAACTTTAATTTTCTTCAACTTTTGTATGTGAGTGGTGGATTAACTTTGGGCCTTCACATCTTCAGACATTCGCCATTAGGGTCCTCTCCCAGATATGCAGTGCGTCTCCTTGCGAGTGTAACTAGATGTCTTTGAGAATGTAAGCTACTTAAATATTAAGATTTAGTACTTATTAGTTATTAGTTTTTTAGTATACACTCATTATATTCTAAATTTATATGTATTTTTTCTTTTTAAATCCACACTAGGAAGAGGAATAGGCTGCATGCCAAGAAATTGAATGAACTAGTATATGTTCAATAAAATCAACACCTTCACCATCGACGTGAAGATCATTTGAAAATGTAAATGTATACAGATCCTATTCTTTTATGAGAGGTCGACGAAAGTGATGAGTGGATTGTTCAACAAGATACAGGAGATCATTTGGTGCATCCAAGTGATGATCTCACCTAGTTAAATGTTGAGCTCGCTGAAGGATCAAGTGAATGTGATGCTCCATCTACTAAGCAATACTAAAGGCGGGAAAGGGGGCAGAGGGGGAGCCGCATTTCTCAATCTCAAACTCATCAAGAGCCAAATAACAATGTTGGAGAAGAGTAGGACGATGAGGAGACAGAGGAGGAGAATGTCTATATTTCTCGGGGAGATGATTCTGATGATGATCTTAATCTTCCTGATGAGGAAAAGGTACAAGAATATGACTCTTAAGTCTTAGTAGTTAACTCTAACATTTACTTCACTTTATTTATGAAACTATTTTTTAATTATTTATTGTTACTAGATTTACAAGAAGATAGTGGCAATAATGACGAGGCCATAAGGGATTGAGGGAGTAGCATGGAGATCACTACCATTATATTTGTATATTTCTGAACTTAATTATGTCTAATTGTTTGTTTTAACTATAGGTTATTGTTGTTGACATATTGATTTATTACTTAAGAATTTCATTTCACTCATTTGATAAGTATTTATTCATATCTTTATATTTATTTATTTATTTTTGGATTTTTTTTTGCAATTTTTTAAATTTATTCTAATTTTTTATTTTTTAAATATTTAAATTCCTTAATTTTGTGCCTTCACACTTAGTGTGCCTAGTCCCTCTGGGCACAAGTCGCACCCCTTGTGCTTGCGACTATATAGCTTCTAATATGGTAGTTTGAATAATCCCTCTTAAAAAACTTCACAAAGTTAGCCATCAATGTGCCATTGGATTAGCAAAGCTTACTCCCTGAAGGTGTTCTTGGTTAAGGACCCAAGGCTTAATGGCCCGGTTGACCACTAAGCTTGCTCACTTTTTCATTCTCTTAATTAAACTCTAGTACTCAGATCATATGTGTCATGCTTTGTAAAGGTGATTTGTCAACCCTCAAAGGTAACATAACCCACACATCTACAAGCCACCTTCACCCCTTGTATCACCTACATCTCATATAATTCTTTCGTTCTATCTTTCTTTACGTAAGCCTATTCAAGGACTAAGGCCTCATGGCCTATCGAACCACTTTGCTTCCCTCCTTGTATCCTTCTTGAGTGTAGTTAGTCTAGAAAACCTAATTAAGGACTCATTCTCTTTAAAATGCTAATCAACTGAAAAAAAGCTTCATGGAGTATGTGATCAATATATATGGTGTTGCTTAAGGTCTTAAAGAGCAAGTGACCATAGGCAAGCAATAAGTTGTACCACCTCTAACCAAACAAGGAACAATGACTAATTTAGGAAACTTGTGAGCCCATGCTAACACTCTATCTAGGGAAAATACATTGGAGGCAACTCCAAAGCCCCTGCCTCTTCAGTGGACTGAACCTATACTGCTACAAATAGGAGTGTGTGTCTGTGTGTGTTATGGACCCCAACTCTAATTTGGAAGCCAGTGGCCACACTAGTCTTCTTACCCTAATAATACTCGTCTTGACTAGAGCAAGTCAACATTCTCAACTTCTATAAATCTACACCTTAACTATTATCAGGAAACATTTTGAACTTTTATAAGTTTACATCTCTGATGTGATTAGTCTACATTCATTATATTCAATTGCTTAAAACAAATCAAACAATCCAAATTTGCAAATCCTTGCACATGATCATATTCACCTAAAAATAGATCATACTATCTAAATTCAATAATTGTTTTACATAGGATTCTAATTGATCAAATCAATGAAAACATGCATGAATCTGGAAATATACATACATAGATAATGATCAATGGTGAAAAATTTAGACAAACTTAAACTAGTCATAAGTGCCGCATATGATGTTTAGAGATGCTATATGTAGATGATGATCAATAGTCAGAATCAACTAAAACATTGCTAGGAATAAGCACTAGATATAGATGGAAATCAATTGTTAAAACCAAATAAAACAAGGCTAAAAATAGGGGTTATTTATATAGTTGATATCAATGGTGAAAATAAACTAAAAATGGATGCAATATGATAATCAATCATTGAAATCATTCAGAGCTAAGATCAAAATACACATATGAAAATCAATATTTAAAATTGATCGAGTCTAGTTGTAATTAGGCATCATATGTACATGACATTAATGGTTAAAAAAATTTCAAATCTATGCTAAAAATGGTTGCTATATATTCAAGAAATCAACTAATAAAAATTGTTTAGATTGAAGCTAGACATAGGAGCATTAGATACATGAAATTGACAATTGAAAATTGTTCAGATCTAAACTCTAATCAGGCACAACATACATAAAATTTGCAATTGAAATAGACCAGAACTAAGTTGGAAATACTCACACTATATACATGAAATTAATTATTAAAACTGATCAAAACTAGGCTATAATTAAACATAATGTACACATATATGTAGATCAACAGTTAAAATCAACTAAATTAGACTAGGAACGGATGATACATATGTATAAAAATAGATAGTGAAAATTGATTATCAAATTATAATAAGAATAGCACCATGTATACATAATAATTAGTAGTCATAATAGATCAAAAAATGAATATGAGAAGTGGGCTTGGTCTATATTAGGAAACAATTTTGAGATTGAGTGATTAATCATGAAGAGTGTGCCAAGGGCCCTTGATGAGAAATTGATTCAATCCTTATTATCTATTATGGAGGATGTGCATGGTATAAAATTAAAACATCAAGTCCAATTAGAAGGATAAATGATAGAAGAATGCATAACGTATTTATAAAATGGAAAAGAAAATCAACATAGATCTAGAGATGAACATATCATATGGGCATGGTTTCTTGATGAAATAGAATCAAAGATGTAGATCAATGTGCCATATTCAAAACCAAGTATTAGGCACCACATTCTTATGTCCATAAGATTTCAAAACAACATGCAATCTATGTTCTATCATTTACTAATCTAAAGAAAAACCCAACTACTTTAGAGATGATCCTACTCCACTACCTTGTTAATAGATTCATTCTCTACTCCAAGTGCAGCCATCCTTGATGCTCTCTCTCTCTCTCTCTCTCTCTCTCTCTCTCTCTCTCTCTCTCTCTCTCTCTCTCTCTCTCTCTCTCTCTCTCTCTCTCTCTCTGTACCTAACCAAGATGTTCTACACTATATGGGGAAATCTTGGTCAAATGCCAATTAAGTTTTGGTCCCCCTTTACTATTTTATGCTATACCAAATTTCCTCATGCTTCTCCTTCCTTTCCTATATCATTAAAGATTCTCATCTCATCCTATTCTTTATTCTATATTCAAATATTTTCCTATCCCACACACTGAAGAGTTTGATCTTATTCACTTTTCTTAATCTATAGGATCTTTTTGTCCTCCATCTTATTATACTCTAGATCCTAATCATATGTTGACTTTCCTAATTTTCTAAGATTCTTGAGATTTTACTCAATCATATTAAATTTTACTATTTACATTCCCCAACATTCTAGTTAAGGATTTTTCTCCAAAAAGTCAATATGTTAGTCACATTGAAGAATTGAACTCTAGACCTAAATCATTCATATCTACTCTGTAACCAGTTGAGCAAGCTTGGTTCTATAGAAAATTCTTGTAAAAATAAATACTTATATTATGAAAATTCAGGTTATTACATTCTAACCTCCTTATAGAAAATTTTGTCCTCAAAATTTTACGGTAGGTTTGTGAACAGCTCAGGAAATTTGTATCTCATTTTTCTTTTTAACTCCCAAGGAGCTTCTTCTATTGTGTGATGTTGCCATAAGACCTTGACTAATAGAATAATCTTGTTCTTAGAATCTTCTATTTCTAGTCCAAATCTACATTGGCCAAGTCACGGAGGCCAGATGGGGTTGTAATTTGATTGGTACTTACTCAAGTACATGGGTAACTGTAATGACTCCAATTTTGTAATATTAAAATCCCAAGTTAGCAATGAAAAGTTCAGTTTTTGAAGATAAGGGCATTTTGGTCATTTCACTATTCACCTTGATTGAACCCAAAAATTTGGTCCTAAAAATGATACTATTAGGTGCATCTCAGAAAAAGGAATCCAACAAGACCAAAATCACCCAAAACGGAGTTAAAATGAGCAAGTTATAGCCCTTTGAAGTT
Organism: Warburgia ugandensis; assembly: GCA_035236585.1. Lineage (NCBI taxonomy): Eukaryota > Viridiplantae > Streptophyta > Magnoliopsida > Canellales > Canellaceae > Warburgia > Warburgia ugandensis. The sequence goes on from CP141126.1 coordinate 85,499,355, forward strand.
CAAGGGCAAAAATATAATTTTTACTAAAAAGAAACGGATTTAGCCTGCAAAACACAGGGGCCCGTTTTGATACAGGCACCCTTCATCTTCAACCTCCTAGAGGGTTCTAGAACGGCGGTGATTGGAGGAGAAATCACAGCCATTCTGGAGGTTTCTCCACCGCCATTCAAGGGTAGTGAGAGCCCCCTCCAAAACCCTCTTATAGCTCTATAAATAGAGCTCTTGGGCGCCTCTAATGGAAGCCCAAAAGCTTGAGAAAAATCCGTTTTGGAGAAGCAACTAAGAGGGGAAGTGAGGATAAAAACCGAGCAACGAGCCAGGTATGCCCAAGATCCCTCAAAACCCGTCTTCACAGTAGTCCTAGGCTCAGTTTCCCTAAGTTTTTGCATGAAAAATCATGCAAAATAGAGCCCTGGAGAGTCACCAAGGACCCAGGGACGATCCCTGGGCCGCACTAGTTGACAGGGTCGAACCAGGGTGTACTGAGGATGCCTGGGTTCTCCAACGAGCAGAACATTCCAAACAGAACATAACGCATCGACCACGTCTAAAAGAACCAAATGGGCGCGTCCACGGACGCGCCCGCAAAAGGGAAAGATGGGCGGGAAAATCTGGCGCGTCTACAGACGCGCCCACTGGGGTACATGCCTCTGATGTGTAGCACACTAGTGATCTGAGATTTTTCGCTTCTTAAGAACAGATGGGCGCATGCCACTGATGCGCAGCACGCTAGCATTCCGCCTTTTCACTTTTAAGGTCCTTGTGTACACCTAATATTAAAAAGCTTATAACTTGAGATCTAGAGCTCCGATTGAGGTACCGTAAAAGGCGTTGTGTCTATGTCAACGATGCAGACACATCCAAACTATAAAATCCTTGATCAAGGCCCAATCAAAGGTGGGCATGATCCTTAGAATAGGATGGTGGCATGTGGCCGCTAGACCTTTGAAAAACTGATGATACCAAGGCCCAATTAGGACCTTAGGACACCCATAGGCATAGGGATGGACCCTTAATGCCTAAGTAATAAGACTAACTACTCTAAAACCCATAAAATATAGGCCAAACTAACCTTGACTCCCCAAACCATGTTCAGGAGCATACAAGGACAAAGGGGTTAGCGCGACCTAGCCAGGTAGGTGCTCTATCGCTACTAGATTCTTTTAAAAGAACTATGATTGTTTTGAGAATACATGTTTTAAGTATATGACATTGTTTAGCATGACTTAATTCAGCATACATGTGATAAATGCTTTATGCATAGACATGTTTTGTAAATGATTGCATATACGTTATGCATGGATATGTTTTGCAAACAATTGCATACATTGCATGATTTGTGAGCATTAAGTTCTTGCAAAAATTGCATGTCCTTGAGGGTTACCAAAAGACGCTGGAGTGCCGAGGGCCAGGCAATTGTGAGGAACCCGAAGAGGACAGGTTTTGGAAAAAGAGGTCTTCACTTGTTTGATCTGATTATGATTTGGGCTGATAAGCTCGTGGGCGCTATGCCGAGAGGTTTGGGTTGGCCTCCAGCCTCTACCACTATTAGGTGGATGGGTACCACGCCCAAAAAGGGGCAACGTCCCTATGTCAACTGCATGTGGTACAGGGGGCTACCACTGGTGTCACGGCACTGGGTCGACATGTCATAGGCCCTGTTGAGGCTATGACCAAGTGTCCTCAAGTACCCGGGGACCACACGACGAGGAGGTCGTGGGCATAGTTGGACCCTATGATTTCGTGGACTTATTTGCATTACATATGGCATGATATGAGGTTGGTTGACCATACCATACTAGATATCCATGAGTTGGATTCAATGAAGCATCTTATGCATATCATTATGTTATGATATATATGGTACTTTTGACTTGGTTTGTGAGATTCTTTAAGTTGTTAGTGTTTCAATTTGACAATGCTTTTTGATATATTGAACTTGAGTGTTCAGACATGCACATGTTTTGAAAGAGCACATGATTTTAAACATCGCATGCATTATAAAACTAGTAGTGATAGGCTCCTACTGAGTATAGTATATACTCACCCAATCCTCAACATTTTTCAGACACAAAGTAAATACTTAAGGGCAAGGAACGCTTGTGATAGAAGACACCCAGACTAAGTGCAAGTAACTAAACCCCTACCTTATCTTTCAATGTTACTTGATTGTAGTTACTCTCTATAGCTGAGGCTATGACTAACACTTTCTTGGGAATAATGTTGATTTAAACTTTGCCATGGCTAGATAATTGGAAAATGTGTTTTGACACTCAGGGTTTTTATGAAAGATTGTTTTCCAAAACAAAAAGATTTTCATGCATTTCATACTTATAAAACAAGAGATCTCGCCTTTATATCAAACTTTGCATCATATAAAAACTTGCAAGTGCACAGCTCTGTTGGAGTATAGAATTGGAAAATATGGGCTGATCCTAGTAAGACTCTTTAATAAATGAAGTTAATTAAAATTTAAGTTACTTTACTCTAACCTAACAAACAAGGAAAGAATTCTAAACTAAAGCAACTAAAAAAAGTAAATTAAATTAAAGAAAGCAAAACTAAGATATGAAAGAAAAGTGAGAAAACTAATTAAATTAAACTAAAAAAATAAAAAGAAAAAAAAAAGAGTAAAGGAAATTAAATTAAACCTAACCAAGGAATGAAAAAGACAATTTGATTAATAACTTTATTAAAATTACAAGGAATGAAAGAAATAAAGCAAGAAAATAGACTTCCTTGAAGTGGTCGCTATAGGAGTACTTCATTGTGTCACTCAATAAGGCTCTTTACATATCCTCAGCTTGAACTCCACTCTATGGTCTTCTTGATGCGTCACTTAACAAGTACCTATACACTTATATTCAACCCAAAGTACATTAATCTAACACCAAGTTATTCTCATCTCCTTAACCCAACATGCCACAAACCCAATGAAATCCTCAAGCATGCTTAAGAATTAGAGAAGTCACTTACTAATATTATAAGGTGTTCTTTCTTTTTATTTATTCCCAAATCCCAAAGAAAGAGAAAAGATGAAAGAAATGTGGAATCCTAAAAAATATTAGGAATGCATGTGAAAGTGAAGAAGGATGGAAAGGAAGTGTGGTGGAGTGTGTGAAAAATTAAGGGAGATGGGTGGTGGATAAAGAATGGAAAAGAAAGAAGGGGGAATGAGGAATAATAGAAGAAAGAAATAAAGGCAAGTGGGGATAGAAGAGCTTACTTACATCTTCTCCAAAGGATTGAACTTGATCATGTAGGAGGTTTGGCAAAAGTGATCTCTCTCCCTCTAATTCACCTAGATTTAACTTTAATGTACAAGGGAAAGGTAAGAGATGAAGCTGTTTCTTCTTTTCAACTCTTATTTATAAGGTTTGAAGAAAGGAAGTCTTGGGGATAAATGGTTAAGATATAGAGATGAAAGGAAGAAAGAAAGGAGGATATTGAATGTGATTTGATGGAAGGAAGTTAAGTAAAGAGAAGTTGGGGGGCGGGGGGGGCATGAATTCCTATTTTAGAAAGTGGGATGGAGTTTGGGCATTGGTAGGATAAGAAAGTGGAGTGGGAGAAGCAAAGGTAAATGGTAAGGTGGTTAGGAAAGTAGATTTGAGTATTACTTAATAAAGAAGGAAGAGAGAAGAATAAAGAAGCTGGGACTTTTGGTCTAAATTAGGTGGGTAGGTGGAGGATGTGAAATTCAAATTCGGAAGTGGGAGGTGGGGGGAAGGCAATAAGATAGAAGGGGAAAGAGAAACAAGGAAAGGAAAGTCTTAAGGTTGAGGAGGTAGCTAAGGAGTGAGGGGAAGGGAATGTGAAATAGGAAAGTGGTTATTGGAGACGGGGGTGAGGCATGAATTTCAAATAGGAAAGTGGAGGTGGAAAATGGGAGAAAATAAAAATCCAAAAGAAGGGAAAGAAATTGGTGGGGAGAAAAGTGAAAGAAATGGAAAATTGGTGGTTGAATTTGGTGTTTTTCATATTTGGAAAGTCCTGAGGGTTAGGCATGGTATGCACATGGTTGTGTGTGAGAGTGATCTAGAAACCCTAAGATGTATGGACCCTTAGATGAGATTGAATGGTTATGATCTTCTTTTCCTTAGGGTTTTTGTTTGACTTTTCAACATGGGAAAGATAGCTAGGTTTCCTTCTTTGATTTTCTTCAATCCTAGCCCTTAGATTATACCTACCTTTGCTTGGATGGATGGGATCTCTATATGGCATGTAAACCCTCCTTGAACTTCATTTCTTCTCCACCATTGGATTGCATTACCCTAGGATGAATGGCCTTGATTCTTATAGATATTTACAAATGGACCAATTGTACTTAATATCTTGTATGGATATGGCTTCTAACCATTACTTCATTCTTTTTCTTTGGTTAAGTAGGAGAGAGAGAAAATAAGTAAAAATTCTTCATTTGGGCCCCATTATTCTTTTTCGTCTAAGAAGCTTTCATTATATCTGATTCTAATGTACAAGAATTGAGCATCTTACATAATTTTTCAAGGGTGGTGACATGTGTGCATGCCCTCATGCATGGGAATTTTCCACCTTTTTATCCTCATTTGAATAGAAGTTATATATAGGATTTTTTACCATTCTAACTTTGACAATGACACCCAATGATTTTTTTGAACCTCCAAGATATCATTTAATATGTATGGCTTCTCAATGTAGCTTGCAAAGTGAAATTGCTCTTTGTAGGGTAAAATTGGCAATTTTATGCCATTTTTACATTTGTACCATGGACCTATAAAATAGTAAAATTATCCCTAATTATTGATAATTAAGTAATTTTTAGGCCTAAAAGCTTCTAAATATAGGGATATGTATGTAATATTTCTATACCCATCAATAGGATTGGGAATCTATTTCCTTAGCATTGACACATAAAATATATTGTGCACCTCTAGTAACTATGGTGGTAGTGTGAGTCAGTGTGCCACCTCTCCAATTCTCTCCAAGATTTCAAATGGACCCACTAATTTGAGACTAAACTGACCCTTAATTCTAATTCTAATCACCCCCTTAGTTGGTGTGACCCTTATGAATACATGGTCCCCTACTATGAACTCTGAATCTCTACTCCTCTATTTTCTTGACTTTTACTCTAATGAATATGTTTAAATTGCAAGGTTAAGTTTATGAATATAAGATTGCTTAAATAGTAATGACAAGCATGATCATGTTGAAGGAGATTAGATGGTTAAGATAAGTGCTTAGATCTCTTAACCATAAATGAGAAGGATGTCCAAGATGACTTAATCTAAGGGCACGGGAACTACAAAGAGATATATATATATATATGTATGTAAATTATAGGAAATTTGCAAGGCTAGGATTGAACCATGATGGGTCAAACAACTAACTAAAGCATGGGAGTACATGATTGGCTAAAAACATGTCCTGCACATACATGGACACTAGGGCTTCATGCGAGATTGCATGAAACCTTGAAGAGGATCCTTATTTTGAGGAAAGGGATGAGGTGACTAGTTTTTGGCTAAGTGGAAAGCACAAAAATTATGAAGAATAGGTGCCTTAGAGAGGGATTTCATGTGGAAGGCACATATAAGTCCATCTAAGAGAATAAGTCTAGGTTAGATGAGAAACCAAACAAGAAAGAGTAAATAAGCTAGAAGTCCTAGCCTAGAGCAACAAAAAAAGAAAAATAGAAGGAAACTTTCACTGCAAATGGTGTCCAAGGGAGAGAGATTAGACCTGGGATTAGGAAAAAAACATGGAGACTAGAGGAGAAAGGGCAAGAAGAAAGGAAGAAAAGTATGAAGGAAAGAAGAGAACTAGGTAGGCGGTGGTTAAATTCCTAGGTTAGGGTTTTCTAAAAGAGTTTTCATTAATCAAGTGATGATTTTGAAAGAGTTTCAACAGTTTTCAATGCTAGGGTTATCTTAGTCTTCTCCAAGGTGAGGTCTGATTTTGTGCTACGGTTTTGTAGATATTCTTACATGTTGGATTTGTATCTAGATTTTATTTCTTTTCAAACAAATTTCCATAACTTTTGGTAAAGAGAATATCATGTTATGACTATGATTTTGTATCATATGTTTCTATTATATGACTGACTGTTAAATTATTGAATGCTTTGAATCATGTATAAGATGTATTTTTCCATGAAATTTATTCCATATTGTTCTTGATTTGATTCTTAACAATATCTTGAGATTTATATTCAGAAATTAGGACGAAATCATGAGTGAAATTGGGGGGTTAGTCACTATTTAACACAATGAACTTCAATTCCTACTGATAGGTTGAAAAAACCTAAAACAAATTTGCTAATCATTCGGTTACCTAAAAATGAACATTTTACATGAAAGTTTATCCAAAAATTCTACACTTGATGATGATCAATCATTTAAAATTTTAAATCATTTTGATAAGATTTGGTTAAAAAGAAAGTTGATATACAGGGTGGTTCTGCAAATTGCCTAAGCAGATTCTACATGCAACCCAGGCATCACATGTAACTAAATTTACTATGGACGCAATGCTTATTCTATAACTAACAACCTAGAAGAAACTAATCACAACAAATAAGATGTCTAGATCATCGATGTAACAGAGAAAAAAGAGGCTATCTATTGGTTGGTGACAGTAGACAAAGTGTCGATGCTATAACAAGACCTAATTGTTATCTCACTTAACGAACCTAATTATTGGACTTAATGGTTAATTAACTCACTAAATTGGTATCATAGTAGAGTAATAACATTGAACCCTAAAAAATTAGCTAACCTACAAGGATTTAGCACTCACATAGCATAGTAATAAATCATCATAGTTATAAGTGAACTAGATGGACTACTTAGGTTACTTTGAACATATGAACAGAAGTTAGACCGGATGAATTATAATTCAAATAAGCACTAGGATAGTTATAAGACATCCAAACAAATTAAGTCAAAATATAGCAGGTAATGTGAACCTTAAACATCACAACTAGACCTCAATCACTAGCGGTAAATCACTTAATCCTAAGAGAGAATAGATGTTATGAAACCTAGATGATCAAGCTTGTTAAAACAAAATATCCATTGGGAAATAACTTATTTTTACATCTAAAAATGTATCTAAATGCCACTATCTTACACCTCCATGAATGTGAATGATAATTGAGGATCTAAACATGCTACATTATTTTATTAATCATTATGTGATTAGTTGCCCATGAGAAGCTCTTGAAGAGCACATGATATTTGTGTTAAAATTTTAGGTAATTTTGATAGGCCTTGGTTAAAAAGAAAGTCAATATAGAAGGTGTTTCTGTAGACTGTCTAATGCAAATTTTCTACAAAAAATTATTGTGAAAGATTCAAGCATGTGATGACCCGGGTTTTTGTAACACATTTTGTATAACATTTTTCAAAGGCAAGGTCCTTAATGGGAAAAAAATTTTGCAACCAATGCAGCAAAAATTCTTTTCTTTTAAATTCATTTGAGGCAAAACCCAAGTCTCACCTCAAGATACATAATACACATAGACATTTTGTGTGAAATAAAATTTTATTGGATACCGGGAATCATCCAGTAGTTCACTCTTACACAGGCCCTGTATTATCATTACAACTATTGTCCAAATTACATAATCCAAGGTTCAAATCTCACCTTACATTAAAAACTCTCAATAGAGTACAATACTCTCAAATGAAAATACACAATCTTTAAGGGACATACCCTGATTGATTATTTTCTTCAAGTCTTCTACCATCTTGAGCTCCTAAGTCTTCAAGCTTTACTTCCTTAAGTCTCCTTCCCTGTATCTGAGATATTGTAAACATTCAAACATTTACAATATCTCAGCAAGCTATGCTTGGTAGGGGATACAAAATATATTACTTCACTAATATAAAAATACCTACCTTAGTCATCGTTCCATCATGGTTGTATACTTGTGAGTTATCTTAACATAGAGTATATACATTATTTATGTAGTATATGATAAATCAGTTAAAATAGTGAAAATTGCTCAAAATGTGTTCCTTCCCCTGTCTATACTTCCACTTAAAAGATCAATATTCAACCAATTCTTGTACAGGAATTTTCTTTCCGAGAACTCATGTAGTGGCATCTCATCATGCCATGGCATTACACTATGCCTATCATATGTGCATCATAATGCAAAATACATTAGGACTACTATGCCACAGTCGTAATCCATACAGCGCACCCGAATAACTATATAATCCTCCACTGATACCAACTGTGAAAATAATAAATCCATGTCCTCATGGGTTGGACCATGGCTGTCACAATGACGGCCTTCCCATTATTGCCCCACTCGATATTTAGCCTCTCTTTGGGCATGGTATCGATCATATAAGTTTTAGGAAGTGGGTGGCCAAACCCTCATAACTTCCCTAGCATAGTATCCCCAGTCTTACCACTATGTAAAACAAAATCACAAGCCACCATGCTTGTATGTAAAATACATTGTACATATCAGATGATGTGTTTGTTTAATGAAGGTTGAAATATTTTCTATGCCCTATTCTTAGGGTTTCCATAGTCTACACATCTCATTACTTTCACCTCATTTGATTAGGTCATTAGATAGTTGAATTGGATAATAGGGTTGGTTTACTTAATTGGATCATGTGATTGGATCATGACTATGCTAAGGTACTAAGCACTTATATCATGAAGGTCTGTAATTCTAAACAAATAATCATGTATATATACACATGAATCCTTAATACATTCATGTACATCCACCTACCTCAAAGTGGTATCAAGGTCTTGATTCATGCATCTCAAGTGGTGTTCACTCCCTATTGTCCATCATGATCTTGATTCATACATCTATCAAACCATACGTATCAAGTTATTCCTCCATACAAGTATGTATTCCTATAAGGGATGCCCTAATTTTCCTTGAATCATATATGATCAAGGTTTCAAACCTTTCAAGTTCACAATCTACAATATAAGTACAATCATAGAACAATACTAAAATCTACTTTATATTTCTTTTCTTTTTGTTTATGAACCTTCAAGATCTCTCTTGGATCTTGTTTGATCTTCCTTATCTTATTTACAATTTTTATTAGGATTAGATTATTTACTAACCTTTTATGCTCTTATTATTATTACTCAACTAGTTAATGTTTTACTGGTTGAGGATAGCTTATTCCATCCTAAGTCTAGACAGCTCCTCTTATGTCAAATTGGCTAAGGCTTGCTAGCTGAATGGTTGAACATAAAGTGATTACTTCAATCCTCATGTGAGGAGGTGTTTAGACCTCACAAACATTAATAGAAGGTGGGGGAAGAGGGAGACTCTATTAGAGAACCCCCTTAACCACCATTCCATCATCCACTAATGTGACCTTAGCTCAACCTTTCATAAGGTTACAATGAGCATTTTAACCCTGAGTACTCTTTCTAATTGATTTTAATTAAATCCATGAACATTTAAATGTCATTCATGGAGTTTCATTAGTCTCCTAATTTGGGCCAAGGAAATGGTATTCTTTATATTGTCCTACTAACTATAGCCCTTACTATCATTAAGTCCATGTCATTTATTTCATGTAAATGTCCTTTCAACTCTAATTTCATTTAATTACATTTTTAAGGTAATTTTCATAACATAAACATTAAAGCATAAATATCCATGGGGAACCAGAATAGATGTTGTGAAACCTAAATGACCAAGCTTGTTAAACCATAATATCCATGGGGAAATCACTTATTTTTAAATGTACAAATATACCTAAATCTCATTATCTTACACCTTGATGAGTTTGTTTAGAAAGACAATTGAGGATCTAACCATGGTAGATTAGTTTCTGAATCACAATGTGATTTATTGCCCATGAGATTTGTATGCTTGAGTAATAGACTCCCATAACCTAGAGGAGCGTGATGATATAATTATGTTTAAGTATCATTGAAATGTTTCCATTAGATTGAAAATTTTCATGTGGCTTGAGATGTTTTATGTGTAAGCATTGAGATTTTATATGTGATATATTTTTATGATGATGACATATGTGGACCCTATATGGGTGAGATTTGAATATGACACAAGTGTGTTAAGGCATCCACCAACTACAATTAATCATGAGAGGATTTTAATATCCTAGGGCACAATGCTAGGAGGGTTTAGATTGGCCCTTGACCTCTAAACAAGATATGCCGAGAGTATGGCCATTGGTTAGGGAAGTATGAGTCATGGGAAAATAGCTTTCTATGTGATTCATCTCCCCATGAATGTTGGTACAATACGTTGGTGTCTGCGAATGAGGGTAAATGGATGATGTTTTCCATTACATGCATAGTTGCTATATGTTTGTTGGACATGTGAGGGACATGTCAATCATCCCCAAGGGTTAGACCATTGCCTATGAAGTTTGTGGCAGGACACTACCACAGTGATCTAAGATATTTTAGTTATTATATATGTGCAAGTTTATTTAGTATTACAATTCTCTCTTGGGTTATTATTCAGTGCAAATTGGATATTAATATATGCTCAGAAAGATATACTTCACATTCGTTTCATATGTGACATTGATCATAGTGTGTAATATGAATGCCAAGGTTTTTAAACCTAGCTTAGGGATTTTCTTTTTTTTCTCATTGAGTATTTGTACACAACTCCTACAACATTTTTGATAGATTTGAGCATAATTTGGACAAGAAGAGAGTTTTAAAAGTCCAACGACATGGGAAAAGAGTTACAATGGGGTGACTTTAGTTTTCTTGAAATTAGTAGAACTTAGACATTTGGTCTTTTATTTAAGGACATGTAATAACTTTGATTTATTATGTGTGGTACATTTTAAGTGCTTATTAGTTGATTGTGGCTATGATAATGGATCCTAAATGTGCTCATATGGTATTAATCATTTTGATTATACGAGAAGTTTTTTGTTAGGGATGCCGAAATTTGAAGAAGGAATTTTGAAAAACAATGTATATGAATGCTCTTATCCTTCCATAAATGTTTTAAGAGAGAGAGAGAGAGAGAATTCAAGGGTGCTCTAACATTTTCAAAAGATATTTCTAAGGAAACTATTTCAAGAAACCCATTTTGTCACAACTCCTCCTATCTGCATAGCTCTTTTATTTGTTATGGGCTACAAGTAATTGCTTCTGGATAATTCGTACCTTCTTTGCACATTGCTCTATCAAATTCTACTTCATCAAACTTCCACTCTCCAACATAACTCCAACAAGTTAATCTTTGATATGGCCTTCCATACAATGCCTCATATGGTTCCATGCTAATGTTAGAGTGGTAGCTACTATTGTAAGCGAACTCTATTAGGGGAAGGCATTCATCTCATTTACCTTCCCCTCTAATGTACAAGCCCTTAGCATATCTTCAAGAATCTAAATAGTCCACTCTAATTATCCATTAGTCTGAGGATGAAAAGAAGTACTAAATCTTTGTGTAGTACCAAGTCCCTCCTGCACACTTTGTTAGAAGTGTGATGTTAACCTACTATCCCTATATGATATGATGATCAAAGGTACACCATGCAGACTTATTTCCTTAATATACAACTTCGCCGAACTCTTTAATGACTGCTTCTATCAAATTTGAATAAAGTATATAGGCTTAGTTAACCTATCCACTATTACCCAAATCATAGCATGCCTACTAGATGTTTGGCGAAATCCCACTAAAAAGTCCATGGTAATGTGGTCCCACTTCCACTCCAACAACTCCAAGGTTTGTAATAGCCCTATGGGCCTCTAGTGTTCCCCCTTCACCTTTGAAATGTTAGACACTATACCACATAACCACTAATGTCTTATTTCATAACTTGCCACTAGAAGTTTCTCCTTGTGTCTTGGAACATCTTTGTGCCTCTAGGGTGTATGGTTTACTTGGAACTATCTACCTCCTATAGTGCACCTCCATATGCACCTATAGTGAAACCAGCCTTATTACCCATACCTTGAGTCTCTTCACACTCCTTTTGAGCTTACAGAATTCAATACGTGAAGGCCGATCTTATAGTTAAACTTAGCATCATCTCCTTCATCTTTTTACTATGAGTGTCAACCATGATATTCACTTTACCAGGGTATATTGGATGGTGAAATTGTAATTTTTTAACTATTCCATTCAACATTGTTGCCTCATGTTAAGATTTCTCTAAGAGAAAATGTACTTAAGGCTTTTATTATTTGTAAAGACTTCAAAATTTTCATCATATAAATAATAACTCCAGATCTTCAAAGTGAAGGTCACAGTAGCCAACTCCAAATTATGGGTGGGAACTATCCCCTCATGATTCTTTGACTGCTTAGATGCATAAGCAATCACTTTCTCTTATTGCATTAGTACATACTTGAGTCCCTTGCCTGAGGCAATGTTGTATATTATGAATCATCCACTATCCACTAGCAAGGTTAGAATAGGTGTTGTAGTAAGTCTCCTTTTCAATTCTTGGAAACTCCTTTCTCACTCATCAATCCACTCAAATCTTTTATCCTTTCTGGTCAGTTGGGTCATAAGCTATGATATGTAGGAAAATCCCTCTATAAATCTCCTATAATACTCTACTAACTTGATGAAGCTGTAGAGATCTGTAACAATCTTTGGCCTCTCCCATTTGGTGATTATCTCTATATTCTTAGGATCAATAGCAATACCACCTACCAAGATAACATGCCTAACGAACTGGACTTGAAAAAGCCAAAACTCACACTGTGAGAATTATACATATAGTTGCTGAGTCTAGAGGGTTATCAACGCAATTCGTAGGTGTTCCTAATGTTCCTTTTGATTGCAAGAGTATATCAGGATATCATCAATGAAAACAATGACAAATTTGTTAAGATATTCCCAAAACACTCAGTTCATCATATTCATAAAGGCTACGGGTCCATTCGTTAGTCCAAAAGGCATTACCAAAAATTCATAATGCTTGTTCCTGGTTTTGAATGTTGTCTTTGAAATATCCTCATCCCTTATTCTTAGCTGATGATAAATCAATCTCAAACATGTCTTCGAGAACACCTTAGAAAATTGTAATTGGCCAAAGAGGTAGTGAAGCATACTTGTTCTTGACAGTGACCCTATTCAATAACCTACAGTCTATGCATATGCTCATTGATTTTTCCTTTTTCTTAATGAACAACACAAAGGCTCCCCATGATGAAACACTTGGTCGTATGAACCCCTGATCCATCATTTTCCATAATTGCACCTTTAATTCCTTCAGTTCAGGTGGACCCATGCCATAAGGTGCCTTAAAGATGGGATCTATCATTTGCAGTAGCTCAATTGTGAAATCCATTTCTCATTTTGGTGGTAACCCACACAATTCCTCTAGATATAGTTCTTGAAATTCCCTCACCATGTCAATCTCCTCAACCTTATGTCCTGACTCCTCCTAAGTCACCACAATGGCTAGATAAGTTGGGCATTCTCCATCTATGAGTCATGATGCCTTCACTACTAATATAATGTTCACTTTAGAGACATCCAATCTTCCCTAAAGGGTAATGGTTTTCCTTTCGAGGTTATAGAGTATGACTCTTTTCTTCTCACGATCAACCACCGCCTCATGGTATGCTAGTCAATCCATGCACACGATCACGTCAAAGTCCATCATACTCAACAAGATTAAGGTTACACTAAGTTATAGTTCTGACACACAAATTGGTACTTCTTATAGGAATTCATGTGTTATAACTAATTCTCCTACTAGGGTACCAACTTCTAAACAAACACCCACTTCATGTTTAATACATTCCTATGCATGAGGTGAAGTTATATGATATGAACAAGTATGTGGAACCGAGATCAATTAATACACAAGCATATCTATCAAAAATTTTGAGTGAACATTCAATCACAGACATGCATGTCTATTTGATTGTTAGCACGAATACTCTCCCCTAGCTCCTCTGAACCTATCCCTATCTCAAATGCTCATCTTTTTCTTTCTTTGGGAAGTCTCTCAAAAAGTGGCCCTTCTCATCACAAATGAAACATAGTCATTTATGAACATAACTAGGCTTGCCTAGGTGGGATCTGTGGTAAGTTGGGCATAGGGTAAAGTCCTTCTCTCTCTTTTAGAAGTTTCCTAGTGTAGGCTTCTATGGTTTCACAAACTTAGCCAGTGCAGTACGTCTCCTCCCCTTCTAGACTGGCTTCTGCCCATAGTCTTCTCACAATCTCTGTTGGTAGCTTTCTATTTTCATTCCACAAGGGCTACCAACTCCACAACCTTTGATAGTGAGGAGTACTATACTATAGATATCTTACTTATGATATGGAAATTTAGTCCCCAAACAAACTTCTATGTAGCCCTCAATTCTATATGGCACACTTCGTGAGCAAACCACCTTAATTTGACAAACTTTATTTCATATTGGTCAACCATCATGGAACCTAGCACTAAGCTTAGGAACTCCAGCTCTTTCTACTCCTTTACATGTGGTGGAAAATACTTGTCAATGAATACATGTTTAAAGTCCTCCCATTCAATTACCTCCACCTCACTGAAATAGGATCTCTCGGTTGTGGGCAACCAATGTAAAGCCACTCCTGCTAACACTAAGGTAGCCACTGCTACCTGTCTATCCTCCAGTATGCCTATAGCCTCAAATATTGTTTCTATCTTGTAGAACCAAGTTTCTACTGCCTCTAGCCCTCTTTCTCTTGTAAATTGAGGGGCAATCTTTTTAAACTACTCCAACAACGTATCTCCCCTTGCCCTTAATCCATCACCATCAACTACCACCATCGGCTCTCCTCCCTAGCCAGGACCCTATACTTGTTGCTTCATCCCTTGTAGGAGAAGCTCTATAATGTCCTGCGTTGTGTCATTTAGAACTTCTATACTTTCTTGGGCTCCAAGAAGGAATTCTTAGCTGAGTTGACAGCTCTATGTCTCTTGGGTTCCATCTAGATTTTCAAAAACAAAAATCTAAAGTCTCTATTTCTACTTGTCTAGTGTACCTAGGACTCATTTTCTCACTATCAATTCTTATAGTTCCTAAGTTGTTTAGCTATGAGCAATATGAACTGTGCTATGATACCAAGTGTAATGAGTTGAGTTTTCAAAAATAAATTTTCAAAATGAAAGTTGAAAATAAGATACCTATGGGATTTTTTGTTTGTAAAATATTTTGAAAATGTATAATACACATTTAATTTTCAAATCCACCCTTTTATCCGGCATCATCTACAAAGCCATCACATATAATAACAAACAAAAACATAACATTCCAAGGTCCACTGATCCCAACCCAAACAACTAAAAACTAAACTTAAACCAGAACCTAGACTTAATTTAACAATGTCTTATGTCTTATTACACTTCATCATAAAATTGTTCAAAGCCAATGCTATTGGTAATAACAAAATTTAAAACTACATTGTTCTCATCCTTACTTTTAATTCATCTCCTTCTCAACTCTTCCTGAACAAAGTCTGCATAATTCTCTATTGCTTGACCTAAATTTTTTTTTGTAGGGGTGAGTGCAAGGACTATATGCTTAAGCTAGCCATTTGAAAACCATGATATTCATGTAAATGTGAAGTTAACAATATAGGTGATTTATGCATTATGGAATCTTGTAATTTCCATGCTATTGAAAAATTTGCCTAAAATTGTACCTATGTAAATATTTTAGAAACCTTGATCAAATAGTAGTATATCATATCCTGACATATCACTAGTGGAAGCATCCTACTACATGCCCATATAGGCAATGGTCAATATCTTCGCAGAAATGACATATGTCCATAAACAAAAGGATATACTATGAACGTAGGGGATCAATATCTAGTTATGTTGCTACACCACCCCTAGTAGGGGCACTGGATCATGATGAGAGCACACTCCCCATGAATCAATACACTCATCTAAAGGCTCTTAGGTCAAGTATCTAATTTGAAAGCTAATGGCCAAAGTGGTCATCCTAGCATAGTAACCAAAGGGATGTTTCCAAATAATACTCGACTTGACTAGAGCAAGCCTACATTCTCGATCTTTGTAAGTCTACATGTTGATTTTATTAGTCTACACCACAACTTTCACCTGGGTTTTGTTGAGGCTTGGAACAAATGTGTTCTTGGAATTTGTTATCATTAGTTACTTAAAACATATCGAACCATCCAAATTTCCAAATCCATTCACATGATCATATTGACTGAAAAATAGATCAGACCATCTAAATTACATGATTGTTTTACATAGGATGTTCATCGATCAAATTAATCAAAACATGCATGACTTAGGCTATATATACACATAGATGCTAACCAAATGGTCCAAAATCAGATAAACTTAAGCTAGTAATAGGCACTACAAATAATGCTCAAAGGAGCTATATGCGAACGATATATATGTATACAAATCAACAGTCAAAATTGATGATAAAATTATACGAAGAATAGGCACCATGTATACATAATAATCAATGGACGAAATTGGTCAAAAGACCAACATGAGGAGCACGCTTGGTCTAGATTAGGAAACAATTCTAGATCAAGTGATTAATCATGAAGAGTGTGCATTGACCTTGATGAGAAATTGATATAAACCTTATGATGTATCATGGACGATTCACAAGGTATAAAATCAAAACATCAAGTCCAATTGGAAGGATAAGTAGTAGAAGAATGTGCAAGGTATTTATAAGTTGAAAAAATTGAACATAGATCCAGAGAAGAACATACCATATGCCCATGGTTTCTCAATGAAATAGAATCAAAGACATAGATCAATGTGCCATATTCAAAACCAAGTATTAAGCTCCACATTCTTATATACATAAGATTTCAAAGAAACATGCATTCTGCATTCTACCATTTACTAATCTAAAGAAAAACCCAACTAGTTTAGAGATGATCCTACTCTCCTACCTCATTGATGGATTAGTTCTTCTACCATCTTCTTTTCCAAAATGTCATGGGGGAAAGAAACTCCATGTACAACCTTCCTTGCTCTCTCTCTCTCTCTCTCTCTCTCTCTCTCTCTCTCTCTCTCTCTCTCTCTCTCTCTCTCTCTCTCTCTCTCTCTCTCTCTCTCTCTCTCTCTCTCACACACACACACACACACACACACACATTCTACACTATATGGGGATGTCTTGGCTAGTTGCTAGTAAAGTTTTGGTACCCCATTACTATTTTGTTTTATCTCAAATTTTCCTCCTATGCTTCTCTTTCCTATCCTAAATCATTCTAGTTTCTGATCTCATCCTATTCTTTATTCAATATCCAAATCTTTTCCTATCCTATGTTCCACAAATTATGATCTTATTCCCTTTACTTAATCTATAGGATCTTATCCCTCCATCTTCTTCTAAATTAGATCTCAATTGTATGTTGGCTTTCCTGATTTTCTTGGATTCTTGATATTTTACTCAATCATATTAAATCTTACTATTTACCTTTTATTCTATCTTGTCTTAGCTTCCTAACCAATGGTGGATGTCCAAAGCTGGTGGATTCATTGCACTTGAACATCCCCTACATTCTGGTTAAGGGATTTTTCTTCGAAAGCCAATATGTTAGTTACATTAGAGACTTGAGTTCTAGACTTAAATCATTCATATCCACTCTATAACCAGTTGAACTAGCTTATTTCTATTGACAATTCTTGTAAAAAAAAAAAAAAATGCTTATATTACAAAAATTCATGTTGTTACGCAAAAGGTCTTAGAAGAAGTTGAAAAGATATAAACAGAATCACAAAAGAACCACTAGGAAGAGAAATATGTAAATAGTTTCACCAACCTATGCATTTTCCCAATATTGAAACTTCCCCCAAAGTATAAGCTTTCATATTTGACAAAATATGATGGCACATCAAGGCTATCAAGAGAACATCTTAAGGTATATTGTGTGGATATAATAGAGATTGTAGCGGATGATGGATACTATCTGATCAAATACTTCAGAGAAAGCCTCTCAAGAACCACAACTCAATGGTCTAACACCTTGAGTCCAAAAACAATCATGTCATAGGAACCCTAATGAAGGCCTTCATCAACCAATACTCCCACAACGTGGTGGACAACTAAAAAGAGCTGAACTTGAGGTTGTAACTAAGGTTGATGGAGAGAATTTTGCTACATATGTGTAAAAATGGTAGAATATGGCTTCCTCAGTAAAGGATTGGCTTTTAGAACAAGATTCGGTGGGGATGGTGACTCAATCCTCTCATCAATCCATTAGAGGATATTTAATGCTACAATACCTTGCCAACTTTGAGAACTAAAATTAACACTACAATCCACACAACAACTACAATAAAATTGGGAGAACTTCCTTGATGTACCTCTTGAGAAGATGGAACCAAAATTCACAAGAGGAAAAAGAGGAAAGGAAAACAATATAAGTGCTATGTATGGCAGCCAACATTAGAATGACTAGAGAGGTCAGTACTTCACCTAACCACAACAACAATCCCAATCCCAATACCAATACCAATACCAATTAGGCCTATCAATCGTGGGTCTCATGGCCAGCAACAACAACAACCCTAGAATCAGTAAGTGGTACAAGCACACCTTCAAGGTTCTTAACCCCATACAACAAGACTAGAATTTATAGGACCAATTGCTAGGTAGAGAAAGAACTCAAATACCAATTTTTAAAATTGACCCTAGCACCAGTTCACCCCATTGAAACAAAGATATGTTAGGACTCTAAATTTCCTCATTAGCATTCAGTTGTTGAGCTGACTAACCCCTAGACCTCCACTAATTTCTATGTCTAAGAGATGGGATTCAAATGTCCATTATAAATACCATGAAGGGCTTAAACACTTAGTGAAGTATTGTACCCAATCAAGTTTGACATTATAAAAAAATGTAAAATACTTAACACCTTGCCCTTGCAACCTTCAAGGATAAGCACATTTCAAAACCCCTTTTATGGGGAATGCTTGAATCAGACTCTCAACAAGATTAGCAAAAGGCTAAGGAAAATCCCACTTTATTGCATTAGCAAGGAGTACAATTTCCATGATAGTGAAGAGAAGATGTTTGCAAACAAACAATATCGATGGTAGAAATGTGCTTGGCATAATGTTAAACAATGAAACAACATCCTGCAGCACGTTAAACTACTCGTGTT
This sequence comes from Warburgia ugandensis, assembly GCA_035236585.1. Classification (NCBI taxonomy): domain Eukaryota; kingdom Viridiplantae; phylum Streptophyta; class Magnoliopsida; order Canellales; family Canellaceae; genus Warburgia; species Warburgia ugandensis. The sequence goes on from CP141126.1 coordinate 85,518,436, forward strand.
GCCCTCATAAGAGGCAATAACCACTCAAACCTCCCCAAGATGGATCGAGAACCACCAACCTCACATGTGCTTTTCAAATCATCACTAAAAGTGTCTCAGTTATGCGTAATTGGCTTGATCAAATATTCCTATCTCATTCCAAAATCTTATGCCCCTCCACAAGCCATTAGTGATCTAGTCCCTTCCCTTGCCTCAGTCGAATAGTCCCAATACAAGCACTCCCCCAAAATAGTCTAGTAGGTGGATCACAGTACCACCTCTATCACTAGAAATAAGCTAACGACCTTAAGGACAAGTTTAGAGAAAAGAATGGAATACCACTCTATTTCACCCCTCAGTATTAACATGAATGCAATTCTCTAGTCTAGTTTCCCGTAATTCCTCCACCTAATTCTTTTGAAGCAATGTGAGTGTCAATGGCCATGGTCCCTTATTACTTATACAATCTTCTATTTTCAGCTCCAATGACACCACCCCCTCTTGGAATGCAATGTCTAATGCAATTTCAAGAGTCTCCCATAGTACTATCTACTTGTAAGGCCATTGCATTGCAACAACTTGCAACAGTAGTACAACTGTACCATCCCACCTTACGTTTGCTACCAACCTCAAAGGGAAAGAATTAGAAGTGAGGGACCCATATGTTTTGAGGCTCCTAGTGGTATATTAGGAGATTTTAATATCCCTAAGCATAAGAAAGGTTGAGGTGGCTAATCTGCAATTAGGAAAGGTGAACTCACCTTAAATTTGATTATCCTTCCCCCACCTCAATTCAAGCAAGCCATTGCACATCAATCACTCATATCAACACCATGAGTATGAGTGAGAGAACCACAAACCCTCAGTGGACAAAACTCGATCTATCTATGAGTGAGCTAATCATCTCGCCCAAACTAAGGTGGAATGCAAACCATCTCACATCACCGCTCCTAGCACGTAAGACAGAATTTTGCAAAAGATAGTTGTTTTATCTTAGTGTAAGTTCAAAGTTGTTCCTTTTGCTTACCCTACATCAAAGTAGAAAATTAGAGAAAATAAAAAGCAAGAATTTGTCATGGCAAAACTCAAATTGCCAAAGACGAGTCCTGAACTTGAGGTGGTATGCCTATCCACTAAGCTGCCACCTCGACCTTTAGCTAGAGACATACATAGCAGGTTTACTAATGCTAAGAGGGGCAAGTTAATGGCTTACAAATATGATTAAAAGGAAAGCTAAAGAAAACCAAGATTAGCATGGAATGAAAGATCAGTGACCAAGCAGATGGAGCAGTTACCCCAACACAAAGGTGCTTCACAATGTAGACTTGGCATTGCCATGGCCAATCAAATCCATGCAAGAAGATGAAAGAGGATCTTGGCTACAACTAAAAGAGAGATTTGTTATGATCTTATTTACAAAAGAATACTTTTGTTGAGTGTTCAATTCTAGTTAAAGTTTCCTTAATTTTGCATTTGATTAGATTATCTAATCAATTAATTTTGAATTAAATGTGAATTTCAGCTCCAATTGATTATCCAACCATCGACTTATAAAATTTAATGGCCAGATGATCGTCAAAGCTAATTAGATGATTAAAGCATGATTAAGATGATTCTAATTGAGTTTTATATATTGCATATCAACTAAAATAAAATTGGATGACTTGGATAGAATTAAATGGATTAGATCATTTAAGATGCATTCCACGAGGAAACAGCCTAGAGAAAGGAGATTGAAAGGCAATTAGAAAACAATTTCTAAATTTGGATAATGAACAGAGAGATAGATTTGGACTCAACAACAAATTCTAAGGAAGAATCTATATAAGAGACATATGGGGGTATGATGGAGGAGAGACTTAAGGAGTTCCACTTTAGAATAGTAAAGTTGAACTCATAGAGGAGACAGACCGAAGGAAGGAGACTGATCCCACCCTTCTCTTTCGGCCATTCACCCAGCAATGTAATACCCAACTATTCACCTTCTTTCCCTTCCATCACCAATCAGATAACTCGCTATTCTATGTTGGTTTTCTCTGTTTCAACTATGAATTTTCACCACTTCATGCCAGTCCTCTACTATAGCTACTAGTTTTCCCTCTTTGTTTTTCAATCCTTCTTTCACTTCATTCTCATACAATTTTACTATTCCATCCATCATCGGTTTCCCCATGTATTCATTAGTCATTTTTTATTTTTCTTCTCGTCACTATTTCCTCTCTATTTTATCATGTTTTTTCAATCATTTTCACCCTTTGTTTGATTACTAATTTCTTTCTCTATTTCCTACCATTGTTTTCCCTTTCTTCCACTTCTTTTTCACACTTTCTATTTCCTACCATTGTTTTCCCTTTCTTCAACTTCTTTTTCACACTTTTATCCACTCTAACCAAAGATGTGACATCCCCTATTTTACATCCGTATTTATCCCCTAATTTTCACCAATTTTATCTCTAATTTCTCCCATGTTTGAAAGCATTTAGTATTACAAAGAAAACCCAATTCTTGTTTCTCCCTAATTCCCTCTTCTCCCCTTTGTTTTGGTGTTTCCTTGCCTTTTTTGCTTCTTTCTTGGTTACAAGTTGAAGAATGAAGGCAATTTTAAAGGCAATTTTTTATTTTGCCCTTAGTTCATTTATTTTAATTCCTTCTAAATCTTATTTCATCTTATTCATGTTCTGACTCTTTCCAACTTTTGTCTTGTTCTTATTCGTGTTCTGTGTTATTGAAACTTTGTCCTGTTCTTAGTTAATCCATGAATTATTCAATCCAAGTCCCAATTTGATTAAAGGCTAACTAAATCAACGGTTTAGCTTTAACTAACAATATCAAGTTAATTATTCATTCTTTTCTCCTAAGGTTTTCAACCAATTCTCAGATATTAATTTTAGTACACTTCCTAGTTAATCTAGTGGTTCCAATCTTAAATCTGAAGTCTAAAAAAAATCCGTTTAAGATGTCAAATCTCAATTTCTTACATCAATCCAAATCATCAAAATTTTGAAAGATCTACATAATCCAGCTATTGAATCATTAATCAAAGACTAAGTAATAGATTGATGATGTATGATCGACTTAGATGTGACAAAAATTAAAGAAGCTTGCTACAATCAAGTTAGGAAAGTGGATTTTAGTTGATATTTTGTTTATTTTTCTATCTTTTGAATTTGGAATGGTGTACTTTTTATTAATTCAGTATACCTAAATTTCTAGTTTATTATTATTTAATTTTTGTTAATTTGGGAAAAATTTTAAATTTATTTCAATTCTTTTTTTGTTTAAATCAAGTCCCCATGGGATCGACCCGTACTTGCACAAACTATACTACAATAGCTTGTGCACTTGCAAACATAAACAACTTTCAAACTCAATAAAATGATATCCATTTTTAGGAAAAAGGGAACCATAGGTGGGTAGCATATTTAAGGTGGTACTATGTTACATTAATCTCATGTGGACAACAGCAAGAGGACCAATCCAATAATGAATCACTGGGCATTGAAGACAAGCAAGAATAGAAGCCAACCAACTTTGACATGGCAGCACCATAGACCATTAGCACAAAAATGATGGACCTTGTTGTGAGGCAGAATTCAAGTCTCTCCAACCCCATTGCCAAATCTTTAGAAATGGCCTCATGTGCACATTACAATTCAGGGTTTCGGATGAACAGACTCATGGACCAACTCCATAGTAATGAGAGGGATAACATTAGAGTCCCTCTCAACCTGCCCAAAGAGGTCGACATGTTGTGACCACCTATCACAAATCTTAATTTAGTGGAACCAAGAACGACCATGAGTGGTGAAAAAGTCAAATGATGACTGACCAGAAGTCAAAGCATTTGAGAAGGGCAATCCACCTATATAGAGTTCTTATTGAAACCTTGATATGGAGCTTATGCAAAATTTTGAACTAGAACAAAGCATTAGCAGCCATATCACTATGGCTATTGAATCCAAAGAGAAGAATGTCGAATTATGGGACATCTTTGAAAATCTAAAGGAAAGCAAAAGCCCAAGTCCTTTGCTATGATGAAAAGGCTAGTGTAAAAGAAGATGATAGGAAAATCGGGTGGTTGATCCAAGGAACCTTTCAGGTAAAGCCAAACACCACCAACGTGCAGCAACGTGAGTCACATCATAACAGCAATCGAAGTTGATGCATGGTACCACTACAGACCAGATAGTGACGCTGGCACAACTGCAAGCTATCTATGATGTGTTAACACTTCCTAAATTCTTCCCCATGGCCATGAAAGGCTTGTTGACTGGACAAGCTACTTCGTGTCGATCATAATCAACCAAGATTATGAGGTGGTGAAGTAGTTATCACCATGTTAGAGAAAGTACCCCAAAAATAAGCTTGTAGGTCTACATGTTCAGCTGGTGGGTCTATAGAATAAAGTTTACCGATGCAGGCCCTGATAATTGAGCATCAAACTATATTCCAATAGGACTGTCCACATTATTTTCTTTTATTTGGGGTTTGTGGTGCTCTTACTGAACATCCATGGGTTTGATGATTTTGGCTGTTCATCTACATGGTTGTGGCATAGATGAGCCTGTTTCCAAAAGTCATCTACCTAACATAGTACAAATTGTTTTTTCCCGAGTTATGAATGAATGGTAGTAGAAGTGATGATACTCAGAACAATAAATCAATGGAGAAGATCATCCAAATTATATGATTATTGGGATGGTCAAGATCATCCAAACTCATTTCTTCTTGTGGGAACATATGATCTAGAGAGCGACGTAATAAAGAGGCGAGAAATTGAACCCTTCATGTGCCTACTTTCTTCTGTCTCTCTGTGTGCGCCTCTTTTTTGCCTCAAAACCCCCAAGCAGAAATGGCATTGAAAACCCTTCTGTAAGTTAATGAAGCTTCTCCCTCCCTCCTTCCTTCCCTCCCTAACCATCTTCCACTTCTCAAGTCAACACACTAGCTAGCCAAGAAACCCAGCACTAAAGTATAGGAGAAAAACCCATAAAATCTTGCCCCAAAGTCCAAGGGTGAGCTTAGATTTCAAAAAATTTGTCTAATTTTGCCTCTATCTAAGAAAACCTGTGTAAGTTGATGGGAGTACCACCTTGCACTGTAAACTGCATATTCCATTGTAATCAGAAGCCAACACTAACAAAGGGTATCGCCTAACACTAGTACAAAATCAAGCTTTCTCCCTGCCAAATTCTATTTCCCCTACTCCCTTCTATTTCGAGTCTCCGGTTGCGTGTGAATCTCAAGCCATGATATGCAATGATCATGGGCCAACCATGGCCTGCGTAGATTTCTCGTAACAATAAAGTTTGTCTCCTCTTCTCGTAATTCATCTAAACGCACTTACTTCCCTATTCCCAGTGGTTTATTGTTTATTTCTGGAGTGAGCATGATGAATCAATCCTTCATGCTAATTTGTAAAGGGTAGAGATAGAAAAGGCTGCATTCGATGTTAAGGAGAAAGACCCTCGTTCCCAAGGGTGGATTTCATGAAGAAAGATTTTTTTGATCTTGTTGATAGAGTTTCATGCTAAGCAAACCATTGATCACTACATGGGGCTTTCTTTATAGCCCTGGTACCAAAGACAGCAAGTTTTTCTTGCAAATAACTTATTTTGGCCCAGTGTCTTTTTAGGGGTGAATATGAAAACCAATCAAAAGCCCTGTCAAATAGAATGAAAACATTGATGCTTAGACTTGTTCCCTTCAACAGTAGCATTCATAGCAGTAAGGCAAATTCAGATCGGTTGCTTGTGGCTTCAGAGAGCATTCATCCCGTGAATTCTTCTAGAATTTGGTGGGATGTTATGTAAGCGTGATATAAAGAAAATCTATTGTAGGGTGGAACGAAGGCTTGTTGACCAGGTTCTTCCACTTGTGTGATTCCTTGACAAACGGAGGCAGCGAATATGTTCCGCGTTAAGTTCTGCCAAGTTATCTTTTACTAGTTACTTCTTGCTGCTACAAAAAAGGCCTTGTGCTCTTTTCCCGTATATATTTCCCTTGGTTAAAGACGTCTTTCGTAGAATGCAGTCTATATCAGTGGATTAAATTGAGGGATTAAATCTCACTCAAAATAATGTGATACAAACTGCCATGAATTGATGACAGCGCAGAGTGCAACTTCGCAAAGTCAATAATGATGCGTACTTATTTACATTGGTGGAAAAAATCTTTCGTAAAAAGGTATCTAAAATAGTAGATTATGGTTTATTAAAGGAGTGAGACGCAGGCCACCAATTAGGGGGTTATTTTTTCAATAAGTAGATGAAACTGCTGCTATTAGAGTCAGATGAATATATCGAATTAAAGATTAAGGTAACAATGAAGTCTAGACTGCTCATTGGTATTAGAATGTCAGAATTGGAAGTGGCATTACAAATTGAGATGCTTCTCTGCTTTATTGGTGAGATACCGCAGTATTACCGAGGCCCACCGTTATCAGTAGGAAGACCTAGAGTGGGTGGAATAATATGATGGATAGGATGAACTAAAGGTTGGATGGTTGAACTAAGGCTTGACTGCGCCTGGGAGGAAGGCTGACTCTTGTTAAGTCTACATTTGCAAGCAAGTCATTATATCACGTCTTTACACGAGTCCCTGGCTACGTCGACTATAGAGCTGGAGAAACTTGAAAGAAATTTGTTGTGGTACGATCATGTGGACAGGTGGGTCATTTTCTGCAAAACCAATTAAGGTGGGAGATTTGGCAACAGACCCCTGCTTTGTGGCACCAAATGTTAAAAAGGTGTAGAGTAATTATGAAGTCTTCAAAAGCGAGACCTCCAACAATGCGAGAAATAAAGACGGAACGAAGTTATGAACTAATATTTATTGTGACGACATATAACGAATGCATTTAGAAGAGCATATAAATTTCTGCTAAAACCAGGCTTAGTTAGAGAGTTTGTCTCAATTCACGAAGGTTAGGTGCAATAAGGCATTCAAGTGACCAAAATCTTATATAAATTGCCGACCTAATGGTCCTTCTCAACTCCATGTTTTTGAACCCTGACAAAAGAGAGGTAATGTGCAGGACTCAATGGATGTTTGATCTAACTTTCACACAAAATAATAATAATAATAACAATGGGATGCTCGATCTAATTCTCATTTTAAAATTTTCCTTCGTTACTTGTATTGGCATACGACCCAAAATTGGAAGGAATTGAATTTTATGGTGGATTTCACCCTTGCACTTCTGAATTCATCCCTAAGGTGAAAGCAATAACTCTAATAAGAGCTACGGATTCAGGATTTACTCTATGACTGGTGGAATCTACTACGATGCATTTCTCCTACAGGTGCTTTCAAGACTAAGTTCCACAAAAGGGCCGATTCGGACCCAGAATTCAATTCCGTCCCGACTAACCAGAAAAAAGGATGCCCCAAAAGACTATGAAAAGATATACTCGACCTCCAATCCACCAATGCAGTAGAAATGCCACAAGGAGGAAAATATACAAAGAAAGAGTCGAAATAAATATTGCTTCAAGGGAACGAGTCAATCAGGAATTGATACATCCCGTCGACCAGATTAAGAAGCCTAAAACACGGTGAGGGGTGTGTTGATGTGATAATTTCAAGTAATGCCACAACAAATCTCCACCGTCCATATGACAAAGCCCCACAATAGCTGTGCCTGTTAGAGAAATGAACTAACCATTGGTAATAAGGACCTATAAAACAGTGGGATCGACCATAATTGATTGATATCATCCACAATACATCGAGTTTGGGCGAGGGCCTGTTTCAACCTACCATCGGAAACGAAAGAAAAATCGATGGAAAAACAGATCGGCTTGGGCTTCCCCAGTTTGAAACATACGTGCCTGTTAGAGAAATCAAATAACCATTGGTAATAAAGACCTATAAAACAGTGGGATCGACCATAATTGATTGCTATCATCCACAATACATCTAGTTTGGGAGAGGGCATATTTCAACCGACCATCGGAAGCAAAAGAAAAATCGATGAAAAAACAGATCGGCTTGGGCTTCCCCATTTTGAAACATACCAAACGGTAGGGTTTCTCTCAGACAAATGCCTCATTTGACATCAAGGATTAGAGAATGGATTTGATCAGACTCGTCATCAATTTCCACATCACCGAGAAACCCTTGGTTTTCTTCTGTTTCCTAAATCACAAAGACAAATAATCAAGCCAAGAAAGCATTCATAGTAGAAACCCTATAACTGGAAACTACAGAAGCTCACAAGCAGAGAAGCGGCGCCGCTAGAAGAAAAGAGGAGAATGAAAGAACTCTGGTTGGGTTTACAGCGTTTAGGAGATATTTATAGGATGAGGAGGGATTTAGGGTTTTGATGTGCTTTGTCGTTAAATTACAAAACAAGCCCCCACCACTCCTGTTCATGTCCATGCTTTGGAATCCATGTGGACTGTAACCGTTCATATCAAGATTTGTCACCGTTCAAGGGCCCTGAATTCTGGGGTCGTCTTATTTCCAATCCGTTACTGTTTTTCAATTCGGGATTAGATTCTTAGTCTTTATGCAATGGTTATGATTGTTCAACGCTGGGCTAACAATAATGATTTCAAGACCCTGGTTAAGAGATTCAAATCTGGAATATCTGTTCATCCGTTCAAATTCATGGATGTGCATCTAAAAATGACATCCATTTGAAAAAGATAGAAACCATCCAAATAGTTAAATATGGGATCCACACGGATTTATCCGCTAATATCCATTTAAAAGCGCAAACTTATAAACAAAAATTTAAGAGAACTGTAGATTCTCAATCTCAAATTGTCCACTTTCATTCTATTCCTAATTAAACTTCTCACATATTCTTTCAAATGAAATTAATGTTCTTCCATTATTTAAGAAATGCATACGTAAACTGCCATTAAATAATCTGCATCTCACAGGGAATGAAATAGAATGAAAGAGCTATTACATTTAAGATTCTCCAACATTATTTCATGTCCATAAGCCTTTTGTTTTTGAGAGTTAGTTGACGAATGTAACTGCTTTTCTATTATAAGGTGCATCCGATGTATTTCCATCATTCATTTTACAACTTTAAAAAAAAATGTCAAAATTGATCAAAGGATGAGATTTTTGGCACATAGCTCGTCTAGGACATGACAAGATTGTGAACAGTTTAGATTTTCCTAAAATTGAGCCCACTGGAATCTGGCTTGCCCACCACTAGCTTAGGTGTGTGCATACTAAGAAGTGCATGGAGGTACAAATATTTTTCCTATAAAAATAGTGTCCAACTTATATAGTATCATGATGTAGTCAAGATTAAGATATTTAGCAAAATTGGATTAACCATGAATCGATGACCCACACCTGGATAGGATATGGATTTGGGTGTTTGGATATGTTCAAGAAAAAGGATATAATGTGCCCAACTTGTTGAGATTTAGATTCACAATAGATCGAATCAGATTTAATCCACTTGTTCATATTTATGATTCTAGTAGTCACCATATGCATAGCTCGATAAAGCAGTGCATATGCGTAGACAGTGGGGTAGTGTAGGGGGATGAGCTGCATTCAAAAGTAGTAACTTAATGTACGAGTACCGTACACATATTTTTGTGATATATATTTTTTGCATGTAACCAAGACATTTATTTGATTCAACTTCAATCACGTATCCTTACTACCAAAACTCACATCTATTGGGAATTTATAAGGCCTTCATTTCTAGGCCCCTTATAGTTCCATTTTACAACCATAAGAGGCCTAGGAATGAAGACATAGAGGCTTCTAATGGATGTGTGTTTTGGTACGAAAGACATCTAATTGAGGAATAGAATAAACATTTGGAATCTATGTAAGAATACCAGAGACAGAGTAGAGGCACACCCCATTTTCCTTCAATACAAACCTTTATATAGTAGAAATTTTGGATGCTTGCTAATGTTAACCACTTATCTTGTGGGTTGTTTCTCAGGTTGGAGAGGTGCTAAACTTTTCTTTAATGCCGATTTTGAACCATATTATAGGACGTGGAGATAGTCCCTTTCTTACTCTTTTTGTAGAATTTCTACCATACAAATTGGTATGTATTTAAGAAGAATAGGGTGGAGATCCACTTTTTGTATAGTTTCATGGACGCAAGATGTTCATTCAATTGGGCCTCAAGGAGATGTCCTTAGTACCAAAAAATCACATCTAAATCACATCTATGAAGAATCTCTCTCTCTCTCTCTCTCTCTCTCCACACACACACACACACACACACACATATGCTCTACAACTAATTAGGAGCATATGTCATGCGGAGAGAAAAGGGAGGACCTACCTTTTTTGAGGTTTTCTTTGTTTTATACACTATTTTGAAGCTAGAATTTTTTTTTTTAATTGAAGCGATTAAGAGTTAATCTTTTATGTAAGACTTTTGGTTCTTAACGAATCTATGATAAGTAGAATCAAATGAATGTTATGGATTACTAAAAAGATAAAAAGAAAAGAAAAGTGGGTGTGTTGTGTCCTTTTCTTTCTATATAACATATTGTGTAAGAGCTTTCTTGCAAGGTCAATCTACAGGGAGGATATAGTGTACAATTAAAGCACCAAAGTTATCCTAGACAAATTGTCCTAAAATTAAATTGAATGAAAATGATGGGTATCCAATTTAAATGATAAGATCAAGTAAATTTTTAATCTAAACTTAAATTACTAGGATTAAATATCACTTATTTTAAATTAGTCACATCACTTCTTAATTTGTTTTATAACTCATAATTAAATTGAAATTACAATTATCATTCCAAAAAATATTTTCTTAGAAAAATTAATTTTTAAAACTTTTAAAAATAAACAATTTATCAAATTCTAAGCATTCTATGTAAAACCTAACTATAATGGGTCAAAGATCAATTTCAAACATCCAGCATGAAAAGTAATAACACAAAATTAAAGAATTATAGTAAGAATAAAATTATTTTTTCCAAATAAATTTAATTTCTAAAGATAATTAAAATATTAAAAATATCATAAGTGGTTTTTCTAACCTAATAATAAGGTCACTTTAATCCTTGAAAAAAAAAAATAGCCTAGCATTATTTCTAAATTAATTCTAAAATTTTATAAAAAAAATGAGAATTAAAAAAAAGTACTTTTAAACAATTAAACATGAATTAAAACTGACCAATGATATGTTAAAATAGATCCTACATAGGATTTTTTTTTAAATTTTTGTTCAAATTAAAATACCAATGCAACATCTCTCATTGTGTTTACAAGTGAGAAAGTGTCATTAGAAAAACAATGTATAACTAAAACAATCATGTGCTGTCATGTGTGTGTGACACTAGCTACCTCATGTTTTCTTATCCCTATTTATAATCCATAAATAGTTCAATCTCTATTTATAATCTATGGATAGTCAAAATCCATGAATATTTCACCAACTATGGCCATTAATCTCTCCTAATTTTTTATAGAATTTTACAATAAAACTTGGCACTTGGAACAATTTGATAGCAAGAAATTAGTTGTACAGTTAGATTTCAAAAAAAGACAACAAAAATTAAGATATTCAATTGCATACATAGGCTATTCACCAACCTCCATAATAGTATGAAATTAAGCTAATTAAACCTTAATTTCTGACTAAAAATTAATACCAAACTATTTTTAACTTAACATTATAAATTATAAATAATTTAGATCAACCAAAAATACAAAAATTAAGCTAAATCAAAGGTGAAACTAGAAGCAAAATACTATTAATATTCATGCAAATAGTTGCAACCATCTATCTTTTATCACTTCAATCTATAACTTTTTGAATTAAACTTGAAAATCAAACACATGATTCTTCTTCTTGTGGATGTATTCTGTGTAATGGAAAAAATTCAAAGATTATTGTCTAGTATAGAAGTGGGAATTGACACATGAAGTACCCCTATTCACTAGCTCATGTGCGCACTATTCATCATCTTCAACCTCTGAATTTTCCCTCCATTTTCACTCTTTGGCATGACTCTCTCCTTCCTCTTTTTGTTATATTTATCTTCCCTTTATAAAGTTACATCTTCAATCACCTCCTTCAATGGTTTATGATAATATCTATCTCAAATAGCTTTTATCTTCATCAGCATTCTTATTTTATCTTTAGGAAACTTTCTTGGTCATCAAGGGATACATTTCTCAAGATCTAATCTCAAACATCCAAAATGATTGAAATGGGCATCTTTTTTATTTTACATAAAAGTAATTAATTTTGGCAATCCAATCCATCAGACTCTTCCAGGATAATGAAAACATCACATCTTTGACCAGTCAGATTTAAAACATCATATTCAAAGTGGTTTTAAATTGATCTTGACTGCCCAAAGATAGATCATTTAGATTACCATTGATCTTCATCAATCCACTTCAAATCTTAGAATCTTTAGACCATTTGTAATTGAAAAATGTTGGAATTTGAGTTATTATATCTTGATTTGATTTGGATCATCCAAATTCATCTTGGATTGTTATCAGCCATCTATTTCAATCTAAGCTTGATTTGCAATCTGAAATGTTGATTAGCTTGATCTAACAATATGGATCTTAAGCTATAACCTACAAAACATAGAAAAAGACCTAATTAGTACTATTTTATAAGTAGTTTTATACATACTTACCTCTCTCTAGCTTTATTATATGATGCAACTGGCCTCATTGTAGTTGTATTGCAAACACTTTAACAAGTGCATGCACATTTACATTTTTCAATGTTTATTGTGATCCAAACTATTCATCCCATTTCAGATGGTTGGTGCCATAGCTCTCATCTATTGGGTATCTCTAAGTTCTACATTTTTGGACCTTTTGAAAATATATATGATGGCCTAGGTGCCAAAGTTCTCGCTTATCAAATGTCTCTAGGTTCTCAACTTTTGGACCTTTTGAAGCAAAAGAATAAATGGTATTCTATGCTTCAGGGCTTTTTTGTCTGATATAGCCTATTTTTTACCAGAAGGTCCACAAATTAGGAATCTAAAGTTATGTTATGCAATGGGATCACAGTACATGTGTCATCTAAGTTAGGCAAACTAGATGTATAGTTTGGACCACTAAAAATCTAAAGTAAGGGGCCCCACTATCTAACTTTTATAATGCCTATATGCAACCACTCAGTTGCATCATATAAATGTAAGAATTATACAATGCACTTAGGAGTAAATAGGACCATATTCATATAGAGCTGCCAACATATCAGATTTGATCCGGACACCATCATTTTATATTCATTCCAATAAACCTCATCAATTCAAATATAGATTCATATAGTAGTTCCATTTTTCATAATCCATTACATATCCATTCCATGCTATTCAGTTAAGATAGCAGATTCATTATGTTTGGTTCTAACATTCACCCAACACAGTAGGATGGACCAAGATGAGTTCTAGGCCCCATATTAGTTAATATTTCTTCTTCCTTTTTATCAACTTTGGTGGTAAGCCTATTTAAGATGGGGCTGAGAAAATATGACATTATGATTATTAATTTGAGCTTTTGATCATATATATACCTTAAGCATTTTTAGCCAGCTCTAGTCACAACAGCTATGGATATTAGAATCTCATGTATAATCTAAGGAGCTTTATGCAATCCATTCATGTCATGTCTGTTATGGAAGTAGTTGAAAGAGTTGTAGCTTATTTATTGCCTTTTGGACAATAATATAAATTCATAATTTCAATAAAGAAATCAAACAACCAATTTAAATAGATACATTTGAAGGTCTAAGGAGAAACGTGCATGCTTATATATGACTAATAGTTGTACTGGTAATATTAAGTGAAGACGCAACTTGCCTTTTCCATTCACATTTTATGTACAAAATAACTAATTTATCCCTTAATAATACTAGAGTTTAATAATAAATTTTCTTTTTAAAGTATTTGTCTTATAAAAATATATTTTCACTTAGATAATCTATAGATAGGATGCTTTATTTTGTATCCATTCTAAAATAAGAATGAATATCAAAATCAACTTCATACTCATCCATTAATATGCTTTCAACTCCATATCCTATATGTTTGAATTAGTTTAGTTCAAAAAGTAGATAATCCATTTAGATAGACAGTCCTATTCGTAAGGAATACTTAAAAAGCATGGTGGGTCCACTTTCATTCTTTTTTTCAATGATTTAATCATTAAAATGATTTAGCCTAGCCTAGATTTCATAGATATTAAAACTCGTACATAAAGCACATGTACTAAGACTATTTAGATGATAAAAATGGGCCCATCAGTCAACCATACTTGGTTTAGAAGCAGAGTTAGACACATTAGGGTGTCTCTAGTTAATATGGGATAAAAGATAGTACCAGTCACTTTTCTTTCACTTCAGAGTGGATCGGACTCTCTTAATTTGCCTCAAGAAGGGAGCAATCTAAAGCGGCATAAGTTGCTCCCATTTTCCTTCAAGGTGGTATCGAATAATAGTGTCACCAATCAAATTCATTCTCTCTTCATGTGGATTAGGTTAAACTTGGACTAAAGAAAGCGGCACTAGTTGTTCTTGTCCTAAAGATGGTGCCTATCACTCTTGATCCCTCTTCAAGTGGTGTTAATTGATCTCACTTCAACTAGAATTGAAACCTAGTAAAAGAGAGCATAAAGTGCCTTTCACCCTTAGTTCCAGTTACTTATTTGTATAGGACAATCTTACTAGATATCCTTGACTAGTACCACTCAATTCAATGAACTTAGATGCTAGACCATCTACTAGCACCAGTCAAGTAGAAGGGCACTTTGGACTGGCATTGTGGTTAAGATGGTTATGGATTAGGTGTCTCAGCCTCCTTGGCTGTCCAAAATAACCACATGGACACCTCAAACTATAAATAGAGGTCCTCTCATCTATTATAAGCATTCAGAATTGATTTTAGATTCAAGGTACTTCTTTAAGAAGTCTAGTTTTCTCTCTCTCCTTACTCACAAGGGTGAGAAACTCTCTAGTTTTCTTAGTGGTTCAAAGTGTGTAAGAGAATTTTAAGCTTAGGTCTAACTAATCCATGCTTTGTAGGAGATCCAATCATGATTCATTTTGGTCTATGCTCGCTGGTTCTAAAGTCTTGATTTGGTATCAACCTCGTACAGATAAAGCACGGCCCATTTTGGTCTATGACCCTAAAGGCCCTTGCTTGGACCATATAGGTCTTTCTCCACTTATGGTGATGCTTAAGGCTAACCTTCATGAGCCTTGACCATTAGTTAACATTACGCCCTAGTCTATGCCAACATATTATATGCATAACCTAGCTTAGGATTAAGTGCCTATGCATAAATAGATACTTTGTCTAAGAAGCCAAACATCATGGTCCTCAAGTCTCTCGACTTAAGCGCATGCTAATCAGTACCACACAAGCTTATGGCCTTGCCATCTACGATCCTCATTTGGACCTCTTCCTGGTTAGTCATGCTTTGTCCATGATTTCCTTTTGCTCTTTATCATTGGCTCATTCGAGGCTTAGTCTTATGGCATGTAATCATGAAAATCAAAGGTTTGCCTTTCATTATTGACAAGTGTTTGACTATTTTTCACAATTGCACGAACTATTGTAGTACATCTTATGCAAGTACAGGTTATTCCCACTCGCACTTGACTTAATGGAAATGGAGTTTAAATAAAATTTAATTATCCACAAACTAAAAGAAATAAGAGAAATTAAATAACAATGAATTCAGATCCATTGCATTAATAAAAAAATACAAAAATTTTGAACTAAAAAGACAAAAAATAAAATAAAATAACAACTAAAATCTACTTTCCTAGCTTGATTATGATAAATTTCTTCAAATTTGATCTCATCAAAGTTGATTTGCCTTCATCAATCTCTCTCATCTCTCTGATTAAGAATTCAATAGTTGGATTGTTTGGATTTTCCAACATTTTGATGATCTGATTAAAGAAAGATTTTGGATTTTGGACAACTTAGATCAAATTTCTTGTGACACCCCAAATTTTCAAACATCAAAAACATATATGTGTGTGTATCATAAATATAAAATTAGTGGGATCCCTTTTTCAAATATTAATAAATTAAAATTATTTTAAATGTGAGAAAATGTAAGTAACAACACATTTTTCAAACCTTCAAGCGTCAAACAATCCACGAGAAAATGCAATAAACACAAATACAAGAAATGATATTAGTACATAACAGAAGACGTGTTATATCTAACTACATCAAAAATTGCATAAAAAATCACAAGTAATAATACTGGAAATACTAAAATTATCAAGAACTAAGGTTTGTCCATCATGATTCAACATCCATCTAAAATACGTATAAGGGAACATATATATATATATATATATATAATCAACTACATACATCAGAATGATCATCTCAAAATGCTCTGGTAATCCCTGACGCCTTTAGTGATCATCCACCTATTTGCCCTTCCTGATGTCATGATCTATATCTAAGGCATTGCAAGAAAAACAGCAATGCCTCAGCAAGCTATTGCTTGTGTAGGTACATAAACATTTAATATTTAATATGTGGATACTGGTACTATGACAGATAAAATGCATGATCTCATAATAAAACTCATGAATGTAGTAATAGTATGAAAACTGAATAGTCAAGTCTCATAAATAAAAATAGTATCGACATATAATTCATTTTAAAACTAGAATCCAGTATGGCATGTAAGATCTCATACAATCATAATAATCACATGAGTCAAATCAACATGATATCAATAACATAGTATAAAACATGGCATAGTAAAAGCAAATCCATTACATCAAACACAAGTGTGTGTCATGAATAGAAGGGCACATAATCCACTTATGTCCCTTGAGTGTACAACACACCCTCACATTTGGTCATAATTTCTCATGCCAATCCTCCACACATCATCATGCCATGGGTACATATGGATATATCAATCCCCAAAAATAATCATAATACTACATGAAATGCCAAATAAACATATGGATCGCCATGCTGTAATGGTAACCAACTCCCGAGTCTACTAACTAATGATCCCCATTTACACCAAACAGGAGACTAAGTGTCCACTATGCATGGGGCTGGTTGGACGCATAGTGTGGACTACCTATGATACCACTCCCTACGATGTTTGCCCATCTTAAGAGCGGGTGTCTATCATTTCATAAAGTGAGAGGGTGGGTGGCCAACCCTACAACCCTCTTAGCATAGCATCCATTAGGAGAAATCACCCATAAAAAATCCACAAAATACAAAATCTACTTCTTATCCCAAAACAAGCGATAATAAGTCATATTTGATGCACGAAATACAAGAGCACTTGTGGCTTGCCATCCTAAAGTATGGCCCTCACCACATGGTTAGTCTCTTAAGGATTAGCCACCAAGCCTCCTCAATAAACCCACAGACAAACAATTCCAATGAAACAAGTAAATCAAAGCATCACAATATCCAAAATTCATGGGTCCGTGGAAAACATATAAATTAGAATGATTGTGAATACAAACCATACATGTTGAATAATAGTCTCAAAGTCATAAGGCGAAATAGACGTGCATCATATCATTGATATGCGTCAAATCATCAAATTACATATATGATTTTTATGCAAAATATATCAATATTAAATGATGTCACTTACCTCAGTGAGAACCAATTCTCTCAAGCATGCTGCCTCTCAAATTAGTACAGTTTGATGCACCTTTACAAACCACACAAACATAATCCTCCACTTATCACTTAACATTCTTAGTTTCTACTCAAATCACCCTAGATCCTCCTTGATTTGGGTGATTTAGTGTTCATTCATCACTAGTTAAAGTTTGATTTCCCTTAATCTTTTGTTTGATCTTTGATCTTGGCCGTAGGTTGCAAATCAACAGGTCAAATCACTTAATTTCTCACAATCCACAATGATCAATGTCTTTCTCACAATCCACAGTGATCAATGTCTATCACTAGTCTTTCTCCCATCTACATTGTCAATCTGACCATCAGATGGTTAAATCTAATCTTGATCGATCATATCAATAGTCTTGATGACTTCTAAGGTCTAATTTTACTTAATCTATAACTTCTAGGATAATCTAACCATTGGATCATTCTAGACATCCTATTGAGCATCTCATATACCCCAATCCATCATATTCTCATAGTTTTCCAAGATTGACAGGTGTATTAATAGTCAATATATTGATCTGATGGTTAGATCATCCTTTGATCTGTCAAATCTATGATTTTTATCTCATTCATTAGCTTGGATCACAATCCAGGTCAATCTGTGTTATTTGACCGTTAAATCCCTCAATTTGCTTGTTAAATCATATAATGATCAATTTTCACGCCCTGATCACCTTCTGATCTGGCTGATGTAGCTCATCCTATGATTCCAAGGTTTTAATTAAGTCAAACTATGGTCATATTTAAGTTTTCACCTCAAAATTAGGTCCATGTCATTGAGACAAATCCAAAGATGCCTTAGCTAAAAAATCAGGTTATATTGCCTCTAGAATTGAAGATTTTCTATTTTACATTAAAATCAATGGCCAGATCAAATATGGATCAGAAATAGAACAAAACGGCATCACAAGGGCCCATCGTGTCCATGATGTGCATTCACATGTCTCAATTGCTAGGAAGCACACGAGTGTGTCCCTGTCACCAGGACACAAGCACATCTTGTCTCTCCCGTGAACGATGCATGCGATTGTGCTCAACACACTCATTCTAGTGCGCGTCCACTAAGATGCATCCTCGGCACAATGTTCATCAAGGATGAAATGCCTGGTCCGTCCATTTCTTTCCCCTTTGATCTAAGGTCTAGATGGTCCTAAAATTTGATTGTTTTCATTGTTCCTAGGGTTTTGAAGAATTATGAATTCAATGAACATCTCAGATCATCCATTTGAGCTATCCATGAGGTGGGTTTTTATTGTGACACAGTTTTCTTCAATGAAACTCCACCGGCCAAAAAAACAAGTCTGGCCAGCATGGGGAAGAGAAAAACTGGAAGGAAAAAAGAAAAAGAGAGAAAAGGGGGAAAGAGAGTTATCTGTTTAGACTAGTGGGGGATTTTTGTCTGAGAAGTGTTTTTGCTGGACAAGGAGAAGAGAGTGGGGTTTGTTGGTGAAACTCAATGGAACACAAGGGGGAGAAATGTAAGAAAAATTGGGGGGGTGGGGGGGGGAGGTGGGATGGGGGTTTAAAATGCTGCGGGCATAGCTGTATGCCGTGTGCCATACACACAACATGACAAGGAGGGTTGCCATTATGAAAATGGCCCCTTGCATTTCTAGTATTTTTGTTTTAAATTTTAAGTAAACAGGCCCTACTAAGAAAAATACTAAAATGCCCCACAACTTCAATTGCTAATAACTTTTTCATCCGAACTCCGTTTTAAGCATTCTTAGTGTCATTGGATTTCATTTTTTGAGCACTATCCACTCATATATATTTTAACTCTTAATTTGGTCTCTATAATTATTAATTTTCTAAAAATTCAAAGTCCTAATTTTCATGAAATTCTCAAATAATATTATATAATTATATGTTAAATTTATAGATATTACATTTTTAAAGTCCAGATTGAAGATAAGGACTAATGGATCAGCTAGAAACTATCCTAAGAACAAGATCTAAGAATTGATTTGAAATCTAATGAGAAAAATCTTAGGAAATAAAGTGATCATGTTAATTAAAGCTAATCCATTAATTCGGTTAGGCTTTAATCAAACAAGGTCTAATTACTTAGTTTCTTGAATAGTATGAGAAAAACACAAAACCTAGATAAGATAAAATAGGGATAAGAATAAGATGAATTAAGGAAAAGACAAAATTAGGATATGAATGGAATTAAAACAAAGTTGTGAAGGGAAAAAATGGAATTTCTTGACAATTTTTTTGCTAACTGAATGAAGTAGAGGGGCAACCTAAGGAAGAAGATGATGTAGGGAGTGAAGAAAGAAGGGAAGGAGGAGATGTAGGAGAAAAACCTGATTTTGGGTTTTCTTTGTAACAATGGAGGCTTGCTAAAAGATGGGTTTTTGGTAAAAATTGTGTAAAGAATTAAATATTCAAACAATTTAAAACCATGGAAAGAAAATAGTGGAATGAGATAGTGATCTTGCAATGGAGGAAACCTAAGAGAAAAAGAAAAATTAGGGAATGAAGGGTGAAAATGGATTACAAATTTGGTGAAGCCCTAGCAAGAGAGAGATAGGGAAAGAGAAAAGGAGGAGGTGTTAGTCAAGCTTCCCTGTAATGCAAAAACAGAGAAGATACAAATAGAGCTCGAAAGAGAGATGGGTGTGAAAAGTTAAATGCGAGTTAGTTTGCTTATGTTGGAGGAAACTGAGAGATAGACAATGAGAGGGCTGAGGCATGAGCAGGTTGGGTTTGTTCGATCCCCTCTTCCTGACGATGAAGAGAGGGTGATAGTGAAAGATAGAAGAAGCAAGAAAGTCAAAGAGAGAAAGAAATGTCAGAGTGAAAGGAAATGAAGACAAGTTCTTTCGGTCCCCCTACAGGTTCCTTCAGTTTTACTGGTTAAGAGAAGTTTCCAATATAAAGAACTTGAATGAGAGAACGTGGTCTCGCCTCCAACTATTCTATCTTTCCCCCAACCCTTTTTAAAGTTTTCTTTCTTCTCCTTTCCATTTACGGTGCCTTGGTGATGCCTTTCTATTCTTTTAAAAGCTTCCTCTTTGGTCTTCCTTTTCTACAGATCGCTTTCCACTATGAGATCCCCTTATAAATTCACTTCCCATTCCTTCAAAGCTTCCTTTTCAAAGAATTCCTTATTTCTTACGGGTTATCCTTTCTTAATTAGCAACCATCTCATCTTTTCTTTTAGTGATCTTGTAGGGTGAAGATGATCTAATACTAATTAGCTCGATCTAAATCATCCAATTCTCAATCTAGTTGATATGTAAAACATAAGACTAAATTAGAATAATCTAAATTGTACATTACACATTTGATTATCTTTGATCACCATTTGATCATTAAATTTTATATATGAACGATTAGATAATCAATTAAATCTAAAATTAATCTAAAATTACAAAATTGATTGATTAGATGATCAAATCACATGCTAAATTAAAGGTATTTTAGCCAAAGTTGAACACTTAACAACATGTAATTAGCAACCCAATGCATTGGAGATATGTACTCACTTTCATTTAATCAATAAAAATCCATTAGTGGTAAAAGTTTTGAACTATTTTCTTTATGCTTTTGCTTATCACAAATATATGAAATGAGCATTTTTACTCATGCAAATGCTTCTTTTTCTCATATTACTTGTAATATATGTTGTAAAACATAAAATACAATCTCTCTCTAGAAGAATTTTATAATTGTGAGAGTATAGGATAGTGGCAACAAGAGTGAGCCTCAATCGTGACAAAGAAAAATGCATATTGTTGAGTTTTCTGCAAGTGCATGGGCTATTTTAGTGTAACATATGCAAGTACAGGTTGATCCCACAGTGACTCGCTTTAAGAAATTGAAGTTTTAGTAAACAAAATTTATTCAAAAATTAACAAAAAATGCAATCTGACTTCAGATATAATTGATCAATGAGAATTGCAGAAGTTCAACTCAAAAAGACAGAAATTTAACTAAAGAAACAAGAAAAATCTACTTCCCTAGATTGATTATCATCACATTATTTAGATCTATTCTCATAAACTTTGATTAGACTTCATCAATCTCTTCTTGGTGCTGCTAATTGATGATCCATTAGAGAGATTAGGCAGATTCTCAATATTTGCAATGATCTAGTCTAGATAAGAAATTTGAGTTTTAATGATTGAGATCTGATTTTTTATTCTCATATTGAAAATCAAGAACAATAAACAATTTATAGAATGTCCTAAAAACAATCTCTCAAAGTTGATTGAAAATCTAATGTGAAACAGATGAGAAATTGAAGAATTCCTATTTATTAAAGCCGAACAGTTCCTAGATTAAGTGAGAACAACATAGAATGCATATAACAAAACATGAATAGAATAGAACGCATATAAGAACAGTAATAGGATGAAAAATGTAACTAAATTTTTTATACTAAGGGCAAAAATAGAATTTTTCTTAAAAGTTACTTAAATTTCCTATAAAATAGAAAATTAATGGGAAATAGAGGAAGGTGATGAACAACACCTGCCAGACAAGAAGAGGAAATCGGAGATGGGGAAAAAGGAAGTAGATGGAGGGCTGGGAGGTGGAGATCGTTGGTGAGTGGGGAACAATGAATTGTCAGTGGTGATGATGCAGAAATCCGATGCCTATGCATGACTAGCCTACTTGGAGAGAGTCTGGAAAATGAAGATTGGCCCATCTATTCGGTGTGTTAAGGTGATGCCGGCCAAGGCTGGTGTGTGGAAAACAAAGCCAGTGTGTGGAAACAGGCCAAAAGAAGGGGCCGAGCTAGGCTAGATTGTGGGCATCAATTTGGTGCTAAAGAAGATGCCAATGGAGCTAATGGAGGCTGGGTGTGAAGCGTGGTAGACAGGGGAGCCTAGGGCATCATTGGGCTTTTGGAGTTGGCAGCCAATGTGGAGAAGAGGAAAACAGGAAGCTAGGGTGGTGTGTGTCAAGCAGAGAACGGGGGGATCGAGTGGAAGGATACTGATAGGAGATGGGTGGAGGAGTAGAATGGGACTAGGATAGAAAGAGAATAGAGGGTGTTAACTGGAAAACAAAGAGGGAGACAAAGAAGGGAGCCAAGTGGGTTGATCGAGGTGGAATAGAACACAAAAATAGTGATTGGGCTTGGGAAGTCCGGAGCGAGCAAACAGGGAAGAAATAGAGGGGGGATTGGGCAGTGATGCAGTGTGGTAAAAAAAATAAAAAATAGAGATAGATGAAGAATAGGGAAGGTGATGCGTTGGGTAGTGTCAAATAGAGATGAGAGATGGTGGGAGAGGGAGAAAACAAGAAAGGGAGATATGGAGAAGAGGAATACAGTAACAAATAGGAAACAAAAGAAAACAATGGCAAGTAAAGGAAAACTAAAACTAAACTAAAACTTCCCAAGACTCCCATAGTTTCCCTCTTATAAACTTTTTTTTCCCCTTCTTATTATCTTCTCCTCCTCTTTCCTTTTCCATTTCTCATTATGGTTAAGAAGTTTCCAACTTGGAAACTTCTTCTAATTCCATTTTTTTCTATTTTGAAGACTTTCCATTCCCAAGCAATACCTTATTCAAAAAATCTACTCCATGAAAATCAATTCTCTTTTAGGTAAACCATTCCATATTATCTATTCTTCCTTGATAAGTAATCTCATCCATTAATTTGATCCAGGCCATTCAATGTTCTTTAGGATGATTTGACACTGTTAATTTTATTCTAAGCTATCCAAGCCATAATTTGGTTGATTTGCAAAACAAAAAACAATATTAGAATCATCTAAACCTTGCATTTAGTATTTGATTAGCTTGGACGATCATCTAATAGTTAATTTTGATAATTTACGGCTGGATAGTCAATTTGAGCTAAATTTCATATTTTATCTAAAAATCATCAAATTGATGAGTTAGATGATCTAATTAAATGCTAAAGTAGGGGCTTTTTAGCCAAAATTAAACACTTAACACACACCCCAACCAACATTTTGCTAGTCCCTAGCAAAACATGTGAAAAATCTTTTTTCAAAACTGGTACAAGGTGCCACTTTCGTAGGTACTCACAATTGCATTTAGCACATGCAACAAGCCCTTGAACCCCTAGGTTAACCCTAGTGGACGAGTTATGCCTTTTGAGGGTTTGTAGTGAATATACCCACAAAATTCAATAAGTCTGAGTTCCCTATTTTATCTTAGAGAATCCTCATTCACTAGCAATCTATTAGTATTTCACATCTTAATGGAGAAGATTTGACAATTTTACACATCATACACATATTAAAGACATTTTATTTGAGTTATTTCTTGGAGTGCATGTGTATGCATAACCACATAAATCTTGACTTCTAACTAAATATGCTTAAATTCTATTGGAAATATGTCTTGACCTTAAATCCTCATAGGTATACTCTCATAAATTAAATAAGGGTTTAAACATATTTCTCTCATTATGTGACCGAATCTAACAAGCTAATGGTTCACATAATTCCTTAAATGCAAATGACACAAAGGAAAGTGATCCGTAAGAGTGGATGTTATCACCAAGAATATTAGGGGTCTTTTAACTTAATTCTTTCTTTTTATCTCCTCCTTAGGGCTATGTTCTACCTAAGATGCATGGGTCTTTAACTAGGATGAAATGTAGGCTTATGATAGATTCAGAAAAGAAGGCTATAAGGATTTCAAAAGTTCAAAATTGAGTAGAGGTCTTCAATGAATATCTATTAGGACATTTTTTCTTTTCGATTGTACTTAAAGTGAATATCTCTTTCATAATTTTGTCTTTCTCTTTCAAATATTTTTTTTTTACTTTTATTTTTCTTTGTCTTCTTTGGAAGAAAGACAATTAATTTTCACACTTCTTTGAATTTTTGTCCTCTTTATGATCTTTTTCTACTAACTCTACTCCTTTTGAGAATGGGTAATGTATATTTATTTTACTGGCTTGTTTTAGGTTAAGGTAAATGGGGTTAAGAAAGAAAAGACTTAATAATAGGCTCAAAGGGGCTAACTAATGGTATGATATATTAAGTAGGCTTTATATAGCTAGGGTGAGCAAGGATGGCCTATATCACTCATATTTCCTAAAGCCTATCAAATTTAATAAATTTTCTAGAAATAAAGCTATTACTCATATTTATTCTTAGTTTAACCAAAAGAAGAATAACATGATCACACTCATTTATATACACTAAAGAAATTGTAGAATTACTTATAACTCTAGAAAAGAAGATAGTACCTAAACTCACTAGGTTATAAGTCTCCACTGGTTTTCCTCAAGGTCTTGAAGTCATACCTATCTATTAGTCTTGACTATGTATTATGTGTAAATGGTTCCCTATAATTAACTTTCATAAAATGCTTCAACACATGGACAATATGCAAAACTAATATTATGCATTTACATTAAGAGGTGAATATAGTGGAATTACTAAATTTTGAA
Source organism: Warburgia ugandensis (assembly GCA_035236585.1). Taxonomy (NCBI): domain Eukaryota; kingdom Viridiplantae; phylum Streptophyta; class Magnoliopsida; order Canellales; family Canellaceae; genus Warburgia; species Warburgia ugandensis. The sequence goes on from CP141126.1 coordinate 85,543,440, forward strand.
CATCCAGTTCTCACCACAATAAGGTAACTCTACCTTAATTTTTTTTTTCCCAAAATAATTAAGAAACTCAAGAAAATTCAAAATCCCTATATGCATCTACACCCCCAAACCTAAATGTAACATTATCCTCAATGTTGGAAAACATAGGATCCTATATGAAAAGATGTAGAAGATGGAGACTTGAAAAACATCTAGGTTGCCTTCTAGGGAGCACTAAGTTTAACATCTTCAGTTAGACATGGCCTAACCTAACTTTTTAACCTAAAGCTAACTGGGTCAGCTCATTTGTCCTAATCCTAACCTTAAGATGAAAATAACGAGATTTCTCATGCCACTTCAAAATCTGTCGGTAATCTATATATTGCCTCCACGCTAAATTTTTTGGTGGTGGTAACATTAAAACAACGAAGACCACCATGATTTTTAATTGTAGGGAATCATATTGATGATCCCCCATCTTCAAAATTTTACAGTAGTTAATATAATTCCTCTACCTTGAAAATTGAGGTGACAGTAACACAATGACTTCGTGTGCTACCATGCATTTTGTTGGACCATTTGGAGATGAATAGTCCTTTTCTTAACCAAATTGAGGAATAACAATGACCATTATATTTAGTTTATCTTTTTCCTTTGTTTCCTTAACCTTGTCCTGAATTAGGGTAATAAGATGACTCTGCCCTTCCCTAAAAGGTTCTTCTTGTACTGTTAGAGATGGGAACAAGATTTGGGTTAAGCCCTTGTTATCTTCTAATATGTACCCTATAGTTGGTTGATGTAGGGCTAGTACATCAATGGACTCTTTCTCTTCCTATTCTTCTGGCACATGCAAGATTTTAGATGGACCTAAATTACTATTGAATGGTTTCTTAAATAAGGTCTATAAGTCCCAATCAGGTACATCTTCTACTTTACAAAGTTCAATTGGAATATTAGGCTCTGTAGGGAGTTCTGCTCTAGTTTGCCATTGAGAAGTGTCCATCAAGGCACAGTATCCAAGAACTGATTCACCTCCTCAATGGATGTGCCTTCATCAAAGTCATAAAAATGAACGGGAGGTTTTGGGTTGGATGTTTCTGAAGCTTTATTTTCTTCATTAATGGAAGTTTCTTTATCATAATCGTAAGGAGCAAGACATGGTTTGAGTATATATGAGTTGGAGGTTTCTAAGGATGGTTGTGGACTTTGTGGCTTAGAAGGATCATAAGAAAATTTCATCCTATTATTAGTAATAAATGGCTCTTCATTATCTCAATTTGCTTTATTTCCTTAGACCTTTTTATAATTTGAGCAATGTTTCTGTCAGTAGTTTCCCATATTGGTTTCATTTCCTTTACCCATTTCTCCATCTCTTGTCTCATTTTCTTTTAATTAGTAGCTATGCCTTATTCTATTCTCTCAAAAAATTGTTGCTCTTCTAATGTTGGTTCTTCATGTTGTAGAGGAAATGACTAATAGGGTTGGTATTACTGTGGCATTAGGGTACTGAAAAAGGGTTGAGCAGGTTGAACCCATAATGGTTGACCCTGATATTCTTGATAATCATGGTAGTGTTGACCAGGGTGGGACTATTGTAGTTCTTCTTGATATTGTAATCCTAAGACCATGGTTGTTCGTGATGCCTAGCCCATCCATTATAGTTTTGGTAATTTGTCTCAGGATAAAAATTGCTAGGATATGTGAATGCATTAGGTGCATTCACTGGCTCCTGATAGTATTCATTGTATGTGGAGCTTGATAGGGGCCATGAAGGAGTGGAATAGGGATGCTCATAATAGGTATAGTCATTATGGTATTGAGGTTGTGGCGCAGCTTGCATAGAAGCTATTATCCTAAATAATTGACTTTCCATAATATTTAACCTATCATTGATGCATTTAATCTATGAAATATATCCCCTTCTTGATAGGCTTTTGTTCTCAACTTTGTATACAACGAAACAAATCATTCTATACAATGTTGAGCATTTTTTTTTTCTTTTTAAGAGGAAAAAATAACTTGCATGATGCAACCTAACTTCCTAGAATGATGCATAAACAAAGGGACCAATATAATCCTTGAGACTAATAAGCAGCAATATTTTGACATTCTTGAATTTGTGTGGGGACAATGCTTTTAGATTAGCCTAGTCTAGCACTCCTCCTCCCTTTCAGATTTGACTGTTGTTTATCAGTTAGGTTCTGCACAAGGTGGTTAATACAATTCTCATGTAAGAAGGCATTTTAGACCTCAACAAACGTCAATAGAAAGCATGGGAAAATCACTTGGATTTTAAGACACCCACTATAACCACAGTGCTCAGAAGCCATTAGAGTGATAATAGATAATGTCTTAGTAAAAGGGTCCTACGAGCATGTGATGGCCCTATAGGTCTCTTTTAATTGATTTTAAATTAATTTGAAAGGTAGGGTTATGTGCTTGTGGTGATTATCCTAGGTGAGCCAAAGAGTGGTGATGAAATTCACCCTTGATCTTATGGGGTCGGGTGCCCTTATTAATTAATTTTCACTCTCCATAGCAGTTCGATTAACATATAAATCACCTTAAAGCAGTAAACCTGTCATAAGAATGCAATTAAAATAGTAAACAAATGTAAAATCCTAAAAATGCAACGATTATCAAATATGCTTTCTATATGCAATTATTCTACCAAACAATGCAAGATTATCCTAAATGCAAACCCTAATCTAAGAAATAAAAGGAGTGAGGGATACTTACATTGGGGTTTCTGATGAAGATCAAGTGTGAGTCACCTTATCCTACACTTGCCTTGTATTATACAACCCTTTTAAATTTGAAATGAAAATTGCAAGTTACAAAAATCCTTACTACAAGATTCACTCAAAATAAAAGGAAAATTATATTCTAGGAAAGTAGGAAAATTTCTATTTTGATGAAGATCCACTTGCCATTTTCCTCCACTTTCCTATTTCATGAAAAAGAAATATAGAAATAAGTACGAAATTTAGGAAACAAGGAGATTATGTACAAAGAAAAAAAAAATGCACCTAAAAAATCTTAAAATTCTTAAACAATGCAATTCCTATTTTTTTTAAATTTTTTTGAATTTTTAATTAAATTTTATGAAAACTCCGTTGCGGGTCCCCGACAACGGCGACAAAAACTTGTTAAGTTTTTTGCAAGTGCGCGAGCTATTGTGGTGTAGCGTATGTAAGAATGGGTCGATCCCACAGTGACTCGCTTTAAGAAATTGAAGTTTTAGTAAAATTTTATTAATCAAAATTTGAAATTAAATAACAAAGATTAACAAAAAAATGCAATTCGACTTCAAATATAATTGATCAATGAGAATTACAAAAGTTCAACTCAAAAAGACAGAAATTTAACCAAAGAAACAAGAAAAATCTACTTCCCTAGATTGATTATCATCACATTCTTTAAATCTGGTCTCATAAACTTCAATCAGACTTCATCAGTCTCTTCCTGGTGCTTCTGATTGATGATCCATTAAAGGGATTAGGCAGATTCTCAAATGGCTTAGATCTGATTTCTAATTATCAGATTGAAGATCAAGAATAATAAATAAGCTATAGGATGTCCTAAAAACAATCTCTTAAAGTTGATTGAAAATCTGATGTGAAACAGTTGAGAGAATAAAGAAATCCTATTTATTAAAGTAGAACTATTGATTTGATTAAGCTTGAATAAAATATATTCGAATTAAATAGTTCTGGATTAAGTGAGAACAACATAGAATGTAGATAATAGAACATGAATAGAATAGACTGCAGATAAGAACAATAAGAGGACAAAAAGTGTAATTAAAATTTTTATAGTAAGGATAAAAATGGAATTTTTCCTGAAAGTTCCTTAAATTTCCTGTAAAACAGAAAATTAATGGGAAACAAAGGAAGACGATGAACAATGCATGGCCAAAAAGAAGAGGAAATTGGAGATGGGGAAAAAGGAAGCAGATGGAGGGCTAAGAGGTGGAGATGGCTGGTGAGTGGGGAACGATGAATTGTTAGTAGTGATGATGCAAAAACCCGATGTTGATGCATGACTGGCTTGCTTGGAGAGAGGCTAGAAAACAAAGATCGGCCCGTCTGGCCAGTGCATTAAGGTGATGCCAGCCAATGCTGTGCATGGAAAATGGAGCCGATGCATGGAAATAGGCCAAAAGAAGGGGCCGACTGGGCTGGATTGTGGCTGTTGATTTGGTGCTGAAGAGGACGTTGATGAAGCTGATGGAGCTAGGCAGTGAAGCTTGGTAGACAGGGGATCCTGGGGCATCATCCGGCTTCTGGAGCTAGTAGCTGGCATGGAGAAGAGGAAAACATGAAGTTGGGGTGGTGTGTTTCGGGCAGAGAATAGAAGGATCGAGTGGAAGGATGCAGATAGGAGATGGGTGGAGGAGCAGAACAGGTCTGGGATGGAAAGAGAACAGAGGGCATTAATTGGAAAAGAAAGAGGGAGATAGAGAAGGGAGCCGGGTGGTTTGATCGGGGTGGAACATAATAGAAAACTGATGACTAGGCCTAGGAAGTCCGATGCGAGTGAAACTTAGGGCAGACTGGGTAGTGTTGTGGTGTGGTAAAAAAAAATAGTGACAGATGAAGAATATGGAAGCTAATGGGTTGGGCAGTGTCAAACAGAGAAGAGAGATGGTGGGAGAGGGAGCAAACAAGAAAGAGAGATATGGAGAAGAGGAATACGGTAGCAAACATGAAACAAAAGAATACAATGAAGGAAAAAATGGCAAATAAAGGAAAACAAAAGAAAAACTAAAACTTCCCAAGACTCCCACTGTTTCCCTCTTATAAAGCTTTTTTTTTTCCTTCTAATTCTCTTCTCCCCCTCTTTCCTTTTCCATTCCTCACTATGGTTGGAAACTTCTTATAATTCCATTTTTTTTTTTTTCTATTTTGAGCACTTCCATTCCCATGTGATATCCTATTAAAAAAATCTGCTCCATGAAAATCAATTCTCTTTTAGGTAACCATTCCAACTTGTCTGTTGTTCCTTGATAAGTAATCTTGTCCCTTAATTTGATCTAAGCCATTTAATGTTCTTTAGGATGATGTGGCTTGTTAATTTTGATCTAAGCTATCCAAGCCATAATATGGCTGATTTGGAAAACAAAAGACCATATTAGAATCATCTAAACCATACATTAAGCATTTGATTAACTCGGATGATCATCTGACCGTTAATTTTGACAATTTACAACTGGATGGTCAATTTGAACTAAATTTCATAGTTTATCTAAAAATCATCAAATTGATGAGTTAGATGATCTAATTAAATGCTAAACTAGGGGCCTTTTGGCCAAAATTAAACACTTAACGCATATTTTACAACTTAGAGAATAGAAAAAATAAGGTCATAATATATGTATATATATGTTTATATGAATAGTACCTTAGGTATCCATGCTAGGTTAAATCATTTGAAAGGGATTTGTATCACTTTAAAATTTTAAATAGTTGGCATTCCATACCATTTTTAGTATGCTTGATGCATGCTCTTGTTTCCTTTGTGAGCACCATAAAATTTTTAGTAGGCCAACTTTTTTTTATGGTTTCTTAGTGATCCATGTTATTTATATGATTTGGTCTAGTCAATATTCTTTGGCTAGCAGAACTTCCATCCAAAACATAAGTATTGAGACCTTTATTTTGTGCAATTTCCAGCTATAAAATAGTCATTATAAACTAGAAAACACTCCCTCCTTAAAACACCATTTATTTTTAGCTAGAGATGGGAGAAAATAAAGGTCTTAACACTTATCTTTTGCATCAAAGTTTGGTACCTAGTGAATCTAGTTTAGGCCAAATTCTACGAGTAATATGATGTAATATCTTATGAGTGCTATAGAAGATTTTATGTTTGTGTGGGAGAATATGAATCTAGAAGTTTTATGGCAAAGATGAAGACTGAAGATTTAAAGCCAATATCCAAGTACATTAATAAGTAGTAAACCTTAACCGTTAATCAATAAACCAAATCAATTACTTCAGCTACCATTCATGGAGAAAGTCCATGAGTTCATATTCCATCTTCAATTTATAAATCCAAAGATTTAGGCTCTTTTTCCTAAGTGGTGAAGTAGTTAACCATCCCATAAAGGCCATAGTACTAGCAAGAATCAAAAGTAAAGATTGGCGAGAATTCTATACGAAAATTATTTTTGAAAATCCAAATACATTAGCACAATGCTAATTCTCCCATGGAAAATTGCATTAACATTAGCCTAGAGTACAAAAATCAAGTGTATAGAAGACCACAAGAAAAGTCACTGAAACTAAAATAATTGAACATAACCTAAAATTGAACTAAACTATATTAAGACTAATAAACTCAACAAGATAAACAAAACTAAACTAAACCCAAATGAAACCTAAACTTAATCAAGATAAACTAAACTAAGTAAAACTAAACAAAATTGAAAAGAAACTAAAGAAAAAATCTAATTACCTTAGAGGTTGATATTGAACCCCTACCCTTAGTTAAGATCCCTCTTCATGCTTTTCCAAGCTCCAAAATTCTCCTTAAATGCTTTTTATACTTAGTTAGCTAATTAGGAACTCATTTAGAAGTAAAGTAGTTAAACTAGCTAAGTTTTAACTCTTATATGTATTTGTCCTTTTTGCTTGGTGCAGGTACTTTTCATTTATAGTCTTAGGAATCAAGGAGTTCTAATTGTCAGGGAGATGTGGAATAGAAAGGTACAACTATTAGAATAAGTTCACTGATGTTTGTAGATGTCCTCAAAGTGAAATATAGCATAACACTGATATTAGTTAGCTACAAAAATCTTGTAATACTTGCATGGAAATGGTGTGACTAACATAATGAGGTAGGATGAGTATTTTATTCCTTTTAAAGTTCTTCAATTGGCTAGCAATATGCAAAGGTGGATCATCATTGGTGCCCAATTAAACAAATCAGAACAACTTTATCCCTTATATAATTATTTATGGAATATTTGGGTGTCTACACATGGATTACTAAAGAACCCCAAAAAGTGAAGCTTTCATTCTGCCTAATACTCTAATTTACTCATGGGAGAACTATATACTTCCTCCTCCTCCTCCTCCTCCTCCTCTCTCTCTCTCTCTCTCTCTCTCTCTCTCTCTCTCTCTCTCTCTCTCTCTCTCTCTCTCTCTCTCTCTCTCTCTCTCTCTCTCTCTCTCATGAATTATAACCTAGATCATCTAAACATGTTTATTAGAGAATAGCTACTCCAAGATAGGCCCTTAAAGATGGGACCCATAAGAATCCCATCCTAGAAAAGGCCCATCTCACAAAGCCACATAACTATTATGAACAAAAAATATAACATAAAATAAAGTAGTTAACTACTTTGAGGGGATTGGGTCTCCAATTTAGGTTCAATCTAAGAGGAACTTGGATATCTAACTCAGAGTTGAGTGAAATGATTCCATCCTTGATTATTATAATGATTACAACTAATATATAGATTGCAGTATTTCTGAGTACATTATCATAAAAAAGGGAACACACTCTAATAAAAAAACTATTTTACTTTATTAACAAGACACATATTAAATAACAAGGAAAAAGAAAACTAACTCGTACTAACCAAAATGAAAAGTCATTTAACAAACAATTAATCTATCAATGCCATTATATATGCACTCTTATTGATTCATATCATCATACCACCCTTGCGATGAACCTTGTCAAGGTTAAACATGGAAATTATCACTAAAGCTTTTAACCATTTTCCCAATTCCATTTTATCATCTTGCACATCATGAGTTAAAATTTGTTGTTGCTTGAATTAATATCCCAACATGAACTTATTATTACAGTTGTAACATAAGCCTTTGTTTTCTCATGTTGGCAGTGAGGTCCTAAGAGGGGAAGGTGAATTGGGCTCAAATCACAAATTTTTATAGAAAAACTGACATAAACTTTGTACCCATGTATTCAATAATAACAGACAATTTCATAAATAAAAACTTTGGCAGACAAAAAGCTAGACATAAGATTTTAATAGTGGTTCAACTCGCCAACCAAGCCACCCACTTCTTAAGATGTAGGCTTGAGTGCTTCAATTGATTCTCCAAATATTCTTCTAATTGTTGTTTGAACATTTAATTAATTTATGTTCTTCAAACCCAAAGATCCATTGGATTTGAATTTCTAGATGTTTGGTCTCAATAAGATCCATGTGAAATCAAATTTAATATGTTTATGTTGGATAGAATGTCACTGAAATTTGCATATACTATATCTTCTTAAATGTTCAATATGGTCAATCACTTAGGAATCATAGATAGTATTGACTTCCTATGCTGAAGTTGAAACCCACTTTGAGCAAATTGATTGTTGACTTGATTTCTTGGCAGTCAGTTGCATTCTTTAAAGATAGATCTTTAATTCTTATAGATAGGGCAATTAGGAGAAATATAATGGAACTAAAAGTCCTACTCTCTGGAATTCTAGGTAGCCAACTGTCTATATAGGGTAAGTGGTGAGTGCATAAGTTGGTTGAACTTCTTTAAGGACTTACCAGTTTAATTCTTTGAGTTTGATCTTCAAACATTTGGCTGTCAAGACATACGTAGTTGGGTGAAATACCTCATCTTCTCAAGTGTTGTCTTGGTTTTCCTACCCACCAGTTGTTTAGTGGGAAAGTTAGCTATATGACCCAAAACTTAAGGATTTTCTTTCAAGGTCCATTAGGGCAGTCCATTGCTGAATTAATGTCTGCCTTGAGTTATGCCAGCTTATTTCATCTTGAAAATTTTATTCTTTAGTTGGCTATGAAGATGAGGTAGCTGTTTGTTTTCTTGCCCATTATTAAGTTCTTCCATTTCTAAATTAATGACTACCTTGAGTTATGCCAGCATATTTCAACTTGAAAATTTTATTCTTTAGTTGGCTATGAAGGTGAGGTAGTTGTTTGGTTTCTTGCCCATTCTTAAGTCTTTTTCCTCAATTCAACATAAACAACATCTCTCCTTGATCTAACTTGACTCATTTGATCTTGCACACTCAACTAATAAGTTAGAATCATTCTAAAGATTTTGTTATCATCAAAATCAAGGAGGTCTAGGCTGACACTTACATCTCAACCCATGTGATGGTTGAAGGGAATACTTTCTCTTGTCTTAGTTTTAGGTTGAGAAAGTGTAGGAGACAATTGAGAAAGAGGAACATCCATATTCATCTTTAAAATTGCATTTTTGAAGTGTGACTATCTCTAAAAGAGTTGTAGGACAAAAATTTTGCACTTATGTAGCAATTTCATCCTTGAGGCCCCTAATAAAGCATCTATCATGAGCTTTTTAGTACCATCCACATACATGATTGGTAAAGTATTCAAACTCTATCAAGTAATATTTTTGGATAACACAACATTAAAGTGCTCATACTCTATGAGATTTTAACAAACTTATTCCAACTAATTTCTCCCTGAATGCATTTAGATGGTTGGAATCATTGGTTTTCCACTCCTTTAAGATAAAAAGAGGTGAGAAGTACTACTGATCTAATGCTGTTCCTCGATAGTGAATAATTGCTCTGTGCCATGAATCAACTTGGTTGGGTTGGGTCTTGTCCTCCATACTTTGAAAAGTTAAGTTGAGCAAACCATGTTTGAATGGAAGATCCATAGGTGTTAATTCCACCATATTCTTCTTAACTATTTCACGCCTTGGAATCTTTATCATCAAGGAGTGCCCTAGTTTGAATGTGACAATTTCTTTAACAAAGCATTGACTATATCAATAGGGTCCCTGATGTAGCATTCAAAATTTTCATGGTCTATCCATGGTCTTTTGATCTTCCTTGAGTATTTAAGTGGCCTATTCATCCTTGAGTATTTAAATGTCTTGTAAGGTTGCCTTCTTTCTTCAATCATCTACCTACATGATTGGGAAGGTGGTCAAACTCTGTTTGGTGATATTTTACGACTTGTTTGACAAATTTTGGATAATGCAACATCAAAGTGCTCATATTATGTTGGACTAAATGAAAACAGAGGGTTTTAACAAACTCACTACAACTAATTTCTCCTTGAGTATGTTTGTACTACTAGAACTATTGGTTTGTAGCTGCTTCAAAGTTGAAAGAGGGAGAATTAAGTATTGAACCAATGATGTACCTTGATAGTGAAAATTTGCTTTGCCTTATACGTACACTTGGTCAAGTCTTCTCCTCTATATTTGGAAAGTCAAGTGCAGCAACGCGAGTTTGAATGGAAGATCCCAGGTGCAAATTCTGCTAAATTCTTCTTGTAATATTTCACTTCTTAGTGTCTCTATAATTAAGAAATACCATTGGTTTGCATGCAACAATTCTTTTGCGAAGCTTTGCTTGCATTTCTAAGTTCATTAATGTAGCATTCATAGTTTTTATGGCCTATTTGTGGGCTTTTTTTCTTCCTTTATTGTCATGAATGAGTATTTGAATGTTCTTGAAGATTGTCTTCAACTTGCCATCAATGTTAACCTTTGTTGGCATAATTGTTGGCTTAGAATGTCACAAACCTGTAAAACACTCTGAGATCTATCTTTCTAATGGCATTAAGATCTCCTTGAATCAACTTCGAATGACTGAGATATAATTATTCAAAAGTAAAGGTAGAAGACTAGTTTTGAAGTGCTAGACTAGATGGCATTAAGATCTCCTTGAATAGACTTGGGACGACTATGATACAATAATTCAAAAGTGAAGGTACAAGACTAGTTTTGAAGTACTAGAAAAGACAAATATCCACCACAAAAAGGTGACACCAGCTGTGCCAAAAATTAAAGAAAATTCCATTGGATCACAACTCTGATGCAAAAACTATTATATGAACCAAAAATAAAGAAGAAAGAAGTAACTTTGATATTAGAACTGTTGTTAATAGAAAATAAAAAATAAAAAAAGAAATTAGTAATTAGTAATTGATCATTGAGGCGATCACACCTCTGATTTATGATTAATTTAAGAACCTAGATCTCCTAACTTAAAGTTAAGACAAATAATTTTCTCCTTGACTTAGGTATCAATTACATGTATATTTTGTAGTATATCTAATACAATATCATAAAAAATGAAATGAAACTTTAATTAAGAAAACAATACACTTAATTAACAAGGCACTAAAATAGCAAGGAACTAACAGAACTTCTTGCTCAAATAACAAGGCACTAACAAGACTTCCAAGCCAAGGAAAAAGAAAATAAAAACACTTAGTTAACTCCTAATAACCCAAATAGAAAGACATCTAATTAACAACTAATCAATGAACATCATTGATATCAATCGACAACCTGTCTAATTCATATTAGTAGCTTTATCTACACAAAGTTCTAATTCTTGAGCAAGAATAAAAATATAAACTCCTCTTAAGTAGACTATAAATAAACTTAAGAATGTTTTGCTTCTAGTTTGAGGTAGGCAACAATAAGAAATAATCCAGTCCTTTGAAGAGGCAACAAGAGTCAAGGGCAAAATCTAGCCCAAAAAATACAAGTGGAAGCTAGATCCAACAGTTGAAACCCTCTATCTTCTGCATGCTGAACTTAGATAGGCTATGCCCCATATGGATCACTTAACCTAATCTCTTTATTTTTGGGGGGTACAGGTTGTTGGGGCAAGCCTTTCTATGACCGATCTCACTAGATAAATCGTTTAGATCTCCAAAAGCTTGTCAAACTTGTAACTTTTAGGTGGTTGTCCCCTTTAGGACCATGTAATTTCTATATAATTTCTTCTCTTTAATATAAATTCTTCCTTTAGTGTGCCTCTTTATTTTCATCTTTTAGACTTTTGTCTATATTTCTTATGACTTTAATTAGACATTCAACCCTTTCGGTATTCGAGTCTAGTTTCTTTTCTACTTGTTTATGTTATTTAATTATGTCTTTTAACTTTTAAGTAGGTTATTCTTCTCTCAAGTTTATTTCAATTCATCTAATTACTTTCCATAATAGAGTGCTATTTCTATACCATTTTCATTAGTAAGCTTTATCCATTGTAATTTGTTTCTTCTAATAAATTAGATTACTTATATGAAGTAGATTATCCTCTTGAAGATAGTAAAATTCCTATTACTTCTTTACCTTTAGTTAATCCTTATAAAGACTTTGATAAGTCATCTAGTTCTTTAGTCAAAAAATCCATAAAAAATTGATAGGTCTAAAACAATCAGTCCTAGTCAAGGAATATGTTCAAGCTTCTAATTTTGATCAATTTCTATTCTAGCCAATGAATTTTAAAATTTCATCACTCTAGGAATTCTTCTTGACTTACTTCCAATATGGATACAACAAAGATTTACACATCTTTATTTTTGTGTTTCTAAACTTGCTCTTACTTTTTATGGTAGAAAAGGTCTTCCAGTTGTCTCCAAGATTGCAATACTCAATTCTCATTTCAAAGAATATCAACATGCCTATAGTGGTGTAGTTCAAACAATTTTAAAAGATGACCCTAATTCTAAGGACTTAAAAGAAGAAGAAGGCAACAATTGGTTAGAGGATTTCATGAATCATAAGTATTTCTACTCTCTTATTTAATTCTCATCAACTAAAGACTTTTCATATTCATTTTTAAGCTTCTAAAAAAGATAGAAATTTATAGCATCTTTCACAAGGTATGTCCTAAGATAAAATACAGCCTAACCTTGGCATAAATAGTCTCTTTGACCTCTTATGTGAACTGACTAACCAAATAAACATGCAAAATTTATATCTATATTGAAATTTTTTTTCCATATCTTGATCTCATGTTTAGTTATCCATTGTGAGTCTCAATTTTTTATGTCGAGGATCCACTCAAAGTGACAACCACAGAGGATACTGGTAAGACAATGGATAGAGCTTAATAATCAAGATGGTATTGAAACAATACTCTATTATGGAGCGTAATTAGATGAATCAAAATAAACTTGAGAGAATAATAACCTACTTAGAAGTTAAAAGACATAATTAAATAACACAAGAAACTAGGCTCTGATACTAAAAGGGATGAACATCTAATTAAAGACACAGGAAGTATATACAAAAGTCTAAAACATGAAAATAAATAAGGACACCAAAAGAAGAATTAATATTAAAGAGAAGAAAGACTTACAGAACTGGATTGTACTAAGAGAATACTTAGAAAAGAAGAGAGAACACCACCTAAGCTATGCTTCAGTTATGCTCAAGGTTTACTCCACGATGCCTTTCAACTCACATCTATCCTCCTTTTATAGGGAGTGGAGGACTCAAAGCTTCTTACATAAGTTACATTTATTTGACATAAAAGACATGAGTCACCATAAAGATAAAAAAAGGACGTGACTTATTATAATGACATGACTCATTACAAAGACAAAAATTAAAGGACATGACAAATCATAATGATATAACAACACCTAATATATAAAGCAAAGTTGATGTTGACAACACAAGTTGAGTGGTAGATGCCTCATGATGACTTGTAAAGTTGTTGATGTGGTAGATGCCTTGTAAAGTGATAGGTATCTATAGGAGTATTAGGTGGCCGTTGGAGTGTTATGTGACTAGAATGGTAGATGGCTAGTGGAATGGTAGGTGGCTAGTTGGAATGGTAGGTGGCTAGTACTATCCATCATTCAGCCAAGGTAGATCTACAAAATTTGGTAGTTCTTCATCATTTGAATCTAGTGGTTGGCTTTCCATGAAATGAAGATCAAATGCTATAGGCATAGATGTCCATCTAAGAGGATCTTCTGGATCATTATTCAACATCCTAACTTCTTCTTCTTCCTTTTCTAATTGTTTGACAGAAGAAATAGAATTCAAGATTACTTTAATGGTGATGATACTATTCATCTTCATTTTGTAAACAATGAACTGTAGGAGGAGAAGGATTTCCTGTTTCTTTGTTTCCTTGATAGTTATTGAACTTTATGATAAGAAAATATTTCTTTGGAGATCTATTCAAGAAATTCTTTCAATCTTGCTATAATATTCATTCTAAAACTTGTTGAACTAAGGTTTATTGAGATTCTAAAATCGGTAAACATCAGGCTAGGACAATACTGCCATATGATCTTCATTTAATAAACACCATAAATAGCAATAATGAAGGGTTGTCCACTATTTATACTAGAAATTTAAACTAACTCATCATGGATGATCAAGATTTGGCCAAGAGATTAACCAATGGGAATTTTTTTCTTTCATGTGGTCATGGAAGGAGGTTAAAAGTCACATAGCTCTTTTATGGATGTAATATTGACCAATGGCTTGTCTCAGTTATTTTTGTAATTATTCTATTGCTTTAGAGATATCAATGGATGGTTTAGGAGGTTGTACTGGTTGGAGAGGATAAACACATAATAGAGTTGGTAGAATGAGAGAAGTGTTTGATATCTTATTTTTTCTAGAGAGAAAATTAGCAAGGGTGTTGTTCTTACTAACAATGTTTTTTACTTCAAAAGACCACTGTGAGAACCAGTTTTTCCACCTGAGTGGTTCTCGTAACATATTTTTCTTGAATTGTAGCACCTTAGGAAAAGACAATGTATTCATTTCTACCAACAAGGTGTGACCATTGAGATGGAATTTGAACTTTTCTATTCCATTTTTCACTCCTAATATCACCTTATAAGTAGAGCGATAATGTAGCTGAGTTGACTTGAATGCACCACTTTTGTATCCACAGAGATTTATTTTACTATCCCTTTCTTAAAAAAGTGTAGCTCCCTTATATTCATCACTAGCATCTGTCTGAAAAAATTCCTTTTACCTTGCTAGGAATCTATAATGGTTCAAGATGATTAGATAATTTTTTCAATGCTTGAACATCTATTATATGCTTGGGTGACCATGGAGGAGGATATTTTTTCTATAACTGAGACAGAACATTCCTATGAACTGTAACTTGGAGGATGAAGTCTACTATGCAATTTGACTATTCCCAAAATTTATTATATGATTTTCATTGAAGATAACTTGTATGGGAATTATTTGAGATATGTGGCAATGTTCGGTTATAGTTGATGCTTTCCATCTGAAATTGTCATTTTAAGAAAATCAATCTTTGTTTGACAAATGAGCATCTTTTTCTATGAGATCATGATTCCATATTCCTTTGAGATGTGGAAGAATTGTTTGTAGAATTGTCCATGTGAATTTGTATCCAGAGAAAATAGTAAGACGTTGTTTATATAAATTAAAGAATTGGCTAGTAAGGGTTTGAAGATGGTGATCATAGTTTTTTGGAATTGAGAAGGAGCATTCTTGAGTCTAAATGGCATGACAATCCATTAGAAATGGTGATCTAAAATGCATAATGCTATTTTGAGACGTTCTTGAGGATGAACTCCTAGCTGCCAAAATCTTACTTTGAAATCAAATTTGGAGAAAATTTTGACATTAGAAAGATGTTGGAAGAGACTATGTTTTTGGGAATGAAGAAACTTGTCATTTACAAGAAAATAGTTTAAAGGTTGGTAATTAATAACAAGCCTAAGTTTTTCTCTAATTTGTTTGGCTCTTTTATTGATATAAAAGGCTTCACATGCACATGGAGAAGAAGTAGGTTCAATGAGACCTTGAGATTGTAATTGAGATAGTTCTTGAATGGGTAGGATAAGGTGGTTGGGATTCATTCATTGTGATTGGCTTTTGTAGGATTATCATCATTTTTCTTCAATGGAAGAGAGATAGAGAATTTAGTCAGGAGAGGTGATGAATATTTTGTGAGAATTTATATGTGATTTTCTACACAACAATCTTTGACTAACTGGGATTTTATGTAGTCAAAGGTATCTACAAGGTGAGAGTTTAGGATTTAAGACCAAGTAAGAAAGTTTTGCTAATGGAACCTCTAACAAACAAAGGTCAAAAATTTTGTGGAGGATATCAAAACCAAGGATAAGATCTTTGCCTAATAAAGGAGATCCTAAGACTTTGTGTTTGGTGATGAGATTAGGAAAGATTTTGATGAGTATGTATGGGTTTGCTAATTTCATCAATGGTGAAAATGTTTCCATTGACAGCTTTGAAATCTTGACTATGGGGACACTAAAATTTTTCAGGAAGGATTTTGGGGTTGAGAATGGTTGTTGTTGCACCTATGTCCAAAAGTGTAGTGATGGGGATATGTTTAACATATGGGTTAGTAAGAAGGTGGACTTGGGCTATTGGTGTTGGTTGGTTTGAGGAATACAAAAAATCTAGGAGACATGGAGAAATTGGATTGGAAATATTCCGTCAATTTCAGAAGTTACAAACTACTCATAAGAGCTTTCAAAATCACTTTCACTATTAGCACAACCAATAGTTAATAGTATTTTTGGTGAGTATTTTTTATCAAGAGAAAACAAAGATTCAACATCTTAGAAATCTGTGCCTACATACGCTACTATCTACTGAAGAAGTTTGACACTCTTCCTTTTCATTGAACATTGTTTTGTAAAGTACCCTAATTTTTCATAAACACAGCACTTGTCTATAGAATTTCCTTTGAATTTATTTTTTCTCAATTATTGCCATTTTCTTCTTTTTCTAAACTTTGACTTGTGATGATATTCTTTTGGATTTTTATGAAACTTTCTCCTGTGAAATTTCTTATTGGAGGTGTAAGAACAATTTTTCTCTTTTTTGCATTTGATAGCAAGATCTGGTCTCTCACATGCAATTCCAACCCTTTTACTTATTTTTTTCAATTTTTTTAGGAAATTATTTTTGATTGCATAACCGTTGCAAAGCAAGTTGAGTATGCTGCCTAATAACTTCTAAAGATGATTTTTAAAGAGATGACTTCATATTTTCCATCTGCTTGTCAGTTTCATTTTGAAGAGATTCAAGTAATGAGCTGAGGAATACCTATTCAAGGTTAACATCATCCATACCAGTGATGGCATAATATCTCTGAGACATCTTGTCAAAATGCTTTTCAAGATTCTTGATCTTGAATAAACTCTTTGATCATTCATCTCTATATGTTTATGTATGCTAATGCAGATATCAAGCAAATTCTATTTAAAAATGGATGAATAATCCTTCAAGAGAGAGGGCACTTAAAAAATTATGATTCGTATTATTCTCCAAGTGATATCCACTAATATATTAATCTGTATGTGAATCTTGGAATAAGTCTTTTTTATGACCTCTGCAACTATTGTTTAAGATATTTATAATTCTTTTTTGCACCAAGCATGAATTTTTGTGATTCTTTCATGCCATTTTGAAGGAGTAACATCATCAATTGTGAACAAATTTATGATATCTATTGCTAGAGGAACATAAAATGCCTTTGGAGGATCTAGAAGTTCTTCAACCATGAGTTCTTGATAAGGTTTACTATCAACAATATCTTGCATAAAAAGCATCAGGAATGATATCTAGGTTTGACTTAAAGAATTCTAAAGAAGTGTTTAAGATGGAGAATTCTTGGGAGAGTTTATGAATTGAAGGTGTAGGTTTAGAGAGATTTTTTTAGAATGCATTCAATGAGATTAGGGTTTTCAAGAGGAAACATTTTTGTTGGTTGAGGCTTTGAAGTGCCTACAATGCGATCAAGAGAGTTTGGTGGAGATGTTGATGAAGATGGTTTGATAGAGGATGATGGAATATATATATATATATATATTTAACTCCGCCAATGCCGGTCCCAAGCCCGGATAAAAAAAGAGGAGGGTCTTGCGTCAGGTGCCAGCCGGCAAGGGGGAAGTTGAAGATGATTCTATTATTTCTTTCTTACAAATTAATATGCATTTGTATATTAGTTTGTGAGGAAGAAATGAGAATCATCTCCAGCTTCTTAAAAGATGGCAACCCTTGTATCAGGTAGCCAGCCGGCAAGGGGGAAGTTGAAGATGATTCTATTATTTCTTTCTTACAAATAAATATGCATTTGTATATTAGTTTGTGAGGGAGAAATGAAAATCATCTTCAGCTTCTTAAAATATGGCCACCCTTGCGTCAGGTAGCCAGCCGGCAAGGGTGAAGCTGAAGATGATTTTAATGAAAATCATCTTCAGCTTTTAAAACTATAGCAACCCCAACATGACATGAATCGAAATATGAAATTCGCTCAAGCTAGGGCGTTCCCCATAAGCGACGCGCTGCATCGGATCCCGGATGCGGTGAAAAATAGGCAAGGGTTTCTAGGGCGTTCTCCCAGAAGCGACGCGCTACATCGGATCCCGGGTGTAGTGAAAAATGGGCAAGGGCTGCTAGAGCGTCCCCTCGGAAGCGACGCGCTGCATCAGAACCCAGGTGCAGTGAAAAGTGGACATGGGTTTATACCATGGAGGTCAAGAAAGGCGATAGTAAATAGGGAATCTCCAAATCATAAGATTCGCATCGCTACATGGAATATAGGAACGTTGACAGGTAAGAGTTTGGAGTTAGTAGACACGATAAAACGTAGGAGAGTCAACATTGCTTGTATCCAAGAAACCAAGTGGAAAGGGGCTAAAGCTAGAGAAATAGATGGGTATAAATTATGGTACGTAGGAAAGGAAAATAATAGAAATGGCGTGGGAATAATAGTGGATAAGGAATTAAAGGATAAAGTTGTGGACGTTAAAAGAATTAGTGATAGAATTATAATAATAAAAATGATTCTAGGAGAGCAGATTATAAATATTATAAGTGCATATGCACCACAAGTAGGGCTACAAGATATAATTAAGAGACAGTTTTGGAAAGATATGGAGGGAGTCATGCAAGAAATTCCCAATACTGAGGGAATATTTATAGGAGCAGACTTAAATGGCCATATAGGAAAAGATAAGGAAGGATATGATAGAATACACTGAGGGTATGGTATAGGTGAACGAAACGAGATGGGGGAGAATATCCTCGATTTTGCTTTGTCATATAACCTATCCATTGCAAACACACTCTTTAAGAAGAGGGATGAACACTTAATAACCTTTAAAAGTGGACTTCATAAAAGCCAAATAGACTTTTTTCTACTTAGGAATAATGAACGATCTATATGTAAGGATTGTAAGGTGATACCCGGTGAGAGTTTAACCTCACAACATAGGTTAATGGTTATGAATATTCATATCAAAAGATGGAGTAAAAGAACTGAACTTAATACACATCCAAAAACTAAGTGGTGGAACTTAAAAGGAGAGAAAATAACCTCATTAAAAAATAAGTTGATGGTAGAAGGAAATTGGAATTATGAAACAGAAGTAAATACCATGTGGACTAATATGGCTGAGTCCATTAAGAAAGTGGCAAAAGATGTCTTAGGAGTATCTAAAGGTAAAAGGCTATTAGCAAAGGAAACATGGTGGTGGAATGAAACAGTGCAAAAAGCTATTAAAGAAAAATGAATGCATTTTAAAGCATGGCAGAAGATTAGAAATAATGAAAACTATGAACAATATAAGAATGCTAAAAACGTTGCTAAGAAAATAGTAAGTGAGGCTAAACTTAAAGCATATGATGAGCTCTATAATAGACTAGGAACAAGAGAAGGTGAGAAAGATGTGTTTAAACTTGCAAAGGTAAGAGAACAGAAGAGTAAGGACTTAGAGCATGTTAGGTGCATTAGAAGCGATGATCAAAGGGTATTAGTCAAAGACGCTGAGATCAAACAAAGGTGGGAAATATACTTCCAAAAATTGTTAAATGACAATAGCCCTGAGAATATAGGAATTGAAAATACTATAAATCTAAATAACACTGGATATTATAGATATGAACGTAGGATTAGAATGCTTGAAGTAAAAGAGGCCTTGAGAAAGATGAAATCAGGAAAGGCCATGGGGCCTGATAGTATACCAATAGAGGTTTGGAAGCACATGGGAGATATTGGGTTAGTTTGGTTGACCAAGTTGTTTAACAAGATTATAAAATCAAAGAAAATGCCTGATGAGTGGAGGAAAAGCTCTATTGTACCAATCTATAAGAATAAAGGAGACATTCAGAGCTGCACTAATTATCGAGGGATCAAACTTATGAGCCACACCATGAAACTTTTTGAAAGAGTGATTGAGAAGAGGCTACGACATGAAACAAGTGTATCGGAGAATCAGTTTGGTTTCATGCCTAGGAGGTCTACCATGGAAGCTATTTTCTTATTAAGACAATTAGTAGAGAAATATAGGGAGAGGAGAAAAGACCTACACATGGTCTTTATTGACTTAGAGAAGGCTTATGATAGAGTCCCTAGAGAGTTAATATGGAGGGTGTTAGGTGTTAAAGGGGTTTCTCAGGGGTATATAGACATAATTAAAGATATGTATGAGGGAGCAGTAACAAATGTTAAGACCACTAGTGGCGTGGCTGGTGATTTTCCTGTCCTTTGTCGGATTGCACCAAGGATCGGCATTGAGTCCATACCTTTTCACATTAGTTATGGATGAGTTAACAAAACATATGCATGAGGAGATTCCCTGGTGCATGCTATTTGCAGACGATATAGTCCTACTTGATGAGACAAGGGAGGGTGTCAACATAAAGCTAGAGCTATGGAGAGAAGCATTAGAATCGAAAGGATTTAAAATTAGCCGAACTAAGACAGAATATATGGAATGTAATTTTAGCAAGGAGAGTAGGAGTGGAGCACCAGTCAAGATTGATAACCAAGAGGTCCCCATGAGAGACCACTTCCGATACTTAGGATCATTGATCCATGAGAGTGAAGAGATTGAGAGGGAGGTTACCCAGAGAATCCAAGTGGGTTGGAACAAATGGAGATGTGCATCGGGTGTTTTATGTGATCGGCGGGTGCCACTCAAACTAAAGGGAAAATTCTATAGGATGGCTATAAGGCCGGCCATGCTCTATGGATCGAGTTTTGGGCGGTTAAGGAACATCATACTCATAGGTGAGTGTTGCGTAAATGAGGATGTTGAGATGGATGAGTGGTAAGACAAGAAATGATAGAATTAGAAATGAAAATATTAGAAGAAATTTAGGGATAGCACCAATAGGTAACAAGATGAGGGAGATTAGACTTAGATGGTTTGGACATGTTCAAAGGAGGCCAACAACGGCACCAGTTAGAAGGAGTGAGGCAATACAAGTTGAAGGTTCTAAAAGGGCAAGGGGAAGGCCCAAAAGAACGTGGATAGAAGTGGTGAGGAAAGATTTTAAAACTTTGGGACTAAATGAAGCCATGGTATTTAATAGAGTGGAATGGAGGAATAAGATTCATGTGGCCGACCCCTAATTGGGATAAGGTCTTGATGATGATGATGATGATGATGATGATGATGATGATGATGATGATGATGATGATGATGATGATATTTCTTTTTGTTTTTGTGGATTTGGCCTAAGAAATATTTTATGCATTTTCATGAATATATCTTCTCTGAAAGGGTTAAAGGCTGTAGTTGGGGAGTTTGGTATTTTTGTGGAGAGGAAAATTGAGTTCTTTGGAGAGGTTGTAGCCTGTGTGGATAATTTGGTTAGGGAATGGATGGAGAGTGGTTGTTGCGAGGTAGGATGGGTTTTTGGTCGTAGACTGAAGATTGAGTCATTTTGTATGTGAGATGCTTCAATGGATCTGAGTTGAGCTTGTAAGAATCTTTTTTTTGCTTCTTTCTCATTGAGTAGTCTACTACTAAGAGAGAAATCTTTGACTAATGTGGTGATGGTGTAACATTCTTTGTGAAGAGCTTCTATCTTTCCTCTTAATTCAAGAATAAGAATGTCTGTGAAAGATATCTTGTGAGTGACAGTAGTAGATAAAGCCTTTTCATTTTCTAGGATTTCTTGAAGGGCTTTGTTCTGTCCTTTTGGTCTTTTTGATTCCTAATTTAGGGCTACTTCTGCTGCTCAGATTTTCTTTGGATATCCTTCTACATTTCTTTTTGTAGTATTCTTTATTTTCTAAGCATGAGTTGCGTCTTGTTGTGGATAATCAAACGCTGAGAATGGAGCAAATTATGCTAAAGTCATCATATTGATTTCTAGGACTTTTAATCATTGTGGTTTTTCGATTTCTAGATTTGAGAAGGTTTTGATACTAGTTTTGGTTGATGAGGATTTTCTGGGCAATAAGGGGCAATGCCTTTCAATAATATTTGGGTAAATGTGTATGAGGTTTAGAAGGTGAATTTGTGGATGGAAGATGGTTATGGTGAGGTTTATTTTGGAAAGCATTTTTGGTAGGAGTGTCACTGTTAGGATAGATGACATAGTAATCAAATATACCTGATGGTCCTCCTAGGGTTCTAATAGTTGGATCACCCACTTCATATCTTTCTTTGAGTTTTTATTAGAAAGATTTTTTTTCTTCTTTTTTCCTCCCTTCATATTTTGTTGGATAAAGTGGTTCTTCTCGACATTCTTGACAATCACAGATATATGACTATGTGACCTATTTTTGGATTTTTGCCTTGAAAGATTGGATTTCCTTGACTATTATAGGATATAATAGGAATGGGATCATGGGTATATGATGCGAGTTCAATAAGATTGAGTTCTGTGTGAAGACAATTGAAATATTTGAAGAGGAAGACTCTTGAGAAACTTTGATGAACTTGGTTTCGACAAGTTTATCTACTCGCCTGGTGAAGATTGGAGTAAATGAATGAACTGGATAAGATTTTCATGAATCTTTTCATACTTTGTAATCCACTTTTTTGGTAACATATTCTTCAATTTCACATGAGATAATTGCCTTGGAATATAAGTGCAAGTTGGTCTTACATCTTGATCAATTTGAATGAAGAGGGCATGATCTATCTTTGCATGACTTGGGACTGCAAAATCAAATGCATTGTTTCACAATTTGTATATCTTCTAGTAGTAAACAGTTGCTACAAATGTTGATTCCACTTGGGGTGTTCTAATGATTTGAATTTGAACTTTTAATGGATAAAAGAGATAAAGATCTCTAATTGACATATTGAAATTTGGAAAGAAAGTTATTAAAATAGTGTCATCATTTAAAGTTGTTTGAACTATACTAATATAGGCATATTGATATTCTTTGAAACAAGAATTAAGTAATGCAATTGTGGAGACAACTAAAAGACCTTTTCTACCACGAAAAGTAAGAGTAAGCTTAATAGCACCAAAATGAAGATGTGTAAATCCTTGCTTTTTCCATATTGAAAGTAAGTAATGAAGAATGCCTATAGTAATGAAATTTTGATTTATTGGCTGGAATAGGAAACTAATCAAACTTGGAAGCTTGAACATATTCCTTGACCAGGACTGATTGTTTTTAGCATATCAATATTTTTATGGATTTTTTTATTGAAGAATTAGATGGCTTATGAAAGACTTTATAAGAATTTACTAAAGGTAAAGAAGTAATAAGGATTTCACTATCTTCAGGAAGATAATCTATTTCATATAAATAATCTAATTTATTGTAAGAAAATGATTCTAAGGACATAAAAGAAGAAGAAGCCAACAACTAACTAGAGGATTCCATGAATCATAAGTATTTGTACTCTCTCATATAATTCTCACCAGATAAATACTTTCCATATTCACTATTAAGTTTTTGAAAAAGATAGAATTTGATAGTGTCTTTGTAATATCCTCAAATTTTAAATCATAACTTAGTAATAAATTAAATAAAAATTTTCTACATAGAATTTGGTCCTAAAAACCCAAAAATTAGAAAGTACACATCGATAGAAATCCAACAACATAAAGAAAGTAGAAAACGGAGCTCAAATGAAAAAGTTATGAGCCATTTAAGTTAGAAGGGCAGTTTGGTAATTTGGAGAGGCCCGAATTACAGGAGGCTGTTTTTAATCATGGCACCCCTTCCACCCTCCCCTATCAAATCTGACTCCTTCATCGAAAAAATCATTGGTGGGTAGCATATAAAGAGAAAAGCTTCCCTGCCTCCTCCCCAACATGATCTCTCTCCCTCAGACTTCTCCTCTCATCTTCTCCATTGCATCCCTTCCCTCTAACCCTAACCTCTGCAAATCGCATTTTCCAGCAACTAGAGCTCTAACAGCCTCAATGAACACCTAGCTGATCGAGGTAAGTCTCAACCCCTTTTCCCCCTTCCATTTGCGGAATGTGCGTTAGAATTTTGCATCCGTTAATGTCAAAGAACAGCATGGGTGCATAGATTTTTGGGTACTCAGTATACCTTACTGTTGGCATGGGAATAAACTAATGAAACTATCTTGAAATTATGATCCGCACATTCATCTGGTGTGTGATGAACCCAGGAAGAAACCCTTTAAGTTTGAGGGAGATCCGACGGTTGACGACATTGAAAATCACGAAGAACAGTAGGTAGGAGAATTTTAGGAACATGAGAAAAATCAACTAAAAGCCTTAGTTTTTGTCAAAATTAATCAAAAGGAGTGTAAAAAATGGAAACTACATAAAATTTTGAGCAAAAGGGTGTAAAAATCACTAAATTTGGGCACCTATGGGGTCACCGGTGACGACCGGACCCCGATCATCTTCCCCGGTGATTGCTCCCTCGTCGGCGCCTTGGCACTGACCCTGGGACATTGTGTAGGATGCCCTAAAGAGAACACATGTGTGGGCACATGTTGTCGAGCACACACATGGCGAACACAAGCTCAGGAGCGCCCTGCGCGCTATCACGTAAGGCTGGGACGTCCGGCGTCCTAATGACTAGGATGCACATGGCGGCGCATCCCGATAGCTAGGATGAACGCGGCACGTCCTGGAAGAAAGGCATCTTGGGGACATTGGTTTACACTAGTGTAACTCGGTGTAAACAGAGCCGCCAATGTAAACCGCTGCAAACGGCCCACCCAACCCCCTATAAATTAATAAGTATTAATTTATGAAGTATTTTCACACAAAAAAACTTGATTTTGAGAGCTACAGAGGTCCAAATCACGATTGGAAACTTCTATTGTGATTGTCTTAATGACATGGGCCTACATTTAATTTGAAAACTTATATTTGACCACTTTTAGTTTAGGAAAATTATAAAATAGTATACAATAACTTAGATCTGGCCGATCAAAGGGTGATCAGGCCCCAGAACTTGAACAAATAGACAATACATGGTACTAAAGTAAGGCCTGAGGAGTAAATTACATGTAATTACTTTAGACATTGATCTAGACAATTGATCTAACTAAGATCTTGGGAAACTGTTGGTCTGAGAATGATCTGACCATCAAATTAAGGTATAAACGTTAAATACACACAAAAACAGACATATGAACATGAGCCGGGACTAAATTATAACAAGTAACATTAGGACTAAGGAAAAAATCATAATTAGAAATCTTAGAGGATGATCCAATGGTTGGATCACCATAGATTTCCTTATGATGAAATAAATAACACAAAATAGTATTGTGGTATTGACAGGTACATCTGAATGTACAAGATAAGGGGTTTATATGCTCGAGTTGAGTAATCTCACATCGAGGTAGGTGACAACATTTAATGTTATGTTTTGATTTTAAAAACCTTGCATTATCATAACATCATGATTAATTGTGAGGAAATTTCATTTGTTTAGTTAGTTTACGATTTTATGAAACTCTACATTTTATGCAATGATAGATACTAGAATTCGATAATATATTGAATGGATTATGATCGATGATTTCATGAGATTGATACTCCATATTTATGCATAATTAGAAATTATCTTTCTTTATTGCATTACTAAAACTGATGGGTTTTAATGAGAAAGGACGGTGGAGGCTTGGTGGCTAGTCCTTTGAGAGGCTAACCCTAGAATGAGGGGCATGTCTTGGCGATTGCGAGCCATGAGTGCTCCTGGTTTTTTAGATACATGATTTTTGTGTTTTGTGTTTTACGATGGGTGCTCTCACCTAGTGGATGTCATGTTAGGAGGGAGTAAGGCCGGCCACCCACCCTCTGAGATTTGCGATGTGATTGTGATATGATAAACACCTACCCACATATGGCTTTTGATAGGGGTTTGGTAATATGGATAGTCCACACTACCGGTCTGGCCCTTTCCATGGGGATGGACATTAAGTCTCCTTTATGATGTCAACGGGTAGCGGTAGTGGTTGAGACACTAAAGGGTTGCCACTACAGCATGACGATCTATACTCTTATTTAGTATGCTTGCATGATGAGCATGGAGATGTTATTGTATGCCTGGGTGTGACAACACTCAGAGGTTGGATATGAATACTTATGATCGGTGATACAAGTGTATCGGACACTCATGGGACCCACATACCTTAGGGTGCCCTGTTATTATTGTATGCTCATTTACATTAGCTTATATCGTGTTTCAAATCCATGAGATGCATATTTTATTGTATATGATGTTTTGAGATTTTATTAGCATTGCCTAAAATAATTATAGTTTTGTAGAAAAATTTCTTTACTCATTGTATCAGTATGATTATTCGATTTTGTTCTATTGCACTTACATTAAATGTCTATGTACCTACACAAGCAATAGCTCACTGAGACATTGCTTTGTTTTGCAATGCCTTATATCTTGAGCGTGAAAGCAGGAAGGGCAAGACCGTTGAGAGACCGTGATGGCAGTGGGAGATTTCTTTACTGTGATTGATAGACAGCAACGTGAGTATTAAAAGAACTACAATTTGAACTTAACCTTATCGACTGTATACATTTATTTTATAAATGTGATTATGATAGTATGAGATGTGATGGACAAATTATTTAGGTATGGTGGGATGTTATGATGGATAGGCCCTGGGCCACATTGTTATTATGTTTTGGATATTTATTATTTTGAAAATAAAGACGCTGATGATTTTGACGTTGGTTTGACATATGTATTGTCTCAAATGTATTACCGCAAAATTATAATTATGTTTCAAATTATAATCGTGATGTTTTGAAAAAAGAAAATAATACCCAGAGGTTTTCAGGGAACATTCTAATAAAATTAATTAATAGAATCTTTTTAGTTTGGGATCCCGACTACGATTATTGTTATTATTCTTATTAAAAAAATGTTATAAAAAAAATTCCAAGGTGTCTCAATTGGTATTAAAGCCTATTCTATTCCATCATAATCCTTACAAATGTCCACTCATATGTAGATGACAGTCCATAAACTGTGTTTAAGAGGAATTAGGAGAGAGGAACTTAATGATATTTAAATCCTTGAAAGATGGCTCCTCGAAGAAGGATAAGGTCTACCCCTATTACGCCAATTGCCCCACCTGCTGAGTCCTCTGATTAAGGGGATCGCGATGCTGAGATGGTGAATAGGGTAATGCTAGGGCTGATACCCCTCATACAGCAGCAGGTTAGGACTGCGATTCAGTCGTGAACCCTAAACTATCACAACAGCTCTAGTGGCACCTATGGATTCGTTTGTTCATTCCACCCACTAGCACCTAAGACCACAGAGGGTGATGTTACGAGCGATCCTAAGAAGTCAAATAAACTATTATAACAATTTCAAAAGATGGTGCCATCCTTCTATGGTGACAATGATACTGAGGAGGCTGAGGATGGTTATTCGAGGCAGAGAGGACATTTGACACTATGAAGATTGCACTAGAGGATCAAGTCAAGGCAGCTGCCTACCTACTGAAAGGTGAGGCAGGCTTTTGGTGGCAGACTTTTACACTTACACGACTAGATCCTACAGAGACGATGACATGGGTGGCCTTTAAACAGGCTTTTGATACTCAATACTTTCTACCTCATGCATTACAATCATTGAAGAAAGAGTTTGTCACCCTCCAACAGAGAGACATGACGGTTCAGTAGTACTTGAACAGATTTACTCGACCCGAGGAGGTTTGCTCCTGATGCGTTGGCCTCAAATAAGGAGGCAATGAATAGATTCATGGATGGACTGACACCCTGGCTAAGAGATTAGGTGATTACTTCCTGCCCCACTACTGTGAGAGATGTAGTTGACATGGCCTCCATGCTGGAGAAGAACTCTCGTAGGACTAGAGGGAGTGCGTACTAGCCCACTAAGGGCAAGAGACCCTTTAGTGCTATGCAGGCACATAGGGCACCAGGTTACCAGATGCAGACCAAGCCTAAGAGAGATACAGAGATGAAGAGATGTGACAGGTGAAAGGGTTGGCACCTTGGGCAAGGGTGCAATAGATTCGACAGGACACAGCATCAGAGCAGGCCCAACCACTACGATAGCACTAGCCACCTTTCTAAAGACAGCCATATAGGTGTTTTTACTATGGAGAAGTGGGCCATTTCATTAAAGATTATCCTAAGGGGTAGAGAGAGAGGCAGACCGAGATGGGTACAGAGACAACTACCACGCCACGTAGTTAGGGACAAGTATTTTCCATCACGTCAGGACAAGTGTAGGCATCACACCAAGTCGTTGAAGGTACTCTTCTAGTCTTAGACCGACATGCTAGGGCCCTCTTTGACACAGGGTCCACTCATTCTTTTATATCATGCTTTTTTGCATCTTGCCTTAATGTATGCATCCATAAATTAGCATTTGGTTTAGATATTATGACACTAGTGGGAGAAACAGTAGAGACTATGGAGTATCTCCGAGAGATACCTGTAGAGCTATCTGGAGTGAGGATGGACTCAGACTTCATTTTACTAGACATGGTCGACTATGATGTTATATTTGGGATGAATTGGTTAGCTAACTATTGGACTACGATAGACTGCTGAAAGAAGCAGGTCACTTTTCATATACCTGGGCAACTAGAAATATTGTTTTAGGGCAGAAAGGGTCAGGTAAGTACATGCATCATCTCTGCTATGAAGGTGGCACGATTTTATTCATGAGTGTGCAGAGCGTTCCTCGCATATGTGACTATTGAGGACAGGAGGCAGCCACTGCTTGACAATATTGATGTTGTTTGTGAGTTTGCAAATGTTTTCCCTAAGGAGTTGCCAAGATTGCCGCCAAGTAGGGAGATTGACTTTACCATTGACTTGGTACCAAGTACATCGCCTATATCTAAGGCACCATACCAAATGGCTCCAGCAGAGTTGAGAGAGCATAAAGTATAGTTGTAAGAGTTATTAGATAAGGGCTTCATTAAGCTGAGCAGATCACCATGGGGAGCACCAGTCCTTTTTGTGAAGAAAAAGGATGGATCACTAAGACTATGCATTGACTATCGGTTGTTGAATAGAGTTATTGTAAAGAATTGATATCCTTTGCCACGCATAGATGATTTATTTGATCAGCTCCAATCAGCACAAGTATTCTCCAAGATAGACCTAAGGTTAAGATATCATCAGTTGAGGGTTAGAGAAGAGGACATCTCAAAGACTACTTTTAGGAGTCACTATAGCCACTATGAGTTTTTAGTGATGCCGTTTGGATTGACAAACGCACCTGCAGTGTTCATGGATCTAATGAACCGTGTCTTCCGAGACTACTTGGATAAGTTCATGATTGTCTTTGTTGATGACATCTTGATATATTCGCCTAGTCATGAGGCACACAGGGAGCATCTCCACATAGTATTGGACACACTTCATCGACATCAGTTGTGTGCCAAGTTCAATAAGTGTGATTTTTGGTTAAATTAGGTGTAGTTCTTAGGCCACGTCATATCTAAAGATGGAGTGGTCGTAGACCTGGCGAAGGTTGAGGCAGCACTACATTGGGAGGGACACAAGACAGTGACTGAGATATGCAGTTTTCTTAGTTTGGCATGATATTATCGTCGTTTCATAAAGGGATTCTCGAAGATTGCGTTACCATTGACTACCCTGACCAGGAAGGACACTTAGTTCGTTTGGACCGATGCTTACAAGGAGAGCTTCCAGGAGCTTAAGAGGAGACTTACTGCTGCCCTAGTATTGACATTACCATCAGGGGAAAGGTGGTTACATGGCTTATTGTGATGCGTTGGGCAAAGGATTAAGAGCAGTGTTGTTGTAGCATGGGAAAGTAATTGCCTATGCGTTGAGACAGTTAAAGACACATGAGGCAAATTACCCAGCACATGATCTAGAGTTAGCAGCAGTGGTATTTGCATTGAAGTCTTGGAGACATTATCTTTATGGTGAGAAGTTTGAGGTATTCACTGATCATAAGAGCTTCAAGTACTTCTTTACTTAGAATGATTTGAACATGAGGTAGCGTAGATGGATGGAGTATCTCAAGGACTTCGACTTCACCATACAATACCATCCTGGGAAGGCTAACGTCATCGCAAATGCCCTGAGTAAGAAGTCTGGAGTAATGATTGCCAATTTATCAACTCGATCTAAGTTCTTTAACAGGATTCTGGAGGCACATGCCAAAGATAAAGAGACACAGGGCATGGCAAATAGGGCAGATTTTATGAGAGGACCGGATGGAGGAGTCGGGTTCAAGGGTAGGTTAGTAGTACCGACAAATATGATTTGAAGCGTGAGTTACTTTAGGAGGCACACCAGTCCCAGTATACAATCCATCCTGGGGGTACAAAGATGTATCAGGACCTCAGGAGACATTTTTGGTGGAATGATATGAAGAAGGATGTTGGAGAGTGTGTGGCACAGTGTCTGACCTGTCAGCAGGTCAAGGCTGAGCATCAGCGTCCATTAGGACTACTTCAGACATTGGA
The DNA here is from genome assembly GCA_035236585.1 of Warburgia ugandensis. Lineage (NCBI taxonomy): Eukaryota > Viridiplantae > Streptophyta > Magnoliopsida > Canellales > Canellaceae > Warburgia > Warburgia ugandensis. The sequence continues at coordinate 85,573,822 of CP141126.1, forward strand.
CCTTCCTGAGTGGAAGTGGGATCATATTACCATGGACTTCATTGTGGGTCTTTTAAGGACTATTAACGGCCACGACATGATATGGATCATTGTGGACAAGTTGACTAAGTCTGCTCATTTCCTTCCTATTAGACATAATCAGATAGTGGACAGCCTAGTGAAATTGTATGTCAAGGAGATCGTGAGTCTACATGGAGTTCCCTTGACAATTATATCGGATCGAGACACTCGGTTTACCTCAAAGTACTAGAAGAGCGTGCAAGAGGCCCTAGGATCGAGGCTGAAATTTAGCACAACATTCCACCCTCAGAAGATGGTCAGAGAGAGAGGACTATCCAGACGATTGCCTATAATAACAGTTATCACGAGAGTATTGGCATGGCTCCATACGAGGCACTTTATGGCAGGCTTGGTTGGTCACCCTTATGTTGGAGTGATGTAGGAGAGAGACACATAGTGAAGTCCGAGTTGGTGGAAGAGTGTGCAGAGAAAGTGCAACTGATCCAAATGAGATTGTTGACAGCTCACAGTCGACAGAAGAGTTATGCTGACAAGAGGCAGAAAGACTTAAAGTTTCTCGAAGGTGAGCATGTATTCTTGAAGGTTTCCCCCATGAAAGGAGTGATGATATTTGGGAATAAAGGGAAGCTTAGCCCCAGGTACATTGGACCTTTTGAGATATTATGCAGAGTTGGGATAGTAGCATACCAGCTAGCCTTACCACCATAGTTGGCAAATGTATATGACATCTTCCATGTATCCATGTTGAGGAAATACGTACCAGATCCATCACACTTGTTGGAGCAGATCTCAGGAGAGTTACAACCTAATATGACATTTGAGAAGAGACCTGTGCGCATATTGGATACGAAAGTTAAGAAGTTGAGGACTAAAACTATTTCATTAGTCAAAGTCCTTTGGTCGCATCATTCACTACAGGAGGCCACATGGGAGATAGAAAAGGAGATAAGGAGGATCCACCTAGAGTTATTTACATAGAGGTATATATTGAAATTTCAAGGATGAAATTTAAATAAGGTGGGAAGGATGTAATATCCTCAAATTTTAAATCATAATTTAGTAATAAATTAAATAAAAATTTTATGCATAGAATTTGGTTATAAAAACTAAAAACTAGAAAGTACATGTTGATAGAATTCCAATGACATAAAGAACATAGAAAACAGAGCTCAACAAAGAAGTTATGAGCCGTTGAAGTTAGAAGGGCAGTTTGGTAATTTGGAGAGACCGAAATATAGGGGGCTGTTTTTTATCACAGCACCCCCTTCTACCCTCCCTTATCAGATTTGACTCATTCGCCAAAAAAAGTGTCAGTGGGTAGCATATGAAGAGAAAAGCTTCCCTACCTCCTCTCCAGCACGATCTCTCTCCCTCTGACTTTTCCTCTCATCATCTTCTCCATCGCGTCCCTTCCCTCTAACCCTAACCTTTGCAAATTGTATTTTTCAGCAACTAAAGCTTCGACAGCATCAACGACCGCCTAGCTAATCGAGGTAAGTCTCAACCCCTTTTCCCCCCTTCCATTTGCGGCATGTGCGTTACAATTTTGCATCTGTTAATGCCAAAGAACGGCATGGGTGCATAGTTTTCCGGGTACTCAGTATACCTTACTATTGGTGTGGGTATAAACCAATGAAACTATGTTGAAATCACAATCTGCACGTTCATTTGGTGCTTGACGAACCTAGGAAGAAACACTTTAGTTTTGAGGGAGATTCAATGCTTGACGATGCCGGAAATCACGAAGAATAGTACGTAGGAGAATTTTAGGAACATGAGAAAATTTGAGTAAAAACCTTTGTTTTTGTCAAAATCAATCAAAAGGAGTGTTAAAAATGAAAATTACATGAAATTCCAAGCAAAAGAGTGCAAAAATCACTAAATTTGGGCACCTGTGGGGGTCACCAGCGATGACCAGACCCCAGTCGTCTTCCCCGGCGATGTCTCCCACGTCGGCACCCTGACATTGACGCTAGGACGCCGTGTAGGATGTCCCCCTATGCTGTCACACAAGGCCAGGACGTCTAGCATCCTGACGATCATGACTCACAAGGCGCATCCCGGTAACTAGGACACACACGGCGCGTCTTAGAAGAAAGGCTTCTTGGGGATGCCAGTTTACACCGATGTAAACAGAGCCACCAGTGTAAACTGGTACAAACGGCCCGCCTGACCCCCTATAAATTAATAAGTATTAATTTATGAAGTATTTTCACAAAAAAACTTGATTTTGAGAGCTATAGAGGTCCAAATCACGATCGAAAACATCTGTTGCAATCATCTTGATGACGTGGACCTAGATTTAATTTAAAAACTTGCATTTGACCACTTTTAATTTAGGAAAATTATAAAATAGTATACAATAACTTAGATCTGGTAGATCAAAGGGTGATCAGGCCCCAGAACTTGAACAAATAGGCAATACATGGTATTAAAGTAAGGTCTGAGGAGTAAATTAGATGTAATTACTCTAGAAATTGACGTAGACCATTGATCTAACTAAGATCTTGGGAAACTGTTGGTCTGAGAATGATCTGACCATCAGATTAAGGTATAAACGTTAAATACACACAAAAACAGACATATGAACATGAGCCGGGACTAAATTATAACAAGTAACATTAGGACTAAGGACAAAATCATAATTAGAGATCTTAGAGGATGATCCAATGGTTGGATCACCATAGATTTCCTTATGATGAAATAAATAACACAAAATAGTATTGTGGTATTGACAGGTACATTTGAATGTACAAGATAAGGGGTTTATATGCTCGAGTTGAGTAATCTCACATTGAGGTAAGTGACGACATTTAATGTTATGTTTTGATTTTAAAAACCTTGCATTATCATAGCATCATGATTGATTGTGAGTAAATTTCATTTGTTTAGTTAGTTTACGATTTTATGAGACTCTGCATTTTATGTAATGATAGATAATAGAATTCGATAATATATTGAATGGATTATGATCGATGATTTCATGAGATTGATACTTTGGATTTTTGCATAATTAGAAATTATCTTTCTTATTACATTACTGAAACTGATGGGTTTTCATGAGAAAGGACAGTAGAGGCTTGGTGGCTGGTCCTTTGAGAGGCTCCACGAGTGCTCTTAATTTTCGAGATACATGATTTTTGTGTTTTGTGTTTTATGATAGATGATCTCACTCGGTGGATGTCATGCTAGAAGAGAGTAGGGCTGGCCACCCACTATCTGAGATTTGTGATGTGATTGTGATATGATAGACACCTGCCCACATATGGCTTTCAGTAGGGTTTTGGTAACATGGATAGTCCACATACCAGTCTGAGCCTTTCCATGGGGATAGAAGTTAAGTCTCTCATTATGGTGTCAACGAGGAGTAGTGGTGGTTGAGACCCTGGAGGGTTGCCATTGTAGCATGATGATCCATACTCTTGTTTTCTATGCTTACATGATGAGCATGGAGATGTTATTGTATGTCTGGGTGTGACGACACTCAGAGGTTGGATATGAGTACTCATGATCGGTGATACGAGTGTATGGGACACTCGTTGGACCCATGTACTTTAGGGTGCCCTATTATTATTGTATGCTCATTTACATTATTTCATATCATGTTTCAAATCCATGAGATGCATGTGTTTATCGTATATGATGTTTTGAGATTTTATTAGCATTACCTAAAATATTTATACTTTGTAGAAAAATTTCTTTACTCATTGTATCAGTATGATTATTCGATTTTGTTCCATTACTATTACATTAAATGTCTATGTACCTACACAAGCAATAGTTTGCTGAGGCATTGCTTTATTTTGCAATGCCTTAGATCTTGAGCACAACAGCAAGAAGGGCAAGACCGTTGAGAGACCGTGATAGCAGTGAGAGAGAAACTAGGCTCTAATACCAAAAGGGGTGAACGACTAATTAAAGACACAAGAAATATATACAAAAGTCTAAAACATGAAAATAAGAAGCCACACCAAAGGAAGAATCTATATTAAAGAGAAGAAAGGCTAATAGAATTGAATTGGACTAAGAGAATACATAGAAGAGAGGAGAGAACACCATCTAAGCTATGCTCAAGTTATGCTTAAGCTTTACTCCACTATGCTTCTCAACTCACATGAATCCTCCTTATATAGGGAGTTGGGGACTCAAAGCTTCTTACATAAGTTATATTGATTTGTCATAAAATACATGACTCATCATAAAGACCAAAAAATGACATGACTCATTAAAATGACAAATGTAAAATGTCATGACTCATTATAAAGGCAAAAATTAAAGGACATGAATCATCATAATGAAACAAAAACACCTAATATATAAAGCAAAGTTGAAGCTGACTACATAAGGAGAGTGGTAGATGGCTACTTATGACTTGGTAGTTGTGGTAGATGACTTGTAAAGTAGTTGGAGTGGTAGGTGCCTTGTAGAGTGTTAGATGTTATGTGTAGCTAATAGACTGGTAGGTGACTAAAAGATGGCTAGTTAGAATGGTAGGTGGCTAGTCCCATCTATCATTGGGCCAAGGTGGATCTACAAAATTTGGTAGTTCTTCATCATCTAAATTATGTGGTTGGCTTTCCATGAAGTGAAGATCAAATGCTACTGGCATAGATATCCATGTAGGAGGATCTTCTAAATCATTATTCAATATTCTAACTCTTTTATTGATTGTTTGACAGAAGAAATAGAATTCAAGATTACTGTTATAGTGATGTTATTATCCATCTTCATTTCTTAACCATTGAACTGTAAGAGGAAGAGGATTTCTTATTTCTCTATTTCCTTGATAATTATTTAACTTTATGATAAGAAAATATTTCTTTTGAGATCTATTCAGGAAGCTCTTCCAATCCTGCTATAATACTTCATTCTAAAACTTGTTGAACCAAGGAGTATTGAGATTCCAAAGTCTATAAACATCAAGCTCAAACAATACTGCCACATGATATTTATTTAATAAATCCCATAAATAGCAATAATGAAGGGTTGTCCACTGTGTATACTAGAAATTTAAAGTAACTCGCCATGGATGATCAAGATTTGGCAAGAGATTAACCAATGGGGAGTTTTTTCTTTGAAGGGGTCATGGAAGGAGGCTAAAAGTCTCATAGCTCTTTTATGGATGTAATATTGACCAATGGCTTGTCTGAGTTCTTTTTGTAATTATTCTATTGCTTCAGAGATATCAATGGATGATCTAGGAGGTTGTAATGGTTGGAGAGGATTAACACATAATAGAGTTGGTAGAATGAGAGAAGTGTTTGCTATCTTATTCTTTTTAGAGAGAAAATCAGCAAGGGTGTTATTCTTACTAACAGTTTGTTTGAATTCAAAAGACCACTGTGAGAACCAGTTGCCCACCTGAGTAATTGTGGTTTTGGTAACATCTTTTGCTTGGATTGTAGCATCTTAGAAAAAGATGACATATATGTTTCTACCAATAAGGTGTGACCAATGAGATTGAATTGGAGCTTTTCTATTTCATTTTTCACTTCTAATATCTCCTTGAAAGTGGAGTGATAATGTGGCTGAGTTGACTTGAATGCATCACTTTGTATTTATAGAGCTTTATTTTACTATCCCTTTCTTAAAAAAGTGCAGCTCCCTTATATTCATCATTAGCATCTATCTGAAAAATTCCTTTTCCCTTACAAGGAATCTATAACGGTTCAAGATGATTAGATAATTTTTTTAATGCTTGAACATCTGATATATGTCTGGGTGACCATGGAGGAGGATCTTTTTTCATTAACTGAGAGAGAACATTCCTATGAACTACAAGTTAAGAGGATGAAGTCAGTTATATACTTTGACTATTCCCAAAATTTGTTTTATGATTTTCATTGAAGATAACTTGTCTGAGAATTCTTTGAGATGTGTGGCAATGTGCAATTGTAGTTGATACTTTCCATCTAACATTGTCATCTTAAGAAAATCAATCTTTGTTTGACCAATGAGCATCTTTTTCTTTGAGAGCATGATTCCATATTCCTTTGAGATGTGGAAGAATTCTTTATAGAATTGTCCATGTGAATCTATATCTAGAGAAAATAGTAAGATATCGTTAATATAAATTAAAGAATTGGCTAGTAAGGGTTTGAAGATGGTGATCATGGCTTTTTGGAATTGTGAAGAAGCATTCTTGAGTCTAACAGTATGGCAATTCATTAGAAATGGTGATCTAGAATGTATAATGCTATTTTAGGATGTTCTTGAGGATGAACTCCTAGCCACCAAAATCCTACTTTGAGATCGAATTTGGAGAAATCTTTGGCATTAGAAAGATGTTGGAAAAGACTATGTTTTTTGGGAAGAGGAAACTTGTCATTTGCAAAAAAATGGTTCAAGGGTTGGTAGTAATAATAAGCCTAAGCTTTTCTCTGATTTGTTCAACTCTTTTATTGATATAAAAGGCTTCACATGACCAATACTTACTAGTATTTTTGGCAAGCAATCTTCATCAAGAGAAAATACATATTCAACATCTTAGAAATCTGTGTTTGGATATGCTGCTACCTACTGAAGTGGTTTGATACTTTTCATTTTTATTTAATGTATTTTTATAAAGTGCCCCGATTTTTCACAAACATAGCCACTATTTGTAGACTTTCCTTTGAATCTCTTTTTTTCTCAATTATAGTCATTTTCTTCATTTTTTGAACTTGTGATGATATTATTTTGGATTTTTGTGAAACTTTCTCTAATGAAATTTCTTATTGGAGTTGCAAGAACAATCTTTCTCTTTTTTGCCTTTGATAGCAAGATCTACTCTCTCATATGAAATTCCAATCATTTTGCCTATTTTTTTCATTTTTACAAGAAATTTTCTTTGATTACATAACCATTGTATGTTGCCAAATAACTCTTAAAGATGATTTTTAAACAGGTGACTTCATATATTTCCATTCACTTGTGAGTTTCATTTTGAAGAGGGTCAGGTAATGAGTTGAGGAATACTTTCGAGATTGACATCATCCATACCATTGATAGCATAGTATCTCTGAGACATCTTGTCAAAATGCTTTTCTAGATCCTTGATCTTGAATAAACATCATTTCATCTTTAAGCATTCATCTTTGTATGTTTCTTTATGCTAATGCAGAGATTCAACAAATTCTATTTGAAAATGGCTCAATAATCTTTCAACAGAAGGGCATTGAAAAACTTATAATTTGTGGTATTCTCCAAGTGACATCCACCAATATCTTAATCTATCTGTGATTATTGGAATAAGTCCTTTTATGACCTCTGCAACTTTGTTTGAAATGTTCCTGCATGAATTTATGTGATTCTTTGATGCCATTTTGAAGGAGCAACATCATCAGTTATGAACATCAGTATCTTATATAAAAGCAATGTAAATGATATTTGGGTCTAACTCAAGGAATTTTGAAGAAGTGTTTGAGATGAAGGTTTCTTTGGAGAGTTCAAGAATTGGAAGTGTAAGGTTAGAGAGATTTTTTAGAAAGCTTTCAATGGGATTTGAGTTTTTAATAGGAAACATTTTCGTTGGTTGAGGCTTTGAAGTGCCTACAATGGGATCAGGAGGGTTTGACAGAGATGTTGGTGAAGATGGTTTGTTAGAAGATAATGGAATGGATATTTTTCCTTTTGTTTTAGTGGATTTGGCATAAGAACTAACATGTGTATTTTTGTGAAGATTTCTTCTATGAAAGGGTTAAAAGGACTTTGTATTCCTTGTAAAGGATGTAGTTGGAGATGTTGGTATTTTTGTGGAGAGGTTGTAGCATGTGTGGATAATTGGTTGGGGAATGGATGGAGAATGAATTTGTTATGAGGTAGGATAGATTTTTGGTGGTAGACTAAGATTGAGTCATTTTGTACCTAAGATGCTTTAATGGATCTGAGCTAAGCCTGTAAGAATCTTTTGTTTGCTTCTTTTCCACTAAGTAATCTACTGCCAAGAGAAATTTTTTTGACTAATGCGGTGATGATGTAGCATTCTATGTGAAGAGCTTCTATCTTTCCTCTTAATTCATGACTAAGAGTGTTTGTGAAAGATGGCTTCTAAGTGACATTAGTAGATAAAGCCTTTTAATTTTCTTGAATTTCTTAAAGAGATTTGTTCTATACTTTTTCTTTTTCTACTTGCCAATTTAAGGCTACTTCTAATGCTGAGATTTTCTTTGGATATCTTTCTGTAGGATTTTTTATTTTTCAAGCATGAGTTCTATTTTGTCTTGAATAATCAAACTCCAAGAGTGGAGGAAATTATGCTAAAGTTATCATATTGATTTCTGGGATTTTTTATGGTTGTAAGTTCTTTGGTTTCCATATTTGAGAAGGTTTTTGGTGGTTGAGGATTTTCTAGATTATCAATGAGTGCCTTTTGATAATATTTGGGTAAAGGGGTCTAAAGTTTAAGAGGTGAATTTGTGGGTGGAAGATGATTCTGAGGAGGTTTATTTTGAAAAGAGTTCTTGACAGGAGTGTCATGAATGGGATAGATGACATACTAATCAAATTTGCCTGATGGTTCTCCAAGAGTCCCAATGGTTGGATCACTTACCTCGTACCTTTATTTGAGTTTTTTCTAAAAAGATTTCTTCTTCTTTCTCCTCCCTTCATATTTTGTTAGATCAAGTGGTTCTTCTTGGCATTCTTGACAATTATAGATATCCCATCATATGTCTCTTGTTTCTAGATGCTTGTGGCTTTGTAAGTTCATGTGCCTTTCCTGTTGGTCAAAACGAACTGTTTTGAACTTTCTAGCTTCACATTTCACACCACACATGGAAAGTGGATGGGATCACCAAGGGGGTCCTTTGGGCATGAAAAATGTCAAGGAATAAGCAGACAGCAGTTTGGATAACTAAAGAGAAAGCCCCGCATATATCCATGAATTTTAAGCCGGCACCATATAAAATCTCTTGGGTTGAAGCATATGGTATTCTGTTTTCATGTGGACCTCAAATCAGCTTGTGTTCCTTATAATTAACACCAAAGATATGCATGGGTTGAAGAGAAAGACCCCGGATATCCATGGGTTTTAAAGAGACACCATATAAAATCTCTTGGGTTGAAGAATATCAGCATTATGTTTTCGTGTGGGCCTGAAATCAACAAATCTTCCTTCAATAAAACGGTATATCCATCCATCCATATAGTGGGTGGTCCCAAACTGCTCTCCACCACAGCTTGTGGGCATCAATTTTAGGTCAATAATGGCTTGGAAATTATTACAGTTGCAGACGTATCTTTCAACTTGAATAAGTAAAATAGCTTTGTGGGACAGGTATGGGGCTCTCGTCCACGTAATGAGTATGCCCATAAGCTCAGTTTTAGGCCCAGGAAATAACAAGACAGGTTGTCGGCCCATTTAATTGTGTGATAAATGAGCATTTCAATAACGTTGAAATTGATATAAAACTAGCGCAATACCAAGACTGGTCGTCGACCCACTTAATATCTAAAGTTTTGTTAGAATTGAACCTCATATATCATTATAATTTTTTTTCTAGTATTGTAGTATTAGGGAATAATCTATAAGAGGTCAGTATAAACCAACGATGCAAAGAAGTTTCTTCATGGTTATATTAAGATATTAAATTTGATTAGGAATCTTAAACTTTTGTTTCAGTTGACAGCTAGAAAGGTAGAACAACAATTTCAACTGGGAATATAATTTTAGTTTTGTAAATTGCGAATGAGTTGCGTTTAATAATGTATAAAGAGATGTGGAAAAGATAGGACACTAAGCCACCTATTGAACAAAAATGAGAGAGAGAGAGAGAGAGAGAGAGAGAGAGAGAGAGACCAAATACTTTTGTAGGTAGCAGGAAGCACCAAATGGTGGAAGGAATAAATGGGGCACTGGCACACTATTTTCCAATTTTTTTTTGCGGATCCTATGTTTATCTTATGTAGCTATATCAAATCTCATGTTTTACCTCTTTCAGTTCGTAAAATGATGGGAACAGTTTAAAAAAAAAAAAAAAAACCTTCATTTACTAGAACCCTGTATTTTATAACTGAAAGAGGTCCAAAAATAATGACTTTACATGAACTCGAATATGTGAGATTTGGTAGAAGCCCCTAATATGAGAGAGAGAGAGAGAGAGAGAGAGAGAGAGAGAGAGAGAGAGAGAGAGAGAGAGAGAGAGAGAGAGAGGTACATGTTTTTCTGCATGGACCACCTTGGATGATGACAGGCACGATCAAACTAGGTCCTGTTTAGTGTTTACCTTTTAAAAATGCATAACATATGTAGTTCCAAGAAGATATGACACCCTCATGACACGCTCTCACAACACGTGTGGCAAATAGAGCACCATGTGTCTCACCTTTTATTTTTGCACTAATTTAGCTTATCATGTGGCTGTCTGTTCACAGAGGAAGAAAACTTAATCGCTTGATTAGTCGACAAAAAGAATTCTATAAAAGATTTGTCAATTTTCTATGCTGATTCTCAACATCTCGCAAGTAATGCTTAAATGCAAAAACAGCCCCTCCTCCTAACTTTTGGTGGGGCATACAATGAATTTACAATTGAAAGCCTAAGCACAGAAATCAGCAAAATGGAGGACCAACCTAGCAAGCAACACGGTCAAATCTGGGACTCTTGTGCCATCTATTTATCCTCTAATTGAGAAACCCCACTTCCTATTATATATACATTTCCCTTGCATTTCTCATTAGTTGATAAAGATGGCTACACCCACAAAGTCTAGACACCTAGCATGTCCATCCAAAGAATCAGAGCATTGGAAAAATGATATGTCCTTTTTCGGTAAGTTATGATTATTATTTAGTTAATATAAAGCTATGCTTTTCCGTTTTGGAAGGTTACAGTTATTTAAGTATAAAAAATAAGTTAAAACTAGTTATCCATCAATGAGTTCAAAAAGCAATTAAGCAAATGTTAATCCATTATTACGATAAGATAAACAATGGAAGGAAAGGTAGGATATAACGGAAAACGATTGAGGTTGCGGCACCTACAGTTGTTGCCTGTTCCATCTGACTCATGGTTTGATCTATGACTGCAGAATTTCGACAATGATAAAAGAATCACTTTTGGACTTGGTTTGTAGAATATATCTCGGAGGATGTCAGCATATAATTCTTGTGCAATTGATAAACAGCTTTACTAGCAGATTGGCAGCACTATTTCTTGAACGGGTTATGTCTGTTGAACCCACTATATCTTTCAGTACTGACTGAATTCTCAGTGCGTGTTGCGTTTTGCAGTAAAATTGGAGCATGTTTAAAGAATCCTTCAAAGTTGTTCTATTCTGTTTCTTGGCATTGGACACGAAAGGTCCAGTGTTTCTTATTCTTCTGATTGACTTCGATCATACATATGCAATGATCAACAGCCCAAAATTACTGTAGTTTTGGTAATTTCTAATGCTGCAACATGATTCTCCTGTTACATGGCCTACAATGATGTTTACTGTCTCTATGCAATGTTGATTGACTTGGGGGAGAAAATAAGAGCAAACCCAGCATAAGTATGCTAGAGACATGAACGGCCAGCCTTGACGTTGGTAATCGGTGTATCAGACAAAATCCTTCTATGACAATCTCAAACTTCATTTTGTGTTCAGCAGTCCATTTGCATTCTCCCCAAACTGCAAGTCAACTACATTTGGACTGAGAAACAATAAAAAAAACTCGCGCAGTTCCTTCGCATTTTACTGTTTTCAAGTGATACAGAACCTTCCCATTTAGTATTCCAATTTCCAGCGGGTGGAATGTCAGCTTATTCGCCAGAGGGCCATCTACCACTCACCTTCTCCATAAATACTCCTGCGCTATCATATACTCATAAAGGGGGGCAGTCCTGGTGCAGGAAGCTCCCGCCCATGCAGGGTCTGGGAAAAGGGTGGACTACAAGGGCCTATAGTAGGCAGCCTTACATTACATTTTACAAGAGGTTGATTCCACGCCTTAGACCCGTGACCTCAAGGTCACATGACAACAACTTTTACCATTGTGCCAAGACTCCCCTTCTATCGCTACCATATACTCATCTTCTCCATAAATCCTGCTCTACCATGTATTCTTTGATATGTCGTAGAAGCATAATTTTCCGCTTTTTGGCAAAGCGCCAATCGTTTGGACCATTTCAGGAAGTGCTGTTGTCTTCTTCCGTCTTAATGGGAAATCAAACTAGTGAAGGAAAATGCCAAGTGCCATTCAAAGGTTGGCTATGGACAATATTAAATCCTTGCCCCTCAAGGTTGTTCGAATTCAAGGAACTGAAAGAAACAACAACGAGGATAAATAGCACAAAAAAAGTTTCAGAAAAGAACATCCGTCGCCCTTTTACAGGTTGCCCTTAAATGTCTTACAGCCTATTAACTTTTGTTGTAATGGAGGCGACTAACGTTAACTTAATGAAGTCCGAAATTCCTACAATGTAGTAAGTAGGACGGCTCTTTTATGGAACTGAATTAGAAAGCCCGTGGCCAAACCTTGTCTCATGGATGACAAAAATAAAACTTGACAGAAACAAAAGGCTTTCCACCCATGTCATATACAACAAACAAGGCTTCTTGATCATCAAAAAGAAAGTATACAGCAACTGGGAGCAGGTCCCCGCTGTTGCCCACGTACTATCCTTCCTTGTATTTTGGTTCCGCGAGACAAGAGGGATCAACGTGCTGGGATACTGGGGAAGCATGAAAAGTAAAGACATACAGCCGAACAGTCATCCACTGCTACTCCCCGTCTCTTACGCTTCCATGCACGAACAGCGCACTCCACCAGCAATTTTGCTGCTTTCTTTCTTTCTGGAGCCGAAGAAACAATCTGCACTGCTTCTTGGTTCGAAATAACATCCCATACCTGAAAACAAGAAAAAGGCAAAATATAGAAATAGTAAATGACACTTTTCCCTTTCAAATGGAAATAGCAGAAAGATGCTGATTTTCAAATGAATAGTGGAACCAAAAATACATGCAAATTGAGTGACTAACTTCGGCAGATAGGCCATATATTTCATTTTCACAACTCATCAAGCTTAGTGATCACTGTGTCCGTTCTGATTTTACCGTCCTTTCTATCATTAAAAAGGAATAATGTTTACTGTACTGCATGTGATGTTTTAATACTCATGTCTCTCAATTGCTTTTCTGCTATCTTAAATATATTTCACTAGAGAGATGAATAGAGGACCAACCCTTAAGAAAAAGAAAATTTCACTTCTTGCTTTCTTAGATAAAAAAGTAACAAACAATGATACATACCCCATCTGTAGCCAGCACAAGAAATTTGTCCTTGTTAGTTATATTTCTTTGTGTAACTTCGGGTACAGAAATAAGACCAAAGTCTTTAACACAATAGTCTCCAAATGCTCTAGACATTGCCAGTCCTGGTGTCTCCCCATCTGGCAACCATACCCTTTGCACACCTGGCTCGTCATGTAAACAGAAGACACGCCCCTTGCATTGTGTTATACGTTCAGCTTCCTCTGGAATCAGGTAATAGTACATACCACAACTATTAAAGGAAGTTTCATTTGCATCATAACATGTAGGGAGGCACTAAAGATATATCAACTAGTGGAAATTTAACATTAAGACTAGCTATGTGGTGGACAAAAACTAAAAGAGACATACCAGGTAAACTTGGTTTAAAATCAACAGTTAGCTGAACTGGTACCAAACTTCCATCATCATTAGTTGTAGCCAATACAGCACGAGAATCACCAACGTTTGCGATGAAAATTTGTTTACCCTAGCAAAATACAAATGAGATGCGTCATGCTTTGCAGCATAATGAGCCCAGGATATCATGGTAAGTGTCAAAGTGCAAAATAAAAAAAGTACAACATTACATCATATATCATTAGGGGAAGGAAAAACATATTCAATTATCCTACTCTCAACAAACTTATAGAGTTCCAGCTCAGTCTTATTGTGCTAACATCCCTCTCTTTAAAGAACCCAACTTCTCATCATAGTCCACTGACTTAATGTCAAATCCCTTTTCCCAGGGCATATGACTGTAAGAGATCACATTTTCATTTCAAGGAGTAACTGGTGATACTCTGTCCTACTACCTTGTTTAAACATAAGATGGAAATCAACCTTGAAGTATTTTGTTCCTAGATAGAAGTATTTCAAGAGGAATACTAATGGGCATTCATATACTCACAATATGGTCACCAACCATAGTAATGAAAGTCTTTAATACCTACAGTCCAATTTAGTGAGCTCTAACCAGCATTTGAACTAGATTTCTGTAGGAACATATCTCTTAGTTTTCCAGACCAAGGTAATCACCATTGAGTGTACAAATTTCAATTGGATTTTGCATTAGTAATGAATTCAAACAATCAACATTTTGGCGATCTTAGTAACATCAAATCTTTTCTCAGCAGCAACATGATTCCACCAGCTGGATTCAACTCAATACACTGTGGGTCTATAAAAGGCTACTACCAGAGAAATTTTTTGACAATTTTCATGACAATAACAACAGCGTGTCTAATTATTAGAAAACCAAAAAACTGCATGACTCTCTCTGCATGGTAAACCATCCATTTGCTTATCTATAACAACTGGTTACAATTATTCTCAGCTAAAGTTGGCCCAGAATTCCTGTAAATAATATAAGAGCATGTTCCTTTACCTAAAGGACTTCTTTAGGACCACAGACATTGTAGTTGAGCAAAAAACTATCTTTACCAAGATCAAGAGACCACCTCATTTCTGGGGATCAATGAGAACCTATATATGACTTACATCTGGCCACCCATGTGCACCTGCTGTTTGAAACTACTCCAGCAAAGAAACGTGATTAACAAGGAAACTATACCTTGAAACAACTACAGTGAAACTAACTCTACTTAGGACTTCATATCCCCAAACATGGCCAGCATTTATACTTGCAACTATATAGTAGTGGTTTACATTGAAACCCTGCCCTGATGCCCATTGAGCTTAGTAAATCAAAGTTTATACAAGAACCTTTTGACAACTGCATTACAGATCCAATCATGCCAACAATCTGACAATATACCTGTTCTCAGAGACCAGAGATACTTCAATAATCAGTTCTTTGTGAATTATCAAGAAAGAGTTGCATTGCACTTACATTTTTACTTCTCTCATTTATTTATTAAAACTAAATTGAGATCTGAGATATCCAGCTCCGCCTAATAGCTTGAAATGTTCCAAATGAATATTTGACCATTCTTCAAGCCTTCATACATAATACACAGGCAAGAAGCAGTGCTTTGCTAGTGAACCTTTTTTTTTTTTTTGAGTTCTAAAACATTCTTGTTTATGACCGGTAACATCAGGAGAGTGAAGAAAGCTTTAGTGTTAAAGGCAGAAATGTTCAACAACGTCCAACTTCCAATCAGATTGTGTTTCATCTAATAAGGAAACTTTCTCTAACAAGCTTCTTTTTCATGTTGAGATATTTCTGATTTCCTATCAGATCTACCCAATAGCAGATAGAGACAATTTTCTTTGAGCAGAGAACTCCTAGATCGATCTATTCTAACAGGGTAAGAATGCCAAATTTCAGTAGATAAAAAGACCAGACACTGTATTTTGACAAAAGTCTAATTCTAATCTTAAATCCAGTGTGATCGAAGAGGAAAACCTCTCTAAACCCAGTCACATGATTCTGATCCCAGTAAGAGGAGAAAGTAGACCTTGTTTAGGTAACCCGTGTTTAGTAGCCAACGAGTTTATGTAATGTCAACAATCTAAGTCTTTCATCTTACTCAAAATTCATTGCTCATGCTACACATGAAAAATCACACTAATCAGATATAAGTTGGGTGCCAATATAAAAAGAAAAACTCCATTTTGAACTACTATGAAAGTTTCAGATGAGCCAATTTGTGGGATACCTCCTTTTTGTGTTAGTTGCAGAAAAGAAACGCAAAATGCAAATTTCCGGAAATTCTATCACATAGAAGATACAAAATGATTTCCAACAGCCTTCATAAATAGATATTCAAACATGTAGCAGGGCTCGCAGTAATTACTAACAGATACAAATAATTCAAAATTTTCAATACCTGCTTAACAACTGTCAAAGCAGTGGTACCACTATGGAACGCATCCAGCTCATTGAGATGCTGAAGCTCCTTGTCTACGGCAGCGCATGTTCTCACATACGATTGCTTCCAAACATCAAACCGATGACTCCTTTTATGTTCCTCCAAATCAAACTCTGAGTCTAGGGAAGTCAAAGTAAGCATCTCCTGCCAATTGCAGAGCAAAGATGACGGCATTGATTTTCGGACTCTTTTTGCAACAAAGTGCCCCCAAGGTCCATGACCATCAAAGACACCACAAAATATCATATCCTGCTGGCCTCCAAAACCCTGCAAACCAACAGCATTTCCGGAAAAACAATAAGGTGGAGTAGAATAGGAACCATATGAACTGTTATTCCAACAACTGAGGTTGTACCTGAACGTTTCCTACACAGATATTTACACACAGAAACTCATTGGTCGAGAATCACAGAGGTATAATCTACATAACTACTCTCCTGATATCTCTGAGAACTGAAACTTGGACAACTAGAAGTGTTTCACATTCAAACAAAATATGTTATTCTTTCCTGTACAGATCTCCATGTATTAAAGGGCATTTGCATTCATGTAATATTTACATAAGGAGAAATACGAGCGAATATCATGATGCATAAACTATCACGTATTGCTGAATCTAAACAAGTTCTGTCCTGTAATTATCTTTGAGAACTGAAAATCGAATTTTCCTATACAGACCTTCATGTATGAAAATTGCACTTCATCATACACAACCTATCTAAAGAACAAGATGAGCATAATTTTCATTGCTCGCGAACAGTATACCTCCCAGACAATAGAGCAATCCTGATTCACTCCTTTCTGCCCTCTCCTCGTAAAAAGGGAAGTGAAACTATTCGAACCTTCCCCATATACGCTGCCTGAAGAACAGAGCATCATCTCATTCTTCTTTGCTTCTTTTGCCAGGGCTTCTGCTGCATCTCTTCCATCTTCATTCGAGCAATTTTTCCCTTTCCGCATATGCAATGACCTCACCAGTCCGTTGAACAGAGATGAGAAATGCCGCATTTTTCGCTATCGAATCCAGCCACAGAGATATAGAGTTCTATGTTGTCGTTGACGTTCTCTCCTCAAATTGCCCAAGTCTCAACTTTGTATCCAAATTGACAAACTCTTCAACATGGAAAGGGAATCTGCTGGAGGTAATTCAATTATTCATTTGATCAGAAACAAGGATGAGTCAAACTGACTAGAAAAGGTAAGAATCTGCAACTCAAGAAAATGACTGACAAAAGGTAAAAATTTGTCAGAATGAAAAGAGAAGCAGAGAATCTTGATTCTTACATTGAAATCCAAAACCATATTTTATTTTCCTCCATTTCTAGAGCATCCAAAACCTTTAACTGGTACAATAAAGGTTCTAAAAAAGGGAAATACGAAGGGTCGGCAAATTTCTCTGTTCAAGAAACGGATAATTAGAGGAAAAGATCCTCATTTTTAAGCTGTTTTATGACCGGAATTCAGAGTTTCCGCACCGGAATCTGACGGCGGTGTCAGAATTCTGGCGAGTAGGATTCAGATTGCCAGCTTCGGAAGGTCGCTTCAATTTCACTTTGCTCACCTTGAAATGAAGAAAACTAAGTCTCTCTCTCTCTCTCTCTCTCTAGCAGAGAGGCAAGTAGGGAGACTACGTATCTCTCGTTGTCATCAAATTACCTGAATACCCTTGGTCTGTTGCGCAGCAAAGGTGGGTAGTTTGGGAAGTAAACAGAAAGTATTTGTTAAAGATTGTGATAAGCGAACGTTAGATAAGAATGGATTGGAAGATATATGCTTCCATCATCTCCGTAGATTTGACTGACTGTGTCCTGTCACCTCGATTTCATCGATGCGATCCAATTTATAAGAAGATCTAACGGTATAAGATCTTAAGACCATTATTAGATTAGTCAAACATTTTTTGCTTTTTCCAATAGCTGCAGCTTGAAGAACCCCAATTTAGTGGATATGATGGTCCAAATGTGGCCATGATCCCTCAAAGATGTGGAACATGGACGGTCTGGATCATTAATTGTGCCACGTAATTGGAAAGAACGAGAAAAAGGTTCATTGTGCATTAGGATAAATGAGATAAGTATACTTCTGCACATTAGCTTTCGATTAACTAATTATTTTTATAGTCAAGAGGAAGCACTTATGTTTGGTGTATGAACGGTATCTCCCCCGCTTCATCCAGATGTCTTTTGACCATGACATCAAAATTATGGGCCCACCCCAATGATGGATCTCTATTGGTAAATTGACCAAGATTATAAGTTCATACACGGAGTTTAAGTGTATAGCGGCACCTTCTTTCTGCTTAGGATGCTTGGGAAGGTTTGGAATTTTCTATGTAAAGAACGCCAAAAGTGCAGCCCGAACCATCACATCACCCCATTGAAGGTGCTTTGCATGTCACATGTGAGGGAAAAAATCTAGACCGAGGGACATGCGATACAATTTGAGGGGAAGAAAAAGAAGCTCCAAGGGAAAATGTATCCACACTCCTATTAACTGTTTTTTTGGTTTAATGGCATAATTAGGAAAAGGTTAAATGATTATAAGAAAGGCAGGGTCCCGCTCCTTGATACCAACTATCTCCTTGGCCCGTACGTGCTATATGGCATAATTGAATCCGTGGGCGAGATGGATGAACAAGACCTTCCTTTTGATCATGGTTGTGAGTCTTTTTCGGGAGACTTTAATTTCGGCTCCTGGAATGGATTTGGAAAAGAATTCTGGTCGCGTTGCAATGGAAAAAAAAAAAATTACAAATAAATACTGATTGAAATTCACCAGAGTTTTGAATCAGACAAAATGAGGCCAAAATGACAATTTTTTACTGAAAATTTTTTCAGGTTAATTTCATTTCATTTTCCATTTCGTCTTGGGAAATATGAGCCACAAGTTTTGATAATGACTTTTCTGTATTTAGCCTTTTAATCTATACTATGTAAAAGGAAGCTCCTCGGATCAAAGGAGTTATGCAATTATATATTTATTTCTTAATATTAACTATACATAGATAAATATTTCTGAGGAAGCCTGCTATAAAGTGAGAAAGCACCCCAACAAGTGTGAAGTGTCTCTACTTTTTCATGGTGCTTCCCACTTATTATTGATTCAACCAATTCATCTCACACATCTTACTTTGGATATCTCATGGCCTTAAATTATTTCAAAAGAAAGTCATTAGCTTCCAAAAAATTGTCTTTTAGTTCGCTAAATGCAAATCATTGTTTTTGGAGAGCTTCTGCCGGTACCTTGCAAGATGAAAGCACCATTTCTTGAATGTTAACGACTTTGTTTTGGAATGATATTTGGGTCATGAAATATTTTGTTTAGGAATGATATTTGGATTATGAGATATCCAAACTTAGGTGTGTTACATGAATGACATGGGTACCATTGTGAAAAAGTAGAGGGGCTTCATCATTTGTTCGGGTTGCTGTCTATCTTTGTACAAGCGAATATTCCTCTTATAAGATAACTTATTTTTACTTAATTTTTATGATAGCTATTGATGTATCCTTGAAAGCGTAAAGGTCATGTACACACTTTCTCTCCATACACTTAATAATGAAATTAAATTTTTTTTTTTAAGAAAGAAACCCTCCCTTTCTCTTGCTTGCAATTGACGTGCATGTGCACGTGTGAATTATTAGTGAAAAATTAAGGTGAAGAGTGCCCTTATCAAATATGAAATTAGATATATCATTCGCAAGAAATGGGAAATCATTGAGATCTCCTCCAGTCTTTGAAAATGAAAATCCAACCTGCGTAAATATGACAAGATGGAGATAATTGATAGAACGGCATGATTGAAATAAGGATGGGTCAAACGGAGTTCAAATCATACAGCCCCATTGGTGGTGGTAGTTGGAAGAAGCAATAAAATTGACGGCAAGACTAAAATAAAGCGCCACCCTACCTAAACCCACCAATGTTCTTGGACAGCTACTACAAGTCTACAAGACCGACACGCCCATGGTTAAACAAATATCAAGTTGGGTTTTCTACTACTAACTCTACTAGTTTAATCTTAGGTGGTCACCATGTGTGTGAGCCACAGCTTTGTAATTGGTGGCCTCCAAATGGCCAGGCCATTAGAAATGAGAAATGGATCATATTTTAATAGGTAAAAGTTTAATCAATTGGATGGTTAGGATGTTTTATTAGTGTAAAGTTTGTGTTTTAGTTGATCCATGATGACCCACTAGATGAATCATTCTAATAGTCATCATATCCGTGTGCTATTGGCCCATAGAGTAGAACCATTAATGTGGTGAGTACCAGTAGCTTCTATTGTTTTATTTGGGTAACTTTTGTGACTTCTTTGATCCATGATTCTTCACCAGATAAATCGTCCCAGTAATGACCATATCTGTGTGCCTGGTTGTGACCATGCTCCATGGAGTAACCGTCATAGCTAGTGACAATCTAGAATATTGCAAGTTCTGTGATTTCTAACTTTCTTTTGTTGCCTGTTTGGAAAACCTTTTTCTTTTTCTTTTTTTTTCTTCTTGAAATCGTTTTTGTTTCTGTTGTGAAATAAAAATGGTTTCCCAATTGATCCGGGTTACACAGATATGTTGCATACAGTTATTATTCAAAAAGAGGGATATGTGTCATATGTCGTTAGTGGCGCTTGAGATAGAGTGTGTAGGCTATATCAAGCTAGTGGTGTTTGGGCTGGCCTAGGATGAAGTGATATCTAGACCTTACTGTTACTAGTGCTTTAGATGAATTGAGAAGAAAATTATCTCATCGCAGCTTAGGATTAGTGGTGTCTGAGATGAGATGAGAAATTTCAATCTCAGCCCAGCTCATCGTTAGTGGTTTGCATATGATTTCATCTCAAGCAACATCAAATCAAGCTTTGTTATGAATATGGGGAACATTCCTGTCACTTCTTCTCATTCCAAAATTGAACACCCCCTCTTCATTTTGCTTGAGATGAGATGAGAAATCATAATTTGAACCCATCCTCTCCAACTCAAGACAAATCTCAATTGATTCCAACTTAGCTTAAGTGATATTTCTAGTCATCTCACTTCATCTTATGCCAATTCAGGTCATCTCAATTCTCAACCCAGCTTATCTCATCTCAAATCAGGTTCTCTCACGCCAGCTCACTCCATCTCCTGCACCGCTAACACCATGATAGATATTTTATCATATTGGGCTATAAGACCCATTAAATTCTGAAGTTGTAACCTCAATTCCACATAGATTATTCATCAGCCTTTACGGAAGATATGTATGGGGGCCAAATCGTTCACTAGAAAATCTCTATACATTAATAATTTCCTTTTTGAATTATTACAAAGATATATATATATATATATATATTTTATATATATTTTGAAATGATAGACTTACGTATGTACTCACGCCTCATTAAGAGGACAATATCTAGGATTGCTTGGAACCGATCGAGATTTCCTGATTTTTCTTAGAAGTCTTGGCCAATTTTGAATTCTTTAATTTAAAGAAAAAGGATTTCAATGAATCTGAAAAATTGATGGACAAATCCAAAAGATAAAAGCGCTGGATCTGAATATCAGTAAATATTGTTCTTATCACATACATTTACATGAAGGCGAACCTTCAATGGTAGAATTGTGATTGTGTCATTTGAAGGTCATGGTTTCAAGATTGGAAACAGCCTCTTGCAGAAAAAGCAAGGTAAAAGCTACATACTATATAGACCCCTGGAGTTCGCCCCTATTTTGGACCTGCGTACCAGGATTTTTGTGCACTAGGTTGCCCTTT
This sequence comes from Warburgia ugandensis, assembly GCA_035236585.1. Taxonomy (NCBI): domain Eukaryota; kingdom Viridiplantae; phylum Streptophyta; class Magnoliopsida; order Canellales; family Canellaceae; genus Warburgia; species Warburgia ugandensis. The sequence continues at coordinate 85,595,645 of CP141126.1, forward strand.
TTTGTCACATGCATTTGCAATGCGCATACCACTATGTTGATCAAGATACAAATAGTGGGAGCAATAGATGAATTGTATACAGTCATGTGGTAGCCATAAACTAATTATGGTGAGAATGAACAGCAACGTATGGTAGCGTATAGTGGGTGCCCAGTTAAGAACATGCCAGCCAGTTCGTTGTCATGCCTGTGAGCCTCTTTGTACACGTTCAACAATCTTGTTTCCTTCCTCTCCTATATGACCAGGCAAATGCTACTGCGACCATATAGTGTTTAGATTCTAGAATAATTATATGAGACAAATTTCCAAATAAATTAATTTGCTTTTCTGATATTTTGTAAATTCTGAATGTAGTGAAAGATTGAAAAATAATATATAAGAATACATGGAATTGTCAGGAATTTTATATTTACTATGAAAATGCGGGCTTTAATATGGAAAATCTGCATTTAATCGGAATAGCACTCGATTTTTATTTTATGTTGGGCTATTTTATTTGTAAAATTTCAAGTGCAGTTCTGAGGATTTATAACTACGTGTGGCACATCAAAAGGGTCCCAGCAGCCTTGATAGTAAATGGAAGGGACCAACTCTAACAAGTTTAGGCTGTCATATTCCACCCCACTTCCCGCACCAGTTAGAACCCAATCACGGGTTGCAGTGTTTGGAGCACGTGGAAATAGAGAAGTTCTCACTGAAACAAAAGAATTTTCCCGAGCCTTTTGTATGTTGACGTTAAAGAGACTCGTAAAGAGATTACAGGGATTACGTCCCTGTTTGATTGTTAGAAAAATTACAGGGATTATATTTCCATCATACACGGTTAGAGAAATTACTGGGATTACATCCCTGTTAGATTGCCAACATGCATGTATGTATTAGTCAGATGAAATCAAGTGAAAAACAACTTTTTCAACTATGTCATCGTATCAGAGCCGGTAGCACAGAGATCCAAAGTATTCACTGCTATTCCCACTCCAATTGCAGATATGAGACAGGCAATCTTTGTCACTCCTTAAATCTCAGAAACCCTCTTAAATCTGTCAAAAATGTAGCCAAATCCTTCATCAGTGACCGCTGTTGTCATTTTCGGTAAATTTATTTGCAAAACCCCTTTGAGAGTTTGAGCTTTTCCTTTGGTTTTTTGCAAAATTGTCATTACTTTATGATGTTTTTGCAAAAAATTTCAACATTTTTACCATTTTGCAAATTTGCCATTCTGTTAAGTTTCCATCCTCCTTCCCTATTTATTTTTACTAAATACCAATGTTACCCTTACCTAACAAACATCAAATAAAACATTTGATTGTCGGAGAAGGAGTCGAAAAATAGGGGCTGCAACTTGGGTAGCGAGGTGAACATTAGGTAGGGGCATAGTCAACTTCAAGGGGTGCTGTCTATTGGGGATTTGCTCACTATCCTAGAGCGGGAAGTGAGGGTTGGGGTGTGGGGGGAGGCAATTGGGATAGCATCGACAGGGGTGCAGTCTGGGTAGCGTTGACCAGGCCCAATCTGGGTAGCACCAATGTTGGAGGGGAGCAGTTTGGGTAGCATCGGGCAGAGTAGGGGAATTAGGTAGAGCCACTAGGGGGGGGTCTAGTAGCACTAGTCAGGAGGGTTGGGGGTGGAGGGCCTAGTAGCTCCAATCAGGGGGGGATGGTTTGGTAGCGCTAACGAACTGGGTACAGCTAGGGGGAGTGGAGGGTTTGGCAACGTCGGTCGAGAGGGGGGGTGGAGGTTCTGGAAGCGCCGACGAATTGGGTACTGATGTAGGGGGTTGGAGTGTTTGGTAGCGCCGATCGAGAGGACGGGGGTGGCGAGACAAGGGTAATATTGGTACTTAATAAAAATTAACAGAGAAAAAGGATGAAAACCTAATAGAATGGCAAATTTCCAAACATCCTAAAAACTTGATGGCAAATTTGCAAAATTGTGAAAATGTTGGATTTTATTACAAAAATGCCATAAAGTAATGGTAATTTTGCAAAAAACTCTTTTCCTATAGATCTGGTATGGAAAAGGCTTCGACAGTGACCACGATCTGTCCAACCCACCTTCATCAACAATGTCCTTTAGTTTTGTGAACATAGTTGATCAAATAGACGAAAGTCCTCTTCAATCCTCCCTCTTTGGTTTCATTGCCACTTTTGTTCACTGCATCTAGTTTCCTTTTTTCTCCCTCCAAAAGCCTTCGGACTTGATCTTGTCACCTACTACGCCTAGATTTGGTGATCTTTCATTGCAACTGACCATTACCACCCTTCATACTAGTCATCTTACATTTGCTATTTGCCTCAGCCACTGTTGCCCTCACCGCGGATTGCACTATTGCATCCCAAATACTAGCTGATCAATCATCACTGACCTTGCCAGGCATCACTCATGTAACAAAAGCCAATCAACCTTGTAGGTCCAATAATATTCACCGACATAAGAGAGTAATGAAAAGGTAACATGCTTAAAAACCCCTCGTTTTGATATCTACACCCACCCTTTTAAATTATTTGCAGTGACATCATCATCAGCATACCCCATTTAAATATTGACACATATTTCAAAGAGATTTGTCACCTTATTGTTGTTAGACATCATGACTTCTCATACATTTGAACTTAATGACATATATAAAAATGCTACATACTTATCCTCATATTTAAAAGGTTTGGCTCCATAAATTACTTTATTATCACTAATTATGATTAATTCTACTATTTTGTAGGTCCAACATATAAATAAAAAAGACAAAAATATCAATTTTACCTCAGAAAGAGTAATTTTACCTTCCAAGCAATATCACAAGTCACAAATGCCAAAAATAAAGTCTTGGACGTTTAGAATAATGATTGGGTGTCACTATCAAAGTTAGAATAGCAAGAAATCCTATGTACAACTTTTACTCGATGAGGGTGAAAAGGTAGTAAATTTCAATTCAAGTACATATGCATACATTTCACCACCTTGAGAAGATTTTGGAAGAAGTTTAATTCACATAGAGTAGAATCGTATACAATGAAAGTATCTGAGAAGAAAAAGAAGAAGAAGAAGAATGAGGCCTACATGAAAACTTTTTACTTATTTTCTCTCTACTACTCAACCAAAGGAAAAAGATTAATCAATGATTGGATGACTTATCCATACAAGATATTGAAGCATAATTAGTTGAGATGAGCTTATGAAGATCTAAAGAATCAAGGTCATTCATCCTAAGGCAATCCAATCTGATCGTAGAGAGAAGATAAAGCTTAAAGAATATTAACATGCTAAATAGGGATCTTATTCATCAAAGCAAAGGTAAGCATGATCTAGGGGCTAGGATTGAAGTGAGAAAAGAAGAAAACCCTAGCCACCTTTCCTATGTTGAAAAGTCATGCCAAAACCCTAAGGAAGATCTCAACCATACATTCTCATTCAAGGGGCCATACATCTTAGGGTTTTCAAAACCAATCTACTTTATTCTATGTGCATTCCACGCCCCCACCCTCTTTAGAACTTTCTAATTATGAAAAACCATAGATTCCCCCACCAACGTTCCATTTCCTTCACTTTTCTCCCTATTAATTTTCTTTCATACTCATTTCTTATCTCTCCGTTCTATTTTCTTTTTTCTTTTCTCCCATTTTTCCACTCCACTTTCCTATAATGGAAAGCACACTCCCCATCAACAACCACTTTCCTATTTAGCATCACTCCCTTCCCTTCCCTTCACCCTTAACCTATCTCTTTAGTCTTCCTTTCTAATTCTTTCCTTTCCTCAATCATTCCTTCACCTTTCCTCTTTCTTTTCTCCTTCCATTACTATCTTTTTTTCTTCCATTCTCATCTCCCACTTCCATAATTGAATTCCATGCCCCCATCTAGCCCTTGAATTGCTTCCAATTAAAATGGACTAATCTCAACCATTCAATCACCTTATCTATAATGCTTAAAATATATAAATAGAGGTGTTTTGAATACATTAAGGATCTTTCAACTTTTCCTAGAGTTCAATACTAAATCAAAAGAGAAATAGAAGGAGGAAGATCACCCTCACCCAAGCTCCCTTCAAGCTTTTGTGGTTCAAGTCCTTTGGAGATAAAAGTAGGATCTCAACTTAAGTTTCAATTCTTTTCTTTCTTATTTTCTTTATCTTTATCTACCACCTTCTATCTCTTCAATTCAACTTCATCTAGCATGAATTCATTTAGGTTTTTCTTAGATTAGGTTAATCATGCATCATCCTTCATGCTTCCTTAGGTTACATGCACATCTACTTTGTAGTTTTCATTAGTTTTGCATGTTATTAGCTTTGTAGTTCATGCAGAGTATTATAATCCCTTTCATCTTAGATTAGTGTAGATGCATATCATGTTTTCTTTCCCTTCAATTAGGTTTTGCATGCATATATGTGTAGTGTTCTACACGCATTCCATCCAAATTGGATGGATGCGTCTTTTTCGAGGTTACATGCATGGCATCTTAGCATCATGTTTAGGCCGCATTCATGTTAGTTTTAGGAGTAACACTTATTTCCTTAGGTAGTCTTTTATTTTGTAAATCTAGTTTGTAATATAGCTTTCTATTTAGCTTCTTCAATGCCATGTTTTAAGTACTTTCTTATTTTAGAAGTAGGTAGTTTCTAATTTTAGATTCCATGTTTATAACTTAGTTTCCTTGCTTTCTAGTTTTAGAAAGTTTCCACTTTTTTTTTCATTCATCTTAGAAATGTTGTAGGATTAATTTATAACCATTTTAGAAACTAATTTCATGGTAGTTTCTTAGATCTAGCACTTTCCTAGTTTAGAAGTAGCACATTCCTAATTTAGAAACCCATGTTTGACTTGCTATTTTCCTTTGTTCACATGCTAAGATTAATTTAGAAACTTCATGCATGTTAAAAATAGAATGCATTCTTAATTTAGAAATCATGTATAGCATCATCATATCATGTGTTTAGATCATAATCAACTCACTTTCTAAATTTGAAAAACACGCACATACACTTGTATATTTGCAAACATAGAATTTTCCAAGCCAGGTAAGTTGCATCATTCACTTTTCTTCACTCTCACATCCTATCTTTCCATCTTTCCACATTCATCTACTTTTTAATTCCATATTAGACACACTCAATAATTTTAGATTTCATAAATAATCCTTGTAAGTTAATTCATGCATCATTCCTCTTCCTCTCTTCCTCTCTTCTAATTTCTCTTTTTGGAGTTGAACTAAGGAAAAGAAAAGGATTCTTATGTCTTTCTAAGACATTAAAGGGACTTGCTAATTTCTTAATTAAAGGTTGAGGAAACATGCAAATCCATCCATAATGTCACTCAGGTTCCTAGCTAAAGGCATTGTGTTGTAGGGGAAGGATGCATCATGTACGTACTCCTTGCTTCATCTCTTAAGGTTGGAATTGATGATTTCTAATACAAGGGTTACTATCTCCACTTTATTTTCTTTTTCTTTTATTTCATGTATAAAGCAGGAAACCTTTTCTATAGTTGCTATATTTTAAAGGTGAATGACCTCTATTGCCCTCTTTATCTAGCTTGGGGAAAATGCAATAAAATTTTCTACTTCCATTTCCATAATCTTCTTTACTTTCTTGGGTGATGATTGTTTAGAAAATGTTTTAAGGCTCCTCTTTTCTTAGATGCTATAATACTTCATTCCTAAAGATCATTGGATGAGATTTGTCAATTGTGGCATGTCGAGTTAAAGAGATGAGAAAATCTTAATGGTAGCTTTAACGTATTTTAAGTTAAAGAAAAGTGTACAAGCTCCTATTGAGCATCATAACATGTGGGACCTACAGAGGAATTCAAGCCCTAATTGAAGGACCTTTGACTTCTTTTCATTGCTATGTAACAATTCCTTGTAATTTGGCCATTAATGAAATAGTTCTTTTCTTTTTCTTAGTACTTTTTGCTTACTTTAATTTTTATTTACTTATAATTTTTTATAGTTCCCTTAGTTGTAGTTTAGAAAGTTTTTTTTTTTGTTTTTCTTCTAGTTAGTTGAAGCTTTAGAAAGTTTCCTAGTTTATATCATTGTTTACTTAGATAGTTTCCTAGTTTCCTTAATTGCTTACTCTCTTAGTTAGGGTTTACTTTCTAGTTTCTTAGTTAGTTTAGTCATTTCTCTTTTAGCTTAATCATTTCCTTTGTAATTAGTTGTTTATTTTATCGTTTTTCTTTTCTTGCCTTTTAGTTAGAATCTTTCCTATTTTGAATGTTTGGCTAGGTTAAAGTAAGATTACCTAATTATAATTAAATCAATTTATTAAAGAGTCTTTGTAGGATTGACTAGTATTTGTTGATTCTATACTCTAATTAATGCAAGATTGTTGGGTACTACAATGGAGTTTTAATTAGATTTGTGTTTGTAATGTTTTGCCACTAGTTGTAGATTAGGGTTGCAAGTAGTTGCATTTGCATAAACTTTCCTTATTCCCAATGAATTTGATACTTTCTATCCATTTTATGAAGGAATTTGGACATGACTAAAGCTTTGGAGGAAGATCATAGGACAGTTTCCAATTAATTTTTTATTTGAGTGAATTTTAGTGAGGACAAAGTTGTATTTATTTTACCCAATTCATTCATTTAAAAATTAAGGGTTGTAATAATACAAGTCAAGAGTGGGCCATCCTAACGTGGAAGATGAGTGGTATGTACATGGACCCAACCTTGTATGAGAAGAGTATTTCTAGGACCCCACTATGAGCTATTTTAACTTCATTTCAATTCCTATATTAGGTTGCATTGTTAACTTGGTTGTAGACATATAGAAAGTATTTTCTTAATTATTGCATTCTAGCATTTGCATTAGATTTATAGCTTTTCTTGCATAAATAGGACATGTTTATTGCTTTAAGGTGCTTATATGTTGATCAATTTGAGTGGGATTGTTTAAAAGGTATTAAGGGCACCTACCTCCTATAAGATCAAGGGTGGAATTGATCACCACTTCTTGGCCCACCTAGGTTAAATATGCACCCCAGCCTTCTAGCTTTTAAATTAAATCAATCTAGAAGATACCTTAGCAGCCTTTCAAGCTCATAGGACCCTCTTGGAAGGAAGTGGCCTATTGCCACTTTAGTGGCCTCTATTTAATCAACTGCACTAGTTTTTAAACTACTACCTCTGCTAGCACATTCTATGATTTAGATCAACTACGACTGACCGAGGAGGGTGTGAAGTGGTTTGTTAAGATCAGGATCTAATTGGTAAGAAATAGGATTATCCTAAAAGAGAGGAGGAGCTACTTATAACTAAAATAATCTAAAAGCTTTTTCCATAAAAAAATTCAAGATAAAAAGTACACCGTCCATGGTGGACTGTGACACCCCAGGTCTTCTAAAACTATTTTTTCATAAATAATAATAATAATGTTTATTAAAATAGTCATGATCCCTGAAAGAAGAAACTATTATTTAATATAATTACAATAATCATTTCAAAGGAAATTCCAAAAGAAAATCCTAAGGGTCATCCAAATCCAAATCCAAGGCAATAAATAAAACCAATTAGATATAATACAAAAAGCATGCTCAATCAAAAACCAAAACTTGATTAAAGACCCAACATAATAAGAGGTAACAGAATTAACAAATATACATAAGCCCTAGGGTCCCATCCATAATCACCACATCCACTCACATGTGTAAGTATACATACACAGTACAAATATGAGTCAGGTCCAATACCATCCTCATAAACAAGTGTATCTATACATCCCAAAAAGAAGTCCAATGGCAAGTAATGGAAGTGTGCATCCAATCAATCACTGATGTAGTGGATGGTCTTTGTGGTCCTCTCACTCAATGCTGCTCCACCTGCCTACCCTTAGCTTTATTGTGATCCAAATCTGAGGCATTGTAAACATAACAATTCCTCAACAAGCTATTGCTTGTGTAGGTGATTACATTTAATAAGAAATGCAATGCAATAGTGTGGTATAACAACATCGACATCAAGGTAAATCTCATGGAGTAAAACATTCTATAGTACATTAAATTATCAGACATCCAAAGTAATTGGAGCATAGAAGATCATGAGTTTGGTTAAAACAATAGCATTCAAAGCATGATTTACGCCTGAACATAAAGATATCATATCCAATCACCATGAAATGCAAGGCATGAGTAATGCATCTATTAGAATCAAGTGAAATCAATTTATCATCTTAACATATGGATGCATGTCGTGAAAACAGGGCACTGATACATAATCGTGCCCTAAGAGTGTCTCACTACACTCATATCACTAACAATGAGTACTCATTCCAATTCTAGGATTCCTCACCTATAGCTAGCACACCAGGTAGTTCGCTCAGCCTATAGGCCCGCCCACATAAGCTTCACCCAATATATCTATACCACCTGAGTATACAGAATAAGAGCATGGATTGTTATGCTGCAGTGGCAACCATTCTGGGGTATAAACCATTGTCGCTCACAATCAACACCGAAATGAGAGACTAGTGTCCACGATGCATGGGAATCGGTCTGACGTGCATGGGTGGCCTGCCCATGATTACCAACAAATAGCACGCTGTGCCCATCACCAGGGCTGTGTCTATAATATGTAAATTTAGAGGGCGGGTGGCCAACCCTACAACCCTCCTAGCATAGCATCCACCAGGCAGAAACACCCATCATACAACAAGCAAAAACATGAGATAAATCATAGAAATTCCCATGTGTAAACAATCTTAAGAAGATCAAGTCAAAAGACATGCTAATGTATCATCAGTCATACATGAAAATGAAATGTAAATCATGTGGAGTAAGATGTCATAATATCAATCATGTATGATGAAGGTATTCTCATGAAAACATGATAAGGCATAAAACTCGTGCTTTAAGGTTTCCAAATAACATGTCATGATCCATGAAATCAGGAAAATTACTAAATGTAATCACCTACCTCAATACTTGGTACTCCTAATCAGGTGCATAAACTATCTCAACTCATGAGCTCTGAAGTACCTGTCAAACCATAATATCACACTAAGTTGTATACTACTCTCATAGAGTCTTCATCATTCATCTAAGTGATGACCTCTCTAATCTGGTAGTTAATCCTAGATTAATGATATAGATCGTCTGATTAACCCTTAATCAAGTTAATCTTGGACTAGATGTTGGTTTTTCTAACATCTAAATTATCATCTGTCAGCTTTGATCATCAATCTAAGTTATGATTTATCAATTAGTGTGCCTTGTTCAATAGAGAGCCAATTCCTTTCATCTCATTAAGTTTGAAGATGATCTAACCGTTGAATCATTCTTTATTACTTAGATCTAACATTAGATCATCAATTCTCGTCTTTCTCATCATAATCAATCTAGTCTCTATGTTTATTTAATAATCTATGTGTATGTCCATGATGATATGTCAATCTGATGGTTAGATTGTTCTCTGATTAGTCAGTCCTAAGGCCCATGATCAGATCGACAGTCAAGATCACTTTTCTTGATGGATACTTGAAATATTTTCATCAATTTTACTAGATCATCTCCTAATTGATGTATACATTCAGTTTGTAAGGCCTAGTCATCAATTGATCAGGATGATCTGGGTTATTGAATAAGATTTTGTGATTTGACCTATTTAAAAGTGTTCAAATCAAAGTTTTGATGTTAAATCTAGGTCCGCATCATCGAGACGAATCCAATGGACATCTTAGATCATGATTTGGACCTCTGTAGCCCCCATAAGTGAGATTTTAGGATTTTAGATCAATTTGGACGGTCTAGGAAAATTTTGAATTTATTTAAATTAAAATTGGTGTCACGAAGATCCACTCACATGTGATGCTTGCTTGGAACATGTACCATGTGTATCTCCATCACCAAGACTGTAACATCCCTAATTTTGAAATCCCAAATTGAGTAAACTTTGGAAGACGTTAAAATAGGATGAAAAGAATATATTGAAATTTCCTATATTTGGAGTTTTATAAATGAAAAACTTGATATACATCTAATCAAATATTGAGACCTCCATAATTGAATTGTATTAGAAAAGACGATTACAACGACTCCAAGTTTGTTGAAATTGGAGTTTAGATGGAGAAGATTTTAGAATTTAAAGATAAATGGCATTAATGTAAAAATAAGATAGAAAAAAAAAAAAAAAAAAAAACCCGAAATGCTTTAAAAGAGGGGGACCATATTTGATATAGGCACCCTCCCACTTAATGAAACGAGAACAGACCTAACGGTCTATTCCCAAACTCGACACCCATAGAGGAAACCGACTAGGAGAGGAGAAGAGAGAAAAGGAGAAGGAAAGGAGCCGATCATTTTGTTTAGCATGACAAAACGATGAAAACCCCTAAGGTTATTTGGAGATCTGAGGGGATCTTGACTGCCGATTGGAGGGGAGACAGTGTGCCCGATATGATTAGAGGGTTTCAAATTAAAATGGTGATCGATCCATCTCATCCAATGATGGAAAATGCATGGAAACACTCCCAAGAGGTAAGATCTACGAAACCCAACTCGTGATTTTGATATTTTTAGCTTGATCCACATCGTTCATGCTAGATCTAGGTTTTTATGACAATCTAGCCATCCAATTCCTAATTCAAACTTAGAAATAGGTAAATACAGATCTAATGTATCTCGGATCATACTAAATTGGTTGATCTAGGCTGAAAACTGATCAAACAATCTCAGCTGTTTGATCTGTAATTGTTTAGAAGTGACTTCTTGACATATGATTGATGATCGGATGCCACGAATGAGTTATGGAGCATTGAATTAACTAGTATAGGAAAGAAATATAAAAATCTAAATAGAAATTGAGTGAAAAATCTGATCCATCAGATCGAATAGTGAAGGCACAAGGACCTAGCGATGCCTGATTGGTGATCAGATGCCACCATTGCATTCCTAAACCCAGATTGACATAGGACAAGCTAAGTTTCATTGATCCATTAGCTAAAAATGTTTAATAGCATGACAAAATCAAGATTCATCCACTTTTAGCCATCAGATCACCAATCTAGGGAATGAACAGCATATCAAAGGGTGATCTGGCACTATTTCTCACATCTGATCAATGACCAGTTATTGGTGAATGACTAATTAGAACCCTAGTGGCCTTAGATGACCCATGATATGGAAAATAGATGAATAGCCTAAGTAGCTGAGATCATATAGTGATGAGTGATGGATAGTATGTAACCTAGTGGTTGCATGATTAGTAGATTATCTGGGTCGTCAAATTAGGGCTAGAATGGATTCGTTTTTTGTAATGGTTTGTATGATTTGACATTGATAAGAAATCTAGAATATCACAGGTTGATTGATGATTTGATTGGAGGGATGTAACTAAATCGAGGAGCACGACAAGAGAGGTAGGTAGTTTTAACATCGATATACTTTTATTAAACATGAAAACCATTGATTTTTACTTTATGATGTTTGAAAGGGTTTAAGATTGGGATTTTGAGATTTTTGAATTATACAGTTAACATATTTGTTTTTCATGCAAAGTATTAGTTCTGAAATGTCATGTCTATTCATTTCCAATTGCAAACTTGTTACATGAAAATGTATTTGCAAATACATGAAATTTGTGATTTATTTATGAAATGTAGGGCAGGTTTGAAATCCTCAAACTCAATCCCTAGTGTGACACCTGAAGTTTTTGCTCGACAATAAAATAACAATTTATAAAATGTGTAGGGATCCCTATTTTAAAAACCTTGATTTTTAAAGTGACCAAAAACAAAACTCGAATAATAAGCATTTATTTCAAAATCGTAGGAGTCATACAACCACAAAATCATGGGTTTAATAGTGAAATGATATCCCATTTCTACCAATAATCCGATAGAGTCTCTTCTGCATTTTGGACCATTGCACATGACCCGTGCAATACAAAATTACGTGATAACACAATACATGACACGACACTTGGGAGACTCAGTCTCCCCACTCATCCATCCAAATCAAATACAAATTTCAATAAAAATGTATACTCCAACAGTGGATAAGAAATCAAGATACAACGACATTACCCAGATTTGTTCATACACAGCCATCACATCCAATATAAGTACTTGTGCTTACATCCAAGTAACATTGCAATTAATATTAATGCACAATCCATAAATAATAACTAAAGTGAGGTCCTGAACAAACCTTATCTTCTCTAAAATATCCTCAATATTTCACTAGGAACTGTCATCACTTTTGCCTGTTTTATCAGCCATCAACCTATTGTAACCTTTTGTATTTGAGGTATTGCAAACAAAGCAATGCCTCAGTAAGCTATTGCTTGTGTAGGTGATTATAAGAAATAAAACATGTGATAAAACACACTGCATAGGATATCAATATCATGTTGAATCTCATTGAGCAAATCATTTATAAAGCACGCCAAATCATCAAGTGTCCATAATGAATAACACATGAATCTCATAAATCTAAATGAAACAATTAGGATCAAAACATGCTTTTTGCCTGAGCAAAGCAATATCAAGGAAAAACATTATGGCCTACGAAGCATGATCAATACATGAATAAGCGTCTGTCAAAACAGATAAAACCCGTGTCCACAAAAATATATGAAGCATGTTATGATAAATAGGGCACTACACACAATAAGCCATAGGAGTGTCCCACCACACTCTATCACTGGAAATGAGTACTCATCCGAACATCCAAGGTCTCTAGCCTGTAGCTCGAACACCAAGTAGCTTGCACAGCCCATAGGCCTACCCACATCTAGTTGCCTACCTAGGCATCAGCCTCAATATAGTGTCACACGCTGGGTATACAATCACATATGCACTGTATGAACACACAAAATAAGAGTATGGGCTACAATGTTGCAATGGTAACCACTCCAGGGTCTCAACCACTGCTACTCCCCGTCGACTTCCTCTATCTCACATGGGAGAAGATAGACCCGTAGAGTGGGCTACCCATGATACCACCCCTATGTACCTTGCCCCCCATTAGGGCGGGTGTCTAATCATATCATCACACACTTAGAGGGCAGGTGGCCAACCGTACAACCCTCCTAGCATAGTACCCACTGGGCATCAACACCCCTCATAAAACAATAAAACATGATATAAATCATTAGAAACTTTCATGTGAAATAAACCTCAATAGGCTCAATCAAAATCCATGGTAAAGTATAATCCATCACATGTCAAAACATGGATAATGTAAGATCAAATGTCATGGTATCGAACATGAAATAATGAATACATTTCAATAAACATGATAGGGAGTAAAACACATGCCTCAAGAATCTCAGATAACATGTTATGATTAATGAAATCATGGAAAAGTCCCAAATGTAATCACCTACCTTAGACGATGTACTACTCGTATGTAACCTCCCAGTTCAGTTGGACCCATCTCTAATGCAGTCCACCACAATTCCATCACTTGGATGCATATTACATCCAGTCATACTCAGAATCCAATCTATCTAACTTGGATTCTTAATTACATAACATTATATTTTCATATACATTCCATCGTGTTCAAGACATTCCAATGATTCTCAGCCCTAGAATCTCAAAGCGGGGCTTGCCCTAATTGGCTAATAATTCAAATCATACTTAATTGGGCCCACTCATAGCCATTTAATTCTTCTTCTTAATTATATCAATGCACATTTGGAACTATTAGGTTCAAATCATATCAATTTTAGGTAATTTATCATTTAAATCAATTAATCAGGCATTACTATATGAATATCATGTTCAATCGTATCTAATTGAAATCAAATAATCTATCAAATGATTAAGACAATAATCTTACCTTGAACAAGTCAATCTGAATAACCTCCAATTGTTTGCTTAGTCAGATTGTGCACTGATCACCTCAATTGAGTCCGATCATTAGATATCCATGCTGATCTCATCAAAGATTCTCACTTGATTTCCCAAAATCACATAACAACTTAGTAATTCTAATTAATTAATCCAATTAAGAATTCTAAATGGTTTGGATCATCCAATTGGATCCAATTTCATACCTATATCTTCAGTTGATCTCAGCCATTGATTAAGATCTATTAAATCATCTCCATAGATATTCTAGATCCAAATATCTCACATGGATCTTAATTTACACTTCATGAGGATCATAATGGGCTATTTAGATATGAAAATGATGTCAGATCATCTCAGATTAGATGGTTTGAAGTCTGATTAATGGTCTGGCCAAATCGATGGTTAGATCTTCCTTGATTGATAAATGGGAAGATGGGTATCATTCCTTGCATTGCCAAGATAGCGAGGGTACTCTTAGATCTCTAAGATCTTTCTTGGATTGTCCAAAACAGATGTTCAAAGTTCAAGGGAGCCATAAGGTTTGTTGAGTCAACTTAGTGAGTCAACCCTGCCCTAACTCATTAGGACAGAGAAAAACAAGGGAAGAGGAGAATGGTTGCCGACGGTGACTGTGGGGGTGTCATCGGCCAATCCCGATCGTAGGCGAGGGAGAGGTGTAGGGTTAGGCCCTAGATTGCTGGTGCTGGAAGAGATAGGGAGAAAACGAACTAAGGGAAGAAGAGGGCAGCTCGTGTAGCCGACCTGTGTGCACATTGATGTAAAACTTTTGGGTCTTTTCACCTCAATCTCCGTTTCATGCAAAATTGGTGTCGTTGAAATCATATCGATGCGTACATTCCAAATTTGATAATCATAAGTTCAAATTTCAAGCTGTAAAGAGGTTATTTTCATGAACTTCATTTCCATGGAATTAAATTTCTTATCCCCATTAAAATTATAATTAGGGTTGTTACACTTGGTGAGGTTGTTTTTACATGGCTATATCGTATCATGAGATTTAAATTGTATGATTTTAACAATGTATAAATTTCTATAGTTTTATCGATTATATCGGCATGTGATGATGCCTAGTATTATTATGTTATGGAGGGCATATGGTGGCCCATTAGACACTGTGCTAAGAGGGCGTGGATTGATCATCCCCTTTCCAAAATCTGATATATATATGTGTGTGTGTGTGTGTGTGTGTGTGTGTGTGTGTGTGTGTGTGTGTGTGTGTGTGTGTGTGTGAGATACTAGGCCGGGGAAGGCCGAATTCAGGTATGATATCATGGGTAGGTCATAGCCTTGTGCACTGTGTTCCCCATTGACACGGTGTAGGGAGTCTATCTGTCTAGGTATCGGCGTGATAGCTGCAGACTTGGATGGGTTTTGTCCGTAGCACAAAGGGTACATTATTTTTAAATTTATATAGATATAGCGCGATAGCGCAGGTGTGTGGAACCTTGGGATTTCAGGTCTATAATGAGTACTCATGACCAACAGCAAATGGCCGAATGGTGAGTGTTTTTACACTCGTGAGACCTTGAGGAGGTTTTGATGGATATATTTGTGTGTTTATTGAGACATGTTGATTTTATTGAAGCATTATATGGTTTATATGTTTTTCATCTATTGATTCTTGACGATGATTTACTATTCAGTTTGGATGAGTGTATTTATGAAATGCTGCATAATTTGAGTTTTGGCAGTCTTTCATACCTTATAAAATACTTTGCAAAGATTTCTATTGTCTTATGTGCAAGGATATTGAAACTGATAAATTGAATTGGTTTAGCATAACATTGATTTGTAAATCATGATTTAGATTTCAGAGTTTATGATATTACTCATTATGCATCATATTCTATCAAACTGCATAATGTGATCATGCATTCCTTTTTGGATTTAAAACTGCATAAACTCAAGTTTTCAATGATGAAACTACCTACCCAAGTGCAGGCTTGCTAAGACATTGTAACTTGTTTACAATGTCTCAGGTCTGAAGAAATAGAACAGGAAAAAGGTAGCAGAAGATGGTGATAGAGATCTAAAGAGAAGAACATGATAGTTATAACAAATAGGTTTGCAACATAGTTATGATTTGATAAATTGATGTGATTTGTACTTAATATGGCTTGCTTTATTTACACATGGGTATGTAAATGAAGTTATAGTAATGTGGTTATGATTGGAGTGGTCTTGGGGATATTGTTTTTAGTCCTAGACTTTTAGCACTACAGAGATGTTTTTTTTTTTAAATATAAACATACATGTATGTGTATGTATTTTTGGAGGTAGATGGAGTCCCTTTATTTATTTTACATATATATTGTGTTTATCAGGCAGTCACATTGCATGCGTTAAATGCACGGGGTCCAAAATATAGGGGATACTCTGTGGGATTTTTGGTAGGAATGTGGTATTCATTCGTCTGAAATCCTTGTATTTTTGAAAGGAAAAAAATGACACTCAAGATTTTTAAGGCATTCTCATTAAACTTGTTTTCCACTGTTTGGTTTCTAAATAGTTTTTCAAACTCGGGGCCCCACAATTGCAAAAAAATTTATGAAAAAATGTTAAAAAAACCTGGGATGTCATAATGACACTCGGGATTTTTAAGGTATTCTCATTAAACATGTTTTTTACTGTTTGGTTTCTAAATAGTTTTTCAAACTCGGGGCCCCACAATTGCGAAAGATTTTATAAAAAAGTGTTGTAAAAACCTGGGATGTCACAAGGATGCACCAATGTTTCGTCACTGCCGGGAATGGAGCACGCGTCCTCCATGTGCCCGTGGTCATGCCCAGGGTGTGTGTCATTGTTGTGAGTTCTATCCAATCTTCTCCAATTTGATTTATGGTCTAGATCTCATTATTTTTCCACTATTTTTCTTCTCCTTAAGGTTTCGGGGGTCGAGGAACACGATGAATGGTTCAGATCATCCATATGGGCCCTCTATCATGGTGAAATCAGTCAGGAGCTGTATACTCGTGATCACAGAAAAACGCTGCCATTGCCGGAGAAGACAACTGAATTATGGTTGTCGCTGGCGTCGCATATAATCATGAAAATTTGTGATTTTTATGTCATTTTTTTGAATTTTCATGAGTCTCAGTTTTATGATGTTTTTATCTACTGATTTTGCATAAATTTAAGGTTTTTAAATAAATATAAGCAATTTAGAAAATTTTCCCTTTTTTTTTTTGTTTTTCCACTTTTTTTTTTTGCATCCATTGGATCTCCATGAAACAAAAAGGGTTTTGTTTGTGGGTTCATGATAAGTAAGATGAACTGTCTAGATCATCAGTTTGGCACCGTTATAGTAATTGTTGTTCACAAAAATAGTAAGTTTAATGTGTTATCGAAAAATGACATTCCGTCGCCGTTTTCGGTGTTAATGGAATAGAAATAAAGGGAATCTGGAAATAGGAAAAGGGAGTGGAGAGAGAGGAACCTACCTCTATAGTTGGGCTAGCAAGAGGAGTTGGTTTTCATCGCTGAGGTTAGGAAAACAGAGCTGGGTGGTAGCTGGTCAGCGTTGGGGCATTATCTCTAGTGTCGTCGTCGGTGGCACGGGGAACCAGGCAGATTAGTGGTAGAGGGGGGAAATTGAGAGAGAAATAAATGAGGGGGAGACACACTTAAAGCCCCGCATAAATATATTTAATTTAATTTGATATTTATTAAATGTGGTATATTACCAGTAATTAATGCTGGTAACCACTACCATACCCCTCACCAATACCCGTCAAGTCGTGGATTTTAGTGCTTGATTTGTGGCCCCACTTGTGAAATCACTATTTTCCCCTCAAATTAATTTATTAATATCAAAATTAAAATAATTAGCAAATTTTCATCTGGTCTCCAATTTTAACATTCTTGGTGTCGTTGGACTCTATTTCTTGTGTACATTCCAAATATTGAGGTTTCAGCTCATGATTTTATTTGTAAAATATTTTTAAATTTTCTAGGCGTCCAATTTCTGCAAAACTCATAAATTGCATAATTAGGCATTTATATATTTTCTCAAAATGGCATGTATTACATCCTCTCCTCATAAAAATTTTGTCCTCGAAATTCTTTCCTTATCATTCTTCAATAATTCTAAAAGCATCCCCATATCACAAGATCTATAGATTGTACCATCATTCTATGGTCAATATAAATAAACAATTCCATACCATGTTATCTCCTCAGATAACAACTCATATATATATATATATATATAACCCAATGCATGTGTGAAACCATTCCGGATTTGAATAACTCACATAATGTGATTAACATAAACCATACTCTCATCAAAGAGTTAATTATTTATTTACAACTTAGCATAAGTAAATCACCATATCAATGAAATTTGAAGTGCCACAACTCGCATATAGGTAATTCTATACCAAATCTATTGTAGAACACATTATCTCACCAATGGGTAATGTATATTACTCATAGCATATCATATCAACTCATGAACAGGCAATATATGCCAACCAAACAAACATGATCATACTGTGAGTACCTAGAAGCTCGCCACCTAAAAGCCTATCGATGCCTCTCCCACTTGCCCTTATCGATCGCCCTCTTAGGATGTCCTCATCAACTACTCACAAGTATAAGCCATAATTCAGAAGCTGATTACACACAAGAAAATGATTTCATACTAAACATACTTTATTGTCATACCTCTCTCCTTCATGAGAAATCAGGCTCATATATGTAATATAAAATAGTGTCCATGTCACTGCTATTTTGAAGAACTCAATAACCAGCAATAACAATTCACCAAATTAAGGAAACTATCAACCTTAGTCACTAGCACAGCTAGTCCCAGGTCATCATAGTCTCCATAAACTGTCTCTCTATTAGTAGAGGTATCACGGTCAAGAAAATTCACCTTCCTTGACCAAAATTCATACTCACATACATTTACCACAAAAGATGAGTCTTCCAGATACTCAGAATAATGCACAAGGGTTTTTTGTGCTCCTCCAAATCATGGAATATACAAAAACATCATTCATTGTAAAATCAAGACTCATCTCGATAACCTTTAGAAATTTAGCTTGTCATATTCGTACGTGATGTCAATGCATTGGTTTCATCAATTGATATTGTCCAAAAATAGTAATAATCATAACCTATTCTAATAATCAACTTAGAGATGTCTTACTCTACAATCCTCAACTAATGGTGATCATACCTCAAATCAATCTCCACAAACATCATGCACCAACCAATATAGATCAATTAGATCATCAATACACAATAGAGAATATCGGTTCTTCCCTATTGTTTTATGAAACAAATGGATTTGTTCATAATAACAAGGTTCTGTCTCTCTTTCATGAAGAGAATTAATGCATTCCGTGATGACCCACTTGGACTAACAAACTCTTGTCAGTTAACTTTCGTAGCGGGAACTCTTCCAACTCAGCCAGGGCCATCCAATATGGCATATTAGAAAATGGCACTATGTCTGATGCCAAATCAATATTCTGTGACAAAAAATCCTAAAACCTCAGAAAAAGTTATGGATTCTCACACTTCATTTGTGTGCTCAATCTGTGGCCAGTCTCTATCATCCACAATCACACAACAAGGAGGACTCAGTACATTAGAAGAGCACCATATTGCCTTCAAGGTAGAGTTAACACAACCATAGTGATGCCCCTTCTTACTCAAGAGTGAGGTCAATAGCTATCCAAGTACACTAAAATTACCTTTCTTCTCACTGCAATCCATTGTCCTTTAACAAATAGTATCCATCCCAAGGATGATATCATGATCAATCAAATTGAGTAGGATAAGATCAGTATTTATCTTCTCACTCATCATCTCCATCAATACTCCCTAGAAGTACTTATAAGTTCCAATAACTTGCCCATCTGTGCCATAAATTCCAACCCAAGGGCAGTCATATATATATATATATATATATATATAGGCACATTCATTAGGGTGCCAATACCTAACCTACAAGGATGACTAGATCCTAGATCAAGGAGCATTTTAGTGAGTCTATCATCAACCATGAGAGTACTACCTTCCATAACTTGGGTTGAGGCTTGTACTTGCTTCAAGTAATGGCAATAACTCATCATTACCAATGTGTGCCTATTTTTGTTTTATCTTTAATGTCAATCTATTTGACACATTGTTCATCGAGGTAGTCTCTAAAGAAATGTCCTAACTCTCCACAGTCATAGTGTCTCAAGGATTGCCATTGTAATAACAGTTACCAATGTTATTATTGTTACTACAGTGGTCTGCCGCTCTAGCACATAATTGTTTAGATGCCTGTCCTTACAACTAGTGCACCTCCTCTCATCCATATTCCAACACTGCCTTTAGATATTACTAGCTCAATAACCTATGTAACTATATAGATAAAGGAGTCTCTTGCCCTTACTGGGCTGACTTGAATTATCCATGCCCGAGTCTCTGCGGTAAGTCCCCTTAGCCCTAAGATAAATTTTCCTCATCATAAAAGCTATTTTTGTTGCCTTTGTTAGCAATGTGCAACCACTAAGATCAACTACCTCCACAATCCAGGTGTCAATCCATCACAATTCTATTTCTAGCCTCTTACTCGTGATGGGTTCAGGGCACTTATTCTTAACAGTGTAAACATGCTTAATACAATTGAATCATCTAATTTCTCTATTTTAAAGTGGTGAACTCTCTCAGTATCATCAGGTGCTCATAAGGCCAAATATTGATCATTACAAGCCTTCTTAAGAGCCTTCAGGATAAAAATCTCGAGAATAGGGAAATACATCCTCTCAAAAGACTATCATTAGAATCCTTGTAAATTACATTTTACCACTCATCTTTATCCTTAGATTTCCTTTAACTGATGATTTATTTCATGCTCATAACAAGGAAAATCAATTACAACTCTATCAATCTCAAATCCAATGAAATTGATCTTCCATAATAACTTTCTTAGTCATTGGGGGTCACATTATCATTTCTATCCATGTTGGATGTTAATTATTTATAAGATATTTCATCTTACCTCATTCCCTTCATATGATAGACGCCTTTGATTTGGAATCAAATAACCAATCTTATCAATTATCCATATATAGTATAATATTCAATTTAACCTTTTTTGCCATCCCTTCCCCTAACTAGGAGATTGGTTGATATCATTCCTTACTCATTGATTGATTTTCATTATCACTATTAAATATTATCGTGAAATAGTTGTTATATTCTCTAAGTGCTATATGACTCCAAATCATGAATAAAATCCTTAGAATAATTCATAAGCATTGACTTCTCATTGATGACTGGCTATCAATATTTTTATATGCACAAGAACTCATTAAGTTTCATCTCATAGTTTGTATTCATCCATAGAACACTAGGATCTTACCTTATCAATTTTTCAATAATTTTCACCATATTAGTATTTATTTATCAAATAAATCTACTTCAAGTTTAAATTAATATAACACTCCTTTTCACTTTCTCAAGTTCTCATTAGCTATAATCATTTATGATCCTTCATCATTCTTATCATACTATTGTTATTCCAATAATTGTTAGGCTTCTCTAAAAGTTTGTTCACATCATTAAATAGGACTTGGACTCTCAAAAGCGATCCATATAAATACATCTTTTATCATATAGTAAGGTTCTCACTAGAAATGCCCATTATGTTCTTTATTCTGATATATTAATCTTAGAAATATGCACTTCCCATAAAAGTATACCTCCTTGTACTTTTACAAAGATTTAAGGTCTCATATCCTTTAAGAAAATCTGCCAACCTTCATGGCATCATCTATTTCGAAATCCTCAATATCCCCCATACGAGTTATCTTTATAACTCATACTTAGGAATTACCCCACTCAATGGACTATATGTGTGGAATCAGGCCCTGTACCACTCAAGCCACTCAGTCTATGTCATGGTCCCCTTGCCCTGATGACTTGGCAAGGGTGGCAACTGGTGGAGCGGGGGTGGACCTAGTCTTCCTTTGAGGAGCCATATGTAAAAGTTCCAATGTCTCATTGCATAAGTATTCCATCTATCTTGAGTTTAGTGTTAACTCATGGGCTGTTAATCTAATTGGACCCTTGGAGTGGTGATGATGGAGTAAACCCTAGCTCTGATACCAAATTCTTACACCCTACATTTTCTAAAATAATTTTTCCATGAATAATAATAATAATGTTTAGTAAAAGAGTTGGGATCCCTGAAAGAGGAAAGCTAATATTTAATATAATTACAATAATCATTTCAAAGGAAATTCCAAAAGAAAATCCTGAGGGTCATCTAAATCCAAATCCAAGGCGATAAATAAAATCAATGAGATATAATACAAAGCATACTTGATCAAAAACCAAAACCTTATTGAATACCTATCATAATAAGAGGTAACAGAATCAACAAATATACATAAGACCTAGGGCCCATCCATAATCACCCCCATCCACTCACATGTGTAAGTATATATACACAGTACAAATAAGAGTCGGGTCCAATACCATCCTCATAAACAAGTGTATCTATACATCCCAAAAAGAAGTCCAATGACAAGTAATGGAAGTGTGCATTCAATCAATCGCTGATGTAGTAGATGGTCCTTGTGGTCCTCTCACTCAATGCTGCTCCACCTAATTGCACTTAGCACTATCATGCTCCAAATTTGAGGCATTGAAAACAAAACAATGCCTCAGCAAGCTATTGCTTATGTAGGTGATCACATTTAATAAGAAATGCAATGCAATAGTGTGGTGTAAGAGTATCGATGTCATGGTAAATATCATAGAGTAAAACATTATATAGTACGTCAAATTATCAGGCATCCAAAGTAATTAGAGCATAGAAAATCATGAGTATGGATAAAACAATAGCATTCAAAGCATGATTTACACTTGAACACAAATATATCATATTTAGTCACCATGGAATGTAAGGCATGAGTAATGCATGATTATGCATCTATTAGAATCAAGTGAAATCAGTTTATCATCTAAACATATGGATGCATGTCATCATAATAGGGCGCTCATACTTAATCGTGCCCTGAGAGTATCCCACTACACTCATATCACTGGCAATGAGTACTCATTCCAATTCCAGGATTCCTCACCTATAGCTCGAACACCAGGTAGCTTGCTTAGCCTATGGGTCTACCCACATCTGGCCACCCACATAGGCTTCACCCATTATATCTATACCACATAAGCATACAAAATATGAGCATGGATTGCTATGATGCAGTGGCAACCACTACAGGACATAAATCACTGCCGCTCTTCGTCGACACTGAAACAGGAGACTAGTATCTACTAAAGCATGGGAATCAGTCGAATGTGCATGGGTGGCCTGCCCATGATTACCACAAACCACACGCGGTGCTCATCATGAGGGCTATGTCTATAATATGTAAATTTCAAGGGCGGGTAGCCAACCCTACGACCCTCCCAGCATAGCATCCATCGAGCAGAAACACCAATCATAAATCATCGAAAACACAAGATAAATCTTAGAAATTCCCATATTTAAAAAATCTTAAGAATATCAAGTTAAAAGACATGCTAATGTATCATCAGTCATACATGGAAATGAAATGTAAATCATGTGGAGTAAGACGTCATAATATCAATCATGTATGATGAAGGTATTCTCATGAAAACATGATAAGGCATAAAACTCATGCTTCAAGGTTTCTAAATAACATGTCATGATCCATGAAATCAGGAAAATTACTAAATGTAATCACCTATCTCAATACGCGGTACTCCTAATCAGGCACATAAACTATCTCAACTCATGTACTGAAGTACCCGTCAAACCATAATATCACACTATGTCATCTACTACTCTCATAGAGTCTTCATCATTCACCTAAATCTTTATCCATTCACTTGGTATTCTTAAATCCTCAAGAGTATGTTAATCCAAGTGATGATCTCTCTGACCTGGTCATTGATCCTAGATTAATGGTCCAGATCGTTTGATTAACCCTTAATCAAGTTAATACTAGACTAGATGTTGGTTTGTCTAACATCTAGATGATCATCTATCAGCTTTGATCATCAATCTAAGTCATGATTTATCAATTAGTGTGCCTTGATTAATAGAGAGCCAAATCCTTTCATCTCGTTAAGTTTGAAGACGATTCAACTGTTGAATTGTTCTTTATTACTTAGATCTAACATTAGATCATCAATTTTAATCTTTCTCATCATAATCAATCCAATCTCTATGTTTATTAATAATCTATATGTATGTCCGTGATGATAGGTTGATCTGACGGTTAGATTCTTCATTGATCAGTCAATCCTAAGCCCCATGATTAGATTGATGGTCATAATCACTTTTCTTGATGGAAACTTGAAATCTTTCCATCAATTTCACTAAATCATCTCCTAATTGATGTATACATTTAGTTTCTAAGGCTTAATCATCAATTGATAGGGCTGATCTAGGTTATTGAATAAGATTTTGTGATTTGATCTATTTAAATGTGTTCAAATCAAAGTTTTGATGTTAAATCTAAGTCCATGTCATCAAGATGAATCCAATAGACATCTCAGATCAAGATTTGGTCTCTGTAGCCCTCACAATTGAGATTTTAGGATTTCAGATCAATTTGGATGGTCCAATTTTTTTTAAAGATTTATTTAAATTAAAATCAGCATCACGAGGACGCACTTGAGCGTGACGCGTGTCAGAATGCATCTCTCTTGCCGCTCTGTTAAGGGGATGCATTGACATTTTGTTGCTACCGGGAATGGCACATGCGTCGTTTGCATGTGTGCGGTCATACCTAGCTTGTGCGTGACTTGTGCGTCACCATTGTGTGTCTTCAACATGCATCTTGTATGCATCACCCCATCGGGGAGGACAAGCCCAGACCGTCTAATCTTCTTCAGCTTAATTGACAGTCCAGATCTCATTATTTTTCCACTGTTTTTCTTCTTCTTAAGGTTTTGGGTGTCCAAGAACACGATGAATGGCTCAAATCATCCATCTGGGCCCTTTATCATGGTGAAATTAGCCAAGATCAGTATACTTGTGATCACTGGAAAATGTTGCTATTGCTGGAGAAGGCAACTGAATTTCAGTCATCATCGGTGATGCATACAATCATGAAAATTTGTGATTTTTATGTCATTTTTTTATTTTTCCTAAATTTAGGATTTTAAAACAAATTTATGCAATTTAGAAAATTTTCCCCTCTTTTATATTTTTCGCCTTTTTTGGTGTCTTTACCCATTGGATCTCCATGAAACGAAAAGGGTTTTGTTCGTGGGTTCATGATAAGCTAGATGAATGGTCTAAATCACCAATCTAGCACTATTATAGTAATTGTTTTTTCATAAAAATAGTAAGCTTAATGTGTTATAAAAAAAAACAACATTTCATCATTGTTTTTGGTGTTAACAAAACGAAAATAAAGGGAATTTGGCAACTAGAAAAGGGAGCGGAGAGAGAAGAACCTACCTCTATAATTGGGGCTGGCCGGAGGAGTTGGTTTCCATCACTGAGGGGAGGAGAACAGCACTAGGCAACTGCTGGTCAGTGTCGAGCCATTGTCTCCAACATTGTCGTTGCTGGCACGGGGAACTAGGCAGATTAATTGTAGAGGGGAGAAATCGAGAGAGAAATAAATGAGGGGGGAGGCGCATTTAAAGCCTCCCCATAAGTATTTGATATTTAATCTAATTTAATTTAATTTGATTTCTGATTTTTATTAAGTGTGGTATGATTACTAGCAATTAATGCTGGTAACCACCACCATACCCCTCATCAATGCCTAAGAGGTTGTGGATTTCAGTGCTTGATTTTTGGGCCCCATAGGTGAAATTCCTATTTTTCCCACCTTAAATTAATTTATTAATATCTAAATTAAAATAATTAGTAAATTTTCATCCTGTCTCCAATTTTAGTGTTCTTAGTGTCATTTGACTCCATTTCTCATGTTCATTCTAAATATTGAGGCTTCAGCCCATGGTTCTATTTGTGAATTTGTTTAGATTTCCTCAAAGTCCATTTTACACTAAACTCATAAATTGCATAATTAGGCATTTATATATTTTCTCAAAATGGCATGTATTACATGAATGATTTGTGAAATAAGGCCAAAGGATTATAGAAGACTAAGAGATCCTTGCCATAGAAATGGCCGAAGAAGTAGTAGAAGTGAAACCATTGAAAGATTATTCAATACCTGTTCAGTTCCACTCACCCTCATGCATATCTCTACCTATGATAACTGCAAACCATTTTGAGTTGAATCCATGAGTTATTCAACTCTTACCAAATTTCTATGGGTTTGATAAGAAAGATCCATGCCATAATGTCGAGGAGTTCCTTAATATTTGTTCTATCTTCAAATGCTATAACTTCTCAGACAACTCTATTAGTTTGAGTCTATTCCATTCTCTCTTAAGGATAAATCTAAGGCATGGATCAATTCTACAGAAGTAGGGTCTTTTCACCACAGGTGATCAACTATTTAGGAAATTCCTGAATAAGTTTTTCCTAGTCCATAAAAGCAATGCCTTAGGCACGAAATTATATATTTCCAATAGAAAGAGGGAGAGCATTTTTATGAATGTTGGAACATCGAAAGGACTTGCTTCTAAAATTTCCCCACTATGAATTTGAAAAGTGGCAGTAGGTACAATATTTCTACGAAGGTCTGAAACTATAGAACCGATGTATGATAGACGCTACTAGTGGAGGGGCTTTCATGACTAAAAAGCAATGTGGAATCTTGAAATTTCTTTGAAACACTTGTTGAGAATTTCTAGCAATGGGATTGCTTTATCCAAATGGAAATAAATTCATAGCCACAAAAGAGAAGTGGTATCTATGAAATAGGGGTCACTCTTGATCTTTACAGCAAAAAAGACCTGTTGACCCAGAAGGCAAATAAAACAGATGATCTATCTCAATGGTTAGATGCCTTCATGATGAACAGGTCTCCTATGCAACCTCAATCTAAGGTATGTTCAATTCGTTCTAATCCAAATCACTATGTTGAATCTTATCCATCAAGCTTTAGTTTTTCCGAATTCTTGTCAAAGCAGGTGAATGCTATGAATGCATATTGCCAACCTAGCAACAATAACCCTTATTCTAAAACCTACAACCCTGGATGGGTTAGGCATCCAAACTTTTCATGGTCAAAGAATAACAACTAGGGTGGTCCATTATGGATCCCCTTAGCAACCTTTTACTAGAAATAATATGCCTTAGCAGCAACAGTAGCCACCTCCACCATTTTCACCCCAATAAAGGAAACAATCACTGAAAGAAACTCTAAATATATTTGTACAAGGAACTTTGAAAATTCAAAATGATACAAAAAAATTTTAAAATGATACTAAACAAACCTTGCAAGGCAACTCCCAATCTATAGAAAATTGGAATATTAGATAGGCCTACTTTTTGCTGCACTAAAGAAAGGGAAAAAGGTAAGTTTCTTAACCAGTTAGTACCAAATTCCAAGGGTTGGCATAAGATTGGTTCCGCACCATCTGATCAAGTCAAATCCATCAAAACCCTTAGGAGTGGAAAACAAGTAGATCCTCATGGGGCTGTTGAGATTGAGAAAGATGGTGAATTTTCTAAAGTTAATGGCTAGTAGTTGAAACCATATTTAGAAATGAGAAACCCTGATGAAAAGGAAGAACTCCTATTAGAGGAGACTGTTTATCAGAACTTGATCCACGTAGGTCAATTGTATCATGGTCTAAGTTGTATGTTTTATTTCTCTTTTGTCACATCCATAGATCAATGTACCATTGTTGTAGTGCAGGTAATATCATTCTAACCCTTATCTCTTTACTTGATTATTTCCTTTATCCATCCTTTTATTTTGAATCTTTAGGGATAATATATAATTTTGGGGGTAGGGTATTCAAATTTTGATGTGTCCATAAGTTTTTGAGTATTTTCTATATTTTTGAGTCTTTTTCTTTTATTTTTAAAGAAATTTGAAAAGTTTTGATAATAACTTATGAAAAGTTCCTCTGCAAGGATAAAAATACAAAATTTTCAACTATTCAAGCTATTTTTTGAACTTTAGCTTATTAATAGATGTGCATACAATTAGTTCATCTTTTTATTCTCTTACAAAAGTATTCCATGAAAACTTAAACTTGGAATAATCACTACACATAAATAGCCATGTGTATATAGTTTAAGTTGAAGAGTAAATATAACTTAGAAATCTTGAAGAAGATTTGTGGTGACTATTAACCCGTGTGAGCTTTAGAGCTAATCTTTCTTACTTTAATGGTCAGTCTTCAACGAACATAATTTCCTAGTTGGTCTTGTTATTCTTCATCTTGGTCAACTATTAGGAAAATATCTAATAGACTATGCCATTTATTTCTAAAGTTTATGATTATGTTAAACTCATATGAAACTTAGGAAATGATAGAGGCCATCCTTGGTAAACCCAAAGCCTTTAGCCTTCCCCAAGTTATTTTTCACTAGTTAACTCCTTGAGCCTTTAAATATTAAACCTTTTCTTTATGAACCCAATTGACCATTACCCTTATTAACCCCTATAATATATTCATTATCTAGCTAGTTATGAAAACATGTAGGGATGGTTGAAGAATTATCTTAAAGGAAAGTATGAACAATGCAGTTCCAGAGATGAACATAAGGGCTAAAAAGACAAAAATTTAAAGAAAGGCTATATTAAAAGAGAAAAAGTGAAAAGTGAAGATAGCCAATGGAAAAATAAATATTCACTCTTATGGCTATAAAAGAAAGTTATGATTTCATAGTAGAAGACCTTTACATATCTTCCAAACAACCTTTGTTAATCATTATACCCATTCTTTTGTTAATCATATCCTAAGCCTATGTTTCATCCTAATAGAAGTTCTAACTTGACCTTAGGAGGAACATGACTTGAATATGGTTATAAATGAATAGGGATTTGGTAGAGTGTAACATTCCTAATAGTTGATATCTTTTCATGAGGCCATTATCAGATTCTTCTAAGTTACCATCCTTATGTATGGAATATGTGAGAATTTTGAACTTGATAAACATTATTCTACTCACATATTAATGAAATATTTACACCTTTCTAAGTGACTTCCTTCTAAATGTCAAAGTATAATTGAAGTTAAAACATACATTTGGACAATAATTATCCTTGAAGACTAATAAATGTATATATATTGGCTATACTTTCTCACACTCCCATTCTGAGGTTTCATGAAGTAATGGAATAACTTAGCATAAGGGTAGAATTTTGAATTGTTGATCATTTCTATTAGCATGCTAAAGTTAGGAGTTTAATATAGCCTCAATATAAGAAGATTCTCTGAGACACATGCAAGACTTTCATAAAGTTCTTGAAAATGTTTATGGATGTCATTTCTAGAAACCCTTACGAGACTACAACTCATCCATTAGGGGCATCCTAGGGGTTTAGAGGCTTTTTACAAATGCCAAATGCCGATGACAACATTGCAAAAGTAGTTAGAATTTGTTTTTAGATTTTTGTATTCCTATTTAGTAGTTTTGCTTGAGGATTAGCAAAGTCTAAGTCAAGGGATTATATATATATATATATATGTATGTATATATTATCTACAAAACCTCATATTTGGAAGGTTTTAGCCTTAAAATTCACTAAATTATCACTAATTAGGATTGATTCTATAATTTGCATGTCCTTGGTACAAATGAAAAAAATGCCAAATTTTACAAATTTTACACCTAGAAAAAGAAATTTCACCTTTCAAGCTATATCATGGGTCACACATACTATAAATGAAGTCCTAGAGGTCCAAAATAATCATTGAATGTCACTGTATGTTAAAAATCCTAGTACAACTTTTACTCAAATGAGGGTGAAAAGGTGGCAAAATTTCACTTCCCGCACACTTGCATACATTCACTTGTCATCACCTTAACAAGTTTATTAAAGAAGTTTAATTCACATACAATGGAATTGTTACAATGAAAGCTTGTAAAAAAAGAAGAAGAATAGGCTCTACATGAAGATTTCTTCCTTATTTTCTCTCGTCTGCTCAACCAAAGGAAAAAGATCAACTAATAATTAGGTGACTTATCCATACAAGATATTGGAGAATAATTGGTTGACATGAGCATATGAAGATTTAAAGAATCAAGGCCATTTATACAAGGACAATCCAATCCAATGGTGGAGAGAAGATGAACTTTAAAGAAGATTTATATGCCATAAAAGGGATCTCATCCATCTAAGCAAATGTAATTATGATCTAAGAGATAGGATTGAAGTGAAGTAAAGAAGAAAACCCTAACCACCTTTTCTATGTTGAAAAGTCAAACCAAGACCCCAAGAAAAGGCAGATCTCAATCATACATTCTCATCAAAGGGTCCACAATTCCAAAATGAATCCACTTTTCTCCATGTGCATTCCACCCCCCCACCCTCCTTAGGACTTTCTAATGATGAAAAACTCATAAATTCTCCCACCATTCTTTTTCCTGTTTATTTATTTATTTATTTTCTCCCATTTTTCCACTCCACTTTCCTATAATGAATAACACACCCCCTTGCCTTCCAATAGGCACTTTCCTATTTGGTATCACTCCCTTTCATTCTCCCTTAAGCTATCTCCTTAGTCTTCCTTTCTAATTCTTTCCTGTCCTCATTCATTCCCTTCATTCCTTCACATTTCCTCTTTCTTTTCTCCTTCCATTCCTATATTTTTTCTTCCATTCTCATGTCCGACTTCCATAATTGATTTCCACACCCCCATCTAGCCCTTAAATTGCTTATAATTAAAGTGGATTGATGTCAAGTATTGAATCAACTTATCTCTAATGCTTGAAATATATAGATAGAGGTGTTTTGAATACATTAAGGATCTTTTGACATTTCTTAGAGCTCAAGACTAAATCAAAGGCGAAATAGATGGAGGAAGATCACCCTCACCCAAGCTCCCTTCAAGCTTTCATGGCTCAAATCCTTTGGAGATAAAGGTAGGATCTCAACTTAAGTTTCTATTCTTTTCTTTCTTATTTTCTTTTTTCTATATCTACCACCTTCTATCTCTTCAATTCAACTTCTTCTAGCATGAATTCATTTAGGTTTTGCGTAGATTAGGTTGATCATGCATTGTCCTTCATGCTTCCTTAGATTACATGCATAGTTACTTTGTAGCTTCCCTTAATTTTGAATGTTAATTTCTCATCTTTACTAGCTTTGTAGTTCATATTGAGCATAGTAATTCCTTTCATCTCAAAGTAGAGTTTATAACACCCTAGGTCCTAACAATGTGTATGTTATCGACTTTGATTGAAGCCTTATAGTTTTGCTCTTCCTTATAGGCAAAATGTGTACAAACTGAGAAGGATGTCAAGTTCTTATAACTAGCCCAGCCCCCTCTCCCTAGGCGATATGGGACTAACTCTCAGGGTCCTTTCCTCATTTGGGATTGGCTTAGTCAAGGCTGCCTCCAACACCTGACCCCATATTGCCCATTAGGGAACACGTGTTCTCACATGACCACTTTGGTCAGCGGCATGCGACCACCCCACACCATGAGGGAAACTACCTTTGATACCAATTGAAACACCTTGGGCCCCAACAATGTGTATATTGTCCACTTTGGTCGAAGCCTCACATTTTTACTCTTTCCCTTAGGGAAAATGTGTACACATTGAGAGGGATGTCTGGGTTTATAACTAGCCCAGCTCCCTCTCCCCAAGTAATGTGGGACTAACACTCAGTGTCCTTTTCCCATCTACGATCAGCTTACCTAAGGTTGCCTCAGCACTTGACCCCATATACAAAATGTCATAACTTCTTCATATAAACTTTGATTTTAGCATTCTTAGTGTCATCAGATTCTTTTTTGAGAGTACAACCCAAATTTTGAGGTTTTGAAGTTAGATTTTGAGTTTTCAAAGAGGTCACTTCCATGAAATTGAATTCTATCATTGTTTTTGTTGATGACATCCTTGTTTATTCCAGCATTGTTGAGGCTCATAAAGAACACTTGAGGATTATGTTAATCGCTCTTTAGGCTCATAAGTTATATGCTAAATTCTTCGAGTGTTAGTTTTGGCTAGAGTAGGTCCATTCCCTTAGTCATATAATATCTAAGGACAATGTTGCTGTCAATCCCAGGAAGATCGAGACAATTAGCAATTGGGAGAGACTTAAGACCATGATAGAGATACCATGTTTTCTTGGTCTTGCAGAATACTATTAACATTTTATTGAAGGGTACTCCCATATTTCATAGCCATTAATGAGGTTGACTAGGAAAGAAGAACATGACTTCGAGTTTAGCATTCACCCAGGTGGTACAAAAATGTAGCAAGATTGAAATAGGAACTTTTGATGGCCAAGAATGAATTGGGATATTGCACAGTGTGTTGCATTGTGCCTTACTTGTCAAAGGGTGAAAGAAGAACACGAACGACCTGTAGGTTTATTATAGACTCTGAAGCTTTTAGAGTGGAAATGGGATAGCATAACCATGGACTTTATTATTGGATGCCTAGAACTTCTAGTGGACATGATATGATAAGGGTTATTGTAGATCAACTAACCAAATCAACTCATTTTTTACTAATATGCCAAAGGTAGTCACCTGAGATTTTAGCCAAATTATGCATTAAGGTGATTGTGAGTTTGCATACCACTAATGATCATATTTGATAAAGACAATAGATTCACATCTCATTTTTTACAGAGTGTATAGGAGCGATTAGGTACTTTCCCACTATTTAGCATTGCATTCCATCCCCAGACAAATGGATAATTAGAGTACCACAACAAAAGCATAGTAGTCCCTATTAAAAAATCTAAAACAAATCATTTAGAAAGGGAGGAGTTATTTTATAATGGCACCCCCTTCTCAAACAAAATTGACATTTTCTCTTTCTTTCCTCTCTCCTTTCTCTGTTCATCATTGGTCACTAATGCATTGTTGCTTCGACTGCACAACCTCTCCACCTACTTCTCCCCTCCATTTAGTAAGGCTGAAATGCAAACCCATGTTTTGCCATTTCCTATTTTCTTTTTTCCCCTCATTCCCTTCTTTTTTCCCTTTTCAATCAAATGAGCGGTTACTAGAGCTGAGCCACCAGTCACCACTGTTTTCTCTTTACCCCCTTCTGGTTTTCCCCTTCTCGAAACTTCACACACCTGTCGCCTAAGACAATCAGCCAACATCGTAGAGGCACTACCTTGTACGGCCCAAGCTCCACTGCTAGTGACACATATTTACCCCTGCCTTGTCCACTTTCCCTTTGACAAAGTTTGATTGAAAAACCCATTTCATTTTCTACCTTTTCCTTTGTTGTTTTTCCCATCTTTGCAATTGACTGGTGCACTTGCTTGACCTAGTTAGTTGCACTCAATTTTCTCCCTTCATGTGGCTATCCCTTGTTTGAACATTGTTTCTTTCCCCCTCCCTTCCATCACTGGTGATAGAACCCTAGTGATGTTGAACAACCACTGGATATAGGGAGGTGTAGTCACTAAAACAACTTGGATTGAAGATCTAAGCCGTTCCTGTACTTCCTTTGACATCGTGAACCAAAACCCTTAAGAAAATTAACGATTTGAGTTAATTCAATGGAGATTTGGATACAATAGTGATGTACAACTATGATCAAGCCAATCCATGACCACACGGCAATGATATGATGCTCTTAACAATCTATTAGAGGAGGATCAATATGACTTTAGGTAAGATCACTATTGATCGTCTCCAATTTATCTCATATTTCAATTTAAACATAATGAAAATCTTAAATCTTAAATTTTATGGATGATTGAATATCATTAAGATCATATAGGTTAGATTTACTACCTTAAACTTCCTAATCAATAAATCTAGAACTATAACCCTAGATCTAACTACTAATTCACCAATTTGAGATTTGGCGGATGTGAACCATCATATTTCTATTAGATACATAGACATTGAATCTATTAACCACCATTCTCATGCTATTAAACTTCATCTAGTGGTTGGATCAATTGGAAATCCAAAATTTAAACATGTAGGACTATCAGGAGTGTGAACCCTAGATCAGACCATCCAAGATTGGATTTGATCATGGATTGAGAGTTTATGAACACTAATCCACCAAGCTAACTTGGAATCTCATGAGTTAGAAACTCCAAATTCTTAAGGAGAGATTTAGATAGCCAATCAATGATCAACAATGTGGATTTGGTAATGTGGTAACATTTGATTATTCAATTAACAATCAATAGTTAATGAAATGTGATCAGTGCCATGGATGAGTGTGATCATGTTACCCTATGACGATCAGTGTCAGGAACTAACCTAGAGAAAGTTCTAAACTGTGAAAAATTAAGAGAAAACCTAGATCATATATCTAATTGTGTATTTATGTTATTACAAGGCATGATTGATCAAGCACATTTGTACGAACTAAATTGTTCATATCAGCACACCAAAGTGCTTAATCAATGAAGGTGGAATTAAGATTGATATGTTTTTCAATATATTT
Source organism: Warburgia ugandensis (assembly GCA_035236585.1). NCBI lineage: Eukaryota > Viridiplantae > Streptophyta > Magnoliopsida > Canellales > Canellaceae > Warburgia > Warburgia ugandensis. Next base: position 85,629,927 of record CP141126.1, read on the forward strand.
GAATTTTGATTTTTATAATGATTTTATCAAATTATATGATCAACAAAGTAAATATGAATGTTGTATTTGAATGATGATTAAATTGTCCACTCATAAGTGCATGTAATTGTTGTGAGTCAAGTAAGAAAATTTTAAGATTGTGGTACATTTGTAATATCATATGACTCAAAAGATTTGAAAACTTTGGTCCATAGGTAAGATAGAACAACTCATAAGAGTTGTAAGATTAGAAAACTTGTGACAGTTAAAGGCTGTGGGGAATAGGTAAGACAGAGTAGTTTGTGAGAGTTGTAAGACTATGAACTACATGTAAGCTTAGATAACTCGTGAGAGTTAAAGACTGCGGTGAACAGGTAAGATAGAAGGACTAATAAGAGTTGTGAAACAGTGAACCATAGGTAAGATCAGACAAATCATAAGAGTTAAAGATTATGGTAAATAGGTAAGATAGAGAAACTTGTAAAAGTTGTAAGACTATAAACCATAGGTAAGATCAGACTACTTACAAAAATTGTAAGATTGTGAAACACATGTAACACTAGACAATTCATAAGCATTGTAAGACTGTGAACTAAGTGATTTACAAGGATAATTAAAAGTCAGTCAACCAATGAGAGTGGTTCTGACCACAGCTATGAACTGTGCCCTTTTGGTGACTTGTGATAGGACATCACTATAAGAAGACAGTTACACACACACATACACACACAATCACATGTGATAGTTTGAAATTTTCTCATGCTTTAGTATGATTGTGATTTCACATTCAAATGTGAATTCACTACTACACAGAAGGGTTTTAAAGTCGGCATAAAGAAGTTGCTTAGACGACTGCCAACTTTATAAATTCTTTAGAAGTCATTTGAAAATAAACGACTTTAAATATATATACTTAAGAAGTCGTTTAAGCATAAGTGACTTTAAAAAACTGGCGTGCGAAGGGAATTTTTCATAGGAAGAACTTTTAAAATCATTTTTATGGAAATGACTTTAAAAGTTATCAACTTTTGAAGTCGTTTACATAAAAATGGCTTTAAAAATGGATAACTTTTGAAGTTGTTTTAAGGAAGCGACTTGAAAAGTATCACAATTAATTTGGTGGGAATATTTTATTTAGCAAGAATGGACTTTTAAAATTGTTTATATATAAACAACTTTAAAAGTTCCTCACTTTTAAAGTCATTTAGTGCTAAGTTACTTCTAAAGTCTTCGGTGATTTATAAATAGCTGTCAAAGTACATTTTTCCTTTATCTTCTTCTTCTCACGATTTTGGCATGATGATTTCGTCTTTGGGCCTTATGCTTTCTCTTTTTCGCTTCTTACTTTCCATTTTTATATTTTGATTATTTGTGTCATGGAAAAAACTGTAAGTAAACCACAACTTCTTTTAAATCACACAAATATTTTTACTAACTTTTCTGTGTTTTATTTTGTAGATCATGTGGGTTTTTGCACTACATATCATGGGATTAAAGAATCTGTTTAAATATCCTGATTTCGTAAAAAACGTATAATTTCATTGAAAATTATAACTACTTCTCTCTCACCCAAAATTAGGGTTTGATGAATAGTGGTGGTTATAACATCAACTTTTGGCCAATTTTGATGAAAAATACCAGAGTCACTATTTGATCAACTTTAGGCATGCTTTGGGAAGGAGCTAAGTGGTTAGGGGGGGGGATGGGGAGGGGCGGGTAGGTTCCAGTAGCCGGTGGGAAGGAGTTAGGTGCGTGGGGTAGGCTGGTGGGTTTCAGTTGGCGGTGGGAAGGAGTTGGGAGGGTTCTGGTTCGGGGTGGGGTGGGGTGGGGTGGGGTGGGGTGGGGTGGGGTGGGAGGGTTCGAGTAGGTCGGGGGATTGGGGAGGAGGAAGTTGGATGGGGGGGGGCAAGGGGTAGAGGGGAGCTGGGTTCTAGTGTGGTGGTGGGCGGGGGTGGGGAACTATGTTCTAGCGAGGGGGTTGGGAAGGAGGAAGCTGGGTGGGGGGTTGGGGAGGGAGCTTGGTGGGGGAGGAGGGGAGCTGGGCTTTGGCATGGTGGTGGACGGGGGGTCGGTTACTGCTATTTATTGATTGATTTTCATGACCAATTTTCATTCTTTTTTGAAGAATTAAGTTATTCATGTGTAGACCCTAGCATTGGACGTATTCATTCAGAGGAATCAAAGTTGACAAGCGCAATCTTATCGGTGCTTGATTGCTTCCTCTTTCCTTTTTGTTAACTGTTCAATTTTAGTTCAAATACCCTTAATTTTGCATTCAATTAGATCATCTAACAGATTAAATTTGTAATTTTTAACAACTGGCTAGATTTGAACTCTAATTCTAGTTCCAATAATTTTAGTAATTTTTTGTTTTTGTTTTTAATTTTTATCAATTAAATTTTATTTAAACTCCCACTTTTAAAGCATGTCCTTAAGGGATCGTCCCGTACTTGTGCATGCTATACTACAATAGCCCGTGCACTTGCGGTTAAATACATCAACAAGTTTTTGACACCATTTCCAGGACCCATAATAGAGTTTTCATAAAATTTAATTAAAAAATAAAAAAAATCCAGAAAAAGCAAAATTTTTACGAATTGCATTTTTTATAATTTTAAGAATTTTTAGGTGTATTTTTTTTAATTTATTTTAGTGCATAATCACCTTGTTTCCTTAATTTGGTACTTATTTCTATCTTTCTTTTTTAGGAAATTGGCAAGTAGATCTTCATCAAAATGAAAATTTTCCTATTTTCCTAGAATAGGAGTTTCTTTTTCTTTTGAGTGACTCTTATAGTGAGGATTTTTTGTAAATTGCAATTTCCATTCCAATTTTAAAAGGGTTGTATAATATAGGGCAAGTGTGGGATAAGGTGGCCCACATTTGATCTTCATTAGAAACCCTACTGTGAGTTTCCCTCACTCATTTTATTTTCTAGAATAGGGTTTGCATTAGAATAATTTTGCATTTGTTGGTAGTATAATTGCATATAGAAAGCATTTTTTGTAATTATTGCATTTTAGGGTTTGCATTAGTTTATTACTTTTAATTGCATACTTAGGACATGTTTAATGCTTTAAGGTGATGTATATGCTGATCAAACTACCATGGTGTATAGAAATTAATTAGTAAGGGCACCATACCCTTACAAGATCAAGGGTAGATTTCATCACTACTCCTTGGCCCACCTAGGATAATCACCTCAAGCGCACAACCCTACCTTTCATATTTATTTAAAATCAATTAGAAGAGACCTATAGAGCCATCACATGAATGTAAGACCCTCTTAATAAAATGCGATCTATTGTCACTCTAGTGGCCTTTGAGCACTATGGTTATAGTGGGTGTCTTAAAATCCAAGTGATTTTCCCACGCCATCCGTTGACGTTTGTTGAGGTCTAAATGCCTCCTAATACAAGGATTGTATTAACCGCCTTAGCATAGAACTCAACTGGTAAATAGTAGTCAAATCTCAAAGAGAGGAGGAGAGTTCAATTAGGCTAATCTAAAATCACTATCCCCACACAAATTCAAGACAATCAAAATACTACTGCTTATTAGCCTTAGGATTATTTGAGTGTGCCCTTTGTTTGTGCATCATTCTAGAAGTTAGGTTGCATCATTTAGGTTAGTCCCCCCCACAAAAAAAGAGAAAAAAAAAAAAAAAAAAAAAGAAACAAGAGAGAAGGACATGATCAGTTGCACCTAATGACTATTTTAAACACTGATCAAAGGGTAATTTACACCCTAGCTCTAATAGAGAAGATATTTTCCCATAGAGAAACAATCCCCTCTTTATTGATGATGAACCACCTTCCATCTTGGATAATGATGATGTTTCCTCATGGACAAGCAATCCTTTCTTTAATACTGATGATCCTCCACCTCTATTTAATGATGATATACATCCATGGAGGAATCATTCTCAACCACATGGAAATAGGGGAAGGGACCAACTCAGAACACATGAGAATAATTGGCATAACCAAAATCCTTGTGGGAAGACACTAAGAGACTATATACAGTCTAATTATACCAGCACACTTTCATGTATACTTTTACCTCCAAATGCTGGTATGATCGAATTAATGGTTGGAGTAATTCAATGACTTCCCAAATTGTATGGGTTGGATAGTGAGAGTCCTTACATGCATTTAAAGGAATTTGATGAAGTGTGTATGACCCAACACACACAAAACAACGAACTAGACAAGGTAAGACTCAAACTATTTTCTTTTTCTTTAAAGAAAAAAGCTAAGATGTGGTTTCATTCACTGTCACTAGGTTCTATACGAACATGGGAAGAAATGACTAGGAAGTTCTTGAATAAATTCTTTCCTATACATAGAATGCTCTCCATTGAAATATAATGAATTTTACCCAGTTGGATAACGAAACTTTCTATCAATGTTGGGAAAGATTTAAGGAATTATTGTTAACTTGTCCACATCATGGATATACAATTTGGCATATCATTAGCTTCTTTTATGAAGGAGTTAAATCTGAAATGCGCTAGTTGGTTGAAATGATGTGCAGTGGTAATTTCTTAAACAAACAACTTGACAAGGTGCAAGAGTATTTAAAATGGCTGGCAGAGAATGCACAAACTTAAGCTTATTTAGAAAAAGTAGTTTACCCAAACAAGCCTAAACCTACCACCACATCCTCTAGGGGAGAAATATATGCCATGACTGAAAATGATGATATAAAAATAACATCCCTAGATAGAATAGTTGAGGCCATGGAAATGGAAAAATGTCCCTCTAAGAAAGTTGAATAGGTGCGTGATATTTGTGAAAGTAATATACACCTTACTCAAGAATGTCCCATTGCTCCTGCATTTAATGATTAAATTTATGATCAGACATATTCTTATGAGCAACATTCCCCAATCTTCAGAGACAAATAATCCCAGCTGGAGTAATCGTCCTATTGTTAGTTGGAGAAATGAATATAATGCTAATGTCTCACATAAGGCGCAACACCAACCCTATCGCCAAAAGCAAGGACCACTTGCTCCTGGACCTTACCTTCCTCTACATAAGAGGAAAGTGGAGGATAACTTCCATCAAGCCATGCAATACCAGGAGAAGAGAATTGCTCAAAATTAAAGCCCAATTAAAAGAGAACACAGATTCCATCATTGAATTGAAGGACATGATGTCTCAAAGGTTGCATACTTTGATAAAGAGGAATTTCCCATGAAAACCTTGATGATATGGATGTGGTAGGTGAGATTAATTCTTCAGTTACAAACATGGAACAAATAAAGGCATCTACCATTATTCATAGTGGTAACATAATTAAGAAATCTAGTCATCAAAAGGTTAATATAGTACCTAAACCTGTCAAAAAACGAAATAAATTTATTGATCAGGAAAATGTCACACCCACTGAGCAATATGACATCCTTGCTCCATTTCCAACAAGGTTGCATCGAGCTCCAACAATTGTTTCTAGTTATGAGAAGTAGCCTGAAGATAAATTTATCTTGCCTTATGATAAAATGAATTTTTTTTAATTGCAAGATAAATTTATTTACCATTCCTTTTTAGAGGCCTGCCCAGCTCATTTCTTATGGGACCCAGGGAAGTTTTGAACTCAGTAATATTTTTCCTTTGTAAGCATTATGTAGCTTAGTTTTTACTTTCTTCTTTTTTCTTTTCTTTTTTAGAATTGTTTTCTAAATCTCCCAATTTTTTTGCATTTTTCAATGCATTATCATCATCCTACTTTTTAAACATTGAGGACAATGTTTCTATCAGGTTGGGGTGTAGAATTCTAGCAAATTCTAGTTTTTATTTTTATTTTTTTAGGTGATTTCCTAGATTTTTCAACCAAAAAAAAAAACAGAGAGATTTTTTGAAAATTTTTAAGTCAATTCATACACTATGATGAGAATTGGATTTTCTGAAGAATAATTTAGATAACTTTAGCCTATTAATGGGACTAAACATGATTAATTCATCATTTTACTCATTTTCTAAAGTATTTTGTGAAAGCTAAGTCTCAGATCACATCTGTACACACAGTTGCATATAGATAGTCTAGATTGATAAATAGCTATAACTTAGAGACCCTGAAAAAATTATACGGAGACCTATAGCCTAAGTGAGTTTTAGAGCTATTATTCTTTTTGATAGGTTATAAATGTTCCTAATTTCTTCAGAGTGCTTAAACAAAATTGATCCCATCAATTCTCAAATTTGGCTAATTACCTGAATAATTAGAGTATTACCTTTAAAATTCTATAAGCTTATTGAATCTAATGGATTATAGGAAACCTAGAAAATGATTTAGGCCATCCTTGTAGATAAGTAGTCTAGGATGGTATGGATGGTGGGATTTGTTATATTCAACTTAGAATAGAGTGCCTAATTGAATTTAGGTCTCTTGTTCCAATTGGAGAGAGGAGAGAGAAAGTGCAAGAAGGGAGATTTTTGGGAGTTTTGGAATTTTGGAAAGGAATCTAGATTTGGTTTTTTAAAGTAAGCAAGATGATTTCATGGGAATTTTAATGAACATTTTTGGAGGATTTTTGGAGGGGTATTTATAGGTATTTTGTATTTTTCATAATTACATGTAATAATTATGTTTTAATTCTTTTAAATATTAAATTAACATTGGATCCTCCACTATCACCTCCTTCTCTACTAGTAGCTGGTAGTGTTTTGACCACTCATTACATATTGTTTAAGCGTTGGATATGTTTGTGGGCCTCTTGTGGGCCCCACAGGGTGTGAAAAGACCATTTTGCCCTTTTATGGAGAAACTTGAAATCGAGCATACTTAGTGGCATTGGAATCGTATTTCTGAGTACATTCTAAATATTGAGGTCTTAGTTCTTGGCTATAGGTAAAATTACCATTACCCTTTTATTGATAAAATGGAGAAAATTAGGGATTATTCATTTTAACTTGGAATTGAATGTACTTAGTGTCATTTCAATTGGTTTTTCGAGTACACTCATAATTTCTAAGTTTTAAATCATGTTTTAATCTCTGTAAAAAGAGAATTTCTAATAACCTAATATTCCAGCCTAGAATTTCTGAAAATTCAAACTTTATTGATTTTCTCAATCAATTTACAAAAATTGGGGTTATTACAAGTAGTGTGTGACTATCCCATACCATAAGAGGAACTAGCTCTGATACTAATTATTGTAACACCCTCGGACCCAACAGTGTCTATATTGTTCCCTTTTAGCCAAAGTCTCATGGTTTTGTTCTTCCCCATAGGGAAAATGCATACATACTCGGAGGGATGTCCAAGTCTTATAACTAGCCTAGCTCCCTCTCATGTACAGGTTTTTGTCTATAGAGAAGAACAAAGCCAAGAGGATTTAGCCAAAGTAGACAATATGTACACTATTGGGGCTAGGGTGTTATAATTGATATCAAAGCTAGTTCCCCTCATGGTGTGGGCTAGCTACATGCTGCTGGCCAAAGTGGTCACATGAGAATGCGTGTTCCCTAAGGTGGGATATGTTTCCAGGTGTTGGAGGTAGCCTTGGGTAAGTCAATCGTAGATGGGGAAGGGACCCTAAGAGTTTGTCCCACATTGCCTGAGGAGAGGGAGCTAGGCTAGTTATAAAACTTGAACATCTATCTTAGTGTATGCATTTTTCCTACATGGAAGAGCAAAACCATAAGGATTCAACCAAAGCAGACAACTCACACACTATTAGGACTCAAGGTGTTACAATAGGTGGAATCAAAATTGCTTCCTCTCATGGTGTGGCTAGCCGCACGCATGTTGGCCAAAGTGGTAACGCAAGGACATGTGTTCCCTATGGGGGGGATATGGGGCCAGGTGCTAGAGGTAGCCCTAGTTAATCTGATCCCAAATGGGGAAAGGACCTTAAGAATTAGTCCAACATTGTCCAGGGAGAGGGAGTTGGGCCAGTTATAAGACCTACACATCCCTATAAGTGTGTACACATTTTTCCTACAAAGAAGTGCAAAACTATGAGGCTTCAACCAAAGTGGACAATATACACACTATAGGATCCCAGGGTATTACAATTATAGATGCATATCATGTTTATTTTCTATTCAATTAGGTTTCACATGCATATAGGTGTAGGGTTTTGCACACATTCCATGCAAATTGGATGGATGCATCTTTTTCAAGGTTACATGCATGGCATCTTAGCATCATGTTTTGGTTGCATTCAAGTTAGTTTTAGAAATAAAACTTTTTTCTTGAGGTTGTCTTTTACTTTGTAGTATAGCTTTCCATTTAACTTCTTTAATTCCATGTTTTAAGCAATTTTCTATTTTAGAAGTAGTGGGTAGTTTCTAATTCTAGATTCCATGTTTAGAACTTACATATCTTACTTTCTAGTTTAAGAAACTTTCCATTTTTTGTTTCCATTCATTGTAGGAATGTTTTAAGATTAATTTAGAACCATTTTAGAAACTACTTACATAGTATATAGATCTAACACTTTTCTAGTTTAGAATTAGCACTTTCCTAATTTAGAAACCCATGTATGTCTTAGTTTGACTTGTTATTTGCCTTTGCATACATGCTGGGATTGATATAGAAACTTCATGCATGTTAAAAATAGAACACATTCCTAATTTTGAAAGTCATGCATAGCATCATAGCATGCATTTAGATGATAATCATCTCACTCTCTAAATTTGAAAAACATGTGCACACACTTGCACATATGCATGTATGGAACTTCCCATGCTAGATAGGTTGCATCGTTCACTTTTCTTCACTCTCACACCCTCTCTTTTAATCTTTCCATATTCATCCACTTTTTAATTCCATATTACACACACCTACTTTCTAACTTTAGATTTCATGCATAATCCATGTTAGTTAATTCATACATTATTTCTTTTTCTCTTCTAATTTCTTTTTTTGGAGCTGGACTTAAGACAAGGAAAGGGTTCTTTCTTCTTTCTAAGGCATTAAAGGGACTTGCTAATTTCTTAATTAAAGGTTTGAGGAAACATGCAAATCCATCCATAATGCCACCTATGTTCTTAGCTAAGGATATCATGTTGAAGTGTAGGAAACACCATGTACCTACTTCTTGCTGCATCTCTTAAGGCTACTATTGGTGAATCCCGTTGATTGTTTAATCGCAAGTGCACGGGCTATTGTAGTGTAGCTTATACAAGTATGGGTCGATCCCATGAGGACTTGATTTAAAATGATGGAGTTTTCAATAAAATTCAATTAATAAAAGAATCAAAACAAAGAATATTGCAAAATTCAACTAACAAAAAAAATAAAATCCATATTTATTCAATTGTTGCAATGTACACAATTATTTATTCCAAAAACACAGAAAATGCAACAAAATATGCAGTCCTGGATAAGCCTATCCCTGGATAATTAGAATGTGGATAAGTTAAAATCGGAATAGCATAGGGACATAGTTGGTATTAAAACAAGGACTTAGATGGAATTTCTCAAATCTTTAAGGGCAAACTTGTAATTTTCTGGGGTTTCTGGTTTTTAACAAAAAAACTAGGAAAACGGTGATGAGAAAGCCATAGAGGAGGAAGAAGAGAGGAGAAAGGAGGAAGGAAGGAGAATAAGAAGGAAAGGGAGAAGAAAAGGAGGAATGGGGACGCGGGTGAAACCCTGTTCTGGGTTTTCTTCCCCAGGATCGTCTGAACGCTAGAAAATCATCGGAGATGGGGAAGAAGGTGAGGGAAAGATAGAGTCGGACCTGGGGCAGTCCAGTGATTGTGGAATTAGAGAGGACCTGAGGGAGAGAGAGAAGGTGAAAGAGGGTGCCGGAGATTGGAGTTCACCAGTGCTGGGAATAGAAGCAGACGACAAAGATAGAAGCAGCCATTGGTGCTTGGAAACAGAACTGGGCACGTCATCGGGTGGAGGGGTTGGAGGCAGAGTAGACGAGAGAGGAAATAGGTGAGAAAGAGAGGGATAGAATGAGAGAGAACAAGAGAAAGAGAGTGAGATAGAGAAAGGAGAAAGAGATAGAGATGCGATGAGAAAAAACCAGAACGAAAGGGAGGTGGGAGATGGCCAACAAAGGTGTGTCACACTCCAATGCTGGGCAATGAGTGATGATGGTTAGGAGAGAGAGAGAGAGAGAGAGAGAGAGAGAGAGAGAGGGGGGGGGCGGGGGGCAAGAGGACCACTCTCCCCCAAAAGAGAGAGAGAGAGAGAGAGAGAGAGAGAGAGAGGGGGGGCGGGGGGGGCAAGAGGACCACTCTCCCCCAAAAGAGAGAAAATGTCCTCTCAGGAGTAGAGAAGGGAGAGGTTTATGAAGAAAAAGAGAAACATGAGAGAGTGGGAGATGGAGGGAGACGTATGAGATAGAGAGTGAAGAGAGATAGAGAGAAAAGAGATAGAAGAGAGAAAGGAGAAAAGAGAAAAGAGAGATAAGAGAGAGAGAGAGTGGGGTCTACTAGAATTCTAGACTTGCTAGAACTCTACAAGTCTTCAACTTTGTCCTGTACTAGGACTCTTCAAATTCCATCTGATTTCCATGAAACTTCATCATCTTCATCTAATATCCTTAATTTGATCTGGAGTGTCCATGCCTAAGTCGATTGATCTGCAATGCACAGGACCTAATTAGAATCATCTGAACCATTCACTATTCATCTAATTAGCTTTAGATGATCATTTGACCGTTAATTTTGTAATTCAATGGTTGGATGGCCAATTAAAGCTAAAATGAAATATTTTAGGTAAAATCTTGAAATTAATGGCCTAGATGCTCTAATTGAACACTAAATTAGGGGTATTTTGACAAAAATTGAACACTTAACAAATCCTAATACAAGGGCCATTTTCTCTATTTTGTTTTCTTTTTCATCTATTTCATGTTTAAAGTAGGAGACCTCTTTTATGGTTTCAATCCCCTCTTTATCTAAACTCCTTGAAGTTACCCTATTTCTTTTAAGAGTTTCTTACTTAGGAAAAATGCAATAAATTTTTCTACTTCCATTTTGATAATGTTCTTTTCTTTCTTGGGTGGTGATTGTTTAGGAAAGGTGCTAAGGTTCCTCTTTTCTTGGCTGTCCTAGTACTTCATTCCTAAGGATCATTGGATGGGATTTGTCAGGTTATGGTATGTTGGGTTAAGGTGATGAGAACTTTGGTGTATTTTGGGTTGACGAGAAGTGCACAAGCTCCTATTGAGTGACACAACATGTGGCCCTACAACATAATTCAAGCCCGAATTTGAAGGACCTTTGCTTTCTTTTCATTGGCTACATAACAATTCCTTGTAATTTGGCTATTAATCAAATAGTTCTTTTCCTTTTCTTAGTACTTTGTTCCTTACTTTAATTTTTAGTTAGTTGTAATTTTAAATAGTTTCCTTAGTTGTAGTTTTAGAAAGTTTCTTTTTCTAGTTAGTTGAATTTTTAGAAAGCTTCCTAGTTTATTTCCTTACTTAAGATAGTTTCCTAGTTTCCTTAATTGCTTGCTTTCCAATTTAGGATTTATTATCTAGTTGCTTAGTTAGTTTGATTGTTTACCTTTTAGCTTAGTTGTGTATTTTATGTCTTTACTTTCCTTTCCTTTCCTTTTAGTTAGAGTTTTTTCAAATTTGAATGTTGGCTAGGTTTAAGGTGACCTAAATTCTAATTAAATTTATTTATTAAATAGTCCTAGGGTTGACACATATTTGCTGATTCTATACTCCAATAAAATCGTGCACTTCAAGTAATTATTAAGACACATCACTTAAGTCTATTAACATTGAATTAGATGGCAATAATTAGCTCTATTGGAAGAAAGCTATGACATTCTCCCTTAAAAGTCAAGGACTCCTGATGATTATTACAGGAGAATCCTTACAGCCTTCAACAAATTCACATAAACTAATAGAAAATTTATTTTTTTATTACCTTAATTCGTCTAAATTACACATGCTCTTTTGTTTTGACGATAGTCGATCCTAATCTTGCTCAAGAATTATGATAGAATCTCAAGTTGATAAATCTTCAAATTGACTTTGCTAGATTCTATTAGTTAGAACTTAAGATTTGTCATCAGCAACAACAACCTAGGTAATGCATTTTTGAGTTTCATGCTCAAATGGAAGTACTTTGGGAACAAATATCACTCACTGTACTAGCATGGACTCACTCTCATAAGGAATACCAACAACTTCACCAGTAAACTCATACTTTCTAGTTTTTTGTAGCTGTTACTGATGAATTGGAGGCATTACATAGTTCCATTCCTAATCACTCTCCTCTACCTACAGTCCAGCGGAACAAACTCGCAAAGGTCTTCCTTTTGAGTTTCCATCAGATGTAGCACTTGCAATTGTTCATCATTCTAAGCCCTCTAAATCACCTACTAGCGACAAGAATCCTTTCTGTACTTATTGTCATAAGCAAAGTCATTAGAAAATTGATTGCTTACACCTTCAGTGTCACAACAAGAAAGGTCTCTCTTGTGTTATTGTATCCATTGGAAGATCTATCGTGCCCTCTGCACCATCGACATCTTCTCCAATTGTCTCACTTTCTAAGGTCTGTGAGGTCTTTCACAACCTTTTTAGTCATGTTCTCTCTGGTAATGGCTTTTCTAGTACTAGTAATCGTTATGTTGGTCCTACCACTATCCCACCCTTTATGTCTTAATTCTATTTAGTTTTTGAACTCAAGAGTTTCAAATCACATGGCTTGTACTCCACATGCCTTTTCATAAAATTTTCCCCACTGCCAACAATACCCCATTATTTGTCCCACACATTTAAACATTTAAAACTCATAACTTAACACTAAATAATTTTTTACTACTTCTTTATCTTGCTATGAAATTGATATCTATCAATTAGTTATGCAATCAAGGATATGATGTAATCTTTAGCAACAACTGATGTATTGTGCAAGTTCTACAGATTGAGAAAATATGTGGGACAAGGAATATGAGTGGTTGCCTTTATTGATTGCAATCTATTCATTTGCCTATTTTATCCCAAACTATTGCTTCCACTCGCATTGATTTATAGCATGACTGATTAGGTTATCCTTCTTTATCTCACCTTAATAAACTCATTTTTGATAGATCATCAGGCACTATAACGGAAATTTAAAACCTTCATTGTGAATGCTATATGTTTGATGAACAACATGTCCCTCCTTTTTTCTCATATTTCTATTAAAATTACTATCCATTTGATATGATTCATAGTGATGTTTGGTCTTCCAGTATTAGCAAACTTAAGGGTACTAGCTATTATGTTCCATTTATTGATGATTTTTCTTGTTTCACATGTTTTTATGTCATACATTCTAAATTTGAATTTTACCAAAATTATTTGAACTTCACCAACATGGTCTATACACAATACTCCTAACAAATCAAAATCTTTAGGCTTGATTCGGGTCATGAATTCCACTCATGACAAATTTTAATCGTCCTTGCATCACATGGCAATGTGCCTCATCTTTCATGTCCTTATACACCTCGAAAGAATGGTGTCTTTGAATGTAAGTATTGGCACATTGTTGAAACCATTCAAACCCTTCCATTCTCCTCCCAAGTCTCGCCATCATTTTGGAGAAAAGTTATATTAACTTCAGTGTGCTGCATTAATCAAACACCTATCCCCATACTTAACAATACAATACCCTATGAACTTCTACATGGATCTTCACCATCCTATCATCGTCTCAAAAAATTTGGATCCACATGCTTTGTATTGTTACCCCACAATGAACTTGCCAATCTTTCTACTCGGTATGTCTTATGTATCTTTGTGGGGTATGGTATAGAATAAAAGGGATACAAGTGTTACTACCTTAACCCTCAACATATTCAAGTCTTAAGGAATGTCATATTGTAGGAACAAATTCATTTTATGACCCTTTCTTAGAACTCTTCCATCCCTCATACCATCTTCATTGATCCCTTTCCCGAGTCCTATATACCTTCTCCTCCAGTGCCCCATCCTATTCCTTCTCCATCACCTCCACCTCTACACCACCACCTTCTCCCTCTCTTATTGATTCTCTATTTGTGGATCCTATAGAGGATATACTTAAGTACCCTCATTGCATCTATCAATCCTCAACTAAGCTTAATGATTACTATTTTTATGCCACAAATGTTCTTGATCTCTTGAGCACATAAACAGAATGGGTATAGGCCATGCAGACGTAATTGCAGGCCCTCATTAAGACCAACACCTGGGATCTCACCTCTTTTCCATAACCAATAATTGATTACTAGTGGATTTACCAAATCAAGACTAAGATAGATGGTTCGATTAAGCGATATAAGGCGCGTCTTGTGCCCAAAGGCTTCACTCAGAAATGCAGACTTGATTATGATGAAACACTTGTTCTTATTGCCCACATGACTATTGTTCACACTCTCATCACTATTGCTTTTGTTCATTCTCAGCCACTTTATTTGATGGACATGAAAAATGCCTTTCTTCATTGAGACATTCATGAAGAAGCCACTTCTTGGTCTTCCTCACTCACAGGGCCCAGTCTAACATATTTTGGTGCACTCTATGGGCTCAAGCAAGCACCTCAAGTATGGTTTGAGAAATTCTCTTTGACTATTACTCACTTTAGCTTTAGTCATAGTGACAGTGACTCAGCCTTGTTTATCTATCACGGTAGCATGACACTTTTTTCTCTTACTCTACGGCAATGATATAATTATTATTAGGACCGATACTTCTGGGATTACTACCACCAAGTCTTTTCTCTCGTACACTTTTGAAATGAAAGACTTAGGCTTCTTCAGCTATTTTTTTGGTATCTACAATTCAAGTATGCTTTCAAGATTCTCAATATTCCACACTTTTCAGATAACAAAACATCAAATACTCTAGTTGTTATTAACGTCAAACTTCAACCTTCTGATGGTGAACCTCTACCAAATCCAACTCTACATTCTCCACTAATTTGGATGCTTACGTATCTCATTATGACTTAGCTGGACATTTTTCATGTTGTTCATGTAGTATCTCAGTTTATGTTTACTCCATGCACTAATCGCTCCACTATTGTCTCAAGTAGTATCTGTATCTTCAAGAGACCCTTTGCTAAGGCTTTCTCATATCTTCTTTATCATCTCCGATTCTTCGGGCATATTTTCATGCTAATTGGGAAGGTAGTGTTACATATCAAAGTCTACTATTGGATATCTTTTCTTTCTAGGAGACTCTTTAATCTCTTGGAAGAATAAGAAGTAAGATATTATATTTAGATCTAGTATAAAATCAAAGTATCAGGCTCTTGCTGACACTACTTGTGAGATAATTTGACTTTGTCCATTACTCTCAGATCTTGGTGTCCTACAATCTCAGCTTACCCATCTCCACTGTGACAACAAAGTTCCCTTCATAGAGTTCATAATGTAGTATTTCAAAATCAACTAAAATACATTGAAATTGATTATCATGTCACTTGACATTGCTATCAAAAGGGCAGGATCACTCTCCCCTACATCTCCACAATTGATCAAATTGTTGATCTATTTACAAAGGCACATATGTCCCGGCTATTTCATTTTCTTTGCTCCAAACTTCATTTGTTGTCATCACCAACACCTACAATTTGAGGGAGGATATTAGAGAGATTTGTACAGAGATAATAGGGATTACATCCCTGTTTGATAGTTAGAGAAATTACAGGGATTATATTCCCATCATATATACTTAGAGAAACTACAAGAATTACATTCTTATTAGTTTGGCAACATTCATGTATATAAGATAGTGTAAATCAACAGATGAAATCAAGAGAAAAACTTATCTTTTTCAACTGTATCAGTTGATAATGTAAAACTTTGACTTTGATAAGCCCTTATTCTTATGGGTATTTCCCACCACTTTTTAGTAAAATTCCAAAATTGCTACCCTATTTGCATTTTCTTTATTTTCCCCATTCTTTTAACTATGTTATTAACAAAATAAATGAAAAAATGAAAAATTATATAATCTCAGTGCCACCAGAGTCATGGATCTAAACAAACAAAAAAAGAAACATGGGGTGTGGCAATCTACTAATTTGATCATGTAGTTGCTGTGTTGATTTGCCACTATTGTCAATGAAGCATGTTGTGTTGGATTTTTAATTAAATATTTTAATAAATGTAATTTTAAATTTTTTTCATGGAATAAAATTATTTGGAAAAGTAATGTTAAAACTTTTTTGTGGAGGTGTCAACTCCTAAGGGGGAGTTGACTCTCTCTGAAATGATTTCATTAGGAAGGAATTGATTTCTTCCGAGAGAGTCAACTCCTTCCATAACTTTCATTTTTCTTTAACACAATGGGAGTTGGCTCCATGTGGGAGTCAACTCACATGTAGGAGTGGGACTCTTTTGATAGGTTTTTGAGTTTGATGCAAAGAGAAGCTCCTTAAGCATTTACACTACTTTTAATATCATCTTTTCATGAGAGATGCATCTTTTAGTAGGAAAACTATATCTTGGCAATTTTTTTGTTTTTGGGGAGACTCTTTTGTGACAGTTAAAATGGCCTTTAGAATTGATTTCAACATTTATATGAAATCTACAAATTAGTGTCTAATATGATTGTTCATGAGAAGAAAAAAAATAAAAAAATCAATAAACATCTTTCTATTGTTCTTTCTTTACTATATGAACTTTCTTTCTCAAAACTCATACTTTTTCTACATCAAATCACTACCTCCCTATTCTAGAGTTTGGGGTGGGTCTTTGAAAGTTGCATACAATAGCTCATATAAAGGCTTGTAGTATCCTAGAAGTGGTTTGCCAAAGATCCTATAAATAATCTTTTGTTTATAGAGTGGAGGCAAATAAAACTAAAGAAAATGCATTTGGTACACACTCAAACCATATCATACTATTTTCTACTCCATTTTCACTCCCTCTTCCCTATAATATTCCAATAGCTTTAAAGTACTATTTTGTCAAAATGGAGGCTAAAACCACTATGCCTACTCATGTTGAAGACTCATTGCATCATCAAATCCATTCATTTCAATGGCTAAATTCCAACAAATTAAGAATATTAGAAGTATGAAATGACCACAATATATGAAGAACTAGCGGGGAATCATACATGATTAGAAGTCAAATTCATAAATCATGTTTGGTTTTTGTTGTTCTACCTGAAGGATCATATATGGCAATTAAAAGGTATGCGACTCTATTTTGAACCCTTAAAAGTGTGGGGTAGAATAATGATAATTAAGACATAGTTATTCTATTTAGTTTTTGTCAGTTCAAAGAAAAAGTAAAGAGTTTTAGGTACTATTATGAAATTAGTAAAATAGAGAAAACAAATTATCAATCTAATATGATGGATGGAAAGAGGATGATTCAAGGTAAAATTGATCTAAGAATCATCCTAATTGGATAATTGATGAGCTAGATTTGAAGAAAATAAGGAAAACTACATAGAAGGGATAGTTTTTGTTTCACTCGAAAATGGTGAAAAGTTAGAAACATCTATTTCCAAGGTTCAACCACTTATGGTTTCACTAGAAATCATGACTAGATCTAAAAGATCGACAGAGTTCAAGTGAGCCTTGCACATGGCTTTTTCTAGGTAGATAGACATCGTCGAGGACACTATTTCCATCCATAGATAAGTGGTGGACTTGGGTAATCTTAAATGTGATAGATTTTATAATAAGGACCCACAACCATAAATTTGATTTGTAGAGATTATTTTAGAATTTAATCGTTTGGAAATTTTGTCATATACAAGATTGTATCTTTAAAAAGATACTAGTATTTTAGCACTTTAAAAGTTTTATTATTTATTTTTAGTGTAATTATTTGTGACTATATATATGTACTTGATTTGTTTTCTATCTTCTAGCTAAAAGAGTTGCCACTTCATGTATTTAAGCAAACAAAAAATAGTTGGCATGTTCTAAATACCATGGATATTATTGAGGTATCAAAGTACACTGAAAATTAATGAGGGTATTATAAATACCTCACATGATTAAAGTCTCAAATTGGTAAGTTTAGAAATAAAACAATGGCCATATAATTTGTAAACTTGGTAAGTATACAAATAAAATAGTGGTATAAAAGGTCATTAAAGAGAGTCCTAAGTTGTTCTATAAGATGACTTGGTTATTACAAAGTGGTAAGGAACAAAATAAGGGTATTGATGTGCTTTAATAATTAATGCAAGTACATAGTTCTATTGGAGAATAGAAACAACAAATATGAGTTGATACCATAAGGATTTTTTAAGGAAATTTAATTAAGATTTAAGTTATATTAACTTTAACTTAGCCAATGAAAGAAAATTAAAGATTCTAAGAATAAAATTTAAATAAGCAAACTAGAACAAGTAAACTAAGTAAGAAAAGAAAGTAAGGAATCCAAGAAGTAAAGTAAGGAAATAACCAAATAAAGAAATAAAAGACAACTAATTCATTAACTAAATGATTACAATGAGTTGATACATGAACAAGAAAAGAAATACATAAGAAAATAAAGACAAGAAAGTAAAGAAAACTTCTTCAACCTGGGCTTGAATTCTGCTGTAGCGTTCTCTTGTTGTATCACTTAACAGGAGCTTGTAGGCTTTTCTTCAACCCTTATTATATTAGATTTACCACCATGTTGTTCTCATCTTTAACCCAAAACATGCCATAACCCAAAAGGCAAATCTCTTTCCAATGATCCTTAGGAATGAAGTGCTAGGGTAGCTAAATAAAATAGGCACCTAACACCTTTCTTGAAAGACCACCGCCCTTATAAGAAGAAAAAGAAGAAGTTGGAGTGGAAGTATACAAAAATGTTGTTTCCCCTTAGATAGATACTCTATAATAGAGGATAACTTTTAAGGAGAGAAGAAAAGAGCATAATAAAGGTCATTCATCTTAAGGAAGGGTTAGCCATAAAAAAGGCTTCCTACCTTAAAATGAATGAGAAGAAAAAGAAAAAGAAAATGGAGACATTAGCCCTTGGCTTAGGACTCATGAATTCTAGCCTTAGGAGATGAGGAAGGAACTTGGTACTTAACTTTGAAAGTTGTCCTACTCTTCAACATGATGCCTTTAGCGAGGAACTTGGATGGCTTTATGGAGGAATTTGGTTTGCCTCAACCTTACTTTAGGATTTGAAAGTAACCTTGGCTTTAATAGAAGGGCACAAGGCTTTCTTCCTTATCCTTTTTAATCCCAAATCCCAAAAATAAAAGAAAATAAAATAAAGGGGAAGGACTATGCATGTAAAACAAAGTAAAAGGAGAAGTGTGAAGATTTGTGCATGTAATAGTAGAGAAGGCGGAGGAAGAGGTGGAAGGCGTGGAAGTATTAGGATGCTGAACACATGTAGGGTTAAGAAGGTGGTGGAGTGTGCATATAATGAAATGTAAGAAGGGAGGGTGTGCGTGTTAGTAAGAGGGTAGAAGTGGGTGCATGTGATAGTGTGGAATAGATGCATGGTGCATGCATGTAATAGAGAAATATGTAAAAAGAAAAAAGAAGCTAGTGTGTGCTATTCCTAAGAGTGCAAAGGGATGCTAAGGCTACACAAGGATGAGAGGGCGCTATGCATGCAGTCCTAGAGGGATGAAAACATGCAAGGTAGGTAAGGCCAATGCAGTCCTAGTGGGATGAAAACATGCAAGGAGATGGTGTAGGATACCAATTAAAGGAGCACAACAACCGAAGTTAATCTAATGCAAGTAAGGTGCGTGTAAGAGAGTGGAGGTATGTTGATAGAGAATGGATTGTGTCTAAGGGATGGAACGAAAGATGTGTGGAAATGGAAGCATGGAGAGTGTGTACAATTAAGGGACATTCAAGGATGGAAAGCAAGATGGGAAAGCAAGGAGAAGGTGGTGTGTGCAAGACCTAAACATGCAAAGGGGAAAAGAATGTGAGAAAGGAAAGAAATAGAAAAAGTAGAAGGGACAGGGGATGGTTGAAAACTCTTACCTTTTTCTCTAAGGAATTGGATGTGTGAAGCTTATGGGGGAGAAGGCAAAATGATGTTCCTCCTTCTATTTCTCCTAACTTAAGCTTTGAACTCTATGGAAATTTGAAAGATAAAACTCCTTGTCCTTTACTGCCCATTTATAAGTTTTTTAAGTGGAAGCCCTAGGGAATGGATGGCTAGAATAATACTTGAATGAATGGTTGAAAGATAGAACTCCATGTCCTTTACCCCTTATTTATAAGCTTTTTAAGTGGAAGCCCTAGGGACTGGATGGCTAGAATCATGCTTGAATGAATGGTTGAGATTAAATGAAAGTGGGAGAAGGAAATAAGGATCTAGATGAAGAGGGGGGCATGGAACCCATTAGAGGAATAGGGAGATGAGGATAGAAGGAGATAAGGTGGAGTGAGAAAGGAGTAGGTTTGGAAGGAAAGAAGATAGAAGAGAAAGGAAAAATCTACAAAAAAATTTGAAAATGGAAAAGAATAAGGTGGGGAGGCATGGAACTCTTGGTGGAATTGGGGTGAAGTTTAGAAAAGCTAAGATGAAGGTGGACCATTGGATTGAATTTGATGGTGGAGATCTTTCCTCCTTAGGTTTATCTTGAATTTTGGTGGAGTGGATGGTGGCTAGGGTTTGTGGCTTTTCTCAACTTCATTTTTGAACTTTGGATTAACTTTACCCTAGCTTGAGTGGATGAGATTCATTTAGAATGTTCTTATTCAAAAAGATATATTCTTTTAATGGCTATTTTTCTTTCCACCATTGGAATGGAATGCCTTAGAGTGGATGGCCTAGATTTCATTGAGATTTCTGTATCCATTCTAAGTTTTGCCTTCGTTTTCTCCCAGCCCATCATAACTTTCTCCAGCCAATAGGCTTCAAGCAAGGTGGGACATCTTCACCTATAAATGATATTTTTGCTCCTTGAAAATAAGTGGGCAGCCATAGAAAAAATCTCCACCAATGGCCTTTAAGTTTGGTCTTCATTGCATTCTATCTTTTCATTGGTGTATTCTTACTTAAGTGAGTATCCATTGGTTACATAGGATATGCTTTAACAAGGATAGATCTTGGCCTTTAAGTGCTTAGAAAGTAAGATGATTTTCAACCATAAATTGTCTCTCTCTTCTTATCCTTTATTTTATCATCCATTTCTTACTATTTTTTCATGTAAATCAAGTGAAACCAAGAGGAAGTACACTTGCTTAAATGAAAATTCCATCCACTCCCTTAAGTGGTCCCCTATTTTGGTTGAGTAGGAGAGAAAGTTTAATGGATGTCTTATGCGGGCCCCTATCTTCTAACTTGTTTTATGTCAAAGAATCATTCATTGTATGTGATCACAATTTATATGATTTGAACTTTTCTTAGAAGCTTCTGAAGGTGGTGGATAGCTTGCATGTATGCATGGGAAGCTTTGTCACCTTACTTTTGACATGAATACTTTATTTTGAATCTATAAGGCTCAATCTTTCTCTTAGGATTTCTGACTCCTCTGACTTTGATAGTGACACCCAATTCTTATTCTAAACTCTCAAAATTTATGTTTTGCATGTGTGGGCTCATGAAGTAGCATGGAAAATAATATTGCTCTTGTTTAGGGGTTAAATTACCCAAATACTCTTTTTTCTCATTTGTACCCTAGACTTGTAAAATGTCGAATTAATCCTAATTAATAATATTCAAGTTATTTTTTAGACTAAGACTTACTAAGTATATAGGTATGATTGTAATATTTCTATATATGTCAGGTATATGCTTTAAATATCATAGTTGTTCTTTGAGATTTAATAATGAAATACGTTTCTTATTTGACTGTGCAATCAAATTTTTTATTGGGTAGATACAATTAGAGAAAAGGTAAGTGGCCTATTATATGTGACCTCTAAACACACAAGTCTTAGACATTATTATATAAGACAATAAGGTCTTAAAAGATAAATAAGTACAATAACATCCAAATGGATGGCACTTAAAACCTTGAATTCTTTAAACCACTAGTGGCAAAAATAAGTCATTATGCAAAAGGAGGTTGAATTTGTACCTTAATAAAGTACTAGTGTATTAGACAAGTGCACACAAAAGATAATAGGTGCACTATAAGGACTTCACCTATAGGAACATCAGGATGGTGCCACCTCTTATGAGAATGTGGGTTCTCTCGGAATTGCTCATGAAGTAAGGACTAGCACAAGCCCATGTAGCAAAATTTTAAACTTCTTATTGGTAGTATTCTTATGTGTGTGGTACCTCTGGTTATATCAAATGGGTTACCTAGTCTAAAGTCTTTAGTCCACCAGAAACTTTTATAAAACTTTGAGGTACATACACTAAGTGGAGGTTTACAATAAAAAATCTTCACTTATCCATAATAATTTTGTAGTGATCTAACTCACTTAATTAAATTTATTTAAGTGGGTGAGTATTTATTAAATATATTAATCAAATGTAGATTTTTGAATTTTTAATTGAGTACTTTACTAAATATAATTTAAAATTTTTATAAAACAAAGGTTTCTTGGAAAAAAAAAAATTCAAACCTTTTTGTGGAGTCGACTATCTCCATAATGATTTCAAGAGGTGGGAGTCAACTCCTTCAAAGGGAGTCAACTCCCTCCACTACTTCCTTTAAGACATTGGGAGTTGACTCCCACATGAAAGTTAACTCCTCCAAAGGATTAAAAAATTATGAAAATTGACTCCTAAATGTAGGAGTTGACTCTCCTGGGCTTTGGATTTTGATGTAAAGAGTGTTAACCTTGGTGGGAGTCAATTCCTTAAGCATTTAAACTACTATTAATGGCATTTTTTTGCTAGAGATACATCCTTTAGCATAGGAAAACTCTACTTTGACCATTTTTATTTGTTGGGAAGATTTATTTATGACTATTAAATGAATTTTCATATTTGATTTTGGGAGTTGTCTAAAATCAATTAATGAGTCTCCAATCTGATTGTTCATGAGAAGAAAAAACAAAAAATAGAAAACAAAGTTCTATTGTGCTTTCTTTTTTGTTTGAAGATTGTTTCTCAAAATTTATAAATTCTCTACAATAGATCACTGCCTACCTATTCCAGATTTTGGGAGGGTCTTTGGTAGTTGCTTGCAACATCTCTAAAGTAGTTTTCCAGAGTTCGCATAAGCAATCTCTTATTCAGAGAGTGGGGGCAAATAATTCTTTAAAAAATGTGTACGTGGTACATGCTCAAGACATACTATCATGATATTTTCTACTTCATTTTCCACTCTCTCTCCCCTAAATTTTCCAACATGTCAGTTGCCTCATTCTATTCTCCAACGATATGGAACAAGAAACAATGATCTCCACCTAAAATATAAGATAATAGTTGAAGGTTGAGACTAGTTTTGTTGACTACGATTCTTTCATAAAAGCATGAGACCTGCTAGCAGAATAACACTTACAAGAAGACTATGTAGAATGATACAAATGGCATTTTTACCTTCAGGGGACTTGCATGTATTTTATGATGCAAGTTTCATCACAGCGACTAACAAGCCCCCTAACTCGCAACCTACCAAATGTAATTTTTAAGCAACATTCTTAGACTATCCATATATATGCACAGTTCACATTATGATTTTTTAAAAGCCCTTGAAAATGGAGAGATTTAGTACTTTTTTTTTAGTTCTAGGAATATTCACCAAGTTTAGATTTGGGAAAATTTTGCAAAATTTGAAAAAAAATCAGAATATATGAAAAAGAGATGGAAAAAAGTCAAGAAATTTTGAAAATGGCAGTGAACAAAAAATATATAAAAAATTGGGAAAGAAACAACCCAAAGTTGTAGAAAATTAAAATATTTTTAAAAGTTAATATACAACCTACTCAACAATGTCTTATGTAAAAAGATATACTATTACATATAAATAAATAGAATGTTTGAACTTCAAAATGTAATTAAGAATTTCATAATGAGAAAAATGTTGGTGAGGGAAAAGTTAGAAAATTCAAAAAGAGTTACAAAAGTTTAGAGAAAAGTAAAAGTTTTTTAAAAAGTATATAGAAAGAAAATGGAAAGCTAGTGGCTTGATTTATAAGATCAAAAACTTGGAGCTTAGGGTCATCTTTTGAAGAATACTAAAAAACATAATAACTTGTGAAAAGAAAAAATATATTGTAAAAAGAAAAGCAAAGTTAAAAGTAGAAAGTAAAAAATATCCACAATAAAAGGAAAAATTCATAAAAAACTAGTGGTTTTCTCAAAAATATGATCATTAAATAGAAAAGGTGGGTCTTTTGAAGTAGGATACAACGTAAAAAAAAAAATACAAGTCTCTTTTTACCATTAAAAAAAATGTTTTTTAAACAAAGAAGAAAAAAAATGGAGGTTTTTGTTGGAATGGATGTAAGGGGTCAGAACATAATTTAGATTTTCCAATGAGACCAAGTAGTTTAAGGTGACTAAAATCATTTAAAAGGTTGAAAAAAGAAAAAAAATAATCCAAAACTTAACAAAATGTGTGCAAATTACAAGCCAACAGAAACCTTTTTAACTCAGCCGAGATATACAAAATGCGAAGAGTTTTGATATAATAGTTAAATCCTTGAATAGATTGCTAATTTGTAGCATCATGAATTTGTCTCTTCATCTAAATGGTTTGCCATGAGCAACTTGTTTTGATACTTTTATTTTAAATAAAAGAAATACAGCATCTCATTTTATAAGGATATGAAAACTCTCTCTCTCTCTCTCTCTCTCTCTCTCTCTCTCTCTCTCTCTCTCTCTCTCTCTCTCTCTCTCTCTCTATATATATATATATATATATATATATAGACACACACACACACACACACATATCCTCATAGATGTATGTTTCTTTTGAGATAGAGAAATCATTTGTTCCCTTTTTTTAAGGGTGATGAAGCTTTGTTCTATCGATCTAAGCCATTTATCATATTTGGCATGACTTAGATAGGCTAGAGATCAAATTTTATATTCATTAATGTTTTTAGCTTATGTTTTGATGACATAAACTAGTGTCTATCCATTTTTAATAAAATTTTCAAAGACCCTAAACAAGTAATTAGGATCATCTAAATGCATTCATTTTATTGGATTTCCTATTTTTGGTATGAAAAACAAAATGAATGTATTAGATTTACAAATAAAATAAAATAAAAATCATCATATATGAAAAAGGAAGGGTGTGGCTTCTTCTCCTTCTCAAGGTGCCTAATATATATATATATATATATATATATATATATATATATATAATCTCTGTGTGTGTAGTCCTATTAGGTGTATACACTCCAAATGTCAATCCTAAGGGGTAGACGCTATCCATGGAGCATCCTTTTGGAAGATCTAATTTGTTCACCATGTATAGCATACAAAAATTAGGTTATCCACAAGAAATAATTGCATTTGGACAATCCCAACCACTTGTTTTTAGTCATTGAAAATTAAATAAAAATGAATGGTACAAAGTAACATTCGCAAAAATTATGGCTGTCAAGTTTCACATGCTACCTGCAACTGTTTAACCTATCTATGGGTAGACATTTCATTATCCGTACTCGAGTTTTGACTCACGTGTGTTGATTTGACTTGACTTATATAAAAGAATATGCATAAGACTTTTGACCAGTGTGAAGTTTGTCAACTTTCGTGTATAAAAGGAATATGCTTATGAAGAAACTTCAACCTGACACCTATGCAACAACATTAAAAATCCTAACTGACCATGCTAGCTTTAACTTGTGCATATAAAGTGAAAATTTTACACATTACCCTCATGTATCTCGATTGTGCTGGTCCTTTTTTACCAATCCAAGACATTCATCATTTATAGAATGAATTAGATACGTTGAAATCAAATATTATGACCAATAAGTCCTATTAGTATACATTTCTTTGGTTTAGAAATTGAAGCCATTTATTTCTTTGCAAATTTTCAAAGATCCAAAACAAGTGGTTAGGATTTTCAAATGCAATGATTTCTCATGTGTCACCTAATTTATATATGCCTTATATGATGAATGGCTTAGATCTTCTAGAAGAATACTCTAAGACAATGTCTATTCTATTGAATGCTTTTAACATATATTTCTTTGGGTCAAAAATCAAAAGGATTCATTTCTTTGAAAATTTTAAAAGACCTAAAAGAAGTGACTAGGATTGTCCAAATGAGATGACTTCTAGTGAATTACCAAATTTCTACATGTCGTACATGGTGAATGGCTTAGATCTTCTAGAAAAATGTTCTATGGTAGCATCTATTCCACTAGATGCATTTAGCATACATTTTTTGGGCTTGAAATCAAAAGCATTTATTTCCTTGCAAATTTTGAAAGATCCAAAACATGTGCTTAAGACTATCCAAATGCAATGATTTATTGTGAGTTACCTAATTTTTGTACGTCATACATGATGAATGGCTAGGATCTTCCCAAAAATGCTTTAGGGCAGTGCCTATTCTACTGAATGGCTTTAGCATATGTTTCTTTGGGCTATAAATCAAGGCCATTCATTTCTTTATAATTTTTTAATTACCCAAAACAAGTGGCTAGGATTTTCTAGATGCAATGAGTTCTTGTGGTTTACCTAATTTTTGTATGTTGTACATGATGAGTAGCTTGGATCTTTTAGAAAAATGCATTAAGGAACCATCTATTCCTCAGAACTCATAGGAGCATGTTATTTGTTTTGGTTTTTAAAAAAAATTCACTTGCATGCACAAATCAAAACTAGTCTAACTATTTTGTGGTGTTTTCTTATTGTCCTAGAAGTCTTGAGTTCAAGTCATAGTTTATCTATGTCTTTTTGAATATGCAATGAGTTGTCAAGTTGACTTGATGAGAATTACCTATTTTACCCATGAGCCATGGGCAAAACTAGTAGTGTAACTTACACCAATTTGACTTGCAAGCCCACGATGACCCCCATCTACCCACCCATTTGACACCTCATCTAAGAGAATTCAATGGTCATCAAATTTATTTTGATGCTTGGCTATTGTCTTTGAAATGGTGTATGTATTAATCACAAAGGAATCATGATAAAAAACAAAAGGCGTAAATAAGTTGATCAGCTCCACATAACTAAAGAAATGCGAGTTGAGATGATCCTCAAACTGACAACTAAAACACCATTTCAAATAGAAGACAAACAAGGATTACATCTATAGAAATTTTCAAACCAAGACTTCCCAAGTCATGCTTCTCCAAGAATTGACTTTGGTATGAAACAAAAAAAATCATCAAATTCTCACCCAAAAAACTCAAAGTTACTATTCTTGGTACAATTGGATTTGGAAATTCAAATTACCACTCATTTCAACCCTTCATTTGCTCTTTAAAAAGCTTCCTCATTTGCACCTCTCAAAATGTGTTAAAAATTGACCTTTTTCTTTGTATCCATTTCGGGGCTTGATCCTTCATATTCAAAAATCTCCAAGGAGTTTTTTTTTAATCTAGAGAGCCATCTAATACAATTTGTAGACTCACCTTCATCTGTCAATGGTTGCCATGGTTTTGTTTGCTAAGCTTTGAGGCAATAGTATGTCGCAGTGAATTCCTCCATCATAGAGGCTTCACAATTCAAATAGCCTTTCAATTTCAAATAAAATTTTCCTCACGAATTTTTTAGAACTCCACCAAATCCAACCTAACCTAGATTTCCTTTACTAACCCCGCCAAAGTTCAACTTAAATTCACCATCATCTGGCTTGTTCTATTGAGATCTAACTTTCTACATCTTCTCAAAATATTCCATAATAGTTCTCTAGTTCTCTAAAATTGGGAAACCTGATAATCTTTCCCCATTCTATGAGCATGAATCCATTGTATTGCTTGTATTTTAACACAAATGGTAAGAGCTTTGGATGACCTTATTTTATTAAAGAAACATCTCATGTTCCTTTCTTCCATAAGTTCCAAAGTTTTAGTGAAATAGTAACTTTCCACAGTGCTCTTTTCATCTTGCTTCCAATAATACATGCCCGCTGAGTCAAAAGCTTTTCAATACTTAAAGATAAACCCAGTTGATGGAAAACAAATTTAGTATAGTCTACCACACTATCTAAACATATTGATATGGCGGCAAAATGTGATTGCATTCATCCACATGATTCTCCCACAAATAACATCTACTAACCATCCACCACCCCCTCCTCGATAGATTTTCTAATGTCAAGAATTTACCATGTGCAAAGATCCTAAGAAATGCCATAGCCCTTAGGGAAGTTTTGAATGACCAAATCTTTCTCAGTTTAAACATTGGTCCCAGTGGCGCGGAAATATGATTGTGAAGATTTATTGAAAATTCAGTAGAAGGTTGCTGAGCCCAAACTCTTGTCTTCTTTATAGAGATTTACAAAGACCTCCTTGAGAATAGTATTGATGGATTCCCATTGTTGTATCTTTCTATCACAAAGGTTTCTTTTGAGTATAGTCATCCATTGAATTTTTTCATTACTTTTACAAATAGAATATGAGATCTTAGCTCTTGTATCATTGACAATTGTAAAAATCTATTCAAAAAGTACAGCAATGGGCATATTCATACGCTAAAAATCTGTCCAAAATCCAAAATTTTGTCCATTTCTAGTTAGAATCATTGAATTTTTCTTTACAACTTCCTCACTTTTCAAACATATTTCCAAACTATAGAAAAATCTTTGTTTTTGGATAGCATGATGACAAAGTATCTTTGTCATATCCATACTTAGTGTAGACACCAAATTTTGATCCACTTTAATGATTTTCAAGGGCTCACACTTTGTTTTCACATTAAGAATGGATGTCACTTGACTTTGCAAAAGCATATTTTAAAAAGGATTTAAAATAGCTCCAAAGTCGTAAAAAATTAAATTAAACCCTCAAAAATCAAGTTTTGCAAAAATTACATGTAAACAAGTTTACAATCACAAGGTCATCATCTGAATTAATCTCAACCCTCCTATTTTTTTTCAAATCTAGAACATTAATTGCTTTCCTTCGAATGTTTCAAAAATATGACACATTGCCTTTATGATTATGAACTCAAGATCCCAAAAAAATGTAATCATGAAGTAGCAAACCTTTGTATACTGGCTGTGCAAGGCCACTTTATTTTTGCAATGTTAAGGTCCTCTAGACTTTGTGATTGTAAACTCAAACTATCAAAAACCTAAAAAGCCAAGTTTTGACATTGTCCTTGCTTGTGCTTAGCATTACCATGTATGCCACCCCCAATTTTTATAAATAGGAGGTCCCATACTTGATTTGAAAAATGATGGAAAAAATAGAAAAAAAATTCATTTTAAGTACATTTCTTTGATTCTTGCATCTCTCTCTCTCTCTCTCTCTCTCTCATAGTTGGGATTGGGTTTTCTCTTGCATGTAGATTAAGGATTAGGGTTTTAATTTGAAAAGACTAATAGAATTTCTAGAAGTTCCTCCAAAGAAAGAATCCTAATCCCTAAACTACAATGGACATAAGAATTTAATTATAAAGGAAATATTATAATCAATATCCTAGAAAATTCAATTCTCACTTCTTAAAGCAAAAACCCTTTGTACTATTTTTTCATCCACTTTCTAGCATTTAGAAAGTCGATTTGGGCTTCTATTTAGGGTCCCTCTCTAGTGAAACTTTTAAAGGAGATCCTAAATGGAATTTCATTTATATTTTCTAAATTGGGCATAATATCACACTCCTTTTTTTCAAATACAAAGGATTAGTAAAATATCTATTTCTCCCTTTATGAGAAAGAAAGATTCTATACCCTAGAGGAAAGAGTTTGTCTTCTCAATGTAATTTTGTAGAATATTTTCTTTAATTTAATTCTCTTTATTTTTTATATATTCTTCCACTCTCTTTTGTTGAATCTTACGACGAAACTCTAAGTATCCTAATGAAGAAGTTTGGGTTTCTAGGATTCTAACTTAGTGTATTTGTTTTATGAAAGTTGAAATTCTTGATAAATAGATTCCCTAGAATTTCCAATAGTTTTCTCTTTCTTACTTGATTTCTACATTTGTTAGAGTGAAGCACCAAAGACATACCCTTTTTCCATATTTTTTCTTTGAAAGAGGAATTCTAAAGCAGAGAAATTTTAGGGGAAGTCTAGCATAATTTTATGTGATGATTTTCAACAATCTAGAAGACAAATTGGTTTATACAAGTTTTCTTTTCTTTTGATTTTTATTTTGAAAAAAGTTCAAGGAAGAAATAATTTGTTTCAATCATATTTAGTTCAAAACATCTTACTTGAGACAAAAAAGAATTCCTCTTATTCTTTTTCCTAAGTTTCCTATAATATTGTTTAGAATAGATAAAATGAATATTTCAATTCATTTGATTCATTTTTTCCATTTTCAATTATCTTTTCCATTGTTAGTTGTAATCATGTTTCCAATTCTAGCATTTATTGTATATGATTTCTTAGTTAGTTTCATGTTCAATTCCAACTCTCTTATTATTTCAATTCATTAGTTAGTCTCTAACAAAGCATTCTCATGTTTCTAATCATTCCAATTTCATGTTGGATTTATCTCATATTTTGATGCATGTTTCAACCCATTTGCATATAGCAACTTGGTTCTTTGCTTATGATTGATTCATGTCTATTTCATATTTGTTTTATATTCTATCTTAGAATATTTCCATTTTCAAGTCATTGTTTGTGTTCTTAATTCCACTCTCATGTTTCTTGCCCTTTAACAATTCCACAAAGACTTCCCTTTTATTTCATGCTTCTCATCATTCTCATGACTAATCATAAATCATATGTCTAATTTACCTCATGGTTCATTGTTCCTTATAATGTAATTCATGAAATATAGTTTTATATTCTATTGAGACTTATGCATTAGTGTCCATTGTATGTTTCTAATTTTCACGTAGGAAAGTTTTCAATCCTCATTTTGATGCATCAGTTGTTTAGATTAATAATGCTTCTTGTTATGTTTATATGAATGCAAGTGTTCTATTTCTTTGAATGACTTACCTTAAATGTTTTTTTATATCTTTAATTTACTTATTCTAAGTTACTAAGAGGCAAATTCAACCTAATTAGGATTTCAAACCTAAAAGAAAAAAGATGGTTTGGTTTTCTTGAACTCCTTACCACTTTAGTTCTTGAATATGTCAAAATTGGAGCTCTGGTTTAGTAGACTCATTTGAGTCATTAAGGACCTATAACCTATTTACCTTAGATGGTGACTCCCTTCCATAATCTACTTGGGTTTACATGAATTTAGGATAGAGACCTGAATGAAATCATTACAAAGGATCAAATTAATTTTTAGTTCTCACCTCCAACATTAGAGGATTAATTAATTCAAAAGAGGCATATAGATTTTGTAAATAATCTCTAACTATATGAAATCACAAATTCTCACATAGGGTAAGATACTAAACCCCTTTTTAAGTTAGTGGACCCCTAAAAAATGCCTACACACCATCAATTGTTTCCTCATACTTTCCTTGTCACACCCATATCTTCAAATCCATTTCCCAATCAAAGCCTTATTGAAATCATCATTCCCTCTAATTCTAATTTCTCCCCATTTCCTTGGCTTACAGACTTGCTCCAAATTAATTAAATGGATTTTTCTTTCCTCCTCGCTATTATTCTTTAGAAATTTACACTGCAACCTTTCAATTTCATTTCTAACTTTTGCTAGCACTTTGAAAAGCGAGAGAAAATTCTCGAGAATAGTACCCATTTTTGCTTTCATTAGTGTGACTCTCCCACCATAGACAAATATCTTTTTTCCCCATATAGGTAATTTCTTTTGGAGTTTCTCTATCACACTGTCCCATTGTTTAAACCTCAAATTTCAAGTAGAAATTGACAAACCAAGATATTTGACTGGCAATGAATTTGTTTCACATCCCAAAAGAGAAGAAAATTGTAGAGTGACACTGCCATTCACATTCCCCCCAATAACTGTAGACTTGTCCTAGTTAACCACTTGGCCCAAAACCCACTGCTAAGCAACAATCACCATCTTCAAATTATATATTTGATTAACATATGGAACTCAAAAAAGTAGTGAATCATCACTGTACAAACCGCGACAAACTAAAAAATAATATTTTCTCATTTAGATTCCCCTAAATATTTCTAGCAGAGAGTAGCCTTTTCAATCATTTTAGAGAAATTTCAGCAAAACAAGTGAACAATAATGGTGATATAGGATCATCTTGCTCTAATCCTCTCCCCATATTAAAGTACCCTTTAATAGTGTCATTGATAAGTATGGACAACTATGACTGTTTCAAGTAAGGTTGAATTCACATTCTAAACTTTTATTTAAATTCCATTCCTTTCCAACATTTTCAACAAAACAGCCCAATGTACCAAATCAAAAAGCTTTTTGAAGATCAATTTTAATGAACATCCCAACTTGTTTTGACTGCTTCAATTTATATGCCACTTCCAATGCAACCATGACACCATCCAAAATATTCCCTCTCTTTGTGAATAAAGTGTGAATCTTAGAAATGAATTTTATCCATCACCTTAGCCATTCTATTTGCAATCAATTTAGAAACTATTTTAGCAATGGCTATCATTAAACATATTGGCTTGAAGTCAGAAACATAAAGACCATTTTCTTTCTTAGGAATTACTAGAATGAAAGAAGATTCTACCTTTCTGTCAATCCTAATGTGATTCTAGAAGTATGCAACATGACATAATAGATCACCTTATCCTAGGCATAATGAAAAAGTGAAAGTCAAACCCATTTGATCCACTTACTCTATCTCTACAAGATTGTTTACATGCAGTTTCTAGCTCTTCCAAAGAAAATGTAACTTCAAATAAATAGCATCATCATTTGAAACTGATAAACATTATATCTGAGAATCTAGTATGAAAGAATCATTTTTCTTGTAAAACTGTGTAAAATGCTCTACTAGTTCTTCTGAGATGCAGTCAAGATCCTCTATTCTATTTCCTTTGGTCATAATAGAAGCAATCTTGTTTTTCTTATTTCTATAATTGGAGATGGAGAATTTTTTAATATTGATCCCCCTCTTGCAACCATTTATATCTTGCTTTTCGTTTCCATTATATTTCTTGAAAAAAAACAACATGCAAAATCTTTTCTTTGCCCACTAATATTTTGCTTTAGGGTCTAAAGTAAGAGGTTGATGATTAGAGAATGCATTGTGAAGCAAGACTTGATCTAGAGGAAATTTATCCAACCACTACCCGGATATGAGAAATCTATCTGTTCTAGTTAGGATTGGGGGACTCTGGTGGTTAGACCAAGTGAATTGCCGCGCCCCCACCCCTCACCCTCGTCAATGGAAGATCAAGTACTTTTGCATGTTGGATGAAATTAGAGAAAGGTTTCATCTATCCTGTGAGTGTGGTTGTTATATTTCTCTTAGCTGAGAATCTCACTGTAAAGTCCCCTAGACAAATCGGGAGATTCCATTGTTGGAATCTCTGTAATTATCTCTTTGAACATTACATCTCTCTGTTCATCATCACAAGATCCATACACATTCGTTGGAACAGTCTCAAAATTTGCCTCTTTCCAATAGGGTCTAACTGCAACGAATGATTCCTGAGTTTCTAACATTGTGCCTCTACTGCATCTTTATTCCAAGTTATTAGTAATCCCGCCCGACGCTCCATTTGCCTCCCTTTGGGCAAATTGGAAACTTCTGTTGAAAACTAGAGAGGAGATCACCACCGTCTACCATTTCCATCTTCGTTTCCTGAAACATGGCAACAACATGATTAGTGTTTATCATTACCTTCTTTATTGACGCTCTCTTCCTCAGACTATTAGCCCCTCTCAGATTCCATGATCACAGAATGATAGGCAACCGGCATCATAGTCGGACCTCTCTCTTCTAAGACATGGTATTTCTTGGGAATAATAAGATGGGCTCTCACCCTAAATATTTCCATAAATCTACTTTCTTTCTCCTCTCTTCTAACAAATGAAGCCCTGGTTAAGGGCATATCCTTTCCATCCTCCATAAAAAATATGCTTAAAACTATTTTTTCCCTATTTGAAAATCCTTCGCTAGATTTTCCCAATCTTTGGTTCTTCCCCAAATTCCATTCTAATAAGAAGAGAATGGGAATGTGTAAAATTGATGCGAGACATCGAAGAGAATCGTCTTTGAACCATTTTCTCCTGCACTATGTTGTTTCTTTGGTGTTTGAGATAACGATGGCAGTTGACTTCCACCAATAGCTTCCTTATACATGGCAAATCCGAACCCACATTTTTTACACCTCATCCATCCTCCATAAAAAATATGCTTAAAACTATTTTTTCTCTATTTGAAAATCCTTCGCTAGATTTTCCCAATCTTTGGTTCTTCCCCAAATTCCATTCTATTCAGAAGAGAATGGGAATGTGTAAAATTGATTCGAGACATCGAAGAGAATCGTCTTTGAACCATTTTCTCCTGCACTATGTTGTTTCTTTGGTGTTTGAGATAACGATGGCAGTTGACTTCCACCAATAGCTTCCTTATACATGGCAAATCTGAACCCACATTTTTTACACCTCATCCATCCTCCATAAAAAATATGCTTAAAACTATTTTTTCTCTATTTGAAAATCCTTCGCTAGATTTTCCCAATCTCTGGTTCTTCCCCAAATTCCATTCTATTCAGAAGAGAATGGGAATGTGTAAAATTGATTCGAGACCTCGAAGAGAATCGTCTTTGAACCATTTTCTCCTGCACTATGTTGTTTCTTTGGTGTTTGAGACAACGATGGCAGTTGACTTCCACCAATAGCTTCCTTATACATGGCAAATCCGAACCCACATTTTTTACACCTCATCTATCCTCTCCCTGCTCTTTTGTCTGTCTTTTTTCTTTAGCTTTTGACTGAGGGGATCTCCCGATAACTTTTGCACTGTAGTACTCTTGAAATTTGATTTCTATCCTCATCCCAGGCATTCTAAATATGGATAATGTCTTAGATCTCCAAAAATATAATTACCATGATTGAGAAAAAGATAGTGCCTACTCCATAAGATACTTAAGAGTGTCTATACTTATCGTGACACTACCTTACCTTGTTTCGTATTTCTTGTAAATTATGAAATTCCTTTTTGATTAGATCTCTAAATCTTCTTGGAGTTGTAGCGCCCTTTAATAAGAAAAGAAAGGATATTATTTCTTAATAAAAATGATATTATTGAAACAAAAATTGTGTAAATCATTTTACTTGGTATATAGATTTTTTAAATATAATCTTAGACTACCAAGAGATAAACGGTTTGGATCATTAAAAAGATTGAAACAACAAATATCTAATGTAATTGGTTGCAAACAACTTATCATCTTCTTGAAACATGCTTGGTTGATTAAGTTGGCTCTCTCTCTTTTTGGACTAAGAATTCGATTTAGGAGCTTGTGTGAGAGTAATTGGCTTTGTAATTCTTCTCTAATATAAAAAAACAAACTTTGCACTGTTGCTGGAAAATGTGAACACCATCCACGGTATATACAAATGCTCCTATTTTTGTAGGTAGAAATATCCACGTGAATGCAATTCAGTCAACGCGTCTAAATCCAATGGGACATGACGTACTATTTCCAGACAATCAAGTGCCGTGTGAATGAAATATTCGATCCGTGAAAAACAGGATTCCTTTAATAAATATCAGCAATCAAACTCCTGTCAGTAAAGTTAACGAGTGTTGTGTGTGGAAGTATTAAACGGAATGCACTGGAAAAGGAATCGCTATTTTAGGAAAGGGGATAATGGGCCAAGAGAAGCATGTATACCAACCAAATGATCTGCCATGTGAGGAAAAAATTGTAGAAGATGGGAGAAATGGAGAGACTGTTCATGGGCACATGGAAGACGCAAAGACGACGGCGACGTCCACTCGTCGACCGACTAAATGCATTTCATGTTAAAATCAACCCTTGTTCGGAATGATAGCATTGTGCCGACAATACCGCAGCAGCTGCCGTACGCTACTTTTACACGATGGGCCCTACAAATAATTGATCAGACCCACTATATAATTTGTGTGGATGTTGATTACAAGTATGCCACCTCAAGGTGATTGATTTAGTATAACATGTTAAATATATATTCGTTGAGAAGGTCTCAGGCTGTTCATATGCTGTAAAAGAACACTTCCTCTCATTCTAAGTTTGATCCAATCTTTGCTGTTTCTTGGCAAGTGACGTAAAGTTAGAGAAAGCAGATGAACGGGCATGATCAAACAACTGTGATATCCATCATGCAAAACTAAGCTGCACTACAGCTAGCAGCTATAACTGTATTGCACATACTATGCTATCATGCTTCATCCCTTATATTGATGATAGGAGGACTT
The DNA here is from genome assembly GCA_035236585.1 of Warburgia ugandensis. Classification (NCBI taxonomy): domain Eukaryota; kingdom Viridiplantae; phylum Streptophyta; class Magnoliopsida; order Canellales; family Canellaceae; genus Warburgia; species Warburgia ugandensis. Next base: position 85,666,080 of record CP141126.1, read on the forward strand.
GTCTATTTGTTTGATGATCATAGCTGTTGCTGTTGATGTACTACTCCCGATTTTGATAATGTGTTATGCTATCGAAATCTGTACCACTAATGAAGCTAAAATTATTATTCTGCGCTAGAAATTGGAAAGTTTGATGGCTAAATTCAATGGAGCACAAGGTTAGCATTGTCAAATGGATGAGGCTTTCTGGCAATGTAAAATGCAAAAATACAAGATATGGAATAGCTTATTGAAAAAATGTAAGGTAAGGCTATGTATTATAAAACCTTTGTTATTAGCGTCTTCTTTGAATTCCACATATGCAGGAGCTTCTTGCACGAGGCTACCCCTTTAGTGTCTAAGATTGGTTCCACCGCAGGAAGGTTTGTATCAACTAAGCAAGGACGCACTAAGTTACGAGGCACTAATGGTCTCAATATTTTCTCCTTAGACAAGATAAAGTTTTGGGGCAGAGGGGCCTCCCGTTGGTAATAGGCCGGGGACTGAGCCCGCACCCTCCACTCCATCATCGGATGTGTCCTATAGTTGGAGGGTAGGGTGGGTTGTGATTCAAGAAGATATAAGAAACGACCTAACGGCGTCCCATGCATGGATCACTAAGCAATTGCTCACCAGATAGAGCTTTGGGCTGAGAACGCAAATTTTTGGAGTGTACCCGCATGCGCACTGTACAAAAGCTAGCTCAAAAAGGAATGCCACCCGGGCCCTCCTTGGGCAGTGATGGCAGCCGGCTGGTAGCCAGTGGTTTTCCTGCAGGGTCCAAATAAGGAGATTGGCTTGTCTGCCAGGATTATTGCTTTCGACATGTCATTTGCCTTTAGCGGAGTGACTGTGGAGAAGACTATAATGTTTGGTTCTTCAAAGGAGGACATTGCGTCCGGTTGTCTACCGGTTATCCAAGGATTACCTCGTAAAGTTTAGGGCTCACATTTGGTGATCCAAACTAGGGGAGTCAATTGGTTAGGATGGCCCCACCGATAAAAAATATTCAATTAGATTCGGAAATTTCGTGAATAGTTAATTTGATCTGTTGGAAAAAATTTGATCATTATTTTTATTATTCGATTTTTTATTTGTTTAGTATGAGAACAAGTGCCAAAAAACTATTGGATAATCCTAAATCCAATTTAAGATTTAAAAGACCAAAATACTCTTAATTTTTTTATCAAATTGTTAAGATACTAATATGAAACATTTGTAAAGAGACTTACTTAATCTTGTTTTCTTTCTTTTTCTTTTCCATGTCTCTCCTGCCCTAAGTTTGAACATATATATGAAGTTTGGATTAAATTTAGTTGAACATAATTAGGTGAATGCTTGGTATCTAACCAGATAATCATATATCTGTATTATCGAGTTAGCCTTTTAAAACATACAAAGAGTTGTTTGCCCTAAGTCTGAACTAATTAGGATCTCTAGTGGTTAGGATCGTAAAAGTAATGGGTAAATCTGTCCAAGTCCGACCATTTTATACCCTTAATGCAAAATGTTCATCTCTTGTGATTATCACTAGTAGGAGATGAATGGTTTTCTTACTGCTACTCATTTCAGATAAACCATCACTAGAAAATCCTGTTTGTTGGATGGTAAGGAATTTGTAGACCACAGATCTTTAAATACAAGGTTTTCAAGCAAAAATATGTTCACCTATTATATTGGAATTATTTTTTCCAAATAGAGAAGACAAAGGAATATATATGTAGAAGATCAAAATAAATAGGAACATAGCTAACAAATGCCTAACACAATTGGTCACAACAACTCAACATCTCTCCTAGAGTATACTTGGTTGCATATTTGAGTTGTTGCTTTTCCTTTTGGTTGGGGAATTAGATTTAGGAGACCGTGTGAGTGTGTGGAAGTGATTTACTTTGCAATTTTTCTCTTGTACCAAATAAAATTAGGGAGATAATGACCTTTGTCATACTAATTGTTGGAAGATCATCCAACTCAGAGGTGCTTGTATGTCTTATGGACCACACATCTTATGGGATTCACCATGAATAATTGCGTGGACCAATTGAGCAATTAAATCATGTGAGGAGATGTGATTATTATCTATTATGCATAGAAAATGATAAGGAGAAGCACACTTGCTTACTCAAGGAAGAAGTACACTTTAACAAGCCTATCTAGTCAACGCTAGTTTTGTCCCAATTGGACATTCCTACACCCTTCATCTAAGCCTTGTTTATGGGTTTTCCATGAAAATGTGAACCTTCACTACTACAAGGGAGGCTTTTAAAGTAAAAACAAAACATTAATTGAAGTTTGTAAAGGAAGCTACTTCTATCGAGCTAACTTGGAAAATCGATAAGAAAAGAAGTTGGTTAGCAAATGACTTTAAAAATCTTGATTTTAAGGTCGTTTTAAAAAATGACTTTAAAAAAGAAGACTTTTAAAGTCATTTGGAAAAATTGACTTTAAAAATGACATCTTTTGAAGTTGTTGTGAGAAAAACAACTTCAAAGATACCTGTTTTTAAAGTTATTCCGAAAAAGAAACAACATCAAAACTATCAACTTTTGAAGTCGTTTTGGAAAATATAACTTCAAAATGGAGTCTTTTTAAAGTCGTTTTTTTCCAAACGACTTCAAAAATAGACTCTTTTGAAGTCATTTTTTTCAGAACAGCTTCAAAAGATGCCATTTTTGAAGTCATTTTTTAAAATAATGTTAAAAGTCCTTTTTTGTTTCTTTTGTTTACATAGCATTCTACCTACATTTCTGCATACATTCAATGTGCCACCTACTATATTATTCTTGCAATCTCTAAACACATGAAAAAGAAACATACATTCACTTCCACATTGGCTATAAAACATCCAAATTCTCCATCCATTTATACCACACCACATTGACACATACATTCACTTCCATACCACATTCACATTTTCAAATGACTTGATAAGTAAAAAAATACACCACATGCTCTATAATCTCCACATTCACCTCATTTACACCGCATCCACTTTCACATTCACTTTATTTACACCCTAAGTTCTCCTCATTGATCATCCCGTGAAATATATATGCTTCAATAAAAAATAATAAAAACTAGAAGAACACATGCATATCCACATTCACTTCATTTATAGTCCAAGCTCCCCCCATTAATCCCAAAAAATGTATATACTTCAATCAAAATAATAAGAAGTAGAAGAAAATATAATTTATTATAGATAAGGTAATTCACATTCATGTAGTTACTCTAATTGTTATAATTAAAACTCATTACATACACAGCCCATTTGCTTCGTATTTCATTGAGGTTTGCTTTGAAGTAACTCTTCTTATTGCCCATTCAAAAAACAAATCAACGTACAATACAAAATTTTTAATTCAATTGACAAATTCTTTTAAGCTGGAATCCATCAACAATTGTGAAAAAATATAAGATAGTGACCAGTAAAAGTGTCTTACCATTCTTAATTGGGAGAGACTAACACCATCAAGTACTAGGTCCTCCTGTATCTCAGCGCACGATACCTGCACTCCTAATTAGACTGCTGTCTAGGGCACTATGCAATAAGGAAACAAAAAGAATCAATAAATACCATGTGTAATATTTTATGTTTAATTTATAAAATAGAGTAATTAACCGTTTTCCATTCCTTTAAATTTTTCCAAGTGAGTTTTGGTAGTTGCACAGTCTCAGTCAGATTAGCCATAAGTCTGAGAAAAACGACTTCAAAGATACCTATTTTTGAAATTATTCCAAAAAAAAAAACAACATCAAAAATGTCAACTTTTGAAGTCATTTTTTTCCAAACGTCTTCAAAAATAGACTCTTTTGAAGTCATTTTTTTCAGAACAACTTCAAAAGATGCCATTTTTGAAGTCATTTTTTAAAATAATGTTAAAAGTGCTTTTTTGTTTCATTTGCTTACATAGCGTTCTACCCACATTTCTGCATACATTCAATGTGCCACCTACTATATTATTCTTGCAATCTCCAAACACATGAAAAAGAAACATACATTCACTTCCACATTGGCTATAAAACATCCAAATTCTCCATCCATTTATACCACACCACATTGACACATACATTCACTTCCATACCACATTAACATTTTCAAATGACTTGATAAGTAAAAAAATACACCACATGCTCTATAATCTCCACATTCACCTCCTTTACACCGCATCCACTTTCACATTCACTTTATTTACACCCTAAGTTCTCCTCATTGATCATCCCGTGAAATATATATGCTTCAATAAAAAATAATAAAAACTAGAAGAACACATGCATATCCACATTCACTTCATTTACAGTCCCAGCTCCCCCCATTAATCCCAAAAAATGTATATACTTCAATCAAAATAATAATAAGAAGTAGAAGAAAATATAATTTATTATAGATAAGGTAATTCACATTCATGTAGTTACTCTAATTGTTATAATTAAAACTCATTACATACACAGCCCATTTGCTTCGTATTTCATTGAGGTTTGCTTTGAAGCAACTCTTCTTGTTGCCCATTCAAATAACAAATCAACCTATAATACAAAATTTTTAATTCAGTTGACAAATTCTTTTATGCTGGAATCCATCAACAATTGTGAAAAAATATAAGATTGTGACCAGTAAAAGTGTCTTACCATTCTTAATTGGGAGAGACTAACACCATCAAGTACTAGGTCCTCCTGTATCTCCGCACACCATGCCTGCACTCCTAATTAGACTGCTGTCTAGGGCACTATGCAAGAAGCAAACAAAAAGGATCAATGAATACCATGTGTAATATTTTATGTTTAGCTTATAAAATAGAGTAATTAACTGTTTTCCATTCCTTTACATTCTTCCAAGTGAGTTTTGGTAGTTGCACAGTCTCAATCAGATTAGCCATGAGTCTGAGAAAAACGACTTCAAAGATACCTGTTTTTGAAATTATTCCGAAAAAAGAAACAACATCAAAACTGTCAACTTTTGAAGTCATTTTGAAAAATATAATTTCAAAATGTGGAGTCTTTTTAAAGTCATTTTTTTCCAAACGACTTCAAAAATAGACTCTTTTGAAGTCATTTTTTTCAGAACAATTTCAAAAGATGCCATTTTTGAAGTCATTTTTTAAAATAATGTTAAAAGTGCCTTTTTGTTTCTTTTGTTTACATAGCGTTCTACCTACATTTCTGCATACATTCAATGTGCCACCTACTATATTATTCTTGGAATCTCTAAACACATGAAAAAGAAACATACATTCACTTCCACATTAGCTATAAAACATCCAAATTCTCCATCCATTTATACCACACCACATTGACACATACATTCACTTCCATACCACATTCACATTTTCAAATGACTCGATAAGTAAAAAAATACACCACATGCTCTATAATCTCCACATTCACCTCATTTACACCGCATCCACTTTCACATTCACTTTATTTACACCCTAAGTTCTCCTCATTGATCATCCCGTGAAATACATATGCTTCAATAAAAAATAATGTTAAAAGTGCTTTTTTGTTTACATAGCATTCTACCTACATTTCTGCATACATTCAATGTGCCACCTACTATATTATTCTTGCAATCTCTAAACACATGGAAAAGAAACATACATTCACTTCCACATTGGCTATAAAACATCCAAATTCTCCATCCATTTATACCACACCACATTGACACATACATTCACTTCCATACCACATTCACATTTTCAAATGACTCGATAAGTAAAAAAATACACCACATGCTCTATAATCTCCACATTCACCTCATTTACACCGCATCCACTTTCACATTCACTTTATTTACACCCTAAGTTCTCCTCATTGATCATCCCGTGTAATACATATGCTTCAATAAAAAATAATAAAAACTAGAAGAACACATGCGTATCCACATTCACTTCATTTACAGTCCAAGCTCCCCCCATTAATCCCAAAAAATGTATATACTTCAATCAAAATAATAATAAGAAGTAGAAGAAAATATAATTTATTATAGATAAGGTAATTCACATTCATGTAGTTACTCTAATTGTTATAATTAAAACTCATTACATACTCGGCCCATTTGCTTCGTATTTCATTGAGGTTTTCTTTGAAGTAACTCTTCTTGTTGCCCATTCAAAAAACAAATCAACCTACAATACAAAATTTTTAATTCAGTTGACAAATTCTTTTAAGCTGGAATCCATCAACAATTGTGAAAAAATATATGATTGTGACCAGTAAAAGTGTCCTACCATTCTTAATTGGGAGAGACTAACACCATCAAGTACTAGGTCCTCATGTATCTCAGCACACTATACCTGCACTCCTAATTAGACTGCTATTTTCCATTCGTTTAAATTCTTCCAAGTGAGTTTTCGTAGTTGCATTGTCTCAGTCAGATTAAGCATGTTAACCATGCTCTACAAATTGAAATTTCAAATGCATTAGATACAAATAAAGAATTACTAATCTATAAATAATACATGAAAAGACTAAAAGCTTCCTTATTTATGATTTTTATAAGGGTTGGATGAGCGTGCAATTCACAACAATAAAAAATGGTTGCTTGCTCATCGTACACATCCAAAATAAGTAAAATCCAATGAGCTCTATGTACACAATCATATCAATTGCAATTAAAGTTTACAATCCTTATGTGTAAAATAAAGCATACTCATTATTGTAGGGAATCATTAAGCCTTGCCCTTTTAGCACTGGAAGGACCCTGGTAATATATCATCTACACACCTCTCCGTCGACCATTGGTCCTCTGCTCCACACATGATGTCGAGGTCAAGGAATTGGTGAAACACATCCCCTACCTCAAAAAGGCTCATTGCATCATTTAGGAAGCTACATAAAAGAAATAATTATTACCTATTATGAAAAAATAACATGTAATGTCAAGTATTATAGAAGTAGATATTTGTATATACCCCATGTAGAAGAGAATGTGAGGGTGCTCGAGTTGATCCCATTGGCAAACTCGTAATAGGTGATCTGTCATCAGTGGCACCTCAACAACAACATTATCAAGCACTCCCTCCTTGATCTGTTAGGGTTGATTGCCTTATCTTCATTGATGAGTAAAAAGAGTAACCTTAGGGATTGAGGCATGTTAGGTGGGACTTCAATGTGATTCTTATTCTACTGCTGTAAAAGTTGTAGAGTCAATTAATATTGATCAATGAAGACATTCAAACTTATGATGAAAAATAAACATAATAGCTAGTATCGTTTCAATTGGTGTGATGATAGCTAAGGGTGCAATAGTGGACGACCTCAATGGAACTTTCTACTACTCATTAACCTTAGATATACTTAACAAATGATTAAACTGAGGTCTCTAGCTAAAAATTATTTTTGAGAAAGGTATAGTGTGAAAAGATATACACCATGGACTCTGTGGGAATGATGAATTCCTCTAGCCAAGAGACACGATATGGAATTTCCTGCCCAATAGTTACAATATTTTCCTCATCTAAAGGAAATGGAAGGTAGGCAGTCACAATCAAAGCCATGTTAATGGACACATGCTTAGTATGTGGAAGCATACTAATTCTATGCAAAATGTTTGAGTCATGCTCAGAGCATGATCCAACTATGACAATATTTTGATGGGTATCCAAGGCCAATAGGCATTAACCTACCTGCAAATCATAAATACATCATACATTGAAGAGGTTGAGATAGGAGAATTACAGAAGGACAATAAAGAAGTTCTAGCGTAATGAATATCTCCTTGGATAGAGTTTCTATCTTGAAGGGAGTAGGTTGTCCTTCTTTAGAATGTTCTTTGGTAGGAGAATTATAGGCAGCCTGTGATGGAGGTACATGGGTGGTATAATGATCTGGTAGAAAGGATGTCAAAACTATCACCAAACCCTCCTCATGCAATTGGTTAAGTATATTCATTTTTATCCTCTCACACAAGTCATTATAGGCCTCTAAATCTTCTTCTATAGGTATTCTTTTGCCAAAAAATTTGGAAGGAATAATACCACGCTCTGTGCCCCTAATTTAACTAAGGTTATCCTTCTACCTATAGCCCTATATAGGATGTCATTGTTCACAATAATGCTGGTTATAGTTCCTGTATGCATACTTTCTTGGGTACGAATGGCATGCAAAATTTAATTAGAAGGAAATGATCAGTTCATTTATTTAAATGTGTAAAATTGAAGGCAGTCAAGTGTAGTAGATGGAACCACTTACAATGCAAGAAGCAACTTGTGCAGTAGCTTCATCTATGAACATTTGGGTATTATGGCCAACTGAATGTGCCATCTTTCAGAGGATAGCGCTGTCAACGGGATTTGTAGTCCCAACTTTGTTTTGCTGTCAAGTAAGACACTATAGTTAAGTAATGATATATATATATATATATATATTACTGTAGTATAATTTGAAAGGAATAAATTGTCACAAATTCTTACTTCATGGTCTTCCAAACAGGCATAGCCCAACCTAGAGAGATGGTGCTGCATATTAGTTTCATGTACCTATCTTCCTCTTGCATCTTTACATACACATTATTCATACACAATAAAGTGCAATAATTGGATTTACATATACTTAGTTAATGAAACATCATTTTAGAACATACCTCAAATTCAGAGGATGTGTGGTCCTTTATAAATGCATTCCACACATCCTGGTTAATAACATCAGAATAACTGGTAGGCAGTGTATATAGCCTTGATGGATCATTGACATATGGAGTCATGTAATTGCAAACAAGGTCGTTCTTCCATTTTCTCTATTGCTCACTATCTCCTTACAAAGCACACATGTTGTTGTGCTTAGGTACCTCAAAGATAGTCTACAAAGTACAAAGCACATTACCATATATGAAAGTAAGAAGATAAAGTATGTTATAAATTATATAATATATAATATTTTTACATACCTTCACCATCTCCCATATTGAATTTTTACTGATTGTGGCACACATCTCCAAGCATCAAATGTGATAGGAACAATGCATCTTACCCTGTAGTAGAAAAATCTGTTATAAGATGCTGCATTCTCACCTATCTCCTGCCCCTTACTATTGTATTGTACTTCTTTAATTCCTTTCAACTTTTTCTTGATAACCTTTTCCATCATCGTTCGTCCTTTGCCCTTTCTCTTTTGAGTTCTACTTAGGTTGACCACTTCTTCATGCTCTTGATATTGTTCGTATCCTTCATTTTGATATTGCTTAACTCCATCTTTTAGCATAATGATATCAGAACAATGAAACCAAATAGTCCATGTCCTACATTTAAAGAAATCAAAAGTAGAACAAAGCATAAGAAACTTGCTCTTTTGAGTACAAAATAAATAATACAAGAGAATCTAAATGAAAACTCACCAATAATAAGATATTGAGGAAACTTTCCAATTCTAATAAGGATATGAATCAATATGTTAAATCCCATGCATATTTCATTACAAGAGTCAAAGAAACAAACTTTAAGCTAAAAACAACATAACAAGTAACAATAATCACTTTATATGATTACTATGAGATAAATCAATATTTTAAAAAAGAAAAGGCAATAAGGAAGAAAAGCATGTGTGTATGTTGTAAGGCATTCTTTCAAGAAAAAGAAAGAGAAAAAGACCTAACAATTATTTTCTAACCTCTTTACAAGGTGTCTTTAGGCTCAATAGTCTACTTTGTAAATGTTAAAATTCTTGTTGTATCACTGCCAATAAAATTTGTATGGCAAGCCTAAAATAGTCCAAAAGCATGTTTAAAACATAAGTCAAATGATTAGATGTAACTCTCCAACACATAGCTGTCCATAAGACATCCAAAAACATGCCTTTTAGATCCTAATGCAGTCCATAATTATTCAGCCATGCTCTAAGTATATTAATAATCCAAAAACAAGTTGTAAAATGGAATTTTTTCATTCAATGAATAGTTCAACACTTCATATATCTTTCGCGCAGGATAGTAGTCCAAAGACACTTCATAAACCATGTGTTTTTCATTAAAAACATAGCCAAGTAAACCTACTATATATATATATATATATACATATACATATACATACATATAGCAGTCCATGAATAGTCCATAAACCATGTATTTTTTTATATAAAACATAGGCAAGTAAACACGTTATATATATATATATATAATAGTCCATGATCAATCCATAAACCATGTACTTTTCATTTAAAACATAACCAAGTAAACCTGTTATAGATCTATGTATATAGCAGTCCATAAATCATACACGCACGCACGCACACACACACACACACACACATATACACTAAAAACACATCCAAGTAAACCTACTGTAGATCTATGTATATAGAATTCCATAAACCATGTTTCTTTTTATTGAAAACATAGCCAAGTAAACCTATTATAGATTTATTATATAATAGTCCACAAACCATGTATTTTTCACTGAAAATATAGTCAAGTAAACCTACTATGTATCTATGTATGCAGCAGTCCATGAACCATGTGTTTTTCACTAAAAACATAGCCATGTAAATTTCCTATAGATCTATGTATCTATTAATCCATGGACAGTCCATAAATCATTTTTCAATGAAAACACAATAAAGTAAACTTTCTCTAGATCTATGTATATAGCAGTCTATAAACCAAGTGGCTTTCACTAAACCACATATCCAAGTAAACTTGTTATAGATCTATGCATATAGTAGTGCATGAACACTTCTAAAACATATAATTTTAATTACATACAGTAAAAAATATCTCATCTATGATCCATGTCGAGTAGCAGTCCAAAGATAAGTAAAATATAAGGCTTTTTGATTGACATATAGTACAAAATATTTCACCTATGTTCTATGGCATTGCCATTCACAAGTAGAAAAAGGGTATCAATAACAGAAAACTTAAATCCTTCACATGGATGGATATATCTCTAACATATTCCCCCACATGGAAGGGCCTTTTTGGACTCTTACACATAAATTTAATAAATGGAGGTCCTAGAATTCATACTCACAACATTTCCGTCAATAAAAAGCTTCCGTGTAATGTTGGTTTACCAATCAACCTAAAATCTTAAGCCAATAGGAAGTGAGCTAACAATAGTTATATATCTATAGTTACCATGCCTTGCACACAAAGGTGAGAAACCATGCAAATGAATCAATGAAGCCTAAATCTAAGTGAGGAGGAAAGCAGAAGCTTTTCTTTGGATTCTTAAGAACAAACTAGCTTTGATGGAATGTTTTTTACAATAAGGTACAAATTCAAAAAAGCTTCTAAAGGGAAACTTTTAGCCAAGATGAAAAGCAGACTAGATCGTGCAAACTATGTAAGTTTCAATAAAGTAGATTGAATGTAAGGAATGGAGAGATGCAAACTTATCATGATAAGGATGGTGGTTGACCAAATTGTCTCAAAGAAGTATATTAAAGAGAAGGCCAAACAGATGTGGAACCTAATAGGATCTTAAAGTTTGATCTAGGTATAGGCTTCTTCATATTTAAGATGTTTAATCAAGAAGGAATGTTGCTATAGGAATGTGCTTTCATTGTAACAATTTGCATAATACAATTCGAATATCCACTTAATAATTTATATACTATATAATAGGAGATTTATATGAAAGAGTCAAGTTCCACATTTCTATGATGACAGATAGAGGGTGGGAGGAGCTGAACACAGTCAATCGGGGCAGGTTGTGACTGCGTAAGGCATATGGAGGGAGGGAGGGAGGGAGGGGATGTGCATGTAATCAGTAGGTAAGGCAATGATTGTGCATGGTAGATGGCGGGAGAGAGGGAGGGGGCGCGCGCTGTCGATCAGGGCAGGTGATGACCATGCAGGGCAGATAGAGGGAGGGAGGGGAGGCACGCATCATCGATGGGGGCAAGCGTGACTGTGTAGGGCAGATGGAGGTAGGGAGGGAGGTAATGCTCACACAATCGATGGGGGCTGCCAGCTACTATGTAGGGAAGAGGGAGGAAGGGAGGGATAGTTGGAGGAAATGTGCACATGGTTGGTCAAAAGGAGAGAGAGAGAGAGAGAGAGAGAGAGAGAGAGAGAGAGAGAGAGAGAGAGAGAGAGAGAGAGAGAGAGAGAGAGAGAGAGAGAGAGAGGAAGTACCTTATGTGCATAGGCAAAGATTGCAGACTTTCCAATGGGGTGCAGTACTAAGAGAGAGAGAGAGAGAGAGAGAGAGAGAGAGAGAGAGAGAGAGGAAGTACCTTATGTGCATAGGCAAAGATTGCAGACTTTCCAATGGGGTGCAGTACTAATTGATTGAGAGACAACACTGGGAAACTTAGATGACAGCGATGGAAAATGAAACTGGAGGGATGAATGAAAATTTTGATGTTATAAATAGGGGACATTTGATGTCATGAAAAAAACGACTTTAAAAACCAATTTTTGAAGTCATTTTTTTCGTAATGACTTTAAAAAACATGCTTTTTCTGAAGTTGTTTTTTTTCCATTGACTTTAAAAAACTATTTTTGGAAGTTGTTTTCTTTAGAATGACTTTAAAATATTATTTTTTAAGTCATTTTTTTCAAAATGACTTTAAAAATCTATAGATATGCATGTATTTATATATATTCTCTTGATGAACCAGCTTTTACATATAGATAGAGGAGGATTTGTTTAAGAACTCATAAGCCTCGTTGATATCACTTCATCTACAAAGAATTCTTGATGTTATAACATAGACTAAGTAGTACTCTAATTGTTATACACTTTACTTTAAAATATCTTATTTATAACGACATTAGCTATTTTTTCATAAATTCATCACTGATTCATGCATTCTAGTGCATATATAAACAAACATAAGAACAAGGTGATCCAAGTGTTTTTTAAATCACTCTTCATTTATCATCCTTTTATTACATGTATCAAATGTTTGCATATGACTCAATTTATTAATACAAGACTATGTTCAAAGAGCTAATCTAGAAGTATTTCATCAAGATCTGGCCTCTTAGTATTCAACTCACACCACTCTCTAACAAGGAGAGAGATAGTAAAGCTTTAAGTTGCAATTTCCTCGGCCAACTTGATGGAACTATTTTTCTTCATCAAACCCTAATTTTGGATGAGAACCACAAAGTATAAGGTTCTCCTTTTCTCCAATAGTTAGGTTTAAAGAGAGAAGCAATTGTTGGTTTTAATGAAACCATATGATTTATGTCAGAATCATGATGATGTAAGCAATTTCTTAACCCCATCATCTATAATGACAAAACCCATTTCGTCTACAAAATGTAAACATATAGGAGAGTAGTAATAAGAAAGTAAAGGATGATAAAAAGAGATTTTAGTATCCTTACCTTGTTTTTCATGTCACATACATTCAAAATATGCAAAAAGGAAAGCAAGAAGGGGAACATATTAGAGAGAGAGAAGAACCAAATGAGGTTGTCATGCCTCATGTAAGATGAAGAACATGGATAGTAATACAAAAAAAAAGAAACGACTTTGGCTCTTTTATAGAGCAAAATGCACTTTTAAAGTTGTTTTTTGAAAACGACTTATCAAGTCTAATTTTTGAAGTCATTTTATGGCCCATTTTACTATTAAAAAAATAATGATTCATTTGAATCGGTGTTGAGTCACACATCCATAATAAACAAAAGCATCTGTGAAAGAAGTTATTTTTCAAATAACTCCTCAATCACTAATATAATCCATATGGGACATGTTAAAGGAGCAAATCAAAGAGCTAATATAGAATTATTTTATCTCACTAATGCAATCTACATAGTCCCCTCATATATTGATTTTAACACAAGCACCCTCCTCACTATTATCAATGACATAATTCTCATTCTCATCAAGTACTTGAACTGATGGAATTGTTTTGGTAATAAAAGGGTAATCTATTGGAGTATCACCTAAGTCATCTTCATCATAAAAATTCCTTGGCCAGGATGATAAAATAGTTGACCATCTCTTATCACATTCATCTTGCATATAAAATACATGTTTTCTTGTATTTCATCTTCCTAATACAATCTACATAGCCTCGTCATATATTATTTTCAAGCCAAGCACCCTCCTTACAATTATCACGCACATAATCCTCATTCTCACTAAGTACTTCAACTGATGGAATTGTTTTGGTAATACAAGGGTACTCTATTGTAGTATCACCTTAAGTCATCTTCATCATAAGAATTCCTTAGACAGGATGATAAAATAGTTGACCATTTCTTATCATGTCTGTCTTGCAGATAAAATACATGTTTGCTTGAGATGCCAAAATAAATTGAACATTTTTATAACTAATGTTATTCTGCCAATGTCAAGTCAAGGACATCGATTTTGATGTTATCTTTATTGTGTTCCACCCAATCACACTTAAATACAACTATAGTTCTGTAAGTATGATCCAAGGCCCATATCTCTCTTATAACCCCGTAATAAGTATTAGTCGCCACCATTGGCATGTTATCCTTTGAACTGGAAAAAAAAAAAAAAAAGTAGCATTGGCAACTAAGCTAACCCTGTCATTCTGTTTCACTCTTGAGTTATCACGGTCACCATCAGGCCCAAGGATCTGATATTCTATTACCTAGAAATTCTTGCTGATCTTGAACCTATGCATATTAGGATATGATTGTGGAAAGTAGGATTACATATACATAATGCAATTTATAGAAGTGTGAATTCATTCATTTTACCTTTTGACGGAGCCAAGTATTGAAAGTGTGATAGTGCTCAAATTGCAGCCACTTCTGTTTCTTTGTGTAACTTGGATTCTTTGCTTTGAGGACGTTCATATGGTCACTACATAGACACATCAAATTAATTGAGAGATCATAGAAAATATAGCAATTAACACACAAAATCAATTGGGAAATCAAAGAAACATATAACAATTAATAATTAATTTTTACAAAGTACATGATCAACTTACTCAATGTATGGCTGAACGTCATCAATATTTCACAACACATAATGGTGCACCTAGTCCCATTCTTTATAGTCTACGGTTGATACATGACCACTTGATAGAGGTTCGCCAGCCTTAGGATCATGAAATCCAATTTATTGTTTCTTTATTGGGATTCCAATTGCACCCACTCCTGATAAGTACTCTATACAAATCTTTACTGCTGACTCGTCAATATAACACTTGGTTATACACCCCCTTGACTGGTTATGATTTTGTACATACCCTTTTAAAATTTTCATGTACCTCTCAAATGGGTACGTCCATCAGTAGTATACTAGCCCATAGAGTTTGAATTCACCAATGAGATGCACTGTTAAATATACCATGATGTCAAAGAAAGATGGAGAGAAGATTGTCCCAAGCTCACATAAAGTTGTGACTAAATGTTCTTGAATTTCTTATAATTTTGAAATATCCACCACCTTCTTGTACAAAGCATTGAAGAAGTAGCAAATTTTTTAAATCGATCCTCTAACTTTATTCGGCAACACCGAAGGTATTACTACAAGTAGGAGTTGTTGCACCAATGCATGGTAATCGTGGGATTTCATTTCTAACACTTATAGCTCCTCTATGGAGACAATGTTTCTAAAGTTTGAAAAGTAGCCGTTGAGGACTTCATGCTTAAAAAGGGTTTTACACAATATTCTTCTCTCCTCTTTGTGAGCATATAATTTGCTTTAGACAGGTAGGTTCCTTGATTGCTCCTACAGTTTAGATGCAGCCTTCTCTTCAAACCCATTTTCATAAGATCCATTAGAGCTACAAGTCCACTCTTTGTTTTTCTTGAGATGTCAAGCAAGGTAATAGTCAAGCTTTTGTACACATTCTTCTTAACATGCATGACATCAAGCACACTATGCAAATGTAATGATTATTAGTATGCAAGCTGAAAGAATATTGACTTCTTCTTCCAACAACTTCTAGACTTGGTTTCACCTACATATTTACTTACTTTGATCTTCTTTCCCCATAAGACATTAAGGTTTTCAACTTGTTCTAGTACTTGTCATCCTGTCAACATCTTTGGAAGTGTCCTTCTCTCTACACTACTGTTGAATTCTCCCTTCTTAAAATGGTATGGATGGTCGTTGCACAACCATCTTTTGGGGCAAAGGAATGTCATTTTCCTACCATGTTTAAGTTGTATGGCACATATTTGGTTACTATAAATAGGACAAGTCCTTCATGGTGCATCCAGACAAATTATCATAGGCATGGAAGTTGCTTATTATCCACAATAGTATAGCCCTTAGGGTGAATGACTCTTTCTTATATTATTGTAAGCTTCAACACCTACGTCCCATAATATCTCAAGATCATCCATCAAAGAGAGCCAAGTACATGTCAATCTCGTTCCCTAGTTTCTTCAGACCTAATATCAACATAGTTAACATTATGAACTTCCTCTTCATGCATAGAAATGGGGGGAGATTGTAACAAACCAATATAATGGGCCAACAACAATGCATGTTGCTCTTAGAACAGTGAGGATTAATCCAATCTATAGATAATGTAAGTCATAGGTTTCTAGGTTCTTGTCCAAAGTTAGGCCACATGAAGTTTACAAGTTTCCATGCTGGGCTATCAGCTAAAAGACATGAATAGTTGTTAGCTACTCTCTCATCGGCATGCCATATTAAATTCTTCACTGTTTATATAATATAAAATATTCTTTTAAACCTTAAAATAGAGGGAAAATACCATAGGAGCTTTGTAGGAATGTTTGTCACTGTCTCAGTTGAATTCTTCTTTATCTTCCATCTTAACTGACCACAAGTTGGGCATGTAGTTTTATCCTTATGCTCCTTTCTATATAAGATGCAATCATTGGGGCATGCATGTATCTTCTCACACTTTAACCCTAGTACAGGTAGGGCTTTCTTTTTCCTTTTAGGTAAACCTTGCCAATTTATTATCCTTAAGTAGTATCTTACCCACTGCTTACCATTGCAAACAACTTGATATGATCTTTACACTCAAGGTAAATGGCTCATCGGCTTCTTCCAATGTAGTCTGAAATAGTTTAGGGTTGTCCTAGAAGTCATCGTATGCATCTTAAAACATCAGTGCAACTGCATTGTATACAACACTTCCTATAGTGTCTTCAAATCTTTTCACCATTGTCAAGAGCCACCCATGTGGAAGTTCTTCTCCATGTCAAATCCATGGGTGATAGCTTTCATCAATTTCATCGAAGCATAAGTGTTCTTTCAACACCCTTACACTTACCTTTTTTCAAATTTCCATATTTTGAGCATGGACAATGCATGCGATTATGAACACCACCTGCCCTAAGTTCGAACTCTATAAACTTTTCCGTTCCCTCCTCATATTATTTTAATGTTCTTGTCGCAGTCATCCAAGTATATTTGTCCATTTTTTAAATAAATTGAAGCTAATATATTTGTGAAGACTTGTTAGACATGAAAAGCTTGGTCACACAATTTACCAAAGAATAGGTATAGAAGAATTATAAGTATTTGAAAAAACTAAATTACATGCATGTTGATTGTTTAACCGCAAGTGCACAGGCTATTGTAGTGTAGCTTATGCAAGTACAGGTTGATCCCACAAGGACTTGATTTAAAATAATGGAGTTTGAATAAAATTTAATTATGTAAAATTAAAAAGAAATCACTCAAAATTACTGGAATTATTGAAATGATTTCTTTTTAATTTTACATAATTAAATTTTATTCAAACTCCATCATTTTAAATCAAGTCTCGTGGGATTGACTCATACTTGCATAAGCAACACTACAATAGCCCGTGCACTTGCGGTTAAGCAATCAACAAGTTTTTGGCGCCATTTTCGGGGACTTGGAAAGGAGTTTTCATAAAATTTAATTAAAAATCCAAAAAATTTCAAAAATATATAAAAAAAAATTAGGAATTGCAATTTTTAGCATTTTAGGAAATTTTAGGTGCATTTTTCAATTGTTTTTAGGGAATAATCACCTTGTTTCCTAAATTTGGTACTAATTTCTAATTTTATTTTTCAGGAAATTGGAAAGTGGAGGAATTTGGCAAGTGGATCTTCACCAAAATAGAAACTTCCCTGCTTTCCTAGAATAGGACTTTCTTTTTTCTTTTGAGTGAATCTTGTATTGAGGACCCTTTGTAAATTGCAATTTCTATTTTAAATTTTAAAGGGTTGTATAATACAGGGCAAGTGTGGGATAAGGTGGCCCACACTTGATCTTCATCAGAAACCCCACTGTGAGTTTCCTCACTCATTTATTTCCTAGATTAGGGTTTGCATTTAGAATAATTTGCATTGTTTGGTAGTGTAACTCATATAGAAGCATCTTTTATAATTGTTGCATTTTAGGATTTTGCATTAGTTTACTGCTTTTAATTGCATTCTTATGGCATGTTTAATGTTTTAAGGTGATTTATATGCTGATCAAATTGCCATGGTGTGTGAAATTAATTAGTAAGGGCACCCTACTCCCATAAGATCAAGGGTGAATTTCATCACCACCGCTTGGCCCACTTAGGATAATCACCTCAAGCACGCAAACCTTCCTTTCACATTAATTTAAAATCAATTAGAAGAGACCTATAGGGCCATCACATACTCGTAGGACCCTCTTAATAGTACGCGATTTACTGTCAGTCCATTGGCTTTTGATCACTGTGGTTATTGGAGGTTAATTAATAGAGCCTCGCTCTTCCCCCACCTCATATTGACGTTTGTTGAGGTTTAAACGCCTCCTTACACGAGGGTTGTATTAACCACCTTGGTTAGAACCTAATTGGTAAGCAATAATCAACTCCTAAAGAAAGGAGGAGAGCTAGTCTAGGCTAATAAAAGCATCATCCCCACAGAAAATCAAATATATTGCTGCTTATTAGCCTTAGAATTATTTGAGTGTGCCCTTTTCTTTGCGCATCATTCTAGAAGTTAGGTTGCATCATTTAGGTTAGTTTTCTCAAAGACAAAAAAAACAAAAAGAAGCTTCCCTTGTATGCACTTTCGGAGATGCGACAAAACCGGAAGGTTCGTCAAGTACGATCAAAAAGACATACAACAAGATTAGGCCACATCTATGACTGATCAACGCTCCAGGGGTAATTCACCCCATGGAAGTCAAGGGGCTCCACTCATCATGAATGAGGACCCACCACCCCTGATCGACGATGAATATCAACCTCCACCAAGGAGAAATAATCATCAACCAAATAGAGATTGGAGAAGAAACAATAGGGAGTGGGACCAACAAAGTGAACATGGGGATGATAATATTGAGGGTCATCAAAACTTTCATAGTAGAACTTTAAAAGACTACCTTCACCCTACACACACTAGCACACCATCCTGTGTAATTCTTCCTCAAAATGCTGGTGCATTAGAATTAAAGACGGGAGTAATCCAATTACTTCCCAAATTTCACAGTTTAGATAGTGAGAGTCCTTACTTGCACCTTAAAGAATTTGATGAGGTATGTAGTACCCAGAGAACTCAAAATATAGGTCTAGATACTGTCAGGCTTAAACTTTTTCCTTTTTCTTTAAAGGAAAAAGCAAAAATGTGGTTTAATGCACTGCCATCAGGTTCCATAAGAACCTGGAATGAAATGACTAGGGAATTCTTAATGAAGTTTTTCCCTACCCATAAAACAAATACGCTTCGCCGCAAGATAATGAACTTTACTCAAAAGGATAAAGAATCATTCTATCAATGCTGGGAAAGGTTCAAAGAACTACAACTCACTTTCCCATATCATGGCTATGGACCATGGCGCATCATCAGCTTCTTTTATGAAGGACTAAATTATGACATGCGCCAGTTTGTAGAGATGATGTGTAATGGTAACTTTCTCAACAAACAACCAGATGAGGAGTATTTGGAATGGCTAGCTGAAAGTGCACAAACTTGGGCTGACTCAGAAAGAACAGAACATACAGATAGACCTAAGCCCAATAACACCCATGCTAGGGGAGGCATGTATGCCATGTCTAAAAAAGATGAAATCAGTGCCAAAGTAGCATCCCTAGCAAGAAAAGTAGAAGCCATAGAAATGGGAAAGAAAAACTCAAATAAAGAAGAACAAGTGTGTAGCATTTGTGAAAGTACGTCACATCTTACTCAGGAATGTCCTACAATCCCTACTTTTCAAGATGTACTTCATGATCAGGCTAATGCACTTAACACATATAAAAGACCGTTCTCCCAATATTCAGACACTTATAATCCCAACTGGAGAAACCATCCAAACTTTAGTTGAAAAAATGGACCTACTACTAATGTTCCACAACCAGGACAATATCAACCTCATCAACAAAACTAAGGACTTCTTACCTTACCTTATCAAACTCATCAACCTCCTTCTGGACCTTACTTGCCCCCACCTAAAAGGCAAGTAGAGGATAATCAAAACGTTCAAAACCAAGAAAGGAAAATTTCTCAATTAGAAAGTCAAATAAAACAAACCAACCAGTCCATGAATGAATTAAAAAACATGATGAGTCAAATGATGCAAAGTATGGAAAAAGAAAAGTTCCCAGCTCAACGACAAGCAAACCCTAAGGGAGTGCATGAGGTTAGCACTAATGCATCTGATGAAACATCTAGCACTACCATGGAATAGACTAAGGTTGTTACCATTCTTAGGAGTGGTAAAAGAATTGAGAAAGATGAGCCTCAAAAGACTGAAAAGGTAGAAAAATCCACGAAAGTTAAAGAAAACTCTAAACAAAAGGACCTTGTTTCACCTGTTGATCCATGTCCTATACCTGCTCCATTTCCTCAAAGGTTGCATTAAGCCCCAAAGTCTGCTTCTAATGATGAGATTTTAGAGATTTTTAAGCAAGTCAAGATCAACATACCAATCTTAGATGCTATAAAACAAATCCCATCATATGCCAAATTCTTAAAAGACTTATGCACCATAAAGGGAAAATTGAATGTCCAGAAGAAGGCATTTTTGACTGAACAGGTTAGTTCTATTCTTCAACACCATACACCACCAAAGTACAAAGATCCTGGTTGCCCCACTCTTACTTGCATTATTAGCAGCTACAAGATTAACCAAGCTCTTCTTGATTTAAGATCTAGTGTAAACTTATTACCATACTCGGTATACAAACAGTTAGGTATGGGTGAACTGAAACCTACATCTACTATGCTCCAGCTAGCTGATCGTTTTGTAAAAATACCGAGAGGGGTAATAGAGGATGTGTTAGTCCAGGTAGAACAATTTTGCTTCCCTGTCGATTTTCTAGTTCTAGATACACCACCGGTGGTGAATGAGAAGAATGAAATACCAGTCATCTTGGGATGACCATTTTTGGCTACGTCCAATGCCTTAATCAACTGTAGAAATGGTGTCATGAAACTATCCTTTGGCAATATGACATTAGAGCTAAACATCTTTAACATTTGTAAGCAACCTGGTAAAACTACTGATGATTTGCACAGTGTTAACATGATCAATTCAGTTGTGCAAGATCAATTTTAGTCATCTTCCTTGGTGGACCCACTAGAGGCCTGTTTGGCCCATTTTAATGAGTTTAATGACGATGCATTAATAGAAGAAGTTAATGCCTTCCTTGATTCTGTTCCTATCATGGAAACAGAAAAATGGAAACCTCCTTTCAAGGACCTTCCACTGAGGGAGTCCACTCCCCTTCCATCATTCATAGAACCTCCTAAGCTTGAATTGAAATCTCTACCATCAGATTTAAAATATGCCTTTTTAGGAGATAAAGAGACTTTTCTTGTCATAATTTCCTCCCAATTAGAAACATCTCAGGAGGAAAAGTTAATAGACACTTTAAAAGAACACAAAGGTGCTATAGAATGGACCATAGCTGATATAAAGGGCATTAACCCTTTAATCTGCACCCATAGGATATATCTAGAGGATGAAGCTAAACCATGTCGTCAAATGCAAAGAAGGTCAAATCCTAATATAAAAGGTGTGGTTAGAGTAGAAGTCCTAAAGTTACTTGATGTGGGAATCATCTATCCCATAAGTGATAACAAATGGGAAAGTCCTACTCAGGTGGTTCCAAAGAAGTCTGAAGTGACAGTAATAACTAATGTCAACAATGAATTGATCCCTACCAGGGTTACTACTGGTTGGCGTATGTGTATCGACTATCGAAAGTTGAATGTTGTTACAAGGAAGGACCATTTTCCTTTGCCCTTCGTTGATCAAATGTTAGAAAGGGTTGCAAGACATTAGTACTATTGTTTCTTAGATGGTTAGTCAGGGTATAACCAAATAGAAATTGCACCCGAAGATCAAGAAAAGACCACATTTACATGTCCTTTTGGCACTTTTGCTTACAAAAGAATGCCATTTGGATTATGTAATACTCCTGCCACATTTCAACATTGCATGTTAAGCATTTTCAGTGATATGGTGGAGAGAATTTTAGAGGTTTCCATGGACGACTTTTCTGTTTTCGGTAATTCATTTGAAACATGTCTTAAAAATCTAAGAAAAGTCTTAACTCGTTGTAAAGAAAAGAACCTAGTGCTTAATTGGGAAAAATGTCATTTCATGGTTCCTAAGGGAATTGTCTTAGGTCACATTGTGTCATCTAAAGGTATAGAGGTAGATAGAGATAAAGTTGATCTAATTTCCAATCTACCCATTCCAAAATCTATTAGGGACATTCGCTCTTTCCTAGGTCATGCAGGATTCTATAAGAGGTTCATTAAAGATTTTAGTGCAATTTCTAAACCATTATGTTACCTCCTCACAAAGGATACTCCTTTTGAGTGGACTGAGGATTGTTAAGAAGCTTTTATAAAGTTGAAAGAAAGTTGACCACCACACCTATCATGCAGCCCCCTGATTGGAGTCTACCCTTTGAAATCATGTGTGATGCCAATGACTATGTTGTAGGAGTTGTACTAGGACAGAGAAAGAAAAGAAGTCATACGTCATTTACTATGCCAGTAGGACCTTAAATAGCACCCAAATGAACTATTCTACTACGGAGAAAGAACTCTTAGCAGTTGTCTTCGCATTGGATAAATTCAGGTCTTACTTGGTTGGATCTAAAATAGTCATATTCACTGACCATTCAGCCCTCAAGTATCTTCTTTCTAAGAAAGATGTTAAGCCTAGACTAATTAGATGGATTCTCCTACTCCAAGAGTTTGACATTGAAATAAAAGATAAAAAGGGAGTAGAGAATGTGGTAGCTGACCATTTGTCTCGCCTAGTCCTAATAGAGCCTTTAGATGAGTTGCCAATTAAAGACACTTTCCCTAATGAGCAACTTTTTCATGTTTCCCATCCTCCCTGGTTTGCTGATATTGCAAATTATTTAGTCGCAGGAAAAATTCCTGAACATTGGACTAAACAAGAAAAGCAAAAATTCTTTTATAACGTTAAGCACTATTTCTGGGATGATCCATACCTGTTTAAATACTGCCCAGATCAAATCGCTAGGAGATGTGTCCCTTACTTAGAACAACATAGTGTTATCTCCTTTTGTCATTCAGAAGCATGTGGTGGACATTTTTTTGCCTAGAAAATAGCGGCAAAGATTTTGCAGTGCGGTTTTTATTGGTCGTTGTTCAAAGACACACATGTGTCCTGTAAATTATGTGAGCAATGTCAAAAGTTAGGAGGAATAACCCGTAGGAATATGATGCCTCTAAACCCTATTCTTATCATAGAAATTTTTTATTGTTGGGGTATAGATTTCATGGGTCCATTCCCACCTTCTTTTGGCTACATTTTTATCTTATTAGCCATAGACTATGTTTCAAAATGGATTGAGGGTATCCCGTGTAGGAATAATGATCACAAAATAGTTCTTAAATTTTTAAAAGAAAACATTTTTTTCTAGATTTGGGACCCCTCGAGCCATTATAAGTGATAACGGTACACATTTTTGCAACAAACAATTTGAAGCACTAATGAAAAAATATAATATTACTTATAAAGTTACAACACCATATCACCCACAAACAAGTGGACAAGTAGAAGTATCTAATCGGGCCATCAAACAAATCCTTCAAAAGACTATTAATCCAGATCGTAAATGTAATGACCCCAATTTTTGTAATATTAAAATCCCATGAAAAGTTCAGTTTTAAAGATAAGGGCATTTTGGTCATTTTACTAGTTTCCTTGACTAAACCCAATAATTTGGTCCTAAAAATGGTTCCATTAGATGCGTCTCAGAAAAAGGAATCCAACGAGACCAAAATCACCCAAAACGGAGTTAAAATGAGCAAGTTATGACCCTTTGAAGTTCAGGGGCAAAACTGTAATTTTTACAAAAACGGGTTTAGCTGCAAAACATAAGGTCCCGTTTTGATACAGGCACCCTTCATCTTCCACCTCTTAGAGAGTTCTAGAACGGTGATGATTGGAGGGGAAATCACCGCCATTCTGGAGGTTTCTCCACCGCCATTCAAAGGCAGTGAGAGCCCCCTCCAGAACCCTCTCTTAACTCTATAAATAGAGCTCTTAGGTGCCTCTAATGGCAGCCCAAAACGTTGAGGAAAAACCATTGAGGAGCAGTGCCCTAGAAGAGAAAACAATGAGAAAAACCCAGCAACGAGCCAGGTACGCCCAAAATCCCTCAAAACCCATCTCCACCATAGTTCCAAGAATGATTTCCCTAGGCTTTTGCATGAAAAACCATGCAAAACGGAGCCCAGGAGAGCCACCAAGGACCCAGGGACGTCCCCTGGGTTGCACTAGTTCGACAGGGGTCGAACCAGGGTATCCTGAGGACGACCCGGTTCCCCAACGAGCGGGACGTTCTAGTCGGAACGTCCCACATCGACTCCCATTTGAAAAACCAAACGGGCGCGTCCTTGAGAGAAAAGACAAAAAATTCGGCGCGTCTTCACGCGCAGCGCGTCATTTTTTTGGTTACTTAAGGAAGCCGGGGCGCACGTCGCAGACGCGCAACGCCCTAGCATTCCGTCTTTTTATTTTTAAGACTCCTATGTACGTGTGACACTAAAATGCTTATAACTTGAGATCTAGAGCTCCGATTGAGGCGCCACAAAAGGCGTTGTGTCCATATCGATGATGCGGACACATCCAAACTATAAAATCCCTTATCAAATCCCAATCAAAGGTGGTCATGACCCTTAGAATAGGATGGTGGCGCGTAGCCTCCAGACCTTTGGAAAAATAAGGATACCAAGGCCCAATTAGGACCTTAGGACACCCATAGGCATAGGGATGGACCCCTAATGACTAAGTAATAAGACCAATCACTCTAAAACCCATAAAAGATAGGCCAAACTAACCTTAAGTCACCAAACCAAGTTCAGGAGCGTCCGAGGACAAATGGGTTAGCGCGACCTAGTCAGGTAGGTGCTCTATCACTATTAGATTCTTTTAAAAGATCTATTATTATTTTGAGAACATATGTTTTAAGTATATGACTTATTTAGCATGACTTGATTCAGCATGCATGTGATAAATGTTTTGTACATAGACATGTTTTGTAAATGATTGCATATACATTATGCACATATATGTTTTGCAAACAAGTGCATACATTGCATGATTTAAGTACTTGCAAAGATTGCATGTCCTTGAGGGTTGCCAAAAGACGCTGGAGTGCCGAGGGTCAGGCAGTTGTGAGGGACCCAAAGAGGACTGGTTTTGAACAAAGGTTTTTGGCTTATTTGATCATACATGATTTGGGCTAGTAAGCTCGTGGGTGCTATGCCGAGGGGTGTGGATTGGCCACCCAGCCTCTACCACTATTAGGTGGATGGGTACCACGCCCAAAAAAAGGCATGTCCCTGCTTCGACTGCATGTGGTACAGGGGTCTACCACTGGTGTCACGGCACTGGGTCGAAGTGTCATATACCCCGTGGAGGTATATGATCCTGTGTCCCTAGGTACCCAGGGACCACACGGCAGTGACATCGAGGGCATAGTGGGACCCTATGGTTTCGTGGATTTATGTGCATTGCATATGACATGATATAAGGTTGGTCGACCATACCATGATAGATATCCATGAGTTGGATTCAGTTGAGCATCTGATGCATATTTTTATGATTATAATATATGATACTTTTGACTTGGATTATGATATTTCTTTAAGTCGTCAGTATTGCGGTTTGACAAAAGCTTTTAATATCGATATTGAACGTGATTATTCGAACAACATGCATATGTTTTTATGAGCACATGATTTTAAAGATCGCATGCTTTATAAAACTAGTAGTGATAGACTCCTACTGAGTATAGTATATACTCACCCTATCCTTAACATTTTTCAGGATGATTCCATCCATGAGTAGAGGACATCTATGTTAGTGCTACAAGCAAGTGAATCAAAATGGAAAAACTTATATATGTAAGTAAATTCTCAACCCTTTGGACATGTATTTGTATTTAATTACAGTTGGGCTGTGTGCTATGACTGGACAGACCTGGGGAAAAGCATTTGTGATTTCTAAAGCTGTTTAAAAACTACCTTAGTTGTTGTGAAAGCAAATGACACTCGGAGTTTTCAAAATGAATTCCAAATAAAAGATTTTTTCGCTGCATTGCACTTTTTTTTTTTTCAAATTGGGATCCCACCTTAGGAATTTAGATTTTTCATTTAAAAATGCATGAGAAAACCCGGGTCGTCACAGTAAAGATTGGTCTCTTCGACTGACCGATGCGCTCTGGGCTTACAGGACTGCACATCGCACCCTGATTGGTATGTCTCCCTATCGTATTGTATACAGTAAGGCTTGTCATTTGCCTGTGGAATTGGAACATAGAGCCTATTGGGCAATAAAGACATTCAATTTTAATATGGATAAAGCAGGATCACATCGCAAACTCCAACTTAATGAGTTGGAAGAGATCAGGTAAGAAGCTTATGAGAGTAATAGGATATATAAAGAAAAGATGAAAGTTTTTCATGATAAGAACATAATGAGAAAATCCTTTACTCCAAGCCAGAAGGTTCTACTTTACAATTCTAAGCTCCACTTATTTCCAGGTAAGCTTAGATCTCGATTGACTGGTCCATATATAGTAAAAGAAGTTTTTTCATATGGGACTGTCGAGATTGAGAATACTAGGACTGGTCATTCTTTTAAAGTGAATGGTTAACATTTAAAGCCTTTCCTAGATTATGAGAATTCAGAAGTTGAGTCCACAACTTTGGAGGATCCTGTTTATCAGGATTGAGTGGATTTGATCCCTCTGTACCATATTTTGTATTTTTGTTGTTTTCTACATCACTCATATTCATTTTAGGTCCTACTTTTTAAACATTGAGGACAATGTTTCTGTCAAGTTGGGGGTGTAGAACTCTAGTTTTTTTAGGTTTGTAGGTGCTTTCCTTGTTTTCAAAAAAAATGAAAAAAATGAAAAATTTTAGGTCATTTCCTATACTATGATGAGAATTGGATTTTCTGAAGTATAATCTAGATAACTTTAGCTTATTAATGAAATTGAATATGATTAATTCATCATTTTACTCATTTTCTAAATCATTCTATGAAAGCAAAGTCTCAGATCACATCTGTACATGCAGTTGCATATAGATAGTCTAGATTGATAAGTAACTATAACTTAGAGATTCTAAAGAAAGTCAGTGGAGACTTATAACCTAAGTAAGTTTTTCGAGCTATTCATCCTTTTTTAGAGGTTATAAATATTCCTAATTTTCTTCAGCGTGCTTAAAGAAAATTGATCCCAAACTTTTTAATTTTGGCTAATTACTTGAATAGTTAGAATATTATCTTTAAAATTCTAGAAGTTCATTGAATTTGATGGATTATAGGAAACCTAGAAAATGATTTAGGCCATCCTTGTTGTTAACCTAGAGACATAAAGGTTACCACTAGTCAGCCAAATTGAGCCTTTTATAAAGCCTTTTCTTTTGCCACCTAAATTACTCTTTACCCATATTAGCCCAGTATAAATTATCCATTACCCATTTTATTTGAAAAATAAGTTAGAGAGGAATGAAGAAATACCTTTTAGTTGTAATGAAAGTAGAAAGTGGATATCAAGAAAAGAAATATTCTTCAAAGTGATTCAAAAGTACTGAAATAGTTTGAAAAAAAGAAAAGTTTGAAGAATGCAAAGAAAAGTGAAATAATAAAAAAAATTCACTTCATTAAAGAAAGAAAGAATTATCAACTTTAGAAGGCCTCTACTTATTTTTTGAAGAAACTTTGAATATCCTTATACCCTTTCTTTGGTACCTTGTCCTAAGCCTACGTTTCGTCCCAGTTAAAGACTTATTGATTCTAGGAGAAATATAGTCTTGATGAGGAAATGAATGGATAAGATCTAAAAGAGTAGTATTTCTAAATATTCAAAGGTAATGGCATCCATTCTAAAGGGATCAAAACAATTAAATTCCTTAGTAACTCCCATTTTTCATGAGTACGTGTGAGATAATTTTGCTTTTATTGACTCTCTCACATAATTAAAAGAGAGATATGATTTGAACCTTCTATCTAAGAGATGTTGTTTCTGAGCGTATGTCATTAGTGAGGCTTGAGGTCAAAACATATTTCGAATGGAGTTCAAAAGTTAGAAGTTTCTTAGAGATTAAGATGATTCTATATGTAAACTGTACATGCACACACTCACTCTGAGATTTGAGCTTAATTAGAATTACTTTGGCATATGGGTAGGGTTTTGAATTTTTCAGTCATTTTTATTAGTATGCTAAAGTGATGTGATTTATAGAAGATAATTCTCTGAGGAAAAAGAGGAGCTGACTTAAAAATAAAATTTGAAATCTTGAAATTTGGTTTTTCGCATGTTTTGCTCGGGACTAGCAAAATGTTGGGGGTGTGTTAAGTGTTCAATTTTGGTCAAAATACTCCTAATTTAGCATTCAATTAGATCATTTAACTGTTCAATTTTACAAAACTTAGCATGATTTTGAATTTAAATCCATTTGACCATCCAAATCTTAATTTTTCAAAATCAATCGTCAGATGATCATTAGAGCTCATTAAATGACTAATGTACGGTTCAGATGATTCTAATTTAGTCTTTTCTTTTGCAGATCAACCAAAGGACGCACGGACGGCTATGATTAAAAGTTGACGGTGCAGATCATCTTAAAGGGCAATAGATGGGCCAAATCACCCATAAAGATGGATGTGATAGTTTCCTAGAAGATAATTGAGCTCAAGTGGAAATCATGGACAAAAAGGGCAACTTGCAAATTTGTAGGAGTTTCCAAAGTCAAGAGAGGGGACCTAAATTAGCAAGGAGCAAAAGGCAACTCCTTCCCCCACTTCTTTCCTTCCTTTCCTTTTTCCCTTCCTCACTCTCACGTACCCACCTTCCTTACTCTCTTTTTGGCCTTCCTTCTTAACATTCCCCCCTTCTTCCACTTCTCTCTTTTCCTCCTTCTTCCCTCTTTCTCTTCCTCTCCTCCTTTCTTCTCCTTTTCTCCTTCTTCTTCCCCATCTCCCTTCTTCATCGGGTTCGTCTGGTATTTCTCTTAAAAACCAGATTTTTCATGAAATTCCAATTTTGCCCCTCCTCTTTAAAAGAAATTACAAATCTGTTCTTTTTCTTTAATTCCATCTGTGTCCCCAGTTTATTTACATATTTTTGTTTTATTCCAATTTTGTTTTATC
The DNA here is from genome assembly GCA_035236585.1 of Warburgia ugandensis. Taxonomy (NCBI): domain Eukaryota; kingdom Viridiplantae; phylum Streptophyta; class Magnoliopsida; order Canellales; family Canellaceae; genus Warburgia; species Warburgia ugandensis. The sequence goes on from CP141126.1 coordinate 85,695,527, forward strand.
TGCGTTTTTCTTGTCCAGGAACAGATGGTCTCACTCCCTATTGTTTCTTCTCCAATCTCTATTTGGTTGATGATTATTCCTCCTTGGTGGAGGTTGATATTCATCGTCCATCAGGGGTGGTGGGTCCTCATTCATGATGAGTGGAGCCCCTTGACTTCCATGGGGTGAAGTACCCCTGGAGCGTTGATCAGTCATAGATGTGGCCTGATCTTGTTGTATGTCTTTTTTGTCATACTTGACTAACCTTCTGATTTTGTCGCGTCTTCAAAAGTGCATACAAGGGAAGCTTCTTTTTGTTTTTTTGGTTTTTTTGTTTTTTGGTTTTGTTTTTTGTCTTTGAGAAAACTAACCTAAATGATGCAACCTAACTTCTAGAATGATGCGCAAACAAAAGGGCACACTTAAATAATTCTAAAGCTAATAAGCAGCAATATATTTGATTTTCTTGATTTTCTATGGGGATGATGCTTTTATTAGCCTAGACTAGCGCTCCTCCTCTCTTTAAGAGTTGATTACTGCTTACTAATTAGGTTCTAACCAAGGTGGTTACTACAACCCTCGTGTAAGGAGGCGTTTAAACCTCAACAAACGTCAATAGGAGGTGGGGGAAGAGCGAGGCTCTATTAAGTAACCCCCAATAACCACAGTGATCAAAAGCCACTAGACTGACAGTAAATCTCATCCAATTAAGAGAGTCCTACGAGCATGTGATGGCCCTATAGGTCTCTTCTGATTGATTTTAAATTAATGTGAAAGGAAGGTTTGCGCTCTTGAGGTGATTATCCTAAGTGGGCCAAGCGATGGTGATGAAATCCACCCTTGATCTTATGGGGGTAGGGTGCCCTTACTAATTAATGTCACACATCATGGCAATTCAATCAGCATATAAATCACCTTAAAACATTAAACATGCCCTAAGAATGCAATTAAAAGCAGTAAACTAATGCAAAATCCTAAAATGCAACAATTAAAAAGATGCTTCTATATGAGTTACACTACCAAACAATGTAAATTATTCTAAATGCAAATCCTAATCTAGGAAATAAATGAGTGAGGAAACTCACAGTGGGGTTTCTGATGAAGATCAAGTGTGGGCCACCTTATCCCACACTTGCCTTGTATTATACAACCCTTTAAAATTTAAAATAGAAATTGCAATTTACAAAGGGTCCTCACTACAAGATTCACTCAAAAGAAAAAAGAAAGTCCTATTCTAGGAAAGTAGGGAAGTTTCCATTTTGGTGAAGATCCACTTGCCAAATTCCTCCACTTTCCAATTTCCTGAAAAATAAAATTAGAAATTAGTACCAAATTTAGGAAACAAGGTGATTATTCCCTAAAAACAATTGAAAAATGCACCTAAAATTTCCTAAAATGCTAAAAATTGCAATTCCTAATTTTTTTTATTTTTTGATTTTTTTTATTTTTTTGGATTTTTAATTAAATTTTATGAAAACTCCTTTCCAAGTCCCCAGCAACGGCGCCAAAAACTTATTGATTGTTTAACCACAAGTGCACGGGCTATTGTAGTGTAGCTTATGCAAGTACGGGTTGATCCCACGAGGACTTGATTTAAAATGATGGAGTTTGAATAAAATTTAATTATGTAAAATTAAAAATAAATCACTCAAAATTACTGGAATTATTGAAATGAGAATCAATGTTCAAATCTAATCAACTTCTCAAAAATACAAAATTTCCAATTCCTAAAGAAAACAAACAAAATCAAATAATGAGAAAAACTACTTCCCTAGATCAATCTTTATCAAAATCTTCACTTCTGGTATTCTAAAATCTGATCCACCTTTACAAATATCTTCAACACATTCTTGATTAGTGATCCACTGGTCGGATTTGACAGATTCTTCAAAATGGTCAAGATCTGGGCTAAATTGTGATTTCAAGATTTTGACTGCTCAAATTGATTTTTGGATCTCATATAGAAGATCAAATACATTGATTATGTCTAGGGATGTCCTAAGAATGAACCTGTAAAATTAATTTGAAATCTAAGAAGAGACAAAGGAGAAATTGAAGATTTGGTTTTGATTAAGGCTAACCCGTTGAGAGGTTAGGCCTTAATTGATCTGATTCAAATTGGATAGTTCCTGGATAAGAAAAACGTAGATAAAACAAAACTGAAATAGCACGGGACACAGATGGAATTAAACTGGGGACATAGATGGAATTAAAAGAAAAGGATAGAATTGTAATTGCTTTTAAAGAGAGAGGGCAGAACCGGAATTTTGTTAAAAATATGGTTTTTAAGAAAAAACCAAACGAAAACCCGATGAAGAAAGGGAGAAACGGAGGAAGAAGAGGGAGAAAGAAAGGGAGAAGAGAGGAGGAAGGAGGAGAGGAAAGAAGGGAAACCCATTTCGGGTTTTCTCCCCCACCTGGGTCAGTGGTGAAGACAACGCCAGATTGTGGGGTGCCTGGAGAGCTGTGGCGTCACACAATCGGACTGGAATCACCTGGCCGGTGGAGCTCGTCCGATGAGGGAAAACGACGACCTTTTTGGGTGTCGACTGGTTCAGACGGTCCTGGACCGTCTGGCCGTCGTCTGGTACTGTCCTGGGCTAGCTTGATGGAGGCAGGGGCCAATGCTGAGCGTGATGTCTAAGCTTCTAGCCAGTGAAGACAATGGCGTGGGCAGAGGAGGAAGTGAAGAAAAGAACAAAGGACCAGGGGATGCAGGTGACTATGAAGGGGAGAGGCCAAGGGAAGTGAAACTGCTGGGCCAGCCGTGAAGGCAGTGAAGAAAGGGACAATCTGGAACGGTGAAAAACGACGCCTTTTGGGCGTCGTCTGGATCATTTGGAGCAGAGGAAGAGATGATAGTTGCAATATGGGCTTGTGCAGTAGAGAAGAAAGAACAAGGGAGAATGGAGAGAGAGAGAGAGAGAGAGAGAGAGAGAGAGAGAGAGAGAGAGAGAGAGAGAGAGAGAGAGAGAGAGAGAGAGAGAGAGAGAGAGAGAGAGAGAGAGAGAGAGAGAGAGAGAGAGAGAGAGAGAGAGAGAGAGGAGAGAGAAGTGGAAGAAGGGGGGAACATTAAGAAGGACGGCCACAAAGGGAGTAAGGAAAATGGGTACGTGAGAGTGAGGAAGGGAAAAAGAAAAGGAAAGAAAGAAGGAAAAGGAAAAGGAAGGAAAAAGAAAGAAAAGAGAAAAGGAAGGAAAGAAAGAAAAAGGAAAAGGAAAAGGAGGAAAAAGAAAAGAAAGAAAAAGAAAAGGAAAGAAAGAAGTGGGGGAAAGGGTTGCCTTTTTCTCCATGATTCCAAATTTAGCTCCATTGTCTTTTAGAAAACTATCACATCCATCTTCATGGGTGATCTGGTCCATCCATTGCCCTTTAAGATGATCTGCACTGTTAACTTTTGATCGTAGCCATCAACGCCTCTTTTGGTTAATCTGCAAAAGAAAAGACTAAATTAGAATCATCTGAATCGTACATTAGTCATCTAATGAGCTATAATGATCATCTGACCGTTGATTTTGAAAATTTAAGATTTGGATGGTTAATTGGATTTAAATTCAAAATCAAGCTAAGTTTTGTAAAATTGAACGGTTAGATGATCTAATTGAATGCTAAATTAGGAGTATTTTGGCCAAAATTGAACACTTAACACACCCCCAACCAGCATTTTGCTAGTCCCAAGAAAAATATGCGAAAAACCAAATTTCAAAATTTCAAAATTTATTTTAAGTCAACTCCTCTTTTTCCTCAGAGAATTATCTTCAATAAATCACATTACTTTAGCATACTAATAAAAATGACTAAAAAATTCAAAACCTTACCCATATGCCAAAGTAATTCTAATTAAGCTCAAATCTCAGTCATTTTTATTAATATGCTAAAGTGATGTGATTTATTGAAGATAATTCTCTGAGGAAAAAGAGGAGTTGACTTAAAAATAAAATTTGAAATCTTGAAATTTGGTTTTTCGCATGTTTTGCTCGGAACTAGCAAAATGCTGGTTGGGAGGTGTGTTAAGTGTTCAATTTTGGTCAAAATACCCCTAATTTAGCATTCAATTAGATCATTTAACTGTTCAATTTTACAAAACTTAGCTTGATTTTGAATTTAAATCCAATTGACCATTCAAATCTTAATTTTTAAAAATCAATGGTCAGATGATCATTAGAGCTCATTAGATGACTAATGTACAATTCAGATGATTCTAATTTAGTCTTTTCTTTTGTAGATTAACCAAAAGAGGAGTTGATGGCTACGATCAAAAGTTAACGGTGCAGATCATCTTAAAGGGCAATGGATGGACCAGATCACCCATGAAGATGGATGTGATAGTTTCCTAAAAGACAACGGCACCAAAAACTTGTTGCTTGTTTAACCGTAAGTGCACGGGCTATTGTAGTGTAGCTTATGCAATTACGGGTCGATCCCACGTGGACTTGATTTAAAATGATGGAGTTTGAATAAAATTCAATTATGTAAAATAAAAAGGAAATCACTCAAAATTACTAAAATTATTGAAATGAGAATCAATGTTCATATCTAATCAACTTCTAAAAAATACAAAATTTCCAGTTCTTAAAGAAAATAAATAAAATCAAATAATGAGAAAAAACTGCTTCCCTAGAGCAATCTTTATCAAAATCTTCACTTCTGGTCTTCTAAAATCTAATCTACCTTTACAGATATCTTCAACACGTTCTTGATTAGTGATCCACCGGTCGGATTTGACAGATTCTTCAAAATGGTCAAGATCTGGCTTAAATTGTAATTTCAAGATTTGGACGATTCAGATTGATTTATAAATTTTAGATCGAAGATCGGATGCTTTGATTATGTCTAGGGATGTCCTAAGAATGAACCTATGAAATTAATTTGAAATCTGAGAAGAAACAAAGGAGAAATTGAAGATTTGGTTTTAATTAAGGCTAACCCGTTGAGAGGTTAGGCCTTAATTGATTTGATTCAGATTGGACAGTTCCTGGATAAGAAAAACGGAGATAAAACAAAACTGGAATAAAATGGGACACAGATGTAAATAAACTAGGGACACAAATGGAATTAACAAAAAAGAACATATTTGTAATTTCTTTTAAAGAGGAGGGGCAAAATTGGAATTTCATGAAAAATCTAGTTTTTAAGAGAAAAACCAGACGAACCCGATGAAGAAGGGAGATGGGGGAGAAGAAGGAGAAAAGGAGAAGAAAGGAGGAGAGAAGAGGAGAGGAAGAGAAAGAGGGAAGAAGGAGGAAAAGAGAGAAGTGGAAGGGGGGAATGTTAAGAAGGAAGGCCAAAAAGAGAGTAAGGAAGGTGGGTACATGAGAGTGAGGAAGGGAAAAAGAAAAGGAAAGAAAGAAGAAAAAGGAAAAGGAAGGAAAGAAGGAAAAAGAAAGAAAAGAGAAAAGGAAGGAAAAAGAAAAAAGAAAAAAGAAAAAAGAAAAAAGAAAAAAGAAAAAAGAAAAAGAAGGAAAGAAGTGGGGGAAGGGGTTGCCTTTTGCTCCTTGCTAATTTGGGTCCCCTCTCTTGACTTTGGAAACTCCTACAAATTTGCAAGTTTTCCTTTTTGTCCATGATTTTCACTTGAGCTCAATTATCTTCTAGGAAACTATCACATCCATCTTCATGGGTGATTTGGCCCATCCATTGCCCTTTAAGATGATCTGCACCGTTAACTTTTAATCATAGCCGTCCGTGCGTCCTTTGGTTGATCTGCAAAAGAAAAGACTAAATTAGAATCATCTGAACCATACATTAGTCATCTAATGAGCTCTAATGATCATCTAACCATTGATTTTGAAATTTTAAGATTTGGATAGTCAATTGGATTTAAATTCAAAATCAAGCTAAGTTTTGTAAAATTGAACGGTTAGATGATCTAATTGAATGCTAAATTAGGAGTATTTTGACCAAAATTGAACACTTAACAATGCACACATGTGAAAATTTCTAATTAATAATGGAGAAAGATATAAAACACAATAGATACATTCAAAAAGATATTTAAATTTAAAAAGGGAAGTTTCTAACCATAACCATGCATGCAAAACATATCAAAGATGCATATATATGAGACAAACAAGGAGATAATAACCAACACAAATTGATATTGTCTAAGAATATATCTATATGTAATTCTAATTTACAGTTGATTTGGTTGAAGATAGTCATAGCGAAATCAACCTATATGAGCTTCAGTTTGTGTATATATGAAGAAATTTGGAACCAGAAAACCATAAGACCATGCAAAATTCTTAAAACAAAGTACTACTTTTAAAGTCGATTTCAGAAAATGAATTTAATAGTACACACTTTTAAATTCATTCAAGAAAAATGACTTTAAAAGCACATACTTTAGAGTTGTTTCCACAAAATGACTTTAAAAGAGGGTCACCTTTAAAGTCATTTTTCTATAAGCGACTTCTAAAATCTTTTCCCACGAAAAAAGTTATACCCGCTAAAGTAAATTGGGGATTTTGAAGTCATTTTTGGGAAATGACTTTAAAAACATGAACTTTAGAAGTCATTTCTGTAAAATCACTTGAAAAGTTTGCAATTTTAAAGTTGATTTAAATTCTAGGTTTTTAAAGTCGTTTCCCAAAAGTGACTTCAAAAGTCCATACTTTTGAAGTCATTTTTCAGAAAATGGCTTCAAAAGTCTATACTTTTGAAGTCTTCTTTTAGAAAATGACTTTGAAAAATATTTTTGTAAAAAAAAAGTTTTATGTGCCAGACTAAAGAAGTCGTTCTTTTACAAGCCGACTCCTTAAGTATGATTTTTAAAGTCTTTTTTTTTTATTAACAATTTGGAAATATTTTATGAAGTTTGAGGTAAAAAAAACTTACTTCTTTATTCTAACTTTAAAAGCATCAATTTTAATAGTGCTTGGTGTTGTGTCGATAAAATATTTGTTTCCCATTAAACCAGTGCTATGTGAGTTAGTTGCTAAATGGTGTGTAGTTCTTCCTTGATCACATAAGTGCATATGGGCACAGAAAGTATGCTTCTTCCTAGATCACTAAAGTGCTTTCTAGTTGATCTCCTTATACATAGTTTGAATGTTTATTCATCAACAATTTAGATATCATTTTTTAACACAAGGGAGTGAAGGTGCTTTGAGGCTCATTAACTAGGCCTTAAGCTGAGACTCCTTGTCGAGATGACAGTCCCTTTTAACTAACCCAAAACCTACTTGTTGTTGAGTCCCTTTAACTAATAACCATTTGTGAGGTTAAATAGGAAATGTCTTCTACTATGAGGAAGCCTTACTTTGAGGCTCAGTCATAGAGCCTCAGTGCATCATTTTCCTTTTTGGAGTCCCCCATCCACCCATGCCCAAAAAAAGAAAGAAACCAACTCAAATGGGAGGACCCAAGTATCAACTTTTAGAGATCTTTAAAATCAAAGATATTTGGGTCCCGGGGATGGACAACTCATCCTGTTAGCTTCAAGAATTTTTTGCATTGACCATTAAAGAAACATGGTTGTTGAAGAAAAATTGCATTATGGTCCATTAGCATTAATTGCTTTCTATGAGACTACTAAAAAGGTACACAATGTTGAGCATACATAATATGAACCAATAGAAATATCAAGAGATTCAATTGCAAATAAATATAACAAAATTAAATGATTGATGTAGGATCCATAAAAAAAGGTGAATTAAGAAGGAATGGGATGTAATTTGAGACATGTTTAAATTCATTGGCTATATATAAACTCTTGAGCATTTAAAAAGAATCTAAACACCCCAAAGACAACCTTTTGATAAAGAAGAAGTAACTTTTTGTATGCATTTTCCATCTACTTGGTATACACATGGTATCTAACACAGGAATCCATACCTTATAATGATTAAAATTGAAATTCATACTTTATCTTTAAATAAATAAACTTTTTGTTTACCTTATGTATGTTTATCTTGCTCCCATCTCACATGAGATTACCACATATTTGTAGATGACATTTCTTGTGTATGGCCAATCTTTAAATAAATATATTTTTTATTTACCTCTTTGCCTTTTAATTTTCCTTTCTTCACTAAAATATTTATAATTGTTCTTGAAACACCCCTAGAAAGAGCAAAATAAAGTTGTTAGTGACTAAAAATTTGCTGTGGTAGGTGAATTCCTACATTAGGAATTGTTTATCTCGATGATTTGTTGACTACTAGTGCAAAAGACAATCCCACTAGAAATTGTTTCCTAATAAGAACAAACAGCATGTCTATGTTTTCTGAAGGCTTTAGAGGTATAGATGATAATAAAATCCTTGAACGAAAAAATTGATCTTTCAACACTTTTGCATCAATGACATTCCTATGAAATTGCTAGCATATTAGTCATGTACCATTGCATAAAACTCCTCTTGGATGTATATTTCATAGGAGAATTATCAGAGCCTATAACTTAGGGACAACTTAAATGGAGGTAAGCCTCTCAGTGCTATCAAGGTCAACTGTTCTTGCTGATATAAGTTTCTTGTATCATCTTCCACTGAGTCAAATGATAAGTAGGTGACTTCTTCTCTTAGAAATGGATCTATCAGCTTTACATTCAAATTTTTAACATATTCATTTGTTGTAGTAATTAGAGCTCTTTTCACCACTAACCCTTATCATGAGCATTTCTTTCGATATTTAGAAATATGTTTTGTATTAAGTTGGAGATAGAATTTTCATTCTCCCATACATCTAGAAATTTTATCATATCATCCACATCACACAACTCCTTGCCATCACTAGTACACAATAAAAAGTTCTAAAAAAATTGGTCATCCCTTGCCCTCATATTTTGTCACAAATGTACTACTCTTACTTGTGGCCACAAGGTTGATTTAATAATGCTTGCATTGACCATTTCAACTCTAGTCCCATGTTGTACAACTAAAAAGTACTTGATGGAAGTATGCTCCTAAAATGAATGTCTTTTTCTCAAATGAGTCCTCACTATTAAAAATATCCTTTAATGTGCCGTTGTTTCTTCATCCCAAATGATTGCAAATGTTTCCTTCAAGTGCTTGGCTAAGTCAGATTACTTACTTATTAAATAAACTAATGTTGCACGTACACAGGTTAATATCTTTAGCTTTGATTGCGTTGTACACTCATCTAACATTATCATTGTTGCTATTCTTGATGTTGCTAATAGAAGTACCATCCATCATTTATTTCTTACATATATAATGACTAGCTGATATAAATATGTCCTTCCTGTGCCACTTGGACCAATATGTAGAAAATGGATCCATCTTTTCTAACAATTGATTCAATTATAACATTGAATTTATGTTGTTCACCATTATTTAGTTTGTTGATGAATTGAAGTCCTCTAATGGAACTAGTATAAATAGTTTATCTAGGAACATTAAGTCATCATCAAAATTACTTGTAGCCATTGGCAAATCAAAGTCATGTACTTTTTTTGTATTGTATCAGTAATGAATTCAAATCTCATAGTAGACAATTGATTATGTGAATGTTTGTTAATGAACTTGTAGATAGATAATCCTCCAACATATTTAGGTGAAATTCATCCCACAATGTCCAACATTTGTGGGCATACAATATGCTAAAATTATAGTAAATAACCTTCTCATGGCTAATGTCATATGCATATTGTAGTTTTATTTAAACTTTCCCCTATGATGTTGCTACTCTCAATGACATTAACAAAGATAGGGTGGCAAAGGTAGAAAGAAAGGATAGATTCATCATTTGTGACGTCTACTGATCTAGAGATTACAAATCAATAGATTTGGTGAGCAATTTGTGAGTAAAATAATAATAATAAGAATTGTGTAACTTCATTCAATTAAAAAAAATGAAACTATCTTTGAGATCTTTTCTTTTCTTTTTCAATTTCACTGACCCTTTAGGTTCCACATTCTATCTTTCCATATCATGGAGTTCCATCCTTGCAAGGAGTTCAACTTCTTTAGTAGCTTGCTTGAATTGTTGGATATATGAGTCTATTAACTTTAAGCATGTCATCAAAAGATGTTGGTCCTTCAATATGGTTCAAAATCATCCTTAGATAAAACATCTCTCCTTTAAGAAGATGCATCATATATTCTACCAGTAACCCTAATATTAGAAACTCTTGATTGCCAATGCTGCTTGTTTGTAATCCATCAATATTTTTCTTTAAAGTCACAATAAAAATACTCTCCCGCATCTAGATCAACAACATTTGTTTTGAAGAAGTTTACAAGCATTATTCTTAACATGCACTCATCATTTAATATGTTAGAGATATTTTGATGGCTATAATGTCTCACTTGATGTCTATTAGGAAGTTGTACTTGCAATGCAACCTAGAAGGTGAAATTTCACTCAAGGGGAATTTAAAAATTCTTGGGAACTTGTATTAATGAATTACTTGATTTCATCATGGTCTAACCTTGGGCTTATCTCATGAGTGACATGTTGTGCTCCATTATGAATGTATTTGTACAAATACTTCACAAACTTTATATTTGATCATATTTTTGTATAATATAATAATTATATATCTGAAGTAACCATGTGTTATGTGGAACTGCCCATCAATTCTCAACCAAATTGTTGTAATGCTCACAGTCATTTTTTTCAAAACTATCTTCATGCAACACTACTTGTTTGGGATTTTTTTTTCTTTTTTTTTGTAAGTTCCATCTCTTGTGCATGGGGATTTGGAATTATGCTTTTCACATGGGCCATTATTATATGCTAAATCACCATATCATATAAAGCCAGTTCCTTTTGACGATATGATATTTTTTATTGAATAATGTTGTCATACTCATTTGGACCATTTAATTTGTCATTATCATGTATAATTACTAGCATATGTGTGTGGCAATCCTAGATTTTGAAACCTAACAACATGTACATGTGCAAGAACTTTTCCTAAGATGCCTTTGAAAAATATTCTTCTTCAATTCTTCATACTTTACTTGAAATACTTCTATTATTAGATCCAGCCTATCTTGGGGAAGTTGCCTACGTAGTGCCTCTCTTCTAATCTCCTTCAATGGTGGATTACATATCATTCTAATAAACAAATCTAGATGTTGATACTTTTATACCAATGCCATTGCATCTTGATAATTATTATGCATGTGTTGTGGACTTCCAATATTATTGGGAAGAAGTACTATTCTCTTTCCACAATTGCCTGGATGAGCACATGATTACTGCAGTTACATATGGATTCATCTAAGGTGTAGATACTAGAATTATAGATAGTAAAACATCTATAACTTACCAGCATAGTTCTCTCCAACATTTAACAATCTTATAGTCCTTGGTATAATTTTGCATTGATATTTTGTTGGTGGTCTCTTATGTATCTCAACTTTTGCATCTCAATCTTTACAAAGTTGTCAACTACATATTGTTGAAGTAGTAATCTACCACACAGTATTAGTGATGTATCACTTTCTTGTATATGAATAATCATCAATTCATTTTATGGACCTATAATTTGAATATGGAATTGATATATTTAGAGACATGTAATTACTTGAAACATATAAGAGTAGTAGTCATGGAAATTAACTATTTTGTTATCATGTTAAGTACAGATGTGCCAACCATGGTCTTCATAAATAAACACCAATGGGTATTGTAGGGGATCATAAAATCATATAGCATCTAGGATATTTATTGATTCTCCTAAACTAGTTTGCACAATGATAACTCTTTCTTCTCCTCCACTAATTCCATCTTTGACTCATAATAGCTTCCATTTGTTAAGTTGTGGGTCCACAATGATGTCTTCACCTTGGTGGTTAATCTTTGACCGAAAGTCTACACCTTTGTAAGTCTTCATGCTGAGAAAGGTGTCGAAATATATGGACAAATGGATTAAATTCGTCTAAAATATGTTTCAATCTTTCTCTTATGTTCTTGTTCAGCATATTATTTCAGCCATGTAGTGCTCAATTTCATGCTCAGTATCATAAATAGACATTTGAAGAAATCTTACATAACAAAACTACCAATTTTATGATAAATGGCCCCTTGTACTCAAAATAATATACACCTCTCCTCATGCTTACAAGATTCCTATCTACATGTACTCCTATAAATGTAAAGTAGAAAACATGATTGTACCCTTGAATATTTTGTCTAAAACTTATTCTTTCATTTGTCTAAGTTGTATATAGCTGAAGCAATTCACTTGGCGTAGATGTACAATCCAACCTTATTTTACCCCACGAGAACTAATAATCCTTTGGTTTGAGAGAATAAATTTTCTCCACAATGATTACATATGATTAGACTTGTAATTTGTGAAGGTTGAAAGTTTATGTTGACAACAAATTCTCTGGCATGATTGTGGTATCACCTTATTGGCATTATTTGACCTTTGTTAGCATTATGTTGCAAATTGGAATTTAACATAGTTGATATTGATATTCTTCTCATATTTTAAGATCATTTTCAACTTCAGTCACTTTATCCAAACATATTAGTTTTTTAATTAGATAAAATTTAGATAGATTAAAATAACAGTAAAAGATATAACATTACTTGTGCCTTATTCTCTTACTTGATCATCAACTACATGAATTAGACAAAATTCAGATAGATTAAGAAAATAGTAAAAGATATCTATTACTTGTGCCTTATTCTCTTACTCATTCATCAATTACATGTATTTCATTACATAAACATCAAATGCTTATTAGGCAATCTTGTTGTTTGTTGGCTACTTGTTGTATCAAATTATGAAACCTAATTTTTACTTCCATCAGTATTTTCTCTTGCTTTTCTTGGATCTTTGTTTGCATCTCTTTCCACAACATAAGACTCCTGATTGCCAATTTCCAATTCTTGATTTCTTAAATGGGTTAGATGTACTTTTTGTCCAATGTCTCTATTATTGTAAACTATATCTCCATCATGTATGGGTGGCACCATATTGTATTTTGATTTATCATGTCATGTAGAAATTATTTTCAAGAACATCATATAAGGTGTCCTTTGTTTGTAATTTGATAGTACATTCATGTGAGTCTCATATTGTTGCTTTTTTATGCACATTTATCTCTTTTCCTAAATCTTGTCTCTCTTCAATATTGATTCTCTACGCTTGAGCTTTTAAATTTATTAAGGATATTCATTGTCCACCATCTCTAACAATTATATTCAAGACTCTATACAGGTTGGAGTGTTTTGTATTTTCATTTAGGAGGAGATTTCTCATAAAAAATATTGGAAAACTAGGCTCAATTAGTCTTAAAATTATCTAAAAGGTATATATGTTATCTTCTATAGTGTTATCATGTCCCTCCATTCTTTGCATACTAGTTTGCCTTTATATGCTTTCTCTTTGTTCTAAATTATCATTTCTTGCTTCTTTATTTGTCATTGTTCTTTATTGACATCTTTTCGAGTTCATATGCTATCTTTCCTCAATTGTTATATTGTTTCCACTTTGTTGAAGCCAACCTTGATTATATTTCCTTTGTTAAGCTCGATGTTCATTGCTCATAAGCAATCTTCTTAGCATTCTAAAACAATTTATTTGTTTATTGAGATCATTCATTGTCCATTTCATCCATTGCTAGGACAACCTAATTATAGTTTTTTAAGTAGAAATGTATTTGAAGACCACTTAAATGTATGACTAGACACTATCATCTTTAAGTATTTGAACTTCTATTTTGATAAAGAAATAGAATACCACTCATTTATATCACAACATATAGATCCAAATTAATTAAGCTAGATCTAAATCACAAAGGTCTTAAATAAAAAGATCATTCATACAACTTTTTATAAACAACGATAAATAAATCAAACAACAATAACATGTTATTTTGAATAGTAGAATTGTTCCAATCTTATGCTCTTTAGAATCAATGGTGTCCATGAAAACTTTGGTTTTTGACTTTAGAATCAACCTAGGCAAACAATTATGCATCCATGAAAAGACTTGGATATCAACATTACTAAAAAAACTCAATGGACTACACCCTATGAATATTATAAAGAAAGAAACTTAAAAAAAAAAAAGGATATGCAACAACATATATGGATGTAAACCTCTTTGTGCTATTGATGTTAGATATTCTTGCTGAATTAAGTTTCTTGTATTGTCTTCCAATGAGTCAAATGACAGGTAGGTGACTTCTTCTCCTAGTCCTTATTGTGAGTATTCCTTTCAATATCTAGAAATATATCTTTTATGAAGTGGGAGACACAATTTTCACTCTCCCATGTGATAATTATATCATCCAGAAGTTTTATCATGTCATAAAAATCACATGACTCTTTACCATCACTAATTCATAATAAAAAGTCCTCAAGGAGTGGATCATCACTTGCCCTCATATTTTGTCACAAAATGTACTGATATTACTTGTGACAACAATGTTGATTTAATAATGCTTGCATCAAACATTTCAAATCTAGTCCCATGTTTTAAAACTAGAACTTGATGCAAGTATCCTCCTAAAATGAATACTTTTTCCTTGAATGAGTCCTCACTATTAAAAATTTCCTTTAATGTGCCAATGTTACTTCATCCCAAATGACTACACATGTTTCCTTTAAGTGCTTAGCTAATTTGGACTATTTAGTCACTGAACAAACTAATGTTGCATCAACATGGATTGGTATCTTTAGCTCTGAATGAGATGTATGCCCGCCTGACATTATTGTCGTTGCCATTCTTGATGTTGCTATTGGAAGTACAATCCATCCTTTATTTCTTAGATATGATAGGACTACGTAATGTAAATATGTCTTTCTTGTGCCACTTGGACTATTTATGAAGAAAATGGATCCATATTCTCTCTCAACTTATTCATTTATAATGTTGAATGCATGATTTTGATCATTATTCAATTTATCAACTAATTCAAAGTCCTCTAGTGAAATTGGTATAGATAGTTCATCAAGATCATTGGGGATGTCTCAAAGTCATTAGCAAAATTACCTATAGCCATTTGCAAATCAAGGTCATGCACAATTTTGTTGTACTATATCAATAATGAATTCAAATATCTTAGCAAACAACTTATTGTGCGAATGTTTGTTAACATAGTTGTTGATAGATAATCCTCCAACATATTTAGATGAAATTCATCTACAATGCCTAACATTTGTTGGTATAAAGTACACTAAAACCATATAAAATAACCTTCTCATGGCTCATGGCATAGGTGTAAATTGTAGCTTGATTTAAGCATTATTTATGCTATTGTCTATCTCAAGGAGTCTAAGTTCTTCAATAGTTTGTTCGAATGTTGGATATATAACTCCATTAACTTTGAGCATGTCATCAAAAGATGTTGGGCCTTTAATATGGTTCAAAATCATCCTTAGATAAAGCCACTCTCCTTCAAGTGGATGCACCATATATTCTACCAATGACCTTCATATCAAAAACTCTTTTTTGCCAACACTACTTGTTTTCAATCCATTGATATTTTTCTAAAACTCATGGTAAAGACATTCTTTTGCATCTGGGTCAACAACATTTGTATTGAAGAGCTCTATAAGAATTGTTCTTAACATGCACTCATTATTTAATACTTCAAAGATATTTTGATGACTATAGTATCTCATTTGATGTCTGTTAGGCAACTGTAATTCTAGTGCAACAACATAAGACTAAATTTCACTCAAGGGGAATTTAAAAGTTCTTCAAACTTACATCATTGAATTACTTGATTTCATCATGGTCTAACCTTGGCCTAATTTGTAATATAGGTAATTTTATAATGCAATTATATTATTTGAAAAAAAGTGGTCTAATAGGCTCAATGGATTAGCAATTTAGATACCTTAGTACCATGCTACCTCTAGGACACCCTTTAGGAGCATGTTTTATGCTTGAAATCCATGAATGTGTGCTCCTATTTTGCTATTTCCTTCACCATCTTAGGCCATGATCTTCATGTATATTGATTGATTTAATCTATGCTTAATTATCATAACTAAATTCCATGTTTGATTAGGTAAAATAAGGGGAGAATAAGAGTAGTACCATAATAGCTTAAATGGCTATTTGTAAGGGGCAAAGGCCACTACATTTAAGGGGCATATCATGTTGGATTTTTCCTGATATCTTCATGCTATGATGCCAATGCTAGATCTGATTAAGGCACGGGAAACCCAAAAAGATTAAAGGAGGCATTCCCACTATCGTGCTTTGCATCTAGGAGAAGACTCTTCCTTTAAGGAGTACTTGGATAAACATAAAAAACCAAGCTTTACAAGCCTGGACCTTAAAGAAAGCGAAATTCCACTTCATTAGTGATAGTCTCTTCTCCACCTTCGATCAAACCAATTCACAGACAAGCAAAGAAGAAACAAATGTGGAAACGTCACAGATGTCCTGACTGCCAACGCGCGGACAAATATATAAGAAAGCATGTCCATGTGGGAAGAACAGATCCTGATGGCGAGTCACAGGCTTCAACAACAATGCCGCAAGGGAACGTGGGAGTGGAGACTACCCAACCCAATATACATCAAAGGGATTCAGGTGGACAAATCCCCAATTGCAGTTCAATTCTAGATGAACTACAATACATGCAAAGAGCTACAAATAACGAGTTTCTTTCCACATGGGGTATATGAACATACAAATGGATTTCCAGCTACCATGGGATACCTAGGCAACTTTACCTTTTAGTTAGTAGGCATCTAGATAGTATAGGTGTTATTTTAGTAGAATCGTATATATTAGCAATTAAACAAGACTTACAAGGCTGGAGTATTGTATGTTCTTATTCTCATGAACACGATTATATAAATTTTATTTTAATCAGTTCATGTTCACTGACCGAAATATCATTTTTACAGCGCAATTAACAGCCCAAGACTATTCAAAAAAAGTTGTCCCAACCAAATAAACATCACTAGTATAAATATCCTCCAGATCACCACTTAACGAGTGCCTATAATCCATTAAGACTTTTAGAAATCGAGACTTTCGAAATGGAAGTGAATAACAAAGTGCAAAACCAATATTTTTTGCCACTTGTATCAACTCAAACTTATGTGTTGTCACAACAAAGAAATGATTTGCATTATCTGGATTTTTCGAGTAAAACTTAGGATCCGCATGTAACCCACTAAATATCGCAGCCATCATTAGGATAGCAATTCCCAACGAACGGTCTAGTACAAGCCACAACCGCGCATATTGGAACCCATTCTTATTATGTCCTTGATCATTCAGGACCAACCTGTCACATATATCAATCTACGTGGTCCATGTTCTGTTTGTATGCCTCATTTGCACTGAGCTCACAAGATTATAAATGTTTGCATGACGGATGAATCCAACATCCGAGAAATTGATGCTCCTAAGTTCTGTTATTATGAATTGATGACTCGTTCGCAACATTTGTGGAACCCTTTTCTTCTTTCTCCAGCTCCTCTTCAGGAACAACCTGTTTCTCTTGCTCTGGACGAAGTCCAAACATCTCCTTATGGATAGCCTTGTTGGCGTTCAAGAGAATCAAATATGGTCTCTTTCTCCTACTCCAGGGCATTTGCATACTAAATTATATTCGTAACCAATTGCAAATACAATATTCGGATGTGACGAAATAGGGCGTACTTGCAATACTTGCTTGCAAGGCAACACAACTGCAGGGCGATGGCTCCATTCCAACACACCATGATTTATTAACTGGGGCTATTTATAAATACATACCATACTTTAATAGTACATACTTTCTATGTCACAAAGGAATTAACGCTACTCGTACAAAGGTCAAAATTTTCCACTATCATCGGGCTACTTTTACGAATTTCAGTGTTTTATTCTTAGCTCCTGTTGACCAAAATACCCATACTTTACTTTTTTCGTAACCAATCATACCAAGACACGTGACTGAAGGAGAAGGCAAGGGAGGCCTGAGATTATCAATTTAGCATGTTGGCTCAAGGTGGAACTAGAGACATTATTATCTTGGCACAATTATTAATTTTTTAGTCTTTAATTTATGAACTACTACTATGCAAGGCTACATGGTTGGGAATTCAACTCATTCAATTGTTCAAAGCCCCACTTTAGATAGGCAAGACCTAAGTAATTTTATGCATTCTAACGTTTGAATTGGTTAAACTTTTAACATATAATGCTTTGAACTTCTAGTTAATCCATTTGAGAATGCATTGCATTTCAAATCATGAAAAACTATGGGCGTCTAACATGCATTTGCCATTCGTAAATCTCCACACTGATCCGGACTGGCAGACACCATATAAGATCTAATCAATGGAGAAGAATTTTGCTGTATGAACAATCAAAGCTCTCTGTTCCAACAATTAACGGCAGCGATCACCAGACCTTCGGTCCCACCCATGCATTTCTGCAGGTAAACATCCACTCCAATACACGCGCCGGCACCGTGCGCAACCCTCGCACAGGTAACGTCTGCAAGTACCGGAACCCAACGCACGTCCGGCGCATTACGCACTCCTCGCATTTTCTTTCCCATAATTTTCATTTCCTTCTCCCCGTTTGTATGCCCGGGAACCAAAAACCCAACAAGTGCACTTGCCCCTCTGCGAGAGAGTTATAAACCAAATCGTTCCATTTCTCGCACAGCTTCTTTCTTTTTCTTCGTCTCTTCCTCTCTCTCTCTCTCTCTCTCGCAGAAATGGCGGTGGCGAGGGCAAGCTCTGGCCTCGCTTATCCCGAGAGATTTTACGCTGCAGCATCATACGCCGGATTCGGTGGATCTGATTCATTCAACAAAGGCGCTATTTCCAGATTCCAGAATGATGTCGCGCTTTTACTCTACGGACTGTATCAGCAGGTTATCATTCCTCTGTTTATTTGAATTTCACTCGGATCTGCTATTAATTTTCGTGAATTCTTGCTGATTTCGGTTTTTGCTCAATTCGATTGAGATCTGAGTTTGCCGCGTAAGTCATGGGGCAAGAATGCGTTCGTTTAATAGCTTTTTGCTAGTTAGGGTTGTTCTATTAAAATTGAGGTAGATCCGGGCCTTGGAGATAGTGATTGCTGTTGTAGGGAGTTGATCTTGTTTAAGTATTTGTAGATCGAGTGATCTCTGGCATTAATGTTGAGATGTGGTTCGGAATCGGATGATATTTCGGGTTACTTGTAGTTGGATTCTTTTATTGGAGAAGTTTGTGAAGGCAATAGATTTAGGATTATTTTATGTTTCTTGTTAAGCTGAAAGTTATTAAATGTCAGGAAATTTTAGAAAGGCTTCCTAGGATTATTTGGGACATCTGGCTTGTAACTAGTTCCTGAAACTATTAACTTTTCTTGAAATGGCTTGAATTTGGTTGGCATCTGATTGCAGGCAACTGTAGGACCTTGCACAGTCCCCAAACCACGTGCGTGGAATCCCGTGGAGCACAGCAAATGGCAGAGGTACGGGTAGACTCAAATCTATATAATGCTAGTCGGTGCATGTGACTTGTTCTGAGGTAACTTTTTCTAGCTTTCTGAAAGTATTGAGATGAACTGAGAGTCTACAGTCTACTACAAGTCTACACCAAACATGGTTGAAATTGAGAGCTAATAGATACATGCTTGCTTGAAACTTATGAAGCTTTTCATGAGACATGTATGATGACTACACATATGTTGCAGCCGATTGAAGTTTTCGTTCTAATGCACACCTTATCTTCTGTATGGTGTCCTGCCTGTATGAACAATTCCACTTGAGTTACTTTTAATATTTATTATTCATGTCATTGTGTTCAGTTGCAAGATAAATGAACACGTAATGCCCTTGGACTTGAATCACCTGATATGTCTGGCTTGGATTTTTTGATGGAACAATGAAACATTGTTGAAGATAATAAAACTAACCTACATATAAAATTCAAAAAGGTCAGAAAGACTCTGCTTTGGCATGTTTGTCCAATTGTCCCATCACTAGTTCTTTCATTAACATGATATTTCAGTAATGGTTTCAGCTGAATCAGATTACAGACCATCACTTTATATGTAATCTTATCCCTCTTGGAGCTTTAGTGGCATTCTATCCATGAAGTTTGGCTCTTGTCTTCCCTGCCTCTTTACGCTGTTGATCATTTGCTCACCCACGTTATAGTTTAAAAGTTTTCATCGACTCATATGCGTTGGAATGTTCAGTTGGCAGTAGTAGATCATTGCTTTCTCACTCTGGCTTATTTCCTATTAGGACAACAGAGGCTGCACATCACTTGGTGTTAGATGCAGCCAAGGTGAAGAAAACCCATTTAGTTTGAGATGCTTAGAAATCTAACCAGAAGTTATTTTACTTGGTTTTATTTTTTTCCCTTTCTACTTCGTATATAGCTTGAGCATCAACTTTTTCTAATCTATTAATCTTAATACTTAGCTGTAAAATTATGATAGGATGTGATAGATCTAGTAAGGCATTGGGAGTTTTTGTCTGTGGATGGGGATTTGACATACGTGATGTTTGGTTATATGTAGACCACCTAGGTCTTTAGTCTTGTTCCCTTGGTCCTTCCCTGTAGTTAAAATGGATTTCATGTATCTACAAATATGTAAATATATTGTAACAACAATACAACATAAAACTGTCCAAAAGAATCTGAGAACAATACCTCTCTTGTTCTATTGTTTTATTATCCAATGGAAATTAATTTGCGGACTTTTGTCTCCTGTAAGGTGTAGGCTTCTATGTTTGCTAGATAATATTTGTGCATGCTTGGTTACTGGTGGCAACCCGTTTGACCAAGTACCATGTTTTCTTTCTTTATTATTGTTGTTGGCGTTATTACCTTTTTGTATTGATCTTAACATGAATTAGTATTTCTTGACTTCCATAATCTCTTTTTTGTTTAAGAGCATTTTTTCCTATCGTAGGCTCTCTTCAAGAATCTGTCTCTAGGCTTGCCTTTCAAAGATTTGTCTGATTGATTTTACTTGATCAATATCGATAATTAGTTCTTCATCTTGTTCTCCATATGTACTTTATCTAAAAGTCTCTTGTTCCTACAGTTGGAATGGACTTGGAAGCATGGCTTCGACTGAAGCAATGCGCCTCTTTGTAAAAATCTTGGAGGTATGACTACATACAAACTGACTGCATAGATGGTAATGATCTTTGCTGAAGTTTAATGAGTTTATTAGTTTCTATTTCGTTTATCCAATAGGAAGAAGATCCAGCTTGGTATTCAAGGGTGCCTGAATTTGTCATAGACCCTGTTGTAGATGTGGAAATGAATGTAAGTTTATTCACTTTGATTCAGAACTAAGTTTTATTTCTTGCCTCTGTTACGAATCTTTTCTTGATAAGAAGAATGTACTCTGTTTTGGTTGCTCATTAAATTAGCCTTGAATCTGGAAAGTTGTTCTTGAATTTGCAAATGAGCCACACATCTGCTTTGGAAAGTTTCCTCAATTAGTAGAATGTACTCTGATTGAGAACTGTTTTGCAAAGAGTTGCAGTTTGCAGTGCCACTTTTGTGGTTCTAGACAATTAGGCATGCATCTGGAAAATTGTTTTTGGTTTTTTCCTACACAAGTCATTGTTAGAGTAAGTATATCATGAAACTAGGAGGAAGAGAGAAGAAGCAGAAATTTTTTTATGACTGAGTTTATGTTCTCATTTATAAGTCATCTAAAGTGCTCTTATATTGCAGCCGATTACTTGCAAGCAAAGTTTCTAAGATATCATTAACTAGTACCACATATTGCTTTGGACTCCCGTCAAGCTGATATATTTCATTAGACATATTCAACTTTCTAATCAATTAGGCTTCTTTATGAACCACTATTTCATGATTAAAGTGGAAATCTCTCTCTATGCTTTGATTTAGCAAGAAAAACTGGATCCAGTCACATCTTAATAGGACTAAGGCTGTCACAAAATGAAGCCTAAGCTCTTGTAGCCAATGGTTTGATCCCGGTCAGCTCTGTTATTAAAGCCTTAGCTTCATGCCTAGACCCTGCACTTCATGTGGCCATATGCTATGTAGTTAAAGGCGCGAGGTGCACCAAGGTGCAAAGGGGTGCGCCTGGAGCCTGAGGCACAAAATTATATTTTTTATAATTAAAAATTAGCTAAAAATCATTAATAAATTCTTAAAAAGCATGAAAAATACAGCATACATGAAGACGCAAGCATGGGAAAGCTATATATGTATATAAGAATAGGTATTAACTAATAAATATAAATAAAACAATTTTTTTCTAATTTTTGTAAGTTTTATTTTCGGAAAAATTGAACAAAATAACACTACAATACAAAAAAAGCATGAAAAGTACATCATACATGAAGATACAAGCATGAGGAAGCTATATATGTGGATAAGAATAGGTATTAACTAATAAATATAAAAAAAGAACAATTTTTTCCTAATTTTGGTAACTTTTTTTTTTTCGGAAAAATTAAAAAAATAACCCTAAATTACATTAAAAAAAAGATGAAAAAATTATCACACACGAAGACAAGCATGGGAAAGCTGTATATGTGGATAGAAATACGTTTCAATGAAGAAATACAAAAAAATGACTACTTTTTTTTATTTCCCTAACTGATTTTTTTGGAAAAACAGTAAAAAACCTAAAAACAAACTCAAATCTAGAGCAAGGAAGTATAAAACTCAAATGGAATGTTTTCTTATACATATAGAACTAAAACCCATCAAGATCTATGGAAAATAGTTAATAAAAAACAAAAAATTTGAAAAAACAGTACTGGTTTTTGCGTTTTTTTACAGAAATTGTATACACATTGTAAAATTCATAAATCCATACCTTTTTCTGCTTAGATTTGTGAAAGATCAAAGAGGAATGGTCGTTTTCACCTTCTCAAGAGGTTGGAAGATTGAAATTAGGGTTGGAAGGTGAAAAAAGAAAACGAGTTTTATAAGTTACCGGGTTGAGTCGTCTGCGCCTAGAGTCGGAGGCGCGCCTGAAAGGGGTGCCCAGGCGCACCCAGGTGCGTGCCTAGGCGAGTGCTCCTCATTTATTTTGCGCCTGGCCCCCTCCCAGGTGCTTAACTGTTGACTAGCGCCTAGGCACGCCTTTAACTACATAGGCCATATGTATATGACTCAACTGCTCCATGCCACCAAACAACCACTAATCTGAATCTACCATGTGCCATAGCAACATAGAACTTCCATCTAATTTGTTCCAATTAGTAATGGTCTATCATCTACATGGGAATTAGTAGCCTCACAAAGATAGATTGTCAGAACCTGCTCATCACGATGAAGACGAGTGTAAACATTTGTTAAGATTGAACTAGATCTAACATGGAGTACAGTATACCCAGATCCCAAGAGAAGGTGGCTGAAGGTGAAGGCACAAACAATGTAAGCTGTCTCTCTTTAATCACTTGCCCAATGGGGAGAGGATCATAGATCTCCCCCCATAGAAAACTACATGGCATGAGATTAAATTTTTACCTGAAGTAAGAGGATAGGGAGCATATAAATGATGTCATGGTCGCAACAATCTAATACAAATCAATTGAAAGGAGAAAGCTTTTTGGACTGAAAAGATTGTAAAATCAATGCTGTAGGAAGAGCTTCTTAGGCTGAAAAGCAACATGTGATTTTCAACAATCTTTTGACTAAGCAACATCCAACCGCATACATAGTAATGACAGCTATCATGACTGAAACAGTTGCCAAGCAAGCTTGAAGTGTGGGATCTCTATCTTGGAGGAGTGACTAACCCGTTGATGACATAGGTGGCTGTATGAAATGCCCTTGTCTGGACATGTTGTGTAGCACCAGCATGAAACATCATGGAGGTGTATAATGTGAAGTGTTTCCCGTCCATGCTGTTTGCAAATGATATGGAGATGCATCTGATACACCCTACAGGATGCAGTTAGTTCTTGTGATTAAGTGAAAAAAGAAAGATAAGAGAAAATTGAATCAGTTCCTTGATTTTTTCCATGATTTGTTGAGAGATGTGCTGAAGTGGCAAACTGCTATTAGCAGTATTCCAGAATTGTGCATCCAAGACTGCTTTCTCCTAGTTCTCTAATGGTGTATGGGACATGAGAACTGCTGAACTATACATGCAGAGTGGCATAGATTACAAAAGACAGTATATGCTCTTAATTCCACCACTCTTTAAGCTTAATTCAAGAGCCATGATTAACAGTAACATAGGTAATGGAGTGAGAAAAGACATGTTGGACTTGGACTTACATTTAAGAAAAGTGCCCAAGAATACCATCTCAAAAACAATGCAAAACATGATCCTGGGAAAGAAGGCACATGAGGTGGTCTCCAAGCATCAGTTAACTAATTCAGGAGGAGAAGAAGATATTTTAGTTGTAATTAGGAAATCACATTAGAGATTGCTTACTGAGCTTAAAACTAGAAAAGGCTTGATGTGCTGAAGCCTTACTACTAGATACTTAGAGAATAATGAATTTTAAGTAAGGAAATTCAGTAACCTAGTTTGTGCCATAAGACAGATGGAAAAGATACGGACATCAACAGCATCTCCATGTTCAAATGCAAAGAAGTCTAATGGATAGACATGAGAGGTAGGAATTAGAAACAATCATGATGGAGGTTACTAGCAAGGAGTTGCCCCAAACATAGATTCTTTTTGTGATCAAGCACAAGTTTGCAATAACGTAAAAAGAAATTGAGATGTAACTTTAAAGAGAGATGCAGTTTATGTTGAAGACTTTGGATGACATAAACATTAGGAACATAAAATGGAGCAAGAAGAGGAAGGAATGGCTGCACGACCAACAAGAGATGGGTAGTGATCCCAGCCCCAGAACAATGTCAGGAGCACTCTAAGAAACAAAGATGGATGTGTATTTGGATCATCAGTTAAATGATGTGATTCTCTGAGACATCCAGAATCATCAGAGTGAGATGTACATGAGAGATTCCTATATAATGGTCGAGTTTTGATTGATGATGATGACAGGCTATATTAGTAGTATTCATCTGATTGCCAGCAGCTATACCAGCAATATTGAGCAGGGAAATAATGTGCTGTAGACTGGGGATGTTCAGGTGGAGCAGTAGTATAGTAGCCTGTTTTGTGTGGCCATAGTTACAAAAAACTCCATTTTTTTTTATTAATCTTTTGATTTAAAAGTGTTTTTTTTTCATGCTGTATCATACTTTAACCGGTCTTTTTACTCTTTTTCAATAAAACTCATCATTTTTGGAGTTTTCCCCTTTTTTCCTTTTAAAAAGTCCTTTATTTAAAACTCTGATTTTTATGACTTACCATTTTTTGGATTTTTTTTTTTTTTAACATCTCAAACATAAGCTTCAAGTCTGTCTATAACAATGTAATTGTTATCTAAGATTGATGTTTCATTTGTCTATAACAATATAATTTTGTGCTTAAGAAGTTGTTAAATCTGTTGCTATTTTTGTGTCTTTATTCTTCTTCTTTTTTATAATTTTTAATTTTGCCATCTTTTTCTCTGACTTCTTCCCTACTCTGGAATTTTTTAGTTTTTCCCAACTTGGAACTTTGTAATTGTTAGTGGTAAACGGCCTAAAGGCAACACGAGAAGGATTGTAGGACAGATCATAAGGGTGAAGATCATACATAATTTGCTTCGTCTATTAGATATTTTGACCAGCCATCATAAAGGCTTGGTGTATGTTTTTGACTTCATGTTGGCTGAGGCTTAGCCTTACAGCAAGCTTTTTAACTCAACTGGTGTAGATGCTCAAACATGGTTTTGACTTTATGAGTTGGTGATGTTGGATAGTTTAGTCATCCAGGCTAAAAAGTATGGGAAGGAGTTCTCTAGGAATCCGCTTGCAAAAGATCGTGGAAGTTATGAATGTATTGAGAACTGAAACTTGTCAGAGAATGCTGGGATTCTTTACTTGTATCAGGTCTCCATCTCTTTGATCGTATTAGATTGTGCTTCCGAAAACTTCATTTTGAAGATTCTGTTTTATATTTATCCGTCCACACCTCATTTACATCTATCTCATTGACAGAAAAGTTGGGTCATTCTCTTGGTGAAGGTTAAACTTAGTATAGATGGGTCAGCTTGTATGGAATTTATGATGTGTCCTTCTGTGGTTTTGTAGTTTCTCGCATTCAGAATCTGGACAATGCTTCTGAAGTGAGGTGGAGTCTTGTGGGTTCAACATTGGTTCATTATCAGGCTAGCTACAGATAGTAAGGCCTTCTGGCTGAGTAAAGACTTTATTCTTGGGGGGGTTAGGCTACAATATCACATGAATGTTGTGAAGGATCTCTAGGAGACTGGGAATATATTGGAATTTGGAGGCTTTTCTGTAAGGATTAGCTTTATCAAGATTATAATACTAAGCAATCTTTAGAATGTGTAACAGCTGCTCTCTGATGGCACTGGGTATCTGGGGTAAAATTGAAAAGTGGTTACCAGCGCTCTAAGTTGATATATTAAGGAATCTGGTCCTCTTGCTTTTGTAGCCTCGGAGATGTTGTTATCAGGACTTCAGTAATTTGTTTTCAAAACAATGAGCATGACCCTTATTATTAATTTGCTTGTTTCTTTGTGACTCCATTGCAGATGTTGTTTTCAGCTTGGATGTAGAATGAAAAAGGCTGCATATGGTTTCATGGAACATTAGTTTCCATCAATCATGTCTTCATTCATGTTTCCCTTTCTCCCATGCAGATGGACTCTGCATCTAAGTTCAGCAGAAAATTCACATGAAAATTGCAAAATTCAGCAAATAATCTAATCTCAAAAGTCAAGAACTAGAGAATTCATCATTTGGTAGTATGACACGACTAATCATGTATCATTTCCTTGTGTAAGCTTTCTTAGATTACTATAAGAAGAAAGAATGATGCACATAAAAGAAGCAAAAATTTCTTTTTGATGTAAAAAATATAGATGCAGAATTTATATATGTTTATAGTTCCAATAAATCTTAACATTTATCCTCATCATAGAGGACCTAATCAATCCAAAAGAATACTGCAAACGTTGACCAAGTCCAGAAGCATGCACTTAAAACAACCTACTCATCATCATCAAGACCTTATCCCAATTAGGGGTCGGCCACATGAATTTTATTCCTCCATTCCACTCTATTAAATACCATGTCTTCATTTAGTCCCAAAGTTTTTAAATCTTTCATCACCACTTCTATCCACGTTCTTTTGGGCCTTCCCCTTGCCCTTTTAAAACCAATTGTATCATAACTTAATAACTCCAACTCTTTGTCTCTCTCTTTACACACACACACACACACATATATCTGTGTGCAATTGATAGATGATGCATGTCAGAGGTATGTCATCCATGAAGCAGTTTGAGAATTACTACAGACCAGGAAAAAGAAAGATTGGAAGAAAAGGAGTTGATAGTACATGCAATAGGGATAAGAAAACCCAAAAAAAGCACGAGGAATAAATAAGAGATGTACAAAATTCTTCTGTCTCAATCAGGTTTGATATAAACTTTCAAACTTCACAAACATTGCTAAAAATATTCAACAATGATCCTTTAGACAGTCCTGTGAAAAAACCTAGAAGCTTTTGTGAGCAAGACTCATAAGTAGTACAAACGACCACTGCTCCTGAGCATGACTATTTGAGATTGCACATCAGTTAATACGAACACACAACTTTCGTGAAGAAATAAGTTCCCTTAAACCAACTTTTAAGATACATTAAATACTCAATAACTAGCTAGGACCCACAACTGAACTCATAAACAAATGACAATTTAAAAATACTGCAGCGTTTATGTCCTATACTCTTTGTTCACTGCATCAGTAGGACTGACGTGTACAGCAGTTAACCTACGCATGAAAATGGATTAAATGTTCTGAGCCTCGTCTTTCAGTTTCTTGCTTTGCTTTCTTTGAATTTGGACGTGGAAGGGATGCAAGCTATGCACCTGTGTCCAATCGCCAGTGGCTTCTTCTCATATTTGTTATTCATAAACTTGTTGAATGTCTGAGAGAAACTGGTATTCGCATTTCCTAACTTTTGTATTTTGCTAGACACTTAGTTATTCTGACAGACATGGTATTCATTCACGGCCCTAGTATTTATATTCTGCCACTGTTCCTTCTTTTTGTAGGTTAACGGTGTTCTTATCGTTTTTTTTTAAAGATAATTTATGCAATAAAAGATAGACTCCTGGTATCTTCAAAAGCTAAGGCAGCGTGATCTTTTCAGACGCTGCCTTAATTTTTGGAAGATCCAAACCATCCATATTATTCAGGATCACTTAGGTTACCACTACACCAAAAATTGCTTCTATTGGATGCTTGTAGCCTTACATTTCTTTGTGCTTTGAATCACAAGCATTGAAATAAACAATGAAACAAAATGGTAGTTGGGATCATCAGATTGGCATATTTTTAATTGGCAGGCTAAAACAGAGTTGGGAACAGAATGAACGCCTTAGATCTAAGAAAAACAACAAAAGGGCAGCATCTGAAAATAAGATGCTGCTTTAGCGTTTGAAAATACCAGGCTTCTTAAAAATATTTCTGTTGCATGGTTTATGATTTCTTCATGTCTTTTCATATATTCAAGAACTTCCTGTCACTATGCTTTTGAGTTGTTGCAGAATCCGAAAGTGGAGTCTTTCATTCCAAATGGGAATTCTTTTCCAGAGCCAAAGACAATTTCTACCGCAAATGGTAGTGTGTTGGAAAGCCAGGATAAGGATGTTGTTTTGCAAGGCCTTGGATCAGTTGTAATCTATGATCAATGGATTGCACCTTCAATATCTGGACAACGTCCTAAAGCCCGATATGAGGTACCTTCCTCTGATTCATACTAGTGGGGGTTGATTTTTTCTTCATTTTGGGGTACTAATTTTTCATAACATGCTTCTATGATGGATCTTCTGAACGTCTGCAGCATGGGGCAGCACTGGTTCAAGATAAAATGTATGTTTTTGGTGGAAACCACAATGGTCGTTACCTTAATGATCTTCGGGTATGGTGTCTTGGAGGCTGCTGTAGTCATTTCTCCTTATGATAATACTTTCTTGCTCAAGAAATTACTGATACTAAGTAACCAGGGTAATATCCATACGTTGACTCAATTTTCAAATATGAAGAAAAATTTATGATAAACTGCAAATATAGTCTAATGCTTAAATCCTTCAAGAATACTGTTAAGTAAATGTCAAAGTGCTTTGCTTGTACGTTATCATAAATTTTCTGCTTTCTTGTTCTTTTATCATTTCTTCCCTAACTTCTACATATATACTAACAAACATCAACTATCTGAATCTTTTGGCCCAAAGGGATGGAGAGGTGCTAGGAAAACATGATGTGTTTCCTAGGCCCCAAAACAGCAATTTTCCATCACATGGATTGATGCCAAAAGCACCGTTTTCAAAGTGTAAATGGACAATAAAGGTGCTTCCCGTTGCCATTTTTATTAGTTTATATTAATAAGTAAAAACTGACTCTTGAGACTCTTAGCCATTCGTCTCAAGTAAAACACGCCTTTTGTTCTTCCTCTTTCTTCTTTTTTTCTTCTTATTCCTCCTGGTAGTGCCTCCCACTGCTAAACTAGACAAAATGAAGGCATAATGGTGTCAGAAATAAGAGGCTGGGATAATCCTATGGACGAAATTTGAATTTGGGGCTGCCAATCTATGATCCAGTCTAGAAGATGAATGGTTTGATGACGTGGGAGATGGGTTCGTGAAGATGATTGAAAGTGTGTTCAAACTGGATTTTACTTTATTTTCACAGATGCCTGTCTAGGGAAAGGGAACAAAACCTTCCATTAGTTCAATAATTTTGTTCCTCTCTCAGTGGTTAATTTATCTAAAATAAAATCCCCAAAATACAGCTTTTAGGATTCCAAAAAACGTCCTTTCTTTCTGTTTGTAGATTTCCAAAGTCAGGTTATTCTAACAAACGGTTGGATCATCAAAAGTGGGTCCCATTAATACAAAAGGTGGGAAGTTATATGGCATCCCAACTAGCTTACTCAAATTTGCAGTTTCATTCGACCTACAGATCACAGATGACTGTTTTTTCTTCTGTCTTTAAGGTCCCAAGAAGGTATCACTCTTATGTGGTTCTCCAGCTCTCTCTTTGAGCCACTTTATACAGAGTAAAGAAAGCAAATTCGTTGATACAGGATAAATACCAGATTTAAATATGCTGACATCATCCTTCTAATTTTTCCGGCAAGTCTTTTCCTTTTCAAAAAAGATTAAATAATAAATATCATAGAAAATAACAGAATGAAAGACCAGACTGGTGATCCTAATTTAAATTGCATGAAACATGATAGGTTGGAAAATGCTGTTTTCATGTTATAAAACATGGGTGTTTTCATAGAGTTTCTCAAAAGGACATAAATGTAAATATCTCATATTGCATAATAATAAAAAATAATGTGTAGCGAACATTTCTTTTTCCTATCCTTACACTTCTGTTTTCTTTTTCCTGGTAACCTTGCTTTGTTTGTTTTTTTACGTATTTTAGTCCTTGCTAGCATATTTATGTGCACGAATTCTTATGAGTTTACTATACTTGTTTTATTTGTATTTTAATTCTGTTATTAAGATCTTACTTGTTATTATATTCTTATGTAAATATAGATATTATAATATTTTCATTTTCCTAGAAATATTCCCATCATAAACCTGAAAATGATCCTCCCAAATCTGGAAGTTGTTGTTGCTATTTCTAATAGTGTTACGCTCTCTTCTCAGGAAACATGGTTTTATTTTTCTGTCCATTATGCAATTCTACTCTTTGACACAGGTGATCTGTAGCTTGTTCATGGGTTTCTCATCTCCATATTCTTCTACCTACTCCTTATTCCAGGCTTTTCTGCAGCATCTTCTTCTACTTCTTCTTCTTCTTCTTCTTCCTTGTTGTTCCAAGTTCCCAAGGCATTCTCTTCAGATTTGTGCTACTAAGATTATGGTCACTGTCAAGTCTCCAGGGTCTTAGTCTAGGTTAAAAGTTTCCAGCGAAACTAAGTCCTAAAATTTAAAGCTTTGGAGATAAAACTTTGAGGACTCCTGTCTTTGTCAATGGAGGTGGTGGTGTGCGAGCAAGAGAAAGTAAAGGGAGAGGAAGGAAATAGGAAAGGAACGATAAAAATCAAAGTGACTGAAAAGCGTTGTTTTTTTTTTTTTTAAGTGTAAAGAAGAGGAAAATATATAGGTAATTGGGTCTATAGATATTGCTTAGGCTGCTAAATAACACCTCTTTTCTTCCCTGGGCCACCCTTTTTCTCTCTCTAACTCTCTATCTCTCTCCACATAAAGGGGTTGCCCGAGGAAAGAAAAGGAGTGAATATATCAGCACTACACACACGTAGATGTTATATTTGTCCATGCATGTAAATATTTTATGTATGTATATATGAACCATATGTGTATTTGTGCATGTGCATGTGCATAATCAAATCATTTTTTA
Source organism: Warburgia ugandensis (assembly GCA_035236585.1). Taxonomy (NCBI): domain Eukaryota; kingdom Viridiplantae; phylum Streptophyta; class Magnoliopsida; order Canellales; family Canellaceae; genus Warburgia; species Warburgia ugandensis. Next base: position 85,726,819 of record CP141126.1, read on the forward strand.
TCCTTTTGGAATTGGACTTTACAGGTTCTGGATTTGAAAAGTTTGTCTTGGTCCAAGGTAGAGGTGAAACCAACTAATGAATCCCAGGAACCATCATCTAAAGTGGCACTGGCTCCCTGTGCTGGTCATTCTTTGGTACACATGGGATACTCTGATCTTCTTTAATATCAAAATCTCTGAAACCACTCCTGCTGCATAATCAGGTTTCTTCAATTTTCTTTTGTAGATATCTTGGGGAAACAAGCTTCTTTCCATTGCAGGCCATACAAAAAATCCTTCTGAGACTGTGACAGGTGGAAGCAGTTAGCATCCGTGTTTTCTGATCCATTTTCATTTGTACTTATTGAGTAACTCTTCCATTTATGCTGATTCTTTTTATTTCTGATGTCAGTGAGGGAATTTGATCTGCAAACTTGTACTTGGTCAAGCTTAAAGACATATGGGAAGGCACCGGTAATGTTCAGTTTCTATTGAGGAAATCATTTTGAGTGTCATGGGTTTGTCAATAATCCTTTTTTGGTTAAACATGCTTAGAAGCTGCTGCTTTTTCATGATTAGAACACTTTGGTGAATAAACACCCAATTACTAAGAAAATCTTCATTCACCACAAGTTTAAAGGTATGATTTACATAAAATGTCTTGGTAAGTTATGAAGGCCCTGCCTTTGTCTTGGAGTTGTAAATGCTTCAAATCTACTATCTCTCCCCTAACAAAGGGATGTTCCGGTTAGCCTCTCCAGTGCATGGTGGGGTTAAAGTATTAAACAGAGAAGAAAATTTTCATTTTCCCGAAATTGTGTGGAAGAATTATTATTATTATTATTTGGAATGGGTGTATACAATAATATCTACTATGTGAGTGCTATGTTCTAAAGGTAAACCAGGGTGGATAACGGTACTGGTATAGGACACATTTCACTGATCCAAACCATTTTTCTGTTGGTCCACTGCAGAGATGAGCTGTGCCACAAATATCTTCTCCATAGGATAATCCTAGAAATAGTTGCCAACATTGCAAATGATGTTTGAAGTTTGAATTGATGTGGGTAGCAGAAGCTGGTAGTGAGAAATCTGAAAAAAGGAAAAATGCTGGAGCTGGACACATGAAAGAAACAATTAAGAAGCAATAGGAAGTGTGTGAGAAGCATAATGACATATAGACACGTAAATAAAAGCTTTAGAAAGGAAGATGATTGCAATATTTGGGGCATGAAGGTTGGTGTAAGGTACAGCTATAAGTACAATAAGGATTTCATGGTCAACCGAGCATATGATCAGGGATTTGTGGCTTTTACAAGTTTTAAACTTTCTAATCATGTAGCTTCATTTTTAATTTGTATTACGAAATTACCCTTTAGAATTAGAATGAGTTTTTAAAGAAAATTTTGAAGATGGTTTTTAATTTGATAGAGGTTGTTCAAGTTTTCAATACTCTAGAGTAATTAGATGTTACATCAATTAAAAAGAAAGAGAGAAATTGAGGAATTTGGAAAAGAGAAATGCTAGTATTCAAAAGCCAAAATAAGCAAAGAAGAAGCTGTGAGAAGTGTCATGGGAAATCAATTTGGTGCAAGAAATGTCAATGGAAGTGAACTAGATGATTCCAGTAGTTTAGGGGGCGAGTGTTGATGTCAGTTATGGGGTTACAATTATATTAAGGACTGCATGATTAATCAAGCGCAAGTTTAGGTTTTGATTGCTTACCTATTGTCGGGGAATTACCACCCTCAAGAATTAAGATATGCTTTCTAGGAAGATCTCCCAGAAGTTTATTTGAAACTCAACATAGGCTTTTCAAGTTTAAAATACACTCCTTTAGAGTACATTTAAATTCAATGGTTCAGTTCATATACTCCTGTGGCTTTACCAAAAGCGAAAAACAATTGGATAGAACTTCTAAATAGGAGGCACTAAGAATAGAGGAGAGCTGCTGTTAATTTTGGAAGAGATAAGAACTTATCTTAATGTGGATGGCTTAGAAAGTCTGAGAAGTACATGTACAAATATGTCTGCAAATCAGAGGGTTTGCATTATACTCAAAAGAAATTTGGCGTCTGCCCTATCCATTACAGATCCGGGGGAATAAATTGTTTAGATTATCATACCTTGAACACCACTTCTACTGGGCCACAACCCTCTTTTTTCTAGAAAGGTATGCAAGTTTAGTCATCATTGTTCCATGTATGGTGCCAATTTCTAGATGACTGGATTTGTCACTTATATTCAGTATTTTTTATTTTTTTAATTGTGGAGTGCTGCATATCTTGAGACTTCATCAACTTAGTTCAGCTAAATCTGATAGAAAACATTTTGGTTGTAACTCTGTAAATACATTTTTTCTTCCTATGAAGGTTTGGATTATCATTTGAGAAGTCCAAGCGGTTTCTTCCTCGTTGGCATTCATTCTGTACATGTATTGGATACGGTTGGGATCATCTGATGTTTTCCTACAAGCACTCTTGGTTAGAGGTGTTCTTCACAATTTATATTGGTTTTTGTTTGCAGGTCTCACGTGGAGGTCAATCAGTGACAATGGTCGGAACAAATCTAGTTATGTTTGGTGGTGAAGATGCAAAAAGATCCCTTCTTAATGATTTGCATATTCTTGATCTGGAAACCATGACCTGGGATGAAATTGATGCTGTGTAAGTGCTGTTACCCTTTCTCCCAGCATACACTTTTCTCCAAATGAATACGGTCCTGCTTTCTAATTTTATGGCTGGATGAATTGTTGGAGAAATACTGAACGCCTTTATGATGCGCTCCTGAAGACTCAAATAGAAGATAGGCACATGATTAAAGCTAGCCTGTCCTTGATTTCTTTTACACAGATGCTTAAAACTAGCCTTTCTACTGTGTCTGAGCATAATTGTTTCTGGTTTTGACATTGTAAACCTGTCTTTTATTTCTTTTACATTAGATGCCTTAGGTGTGATTGTTCCTGGTGACTGCATGTGGTATTGGTACTGCATCAATTAATTAGGCAGGCCGTGGTATTGACTCTAGATTTCTGCAGTAGATGTAATCTTTGTGGTGTTTTCTATATTGTTAAGAATGTTACCATAAAAAACAACTGTACAACATATTAAGAACCCCATTTGAAAGACCAGAAAAGATTGAAATGGAGTAATCTGGTGATCTCACCAGGATATAATGTTGGCATCATCCAGTGTGTCCCCATTGCCGTTCAAGCTATATGGTTCTGCTTTTGATTGTTTTTCTTGTTTCCAGCATTTGTTGGTATTTTTGGGTATTCTTGGTGTAGATTAAAATGAGTTTTGTGTTGGACCCTACACAAGCATTCTCTTCTGTCTGAAATTAGCTCAAAATTGGATTTTGTTAAAAGAATATGTATATTCTCTAATTCGACACCCATTCCAGGTCCTGCATCTGTTGTTGGCGTTGGGTTGTTAGTTCGACTTGGGGTTCTGGAAACCTGTTTGTGACTTAGGTCTAATTGTTTAGGACAGTCCGATGTTGGAACTATGAATAGTTTGTCAGAGTTGGAAATTCTTGTCTGGAGTGATCACAAAATGCTGGTGCATTATTCGATTTGCTTTATTTCTATGCTAGAATTTCAAACTTTGTTGGCTAAAAAAATTCAAGAAGAAATAGTTTCTGCCATCATTTGAATTTATTTCCTTAATTGTTTTGTAGGAGTGTTCCTCCTTCCCCTAGGTCTGACCATGCAGCTGCGGTACATGCTGAGCGGTATCTTCTGATCTTTGGAGGGGGTTCACATGCAACATGCTTCAATGATCTGCATGTTCTTGACTTGCAGAGTGTAAGGGGGCCACCACCCACACTAGATACTTGTGCAGTTGCAACTAATTTGGATTTAATCTTTAACTTCTTCAACTGATGTGTTTTCGTAGATGGAATGGTCAAGACCTTCACAACAGGGTGATATTCCATCACCACGAGCTGGGCATGCCTGTGTAACAGTAGGAGAAAATTGGTTTATTGTTGGAGGGGGTGATAACAAAAGTGGTACGCCTTTCAGATCTTTATCTGAATATTGTTAGGATTTGTGTCGGTTCATAACTGGGCAGTATTCACAGTCTGTTGACTGGCTTAAATTTCTGCAGCTTTCTCTTAGCTACAAACTATCATGAATATGTTTCTCAGCTATTGCCGTGTTATTCTTCAGGGTTTAGTTAAATAACACAATTATGAAGTAACCTAAAACAACCATGTATTGAAGGTGAAAGAGTCATAAGCTGGCTTGTATTTGTTGGTCGTCGGTAATGAGGTTTCAATGTCTATGGATAACTGCAATTTGCATATGCTATAGTTTTTGAATTTCTAAAATATTACCATAAGGCTGGGATCATGTGCACCTTGATTGTTTGGCATTGCCATGCAAACATTGCAGAGATCCTTGCACAAGGCAAGGCTTGCCCTAGCGACTGTTCTTGGTAGAGTTCAGCTGTACGAGCCAAGGAGTGATTTAAGAGCATCGTCATTGTCAGTGATAAGCCATCAATCACCATCTCGCCCTAACTTATTGGAACTTAGTTTATCTTCCTGCTTCCTCCATCTGTGCATGTGTACTTAAGTTGTTACTAACTTGGTTTTTTTCATTCATCAAGACAGACAAAACCTTTTCTTATTGATGCTTCTGCTAGATCGTGCAGATTTCTATCAATTAAACAATTCATGATTCGAGGCTTGGATACTGAAACTATGGCTAATCAATGATGCACATATTTTTGTGGTATATTATGGTCACAGTTTTCTGTGAGTTGCTTATGGACCAATAAACCAGTGAATATCAGGCATCAGCAGACAAGAAAACCAGATCCCTTAGGCCAAAGTTCAAATGGTGGTTCTTCAGAATGATGGATGTTTGTAGACCATGATGTTTTGAACTGGTGTTGGGGATGACAAGAGCATTAAAAATGCATGGAAAGTTCAAGATAGCATTACTCACATGTCATCAGCATGATCAAACTGCTTCACGTGATTGGCCATGTTAGTTGTATGGATGATATGCACTATCAAGCAAAATAGAGTGGAGAAGGAACAGAACCATATCTCTGAAAAACAGTTTGAAAGAAAACAAGAGAAGAAACCTTGAAATTTTACCAAGTATTAATCTTTTAGTGTCCTCCCATAAGAGATGAGGCACATTGTGCATGCATTTCTATCCACAAATGTCTGTGTGATGTACAGATATATGTACGTTAATATACATATTCATACATGTGTCATATCTTTGTGAAACAGTTTGTGTCTTAGTGACTGATACTCTGAGTTATGTAAGTATTCAACACCTTGTGATCGAGACGGGGATGTAGCATGTCCCTTGGGATCTGAATTGTTGTGGCAAGAGCCACTATTTGTTCAATTAATTGTAAATGTGTAAGAAGGGAAGCCTTGGTGCAGTGATGGATTTGTCACCATGTGACTTGGAGGTCACGGCTTCGAGGCGTGGAAACAGCTTCCTGCAAAAATGCAAGGTAAGGCTGTGTACTATAGATTCTTTGTCGTCCGCCCCTTCCCCTAACCTTGCATGTGCAGGAGCTTTGTGCACCGGGCCCCTAATTTATCATTCCTAGTTCTCTAGTAGAAGATGACATATAAATAGTTATATGGGAGACTTCCTAACTGCCATGCCAATCAACTACTAACCTTAGTAGAGTTTCCCAGCCCAAGACCTAGTAAGCTACTGAAACAGGGAAACATCTCTTGTAAGCTTTCTTTTCTAAAGAAACACCTGTTGAAATTTCATTCGAGAAGTTGAATTTATTCAATATTTGAGAGGAAAATGATCTTGCCAACTTCCTTGCTAAGGGTATGAGGATGATGATTGGTATCTCCTTGCCTAGATCTGAAACCTTGCATTCATTCCCTTCTTCATCTTTACCAATTAAATTTGTTACTTTACTGTCAAACAAAAAGAAAATGTGATGTACAAGACTTCAATAGGATCAGTGGTGAGAGTGTTAGATGGTCTCGTTGTTCTTATTTTTGATTTTATGAAGTCATTACCAACCTTTCTTTCATTCAAATCATCACAAAGGGGAGGAACTAAGATAAATCATCTTTTGGGCGAGAATTGATATCTGCTCTTCCTTCATTCAGGGTGGTCTGTCTCTCCTCTTCTCTGATCAGCTTTTAAGGGCTACAAAGTTTAGAAGATACTGCCAACTTTCAATCAATAAATAACTATAAAATTTACAATGCCATCATCTAAATGGGTAATGCAGATCACAGATATCAGCATTTCTTATTCAATGGTAGATGGAATGAATTGTTTTGATCATGGAGTATATACAAACATAGAAGATGCTGTGAGTTTCTTAACATTGTGATTAGTAAATTGTAGTCAAAAGGATAGGTATCCTATGAAACTGCTCTGTTGCTTTTAGTTTGTTTCATGGCTTGGTTGTGATCTTATTTCGTAGTTTTCTGCAGGGGTCTCTGAAACTGTTGTCCTTAACATGTCCACATTGGTTTGGTCAATTGTGACCACTGTGCAAGGACGAGTACCTCTTGCTAGCGAGGTATATACTCTTTCTTCAAACAATCTAGTTAAACAAAAGTTGGCATCAAAGGCCTATGGATATGATGATGCCATGTTACTTCCAGTTACTCAGAAATTACATAGGAAAATAGCAAGTTGAATTAACATTTTTTTTGTTTCTTCAAAAGTTCACACTTTATTAATGGCATTGGTGTTCTTGATATTTATCAAGTGAACAGGCAGATGGTTGCTACAGTAGTCTTTGACATGCTTCATTTAATTTTAAATCAAATTTCTGCAAGGAAAAGCTTATTCTATGCATCTTATTTAATAAGTGGAAACTAGCCTACTAACTAGGTATTACAATCTTTTCAGTTGATTTTTCTATTGCAAGGCCACCCTCACCCTCAAGTCCTAAAAGGTTTTTGTTTAAGTTACCCTTACCAGCTTAATAGAAAGCATGATGATAATGATTAAACATAGCAGTATAGCCTTTTGTGGGATTTCAGCAGTAGAGAGTATCTTTTGGTTTTGGAAGTATGTTTGTTATGGTTATCAATCATGCATATTTTATAGATTTGGTCTAGTAGATTCACTGATGGAGAAGAGAAGCAAATGGTCTGTTCAAGATTGTTCATGGAAGAACCAGATCTGGAGCATCTTCCATTAGCCAAAAATGGACCGTTTATTCTGACTCAGATCACAACTCGAACTCTTGATTTTTATGATATTATATGGCAAATTTTGCACTATAAATTTCCTAGATATGTAGTAAGGCTTTTCAGGATTTTGAAATTCCATTCTGCAAATATTGCTCAATACTAGAATGATTATTAGTTATTGGTTGCTAAATTGGAACTTGTGCTATTGCAGGGCCTTAGTTTGGTTGTGAACTCCTATAATGGTGAAGATATTCTTGTCAGTTTTGGAGGATACAATGGTCAGTACAGCAATGAGGTTCGTCCCTATATGAATTTTTCCTTTTGTGGTCATGTGTTGTAAGTACAGTTCTTTCTCTTTGTAAACTCTTTTCTCTGGTTGACAGGTTCATGTTCTCAAACCAAGCCATAAATCACCTTTACAATCAAATATGATTGAGAGAGCTGTGGCAAATAGTGTTGCTGGCTTACATCCCACAACAAATGCTACCGGAGATGTAGAATCTGAATTTCAAGATGGGAAAATAAGGGAAATTGTCATGGACAATGTTGACTCAGATCCTGTGGTAAATTTTGCATGACAAATATTTTCAGCTTCTAGACCATAATGAGATTCTTGATTAAGAAATCAACCGCAAGAAATATTGGTAGAGAAATGAGAAAAACCGTCAAATTCATATGCATGAAAGACTTTCTGCGTCCTAGGTTATGGACAAAGAGTATATGGAGATTAAATTGACAAAGAAGTGGCACAATTATTGAACTTCAACCCCTCTCTTGCACATATGTGCCTCTGTGTGTGGGGTGTGAGTGTGTGCTCACGTGTGCCCACATGTGTGTGGGTGTGTTCATGTTTGTGTGAGTGCGTGGGCGTGGTGTGTGCATGAGCTTGTGTGTGTACATTGCTCAAGATGGTTCATACCCAGGGTCTTGTTTATGAATGTAGACCACCTTCCATTTAAAAAATCTTCAGATACAGCTGAATTTTAGTGCAATTTCTCATACATAGTATGGGCTATAACAGATGAATGGCTTGAATCATTAAGTACCTCAGCCCCTTGTACTTTTGCCAGCTGATATTCTATGAAGAAATGTTGGGGTTGTAAATGATGGGATGGACATGCTTTTCACCAGTGGCTAGAATAGAAGTGAAGCCTACTTGTTCTAATTCAAAATGGTTGATTTCCTGGACCTTGCTATGGATGGTTTATCCAAAATGGTTCTCCTGTCATTTTCATGCTATGGATATATGAGAACTAATCTTTTCCTAATGAAAAATGTGGTTGATTAGGATCCTTTGGCTTTGGTCAGTGCTCATTGTTTACTTTCAAGTTACAAATATGCCAATTCTATGCTCAAATTTGGTGAATCTCTTTTGCAGAACGTTAAGAGTGAAGAGGCTAGTGAACAGCATATAGCAGCCCTTAAAGCAGAAAAAGAAGAACTGGAAGCAGCACTCACCAAGGAGCAATTACAGTCCCTCCAGCTAAAGCAAGAACTGGCTGAAGCTGAGACACGAAATACTGATCTTACCAAGGCAAGTATTGCAAGAGTACTGTAATTTGAAAAGGCAATAGGACTTTAATGCTTTTAAAAACTTAAAGAACCTGAAATTTTATCTTAAAAAAACCGTTTTATTTCAGGAAGTTATGTTCTTCTTCTTCTTCTTTTTCTTTCTTTCTTTCCTTTTTAAAAATAAAAATGGTGTCAATAATTGCTTCTGTTCTAAGTTGTATCTTTCCGTTTTACAAATTTTGTAAGCTGAGATATATCTCATTTTTCTTGTGCAATTTCTTGGTCCTCTTGCAAGTATTTTATCCTTTTTAAAATCCCATATGTGAGTATATGTTCACAAAAATTTTGTTGGCTAGTTCTATGATTCAAATGTTTCCTTAAACTTAGTTAATTCTAGATCAATTTTACATTTCTGCATTTTTCCTGTAAATTACCACCAGAGTATCTGATCCCTTAATTTATAGTGAGACTATACTTATCATTTGCACTGAAAGAAATCTTTTCTTACTTTTTCGAAGGGAATTTTGAGATTATTTGGTCACTGCTGCATGCTCACCTTCGGTCCTTTCATTGTTTAGCTCAAAACCACTTCTGTAGTTGTAAGCTTGTCACCTTGTAAATGTGTGTGGTATTCTTCTTCTTCTTCTTCTTCTTCTTCTTCTCTCTCTCTCTCTCTCTCTCTCTCTCTCTCTCTCTCTCTTTTGTAATGGAATGTTGAACACACACCCAAGATCTCCATGAGAGAGGCTGCTTCTTGTGCTCTGCACTGGAAGGCCTTTGCTCACCTTGTAAAACGTGTTACAAACCATTTTCTTTTCTTGAGAATGGTTTTGTTTTTTAATTTATTTTTATTTTCAGAAGCCAGTCTTACCTGTTGTCATTGTGTCAATATCTTAGTTTAACCTGTCGTGGAAATCTTAGTTAATGACTCCAGAAGCTAGTCTCTGACATGTTCTGCAAGTTCCACCATTACTGGCTACTTCTTGCCACTGCAAGGAGCAAACTTATCCTGTGAATAACCACATTCTAATGTTAAATGCATATTGTTCATGTTTTGAGTAGGTATACAGTGTTTTCCTTTCTGAGTAAAAGCTAATGCTTGAGTAGTCATCACATTTTATCCATCAAATAATCTCATTGTTTGGTGTATTTACAGGAGCTTCAATCAGTCCGTAGCCAGCTTGCTGCTGAGCAGTCGAGGTGTTTCAAACTTGAGGTACATGCTCTTAGTACCAAGTTACTGGTTACTGATTGGCACACTATTCTGGAAGTTCTTTTTTATTGATTGTGGTGTAAAAGGAAAGCAATCTATTTTTTAGCAAATTCTAACTTTATTGTTACTGTAGCAGTAGTTGTTTTGGCGGCAGATTTCTGCAACTGGTTAAATGGCATGGTAGTATTTTCCACTTGCAGAATATTTTTCTTTTTTACTTCGAATGGTGAGTGACCTTGAACCCACAACCACTCACCTTGGCCAAAATGATCAAAAACATGTATTCGAAGCATATTTAGGATTTGACATCAGGTTTATCTGTTGACACTTGAACTAAATGTGATTGCCATGGACTGAGTCTAACTTCACTTAGTTATCTGTTTATTATTACACAGGTTAATGTGAAATTCTTGAAGAATACAATATATGCAATGTCAAAAATGCTAGATTTGATATGTGTCAGGGTTCAAACAGATATAGAATCTGATACATGTCCAGTTTCAGACAAAGCGTAGCACCCATTTCAAGTGTGTCAGCAATATGGATTTTGGGTGTCCCATGCGAAATGATACCTCGTTAACCCCATTTTAGGAGAACATCATCAAAGCCTTATTCCGATTAGGGGTTGGCTATGATATCCCAATAATGGCATGCATCCTGCACATAATGCATCCTTGCGGCAGTTTTATTCTGGTGTTGATTATTTATATTAATAACTAAATTTTATTTACATTAAAACATCTGGTGATTATTTCATAGAGGATTGACTTCTATACAAAGTAACTTCCTGTTCCCCATACTTTCTTGTAATGGAAGAGTCTATATGAGGATGTAGTCAGATGTTTTTCTAATCAACAAAAAGTTTGCCTACCCAAACAAAGCAAAAATTATTTGATAGAGGATAGGTGCTCCTTGATTGTTTTACTTGTCAATGCAGCGAAGCTTATTTGGGGATGGAAATTGGAATTGTTTTCTAAAATTATGGGTTTCAACAGGTTGATGTTGCAGAGCTGCGGCAAAAGCTCCAAACGATGGAAACATTAGAAAAGGAACTGGAGCTGCTTCAACGGCAAAAAGCTGCTTCTGAACAGGCCGCCTTAAGCGCACAACAAAGGCAAAGGTCGGGTGGTGTATGGGGTTGGCTTGCAGGAACTCCCCCCGACCAGAAGACTGATGCCTGACACTCTCAAGTTCAGTTACATAACCACATACTGTTCTTCCAAATCACATGTATTTTCCTTCTTTTTTCTTTCACTCTGATGTTCTTTCTATCGGTGGCAATAAGATATCTTGTCTCTGTTGGCAGTATGCCCAGGAGCTCGTTTATTTTGTAGCGTTGGGTACCATTTTTAGTGCCTCACCATTGTTTTCTTGCATATTTCTCTAGAATTTGTATTCAAAGGAGAGTACGTAGTGATCAAGAGTGTAACTTTCTAATGATACGTGAACTGGAATATGAATGAAATATTTTTTGTGGCACTTGTTCTTTCTGCCTAGTTTGTTTCAGTTCATGTGCTATCTGGCAGTTACACTTGACAAATCTGAGAACCTTCGACGCACATTTATCTTACTATCCAATGATCAGAAACGATGAGAAATTGTGCGCTGCTAAGATTTCCCTGTCACCAGAGGCCTCTTCTCCCCGAAATCACATGGTAGACGAATTTATTTATAATTATTCTATTGTTTTGGGTGCTTCAGTTACATTTCCACGTTGCCGCTTGCCCTCATCCCTCTTGGCAATTCTGTTCTTTGCGTTACAAATGACGACTAGACTGGAGCAGCGTTGTCAAGTTCTAGCACCACACTCAGCTAGCGGCGCCAAATGAAGAAATCTGGTCCCTTGTAGCAACTGTCGGGCTGGACCATCAATGTGATACTTCGGTATGTTTTCTTGAACATTAGAAACACACCCATGACTTCGAAACCCTGACCTTACCGTCCACGGCCACTCCAAATTTTGGTCCACATGTCGTGTGTCCCAAGATGGCTCTCTGTGAAGTGTACAACCGCCGTATTCGGTTGCGATTTATATAATGTCATGGTACATGGCATGCAAATATAAGCAGACAAAAGCACCACGTACCAAAGGCTTATTAACCATCGATCATCTGACGGAAGATAATTTGTATCCATCTCTTGTCCATATAACTGCTCCTATTGGTTTACCATGCATATGCCTGGGTAGATCGGAAGTCTACTCCAATATTCTCGATTCACCCCTCTATGAGGCCTAAAAGAAAGAAATCATTCCTACCTCTTCGCGTGGATGGCTCACCCACCACGCAGCCCGAAAATGGATCTGGGATGGTAGCAAGTTAAGGCAACTTGTACTCTAAGTCACTCATATTCTCCATGCCTAAAATGTCCAAGGGAGAAATTCCGACAGGCTGAAGAATGCCTGCGGAGCGCATTTTGGTTGACGTACTTAGCACATCGATTGATAAACGGTTTATATGATGGTGCTCGCTCATCCATGGATGGCATGAACCATAAATGGTTTGGATCATTATGTTGGTGGAGCCTGCTGGTATATTCGCCGACCGCTGTTTTCCTTCGAACAATATGACATCCATCCCATGACAACTCTTTTTCGGAGTGTTAGGAATCAGGAATAGTATTTTAAAATCCTAAGATCATTCAATCCACTGTGTTTCTGGACTAGTAGATATCCAGAGATCACATGAACGCGTTAGATCAACAAAAGATGGGCCCATCTTGTAAAGGTTAGGCACGACAGGGCAACTTATGTTTGATGTACATGTGCAGGACGTCGACCTTACGTAATCTTGGTTTCCTTCTGATATAAACTAGCAAGATGACCAGCTACGAAAGTGATTAGAACGCCAGCAATAATTTTAGCATGTAGTTGTAGGAGTAAAGTGTAAGTGACATTTGATTAACTGGAAAAAAGTTTGTAACTGTTATTTCCTCAAACTTTTTCTGTTTTCTACTTTTTTTTTAGCCAATCTACTCCTTGCACCTGCATGAAACAGCTAAAATTAACACACCCTATAATTTATCATGAAGGAGTTTTCATATTCAACAACAGATTTAAGTATGTACTACGCGTTGTTGTTTCTTCTAAGGTATAACTAAGAAACTTTGAACATGTAGATTGAGCAATATCATTATATATAAGAAGCTTTGAGCATACATATATATACCTAATTAGCTGCATAACAGCGCCGGCTGCTTAGGAGATCCTAACCACGTCTCATGAAAACAATATTTGAGACATCATCTCATGTAGACACCTATATTTTGGTCAGAAGTCCCCTTAGTATCCAAGGAGTGTCCAAGTAACATCCTAATTTATCACCAACTTACGCTCCAAATTTGAGAACTCGGTAGAACAACAAGACCACCGACACAATCTTACTACCACCACATAAAAAGAAGAAGATCCAATAGCAAGACGGGCCTAGAGAGGCGAAAGAATGGTAATTTATTTCAAGGATACGGAGCAACTATGTTCAGCATTTCAAAAGAGTTTCACGTGTTGCACAAAGAAGCCTGAACTAATTGGCCCAACTAAGGGTTGTTCCCTGCGCTTCTGTGAAAGTCATGGCATTAAAGGCCACGAGATGACATCGTGTGCATGACATCATCCACTTGATATTTGTAAGGAAGGAAATTACCATGTTACCCATGCCACATCACCACACGAGACAAGCCACATCATCACTCTATTTACTACAAGTAGAGGAGGTGGAAAACAATAAGGGAAAAGCTGGCAGAAGAAGAATATGGATGTGCATGATCTGACCTAATCTAGTTTTAGGGCTCAAAGTGGACTAGACCAAATTTTTTCAGTCTACTACCATGAGGACCGAAACTGATCTAGGTTAGGCAAAGACCGACTGTCGGTCTTCAATCGGGTCTAGTAGGTCTTCGGTCTAGACCAAAACTAAACTCTAGGCTGCAAACCCTTCTCTTTCATGACCCATGACCTGAATCATTCTACCAGAAATGTTTATTTCCTTCTATTGTTCTTCTCCTTTCCTCCCAGACAAGTGGGTTCTCCAGAAACTCAAACTTTAATTATATGTAATAGTCCATGCATAGCTTCTCTAGTAAGCTTCCTCTCTCCTTCCATCCACTAATAATAATATAAAGATGTGTTCTTTTCTTCTTATTTCTATGTTTTGCTTTATTTTTTCTGCATCTCTAGTGTTGGGAAAAATATTCCATGTTAGAGGAAGAAGAGAGGGAAGATCTTATGTGAGCTGGTTACTATCCAAGGAGAAGTAAAACTATTGTTTATGTTGGGCATTATAACCATGATTTCAAAAAAAAGTAATTTTTATAGGAATTTTTGGATACTTGATGAGGGGTCAAATGGATCTCATGACGTTAGTAGTTCTTTAGATGTCAAAACTCAAGATATAGATTATTCTTATGTATCACAAACCACTATAAGAATCCACCTGAACCCACAAATCCCAACACATATTGACTCAAACCAACACAAAAAACCCAAAAATCCACATACAAGAAAAAAAAATAAAAAGGAAGACAACTTACTACTCATGAAAAAGCCACCATTAGGAAACCATCATGAAGAACATTTAATTCCACCTTCCAAATAGAACAAATGCACCATATTTTAGCCAGAAAAGGACCACCTAAAGGAGATGTAATTATAAAAGTAAAAAAGGGCAGCTCTGGTGCACGAAGCTCTTGCCTATGTGGGGTTCGGGAAAGGGGCAAACCACAAAGGTCTATAGTATGCAATCTTACCTTGCATTTTTGTAACTATAAAAGTAGGAATCCAAAATCCTTCACAAAATGTAGATGGAAAAGCAAGGAAAGAAAATCCAAAATCATGTGTCTCCTTTGTCCTTCTCCATATCTATGCATCTTTAGGTAGTTCCCAAAGTCAATCAAGTTTTCCACCTACAAGAAGGGATGAAAAAACCCTGGGTTTTCACAGGTTAGGGTTTTATTCTTTTACTGCTCCCAAAAGCCAAAATGCACTTTTGCTAAAAGTTAGGGTTAAGATGAAAAAAGCCTTTATATATAACAAATTTTGGTCTAGTCCGGTGGAGCTGATCTATAGGACTGGGATCAGATTATATGTTTATGGCCTTGCATTTACCATACCGGACTGGGGAGTGCTCAAACCGATCGAAAACCCAATGGTTTGGTCCAATCCAGTCAATCTAATGGTTCAGTCAATCTTTTGTAAACCCCTAATTGAAAATGACCAACAAGACTCTGAAATAGCTATTGTCTAGAATAATGTGACATCTCAGGTTTTTCTAACACTTTTTCACAAAATCTTTTGCAATTGTGAGGCCTTGAGTTTGAAAAACTATTTAGAAATCAAATAGCAGAAATATGTTTCAAGAGAAGACTTAAAAAAAACCCCAAGTGTCATTTTTGTTTTCAAAAATAAGAACTTTTAGAAAAATGAGTGCTACATTTCTACAGAAAATTCAACAGTCTCCCCTGTATTTTGTACCCAGCGCATTTCACGCATGCAATGCATTAACTTGATAAACACAATATATATGAAACCACAAAGGAGACTCCGTCTCCTTACAAAATACATCCACACACATGTTTGTTTGCATTTAAATAAAAAGAAATATTTTGTAGTGCCAAAAGGCTAGGAATTAAACTAATATCCCCAAGACCATTCTTGTCACAGCCACATTATTATAACTTCAATTTACATACTCACATGTAAATAAAGCTAAGTCATATTAAGTCAACATTACATCAGTTTACAAAATCATCAACTACTTTGCAAACTTGTTTGTTATACCTTTCATGCTCCTCTTTAAATCTCTATCACGATCTTCTACTCTTGTATCTCATTTCTTCAAACTTGAGATATTGTCAACAATTTACAATGCATCAGCAAGCTTGCGCTTGTGTAGGTAGTTTCATCATCGAACATGAAGTTTATGCAGTATCAAATCCAAAAAGGATACATAATCACATGTTATGCATTTGAGTGAAATATGATGCATAATGTGCAGTATAACAAAACTCTAAAATCTCAATTATGCTTTACAAATCAATGTCATGTTAAACCATTACAAATTATCAGTTTCTATATCCATGCATATTGTTTTCAAAGACAATAGTAACCTTTGGGAGGTAGTTTATAAGATATAAAAGATCATCGCAACTCATGTCATGCATCATCCCATACATATACTCATCCAAACTGGACAGTGAAACATCGTAAAAAATCAATAGACAAAAAGCATTTAAATTATATAATGCCTCAATATAATCAATGTGTCTCAATAAACACATATATTACCATCAAAACCTCTTCGAGGTCTCACAAGTGTAGAAACACTCGAAATTCAGCCACCTGCCATTAGTTATGAGTACACATTATAGACTTGAAATACTAGGGTGCCACGTACCTGCGTTATCGCTCTATAAATACACATCTCAAAATAATGGACCTCTGTGAGACAGACAAGAACCAATCAACTCTGTGGCTATCACGCTAATACCAAGCCAATAGACTCCCAACACCATGTGAGCAATGGTACACAATGCCTTAGGCCATGACCTTGCCCATGATGTCATTGTAACCTGTATTTAGCCTTTTTCAACCAAGTATCTAACACATATAATTTTGGAAGGAGAATGATTAGTCAACCTTCCCAAAACATCCACCAGCCCCAATATGTTCATTATAACATAATAATACTAAACATCATCACATTCCAATATAATTAATAAAACCATAAAAATCCATGCATTAATGAAATCATGCAAATTCAAACCTCATGATACAATGTATCCATGTAAAGCAATCCTTACTAGGGTTGAGTTAAAGATTCTACATTTCTTGTTATTTCCTAACTCATGAAATCCATGGAGTTTCAAATATGTGTTCGTGTACAAGTTTCCAATTCGATAGTAAAACAACATGGCATTCCAAACAAGTTGCATGAAATATAAATATGCTAATTGCATAAATAAAAATTATCAAAATCCCAAAATTTAAGATTTTTCAAATATGATAGAGTAGTCATCAAGGGTTTTCATGTTTCACAAAAGCATATTAATGTTAAAGCTACCTACCTCCCTCGTCGTGCTTCACAATTTAGTTATATCCCTCCAATCAATTCATTGATCAACCTGTCGATATTCTAGATTCCTTGTCAATGTCAAGTTATATTAACAATTACAAAAATAAATCTATTCTAGCTCTAGTTTAACGTCCAAATAATCTATTAATCATGGAACTGTTAGGTTTTTGTAATTCATCGCTTCTTATTTTATAGAGATCAGAAGCAAATTGTGCAAAGGCTTCTAACTCTGCGAATTGAGCCAGTTCCAATTTTAATTTGCCAGCTACCTGTTTCATGGATTTAATTTGAGTAGCAGATCCTACTCTGGAGATAGAAATACCCACATTAATAGCAGGACGGATTCTGGCATTGAATAGATCGGCGAATAAGAATATTTGTCCATCTGTAATGGAAATAACATTAGTAGGAATATAAGCTGAGACATCCCTAGATTGAGTCTCAACTATCGGTAAAGCGGTCATACTTCCTTCACCTAAACGAGAACTTGATTTAGCGGCTCTTTCCAAAAGGCATGAATGCAAATAAAACACATCTCCTGGATAAGCTTCGCGGCCGGGTGGTCTTCTTAATAGAAGAGACATTTGGCGATAAGCTTGTGCTTGTTTGGAGGGATCGTCATAAATTATTGAAGTATGTCATTCACGGTACATAAAATATTCAGCCAAAGCTTCTCGTGTATAAGGCGCGATGTATTGTAATGTAGCAGGCAAATCCGCTGTCTCGGCTACCACAATAGTGTATTCCATCGCCCCTCGTTCTTGGAAAGTAGCCACTACTTGAGCCACGGAAGATGCTTTTTAACCAATAGCTACATAAACACATATTACATTTTGCCTTTTTTTATTGAGAATAGTATCTGTGGCTACTACTGTTTTCCCGATCTGTCTGTCCCCAATAATTAATTCTCTCTGACCGCGTCCTAGAGGGATCATCGAATCAATAGCAATAAGCCCTGTTTGAAGAGGCTCATATACGAAATGTCTCGAAATAATACCCAGAGCAGGAGATTCAATTAACCAAGATTCAGAAGTTGAAATTTCACCTCTCCCATCAATAGGTTTAGCCAGAGCATTTATAACACAACCCAAATAAGCCTCACTCATGGGTATTTGAGCAATTCTTTCCGTTGCTTTTACAGAACTTCCCTCTTGTATCATCAAACCATCACCCATTAATACAACACCAACATTATTTGATTCCAAATTCAGAGCAATGCCTATTGTACCCTCTTCAAATTCTACTGATTCTCCTGCCATTACTTCATCAAGACCATGAATACGAGCAATACCATCACCTACTTGAAGCACGGTGCCAGTATTCACAATCTTGACTTCTCTATTATATTGTTCAATACGCTCATGGATAATATTACTAATTTCGTAGGCTCGAAGGGTTACCATTAGTCTTTCTTAATTATTTTTTGAAAGCAAAGAAAATAAAATAAAATAATAATGCCTAAAGTAGAAAGGTTAATCAGTTATTGCTTTCATGGTCCCGAGCATACCAATATTAGCACTGATGGTGCATAAATGTAACTCACTGTTCAAACAACTATTCAGAGTTCCCAGAGCTCCTTGTAAGGCTTGTTGGAAAACTCGTTGTCAGACTTGATTAATTGCTCTTTGTTCTTCAAAATGAATGGTTTCATTTTTGTAATTTTCTAATCGTTCCAAATTCTCATAAGTGGCATTAATCAAATTCCATTTTTCTCATTCTATCTCAGAGTATCCATTCACTCGAAACTCATCTGCTTCCATTTCCATTTCCACTTTCAGTAAGCGAGCCCGGGCTTTTTTGAGCTGCTCGACGGCTCTTCCATGCAATTCTTCTGAATTTCAAATAGTACTCAAGATCCTCTCTTTTTTATTATCTAATAAAACACTTAATGAAAGTAGATTATCTTCCCATTCATTTCACAACTTCACTTCCATGATCTCTTCCCAAACTAAACATGAATCTTTCGATTCATTTGGCTCTCATGCTCAATTACTTAATGGGCATTCCCATCTCTTTTAATGTAATGAGCCTACCCTCTTTTCTCTGTTCGTATTCCAAGATATCGAAACTGATACAAGATTAGAGCAGAATATTCGGAGGACTCTTCCGACCAAACAAAAAAATCTATAATTGTTAACAAAGTTATTTCTTTTTCTTTTTTTTAATTATTCTTTTTTTTTATGAATTTTTCATTTTTTCTTCAAATTCAAAGAATTCTTCTTATTTTATACACAAGCCGTCAATTTAGAAATTATCAGATTTTTGGCTAGTCCGGTGCCAACTCTTCTATATATTTCTTACTGGAAGTATCCCTGATCCCACTGATAACGAGTGGGCCCAAATAATTCGATGGGAGTAGTTCTTGAACTATACCATATAGTTCCAACAACAACGAAAGCTGCAAAAAAGACAGTAGCGATACTACTGGAAGGGACAGTTTCAATATTGCTCATACCTAATCCTTTGTATAAACGTTGGGGCGGTCAGACACAAAGATGGAATAGGCTTGCTAATATGCCCAATGTCCCCGTTGCAATATGATGAGAGGCTATTCCGCCAAGAACAAAAGGATCAAAACCTTTCGCACCCCATGCTGGATTTACATATTGTACTTTTCCAGTTAGACCATAAGGATCGGACACCCATATTCTGGGACCATACAAGCCTATTACATGAAATGCGCCAAACCCAAAGCAAGCCATCCCTGAAAGAAATAAATGAATTCCAAAGATCTTGGGCAAATCCAAAGAGGGTTTTCCTGTATGCTCATCACAGAATATTTCTAGGTCCCAATACACCCAATGCGAGATAGCTACTAAGAAGCACAAGCCAGAAAACACAATATGTGCCCCAGCCACACCTTCGTAACTCCAAATACCTAGATTCGTTATAGTTCCTCCTATGATACTCCAACCACCCCATGAATTGGTTATCCCTAAACTAGTCATGAAGGATATAATGAACATACCTTGTCTCCACATTGGATCAAAAACAGGGTCAGAGGAATCAAAAACTGCTAATTTGTATAGAGCCATCGAACTGGCCCAACCAGCAACTAGAGCTGTATGCATTATATGGACAGAAAGCAACCGACCGGGATCATTCAATACGACGGTATGAACACGATACCAAGGCAAACCCATGGAAATACCCCTTTTTATCAAAGAAAAAATAGACACTATGTAACTTTATCGCATTGGAAAAGACTTATGATATGGATACCTTACCCCTTTAGTGGATTATCTCAAAGCAAGGGTTGATATTTATTCCCCTCCATTGGGAATAATTGAATGAACAATTCTGTTCGTAGGAACAAAGAGAAGCAAATCTATTCTATACTCGATAAGTACCAATACACAATGGGGGATTGGGCCCATTTTTGTGAAAGAATGCATAGATACTTGTTCATCATTTGAATGGCCCTTTTGTAAGAATTTTCCTTTATTCCGTCTTCCTCCACAAGAACTTTCCAACCTATGGAAAAAATTCGATAAAGGGCAATATTATGAAGACAATAAACCCATTCTTACATTTCCACATCAAAGTGAAGTATAGTACTTAATTTTTCTTTAATTTAGTGCCCCTTGGTGTTCCAAAAGTACCTTTTTGGAGTCCTAAAGAGGAAGATGTAGTTTGCGTTGATGTATAGTACAACTTGTCAGACATATTGGGTCATATGGGATTTCCCTGTTTTCTCCCCCGATCGAGATATCCTCTGTTTCACCCAAGAAGGATTGAACCATCAATAATTCAATTCGGAGCATGAAGTCCAATTAAATTAGATCATTTTATTTGTTGGTTGGGGGATCAAATATTATCCATTAGAATAATTTATGGTTGGCTTGGACCAATAAAATGAAGTATCTAGGCTCCGTTCAGACAATACCAAATTGGTAATCTATGTATGATTACCACTCGTATCATAAATGATCCCTATTTCTTATTTATACCATATGAGTGATCTCAAACTACCAATCAATGGAGAATGGAGTAAGTAATATGATGAAGACGACGAATATTTTGCGGAAGGCATGAAGAAAAGATGAAAACGAATTGAAAAGAAGAAGTCGTAGCAAAAGGAAGTGGTACTGGGATCATTTGTCCTATATGTTCAAATAGAATTCGGGCAGATCTTTGCTCGGAGTAGAGCATAAACCTAAAAGAATTGAAGAGGCCCATTCAGGAACAAGAAAATTACATCACGATTTGGATCTCGATGAAACAATACATCAATGAGAGGTTAGTTCTATAAGTTCAATGAATTCTTTTTTATAGGAAGCACATTAAAACACCTCTTTCTTGAAAGAAAAAAAAAAAGAAAAAAAAGAGTCCCTTCCTTAAGAAAAAGCATGCTACAAAAAAAGAAAGAAGGCTGGAATCGACACATTGATTCTTTTCTTCTTTTTTTCGTTTTTCGCAATTTTTTTTTTGTTTTTTTTTTGAACCGTATGCATCTAAAGGTGTGTGTGCGGTTCCTAAGAGATACAATTTTGTCCTAATCGATCGACTTCATCGAGAAAGATTACTTTTTTTAGGACAAGAGGTTGATAATGAGATCTTGAATCAACTTGTTGGTCTCATGATATATCTTAGTATAGAGGATGAGACCAAGGATCTTTATTTGTTTATAAACTCTCCCGACGAATGGGTAATACCAAGAATAGCTATTTATGATATTATGCAATTTGAGCCACCCGATGTACATACAATATGCATGGGATTAGCCGCTTCAATGGGATCTTTGATCCTGGTCGAAGGAGAAATTACCTAACGTCTAGCATTCCCTCATGCTTGGCACCAATGAGTTTTTTTATTTGAGACAAAAAAGAAGACTATGCCTTCGCTATATGAAATATGAATATTAAGTAATAATAGCATGGCACTTCGAATTCGATATGAGCAAACCATTATTGTTTTTTTCATAACATGAGATTATGTATCGAGAGAGTAGTATGAAAAAAAAAGGTTATTTCCGATTTGATCTTATGTATCAAGGGTCCATTTTAGCGTCACAAACCTTTTTTGCTTCCAAAAGCCTCTTTCCAATATTTATGTTATGAAAGAGTATGAAAATAAAAAAAGATCATTTTTTCTTATTTTATTTGATTGGATCAGAAAGAAACTTTGGGATTGCTGAATCACAGACAAGAGAAATATATAAAGCAACGGAACCATCATAGTATTTTTTTGACGTCTCCTAAAGGAAGGATGGTAAATGGATCATTAAATGATCTGGGTCTGATGGATTCTATTTGTCTCTTTCTTCGATGGAAGGGAAAAGGAAATTTCATTGCAGAGCCGTATGCATAAAAGATGCCTGTACGATTGTTCAATTCTAATTCTATCTTTTTCTTGTTATTCTTTATCCTTTCCCTTCGCCCGATCATGCGAGATAGAGGAACCACTCATTATGTTATATCATCAGGGTTATGATCCACCAACCTACTAGTTCTTTTTATGAGGCACCCACAGGAGAATTTATCTTGGAAGCAGAAGAACTACTGAACGGGCAACCCTATATGGCTGTTTCCGAAGACATGGAAAGGGATGTCTTTATGTCAGCAACAGAAGCCCAAGTTCATGGCATTGTTGATATTGTCGAGGTCGAAAATATCGCATATTTCTCATAAATCTGCGATGTAATTGCGAACCATAATTTGAATGAGCAGTGATTTGAGATTTTATCTTCTTCACCTGGTAAAATATTAAATGGAAATAATTCATAATCATCCAGTTAGGATCGATCTAAACCAGTCCATTCTGTATATGATTCAGTATGCCAACTATTAAACAACTTATTAGAAACACAAGACAGCCAATCAGAAATGTCACGAAATCCCTGCTCTTCGAGGATGTCCTTAGCGTCGAGGAACATGTACTAGGGTGTATATGCGACTCGTTTAGATCATGAGCTGGAACAAATAAGAGATTTTTCCAGTATCAATGACCAGTACCAATGGGTAGGATAGAATGGAAGAACTCCATTCACTATCTAAAAATAAAGATCTATCATATACCCTACCCTCTATTGTGTATGGAATTTATGGTTTCCATTGGTGCAAATCCAATCACCTCGATTTGAGATGAAAAGCAATTCCCCATTGGTAGCAAATGGTTATCCATTAGGCGGGGAAATAGTATTTAAAAAGCAGAAAGATTCTGCTCCTACTCTTGCAAAAACGGACTAACAGGGTTAGCTACCTAGCCAACCTTCATAATTAAATGCCGTCACTGTATGGATAGATCTTATTGTGAAAAGACCTATTACTGGATAATTCATGGGTAGAGCCAAAAAGTGTGAACTGTACAAGTTACCAATAACATTGATTAAATGAGGGAAGGGCTCTGGTGTATAGAGAGGACCTCACCGTTTAAGAAGTAATCATAGAAACGATGGAAGCCACTATTTCTTTATTTCTCCATTTATTTACTATTACTATTTATTTTATTTTATACCTAATATCGGTACAATTTCTTATTCCGAGGTGAAATGCCTGGAAGAAATAAAAAATCGTGGTTGGGAAGGTCATAGTAGCAAAAGCCATTGGAATTTTTGTTTTATACATCAGAAGAATCCGTTTTAATTTTAATAAACTAGGGAGGGGAAAAGAATGACTGAAAGAAAAGAAATCAATTAATTATTCATCAAAGTTTATTTTGATTCAATGACCAGAGTTAAGCGAGGATATATAGCTAGGAGATGTCGAACAAAAATAGGAGGCACTGGGTAGCCAAGTGCGGAGCAGATAACTGCTGAAAGCATGTGACGACCCAGTTTTCTCAAGCATTTTTAAATGCAATACCTAATTTCCTAAGGCGGGATACATCCCTATTTGAAAACCATTCTATAAAAACCATGCAATGCAGCGGAAAACCATTAGTTTTAAACTCATTTTTGAAAACCCCGAGTGTCATTTGCCTTTACAACAACTAAAGTAGTTTTTTTTTTTTGAAAATCTTTAGAAATCATAAATATTTTTCCCCAGGTCTTTCCAGTCACAGCACACAGCCCAACTGTAATTAAATACAACTTCATGTCCAAAGGGTTGAGAGTTTACTTACATGTATAACTTTCTTCTTTTTTATTCACTTGCTCGTAGCACTAATATCTCTTGAGACGTCTTCTATTTATGAGTGGAACTATCCTGAAAAATGTTAAGGATAGGGTGAGTATATACTATACTCAGTAGGAGTCTATCACTACTAGTTTTATAATGCATGTGATGTTTTAAAATCATATGCTCTTTCCAAAACATGTGCATGTCTGAATACTCAAGTTCAATATCGACATCAAAATCCATTGTCAAACCGAAATACTAACGACTTAAAGGATCGTATAATCCAAAATCAAAAATATCATATACATATATATCATAACATCATGATATGCATAAAATGCTTCATGGAATCCAACTCATGGATCTCTAGTATGGTATGGTCGACCAACCTCATATCATGCCCTATGCAATGCACATAAATCATCAAACCATAGGGTCCACTATGCCCACGACCTCCTCGCCATGTGGTCCCCGGGTACCTGAGGACACTCGGTCATAGCCTCCACGAGGCCTATGACACGTCGACCCAGTACCGTGACACCAGTGGTAGCCCCCTGTACCACATGCAGTCGACGTAGGGACTTGCCTCTTTTTGGGCGTGGTACCCATCCACCTAATAGTGGTAGACGCCGAGTGGCCAACCCAGACCCCTCGGCATAGTACCCACGGGCTTTCTAGCCTAAATCACATAAAATAAGCTAAAACCTCTTTTCAAAACCTGTCCTCTTTTGGGTCCCTCACAACTGCCTGGCCCTCAGCACTCCAGCGTCTTTTGGCAACCCTCAAGGACATGCAATCTTTGCAAGTACTTAAATCATGCAATGTATGTACTTGTTTGCAAAACATATATGTGCATAATGTATATGCAATCATTTACAAAACATGTCTATGCACAAAGCATTTATCACATGCATGCTGAATTAAGTCATGCTAAACAAGTCATATACTTAAAACATATGTTCTCAAAACAATAATAGTTCTTTTAAAAGAATCTAATAGTGATAGAGCACCTACCTGGCTAGGTTGCGCTAACCCTTTTGTCCTTGGACGCTCCTGATCATGGTTTGGGAAATCAAGGTTAGTTTGGCCTATCTTTTATAGGTTTTAGAGTAATTGGTCTTTTTACTTAGGCATTAGTTGTCCATTCCCATGCCTATGGGTGTCCTAAGGTCCTAATTGGGCCTTGGTATCCTTAGTTTTCCAACGTTCTAGTGGCCACGCGCCACCATCCTATTCTAAGGGTCATGCCCACCTTTTATTGGGCCTTGATCAGGGATTTTATAATTTGGATGTGTCCGTACCGTCGACACAGACACAATGCCTTTTGCGGCGCCTCAATCGGAGCTCTAGATCTCAAGTTATAAGTGTTTTAGTGTTGTATGTGCATAGAGTCTTAAAAATAAAAAAAAACGGAATGCTAGGGTGCTGCGCGACTGCGTCGTGCGCCCTGACTTCCTTAAGGAACCAAAAACGACGCACTGCTAGCGTGCTGCGCGTCTGCAGCGTGCGCCTCAGCGGGTGCGTCTGCAAACGCGCAGTACTCCTCAACCCGTCTTCCTCTTTAGCCGGCGCGTCTACGGACGCGCCTGTTGGTTTCCTCTTAGACACGTTCGACGCGTCTCGTCCGTATTGGGGCGTTTCCGTCGTTGGGGGACTGGGGCATCCTTGGGATGCCCTGGTTCGTCCCTAAGGAACCAGTGCGGCCCTGGGGACGTCCCAGGGTCCTTGGTGGCTCCCTAGAGACCTATTCTCCATAGATTTTCATGCAAAAACCTAGGAAAACTGAGCCTAGGACTATGGGAGAGATGGGTTTGGGGAGTTTTTGGGCGTACCTGCTTCGTGGCTGGTTTTTTCTCCACGTTTTCTCCTCTAGGTTATTGCTCCACGATGGGTTTTCTCCAATGTTTTGGGCTGCCATTAGAGGCACCCAAGAGCTCTATTTATAGAGCTAAGAGAGGGTTCTGGAGGGGGCTCTCACCGCCTTTGAATGGCGGTGGAGAAACCTCCAGAATGGCGGTGATTTTCCCTCCAATCACCGCCGTTCTAGAACTCTCTAGGAGGTGGAAGATGAAGGGTTCCCGTATCAAAACGGGCCCCTGTGTTTTGCAGCTAAACCTGTTTTTGTAAAAATTATAGTTTCGCCCCTGAACTTCAACGGGCCATAACTTGCTCATTTTAACTCCGTTTTGGGTGATTTTGGTCTTGTTGGATTCCTTTTTCCGAGACGCATCTAATGGAATTTTTTTTAGGACCAAATTCCTAGGTTTAGTCAAGGAAACTAGTGAAATGACCAAAATGCCCTTATCTTTAAAACTGAACTTTTCATGGGATTTTAATATTACAAAAATTGGGGTCATTACAAAGCATCTAAGTAGTAAGCCCACCCCAAGATGAGTGCTCTCCTATTCCGACTTCCCCAGAGCCTCCAGTAGCACAGCTAAGACAGCAACAGGTTCTTTGCCCTTGCAGGGATGGAGCGACAGAAGTCTTGAGAATCCAAGATAAGGTCACGGCAAGACGAGCCGTTTATCATTACGATAGGTGTCAAGTGGAAGTGCAGTAATGTATGCAGCTGAGGCATCCTAATAGACCGAGAGATTTGAACCTTGTTCCTACATGACCCGATCAATTCGATCAGGCACTCGCCATCTATTTTCATTGTTCAACCGCTTGACAACATGAAAACCCAAACGCAAATATAGTAAAGAAGAAATGAAATTAATCTATTCCTATTTCAATAAAAATAAATCAATAAAAAAAGTGGGGCAAAATGATAAAATAAAGAACTCTGTTCAATTTTGTTAGTCCTATCTATAAGAGGAGAGCATATGCAAAAGGCAACCGATTCTTTTGTTTCCTTGGGTCACTGGCCATCCGCTGGGAGTTTCGGGCTTAATACCAATACTTTAGCAACAAATCCAATAAATCTAAGTGTAGTGATTGGTGTATTGATCTTTTTTGAAAAGGGAGTGTGTGCGAGTTGTGTATTTCAAGAATAGGTCGGATCCAACCAGCTACACTTTCTTTTCTTTTTTTCTTTCTAAATAGGAATGTTATAACTAGGAAAGAAAGGTGCACGATCTCAAAGAATTACTTCTGAATAAATTAAGAAATCATATGTAAGAACCATAGCATTTCGTGACTCATTGGTAAATCAACTTTGATTCTCTATCAACCAACAATGTGGGACCATTAACATGGTTAAAGTTAAACCGTTCGAAGTCCAGACACAACATGGTATTCTTTCTACCACTACGTTAGTGCAGATATGGTTTAAAAATGAATAGTTGGCAATTTATCCGATATAGAACACTCATATCGATAAAATGATTTGAACCATTTACTTTACTGGGGAAAAAAAATGGGTGTCTCGCCCTTTTTTTATCCAACGCCGAATCAATGGCCTATGTATAAAATAAGAAGAATTCTTTGAATTTGAAGAAAAAAGATGAAAAATAAAATAAAAAAAGAAACAACTTTGCTGACAATTGCAGAGTTTTTTTGTCTGGTCGAAAGAGTCCTCCGAATATTCTGCTCTAGTCTTGTATCAGTTTCGATATCTTGGAATACGAACAGAGAAAAGAGGGTAGGCTCATTACATTAAAAGAGATGGGAATGCCCATTAAGTAACTGAGCGTGAGAGCCAAATGAATCGAAAGATTCATGTTTGGTTCGAGAAGAGATCATGGAAGTGAAGTTGTGAAATGAATGGGAAGATAATCTACTTTCATTAAGTGATTTATTAGATAATCAAAAAGAGAGGATCTTGAGTACTATTCAAAATTCAGAAGAACTACATGGAAGAGCCGTTGAGTAGCTCGAAAAAGCCTGGGCTCGCTTACGGAAAGTGGAAATGGAAGCAAATGAGTTTCGAGTGAATGGATACTCTAAGATAGAACGAGAAAAACAGAATTTGATTAATGCCACTTATGAGAATTTGGAACGATTAGAAAATTACAAAAATGAAATCATTCATTTTGAAGAACAAAGAGCAATTAATCAGGTCTGACAACGAGTTTTCCAACAAGCCTTACAAAGAGCTCTGGGAACTCTAAATAGTTGTTTGAACAGCGAGTTACATTTACGCACCATCAGTGCTAATATGGGTATGCTCGGGACCATGAAAGAAATAACTGATTAGCCTTTCTACTTGAGGCTTTTTTTTTTCTTTGCTTTCGAAAAAGAATTAAGAAAGACTAATGGTAACCCTTTGAGCCACGAAATTAGTAATATTATCCATGAGCGTATTGAACAATATAATAGAGAAGTCAAGATTGTGAATACCGGCACCGTGCTTCAAGTAGGTGATGGTATTGCTCGTATTCATGGTCTTGATGAAGTAATGGTAGGTGAATTAGTAGAATTTGAAGAGGGTACAATAGGCATTGCTCTGAATTTGGAATCAAATAATGTTGGTGTTGTATTAATGGGTGATGGTTTGATGATACAAGAGGGAATTTCTGTAAAAGCAACGGGAAGAATTGCTCAAATACCCATGAGTGAGGCTTATTTGGGTCGTGTTATAAATGCTCTGGCTAAACCTATTGATGGGAGAGGTGAAATTTCATCTTCTGAATCTCGGTTAATTGAATATCCCGCTCCGGGTATTATTTCGAAACGTTCCATATATGAGCCTCTTCAAATAGGGCTTATTGCTATTGATTCGATGATCCTTATAGGACACGGTCAGAGAGAATTAATTATTGGGGACAAACAGACCGATAAAACAGCAATAGCTACAGATACTATTCTCAATCAAAAAGGGCAAAATGTAATATGTGTTTATGTAGCTATTGGTCAAAAAGCATCTTCTATGGCTCAAGTAGTGGCTACTTTCCAAGAACGAGGGGCGATGGAATACACTATTGTGGTAGCCAAGACAGCGGATTCGCCTGCTACATTACAATACCTAGCGCCTTATACAGGAGCGGCTTTGGCTGAATATTTTATGTACCGTGAACGACATACTTCAATATTTTATGACAATCCCTCCAAACAAGCACAAGCTTATCGCCAAATGTCTCTTCTATTAAGAAGACCACCCGGCCGTAAAGCTTATCCAGGAGATGTTTTTTATTTGCATTCACGCCTTTTAGAAAGAGCTGCTAAATCAAGTTCTCATTTTGGTGAAGGAAGTATGACCGCTTTACCAATAGTTGAGACTCAATCTGGGGACGTCTCAGCTTATATTCCTACTAATGTTATTTCTATTAGAGATGGACAAATATTCTTATCCGCCGATCTATTCAATGCTGGAATCCGTCCTGCTATTAATGTGGGTATTTCTGTCTCCAAAGTAGGATCTGCTGCTCAAATTAAAGCCATGAAACAGGTAGCTGGAAAATTAAAATTGAAACTGGCTCAATTTGCAGAGTTAGAAGCCTTTGCACAATTCGCTTCTGATCTCGATAAAGGCACTCATAATCAATTGGCAAGAGGTCAACGATTACGTGAGTTGCTCAAACAATCCCAATCAGCCCCTCTTTCGCTGGAAGAACAAATAGTTACTATTTATACTGGGGCGAATGGGTATCTTGATTCGTTAAAAATTGCACAGGTAAAGAAATTTCTCGTTCAGTTACATACCCACTTAAAAACAAATAAACCTAAGTTCTAAGAAATCATATCTTCTACCAAGACATTTACCGAGCAAGTAGAAGCCCTTTTGAAGGAAGTTATTTCGGAACAGATAGAACTCTTTATCCTTTAGGAACAAACATAAACATAAAGAAATTGATCAATCTTAATAAAGAGGAAAGGAATCATTGAGAAGTGTTCCCAGTTTGAATCATTCAAAATATCTATAGCAATCTACAAAAATAAATGGAAATAAATTGCGTCCAATAGGATTTGACCCTATACCAAAGGTTTAGAAGACCTCTGTCCTATCCATTAGACAATGGACGCTTTGCTTTTCATTCCGATTTTATTCTTTTGCATTCTTTCCTATCGCCTGTTCAGATAAAAGAATCGGATTGGATGTGAAAGATTTTAGGGAATAAAGAAAAGATGCATATCCACATCAACGATGCAGTATAATAATAATTAATATGGAGCGGGTAGCGAGAATCGAACCCTCATCGTTAGCTTGGAAGGCTAGGGGTTATAGTCGATGTTGATTCATCATTTTTAACATCTCTAATTCAAAACCGAACATGAAACTTTGGTTTCATTTGGCTGCTTTATGGAAGAGAAATGATTCCCAGATCTAAAGCGTAAACGAAACTAAAAAAAAGAAAAGAAAACATTTACGATATGGTGTGTGGAAAAAGGGGAGTCATAGCAAATCTGAATTCAAAGAAAAAATTCGATCCATAACATCTATGTCAGCTTTTCTGTACGAATATGAATTGCATCCAAGATAACTTGCTTTCTAGATGATCCTCTAGAAGAGGGGGATTCTATCAAATCCTTCTTTGTTCTCTATTTCTACTTGCGAGAATCCTTAGGAAAATAATTTTATTCCACCGAGCTGAAGCAATATGTCGATGGCTCCAGTAAACCAAAGTCATCGTTTAATAGCTATTTGGCTTCAATCTTCCCTTAAAAAAAGAGAGAGTTGAAGATCTAGTTACGATTAGAAAGAAATTTTTCTATCTTCATCCATGGATCCTTTACTCATACTCATTCAATTGGAATGCTTGATCCAACTCAAAAAAAAAAAAATTATGCTTCGCAATTCCATAATCCAATTTTTTTTTTTCAAATTTGAATTTACTTTTGGATACAAATCACGAGAATGTATATTCTTCCCCAAACGTAGCATTGAGGGGTAAAGGATTAAACCCTTTTAAGATTGCAGGCTACTGAACATAGTAAATATTTTTGGCTGGGGAGGAAGCTCGTAAAAAATAATGATGTATACACTTGAAGAAATTTCTTATTCTATTATAACATAGATACAATGTCACATTCAGTAAAGATTTATGATACATGTATAGGATGCACTCAATGTGTACGAGCTTGCCCCACAGATGTATTAGAAATGATACCTTGGGACGGATGTAAAGCTAAGCAAATTGCTCCTGCTCCAAGAACAAAAGACTGTGTAGGTTGTAAGAGATGTGAATCTGCATGTCCAACAGATTTTTTGAGTGTCCGGGTTTATTTATGGCATGAGACAACTCGCAGCATGGGTCTAAGTTATTGATACGTTCTGGAAAACTCTACTTAATTCCATTTGATTTCTCTTTACCGACAAAAACCCGTACTCGAAATAATTTTCTCAAGTACGGGTTTTTCTGGTCAAAGTCTATCTTGTCTTTACCCTTTACTATGAGTGATTTTCCTTGGTTAACAATAATTGTTCTTTTTTCGATATCTGCAGGTTTGCCAATTTTCTTTCTTTCTCAGAGAGGAAATAAGGTGGTGAGGTGGTATACTATATGTATCTGTTTATTAGAACTCCTTCTAACGACCTATGCATTCTGTTATCATTTCCAATTGGACGATCCATTAAGCCAGCTGGGGGAGGATTATAAATGGATAAATATTTTTTATTTTCACTGGAGACTGGGAATCGATGGACTTTCTATAGGACCCATTTTACTGACAGGATTCATCACTACTTTAGCTACTTTAGCGGCTTGGCCAGTTACGTGAGATTCACGATTGTTTCATTTCCTGATGTTAGCAATGTACAGTGGTCAAATAGGATCATTTTCGTCTCGTGACCTTTTACTTTTTTTCATTATGTGGCAGTTAGAATTAATTCCTGTTTATCTACTTCTATCCATGTGGGGAGGTAAGAAGCATCTGTACTCACCTACAAAGTTCATTTTGTACACTGCAGGAGGTTATATTTTTCTCCTAATGGGAGTTTTAGGTATGGGTTTATATGGTTCCAATGAACCAACATTAAATTTTGAAACATCAGCTAATCAATCGTATCCCATAATATTAGAAATACTATTCTATTTTGGCTTCTTTATTGCTTATGCTGTCAAATCACAGATTATACCCCTACATACATGGTTACCAGATACCCATGGAGAAGCACATTACAGCAATACGCCCCAAGTTTAGTGTGTACCTAATCGATGATCAAAAAAGCGTATTCGCAAAAATATTTGGAAGAGAAAAGGATATTGGACTGCGGTAAAAGCTTTATCTTTAGCTAAATCTATTTCTACCAGGTATTCAAAAAGTTTTTTTGTGCAACAAACAAGTAATAAAACCTTGGACTAATCTGAATGAATCAAAATGACTAGATAAATTGGATAAAGATGAATAATTTTCATTAACCAAGTTTTGGACTCATCAATAGGAAATAGAACTGGATGTTGTGATATGTAGAAGAAAATTTCTTTTGTATAATGTAAGGGGTTCTAAAAACGATTGATTTCTTTTTATTTTGTTTGAAAAAAGTAGTTAGATACAGAGTAAAAGAAAGGCTTTACTTTTCATTCTTTTTTTTTCTAACCTTTCTTTATATTATAGTATTAGATTCAATTTTTAGAATTTACGGGATGGGGATTGTAATTTCCCCATCGATTTGCTTTTCACAATAAAAATGAAAAAAGAACAATTTGAAGTTTGATACCTCGACTAAGGGCATAACCCTTTAATTTCAACCGGTCCCGGGAATTTTATACTAGACAAAACCCTGTTTTTAAAACTAACACCAAACTACGATACTAAGTTAAGTATTATTGAACATTCAAATATTTATTTTAAGGTTTTTTTTTTATTCATCACTTCGATTCTAATGTTTCCTCAAATGGATTACATTGAATCCATCAATCTCAACAATTGAACATGGTATGAGCTATTATTATTTCGATCAAGCCACCATGGTGAAATTGGTAGACACACTGTTCTTAGGAAGCAGTGCTAGAGCATCTCGGTTTGAGTCTGAGTGGTGGCATCTTCTAAAAGGGGCACAATGCGTCCTATTTCATAGGGAATTCAATTCTTGATTTATGTTCCGTAATTGAGGAGCCCCTCTTTTTTTTTTAACAAAACAATTTGTTTTTATGATATTTGCG
This sequence comes from Warburgia ugandensis, assembly GCA_035236585.1. Taxonomy (NCBI): domain Eukaryota; kingdom Viridiplantae; phylum Streptophyta; class Magnoliopsida; order Canellales; family Canellaceae; genus Warburgia; species Warburgia ugandensis. Next base: position 85,759,787 of record CP141126.1, read on the forward strand.
ACTTTAGAACATATATTAACTCACATTTCTTTTTCAATCATTTCAATTGTTAATACGATTCATTTGATTGATTTATTAGTCCATGAAGTCGTAAAACTATATGATTTGTCAAAAAAAAGGCATGATAGTTACTTTTTCTGTATAACAGGATTATTAGTTACTCGGTGGATTTATTCGAGGCATTTCCTGTTAAGTGATTTATATGAATAATTAATGTTCCTTTCATGGAGTTTTTCCATTATTCATATGGTCCCTAAAGTAGGGACCCCTAAAAATCATTTAAGCGCAATAACTGTGCCAAGTGCTATTTTTACCCAAGAATTTGCCACTTCGAGTCTTTTAACTGAAATGCATCAATCCACAATATTAGGACCTGCTCTGCAATCCCAATGGTTAATGATGCACGTAAGTATGATGTTATTGAGCTATGCAGCCCTTTTGTGTGGATCATTATTATTAGTAGCTCTTCTAGTCATTACATTTCGAAAAAACATAGATATTGTTCTTTAAAAAAATCATTTATTAGTTGAGGCAGTTTCCTTTGTCGCTCAAGATCTTTGGTCTCCATCCAGACCTAATGAAAATAATTGGATCACTTCTTATGGATTCGTTGAGAATGATTCTGATCTAGTTCATGGCCTATTAGAAGTAGAAGGCGCTCTGGTGGGATCCTCACGGACAGAAAAAGATTGCAGTCAGTTTGATAATGATCGAGTGACATTGCTTCTTCGGTCCAAACTAAGGAATCCATTAGATATGGTGCAAAATGGATCTTGTTCTATCGTTGATCAGAGATTTCTATATGAAAAATACGAATCGGAGTTTGAAGAAGGGGAAGGAGAAGGAGCCCTCGACCCGCAATAGATAGAGGAGGATTTATTCAATCACATAGTTTGGGCTCCTAGAATATGGTGCCCTTGTGGCAATCTATTTGATTGTATCGAAAGGCCCAATGAATTGGGATTTCCCTATTGGGCCAGGTCATTTCGGGGCAAGCAGATCATTTCTCATAAAGAGGATGAGTTTCAAGAGAATGATTCGGAGTTCTTGCAGAGTGGAACCATGCAGTACCAAACACGAGATAGATCTTCCAAAGAACAAGGCTTTTTTTTAATAAGCCAATTCATTTGGGACCCCGCAGACCCATTCTCTTTCCTATTCAAAGATCAGCCCTTTGGCTCTGTGTTTTCACGTCGAGAATTCTTTGCAGATGAAGAGATGTCAAAGGGGCTTATTACCTCCCAAACAAATCCTCCTACATCTATATATAAACGCTAGTTCATCAAGAATATGCAAGAAAAGCACTTCGAATTGTTGATTCATCGCCAGAGATGGCTTAGAACCAATAGTTCATTATCTAATGGATCTTTCCATTCTAATATTCTATCCGAGAGTTATCAGTATTTATCAAATCTCTTCCTATCTAACGTAAGGCTATTGGATCAAATGACAAAAGCATTGTTGAGAAAGAGATGGCTTTTCCCAGATGAAATGAAACATTTGATTCATGTAACAGGAGAAAGATTTCCCATTCCTTAGTTGGAAAGATATGCGGCCATGAAAGAGGGATTAAGTGGAACATAATTGATCGGGTGGTAGAGTCGTGGAAACACTTGTTTATTCCTTTGGACCTTAGCTCCATGGAACAATATGCTACTGCTGAAACATGGAAGAATTGAAATCTTAGATCAAAACACTATGCATGGATGGTATGAACTGCCTAAACAAGAATTCTTGAACAGCAAACAACCAGAGCCTATTACTCACTACATCAAACAATTTTCATTAATGAAACATGTAAATCCATTGGAAAATAAAAAAGATGCATGTCCGATGAAATGGTTGTTGCTATCTACTCCAATAACGAATCATTGGTTTAACTGAATAACTAAATAGATAGACCTTTCTCTTCGTATCAAGTCGATGGATCTTCTCAATTGGAAGATCTCCTATATAGAGAATACATAGTTGATTGAGCCTAATTCTAATTGTTTTGTTCTAAAGCAACGATATCCACGGGGGCCAGTTTGTCCTATTCAGAGATTCACAACCAAGAGGTACTAGATTCTCTTTCGAATAGGCCCTGAAAGGAGAATAAAGGTTGGAATGCCAATAGACGTCTATTATCTAATTCCCCCGACCCGATACTACCCATTTTGGGAACATCCAGTGCCAAAGTCACTGAATGGGGAAGTCGTCAATACCTAAAACGGACTATGTAATGTACTTTATATGCTGGGTGCATGGCGGACGATTTCAAAACGGACTCCTCATTCATTAGATTAGATAGAGAAGATTGCCAAGATTTTGTGATCTGCTGCCGAACCTATTCCAATTCCAACAGCTCGGACTCAGATCGTGGGGATCGTCAGAATACTTCTTATCAACAAATACTCGATATATAAATATCGATCCGAGATCTATTATTGAGAATGCTCATTCAATGAGCATTCTCAATATTATGCCTTGAAGAGGACTCGAACCTCCATGCTCTTTAGAATGAGATTTTGAGTCTCGCGTTCTACCATTTCACCATCAAGGCATCTTGAAAGTGAATCGTTTTTCATGAACATGATATTTATCTAGTGTGATATATGGAATATATGACAAAGGTGGAGTGTTGGAGTATTTCTATTGATCGGTAGTGGTTATGATCGAAGTGGAAAAAAATCATTGGCTTGTCAAATTATTTATCGAGTCATGAAAGAGATTCAACAAAAGACAAAAACAAATCCACTATCTGTTTTATGTCAAGCGATATGTGGAGTAACTCCCGATATAGCAATAAAGGCAAGACGTGCAGGCGGATCAGCTCATCAAGTTCCCATTGAAATAGGATCTACACAAGGAAAAGCACTTGCCATTCGTTGGTTATTAGGGGCATCCCGAAAACATCCGGGTCAAAATATGGCTCTCAAATTAAGTTTCGAATTAGTGGATGCTGCCAAAGGGAGTGGGGATGCCATACGCAAAAAGGAAGAGACTCATACAATGGCAGAGGCAAATAGAGCTTTTGCACATTTTCGTTAATCCATGAACAGGATCTATATCGACACATAGATCCACGGATCCATACATCTCGATCGAAAAAGAATCAATAGAAAAAGAAAGAATCGGAATTGATCGATATCTTTCTCGAAACAAACAAAAAGGAAAAGAAAGATGAAACATAAATCATGGATCAACTAAGCCCTCTCGGGGGCTTGCTTAAGAATAAGAAAGAGGAATCTCGTGGAAATACCATGGAATAAGGTTTGATCCTATTCATGGGGATTCCTTAAATATCCCATTCCAAAAATCAAAAGTTCGAAACAATTGGGACTTTTTAGGAGATTGGATGCAGCTACTAATTCATGATCTAGCATGTACAGAATGAAAACTTCATTCTCGATTCTACGAGAATTTTTATGAAAGCGTTTCATTTGCTTCTCTTCCATGGAAGTTTCATTTTCCCAGAATGTATCCTAATTTTTTGCCTAATTCTTCTTCTAATGATCAATTCAACCTCTGATCAAAAAGATATACCTTGGTTATATTTCATCTCTTCAACAAGTTTAGTAATGAGCATAACAGCCCCATTGTTCCAATGGAGAGAATAACCTATGATTAGCTTTTCAGGAAATTTCCAAACAAACAATTTCAACGAAACCTTTCAATTTCTTATTTTACTATGTTCAACTCTATGTATTCCTCTATCCGTAGAGTACATTGAATGTACAGAAATGGCTATAACAGAGTTTCTATTATTCGTATTAACATTGGAGAAACCTCAGCAACATGCTATTGGGTGGTGATCCCGCTTATGGGGTCAAATCAATACATTCTAAGAAGAAAGATTTGAATATCAATCTCATCGATATCATCGATCTCATAAGTATCATACCAAATCCTATCAATCAAATCACTTTTTTGAGAAATACTAGACATCTAAGTCATACAAGTAAAGAGATCTATTCATTGATAAGAAAAACAAAAAACGTGAACGATGATTGGATTGATGAGAAAATAGAATCCTGGGTCGTGAACAGTGATTCGATTGATGATGAAGAAAGAGAATTCTTGGTTCAATTCTCCACCTTAACGATAGAAAAAAGGATTGATCAAATTCTATTGAGTCTGACTCATAGTGATCATTTATCAAAGACTGACTCTGGTTATCAAATGATTGAACAACCGGGATCAATTTACTTACGATACTTAGTTGACATTCATAAAAAGTCTCTAATGAATTATGAGTTCAATAGATCATGTTCAGCAGAAAGACAGATCTTCCTTGCTCATTATCAAACAATCACTTATTCACAAACCTCGTGTGGGGCTAATAGTTCTCCTTTCCCATCTCATAGAAAACCCTTTTCGCTCTGCTTAGACCTATCCCCTTCTAGGGGTATTTTAGTGATAGGTTCTATAGGAACTGGATGATCATATTTGGTCAAATCCCTAGGACAAACTCCTATGTTCCTTTCATTACGATACTTCCAAACAAGTTCCTGGATGACAAGCCTAAAGGTTATCTTATTGATGATATCGATCTTGATGATAGTGACGATATTGATCTTGATGATAGTGACGATATTGATGACCTTGATACGGAGCTACTAACTATGACGAATGTGCTAACTATGTATATGACGCCGAAAATAGACCGATTTGATATCACCCCTCAATTAGAATTAGCAAAAGCAATGTCCCCTTGCATAATATGGATTCCAAACATTCATGATCTGTATGTAAATGAGTCGAATTACCTATCCCTCAATCTATTAGTGAACTATCTCTCCAAAGATTGGGAAAGATGTTCCACTAGAAAGATTCTTGTTATTGCTTTGACTCATATTCCCCAAAAAGTGGATCCCACTCTAATAGCTCTGAATAAATTAAATACATGCATTAAGATACAAAAGCTTCTTATTCCACAACAATGAAAGCACTTTTTCATTCTTTCATATACTAGGGGATTTCACTTGGGAAAGAAAATGTTCCATACTAACGGATTCGGGTCCATAACCATGGGTTCCAATGCACGAGATCTTGTAGCACTTACCAATGAGGCCTTATCAGTTAGTATTACACAAAAGAAATCAATTCTAGACACTAATACAATTAGATCAGCTCTTCATAGACAAACTTGGGATTTGCGATCCCAGGTAAGATCGGTTCAGGATCATGGGATCCTTTTCTATCAGAGAGGAAGGGTCGTTGCACAAAATGTACTTCTAAGTAATTGCCCCATAAATCCTATATCTATCTATATGAAGAAGAAATCATGCAAGGAAGGGGATTCTTATTTGTACAAATGGTACTTCGAACTTGGAACGAGCATGAAGAAATTAATGATACTTCTTTATGTTTTGAGTTGTTCTACCAGATTGGTCGCTCAAGATCTTTGGTCTCCATCCGGACCCGATGAAAAAAATTGGATCACTTCTTATGGATTCATTGAGAATGATTCTGATCTAGTTCATGGCATATTAGAAGTATCGTTAATTTACCAAGATCACAAGATCTCAACTATTTAGGCTATTGATCTACTCTCCACATCATAGATTGTCAATCAATTATCCATTAGATACTAGTATCTTTATTAAATAAAGGTCAATGTACATAATGGTGGCATCTGATCACCGATCAGGCATTGTCAGGTCCCTGTTCCTTTACTATCCAATCGAACGATTCAGATTTTTTTATAAATTTTTATCCAAATTTTACAATTTTAGTCATACCCTAGTTAATTCAGGATTTTTAGAATTCATCTGTGGTGTCTGATCATGATCAGACATCAAGAAATCACTGTTTAAACAGGGACAGATCTGATGGCTGAGATTGTTCAATCAGTTTCCAAGCTAGATCAACAATCTCAGTTCAATCAGAGTTATATCAACTACTTATTTACCTATTCTTAAGTTTTTAAGAAATGGACGATTGGATCATCCATAAAACCTAGATCTAGCATAAACCCTACCAATTTAGCCTAAAATATTAAATCAAGAGTTGGGTTTCGTAGATTTTACCTTTTGGATGTATTTTCGTGCTTTCTCCACACTTGGATGAACCAAATTAACTTCATTTTTCTATGAAACTCTCTGATCACATCATGCGCCCTTCATCTCTAATCGAAAATCAAGATCACCTAGGATTCCCCAACAACCTTAGGGATTTAGTCGTTTCATCATGCTGAATGCAATGATTGGATCAGATAAGTGATTTGAGCCGGCATCATTTATGACAACGACTGTAATTCTACCACCCAAAAACAGTCGTTTTTCTTCTCCTTGCTAACATGCCAATCTCCTCGAGCATTTGGGTTTCTCTCCCTTGCTCTCTTTCCTCTCTCTTCTCCTTCTCCTTTCTTCTTTCCTTTTCCTTCTTCCCCTCTTCTTTCTTCTTCTTCTTCTTCTTCTTCTTCTTCTTCTCTCTCTTCTCTCTCTCTCTCTCTCTCTCTCTCTCTCTCTCTCTCTCTCTCTCTCTCTCTCTCTCTCTCTCTCTCTCTCTCTCTCTCTCTCAGGTTTGAGAATAGACCAAACAATCTGTTTGTTCAGTTTAAGTGGGGAGGGGTGCCCATATCAAATACGATCCCCTCTGTGTTAGGCATTTCTTCTTCTTCTTCTTCTATTTTAATTTTATAAAAATGCCCTTCATATTTCAAGTATCATAACTTCTTCATTTGAATTCCGATTTCAATGTTCTTTATGTCATTGGAATCGTCTCGATGTGTGCTTTTCATTTTTATAGTTTTGGTCTAAACCTTTAGTTTTTCAAGGGGTCACTTTCATATAACTCAATTTTACCCCTAGGGTCTTCCTTCTAAATTCTGTCTCTATTCTTCAATATTGGAGAAATGAGTCTTTTCCCAAGAGTTCTCAAACACATGGAAGCTATAAGCAACCTAAAAGAAACTCAAAACCTCAAACTTCTGCAGTTACTAATATTCTTTCACTTCTTTTATACATCTTTTTGAGGTGATATGCCCATACTACCAACTGTGTAAGGCCAAAACCCTTTATATAATCTCTTCATTTATATAAATTGAAGCATGACTTGATTTAAGAAAAGCATATTATGCTCAAAGGGTCCTTGATCTAGTTTCTTCCCATCATTTTTTAAAAACTTTTGGTGCTTGAAAGCTGAACATTATGTGAAAGAGAAGAGGCAAGATGTTGGCCCTTGGGCCTTTGGACCAACAAGCCCTATGTGCAAGAACTTCCAACTATGAAAGGTGGTATAGATGACACACCATGTTGTATATATGCTTTCTCTTTGATTTTTCTTGTGTTTCTTTTCTCTATATTTATAAGAGAAATGTAGGGATATATTCTACTTCTCAATTAGGATAAGCTATCTCACAACTCTCACCTCTAATAGCTTGGTTAAGCAATCTCTCTTGATATTGCATACACTGGCCATCAATATGTCATAGGATAAGTAAAGACTACCTCATAGGCTGCCGAGTACAACCTTGTATTCCTTCCCACTTGGTAATCTAAGCAATACCTTAATCTGGGTGTACTGTAGACCACTAATTGTTCTTTTTAAATTCCTATAATTTTTTCTTTCTTTAGGGTAAGCCTAGTTAAGGACCCAAGGGTCATGGCCTTGTCGGACCACTAAGCTTGGATGATGTTTCTCTTTCTTTTTAAAATTATTGTATTATCATTATTTGTATCATACTTATCAAGGTGATTAGTGGGACATCAATGACAATATAGTGGCACACGTCTACTAGCCACCTTGATCCCTTAGATCACATGCATCACATTTAAAGTTTGCAATTCTATATTTCTTTAGGGAGATATGGTTAAGAACCCAAGGGCTATTGTCCCAAGGGCCTATTAAATCTCTTATTGTTTAATTTTTTTTAGTCCAATCAATCTAAAGCACCTGGTTAAGGATTCATCTTCTTGAAACACTAATTGTATAAAAATAGCCTTAAGGAGTAGGCAAGTGATAACACTGCCCCACCATAGACTAGATTAATTAACTCAGCTTGAAACCAATAAGGAAATCTCATGAACTTGGCCTGGCACTTCTACCTAGACAAAAGACATATGTGGCTGACTCTCAAGACACCCTCTTATTGTCAATGGAGAAATTGTACAACTAAGTGTGTGAACCTTATGGATCCCAAAATTCGCATCCCATATACCTATAGGTATTTAAAATGCATCCTTGAAGATAAATGGTTGGGATTACTGAATTCTTTACCCAACATCTATGTTTTCCAACAAACATCTAATTTTATTATTTGTTTAAAAGTTAAACTCATATTTGTTGATAGTTAATTAAAATTCATCTAGTACTCAACCACTAGCTAAGACAAGTGTAGAGGCTAAGCTTTAACCAAAAGAGGAGGAAGAGTGGAAGAAGAATTCTCAGCACCATCTTTTGATTTAAAAGGTGCCTAGAGGTGAGGGCATCAACATATTATTGCGATTTCAATATATGGTTATTCTAATTTCATTAAGTTACTAATTTGAAAAGAAAGCCTAACACATGAGAAAATGTCTACAAGCATAGTTGCACAACAAGAGCACCTCTAATGATACCTAGTAGGTCATGACCTTGAGTGATCATGGAGGTGTGTGCGTGTTCAACATATAGTTAAAAAAGAAAAAGAAAAAAGAAAGCCTAATGCAGTGCATTTTGGTAGCATGGTGTCCAAAAGAGTGCAATCTTTCCCTTGAAAATAGAATAAGTAGCCAATACTTGTCCCAAATAATTCCATGAAAATTCAGAAAGGACTAAATTAGATTAGTCAGCAAGATTTGATCATGAGAACAAAAATATTAGGCACTTGCTCAGCTAAAAATAGCAATACCATAAGGTGAGATAACAACAACAACAATAACAATAACAATATCACTATTACAATAGGAACTCATGCCTTCTACACGATAGCAACTCTTACATGTGTGGATCAAGTTCAACATCAATGTGGAAAATGTTATCAAATGTTATCCTGTTGAAGTTTCTTTCCCAAAAAATATGAAACCTACACAATGGTAGCTTCTTCTCATAATGTGTAGAACTATTCAAACTTTCTTCATCATATCCTAGTAACATGGAGTGCACCAAAGGGTGAAGATGGTTGGTGTCTAATGTAGAGTGTCAGTGAACATAATTATCCTCTACAATAATGGCAATATGCATGTAAAGCTTATAGCTACTTTATCACTCATTATACAAAATTACATCCATTAATCATGAACACTTATAAACCACTTAACAGTAGACATACATGATTGGAGGAGAGAAAGATGGCTTAAGGGATGATTATTAGTTGTGGAGTGCGTAGGGTTAATTTGAGAATATATTTGAGAATAATTTGTGTGTATTTATGGGTTAGAGAAACTCTAACCCACCCAAGAAATACTTAATTGATTTTAGGAAAGAATAATCTATAAAGATATTTTAGGAAATTTGCAATACATTAGAGGCCTATAATATAAGTAACATTAAAATTATTTTTAGAAAGATAGATGTTAGAGGCCAAGATACAGGAGAATATAATGAATTAGATGGACATGAATGGTTTGCACATAGATAGGTCGGAAACACCTAAGTAGATGTAACGACCCTCTTTTCCAACAATAAAGAGAAACCCAAATCGGGTTTCTCTGGTGATGCCCCCACCTTTTTCTTTTCTTCTCCGGCAACCTCCCCTCCCTTCTCCACCCGATCTCCCTCTGGCTCTGACAAAAAACCCAGAATGGGTTTTAATCCTAGGTGCTAGTGACAGGCAGAGGACCGATCACCCCTCTCCCTGGCATCCTATTCTCCCTCCCCTCTCCTCTCTCTATCGGGTTCCAACTAGTGCAGCCAGCCCGGTATGCGGGCGTGCACATGATCCAACCGCATGGGCTGCCCCCTTTTTCCTCCCATAGCTCACCTCTCCCCCGCTCGCCGGCACGACTAGGGCTTTCCCCCATCTTCCTCGACTCCCCATTTCCTTTTTTTTCACTTTTTCAGCCACAATTGCTGTCAGATCGGGGTTGCTAGTGAGGGTACTTGAAACCCCCCGCCCCCGTAACCCCCCGCTGGCCCCCCCCCCCCCCCCCCCACATCTTCCCCACTTCTAGTCACCAGCTTAGCTAGGCCATGGTGGGCCAACGAGTAAGGGACCATTTTCACCTCCATCTTCCTCTCTTGGCTTAGATCTAGTGGTGATCAAGACTGGAAACCACATGATCACCACCATCTCCTTTTCCCCTGTCTACCTTGACTCTGGTGAGTTAGGGTTGAGTAGACTCGTTTGGGAGACACTGAGTTGACCAAGTGACCCCTTTTTACCCTTGAACTTTGAACTGTGATTATTCTAGTCAACCTAGGAAGAATCTTGGAGATCTAAGAGTACCCTCTCAATCCTTATAACAAGGGGAATGATACTCATCTTCTCATTCCTTGATCAGGGAAGATCTAACTATCGATTTGGCAAAACCTTTGATCAAAGGTCAGATCATCTAATCTGTGATGATCTAACTTCATTTTTCTGATCCAAGTAGTTTGTAATGATCCTCATAAAGTGTGGATAAAGGATATATACAAGGATGTGAGGTCTAAAGTATTTATGGAGATGATTTAGCCAATCGTGATCAATGGCTGAGATCAACTAAATATCCATGTATGAAATTGGATCCAATTTAATGATCTGAATCATTTATAACTCTTAATTAGATTAATTGACTAGAATTACTAAGTTGTTATGTGATCTAGGCCGATCAAGTGAGGATCTTTGATGAGATCAGCATGGATATCCGATGATCGGGCACAGTCGAAGCAATCAGTGGATGATCCGACCAAGCAGATAGCTGGATGTTATTCAAATTGACTTATTCAAGGTAAGATTAATGTCTTAATCATTTGATAGAGTGATTTGATTTCAATTAGATATGATTGAGCATGATATTCATATAATAATGCGTGATTAATTGATTTAAATGATAATTACCTTAAATTTATATGATCTAAGCCTAATAGCTCTAAATGTACATTGATATAATTGAGAAGAAGACCTAAATGGCTATGAGTGGACCTGATTAAGTATGATTTGAATTATTAGCCAATTAGGGCAAGCCCCACCTTAAGATTCCAAGGCTAGGAATCATTGGACTGTCCTAAATACTATAATTTGGAATAGGAAAACATGATGTTGTGTAAATAAGAATCCAAGTTAGATAAATTAGATTCTGAGTATGACTAGATGTAATATGTATCCAAGTGATGAGACGATGGAGAACTGCACTAGAGTTGAGTCCAACTAATTTAGGAGGTATGGACGAGTGGTACTTCATCTGAGATAGGTGACTACATTTATTATCCTATGATTTTATAAATCAAGATTATTTACTTGACGACTTTATTGATATGGACCATTTGATGCATGGACGTGTATGCCAAACTCATGATTTTTTTTAGATGACTTTTCAGCATGTATTTCCGAGGTGTATACTACCTTTTAATGTGTATGATGTATGCACTATTTCTTGATACATTTCAATGTTGCATCGATTGGATTATTTGAGGATATTATACACTGATTTTCGATGCATGATTTTGATATACTAAATAGTCCCTTGATTTGATTTTATCAATGATGGTTATGCATTGATTTTGATACTTGATTTATGGTTTCGTTGATTTATGACAGGTGTTTCTGCCCAGTGGATGTCATGCTACCAGAGTCGTTGGGTTGGCCACCCACCTTTTGAGTATTATGGATGATAGACACTGCCCTGATGATGGGCACTGAGTGTGGTTTGTGGTAATCATGGGTAGGCACCCACGCACGTCCTATGAAAACCCCAATTATTCTAAAATTATTTGAAATTAATTGGAATTTTCACAAAATTTAAGGTAAAATATTATATTTAATATAATATTAATTTTTTTTTAAATATTACGTCTTGAAACATATATATTTGGAATCATTCACAAGAAACTAGTCAGAATGACTGTAAGCACGCTGAAATCTGAGTTTGAGTGAAAATTTTCTAATTTTTGTAATTTTTGTGAATTTATATTTACCCATAAGAGTAAAATGGTCATTTCACTTTTGTGTGGACAGACATCTCAGGAAATATTAATGATGAAGAATAAACATGATGAGGAATATGCTTTTAATATTATAAGAAAAGTGAAAAATCATTTAAAATAAAAATAATTAAAATATTTAATTAAAATAATGCAAAAATAACCCTATAAATACCCCTCCTACAAGCTGCACAAAATTGCACAAACTCCCTGGGCTCTCTCCCTCTTTCCTTCTCTTTCTCCCTCTTCTTTCCTTTTTCTTTCTTTTCTTCTTCTCTTTTCTCTCTCTTCCCTTTACAACCGTAGAGCGGGTCTGCGGAAGCACCCAAGGGGAATATTCCCCCAGATCTATTGGGACATCCACAAACACGTCATCCCCGACAGACCCAAGGTTTCACCCTGGGTACTGTGTTTCAATTAGGCATCCATTTTCAGCCGTTGAAATATGATCTTGACCATTCATATTGTTCGAAATTTCACAAGCTTTAAAAGCCCTATGATTTCACAATGATCAGAGACATTCATCGATGAAATCACTAGAGAACAATAAATTCGGGACCTATACTTTTCGACTTGGATCTCTCGTACCCCTCATCTCCCTCTAGCTATTCTAACAGGTTTCAATGTATGAAGATAACCATATTGGATTTTTTGGCAAAAAAATTTCGATGAACCAGGTGGAAAACACCTATAAAACATAAAATTTTGAAGATTTTGAGCTGTTGGATTGATTTAGAAGGTCCCAAAACCCTAGGGGATGAAATATGAGATGTTAGATTGTTCAGATCTAGGAGATCTAGGGAAAAGCTTATCTGACGGTCCAGATCATACTATCTTAGCTATCCCAGGTCACCCCTCCCCGTACACTGGCTATCACTGGTCGAACGTGGCAGGGCCAAGTCGCTGATCGATTCATCGATCTGTGAACCCAGATTGAATCTGGGCCCTTGTTTTGATCTGAAACCTTAAAACTTCAATTCAGAGCTCATTTTAACTCCAAATCAGGATCGAAGAAAAGATATGGATTTCTAGTGAAGAGTAGAATCTAATGTAAACATAAAATTTATATTTTATTCACTGTAAAGATCTGTAAATTACAAAAAGAGGTACTAATTCCCAAAATCAATCAAATCTAACATGATCAAACCTTGGATTTCTAATCCATCAGTGATCTAGTGATGAGAAAACATAAAATCAAGAGTTAGATGTAACTTATCTAGGATGAATTAAGAAATTTAACCTTCATGGAAGAGAAATCTTAAAAATAATAATGGATTTACTTGATCTGACTAATCCAGCATGATCAGAAACTATAAAATAATATGGATGATGATCTAATAATAAGATCATGAGAAATGAATAGCCTGATGTAGCTAATTTGGGATAGATTGAAATCTATGCCCTTAATTTGGAGAAATTGACTTAAGATCTTCTTAATCGGTTGGATCAAGAAAGATCAGATCATATGATGAGATGCATCAATGATCTAGTGTGATATGATGTATCTGAATAAAAATGAAAGATCAAGATCTAAACCCTTAATGGGATAAAAAAAATGAATAGAAATCAAAATATGATCATTTGATCAAAATGAATAAATAAGATGTATTCAAATGAGCATGTGAATTATCAAATTCTATTGTAAATATTCTTTTATTTGCTTAGTAGATTTAATTGTAAGATTTATTTATTTACACTTTAATTATTCATGTTATGTAAATTACATGAAAAATGTAATTAAATGAAAATAGATATTGATGAACATTTATAATGAATATGGATATGGACTTAATGATAGTAAGGGCTATAGTTAGCAGAACAATATAAGGAATATAATTTTCTTGGCCCAAATTAGGAGAATAATAAACCCCATGAATGACATTTTAAATTAAAATCAAATAGCAAAAGTACTTAGGGTTTAATGCTTATAGGAACCTTATGAAAGTTGAGCTAAGGTCAACCCCAGTGAATGCTAAACATGGTGGTTAAGGGGGTTCTCTGATAGAGCCTCACTCTTCCCCCACCTTCTGACGACATTTGTGAGGTTCAAACACCTCCTTACATGAGGATTGAATTAACCACTTTATGAGCAGCTTTTAACTAGTAAGCCTTAGTCAATTATGAAATAAGGAGAAGCTGTTTAATGTTAGGAAAGAAATAAACTATCTTCAACCAGTAAAACATTAACTAGTTTAATAATAATAAGATCATAAAAGGATAGTAAACTATCTAATCCTAATAAAAATGGTAATTAAGATAATAAAAGTTCAAACAAGATCCACAGGGAGATCTTGAATGATCAAGAATAATAAAAGACATAATATTATGTTAGTATGTGTGTTTTTGAATTAGTATGAATGTAGATCAATAGATTAGACCCTTGATCAATATGATCCAAGGAACAAGATCCAAATCATCCTATGTAAGGATGATCAAAAGAACAATTAGGAAGTATAAATGAGTTGAGGAATGATTGTATACATATAATTTGATAGATACATGAAGGATATGATGATCAAGATCAATGAGAAGATGGATGGTTGAAAGTAAAGGTAGGTGGACCTTAAGAATATATTCAATATAAAAGATACACGTATTTTAAATATGATCTTATCCCAATAAATGAGTTTTGATTATAATTGCCTTGGAATTGTTATGAATCAACAAATGATGTTGAAATAAATATAAAGGGATTGATTAAGTAATTATGAAATTACTTAAGACAACAAATGATATTGAAATGAATACAAAGGGATTGATTAAGTAATTATGAAATTACTTAATGGGTAGAATGGGAAGATTTGAACTATATAAGTTGGACCCCTAAATCTTAAGGAAATAAGTTATAAGCATGTCCTATTATAACCAGACACACAGTTTGTAAATATGAAATAATATTTTTCATATAAGCATGGAAGCTTTTGGTTTTGTTTTAAGACAGGCTTATGCCTAAGGATGCCAATGCTAGGACAGTTATAAGGGTTTGGCTACCTTCTTTTCGAAACTGATTATGATGATGATACCGTGCCCAAAGAGAGGCAAAATGTCGAGTGGGGCAATTATAGGAAGGTCACCACTGTGATAACCATGGTTCCTCCCATACGAAAATGGATCTATATTTTCCACCGGGGTATCAATGGAGTATCAAGCAATTATCCTGGCATGCTATACAGATTGAGACTACAAGCATGGTAGTCCTTTAATTATTTTGCATTATGATGCAATTGATTATGGCATGATGAGATACCTTATGTTATAGCATGATAAAATGCCTAGTAAAAGTTATTACCAATGTTGTATTGGAGGATTATTCCCAATTCGGTATGATTATATATTAACACAGTGTTAATATTGAAATCAGTTTGAAAATGAGATATTATTGATGATATTGACTATATTCACGATTTTCAATTGTTTTATTTATATCTAATATATACATATAATTCATATGATGATTGAAGGATAAAATGGTTATCCAATTGTATAAATTGATTTATATCGTGGGTATAATGAACTATTGATTTTGAGATATATTGAATATATTTCTTAAGTCTCCTACTAAGCATAGCTTGTTGAGATATTGTAAATGTTTGAATGTTTACAGTATCTCAGCTACAGTTAAGGAAGATTGAAAGCTCAAGACTTATGGATAATCATCACCGAACTACGGCTCAGGGTATTTACTTTAAGGATGATCGTATTGATTTTTTTGTAATTTGGATTGTAATATTTGGACAAGGTATGTAATGACTACCGGGGCTGTGTATGTGAACCATTGGATTGATCTTGATTTTAATAAAAGTATTTCTATTGATATTCAATAGAAATTTTATTTTATATAAAAATCTATGTATGAGAAGTAATTTGAGGTGGCACTTAGGTTTTTGACAAATCAATTTCAAAGAAAATATGTTTCTACTATTTATATTTTCAAAATTTTCAAAATCAAGGCCATACCTTTGCAAATATTTATGAAAAGTTGATTTTAAAACCTAGGTCGTCACGCGTCCGACTAGCCCCCATGCATGGCAGACAATAGTCTCCCATTTTGATGTTGATGGTGAGCAGCAACGGTTGATACCCTGAAGTACTTGCCAATACAACATAGCAATCCATACTCTTATTCTATGTGCTCATGTGGCATGGATACATTGGGTGAAGCCTATTTGGGTGGTCAGATGTGGGCGGGCCTACGGGTTGAGCGAACTACTTGGTGTGCGAGGTACAAGTGAGGGACCCATGTGGTATAGATATATTGTGTAAAGTCTACGTGGGCGACCAGATATGGGCAGGCCTACGGGCTGAGCGAGCTACTTGGTGTGCGAGTTACAAGCTAGGGACCTAGGATTGGTATAAGTACTCATGACCAAATGTGAGAGTGTGGTGGGACACTCTGGAGATGAGATTGAATTGCATGCTCAGTTATTTATTATATGCATTCATGTCTTATTATGATTGATTTGATTAATACTGGCTTTATCAGTTATATGAGCATGCATTTTCCATTCTTATGCTTACTGTGACATTTGGATATTATATTTTGATATTTATACTTGAAACCAGATTTTCATTGGTTTTCATAAGTTATTCTGACACCGTATTATCCATGCATTGTGCCTTTCTTTCCATATGATGATTCGACTTTTTATACATATGTTTCATATCTATGAACTTTATCAGAAACTCAGATCTTCACACGACATACTACATATGATTTAAATTGATATTAAATGTGATCACCTACACAAACAATAGCTTGTTGAGGCATTGCTTTGTTTGCAATGCCTTAAATATAGAGAGTTGCAACAGGTAGACGCACCGATAGAGTAAACAATCGTGATTATAGTTTCCAGTGGAGTATCGAGGACATTTCAAAGATGATAAGGTGTGTTCAAGACCTCACTTTGGTTGTGGTTTATGGACTGTACATTAATATAATTGCAATGTGACCTGGATGTGAGGATATGAATTCATGTTGGATGTGATGGCTATATGGACAAACCCTGAGTATTTTGTCCTAACTTGATTTTCTTATCCACTATTAGAGTATACATTGTTATTGAAAATCATGTTTGATTTGGGTAAATGGGCGTGGAGACTAAGTCTCCCAATTGTTGTTTCATGTATTGTGTTTATCAGTTAATTTTGTATTGCACATATGATGTACAGTGGTCCAAACTACAAAGGAGACTCTGATTTTTGGTAGAAATGGGATATCATTTCACCACTAAATCCATGTTTTTGTCATTGTATGACTCCTGGGATTTGAAATAAAAGTTTTTATTCGAGTATTCATTTTTGGTTAATTTAAAATCAAAGTTTTTATAGGCAGGGATCCCGACACATTTTATAAATTGTTATTTTATTGTTGGTGAAAACTCAGGGTGTCACAGTAGAAGATAGAGAAAATTATTAAATAAAGGTTCTTCCAGAGTTCAATATACACCCTACCTTTTCCATCCATCAACAATAATAGGCCATGTGGCAAAGAGTTGGATGTATTCCGCACTCTTTCCATTCCATTGTAATTGATTGTATCCTTTAATACAAATGCCAAAGAGAGAGATGCAATCAAACCCCCTTCTATTTGATATTAGTAACTTCATAATCTCATATACTTTATCAAATTCTTCCATTTGTCTAATAACATTTTAGAACTTCTTAAATTATTTAGTTTATATAGATACGACTTGAATGCAGATATTAGAGGGAGAACTTTATAGTAGTTTAGGATATATTTTGCCTACTTTGGTCTAACCAAAGCTGCAAAAAACCAGCTCGTCTCATATAAGAGGTAGGATATTGCTTATCATATAAATGATGCTTGCAGATGAATTACTTGGATCATCTTCATAGGTTTAAGGATTTTTTGAGATCATCATATACTTTTAGTATTACCTAATTTTGGCCTCAACTAAGCTTCATTAAATAGTTTTCTTGAATAATGACTTTAGCGTGGAGAAATTCTCTTATATTCTATAATTTCCAAAGAATGAATTCCTTACTTGGAAGATTCACGAACTTTATATTCTCTTAAATTTTACACAAGCTTTTCTAATCCAGATACAAAATATAAGATTGAAAAACTTTATGTGTGTGTGTGTGTGCGTGTGTGTGCGTGTACGTACATAGTGGGGCCAACCGTAGCATTCAACAGATAAAGTTGTACACCGAATGTGCCAAGCTCCCCAATTATCGTTAATGCAAATGCTTTAGGATAATGGGTTCAATCCATTTCAGACAGGAGGAATAATATGATGTAAAGCCTTCAAGTATGGTGGTCCTACTTTTTTCCTTTCTCCGGTGATTCAAAACTTTCATCTAATTCGCCCCATCTTAAATAATCAGGTACTGAATCTCAATTCTATTGTTTCTTGGTACTTTTTTGGACTTTTCCAAAAAACAGTATAAACAACACCAAAACACACAATACCATCTATCTCTTAGCTTCAAAATCCAGAAAAGTGAAGGGCTTAAACATTTTGGATGACAGAATATGGGAGAAAAAGCAAGCCTACTATCTACTTTGAAAAACGCCTATAATACCTGTTGCATCATATAACTCCGACGACACTGTTCTCACCTCATTGCTATCGTTTATCCCTCAGAATATCTTTCAATCGTCACAGACCTGGTGACTGCCACGTGTCCGAAACCAAAAGGGTGCATGAACTGTTACAGACGCAAAAAAAAATTTGGATTCCCATGAGCAAACTCACTCAAACGCCAATACTGTTTTATAAGGGTTAGCGAACTTGAAACAGAACTTCATTAATTGGAATTGATAATAACATTATTTGCCTCTATAATGGGCTTGAATTACAACAGAAAGAATGGAGCAAATATAGAAAGAAAATGAAAAGAGTAAAAAGAATAGGAGATGTGCCTCATCAAGTCAACACGGACTCCAACCAATCTGAAGCGCATTCATATGCTACAAATGTGACAGCACCTGCTGGGGCAGCTTTAACTATAGAGGGGACAATCCCCTTGTAAAGGCCATGCAACCCCTCCATCTGCAGGATCCTATTTAGCGCATCAAACATATTTTTGTAGGCCCGATGTTCTACTCGTCTCCCATACCTCGGATGCCTCGGTAGTCCTTCAATCTGCAATGACCAATTTGATCAATCTAGTTAGGAAACCGCATTAGTCTAAAAGTCCGCTGGACTGATGACAGGAATTTATCATAAATATCAAACAAAGATGAAGAGAAAATATACTATGCTGACAAGGCAAAAATGACCACAGCATTGACAAGGACATTGCGTATTAGTCATCCAAAGAAAAATAAGTGCAACTTCAAGTATTTTGGTCACTCAGATTAATCAAGAGAACATTAAGTACTTGGACTGAAAACATCAACAGCATATCCAATCTCTGAATGTGTATAGATGGCCGCTTCAATCATTAAAAGATATGCCTAACTAGATAAGAAAAAAAAGGGCAGCCTCGGTGCACGAAGCTCCCCGGGCCACAAGGGCCTAAAGTACACAGCCTTACCTTGCATTTTGCAAGGTCACACGATGACAACTTTTACCGTTGTGCCAAGGCTTCTCTTCTATATGCCTAACTAGATAAGATACTGCAATATTGTGTTATAATTGGTAGTTGGCAACTGCACTCTCTTGTTAGGCTGTTCTTTTTATTTCACACTTCTCATCATGGACTGTACATTTCTGAAAAAGCTACAATAACGGACCAGAGAAGTTGCAATTTACAATAAACTCTATCTCAGAAAGTGAGGAGAGGCAAACTCCCCATTAGAATAAACAAAAAACAGAAGCATTTCAGGAGTTGGATCATTACTAGCAATGTTTCAATTCAAATTGATTATTTGAGGGGGTAATAGGATTACTTGGTTTTAAGATTCACATTCGTCTTTCTTAGAAAAGAATTCTTGACTTGCTAGATGGCAGATGCAGGACTACTGAAGATGAAAATAATTCTAGAATCTTTTTTCATCTTCTAGAATCCTTGAAGCAACTACCGATTATGGCACAACACATGGCACGTATAGCAATCCCAAATACATCAGAAGACTTGTGATAAAAAGGCAAGAATCTCTCAGATTATTCAACACTAGTTTCTTCTTCATGCGGTTGTCTTCAAATATGCATTGTTTCCAAGGGTGGAGATGACCTGCAGGTGATTTTGGCTATCAAAGCACAGTACGTAGCAAATGCACATATAGTTTAAACACACTTTGATGGTAGGAAAGAATTTCTGATCAGTGAATAGGAGTACTATTAATGAATCAATCAAAATTACTTCACAAAGAAGGTCAGTTTGCTGCAATTTGGTCCCTTTGTTTGTTCATTACTTCATTATTGCAGAAAAGCAAGCCTTGGTTGCACAGCAACAACAATAACAACCAACAGAAAATCCTAGGGAAAACAACCTGAAGGCACAAGAGAAGTGGGGGGTGGAACTGGATATTTAAGTTTTATTTCCAGGCTTGGAGGACTGTTGATAAGAGCAGAATGAAGTTTCCATTCATACGATAATGGGAAAGGTAATCTAAATGAGGTTCAACGGAACCACTCAACTGCTGTTCCCATGCATCTTTCTCAAGTCCCTTTCCAAAATTTCAGGAGCAACCTATAAAATTTCAATCAATCAAGTGTAGTTAAGAAATACAAAAAACTATATCAGGAGCCACCTGCGTTCATCCAGAAGAAAGCTAAAGAAAGACATGCAAAATATACAGAAACAAAAGACAATCAAGCATTTCTCCCATTGTCCACTGTGGTAACTTCAGATGAGAAAGATTAGATGCATTTCTAGAAACCAGTAGACTTTTCACTTGTTTCTAAGATGAAGTGTTACCTGGAATCTCTTCTTTACCACATCAAGAGGATGGCAGACTGCTTTGGCACACGTGCCAGCTCCTAAACCACATAGAAAGAGCTGGAAGCTCGAGAGGCTGTCATCTGAATGGGTTGAACTTAGTTTAGATGATCTGTATCTGTTCCATGTCTACAAGTGATAAAATTGTTGGTATTAGGGGGGCAGTAGAAGCCCAAAATACTGCCACATCTGAGTACAAAAGCAAAACATCCACAAGTACTTAACAATTGCAACATAATGCAGTTATTTTAAATTAAAACACACATGTTTATGTTTTCTTATATTCCATTCTGAAGCAACAAATTAGCAGGCTGACAAAAGACACCAACTCAAGGTTGAAAAACATATACAAAACCAAAGCAAAACATCTTAAAAGAAAAGGAGAACCATGAATGAAGAAAGATTCCAATGCTTGGGAAACGAATATGAATTGCTAGGAAACTATTGTGAAATGTATGAAGAAGGATTCCCAGTTCTCAGGAAAGTAATATGAAATATGTTGGACAGTAATGGGGGTGGATAACTAAAATGTGGATAGTGAAACTATAGTTTATCAAGAAGAGAAGCTAAAATTTGGTTGAGAATGCATGAAACAAGTTTGTGCAAATGTCATAATGTAAGTTTACCAGAAAAGATGAGATAAATTCCCAAAAGGAGCATAAATAACGTACTTTATACAGAACAATATAACTTAAAAGAGTTAATGATGAATTTCTGCTGAATTTCCTTTTTTCTTTTTTTATGTTGCGGTGACTTAGCTTTTCATGAGTATACATTTACACAAAAAGTACTTATTTATTTATTCATCATTTGTTTTGGACTTGTAGGAAGAGAGAGATTTAATTTTTTGGAGGGAGAAGTATTAAAATTTAGTAAATAACATCTTTGTTTCATGCTTTAGAACAATCTCAGAACATCTGTTATGCACTTTATAAGTGTTTTAACACAGTCGTTTGTTGGATAGAAGTTTGACCCATGGTTTTCTTGATCTGTTTCCCTCAAATGTCTCCCAAATGTTTCTTCCATTTTTCTTGCATGTTTTGGAAGGCCTTTCCGGCAGTTTCTCCAGTTTGTTTCTTGACAGGATAACATGTTTCAGATATCCATATCAGACTGTGCCCTGTGGCATGAACCTAATTCAGTGGCTGATCTCTAATAAAAAAATCCATTCCATGTGAAAAGCTTGGCATTTCTCTGTCTCCGATCCTTTAGGACACCATAGATGACATACCAATGCAAAGGTTCATACCTTATCAATAATAGCTCCTTTGGATTAGCCTTTACAACCCCATTTGCCAACCAAGAAAAGAAAGACAAGAAACAACCATCCATGCAGTTGTACAAAAAAGTGTTTAAAGTTTCAAAGTTCTAATCAAAGGTCAAAACCTGGACAAGAGCCAGAGATTGCTAGAGATTGGTTACAGGCACAGTATTATGAGAGAGAGCATGATGGGCCCCATCCAGTGCCATGTAAGCTGGAAAAAATTGCACCTAATGAATGCTAGCTGATTATACCGGTGTAAGTAACAGACCAGGGAAGGAAAAGGGGCACATATATCTTCGGCAACAACAAAAAAATATCTCCTACTTCTCATATTGGAAGATTTGAGACAAATTGTTCCCATTTAAATATGCATTAAACAGAATCCTTAGTGAAGAAGCATTGCTGTAGCTGGGTTGGAAGTAGATCTATCTCACCAAACAAAACTCAGATGATTAGAACTCTGCTAAACAACAAGATTACCTGTTAGAAAAGGTAGGTATCATGTAAGCCAAAACACATCGAATAAAATCCTCAGTGTCCAAAAATGTGATCAAAACAAATTTCTAGTCAGACTAGCCAGGACCAATCAGGATACTATTAAATTGAGTTGGAGCATAACTTATAGAGTTATAGATGAAGGTGTTCCATCCATTAATTATAAACTAATAGCCCTCTTGATCAGACTCAAAAGTAGGATCTGACCGATATATACATATAAGCCTTGGCATAACGGTAAAAGTTGTCCTCATGTGACCTTGAGGTCACAGGTTCAAGGCGTGGAAATAGCCTCTTGCAAAAAATACAAGGTAAGGCTGCCTACTATAGGGCCCTTGTGGTCCGCCCCTTCCCCAGACCCCACATAGGCAGGAGCTTGGTGCACCGGGGCTGCCCTTTATATATATATATATATATATATCATCACCATCGTCATCATCAAGACCTTATACCAATTAGGGGTCGGACACATGAATCTTATTCCTCCATTCCTCTCTAAATATCATGGCTTCATTTAGTCCCAAAGTTTTTAAATCTTTTCTCACCACTTCTATCCACGTTCTTTTGGGCCTTCCCCTTGCCCTTTTAAAACCTTGTACTTGCATTGCCTCACTCCTTCTAACCAGTGCTGTTTTTTGTCTCTTTTGGATATGTCCAAACCATCTAAGTCTAGCCTCCCTCATCTTGTTACCTATTGGTGCTACCCCTAGATTTTCTCTAATATTTTCATTCCTAATTCTATCCTTTCTTGTCTTACCACTCATCAATCTCAACATCCTAATTTCTGCAACGCTCATCCTATGAGCATGATATTCCTTAACTGCCCAACACTCTAATCCATAGAGCATGGCCGGCCTTATGGCCATCCTATAGAATTTTCCTTTTAGTTTGAGAGGCACCCGCCGATCACACAAAACTTGAGATGCACATCTCCATTTGTTCTAACCCACTTGGATTCTCTAGGTAACCTCCCTCTCAATCTCTCCACTCCATGAATCATTGATCCTAAGTAACGAAAGTGGTCTTTTACAAAGACTTCTTAGTTATCAATCTTGATTGGTGTTTCACTCCTACTCTCCTTACTAAAATTGCATTCCATATATTCTGTCTTAATTCTACTGATTTTAAATCCTTTAGATTCTAATGCTTCTCTCCATAAATCTAGCTTTATGTTTACACCATCCCTTCTCTCATCAATTAAGACTATATCATCTGCAACTAGCATGCACCAAGGAATCTCCTCATGCAGATGTTTTGTTAACTCATCCATAACCAACGTGAAAAGGTATGGACTCAATGCCGATCCTTGGTGCAATCCTACAGTGACAGGAAAATCATCGGTCTTGCCACTAGCTATCTTAACATTTGTTACTGCTCCCTCATACATATCTTTAATTATGTCCATAAACCCCCGCAAAATCCCTTTCTCGCCCAACACCCTCAATATTAACTCTCTAGGGACTCTATCATAAGCTTTATCTAAGTAAATAAAGACCGTGTGCAAGTCTTTCCTCCTCTCCCTATATTTCTCTACCAATTGTCTTAGTAAGAAAATAGCTTCCATGGTAGACCTCCTAGGCATGAAACCAAACTGATTCTCCGATACACTTGTCTCGTGCCGTAACCTCTTCTCAATCACTCTTTCAAAAAGTTTCATAGTGTGGCTCATAAGCTTGATCCCTCAATAATTAATGCAGCTCTGTATGTCTCCTTTATTCTTATAAATTGGTACAATAGATCTTTTCCTCCACTCATCCAGCATTTTCTTTGATTTTATAATCTTGTTAAACAACTTGGTCAACCAAACTACCCCAATATCTCCTATATGCTTCCAAATCTCTATTGGTATACCATCGAGCCCCATGGCCTTTCCTAATTTCATCTTTTTCAAGGCCTCTTTCATTTCAGGTATTCTAATCCTACATTCATATCTATAACATCCAATGTTATTTAGGTTTATAGTATTTTCAATCTCTATATTCTAAAAGCTATTGTCATTTAACAATTTTTGAAAGTACATCTCCCACCTTTGTTTAATCTCATTATCTTTGACTAATACCCTTTGATCATCACTTCTAATGCACCTAAGATGATTTAAGTCCTTACCCTTTTGTTCTCTTACTATTGCAAGTTTAAACAAATCTTTCTCACCTTCTCTTGTTCCTAGTCTATTATATAGCTTATCATATGCCTTAAGTTTAGCCTCACTTATTATTCTCTTAGCAACCTTTTTGGCATTCTTATATTGTTCATAGTTTTCATTATTTTTAGTCTTCTGCCATGCTTTAAAACACATCCGTTTTTCTTTAATAACTTTCTGCAATGTTTCACTCCACCACCATGTTTCCTTTACTAATTGTCTTTCACCTTTAAATACTACTACGACATCTTTTGCCCCTTTCTTAATGGACTCAGCAATACTAATCCACATGGTATTTACTTCTGTTTCATAGTTCCAGTTTCTTCTACCATCAAATTATTTTTGAATGAGGCCATTTTCTCTCCTTTTAAGTTCCACCGTTTAGCTTTTGGATACCTATTAAGTCCATTTCTTTTCCTCCATCTTTTGATATGGATATCCATAACCATTAACCTATGTTGTGAGGTTAAACTATCACCGGGTATTACAATCCTAACACATTGATCATTCGGTATTCCTAAATAGAAGGAAGTCTATTTGGCTTTTATGAAGTCTACTTTTAAAGGTTATTAAGTGTTCATCTCTCTTCTTAAAGAGTATATTTGCAATGGCTAGGTTATATGACAAAGCAAAATCAAGGATAGTTTCCCCCATCTCATTTCGTTCACCTATACCATGCCCTCTGTGTATTCTATCATATCCTTCTTTTTATTTTCCTACATGGTCATTTAAGTCTACTCCTATAAATATCCCCTCGATGTTGGGAATTTCTTGCATGACTCTCTCCATATATTCCCAAAACTGTCTCTTGATCATATCTTCTAACCCTACTTGTGGTGCACATGCACTTATAACATTTATGATCTGCTCTCCTAGAACAAGTTTTATTATTATAATTCTATCACTAATTCTTTTAACATCCACAACTTTATCCTTTAATTCTTTATCCACTATTATTCCTACGCCATTTCTGTTATTATCCATTCCTACATACTATAATTTATACTCACTGATTTCTCTAGCTTTAACCCCTTTCCACTTGGTTTCTTGGACACAAGCGATGTTGACTCTCCTACGTTTCATCATGTCTACCAACTCCAAACTCTTATTTGTCAATGTCCCTATATTCCATGTGGCAATGCGAATCTTATGCTATGGAGATAACCTATTTACTGGCGCCCTTCTCGATCTCCATGGCATGAACCCATGTTCACTTACCACTGCACCTGGGTTCTGATGCAGCGCATCACTTCCGAGGGAATGCTCTAGTAGCCCTTGCCCATTTTTCACTACACTCGGGATCCAATGTAGCACGTCACTTTTGAGAAAACGCCCTAGCAACCCTTGCCCATTTTTCACCGCACCCGGGATCCAATACATCGCATTGCTTATAGGGAACACCCTAGCTTGAGGGAATATCAATTTTTGATTCATATCATATTAGGGTTGCCATAGTTTTAAAGAGCTGAAGATGATTTTCATTTCTTCCTTACAAGCAAGAAAGAAATAACAAAATCATCTTTAGCTTCTCCCTTGTCGACTCGCACTTGACGCAAGGGTTGCCATATTTTAAGAAGCTAGAGATGATTTTCATTTCTTCCTTACAAACTAATATACAAATGCATATTCATTTACGAGAAGGAAATAAATAACAAAATCATCCTCAACGTCTCCCTTGCCGGCTGGCACCTGATGCAAGACCATCCTCCTTTGTCATCCGAGCTAGGGACCAGTATTGGCAGAGTCATATATATATATATATATATTTATATTTATATTTATATATATTTATATAGGAAGCAAGCAGGCAGCAAAAATATTAAAAATACAAAAAATAAACAAGTAACAAAATATTAAAGAAGCACAAATACCCTAATAGAAACACATTTTTTAAGCAAAAATATATAATTAGAATCCTGTTAGAACCACAAACCAGAAAATCACAACAAGAAAGTACAAGAATCACAATTCAACATTCAAACAAATGACAAACATAACTATAAAAAGTAAATCATACTTTCAGTCACTCATTTCGCTATCAATCTTTAGAAATAGCCGCATTGAATTCATAGTTTCATACTTATAGAAGAACTCTAGAAGGCGTCATACTTAAATTGAATCAAAGAGAGAGAAAGTGGTGGTTGGAAACAGTAACTCACCATAAATGGAGCTCACCAAAATAAATGACAGTTTTGAACTGAAACACAGAGAATAGGAGCCATGGGGAATCAAATTTGGTGAAAATCCAGCAGATCAGTTGGAAAAACTTATTGATAATGGAGGATTTTGGCAGGAGGGGAAGAGGAAATGGTTCTCGCTAGAAAGAGAACCAACGGGAGAGAGAAATTTGATGGTGTGGCAGCAGTGGGAAATGAATGTTTTCTTTGCCAAAACTAGTTTTATTGGACAAAATGCCCTTTAAGTTCTATCTTATTTAGGAAGAAACCATCAAGGGTATTTCATAAATAAGAATAAATGCAGGGGCATTTCCATGATGAAAAAGAAAATGTTAAAAGAAAAACAAATTTAGTGCATCCAATTTAATCAGATTTGCAGCTCGGATAGATCGGATTCGAGAATCTGTCTAAATCGGAAGCACCAATTCAGCAAATTGGAAGTGGCAAATCTCAAATCCAAAGAGCCGAATCCCTCTTTTTAGGAGGTGTCTGAATCCTGAGCCCGATTCACCTGAAGCGGAAGTGGCAAATCCTTGGTCAAGTAGAAGAGTCTGGTCATCCAGGAAAGCTAGGTTCTATGGTCAAGAAAATGTAGACCTAGAGTACAGGATAAGCTTTCATTCTATTATGTTAAGAGTTAGACAAAAGAACTAGCACAATCAACTCTGGAGCTAGTCACTGAGAATTATCTCCTCTGGTGTCAATCATAAGAAGGGGAGCCTTGGCGCAACGGTAAAAGTTGTCGTCATGTGACCTTGAGGTCACGGGTTCAAGGCGTGGAATCAGCCTCTTGTAAAAATGCAAGGTAAGGCTGCCTACTTTAGGCCATTGTGGCCCGCCCCTTCCCCGGACCCCGCATAGGCGGGAGCTTCGTGCACCGGGGCTGCCCTTTTTTTGGTGTCAATCATAACTGATTTTGGTTTTTCATTTCAGATGTTCAGTAATCAAACAGAAAAGAGGTTTGTGAAAAACTAGTAAGTATTGGCATGCCACACGAATGAAGGGAACTCTGAGCAATTTCTCATTGAATATCGATATCATTTTGTCAGAATCTGGTAATCCCTAGAAGTAAAAGTACTATATAGTATATAGCCGTTGAACCTCCACTTCAAATTTTGAAAAGATGGCTCAAAATACTGAAGATATAGAAAATTACCATGGTCCATCCCTTGAATGTATCATAGGTGCCAAATTGTAGACCAGCATAAGGAATAATTTCAACAAGTGTTGGTGATAATCCAGCATACAACCCTCGAAAGCCACGTGTTCTAATTATATCAACAAAAGCAGACCTCATATTTGAATACACCTGCATATAGATAATAAGCTCTCTCAATTTTAAAGAGGTCTCCTACATAATTGCAACAACATTGTGTGTGCTCGTGTGAGTATGCATGTGGGATTTTGTGAACCATTAATTGAAGAATCTCAGGGTAGCTACAGAAAATACACGTTCCAAGTGGGATTGTAGTTAGAACCATTTTTGCAACCAGTGGATCAGCTGCTTGACAGGTAATGTGCCTGTGTGAGGGCAACCATCACTGCCGCTGGCCCTAGAACTCATCCATTTAATTGTCCTTCAGTGCTCAGAATTTGTTATATTGTTCTGACATCTGCAAAGCTGTTTTTTCTCTCTTCACAGGATCATTAGTAACTTTGGAGTGTCCTGACAATTCAACGCCACCCCTCAAAAGCCATAGTTTCCAAGTATACAACATAGCAGATGTCATAGTATGCACACAAGCATACAGAATCACAGATAAGTCGTATCAATTCTATAGAGATCTTACACCTAACTACAGCTAGTTCTTTATGTGTCTATCAATTCGCATTACTAGGAAAACCCCATCTATCAATTGAAGAGTTCCAGGACAGTCGGAGAACACACATGCAAGGTGAGTTGCAAGTACAATCACCTGATCTGAGAGATACCCTATCTGCACCAATGATTGTGTGTTCTGTTCTTCTGTTTGGTCTTCAATGTTTTCCCTTTCAAAGATATTAATTTAGAAGGATGCCAATTTTGGTCTTTGATAGACAGCAGGAGATACGGGGACATTTTGGAATGACTTATTCCAGGAGGCATGGTCCCTAGAGATCTAGACAGTTAGCCTCAGCATAAAATCAGTTGACATCAGTATCATAGGCAGATATACAGGAGGGACAGGTGTAGAGGTAGGAGTGGACAATGGAGGAATTCTGTTAAGGGAATCATGTCTTCAGTAAGGGAGAGGAGAGAGTAAGAGGGCCCCGGTAGAGGGCGGTAGAGGATAGACAAAGGAAGGCAGGGATGGCTTGTAGCAGGGATCTTGTTATTTATTCACATTTCCTACGGCTTGTATTTACTTTAGTTGACATCAGTATCATAGGCAGATATACAGGAGGGACAGGTGTAGAGGTAGGAGTGGACAATGGAGGAATTCTGTTAAGGGAATCATGTCTTCAGTAAGGGAGAGGAGAGAGTAAGAGGGCCCCGGTAGAGGGCGGTAGAGGATAGACAAAGGAAGGCAGGGATGGCTTGTAGCAGGGATCTTGTTATTTATTCACATTTCCTACGGCTTGTATTTACTTTAGTTGACATCAGTATCATAGGCAGATATACAGGAGGGACAGGTGTAGAGGTAGGAGTGGACAATGGAGGAATTCTGTTAAGGGAATCATGTCTTCAGTAAGGGAGAGGAGAGAGTAAGAGGGCCCCAGTAGAGGGCGGTAGAGGATAGACAAAGGAAGGCAGGGATGGCTTGTAGCAGGGATCTTGTTATTTATTCACATTTCCTACAGCTTGTATTTACTTTCTTTTACTGAATTCAATTCCATCATCTTCACGTCACCGACGATGACAAGGTTGCGGCTACCGTCTGCATCACCCAGGAACGCAGGAGTTTTCTACACCCGATTTTCATCCCAGGAAGCTTGATCTTCCCGTCTTTGAAGGCCTCGACCCATACAGATGGTTGTGGAGGACGAAACAATATTTTCAAATCAACCACGTCACAGACGATGACAAGGTTGCGGCTACCATCTGCCTGGAAGGTGATGCCCTTCACTGGTTCTTCTGCATAAATTCTCGAACTCCTCTTCGATCTTGGTGGACGTTCCAGACAGCTCTTCTTCGGCGGTTCCATCCATCACAGTAGGACAATGACTACGAAGCTTTCATCACACTCCGCCAAGAGAGCTTCATCGCTGACTACCAGCACAGATTCAAACTGATGTCAGGCCCTTTAGTGGACTTGCCAGACGAGCTTCTTAAAGGGGCCTATGTAAATGGGCTGCGGGAAGAGATAAAGGCCAAGGTTAAAATGTTTCAGCCCGAAATACTAACTAGGCTTATGGATTTAGCCCATAAAATCAAAGAAAAAAATGCAGCCCTGGATTGAGTTAAGGCCCACAGAAGTTGGTTTGGACCTAGGCCCACATTCTCATGACCCACCACCTTCCACTCTAAGGGCCCAATTTCAGGAACAGTGTACCAGTGGCTAAATCGTAATTTCACCCAAACCCTAATTCGAGCAACTGATTCACCAAGGAAACGACAACCAAAGGGGATAAGGAATCGCGCATCGGCAATGCTACCAATGGCCGCCAAAATTATCTTTAAAATTCTGGAAATTCATTGAATCTGATTGATTATATGAAACCTAAAAAAGGATTTAGGTCATCCTTGTTATTAAGCTAGATACAAAGCCTACCCAAATGAGTATTTTTACCACTAGTTAGCCAATTTGAGCCTTTTATACAAGTCTTTTCTTTTGTCACACAAATTACCTTTAGCCATATTAACCCAATATAAATATATTCATTATCGATTTTCTTTGAAAGATAAGTTGCAAATGAATGGAGAAATACTTTTTAGTTGCAATAAAAATAGAAAAGTGAATATCAAGAAAAGAAATGTTCTTCAAAGAGATTCAAAAGTATTGAAAAAAAATAAAAAGAGTTTAAAGAATGCAGAAGAGTTGAAGAAAAACGTTCACTTCAATACAAGTAAAGAAAGACTTATCAACTTTACTAAAAGACCTCTACTTATTTTTGAAGAATTTTGAATATCCTTTATACCTTTCTTTGGTACCTTGTCTTAAGCCTACGTTTTGTCACAGTTGAAGACCTATTGATTCTAAGAGGAATATATTCTTGATGAGGATAAGAATGAATAGGATTTAAGGAATAGTATTTCTAGAAGTTCAAAGGTAATGGTATCTTATCATTTCTAAAGGGATCAAAATTAATTTCCTTAGTAACTCCAGTTCCTTCATGAGTCTATTTGTTTTTATTGACTATGCTCATATATTTAAAAGAGAGATATGATTTGAACCCTTTGTCTGAGAGATTCTATTTCTAACTATATGTCTATTAGTGAAGATTGAGGTCAAAACATATTTAAAATGCTCAAAAGTTAGAAGTCTACTTAGAGATAAAGTTTATTCTATATGTAGATCGTACACACAGATCATTCCCGAATTTGATTTCCATAAGCTAGCACTTTTCCCCCTCTTTGACTGTCTCATTAAGGTGAGTTAACTTGAAAATAATTTTTTGGAATTGTGTAAATTGGTTTTTCGCATGTTTTGCTCGGGACTAGCAAAATGCTAATTGGAGGGTGTATTAAGTGTTTAATTTTGGCCAAAATACCCCTAGTTTAGCATTTAATTAGATCATCTAACCAATTAATTTTGCAATTTTTTATAAATTTTGAATTTTGACTTCAATTGATCATCCAATCATTAATTTGTAAAATTTAACGGTCAAATAATCATTAGAGCTAATTAGATGTGCAATATATAGTTTAAATTATTCTAATTTGGTCTTGTGTTTTGCAGATCAACCAAGTTGTGGCTTGGATGGCTCAAATCAAAATCAAAGTTGCCAGATCATCCTAAAGAACATCACACGGCAATATGGGATGGTTTCCAAAAGGAAAAATATTTTTAATTGGAGAAAAGGAAATCAAGGAGAGGATTTTATAAAAAAGGTAATAACAAGAGAATGGGAAGATGCAAAATAGGAGTTCATGAGTTTCAAATGGTAGAGAATGCTTAACCGTAGAAGAGAACTTGAAGGAAAGTTGGTGCGAGGGGAGGGGAACGAAAT
Source organism: Warburgia ugandensis (assembly GCA_035236585.1). Lineage (NCBI taxonomy): Eukaryota > Viridiplantae > Streptophyta > Magnoliopsida > Canellales > Canellaceae > Warburgia > Warburgia ugandensis. Next base: position 85,791,831 of record CP141126.1, read on the forward strand.
TAGAAGTAGAATGTTATATAAAAGGAGGAAGACAGCAAAAAAAAGGGCCGATCCTCTTATGGGTTTTTCTTTGTTGGCCGGCTCCAACGACCTTAGGAGAACCACCGCACCACCCCCATCACCACAGCCCCCTTCTCTCTCTCTCTCTCTCTCTCTTTGTTGGCCGGCTCCAACGACCTTAGGAGAACCGCCGCACCACCCCCATCACCATAGCCCCCTTCTCTCTCTCTCTCTCTCTCTCTCTCTCTCTCTCTCTCTCTCTCTCTCTCTCTCTCTCTCTCTCTCTCTCCCCTTTCTTCTCCTTCTCTCTCTTGCCCTCTCTTTCCTTGTTCCTTTTCTCTCAATTTCCAATAGGAAACCGAAATCCTCAGAATCCCATCACCCTTCGCTGGCCGAGCTTCTCTCTCTCTCTCTCTCGCAACCGTCATCTTCTCCTGTTTCAGGAAAACCCACTGTTTTCCAAAATCCTGTTTTCCCCTCTTTCCCTTCTCCCCTGTCATCATCTTCTTCGTAGGGTTTCCAATGTTTTTCCTTCTTTTAAAACCAAAAAACTAGAAATTTCCAATTTTGCCCTTCAGGACATTATTTTTAATTCCATTTTAATCCTTTTCTGATCTTATTTGAATTTTGTCCTATCCCTGTTCTACCTATCCAAGTTCTGTGTTATTCTTGATTAATCCAGGAACTGTGTAATCCAGATCATGTTTTATTTAAGCTTAAACAAATCAATGTCTAGCTTTAATATACAGGATTTCTTTATTTCTTGATCTTTTTCATGTGAGATTTTCAATTAATGCTCAAATTTTGTTCTTAGGACATCTCTTAGCTTATCCATCAATTCTGATCTTCAATCTAAAATCCAGAGATTCAATCTAAGCCGTCCAAAACCCAAAATCATTCCTTAGTCCACATCATCAAATTTTTGAAAAATCTGAACAATCCAACCATTAGATCCTTAATCAGAAGTATCAGTGAGAGATTGATGAAAAACGGTCAACTTTGATGACACTAGATTTGAAGCAATTGGCTATGATCAAGCTAGAAAAGTGAATTTTATTTGTTTTTTAGTTAATTTTTTGTCTTTTTGAACTTGAATTTCTGTAATTTTCATTAGTTAAATAAATTTGACTTTACAGTTCATTATTATTTAATTTCTATCATTTATTTTTATTTTTGGACAATTAAATTTTATTTAAACTCCAACTTTTTAAGTCAAGTCCCCATGGAATCGACCCCGTATTTGTAAAAGCTAAACTACAATAACCCGTGCACTTGCAGTAAACAATCAACAAGGCTGTATTGATGCAAGACGGTCAGCCCATCGCTTTCTTTAGCCAGGCTTTATCCATTCATTTATAATCTAAGTCGGTATATGAACGAGAACTTATGGCCATTATATTGTCAATCTAAAAGTGATGGCATTATTTGATGGAAGACACTTTATTATAAGAACGGATCAAAAGTCTTGGATTCCTAATGGATCAGCGTGTCCTCAACAGTAAGCAGCAAAAATAGTTAATCAAACTAGTGGGACTCAACTTCGAGATTCAGTATAAACTTGGTTCAGAGAACAGAGTAGCAGATGCCCTTTCAAGACGTCAAGAATTCTATGCTATTAACTTTCTTGACCTAGTTCTTATGCCATTCTTCTGATCATACAGCTACCGCTGCAAATGCCGGCTACAAGCTTCAGCTCTTCACCCTCACCGTTGCCAGATATGAGGGCCTAGATACAATTCCTAACGAAGTACAGGAGGATCCTAAGCTTTGCACTATCGTCCAACAGCTTATTACAGATGCACACAGCCACCCAGGTTATGTATTAAGGCAAGGCATGCTCTACTTCCGTGACCGGCTAGTTTTACCACAACTCTGTACACACATTCCATTGTTATTGCGTGAATTTCATTCTACTCCAAATGGTGGACATTCTGAGTTTTTTTGCACTTACAAGTGCATCTCACAAAAGAGGGAATAAAGAGCGATGTCCAAAAATTTGTGGCGGCATGCGATGTATGCCAATGGAACAAATACACCTCCACTAAAACCACTGGTCTGCTTCAACTTCTTCCCATTCCCTTATCATCCTGGGAAGATATTACCATGGACTTTATTGCCGGTTTACCCAAAGCCCAAGGGAATGATACTATTATGGTTGTGGTGGACCGCTTGACCAAGTATGCTCATTCAATCTCACTTAGCCAGCTGTATAAAGCCAAGGATGTTGCTCTTCTTTTTGCTCAGGAAGTAGTCAAGCTGCATGGTTACCCTCGATCTATCATCCCCAATCGCAATCGCATTTTTGTTAGCCACTTTTGGAAAGAATTGTTCAGGGCAGCCGGCACCAAAATGAGTTTAGCGTATCACCCTCAAACCAATGGACAGACGGAAGTAGTAAACTGCTGCCTAGAAACGTATCTTCGCTGCTTTATCAGAGGCAAACCCAGTCCTGGCCAACTTGGATTTGTTGGGCTAAGTATTGGTATAGCACCTCTTTTCACAGCTCTATCGGACTGACCCCTTTCTGTATCTTATATGGAAGGGATCCACCCACCTTGCTCAAGTTTTGAGGAGGCAAATCACTTGTAGAGGAAATAATTTGTCAAATCCTCCATCGGGATGCAATCTTGGCTGAATTGAAATGCCATTTGGACAGGGCCCAATCATGCGTGAAAGCCCAATCAGATTCAAGGAGGCGAGACTTTTCTTTCCTACCAGGTGACTTCGTATATCTAAAGATTCATCCTTTTCGACTCGTCCCTGGCTACTCACTTCAATGAGAAGCTCTCTCCTCGATATTATGGCCCCTACAAGGTGTCTCAACAAAGTGGCGAAGCAGCATACCGCATTGAGATACCCCCTACTGCCAAGATCCATCCAGTTTTTCATATCTCCCAACTAAAACCTGCTGCCTCTTCCACCCTCAGTCCTCAACCACTGCCTACATCACTTTCGAAGAGCCTCAAACTACAAGTGTATCCATCAACCATTAAGGATACCTGCACTCTGCCTAATGGTCAACTTTAAGTATTAGTTCAATGGGAAGGCCTACCGGATCTTGACAATTCTTGAGAACTCTTTGACACAATCCACTCACAATTTCCTGAGTTCCACCTTGGGGACAAGGTGGCTGTTTTAAGGGGGGGGTAGGGGGTATTGATAGACAACAAGGAAGCGAGGACGTTTTGGAATGACTTATTACAGGAGGTGTGGTCCCCAAAGATCCAGATAGTTAGCATCAGCATAAAATCAATTGATATCAGTATCATAGGCAGATATACAAGAGGGACAAGTGTAAGGGTAGGAGTGGATAGTGGAGGAATATTATTAAGGCAATGATGTCTTCAGTAAGGGAGAGGAGAAAGTAAGAGGGCCCTGGTAGAGGAGAGACGAAGGAAGGCAAGGATGGCCTGTAGTAGGGATCTTGCTATTTATTCACATTTCCTACGGCGTGTATTCACATTTGCTGAATTCAATTCCATCTTTTTCTTCTTCTTCTTCTGTCTATTGTATTTCCAGTGATTCAGTTTACAGGTCCATCAGTCTTCAATGCTGATAATTTCACCAGGGAAATGTAAATGCAGATGCAGTCCTTTTCTTTTCTTCTTTTAGAACAATCTAACACTACAACAAGTAAGAGCAGAAAAACTTCAGAGGATGAACGTGGATACTCAATGTGTGTTTTTGAGGGGTAATGAAGGGGAGCGTTGGCGCAATGGTAGAGTTGTCGCCGTGTGACCTGGAGGTCACGGGTTCAAGGAGTGGAAACAGCCTCTTGCAAAAATGCGAGGCAATGCTGTGTACTATAGACCCTTTGTGGTCCGCCCCTTCCCTGGACCCTGCATACGTGAGAGCTCTGGGCTGCCCTTTTTCTTTTTCTGTTTTTTTAGATATTTGACAACAATGACCAATAACAGTATGTTAATTTGCCAATCTGATTTCACTGAATAGGTCATACTTAAAGAGAAAACCCCTTAAGTGTACACTTCATGACGTTGTGATCCACTATTAAGCTTCCACTGAACGAATCAATTTGTTACAGCACAATCCAACAAGAGCTACACAAGCAAACATTTGGTTTGTTTTTCTTTTTTAATGGTCACAAGCGTACAGTTTTTGAGGTTCTATTCAGATTGATCAGCAGACCCTTAAGTCATATATTTAAAACCCATCTTTGCAACTGCAGGAGTTACTTCATTTCTTACTCTGCAAGACACCAACTCCCCACTATGAAGTATAACACTCATAATGGACTTCAGATGACATAGATATTCCACATTTTGCACCCGCTCTAACCACAGGAGAGAAGACAAGGCAGAACTACAGTGAATTACAAAGAGAAATAAGACACACCGGAAAGCTAGGAAAACTCTTCATCAAAACTGCTCCGCAAATGAGACAATAGGGGATAACATTAACTTCATCACTTGGAGGAAGATCCTAAAGGTCCGCACATTCTCTGATTCTGGCTCAGACCACAACTACACCAGGATGGACATTATCAAGCCAAAACACAGTAAAAGTTACAAAGTTGATGACCACGCAGTAGACAAATTACCACTAAATCCATCCTGGCACAGAAGACTTTTTCAAAACTTTTGATTTTCTCCTTCAGCAAGGGATTGGAATACCTGGTCCTATTAAGATACTGTTCCCAACTGCAATCTCCCCGTCAGGGTTGAGAAGAGAATAATTTTAATGGCAAGAAAACAGGCTTTGAATTTCTCAAGAGATACAGTGTAATAAAAGGATAAGTTCTCCAAGAGGTTCTATGAAGTCCAGAAATTCGAGAATAAAAGAATCGCCTTCCTCATCAGCAAGCTTCAGGTGGTTTGGAATCTTCCATGAAAACCTTGTGTTTCACATGCAAACATAAGTACTCAAAGATAAGGTATCCAAGAAGTCACTAAAGGAGCCATGGAAAGCAGCTTAGATTTCAGATGCTGCTAGGACCCAAAGCCCCTTCTGCAGAGATGGCACAAGTCTATCCAGAAAGCAGAATTCATTTTGCAAACAATCAATTTGGAAGATACAATGGTGGATCTGAAATTTCACTCTCCACTATTCTCCACTCATAATCAGAGAGTCCTTTTCAGCAATCTATAAGCCAAAAATAAGGTGCCTTTTCTTTTGAGTCTGATAGACTTAAGTCCATAGATTTCAAAATGTTCCTCCCTGTGATCATAACAAAGTAGAAATTTTGACAGTTGATATAACAATCACACAATTGCAAGTTCACATAGACAGTCTAATCTATTTGTTCATTTATAGATTATAAAAGATGTTGATAGAGAAATTGGAAGTGGTTGTGTTCATGAGAAAGCAGAGCTCTTACAACTAAACATATCAATTACTAACTCTTCACTGAAAGTCTAGCACTCTAGCTCACTTATGAGGCCTGGGACTAGGAGTAAAACTATGTGCCAAGAAGATTTTTTAGCCTCAAAGAGATATTCTTTGTGGTATTCAGAAACTTTCATACCTGCAGACCTTCTCTAAGTAAATCTGCAAAAACATATGCATCAAATACCCTAATCATAATTCAATATGACTTTAGAATCTCTTGTCTCTTTCATATCCACCTGCATGCCAGTGCCATTACTAATGAACCATTCATAAATAGAACAACATCTTTTACTATAATATGTTGGTTTAGGTTTGTGGGTAAGGTTAAAGGCTCTAACTTCTTGGCCATCACGAGTTGGGCAGTTGAGCCATGAGTTCCAGGTGAGTGCTTACAAATCAAGGTCCTCAAGGAGGGCAATGCGTTGTGACTGGTTTCACAGAGCAGCAAAACCTCCTACTGTCAACAGTGGAAGGATACTGACCTGGTGTGCTTCTCATTGTAGTGTTACTGGCTTCACAGAGCAGCAAAAGCCTCCCACTCTCAACAGTGCCAGGATAACAGGCCGGTGTGCCTACTTAGTTGAACCCCTACTTTCTTGATCAAGTGTAGTATCTGTTTTTATAATTTTAAAAACCCATTAGAGGACATGTCCATGCCAGTGGAAAGGGCATCTATTACTCGTACTAGAATTAAGGAATCCCTCCCTCTCTAGGTTACATAGCACTAAAATTAAGAGATACAAAATAATCTCATTAGTACCAACACATATTTGACATTGTCAAATGGAAGATCATAAACTCAAAACTGAACCATGCAACTTTGTTCTTCAAAATCAGAATCACTGATAGGGCACAACTTAAGAAGGGTACAGCAAAGAAAGACAAAGTTATTAATAATCAAGAACAAAGTAGAGACATAGAAAGGAGTTACCTTAGGCTCACCCTGTGATGCTAAAATGGTACGCACAAGATCAAATGGATATGATCCAACAGTTGCAGCACATCCCGCCAATGCCCCACTTACGTAAGAGAGGTAAGGACTCGAATGAATATGATCATCTATATAGCAACAACACAATAGGCAACTTACTGAAGAGAATGAGCAAAATCAATGAAAGAGAAAAAAAGGTTTTCATCAAAGTAGGCATCCAACCGCAAGCGAAGAACCGTAGCTATCACTAGTGGAAAAGAAATTTTGAAGAATCACAGCCAACAGAGGAATACATATGAACTAGTTTTACAATTGAAATAGAACTAAGTCTCACTTAGTTGTGGTGGTTTAGTAAGGTGTAACCATCTCACTTGTTTTGTCATTAATAAATTTGTTGGCATTAAAAAGAATGCATAGATATAAATAGCTCTTATTGACATGGCCAGCAAGTATCATGGCTACTGCCTAACTAGAAGCAGGTGACAATTGTGTGAGATACAAATAATGGGACTTGGAACCACACTCCAGCTAACTGTGTTTAGTAATACGAAATGATCCTTTCTGTGACAAGCCAGCTTTTGTAAAGGTGTTGAACACAAGCAACAGTTATTTACTCAAGGGTTGTGATAATTTATGTTAAATAATGAAAACAACGAATGGCCATACAAAAAATGATATGACGTGAGAATAAACAATCAATAATAAGAGATGCAGACCAGGTTTGTTTTTCTACGCAGATCTTCTTAATCATTTTGGTTTTAAAAGGTTATCCAGTTATTTCCCCATAGTTCCTTCTTCACCAATGTGGAAATATTAGCAAATAATCTTCAACATAGTTGCTGGAAGATCCAGGGAGACTCGCTTCTCAGAAGTCTGCTTCAGAAGCAGAAGCTTCCTGCTTCCCCATAGTACTTCAGAAGTGGGAAAAATAAGGGGAAGTGAGCTTCCATTTTGGTTTTTTCATTACTTTTTTTTTTTTCAGAAAGGTAAAGTAAACCTAGCAAGACTGAAACTTGCAACTTCAATGCATAGAACACTGTTTGGCTTGTTTCTTAAGATTTCTGTAATTTCTCTTCAACTTTTAGTATTTTTCTGTAATCCTCTCCTCCTTGTATATTGTGCTTCCCGCTTCCCAACTTCCAAAAATAGCTCGCTTACTACTACGGCAACTATATACTTAACTTCTATGTAAAAGTAAATCCTGATATGTCACTCAGAATAACTGTTTTCTTTGCTTGGTTCTGCTAAGCATGTCAGAAGTCTCTTTTTCTGGCTTTACATCCAGAACTATCAACGTCAAAGACAACACTCAAAACTGCAAATGCTTAAGAAGAAAGGAACCTGTTTTAGATGAACCTGCTGCAAGAGTTTTCAACTTGTGTAATACTGTGAACTGTATTGCAGTATAGGGCATGACCATAAGGAGTGCTGGGACATTGCCTCTCCAAAATCCCTGTTGTGACAGACCAATGTAGCGGCATTAGAGTTTATAAAGGTAACCAACTTATCAACAGCATCAGAAAATACTTATTTATTCAAATTTACTGGCAGTTCAAAATCTCTGACAACTTCAACATTACAATCCATTTCAAACCTTCTGATAAAGGAACCAACCATTCATTAAGAGCACAATAACAAAAATGTCACCAACATAGTTACACAGAAAAATCAAGATAAAAATCGAATCTGAGGATGACAATTTTTGCCACGCAAGTTCTGAAGTCCAAACAACATGAAATGATCAAGATGAAACATAGAATCTGAGAATGATAATTTTTGTCATGAAATTGTTGTAAAGCTGACCAAACTGAAGTCCGAACAACAAGAAATAATTTACACACAAAGTGTCAAAAGGGGTCCGACTCAGACATCCCAACATAATAAGCTAAAATAAAAGAAACTAGGTGTACTATGAAGCTAAAATACAGGCCTAGAATGCCAAAGTTTGCTACAGAAAAAAAAATTCTCTTGGTGACCAATTTGCTCGACCAATAAAAGAGAATGAGAGATTAGCACCACCGTATGGCCCAAGTTTAAACACTCAAACTGAATTTGAACCTAATTTGCCAATCAAACATCTAGATGGGCAAGCTCAACAGACACGCCTGCAGAAAAGTAAGGAAAAACTCATCCAAACTCATCCTTAACTCAGACCAAGAGAGAACAATTTCAAGAAACATAGTAAGAAACACAGCAAAAGATTAAACAGATCAGGTTGCTTGATTTTCTCACAAACTACAAATCAAGGGGCCACAAAGTATTATCTTGTCTTATTGAGTTCTCTACGACTGGGGAAAAAGGAAAATAGAGGATCTTCAATGAAAACAATGAAAACAAGAAGTTTTAAACAACATAATCAATGATGTCCAACTAAAGGTTAATCTCATCAGGTTCAAACAAGCTCAAGGGAATGCACAAGGTGGAACTTGCAAAAGCATACGTTGCAACATAAGTGAGCTGATATGCAAAAAATCAAGATATGTTATTGAAAAACCTCTTCGTAGTTTGGATAAGAGCAAATGCAGGATGACTCTTTCATTTTAGAACTACTCGGGTGTAGTGGGAAACGGGCAGGGGCTGATAAAGCGTTCCCTTGGAAGCAATGCGCTACATCATAACCCAAGTGTAGTGGAAAGTAGGTAGGGGTTCCCGCAATGTTCTAGATGTGCACAAGTAAAGGAGAAAAGATTTGTATCACCACATGGAAATAGGCACATTGACATATACAAGTATGGAGTTGGTAGATACAACAAAATGTAGGAAAGTCAACATAGCTTATATCCAAGAAACAAGTGGAAAGGGACTAAAATTAGATAAATCAGTAGGTATAAGCTCTAGTACATAGAAAAAGACAATAATAGAAATGATGTAAGGATGGTAGTGGATAAATAATTAAAGGGTAAAGTTGTAGATATTAGAAGAACCATTGATAAAATTCTACTAATAAAACTTGTTGTAGGAGAAAAGATCGTAAATGTTATAAGTGCATATGCCTCACATGTAGTAGAAGATAGAACCAAGATATAGCTCTGAGAAGATATAGAGGGACTAATGCAAGAAATTCCAAACACTAAGAGGATATTTATGAGAGCAGATAGAAGATAGAATCAAGAGATAGTTCTGAGAAGATATAGAGGGACTAATACAAGAAATTCCAAACACAGAGAGGATATTTATAAGAGCAAACTTCAATGGTCATGTAGTAAAAGAAGAGGAACAGTATGATGGGATAAATGAGGATATGATGTTGGATAAAGAAATGAGATGGGGGAAGCTATACTCGGTTTTGCTTTGGCAAATAACCCAGCTCTAGCAAACACAAACTTTAAGAAGAGGTATGAACACTCCCTAACCTTCAAAACCGGTTCACACAAAAGCCAAATAGACTTTTTTGTACTTAGGAATACCGAAAGATCAATGTATAAAGATTGTAAGGTGATATCTGGTGAGGGCTTAACCATACAACATAGGTTAATAATTATTGATATTTACATTAAGAGATGGAAGAAACAAAATAAACTTAATAGTTGTCTAAAACCTAAACAGCGGAACTTGGAGAGAAGATAACATCATTCAAAAAGAAGATGATGGTATAAGGAAAATGGAACAATGAAATAGAAGTAAACACCGTGTAGACTAATATGTCCGAGTCCATTAAGAAAGAGGCAAAAAATGTTCTATGACTATCTAAAGGTAAAGGGCAACGGGTAAAGGAAACCTGGTGGTCGAGTGAAAAAGTGCAAAAAGTTATCACAGAGAAAAGGACTTGTTTTAAAGTATGGCAGTGGACTAGAAACAACAAGAACTTTGAGCAATATAAGAATGCTAAAAAGATTGATAAGAGAGTAGTAAGTAACGCTAAACGCAAGGAATATGATGATCTATATACCATACTAGGGTCAATAGAAGTTGAGAAAGATGTGTTCAAACTTGAAAAAATAAGGGAATGGAAGAATAAGGACATAGACTATGTTAAGTGATTAAAAGTGATGAAAAAAGGTATTAGTCAAAGATGACAAGATCAATCAAAGGTGGGAAAGTTACTTTTTAAAATTGCTAAATGAAAAATGTCCTGAGAATATAGAGATTGAAAAAACCGCAAACCCAAATAACATTGGACTATATAGATATGACCATAAGATTAGGATACGTGAAGTGAAAGAGACCTTGAAAAAGATGAAATCAAGAAAGACCTTGGGACACAATGTTAAACCAATAGAGGTTTGGACGCATATGGAGATATTGGAGTAGTCTAGTTGACAACATTATTTAACAAAATTGTCAAATCGCTTGTAAAGCCCCTCAGTTTCACCCTCCAAAATGTTATTGAGGAAGATGCAGGTCGAACATTTAATGCTACCCCTTAATAGATAGGTAGAACCTCATCCAAACTTACCTTAGCCGCCGGCGGCCCCCCCCCCCCCGACCCCCCAGCAAAAAAAAAAAAATGCAACCAAACCAATAAACTTTTACAAGAGAAAGAAGTCAATGAAGATTAAGAAGAAGAAACTACTTCAGCCTAACAGTGAAAACCAAGGGTTATTCCCTTTTAGACTGATAAAAATATAATAGTTTTTAAAGAGGCATTTTCCAGTAGTAAAATGCATATGAGTAGTACTTTCTCTCTATAAAAAGATCAGTTAGTAGGCAGATAAGAAACATAACAAAGTGACTCATATAAAGATCAAACCAATTGACGGAAACTTAAAATAATGGAAGCGAGAAGAGAAAGAGAGACATACACACACACATCATCATCATCAATGAGACCTTATCCCGATTAGGGGTTGGCCACATAAATCTTGTTCCTCCATTTCCCTCTAAGTATCATAGCTTCATTTAGTCCCAAAGTTTTTGAATATTTTCTCAACACTTCTATCCATGTTCTTTTGGGCCTTCCCCTTGCCCTTTCGAACCTTCAACTTGTATTGCCTCATTCCTTCTAAGTAGTGCCATTGTTGGTTTTCTTAGTGCTATTTTTGGTCTTCGTTGGAAATGTCCAAACCATTTGAGTCTAATATCCCTCATCTTGTTACCTATTGGTGCTACTCCTAAGTTTCCACTAAAGTTTTCATTCCTAATTCTATCTTTTCTTGTCTTGCCACTCACCCATCTCAACACTCTGATAAAATATATGCGCGTGTATGCATGTGTGTATGCTTATTTTTATAACATGAGAGAGAGAGAGAGAGAGAGAGAGAGAGAGAGAGAGAGAGAGAGAGAGAGAGAGAGATCTTAACATACATTTCACTAATGGCAAATAGAAATAGAAAACCCTCTGAAGCAATTGGAAAATCCAAGCAAATTGAGCTCACGAACTCCTATCCATCTAAAATCACCTAATATAATTTGAGTGAATAACTAAATACGGATTGCTAAAAGTAAAAGATTTATTAATTATTTCAACGATGAAATAATAGGATAAAATAACAAGATTAGTATATAGTTTTCTTTCAAAATGTAATAACCATTCAAATAAGAAGATATTATACATGACGTGTAAGACTAGTGGATTTTGTATTGAGATTCTCATCAATTAATAAATTTTAAAAAAAATTGATCAAAACAAATCAAAGCTGATATGAATAAAAAGTGCTTTAAACCCTTTTCTCTTTATTTTTCTTATGAATATCAAATATTGTCAATAATAATCCGTGATTTGTTACAATAGATTTGTGATATTTTATGTATTCCATAGATTACTGCTCAATATTTGTTTATAAAAGCTTAATTCAATTTGATTATAGCTAGCTGATTAATATCTTTCATTTTCCATTAACAGTTGGCATTGATATATATTGTTATAAATTTCAAGTTCCTGATTTGGCAAAACCAGTACATCATTTATTTGACCCATTTGGCAACAAACTCATACTCTCATTCTGGATCTTATAGATCATATTTGAAAGCCTAAATTGTGTCTTGACATTTTCAAACAATAGTTATGATTGTTCCTTTTTAAACTTCATAGTTCCCAAATGTTGTCATGCTCACGACCTCCATGATCTGAAAAAAACACCTTTCTTTGGCATCAAACTAGTTAAGACATCTAGTTCATTTCTTTGTCCATTTATTCATATCTTCTTATTTGAACATTTACTGGCATTCTAAAAGAAAATCAGTTAGTATCCGTATCTCTTTACCCTAAAATTTCATCCTTGAAATTACTAACACATCTTTTACATTTGGCAATCCATGTTAAGAAAATCCATCAAATTATATTAGGTGGTTTCACCACCAATACATAAACTGGGATATTATAAAGTAAGCACATCAATCCCCTCAAACATCTCTATAATAGAAGCTGCCGGCTTTAAGGAAATGGAAGAAAGATCACATGTAATCCTAGGAACTGAAGTTGTTCATACCTTCAAAGGCTAACTTTTAACTAAGATTCATAGCATGGCATGTTTTCCATATTCAACAAACCAGGAAAATACAAGAAAGGAGGAAAGTGGGGAGAAAATGAAGTAAAACTTAAGAAAACATGATTGCTTCACAAAGTAATATTATCAATACATGTCAAGGATAGTGTGCAAGTCATTCTCAAAGCAACCACACATCCAAGGTTTTGGAATTGTTCAGAGTTGACACAGGCACAAGAAAAAACCTAAACATGACAAAGCCTCCAGCCAATCCCTTGAGTCAACACCAAACAGAATTTCAAATTTAAACCCCAATTGATAAATCTAGAAGCACCCTCATAGCAAAATAATATAATTCCTAATCATGATCAAGTGGCCATGTGAAAACCACAAGTGACAAGGGCAACTAAGAAAAATGAAAGGAAGAGAGCAATACCGGCAAACCTTCCTCTCTAAAGATGTCTTTAGTTGCTTGCAGTATTCCTGTATATTTTGATGGTCCATATAATTGTCTACGTTGTAAAGCTGATGAAGTAGTGGGCTCCAACTGCACCTGCCAATTGTTCCAAGAACAGAATTTCTCAAATTCAAAATGTATACAAGACACAGATTCATGGTGATGCTATGGCATTTCATCAGATATCAGAAACTCTTCCAAATCATTTGACATGATTGTCAATAGTCAGGAAGATAAATACAGTTGCTGAGATTTGAAATAGATGGATCTGTTGCTCAGAGGATTCACTTGCTAACTTGGATTTAAAACAACCTGAGATGATCAAATATCCCTTGTCTAAGCTAATTTAGTAAAAAGGGCAGCCCAGTGCACGAAGCTCCCACCTATGTAGGGCCTGGGAAAGCAGTGGACCACAAGGGCCTAAAGTACACAGCCTTACCTTGCATTTGCAAGAGGCTGTTTCCCTGCCTTGAACCCGTGACCTCAAGGTCACACGACAACAACTTTTACCATTGCGCCAAGGCTCCCCTTCTGTCTAAGCTAATTTAGTACTTCACAAAAAGACAACTAATGTTACCATCAGCTATAACCAGTCCAAGAAAGTTAAATGTGAAATGCCATCCCTATCAACTATTGTGTTGAAGTTGTAGTAGCATGTGCAAACTCCTCAAACACACACTAAGAGACTAACAAATAGCTTCTATCTAAGAACGAATCTAAAGTTTTCTCCGGGCAGTGCAGCCTGCTCTGCCAGGGTTTAATGACTTCAAATTGTGCAGTTACAGTCAGCTTTTTTTCATTGGCTTCCTGGGATCCTACTTTCGGTAATATAACAATGTCATGTTAGCTTCTTATGAAGGGCTTATTTTGGGCCTATGTGAGCAATCCCCTTGTAAGAATGGACCTTCTCTATCAGTTGCATATTGCCCCAAGGTGACTAAATTATAAATCTTCCAAAGTGGAAAATGCTATTAAATATGGGGGAGCAACCAAAACTACAACATATAATGAGGAAATAAAATGTGCAAAATATGGATCGGATGAAACTATTATAAAGTAAGTGTTACATTAGAATCAAGATACACAATCCTGTACAGCTTATGCCCCAAGCCGTAGAAGTTTCAAATTTCAGTGCTCCTTTAAGGGCTACCATTTCTAAAGAAAAATACTTTTCTCCTAGGATTTTATCAAAAAATTAACAGCCCCATACTTAAGCAGTTGATGGGTGTACCATTATCCAATATTTTTGTTTTTTTCTCAAAAATCATTAACTTAAATTGCTACAATTTTTTTATCGTCTACAAGCATTAGAAGCTTCTATAACCAACAAGAACTAAAAATAAGCACAGCGTCCAAAAACAACCCAAAGCTACATACTATTATCAATATTAATAGGCAATACGAATAAAGCTAAAGATCAAACCTGGAACCTGATCTTGATAACATCCAGTGGGGATGTCACCGTCCGCGATATTCCGCCCGAAATCGCCCCTGCCGTGGCGTGTATAAGTGCACGCTTCAGCTGCCCAGGCTCTTCCATTACCAAAAACTCCCGCAAAAGACGCTATAACCTACTGCACAGATTTAATCAGATCCCAAAAGAAGGATTCGAAATCAGGCAATCAAAAGCAGCAGAAAAAGTTAAAAGTCCGAAGTAAAATACTGAACGGGAAAGCCTAAAGCAGCAAGCATCTTAAATAAGTTCCCAGGATTTGGTATTTAAAGTTGCCTTTTTTATTTCGCATTGGGGAATGGTTAGAACATCAACAAATGGGAGAAGACAAGATTTTGTTCGAACAAATGCTTGACTTCATGCGGCGCAAATACGAAAAAAGAGATTTTTTCTTGGATATCTGTGAAAAGAAAGTATGAAAACGAACCACGAAGACGAGACTAGGATTTTTCTCGCGGATTACAGATGGAGCAAAACCTGAAAGGTGCGCAGAGAAGAGAAAGAGCCGCCATTAGAGAGAGAGAGAGAGAGAGAGAGAGAGAGAGAGACGAAATCCCTCTTTTTCTGACGAACAATTATGGCGGCAAGGCTTAGGCAGTGTTGGCTTTCGGGCGAGGATTTTGCTGTCGCGACTCTCCAAAGAGAGAAACGGGGAAGACCGTCGAAAGGCTCTGTTTTCTCATTTTACCACGTAGTAAAATTAATGTAAACTAGGTTTGCAATTCGGGTTGGCGTGTTCATATCATGTCAGGATTAAACTATTAAAGTATATGAGTCGACGCGAACACAACACGATTATTAGTTATGTCAAAAATATTTGACTTGAATGTAATCCGTTTTTTGAAATTTTGACACAACACGACACATGTAATACGATTACACTACTGTGTCATGTTTAAGTGATACAACATAACTCATGCAACACGATTATAGAAATGATTCATATTCGGGTAACACGAGACAACACGACCTGTTTATTAAACGAGTCAACACCACAAGACTCGGTAACACGATAATTAGAGACACAAAACAACACGGAACGACACATCTAACACCACACGATTTAGTATTAGACTACTAGTGAACCCTGATCCATATTCCATGCCAATAAAGTTCCTATAATATTTTATTCAGAAGCAATACAAAACTTTACACCACTAATAAGGTCTTAAAAGAGGATAATAGTATTCAAAATTTTAAATGAATCAAATAACCGTAATAGTAGTAAATGACTGAGGACTAACTATTACATTAAAGAAATCCACTTCCATGATTCCATAAATATATCAAACACAACAAATTAATATAAGTTGTGAAAATTATACAAGTAAAAATTAATCAAAATAAATTGTTCCAGAGTCTTCAGTTAATTGAGGTGGTCCTGCATTGTTATTTATACTTATAATGTCCTCAGCAAGCTCATCCATGGCAACTTTAATGGTAGAGTCTACAATCATATAGAATAAATATGCATTAGTCATTACTAAGCTATTAAAAATATAATATATATATATATATATGTATCACATAAAATATAGTTTAAATATATAATCATAAATTATTATCTTTCAATCCATATAGCCGATCTCTTACACAAATCAATGCTTGCACTGTATCTGGCTTTAAATCAATTCTATATTGGATAAGAACCCGACTACAAACACTAAAAGTAAACTCTAATGCAACTGTAGATATAAGAATGCTCAAACATCACGAGCCATGGTAGCAAGTTCAAGATACATAAAATTAACATTTTAATCAAATATAAATGTAAATAAGATTATAAAAAATTATTGTTTTTATAAGACAAGAGATTAATAATTAACCAACCTATATTTTTTGCCTTTCCAAAATGCAAGAATATCTAGCTTTGACTCTTGCAACCTTGGTTTATCCAAATAAATTTCAATTGTGATTTTTGCATGGCCAAAGAACATTATTCACTTTCAAAAGAATCAAATTCCTAATGCAAATGCAATTATATTATTCAACTTAATATAAGACAATTCATAGTAAATTTTAATATCCTAAGCGACATATAATGAAAGATATAATTATAAATATAATTACATTCATGACATTTAAAACCTCTTGATTATATGACAAGTTCTGTCTCTCATTAACATCAAGAGTACTGTTTATAGCTATTGGGGAAGATGAGGAAGGCTTAAGAGAACTCTTAATCATATATTCATTGAAGAGAGAGAATAACTTTTTAATCCATAACAATTTTTGCATTGAACCCATAAATGTTTGTATTTTTTACTTATATCCAAATCACTAGTATCCACATCATTAGTATCCAAATCATTAGATTTTTCTCTTATATCGCTATCATTCGAACTTAAGCAAATTCCAAGCAACCATTACCAAACAATTTCTTATATGAGAATTCCAACAATGAGAGCTTATATCGAGGATCCAACATACATGCAATTGCCAAAATAATGCTGAATTCAGACCAGTACTTTGAAAACTTGGCAAACATTTGGGTGAACTTATGCTTCATATAGTCATCATCATGTATTGTGTTAAACTCAAATAAATTGCAAATGTTGCATGAAAGTAGAGATTTGTTATAGGATACTTAGATCCAAAAAACATGCAGGTAGCATCATAAAAAAGCCAAAAACTTCAAAAAATTTGCAGCCTTTTTCCTTTCGTCAATAGAAGGATAGTGCTTATAATTTGAGTCACTTGGTTCTAAATGATAAAATGCACATTAGTAACAAAGCGCACTTTCAAGCATCACATAGGTTGAATTCCATCTTATAGGATAATCTTGCCTTAAGCCCTTTTTTGTCTCAATTGACATGTGATTCACACACTCTAAAAAAAATTATTTTCTACCTTGCGTTGCTTTGACATACTTGATACTCTCTCGAATTTTTTAAATAGCATAATCTATTTCTTTCAAATCATCTTGTACAATCAAATTCAAAACATGGCAACAACAACGAAGACGAAGGTACTCTCCACCACAAACAATAGTGGTTTTTATGTTCAATTGATGCCTTAATAGCTCAACAAAAGAATCATTAGCAGAAGCATTATTTAAAGTGATTGAAAAAATCTTTTTCTCAATCCCTCATTCTACTAATAATAAGTATACTTTTTTTGTTAATAATATTCCATTATGTGGAGGTGGTGGGAAACTAAAATTTAATATCCTTTTGTGTAAGACCCACTAACTATCTAGAAAATGTGATGTGAGACTTATATAACCATCAGTAATATAAGAAGTCCGCAAATCAGATGTCAAACTTATCCTACCAGGTGTCAACTCTAACATCTCTTTTATCTTTCCTTTTTTTTATCTTTTATATATTCTTAGAACATTTGCTTTTATTGTATTTTTACTAATCAAATGCAAATCTACACACAAATATTTTAGTACAACTCTAATTCCATCATACTCAACAAAATAGAAAGGTAAATAATGTATAACAACTGCAACTGCTACTAACTCACAAAAAAGCTTCAAGATCAAACTTTTCTGAACTTAGTAACATACTCCCCTGACTTTGAGATAAAAGCACTAGGCCTATATCACGATAAGAGCTCCACTAACAAATCTTTATATGATATTTCAAGTTATCTATACCAAATTCGATGTCGCAAATATATATCACAAAACACTTCTTTCACTTACACCTTTGCCTTCCATCTTCTAATACCGGAAGGTGTTCAAAAAAATTCCAAACTGGTGTCATCAGCTTCCTATGCTTTTTACCTCTATTGGATTTTAAAACTAACTCCATGTTCTCCAAATCAACAAGCTCATTGTCATCATTGTCATGCAGTATGTTCAAATATATCATTGCTCCCAACTTGTGCCTATATTGCAATTGACAAGAAAATTTTAGTTCACAGTAAACACCAATTATTATAAGGGGGTGAGGAATGAAGAGAGAAATAGAATGATTAAAAAAAGAACAAACAAGAAACGCATACATGTGGTGTTGTATGTGTGTTGCTCATTGTGTAAGAATAGTTGAAGATATCTGGGAAGAAAAATTTGGAAAAGATGTAAAACCAGCAAGGGCTTTCACCATTTCACACAAAAGATCTAAGTTTAAATGCTTTATTTCTCTGTCTTGCATTGAGTTAGTAAATAAAAGGTAAATAAAAACCTTAATACAAGACGATTCGATGACAACGGTCCTATAATAACACGCAATAAAGGACAGTCACTATGTAACCATCCTATATTATTGGAAAGTATAGGACAGTTAATGAATAACGGTCCTATTTTAATTTAAAATATGGGTTGGTTAAAACATAATAGTCTTATAATTTGGAGAAACAAATAGGACAGTTAATAAATAATGGTCCTATTTAATTAAAAATATAGGACGGTTAAAACATAACAATCCTATAATTTGAGAAACATATAAGACAGGTAATAATAAACTGTCCTATATATTTTAATAAATATAGGATAGTTATGTCAGAACTGTCCTATATATAGTAATTTGTTAGTAATACAAGATGGTTAAGAAATACCCGCCATATATACATATATATATATGATGGTTATTTGAAACCTGCCCTATATATTGTTATATTTATTTAATATAGGACCGTTATATACAAGCTGTCCTATATTTTGTAAATATGTTGTCCTTCATTTTAATGTCTGACATGTGGACCCCTTACAGTGGCAGCAAAATGTAAAAACCTTAAAAGCAAAGTAGGTGTTGGTCGGGCAAGCACGCACATTGCGTAATAGAAAAAACTTGTCATGGAGGTGGTTTGAAGATCAAACCTCAACTTTGACATGTTTAATTGGGGACTGCTTAGCTATACTTGGCTTTGGTCGTCCAATCTTGCACATTTAAATTATTATTACTTAAAATTTTCAACTTCAAACTCTAAGATTTAATTTTAATTTTAGTCATTTACTCATTCTACATCTACATATATAGCTATTGTACTCTAATTTTCTTTATGCTTTAAGGCTTGAGCAATATCAATTATTCAATTTCATTGTGCACAACTAGCTACAGCCTACTGCTGACAGCCTGACTATCTATAGAGTTTGCACTGACACTGTGAATCTATGATACTTGGGCTTTAGTTGCTAACATTTATCAATTTTAGGCCATATATAGATAATGTCAATGTCTCCACAAAATGTTTATGATGAATGTAACAATTATCTATGTAAATATGTAATCAAACAGTTATTTATGGTCAAATAGTTCTAATAAGATGAAATTTCAAGGGAAAGCCAAATTCAAATTATATATGTAAATCTATAATCAAATCTCCAAACATTAACTACATTGAGAGTCTGAGACTGAGAGTGACCAAGTCTAAGATTGAGACTCTGACTCTGATGCTTCAGTTCACTATGTATACTAGTATTGACTATTGAGTACATGTCTAGTGCCTACTTTTAGAAATATATGAATATACTATCTATATGTATCATTGTACATCTACATATATAGCCAACTACAAATGGAATTGAATTCCATGCCATTCATATTTCATAAATGTGATCTAGATAAGAGCAACATTGCTAAATTAGATTGAAACTTAAGATATATATATATATATATAGGACGGTTACTGAATAACCGTCCTATATTTAGATATTATAGGGCATTTAATACAAAACCGTCCCTTATAACAGAATAATATAAGATGGTTATGTAATAAGGCCCTATATTTTGCATAAGTATGGGACGGTTATTTACTAATTGTCCTATATTGTGAATTTGATGTTTGTTAGTTATAGGACGATTATTTTTAAACCGTCTTATGATTATTACTAATAAAGGACTATTTATTAATAACCGTCCTATATTTAATTGGTAACATAGGAAGGTTTTTGTACAACGGTCCTATATAGGCCTAATAATATAGGATTATTATCTTAGAACCATCCTATATTTATCTTTCTTTATAAATTATAAACCTTGCTTTCTCTTGCCTTTCACTGTTTCACTTCACATTCATAGTTGTGCTCTAACCCTTAAGGAAATTCCTTCAAAGTTCAAGCTCCCAAACCCTCTTCAACTAAAACTAGGGCAAAAACCACAACTAGAAGAGAGAGAGAGAGAGAGAGAGAGAGAGAGAGAGAGAGAGAGAGAGAGAGAGAGAGAAACTCAGAAACTAACTGCTCATCGCTGCTTAAGTGCCTGCTGCACCTCAAGGTCCTCAAGTAAGAAGAAGAAGAAGAAGAAGAAGAAGAAGAAGAAGAAGAAGAAGAAGGAGAGAGAGAGACAGGGGAGAGAAGAATAACTGAAGAAGACAAATATAAGAAAAATGATAAGAGGCAATGGAAGGAGGTTCATCAGGTAACCTAGTTTTGCTCTTGGAATCTCTATGTCGCCATTTTCTACCCTATTTTTGTTATGTAACACTCTTATTACAGTACATCTCACAAGATAGGGTTAAATTATTAAGGTTAACACTATTCTTCATTTGCAATCTACATGGCTTGTCACACCCATGTCCTAAAGAGTAGATTAGAATATGAATTGTCACGCTAATCTTCACAAATACAGTGAAACAGGGCAAACAGTGAAAATTGCATGAAAATTCAAGTAATTCAAAAGTAAAAATAAAGAACATTGAAAATTGATGATGAAGGGTCATTCATTAGACTATGCTCGAAGAGAGCTTTCCAACGACACTAAAAATGCGTGAAATAGAGACCGGGAACTAAAGATCAAAGAGTTTTACCACTAATGTGAAGAGGGTCCAGATTGATAATGGCACCCCTGTCCAAACTGCTCCAAAATAGCTAATGAGAATTAAGTTGACACGTGGGAGTTAGACTCACCACGTGTGCTCGGTTGCACCCAGCCCCCTTCCCATGCATTTGCAATTAGGAAAGGAGAAAAGCCGGCAACCACTAGCTTTCCCAAGAAGCCCCTCGCTCAGAACTCCTCGCCGTTGTCCACCTGCCTCCAATCGGACCTCTTTCCTTGGCTAGATCCTTTTGTCTCGACACCTCTCGGGCACCTTGTTCCCCGGTGACGCATCACACAAAACCCCTCTCTTCTCCAATCTAGTCGGCAATCATCTGGAGTAGTGCTATGCACCTCTGCTATGTGTGATGCTTGACGATGCTGTAGTGGTGTGTGACCCCGAGTTCCCCTCCGGCGAGGACCCTTATCGCTTTCAGTGACGGAGCGGTGACTGGCCTATCACCGGTCCAGCAAGTTCCCTCTGTTCAAATACCCCCCACCAGTGCACTTATTTTCGTAAAGCCCCTTCACCCTCTCCGGCCACCTCTCTCTCTCTCTCTCTTGACCGAGTTCCTCGCCCTTACACCTCTCCCCATCCCTTGTTTTCTCTCCCTCCATTCTCTCCAGCAAGCTACGACCAACCCAACAAACTTCACCGGCAATGAGAAGTGAGACAGATTACCATCTTTGAGTCGCACTGGCTGCAAGCTCGATCTAGGTAAACCTCCAACTCTCCCTTTCCCTCTCCGTTTCTCTTCCATGCATACACCAGCTTTTTTGACCAACTAGAATGGTGAGAAACCCGTCGGATTCAGGGGATTGCATTTAGGAAGAATTTCTAATATGGGTTTTAGTTTAGCTGTTGAACAAAATGTTTACTTGAGGAATTTTGAAAAAGTTCAGGTTGATGTTTCAAGCTTGATTCTGTGCGTTAATAATCTTAAAATTTTCACTATCATTCTCGATTTCTTGTTATCGTCTATTTGGAATTTGTATGCATGATTGTATGATAACTATTATAGATGCAAACACGCCACAAAAATTCACTCAGTAGTGATGAAAATGGAGAATCACCTCTAACCTGTCACTACAACCAGAAAGCATGCATTTTTCAAGGGCTTTCCCATTTAACTCATTTGGAAACAGATCTTGTTGTTATTCTTGATTGCATGAGGTAATTATGCAATCTCTAGCATAAGTGCATGACAAAAATCCTTTCTGGGTTATCTTTGTTGATGACTAAACTTTGAATTGGTACTGAAAAACTTAAGTTTTAGGTGTTTGAATTGAACTTTGCAAGGACTGGACGCACCCTGCTAACCTGCATTCACTCGCAAGGAGGTAGTGCCCAAATCCTAGCCTAGATTTATAGTTTTAGATGCAAATTTGATGGAAATCAAACCTGGGTCATCAAGACCTAATGTTACTTATCAATTAAAAGCAAGAGTGCTCATGAAGTTAAGCTCTAAATTCACTAGTGTGAGGGACTTCTATAGGCCGAAAATGACTTCGCTTTTCCTCCACGATGCATGTATGAAATGGTACCTTTTCTACTACCTGTCAGGTTCCCTTGAACATGACTGAGAAATGGGAAGTGTTTCTGGATAAAAAGACAAACAAGGGAGATTACATCTCTAAATGTTCTTAATACATTGGCCTTGGAGAATAATTGAATGTGGAGGTGAATTCCATGCTTAATTAGGGTGTATGATGGGGTGTTTCATGCAATAATTTTGACACAAATTTTTACAGAATTTTGCAGAAAATTGGCATCCAAAGATGGCATGGAATTACCGATCTTTCACTCTCTTTTGTGCTTGAATATGAGGGGAACTTAGAGTGGGAGGTTTGAGTGCGGGGTGAATGACGTTGGCAGTTGTATGCAAAAGTAAGGACCCTAAACCCTTCTATTCCTTAAATTCTTGTTGATCTGTTCACTTGAAATTAATATTATAAATGTGTAGAATGAATATGCTATCACCTTGGTTGGATGGATGATAGGAATAGTAATTACTTATTGAAATTGTCATGTAATAGTCTGATTTATTACGCTTAACTGCTATGATGATGCAAACTATTATACAGTGGTCAATCCCAAGATAGTAAGCCTTGAGGGCCGCCTGGTAAGCTATGATGACGCCTTCCATTATGGTAAACCCTGAGGAACGGACTGTCGGTTATTGAGTCTCCCAAGATGGTAAACCCTAAGAGAAAGGGCTGCCTGGTTGGTTGCAACTATGGTGGAGCCGCCTAAGATGGTAAACCCTAAGGGATGAGCTAGCTGACTTGAGTCTCCCAAGATGGTAAACCCTGAGAGAAAGGGCTACCTAGTTGGTTGTAACTATGATGGAGCCGCCCAATATGGTAAACCCTGAGGGAACCTGACTTTGGCGCCACCCAAGATGGTAAACCCTTAGGGTCTGGTTGCGTTATTAATGATACTCATAGTGGGCCGCCTAAGATGGTAAACCTTGAGGGAGATGACTATTGGATTATGGTGGTAAAGTCATGCCTATTTAATACTGCTGAGGAAACCATTAAATGAGTATATAACTTTGTTGAATGTTATGCTTATAGTTTGCATTTTAAATTTAGAATGAAGTTTATAAATTAGTTACTCATTTATTGAAATAGAAGTGAATGTCCTGTGGTTGGACATGGATGGGGAATTGCTATTGGATGTGCTTGTTTGCATGCTATGGCTATTGCGTCATATTTGAATTTGGAATAAACTGCAATTCTATTCTAATACCCATATGTCTTACTGGATAATACATGCTAGCTACTTTATAGATGATCAGTTAAAATGGAAATGAATGCTCTAGGATTGGGTTTGAATGTGCTTTTGAGCATATGTCAACAAGAATGGTAGGATATGCATGGGTTCAGTTCTTTTCCCTTACTGGGGCGAAGCAGCTCACCTTATTATTTTGTAGGTACCAGTCAACCTGAGAAGAGGAAGGTTGTTGAATGAAATGAAGAAAGCCTTATTGAAGATGTAAAATTTTGTATTGTATATATATGTAAGGATGCCGAGTATGAGTTATATCTTATTTTTAACAATTAACTCTATGCTATATGTTTTATTTGGATAGGGCATGTATGAGACTCACTTGAACTCCTAATTAGCAAGCAAGTATTAATGATGTATTATGATAAATAGTTTGGAGACTGAGTCTCCTTTAAGGCTTTATAACTGTTATATTGTTTATCAGGTAAACCGCATTGCATGTGTTAAATGTATAAGTCCGAAAAATAGGGGAGGCTTTGCCAAAATTTTGGTAGAACTCAATAGTTAAAAGAAAAGAAGATTTTATCAGTTAAATGCATAAGTGCATAGGATAAGAGCACTTAGCTCTCTCAATACTTCCGCTGTGATATATATTATGAAAAAGAAGAAGAAGAGAGAAGCAAGGCCACATAGGCCTTGCTCAGCTCAATCACTATGCTTGATTATGTTAAATCGCAGCCTCGGGAATTGGGGTTACGACATGGCTGCAAGCTTATACAATTGTGATCTGCATCTGCATAATTCATGATTGCATCTGACACAAGTTATTTCACTTACACTTTTCACTTTTCCAACCATAGTCATTTCAATTTTCATTTGTGAAGCAAACATGGAACATGTAGAAGTAGAACTAGAATAAGAACAACATGAAGGAGTAGTATAAGAACACTTAGAAGAGGTAGAAGTAGAACAAGAACAATCAAGGCTATCAAGCACATGTCCACCAGTAACACCACCTGTCAAGAGAAAGCCTAGGGGGCCAACACAAATGGAACATATAAATAAGAGCTCATCAAAGGGAATAAAAGAGACTGTACAATTCAACAATAGAGGTCAGCCAATAGGTGGTAGTGCATTTGCTTATTCTTGCTTCATATGTTGCACTATTAGAAGACTGGTGCCAGTCTTAATGACTGATTGGAGACTTGTATGGCCATAGTCAAAGATGCAATATGGGAAATGGTCCAGGTATGTAACTTCTTCCCTACATATAACATAATATGTCCCTTATATATATTGTTTTTGTTTGCATATGATATACTAAGTCACTACTCACTAGTCAGTAGTCACTAACCTGCTTCTTTTTGGTTTTGTAGTCTACCTTTGCTGTATCTGATGAGTGTAAGAAGCAGGCATTGCAAGGAGCTAATGAACAATAGAGGAAATGAAAGAGTGAGCTTGCAAGGAAGTACATACTTCCAAATGCCTATGATCCTTCCAGGCTCAATATGGTTCCTCAGTTGTATTCATGCTTCATTGACCAGGAAGCATGAAATCAATTTGTACAGTTTAGGCTATCTCCTGATTTTAAGGTAATCACAACTTGAACTAGCCAAGCTAAATTTTGATCCTTGTAATTATTATAGTTGATTGTGTTTTGATTACATTACTTTGATGTCCAGGAAAAGCGTATAAAAGGACAAATGGTGCGTGCAACTAATCATATGCAGACCACCTTTCAAGGGTTGACTATGCACGATTAGAGGCAGAAGAAGTAAGTATATCATGTAACATTTCATTTGTATCTAATCATAGTAGATTTTTATTTCATTAATTCTGACTCAATGTCTCTCTTAATAGTAAAAGAAGGCTGGGACAATGGAGCCCATCGACTGTGCTCTTTTGTGAAAATTGGCACATTCGAAAGGGTGTAACGCCCAGACCTTTATTAACTAAACAACTGCAACAATTGCATCAAGAATTGTAAGTGGTTTAAGACTTTAAGCTTTATACTTTTATTTTATGTGCCTCCTTTTTAGTTAACTACATGGACTCTAAGCAGCACTGCTGCAAAGGGAGACATCCTGTATAGGGCAATGGGCAACAAGGATGAGCACCCTGGCCGAGTAAGGGGCCAAGGTCGTGATGTTGTTCCTTCCAAGTTCTTCCTTAAACAAAATGCTCCTACACTATAAGAATTGGAAGAATGGAAGGAGCAAACTGTTGTGGATATATATAGCAAGGTGAAGGATTATTTGTTGAAGGAACTCCTGGGTAGCGGAAGAACCTCATGTTAAGATGTTGCCCCTCAAGCTCAACCTTAAGTTTAACTACTCCAATTTGACAATAGCTACACTCCTCCATCAGACGAAGAGGTGGTAGAGCAAGTATTTGAAGGTGATGTCCTGATCAGTTAGGTATGTATATTGACATGTTTACTTTTACAATGTTTAATTATTTAATAACCTTTTCAGTTTACATCACTAATCATTATATATATATATATATGTTGTTTCTCAAATGCAGCTGTTTTAGTGCATGTTGCAGTTACATACATATGAGAACTTTGTGGTTGTGGCAACACTGTATGAGGTTCGACCCATGACTTCCGCCCCCTTGCATGGCAAGTGGATGCATCTACACACTAAGCGCGTGTGCATTACTGCCATCATTCAACCAGGTGCTCCCCTTCCATTTTTGATACAAGAAGATGATATTCAAACTATTGGGGATGCAATTGGATATCATGTGAGTTTGCTAAGGGAATTTATCAAACCAATGATATCCAATTCCAAGGTATATATATTCTAACTATAGTCATGGCATCATTTTTTACTACCTTTTTTAAGTCATCCTAAATTGTTAATTGATTAATATTGTTTGCATCATGTCGGATCACCAGAAGCAGTACAAGGTACAATTGAAGTGAACCTTCCCGCCAACAAATTCTGGCGTAGTGGCTAGTGTGGCCCTATCCCAGCCTTCCCAAGTATTTCTATATACTTGTATAGTTGTATGATGTTACATGACAACAACTTTTACCGTTGCGCCAAGGCTCCCCTTCTATAACAAGCCTAAATGGACTTTTAAAATGTTCAAGTTCTAAAGAATGAAGTTTACTAATAAGTCTAAAATGACTTGAAAACTGTAGCAAGTAAAATGAGACTTAAAAAAAAAGAAAGCAAGTTCAGAACATGAAGTGTAGCATGTTTAAAAAGACTTGAAAAATGTAACAGTTCTCAAGAATTTGAAGTGTAGAGAGTCTACAAATACTTGAAAAGTGTAGCAAGTCCATGTGGACTTGAACAATGCAACAACTAACAAGTTCAAAGCACTTGAAATGTAGTAAGTTCAAAAGAACTTTACAGGTGTAGTAAGTCTAAGTGGACTTGAAAAATACAACAAGTCAAGAAAAAGAAAAACATTACACTCATTGTAAACATTTGTTAGGTGCCCACGAGCTTAAAAAGTTTTATTATCTTATCCTAAGTTAGAATTTGCAATCTTACTTGAAGTAATGATTAGAGCTCAAAAAGTTTTATTATCTTATCCTAGGTTAGAATTTTTAATCTTACTTAAAGTAATGATTAGAGGTGTTTTATGGAATTCATGTGTTTCTTTTAACTTTCGTCATAATGATCATCAAGAGCTTATCCCAATACATGATAAAATTTGATCTCACTGTCTCTCTTCTTTTATATATGCTTGTATACCAGTATATGTTGTATATATTCATTAATAATTTCTAAAATATTACACCTACAGTGTAGGGATTAGGTGGAGGTTTCACCTAATACGCGTCCATTCTCAAGGGTACTGTACAGACTGGCCAATGAAGATAAGGAAATCAGCCTCGTAAGGATAGAGGCAAGTTTGCTTGCAGATGATATGGTCAAGGTTCCACTTTTTATGGAAGACCTTTTAGCCATATGTAATATGGCTCAACTGGAATACATGCACATTGTCGTCTATATCAGGTATGTTGTCATGTAACTGCTCTATTAGAGTTAGACTATTACAAATCAAACATTACTTGTTTTTTTAATAACACTTGATAATTATTTGATATTAACCCAAATTCCTAATCCATGTATTTGCATGATAAGTTGCAAAGATTAGAGGTCAAGCACATTTACAAGTTCCTTGACCTTTCTCTTATCTTTCAATTGGACCATTTGTCCATGGACAAACAAAGTGAAGATATCATTCCTGGGCTCATACGTTGTGCGAAGGGGCAAGCCTTACTAATTCCCTACAATAGCGGTTATGTTATAAAATATGTTGCTAAATTATGTCATTTCAATTTCACAATTCATACACATGAATATTTATATCAGTTAAGATTTGAGAACTTAGAATTGAATTATTATTTTTATAGGTCCTATTGGATGCTACTAGCTTTTGATGTGCATGGTGGACATGCAATATTTTTTTATTCTTGTGGAGCGTACATTCGGGAACACCTGATGGAAAATATAAACGAGTAAGTCTTTCTTATTTCTTTCATTATAATATAACTACTCACCTGATAAGTGGAAACTATCATAATATTCATAATCTAATGCTTTTCAATTATATGTGTGCAGTGCATAATAGAAATGGGCTGAGTGGGAAGGTATTAACCACCCAACAAAACTCAACTGGAAGAAGGTCAAGGTAAGGTTTACTAAATACTGCTCTTTAGACTATTTACTATAATTTTAAACCTTAACTTATTTGACATGATATTTGAACATTTTCTGTTGTCTTTGGTGACATTGGTGTGTAGTGCCTTAAACAAAAATCAGATTGTGTATTATATTCTCAGATACATGAGAACCCTTATTCGCAATGGATTTACAATCTCACAATTGAGAAAGGTAAGACTTATTGATCAATGTTATAGTTTTGTATATTTCCTGGTTGAATCCAAGATTACATGTCTGAACTAAGTTATTATATGCCTCTTACAAACGGATTTGAGAAGCAAGAGTTACTCCCAGTTGGATCTAGACAATATTAAAATGGAATGGGCATATCATATTATGAATTTTAATTTGTAGTCCATTGTTCAGTGATGCAAATGAATGTATCAATCATGTATATACTTTTTACTCAAATATGATACAAAGATCAGTTCATTTCTATAGATGTGTTCTATTTTTCTTTCGATTGAAGTATACTATGTGTCAATATATGTGCTTTCTTTGTTTCAAACTTTCAATGATGAGAAGTTGGTGTCTTGAACTAGACATATGGGATGTGCTTGTAGTGTCCATGAAGAAGACTGAATGTATCATGTATGGGTGATTGGGTGTGCTTTCTTTTGTTTAATTCAATGTGAACTGTATGGAGAAGTTATAGAATGTTTGAAGTGAATGTGTGCATTTCTATGGATGTATTCCATTTTTATTTTGATTCAAGTATGTGTCAATATGTGTGCTTTCTTTATTTCAAAATTTTAATGATAGGAGGTTGCTGTGTTCAAGACTTCAAGCAGACATAGTTGTGATAATGTGATTATGTGAGGTTCTCTATGGAGGAGAAGTGCGTGTAGACACTGGACAGTGGAGTTGTGAACAAATTATATGTGGGTGTGCTTTCTTTAGTTTAGTTCACCTACTCAAATGTTAAATTGAATGTGAAGTCAGTGTACTATATTGGGAAGTTAAATGTGCAATGTTTGAACTTGGAAGCAAATGTGTAATGATTGTAAATGTATTCCATTTTTCTTTAGTTCAAATGTTCAATTCAGTGTCAACTCAAGTGCATGGCATTATGGGTGGGAAGTTAAGAATGGGCAAATATGCAATGTTGGAAGAGAATGTGTAAAGCTACAATGAATGTAAATATAAAATATAGCATAAAAAATGGAGTGAATGTGTTATTTTGTCACACACACATACTATTGATTGATCATTGATGCACTTTGATAAATATAACTTCAGGAAGAATGTACATGGAAGTTGGAAACAAACATAAAAAAATAACAAAATAGAATGTACAAGTAAACTATTAAGATTACAAAGTTGTACATAAAGCACGGTTACAAGAAAACAGTCTTATATTGAAGATCATAAAGGACAGATAGGCAAAACCCATCCTATAGTTCTCTAAGATTATAGGACTGTTCTCAGTAAGGGTTCTATTTTTAAGTAATATAGGACGGGCATTTATTGACGGTCCTATACAACTTAGAAAAATATAGGACAGTTATTTATTAACCGTCCTATAGAACTTATAAAAATATAGGACTATATAGGACGATTATCTATTAACCATTCTATAGAACCTATAAAAATGTATGATAGGTATTTGTTAACTATCCTATAGAACTTATAAAAATATAGGACTGTTATAAATGTTTCAAATATAGGATGGTTATTTATTAACAATCCTATAGAACCTATAAATATATAGGATGGGTATTTATTAACTGCCCTATAGAACCTATAAAAATATAGGACTGTTATAAACGTTTCATATATAGGACGGTTATTTATTAATCGTCCTATATAAAATATAAATATAGGACGGCTATTTGTTAACTATCCTATATTACTTAAAATATAGGTTTGTTACTGAGAAACGGTCCTATATAATGTAAAATAATATATGACAATTATTTAGTAACTGTCATATATTTATACAATCTCAGAGGGTTCAACTTGACTGGTTAGCAGTTCGGGTGTCAAATGAGTCGACATGATGGTTTAACATGTCACGAGTATAATGGGTCAACATGATGTGTTAATAGGTCGCATGCCAGATGGGTCAACATAAAGTTTTAGCAGGTCACTTATCAGACGGTTCAATACAACAGGTCCTAATGGTTGACACGAACACGACACGATTTTGAGCGTGTCTTTTCTGAGTTGACCCAATAAATGACACGAACACAATAAGACTCGACCCTAACCTGCTAAATCCGTGTTGTGTTTGAGTCGTGTTATCATGTCGTGTCGTATTTTGCCAAGCTTAATGTAAACTAATGCTAAGACAAGTTTATCAGAAGAAATCTACGATCATAATTATGGGAAACCGCAGAGGCTTCTAAGTCCCACCACAAGGGATGCGTCAGCTGGATCAAACCCCCTTTCAATATAACCGTTGATTTCGTTGAATCATGTGGAGTATCCATTTGGCATGGAAACGCTACTACGTGGCTTGCCTACATATGTCCTAAAATTTCAACGGTTCAGATTACTCTTATGCTGTTCTAAGTGGGGCCTAGATAGTTGCATAGTCAATCTGGTCAACTATTGGTAGAACGGCCACACGGACCGCCTGATATTTGGAAAATAATATTCTTCAGACTTTGAAGCCATCCAATTTTTTCTCAGCTGAATAAGTTGCGTTGTTAAACCATCCATTCGTCTAAACTAAAAGCAAACCCTTTCTGACGCGTTCTTCGTACGCTGGCAGCAGGTGCTTCTATAACTTTGCACTATTAGTGGGCATGTGTAAGGTATTAAACTGACCGTACCTGCGGTCTGGTGACCACTTTTTTTCAGCCGATCTTTGAATCATCGACTCGTTTATCTCATTGCTTCGGATTAAGATTTTTTATTGATAAAAAAAAACATATGACTCAGATGATGTACTATAAAAAGTAAGATTTCTTATTGATAAAAAAGCATGTGAAACTATAAAAAGTATTTGATAAACTGTGCTAAAAAACCGACAGTTTAGAAACTTATTTTAAGCTAGAATCATACATACCACACGATTTTTCACCTTTAAGAAATTTAAAGTTAGAACAATAAGATAAACAAATTCAATCATGCAAAGCTGAGTTACAAAAATATGGAACCTAGAGAGAAATGTGAATAATCAACGTTTCTGTGACTAGTAAAGTTTAGGAATCTTCTTATCTTCCACTAGTCTTCACTTCCATTACTCGGAGTGCATGTATCTCGGCAACTTGGACTCGATTTCATTAGTTTAACAACGGCAACCTCTTCCTATTACTAGCATCTCCCCACATTGATTGAAAAATCAAGATTTCTCCATTTATCAAGCTCGTTCATGATTTTGTGAAAAAGATTGAACAATCAATTATGGGAAGACGACTTTGAATGAAAATAAGAACGGGTTTGGTGAAGTTCTATTTTCAATGCCTCTATGATTGATTGATATGTGCTTCCATGAGAAAGAGATTGCTACTCATTGCTCTGAGAATGTTAAATAGACCCTCCTCCATCGAGCATCCAATTAACATTTGTTAGAACCTTTATCTCGCTCATCATATTGCTTTAGCTGTAGATGTCATGTAGATAAAAAAGCATGTAAATTGGATGATTCTAGCATAGAAAAGATTGTTTGAAATTTCAAAATAAAATACAATAGTGTAAATTATACAACCTAATAAGAGCCAATTCATATGCTTTTTGGTTTACAAAAAATACATAGTTGGAATAGTCCAACAATGATATCATATCATACGAAAGTGGCTTCACCAAAAGTAGTATAATAGGATACTCGATGTAGCTGCCTCTATTTTGTGTTCCTCTCTAGACACTAGACATGAAAATAAGAAAGCAATTACCAGATATAGCCTAGGCCTTAAATCCAATCCCCACCAAAGTTGAAAGAGACAACTCAAATCTAGAACCAAGCATATTCCAAGGGAGATGTAGGGTTGTCTATGGCTAGCTGCGTAAACATTTCTTAGCTAATAATTGGCAACTTGAGGATTTTTTTTTTTGGTTTCAAGAAAGTACCCTAAATTTAGGCGTGTCTGGGAGTGAGAATTGTGTGAGTAATTTGCTTTGTAATTCTTCACTTGTAATGAAAAAAGGTTCACACACACCTTAATATGTAGCATGAGGTTGTTGATCATCAATTGTGCAGCTTCTAGCTGAAAAAGGTCTTGATGGTCTTTGGGACTATTACAAGTACTTGCATACCAAGTTTTTTGTAATTTAAACCATTCATCTTCTCAGTTACATCCAACATAAGCCATGCAACAAAGATAATCTCCATTAAGTAATTTTGACTACTGCAATGATATAGCGTGTTGGCATTAAAATTTTTACACTTTCGACAAAAACAAAATATAGTTGTAGCCATACACTTTATATGCATAATTATGCAATAGAATAGTCAAAGGATCTTGAAGACTACGTTTTGAAAATTTTAAAGTGCTTTAAGCCAATATTATAAAGTTTTTGGAAGAAAACTAGGCAATTTGAATGCGTTGTTCAATTGTCAAACTTCTTTAAAAATTACAAAAATGCCACTAGCTAAGAAAACTGTTATTTAGAGGAACTAAAGTTGGAGTTTTCTTAAAGGACTTTTAGTTTTCAGTAATAAAATGTTATTTTAGAATTTTTGAGTATTTAAAAGTAAAGAAATATGCTAGACTTTTGAGTTTTAGAAATTTGACACATGTTTCAAATTTTTTATTTGGTATTAGGAGGTAAGAGTTGACTTTTTTCTCTTGAAAATTTTGTCTTTGGATTATTTAATTGAATTCAAATGTGGAGTGCTTTCTTATTTACATTATAATGTTATTTACTTAAATAGCATTATAATGTAAATAAGTACCATTTTGCAATACATTGCATGATGGAGTCAAGTGTCTCACTAGGCATTTCTAACTAAACACCATTCTATCCTCTTTCAAATAAATATGTCCAAGAGACACTCTGTTTTGTCCAAAATAATTAACAACTCTTTCAATAAGAGCTTTTTATGTTAGAACTCTTCTCGAAGACAACTTTTTTCTGTCTTACTGTATGAAAAATATCAAATTTTCCTATTCCACTAAAAATTTGAGTCTAAGTGTCTAAAGGAATTTAGGATTGTGGGCAGCCCTTAGCAGGTCCCCCATTTAGTCTCTTGCACCAGTCAAAATTCAAAGGCAAAGAAAGAGAAGAGAGAAGTGAGACCCATTTAACCAATAGATTCCATTTTCTCCCAAAGTTTATCTTCTCTCTCTACTAAAATTGCAAGGGTTGCTCGGTCATCAAGTGGGACACTCTAGGAGTCCCACCCTAAAAGAGTTTCCTCCAAAATGTCTTCTAAGTTCCTTTTTCGGGTTCTTAAGAATGGGATCCACTTTATTTACAAGTGCAGGACCCATTATCATCACTTTTAAAAAGAAAACAGCCCCCAGGGGCCTTCCTTAGTTAAAAACATTTAAAACTCTTCTGAAAAGAGTCATATGTTTACAAGTCAAATCTTATCCTAGGATTCCTTTGAAATTGGACCCACTTTATATGCAAGTGTGGGACACATTATTGTAATTATATAAAAATAATAATCTTATGGGGCTTCTCTAACTTTTAAAATGTCTAGGACTCTCATAGAGAGAGACTCCTTAATGTTCAATTCTCTAGAAGATGTCCACCTTCCAAGGATTCTTTAGAATCCTGAGACCATTAGAACTCCTTCATAAAACCTAAAATGGGACCCACTTTGATTGCAAAAGTGGGGCCTATTGTCCAAAAAGCCCCTAGGATTTCATCTTGATAAAATTAATCTCCCAGATGGAGTCCCATCTACTTGAAACTCTCTTGGCTATTCTTAACCAAGAGGTCCTATCTAGAAAGGATTGTGAATTTCCTAAGAATTTAAAACTCTTTCATATTGGTTAGAAGTAGACAGCTCACTTGAGACCCATTTTCACTAGGTTTCCCAGCCTATCCTAGACTCCTTTCCTTGCTAAAGTTAAGGTGGACCACATTTTAACTAAAAAGGCCAAAAAGATAATGAGACCTAGTCCCACTATGCTTCTTGTTTGTCTTAAACATTTTTAAAATGTCAAGGGGGCCTTACATCACACTTGCTTCTATTTCACTCTCCTAAGATTTATCTTTATGGAATAATGAAAATGAGGACAAGATGGGCCCCACTTGACAAACCTATTCTTTTAGAGCCTTTTAATCTAGAGTTTCTTGAGGGAACTCTATTTTATGTAAAATTTTAGAAATTTATAGTGTATAAGAGGGCGCATTTTAAAGCTTTAAAATCCTGAACCTCTCCAAAGCCCTAACCCACTTAGAGTCCAAAAAGTATTTACAAGTCTAAGCCATCAAAGAAGGTCCTACCTCTCTAAAACTGGGGTTACCTAGTCCAAATTGCATGCCCAACTTCCTTGATTGTTAGTATCCTAACTACCACGGAGTTCTAAATGAGACCCATTTCCACCTCTCTCTCTCTCTCTCTCTCTCTCTCTCTCTCTCTCTCTCTCTCTCTCTCTCTCCATCTTCAAGTTTTTTACTTTTCACATATCTCTTTCTCATCCCCACATTTTTCTCCTCCTATAATGCCTGAGCAATTTACGCTATTTTTAACAAAAATGAATTGGACATTCTATAGGAAATGAAAAGTTTCCTTTTTGGAGATAAGGGTATTTTGGTTATTTCATCGTTCACCCTGATCGGATCCAGAAATTTGGTCCTAAGAATAGTACCCTTAAATGCGTCTCGGAAAAAGAAATCCAACAAGACCAAAATCACCCAAAATGGAGTTAAAATGAAAGATATGGCCCTTTGAAGTTCAAGGGCAAAAGTGTAAATTAATTCAAAAACGGATTTGGCCTGAGAAAAACAAGGACCCGTTTTCATATGGGCACCCCTCTTCTTCAACCTCCTAGAGGGTTCTAGAACGGCGGTGTGTAGGGGAGAAACCACCGCCATTCTAGAGGTTTCTCCACCGCCATGGAATGGCGGTAAGAACCCCCTCCAGAACCCTCTTCGAGCTCTACAAATAGAGCTCTTGGGCGCCTCTAATGACAGTCTAAAAGCTTGAAAAAAACTCATTGTGGAGAGGCAGGCAAGAGGAGAAAACGTGGGAAAAACCCGGTCACGAACCAGGTATGCCCAAAACCCCTCCAAACCCATCTCCCCCTTAGTCTTAGGATGAGTTCCCCCAAGTTTTTGCATGAAAAACCATGCAAAACGGGGCTCTAGGGAGCCACAAAGGACCTAGAAACAGTGCCTAGGCATATTGGTTCGATAGGGTTGAACCAAGCATGTCCGTGGACGCGCTCGCAAACGAGAAAACGAGCAGAAGGCCCAGTGCGTCTGTGGACGCGCCCTGTGGGCCTTCCATATATTTTGAATACTAAAACGCCCATAACTTGAGTTCTAGGACTCCGATTGAGGCGTCGCAAAAGGCGTTGTGTCCGTATTGGCGACGCGGACACACTTAGACCATAAAATACCTAATTAAGGCCTTATCTAAGGTGGGCATGACCCTTAAACTATGATAGTGGCGTGGGGCCACTAAACCTTTGTAAACCTGACGATACCAAGGCCCAGTTAGGACCTTAGGAGACTCATAGGCATGGGAATGAACCCTTAATGCCTAAGTAGTGAGATCAACCATTCTAAAACCTATAGAAATAGGCCAAGCTAACCTTGTTCCCCTAAACTATGAGCAGGAGCGTACGAGGACAAGGGGGCTAGCATGATCAAACCAGGTAGGTGCTCTATCGCTACTAGCCTTTTTAAAAGAACCCATGATGTTTTGAAGTAGGTGCTCTATCGCTACTAGACTTTTAAAAAGAGCCCATGATTGTTTTGAGAATGCATTTTTTAAGTATGAGTTATATGACTTGTTTAGCATGACTTAATTTTATAAATGAATTTAGCATGCATATGACAAATACATTATGCATAGACATGTTTTGCAAACGATTGCATAAATTGCATGATTTGTGAGTATTGAGTTTTGAAAAATTGCATGTCTTGAGGGTTACCAAAAGACGTTGGAGTGCCCAAAAGATGCTGGGTAGGCAGTTGTGAGGGCCAGACAGTTGTGAGGGACCCAAAGAGGATAGGTTTTGAAAAAGAGGTTTTTGCTTAATTGATCGTATATGATTTGGGCTAGTAAGCTCGTAGGCGCTATGCCGAGAGGTCTGGGGTGCCCTCCCAGCCTCTACCACTATTAGGTGGAAAGGGTACCACGCCAAAAAGGCATGTCCCTGCTTTGACTGCATGTGGTACAAGGAGCTACCACTAGTGTCACGGCACTGGGTCAAAGTGTCATATGCCTCATGGAGGCTATGACCCTGTGTCCCTAGGTACCCGGGGATCACACGGCGGTGAGGTCGTGGGCATAGTGGGCCCTATGTTTTGAGGATTTACTTGCATTGCATATGGCTTGACATAAGGTTGGTCGACCATACCATATATCCATGAGTTGGATTCAGTTGAGCATCTTATGCATATAATTATGTTTATGATATATATATGATACTTTCGACTTGGATTATGCGATTCTTTAAGTCGTCAGTATTCCAATTCGACAATGGTTTTTAATATCGATATTGAACATGAGTGTTCAAACATGCACATGTTGCAAAAGAGCATATGATTTTAAACGTAGCATGCATTGTAAAACTAGTAGCGATAGACTCCTACTGAGTATAGTATATACTCACCCAATCCTTAACATTTTTCAGACACAAAAAAGCACTTAAGGACAGAATACGCGCGTGACAGAAGACACCCAAATATATCATTTTTTAGGACAACTCCACTCACGAGTAGAAGACGCCTCAGGAGCAAGTAAATCAAAGGGAGACAATTATACATGTAAGTAAACACTCTACCCTTTGGACATGTATTTGTATTTATTTACAGTTGGGTTGTGAGCTGCGATTGGATAGACCTGGGAAAAACATTTATGATTTTTGAAGTTTTTCAAAAATTACTTTGATTGTTGTGAAAGCAAATGACACTCGGGGTTTTCAAAATGAGTTTAAAACAAAAGATTTTTCGCTACATTGCATGATTTTTATAAAATGGTTTTCAAATAGGGATGCATCCCACCATAGGAATTAGATATTGCATTTAAAAATGCATGGGAAAACCCGGCTCGTCACACCTCCTCTCCATCTCTCTCATGTTTCGTCTTGCCAACCCACTTCCTACATTCCTCAACTCTCCCACTCTCATGAAACTCTTGTAACTCACTATTCCCAAAATCATATAAATAATAGCACCACTCCCTAATACATATAAAAACCTTAAAGTAAAAATAGCAAGAGCTAGAGAGAAAAGAAATCATGCCATCCTTTGGAGACATTTTCAACATTCAAAAAAGTGATTCCTCTTTTATTCCTTCTAATTTTAGGTCTCTCTCTCATAGGCATGTTCTTAATTTCTAAGCAATGATCATCACGCTTGAGAGAGTCATCTACTGAGGCCAAGGTTGCATAAACTTTCCATTAAGAGGCAGTGCTTGCCTTGCCTCAAAAAGTTTGTCCAATCAAATCCTCCACAAACATTTTATTATGAGGCAGTGGTCACTATGCATCAAAAAGTTTGTCCATTCAAATCCTCTGAAAAGATGTTGGAATGGGCCCCATTGATAACCAAGAATGGTTGTCCATTCCATCTATACTACAGTGGACTCCATTTCTAACTAAAATGGTTGTCCACCCCCTCATCCAAGTTCAACGAACAGTGAGACCCCTAAAGATTCTTGGACTTCTAAAAGTTACACTCATCCAATATTAATTAGAGTGGACCTTCCTAAAATAGAGAATCCTAAATTAATTTAGATTCCTCAAAGACCTAAACTTTGAAGACTCTTAAATGGATAAAAGTCCCCAAATAAGCCCCAACTGATTCTGAAAACCAAGATACCACTTCTTAAAATAGTTTATTAAAAAAAAAAAGTAGGTAAGCCTCATTTTGACAACCAAACCAGGCCACCAATTTTTCTTTCAAGACTTTCAAGACTATTAAGACTTAAGCGAGCCCCGTTGACAAGTAAAACTAGGTGATCAGTTCCTTCTGTTTTTCTCAACAAGTGATTCAAGGTCCTACAAGTTAGGACTTTTGAACATAGTCAAGCTCCTTTGGTCTAAGATCCCAACTCCAATCAAAAGCCTCAAAACAAGTATTCTAGGCGATTGGGATCAGCAGGTCAAATATTCTTAAGAATCAAAGACTCTAACCAAACGAGTTCGATAAAGTTCCATTTTCTAGTGCCACTACGGTTAGTTAATGCTTTCATGAGAAAGTGATTGTTATTTACTACTTTAAAGAATGTTAAATGAACCCTCCTACATAGAGTATCCCAAGTAACTTGTGGTGCATATGCACTTATAATATTTATAATCTACTCTCTTAGAATAATTTTTATTATTATAATTCTATCACTGATTCTTTTAATGTCCACAACTTTATCCTTTAATTCTTTATCCACTATTATTCCTTCGCCATTTCTATTATTTTTCTTTCCTACATACCATAATTTATACACATCTATTTCTCTAGCTTTAGCCCCTTTCCACTTGGTTTCTTGGATACAAGCAATGTTGACTCTCCTACGTTTCATCGTACTACTAACTCCAAACTCTTATCTGTAAGTGTCGCTATATTCCATGTTACGATGCGAATCTTATGTTCTAGAGATACCCTATTTACTATCGCCTTTCTCGACCTCCATGGTATGAACCCATGTCCACTTTTCACTGCACCTGGGTTCTGATGCGGCGTGACGCTTTTGAGGAGATGCTCTAGCAACTCTTGCGCATTTTTTACTACACCCGAAATCCGATGTAGCAGGTTGCTTTTGGGAGAACGAACTAACAACCCTTGCCTAAATGTA
The DNA here is from genome assembly GCA_035236585.1 of Warburgia ugandensis. Lineage (NCBI taxonomy): Eukaryota > Viridiplantae > Streptophyta > Magnoliopsida > Canellales > Canellaceae > Warburgia > Warburgia ugandensis. Next base: position 85,831,370 of record CP141126.1, read on the forward strand.
CATTACACCTCTGATTAGCTCTGATTATTGTCAGACGGTTAAATTTTGCAAATCAACGGTTGGATGATCAATTAGAGCTAAAATGCAAAAATTTCATCAAAATTTCAAAATTGATTGATTAGATGATCTAATTAGATGCTAAATTAAGGATATTTTTTCTGAAATGAATACTTAACAATTAGATATAGAAATGAGAAAGGCAATTACCAACTACAGCCTAAGACTTAACTCTAATCCTTGTCCTAAGGGGGAAGTAACAACTGAAAAATGCAATTGAATTTTTTATACTTTTGATGAAAAATAAAATATAGTTTTCACCATGATCTTTATATATACAACTATGTAATAGAGTAGTCAAAGGGTCATTAAGACTATGTTTTGAAAATTTTAAGTGCTTTAAGCCAATATTATAAATATTTTGAAAGAAAACTAGGTGATTCGGATGTGTGGTCTGACCATCATGCTTTTTTAAAAAATTATAAAAATGCTACAAACTAACAAAACTATTACTCATATGACTTAGACGTGGAGTTTTCTTATTGGACTTTCAGTTTTTAGTAATAATAAGTCATTTTAAAATTTTGGAGCATTCAAAATTAAAGAAATACCCTAGAATTTTGACCCAAGTTTTAAAATTTTGATTTTGTACTAGCAAACAAGAGTTGGCTTTTTTTCTCTTGGAATTAGATATTGGGACTATTTTTATTGAATTCAAATAAGGGTTATTTTTTATTAACATTTTAATGTCTTGAGTAAATGAAACTAATATAATAAGATATTTACTTAAATAATATTATAATATAAAAGTACCCTTTGCATTGCACTACACAATGCACTCACACTATCTTAGGGTATTTTTAATTGAACACCCCTCTATCCTCTTTCAAATAAATTTTTTCAAGAGGCACTCTTTTATAATCAAAATCATTTACAATCTTCCAAGAAGAGCTTCATATGCTAGGACTCTTTTGTGAGACAACTTTTTTTTAGTAAGACTATATGGAAAATTCATGTTTCCAATTCCACTAAAACTTTTACTTAGGTGTCTAATGACATTTAGGATTTTGGGCAGCCCTTAATGGTACCCCATTTAGTCTCCTACTCTCTTTAAATTCGAAAGTAAAGAAACAGAAAAGGGAAGTGAGATCTAACTAATTAATAGAGTCAATCTTCTCTCTATAATATCTCAAAAATTTTGTACTATTTTTACTAGCAATAAAAATCCATATGGTTATTCAAAATTCAAAAACTGACATTTCGGAAGCTGAACTATATTACAACGAGACATCTACCGATGGGTAGACTTGAAGAGTGCTATCCAATGACCATAAGCATGTTAAAATTCAACAGTTGATATTGAAGTTATTAGTAAAATAAGATTTTACAATGATAATGACACCCTTTACTATATTTATTTATTTACATATTTGTTTAAAAATGTATGAAGTGGAGACCCACTTAACTACCAAGTTTAGATAGTCAAGTCAACAAAACGTCTAGATACAATGAACCCATTAATAGATGTTTTCATGTTAGGCAATGGTGATTCAGAAAATTGTGATTTAAAAACCCAAGTCATCAGACTCTCATGTTTTTTCTTCTTTATCTTCTAAAAAAGCATCAAGTGGGGCACTCCATTTTCTATTTTCCTTCTCCTCTTAAAATCTTGTCTTACTTAAGGGAGAGAAAACAAGAAAAGGTGAGCACACAAATGATCTAACCCTCTAGGAGTACCACACTAAAAGAGTCCTATCCAAAATGTCTTCTAAATTTCTTTTTGGGATTCTTAAGAATGGGACTCACTTTATTTGCAAGTGGGGGACCTATTATCATCGCTTTCAAAAAAGAAGATGCAACCATGGGTGCTTCCTTAGTTGAAAACATTTAGGAAGAGAGTCTAATGTTTACAAATCAAACCTTATCTTGGAATTCTTTTGAAACTGGACTCACTTTATATGCAAGTGTGGGACCCATTACCATCAATTTCAAAAGCAAGTGCCCCGTGGGGTTTTTCCCTAACCTTAAAATGTTTAGGCCTCTCTTGAAGAGAGGGTCCTTATGTTTGGTTCTTCGAAAAATGTCCACCTTCAAAGGATTCTTTAGATCTCAGCGAGAATTAGAACTCCTTAAAAAAAACCTAAAATGAGACCCACTTTGCATAAGTTGGGCCACCATGGGCTTTCATCTTGATAAAATAAATCTCATAGAGGGAGTCCCATCTACTTGAAACTCCTATGTATCCCAGACTCCTTCCCTTTCTAAAGTTAAGGTGGAATGCATTTTAATTCAAAAGGCAAACGTAAAGTCAAGCCCAACCCCACTAATTTTCCTTCTTGTCTTAGACTATTTTTAAAAGGTCAATCGGGGCCTACATGACACTTGCTTATATTTCACTCTCCTAAATATATCTTTATGGGGGAATAAAATTGAGGAAAAGATGGATCCCACTTAGGAATCTTATTCTGTTAAAACATTTTAATCTAGAGTTTCATACAAGAGCTCTTTTTTATGTAAAATTTGAGAAAAGAATAGTGGATGGGGCCTCATTTTAAAGCTTTAGAATCCTAAACCTCTGCAAAGCCCTGACCCACTTAGAGCCCAAAAAGTTTATGAGATTCTAAGCCATCAAAGAAGGTCCACCTCTCCAAAATTAGGGCTGCCCAATCTAAATTGTGCTACATGATTTCCTTAGTGGTTAAGATCCTAACTACCATGGAGTCCTAACCGGGACCCATCTCTCTCTCTCTCTCTCTCTCTCTCTCTCTCTCTCTCTCTCTCTCTCTCTCTCTCTCTCTCTCTCTCTCTCTCTCTCTCTCTCTCTCTCTCTCTCTCTCTCTGATGTTTCCTCTTCCTAACCCACTTCCTCCACTCCTCAACTCTCCCACTCTCACAAAACTCTCATAGGTCAAATACCACCCTTTACTCTCATATTACGTATAAAAACCCCAAAGTGAAAAATATTGAGAGCTAGGGAGAAAAAAACCATGCCATCCTTTGGAGAGATCTTCTACATTCAAAAAAGGTGATTCCTCTTCTATTCCTTAGTGGTTAAGATCCTAACTACCATGGAGTCCTAACCGGGACCCATCTCTCTCTCTCTCTCTCTCTCTCTCTCTCTCTCTCTCTCTCTCTCTCTCTCTCTCTCATGTTTCCTCTTCCTAACCCACTTCCTCCACTCCTCAACTCTCCCACTCTCACAAAACTCTCATAAGTCACTATTCCTAAAACCCTACAAATACCACCCTTTACTCTCATATTACGTACAAAAAACCCCAAAGTGAAAAATATTGAGAGCTAGGGAGAAAAAAACCATGCCATCCTTTGGAGAGATCTTCTATTCAAAAAAGGTGATTCCTCATGGGTATGCTTTTAGTTTATAAGTAGCAATCACCATCCCTGGAAGAGTCCTCTACTAAGGCCAAGGTTCTACAAATTTTCCATTATGAGGTAGTGCTCACCATGCCCCAAAAGGTTTGTCCAATCAAATCCTCTAGAAAGATATTGGCATGGGCCCCACTGATAACCCAGACTGGTTGTCCATTTTGTCTCTACTAGAGTGGACCTCATCTCTAACTAAAATGGGTGCCTACCCTCAAGTTCATCGAATAGCAGACCCCTAAATACTCTTAGACTTCTAAAAGTTAAACTTATCCAATATGAATCCAAGTGGATTCTAGTTGACAACAAACACTGGAGACGCATTCTTCCTAAAATAAAGAGTCCACTAATTTAATTTCCTCATAGACATAGACTTGAAAGACTCCTAAATGAATAAAAATCCTAGTGGGCCTAAACTAATGCTCAAAACCAAGAGCCTAATTTCCTGAAATAATTTAAACTTAAAAAAAAACAAAAGATAAAAAGAAGAGAAAGTAAGTAGGCCTCCAATGATAACCAAAATGGTAACTAACAATTCTTCTAGGACTTTTGAGAATCTTAGGAACCCAAGTGGCCCTGGTTAACAACCAAAACTAGGTGACCACTTTCTTCTATTCTTCTTCATAAGTCTTACAAACTCCTGAAGTAATTCAAGGTCTTATAGCTTAAGACTTCTAAATATAATTAAAGCCCTTTAGCCTAGAATCCCTAAATCAAGTCAAAAGCTTAAAGATGAGGTACTAGCCAAACTAGCCCTACAGATCACAGAGTCTTAGAAATTAAGTACCATAACCAAATAGACCCTATAGGAAGAGTCCTAAAACTCAAGTATCATAGCCAAATGAGCCCCATAGCTTGAAGAGGACTAAAAATCAAGAAGTTAGGCCAAATAGGCCCTGTAATTGAAAAAAGTCCTATAAACTAAGGACTTCAGTTGAATAGGCCCTATAGCTTGAGGAATCTTAGAAAATCAATGACTCTGGCTAAACAAATTTCATAGCTTGAAGAATCCTAGAAATTGACGACTGAAGCTAAACAAGTCAAATGGGCCTGCTAACTCAAAATGTCTTACAAGTTAAGGACTTTAATTAGATAGATCCCATCAATTGAAAAAGGCTTAAAATAATAAAGGATTTTAATTATAAGGTTTTCATTAACTTAGAAGCCTTGAATGATGGAAATCCTAATCACATGTGACTTATTGTGTTTGAAAAAGATATGATATGACTGCAACAGAGTTAAGCCATCATGCCCTCTAAATGTTAATTGATTAATGGCAATAAATTTATTCTTCTTCAATTTCAAACTACTAAAGAGGCTTAAACTTTATGCTCAATGCTGTTATACACCTGTATATGCATGAAAATAATATCACTATGTACTTGAGGCTATGATAAAACCACCTACACCTAAAATAAATAAAGAATACATTAATGCTACATCCCAATACAAGATAGAGAGTATCTAAAGGTCACACACTCTCATTGAGTCTAAGTGATACCTTGGAAAACATGGTTACTTAACTTATTGACTAGCTCATATCATAAAATTAAGTCAACAACGTAATCACATTGTAAAGCTGATATAAGCCAACCTATGAAGACTATCGAAGCCATTGGCTATTGTATTTTGGTTATACACAATCAACCTCTAGATAAAAGGTCTTTTTTTTTTGTACGTATATATGTATCTAGTAGTCGAAGGATATCTTTACATATTCAATATTCCAATGATTGTCAATGTGTATTTGGTCATTAAAGAAATGTAATTGATAAGCACGTTTAATAGAGATAAGTAATCTCAACAATTGATGTAACTGGAGGAAAGTATCTCACAATCACTTTTTATATATAAAAGCCCCTTTTTCCAAGAAAAATTGGTCCTCATATTTCTGTTTTATGATGTTTATGCATTTCACCATAATGCAAAATTTGATGTAGACATAGTGAAATTCGACATGTTATAATATTCAAAAACAATGATAGTAAAAACCATCAAATGGGATGGCTAAGATGATCCAACATAACAAATTTGTGGCAGTGTGCCATTCAATGCATTGGCCCAAAAGTTTAAGACTTAAAGTACCATCCAATTGCGAATTCACACATACACCTAGTGAATGATTCTTTAGAACTTTATTTCTCCTTCCACTGTGTCCAATATATATGAGGGATAGTGTAACATCCCAAAATTTTAAATGTCAATTTGAATGAATTTTGGAAAATATTAAATTGTGATGAAAAGAACATATTAAATATCATATTTTGGAGTTTTATAAGTAAAATATTGAATAAAAATCTAATCTAATATTGAGACCTCTATAATTGAATAATACTAGAAAAGACGATTCAAACAACAACAAGTTTGCAGAAATTAGAGTTCGGATGGAGGAGATATGGATATTTGAATATGAGGGGTATTTCTATAAAAATAAGGTAGGAAAAAAAAACTTCCTTAAGATAGGGGGCAGTATTTAATACTAGCACCCTCCCCCACTTACCGAATCCAACATACAAGGGGAAACTCGATGGAGTGGGAGAAGCTAGGGAAGAAGAAGAAGAAAAAGAAGGAGAGAGAGAGAGAGAGAGAGAGAGAGAGAGAGAGAGAGAGAGAGAGAGAGAGAGAGAGAGAGAGAGAGAGAGCAGGTCTTTGTAGGAGGCAAGCTTGCTGGGGAAGCAAAAATAGGGGTTGGATTGGATTAGTGATTCGAGTCAGTCATGTTGTCCAACACAATAAAACAAAGAAAACCCCTAAGTTTATTAAGAGATTCAAGATTATATGGACCATTGATCGAAGGCGAGCAGTGCGTGCGACGTTGATTGGAGGGTTTCATTGGAAATTGAAGGCAATCCAGCTCATCCAGGGATGGGAAAAGCACGAAGATGCATCCAAGAGGTAAGATTTACAGAACTCAACTCGTGGTTTTGAGATTTTAGCTAGATTTGCACTGTTCATGCTAGATCTAGGTTTTTATGATGATTAGACGCCACAAATGCATTGTAAAACATTGAATTAACTAGGATATGACACAAATTGAAGATTTAGATGGAAATGGACCTAAGGACCTGTGATGACCCGAGTTTTTATATGATGCAATTTTGATAAAAAGGGCAAGATCTCTTGTTTTATAAGTATGAAATGCATGAAAATCTTTTTCGTTTAGAAAAAAATCTTTCATAAAAACCCCGAGTGTCAAAACACATTCTCAAATTATCTAGCCATGGCAAAGTTTTAAATCAATATTATTCCCAAGAAAGTGTTAGTCACAGCCCTAGCTATTAGAGAGTAACTACAATCAAGTAACATTGAAAGATAAGGTAGGGGTTTTACTTACTTGTACTTAGTCTGGGTGTTTCCAAGCACAAGCGTTCCTTACCCTTAAGTATTTACTTAGTGTCTGAAAAATGTTGAGGATTGGGTGAGTATATACTATACTCAGTAGGAGCCTATCACTACTAGTTTTATAATGCATGAGATGTATTAAAATCATATGCTTTTCAAAATATGTGCATGTCTGAATACTCAAGTTCAATATCAATATAAGAATCCGTTATCAAACTGAAATACTAAAGATTTAAAGGATCACATAATCCAAAATCGAAAGTATCATATACATATATATCATAACATTATGATATGCATAAGATGCTTCATTGAATCCAACTCATGGATATCTAGTATGGTATGGTCGACCAACCTCATATCATGCCATATGCACTGCACATAAATCCATGAAACCATAGGGTCCCACTATGCCCACGACCTCACCGCCGTGTGGTCCTCGGGTACCTAGGGACACAGGATCATATACCTCCATGGGGCATAAGACACTTCTTCGTCGTAAATCATGCAATCTATGCAATCGGTTGCAAAACATGCATGAAATGCATAAAATCTGCTCATGCTAGTATTGCATTCAAAGTCATAACCCTGCGTAGAAGCCTGACAGCCTAGAAGCCTTGTTAGCTCTCTCTGGCCCGCCCTCGTCGCCCTGCCCTCATCAGCTCGCCCTCATCGGTCAAGGCTACACTTATCATGCAATCTATGCATGTAACACATGTCTTGGCAATACATGCACAATGTATTTTTCAAAACCTGTCCTCTTTGGGTCCCTCACAACTGCTTGGCCCTCGGCACTCCAGCGTCTTTTGGCAACCCTCAAGGAAATGCAATCTTTGCAAGAACTTAATGCTCATAGATCATGCAATGTATGCAATAGTTTGCAAAACATATCTATGCATAATGTATATACAAAACATGTCTATGCATAAAGTATTTGTCACATGCATGCTAAACAAGTCATATACTTAAATCATGTATTTGCAAAACAATCATAGTTCTTTTAAAAGAATCTAGTAGTGATAGAACACCTGCCTGACTAGGTCGCGTTAACCCTTTTGTCCTCGTATGCTCCTGAACATGGTTTGGGGACTCAAGGTTAGTTTAGCCTATCTTTTATGGGTTTAGAGTAGTTGGGTCTTATTACTTAGGCATTAGGGGTCCATCCCTATGCCTATGGGTGTCCTAAGGTCCCAATTGGGCCTTGGTATCATTAGTTTTCCAAAGGTCTAGCGGCCACGTGCCACCATCCTATTCTAAGGGTCATGCCCACCTTTGATTGGGCCTTGATTAGGGATTTTATAATTTATATGTGTCTGTGTCATTGACACGGACACAACGCCTTTTGCGGCGCCTCAATCGGAACTCTAGATCTCAAGTTATAAGCATTTTAGTGTCGCATGTACATAAGGGTCTCAAGAATGAAAAGTCGGAATGCTAGGGCGCTGCGCGTCTACATCGTGCGCCTCGGCTTCCTTAAGAAACAAGAAAACCTGCATCCCTAGCGCGCTGCGGGTTTGTGGCATTCGCCTCAGTGGGCTCGTCTACAGATGCGCTGGGTTTTCCCGCCTCTCTTTCTCTTTTGCGGGTGCGTCCCTGGACGCGCCCGTTTGGTTTTTCAAACTGGGTCGACGTGTGACGTTCCGACTGGAATGTCCTGTTCGTTGGGGAACTGGGGCGTCCTCAGGACACCTTGGTTCCTGTCGAACCAGTGCGGCCCAGGGAACGTCCCTGGGTCCTTGGTGAGTCTCCAGGGCTCCTTTTTGCATGGTTTTTCATGCAAAAACCTAGGGAAATTGATCCTAGAACTATGATGGAGATGGGTTTTGAGGGATCTTGGGCATACCTGGCTCGTTGCTGGGTTTTTCTCCTTGTTTTCCTCTCTAGGTCACTCCTCCACAATGGTTTTCTCCAACCTTTTGGGCTGCCATTAGAGGCGCCCAAGAGCTCTATTTATAGAGCTATGAGCGGGTTCTAGAGGGAGCTCTCACCGCCTTTGAATGGCGGTGGAGAAACCTCCAAAATGGCTGTGATTTCTCCTCCAATCACCGCCGTTCTAGAACCCTCTAGAGGTTGAAGATGAAGGGTGCCCGTATCAAAACGGCCCCCTGTGTTTTTGCAGGCTAAATCCGTTTTAAATAAAATTACATTTTTGCCCCTGAACTTCAAAGGGTCATAACTTGCTCATTTTAACTCCGTTTTAGATTATTTTGGTCTCGTTGAATTCCTTTTTCCAAGACGCACCTAATAGTACCATTTTTAGGACCAAATTTCTGGGATTCAGTTAAGGTAAATAGTGAAATGACTAAAATGCCCTTATCTTCAAAAACTGATCTTTTCATTGCTTAACTTGGAATTTCAATATTACAAAATTGGAGTCATTACAGGACCTAAATCGTCTAATCAAAAAATAGAGTAATAAGGACTTGGCTACTTCTGATTGGTAATCAGACGCTACCATGGTGTACCCTAACCTTTAATAAGTTAAGGTACTAAACAAAATTCAAGATAAGGACACTGGATAATGTAAACAACTTAGAGTTACTTAAGATGAATGGTGGATAGACAATCCAGGGCCAGTGCAGGGGATTAGAAATCCAGTGATCATTGGCTGCTATCAACCAATAACTAATGAAATACCCTTAGTATAGAAATAAGCATTGTCACTTTGCCTTATGCCAAATAGTGCCAGGAAGCTAAGAGAAGTCCTAGAATTGTATAACTGAATATGTGTTTGTGTTGTTACAGAGGTGTGACTAATGGGGAGTGCGTATGCAAACTAAATAGATTATTGCGTCAGTGAACTTGATGTTCTCCATTTGAGGTTGGTGGAATTAAGATGTGCTATGACTTTTAACACACACACACACATATGAATCTTGATTGTTAAAATGAGTTTATTCAGACTATGCTATGAATGAAGTAAATATGCATGTGGTATTTGAATGTAAATTAAACTGCTCAAGTATAAGCACATGTTATACATTGTAATGTTTTAGTGCATTTGTTTGTTCATGACACGACATGTCCTAGACCAGTGATGATGCGTTCTGCGAGAGGTTGACAAGTGTAACCTAGTTGTATGCCTCCAGTGGAAAACAAAGCCTTGAGGGTTGACGGCGTAGCCCAATTGTATGCCCAAAGAGGACAATATTGCCATTGCATACTTTGATACTAGTGACGACACATTCTGTGAGAGGTTAATGGGTGTAACCTAATTGTATGCCTCTTGTTGGAAATAAAGCTTTGAGGGTTGACGAGCGTAGCCTAGTTGTATGCTCAAAGAGGACGATTTTAGCCCCACATCATTTGGGAAGTTTGATGCGTTCTACGAGAGGTTGACAAGTGCAACCCAGTTGTTTGCCTCCGGTCAGAAACAAAGCCTTGAGGTGTGTCTTTGGGTTAACCCATTGCGTCGACTCACAGCATCAAAGAGGATAATATTGTTTGCTTTGCACTCTGATACACACAATGTTGCATTGGTATTTGATATGTGAAATGGCTTGTAAGAGTGAAGATTGGTGTTAAGAAATGTAAATGACTTGTAAGTTTGATATGTGATTTCATACTTTGCATTTCAAGGAATGTGATTTAGTACTGATGCATTGATATTTCTTTGTTTGTAGCATGCTTTCAAGATCCTAATAAATGTTGAACTATTTCAAGTTAAATGATAATTGAATAGTAGTTGCATGATTCAACATGGACAAATTGATCTATATAGAATTATCATGATTTTGTTTATATAAAATTGTGTCTTATTCCATTGACACAATCAATTGCTTGCTGAGGCATTGCTTTGGTTTGCAATGCCTCAGATACAGAGAATAATAGTAGGTTTAGTATGTTGACAGTATTTCAGAACAGAGGACCCCTAAAGAATAGGAGCTGCTTACTGATAGGAGCACACCAACGGAAGCTTTGGAAAAGGATATGTAAGAATTGGTCTTTGAATTGAAGTTATCGTATTAGAAATGAGAAAGAGACTGCATTGTATGTAATTATGGGAATATGGAAGACTTATGTGACTAGGTTGTGTTGTGGAGGTTTTGGGTGTGTTTTGTTGATGTAAATTATTTTTATTTTATTATATGTATGAAAAGGAGATAGAGTCTCCATTTATGTTTTAAAATGTTAATGAATATTTATCAGGTACTTAGCAATGATATGCGTTAAATGTCATATGTTAGAAAAATAGAGGAAACTCTATAGGATTTTTGGTAGAAATGAGCACTCATTTCTACGAGAATCCTTGTTTTGAGAAAAGAAAATGACACTTGGGGTTTTTCAAAGTGAATTTTAAAGATTTTTTTTTTCCGCTGTTGTTTAGGCTTTTAAAATGATTTTTATTAGAGATCAAGCTTGCTATGTAAATATCTTTTGTATTTAAAAAGTGTTATAAAACTAGGATTGTCACAGATAGTGAATGCTATCCCAAAATTACATAGGACATATGTTTTCAACATCAAGCTTGTAATGATTTAAATAAAAACATTTACTTGTCTAGCTTAGGTGGCCCTTCAACTCTATTCTAGAAAGGAAGAGTCAAAAATGTAAATTGAAATGCTTTCCTGACTAATAGTAGGACTGAGTAGCTTACGCTCCAATTAAGATGTATCAATGGGGTTCAACATAGGAAGGTTTTCCATGCCCTGCAAAGAAGTGAATGGGTACTTTGGGCATCTAGTTGCTATGTTGTAGGGGAAAAACTTCCCACAAAGAAAAAGGGAAAAACATATAAAAACAAAAAGCTTTAGAAATAGTGAAAAGCCTCGAGAGACAAGAAAGAGAGAACATGGAGAATGGGGTTTTCATTTTTCCTCCTTTTTTTCTATAGGAAAGTTCTTGCTTTATTGCTTTCCTATAAATAAATAAAACAATTACATACACAAAAATATTGGTTCCCTTCTTTGCCAAGGGACTAACAACCTTCCCACGTTGGATCCAGTTAGCATGTCTTAATTAGAGGGTGTGCTACACAATTCTGAAATTCAGTCAATATAGCATTTCTAAAATGTAAATTGCTACCATGCTCTTGGTTTTTTGCAGTCAAATAGAAACAAATAAATAAAAATAATTTAAAAGGTTTCCCAAATCGTCATTGTTAAGACCTTATCCCAATTAGGGTTGGTACTTTAGTTTCCTTTCTATGTTTCTAGGATTCATACAAATTTTCATTTAATATCCATCATGTTCTTAACCCAGTAGTTCACGACATATTCTTAAGACTAGCCATATATCATGTTTCTAGTTCCTTTTGTATTCCATGTATTTCTCAGGATGCATTATGTAATCAATTCATCTTTAGCTTTCTACCTTAGAAAGTCTCATGCATTAGTATCCATTTTATGTTTCTAGTTTTCACATAAGCATATTCCCAATCTTTACTTTGATGCATCATTTATCTAATTTATTAGAATATCAATGTTTGTGGTATGTTTCACTTTATGATCATTAAGTGAATGCGTGTGTGCTCCTCTCTTTATAAATAAAATACTTTAAGAATTGCTTAGCTTTCTTGATTACTAATACTAATTTTTTTATCTTAATAAAACGCAAAACTCAAAATAATTAGGCTTTTTAGTCGTTGAAGAACAAAGGGGTTTTAATTTATTGTAATGCTTACTATTTTAGTTCTTGAACATGTCAAACTTATGTATCTAGTTTGGTGGAACTCATATGAGTTTTAGGGACTTAGGACCCTCTTTACTTTAGGTGGTTACTCCCTCTTTGTAATCTACTTAATATCACTTGAATCTAGGTTGCATATTCAGATAATACCATTAGAAAAGTTCAAACTAATATAGTATCTTTCCCCCAAAAAATTAGAACCAAAATTCAAGTTAAAAGAAATGCATAACTTTCATAATATATCCTTAATCACCACTTCAAACAAATTCTCAAATTCTAACCTAGGGTAAGATAGTAAAACCCTTTTAAGCATGCGGGCACTTAAAATTTGTCTACAGCTTTAGTTACATGTGCATTGACCCAAGTTAGAACTAGGATTACTTGATGGTATGTGTACTTGATACTCTTAAAGGCCAATGATGTTTGCGAATTAGCAAACAGGTGGCACTATATTGGTATTAGATGCAATAAAGAGAGTGGTTGTGATTTAGCCACTTGGTTAGAGTTTCTTGAGAGACAACTTTCCCTTTACGAGTCCTAAATGTACTGAAATAAGATGTGAGATTTGAAAAGTGGTTAAGAGAAAGTTTTCTAATGGTTTTGGGTAGCTTAGGTAGGAGGTTAATAAGGCCTACATATAACCCCATAAGCTACCTACTTTGTGAGAAAGATAGGGTTCTTCTTTAGCATTTGAGAGAGGAAGAGAGTGTGTGGGTGAAAGTAGGATCATAAGGGGTGGTTTGGGTGTAATCAAGATTTATTTCTCCTTTATATTCTCTACTTGCTCATAATGAAGGAGATGAAATCATGCCTTGTGAATATTAGTAGATTTACCAAACCACATAACTTTTACGTAATACTTGTGTTTGATTTATTATGTACATCAAATTGTGTGTATAGAATTCCTAAAATTAAAACAATGTCTTCTAACATTAAAAAATTAAAAAAGTTATTATGGTTAATAAATACCAAGTCATTCTCTCTCTCTCTCTCTCTCTCACACTCTCTCTCTCTAGCATGCAAGTAAATGATTTACAAAAGATGTATAGTGAATGAGGTCTCAACTACATGTAAGCAATAGTTAAAGAACATATTTTAATATTGTGAAAATTAATAAAAACATGAGATCATTGGCAACCTTTCATGAATCCATCTTTTCCATTATTTGTATTACATGGTTCCTCCATACAAATTATTTGAGAAATCACATGCAAATGGGATGTTATACTATTAGACTTATAAACATTGTTGGCCCATACCCTATTAGCTTAAAATTTTGGGTTGAATTGTAATCCAACATACCATCAATGCCTTATTGATTGAAAGGTTGTGACATCAAATCCTAATATTCCCAACATTAATTTCCAATGCAAGATAGACAAGCATGCGCTTGGGTGCCTCTATAAGAGCCATCATTGGCCCACTTCCCATCAGCTTAAGCTTTTAGGTTGAAGGGTAATCCAACAACGTACATTGGATGCACATATTTTGACTTCGAATCTACATGCACTAAAAGTACAAGTGCATGCTCTCTTCAATAGTCCATAAATAAACTTTTCCACCTATTGGATGATTATAAGCAAGTGATTTGTAGAGAACTTAGTGATGAGGTACATGACTTTACAAAATTATTATGTGACTACTACATATATTTGGTTCATGTTTCACAACACTAGGCCCAACAAATAATGTTTTGGGATCATTAAATAAGTATGCCTCTTATTTTAATATATGCATTATCATAAGTAACTTCTTTCACTAAATGAAAATAATTTCTTTTCCTCCTAACTAGACATAAAGCTCATAGAGCAAAAGGTTAGAATTGGCACATAGATTCTAATTTTGATGTGGGGCTTGTTGTTAGGCTGGGTCACTAAAAGGAGTGCGCCCTTATACTATAGGTGGCTCATGTTTTTTAGATGATAATACAAGGAAATGGTATAACACACCCAATGAGAAGTTCGTAGTTCTAAGATCCAACTAAAACATGGCATGCATTTCAACTTATCATATGCATGTTGGCTATTATATAAAAGATAAGATTATTTTTCACTTTGTAAATATGAGCAGCAAAATGTAGGCCCACTGTTAAGTGTTCAATTTTGCCTAAAATAACCTTTAATTAGCATTTGATTAGATCATCCAACTAACTAATTTTGTAATTGTAAATTGATTTTATCTTTAAGTGATCATCCAACCGTTAATTTGAAATTTTAATGGTTAGATGATAAATAAATCTAATTAAATAGGTAATTAATGGTATGGATGATTCTAAGTTACTTTTTACTTTGCAGATTAACTTTGGATGATTCAGAACGGCCTAATTTAATGGGCCCCCTGTCACAAAACAAGGCTCCAATGGAAGTATGTTGGCATGCATGATCACTAGGTGCATGGGCATCGCATGGGATATAGAATAGCATGGGCGGCCTGATGGGCATCGCATGGGCAAACTGCACACCAGCATGGGCAAGCATGGGGAACCCAAAAAGGAACCTTTTCAGGTCCCCCTTATAAGAGAAACCCATCCACCGACCAGGGCCCTTCTTCCCATTCATGAAAAGAGGCGGAAGGATCGTTCCTCTCTACCTCTGTCTATCCCTCTTTCCTCTCTATCTCTCTTCTCTTCCCTTTGACAGAGAGAGGTGGAAGGACTATTCCTCTCTGCCTCTCGATCCATCCCTCTCCTATTCTCTCTTACCGACCTCTTCCCCTTCTCTCTCATTTCTTTTCTCTCTTTGCAACACCTCCCAAGATCTCCCTTTCCCTCTCTACCTCAATGCACCAACCCCCCTCTCCTCTCCTTGTCTCTTTGTCCACCTCCCTCTCCTTTCCCTTTCCCAATCTCTCTATCTCATCCATCCTACTCACTACTGCACAACTCTCCCTCTCTCTCCCTTCCTCACCCTCCAGGCCTCTACTCTCTCTCTCTCTCTCTCTCTCTCTCTCTCTCTCTCTCATGCGCGTGCATTCTACTTCTCCTCACCTCTGCTTTGTTATCTTTGTGCCACACCATTTCCCATCACCCGCAACTCCTCCTTAGTTTATCCTCTCCCCAGCACACCCAACAAACCAGGCACCGCCTGGTAGCGTCCAGCCCAGACAGGACTGCACCAAAGGCCGGACTGCGTCTGGTTTCCCTAATTCACCGTCCGGGCCAAACACGCTCACCCAGCACCTCTAGCTCACTCTCTCTCCCTCATCTCCTCACTTGCGTCATCTCAATCTCCTTCTCTCCTGTCGCTTGCACAACACCAAGCTTCTACCCATCTTCTGCTCATTGCCAGCTACGCCCAGTGATCGCTTCACTACTCCAACGCCAGGGGAATCATCTCTGTTTGCTGGCACCTCAGGCACTTCCGGCATCATCAACCTAGTAGAGAAAACCCAGCGATGCTAAGCTAGCCCAAGGAAAACCCAGTTCCCCTGTTCTCTTTTCCTCTAATCAGCTAAACCCACTCCCTGCTCAGAACAACCTTTCCTCTATCTCTGCTCAAGCTCGCACCATACCCACTCTTCCTCGTTACACCCCATCTGCACCCATCACCGTTCTTTCCTCTGATCTCTGGACGGCCCAGGGGTTGAAACCCAACCCGGCTTTCACTTCCCTTCTTTCTTCTCCTCTCTCTTCCTCCTCATGTTCGCTCTTCTTCATTCTTCCCCGTCTCCAACCATCCAAGAGGCAAAACCCAAGTCGGGTTTTCCTCTTTCACTCCCTTTTCCCCTTCTTCTCCCTTCTCCCCCTTCTCCTTTGACGTCATTCTCTTTCTGTTAGCTTTTTGGTTTTTTTTCTTTTAAAACAAAAAATCTAGAAAAATTCCAAATTTGCCCTTAGTACAAAAATTAAAATTCCATTTACATCCATGTTTTGTCTTTTCCCTATTCTAGCTTTTCTTCTATCCTTGTTTTACCTTATCCAAATTATGTTATTTGTACTCTATCTTATTCCGATAGTAATCCAGAGACAGTGCTTATCCAAGGACAGTGCTATTCAAGATTGATTATTTAGTTCCATTTTTTGTTTTCTAGAATTGGAATATCTGTAAATTGCATCAGTAAAATAAATCTGGATTTTTATTTTATTATTAGTCTAATTCTGTTATGCTCCTTAATTTTATTTTTTATTTTTCAATTAAAATTTGTGTAAACTTCATCCTTTCAAGTTGAGTCCCCATGGAATCAACCTGGACTTGCATTAGCTATTCTATAATAGCTGTGCACTTGTAGAAAACTCAACAAGTTTTTAGCACTATTTTTGGGGACCTGCAATGGTGTTTTCATAAATTTTAATTAAATTTTCAAAAAAATAAAAAAAAATTATGGGAGTTGCATTGTTTTAACATTTTAGGTTCATTTTAAAATTTTGTTAATGCATAAATTCAATTTCTCCTAATTTTTGGTACTTAATGATAACTTCTTATTTTGTAGGAAAATTGGAAAGGAAAGGAGAAATTCAAGGAGTTTAATTAGGATAATTGTAGTTTGTTTTGAGTGAATTGTAGTGAGGATTTAATGTAATTTCTTTTTATTTTTGTAATTTATTTAAAAGGCTATAATAATACAAGTCAAGGGTAGGTCATTGTAACCTAAAAATGGAGGTGGAATGTAAATGGTCCCACCCTTGTATGAGAAGACATTTTCCAGGACCTCGTTGTGAAAATTTTCTAAACTCCTTAAAAGTACTAGTTTAGGTTATGCATTATAGATTAAAATTGCATTAGTTGTTAGTGTAAAAGCATATAGAATGAATACATTCAATATATGTTGCATTTTTAGGATTGCATTAGTTTGTTATTTTTATTGCATTTTAGGGCACGTTTAACTACTTTAAGGTGATTATATGTTGATCGATTTTCCATGGAATGAAAAAATTAATCAGTAAGGGCATCCAACCCCACAAGATCAAGGGTGGATTTCATCACCACCTCTTGGCCCACTTAGGATAATCACCACAAGCACGTAACCTAACCTTCAGAATTAATTAACACTAATTAGAAGAGACCTATAGGGCCCACCACATGCTCATAGGACCCTCTTGGAAGGAGGCGACCTATTGCCACTCCAGTGGCCCCTATTTAACCGACTACGATGGTTTTTAAACGACTAGCTCTGCCAGCACATTCTATGAATTAGACTACCTATGGCTAGCCAAGGAGGGTGTGAAGTAGTTGATTAGGTAGGATCTAATTGGTAAGTAGTGGGATAGGTTAGAAAGAGAGGATGAGCGTTCGATTAGGCTAATCTAAAAGCTTCTCCCCCACACTATCTAAGATAATCAAATTGTCTACTTGCTAGCTTAGGGGTGTTTGAATCTTTGTGTCTTATCATTAGCATTTAGGTTGCATTAGTTAGGTAGTTTTTCATCAATAAAAACAAAAAGAAAAACACAAAAGAGAAAGAAAAGAAAAGGATAACTGGGTACAAAGGATATGTATGAAACAAAAAAAGGGTAAAATCTTGATTTGTCTCATACATCGATAGATAGGATGGAAATGTTATATGCTTATATGTAAAATATTGAGACATTTCAAAAACCTCAGTATGAGAATTCATACACCTATCCAAACCATGCACATCCCACTTATTCATGGCCAAAAAGCTCCACAAACAATGACCACTGTCAGGAACCAGTAGATGTACCTAGTGCATTTACACAACCTAGCAACAACAACTACTATATTGAGACAAATTATCAAGACCATAATGGATGGGCTAGGCATCATGAACAACAATGGTCTCAGGATTATTAACCATATCAGAAACAACCATCATAGTCCTACACTGATCAACCTTACAAGAATTATTAAAAAAATCAGGGACAACCATCATGGTTCCAACCTGATCAAACCTTTCTTAATACTCCAATGCCACAACAATATGAACCATTTGAGTCAGCACAGAAGGAAGACACATTTGATGAGACGCTTGGGTTAATTGCAAAATCTACTAAACAATGTCATGAAGAGATGGGTCGATTATATGCTACATTTATGGAATTGTTTGGAGAATTTGAACCAAATTGGAATAATGATAAGCCATTTATTAATGATGATAGGATTGAAATTTCATGTGAACATTCTGAAATACAAAGTCCCCAACCATCTGTAGAAACCTCCAATATAGATATACTTGAGGCAGAACTTAGTCAATGTTATGATTCTAATGAGCCATGTCATGACGAAGATGTACCTAACGAGGAAGGTAATGAATTGTTGAAAACTATGCCTTTAATGAACCCTTCTCAATGGCAAGCCAGAGTAGATTACCCTATAGAGCCTGATATTCCAATTGAGCCATGTCATGATTAAGATGCACCTAACTTAGACCTGCAGAATGTATTCAAACAACCATAAGATAGTCATATAGGCTCATATGAAACCTTACATGTACCCACAAAACAAGAAGAAAAAGAGTTAATTGATGTATTGGTCCTACATCAAACAACCTTAGGGTACACATCAAAAAAGAATAAGGATTTAAGTCTAACCATGTCCCCGTATCTAATAATATAAGAACAAACTTTTAGTGAAGGGCGTAGTTAGCTTATGTCCCCATTTCAAGACAATATTAGGGAATTGGAGGAAAATGATAAATTGAATGGTATGGTCATTGTTCCCCCAAAAATTGGTTCAGAGGAGGACAATTCATCTCGAATTGATCCCAAGCAATTCACAATGTGTCAAAATGTCATTGTATTATCACCACCACAAAATACAAGGTGGAAGAATTATATTGACCACCGTGAAATACTGAAAATGGGGGAGTATGAACATGTTTCCCCAAAATTCAAAATCGTGGTGGGCTACTATGTCTTAATGTTACCACCACCAAAAATCTGTAGGTGGAGGATATATATAGACTACCGTGAGATCATGAAGTGGCATGAGAAATCCTATCATTTCATTGTTAGGATTAGGATATATTAGGATAGGTCTTGCTGAAGAAGTTAAACTTAGCGCTCTTTAGGAGGCAACCCAAAAGTTTTTTTCAAAATTTTAAATTTGCTATATCTCTCCATCATCATATTCTCCTATGTTTTTAAACATTGAGGACAATGTTTCTTTCAGTTTGGGGGGTGTAGAATTCTATCAAATTCTAGTTTTTGTTAGTTTTTAATTTAAAAAAAAAAAAATTTTAGGTCAATTGCTACATTTTGATAGCTTTGGCTTATTAATGGACCTCAACATGATTAATTCATCTCTTCAATCATTTTCTAAGGTATTCCATCAAAGCAAAGTCTTAGATCACATTTATACATGCAGTTGCATATAGATAGTGTAAATTGATGAGTAGCTATGACTTAGAAATCTTGAAAAAATTCAGTGGAGACCTATAAACTAAGTGAGTTTTAGAGTCATTCACTCCTATTTAGAGGTTATAAATATTCCAAATTTTCTTCAGTGTGCTTAAAATAATTGATCCCATCAATTTTTAAATTTGGCTAATTACCTGAATTATTAGAGTATTAACTTTGAAATTCTGAAAGTTCATTGAATCTGATAGATTATAGAAAACCTAAAAAATGATTTAGGCCACCTTTGTTAACTAGAGACATAAAGACTACCCAAAAATATTTTTACCACTAGTCGGCCAATTTAAGCCTTTTATATAAGCCTTTTCTTTTCTTGCCCAGCTAACCTTAACCCATATTAACCCACTATCATATATCTATTACCTATTTCTTCAAGAGATAAGTTAGAGGTGAATGAAAATATACTTTTTAGTTGCAATCAAAGCAAAAAAGTGAATATTGAGAAAAGAAATTTTCTTCTAAAGAGATTCAAGTGTCGAAAAAAATTGAATAAAAGAAAAGTTTGAAGAATGCAAAGAAAAGTGGAAAAAGAAATATTCACTTCAGTATAAGCAAAGTAAAGAAAGAATTTTCAACTTTAGAAGACCTCTACTTATTTTTGAAGAAACTTTTAATACCATTATATCTCTTCTTTTGTACCCCATCCTAAGCCTTCATGTAGTCCCGGTTAAAGGCCTAATGATTTTAGGGTGAATATAGTCTTGATGAGGATATGAAAATATAGGATTTAGAGAATAATACTTCTAAAAGTTCAAAGGTAATGGCATCTTATTCTTTGCAAGGGGATCAAAACTACATTACGTAGTAACTCCCATTCCTTTATGAGCATATGTGAGATAAATTTGTTGTTATTAACTCTACTCACATATTTAAGAGAGATATGATTTGTCCCTTTATCTAAGAGATGTTATTTCTGAGTGTATGTCATTAGTGAGGATTGAGGTTAAAACATATTTCAAATGGAGTCGAAAGTTGTAGTCTATTCAGAGAGAAAGATTATTTTATATGTAGACTGCACACACACACACACACACACACACAAATACTCTAAGAATTAAGCTAAATCGGAATGTCTTTAGCATATGGGTAGAGTTGTGAATTTTTTATTCACATGCTAAAGTTGATCGATTTATTTGAAAAAAAGAAGAAGTGAAAATTGACTTGAAATTGATATTTTGGAATTTTGTGGGTATATTCACTGCAAACCCTCATGAGGCCTAACTTGTCCACTAGGGTAACCTAGGGGTTTAAAGGCTTGTTGCATATGCTAAATGCAACTGTGAGTACCTACAAAAAGGAGTGGGCCCTTATTTTAATATATGCATTATCATGAGTAACTTCTTTCACTAAATGAAAAGCATTTCTTTTCCTCCTAACTAGACATAAAGATCATAGAGCAAAAGGTACAATTGGCACATAGATACTAATTTTGATGCGGGGCTTGTTGTTAGGTTGGGTCACTAAAAGGAGTGGTCCCTTATACTTTAGGTGGCTCATGTTTTTTAGATGATAATACAAGGAAATGGTATAACACACCCAATGAGAAGTTTGTAGTTCAAAGATCCAACTAAAACATAGCCTGTATTTCAACTGATCATATGCATGTTGGCTATTATAAAAAAGATAAGATTATTTTTCACTAGATAAAAGATAATGTTTTGGGGTCATTAAATAAGTATGCCTCTTATTTTAATACATGCATTATCATGAGTAACTTCTTTCACTAAATGAAAAGCATTTCTTTTCTTCCTAACTAGACATAAAGATCATAGAGCAAAAGGTTAGAATTGGCACATAGGTTCTAATTTTGATGTGGGGCTTATTGTTAGGCTGGGTCACTAAAAGGAGTGGGCCCTTATACTAGGTGGCTCGTGTTTTTTACATGATAATACAAGGAAATGGTATAACACACCCAATGAGAAGTTCGTAGTTCTAAGATCCAACTAAAACATGGCATGCATTTCAATTGATCATATGCATGTTGGCTATTATATAAAAGATAAGATTATTTTTCACTTTGTAAATATGAGCAGCCCAATGTAAGCCCACTCATTTCTCCAATCCAAAGCATCTTATTGCTTGCTTACGTGAAACAAAAGTTGCAACCCAAAACTCAAAGTAGTCCAACAGTTCCATGGTCTATATTTTTTGTTATTGTTGACAACAAGATGATCTACTCATCATTATAATCAACCTCATAGAACAAAGGTTTTGAACATAAAAAATGAGGAGGACATATATATATATAAGTCTAACAATTGGGCCACTTATACTTTTGACAGCTCATTCATTATAAATAACTCTTTGTAAGTAGTTTGAAACATTATAATAACTATAAGTAAATTGTAGCAAAACTATTTCCATTTTTAAATAGTAAGGCTTTTACGACTCAAGCTGAAGCAAGGTGATATCTTACAACCAAACAATTTAGACATCTCTAAGGCACTTTGGTGGCAATAAAACAAAGTCTACCCAGTTTACATAGTAGTCCTAGCTAATCCAAGCCATCCTTCTATTAGGAACCCATTTCAATACTAAGAATCATGAATTTAGACCACACACACAAAGATTAGGGTAAAACAAGCATCATTTCAAGAACTCATGCTAATAATAACAAAGTGAATCCACCTACTAAAAATCTTTAATACCTATAAAATACTAACAAGGGAAGTAAGATATTATTTGTTCTTCCTTTCACCACCTTGATCTGAAATAAATAAATGTTAGAGTTAAAAATGTAAAAAACAAGAGACATATTCAAACAACACTAAAGGTTCCACTATTAATCCATGGAAAGAGGACTAAATTATATGTTGAGAATAAATATGAGAACCAAATAAGGTTTATCTTGAAATAGAAAAAGTAGATACCTACATTACTCTGAAGTAGAAGAGTTAAGAGACAGAGAGAGGAGGACCAGGAGGAAGAGATAAAAGTTAAAGAAATAGTTGTTATGAGTGTGAGATAGAGGAGATAAAAAGTAGTTGATGAAATTTAGAAAAAAATATGTTTTAATTTGAAATCATGAAGAAAAATGTTGATGCCTAGAGTTCTTCTCTCAAGTAGAGAGTGGAGGGAGAAAGAAAGAGGAGGAAGAAGAATAGAAGCTGAAGAAAAAGCTACTTGGATGTGAGAGAGAAAAGTAGTTAATGAAATCCAGGAAGAAAACATATTTAACTTGAAAATAAAGAAGAAAAATGGAATACCTAGAGTCTTCTCTGAGGTAGAGAGTCAAGAGATAGAGAGAGAGGAAGAGGACAAAGAAGAACATAAGCTAATGAAAAAGCTATTCGGACATGAGGTATGGAGAAAAAAGTGGTTGGTGAAATTTAGAAAGAATTTTTTTTAATTTGAAATGAAGGAAGGGAAACATAGATATTTATTCTCTTAGGAGAGAGTTAGAGAAACAAAAAGGAGGAAGAAAAAGAATAAAATCTGGGAAAAAAACCATTCAGATGTGAGGCAGGAGAAAGAAAGGCTATTGATGAAAACTAGGAAGAAAAATATTTTAATTTCAAAAAGAGGAAGAGACTAAAGGGGTTGGAAAAGCTAAGACTTCTGGGATGATAGCAACTAGAGCATGGCTTGGTAGTGGATCCTTAAAAACTCCCATATGATCTTCTCTCTTGTGGTGTTCAAAAAGAAAGAAAGGCGGGAATAAAAAGGAGAAGAAGAATAGGCAATGAAGAAAAAGTTGTTCGAACTTGAGGCATGAGAGAGATGTAGTTGCAACACCAATGATTAAATTGCCTTTTCAAGGTTTTTTTTCTTTAATTTTGATTGACCTAGGTTTTCCACCTAGAGTCCAAACACAAGACTATTTGGATCAATCAATAAGTTATCTAATATATTTCATTACTAGTTATATCACATCTTTGTAAGATTTCATCATGGTAAATAAAAATCAAGTAAATAGTAGAAATACTAACTACAGGGCAATACGTTGTATTAAATATAGTAGACTCAACCAAGACCAAGCAGTAACTATAGGTATAAGATAAGACTACTTTTGTAAATGAGAAAAATTACACAAAGAGGAGACACAAATCAATGTTTATGAGATTATCCAAAGTAATAAACAATAACATAAATACCCAACATAACACAAAAATATAGTTCAAGAATGTCATTGTTTAATGGATAAATTAGTCAATTAACTCACTTTCCAATGTATAAAAAAATATCCACATGGGGAGCAGATGTTGTTCAAAAAATTATGACCCTCTTAGAGTGAGTCATGTTTATTTGGTTTTCTAAAAACCCATCTTTGATAGGATTTTTGTCAGGCATCTTTAGAATCCTAGGATTTATTTTAAATGTGATATCCAATTTACCTAAATCAATAGGACCCCTTCATAAAAAAAAAACTACCCACATCAAGGTTTGCGTGGTATTAAAATCAATTACTACTCTCTGGGTGAGAGTGCCACATGATTGGTTGTCTAAGCTACCCATCTCAAAAAGGAGTCCTTTGAATTTCCCAAAGCTGTAGGCTCTTATTGATAACCTAGAGTTGGTCCACTTATCCAAACAAGTGAGATCCGCAAGGTGAAGAAAATTCCCACCATGGGGTAACTTTAATTTGGAATTGTTAGGACTCTCTAAGAGAGAGTCTCATACAATAGGTTCTCTAAAAGATGTTCATTTTAAAAAGAAGTCTTTCAAATCTACTAAGAGTTTAGGACTCTTCCTACATTATTTGAAATAAGGCCCACCTTATCCACAGAGGTGGGGCTCATATATATCTCTCTACATTTGAAATATGTAGGACACTCTTTGAGGGGGTGCTCTTTAAGTTTAAAACTTCTTAATAGTCATCTTTCATTTGAAGGATTCCTAGAGCTTCAAGAATCCTTGGAGGATAAGCCAACTTTGTTCAAATAAGTGGAGCCTCCTACCAATATAAATAAAATGTCTATGTAGGGGATTTCCATGTTTGATACATGTAGGACTTCCCTTAGAGTATTCTTCATTTTTGTCACTTTGAATTATCCTTTTTTTTTAAGGACTCTTAGAGTCTTTTTAAGTTTAAAACTCATGGGGCCTACTTTATTCAATCAGTGGGATATACATATGATAGAAAATGCCCCTAGAGTGTTATTCTCATGTTTAGTATCATCTAGGATTCTCCTAGAGAGTGACTCGTGCACAAAACTTTTTCTAAAAACAACTCATGAGTTAAGACTCTCGAAGTGTCTTAGTGTTTGAAAATTGCTAAACCAAGGTTTTTAGAAGGTTAAGATTATGGGTAGTGTTGATGTTTTCCTATTGTAGTCTAGCTATGCAAATATGGGTCAATCCTATATGGACTCGCTTTAAAAATAAGAGCTTTAAAAAAAATTTAATTATCTAAAAAAAATAGAATTAAACTAACTATTCAGCTTTATTCAAATGATGCAATTGACATAAATTTCAAGTCCAAAAAAAGTAAAATAAAACTAATCAAACATCCCTAAATTACACTATCCGTGGATAGCATTGTCCCTGGATAACACTGTCAGAAGATGGATAAAATAAAACTCGAATAGAATAGGGACACAGATGTAAATAAAATGGGTATACATATGTAAATAAAAAAAGGACACAGATGTAATTAGAGAAAAAAAGACAGACATGTAATTTTAATTAAAGGAATAAGGGCAAAAAGGGAATTTGATTAAAAATCTAGTCTTGTAAGAAGACTGAAGGAGAAGGAGATGGAGCCGGAGGAGAAAAGAGAGGGAGAATGATGGCGCGAGAGGAACTTGTTTTGGGTTTCTGTCTCTAGGACATCCGGAGGCGAGAAAAACTCCAGAGTCTGTGGTATGGGTGCACGATCCAGCCGTTGAAGACTACGGTCTAGGTTCAATGACGCAGAGACGACAGAGAAGAAGGGGCTTCTGTCTGGGGCGGTGAAGGCAGTTGGGTGCTGGCCGGTGGAGTGCATGCATGGGAAGATCTAGGTGGTCTGCGTAGTTGTCTGACATCTCCAGTAAAGAGCTAGATGGTGAAGGGGAACTGGAGGATATGACCAGGGGATGCCAGGCCGGTGGTCTATCTCTTTAGCCTTGGAGCGTGGAGGAGAGCGTGAGCACTAAAGAGGGTTTTTGCGATAGATGAAAAAGAAAAGGGAATTGACGATGAATAGAGGAGAAACAAAAAGAGAAGGGGCTGGACAGTGGTGCTGTATACGATGGAGATGAAAATATTGGGCCGGTAGTCATGACTGGCCAGTGAAGGGTTGGGGTATCTCTGTTTGGAAAGAAAAGGCAGATTGGAGAGTGGACGACGACGCTAGTAATAGGGAAACTAAAGGGTGTATCTGGGTTGAATGATCAAGCGGTGATGGATGTTGCTGTGAACAAAGGAGTGGAATTGTGAGAGAGAGAGAGAGAGAGAGAGAGAGAGAGAGAGAGAGAGAGAGAGAGAGAGAGAGAGAGAGAGAGAGAGAGAGAGAGAGAGAGAGGAGGAATACATAACAATTGGAAAAAAAAAAGAAAAAGAAAACGGAAGACGAAGACCAAGAAGGCAAATAAAAAATGATGAATAAAATAAAGGGTTGCAAAGAAGACAACGACTAAAAAATTCCAAAACCCAAAAACTCCAAACTCTTAAAAAAAACAACAACTCCTCCACTCATACGGTTCCCATTTAGGACTCTTCTTCCTTTTAGAACTCCTCTTCCTTTTAGGACTCTTGCCTTATTGATCTTCACTTGATCTGCACCATTGAAATTAGATTTGAGCCATCCAACCCTCCTTTAGTTGATTTGCAAAATAAAATACTAAATTAGAATCATTTGAACCGCATATTAATCATCTAATAAGCTCTAATGATCATCTGACCGTTGATTTTAAAAAATTAAAGTTTGAATGGTCAATTTAAGCTAAATTTAAAATCAAGCTAAATTTTGCATATTTGAATGGTTAGATGATCTAATTGAATGCTAAATTGGGAGTCTTTTAGCCAAAATTAAACACTTAACACACTCCCAACCAGCATTTTGCTAGTTCTAAGCAAAACATGCAAACAACTAATTTACACAAAACTGGTACAAGGTGCCACTTTCGTAGGAACTCATCATTGCATTTAGCACATGCAACAAGCCCTTGAACCCCTAAGTTACCTATAGTGGAGGAGTTAAGCCTCGTGAGGGTTTGCAGTGAATATACCCATAAAATTTAGTAAGGTTGAGTCCCCTATTTTATCTCAAAGAACCCTCATTTATTAGCAACTTTACTAATTTTTCACAACTTAATAAAGAAGATTTGACAATTTTACACACCACACACATATTAAAGACATCTTATTTGAGCTATTTCTCAGTGCATATGTGTGTGTGCAACCACATAAATCTTGACCTCTAACTAGATATGCTTACATTCCATTGAAAATATGCCTTGACCTCAAATCCTCACAGGTATATGCTCAGAAATAAAACTCTCAGATAAGGGGTTAAACATATTTCTCTCATTATGTGACCGAATCCAACAAGTTGATGGTTCACATAATTCTTTTAAACGCTCATGAGACAAAGAAAAGTGATCCCTAAGAGTGGATGTTAACACTAAGAATATTAGGGGTCTTTTACCTTAATTCTTTCTTTTTTATCTTCTCTTTAAGGCTATGTCCACCTAAGATCGATAGGTCTTTAACCAAGACAAAATGTAGGCTTAGGACAGGTTTAGAAAAAAAAGGTATAAATATTTCAAAGGTTCAAAATTGAGTAGATGTCTTCAATGAATATCTTCTAGGACAAATTTTCTTTTTGAATTTCTCTTTCAAAATTTTCTCTTTCTTTTCTTTCTTTCTGTTTTTTCTTTGGAAGAGAGACAGCTAATTTTTCTCACTTCTTTGACTTTTTGTCCTTTTTTTGAACTTTTTTCTACTCTACTCATTTTGAAGATGGGTAGTGGTTATTTATTTTACTCAGTTATTCTAGGTTAATGTGAATGGCTTTAAGAAAGAAAAGGATTAATAATAAGCTCAAAAGACTAACTAGTGGTATACTATGTTGGGTAGGCTTTATGTCTCTGGGCTGAGCAAGGATGGCCTATATCATTTCCTAGGTTTCCTAAAGCCTATCAGATTCAATAAATTTCTGGAATTAAAGCTATTACTCCTCTTTATTCTTGATGGTTAACTAAAACAACGATAACTGGATCACACTAATGTATGTACACTAAAGAATTCAGGGAATTACTTATAACTCTCTAAAAAAAGATAGTCTCAAACTCTCACTAGGTCATAGGTCTCCACTAGTTTTTCTCAGGGTCTCTAAGTCATACCTCTATATTAGTCTTGATTATGTGTTGTGTGTAAATGGTTTCTGAGAATTAATTTTCATAAAATGCTTCCATACATGATTTTCATGCAAAACTAATCATATGCATTCCCATTAAGAGGTGAAAACAGTATATTTACTAAATTCTGAACATCCAGTTCTCATCACAATAAGGGAACTCTTCTTTAAAAACTTTTTTTTTGTTCGTTTTTCAATTTATTTATTTTTACTCAAGAAAATTCAAAATCTCTACGTGCATCTACACCCCCAACCTAAATAAAACATTGTCCCCAATGTTTGAAAACATAGGATTTTATATGAAAGTGGGGGGATGTAGACTATAAACCTTGGGTTGCCTCCCAATAAGCACTAAGTTTAACGTCTTCAACCAGACATTACTTAACCTAACTTTCTAAACCTAGAGCTAACTGGGTTAGCTTATGTGTGCTAATCCTAACCCTAAGATGAAATGGCGAGATTTCTCACACCGCTTCAGAATTTCATAGTAATCTATGTATGGCCTCCACCTTGAAATTGTATGTGGTGATATGAATATAATATAGTAGATCACCGCAATTGTGAAGATAGTGGGACCATATTGATGATCCCCCATCTTCAATATTTCACGGTCGTTAATATAATTGCTCTACCTCAAAAATTGAGGTGAGGGTAACACAATGACTATATAAACTACAGTGTATTTCCTTGGTCCATATGGTGACAAACAGTTCTTGTCTTGACCAAATTGAGGGATAATAATGATCATTTTATTCAGTTTATCTTTTTCCTCCGTGTCCCTATCATTGTCCTAAACTAGGGTAATAACCTGACTCTGCCCTTCTCTAATAGGTTGTTCTTGTATTACTAGAGGCGGGGACAAGGTTAGGCTTAAACCCTGGTTATCTTCTAATGTATACCCTAGAGTAGGTTGATGCATATCAACTAACTTTGCTTCTTCCTATTTGATAAGCGCAGGTATAATATCAATTGGGCCATATTATCATCTGATGTTTGTCCAAATAAGGTTGCAAAGTCCCAATCAAGTACATCTTCTACATTGAAAGGCGCAATTTGAATTTCATACTTTATAGGAGGATATACTCTGGCTTGCCATCGAGAAGTGTCCATCAAAGGCACACTATCCAACAACTCATGCATCTCCTCAATAGATGTGTCTTCATCAGAATCATACAAATAGGTGGGACACGCATCTAGAGGATTAGGGTTGGCTTTTTCTAAAGCTTTATTCTCTTCATCAATGGAAGTCTCTTCATTATTAGAATCAGGACATGGTTCAAGTATATTGAAGTTGGAGATTTCTAAGGATGGTGGTAGACTTTGTGGCTCATAAGGATCATAGGAAATTTCCATCCTAGTGTCAAGAATAAACGGCTCTTTATTACCCCTAATTTGTTTCAGTGTCTCCTTAAATTCATCCCTCCCTCGTTTTATTTCCTCAGTGAAATCGTCCATCATTTGTTTTAATTTTGTATTCCTAGCAGCCATGCCTTGTTCTATTATTTCACATATATGCTGCATATTTTCTTCTAATAGTGGTTCTTCCCGTAGAGAAAATGACTCATAGGGTTGGTATTACTGTGGCATTGGGGTACTGAAAAAGGACTGAGTAGGCTAAACACATGATGGTTGACCCTAATATTCTGAATAATCATGGTAGTACTGACCAGGGTGAGACCATTGTAGTTCTTCCTGATATTGGTAATCCTAAGACCATGGTTGTTCATGATGCCTAGCACATCCATTAGAGTCTTGATAATTTGTCTTAGAATAAAAATTGCCAGGGTATGTGAATGCATTAGGTGCATCCACTAGCTCCTAATAGTATTCATTGTATGTGGAGCTTGATGGGGGCCAGGAAGGAGTGGAATAGGGATGCTCAAAATAGGTATAGTCATTATGGTATTGAGGTTGCGGTGTAACTTGCCTAGAAGCTATTAGCCTAAGCAATTGACTTTCCATAAGATCTAATCAATCCATCTAGGCATCTAATCTATGAAATCTATCCCCTTCTTGATATGGTTTTCTTTTTTCTTCTTTTTTAAGATGAAAACTAACCTACATGATGCAAGCTAACTTCCTAGAAAGATGCACAAACAAAGGGCACATTATAATCCTTGAGGCTAATAAGCAGCATATTGATTTTCTTGAATTTGTATGAGGACAATGCTTTTAATTAACCTAATCTAGCACTCCTCCTCTCCTTTAGATTTGATTATTACTTACCAGTTAGGTCTGCACAAGATGGTTAATACAACCCTCATGTAAGGAGGCGTTTAGACCTCACAAATGTCAACAGGAGGTGAGGGAAGAGCGAGGCTCTATTAGACAACCCCCAATAACCACAGTGCTCAAAAGCCACTGGAGTGACAATAAATAGCATCTTAGTAAGAGGGTCCTATGAGCATGTGATGGCCCTATAAGTCTCTTTTAATTGGCTTTAATTTGAATTAAAGGGTGGGGTAGCGTGCTTGAGGTGTTTATCCTAGGTAGGCCAAGGAGTTGTGATGAAAGCCACCCTTAATCTTATGAGGGTAGGGTGCCCTTACTAATTAATTCCACACTCCATGGTAGTTCTATTAGCATATATATCACCTTAAAGCATTAATCGTGTCCTAAGATGCAATTAAAAGCAATAAACTTATGGAAAAACCTAAAAATGCAGTAATTATAAGAGGATGCTTTCTATATGAGTTACACTATCAAACAATGCATATTTACTCTAAATGCAAACCCTAATCTAGGAATTAAATGAGTGAGGAAACTTCTAGTGGGGTTTCTGATGAAGATCAAGTGTGGGTCACCTTATCCCACACTTGCCCTGTATTATATAACCCTTTAAAATTAAAATGAAAATTGCAATTTACATGGATCCTCCCTACAAGATTTACTCAAAAGGAAAAAAAATCCTATTCTAGGAAAGCAAAGAAATTTTCATGTTGATGAAGATTTACTTGCCAAATTCCTCTACTTTCTTGTTTCCCTGGAAAAAGAAAATTAGAAATAAGTACCAATTTCAGGAAATTATGCGGTTATGCACTAAAAAAAATTGAAAATTGCACCTAAAATTGCCTAAAATGCTGAAACTCTGCAATTCCTACAAATTTTTTTGAATTTTTAATTAAATTTTATAAAAACTCCTTTGCAAGTCCTCGGCAATGGCGCTAAAAACTTGTTGATGTTTTTCACAAGTGCATGGGCTATTGTAGTATAGCTATGAAAATACGAGTCGATCCCACAGGGACTCGCTTTAAAAATAAGAAGTTTAAACAAAATTTAATTATCTAAAACAACAAAAATAACAGAATTAAACTAACTATCTAAATTTATTCAAATGATGCAATTGACATAAATTTCAAGTCCAAAAAATGTAAAATAAAACTAATTAAGCATCCCTAAATTACACTATCTGTGGATAACACTGTTAGAATATGGATAAAATAAAACTTGTATAGAACAAGGACATAGATGTAAATAAAATGGGGATACATATATAAATAAAAATAGGACACATATGTAATTAGAGAAAAAGGACAGACGTGAAATTTTAATTAAAGGAATAAGGGCAAAAAGGGAATTTGATTAAAAATCTAGTTTTTTAAAAGAAAAACCAGACCAACCCCGACGAAGAAGAAGACTGGAGGAGAAGGAGATGGAATCGGAGGAGATAAGAGAGGGAGAATGATGACACGGGAGGAAACCTGTTTCTGGTTTCCATCTCTGGGACGTCTGAAGGCGAGAAAAACACTGGAGTCGGTGGGATGGGCGCACAATCCAGTCATTGAAGACTATGGTTTTGGTTCGACAACACAAAGATGCTAGAGAAGAAGGGGCTTCTGTCCGGGGCGGTGAAGGCAGTTGGGTGTTGGTCCGTGAAGTGCAGGTAGGGGAAGATCTAGGTGGTCTGCGTAGTTGTTTGATGTCTCCAGTAAAGAGATGGACGGTGAAGGGGAACTGGAGGATATGACCAGGGGATGCCGGGCCAGTGGTCTGTGTCTTTGGCCTTGGTGCATGGAGGAGATCTAGAGCATTGAAGAGGGTTTCTGCGGTGGATGAAAAAAAGGGAATTGACAATGAATAGAGGAGAAACAAAAAGAGAAGGGGCTAGACAGTGGTGTTGTATACAAGGGAGATGAAAATGTTGGGCCAGCCTATCTAGTCGTGACCGGGCAGTGAAGGGTCGGGGCGTCTCTATCTGGAACGAAAAGGTAAACTGGAGAGTTGATGACGACACTAGTAAAAGGGGAACTAAAGGGCGTATCTGGGTTGAACGATCAAGCAGTGATGGATGGTGGTGTGAACAAAGGAGTGGAATCGTGAGAGAGAGAGAGAGAGAGAGAGAGAGAGAGAGAGAGAGAGAGAGAGAGAGAGAGGAATACGTAACAATTGGAAGAAAAGAAAAAGGAAGACCAGGAAGGCAAATAAAAAATGATGAATAAAATAAAGGGTTGCAAAGAAGACAACGACTAACAAATTCCAAAACCCAAAAACTCCAAACTCTCCAAAAAAATAACAATTCCCCACTCCTATGGTTCCCCCTCTTTATAAACTTTTTCCTTTTCTACTCTTCCTCTAACTCTTTCCTTGAAGAGGTAGATTCCTATTAGAAAACTCCTCTTCTTCCCATTTAGGACTCTTCTTCCTTTTAAAACTCCTCTTCCTTTTAGGACTGCTCTTCCTTTTAGGACTCTTGCCTTATTGATCTTCACTTGATCTACACCATTTAAATTAGATCTGAGCCATCCAACCCTCCTTTAGTTGATCTGCAAAATAAAATACTAAATGAGAATAATTTAAACTGCACATTAATCATCTAATAAGCTCTAATGATCATCTGATCATTGATTTTGAAAAATGAAATTTTGAATGGTCAATTTGAGCTAAATTTAAAATCAAGCTAAATTTTGCAAATTTGTATAGTTAGATGATCTAATTGAATGCTAAACTAGGGGTATTTTTAGCCAAAATTAAACACTTAACAGGTAGCCTTCAATGGGACCCCATCTGGCCTCCCACCTTCCCTATGATCCCAGTAAAGAAAGAAAAAAAAGAAGAAAAAAAAGGAGGAGAATAGTCAGATTGAGCCCACTTAAAGTGCTATCTCTCTTTGAATTTCTTTCTTTCTCCTAGTAAGCCATTTATGTTGTTAGGATATAGGATTATTTTGAAGAGTCCAACTCTCCTAACTCTCTTGACCAAATAAGAAAATCCCGCAGTTTTCCACATGAGAAAAAAAATTGTTTGGGATTGAGATGAAACTCTAATAAGGGCCACTTAGAGTCTTAATTTTCTAAGAGTCCTACTGTTCTAAACTAAGTATTGGATTTCCCATGGGACTTTTATTTGAAAATGCTAAAACTATTCTAATAAATATGAAGGGCCTACTTAGAAGTTCACATCCTCTAAGAGTCTTAACTCCTTGGGACTCCAAACTTCTTAGGACTTATAAAGGGTTCCACTTTTCTGAAATTCTAAAGGAGTACCCAACCTAAACTAGGGGCCAAGTTTCCCTTATAGTTAGGATTCCCCTATGATTTCAAGAAAATCCTAAATTGTCTTAGAAACTTAGCCTAAAGAACTTTCTCTCCTTCCCCACATTTTTTGCTCTCTATCTCCTCTTCCACATTTTTAACCCTCTCTCCCCCACTCAGCCTCAACACTCTCACTCTCTTCCACTTTCTTATCTATCTTCTATCTTATCCCAAACTCTCATCCAATTAAAACTTCCCATTTTTCCCTCTTTCCCCAATTTTTCTCTTTTCTCAGTTCTTCTCTCAGATTCCTCAGCAATCACAGTTCTCCACTTACCCTAATGCCCCATGTTTTGTATGTTCCAAGTCTCTTTCTCTCCCACATTATCTATCTTTCCACCTCTCATTTTCTCAACTTTATGAAACTCCTTGTCCCACAATTTGATAAATACTCATACTCAAATTTAAAAAAAATGTAAAAACACATAGTGAATACAAAGAAAGGAGAGATTTGATGTAGAAAAAGAGAGGTTGCAAAGAGGGTTTTAGAGAGACTTTTATAGAGTGCCAAGATAACTTTAGAGAAAAGTGATTCTAATTTCTCTTTCTTATATTTCTCAAGACTCAATATCTTTCAAGGGTAGAGCTCACCATGCCTTAGAGAGAGAGAGAGAGAGAGAGAGAGAGAGAGAGAGAGAGAGAGAGAGAGAGAGACCCATTGTTGTTCCCCTAAGTTCTAGCATAATCACCATTCTCTGAGTAGCATTTGCCATGATCTGGTGAGTTTTCTACTAAATCCAATGTTTGACAAACATTTCCTTCGTGGGTTGAGCTTGCCATGCCCTAGAAAGATTGCCCAACCAAATTCTCTTTCAAGAAGAGTACAATGTGGCATGGGACTAGAATTGGATGAAACCTCATAAAGTTTCGCTAGCATAAACTTCTAAGGAATCCTCTAATTGGGACTCCTAAAAGAACTTGCACACTTAGACTCCTAAAATCATGAGTCCTAACAGAATTAAAAGTCTTAAAGTCTTTTCCATGACCTTTAAAAGCAATTAAGATAACATAAATAGATAAAGTTCTAACCAAACTTGGATTATGGACCCACCTTAAATTTGGCCCCCAGTTTAGTCCTAAAGAATGATGAATCTAAAATTATTTAGAGTCCTAAAGTTCTAGGACTTTGAAATTGATTTGAAATCCAAAGACTCATAAATGTCCTCTTGTTTTAAGACTCTCAAAATCTTCACAAGAGTTAACAATTCCTAAGTTCAATAATTTATTGGGCCCTCCTTAACACACCAAACTGGGTTCCAATTTCTCTTCCTTTTTTCGATTGATTTTTTAGTCCTAAATTCACTCAAAGTCCATAGTCTTGAACCAACTTAGAGTTTTTCAATTCAAGGACTTCTAAATTAGTTTAGAGTCCTAAAGTCATAATAGTTCTAACCTTGTAAGATTCCTTAATCAATTCCAAGTCCAATAGTTTTAAGACTCCTAAATTCATCCAATGTCATATGGCCTAAAGACTCCTAGAAGTTACAAGACTTCAAAACTCATAAGGTTCTAACCATTAGGCCTTAGATGGTACACAAAACTTGGCACCCATCAACTTTTCGAAGACAATTGAGCATCCCAATAAGTGCAAGGGATATAGCAACTCTATCTATAGAACTCAACAAAGTGAGACCAAGTTTATACCTGAACCGATTTGCATGATTGGAATTACTCTGTACTTTTGTCTCCAAAATGAATTGTGTAAAAATCAGAATAATTCCTCAAAGAAAAACAACATAAAAATACAAATCACTTGAAAAACAAGATCAGAGCAGATCAAGAACCCATGTTTGAAGATAATTAAGAACAAAGAGACGTCACAATTAGGAGAAGCCTTGAGAGTAGTAGCAAATGGGCAAAATCTTTAAAAAAACCAAAATAGAGTGATGCACTAACGAGCAAACTCTAAGAGAGTGAACAATAATAGAGTTATCCACTAACTGGAAACTCTAAAGAAAAGAGGAGTAAAGAACATCTTAGCTAGATGGGCTCTAGCAAACAAAAAATTAGAGAGCATTGGGAGACATAGGAGAAGATGCAAGAAATGGCTTGGAGGGCATCTCCTTATATGGATGAGCATTACTTGGGCATCAACTAGCCTTACTTGGTGGAAACTATGCTTATCTTGGTCTTCATGTCTCTTTAAACCATCTTAGCACTTTTCTTTCACGCTAGTGGACCCCACTAGTGAGTTGGGCCTTGGACCCCTCACTCACACACAAGTTTTCTTGTTATATTGAAATTGAGAGCCCCTCTATAAATCATAAAAGTAATATGGGACTATTGTCCCTTTATAACAAAAGTCTAAATAGTTCTTTTTTCCCTTAAAACCTAGTCAACAATTTATGTAGAATTGATGTCATTGGTCATATAAAGGTCTTTTGAGCCCATTCCCCTTGATTTCAATTTGCATAGACTTCGCATAAATGGTATGTTTACTAAAGGTATTCTAATCAATCCAAGGAATATATCTTCCAAATAAAACCCTCTTTGAGTGGGACATATCCAAGCAATCAGTTGAATTTAGTCCCTCATGGAATCTAGCTTTTATATCAAGGTCTTTAGAAAAAAAAAGGAGCTCATTAGTTTGTTGGTTTTAGATGTTTTCACACTCCACAAAAAATCAAGTAATTATCACAATCCACTCATCAAAAGTTTGCTTATAACAAATTCTCATATGCATGGTTATTTATGAAATTACCACTCAAGGCTTTATAATTTTCTTTGGTCA
Source organism: Warburgia ugandensis (assembly GCA_035236585.1). Lineage (NCBI taxonomy): Eukaryota > Viridiplantae > Streptophyta > Magnoliopsida > Canellales > Canellaceae > Warburgia > Warburgia ugandensis. The sequence goes on from CP141126.1 coordinate 85,867,573, forward strand.
CTGCTTGGGTAAGAAACCTTACTATCAATGACTTAGTTCATCCCAAGTCTCAAAGCCCACAATGCAAACTCATATAAGACACTTACTAGTTTTCACAAAACTATCTAATGGTATCCATTTGGATTAATTACTCAACTTCTATATGTGAACATAGAATAATGCCTTTTATTAGACTATCATGTATTCATAGCCCTTTAGCCGATTAACTGGGCTGTCAATTTGCTTTAATAACATTTCATTAAATAGTTAGGGTGTTTGTCATAATTAAGTCAAGTTGACTAAATCTTTAGAGAATCTTTTCATAACAATTAGATAGTACAACAACTAGCCCTTATCTTATTTGATAATTTTGATTCCCATGTTCATAGCAGTTCACCCAGATTCATTGATCAAACTGTTCTACCTAATGAATGTTTAGCATATCCTTTCCCAAGATAGAGATTAATTACATAGGGTCACAACCCGTCATGCCTGCTATACAGTTAAGTATTTTCACCATTTGGTTTATTATACTAGATACAATCACATCTACCAGTTTTTCAATCTACTGCCTTAGAGTGTATTCCATTTCTTATTTTGATATGGTGGGCCAAAAGAAATTTCTGTGTGTCATAGATGTTTTTACAAACTTTGTTCACAAATGCTATCTTAATAGTCACAAGTCTTTCAATAATGTAGACCAGTAATTGATAATTATTTTTTAACAACCCTGTTTATCCATTTGAATCTCAATATATAGTATACCAACATAACTAATGTTCATATTAGTAGACCATAGAAGTCATTACTTGCAGCTGACAATTTTACTATAAAGATAAAGTCACCTTATCATAGTAACCAAAAAAATAATATTTAGGATAGAAGTCCCTTTGCTTTCAAGCGTTAATGGATTAACAAAAAAGTTTATATATTTCTTCATATGTGTACAATTTCTCAACATTTTCACAACCTTATTTGGACAAAAAGCTTCAAAATCTAGAGTATGTGGGACTTGCAACTATAATCAATGAAAGCATGATTTATTGCTTAACATGCCAATGTTAACCTTGTATATGTATTTGAATCTTAATATCTAGCAACCAACATAACCTATGTGCACATTAATAGATCATAGTGGTCATTGCTTGTAACTTACAATTTTACTATAAATATAAAACCATCTTATCACAGTAACCAAAATATAGTATTTAGGATATAAGTCTCTTTACTTTCAAGCATTAGTAGCTCAACAAAACTGTTTAGAGATTTTTCCATCTATGTATAGTTTTTCAATATTTCCAGAACCTTATTTGGATGAAGAGCTGTTAAATTTTGAGTCTATGGGACTTGCAATCATAATCGATGAAAGTAGAATTGGTTATTCAATATCCTAATGTTGACATTTTACCTACAATGCCACAAATATAAGGTACTCCCATACTTTCAAAATTAATGACACTATACACTTTTTCAGTGTTTCAAATTTATCTTGAATCAGACTTCAATTTTTTATTTATGAAGCATCATCACTCAACTATCTCTTGATTAGATTTTAATGTCTTGATCAAACTCAAGTGTTTCAAAGTAATTCTTTTTTATTGACATATATCTCTGTCAAATCTTGCTATTAAAACAAAGTTTGTAGTGGAACAATTAACCTATAACTAGAGTATAGTTAGTATGATAATCATTTTCATGATAAATTTATACAGCTTGTAATTCATTGACTCTTTGTTAGTTTTGTACCTGGCTTTATACAGATAAAACTAGTTAAACTTGTATCAAGTTGATGTGCCTTTCTATTCACATGCTTCAAGCTGTAATGATTAATAGTGAATTTTCTTATTCAAAATTGCATATCTCACATATCCACTATTAGAACATCATAGTCTTTAACTGAGTAAGTACTCAAACTCAAACAATTTATCAATTTTGTGCCATATGCATTATTAACTATCAAATCTTTTTATTATAATACAGTAACGTCAATTTGTGAAGAGTTTGTCCTTTTATTGGATGAATGAATTTCTTTTACTTCATTTTGACCAGTTTCTAAAAGAATCCTTATATTAAATGAAGGAATTTTCTTTTGCTTTATTTTGACTAGTTTTCAAAGAAAATAAATTATTGACAAAATAAAAGTTAGTTGTTTCACAAATTTCAAATTTGAACTTTGGTAGGCTCTGGTAATCAAGGAGTAACTAATAAAGATGCAATATATTCCTTAGTACAACACCTTGAAATCCATGCAGCAAGTTAAATGAAATGAACCTATTACAATTCATTAAAGAAGTATTGCTTCTCCTAGTCAGCCATATTATCAATTTTTGTTTATCAATCTCCCATAATAGAAGTTATGTAATTACCATTTAGCCCCAATTGTCTCCTGTGCAATTGGGTCCTAGTTTCTTCATTTTGAAAAGTAAAAGCTATTCGTGATATCAAATCTCTTTAACAAAGTTCTATACTCATTAAGGTTTTTTAGCTATCATAGCTGTAATCAAGTTCCTTTTGAATTTCTAAGAATAACCTCTATTGTTCTAATCCATAGTGTTCTATACATTTGGAAAATTTCTTCCTTGCTATCACATTTTAGGTTGACGTGAGACCAAGTCCAATCAATTTTCCACACTATCATGTTTCGCATGTAGTTGGCAAGATTTGACATTTTAGCATTTACTATACACACTGGTATCATTGTTTTCTTCAATCAAACCATTTACTAGAAATTCTATCTTTTTACAAAGCAATGTTCTTTTGTGAGAGAAGGTTCTCAAGCTTCAAGGATCTTTTGAGAAATAAAAACTTCTATTTGCATTGAAGAAGTAATCTTGGGACCATTTACATTTCACATTTTACCACTTTCCTTTATGTAAGAGTTTGATATAGGTTTTCCAAAACCCATGAATTTTTTCAACTTAATTATATCTGTATGTCAAGTCTTAAATCTCAAAGGAACTTGTTTCCCATTAAAACTAAAAAATCTTTTCACATCCAGATAATGAGAAAATAAATAGTTGTCACATGATCAAATTCATTATATCACATATATGTATATGAAAGTAAAATAAAACCATGTCAAACCATCCCACATGTAGATCTACTTTATGGATTTTTGAATTTATCATATGAAATAAAAATTTTCAATTTTCTTTGAGAAAAACCAAGAAATCTCAATTTTTCTAAATTTATCAATATTTACCCAATATAGTAAGAAATTGGAAATGAGCATTTAGAGGAACCTATATCTTGATCATAGTTAGAAAATCCATATCTCAAATTTGCATTTTGGCCTTTAGAAATAAAAACACTTTTTTTTTTTTCTTATCAACCTATATTTCATAAAGATGACGAAATCCACAAAAATATATCCAAATTGAATGAAATTAAATTCATTAGATTTCTTATAAAAGTATATTTTCCTCCAAAACATCATCATGAATACAATGTATTGAAAGAGATCAAGTACGTATTTTTAAAAACTGTGAGATATGAATCATTGGCTAATTAAAAACCACCATGTTAAGGTTAACGAGATCCATAACTTTGCTAGATATAGGTTCAATGAATCCATGGAGAGAGCACATATTTAAATTATTAGAAACCTTACACAAAGCTAAATTCAATGAATTTTATTTAAATATCACACAAAGCTAAATTCAATGAATTTTAGTTAGAGACATGCTTATATCAGCTTCTTAAAGATAGTTGGTGTCTTCTAATATGTGCAAGGGATGCGGTAGCTCTATCTCCAGGATTGAACCAACTTAGACTCAACGTAACCTCAACTAATTTGCCCAATTAGAATCTATCCATACTTTAATCTCCAAGATGTATGCCATGAAATCCAAAAATCCAACATTGAAGAAAAACTAAGAACAAAGAGAACTTAACAATTAGAAGAACCCTTGAAGAGTGATGCTAAAATGGATAAACTCTTAAAGCAAACCAAATTAGAGTGATGCATTAACTAGCAAACTCCAAGAGAAAGAAAAAGAATAGTGTGGTACTAACGGGCAAACTCTAAAGAAAAGTGAAGAGTAGAGAATCTCTGAACTAAATAGACTTTAGAAAACAAAAAATTAGAGAGCTTGAGGGGAAAGAGAGAGAAAGGAAAAGGTGCAAGGAATGGCCTAAGGGGCATCTCCTTATATACGAAAGCCTTGCTTTCGCACCCAATAGCCTTGATAAGACACTTAACCTGGCCCTCAAGTCTCTCAAAATCACTATAACACTTTCCTTTCACACTAGTGGGCCCCACTAGTGAGTTGGACCTCTAGCTCTACAACTATAGGCATACACCCACTCACTCGCCCACAAGTTTCCAAATTATATTGAAACTAAGGAGAAGCAAGTCCTTATATAGGGGGACCTCTTCTCCTCCAAAACCATATTAAGCAATAAAGGACTATTGTCCCTTTAGCTTTGAAACAAAAGCTCAACAAGTATTAGGAAAATGAAAGCTGTTCAATCTCACACCCTTTCCAAAGCAAAAATAAAAGCCTCATTCTAAAAGACTCATGAGTCCTTTTTTCTTCTAGTATGCTAGCAACCTCAACCTTCTTGAACATACTTAGATCATGCATGCTTGAATGGTCTTAACCCATTCTTGGTCCCAAGTACATTATAATTCTTGTTCCATAAATAAATTCCAAGCCACCATCTAGGGCAGAAGCTTATGCAAGTACTCTACACTATTTTTAGATTTAGATGCTCTTTGCTTCTTTGCAATTTTGATGTAGCCTTTAGAGGCAACAAATTGATGTCATCCTAATAGGCATTTTATGATTACTAGTAGGTATGAAGGGGTCTCCATCATTAGCCACCATATGGTCAAGCATATCACCGTCATCATAACTTGACACCTCACTCTCGAATAAAGATTGTGTCCAACCACTATCCTCAACATTCTCTTGTGGTTGCGCATGAACATGTCCTTTCCCCAAGTTGTTATTATGTGACCTGCTTTGCATGCTAGAATGGTGATTTTTGCTTCCAACCCTAGCTATTCTTCCTGTTGCAACAACCCCACTTTCCAGTACCTATAAAGGGTTGATCAATCTCATCAAACTAGTCTTTTTTTATGCATCTCACCCAAATCACGAACCTTCTAGCCTTCTTGAAATCCTTCCATTTGCTCTTCCATCCTCATACTTTTTTTTTTGAATTGGTATGACTCTACGTTCTTGTTGAACAAACATTGAATTCTTTCACTATGATCCCTTCTACTTCTCAATGGGGAAATGATCACCCACCGAGGAACCTCCACTCTCCATTCTCTTCTCTCACAAAGTTTTTCAAGTACGTATATCTCCTTTGTATTGCTCCAGACATTGTACTTCTCCCTTCCATTCTTGGTAAGCACTAGCTTATATTTTGTTATATTTATGAAAGATGTCAAGGACTTCCCTTTGTCACTCATCTAAAGCAAAAAATGGTAGCAATAATCACAATTCCAACGACAATCATTATACAAAAATGTTCAATACATAACAATTTTATCATATTCAAAAATTCAATATACAATGGAACTTTCAACAAAAAATTATGCCCTATGCATGCCCAAACCAACAAGCATTTGTTTACAAAGAGTTGATTATTTACAAAAGAAGAACATATTTAGCAAATATATGATTGAAAGCCTCCATACAATAGCTAATGATAATTTCTTTCCAAAAAAATTGGGAACCAAGCAATTGCTAAAATTGGATTTACTACATATAACTACCACAGAGCATATAAACAAGCATGTTTTCTAGTTATTCCCATTGAGAAAACTCACTTTGGGGGAATAGTATATCTACAATCAGGATCATTCAACCCAAAACAATAGTACTTGAATTTGACAAACACATCTTATTTCATACACATCTCCACACTCTACATTTCACATTAAAATTAACATAATGAGGTGCTTGAACAATCATAATATGAGAATCATGTCTCACTCGTCTACTACAAAGGATACTTTCCTAAATAGATTCACAACAATTATGATAATAGCCTCTCACAACAATTATAATTACACAATGCACGATGTGACCTATTTGTTCGTTGAACTAAACCATTGATTCAAGTGGGGCTTATCTTTTTCAAAAATAAGCAATTATTTAAATGGAAATAGTTTCACTAAAAAATACAATCATTCATGTAGGGCTTGTTTGAATGACAAAAATAAGGTAGTACCTATTTGAATAAAAAATAAGTTCTAATTTAAGTGGGGACTTTTCCATCGAAGTAGGATGCTAACTACAATAGAAAGAAACTAGAGATAGTATCATATAAAAATACAGAAAAATCTATGCATACCCCTCTACTATCACTTTTTATCAAATTGAACCCCACCCTTTCCCACTTTGGAAAATACTTTTTTGGTATTAGATTTACCAAAAAATCATAAAAAGGACCCCTTCTGTCATGAATTTGTCTAAAAAAAAAAAAACTAAATCATTGGCTTTTGGGGCTCACAATAGCACATTTTATTAATAATTTATTTTCAATGGTTTTTAAGGAAAATAATATGATAAAAAAGTAAAATTTAGAAACATACCTTAATGGTTCTTTGCTAGTTATTGTTCAGGCTAATGGATTTATAGTATAAGTGATTTAGAATTGTACAAGACATCATATGGATTATAAATCCTCAAAATTCTTTCAATGTGATAGATAAAAGAAAACTTGAATCTTCATAAATAGAGGTCCTATATAGAGAATGAAATTTGGTTGAAGGTCGTTGGAAATTTTATATATTTTTAAGCCAAACACCCATTGGAAAGAAAGGAAATTAAAAAAAGAAAAAGAAAAAAGAGAAGAAAATATTGGAAAAAAGAGAAGAAGAAGACAACAGCTTTGACGACCATCTCACCCAAGACCATGAAAAGAGATTGCTTGTTTAAATAGTTTTTTCTTTTGACAATTTTGCCACTAGTAAAAGAATTGTGATTTTTGATGTTTTGCTTCTCAGTAATATCAAAAGTTGTCAAAGAGAAAAATTATATCTTTAGCCAATAACGCTTTTGCATCTAGGAGATTGTTCATCAATACTAAATATCTTAGACCATAAAAACATTGTCACCCCATTTGATAGGATGAGTTAGAGGAAACTTGACCCCATTTGCATGATTTGGAGTATGAAAAGCACATCTCAATAATGAGGGATCAATTGAGATAGATTCAAATTGGACATAATCTATCACTTTATGACATGCATAGAAGATTGCATTAGGGATACAAAAAGAATCCCTTTCTTGATTGGACTAACAATTTTAATCCCTCAAGTCAAACTTGTACTATCATACATCATTTAAGATAAGTAATGTTTCACTTTTCAATTTACAAGAAGCATTGTGCTAGTAGAAAATACTTTAACAAGAACAATTGAGAGTAATTATTACTAGGGTTTCTATTGGAATTGTGTTTAATAAATTGATTTGGGATACTTATGGCGGGTACAACTTCAAGAGAAAGCTAATTTAGACTGCAGTGTCATAAGAGAATTTTGACTTGAAGTGAGAATGGAGTTTTAGGACTTGTTCGCACCATACTAGTCATAACTAAGAGAGAAAAAGGCATTGTTGTAGCAATTGTCAACTTACTCATCATCATCATTGAAGCATTCATTGGAACTATTGTACAAAAGTCAAACAAAGCAAGGACACTTCTTCACCGATAACATCAAAATCCTATTAAGCTCATCTATAACCTTATAAAATAGAAAGACATAGGTTTTTCTAGCCTTTCATCCATTAATAGCTCAAATAAAGTTGACTTAGAACAACTTTTCAAGCTTCTTTGCTAGTCGATCCTAATGAGTTGTCAAAGATTTTATTTTTACCGGCAGCTTTAAACCCATATAAACTCTCTCTCTCTCTCTCTCTCTCTCTCTCTCTCTCTCTCTCTCTCTCTCTCTCTCTCTCTCTCTCTCTCTCTCTCTCTCTCTCCAAATTTGCTTGGAGGCAAGGTTCAACCTTCTTTTTCTTTTAGATTTTTTATATGTGTTTACCCATTTATTTTATTAATAAATATTAATAATATAGTTCTTTGTGGGTTTCAAAAGACAATTCCATTGACATAAGGGCTCTCTTTGATGACGTTTTGGTAGTTATGGTACCAAAAAGCAATTTTTAAAATGGAGGGGCTCACTTTGATAGAAAGTTGATATAGAGGAGAGTTCATATACTTTTCTCATAAAAATACAAACACCAACATGGAAGTTTTAGAAATAGAATAAATCTTTTTGGGCCACTGATTCAAGGTCCAAAGAAGAATTCCTACATGGTGCAGGGAGTAGGGTTTACATTGCTTTATAAAAAGAAAAAAAAGAACTATTTGATTAGTATAATACTAGAATATTTGCCCTGTGCAATGCACAATGACCCATTATCCATGAGATTTTTGCTAAAAGGTCCTTGAGTGGGATAATATTGCTTAATAAAGCTTTATTATATTGTAGTGCTTAATAAGGACCAATTTTGAAAGATAATTTCCAAGAGCTACCTCAAGTTGACGTCCTTTAGATGCTATATAATTTTTTTTCTTAAAATTTCAAATTTACCTCTACAAAATGGATTAACACAACATAATTATGTTAACTTTCAACTCAAAATTCTTATGTAATAAGAATTTCTCATGCTTTACAATCCTCAATCAGATCAAAATCCCATAATCCCAAAAGAACCAAATCTTCACCCTCTGATCATCGCAATTCAATAACCCCTATGCCTTTTCATTGTCCATATTCTTAGTGTCATCCGATCCACTAAATGCTAGGTGGCATGTTCTTCAAGCATCTCAAGCATGGTGATTGGACCCATTGTGGTGCTTGTTAGGTCCTATGTTGTCTTAGCTAGTGGAGAGTACAAGGACCCCCTTGTCATGAAGTTGTTTGCATCAAGTATCAAATGTCGGATTCATTACACATGTGAATCATGTGAATGGTTTCCAAGTACTAGGCATCTACTATTTCATTTTTTATGGCCACATTTGACCAGAAAATGTACGTTTTGGAGAAAATTTCTTATAACATTTGCTCATTTGACGTAAAGACAAAGACATGGACAAGTATCATAAATTTGTAGTTGGATTTATCAGTTTTGTTCAATGATTGGATTGGTGAGCCATGCCAACAAGAATAAAGGGTATGAGAACTATATAAAGTGAATTATATCTTTGATTGTAAAGTTGGAGAAATGCCATTAGAAATGCATGGAAGACTAATCAAAGAGAGATTTTCTTTTGCAATTTTAATGGCAGTTAGTGTCCATGGGATGATGGTAAAAACTCAAGACTTACTAATTGTCATCAAATTGGAAGGCTCATCTTTACATGCACTAAGGTGAGGATTCAACATTGTCGCAGAGTTTCACATGCTATAGAGTCAGAAGTTGTTGGTGATTTTGGTTGGGAATTGACTAGTTTTGGATATTTCTTACTGGTATGGATTTATATTTGAGTAAAATTTAAATTGAAAAGAAAAGAGCTATAGGTAGAGCGACTTGAGAGAGAAGCAGGGTTCCCATAGAAGAAGGGAAGAAAGGTATGTGATGTAGCACTACTTAGAAAATTAAAACTATGGTTAGTTAGTCAGGGGTAAACTTCTGATTTAAGAGAAATTCCCTAAAATCATGCTTATTTAGTTAGGGTATGCTTAGAATATATGGAAAAAATTCAAATAGCAGCTAATGAATGTCAACCTTAAGGATTTAGTAGCAATTATCTTCTAAAATCAATCCTTATTGAACACCACAAGATAATTCAGGATTTATCAAGCCACATTATCCTATTCATAGGCTTCTTAGCAAAAATTCACTTATTCATTTATCCTAACTACTGATTTAGTGAGAAATAGTTACGTGAAAGAGAGAAAGATTAGAAAAAATTATAACATGATAGAGGAGAAGAATAGGAGAAAATGACTTTTAAGTATCCACTTGTTTAACTAATAGAACATTGTACTATGACATTATGAGGGTATTAAATATTAGAATTAGAAGTAAAATAAGAAAAACTAGAGAGAGAGAGATGACTTTAGAGATATATACTAGAAGAAATATTCAATTAAAATAGTATAAAATCCAATAGAAATGCCACATGGCTTAAAGAGAAAGGCTTTATAAAAAAGGAATTTCTTTAGGGGCCCATTCATCTAGCTAATGACATAAAATTAAAGTAAAAATAATTAAAACATTTTAAAAATTCCTATATAATGCAAGGAAAATAGGATTCAAGTGCTCAGAGAAAAATATCATTAGCTAAAGACACGCATACACTAACTAGTAATTTTCCCTTTGTGATGCATGGGATGACCCATTTGTTCATTTGATTGGGCCTATTTGTTTAAAAATAAGATTGAGAGACATAGAGAGATTTTAAGTCATAATATTTACAACAAAAAGGGTAGCCCTGGTGCACGAAGCTCCTGCCTATGTAGGGTGGGTCTGAGGAAGGGGCGGGCGACAAAGGTCTATAGTACGCAGCCTTACCTTGCATTTTTGCAAGAGTATTTCCATGCCTTGAATCCGTGACCTCAAGGTCACACAATGACAACTTTATTGCTGCACCAAGGCTCCCCTTCGTAATTTTTACAACAATGAATAATGAATAAAATGCTAGAGAAAAATAAGAAAAAACTCAAGGACCGTTAAGAGGGCCACTTATTCAAGTAATAGTATAAGATTACATATGAGGATAATTTAATTATAAGAAGATATATATATATATATATATATATAAGTTAAAGAGAGAGAGAGAGAGAGAGAGAGAGAGAGAGAGAGAGAGAGAGAGAGAGAGAGAGAGAGAGAGAGAGAGAGAGAGAGAGAGAGAGAGAGAAGAAGAGACTTCAAAGATAATTGGTAGAGGAGAAAATATTCAATTAGAATCAAAAGTTGAAGGAATTGAGATAAAATGCCACGTGGCTGGAAAAGACTAGATGTACAAAGCAAAAAATTTGAGGGCCCATTCATTTAATTAATCGCATAATATATAATATAATATAATAATAAAAAATTCAAAATGCCCAAGTGGCACAAGGAAAAATAGGTTTTAAGCACTCAAAGAAAAGTTATACATAGGTGACTTATTTATTCATTTATTATAACACCACTGATATATGAGGAATGTATATTTAGAAATAATTCAAAATTTTAGGGATGTCTAATAAAGTTGGCTCAAAGAAAAATCTATTAGCTTAAAATATAAAGACAAAATGAAAATTGATGCTCTAAGTTGTATAGTGGTTTATCAAATATTTAATTGAAAATGCAAGTTGGTCCTACTTGTTAGATATTTTTCAATGATCCAAACTGCTCATTAATCTGCAATGTATCAGATGTCCAACTCTCATATAACTATACATCCTAAAAATTGCTTTTTGTGGTTGTAAATATTTGACAACTATGTTTCTGGATTCTTTTGTGTTACACTATTTATTTTAAAGCCTCCAAAATTCTAGAGAGGATGGTCTTAGGCCTGACATTCATATGAGAGTTTTGGGTCTCAGACCATCTAATGCACGAAGAATCAAATAAATAGTTTGTATCAATGAAAAAAACCAGCAAGGGAGGTCAACTTGCAATTTTGTTAATTATTTGATACAACCACCATACAACCAGTTGTATCAAATAATCTTTAGAGAGAGAGAGAGAGAGAGAGAGAGAGAGAGAGAGAGAGAGAGAGAGAGAGAGATGATGAGGAAGGAAGAAGGGAAAGATAAGAGAAAAAATATACATGTTAGAGAAAAATAGGCAAAAACTTAATGACTTTTAAAGAGCCACTTATTTAATTAGTAAAATATGATTATAATACAAGGAGAATATTGAATTCTAGAATTAGAAGTAAAATAGGAAAGGTTAGAGAGAAAGGTTTTAAGGATCAGAAATAGATGAAGTATTCAATCAAAATTACAATTATATTAGATAAAAGCCTTGTAGTTGAAAGAGAAAGGACTCTGAAGCAAATTATTTAGGGGCCCTTTTGTCCAACTAACTAAATAAGACAAAAGTAAAATAATTAGAAAATTTTAAAATGCACAGGTAACATGAGGAAAATTATGATTCAAGTGCTCAAAAAAAAAGAAGTCACTAGCTTAATATATTATAGATATATGCTTAATGAAAACTATATAGATTCTTTTTTGTATAGGCAAAAAATTACAAACCAAATTACTTGTGCTCTCACTCACATTCTCATACACCTTGTCTAATCCCAGGCCATAAGGTATGTGGCGACTCCAACCTATCACTAAGAGTACTAGAGCTAGAGGTGTGAGAATTGTCTGTGACCAATAAATATACATATGTTGCAGACCTTTCTCTTAGAGCTTCAAGATAAGCAATTATGTCCTTCGACATTAGCATACCGTTTAACATGACAAAACTCAACCTGCATATAATTGGCAATGTGGTTAATTTGTTCTACATCATTCTAGAACGCCCAACAACTTTTCTATTAGAGAGCCATCTAATTCTATTATTCAGAATCTCCTTCATTGCAACACTATCAAAGCCATAGAGAAAGCATACTGAAACACCATGTAGGAGAGCCTTCACCTTAACAATGCTTGAATCTCCAACAACAAATACCAATGTGGCAAGCAAAATCCATCAAACAGATACCGTCATTGTTCTAAGTAGTAGGAAAACTTAGGCCTAGAGCTCTCTTCTTTTAAGGGGAGCATGCAAAAATACAAACTGGGATCTATTCCTCCATTGACCACAGCCACTTATCTGATATAACTTCATGGATGTCTATTCAGTTAAAATTTTTCGTTATTGGATGGTTTTGCTTTTGATTTGTAGTGATTTGTTTGACGAATGTAACCATTTTCTTTTGACGTATGGTAAATCAAAGTGTTGGCAAGCACTTGAAGTCAAAGCACTCAACTATTTATAAGATGGGGTCCACTTGTAGATGATCTACTTTGTTCATCTACTAGTTATGAATTTGGATATCTCCGAATATAAAAGTCATGTGAATTGGCATGTGATATGTATCAACAGAGAGTGTTGTTTACAGAGTTTTAGCTGTCCATGAAAAAATGAATTTTTTAGATGTTAGAATTATTCAATCTGCCTGATTTTTGAGCTAACATACATCCAAAGCCCAAAAATGAAATGAAGTATGTAGATGATCTATAGGTAGGCTCCTTCATGCAAAAAGTTAAGGGTGCTTTGACTCTAAACACTGCTTTACCATTCCTATTTTCTATTATCTTCTCAACTCTGTGCAAAATAATAGTCACCGTTTCAATTTGTGCTGAAGTCATCCATGTCATGATGCACAAAACTGACGGTTTAGGTCAATAAAACCCTGCACCTCGCCAATTATCTTTTGTGAAGTGAAAGTATTTAGTTCTTCAATTATCAACAGCATGGGGTAACACTGTGTACAAGATCAGTGCAAATAGTGGGTCCGAACATAGATTCCTGCTTCATTCATCCTAGCAATTAGGATGGTCTGCAACAGTTGGCTCCTACTAAATTTTTTTAAGTTTTCTTTTTAGAGAAATGAAAGAAAGAAAATGCAATTAGGAAAAAAAAGAGTAGAGAATGCTCGTGTCCTGCGGGCTACACAATGCTGAGGAAGGGTGGTGGGGGCCGCGTCGACGCTTTTCCTTTGTTCTCAGGCACGCTCGTGTGATTTCTCTTGTTTGCCGATGACCGCTAAACTGGATGTCGAGAGTCAGAAAAACCAAATGAACGGGCCTGATCAACCAAACTTGGTCCGATCATGTAAAGGTTGGGCGCAGCAACTTTTATGCCTAATATCCCTCGAAAAATAAATCCAAGTTCTGTTGCATTTATCTTATAATCGACATGCAAAAATAATCAAAACCCTTCCTTTTTCATCTCCGTCCTCTGCAACTTTTTGCTTCCATGGCATTTCGCGCGACGCTCACCATTTCCATTTTCCACTTTTAAGGTATCTCTCTGCGACTCAACTATTTCTACTTTTCTGATTACGAAAGCTCTTATCACTCTCGCTATGGTATCAGTAATGACCGACTTCGAAATCCATAGAAATGATCCTGCTGTGTCGGCCGATCTGTCTTTTCTCGGAATCGAAAGCGCTGAAAAGGCTACGGTGTCAGAGGGAAATATTGCAGACAAGATTTTTGACGGGGGAAATGAGGATTCTGCTTCTGAGAAAGCTGGAATGGAGTGTTTAAGGAAGATGAGTTTGGAGGAAGTTAGGGTTCCGGAGGATGTCAGTGGTGGAGCACTTAGGGTTTCGGAAGGTGATTGTAGGGATATTAGTGTTAGAGTTGAGGAAACTAGGGTTTCGGAAATTAATTCGAGGGAGGGTGAGATAAAAATGGAGGCTAGGGTTTCTGAAGCAAATGCTAGTGAGCAGCCTCTTGGTGATATAAATGATAGTTTTATTGATCAAACTAGCGTTTCTTTTGGAGAAATGAAGAGGGAACTTGTGGAAGAGAGAAGAGTTTCTGGTTTGAGCTCTTCGTGTTCGGTTTTCGATGAAGTAAGTAGTGTTGGTAGTCCCGAGTTAACCGTATTCGGTATTGAGAAGCATTCAAGTTCGTGTTATGGGTTTGAACCAGGTGATATGGTGTGGGGAAAGGTGAAATCTCACCCATGGTGGCCAGGGCATATATTCAATGAAGCTTTTGCAACCACTGCAGTGCGGCGAACTAAGCGGGAGGGTCATGTTTTGGTAGCTTTCTTTGGAGATAGCAGTTATGGCTGGTTTGATCCTTCAGAGCTTATCCCTTTTGAGCCGCATTATGCAGAGAAATCACAACAGACGAACTCCCGAAATTTTATGAAGGCGGTGGAAGAGGCTGTTGATGAGTTGAGCAGGAGAAGTGCTCTTGGGTTGGCTTGCCGGTGTCGAAATCCTTTCAATTTTCGGCCAACTACTGTTCAGGGTTACTTTGCAGTTGATGTGGATGGCTATGAGCCTGGAGGAGTTTATTCGGCAAAACAAATTAAGAGTTCAAGAGGCAGTTTTGAGCCTGTTGAGGTGCTCTCCTTTCTTGACCAGTTAGCTTTGATGCCTTGCGAGAATGAGACAATGAGTATCAACCAGATTAAGAATGTAGCTTCTATTCGTGCTTATCGGAGGGTGGTGTATGAGGAGTTTGATGAAACTTATGCTCAAGCTTTTGGGCAGCAGCCTGTACGGCCTTCCCGTAATGCATTTGGGGCATTGGAACAGCCCAACAAAGCGCCACCTCGAGGTATTCATTTTAATGCATCTATCTATTTTTCTTGAATTAACTATATGGAATATACTTTGTTTTTGGATTTGCTGCTTGTTTATACTTTTCTTTTCTGCTACCTCCAAGGAGGCCTTCGTTGAATCTCTTGTACATCTCGCCCTTGTTCTATGAGATCTTCATGAATCACTTGTATTGTACATTGACAATGTTATTGCCTTGATGGGTGGTACTTGAACCTATTCGGTTTATTTAGTGGCTTGTTGATAGTAGAATATCTTCTAATGTGTTCTATTTCAATTCAGTTATTCAGAATTTACTATTGCATAAGACTTCTAGCTTCTCACTGATGTTGACATTTGATAACGCATGTATTAAAAATACAGTGTATGTGTAAAGAATAACACTTGGGGCATGATGTATCTTTCCTGATGTGTTCTAACTCAACAAAGTTGAAGGACAACACAGTAGTTGAGTTACACTAATGAGAATTGAATCTATTCAAAAACCTACAATAATCTGATTAATCATATTCTACTGTGATTCCTTTGGAAGTAACATTGTTAGTTTTGTAGCATTACTTCAAGACACTGCTACCTGTAAGTGTAATGCCAAATTCGAATATAACATTCCTGAAGTGACATTGTGAACATATCCAGCCCCTTCCTATTTCTCAGCCCATCAAGCATATTCTCATACCTCCATTTTCCCTTGGTCTTACTACCTTAAGAGTTCTTATCATTGCCCATGTCCACATGACCTAACCCCCCCCCCCGCCCCCCCCCCAAAAAAAAAAAAAAAACTGGTGCTGCCTGCTCCATGGTATTCTTGATTAACAAAGCTAACTATGAAGCAGTCATCCTGCCATAGGCACTCTGGAAAGAGAAGACACACATCTATTTATCTACTTCTCTAACTATTTGGTGGGAAAAATGTCTGCCTTTTAATTTTCTGAATCATCTAAAAAGGGCAGCCTGGTGCACAAAGCTCCTGCATATGCGGGGTCCGTGGAAGGGGTAGACCACAAAGGGTAGTACGCAGCCTTAGCTTGCATTTTTACAAGAGGCTTTTTCCATGCTTCGAACCCATGACCTCCAGGTCACACAGCAACAACTCAACCATAGCGCGAGGCTCCCCTTGTCAATCTTTTGAATCATCTCTCTTCTATTTAATGAGGATTATTGGTGCTTACATTGTGATACTCTAGTCATAACCATATATCTTTTGGAAGCATGCTTGCTTCGGTTCCAAGTCATATCAACTTGGACTAGGAAGCCTGAAATATTTAGGTGCTACGTATGAAGTTTGCCCCCTATCCGCTTTGCCTTTTGTCTCTTCTGATATTTGTTGGGCACCATTCTCATTTTTTATCCAGTAAACCTCATAAGTTGTGTCTGTAGAAGTTACTCCGTGAGTGGAGGAAGATTATCGCATTAAAGTTAGTTTGAGGTTCAATCTCCTCTTTTTGTTTAAGCTTCGATGGGTTTATCATTTGTGTCTATTGACCAGAAGCTAGGATGTACTATTTACTGAACTATGTGTCACAATTTGTATATTTGCAGTTACTTTGAGGTGACAGATATCCAAACTGATTATGTAGGCATTACTATCTTCTTGTTCTGCTAAAATTCTCAGCAACAAACTATGGTTAAATGTGACGCAAGAGTGTATATTGATCGATTATTTAATTTTGACAAGGATATGTCAGTATTGTGGACACATTTATTAAAAATGGAAATTTTAGATGCTTGAAATGTTGTTTCTCCATTGGAAAATTTTAGTTATCTGTCCCCTTTGTGGTACATTCTGTCGATTAAATTCTGTAGCCTTTTGTTCAGCTTGTTTTAAGTGTGTAGTTCTCCAAATGGTCTTTAGGGCTTGTCAGTTCCTGGATGGAATACATGCTTAAATGGTTGGCCCCCTCCCTAATGATGTCAAATTGAAATGTCTCCGGATATAATTTGCTTAACAGTAATCCATATCTTTTGATGACTATCGACTGTCCGGTTGATGACCATTAAGATGGTTGAAGATGGTTATTGTGAAGGCTAGGATTTCAATTTAAGATACCAATTAGCTATTGGGTAGGCTAGGAGTTCAGGCAAACTTCTTAGCTCCATAACTGACAAGTATACTGTTAGACTTATGGGAAAGGTGATGTAGCCTTAGTCGTAGGTGAATCTGTTGGAGCAAATATGGCAGCAGTGTTAATGTTGCTATCTTTATGGCAGCAGTGTTAGTGTTTGCTATCTTTATGGCAGCAGTACCCTATTTGTCAAACTACTTGCTTAAGTTTTATTTTAATGGTCCCACTCTTTTAGTAAGTATCTTAAGTCTGCTATTTGCTATTATTGAAGTATGAGTTTATGTCTGGGTATAAGGATCTCAAGGGGGTTGAGAAAACCTGCTGTTTTTAGAATGAATCATGAAGCAGAAGTTTTTATCTCCTGGCATGACTAATAGCTTGCTTGACATCTCTCTATTTATTGAGAAACAATGATAGGGATCAAAATCATGGATCCTGGAGGAGCTGTTAGGGCTATTTGATTTATTTTTATTTTTAGAAATTTCTATTTGTTTAGGCAGGAACAATTCAGTATTTTTAGAACATAGGGTTTCTATTTTTGTTTTATGTTTAGTGTCCTATAAGTATTTGTAAACAACCTAATTGTTGGACAGCTTTATTGATATTGAAAATTTGAGAGTTTCTGATTAATTCCCTTCAAAATATGCTCTGTCAAGTGGTTCGAGGCCACAACCCTTTTCGATTTTCTCTGCTATTGTTCTACATCAAACGATTACTCTGGATGGCTAAAATGAGTCTGCATGTGGGACCCCTTATTTCATAGTGGAATGTATGATTATTGGGCTGGATGCCTCTTAGATTATCTGCATACCAAAATGTGACCAAGTAGATGATCTGAGCATGTATTTTTATGGGCCGAAAGTTACGAGCATTACTTTTATATGGGCTGAAAATCTTGACCATTGATTCTTAAAACTTTGAAAAATAGTGGTTAGATTCATTCTTTTGAACGAATTTTGAGGTGTATCCTATGCAAGAGGGGCCAAACTAGATAAGTAGCCTAGACCTAAAAGAAAGAAGTTCAAAAAGCAGCATGGGGCCAGATCTATCTGAACTATCATTTCTCATTACGTGTGTAGTATTTATATGGTTATTACATATAGAATCCTGTTAATTGGAAGCTCCTCTAGGAAAGTAAAATTTTTGGTCTCCTTCCATATAGATACGTGGACATTTTTTTGGGAGATTTATGCCATTCATGGTTTTGGTCATGTCTTAGGTAGGCTACATATGGAATCTCACCTCAACTGGATTATCTTAGACTATGCTGCTTGAGTTGTAAATTACAGCCAATGATTTCATACAGCTGAAAGTTCTAGTGGGCAGAATCATCTAATGGTCGTGATTTTTGGTGTGTATTCTATCAATGATAAGACTTAAATAATGAATGGCTTGGATCTCCCATAACTATGCCCATTTGTATGTGACAGGAGCCTACACTTCATCCTCCCTAGAGGAGCCTGCAGTTACCAGGGCTTTTTCTTATGTATATGAGGAATGCTGCTATCTAGTGCGATAAGACAGGAGCTTGCCATATAAGTTCCCACTTTTACATAGTGGAACCCACATTTGGTTGATCAGACCTGTTCATCTCATTTCCCTGACTCACAATTTCTTGTATCTCAAAACATCACCATGATTGAATGAGTCTAGCTGCGAAAGATGTGCTTTTTACTTGTTGATTCTGGACTATTCTTTAGACCATGTTTGTAGCTGTTCATTTCTCATTGAGGGAAAGAACATCTTTTCAGATTCTAGACTCATCCAATCCGTACTATTTCAGGACTAGTAGTAACCCAAAGTTAGAGAAATTAGATGAACAGGTTTGATCAGCCAAAGGTGGGTTCCACCATATAAATTTGGAGTGTCCGTCCTGTTGCACAGGACAGCATTCCTCATGTATATAATAATTATGCATGTACACACTCCCTTGTCTCTGTGACTGCACGACAGTAAATTGAAGGGGAAGATATGTTTTCATACCAACAGAAAGATGAGAAATGCTGTTGGTATACGTGATTTTGCATGCGCAGATGCTTGTAGAGGTGCAAACCTAGTCAATATCCATCCTGGCAGCCTTCTGCCATCTGATGGAAATCAATGCTAAGATCAAGTTGGATTTGGAGTAAGCTAGTGGATGATAGGCTGTAGATGCAAAAATTTCAAAATAGCTTTATCACGTAATGTTTAAGAATCTCCCTCTGCATCAGAAATTCTCATAGTGACATGGAACTCCTAATAATTATTGTAGAAGGTTTGGTATTGGCACTTCTAAGGTCAGATTGCCTATGAAGTGGTTTGTCCTTTTTCCTTTGAAAACCTGATGGTACTGCTGATCTACTTTTTTAACAAAGAGCAGAAAAGGTTAGAAACCTATTCCACAGCAGCAATTGCCATATTTCCTACTCCAGTAATTGTCATTTATTGTCAGTCTGTTTTCTATGTTGATCCTGCCACGTATAATGATCAGACTGCTATGCCTTATCATGACAACTGTATATTCACTATCCACTGAGTCACAATTGGAGCCTTTAGATGCAAATCAATGTTGTATATGAATATCACTGCTCATAAACTCATATTGGAGGTTGCATGGCAGCATGTATTTAACAGGCGAGGTCATGTGCATCATATCTTCAGCAGGTGCTGCTTGGTCATTCTCACTTGTCTAGTGGCAATCTGCACATCAATGTTAGTGATGCATCACGTTAAATGCTTATCTGGATGAGGGAGGGATGAAATGTGTCATTCAGTTCATGAAATCATGTGCCATCTATGTCATGGGAAGATTAATAATCCTGCAGCAACTAAAGTAATACACTAGATATAATGGCTTGGCAGTCGGAACCATCCAATCCATGGGTAAACATATTAACTGTTCTAAAATCCAAAACACCATTATTAAGTGTTTGACAAAATCCGCGGTACATAGTGTGTGACGTGAACAAAGCCGAAGTCTCAAGGTATCACTTAACCAAATAACATAGGGGTTAAGCAAGGGTTTCATGGCCCAATGGGTGGATGTGTAGCATACATTTTACTTTATAAGGCCTCAAATCCTATAAATTGATGGTATGAATTGCAATTCTGGACAGGTTGAGTAGAGTAGGTAGAAGAATGCTAGCTTATAACACTTAAATCCTAAACAGGGCTGTTATTCCATGTCACTTTGTTGACGTGTCAAAGTTTGGGTCCTGAGATGGTATTCTGGAAAGATTTACTATAATCTTTCCTGTATTTGATTATTATGTCCATGCTGTTGATGTTAGCTACCCGTCTTTATTGGTCTGCTTATGTTCTCCTACAACAGAATCTCTATGAGGATGCAAAATTGGCTTGTTGCTTTCTTTTTAAATTTTCTTACGTTATTGTGATTATTTCTGTCATAGAATTAAAAAAACATAAATATGTATCCTTCCATTTGCTAGAGTGATTAAGACTATCCTTGTGTAATCTTGGTCGTTTGTCCACAATGGGATGGGCAAAAGTGGCAGGGATGGATTTGAACTCTGTAAAATGGTTTCTTCGTCATCTTAACACTTGCAATCTCAGTATGCGCTTTAGGAGCTTTCTAAGTGTGTCAATTATTCTGCCAGCAATGTGAAAGAGATCTTGGACTTGTGTGCGTCGTGTCAATATGGTAAGAAGGTGGTTGTGGTTGATTGGTGTATAGTGCATGGGAGATTATTGCTGTTGCACAGAATCTGCAAGTGAGTGGTCCACACAAACTTTGTCTCACCCCAGGGGAATCTTTTGTAAGCTGGAACTAAAGATTATCTTAATATGGGAGTTGTAGAAACATATTTTCTTTTCTGATGAGGGATGGAAATTTCATTGAAAGATTGATCATTCACAGTAGGGGCAATAGCTACCCAATACACCCTAGAAGTATCTTCTCTTGCAAAGTGAGCACATGTCTCATTTGCATCTTGGGATGCCTGCAATTGGGGAACGATCCTTATGATTGTTTTTCAAAATGGTGAGCTGATCCTTAGATTGTTGGGTTGCATATGGTTGTGTTTTTAGAAGCTTCTCTCAGTTTATTAGAGCTAAACTTTGTTAGTGTATGAGTAGCTAGCATCTCTTAGTTAACCAAAAGTTCTCTTAGTAGGTTGAAAAACAAGGTGCTAAATGACTATTTTTTTCTTGAGCTGTTTCTCTAGATAGCCGATACAATCTATGGGAAAATACCATAGTTCAAGGTGGCAAATAAAAGGGTTGTATCCTTGAGTTGCTATGGTGTTGTTATTTTACCAGAGACTTACATCTTGTATGAGAAAATAGAAGGAGAAACAGGGATCATTTGTTGCCTCATTTGTTGAAAAGAGAATATCTATTCTTTTTGCTGTCGGTTTTGCCATATTTTCCATTGTCCAGTTTTTTATTTGTGAAACTTTTAGAAACATCCCTTGTGGTTTGGATCAATTTCAAACACCTCTTGTGGTTTACTTCCAATCAATTAGACTCCCAAGGTTGAGCACCTTTGCATAATTAATGCATTGTTTGGCAACTTCTGTAAAGGAGGATAAAAATGGGATCACATGCTATCACATGATAGCTTCGTTACCTTTTTTTTTTTGCCAAATGTGCTTCCCTCCTTTAATGGTTGTTTTTTGTAGTATTTCTCCCTACTAATACATTGTAGACTGGGGCATGGCTCCTGGATTTTGTCCAAATATGTAGAGCTTTAGAATAGAGGAAAAGTTTAAATTTTCACACTATGTTCTCCATTCCATTCTCAATCCTCTGGTTCCTATTATGTAGTTAGTTTTCGTCATTCCATCCCCTTGTGTCATTGGCTTAGGCATTGTTTCTAGTGGAGAATGGATGATCTTGATAGTAAGGAATTCATGTGGGGCTCAATATGTTGCTTTTGAGTATTGGAGTTGTGGTGTGAGATCCCATTGGTAACTGCATGCATGGACAGATGGTAACCCTCCAAGGATAAACAATAAATGAAGAATGCTATGGGAAAATATCATAGTTCAAGTTGGCAAATTAAATGGTTGTATCCTTGAGTTGCTATGGTGTTGTGTTGACTGTTCAATTTTAACTAAAATACCTTTAAACTACTGTTAGGATAGATCATCTAACCAATTAATTTTGCATAATTAGATTAAATGTGCATTAAAAGCCTTGATTGATCATCTAACCGTTGTTTGGAAAAATTTAATCTCTAGATAATCATTAGAGCTGATCAGATGAATAAATCATGGTTAAGATGAATCTAGTTGGATTTTATGTGTTACATATGGACGACTTAAATAAACTTAATTGGGACTAGATCATCAAAAGGATACATGGATTTGACAATGCAATATGGACCTAGGAAATGGCCAATGTGAATGAAGTACACATGGATAGGAGGGCTAAGGAGATAATAAGTTTTCAATATGATAGGATTATTTCTTATCTTTTGGGAAAGAGATTAAGAGTGGGAAGGAAAAGATTGGAGGAGTTGAATACAAATAGGAAATTAATATGAAAAGGTCTATATAAGAAAGAAAGGTGAGCTGCACGATAGACACAGAAAAGAGAAATTTGAGAGAAGACTAAGGAGAAAGATAAAGCCCGAAGGAGAGAGAAGACTCATATCAGCCATCTCCTTCTCCTTCTTCAGCCGACTCCGACAAAAACCCGATACAAGCCAATCCCAGCTGCATTCCCTCTTCTCAATCTTAGTAGCCATGTCCCCATCCATCACCACTTTTTCCTACTTCCATCATGGTTTTTGGTCCCTATTTTTCCATTGTTTTTCTCTTTGTTTTGGTCATTGTTTCAGCCACTTGTTTCTGATCTTCACCAAACCCTGTTTCATCTCTCTCCTTATCACTTCCATTCTAGCTTTTCTCTCTGCCTCACCATGCTAGTCCACATTGTTTTTCCCTTGACTCCACTATCAGCCCCCCCTCTTCCATTGCCATCTTCCTCTTTGGTTCAGTCCTCTCTTCCACCCATTTCTCTTTGTCTATAGTCAACAATTTTACGCTTCTGTTTCTTGCATGGTTTTTTTCTGCTTTCAACTGTTTTTCATCCCCAGTTTCTCACCTCATTTTTAGCCTTGCTTCTATTAATTTTTTTTTTCTTTTCTTGCTGTTTTTTGGTGATTTCCTTCATTGTTTTCTTTCCTTGTTTCCCACCATTTCTAGCTTTGATGTTCACTGTGTTTTTCCCCTCTGTTTCTTCACTTGTGTTTTCCCTATGTTAGTTGCCTAATTTCTCCCTGTTACTCCTAGTCATGTTTTAGTCCCTAAATTCTCACTGATTTTTGTTGACTCAATTTCTGATTCCCCCATTCTCTGTCTCTCCCTTTGTTTAATACAATTCAAACAGCAATAGGGTGTTGTTTGAAATAGCTCCCTGTGTATAGGCGTCTTCCTTTGGTTAACAAAATTTTAGTTCTACCTATGGTCATCTCTTTGTAATTCAAGTTGTGTCTTATTTTGTCTTCTTCCCTATTTTGTCTTTTTTTTTTTGGTCCTTTTCTCAACAAGTCCCTGAACTATGGAAAATCAATCTTTATTTGGTTTTAACCGAATTGAATCAATTTAACCAATAGAACAACTCTAATCCTATTCGATTCCTTTTTCGATTTCAAAATCACTTTTAGATTTTCATTTGAATTCAGTTCCTAGTTGATTCATAAGTTTTGATCTTGAATTTAGAATTCATGCAGTCAATTTCAGTTGTCCAAATCACGGGACTTCTTTGGAAAATTCACATAATTTGATAGAGGAATTAGCAATCAAGGTTATTAGTGATCAATTGGTGAGGGATGATCTATTTGGATGTGATCACAGGTAGAGAATTTTATGGCAATCAAGCTAGGGAAGTGGAATTTAGCTTTTATTTTGTTTGATTCGTTGTCTTTTAAATTCAAAGTTGTGTAATTTTCAGTTAAGTAATAAATCTAAGTTTTTTAATGCTTTATTAGTTGTTTTGCTATCCCTAATTGGGATAAGGTGATGATATTATTAGTTAATTGTTTTCATTTTTGTTAATTTTTTATACTTTAAATTTTATTTGAACTCCTTTTTTAGTCTAGTCCTCGTGTGATCAAACCCGTACTTGTACAAACTATACTACAATAGCTCATGCACTTGTGAAAAATAGTAAGTTTTTAGCACCGTTGCATGAGCTATTGTAGTATAGTCCATGCAAGTACGGTTCAATCCCATGGGGATTCGACTAAAAAAGTAGGAGTTTAAATAAAATTTGAAGTACAAAAAATTAACTAAAATTAAAAGAGTTAACTCACAAAGCACTAAAAAACTCATATTTATTACTTAACTGAAAATTACACAATTATGAAATTAAAAGACAACGAATTAAACAAAATAAAAGCTAAATACCACTTCCCTACCTTGATCACCATAAAAATCTCCACATCTAATCACATCCAATTAGATCATCCCTCACCAATCAATCACTGATATCCTTGATTGTTGATTCAATAGTTAGATCATGTGATTTTTTCCCCAAAAAAGTCATGATCTAGATCAATAGATGAAGTTATGATTTGGATGGCTAAAATCAACTATATGAATTCCAGGTTCAAGACTAGAACTTATGGATCAACTTTGAATTGAATTTAAATGAAAATCTAAAAGTAGATTTAAAATCAGAAAAGGAAGCAAATAGGTATTTGAGTTGTCATGTTGGTTAAAGTTAGACTATTGATTTGGTTATATTAAAACCAAATAAGGATTGATTTTGCATAATTTAGGAATTTGTTGAGGATAGGACAAAACTAAGAAAAAGACAAAACAGGGTATAACTGGAATTGTAAAGAGATGAGCGTGGACGGAATTGGAATTTCAATTAAAATTTTGTTAACTGAAGCTAGACGATGATACATAGGGAGCTATTTCAAACAACTCTTTTTTGTTGTTGGAATTGGATTAATGAAGGGAGATAAGGAGAATTTGGGGGAACCCGAATTAGGTTTTGCTTGAAACAACGACAAATTGCAAAGAAAAAAAAATCAAGGAAAAGCAGTCAGAATTTATTTCCATCGGCCATCTCTTTGGTATATCGTGCATTGTGAAATTCATGTATCTTTTTGATGATCTTGTCCCAATTAAGTTGATCCTAGTCATCCAAGCTGTACTCTGATTGATCTGCAACACATAAACTCCAATTGGATTAATCTTAATCATGATTTAATTAGCTGATCAGCTCCAATGATCACATCTCGTCATCATCATGATTAAGACCTTATCCCAAATATGAGTCTTCCATATGAAGCTTGTTCCTCCATTCCCCTCTATTAAGTATCATGGCTTCATTTAATCCCAAACTTTTTAAATCTTTTCTGACCATTTCTATCCATGTTCTTTTAGGCCTTTCCCTTGCCCTTTTAAAACCTTCAACTTGCATTGCCTCACTCCTAACATGTGCCATTTTTTGTCTCCATTGGATATGTCCAAACCATCTAAGTTTAATTTCCCTCATCTTGTTATCTATTGTTGCTACTCATAAGTTTCCTCTAATGTTTTCTTGTCTTGCCATTCATGTATCTCAACATCCTCATTTCGTCTCTGTTCATCTTATGTACATGATGTTCCTTAACTGCTCAACACTTCGATCCATAGAGCATGGCCGGCCTTATAACCATTCTATAGAATTTTTCTTTCAATTTGAGTGGCACCAGCAGATAACACTAAACTTTAGAGGCACATCTCCATTTGTTCTAAGCCACTTGGATTTTTTGGATAACTTCCCTCTTAATCTGTCCACTTGTGGATCATTAACCATAAGTACTAAGAGTGGTCTTTTAGCGGGACTTCTTGGTTATCAATCTTTATTGGTGCTCCACTCTCGCTCCTCCCCAACTAGCATTGCATTCCATGTACTCTATCTTAGTTCAGCTGATTTGAAATCCTTTAGATTTTAATGTTTCTCTCTATAACTCTAGCTTTGTATTTTCGCCCTCTCTTGTCTTATCAGTTAAAACTATATCATGTGCAAATAATATGCACCATGGAATCTCCTTGTGCAGATGCTTTGTTAACTTATCTATAACCATCATAAAAAGGTACGGGCTCAAGGCCAATCCTTGGTGCAATCATACAGTGATAGGAAAATCATCGGTCTCTCTGCTAATAGTCTTAAAATTTGTTGTTGTTCTCTCATACATATCTTTATTTATGTTTATATACCTTTGTAAAACCCCTTTCTCGCCCAACACCCACTATATCAACTCTCTAGGGACCCAATCGTAAGCTTTTTCTAAGTCAATAAAGATTATGTGGAGGTCCTTCCTCCACCCTATATTTCTCTATCAATTGTCTAAGTTGGAAAATAGCTTCCATGTTAGGCCCCCTAATCATAAAACCAAATTGGTTCTTAGATACACTCGTCTCATGCCGTAGCCTCCTAATCACTCTTTCAAAAGGTTTCATAGTATGACTCATAAGTTTGATCCCTCAATAATTATTACATCTCTATATGTCTCCTTTATTCTTATAAATTTATGCAATAGAGCTCTTCTTCCTTTCATCTGGCTTTGTCTTTGATTTTACAATCTTGTTAAAGAACATTGTTAATTAAACTACCCCAGTATCTCCCATATGAGTCCAAACCTCTATATATATACTATCGAGCCTTAGGGCCTTTCTTGATTCATCTTTTTGAAAGCCTCTTTCACCTCAAATATTTTAATCCTACAATCGTATCTATAATGTCCAACATTATTTGGGTTTGCAGTACTTTTAATTCCTATATTCTCAGGGCAATTGTCATTAAGCAATCTTTTAAAGTAACTTTCCCACCTATGTTTGATCTCGTCCTCTTTGACAAGTACTTCTTGGTCATCCCTTCTAATGTACTTAACATGGTCTAAGTCCTTACCCTTCTGTTCACTTATTTTTGCAAGTTAAAACACATATTTCTCACCTTCTCTTGATCCCAATCTATCATAAAGATCATCATATGCCTTGAGTTTAACCTCACTTACTATTCTCTTAGCCGGCTTTTTAACATTTTTATATTGTTCAAAGTTTTTGTTATTTCTAGTACTCTTGTCATGCCCTAAAACACACTTGTTTTTCTTTAATAACTTGTTGCACTTTTTCACTTTACTACGAAGTTTCCTTTATTGATTGCCTTTTACCTTTAAATACTCTTAGGACATCTTTTGCCACTTTCTTAACGGACTTGGCCATATTAATGTACATGTTGTTATTTCTGTTTCATCATTCTAGTTTCCTTCTATCATCAACTTGTTTGTGACTAATGTTATTCTCTCCCCTTTTAAGTCTCACCACAGTTTTTGGATACCTATAAGTTCATTTACTCTCTTTCATCTTTTAATATGGATATCGATAACCATTAACCTATGTTGTAAGGTTAAACTTTAACCAGGTATTAGTTTACAATCCTTACACATTGATCTTTCAATATTCCTAAGTATATAAAAGTCTATTTGTCCTTTATATAGTCTACTTTTAAAGGTTATTAAGTGTTCATCCTTCTTCTTTAAAAAATGTGTTAGCCAGGGTTAGGTTATATACAAAGCAAAATCAAGAATAGCTTTCCCCATCTCATTTCATTCTTTGATACTATACCCTCAATGTACCTTATCATATCCTTTTATTTTTCATACATGATTATTTAAGTTTGCTCCTACAAATATCCCCTCTGTGATGGGAATTTCTTGCATGACTCCTTCTATATCTTTCCAGAACTCTCTCGATTCTATCTTCTAACCCTACTTGCAGTGCCTATGCACTTATGACATTTATGATCTTATCTCTTAGAACAAGTTTTATTATTATAATTCTACCACTAGTTCTTTTAACATCTACAACTTTATCGTTTAATTCTTTATTCACTACTATCCTTGTGCCATTTTTATTATTGACCTTTCCTATGTACCAAAGCTTATACCCATCAATTTCTCTAATTTTAGCTCCTTTCCACTTGGTTTCTTGGATACTAGCGATGTTGACTCTCTTATGTTTGATTGTATCTACTAACTTCAGCCTTTTTCTGGTTAATGTGCCTGTATTCATGTGGTGATACTAATCTTTTTCTCCTGAGATAGCCCATTTGCCGATGCACTTCTCGACCTCCATGATATGAACTCATGCCTGCTTTCCATTGCACCTAGGTTCTGATGCTACGTGTGCTTCAAAGGGGACACTCTAGCAGCCCTTGCCCATTTTCCATTACACCTAAGGTCCAATGTAGCATGTTGCTTTTGAGTGAATGCCCTAACATCTTTTGCTCATTTTCCACTGCACCTGGGATTTGATGCAGCCTTATGGGGGACGCCCTAGCTTGAAGGAATGTCAATGATCGATTCTTTTTGGTGTTGGTTTTGCCATGTTTTCCATTGTTTAGTTTTTTATTTGAAAAATTATAGTAACACCCCTTTTGGCTTGGACCAATTTGAAACACTCCTTGTGGTTTACTTCCAATCAATTAGACTTCTAAGGTTGTGCACATTTGCATAATTAACCCAATGTTTGGCAAATTTTGTTAAAAAGGATAAAAATGGGATCACATGCTGTCATATTATAGCTTAACTTAAATTTTTGCAAAATACCCATGCCTCCCTTAACGGCTGTTTTTTGTAGTCCTTCTCCCTACTTCTACATTATAGACTAGGGCATGGCTCTTGAAAAGTTTCAATTTTCCTACTTGGTTCTTGATTCCATTTCCAAAATAGGAGAGAAAATCATAAGTGCATATGCATCACACGTAGTGTTATAAGATAGAATCAAGAGACAATTCTAGGAAGATATGGAGGGCGTCATACAAGAAATTCCCAACATAGAGGGGATATTTATAGGAGTAGACTTTAATGGTTATGTGAGAAAAGAAAAAGAAGGATATGATAGGATACATAGGTGTGGTATTGGGAAAAGAAATGAGATGGGAGAAGTTATCCTCAATTTTGCTATAGCATATAACCTCAATATAGCAAACACATATTTTAAGAAGAGGAATGAACACTTAGACAAAGTATATGGAATGCAATTTTAGCAAGGAGAGGAGGGGGAGTGGAGCACCAGTAAAGATTGATAACCCTAAAGTCCTTGTAAAAGACCACATTCGATACATAGGATTGGTGATTTATGATAGTGGAGAGATTGAGTGGGAGGTTAATTAGAGAATCCAAGCGGGTTGGAACAAATGGAGATGTGCATCTAGAGCTTTATGTGATTGGCGGGTGGCACTCAAAGTAAAAAAGGAAAATTCTATAAGATGGCTATGAGGTCGCCATGCTGTATGGATCAGTGTTGGGCAATTAAAGAACATTATGTTCATAGGATGAACGTAGCAGAAATGAGGATGTTGAGATGGATGAGTGGCAAGACAAGAAAGGATAGAATTAGGAATAAAAACATTAGATGAAACTTAGGGGTGGCACCAATAGGTAACAAGATAAGGGAGATTAGACTTAGATGGTTTGGATATGTCCAATGAAGACCGAAAATGGCACCAGTTAGAAGGAGTGCAACAATGCAAGTAGAAGGTTCTAAAAGGGTAATGAGAAGGCCCTAAAGAACGTGGATAGAAGTGGTGAGAAAAGATTTAAAAACTTTGAGACTAAATGAATCCATGACACTTAGTAGAGGGGAATGGAGGAACAGGATTCATGTGGTTGACCCCTTATTGGGATAAGGTCTTGATGATGATGATGGATGATCACTTAATAACCTTTAAAAATGGACCACATAAGAGGCAAATAGACTTTTCCTACTTAGGAATATTGAAAGATCAATGTATAAGAAATAAACACAAAGTGGATGATATTCCACGATGCATGTTATCTGCAGATGATATAGTCTTGATTGATAAGAAATGAACAAAAAGCTAGATTTAAGGAGAGATGCATTAGAATCTAAAAGATTTAAAATTAGCTGAACTTAGAAAAAATATATGAAATGCAAATTTAGCAAGGAGGGGAGTGGGAGTGGAGCACCAGTAAAAGATTGATAACTTAGAAGTCCCCTTAAAAGAACACTTTCGATACTTGGGATATATAGAGATGCGCCTAGAGTTTTGTATGATTAGCGGGTGTCACTCAAACTGAAAGGCAAATTCTATAAGATGGTTGTAAGGCCAGTCATGCTTTATGTATTAGAGTGTTGGGTAGTTAAGGAACGACATCTACTTAGGATGAGTGTCGTTGAAATGCAAATGTTGAGATGGATGAGTGGCAAGACAAGAAAGGATAGAACTAGAAATGAAAACGTTAGAGGAAACTTAGGAGTAGCACCAATAGGTAACAAGATGAGGGGCATTAAACTTGGATTAGGCATGTCCAACGGAGATTAAAAACAGCATCAGCTAGAAGGAGTGAAGCGATCCAAGTCGAAGGTTCTAAAAAGGTAAGGAGAAGGCCTAAAAGAACATGGATAGAAGTGGTGAGAAATTATTTAAAAATTTTGGGACTAAATGGAGCCATGACACTTAATATAGGGGAATGGAGGAACAAGATTCTTGTGACCGATCCCAAATTGGGATAAGGTCTTGATGATGATGAATTCAAATAACTAGTTCAGAATAAATTACATTCTGATATTCAGGAGGTTCACATTTCAGATCTACCATCTCCATCCATTATTCAATCTCTGCCAAGCTGCTCAAGAACGGTCCTCCTAAGCAAGGCACCAAAAGTAATTTTCTGGCCTAAAAAGGGAGGGTAAAATCATTCTTTACCAAAAAATATTAGTGGAAAACTTATTGCAATAATATGTCAATACTTGGGTGTCTAATTGACTAGAAGTAAACCACAAGGGGCTGTTTGTAATTGGTCCCAAGCACAAGGGTGTTTCTAAAAATTTTCCTCTTCATTTGGGTAGCCAAACTTATTGTAAAATGTTTATGAACTGAAGTTGGTTACTCATAGTTTCCCTTGCTAAACCATACACTTAACATACAACTTGGGTGAAAATTTTTTAGAATTGCAAAATTTCCAAATCACTATTTTCCCGTGATGCCATCACAAAAAGTTTTAATTAGAAGAAAAATGATTTTCAGAATTCTGTGTCCATATTTGGCTTTTCACTTATTTTGGGCAAGATCAAAAGAAAACTATTTCCCCGCATCAAAAGAATTACATGGTGAATTGACAATCATGCCTCGAGAATATTCGTCTTGTAGTTAACAAGAGAGATAGAAGGGGTGCCCTAACACAATGGTTTGAGTTGTCGCCGTGTGACTTGGAGGTCACAGTTCAAGGTGTGGGAATTGACTCTAGCAAAATGTAAGGTAAGGCTGTGTGCTATAGGTCCTTTGTGGTCCTCCCCTTCCCCTGACCCCGCTGCATACATGGGAGCTTCATGCATTGGGCTACCCTTTCTAGTTAATAAGAGAGATTTTGGTCTAGTGCGACTCTGCAGAGTGAGAGGAGGAAGGACCTTCTTTACGAATTTGTGATTCTCTACATTATAGCTCTGAGCTGTTCCAGAGAAAATTGTGATTTTGATAACGAAGTTATCCAAAAACATGTAAAAGTGGAAGGCAATTTTCATTGCCCTAAATTTTAGAAAATTGCAAGAAATCACAATTATTGATGGTATTGAAAGCAACCCCGGATGGTGTATAAACTTCTAAACAAAATGAATGTATTTTGGTAGCTTGTTGAGCATTGGGGATGCCCATAACATCAAACCAGATATGCAGCCATAATGACCATGCTTGACCCATAGAGTTGTTATATGATGGCACATCTAGCTGGAACTCCATTCGTCCATCCATCTGGTATCAGAGCGTCCTCTGTTTCAATGCTACTCGACAATTTTCTCTGTTTTTCCCTCCTTATCTTTAGATATATATGGTGGGCAAAAACTCGGAAGTTCTAACTTCATCCTCTGGTCACATGTTCTGGCTGTAAACATTTCTTCTTTGCTTTTGTTAATATGAACATTTGTTGAAACAAGAAATCTACTTGAGTGCGTAAACTTCTGAGGTTAAGCATTTTTGTTTGATCTAAACTAGGTCATAGCACAATTATCACCTCTCAACAGATGGTGCTGCTTTTGGGCTACTTAAATTGTTATGCATGTGTTGTGGGTTTGGTGGAACTTCATATTATTAACTTGTTACAAGCAGCAAAGAAACTATTGCTAGCTTGTTACAAGCAGCAACGAAACTACTGCCAGCTTGTTGATTTTATTTCTAATGGGCTTGCTACGTTCTGTGTATGTTCTTCTTTTGAAATTAAAGATGGCGTTTTAAGTTTCACGGTCTTCTTACAACAAATATGGTCCTGTTTATACAGCCCCTTTGAGTGGTCCTTTGGTGATAGCGGAAGCCTTGGGTGAGAAGAAGAATTTTAAACTGGCTAAGGCCAAGGATCAAACAAAGAAAGACAAGTATCTTCTTAAACGCAGGGATGAACCAAATGAGCAGAGAGTTATGAAGCCAGAAAGCAACCATATTGGCCAAGTGCATGTAAATGTGATGCCCCTGTCTGCTTTCAATGTGGCAGCTGTCAACTTTCCTGTCCAGGTTGGTGGTTATGTCATGCAGAAGAGAGCTCCATCCACTGAGGAGAAGCACCCGGTTCCTGCAAAGCAGGATACAGGTGAAACCATGAGCCGGGGTGGGGGAGCATCCACTGGGGAAGGAACTGGTGGTAAAGATGAATCTGTGAAGAGCACACCTCTGGCAAATAATTTTAGTTCGGCTGAGGCACCAAAAAATGTCAATCGACTTGATTTGACAACTGAAACTGAAACTGCTCTTGATTCACAGACAAGTAAGTCACCACTGCATGATCCTGTTCCTGCAGTGGGAGCAATCTCTGAAGATCAGAAGGGACAGCCAGAATTAATGAGCAAGGAAACAGCTGTTCTGAAGGATCTGGCTGATAGAAACAAGGCAGCTGAAAGTGCCATATCCATGGGCACAAACACAGATGTGTCCAATGGTATCAAACCCAAGCTGAAGATTTCAGTGGCAGTTACCTTTGATCAGGACCCAGTAATGGGAGCTGGTGGTAGCAGCACAGTTTCAGAATCAGTCGGCAAGGCTTCTTTTCCTGGTGATGCACGGCTGCCTAGTAAGGCAGAAAGGGCAAGCACAGATGGCATGCATGTGGAAGCAAGTGCACAAAAGCGGCCATCTGAGGATTTAAATGCTGAGAAAATCGTCATGGGGGAGAAAAAGAAGAAGAAAAAGAAAAGAAAAGATTCAGGTGTGGAACCAGACTTGGAACTTGTAAAGAAGCATCTGAAAGTTATGAAAGATGGCAGCCCATCAAGTATATCGGCAGGCAAATCTATCGGGATCACTGTGTCTAACTTGGAGCATCCACGGTCAGTCTTTCAGAGCAAAGGTCATTCTATCCACCTATCAAAATTGGATTTTGGAAATATTGACCTTGAACTTCCAGATCTAGTTGACGACTTATTAGGCATAGCACTGGACCCATTTCATGGTGTTGAACGAAATAGCCCAGATATTGTACTTCAGGCATTTCTTAAATTTCGTTCACTTGTTTATCAAAAAAGCTTGGTTCTACCAACAGCTAGTGAACCTGATGTATCTGCCACTAAATCTACCATGAGTAAAACCCAGCAGGAATCTGGTGTAGGAAATTCTGTTGTTCCTTCAAACAGGGAAGGCAGAGAGCGACCTGCTACAAAATCAGTGAAAACTGCATCACGGCCAGAGGATCCTGCTAAGATTGCAAGGAAAAGAGGCCCCTCTGATAGACAGGAGGAGATGTTGGATAAGAAGAAGAAGAAAATTAGTGATCTTAAAGCATTGGCTTCACAAAAGAAGGCCGCTGGCCTGAAGACACCGGATGGGCAGAAGGGAGACCGGAAGGAAATAAATGCTGTCACTCCCACTAAGCCGATTAGGCCAGGGTCTCTAATGAAGCCTGAACCACCAAACCCTCCCAGGCCAGAACAACCAGCCCTGCTGGTGATGAAATTCCCACCTAGAACCACGCTCCCTTCTGCTCCGCAACTGAAAGCGAAATTTGCACGTTTTGGACCACTTGATCTCTCAGGCATTCGTGTCTTCTGGAAATCTTCAACATGCCGGGTAGTTTTCAGACACAAGACTCGTGCACAGGAAGCTTACAGTTATGCTAGGAAATATAACCCCTTTGGCCAAGGGGTGAACTACCATATGCGAGAGCTAGAAGTAACAGCACCCGAGTTGCCTGAAACCAGTAAACAGAGGGTGCAAGATAGCTCTAGGGCTGCTGCTCACTTCAAATCTAGCAACAGTGATCATACCACTGATCATAGGCCGATTATGCATCAGCAACGGCAACTAGCTGTCCAACTGAAGTCGTGCCTGAAGAAACCATCAAGTGATGACGCGGGGTCATCTGTAAATGGTATGAAAGAGAGCCCACGTGTAAAATTCATGTTGGGTGGTGCAGAAAGTAGTAAAGGAGAGCCGTTGATGATGGGTGGGAGTAACAATGGTAGTAGTGCAGATGGATCATCTTTTTCTCTTGCATTGGATTTTAATAGTAAGAACGTGAAATCAACATCGGTTCTTCCTCCATCACAACCATCCCCGTTTCTTCCTATTCCTTCTCCCCGCTTTCCGCCAGATGAGTATGAAAATCATGGAGTTTGTCATTTTGATAATGCCATTCACCAACATTCACATTTTAGTGAGCTAGAGAGAAGGAACAACGCCGCCGATATCACCCACCAGATGCTAAGTCTTCTGATGAGATGCAACGATATAGTAACCAATGTCAAGAGCACATTAGGTTACGTACCATATCATCCTCTTTGAATTTGGCCAGATTCCGGCTTCAACCCAGCAATGTGGTCAAATTTGACTAGAGATCTGGAAAGTGCGGACGGCTGTGATGAAAGAAGCGACATCCCCAAACCCCCTGATGAACAACGACGCATGTCGAGAGAGTTTGTGTATACAAATTAAGGTCCGTTTTGAGGGCTTTGAATGATTGAAAAAAGATCTTGTAAGCTTAAAACAGCAAAAATGTATGGATATTTATATTCTCTTCAAGTTTTCTTTCTTTAATTCATATGTTCTCTCTCTTTCCGGTGTCCATTTTCCCAAAGAAGAGAAAATTGCCAAATCAATGGAACAACGTGCCGTTGACTGATCCATTTTGTAAAAAATTTCCCTGTTGGAACATTTCACTCTACTTTCAATTGACCCGTCCTGTAAGGCCCTTTTTCTCCTGCCCATGTTCATTTTCGCTCTTGGAGAGGGCGCTGTTGGGAAAGCATACCTCACTGTCAGGGTTCCTTCTCTATCCTAACATAAGAACTATCCGGGACCCTCTAGCCAGCCTCACCCTTGGATGATCTGACCAGTCATCTTCTTCGGACTCTCTTGGATTGATTACGCAAATAGCTAGAAGAAACTAATAGCTAGAGGCATCCAATGATCATTTTGTGTAGGTAGCCTAAATGGGAGATACTGATTGGGTCAGATCATCCGAAGGTAGGGCCTAGTTAGGATGAAGACTCGAGCTCCGGATTTTGTCATCAAATGGTATAGTCCCGTCAGTAGTAAAATTTGCATGATTAGGGATGCAAATGATCTAATTGTTACTAATTTGCAAGGGATTGTGGATCAATTTACATGGTATTTTGGGTTACTTCATTTCAAGGGCGATAGCGTTGCGTTAAATTTCTCCGTTATCTGCAAAACATTGGCCCAGTCCCACAAGGATGATATGGTGAAGCCCATCTTGGTGGATGAATGTAAGGCAACGGTATTTTCTATGGGCCCAGCTAAAAGTCCTTGGACCGATGTTGTCAGAAGCCTTTGCGTTGCATAGCCTATTGGTCTGCAGTGTGTAAATCTGGCCTTACGAAGGGGTTATTTCTTTAAGAAATTAATAAAACGTATATAATTCGAATTCCTAAAGATGACGTTTCAAAGAAACGAGAGAAACACTGGCCCGTAAGCCGTTGCTGTGTCTAATATCGATCGAATTTTGGTGAAAGGTGTAGTCGACCGTATGAGAGATGTAATGAACGGCCTTCTTGAAAATGTCTTACTAGTTCACAAGTCATTAGGCTGACATTTTCAAGGCGTATTACGTGGCCAGCAGTCTTAAAAGGTTAGATTTGTTTGGACCGGTCGTCAATTGGGGATGTTTGTTGGTTTCTTGATTTTTACCAGCGGTAGGAGAACGCGTCAGTTCAAGCCGTCCGGGGGATTTACCAAATATCCGAGGGAAATATGTTGTCACAGAGACGAGGGGGTTTAGGAGTGCGGGATCTTACGATTTTAGATTTTAATTCATCGTCCTTCTTGACTTTGAGAAGATGTTGTATAGTAATTTAAAGCATGTGGGCTCCATATCTAATAGAAACATATATTAAGGGTTTGTTTTGATGTTCGCACACCTCTCTCATTGGACACGTTTGTGACCATAAAAGCATACATGGCCCCACATTTTAGTGAGTCTAAACCGTAAACGCTATGACCCAAAAATGTTTAAAATTTATATCATGGTCTTAAAACTATAGTCCGATATTTTTCACTCATAATAACTCCAAGTCGGCCTACGTCTCAGAAGATCTAAACAACTCACATCATGACCATGGCTTACACATAAGATTAACGGATAAGATTTTTAGTTCATAGCCAATGTAAGCCATGGCCGACAGTGTGAATAGTGTAGATATTCTAAAATGTGGCCCCTGTCTATATTTTGAATGGCTTAGATCTTCTAAAATGTCAGTTCAACTTGCAATGGAATTGCATATATTTAAATATAAAAATGAGTTCCAACAGGTTACACCCCTAATTGGAGAGGAGGCATTACATGCCCCATTTTTCATGTATCAAATTTTTCGCGCATAGATCTAACACATTCATCATGTTAAGAATGGATTAGATAGGCTAGACATCAAATTTCATGCCCATCAGATGTTTTTAGCCTATGTTTCTTTAAGCTAAAATTCACAACCATCCATTTTCATTAAGTTTTTCAAATATCTAAAACAAGTGGTTAGGATTGTCTAAATGCATAGATTTCTTATGGGTCACCTGCCTTTTGGTATTCTAAATGTGATGAACGACTTAGATTTGCAAAAAAAATAAAAAATGTTGTACCATCCATGAAACAGGGGGCTTTTACTCCTTCTCTTCTTGAGCGTGTACTCCTACTGGGATCCTATAAAAATAATTTTTTTGTTATGTTATTCATTTACAACTTAAAAAGACTTGAATGATTCAAATGGAAGACATTGTTGGGTCATAGCTTATAAAGAAAATGAATTGTAGGATCACTTAAGGCAGGCCCACATTCTTTTACCAGAATGGTCCAAATGGATGCCATTGTTGGGAATGGCTTGTAAAGAGGATGAATGGTTTGGATCACTAAAAGGTGGCCCCACATTCTGTAATGCCGAGCAATTTACACTATTTTTAACTAAAATTGAACATTCTATAGGAAATAAACTGAGTTAAAAGTTTCACTTTATTTAAAATAGTAAATGAAGGAATTTGTGAGAAAACTTACTACCATTAGATTCTACTTGAAAAATGGAATCCAACGCCTCAAAAATCACCCAAAACGGAGTTCGTACGAAGAAGTTATAGCCATTTAAAGATAGGGGTATTTTTGGAAATTAAACAAAAAAACGAAAAAAGATGAAAAACGTAGGGGCCGTTTTGATAACGGCACCTCCTGTCGTCTTACTCCTTAGATTTTTCCAGAAACCCTCAAATCTCGATTTTTCTAGAGGTTTCTGCCACCGCCATAGCAGGGCTATAAAAAGCACCATCTCCCCTCTCCAAAAAACGTGATCAGGCCCAAGTCAGACCTGCCATCCCGTTCCCGTCTCCCCATTTCCCCTCTCCTCTTTTCCAGCCTTGCACAACGATGGGATTTCCCTCTTCACGATTTCCGGCAAACATGGGGTTTTCAGGCGGGAAGAGCGCCATCACCAGCAACCAAGGTAAGCCATTTTCCTTTCCTCCTCTTCCCTTCCACTTTCCTTGGTCAAAACCAGGCCGGACCTAGCGTTTTCTGGCCGAAAATTGCAGAACCCAAGACCGGACCAACGAGGGAGACGATCCTGGGCATGGTGCGTGATGCACACCCGACTGAGCCCATGGATGAACCCCAGGTGCGCCACTGTGCACGAGGGCACGCGACTGTGTATGGGCGTGGCCTCGATGCATCCCAGGGAAAGTCCAGGTTCGACCGGGACACATGGGCGGTCCGGGAGCCAAGGCACATTTTGACTATGCCAAGGTGTGTTCGCGCGAGGTCATCCAGGACACGCGTCATAGCGCGTCGCTTGGGCATGCTTGTGCACGTGTGAACACTGTCCCAAGTGCGGCCTTCGGGTACGTGCGCGACATGGACACGGGTCCTAGCTCGACCAGGATGCATGAGGTACCCTGGGAGCTGAGACGCGCCATGCTACACCAAAGGTGCGTCCGTGCGATGCAATTCAGGATGCGCGTCATAGAGCGCGTCGCTTGAGCTTTCATGTGCACGTGCAAAACGCG
Organism: Warburgia ugandensis; assembly: GCA_035236585.1. NCBI lineage: Eukaryota > Viridiplantae > Streptophyta > Magnoliopsida > Canellales > Canellaceae > Warburgia > Warburgia ugandensis. Next base: position 85,906,251 of record CP141126.1, read on the forward strand.
GTCCCTGGCACAGCCATTGGGCGCGCACGCACGTGAGGCGGTCGCGGTTCAACCAGGATACACGGGTGCCTTGGGAACTGGGGCACGCGGACCAAATGAGACTTTAAAGTTAGGATTAGAGGATAAAATACAGAGTCTAACTATTGGAAAGTAGATCCACACCATAGGATCTAGCTTGATGAATGAATTAGGCAAGGACCTTGGACCTAATAGGTAGATCTAGAGATCTAATGTCTAAATAGGTAGTCTAACTATTAGAGGAATCCTTGTATCCATTCATACCCAGGAGTTTATAAATGAGACACAGGGACGGGTTGAGTGATAAAGGACGCGACTCCAGGAGACTTTGAGGTAGGTGCTCTATCGCTACTAGACTTTTTAAAAGAGCCATGATTGTTTTGAGAATGCATGTTTTAAGTATAAGTATATGACTTGTTTAGCATGACTTAATTCAGCGTACATATGATAAATGCTTTATGCATAGATATGTTTTGCAAATAATTGCATATACATTATGCATAATTATGTTTTGCAAACAATTGCATATATTATATGATTTGTGAGCATTTAGTTTTTGTAAAAATTGCATGTCCTTGAGGGTTACCAAAAGATGATGGAGTGCCCAAAAGACGCTGGGTAGGCAGTTGTGAGGGCCAAGCAGTTGTGAGAGACCCAAAGAGGACAAGTTTTGAAAAAGAGGTTTTCGCTTGTTTGATCTGATATGATTTGGGCTGATGAGCTTGTGGGCGCTATGCCGAGAGGTTTGGGTTGGCCTCCAGCCTCTACCACTAGTAGGTGGATGGGTACCACGCCCAAAAAGGGCAACGTCCCTGCTTCGACTGCATGTGGTACAGGGGGCTACCATTGGTGTCACGGCACTGGGTCGAAGTGTCATATGTACCGTGGAGGCATATGACCCTGTGTCCTCAGGTACCCGGGGACCACACGGCGGCGAGGTCGTGGGCATAGTTTAGACCCTATGGTTTGAGGATTTATTTGCATTGCATATGGCATGACATGAGGTTGGTCGACCATACCAGATATCCATGAGTTGGATTCAGTTGAGCATCTAATGCATATAATTATGTTTATGATATATATATGATACTTTCGACTTGGATTTATTCGATTCTTTAAGTCGTTAGTATTCCGATTCGACAGTGGTTTTTAGTATCGACATTGACCATGATTGTTTGAACATGCACATGTTTTAATGAGCATATGATTTTAAACATAGCATGCATTGCAAAACTAGTAGTGATAGACTCCTACTGAGTATAGTATATACTCACCCTATCCTTAACATTTTTCAGGATAGTTACACTCACAAATAGAAGACGTCTCAGGAGATATTAGTGTTACTAGCAAGTGAATCAAATAGGAGACAATTACACATGTAGGTGAACTCTCAACCCTTTGGACATGTATTGGTATTTATTTACAGTTGGGCTGTGTGTTGTGATTGGATAGACCTGGGAAAAACAATTATGATTTCTGAAGTTTTTAAAAAAACTACTTTGGTTGTTGCGAAAGCAAATGACACTCGGGGTTTTCAAAATGAGTTTAAAACAAAAAGATTTTTCCGCTGCATTGCATTTTTTTTTTTTAAATAGGGATCTTGCCTTAAGAATTTAGATTTTTCATTTAAAAATGCATGAGAAAACCCGGGCCGTAACACATTCTTTTACAATGTAGAGAGAGGTGTGACTATCAGACCAAAAGCCTAAGATCATCTATTTATGTTTGAGAGAGAGAGGGATAAATAAGAAACCAAAGGGTTATAATTCTTTCTTTTTTTAATGTTTAGGTGAATACAAAACCATATATGATTATCTATTTTAGAGAGAGAGAGAGAGAGAGAGAGAGAGAGAGAGAGAGAGAGAGAGAGAGAGAGAGAGAGAGAGAGGTAAATGTCAAAATACACTAATGTTTCCCTTAATGGTTTGTCGCAAAAAAATACAATTAAACAATGTAAAATGGCTAAATGTAAAAGATACTTTAAAAGAATTTTTTTTATGGAGCTCTTATGTGTTATTCCTTCTAAAAGCTCTCATTTTACACCATAGCCCCTAGTTGAAATTGAATTATATGATAGTCTCTATATTACTGAATTCATTTTAATTTAGTCCCTCCAATAGTAAACCTCATAAAAGAGTAATTTATATATGCAATGCTTTTCTTTATGGGGTTGCCAGCTTATCATAATTGATTCCACACACTTCTACATGATAGAACCATTTGTTGTTAATCCGAAGTTAGCACATGATAGAAATGTGGACTTAGTTATAACATAGATAAGTGACAAAGCCTTCTAGCATAGGGGCACAAATAGCCTCTCACCTAGTTGACCATGGTTTGAGGTTGTGCATGGTTGTGTATCTCTAAATTAAAAAAAAAAGAAAAAGAAGTTATAATATGGTTGATAAAAATTTCATTGTTTGTACAACAAATGGTTCACATTCAATAACCAAGTCTTAGACCTTTATGCAAAGTTATGTACAAGGGAATTGCCATTTAAACTCAGAAATTCAAGAGGAGCATCATGTAAAAGCTCCATTTTAATGTGAGGAATGATAATCGAAACCTTCTACAACAATGATGTAAGGAGGAGTCTCTCAACTAGGTGAGCAAGGTTTGAGATTTTGCAAGGGCACGTGTCTAACTTTCAAGAAAAAATGGGAGAAATGATAAATTGAAGCATGAGGCATCAATCTAGACATGTCTAGGCATGTCTTTTGGAAGAACCATGACAATCATCTTTTAATATTCATGTTCTAGTATTTGCAAGTGTCTTTACTTTGAAAATATTTTAGGTTTTATTTCCTATATGATTTTAGCAGTTTTTTTAGATTTTTGTCACAATTAATGTCTTAAATAGTAGACATTACACCATTACAAAAAAAGCAAAAAGGTAGAGAAATGCTAGCCGAAACATGATTCATCGAGTTTCATGTTTGACTAGCTATGTTTAAATTGTTTTAAAATACATTACAATTTTGAAGAGTCCTACTAATAGCTTACTCACCCCATGAAATTTAGAATGTTAGCCAATCCTTATGTTAGCCAACATACATTCATTCCTTCTTCTTCTTTTATTCCTCTCCATTTATCTCCTGGTATAGAGTTGTACCCCTAATATTATAAAAAAATTGACTATGGGCTTAGTCTTAGATAGTTCTTTGCATGTAAATGACCATAACCCTTTATCCACTTGGATGTGTCTAATATATGCCATACCACAATTGTATCATTGATTTGATGATACTTGTAGTTTTCAAAATTATAGAGCATACCATCAAGGATAAGCGTTCACTTTTGTAGTTTGGAAATCAAAGTTAAGATCATGCTGTGAATGAAATTTGTCTAGCATTGCAGCAGTGTTGGAAGATGAATGGTTTCAATTATTAAAATATGGGTGTACTCACACACACACACACACACACACACACACACACACACACACACACACACACACACACACATGTAGATGTATACATATATAGAGATGTTTGAACTATAAGATCAAGTGGAAAATATGAAAATGCTAAAATGGTAACTAGTTGCTTATTGTATGCTGGTTTCCACCCACAACGTGTCACATTAGAAAATTGTGTTTTGGACATGGAAACATGGCTGTGTTTTCTTAATAGCTCTCAAAAAAATAAGAGGCATTACATCTAGGTTAGTGGGTACACACAATAGCTAATATGATTAGAAGAAAACTCCACATAATTTACACATCGATAGTTATAAGATTGTTGTTTCCAGGATAAATTCGTTTGAGCAATCATACACAAAATCCTTCATAGTATTCATAAACAATTTCAAGTCACCACAAATCTCAAATTTCATTGATACGGAGAGACTAATAGTTTAAAACAGAGCACAACTCATTTTACCTACATGCTAGTCTTTCTATGCAAATAAACATTGTAGTTAGCAACAAATCTTCCATTGTGACCCCCAAAAATTCCATTAAGCCCTTAAGTCACTTGAATTTATCAATGATGATCCATCAAAAGCTAACTAAATAGCTTGTTGAAGAGGATAAGGCCAAGAAACTTGAATAACTTTAGTGACATGTGTGAATATGTTTATTTAGTTGCATGCATCCAAATATGCTTGTGCTAAAAATATAAAAAATATTGAGAGAAACAATTTGTATGTTCAATAACATGAGTTCTCCAGGTCAATTCCAACCTTTCTTTTTGTGGATGTAACATTGTAATGCACTACCTCATTTTTTATGCTACAAAGTTTGTCAGGTAGGCATTAGCGAAGAAAGAAACAACAAAGATGTTGTGGGCCTTTTATGAAACATTAGTAGAATACTTAGAAGGATATGAATGCATGCTTCACTACTTATATTACAAAAATGAGAAAAACAATTTGACGTGTGGAACAAAGATAGAAAAGGTTTTTTTGGTAATTCATGATAAGCCATAGAAAGTTTTTTAAACACCTACTAACATTGAGAGGATCGCGTAAGTTTCATATATGAAAATCTAATGGAAGAGAAGGTGGCAATTATATATGCATACTTAACCAAAGGGTTCTAGTAGGACCAAAAGCTCAACCATGTCTACTAGGGTGGACACAAGTGCCTACAGCATCAGTGAGCTTAGTTTTTCTTCTATTTTAATTTAAAGAATAATAAATAATTATTATCTCAAACAATTAGATGGAAACAAAAAGGTAGTATTCTAATTCTCCATTCCCGCTCAAACTTCAGCCTCCCATATTAGGCATTGCTGAGGTGAGAATGTTAAAAATTTTCTTTTTGAACCATAAAAATCTATAGACTTTTGAGTAATATGGGTTTCAAGTATTGCAGGGAGTTGCAACTCATACCTCTTTTTCTTCCTTTGTATTTTAGGTTTCTATCATTGCAAGCATATAGAAGCTTAAAAATGTGGCATTTTAATAGATAGTTTGAAGGGATTTTGAAGTACATTTAAATGAATTTTAAAGGTTTTGAATAATAGCTTGGTTTGGCATTTGGAACAAGTAGTTTTCCTTTTTCTTTCTTTCTTCTTCTTAATTTATGGAATCATCCACTTCTTTTTTTTATGGATTTGGTAAACCTCTTATATGAAAGCCCATCTCTCACATAGAAACCAAGCTTGGAAAAAAGGCCCAAGCAAATCCTTTAAGCTTCTTGTCATATAAGAACATTAGATCAAAATGTTACACACAACTGCTGCTTGAAACTCCTATATGTTAATGCAGGTTGAGGAAAACATGACAACCATTGTCCTAACATATCATGATGGACCAAAGTCGTGGAAATTCCTTAATGTTCATTTGTACCTTTTTGGGTTAATTATTAGATAAGATATGAATGTGTGAGTTTCAAGTTGCTCAAACTTGAACCATTGAATTTAGACAATCCACCACTGATTGGTCCCCAGTGCCATTATCCTCACCTATGCATGGGTATTTCATTGGATATGCTGATAGCATGTTTGCTAAAAATTAAAGGCATCAATGTTTTGTTTGCTCCTCACCTGAAACTTCGAGTGTAATGCCTTCATTTAAATGGCTTATATGTTGTGTCATATTTTTGGTTTGTTCTTGTGGTCAAATTGTCATCAGAGCCCTTCCTTTGTTTAACAAATTAATCTTCTAATAGTCCTTTGTATGTTCTTTTTCTAAAGCATTTATAGATAACTGTCTTATAGTCACAATTACTTCTATTGGGAATCGGTATTACATGGATTGCCAAGTAGTTCAAGTGGAACTACTAGTTTTGAAGATGATTAAGAGATTTGTGGAGATGATATGAATTATATACATCATTGGATGAGAATGAGAGTGTCAATGCATATGTTATACTAACTTGATTTGAAACAAAGACTATGGAAGATTGTACAGAAAAAGAGAATGTGGATGATTCTATGGAAAAAGAGAATATGGAAAATCGTGTAGAAGAAGAGAATGTTGATAATTATAAAGAAAAGAATGCAAAAGATTCTACAAATGAGGTTGCCTCTCATGTAAAGAACTCTAAATCTAAAGATATTAATGATGAGTATATGCAAAGAATGCCTGATAATTTGACATGAAAGAGGCCAATTATGATATCAACAACATTTATGCATGACTTTTAGGTTTTGGGATCACAACAAAGTCACTTAGAAAGTTAAAAAGCAATGGAAAAACATGCACATGATATTTAAGATGATGCAAATTTGGAAGGAAGGGCACAGACAAGTCATTAATTTCCTTGGGATGCTTTTATTAAAAGCATGGAGGTTGACTTATCACTTCATTTATTAAGTTTTAGAAAAAGGAAGAAAATGCTAGTCATTGTCATGCAAAACAAAGCTGTGAGCGATTGGGTAGATTTGAAACTCTTAAGTTCTTTTGTATGAATCTAGTGAATGTGATTACTATGTGTTAATAGGCACATGGCCCCATAGGAGGATGGGTGTATTGAACTTAAGAAAGCTGTCAACTAGTGATTTGTCATACATCCAATACTTTCTTTTTTGCTAACTCCATTAATTTGCCTTTGCCTTTTTACTTTGATCATAGGAACCAATGGATGAAGAAGCAATTACCTCCAACAATCACTTTCCCACTCAAGATGGCCAAATCGAGTAACTTGTATGAATCTTTCTAGCATTATTCTATTTAGTAGTTTCTCTATAAAAGGTTTTTATTTTTTAAGTGCTTTCTTTTGCTTATGTCGCAAGATATGTTTGATGGATTATTTGGAAAGAATTCATTTTGGAAGAATAGCTAGAGCTTTGACATGTTGTTACTTACCCTCACATCCCCATTTTCCATTTTAAGATTCAGGTTGATTAAGAAATTTTGGAAGCAACATATATTACATGCACTTTAGTTCTAACTTCTTAATTGAAGAATTTTGGCAGCAAAAGAAATAACAAGTACTTGAGAAATATTAGAAGTAGCTCATGTCATGGCTACTTTAGTTTTTCTTATATAGAAATTTGATGACTATGGTTTCTTAACAGTTGGTAATTTGCAATTGGATTACATTGATGATATATTTTCATTTTGGAAGAGTATAAAGAATAGCTTGAAGTGAAAATGACAATCTAGTTTGCAGGAATACTTAGGAAATGGATAGAAAGCAACTAATAGATGACATAGAATACTAGCCAACTAGTTTCTTACATCAGAATTCCTTGAGAACTTATTAGGTTACAAAGAACTACTTTATTTGAAACAGTACAAAAGAACAACTTAAAATTTTCAGATTTGAGTTATTTTGTGATAATTGAGAATTTTGGTGTTATTGTACTCTTATACGTTATTGACAAGCTATCAATTTTTAATTTATTTAGATGCTAGTCAAACTATAGCCCAATTGATTTGTGTTCCAAGTTCTAACCACCTAGCAAGTGTCAAGTGTATCTTGAACATCCAGCCATTGTATGTGATTCTTCCCAAGTTTAATTTTAGCAGTCCAAAACATTTGAAAAAGATATAATATTTCAAGCATACATTATTACAAGCTATATAGATATCCATAGACGTCATATGACATACTCATCTTATGATAGACCCAAATTAACGTAATTGCCGAAGCTAGTTCATCAACCAAATCATTGCCTTATAGTCAATGTAGATTATCTCAACAAGCTTCAATAACCACGTGAAAAAATCATGGTGAGTTTCACATTGATAACCACAACTATCTTTCTCTATGAGGCCAATATACAACCACCTTGAATCAAGGAAAATGAAATACATCAAAGAAGTCAGGTAAAATCTCACCAACATTCAATTTGTCTCTGTACTTACTCATGCACTTATAGCCATGAATAACATCTTCAATTCCAACCATCTTCAAAATTCCTGAAGTAGCTCTTAAGCTTCTGATCTCTCACAGTTGCCTTCCATATAGACTTTATTTATTTATTTTCAACTAAGGCTGGTAATACTACTAATAGTAGTAGAGAAAGTGCGAAGATGACTGGTTTCTAGTCTATAAGTTTTTTCAATCATATTAGTTGTTAGTTGTCCTTTAATGGATGATATGTCTAAAGTGCTTAGTAGTGCTTCAATCTCTTATAGTTGTAGCTATTTATTTTGGTTCTACAATTGTATTACTTCTTAGTGGTCATGTTTTCCATCCCTATAAGCTCATGATCACTTCATCTAGAAGCACAATTACAAATAAGAATAAGAATGACCAACACCAATAACTTAAGCTTGAATGTTTGGAAGAGCATGTTAAAGCAAACTAAACATCAACCCACTAAACATACATAGGGCATACAAACACCAAGCAACCTACAAGTGATAGTAACAAAAAATGATTTAGAATAGAACACAAGGTTAAAGCTTGTGAATATCATTGATGGAATCAAGAGAGTAGTGAAGCTCTTAGTTGCATACTTATAAAAATCCAGATTTGAGAAATACAAAAAAAATAAGCTACAAATTAAGGATTTTTGAAGATTAGAGCTCACTCAATACTTTATTTTTATGCTTTAGACATCCAAACAATGATTATACAACCACCGAATAGAACTTTTCCTTTGCTACAATCTCAACCCAAGCATCAATTCCCTAATACTTTAGAGCTTTCTTTCCCTCTTGCATGAATAGAGGATGGGCGGGTCTTTGAGTTTTTTAGTAGGGCTTTTTGAGAAGAAGGACATTGAGAAGGGAGAAACATCTACTTAAAAGCATTGATTTCTCCAAGCTTCTTGCCCTCTTGCATGAATAGAGGAAGAAAGAAGTGAAGTGCTGATTTTCCTAAGCTTCCAATGCATGAACAAAGGAAGGATGAAGTGGTTTTGAGTTTTCCTAGGATTTTTTGAGATGAAGAACATGAAGGAGGGAGAAAGAGAAGGAGAAGGTTTTTTATTTTTTTAAAGGTAAAAAAAGACTACCTAGTTCAAATGAATAGTGGTGTCCAAATCAAAGTTTGAATATGAGGTTGAAAGTTTGGTAGTTTTGATTAATGTAGTGTCACTGATCTTGATCAGTCAACTCTTGAATCTTTAGATCTGGATCAATATCATGGGAAAGCAAATTAACAGAGGCCTCAAAAAAGAGAGTATAACCACCTGGTTACCCTTCCAAACATTGATTTTAGATCTTCTACATTCCAAAGCATTCCTTTCTTTAGAAGTGAATCTGTGGGATATACTTCAACATTAAAGAATGATGAGCCTTTACAGAGGTATCTAGGTGGTTCTTGATATCAAGATATTTGTATGTAATTAACTTGACCCATGAAGAATCTAGTTAGTTAGTATTCCCCAACCTACTTTTGCCTTTAAAGCAAAGGAATGAAGATCTAAACTTCCATGGAAATTAGGGGTATAAACTCCACTCAATTAGATTAATACCTTGACTAGTAGAGTAATGCTACCAAATAAATGCTCTTTGCTTGTGTTCATTTCAAGAAACATAGAAGAAAGGATGTCACAAACAAGCATAGTATCATTTGCGAGTCCTTCAATAAGGAGTACACTCCTCTGAATGGGTGTGCAGTCTTAGTTTTTGGGAGATCTAAGCCATTCATCATTTAGGTATTCTCTTAGACATGCTACACACAAAAAATCATGATTACTAGATGAGATCTTAGACTATGCTGCTTTAGGTTGTAAAAATCATGACCATTGGTTCCTTACAACTAAGAAAACTAGAATTTTTTACATAAGCCTATCTAAGATAAGAGCCAGATGGCTAATGGCTTAGATTGAAAGGAAACAATACTCTTGAGACAAGTACTCCTTACTCTCCCTTAAAGAATTCCAATTATTATTTTGGATGCTTACTAAGATGACATATGGCATCATCAACTTTAATATCTCTCTATTTCTTCAACAAAGAGATGACAGGGGATTCAAGGATCCTAATTTTCAAATATTCATAAATGCTTTGTTTCCTCAACTCTTGGAGCATATAATGCACATATAGAGACATGAATAGAATGTTGGGTGAACTTATTAAGAAAGCAGTTAGATCCGAGGACAACATGAGATGAATATTAGATCCACCATATCCTTTTTGTGTAGGTTGTTATCAGATGATATTTATAGGCCTGGTGAGAACCATATTTTGTAGTCTTTTTTTCTTCTCCTACTTCTGATATATTCTTTAACTTTGAAATAATAATTTTACATACATAACTAGATTAGGAAAAAGGGAGATGATATATTCACCCCCAACTTTTAGTAATTAGCCAGTTACTAATTAATAAAAATAGTAATCAATATATTGATCTCAACTTTGAATGGTTCATAATATTTCCCTTGACTTATAGGTTTCATTTTGAAATTCTCATCTTGTAAAATAAATAATCAAAAATTTTATTGTCTAATTTATAATTAAAAGCAACAATGCTGATGAAAATTTTGGAACACAGCCCATTTGAGTCAAGGACAATAGTAAGAACAATTTGAATCTTCCTAAATTTAGGCCCACATGGAATCATAGTTGCCCATTCCATTTAGTAAGGGCAAAGGCAAATATTTTAAAATATTATATCCATAAAACTAACATATAAATTTAATAAAATCATGTTCAACTAGACAAATTCAAATTTTTTTAGAACTTTCAAATTATTTGCAAAGGCATAAATGGTCAGATTCAGGTTAAACACACCAATTTTACAATCACAATATCAATTAGATTTTAATTGGACAAATTCTTGGATCTTGTCTTTAATATTTGGCTTCAAGTCCGTCCTAGTTCAGATTGTCCATCAGAGAGTCCCAAATCTAAGCTAATGTTAAGTGTTCAATTTTGGTCAAAATACCCCTAATTTAATGTTTACTTACAGCATCTAGGCCATTAATTTCAAGATTTTATATAAAATATTCTGTTTTAGCTTTAATTGGCCATCCAACCGTTAAATTGCAAAATTAATGGTCAGATGATCATTAAAGCTAATAAATGGTTCAGATGATTCTAATTGGGTCTTATGCATTGTAGATCAGTCAACTCAGGCGTGGACGCTCCAAATCGAATCAAGGATACAATATGGAGATTAGATGAAGTTTCATGGAAAAAAGTGGATTTTGAAGAGTCCTAAGACATAACAAATTTGAAGACATTTAGAGTTCTAGCAAGACCAGGATACTAGTGGACCCCACCTATCTCTATCATTTTATCTGCCCCTCCTTCTCTCACTCCTTTCTAATCTCTCTCCTCTCTTATCTCTCCCATCTAATCTCTCCCATCTCTCTCTTTCACGTCTCTCTCTCATTCTACTTTTTATACCCTTTCCCATCTCTCTCCAAAGAGACGTTTTTTCCTCCCTAGGGAGGCTGGGCTGGCCAACTTTCCCCCTCCTCTTCTTCCCTTTTCTCTCCTCCTCTCTCCACTCCCATTCTCTCTCTCAGTTACTCCCCAGCCATAGGTGCGTGACACACCAAGCTAGCCAGCACATTCTCTCTCTCTCTCTCTCTCTCTCTCTCTCTCTCTCTCTCTCTCTCTCTCTCTCTCTCTCTCTCTCTCTCTCTCTCTCTCTCTCTCTCTCTCTCTCTCTCTCTCTCTCTCTCTCTCTCTCTCTCTCTCTCTCTCTCTCGACTGGCGTGCACCCAAGCTAGTTGCGCACGACACCAGACCGCCCCAGATCCCCATCTTCTCCTTCTTCCTATTTCTCCCATCTTCTTCCCTGTCGCCCAGCTCCGGCCAGTTTCTCCTCCATCTCCACCGGCCGGATCGCGTCCCATCTCTTCCCAGAGTCGGACGGCTAGAACGGGTTTTCTCCTGATTCCTTCCTCTCCTCTTCATCTTCGGCCAAAGTCCCTCCTTCCAGCCAATACCCAAGCAACCCAGCTCCCTTTTCTTCTCTTGTCTTCTCGATCTAGGCCGCCGCACTGTTCGAGGAAGGAAACCCACATTGGGTTTCCACTCCCGATTTCTCCTTCCTCCTCCGGTTCCATCTCCGGCAAATTCTTCTCGCCTCCGGACACTATAGAGAAGAAAACCCAGAACTCCCGTGTTCTTCCCTTCTTCTCTTCTCCCTCCTTGATTCTTCCCTTCTTTCCCCCCTTCTCCGGTTCCCACCGTGTTTTCCTAGTTTTTTTCGTGAAAAACCAGAACCCCTAAAGAAATTACGAGTGTGCCCCTGGCAGATCTCAAGAATTCCAAACTTGTCCCCTGGCAGATTTCAGAAATAGCAATTGGGTCCCCTGTTTAATACCATCTGTGTCCCCAGACTAATTCCATCTGTGTCCTTGATTTAATTCCAACTATGTCCCTGTGCTATTCTGGTTTTACCTTATCTTCATTCTGACTATTCAAGGACAGTGCAATCCAGGACAGACTATTCAGGGACAGTGCAATCCAGAGACAGTGCAATCCAAGGACAAGCTTATCCAGGACGTCTTTCAGTTTTATTTTCTGTTGTCTTTTGAATAAATAATTGTGCAAACTGCAGAAATTGAATAAATTTAGATTTTAGTTTATTTTTAGTATAGTCTTTGTTTTTATTCTTTTATTAATTGAATTTTATTGAAAACTCCATCATTTTAAATCAAGTCCTCGTGGGATCAACCCGTACTTGCATAAGCTACACTACAATAGCCCGTGCACTTGCGATTAAACAATCAACAAGTTTTTGGCGCCGTTGTCGGGGACTTGCAATGGAGTTTTTATAAAATTTAATTAAAAATCCAAAAAAAATAAAAAATTATGAATTGCATTTTACGCATTCTTAGGTGCATCTTTAGGCATTTTTAGTGCATAACCACTTTATTTCCTAAATTCGGTACTAATTATTATTTTTCTTTTTCAGGAAATAGGAGTGGAGCTTCATCAATTAGATAGATTTTTCTTGCTTTCCTAGATTAGGAATTTTATTTTTGAGGGAATCTTGTAGTGAGGCCCCTTGTAATTTGCATTTTCAATTTTAATTTTAAAGGGTTGTAATAATACAGGGTAAGTGTGGGACAAGGTGGCCCACACTTGATCTTCATCAGAAACCTCATTGTAAGTCTTCTCACTCATTTATTTTCTAGATTAGGGTTTTCATTTAGAATAATTTGCATTGTTTGGTAGTTAAATTGCATATAGAAAGCATCTGTTATAATTGTTGCATCTTAGGGTTTGCATTAGTTGATTGCTTTTAATTGCATTTAGGACACGTGTAACGCTTTAAGGTGGATTATATGTTGATCGAATTGCTATGGTGTATGAAAATTAATTAGTAAGGGCACCCTACCCCTATAAGATCAAGGGTGGATTTCATCACCACTCCTTGGCCCACCTAGGATAATCACCTCAAGTGTGCAACCCTACCATTCACTTTAATTTAAAATCAATTAGAAGAGACCTATAGGGCCATCACATGCTCGTAGGACCCTCTTAGTAGGACACGAATTACTGTCACTCCGGTTGCTTTTGATCACTGTGGTTACTGGGGGTTGTCTAATAGAGCCTCACTCTTCCCCCACCTCCTGTCGACGTTTGTTAAGGTCTAAACGCTTCCTTACACGAGGGTTGTATTAACCGCTTTGGTTAGAACCTAACTGGTGAGCAGTAGTCAACTCCTAAAGAGAGTAGGAGCGTTAGATCAAGCTAATTAAAAGCATTGTCCCCACAGAAAATCAAAATATCTATGCTTGTTAGCCTTAGGAGATTGCTTGATTGTGTCCTGTTTTGTGCATCATTTTAAGCATTTAGGTTGCATCATTTAGGATAGAAAAAAAAATTCAAAAAAAAACCAAAAACCAAAAAGATCTTTCATTGTATGCCCTTTTGGATATGCGACGAAACCAGTAGGTTAGTCTCGTACGACCAAAAAGACAGACCAACAATGGCTGATCAACAATCAAGGGGTAACTCACCCCATGATGGTATCAGAGGTGATCAAGGTCCTCCATTCATCATGAATGAGGACCCACCACCTCTAATTGATGATAAATATCAACCTCCACCAAGGAGGAATAATCATCAACAAAGAAATTGGAGAAGGAATGGAAATAGGGAATGGGACCAACAGAGTGAACATGGAGAAAATGATGTGTATCAGAATCCTCATGGACGAATCTTAAGAAACTACCTTCAACCTACACGCATCAGTACACCCTCTTGTGTCATTCTTCCTCAAAATGCTGGTGCATTAGAATTAAAAACGGGAGTAATTCAATTACTTCCCAAATTTCATGGGCTAGATAGTGAGAGTCCTTATTTGCACCTTAAAGAATTTGATGAGGTATGTAGTACCCAAAGAACCCAAAATATAGGTCTAGATACTGTCAAGCTTAAGCTATTTCCTTTCTCTTTAAAGGAAAAAGCAAAAATGTGGTTTAATGCACTGCCACCAGGTTTCATAAGGACTTGGAATGAAATGACTAGGGAATTCTTGAAAAAGTTTTTCCCTACACATAAAACAAATACACTCCGTCGTAAGATAATGAACTTTACCCAAAAAGATAAAGAATCATTCTACCAATGCTAGGAAAGGTTCAAAGATCTATTGCTTACTTGCCCACATCATGGCTATGAACCATGGCGCATTATCAGCTTCTTTTATGAAGGACTTAATTCTGACATGCGCCAGTTTGTAGAGATGATGTACAATGGTAACTTTTTGAATAAACAACCTGATGAGGCGGAGGAGTATTTGGAATGGCTAGCTGAAAGTGCATAGACCTGGGCTGACTCAGAAAGAGTAGAGCAGTCAGATAGACCCAAGCCCACTACCACATCTACTAGCAGAGGCATGTATGCCATGACTAAAAAAGATGAAATTAGTGCCAAAGTAGCAACCCTAGCTAGAAAAGTAGAAGCTATGGAAATGGGAACGAAAACCTTAGCTAATGATGAACAAGTGTGTAGCATTTGTGAAAGTACGTCACATCTTACTCAGGAATGTCCTACCATCCCTGCATTTCAAGATGTACTTCATGATCAGGCTAATGCACTTAATAATTATAAAAGACCTTTCTCCCCATATTCAGATACATATAATCCCAACAGGAGAAACCATCCAAATTTCAGTTGGAAAAATGGACCAAATACTAATGTCTCACAACCAGGCCCATACCAGAGTCATCAACAACCAAACCAAGGACTACATGCTCCACCACCATACCAAACTCATCAACCTCATTCTCTTGGACTTTACTTGCCCCCACCTAAAAGGCATGTAGAGGATAATCAAGTTAATCAAAATTAGGAAAGGAAAATTTCTCAATTAGAAAAGTCTGTGAATGAACTAAAAAACATGATGAGTCAAATGATGCAAAATATGGAAAAAGAAAAATTCCCAACTCAACCTCAAGTAAACCCTAAGGGAGTGCATGCGGTTAGCATTAATGCATCTGATGAAACATCTAGCTTTACCATGGAACAGACTAAAGCTGTTACTATTCTTAGGAGTGGTAAAATAATTGAGAAAGATGAGCCTAAAAAGATTGAAAAGGTAGAAAAACCTAAAGAAAAATCTAAAGAAAAGGACCATGTTTCACTTGTTGAGCCATGTCCATTCCCTGCTCCATTCCCTCAAAGGTTGCGCCAAGCCCCAAAGTCTGCCTCTAATGATGAGATTTTAGAGATTTTCAAGCAAGTCAAGATTAACATACTGATCTTAGATGCTATAAAACAAATCCCATCATATGCCAAATTCTTAAAAGACTTATGTACCATCAAGAGAAAATTAAATGTCCAAAAGAAGGCATTTTTGACTGAACAGGTTAGTTCTATTCTTCAACATCATACACCACCAAAGTACAAGGATCCTGGTTACCCCACTCTTACATGCATTATTGGCAACTAAAAAATTAACCAAGCTCTTCTTGATTTAGGATCTAGTGTAAACTTATTACCATACTCGGTATACGAACAGTTAGGTCTGGGTGAATTGAAACCTACATCTACTACGCTACAGCTAGCTGATTATTCTGTAAAAATACCGAGAGGGGTAATAGAGGATATGTTAGTCTAGGTAGAACAATTTTGCTTCCCTGTAGATTTTCTGGTTCTAGATACAGAACCGGTGGTGAATGAGAAGAATGAAATACCAGTCATCCTAGTACGACCATTTTTGGCCACGTCCAATGCCTTAATCAATTGTAGAAATGGTGTCATGAAATTGTCCTTTGGCAATATGACATTAGAGTTAAACATCTTTAACATTTATAAGCAACCTGGTGAAACTACTAATGATTTGCACAGTGTTAACATGATCAATTCAGTTGTGTAAGATCAGTTTTAGTTATCTTCCTTGTCGGACCCACTTGAGGCTTGTTTGGCCCATTTTAATGAGTTTAATGAGGATGCATTAATAGAGGAAGTTAATGCCCTCCTTGATTCTGTTCCTATCATGAAAACAGAAAAAATGGAAACCTCCTTTTGAGGACCTTCCACTGAGGGAGTCCACTCCCCTTCCATCATTCATAGAACTTCCTAAGCTTGAATTGAAATCTCTACCATCAGATTTAAAATATGTCTTTTTAGGAGACAAAGAGACTTTTCCTGTAATAATTTTCTCCCAATTAGAAACATCTCAGGAGGAAAAGTTAATAGACACTTTAAAAGAACACAAAGGTGCTATAGGATGGACCATAGCTGATATAAAGGGCATTAACCCTTTAATCTGCACCCATAGGATATATCTAGAGGATGAAGCTAAACCATGTCGTCAAATGCAAAGAAGGTTAAATCCTAATATGAAAGATGTGGTTAGAGCAGAAGTCCTAAAGTTGCTTGATGTGTGAATCATCTATCCCATAAGTGATAGCAAATGGGTAAGTCCTACTCAGGTGGTTCCAAAGAAGTCTGGAGTGACAGTAATAACTAATGTCAACAATGAATTGATCCCTACCAGGGTTACTACTGGTTGGCATATGTGTATTGACTATCGAAAGTTGAATGCTGTTACAAGGAAGGACCATTTTCCTTTGCCCTTCGTTGATCAAATGTTAGAAAGGGTTGCAGGACATCAGTACTATTGTTTCTTAGATGGTTATTCAGGGTATAACCAAATAGAAATTGCACCCGAGGATCAGGAAAAGACCACATTTACATGTCCTTTTGGCACTTTTGCTTACAAAAGAATGCCATTTGGATTATGTAATGCTCCTGCCACATTTCAACGTTGCATGTTAAGCATTTTCAGTGATATGGTGGAGAGAATTTTAGAGGTTTTCATGGACGACTTTTCTGTTTTCGGTAATTCATTTGAAACATGTCTTGAAAATCTAAGGAAAGTCTTAACTTGTTGTAAAGAAAAGAACCTAGTGCTTAATTGGGAAAAATGTCATTTCATGGTTCCTAAAGGAATTGTCTTAGGTCACATTGTGTCATCTAAAGGTATAGAGGTAGATAGAGCTAAAGTTGATCTAATTTCCAATCTACCCATTCCAAAATCTATTAGGGACATTCGATCTTTCCTAGGTCATGTAGGATTCTATCGGAGGTTCATTAAGGATTTTAGTGCAATATCTAGACCACTATGTCACCTCCTCACAAAGGATACTCCTTTTGAGTGGACTGAGGATTGTCAAGAAGCATTTATAAAGTTGAAAGACAAGTTGACCACTGCACCTATTATGCAGCCACCTGATTGGAGTGTACCCTTTGAAATCACGTGTGATGCCAGTGACTATGCTGTAGGAGCTGTACTAGGACAGAAAAAAGAAAAGAAGCCATACGTCATCTACTATGCTAGTAGGACCTTAAATAGCACCCAAATGAACTATTCTACTACAGAGAAAGAACTCTTAGCAGTTGTCTTCGCATTGGATAAATTCAGGTCTTACTTGGTTGGATCTAAAATAGTCATATTCACTGACCATTCGGCCCTCAAGTATCTTCTTTCTAAGAAAGATGCTAAGCCTAGACTAATTAGATGGATTCTCCTACTCCGAGAGTTTGACATTGAAATAAAAGATAAAAAGGGAGTAGAGAATGTAGTAGCTGACCATTTGTCTCGCTTAGTCCTAACAGAGCCTTTAAATAAGTTGCCAATTAAAGACACTTTCCCTGATGAGCAACTTTTTCATGTTTCCCATCCTCCCTAGTTTGCTGATATTGCAAATTATTTAGTCACGGGAAAAATTCCTGAACATTGGATTAAACAAGAAAAGCAAAAATTCTTTTCCAATGTTAAGCACTATTTCTAGGATGATCCATACCTGTTTAAATATTGCCCATATCAAATCATTAGGAGATGTGTCCCTGACTTAGAACAACATAGTGTTATCTCCTTTTGTCATTCAGAAGCATGTGGTGGACATTTTTCTACCCAGAAAATAGCGGCAA
The DNA here is from genome assembly GCA_035236585.1 of Warburgia ugandensis. Lineage (NCBI taxonomy): Eukaryota > Viridiplantae > Streptophyta > Magnoliopsida > Canellales > Canellaceae > Warburgia > Warburgia ugandensis. Next base: position 85,924,458 of record CP141126.1, read on the forward strand.
AGATTTTGCAGTGCAGTTTTTATTGGCCGTCATTGTTCAAAGACACACATGTGCTTTGTAAATTATGTGAGCAATGTCAAAAGTTAGGAGGAATAACCCGTAGGAATATGATGCCTCTAAACCCTATTCTTATCATAGAAATTTTTTATTGTTGGGGTATAGATTTCATGGGTCCATTTCCACCTTCTTTTGGCTACATTTATATCTTATTGGCCGTAGACTATGTTTCAAAATGGATTGAGGCTATCCCATGTAGGCATAATGATCACAAAATGGTTCTTAAATTTTTAAAAGAAAACATTTTTTCTAGATTTGGGACCCCTCGAGCCATTATAAGCGATGACGGTACACACTTTTGCAATAAACCATTTGAAGCACTAATGAAAAAATATAATATTACACATAAAGTTGCAACACCGTATCACCCACAAACAAGTGGACAAGTAGAAGTATCTAATTGGGCCATCAAACAAATCCTTCAAAAGACTATTAATCCAGATTGTAAAGATTGGTCTCTTCGACTGACCGATGCGCTCTGGGCTTACAGGACTGCACATCACACCCCGATTGGTATGTCTCCCTATCGTATTGTATACTGTAAGGCTTGTCATTTGCTTGTGGAATTGGAACATAGAGCTTATTGGGCAATAAAGACATTCAATTTCAATATGGATAAAGCAGGCTCACATCGCAAACTCCAACTTAATGAGTTGGAAGAGATCAGGCAAGAAGCTTATGAGAGTAATAGGATATATAAAGAAAAGATGAAAGTTTTTCATGATAAGAACATAATGAGAAAATCCTTTACTCCAAGCTAGAAGGTTCTACTTTACAATTCTAAGCTCCACCTATTTCCAGGTAAGCTTAGATCTCGATAGACCAGTCCATATATAGTAAAAGAAGTTTTTCCATATGGGACTGTCGAGATTGAGAATACTAGGACTGGTCATTCTTTTAAAGTGAATAGTCAACATTTAAAGCCTTTCCTAGATTATGAGAATCCAGAAGTTGAGTCCACAACTCTGGAGGATCCTGTTTATTAGGATTGAGTGAATTTGATCCCTCTGTACCATATTTTGTATTTTGTTGTTTTCTGCATCACCCATATTCATTTTAGGTCCTACTTTTTGAACATTGAGGACAATGTTTCTGTTAGGTTGGGGGGTGTAGAATTCTAGCAAGTTCTAGTTTTCTTTTAGTTTTTAGGGGTTTTCCTTGGTTTTTCAAAAAATAATAATACTTTAGGTCATTTCCTATACCATGATGAGAATTGGATTTTCTGAAGTATAATTTGGATAACTTTAGCTTATTAATGGAATTGAATATGATTAATTCATCATTTTACTCATTTTCTAAAGTATTTCATCAAAGCAAAATCTCAGATCACATTTGTACACGTAGTTGCATATAGGTAATCTACATTGATAAGTGGCTATAACTTAGATATCTTGAAGAAATTTAGTGGAGACCTATAACCTAAGTGCGTTTTAGAGCCATTCATCCTTTTGAGATGTTATAAATATTCCTTATTTTTTTCAACGTGCTTAAAGAAAATTGATCCCAAACTCTTAAAATTGGCTAATTACCTGAATAATTAGAATACTACCTTTAAAATTCTAGAAGTTTATTAAATTTGATAGATTATAGGAAACCTAGAAAATGATTTAGGCCATCCTTGTTATAACCTAGAGACATATAGCCTACCCATAACGTATTTTTACCACTAGTTAGCCAACTTGAGCTTTTCAATATAAGCCTTTTCTTGTGTCACCCAAATTACCCTTTACCCATGTTAAACCAATATAAATTGACCATTACCCATCTTCTTTGAAAAATAAGGTAGAGATGAATGAAAGAATACTTTTTAGTTGCAATGAAAGTAGAAAAGTGGATATCAAGAAAAGAAATATTCTTCAAAGTGAGTCAAGAGTGTGAAAAGAAAGAAAAGTGTTGAAAAAAAAAAAAGGAAAAAAAAAAAGTTTGAAGAATGCAAAGAAAAATAGAAAAAGAAATATCCACTTCAGCAAAGAAAAGAAAGAATTGTCAACTTTAGTAAGAAGACCTCTACTTATTTTTTGAAGAAACTTTGAATACCCTTATACCCTTTCTTTGGAACCTTGTCCTAAGCCTATGTTTCGTCCAAGTTAAAGACCTATTGATTCTAGGAGGAATATAGTCTTGATGAGGAAATGAATGAATAGGATTAAAAGAGTGGTATTTCTAAATATTCAAAGGTAATGGCATCTATTCCAAAGGGATCAAAACAAGTAAATTTCTTAGTAACTTCCGTTCTTCATGAGTATATGTGAGCTAAATTTGCTTTTCTTGACTCTTGTCACATAATCAAAAGAGAGATATGATTTGAACCTTCTATCTGAGAGACTTTATTTCTGAGCGTATGCCATTAGTAAGGATTGAGGTCAAAACATATTTCAGATAGAGTTCAAAAGTTAGAAGTGTACTTAGAGATAAAGATTATTCTATGTGTAGACTGTATATGCACACAATCACTCTGAGATCTGAACTACAGTAGAATATTTTTAGCATATGGGTAAGGTTTTGAATTCTTCAGTTATTTTTATTAGTTTGCTAAAGTTGATGGATTTATTGAAGATAATTCTTTGAGAAAAAAAGTGGAGATGACCTGAAAAATAAAAAATTTTGAGTTGATTTCTTCGAGTCTTTTGTTAGGGACTAGCAAAATGCTGGTTGGGGGTGTGTTAAGTGTTCAATTTTGGTAAAAATACCCCTAATTTAGTGTTCACTTACAGCATTTAGGCCATTAATTTGAAGATTTCATATAAAATATTCTGTTTTAGCTTTAATTGGTCATCCAACCGTTAAATTGCAAAATTAATGGTAAGATGATCATTAAAGCTAATAAATGGTTCAGATGATTCTAATTGGGTCCTATGCATTGCAGATCAGTCACCTCAGGCGTGGACGCTCCAAATCGAATCAAGGATACAAGATGGAGATCAGATGAAGTTTCATGGAAAAAAGTGGATTTTGAAAAGTCCTAAGACAGAACAAATTTGAAGACTTTCAGAGTTCTAGCAAGACCAGGATACTAGTGGACCCCACCTATCTCTATCATTCTATCTGCCCTTCCTTCTCTCACTCCTCTCTTATCTCTCCCATCTCTCTTCAATCTCTCTCTTTCATGTCTCTCTCTCATTCTCCTTTTTATACCCTTTCTCATCTCTCTCCAAAGAGACGTTTTTTCCTCCCTAGGGAGGCTGGGCTAGCCAACTTTCCCCCTCCTCTTCTTCCCTTTTCTCTCCTCCTCTCTCCACTCCCATTCTCTCTCTCGGTTACTCCCCATCTGTGCCTCCAATCAAACCCAATGCCAAGCCATCCATAGGTGCGTGACACACCAAGCTGGCCAGCACATTCTCCTCTCTCTCTCTCTCTCTCTCTCTCTCTCTCTCTCTCTCTCTCTCTCTCTCTCTCTCTCTCTCTCTCTCTCTCTCTCTCTCTCTCTCTCTCTCTCTCTCTCTCTCTCTCTCTCGGCAGCGTGCACCAAACGGTCGCACACGACACCAGACCTCCCCAGATCCCCATCTTCTCCTTCTTCCTATTTCTCCCATCTTCTTCCCCGTCGCCCAGCTCTGGCCAGTTTCTCCTCCATCTCCACCGGCCGGATCACGTCCCATCTCTTCCCAGAGTCGGACGGCTAGAACGGGTTTTCTCCTGATTCCTTCCTCTCCTCTTCATCTCCGGCCAAAGTCCCTCCTTCCAGCCAATACCCAAGCAACCCAGCTCCCTTTTCTTCTCTTGTCTTCTCGATCTAGACCGTCGCACTGTTCGGGGAAGGAAACCCACATTGGGTTTCCACTCCCGATTTCTCCTTCCTCCTCCGGTTCCATCTCCGGCAAATTCTTCTCGCCTTCGGACACTATAGAGAAGAAAACCCAGAACTGGGTTTTCTCCCATGTTCTTCCCTTCTTCTTCTCTTCTCCCTCATTCATTCTTCCCTTCTTTCTGCCCTTCTCCGGTTCCCATCATGTTTTCCTAGTTTTTTTCGTGAAAAACCAGAACCCCTAAAGAAATTACGAGTGTGCCCTTGGCAGATCTCAAGAATTCCAAACTTGTCCCCTGGCAGATTTCATAAATAGCAATTGGGTCCCCTGTTTAATGCCATCTATGTTCCCAGACTAATTCCATCTGTGTCCCCGATTTAATTCCAACTATGTCCCTGTGCTATTCTGGTTTTACCTTATCTTCATTTTGACTATTCAAGGACAGTGCAATCCAAGGACAAGCTTATCCAGGACGTCTTTCAGTTTTATTTTCTGTTGTCTTTTGAATAAATAATTGTGCAAACTGCAGAAATTGAATAAATTTAGATTTTAGTTTATTTTTAGTATAGTCTTTGTTTTTATTCTTTTATTAATTGAATTTTATTGAAAACTCCATTATTTTAAATCAAGTCCTCATGGGATCGACCCGTACTTGCATAAGCTACACTATAATAGCCCGTGCACTTGCGGTTAAACAATCAATAGCTAATAACACCACAACCAAGAAGGCAAACTATGTAGTCATCCATACCAAACAAATAGCTAAAAATCAACTAATGATATTATGGAATTTTAATTGTTAATCTTAGCTAAAAATTGAACTAGTTATATTAAGCTTATAATTCATAAATAATTAACCATTAACAAAAAGCTCAAACGCTTCATAGTCAAAACATTGAATTTGACATTGAATAAAATACATAATTTAACATTGATCTAACCTACATTAACATACAAGAAGCAAAATAAATAATATATTACAGATGCACAAGTGATGAAACCAAAATTCACAATGACAAAGTAACAACTAAAAGTTATCCTTCTCATAGTATAGAGTCTTTGCTCATTATCTTAAAGAATATCAAACTTAATAGAATTGATAACAAGTAATAACACTGTCAAATAAAAAATCAAGTGAAGAGCAAAAAAGTAATTAGCAAATTCTAACCAGATTTCAAATCATCTAACAGATTAGCTCAAGTCTTACAAAAAAGATTAGTGAAAGATCCATAAACTAGCATGCTATGTCCAAGTCGTTTTTAAACTCGATTGAATCTTTTAGATCCATCAAGCTGTCTAAGTCCATTTATACCCCTAATTATTTGAGTCTTTCTAAAGCTCAAGTCAAATGTTAAAACATTTCAATCTTGTGGCTGGGTGCTTTTTTTCTGCAGCATAGGAATAGCATTTCTCCCTACTTTTTGCAGTTCCGGAACACAAACAACTTTTTAAGAATAAACATACAAGGCTTAGAGCTTTTACATCTATTATTTGATGATTTTACCTTACATGTTAAGGAGGCAGGTGAGAAAATTTCTATCCTTGGATAATTTAATCCAGGCATGTTATTTCCGTCCCAACCAGGGTTTACTATATGCACACGTGCAAGTTAGCCTTGTCCCGCTTTAAAAAGGTAACAAAAACAGATGAAGAGAGCGCGCCAACATGAAAACAGAGCCAAAGTAGTTTATCTGCCACGGCACTTTGATATGTCCGTCCTCTGAACGGAACACTCGAGGAAGTCCTTCAAACAAATAACTCACCATTTCTCTCTTAATTCGTTCAAATCTCCGAACCCTAAATCCATACTCTCTCAGCAATTTTCTCTTTCTCGATCCTCAAAATGCAGGCTTCCATCTCTCTCTCTCCTTCTTCCTTGGCCATTTCCAGATCTGATCGCCTTCCAAAACTCTCCTCTTTCAACCTCTCCAATCCTGCTACCTTAAGATTTTGCGGACTTAGGAGAGAAGTTTTTGGATTTTCCGCTTTGAATCGTTCGGTTTGCAGGCGGATCGTGTTGCCGAGGAGGAAATTCTCAAAGAAGTTCTTAGCTTCGGTGTCAGAGAATGGAAACTTGTCCAAGGGATTTGATTATGATCTTGTGATTATTGGAGCTGGTGTTGGAGGTCATGGAGCTGCACTTCATGCCGTTGAGAAGGTATGTCATTGATCGCAACTGTAAAATTTTGTTTTTGTTTTTTGTTTTTGTTTTTGTCAATTGGTTTTTGAAAGTTTTATTTGATTTCGAATTTCATTTAGAGTTGGATTTGGCTGAAACTTTAGCTTAGCTGAAGTGAATTGTGACTGTTAAAGTAAATTTCTTGTGGTCTTGGTAATGATCTCAATTGGAGTTTTTAAATGTGTCTTACTGTATAAACACTTGCACTCTTTTAAACTTAATACGGTTGCTTCTTCATTTACCTTAAACATTCGACTTCTTCTTTGAGTAGGTAAAAGGATTTAGCATTTTTCCGGGACTTTGGTTTATGAGAATTTCAGTTCAAATGGAATTGCATTTGGAGTTTGGATTGAGTAAAACTTTTAACTTAACTAAAGTGAATTGCCAGTAAAAAAGGGTCGTTTCTTGTAATCTTGATAATGATAAGAAATTGGAGCTTTTACAGTCTACTATTGTGTAAACTTCCGCACATAGACTGGCTTAATACCAAATTAACAAGAAGTGGTTCAAGATTATGTATGCTATTGGATCTTGATTTCTTGTTCTCTCCGCTTCCTGCATTTAAAAAGGTAAGAATGTGGTTGGAACTGAAAATTTTGAAATTTTCATTTTAGATAGAAGATTGGACATTTTAGTTAGGATTCTTTTTGTTTCAGAGTTTGAGTTCAGTTGGACTTGGATTTGGAGTTCTGCTCTGCATGGAGCAAGCTCTGACTTGGACTTTGTCTAACTGAATTAATTATCATTAGAAAAGGTAGTTTGTAGTAGTTTCCTGATTAGAGAACTCAGTCTTTTTAAATATCTTAGGGTGTGTAACTACTGCTAATCTTCATGTATTTTAAAGAAATAATTTTCTAGTGAAAAAATTCTCAAGTTGATTTGTTCACTTTTCAGTCATTATGCATATGTTAAATGACCATGTTGCGCTTACATCTTAAGATTTTGTTTTTGCGTAAAATTCATATGTTCACAGTTTACATAAAGTTGTGTTCTGTGGCATATCTAAAGCTCCAGATTCATGTCTCATTAGACCATGATTTAGTTAAATATGAGATTCTAATTAACTAATACATTATTTGTGTTACTCTAATTAACTAATAGATTATTAGTCTAGTGGATAGTTGCTTATGCTTTTATTGAAATATAAGTGGTAAAAAGAGTAATCAACTGGCATTTTTGGTTGGAGCATTTCATATGCTTAACATTTTTGAATGGGCAGGCTCTGTTTTTTCATTTTCTGGTTCTTGTTTTTCTCTTAATTTGGTTTTAACTAGCTTGCAAATTGTCTAGTGGTGTTCTCCTGACTGCAATGCTGGTAAGAAGTTTCTATTGCCTGTCTTTATGGGTTGACATGTATATGAGGCAAAGAATGATTAGATGTGCGTGTCACAGGGTCTTAAAACTGCCATCATTGAGGGTGATGTGGTTGGTGGAACATGTGTAAACAGGGGTTGTGTTCCTTCTAAAGCTCTTCTTGCTGTTAGTGGTCGGATGAGAGAACTTCAGAGTGAGCATCATTTGAAGGCTTTGGGATTACAGGTAAACTGCTTGTGTTTGCATTAATCATTATGGCCTTGGAAGCTCTAAGGTCTAACGATAACGTTGTATATCTGTGGTATGTGGTAGATTATGATAATCGTAGTGTTTCTCTAGATATCTGTCCTTTGGCAGACATTTGGAGAAAAGAAGACTTCCTTCCATATGTCATCGTACCTGCCCGTAATTACCACTGCTCTATCTTGGTTTTGATGTAATTGACTTCTTCAAAGGGAAATGTAAGCATGCTCAGCATGATTGGTAAGAACTCTACGAGAGGGAAGGGAGTTTGCAGCATTACAACAGTTCTATTGTTAACAAAGAACAATATATCCATATCCTATCAGTCATATTGGCTTGTATGTATCTGTATTGAACCAAGTCTATATGATAAGGCCGATAAATTGCATTCTACAAAATATCATGCATGTATACGAACATGGACTCAATGAGTGCACTTCTCATCTTCAGTCTTTCACTTCTCGCTTATGATGCCTGCTTCTTTCGTGGAGACTGAACTAAGGCTGAAAATGTTTCACATAATTCCTTCTTTAAAAGCAAGGGGAGAAAAACATAAATCCAGCTGATTCTTAATGGCATTTGTGTATATTCAGCATTTCCCTCATAATTCTTCAAGGTCTTTCCTTCTCCTTCTCCTTCTCCTTCTCATTCTCATTCTCATTCTCATTCTCATTCTCATTCTCATTCTCATTCTCAAGATCTTTATCTTTGTTTGCTCATGTCTGTTGCAAATCCCTCCATTTTGTTGTTACCTTCTTCTCTGTATCATTGTTGCTGTTTTCATCCTGATTAGAAAGTCACCCTTTCAGGGTTAGATACTGGTCGGAACCCCATCCATTTCACCCTTTCATGCCTGCAATTTGTGGCTAGCATTTTTACTTTTTATGGCTTTAAGTTTCAAGGATATGTTATGTTGTCATCCCATTATTTGGTAAAGAAACCCATCCATTTGTATAAAGAAATATGGCCTCTTTTTTATGGTGAGGCTGCTCTTTTTATCAACAATCTTCTCTCTCTCTCTCTCTCTCTCTCTCTCTCTCATATGCATATATAATGTGTATCGGTAATTAGGCAACATTACAATAATAAATATGTCATAAATATTGGTTAACGGTAACAGCTATAAATAAATTTGATCTACAACATACCTGAATCATAAAACTGTTCTTATCCCATTATTTAGTAAAGACACCCAAGTTGAAGGCTCTAAAAGGGCAAGGGGAAGGCCCAAAAGAACATGGATACAAGCAGTGAGAAAAGTTTTAAAAACTTTTGAACTAAATGAAGCCATGACACTTAATAGAGGGGAATAGCGGAACAAGATTCATGCAACTCTAATTGTGATAAGACCTAGATGATGATGATGATAACATCCGTCCACTGTATGAAAAAATGGCCTCTTTTTAGTGATGAGGCTGCTCTCTCTCTCTCTCTCTCTCTCTCTCTCTCTCTCTCTCTCTCTCTCTCTCTCTCTCTCTCTCGATACACACACACACATGTTATATATGGATCAGTAACTAGGCAACACTACAATAATAAATATTTCATAAATATTTGATTAACGGTAATTAGCTTTAAATAAATTAGATCCACAATATACCTGAATTATAAAATTTTACGAAATATCTATTTCATGTAAATCATAAAATGTATTTACAAATGATCTCTACTACCAACTAGGCTTATATATATATATATATATATATATGAAATTCTTTTGTTGTTTTATGCACATCCATTTAACTTATAAAAAATTTACATCAACATTGTTAATATATGCATTATAGAATATGTGCCTGATGGTAAATTAAAAAGTTAAGAATAAGACTACTAGCAACATAAATTAGTACCATTCATATTAATAATGTAACTTACCTAAATAGCTTACCTAATTTGTACATTTGGCAATATTATAGAAAATCTATATTACTAATAATAGCATAAATTGCAAAATAATTTACATAAATTAGACAATTTATCTACGTAAAAGGGAAATACCTTTCAGAATAACAACAAGAAAACATAAGAGGCAAATGGATACGCAGGTGGCTATTAAGCTTGCAAGGTGACTAGCAATCTATAGAAAAAAAAGGGCAGCCCCGGTGCACGAAGCTCCCGCATATGCGGGGTCCGGGGAAGGGGTGGACCACAAGGGTCAATTGTATGCAGCCTTACCTTGCATTTTGCAAGGGGCTGTTTTTGTAATAATGTTGACAATATTTAATCATTATATTTTTGTTAAAGTTAGCCCACCCCTAATCGGGATAAGGCTTTGATGCTGATGATGATATTTTAGTTAAAGTAAGCATACCAAAAATCATTAAACATTAAAGCAGGAGAGAGATGTGTTATTGAAACATTAATTATTACCCTACATATAGGACTATGAGAATATATCACTAATTCACACTGATATGGCTACTACATAATGCTGATATAGACGCTGCAAATCATTTTGGCCTCCAGCTGACATGGTGACCAAGACTTATATTTAGTTCCTTGATCCTACACCATATGGTGTCTATTGACTTGGTTGGTTAAGCCTCCTGGATCTTGCAGTCAAATTATAGTTGTTTAGGCATCTCCTATTTCTTTTGTTGTGTCCTTGTTGATTTATTTTCTTGCATCTTTGTTTTATGTGGTTTACCTTTCTTTAAATACTGTATGCTATGGATAACAGGTTGCAGCTGCTGGGTATGATCGGCAGGGTGTTGCTGATCATGCAAACAATTTAGCTTCAAAAATTCGTGGTAACCTAACCAATTCAATGAAAGCATTAGGTGTAGACATATTGACTGGTGTTGGCACAATTTTGGTAAGTCATACATCTGCATTTGATTTTGTACACAGGTTGCTATAATTCTGTTCATCTTGTTCAAGACTCTAATGTTTAAACAAGCAGCATATTTATGGTGCATGAGCTATTAATTGATTTGACTGCTTGAGAGTATTTCCTTGGAATTGTATATGTAGTTTGATACTGTTTAATTATAGAAATTTTACGAGGCTGAGGTATTAATTCAGGTATTAACTTTTCCTCCACAAATCTGATAGCCATAAAGAGGAAAATGACAAACAATTCCCTTGCTCTGGAATTTTTATGTGTAATAGGACAAGCCTTTATGAGCTGCCTGAGAACATAGGTGATTTGTCCCATTCTTCTCAGGTGGCATTTGCTCGACCTCATGTGGACTTTGTCTCTAACACTTTAGCATCAAAGCTATTCATGATTTACTGGGATCTTTGTCCTTGTGCTAAATTAATATGGATGTCTAATTGCATGTGATATATGATAGACTGGGAAAGGCATTATTCGTGCAGTTAGCACAAGTACATAGAACACTTGGAAAGTTATTGTATAGATGCCAATATTTTGTGGACCTTAGAGGTTTCATATTCTTCTGATTGTAATTCACTATATCAAGTCTCGCTATGACGTTTGCCTTTTCCTTTGTAGTAATATAGGAAATTGAGCTATTGCTATTGCTAATGGTATAGAATACCTTAGCCCTTTCCCAGAAAAGAAAAAAATTGTATAAAACACCTTAATCTTTCTTTTAATGCTCGTGTTTCATATCACACTTTTCAAATTCCTTTGATCAATTACATACTAATGGTCATGTTCGTTATTGGTTTGCCAGTAGAAGCTACTATTGCAAGTGGTTTATATTGTCTTTGTGTTTGTTAAATGGATTAGTGCCATCAAGGTTTCCTTGTCCATGAAGTTAATTCTCACAAGGGTCTTTCTGTTCTGACAGTGCACCTTGATTTTCTTTCCATGTACTTCACAGGGTCCACAAAAAGTGAAATATGGAAAAGTTGGATTCACTGATACAGTAATAACTGCGAAAAATATAATCATTGCTACGGGATCTGTTCCTTTTGTTCCTAAAGGAATTGAAGTTGATGGTAAGTTCTTTTTCTTGCATCAGTATTATGTAAAGCAACACTTCTATTTTGTTGAATTATCACTACAAGCAGAACATACCAGGATAACATGAGTTAAAAAATAAATTCTTGTTACTTGGCATAGCAGTTTTGGCTCTTGTTTTATTTTCTCAAATGGACAAATTGTATTAGGAAATCACAATCTAAAAGGAAAGATTGTCCTTCCTATGATGAAGTGCTCCAGCCTTGTTTAGTGAGTTTGTGAGCCATTTCAGTTGTAGAGATACCAAAACACATAAATTGCAAAAACTTCAAAATTGAAATAAAAGTAGAAAAAAATAATAAGAATAATAGGAAACAAACAATTACCTATTTTGTACACCTATCATTTACTAGTATCTTGGTAAATCTACCTAGAACCTCCTTGCATTAATACATCATCTCTTTAGGAGAGTTTTTTGTTATTGTTAAGGCCCTCTTGGCTTCTTGGAGATGATCTTCAACTGAAATATCTCTTTTAGGCAGGAAGTTCCTAGGGAAAATGGTGAAAGATAAATGAAAAAAATTAAAAAGTAGTGACTGGAACATGCCAGAAAGAACTGGATTGGCTTCATCTTTTTCTTTAACTTAAATTTTCATTTGTATTGCTGCTACTGTTCTGATTCTTTTGGCCACTACATCCAGGGAAGACTGTAATTACCAGCGATCACGCACTCAAACTAGAGTTTGTTCCAGAATGGATAGCTATTGTAGGAAGTGGTTATATTGGCCTTGAATTCAGTGATGTATACACAGCTCTTGGTAGTGAGGTACATACTCTTTTTATCACTGGTAGTGCATTCCTTAAATAATGGGCTGTAGTTTGTTCTCTGTTGAATTGGGATCAAGCTTGTTGGTTATTTTAGTTTACCTGTTCTTAGTTCTGGAAGCATCTGTCCATTTGTCCTTTGTTTGCTAAGAAAGAAATAAATTCAACTGCACTCTGTTAATTAACTTTTTGTAAAGTATTTGTAATGGTTGGAGCACTCTTCACTTGTTCAATTCTGACTGGCAGTTTTGATTCTTGTTATATTACAAGATATGCATGTCCTCAGTCCCTTTCTACCAGAAAATGGTTGTTTGTGTTAGTCTTAACAGTAAGCTTTTCTTTTCTGTCATTATTGCAGCAGGGAAGCAAAAAATTACTTTGTGTTTTGTTAAAAATTCCCTAAATGAAGAATATGCTGGATGTCAAGCAATCCTCAAATTTCTTGGGATAGAATTCTAAAGATACAGGCACCCTATAGGAAGTCTGCTAGATGAAGTCCCAGGTAATATAATATGCTAGAGGGAAGGGGAGTTTTAGGTACCTTTGGTATAACACTTGCATTGCAAATGGAAGGAAGTTAGTGTACAAGTGTTGAACAATAAGGAAGTTAGCTCACTGATGCAAACCATTTTGAAACTCTTGGGTTGAATCCAATTACATGTTAGGGGGCATGTTCTAGAGTCAAGAAGCCATAAAGCCAAAATAGGGTGTTGATTGCTTTTGAAGGCTTACAGATGTGAACGTGATCCTCGGGAAAGCCAATTTATGTGAAAAAGAGTGTTTAAGATGACTCAATTAACGTCACAGCTATGGGCTCTCAGGAGGGTTCAGGTACATTGTGGGTCATTGTACATCTTTTTCTGGAGGTATACTGGACTTTGTTTAATCAAAATCTGTGCAACTGACTGGAGATAGTGATATTCTTCCTAGAAGAGTACTTAAATTTCAATTACAATGGGTGAGGAAATCTATGCTTACCAAACCCCAGGATGAAATTCTAAAGGGAACAGGTTTCTGGGTTGGCAGTCTTTGCCCCACTTGCAATTATGTTCTCTTCCTTTATCTTTAAAATTTTCATTTATCTAGACAAGGTAGCTTAACCTAACAATCGAGCTAAGCTTAGTTGTACAAAATGTTGTTGATGATAACTTGATTTTGTGGACTGGAAGTTGTTTTAGTAATAAATGCTATGAAATATATAATTCTTGGAAGACACAATTCCTTCCTGAGCTTTAAAACCATGGTTAAGGTTGTAAAATTTAAATATCTAAGACCTTAAAAGCTGTAACAAGTTAAAGTCAACATTGCACCATTAGAATGAATGCTGAATATCTCTGGTTTTATGTTGGCTTAGTCGGAGAAGTGTATAGTTTCTTCAAGTGCCACACAAAAGAAACCAACAGAACCTACTTTACCAGTTCCTGCCGTAAGTAGATCATGGAAACAACATTTACACTTAGCAAATTGATTGTCAGACTGCAAAAAGGGCACATTGGTTTGATGAATGGTGCATAGCTTGTTACCATGTGACCTAGTAGTTATTTATCTGTTTAAGAACCAGCAAATATGGAATTCTTCAATTTCCGGTCGCCAAATTTGTGGGCTCGTATGACCTTGCTTCTCTGATTTTTTCTGTGTTTCTGTAATCTATCCTCTTGTACTTCATTAATTTGCTTAAGTTTCAAAGTTTTACATCTTTTTGGGGAATAAAACTTGAAAACACATGAAATTAAAAATGGGAAACAGAAATTTATCTGTGAATAGGTTTTTGTGTTGTTTGTATATGAGAATGATAATTTCATGAGTCTTTTGTGGGATTATTATGAAAACAAAGAGTATTTCTATTTCTCACAGCAATTCCAATTCGTCTGGAAGTCTTTTGGATAATATTGTCTCAAACAACTGTTATGATTAATAATCCGGTGAATTGAAGTTGGTAGAGATAATGTTGACGCAGTTAGGACTTTCTCTACTGTTCTTGGAGTAGCTGATGTCTACTCCATTCCCTTGTGGTTGACCAACACCAAACTGAATCTTGCTAGGAGCAAAGGTGAGCTGGTTTGGTAACACCTTTTTCTGAAGGTTGGTCACTTCTGCCTGTAGGATAGTCCAGACTGCCGCAAGCTTTGACACAAACCAGGTTTAACATGTTACTTCTTTGGAGGTTTCCTCCCTTCAGTGAAATGGTTAATGTTTCTTCTTTCCCATACTATGAGTAACTGACTCTAGGTTGCCCAATCTAACCTGGCGATTCTAGGTGGGTAGGTATTAGTTTCTATGCCTAGTTATTTTTGCCTGCAGGAGACGAGCTGGAAGTTCTAAGTTCTTACACATACAAGTTTTTGCGGTTAGGTTCTCTAAATTACTTTTTTGACTGATGTGACTTGCTCAACATTGGTAAAATGGGTGGTGTAAATACTTCCCCTCAGCATTTCTTCTCGAATTTTGGGAGATTGACAATGCATTCTCTACTCTGTGTCCACTTCCAATGAGAGAATTTCTAGTGCAGTTATAGCCTATTTTGGGTTTGTTTTTATATGCTGTCCTTTAAGAACTGGCATCACAAGTTGGAAGTATACGTTGGCAACTCACTGTTGCTGAAAATGCTTGTCATGACTTGTTTTCTTGAATGAAAAAACCTGTTTTTCTTTATAGAAAGTAAAAGAATTGTCAACTTATGTCTTGCATATCTGTCTTCAAGTCAGTATTATATGTTGTGTAATGAAAAATTGCTTTGATTGCCACTAGAAACAAACTTCATTGAATTGCATAGCATGGTGGATAACTTTCTCTTGATGTGAACAACATCAGTGTATGATCCTATAGAAAATCCTGATTATCTGAAACATCAGCATATTTAGAAGTCTGACCTATTTGAACAGCTAATATCATGCACCCTTTGATGCATATGCATTTGTTAAAGCTTTGAAATTCGCTTTTGTTGATAATGGGTTCTAAAAGGTCAGCGGAAGTTGAGGATGGTTTATCATTATTTTTGTGGTTTTAGTTTCAGTCCTCAGAGGACATACTATTGATATTCAAAATGATGCATCTGTAGTATTATGAAAAGTCACGAACAAATGCAATCATGATCTGCTTGTTTCAATAGCTCAAGCATCAACTTTAGTTCCACACATTTCTGCTGGGCTTGCAGTTTGATTTTGTCCAGAGAAATTATTTTGGTGCTTGCTAATTGGGATGTAAGGCTGCCTACTATAGGCCCTTGTGGTCCGCCCCTTCCCCAAACTCCCATAGGTGGGAGCTTCATGCACTAGGGCTGCCCTTTTTTAATTGGGATGTAAGGCCTATCTTATCCTTGCACTTGTAGTTGGTAAACGTTCTAGATTCAAAACATTGGGATGATCATGTGTCTGTCTGGACATTTACATTGTAGACTCAGTTTCTTTGCTTTTGCTAATTTTTCAATAGTGTACATCGCCTAAGTTGCACAAGGCTTATAGGATGATGCTTCAGATTCAATGTCTTTGGTTTATACTTTACTCGCATTAGCAGAGCCATCTTTTAGATTGACTTAATTGAGTAGCAAACTTTTCCATGCAAAAGCTTTTTTCATTCCTTACTGAGAGTCACCTGATCTAATTGTGAACTTTATTACCCAGGTTACTTTCATAGAAGCTCTAGATCAACTTATGCCAGGATTTGATCCTGAGATAGGGAAGTTGGCTCAAAGAGTTCTCATAAATCCAAGGAAAATTGATTATCACACTGGTGTCTTTGCATCAAAGGTTCTTTTTATTTCCTATTACTGCCCATATTTTGTATTTCCCATTGAAATAATACACTGATTGCATTTGCTGGTGTTTGTCATAGATCATTCCAGCAAAAGACGGAAAACCTGTCACTATTGAACTGATTGATGCGAAGACAAAGGAACCAAAAGATACTCTGGAGGTAACTATCAAGTGCCTTACAGATGCACCATCTGGTGTCAAGACTATTGTTACAATGTTTTGTTGAGCCAAACTTACACTGGCGAGGTGGTTTGCTTTGCATTCCACCAATATTGCAAGGACTAATAAAGAAATAAGTGATGAAAATTTGCTCATTTGTCATCCTTAATTTTCTTCTTTTTGTGCTTCATCATGTATGGTGGTATGTTATAAGGAAACATCGTTTTCAAAAATCCACCACAAAAGACTATTTTCCTTGTTTACTTTTGTTCTTTATATCCAACTTACATGTCAGTAGTTATGCAAAGATTACCACCATGCAATAGATTACCTCTATGGTTATCTATTTTTAAATTCTGGGTTGCTATGTCGGATATCTTGTGCTGTGTCTCTAACTGGCTTGTACTATTTTGTGAACTACTGGAAGCACACTTTCCATATTTGTAATCTCTGTTGGTGAAATGAGCAAATCATCTGCTTCATACTAGCACACTTTCCATGTCCATATAGTGGCAACTATTGGGTGCTGCAAGCACAATTCAGGTTCGAGTTAGTTGATATGGAGGCACTTAATAGCTAGAAAAGCTAAGGAGATCTTCCAGGATGATTAAAGTGGCAAACAATTCCAAAGGTCTTGAAAGACAAACATGGTACTTTAGCTGCGCTTGCAAGGTACAGACGTTAAGATATTCTTCAAAAACCATGTTAGAGAGACTATTCTTTTAGTGACATTTGGTGGGTGCTGAGCCATGGCCTTCTAGCCTAGTGGCATAAGGGGCATCTCCTGTGGTAAATCCTGGATTTCAGGCTTCTTGTGGGTGTGTATGTCTATCTTTCAGGAGAAAAAAATGGAAGGTGTGCATATATGCTCATGTGTATGGGTTTTGTGGTAGTAGCAATGGTTAAAGAATTAAAAAACACATTTTATCACTTGTCCTCTATGTGATGATGCATTCTAGTTTAGCAGATGGAATTGGTGGACCGAGAAGATGAAGCACACACACACACACAAAAAGAAGTTAAACTCAAAGGTAGATGCCAAAGGTAGATTATGCACCTCATCTCTGGGATTCCACTTATCTAAGAAAAGAAACTGAACCCATGCAAGCTTGATTTGGAACTTTCTCACAGCCCCTGTGAAACCCGTTTGGGCATTCCTTCATGCGTGTTTCTAATTATCATCATTGCCATTATAATCCATTGTTTCACTTTTTCTATGAAGTAGTGGTTGATGATGCAAAAGCATAATGACATGATTGTTCATATGTTATTATTGCAGGTAGATGCAGCACTTATTGCAACTGGAAGGGCTCCGTTCACGAAAGGTCTTGGCTTGGAGAATGTGAGTGAAGTTTCCTATATAAAGTCCCTGGAAAGAAATCCGTCTGCAAAATACAAAATCATTCATCATAAGATTGTTTTGCTGCAGATTAATGTAGTCACACAACGTGGATTTGTTCCTGTTGATGAACACATGCAAGTGATTGACTCTGACGGAAAGCTGGTTCGTTCTGAAATTCCTCAATGAATACATTGTACTCAATGCATTCTACCTTTTCTTTTTGGAAAGAAGCTTTATCTGAATGTTAAAATTCTGGGGGCACCAGATTCCTAGAGAATTTTTAGTCAGGAAATATTTATCTGTGTATGTTTGAACTATATTTATGTGTGTGTCATGTGTTCAGGTCCCTCATGTCTATTGCATCGGGGATGCAAATGGTAAAATGATGCTTGCTCATGCTGCAAGTGCACAAGGAATATCTGGTAACTGCTTCTTCTGTATTGTAATATGGTTCCTTTTATTATTATTTTCTTTTTTAAGTTGTTGTAGCATATTATTCAGTTAGATATCCACACATTTGACTCTTTGCACTTATCTTGCACATAGTTGTCGAGCAAGTCACTGGGAGAGATAATGTGCTAAATCATTTGAGCATTCCAGCTGCCTGCTTCACTCATCCTGAAATCAGTATGGTTGGCCTTACGGAGGTGAAATTTTGACATGCTAATTACTATTCCTGCTACAGATATATCCCTGTTTATCTGCATCCTAGCATGCAGCAAACTGATAGTTTAAGTACCTTGGCTCCTCTGTGATAACGGATTCTGTATGTGTATCTATTGGTAATTGGCATCCATCCAAACTGCAATCAATTAAAGTTCGTGCTGGTGATGATCCCAACAAAATTGGCAGGCATAAAGTAACTTGTCTGGAAGTTATCTTGATCTTTGGACTGTGATTCTTGGATCTTGATTTCTCTTGGATAGTGGCACCAACGATTATTATCATGTACTGAACCATCCATCTCACCTTTGTCTTGAAGGTTCTCCTATTATATCAGCTCACTACTTCTGTTCTTGTCGATAATCAGTACTTAACCACTTATTATTTTCTCATCTAGTGTGTGCTTTCATGTCTTCCATCCTTTTCTTCTGGTGCTATCTTCCATCCATCTTGCTCAAGATCAATGTGATGCCTACATCTTATCTAGTATTTAAGTCATTAGAGCCACGATTTAGGTTGTTTTGGAGAATAGTGACTGAATAGCTACTTAGGACAAGAAATCATTGTGCAGATAATATTTTCAAGAATGACAAGCTGTTAGCAATTGGCACTTTCAGTATAATTCAAGGACCTTATCCTGAAAATTTTGGACCTCCAACGTAATAATAGAGTTACCTGATGTATTCAAAATTGTTTTTTGGTCCTGCCAAAAGTTCTAAATTGTTGCCTTTATATTCATGACTTCTGTCTAGCAAAATTACAAAATTGGGAATAGCTGGTCAATCCCCAATAGAAGTTCATGCCTAAAGCTTTCGTGTACTATCAAACATATTAGCTTGCTCTCTGTTTGTCAGATTCTGTCCTTTGTGAAGTATTGAAAGCAAATGTGGCTCTAACATTGCACAAGCTATTAATACTTTGTCAAACAAATTCATCAACTGTAAGGGACACTATTTCATCTTAGAGCCATTTGACAACCTTACCTAAGTCCTGTAATCATGTGGACTTCTATTATGATAACATTGTCATGATACTTAATTTCAAGAAAAGAATTGGGTGGTTGTAATTTTCTTATCCATACAGGTTGCTTATTGGGGTATAGTTTTCATTATGTTCTTTTTCTACTAGTAACCCATTGAAATTAGATTCTCCTTGTCTTCCTCTCTGGTCTCAACTAATATACTTGATACTTTGGAATCTTTTTGCAGCCACAAGCACGTGAGAAAGCTCAAAATGAGGGATTTGAAGTTAGTACAGCCAAGACAAGTTTTAAGGCTAACACAAAGGCCCTAGCAGAAAATGAGGGAGAGGGGCTCGCTAAGGTAATATTATTTCTCAGCTTTTGAACTTTTCACATGCTGCTGCTTACATTAAGATGAAAAGTGGGTGGAGAAATTGAGGGGTGAATTCTTCTTTAGGCTAGAGGAGAAGACATACATTATCAATGGCATGGATGATACCAGAAAGAATCTTTTACATGTATAATAAGCAAATTCGCTCTTGGACTTGAGCACTTAGGCAGAGTTGGTTAAACACCCAGTCTCACAACCATTATGTTGTGGTTCAAGTTCACCAATAGGGAAAAAGGAGATTATGGTCATTCTACTCATCAGGGTATTCTGTGGACAAGATTCACTGCATTTATTGGTGGTATTTTTTTCATGTATGCAAGCACTCTGCCAGAGGTATACTGATACCTGGATCCTAGGTTTGTTTCTGCTTTTATTTTGTTATTGCTTGCTATTCATTGGAATTCTATGCTTGCTCCTGGAGCCTTCTGTTTTCTTTGTTTCTGATAGGATATTTAGAAACTTGGTTTGTGTTCTGCCATCAATTTGCTGTATGCTATCTCTTTCAAGAGGGATTGCAAACGCCTGGAAGCACCTTTAGGCTTCTGGGTGGACTGACATCAAGTGACACCAAAATTGGTAGGCCTCTGTTTCCT
The DNA here is from genome assembly GCA_035236585.1 of Warburgia ugandensis. NCBI lineage: Eukaryota > Viridiplantae > Streptophyta > Magnoliopsida > Canellales > Canellaceae > Warburgia > Warburgia ugandensis. The sequence goes on from CP141126.1 coordinate 85,944,554, forward strand.
TAAGCAGTAAAAAATTAAAAACTTTCATCTGTCTGCAGTTCTTTTTCACAAAGTCTTTAGTTATCCTCATATTGGCTATTTATTCTTTTTCTCTGCTTTCTTCCCCACTTTAAGTTTTCTATTCAGTAATGTAGAGTTACAAAAGAACAGGGAACATGCTCTTTTCAGTTCTTTCATTCTAAGGTTGTGAAAGAAGAGGTGGTTCACAGAGGCATATTACTTATGAGATGTTTCAGCTGGGTTGTGTCATTCGATACTTCTATTTCATTTACTTGATCTCTGAAGCGTGCCTGGTTGGCTTCAGTAAACTGGATTCAGATGCCAGTAATGTGGAGAATTTAATGACGTACAACCTGCTTGCCTTGGATGCTGCCGCACCTTGGGATCTTGTTGGAGGATGGCTTATGCCATGGTTGTGCAACAACAACCTTGGTGTTTTCAGTTATGGATTATGCATGGCAGGTGAAATGATTGGTAGTTAGTACAGTGAACTTGAAGCACTTCAGTTGCAGTGCAGTTAGCGTGGTTCACAAAAATAAGACCATCAAATGGTGCAGTCTTGTGTAATATGGCCTTGGGCAAAATGAAAGAGAAGCTTGTAAAAGAAAACACCCTGAAAAATATAAAAGCATGCCATTTGTGGATCGGAAGGTATGGCCCAATAGCCTTCCAGTCAAAAAAGAAAAGGGTGTACGAGAAGGTGAAAGTATGCATTTACAAGAAGCTTGTAAAAGAAAACACCCTAAAAAATATAAAAGCATGCCATTTGTGGACAGGAAGGTATGGCCCAATACCCTTCCAGTCAAAAAAGAAAAGGGTGTACGAGAAGGTGAAAGTAAGTTAGTATTTACTCTTTTAAGTATTCATAGTGCTTCCTTTAAAAATGATACTTGTTGGTGAAGTTTTTTCAAATGGAACTTCTTTTGGAGCGGTAAGAATTCCTAGAATGCAGTTGACCAAACCTAGATGGCAGCTGGACTCTGCCCCATATGAACACTATCAAGTTAAATGTTGATGCTCTTCTTGCTCAATCACTGTGGCCCAGTGGAAAGATTGTCTGGGATGTGAGAGATAGAACTGGGTGATCTGTTAGCATTTTGAAGTGCTATTGGATCAAAGACCGAAATGAGGCAAAGAGGGAATTCTTGTCACTTCCTCTTTACAGAGCTAGGATGCAGTCTCTTTGTTGGAGGTGGATGAGAGAATCGATTGAATGCCCACTTGTAAATGCATGCGCTGATGATGTGTAAAACATGTTTGATTGGATCATGGATGTATGTTGGTTTTAGATAGTTTTTTTCTGCATGTTCTTAGAGAAGTAACCACTGAACTTTGGCTAAGGGCAAGCGGGCATGACTCTTTAGCCAACCATGCTCCTTTCTGTAACTTCTTTGATTTTCAGTTTCAGGCCACCTGCATGTTACTGTAGTTGCTGATTTCAGTTGTTATTATCTGGAGTCTTTTAATCCCCAATGATCTGTTATTCAATTTATCTCCTTATTTGTACTTGCACAGAGGACTGTCATGTGTTCTTGAGATATTAATACCTTTGCTTCTTTGATTTTCAGTTTCAGGCCACCTGCGTGTTACTGTAGTTGCTGATTTCAGTTGTTATTATCTGGAGCCTTTTAATCCCCAATGACCTGTTATTCAATTTATCTCCTTATTTGTACTTGCACGGAGGACTGTCATGTGTTCTTGAGATATTAATACCTTTGCTTCTTTGATTTCAGTTTCAGGCCACCTGCATGTTACTGTAGTTGCTGATTTCAGTTGTTATTATCTGGAGCCTTTTAATCCCCAATGACCTGTTATTCAATTTATCTCCTTGTTTGTACTTGCACAGAGGACTGTCATGTGTTCTTGAGATATTAATACCTTTGCTATTGCCTTAAAAGCATTGTAGAATTTTGGTCCCCATGTATATGTTAAATTCATATTTGTCATTTTGATGCAGTTAATATACAGACCAGACACAGGTGAGATTCTTGGAGTTCACATTTTGGGGCTGCATGCTGCAGATCTCATCCATGAAGCATCAAATGCAATGGCAATGGGGACACACATTCAGGTAATTGTTATGATGGCTTAGGCTTATTAAGTCCTGAAGTTACTATTTATTAATAGACCTTATGTGATCCATCAGTTTGATCCATAGATGTATATGAAAGCCTGAAAAGATTGACATATCAGAAGTTAAAAGCATATGGGAAAAACTAATTCATTTTTCCCTTTGATACATAATTACTTTTCAACAGGTAAAAATTGAAATCTTTCGGATAGTGTGAAATGTTTGAGCAGTAATCAAAAGATAAATTTAGTTGTTGAGAAATGAAGAGTAGAGTTGTTTCCTTTTTCTATATATATATATATATATATATATATATATATATATATATATATATATATTTCCCTGGTTCAGTGGTGAGTGCACTTATTTAGCCTGAGCCATATCCATTTTCCAGAAATCTTGGGATCCCTAGGCTACAGAGAATGATCCTTAGAGTTGGATACTGACTGTTTGGCTGACAGCAAGGCTTGCTTGTTTGTCAAAGTTGCAAAGAACCTCTTTAACTTGTCATCATATGGTTTTACCGCACCACATGGAACCTGGAAGGAAATCTGGGGAAGGGTTGGGCACGTGATATAGTTGGATTTCCCCTCCTCCATGAGCCCTGGGTCTACTTTCAGTGCTACAGACCATGACCACATTTAAGGGTCATGCTTTGCTATTGTTCTGATAATCCAATTGGAAGCAATGAGCATCTGTAAGCATTCCCCTTCAAGAAGACTTCTGGTTATCGGAAGTCACAACCAATGAAACCATGACCAGCTCATATCTGGAAAATGCATTCGACAATAAAATTAACTCATTATCATTGTTTCTGGATTTTGCTTGCCAAGTGCAGACAGTATGTGATTTAGCTTTTGGCTAAAGAGCTTCAATTAAATAAAATCCTTTAGTTAATTATTTCTATATGTATTTGTTTATGAAATATGGTTCAAGTTCTACATGGGAGCACACTGTAGGCCACCATACCCATATATAGCCTTATGGACTGGTCTTGTCGAGTCATTAGAGCCTTTCTGACTTGGCGTGGTCCCTATTAGTAAGGGCGCCCTGTGCTACTGGAGCTGAAAAACACTGGTGCGAGCGCCTTTCTAATATGACGCGCAACGGCCCATGGCCTATTGATTTGATTTGTTTGATTAATCTCCCTCATTCGACCTGAGGCAAAAGAGAAGTCATACAAAGAAACGTTATTGAATGCAAAGCATAATGGGCAGAACATCCAGCTCCCACAAGTTGCCAATTGGCAGGGCAACCCATAAGGATTTTGGGCTAAGTTGCTCTCATCCAGTAGATGTTTGTAAACATAAACTAATGCTCTTCACAAATAAACGAACACAAAGTTACCAACTCTCCACTGATGTGATGGACTCATTACTTGCCATCCATGATAAAGGATGTTATGGAATTTGCACAGAGATGCCCCACATGTCAGTACCACGCAGATTTCATCCACCAGCCTCCTAAGCCCTTACATCCAATCATGGCATCTTGGCCACGACACACCAGTGACTTAATCGACAAGATAGAAGACAAGATTGACTGTCCCACCATCAAAGCAACAGCACTTCCCTTCCTTCCCTTGCAATAAGGGAAAGAAAGCCAGCTGATTCTATCGAATGAAATAAAATAGAAATAATAAGAATATGGAGGCTGTACACCTCATTTTCCTAGGATTGTAATTCAATTGGGTGTTGAAAACAATCTTATTTGAAGCGTCTTGCAAGTGAGGGCAATTGCTATAATCAGCCAGTAAGCAATCCCAAGAAAGCCAGCTACCTAGCATTTCTGCATGTTCCCTTGGTGGGCCTCGAATTTATACTTGTTCCTATTTTAGATTGATTGCACTTTTATTTTTTGCTTTTTTCCCTAAAGAATGTATTAGGTTACTTTTCTCTCTTTTGAGGTTTTGAATGATTCTTTCTGTATAATGCTATGAAGCACATTCTCATCTTTCTGGGAGTTTGTTGATGTTACGGTTGTACCCTTTTGTAGCAATTGATTTGCTATTGCTGTTGCTGCATCCCTGCAGGACATTAAATTTGCTGTTCATGCCCATCCGACATTATCTGAAGTTCTGGATGAACTCTTCAAATCTGCCAAGGTATGCTTTTGATCACCATTGTTAGCATCTTGCAACTTGACTGCACTTCAAACTTCATGGACATCTCTTACTCTCTGATATGCAAAATGGTTCCTGAATATAGGAAATAGTATCATTTTATCCCCAGATCTATGAATCATATATTTCTTCATGTAGAGTTTTTATTTATGCACTCTGGAATGACGCTAAGCAACTTTAGAAGATCTCCCATGATATGCTGAGAGAAAGAACCGGCAAGAAGGACAGGGTGTAAATGTTGAACCTCAAACTAATTTATTTTTGGTCTCCTATCATTTTTCCTTGACTTTGATTTGAAGAAAGACATTTTTTGAAGTATATATGTTACCTGTTATGGCATTATTATCTGCCATAGTTACAAAAGTCTGGATTAGTTTGAAAGTTTTCGGATAGGTCCTAACTTTTTGATGTCTCAATTTAATCCTAAATAATTCTGTGGTTCTCATCTTTCAAGCTCTATGGAAATTACCAAATTAAAAGAAAATTTGATGAATAATTCGTCAAATCTTCAAATATTGTTTGTAATCTAGTTAAAATTCTAGATTCATAATCAAATTACATCCTAGTATGCGCCGTTCCTGTTGTTTTCATGTACTATTTATTCCCGAACACGACCTGGTAACTATGTTATCTACTAAACCAGAAAACTTGTGAAGGTACGCAAGTTGAAATTTGCATAGCTGCCAACAAACGAGGAAAGGAAGCCTGAATAAGCCTCGGCAGAGATGTTCCCTTTTTTTTCCAATTCAAGCTGAAATCTGTCATGCATCCTAGCATGTGAACCATCCACAGTGACATTCTGACGTTGTTCCACTATAAATTCCACATTTAGTAATTTTTGGGGATGTTAAAATATAAGTACTTTATTTTGTCGTTTTTCTTCAGTCGTATATCATGACATTATATCACATGACTTGGACAGATAGTTAACTCTTATCACATCTTTCGTATATTTATTTGTTTAACTCCATCGGTGATAAGATTCCTTAAATATTCTGGTACCCATATTCATCATGAAATCATTGGGAGGATTCTGCGACAACAAATTACATAAGTTGGAAAGGTAGTTTACTCTTGCAATTGATAATTAGATTCTATGAAGGAAAATATAACATCACGAATTTTCAAACCATTACTTAATGTTCATTACATTTTCTTTAATTTTCTCTTGCAGGTTGGTGCTGGCGTTTCTCATTCAGCCCCAGAACCAGTTGCAGTCTGAGCTTCTACCATCCTACAGCAATATAAATTTGTGAAGAGTCTATTTGGTACTTCGGGGCGTGAAGAAGTTTTTCTATTGACAAGAGAGGAGATCAGTAAACCAGCTTGTCCAAGGGGATAAGCTTCTGCATTGCTTGCCACTTGCGAGAAATCAGGCTTCCAATTTTTTCCATGTCTTATGTGCTATTCTCTCAATTGTGTGCTCCATCATTTAGAGTAAATCTAGCTCCAGCTGTTTTGTACTGTAGCCATAATTTAAGAATAATTGTTACTCATCTTGCTCCAGATGTTTTGAACTCTAGCCATAATTTAAGAATAAATGGTACAGTTTGGTGCATCCAGTTGGTTTCTCTGCTTTCTTGAACTTGCTTTCCCCAAAAATCGCTTTATAGATGCTTCTTCAATCAGCGGTCGGCGTAATTTAAGTTGAAAAATTGGCTGTGATTTTCAACTTAAAGAAACATAGGATAAAGTATGGCTGCAATTCAACTTACAGAAACATAGGATAAAGTATTGGCATGAATTTGATACAGCCTAACCGTGCTCCCAGCACGGTGAATGGCGTAGATCAGAAGAGGCAAGTAAAGCGCACTCGCTTTGGCCCTTAGATTTATCATTCCTCAAGCATGTATTATAGATACCAAACAGGCTGCCTGTTTCACGCCATGCGGCCATCCTAGTATGTGAACCGCCTCAGGTTCGAATGTGGGACTGCCTCCGCCATTCAGCCACTAATGTGTCACAGAGAAACTTTTCAGATATAGGGACGGTCTGATTATTGGTTTGGGGAGTCCACTTACCGGGCCACAACAGTGGAGTTTTAAAGGCTCACTCCTAGTTACCAAAAAAAAACTCCGTGCTATATCAAACTTTAGAAAGTTTCTTTTTCATTAGTACTCCCATGTTAGATTTTTGTTTAAATTCTGTTTTTTTTTAAAATAGACTTGTTGTCTTTTATTACTTTTTATTTTTATAGCAGTTGAAATTGAAACTTCAAGTCTGTCTATATATATATATGAGGAGTGGTAATTTCATCTATTTAATATAAGTGTAAAGTAGAGGAGACATGTAATTGGGAGAAGAAAAAAAAGTCAAAAGAAGCCATTTCTTCTAACTTTTCTTACTTTTGACTTTTTTTAACCAATCACATAGTACTTGCACTTTACAATAGTTGAAATTAAATATATAAGCCAACGCATAAATCTGTACGCAAACCTAACATAGCAAAGGTAAAACTGCAGGGCCCAAATCATCGGTATCCTTGTAACTTGGATGATAAATGTTGAGAGCATAGTTACAAAAACTCTGAATAATTATTAAAAAGTATCGGCTTTTTTCTAGATGTTTTTCTGAATAATTAAAAAAGTTCTTAAGTATTCACAATTTTAGGCAGGTTTACCAAATTAAACATGAATTTATGAAATTAAACTAAAATTGTAGAGTAATTTATCAAATTCTCATATGTTTTCTGTACATATAATAAAAACACAAATTAAACTCAATTAGTGATGTGAACCCGGCTAAGATTTGTATAGTTTAACATAGAATAATTACAGTTAGGATACTGTGGATGTGCTCAATCTGGCCGAAATTATGAATAGCTTGTATCAAGTTATCTGGGCTCCGCATATACAGTAAGGTCCGTACACTTCGTGAATTACTGCGCTCTCTCCTAGATGATCGCCTACAACAGGACCAAACACTAGCATAGACCCCATATTTGGTGAGCTTCGGTAACCTACAATCTGAAACTTTCAATTGTATTAAATCACAAAAGTTCTGCCAATTGAATGTTTATATCTGGTCAAAATTAATTGGGAAGAAATAACCCCTATCCAAGACGCAGACATGCTTTATATTATCTAAATTGTTGATAGAAAACCATGGGCCAAGAGCTTACGATGACCTTCATTGTTGATTATTTTATTTCAAGTGCATGGGCTATTGTAGTATAGTTGATGTAAGTATGGGTATTGGAACTCAATTTAAAATGATGAAGTTTAAATAAAATTTAATTATCTAAAAATTAAAAAAATTATATAAATTAACTAACAATGAACTGTAAACTAAAATATATTGAACCAAAGAAAATTACAAAAATTTATTTAAAACTGGAATAAGAACATGGAGAGGAAAGAGGGATGCTACCCGGTGGCTGCTTCTTCTAGATGTCGGCCTGTGAGGCGTGGTGAAGAAGGGAAGAGAGGAAGAGTAGGAAAGAGGGCTGGCCGCCGTTGGGCAGCGTTGCTGATGCCATGGAGAGAGTGAAGCAAGGAAGGTGTGCGGTAGAAGAGGTGATGCTGACTGGTGCAAGGAAAAGAGAGAGAGAGAGAGAGAGAGAGAGAGAGAGAGAGAGAGAGAGAGAGAGAGAGAGAGAGAGAGAGGAGGAGGAGGAGGAGAAGAAGGTGAACAGAGCAGTGAGGAAAGAGGCAAAAGTGGTAGCCATTCTAGCGTCTGGGGCGACCGGCTCAGGTGATGTTGTGCTGGCGGTGGAGCAAGGAAGAGAAAAGGGTAGCAGAGGGGGAAAGTGAGAAGGAGAGAAGAGAGCGGTGCTGTGATGCCAACTGGCAGATAGAAAAAGACGAGGGAGAGAACGAGAAAGATGGAGGGCAGATTGAGGAAGACAGAAGAAGAACAGCGAAGGGCATGCGGGATGGAGTCGATGTCGGTCGGTGGGCGAGAAGCATGTGGGAAAGTCCGATTAGAGAGAGAGACAGTTCCACCAGCTCTCAATCACCCCTTTTTTCTTCTTCTTCAAACTTCTACTCTTTTTATAGATCATTTAGAGGAGTTTGATTTTGATTTAAACTCTTTTTTTTTTCTTTCTTATCCAATTTTTTTTCCTGATTATCTCATACTTTTCTTTCCAAGCAATTTTCTTCTTTTTAATCTGGTCCATCTGATTTCAATTTGGTTGATCTGCAAAAATATAAGATTAGATTAGAATCATCTAACCATACATTACACTTCTAATTAACTCTTATGATTATCTGACTATTAAAATTTGCAAATCAACGATTAGATGGTCAATTAGAGCTAAAATATAAAATTTTATGTAAAAGTTTAAAATTAATTAATTAAATGATCTAATTAGATGCTAGATAAAGGGTATTTTGGTTGAAATTTAACACTTAACACACCCCAACTATCATTTTGCTAGTCATGAGAAAAATATGAAAAAAACCAAATCATAAAGTTCCAAAATTTTATTTTCAAGTTAATTCTACTTTTTCCTCAGAGAACTGTTTTCAATAAATCTATCAACTTTAGTATACTAATAAAAATGAATGGAGAATTCAAAACTCTACTCATATGCTAAAAACATTCCGTTGGAGCACAGATCTTAGAGTGAGTGTGTGTGTGTACAGTCTACATATGGAGTAATCTTTATCTTTAAGTAGATTTCTAACTTTTGAACTCTATTTGAAATATATTTTAACCTCAATCCTAACTAATGGGTATATACTCAGAAATAAAATCTCTCAGATTAAAGGTTCGAATCATATCTTTCTTTTAAATATATAAATAGAGTAAATAAAAGAAAATTTATCTTATGTATATTCATAAAGGAACAAGAGTTACTAAAGAATTTAGTTTTGATCCCTTTAGAATGAATGTCATTACGGTTGAATATTTAGAAATACTACTCCCTAAATCCTATCTTTTCATATCCATATCAAGATTTATGTTTATTCTAGAATCAATAGGTCTTTAATTGGGACAAAACGCAAGCTTAGGACAGGGAACAAAAGAAAGGATATTCAAAGTCTTCAAAAATAAGTGGAGGTCTTCTACTAAAGTTGACAATTCTTCTTACTTTGCTGAAGTGAGTATCTATTTTTTCATTTTTTCTACAATCTTCAAACTTTTTTTCTTTCAACACTTTTAAATATCTTTGAATAACATTTCTTTTCTTGATATTTACTTTCTACTTTTATTATAATTAAAAGTATTTCTTCATTCATCTCTAATTTATCTTTCGAAGAAAATAGGTAATGGATATATATGAGTAAAGATAAATTGAGTGAAAAAAGAAAAGGGTTATATAAAAGGCTCAAATCAATTAACTAGTACTAAAAATACTTTTGGGTAGACTTTATATCTCTAGGTTAATAATAAGGATGGCCTAAATCATTTTCTAAGATTTCTATAATCTATCAGATTCAATGAACTTCGAGAATTTTAAAGGTAATACTCTAATAATTTAGATAATTAGTCAAATTTAAAATTTAATGGGATCAAATTTTAGTTTAATCACGCTGAAGAAAATTTTGGAACATTTATAACTCTAAAAAAGAATAAATAGCTCTAAAACTCACTTAGGTTATAAGTCTTCACTGAATTTCTTTAGGATTTCTAAGTTAGAACTGCTTATCAATTTAGATTATGTATATGTAACTGTGTGTTTAGATATGATCTTAGGCTTTGCTTTCATGGAATATTTTAGAAAATGAGTAAAATGATGAATTAATCATGTACAATTATATAAATAAGCTAAAATTATCTAAACTATACTTTAGAAAATCCAATTCTCATCATAGTTAGGAATTGATCCAAATTTTTTTAAATATTCTTGTAGCAAAATTTTCATTTTTTTAAATTAATAAAAAAACTAACAAAAACTAGAATTTGAGAATTCTACACCCCCAACCTGAAAGAAACATTGTTTTCAATATTTAAAAAGTAGGATGATGATAATGTGACAACCCGGGTTTTTCAATGCCATTTTTGGTAAAAACACAGCGGGATCGATCTCTAGTTTTAAAACAATTTATGAAGAAGAATGCAGGAAAATTTTCTTCTTTTTCAAAAATAGTGTATAAGGAGCCCGAGTGTTAAAATGAACGCTCAATGCATAGTGCCATGGTAATTTATAAACCAAATCAAAACAAGTAATTACTCCCAGGATTGTTAGTCACAGCCATAGCTACAACAAATACTTACAATCAAGATTACAGTAGTTACCAAAGAAAATAACTAATTAAATCGTACCTTTGCCTACTTGACTTTGGTTCTAACGCCTCTTGGTGTTTCTTCTATTTGTCTTTTGTTTGCTCTGAAAAATAATGGATTGGGTTGAGTATTTATCATACTCAGTAGGTAACCTGATACTACCCTTTTTGAAAACATAGCAATGCATCATACAGAGTTCAAAGTGATTCCATGAAAGGCATGCTAAATTTGTAATAGGTGCGCATATGTATGCATAAAGTGTAAGTAATGTCATCTATTGAAATTCTTTATCAATCACGCGTTAGTATGCAATACCAACAGTATGTCTGAGTTTAGAAAGTCAAAATCAATAGATTCACTATATCCCGGTTATGAGATCTACATCATATGTCAAAACCATGCGTAGTACATAAAATACTTAAAGTAGTCTTCATATGAGGTAAATGATAGCATCACGAAGTAACATGCACTGGTCTCAAGTCATCTGGTCACGAGTACTTGTTTACGACCATTTTAAATGCTATATGCATATCCATACTACTGAAATCATAGGGTCACCATACTTGCGACCAGAACCACTCTGGATCGCATGTCTCCGGTATCTAGAGACCAGTCCACCATAGCCTCCACGGCGACTATGGATATGTCCCTGAAAGGGTGCCGTGAACACCTCCAGTGGTCGTCGCTGTTGACCACAGCAGTCAGGGAAGGGACTACCATTTTTGGCAGCGATACCATCCACCTTTTTTGTGGTAGAGGCCGGGAGGCCAAACCCGTACCCCTTAGCATAGTGCCCACTGGGCTTAATAGCCCAAAACCATACATAGTCCAAACCTCAAATCAACATAAACCATGCAATTTATGGCTTTGTTTTCAAAGTATGCAAGCATTGCGTAAAATGCCATGAATCCGTAACGTGTATAAAAATAGTATTTCTCAACAGCATTCTTCATTTAATGCAAGATTTTTCAAATACATAAATCATGCAAGCAGGTCCTGCATACTTGTATAAGAACAACATAGTTTAAAATAGATGCTTAATACAGTATTAAAACAAGTAACTTAATGAAAGTTTAGGATGTATTTTGAAAACAGAGTAGGATTAGACTACCTACCTCGTGCGTTGTTACGTCGCTCGTGCCTGTCTTCACTTTGAGTCTGAGAATATCTTGGTAAGGTCCTGAGTGATGTTCAAACATAAGATCTAGGCGTTATTCTATGATATTTTTTTGTATAGGCTCCGAATTTGGATTTTAAAAGGTCGCGCCTTAACGGACGACCCAAATGTAGCTCCTAGGGTCTTGCACGCCACAGTTCTAGAATGCGCGCTCTACAGTTTCTGGTATATGCGTGTGCCCTGGTCGCACCTCAACCAGGTTGGGTCATGTGCGCACGTTCGAATGGTGTGACAGGGTGTGCACTCTGGACAGCATTGCGCGGACGCATCTTAGGTGTAGCCACAGCTTGCTTTGGCTCCTAGGACATCTCATGAGTCCTGGTCGAGCCAAGAAAACTATTCGCATGCTACACGTGTGCAATGACAGCCCCCAGGGAGCTTGGCATGGGTGTGTGTCAAGCTAGGCGCCCCCTGGACCGCGCCGTGCGCCCCTAGGAGGCGCTCTCTCTCTCTCTCTCTCTCTCTCTCTCTCTCTCTCTCTCTCTCTCTCTCTCTCTCTCTCTCTCTCTCTCTCTCTCTCTCTCTCTCTCTCTCTCTCTCTCTCTCTCTCTCTCTCGATCTCTCGATCGATGGGTTTTCACCCGTTTGGTTCTCTTCCCAGAAGACCGGTGATTTTCAGTCAGAAATATTCCCAGATTCGGCGAGGATCTGGGCTGGGAAGGAGGGGAAAAAGGACGATCATTTCGGGCAGCTAAAATGGCGCCCTTGTCAGTGGTTTCGGCTCCCTGCCGGAACCATAGTTGGCGGGTTGAGGGTTCTGGAACAAACCCTGCTTACCAAGGCATTCTTCGGCCGGGAAAACGCTAGATCCGGCCGAACTCTAGGGCCAAACAAAAGGAAAAGGAGAGAGGAATAGGGTGGGGACGAGGAGGTACCTGGACATTCACCGTGAAGCCGTTGTACGCTTGGAATCGTTTTCTCCAAACCCTTTTTGCCAGGGATTTGAACCCGAAAATACTTGGAGGAGAAGGGGGCTTGCGGGGTATTAATAGGAGAGGGAAGGTGGTGCCGTCCTTTCCCCTGGCATCGCCTCTGCAAGGCGGTGCTGGTGTTTCCAGAAAACTTAGGAGAGGGGGTTTCTGGAGAAATCGGGAGGAGGAAGAAGACAGGAGGTGCTGTTATCAAAACGGCCCCTGCTGTTTTTGGCTTTTTCGTTTTTAGGTACATTTTACCAAAATGCCCTCAATCTTCTAACGCCTATAACTTCGTCATACAAGCTCCGTTTTTGGCGTTCTTTGAGGCTTTGGATTCCATTTGGAGAGTAGAATCTAGTGGCACTGAGTTTCTTTACAAATTCCTAAGTTTCCCATGTGAATAAAGATTAAACATCTCAACTATCTAATAAGACCCTTAAACATATAATAAACATATATTTATTCCAAAATAGTCAAGTTACAAGATCATTAGCACATCACACTATGTTTGTTCTTTATACAAAATGTCTCCAAAATGTTGGGTCATTACATCATTACCCCCTTAAAAGAATTTTGCACTCGAAATTCTCCAACCCCTTTTAAGAAAATAGTTCGAGGTACTTCTTTATCATTTTCGATTCCACCTCCCAAGTTTCTTCTTCGATGGTCATATTTCGCCACAAAACTCTGACTAATGGGATATCCTTATGCCACAGTGTTTTGATCTTTCTGTCCAGAATCTGTACTGGTTTTGTTTCCAAGGTTAAATCCGATTGTCGCTCGGTTGGTACCTGTTCAAGAACATGTTTAGGGTCAAGCATATATTTTCTCAACATGGATATGTGAAACACGTTGTGGACTTCTGATAACCGTGGTGGTAGCACTATCTTGTAGGCAGTTTTTCCTACTTTTTCCAGGATTTCAAATGGTCCAATGAATCGAGGACTAAGTTTTCCCTTTATCCTAAACCTCATGATGCCCTTAGTCGGAGGTATCTTCACAAAGACATGATCTCCAACTTCAAATTCCAACTGTCTACGTCGCCTATCCGTGTAACTCTTTTGTCGACTATGAGCTGCAAGAAGCCGCTTTCTAATAAGCTTTACCTTGTTTGCGCATTGTTCTACTAACTCTGACTGTATGATTCTGTTTTCACCGACTTCATTCCAGCATATAGGTGATCGGCATGACCTTCCATAGAGCACTTCGTAAGGAGCCATTCCAATGCTTGAATCGAAGCTGTTATTATACACAAATTCAACTAAGGGTAGACTTTCATCCCGTCTTTCCTTTTAGTCAATTGCACACGCCCTTAACATATCCTCCAATACCTGAATTGTTCGCTCAGATTGGCCATCAAATTGAGGGTGAAAAGCCATACTGAAACTTAATGAGGATCCTAAGGACTTTTGTACTGACTTCCATAATTGCGAGGTAAAACGACTGTCTCTGTCGAAAATAATACTGAGTGGTATCCCATGCAAACTAACTATTTCCTTAATATATAATTCAGATAGGTTGTTAGTGGATTAATTTTGTCCTATGGGGAGAAAATGTGCTGTCTTGGTTAGTTGATCGACAATCACCTATATCATATCATGTCCCTTTGGTGTCTTGGGTAGCCCTAGGATGAAATCCATAGTAATATGATCCCACTTCCATTCTGGTAGCTCAAGTGGTTGTAGTAATCCTGCCGGTCTCTGATGTTCAGCCTTAACTTGTTGACACGTCAAACACCTTGCAACAAATTCTTCTATATCTCTTTTCATGCCATTCCACCAGAAATGTCGCTTCAAATCTTGATACATCTTTGTTCCACCAGGATGAATAGTGTACTTTGATTGATGTGCTTCCCTCAGGATCTCTTGTCTTATCTCATCATTGGCTGTTACGACTAACCTCCCTTGCAGGCAAACACTCTCATCTGCTGCTTTGACAAATCTTGGTTTTCCAACTAATGCTTGTGTGTCAGTGTCATCTTTTTGCATCTGTTTAACTTTCTCATTAATCGTGGACTTCATAGTTAGGTGGGCTATAACGGATTTCCCATGACTTATTTCGGGTCTGCATCCTATCACCTCTTTCAGTAACTTCCATCTCCTAGAATGTAAACTTGCACATACCCCTAGTGCCTTTCTACTTAAGGCATCTGCTACAACATTTGCTTTCCCTGGATTGTAGTGGATGGTCAGGTCGTAATCTTTCAAATACTCCATCCATCTCCGCTGTCTCATGTTTAAGTCTTGTTGTGAAAAGATATACTTGAGGCTTTTGTGATCTGTAAATACCTCAAATGTTTCCCCATAGGGATAGTGTCTCTAAATTTTTAAGGCAAAGACGATAGCAGAAAGCTCTAGGTCATGGGTAGGATAATTGACCTCATGCTTTTTCAATTGTCTAGAAGCGTAGGCAATTACTTTCCTATTTTGCATAAGTACGCAACCCAAGCCTTGTTGGGAGGCATCACTATAGATCTCAAATCCTCCACTGCTAGATGGTAAGGCAAGTACTGGTGCAGTGGTTAGCCGCCTCTTTAGTTCTTGAAAACTCTCCTCGCATGCCTGATCCCACTCGAACTTCTTGTCTTTTCTTGTCAATTTAGTCAGGGGCAAGGCAATGCATGAAAATCCTTCAATGAATATCCGATAGTATCCTGCAAGGCCTAGAAAACTCTTTACTTCTGTCACTATTTTAGGCTTATTCCATTTCTCCACCGCCTCAACCTTTGCTGGGTCAACAGCAATGCCATCCTTGGATATAACATGACCCAGAAAATTTACTTTTTCCAGCCAAAAGTCGCACTAGCTAAACTTTGCATATAACTTCTGTGCCTTAAGTGTATCCAGCACTATTTGTAAATGTTCTTTATGGTTTTTAGGGGTTTCTGAGTAGATTAAGATATCATCCACAAATACTATGACAAACTTATCTAGATAGGCTTTGAACACTCGGTTCATAAGATCCATGAATGCGGCTGGTGCATTTGTCAATCCAAAAGACATTACTCTAAACTCATAATGTCCGTATCTAGTTCTGAAGGCCATCTTTGGAACATCTTCTTCCCTGACCCTAAGCTGGTGATATCCAGATTGTAAGTCTATTTTAGAAAAGACACGAACTGACTGAAGCTGATCGAATAGGTCATCGATACGAGGTAAAAGATACTTGTTTTTTACTGTAACCCTATTTAGCATTCGGTAGTCGACGTAGAGTCTTAATGACCCATCCTTTTTCTTAACAAAAAGGACTGGGGCTCCCCAAGGAGATACGCTAGGCATGACAAATCCTTTGTCTAGCAATTCCTGTAACTGAGTTTTCAGTTCCTTTAGCTCTATTGGGGCCATCCGATATGGTGCCTTTGATATGGGGGTTGTGCCAGGGATCAGGTCAATAGTAAAATCTATCTCTCTTTTTGGTGGTAACCCTGGTAAGTCTTCTAGAAAAACCTCTGGGAATTCGCTAACAACATCTACCTCTTCTAATTTAGGCTTTAAGACCTCTGTGACTTCTATTTTAACCAAAAAGAACGAACATCCCTTAGCAATGTGCTTTGCCGCTTTTATAGCAGAAATAACACATGTTCTTGCATACTCTCTCCTTCCTTGTAAAGAGACCACCCTCCCTTCAGGAAGGTGAAAAATAATCTTCTTCTGTTGACAATCAACTATTGCATTATGCCCAGCTAATCAGTCCATACCAAGTATGATGTCAAAATCTGTCATATGTAGGTGGATAAGGTCTACACTCATTAGAGTGCCCTCAATTACAAGAGGAACATCCTGGAAGTAGGTGTGAGTGAAAATTGACCTTCCTACAGGTGTCATGACTTCTAAGGAGAAGTCTAAGTCCCGGACTATCATATCCATGGAAGAGGCAAACTCACCAGATATGAAGGAATGAGTGGAACTAGTGTCGAACAATACTTTAGCAGATCTATCATAGATATGAAGCGTACCTTCTACTACGGCGTTGGATGCTTGCGCTTGTCCTGAGGTAATGGCGAATACTCGTCCTTGACTTTGAGGGATGTGATTCTCCTTAGGATCTTCTTCCGTCTTCTTCTGAGGGCAAGTCCTGGCTATGTGTCCTATCTCTCCATAGTTGTAACACAGAAATTGGGGTAAGGTACATGGCCGACCGGGGTGATATCTGTTGCATCTTGGACAATTTTTTATGTCTGGCCTTCTGCCTTTAGGATCGAACGGTCTTTCGGGTGGGTGTTGAGGTCCAAAAGATTGGATAGGTCTTTTGCCTTTATCATTTTTCCCTTTATTATTGTTCTTCGCATCTCTAGTAGCTTGTGTTCTTTGGTAATCTTTTTCAAAGAGAGACGCCATTTCTACTGCCTTTGCTACAGTGGTTGGTTGGAATCCTATTACTCGGTTTCTGAGGCCCAAATGTAGTCCATCAATGAACTTCTCTGCAGCGTCTTCCTCTATGGAGCAAGCATTAGGTGCACATCTACGAAGACTTATGAACTTATTTTCATACTGTTGTACGGAGAGGTTACTTTGCTCCAGGTTCATGAATTCTTTTTCCTTCTGTTTTCGAATATGGCGGGGATAGTATTTTTCATTAAATACTACTTTAAAGTCTTCCCAAGGAATAACATTATTCTCTTCAAAATAGGTTCTCTCAGCCGTTTCCCACCAAAAGCCTGCCTCGCCTTTTAGTACGAAACTGGCCATGACAACTTTCCTATCCTCTGGGATTTTCATAGCCTTGAATAATTTTTCAACATCAAAGATCCATTTTTCTGCTGTTGCAGACTCATCTTCCCCTGAGAATGATGGGGCCATCTTCTGAAATCATTCTAGCTGGGCCTCTGTCCTATCGACAATTCTTTCTAGAGAAGAGGCTCTTGCCGCGGGTGCTTGTTGTTGGTTCTGCATGAACTGCCCTATGTGTTGCATGAATAGCTGAAAGGCTTCAGCCATTCCATTACCAGCTCCAGCTGAGGCAGCTGGAGGATTATCAGGTCTTGGGGCTTCACCTCCTCTTCTCCTTGGTGGCATCTGGTTTAAGATCAATCTCTACCTTTAGGGGGCTCTTACCCTATTGGTTTGCGTATTTGTATATCTTGATTATAAGTCCTTTTTCATAACTGGGCTGTGAATAACATGAACATGAGCTTTGATATCAACTGTGACGACCCGGGTTTTTCAATGCTATTTTTGGAAAAAACACAGCAAGATCGATCTCTAGTTTTAAAACAATTTATGCAGAAGAATGCAGGAAAATTTTCTTCTTTTTCAAAAACATTGTATAAGGAGCCCGAGTGTCAAAATGAACGCTCAATGCATAATGCCATGGCAATTTATAAACCAAATCAAAACAAGTAATTACTCTCAGGATTGTTAGTCATAGCCACAGCCACAACAAATACTTACAATCAAGATTACAGTAGTTACCAAAGAAAATTACTAATTAAATCGTACCTTTGCCTACTTGACTTTGGTTCTAACACCTCCTGTTGTTTGTTCTATTTGTCTTTTGTTTGCTCTGAAAAATAATGGATTGGGTTGAGTATTTATCATACTCAGTAGGTAACCCGATACTACCTTTTTTGAAAACATAACAATGCATCATACAGAGTTCAAAGTGATTACATGAAAGGCATGCTAAATTTGTAATAGGTGCGCATATGTATGCATAAAGTGTAAGTAATGTCATCTATTGAAATTCTTTATCAATCACGCGTTAGTATGCAATACCAACAGTATGTCTGAGTTTAGAAAGTCAAAATCAATAGATTCACTATATCCCGGTTATGAGATCTACATCATATGTCAAAACCATGCGTAGTACATAAAATACTTAAAGTAGTCTTCATATGAGGTAAATGATAGCATCACGAAGTAACATGCACTGGTCTCAAGTCATCTGGTCACGAGTACTTGTTTACGACCATTTTAAATGCTATATGCATATCCATACTACTGAAATCATAGGGTCACCATACTTGCGACCAGAACCACTCTGGATCGCATGTCTCCGGTATCTAGAGACCAGTCCACCATAGCCTCCACGGCGACTATGGATATGTCCCTGAAAGGGTGCCGTGA
The DNA here is from genome assembly GCA_035236585.1 of Warburgia ugandensis. Taxonomy (NCBI): domain Eukaryota; kingdom Viridiplantae; phylum Streptophyta; class Magnoliopsida; order Canellales; family Canellaceae; genus Warburgia; species Warburgia ugandensis. Next base: position 85,963,077 of record CP141126.1, read on the forward strand.
ACACCTCCAGTGGTCGTCGCTGTTGACCACAGCAGTCAGGGAAGGGACTACCATTTTTGGCAGCGATACCATCCACCTTTTTTGTGGTAGAGGCCGGGAGGCCAAACTCGTACCCCTTAGCATAGTGCCCACTGGGCTTAATAGCCCAAAACCATACATAGTCCAAACCTCAAATCAACATAAACCATGCAATTTATGGCTTTGTTTTCAAAGTATGCAAGCATTGCGTAAAATGCCATGAATCTGTAATGTGTATAAAAATAGTATTTCTCAACAGCATTCTTCATTTAATGCAAGATTTTTCAAATACATAAATCATGCAAGCAGGTCCTGCATACTTGTATAAGAACAACATAGTTTAAAATAGATGCTTAATACAGTATTAAAACAAGTAACTTAATGAAAGTTTAGGATGTATTTTGAAAACAGAGTAGGATTAGACTACCTACCTCGTGCTTTGTTACGTCACTCGTGCCTGTCTTCACTTTGAGTATGAGACTGTCTTGGTAAGGTCTTGAGTGATGTTCAAACATAAGATCTAGGCGTTATTCTATGATATTTTATTGTATAGGCTCCGAATTTGGATTTTAAAAGGTCGCGCCTTAACGGACTACCCAAATGTAGCGCCTAGGGTCTTGCATGCCACAGTTCTAGAATGTGCGCTCTACGATTTCTGGTATATGCGTGTGCCCTGGTCGCACCGCAACCAGGTTGGGTCATGTGCGCACGTCCGAATGGTGTGACAGGGTGTGCACTCTGGACAGCATTGCGCGGACGCATCTTAGGTGTAACCACAATGTGCTTTGGCTCCTAGGACATCTCATGAGTCCTGGTCGAGCCAAGAAAACTATTTGCACGCTATGCGTGCGCAATGACAGCCCCCAGGGAGCTTGGCATGGGTGTGTGTCAAGCCAGGCACCGCTTGTACCACGCCGTGCGCCCCTGGGAGGCTCTCTCTCTATGGGTTTTCACTCGTCTGGTTCTCTTCCTAGAAGATCGGTGATTTTCGGTCGAAAATATTCCCAGATCCGGTGAGGATCTGGGCTAGGAAGGAGGGGAAAAAGGACGATCATTCCAGGTAGCTAGAATGACACCCTTGTTAGTGGTTTTAGCTCCCTGCCGAAACCATAGTTGGCGGGTTGAGGGTTCTGGAACGAACCCTGCTTACCAAGGCATTCTCCGGCGGGGAAAACACTAGATTCGGCCAAACTTTAGGGCCAAACAAAAGGAAAAGGAGAGAGGAATAGGGTGGGGACGAGGAGGTACCTGGACATTCACCGTGAAGCTGTTGTACGCCTGGAATCGTTTTCCCCAAACCCTTTTTGCCGGAGATTTGAACCCGAAAATACCTGGAGGAGAAGGGGGCTTGGGGGGTATTAATAGGAGAGGGAAGGCGGTGCTAGTGTTTCTAGAAAACTCAGGAGAGGGGGTTTCTGGAGAAATCGGGAGGCGGAAGAAGACAAGGGGTGCCGTTATCAAAACGGCCCTTGCTGTTTTTGGCTTTTTCGTTTTTAGGTACATTTTACCAAAAATGCCGTCAATCTTTTAACGCCTATAACTTCGTCATACAAGCTTCGTTTTCGGCATTCTTTGAGGCGTTGGATTCCATTTGGAGAGTAGAATCTAGTGGCACTGAGTTTCTTCACAAATTCCTAAGTTTCCCATTTGAATAAAGATTAAACATCTCAACCACCTAATAAGAGCCTTAAACATATAATAAACATATATTTATTCCAAAATAGTCAAGTTACAAGATTATTAGCACATCACACTATGTTTGTTCTTATACAAAATGTCTCCAAAGTGTTGGGTCATTACAAATAATGTGTTGGAAAATGAAGAAATGGGAGATGTAGAAAAGAAAAGATTTGAAAAACTATGGTACATCATTACAAATGAAAAATTTTCAGAAAAAATTTATAGAGTTTGAAACTTCCTTGGGTCCCATACGGAATGAGCTAGACAGGCCACTGAAACAGAAGGGTGAATGAATTTATCTTGCAATTTTGAATTTTTCATTTTTTTACAAGGCGAGATAAATATATCTTCAGGCTACTTCTCATAATTAGAGACAATTGTGGGAGCTTGATGTAGCCTTTGTGGAAATAGAGCAAGGATGTCATATGACTTAGTGGGTGGGACATTTTCCTTATCAACTAGCTCAGCCTTTTTAGGACCAGATTTCTCAATTATTTTACCACTATGAAGAATGGTAACTGCCTTTATTTGTTCCATAATTGTAATTGAAGAATTAATCTTACCTACCACATTCATGTCATCAAGGTTTTCAATTGGTGGGATACGACATTGCCCTTTATCAATGGTCTACAGCATTTGAGATATCATGACCTTTAATTTAGTTATTGAATATGTGTTCTCTTTTAATTGAAATTTAATTTGAGAAATTTTCTTCTCCTAGTATTGCATGACTTGATGAAAGTTATCCTCCACTTTCCTCTTAGGTGGACGAGGGTAAGGTTCAGGAGCAAGTGGTCATTGATTTTGGTGATAGGGTTAGTATTGGGCCTTATATGAGATATTAGCATTATATTTATTTCTCCAACTGACAATAGAATGATTACTGCAATTGGAAGTATATGTCTAAAGAGGGGAAAAAATGTTGCTCATGAAAATGTGTCTGTTCATGAATCACATCCTGAAATGCAGGAGCGATGGGACATTCTTGAGTAAGGTGTGTATTAATTTCATAAATATCACACACCTATTTGACTTTCTTAGAGGAAAATTTTCCCATGTCCATTGCCTCAACTGTTCTATATAGGGATGCTATTTTCATATCATCTTTTTCAATCATAGCATATATTCCTCTCCTAACGAATGCGGTGGTAAACTTAGACTTGTTTGGATAACCTACTTTTTTTAAATCAGCCCAAGTTTATGCACTCTTTGCCAACTATTTCAAATACACTTGCGCCTCTTTAGGCTGTTTATTTAAGAAATTATCATTGTACATCATTTCAACAAACTGGCACATATTAGAATTAAGTCCATAAAAGAAGCTAATGAAACACTAAAGTTCGTATCATGATGTGGACAAGTTAACAATAATTCATTGAATCTTTTCTAGCATTGATGGAAAGTTTCTTTATCCATCTGGCTAAAATTCAATTTATTTCGGCAAAGAGCATTTGTCTTATATATAGAAAAGAACATATTCAAGAACTTCTTAGTCATTTCTTGCCATGTTCGTATGGAACCTACTAGCAGTGAATGAAACCACATCTAAGCTTTTTCCTTTAAAGAAATAGAAAATAATTTGAGTCTTACCATGTCTAATTCAATATTTTGTGTATGTTAGGTCATGAATTTGGAGGTAAAAGTATACATGAAAGTGTGCTAATATAATTAGGCTATAAATAGTCTCTTAGTGTTTTCCCATGAGGATTTTGGTTATGCCAATTATCTTCATGTGTTCTAAGTTGATCCCTTCTCCTATTTCCATGTAGTTGAGAATGATTCCTCCATGAATGTGTATTATCATTAAATAGAGGTGGAAGATCATTAGCATCAAAGAGAGGATTGCTCATCTATGAGGAAACATTGTCATTATCTGGCATGAAAGGTGGTCCATCATCATTAAAGTGGGGATTATTTCTCCATAGGAAAATATAATCTCTGTTAATTCTGGGGTACTAATTACTATTTTTATTAGTGTGTAGATTATTCATTCAATGTAACTGACCATGTCTCTTTTTTCTCCTTTTTCGCTTTTTTTTTCATTCTATTTTAATTGGTTTTTTTTGGAGAGGAAAAACTAACCTACATGATGCAACCTAAATCCCTAAAATGATGCACAAACAAAAGGACACAATCAACTAATCATTGAGGTTAATAAGCAACAATACTTTGATTTTCTTGAATTTGTGTGGGAACGATGTTTTTATATTAGCCTAATTTAACGCTTCTCATCTCTTTCAAATTTGACTACTGCTTACTAGTTAGATTTTCCTCTCAAGTGGTTAATACAATCCTCGTGTTAGAAGGCATTTAGACCTCCACTGACATCAATGGAAGGCATCGAAAAATCACTTAGATTTAAGACATCCATTATAACCACAATGCTTATAAGCCACTAGACTAACAATAGTTCGCATCCTTTTAAGAAGGTCCTACAAGCATGTGATGGCTTCTATAGGTCTCGTCTAATTTATTTGAAAGGTAGGGTTGCAAGTGGTGGTGATTATCCTACGTGGGCAAAGAGGTGGTGTGACGACCTCGATTTTTCCATGCATTTTTAAATGCAATATCTAATTCCTAGGGCGGGATGCATCCCTATTTGAAAACCAATTTATAAAAACTATGCAATGCAATAGAAAAATCTTTTGTTTTAAACTCATTTTGAACACCCCGAGTGTCATTTGCTTTCACAACAACCAAAGTAGTTTTTGAAAATTACTGTAATAATAAATGTCTTCCCAGGTCTATCCAGTCACAGCTCACAGCCCAACTATAAATAAATACAGATATATGGCCAAAGGGTAGAGAGTTTACTTACATTCATGCTTGTCTCTACTTCATTTACTTGATCATAGCACTAACATTTCCTGATGCTTCTTCTACTTGTGAGTGGAGCTATCTTGAAAAATAATATATTTGGGTGAGTATTTCTCATACCCAGTAGGTGATCTGATACTACTATTTTGAAAACACGGTAGGCAACATGCATGATTCCAAGAGCTTTTCATGCAAAACATCAGTGATTCTTTTTGTGTAAGCATGCATGATTTCAAGAGCTTTTCATGTAAAACATCAGTGATTCTTTTTGTGTAAGCATGCATAGTTATGCATAAAACATAAGCTTATTAATGTAATTTCAATCATGGAATCCTTTCTCATAATCTAGTATTCAACAATATAAATATGATCAAAATCATGAAATAGAAATCAATAGATCCATGTACGAAGATCTCGGCAAATGCATCAAACCAGCGAGTCAAATATAATAATCATGAAACTCTTAAAATAGTCATCGTTCAAGCAGATGTTAGTGTCATGCACATTAGTCTCTCGGCATACACGTCACGCCAACTGGGCACAAGTACTCGTATACGACCATCTCAATGCTATATGCATATCAATCACACTGAAATCATGGGGTCACTATGCTCACAATCAGAACCCCTTTGAATCGTGTGTCTCCGGTATCTAGAGACTAGTCCACCATAGCCTCACAGCGACTATGGATATGTCCCCAAAAGGGTGCCGCGAATACCTCCAGTGGTCGTCTCTGTTTACCACAGCAATCAGGGAAGGGACAATGCCATTTTTGGCATCGATACCATCCACCTTTTTGGTGGTAGAGGCCGGGAGGCCAACCCCGTACATCATCACAACCTCTCAGCATAGTGCCCACTAGGCTCAACAGCCAAAAAAACATATAAATCCAAATATCAATCATCGAAATCATGCAATTTATGCATTTCTTTTCAACCATGTGAGCAATGCATAAAACCAATTTATGCTAATATCGCATTCAAAGTCATAAAACATGAAGACAATTCCGCATGCTTGTATAAAAGCATCACATCTCAAAAAGCTTGCTAAATCTGTTGATAGAGTTAAGTGCTTTCAAGGATATAAATCATGAAAACAAGTCTGCATACTCACATAAGAACATCATATCTTAAAAACATGCTAAACACGATAATAAAGCAAGTCTGAGTTTAAGATGCGTATTAAAAATGTAGCAGTATCAGACTACCTACAGATCAAGTATATTTGGAAATGCATTAAAAACGTAACAGTATTAGACTACCTACAAATCAAGTATATTTGGAAATGCATTAAAAACATAGCGGTATCAGACTACCTACCTCGATGTTCCTTGAATTGCGTTCTTCATTACTTGACCCTGACCCATCTTAGTGAAACCCTGGATATCCATTAATAACAAGGATTCAAGTATTTATGAGTCTTTACTTAGACTTATAGTTTAATGGCTAAATCTGTCTTTTTGGATCTATAGGCTTTTGCTTAATGTGCCTCTAGGCTAGATCTAGAAGATCTTTATACTTGACTTGGATGGTCAGATCTATAATTCAAGAATTTAGAGTAGATCTAGGCATGTTGATCCACTAATAAATCCAACAGACCAATCTATGAGGTTTGATCATCTTTAATTAGGTAGATCTAGAAGATCTCTATAGTTCTTAGGCTATAGTCATATTAAATAGTCCTCTAATGCTAATTTTTATAATCTCATTAGGTCCGTGTCGTTCATACAAACACAATGTCTTTCAGATCGTCAATCGGAGTCCTACAGCCTCTGTAAGTGCAATTTTAGTGTCCCAAAATCACGAACGAACAAGATTCGTCTACATGTAAGGCCCGCGTGTCATGGTTCCCAGGACGCGTGCACCTCTCGTCGAACTAGGACCACGTTCGCATGAGTGCGCACGCCTGAGTGGAACGCCAAGGTACGTGTCTTGGACTGCGTCGCATGGACGCGTCTTCGGCACCGATGCGTGCATGTCACGGCTCCTGGGCGCTTGCGCGCCCTGGTCGAACCAAGACCTATGCACCCACATCGCACACTTCCGAAGGCCGTGCTAGGGACTGTGTTCGCACGTGCTTGGGTGTCCCTGGGATATGTTGTCTTCAATGGCTGGTTTGGAACCAGCTCTACGCTGGTGATTCCCACTTGGAAAAACACCCAGATCTGGCATGGATCTGAGCTGGGAAAAGAGGAAAACCAAAGAAGAGGAAAGCGGGCTTACCTAGGTGTTCTAAGGAGGTGCCCATTGCCAGAGGAGCACCCTTTTTCCTTTCTAAAACCCCTGTTCGCCAAAAAATAGGAAGAAGAGGGAAAAACCCAATGTCCAGTGAGATTGGAGGAAGAAGGGGGTGGGGGAGAAGAGAAGAGAAGAGAAGAGAAGAGAAGAGAGGGGAATGGCCGGCCCGAGGAAAGGACTTGGCCATTGCCGAAATTTGTAGGGAAAAACAGAGGAGGGTTTTTCAATTTTTGCTGGGCCGGAAACACTTGCTCAAGGTAGCCGGAGATGGGGAAAAGGAGGGATGGTTGAGGAGGAGGGAAGAGGGCTTCTTATAGCCTTGCTAAGGCGGTGCTGCCTATGGCAATGCCGCCATTGGCAATGGCAGTGCGGTGCACGACCTGGAGGGGGTGCCATTAGTAAAACGGCCCCCTATGTTTTCGGGTCGTTCTGTTTTAATGGTATTTTACAAAAATGCCCCTCATCTTCAAACGCCCATAACTTTGTAATATGAAATCCGTTTTCGGCGTTCTTTGAGGCGTTGGATTCCATTTTGAATGTAGAATCTAATGGTACTAAATTTTCTTAAAATTCCTTTTTTTACTATTTTAAATAAAATAAAACATTTAACATGGTTAATTTCATATAGAATGTCCAATTCATTTTTGTAAAATGGATGCAAAAATAGCGGAAATGCTCAGGCCATTACAGGTGGTGATGAAATTCACACTCGATCTTATAAGGTCAGTGCCCTTATTAATTAATTTCCATACTCCATGGAAATTCGATCAACATATAAATCACATATGTATACACAATTGCATATATATAATCTAAATTGATAAGTAGTTATAACTTAGAAATTCTGAAGAAATTCAGTGGTGACTTATAACCTAAGTAAGTTTAGAGCCATTCATTCTTTTTGAGAGATTCTAAATGTTCCTAATTTTCTTTAGCGTGCTTAAAGAAAATTTGATCCTATCAATTTTTAAATTGGGCCAATAACCTAAATTATTAGAGTATTACCTTTAAAATTCTAGAATTTCTTTGAATCTGATAGATTATATGAAACATAGAAAATGATTTAGGTCATCCTTGTTATTAACCTAAAGACATAAAGCCTGTCCCATAAAAGTATTTTTACCCGAGTTAACCAATTTGAGCCTTCTATATAAGCCTTTTTTCTCTTTCACCCAAATTGCCTTTACCCATATTAACCTATTATAAATTATCCATTATCTATCTTCTTCTAAAATAAGTTAGAGATAAAAAAATGTACTGTTTAGTTTAGAAAAGTGAATATCAAGAATATAAATATTCTTCAAAGAGATTCAAAAGTGTTGAATTCTTTTTTTGAAAAATGCAAAAAAGAAGAAGAAATATTCACTTAGGCAATAAAGTAAAACATAATTATCAACTTCATTAGAAGACCTCTACTTATTTTTGAAGAAACTTTAAATATCCTTTTTACCATTTCTTTTGTACCCTGTCCTAAGCCCACATTTTGCCCCAATTAAAGACCAATTGATTTTAAGATGAAAAAAATCTTGATGAGGATATGAATGGATAGGATTTAAAGATTTTCTAAATATTCAAAGGTAATGGCATCCATTCTAAAGGGGTAAAAACTATATTCCTCAGTAACTTCTGTCCTTCATGAATATATGTAAGATAAATTTGCTTTTATTTACTCTGCTCACATATTTAAAAGAGATACATGATTTGAACCTTTAATATGAGAGATTCTATTTCTGAGTTAAGTCATTGGTGAGGATTGAGGTAAAAAAATATTTCAAATGGAGTTTAAAAGTTAGAAGTCTACTTAAACATAAAGATTATTCTACATGTAGATTGTACACACACACTCTCTGAGATTTGAGCTCGATTGGAATATTTTTAGCATATGAGTAGGGTTTTGAATTCTTCATTTATTTTTATTAATATGCTAAAGTTGATAGATTTATTATAGATAATTCTGTAAGGAAAAAGTGGAATTGACTTTAAAATAAAATTTTGGAATTCTGTGATTTGGTTTTTCGCATGCTTTGCTAGAGACTAACAAAATGCTAGTTGGGGGGTGTGTTAAGTATTCAATTTTGGCCAAAATACCCATAATCTAGCATCTAATTAGATCATCTAATCAATTAATTTTGAAAATTTGCACAAAATTCTGCATTTTAACTTTAATTGACCATCCAACCGTTGATTTACTAAACTTAATAGTCAAATGATCATCAAAGCTACTTAGAGGTGTAATATATGATTAGATGATTCTAATCTAATCTTTATATTTTCCAAATCAACCATATCAAAATTAGGACCAAATAAAAAAGAAAGAAATTTCTTGGAAAGAAAAGAAGTTGGAGATAATAAAAAATATAAAGCTAGATAAGAAAGAAGAAGAGGATTTTGAATCAAAATCAAATTCCTCTGGAAGATCTATAAAAAGAGAAAGAATTTTGAAAAAAGAAAAAGGGGGCTGGTGGAACTCTCTCTCTCTCTCTCTCTCTCTCTCTCTCTCTCTCTCTCTCTCTCTCTCTCTCTCTCTCTCTCTCTCGTTCTTATTTCTCTTTTGCTCCCCCATTTTTCACACTCTCTTTTTGCTTCACCACTTGATGCCAGCCAAATCCCATCACTGGCAGCATCTTCCTCCTCTCCTCTATCCCCTCTTTCTCCTACTCTATATCTCTCTATGCTTCTCCACCGTACCTGACACACACCTTCCCCTTCTCTCTACTCCTTCCCTATTTCTCACCTTCATCACACAACCCAGCAAAGTTGTACCACCCCCCTTTGCCTTTCCCTCTGTCGTCTTTGCACCTTCACTACCCCTCTCCTCTCTTCCTCCTTTATTCTCTCTTTCTCACCCCAACCATAGTAGGCACTTTCCCCTTCTCTTTCTCTATTTCTCTCTCTTGCGTCCTCTCCTCTACTCACCTCCTCCATCCACACCAGTCTTAGCCCTCTTTTCTTCCTGCCCTCCTCTGTGCACCGACCAACACCACCTCTACCTTCTTTGCTTCCTCCTTTCTCCTCCCCATCACCACATAGTATCGGTACGACATTGATGCCAGAGCTGACCATGCACAAACTCTCCGCCCCACTCCCTCCTCCATTCCACTGTTCTTCCTTTCCTCTCTCTGCTTTCCCTCATTTCCTCCTCTCTTCTCTCATTCCTCACCTATCGGAATGGCATCAGCAAAACTGGCAGCACCACACAAAATCAACGAGCTTCTCCTCTTCTCATTATCTTCCTCTATAGGCTCAAGAGGAGCAAACTCAAGTTTTCTCCATTTTTTTTCATTCTCTCCTTCCTCTGCTCTAACAACAAACCGGTCAACATCCCTCTTTCACCGGTCGGCGAGTTTTTTTTCTCTCCTCTGTTTTTCTCTTTCGCCTATTTTTCTCTCTTGCCCGGATCACACCATGCCTCACCGACAGAACAAGCAACACCTCCCTTACCACTTCTTCCTTGCACCTCTCTTCTCTCCCCTGCTTGACTGGCTGTCCCATGATTTACTGTCTTCTCCATCACATCCCTCTGGTTTTTGGGTTAAAATAAGAAAAATGAAAAAATTTCATTTTTGCCCTCAGAGGTCTTGTTTTAATTCCATTTCTATCCTCATTTTAGTTGCATCTGTATCCCTATTCTTAGTTTTATTTATCCTTGTTTTTCCTATCCAAGAGTTGTACAATCCAAATCTAATTTGATTAAGGCTTAACCTAATCAACGATCTAACCTTAACAAACAAGATTTCTCTAATTCCTTATCTATTTCTCATTAGATTTTCAATTAATCTTCAGATTTTGTTCTTAGGGCATCTCTTAGCTTATCCATCAATTCTGATCTTCAATTTGAATCCAAAAATCAGATCTAAGCCATCAAAACCAAAAATCACTCTTTAAGCCAGATCATCAAAATTTTGGAAAAAACAGATCAGTAATAAGTGTTCAATTTCCTGGATAAGTAGAATAAGGATAAAGAAAACTAGAATAAGAATAAGGACATAGATGGGATTAAAATTGGAACATAAATGGAATTTTATTAAAAGGCTAAAGGTTAAAGACAATTTTTTTTCTTCTAATTTTAACAGAGAAACTGGAGAAGGAAGATGACGCAGGGGGAGAAGAGAGGAGATGGAGAAGAAGATGAGGAGGCAAAAGAGGGAAAAGGGGAGGTGAGGTGGGAAGGAGGTAGACGGCTATGCTGAGCAGATAGAGGGAAAGAGATCAGTGAGGTGCGGTGCAGTGCGGTGCGGTGCGGTGCAGTGCGGTGCGGTGAAGAAGACAAATGAGGAGGATGGGCGATGCTATCAGCGTCAGGTATGATAAGGAGAAACCGACTATTGTGCCAGTGCAGACTGATCTGGGCGATGATGCCTATCGAGCAAATAGGGGAAGGGAGGTGGGCTGTGGCAGTGGAGAAGAGAAAGAAGTCAGAAGCAAGCGTTGCGCAGTCTGTACATTGAAAATGGAGAGGAAAGAGGGATGTCGGCCGATGGCTGGTTCTGCTGGACGTCCCCCGATGAGGCTTGGTGAAGAAGGGAAGAGAGGAAGAGCAGGAAAGAGGGCTGGTCGGAGTCGTGCAACGTCGCTGATGTTGTGGAGCGGTGAAGCAAGAAGGGTGTGGAGTAGAAGGGGTGATGTTGACTGGTGCAAGGAAGGGGGAAGAACAAATTGAGTGTGAGGCAGTGGGAGATGGAGAGAGACATAGAGAGAGGAGGAGGAGGAGAAGAAGAAGATAAATAGAGCAGTGAGAAAAGAGGGAAAAGTGGGAGCCGTTCCAGTGTCTGGGGCAACCTGCTCAGTCGTTGTGCTGGTGTGCTGGAGCTAGGAAGAGAAAAGGGTAAAGAAGATGAGGGTGAAAGAGGAGTAGAGGGGGAGAGTGACATGGAGAGAAGAGAGCGGTGCTATTATGCCCACTGGAAGAGAGAAAAAAGACAAGTGGGAGAGAAGGAGAAAGATGGAGGGTAGGTTGAGGAAGGCAGAAGGAGAACGATGAAGGGGATGGGGGATGGAATTGGTGCTGGTCAGTGGGCAAGACAAGTGTTAGAAAGCACGATGAGAGAGAGAGAGAGAGAGAGAGAGAGAGAGAGAGAGAGAGAGAGAGAGAGAGAGAGAGAGAGAGAGAGAGAGAGAGAGAGAGAGAGAGAGAGAGAGAGTTCCACCAACCTTTCAACCTCCCATTTCTTCTTCTTCAAACTTCTACTCCTCTTATAAATCTTCCAGAGGAGTTTCATTTTGATTCAAGCTCCTCTTTTTCTTTCTTCTTCAATTTTATTTCTTGATTATCTCCAACTTCTTTTCTTTCCAAGAAATTTTCTTCTTTTAAATTTGGTCCATCTTATTTCAATTTGGTTGATCTATATAATATAACACTAGATTCGAATCATCTAATCATACATTACACCTCTGATTAGCTCTAATGATCATCTACTTTTAAATTTCATAAATCAACTGTTGGATGGTCAATTAGATCTAAAATGCAAAATTTTAAAATTAATTGATTAGATGATCTAATTAAATGCTAGATTAAGAGTATTTTGGTTGAAATTGAACATTTAACACACCCCAACCAGCATTTTGCTAGTTTCGAGCAAAATATGTGAAAAACCAAATCATAAAACTTCAAAATTTTATTTTCAAGCTAATTCCACTTTTTCCTCAGAGAATTATCTTCGATAAATCTATCAAATTTAGCATACTAATAAAAATGAATGAAGAATTCAAAACTCTATTCATATGCTAAAAACATTTCATTTGAGCTTAGATCTCAGAGTGTGTGTGTGTGTGTGTGTGTGTATAGTCGACATATGGAATAATCTTTATCTTTAAGTAGACTTCTAACTTTTGAAAACCATCTGAAATATGTTTTGACCTCAAACCTAACTAATGGATGTATCCCTCTTTTAAATAGGTGAACAGAGTAAATAAAAGATAATTTATTTCACATATATTCATGAAGGAATAAGAGTTACTAATGAATTTAGTTTTGATTCCTTTAGAATGGATGTCATTACCTTTGAATATTTAGAAATACTACTTTTTAAATCCTATCGTTTCATATCCTAATCAAGATTATGTTTATCTTAGAATTAATAAGTCTTTAACAAGGACGAAACATAGGCTTAGGACAAGATACAAGAGAAAGAGTATAAAGGATATTCAAAGTTTCTTCAAAAATAAGTAGAGGTCTTCTACTAAAGTTGACAATTCATCTTTACTTTGCTGAAGTGAATATTTCCTTTATCCTTTTTCTGCATTCTTCAAACTTTTTTTATTTGAACACTTTTGACTTTGAAGAACATTTCTTTTCTTGACATTCACTTTTCTACTTTTATTGCAACTAAAGGTATTTCTTCATTCATTTCTAACTTATCTTTTGAAGAAAATAGGTAATGGATCATTTATACTGGGTTACTATGTGTAAAGACAAATTGGGTGAGAAAAGAAAAGGCTTATATAAAAGGCTCAAATTAGCTAACTAGTAGTAAAAATACTTTTGGGTAGGCTTTATATCTTTAGTTTAATAACTAGAATGGACTAAATCATTTTCTAAGTTTTCTATAATCTATTAGATTCAATGAACATCCAGAATTTTAAAGGTAATACTCTAATAATTCATGTAATTAGCCAAATTTAAAATATTAATGGAATCAAATTTTAGTTTAAGCACGCTGAAGGAAAATTTTGAAACATTTATAACCTCTAAAAAAAATGAATTGCTCTAAACTCACTTTGGTTATAGGTCTCCATTGAATTTCTTTAGAATTTCTAAGTTATAACTACTTATAAATTTAGACTATGTATATGCAACTGTGTGTATATATGTGATATGAGACTTAGCTTTCATGAAATATTTTTAAAAATGAGCAAAATAATGAATTAATAATTTTCAATTCCATTAATAACCTAAAGTCATCTAGACTATACTTCATAAAATTCAATTCTCATCATAGTGTAGGAATTAACCTCAATTTTTTTTATTTTTTTAAAGAAATCATCTATAAAAAAAAAAACTAGAATTTGCTAGAATTCTACACCTCCAACCTAAAAGAAATATTGTCCTCAACATTTAATAAGTAGGATAATGATAATGCATTTAAAAATGAAGAAATGGAAGATGTAGAAAAGAGATGTTCTAAAAAAAACTAAGGTACATAATTAGATGGAAAATTTTTAGAGGAAAAATTTTTATTGAGTTTGAAATTTCCCTGGTCTCATACAAAATGAGCTAGGTAGGCCTCTTAATAGGAAAGGTGAGTGAATTTATCTTGTAATTTTGAATTTTTCATTTAATCATAGGGCAAGATAAAAATATATATAGGTTGCTTCTCATAATTAGAGACAATTGGGGGAGCTTAATATAGCCTTTGTGAAAATGGAGTAAGGATGTCATATGAATTGGTGGGATATTTTCCTTATCAACAATCTCAGCCTTTTGAGGATCATAAAAATAAAAAATCTTAGAATTTGCATTATTTTAACATTCTAGGCATTTTTAGGTGCATTTTTTAATTTTTTTTAGTACATAATCACTCTATTTCTTGAATTTAGTACTTGTTGCAATTTTTATTTTTCAAAAAATTAAAAAGTGGAGCTTTATCAAATAAATAAATTTCCTTGCTTTCCTAAAATAGGACTTTTCCTTTTTTTTTAGTGAATCTTATAGTGAGGCATATTGTAACTTACAATTTTAATTCCAATTTTAAAAGGGTTGTATTAAAACAGGACAAGTGTAGGATAAAGTATCCCATACTTGATCTTTATCAGAATCCCCACTGTAAGTTTCTCTCACTTCTTTTATTTTCTTAATATAATTGCATTTAAAATAATTTTGCATTGTTTGGTAGTATAATTGCATATAAAAAGCATATTTTATAATTGTTGTATTTTTAGGGTTTGCATTAGTATATTATTTTTAATTACATTCTTAAGGCACGTTTTTTGCTTTAAGGTAAATTATATGTTGATTGAACTATCATGGAGTATGAAATTAATTAGTAAGGGCACCCAACCCCACAAGATCAAATGTGAATTTTATCATTACCTCTTAGCCCACCTAAGATAATCACTACAAGCACGGAACCCCAACTCTCAAATTAATTTAAAATTAATTAAAAGAGACCTATAGAAGCCATCACATGCTCGTAGGACCCTCTTAATAGGATGCAATCTATTATCACTCTAGTGACTTCTGAGCATTGTGGTTATAGTTGGTGTCTTAAAATCAAAGTAATTTTCCCACTCCTATTGACGTCAGTTGAGGTCTCTCTACCTCATGACACGAGTGTATTGACCAATTTAAAGTAGAACCTAACTAGTAAGTACTAGTCAAATTTGAAAGAAAAGAGAAGCGTTAGATTATGCTAATCTAAAAGCATTGTCCCCACACAAATTCAAGAAAATCAAAATATTATTGCTTATTAGCCTAAATGATTATTTGATTGTGGCCTTTTATTTGTGCATCATTCTAGGGATTTAGGTCACATCATGTAGGCTTGTTTTTCCTCTCCAAAAAAAAAAGAAAAAAAGAGAGAGACATGGTTAGTTGCATTCAATGACAAATTTACACACTAATCAAAAAGGTAATCAGTACCCCAACATTAACACGAAGATATTTTCCCATGGAGAAAAAATCCCCTCCTTAATGACGATGAATCACCTTTCATCCTAGATAATGATGATGTTTTCTCATGGACGAGTAAACCTCTCTTTGATGCTAATGATCCTCCACCTCTATTTAATGATAATATACATCCATGGAGGAATCATTCTCAACAAAATGGAAATAGGAAAAGGGACCAACTTAGAACACGAGGATAATTAGGATAACCAAAATCCTCGAGGATAATTAGGATAACCAAAATCCAAATGCTGATATAATTGAATTAAAGGTCGGAGTAATTCAATTATTTTCTAAATTTTATGGGCTGAATAGTGAGTCTTTACCTGTATTTAAAAGAATTCGATGAAGTGTGCATGACCCAACATACACAAAATATTGAATTAGACATGATAAGACTCAAATTATTTTCTTTTTCTTTAAAGAAAAAAGCTGCTAGCATGTTCCATACGAAACTGACAAGAAATAACTAGAAAGTTATTGAATATGTTCTTTCCTATACATAAGACAAATGCTGCTCTGCCAAAATGTAATGAATTTTAGCTAGATGGATAAAGAAACTTTATATCAATGCTGGGACAAATTCAAAGAATTATTGTTAACTTGTCCACATCATAATACAAATTTTGACATATCATTAGCTTTTTTTATGAAGGACTTAATTATGATATACACCAATTTGTTGAAATGATGTGCAATGACAATTTCTTAAATAAACAACCTGAACAGGTGCATTAGTATTTGAAATGGCTGGCAGAGAGTGCACAAACTTGGGCTAATTCAGAAAAAGTAGGTTACCCAAACAAGCCTAAGTCTACCACCACATCGACTAGGAGAGGAACATATGCTATGACTGAAAAAGATAATATGAAAATAGCACCCTAGATAGAATAGTTGAGTCCATAGAAATGAAAAAAAATTCCTCTAAGAAAGTTGAACAAGTGTGTGATATTTGTGAAAGTTTTCCATCTGTAATAATGTACCATAGTTTTTCAGAACGTTTCTTTTCTACATCTTTCATTTCTTTATTTCTCTATGCATTATCAGCATTCTACTTTTTAAACATTGAGGATGATATTTCTTTCAATTTGGGGATTGTAGAATTCTAGCAAATTTTAGTTTTTGTTAGTTTTTTCTCTTAATTACAAAAAAAAAAAATTTAATTAAAATTTTGAAAATTTTTAGGTCAATTCCTACACTATGAAGAGAATTGAATTTTTTGAAATATAATTTACTCATTTTCTAAAGTATTTCATGAAAGCAAAGTCTCAAATCATGTCCATACCCATAGTTGTATATACATAGTCTAAATTGATAAGTAGTTATAACTTAGATATCTTGAAAAAATTTAGTGAAAACCTATAACCTAAGTGAGTTTTAGAGCCATTCATTTTAAAGGTTATAAATGTTCATAATTTTCTTTAGAGTGCTTAAAGAAAATTTGATCCCACTAATTTTTAAATTAGGCCAATTACCTGAATTATTAGAATTTTACCTTTAAAATTTTAGAAGTTCATTGAATTTGATAGATTATAGAAAACCTAGAAAATAATTTAGGGGGGTTTATTTAATGGCACATGTTTGGCGTTTTTGAGATATCATAGTATATCTAAAAAATGCAGCTTATTTAACTGTGATATCTTCGGCACATGTGAGATATCATGTTTATTTAACTGTGATATCTTTGACATACGTAAGATATCAGGTTTACTTAACTATGATATCTTCGACATATGTGAGATATCAAGTTTATTTAACTGTGATATCTTCGGCAAATATGAAATATCAGGCTTATTTAACTTTATGATACGTGATATTTGAGGCGTTATCTCAAATATGCCAAATCTTCATTTCAGTGTAAAATCGAAACTCTTTTAGAGAGAAAAATCATTTCAAACAGGTTTTTTTTTAGAGAGAGACACACGCATTGGTTCTCTTCACTTCTCACCATCGTTTCTCCTCGGCAGCCCCATCCTTTGTCGCCAATCAACGCCGTCCTTTTTGGCACGCAGCAAATCACGCTCCTCACCAACAGGGTTTGTCTCCACCACAACCCCTTCATCGCAAGGTTCTCTCCCTCTCTCTCTCTCTCTCTCTCTCTCTCTCTCTTTTGCATTCTGTGAATCACCCCTTTTCCATCTGTGTTCTATTTTGGGGAGATTTTTGTGTGTGTGTTAGATTGTAGATCTGCTCAGACTTACAATTTCTTTTCCATTGAATGCCTCTTCAAGTTAGGAATCTGCTCAGAGTCACAATTTCTTTTCTTATATGCCAATTTTTTTAACCTATCAAAACCAAAAACCAAAGAATCAGAGAGCTTGATAAATGCCACTAAAACCTCACTGGATGGGGTTTCTCCCTTACCTGATTTCCCCCCCTCACAATGGGAATTCTGAACAGAACAACACAGAATTTTGACCTTGTAGGTTGGCAGGGATATAGATAATTTAGGGGAGGTGGGTTTACAACTGAAGGTTGGTAAAACATGGGTTTAGTGAAATGTGGATATAAATCATTTGTTGATTGGGATTTTATGTATATATTTTGTTTTTTATAGGTTGGGGGAAGGGGGTTATGTATCTTGAGTAATTTTCTACGTCGGTTTAGATTGCTTTTATGATTTGCATTTGAATGGTTATGAGTTTTGGTTGTTTTGTCCTCAGGGATTTACACATTTCTCTTTGGATTTGATCAATTTGCAGACTTGCATTGCATAGTAAGATTAATTTTCACAGGTGGGTTTAGATTTTTTATTTATTTAGGTTCACTTTTAATAAATCATTTCTTGATTGTTTTTCTTTTTGCTGTTCAAACTCTTATGGGACTATTGATAAAGAAGTTTTGATGATGTGGGCTTGTTTCTCTAATAAAATATTTCTATCTGAAGCTATAAATAACTTGATGAAGGAAAAAATGGTATTTCCTATTGATGTATGCTCGCATCTCACATTTTTCAACATCAATGACGAGTAGCATATTTTGTTAACTTGACTTGAATAGTTACTACAAACAAAATAAGGCAAGAAAGTCATTGCAAAAAAATAAAAAAGCAAAGCAGAAAACATTCTCCATACATGCTTCCTTGAAATTGATAGGACAAGTTGGATATCAATGGAAGTGCTTAGTTAATGGATTGCTAAGCCCTTAAGAAAATTACATATTTGAAACTTGATCCTAGCGAACATTCGCCACACATGCTTCCTTATGTTATGAACCACCTAGAACTTCTAACAAATTCTTCAGAATCATATCATAGTAACAAACATGTTAAGAGAAAATTATTGGATATTTATTTATGAGATGTTGAGACTATCCATCCAACCAAAATAGTGATCCATAAATTGTAAGAATGTAAAATCCAATACCTGCTAAACAATAAACATAATTAACATATCTGACGAATGCAATCAAGACAAACCCAAATAATGGATTTGCATGAATAAAATGTGCACTAAATCTGTACTCATGAATTCAACTTACATTTGCAAGCCTAAATGGGTAAACTTGGGCTTCCCACTACACCCATACTTTATCAAGTATGCTCCTTTCTTAAGAGCTGTAATAGCCCATGGCAAAGAACATGTCAAGAGCCAAATTTAGCAAGTGCACCCTTGACCACGAAGAGAACAAAAGAAATATGCAAAGCTTTCTCATGTCAAAGGAGAAAAAAGCAAAAGCACAATGTACTTAAGATGCTTCTCTAGCTGAAATTTGTTAGGACATTTAGACGTATAATTAGTATAAAGTTGGTATGGAAGGAAAATACAGAGTAAAGCAACCCCTGAATTAGCAATATATGATCTTAAATAACTATATGGGAGATGGCATAGGTGAGAAAAGGTATAAAGAAAACACATGAAGGGTACTTCCAAAAAAACAATCACATAAGACATCGTCCAGAAATAAGCATTCACTATATCAGCTGGACAAATGAAAGTTGTTTATTGTTCAAATCCAATAGATAAGTTGATTTGGACTAGTTTCAATAATTCACACAAGGGATCAAAAGATTAATCAATTGAATTATACAGAGATACATTTCCATCTTTGTCAAATTTGTTTCAATTTTTGGCTACAAACTCACTGATTGGAGTAAATTTGTGAAAGGAAACATGTAGATAACATTTTGTTTTCACTTGGACAAAGATAAAGTTATGAGATAAATCCTCATAAAGCTACCCTGGGTGTCTTGTATTAGAATAGCACCCACCTTGAGTAAAGCTTATCTTAAAATTAGGCTGTTAACAACTGACCGAATTTATCATCCTTGATAATGGTGCTGTGAGGGGATACTACCCAAGTTAAAATCACGCCCTTGGGCTTATCTTCATTGTGGGTTTTAAATTACTATTATCTCTTAATAACTACAGTAAACTTAAAATATGCAAGGAATACTTCACAAATGAGGAATACTCTAGTGAGATGTTTCCCTTCTTTACTCTTTCAGACAATAGAAGTATTTTATGAAATATCTATGTAACTTGTATTTTATTTTGATTGAATGCTTTTCTGTGTGTCTCTTGAATTTGGACAACTTCATGATTCAGAACTATAAAACATTGCAACTATGCAGCCTAAAACTATTCCAGTTGTTGTAAGTGTGAAACAAAAGCTATTCCTAACTTCTTTAGGTGAAGGAAAAAGGGACCATTAAATTTCAGATAATAATATATGGTTGTTGCTAAAAGCCATCTACTATTGCTAAGAAAGAATTGTCTCAAATGGATTTTTGCAGCCACATGCTATGGGCTTACAACAACTAGAAAGATTAGGAGCTGCAACCACATTAAACTACACTCTTTTGATGCATCCTCTTAATTGTATGATCTATTTGAGGCCTTGTGATAACCTAAATAGCAAATATATTTCTTTTCAGATGCCATGCAAAAGAAATGAAAGAGTTCTTACGACACCTAATCCGGTTGATAGTAAAGATCTGAACACAGTGTTTGAAGGAATAGTTGAGGGAGAAAAAGGGCCTTACAATAAATGGACTAAGGAATAAGAGGACTTTATCCTTGAAAGACTCTATGATGAAATCATAGAGGGTAGGATCATTGCAACTGAGAGTATGCCAAAGGGTGTAGTGATTAAAGAATTGCTACTTCGCTTCAAAATCTAATTTGGAGTTGATTTGATGATGAAGCAGTTGAATACGAAGATAAGGCCTTTCAAGAGCAAGTATGTTACACTTGCAAAGTTGAAGAATGGACACTCAGGCTTAGGGTGAGATGCAAAGATAAATTGCTTCCTTACAACTCCGGAGATAATGAATAACCACTTGCAGGTAACGCGTTATTACATAGTATAGTACTTTACATCACCTTTATAATGCCCTTACAAATGTTTGTGTCTATACAGTCGAATCCAGAGGCTCGTTGCTTATTTGGTAGGAATTTATGGAACTATGAACACCTGGAGACCATATTTGGGGGGAGTAGTGTCACGGGAGAATTCTGCTCTAGGATTAATATTTTTGCAGCAGATGAGGCACTCCGAGAATCGAGCATGACTAGTAAGCAATATACACAACCAATTGAGGAAGTATATAGACCAGATATGTCAAACGTAGATGCTGATGCATTTGACGACAGGTCTCATATTATGGGGAGGAAGTACAATGGGACAATGATGGATGGCACCCACAAGATCCATCACAAGACATTCTGCAACCCTGTGTCTGCCTAGCTACCTCCACAATATCATCTTCGATTCCCTCATCTAGGACTATTAACCCGCCACAAGTGAGGGGAAAAGGGAAAAAACCCAGT
This sequence comes from Warburgia ugandensis, assembly GCA_035236585.1. Classification (NCBI taxonomy): domain Eukaryota; kingdom Viridiplantae; phylum Streptophyta; class Magnoliopsida; order Canellales; family Canellaceae; genus Warburgia; species Warburgia ugandensis. The sequence goes on from CP141126.1 coordinate 85,984,205, forward strand.
CAGGCAGCATCCTCAACATCTAATGATCCCCACTCATTCATTGATCCTTCCATTATATCAAGGCTAGAAAGACGTGTGTCTGGATAACACGGTGTGAATGGCTGCAATTGATACTTTGGAGGGTTTGACTGAGTTAGAGAGAGTTAAGGCGTATAGTATTTTGCAAAAACCAAACCTAGACTTCAGGACGATTTTTGCTAGTTGGCCACAGGAGAGACAACTGTTGTATGTACACATGCATTTGTAAGAGAGTACACTTTCTGAGAGACCTATCTAGTTTGATTACAATCACTTTGTTGGTTTTATTGTTTGAAACTTTGATGTGTGTTTCTATATTGGACCATGGATATTAATTGTTTGTAGTGATGGACATATGTTAAGACCATGCAACAGATCTCGTATGTTGAGGCTCTTTAGTAAGTGTCTTATTTTAGGCTATTTGTTTGTAGTGCTCTTGTGTTTCTACTTAGTAGTTGCTTATAGTTCAAATTGTTATGAAAACTTACATAGCCTGTAAATGATTTTATGTTGATTTTATATGCTTGGAAATTTTGATTATTAGGTGTAACTTGTCATATGTATGAATTGTGAAATGTCTGAAAAATAGAAGAGACAGTTGAAAATTCATTAAAATGAAAGCAAATGTTGTTGTTATCTATGTTTGTACCTATTGCACAACTGTTGTTCTCTACTCATCGATGTTTTCATCTGTGACAATGTATGGAAATGGGCAATGGGGTGCCACAGAGCTCTGCATTCAACAATAAAGTGATTCGTGGAGTGCATCAGGTGGTGAGCATGACTGCATCATCGATACTTACACAAATTAGGCAACACAAGGAGGATGCCACACTGCATACGCACACACCCCAACCTATGCGTGCAAAAAAAAAAGTACTCAAGGTTACTTGGGATTTCATCAACTTTATAAAAGAAACTAGGATGAGATTTCCAAAATTACACATAATGCATCAGTTCCGGTTTGATAAGTTAGTATTTTTCAGAACACCAGCCTCTTATCCGCAACCCATTGGGTGACAGTAGAGGAGATGATGACAACATTCTTAATGATTGTCGATCAAGACTCAAGGCATGAACACACAGTGAAGGATCTTTTCAGGTCCACTTATACCATCAGTACTAACTTTCACAAGGTCCTTCATGCACTGTTGCGTTTGTACAGTTGCCTTATGGCTCCTCATGCAACTGAAGACCACCCAGAGATTACAAACAACTATCAGAGGGACAACCACTTCATAGTACCTCCGTTTGTCTCTTCTGATGTTTAATGCGACACTTTGTACATCGCACACTTAACATTCACTCTACCATTTCGTTTACAAGGTTGCACTGGAGTTGTTGATGGGACCTTGATCCCAGCTAGAGTTTTTGGTGTGGGTCCTTGCGACTTGACAAGGTAGCGTAATAGGAAGGGTTTCATTGCACAGAATGTTCTTGCATGCTATAATTTTGACATGCAATTCACATACGTGCTAGCTAGCTTTGAGGGGGTTGCACATGACTCCATGGTATTGAAAGAAGCTCTTACAAGAGGAGCGCGGTTGACAATTCCTGAGGGTAAATCCATTGTGTTAATATTTTCACATTCGTAGGTTCTATCTTAACTGTTCATCGTCATTACTAATGCAGTTATGGTTTGGAAGTACTACCTAGTTGACGGGAGTTATGCAAATAGACAACAATTTCTTGCCCATTATCGAAAGACCAGGTATTACCCAAAGGAGTTTGGCCAGCAAATGCAACAACCACAAAATGCAGGGGAGTTATTCAACCTTCGACACCCATCTTTGAGGAACGTAATAAAGAGAACATTCAGTGTTTTAAAGCCAGATTACTCATTCTCAAGTATGCACATCCCTTTCCTCTCAGGACATATTAATCTTGTGAAAGCATTATGTGCACTCCACAATTTTATGCGACAAGAATGCATTGATGACACATGGTTGGCAAAGGAGATGAGGAAGAATCCTGATTCTCAATGTAACGATGATAATGATAACGTACTATTGAGTAGTGATTTAGAGGATAAAGTTGTCACAATTGTAGACTTAGAAAGGGTGAACACAAGAATGCAAGTTCTGCATCAAGATGAGATGGAGATGCGAGGTTTACAAGCAGCCTTGATGAGTGAAGATAATTCATAGAGCAAGCAATTACACTCTACCCAAGAGTCCACTCATCAAGGAGATGCTGTTTGGCGTGCTTCATCGCATAGAAACTTTGGTTCAACTATGTTCATAGAAACAACCAGTAATTATGAGTTCATGAGAAGGAGCATGTCATTGCAATAAAACTCTTCAAAAAGTTTGCACTAAAACTTGTTTTTGGTCTATTTAGTTTGTTATGAAATGTTAAATGATGATTGCTTCTGTTAATTGTGTATTACTTACATAGCAAAATATCTTTCATATTGTCTACTTACATGAATGGAGCAAAGCCCTCACCCCTTGTGTGCATGTAGTTGAGGGCCCATGTTGTTGCACTAAGTGCATTCCAAGTGGCAAGTAATACTTTTGATGCCTTGACAACGAACAACATATGAGATAATTCATCTAACTTGATGAATACATGCCGGTTAAGCTGCCACCCTTACCACCATTTGGGACTACAATGCACCTAAGAGAGTAGTTAGATGCTAGAGTTTCAATCAAAATGTGGTGCCGGAGTCTGCTGATGCATTACAAGAGAGGAGCAACCATGTCTCCCTCATATTTAATGCCCCATCGACATCATTCAATGCAGTGGTGTCTCTCCTTTGTGAACTTCTACTTGTTATTAACATTTCACTAATTGTGTCTATGTTTATGTAAAATTTATCTTAAAAGAACTACAACAAACGCATCGTCTTGTGAAAAGAACTATTGCCACCCAACATAAGGTGGCTTGCCTCTGTTGGAAAGTCAGAGATGATAACTTGAACATTTCTTGGTTCATTCATGTGAAGAGATTATGGTGAACAAGTACTTGTACATCCACTTCTCACAAGAGATGCCAAATAAATCTTTGAAGATGAAGTTAATGAACATGCGACAAGAAAATGACTCTCAAACATCCACAATGGATTTTTGCAAATTGAACAATAAATGTGAAGCTTTTTCTTAGTAGCTAGGTCGAAGTTTCCTTGGTGGTCATTTTCAGAACATTCCGCTTCTGATGTTCACATGCTGCACCGTTGGCCTCGACATCCAATTCAATCCCTTGGTTTGCATCTCCCAAGTTATTTGTTCTTCTGATATGATAGATATTATGGTAAGATTCCATACAAGATGAATTAGAGGAGTTAAGCTCAGTGTGTCTAACATATTGCATGTCAACTGGTTTCCTCCTTTTCTGCCAATGAGAATTGATGCTCAAATCAAAAGATGGTTTTGATTCTTGATTGCAGATGTCATAAGTTATTGTTCTTTCTGGAGTAACTATCAACGCCGATGCCCCTTCAGAATGAATCCCACTTGAAGTTGAGCAAATTGAATGGGAGGATAGTCTATTTGAAACGTGACTACTAGCTTACACTAAAGTTGAACGTGAATTTTGTTCCATGGATATATCTCCAGGACTAAGTGTTGTCACCTGTAGTTGGATCCTCTGTGCAGTCATTTAGACTGTTATTAGAGGATGCCACAGAAACTGTTCCCAACCACCTGCAATAGAGCTTAATTAGTTCACTTCTCACACTGCAATGAAATCTAAAATTCCTTAGTCAATGGGTTCACCTGGAGTCCTGGAGACAGCATTCAAGTCCTTACATTGACCTTGGTTGCTTGTATCATTCTCATGTTTGTGACTAGACATCCCGCACTTATCAATCACTTGGCCCTCAAATAGCTATAAGACATCATCTTGGATTGCAGTGTTTAAGGAATCTCAAATTAAGTCCTAACAAATTTTAGAAAAAACAACAGCAGAGCTTTAGATTATCTTCCTACTAGTCAGAGTTTATCGAGTGGGCATATTAGCCTGATCACAACGGAATGCCATCTGCTATGGCTGTTTAAACTTTAGTAATGAAAAGAATAATAGAAGGTGCTTTCTGTATGTCATCATAATAAGATAGATAACCAATGGCAGATGCTGTGGCTTTTTTCTTGCTATGCAACAGGTTTGGAAAAAAAGAAAGGTTAAAATGGATGCCAAAGAAGAAAAAACTTAGGGGTATAGAATGTGATGCAATCATTATGGCATCAGCATAAATACGTGAAAATTGAAGCATTGCACTAAATCTGACAGTTCACCCTAGGAACTCATTAGAGTTTCACTCTGCACATTACAATTGTTTTTTGTTGTTCCACAGTAAGTAATTTGAAAGGAACACAATCGCAAGCCTCATCAGAATGATGAAATTCATTCTGATATAAAAGACAGATTAGGTGTGAGCACTTGACCAAACTGGTAAAGTGCCTTATCTCTCAAACATGAGGATGTGGATTCAAATCCACTCACCTTTAAAAGAAACAAGTCATCACCTTCATTTAGTATATGGACCAACACAAAAAAAGAGGTTTACCTCTATAATACACCCTTTGGGAAGACCACCACCTAGTGCAAAGTCTAGTGATAAACACCCACTCGGAGAAGTCTACCTGCAAGACAGAGAAGATTATAAAATGCAATGCTTCCTCCAATATGAATAATGAAAGCCCCTAGATCATTATGTTTTCCTTTCAATTGCATTTGGAGTTACATGGCACTTTCCTAGCAGCGCCCCTTAGTTGTATGCACCTTCTGATGATTGGACCAATTCATCTCATCTCCCCACCACGGTTATCTCATTAACAGAAAAAATCATGATAAATGGACTGCTATTCATATAAGGTTGGAATTCTTGTGATAAAAATTACAGGTTTTCATATACTAGAACCATGAACTATTAGATATTGAAAGCTGGAGTGATCAGATGAACAGTTCTAAGCATCCAAATGTAACCCCTTCATGCAAGAAGGACAAATGTTTCCATTGAAGTGCAACAGGGCCTTTAGTCAAGCATTCCTCATTTGCAACTCCATGGAAAGGAGCATGTACTGTGCCATAGGATAAATCAGTAATATCTCAAAGCAGATTGCATCTCAAATAAGTGGAGCCGGTGTGGTGTTATTCATCATGGGATCTAAACAACATTACTATCAATAAGGGTTATTATCACGCATAAAAACATTAAAACACAGGCGAAATGAAGCAAGCTCACGTCTCTGCTTGCCCTATTTATATGAAAAGCTTCTCACCCCTTCCTTTCTAAATGAAAGCCAACAAAAAGTATTTAAAATAAGAAGACTCCTCTTATGACATTAGAGTAAAACATGATATCCTATCCAGCCCATTTAAAATAGTTTGATGTTCCAAATGTTTCTCGTAACTTGGGAATGTATGGTTTTCCTAAGTCAACCCAAAGATATTACTAAATGAACCATATCTAGCTCATAATCGACATATTTGAACCCAATCAAGTTTCAACAGAAACCCACTTGAATTTTTTCTTTTGGGAAAGCAAACCCAATTGATTTTGCGTGAACCATAGCAAAGATAGACAATGCTGATGCATAATAATGTTAAGCTGTCAGCAAATGCCACCAGAGATATCACAGAATAAATGCCACATATCCCAGATATCAAACAAGATATCACAAAATATATGACACATATTTCAGATATCACAGAAGATATCGCAGGAGACGTGCCAATAGAAATGCCAAACATGTGCAATTAAATAAACCCCCTTAGGTCATCCTTGTTATTAACCTAGAGGCATAAAGCCTACAATATATATATATAGATATATATTACCACTAGTTAGCCAAGTTGTACCTTTTATTAGCCTTTTCTTTTCTCACCCAAATTACCTTTACTCATATTAACCCATTATAAATTATATGCTACTTATTTCCTTTTAAAATAAGTTAGAAATGAATTAAGATATACTTTTTAGTTGCAATGAAAGTACAAAAGTGAATATCAAGACAAGAATATTTCTTCAAAGAGATTCAAAAGTATGGAAAAATAAAAGTTTAAAGAATACAAAAAAATATTTACTTTAATAAAAGTAAAGAAGAATTGTCAACTTTAGTAGAAAGCCTCTACTTATTTTTGAAGAATTTTGAATAACCTTTTTTTGTACCATGTCCTAAGCTTACATATTGTCCCAAGTAAAGATCTATTGATTCTAGGATGAATATAATATTGATGAGGATATGCAAAAATATGATTTAAAGAGTAGTATTTCTAATTATTCAAAGGTAATGACATTCATTCTAAAGCGATCAAAAATAAATTCCTTAGTAGCTCCTATCCTCCATGAATATATGTGAGATAAATTTACTTTTATTTACTATGCTCACATATTTAAAAGAGAGAGATAATTTGAACCTTTAATCTGAGACATTCTATTTCTGTATGTATGTCATTAGTGAGGATTGAGGTCAAAACATATTTCAAATGGTGTTCAAAAGTTAGAAGTTAATTGAAAGATTATTCTAAATGTAGATTGTACACACACTCACTTTGAGATTTGAGCTCAATTGGAATATTTTTAGCATATGAGTAGGTTTTTGAATTCTTCACTCATTTTTATTAGTTTACTAAAGTTGATAGATTTATTGAAGATAAAATCTCTAAGGAAAAGTGGAATTGACTTGAAAATAAAATTTTAAAATTCTATGATATGGCTGTTCGTATGTTTTACTAGGGACTAGCAAAATGTTGGTTGAAGGTGTGTTAAGTATTGAATTTTGGCCAAAATTCCCTTAATCTAACATCTAATTAGATCATCTAATCAATCACTTTTAAAATTTTGCATAAAATTCTACATTTTAGCTCTAATTGACCATCCAACCGTTAATTTACTAAATTTGAAGGTCAAATGATCATTAGAGGTGTAATGTATGATTAGATGATTCTAATCTAGTCTTATATTTTGCAGATCAACCAAATCAAAATCAAACAGACCAGATCGAAAAGAAGAAATTGCTGCAAAAGAAATGAAGTTGAAGATAATCAGGAAATAAAGCTGGGTAAGAAAGATGAAGAGGAGTTTGAGTCAAAAATCAAACTCCTTTGAAAGATCTATAAACAAAGGAAGAAGTTTGAAAAAAGAAAAAGGGGCCTGGCAAGCTCTCCCTCTTCTCTGTCTCTCCTTCCTCTCTCTCTCTCTCTCTCTCTCTCTCTCTCTCTCTCTCTCTCTCTCTCTCTCTCTCTCTCTCTCTCTCTCTCTCTCTCTCTCTCTCTCTCTCTCTCTCTCTCTCTCTCTCTCTCTCTCTCTCTCTCTCTCTCTCTCTCTCTCTCTCTCCCACTTCTCCCTCTCTCACCCGCATCTCTCTCTCTCTCCTCTTTGCTCTCTTGTTCTCTCCTCTTTCTCTTTCTCTTTCTCATTCTCTCTATCTCTCTCTTACTCTCCTTCTTATTTCTCTTTTGCTCCCCTGTCTCTCACACTCTTTCTACTTCACCACCCAACACTAGCCAAATCCCATTGCCGGCAACATCTTCCTCCTCTCCTCTCTCCCCTCTTTCTCCTACGCTCTATCTCTCTCTGCTTCTCCACCACACCTGACACACACCTTCCCCTTCCCTCTCTCTACTCCTTCCCTATTTCCCACCTTCATCGCATAGCCCAGCAAAGCCGTACCAACCCCCTCTGCCTTTCCCTCTGTCATCATCGCACCTTCACTGCCCCTCCCCTCTCTTCCTCCTCTATTCTTTCTTTCTCACCCTAACCGCAGCCAACACTTTCCCCTTCTCTTTTTCTTTTTCTCTCTTTTGTGTCCTCTCCTCTGCTCCTCACCTCCTTTGTCCACACTAGTCTCAGCCCTCTTCTATTCCTGCCCTCCTCTGCACACTAACCAGCACCGCCTCTACCTTCTCTGCCTCCTCCTTTCTCCTCTCCATCACTGGATACTATTGGTACAACATCGACACCTCAGCCAACTGTGCACAAACTCTCTGCCCCTCTCCCCTCTCCCTTCTCTGTTCCATTGCTCTTCCTTTCCTCTCTCTACTTTCCATCATTTCCTCTTCTCCTCTCATTCCTCACCTATCCGCACCGCACCGACAACACTGCCAACACCGCACAGAACACTATCTTCCTTTGTCGGCTCAAGAGGAGAAAACTCTGGTTTTCTCCATTTTTTCCGTTCTCTCCTTCCTCTGCTCTAGCAACAAATCGGCCAACATCCGTCTTTCACTGGCCAACGAGTTTTTTTTTCTCTCACCTGGATCACACCACGCCTCATCGGCAACACCTCCCTTCCCTCTTCTTCCATGCACCTCTCCTCTCCCCTGCTTCACCAGCTTTCCCATGATTTACTGTCTTCTCCATCGCATCCCTCTGGTTTTTGGGTTAAAATAAGGAAAATGAAAATTTTTCGTTTTTTCCCTTAGAGGTCCTATTTTAATTCCATCTGTATCCTTGTTCTTATTCTAGTTTTCTTTATCCTTGTTTTGTCTATCAAGGAATTGCACAATCCAAATTCGATTTGATTAAGCCTTAACAAATAAGATTTCTCTAATTCCTTATCTGTTTCTTGTTAGATTTTTAATTAATCTTTAGATTTTGTTCTTAGGACATCTCTTAATTTATCCATCAATTTTAATCTTCAATCTGAATACAAAAATCAGATCTAAGCCGTCAAAACCAAAAATCACTCTTTAAGCCAGATCATCAAAATTTTGCAGAAAACATATCAGGGATAAGTGTTCAATTTCCTGGATAAGCAGAACAAGGATAAAGAAAACTAGAATAGGAACAAGGACATAGATGGGATTAAAATGAGAACAGGAATAAATTTTTATTTAAAGGCTAAAGGTTAAAATTGAATTATTATTATTTTTTATTTAAAAAAAACAGAGAAACTGGAGGAGGAAGACGACACAGGGGGGAGAAAAGAGGAGATGGAAAAGAAGATGAGGAGGAAATCCCATTTTTTTCGTTTTCTCCTTCCTCTACTCCAGCAACAAATTGGCCGACTTCCCTCTTTCACCAGCAAGCGAGTTTTTTTTCTCTCTAGCCCGAATCGCACCACACCTCACCGACAGAACCAATGCTCAAAACTGGCAACACCACCCTTTCCTCTTCTTCCCTGCACCTCTCTTCTCTCCCCTATTTCACTAGCTTTCCCTTGATTCATCGTTTTCTTCGTCACATTCCTTTGTTTTTTCAATTGTAATAAGGAAAACGAAAAATTTTCATTTTTTCCCTAAGAGGTCCTATTTTAATTCCATTTCTATCCCTATTTTAATTCTATCTGTGTCCATGTTCTTATTCCAACTTTCTTTATGCCTATTTTGTCTATCTAAGAATTGCACAATCCAAATCTGGTTTGATTAAGGCTTTAACCTAATCAACAGTTTAGCCTTAACAAACAAGATTTCTCCAATTCCTAGTCTATTTCTCATTAGATTTTCAATTAATCGTCAGATTTTGTTCTTAGGAATCTCTTAGCTTATCCATCAATTCTGATCTTCTATTTGAAATTTAGAAATCATATCTACGCCGTCAAAACCCAAAATCACTCTTTAAGCCAGATCATCAAAATTTTGAAAAATCTGCTCAATCCATCCATTGGATCTTTAATCAAAGCTATTAGTGAGAGATTAATGAAGAGGGAGGCTTGTGAATCTCTCTCTCTCTCTCTCTCTCTCTCTCTCTCTCTCTCTCTCTCTCTCTCTCTCTCTCTCTCTCTCTCTCTCTCTCTCTCACATGCACCCTCCCCTCCCCCCCCTCTCTTTCTCTTTCTCTTTCTCCTTCTCCCTACTCTTTGTTCTCTCTAACGCACCCTCTCTTCTCCTCTTCTCTCGTCTTTCTTTGATCAACCCGAGTAGGCAACACCAGTTACAGCACTCTCCAGTCGCCACACCTCCTTTTCTCCCTCTCTCTCTCTACCACCACCGCATAGAACCACCTTCCCTCTCATCCTTTTTCTCTGTCCTCACCAATTAGTTTCTCCTATCTGCCCAACTGGCACTGACACAACAATCGGCATGTCTCGCAGACTGGCCCGCCAACCCCCTTCCCTTATTTCTCTCTATCTCGCTCCCTCTATCTTCATCGCCATCCAAATCAACTGCACATTCACTTGCAGGCACTTCCTTCCTCTTCCTCAGCTCCTTTTCCCTCTCTACTTCACCGCACATCAGCCGGCAACCCTTGTTTCCAAACAGTGAGTATTCTTTACCACCTTATTCCCTTCTCTCTCTGTCGAGAAGCATCAACCAGCACTGCACCACCGATCACACTTGACTGCTCCTCCCCTCTTCCCATCTCCTTCTCTTCTCCCCAATCACTGCATGACGTAGGTCCACCTCCCCCTTTTTCCTCTCTCTCCTGCTCCCTCTTCTCTCACCCTCTCTCTGATCGACTTCTCCTCTTCTCACCTTCTTCCTTTGTCTACTCAAGATCAGGTTTTCTCCATTTTCACCTTCCTCTAGCAACAAACCGGCCAGCATCCCTCTTTCACTGGCCAACAATTTTTTTTTTCTCCTCCGTTTTTCTCTCTTGGTCGGATTGCACCACGCCTCACTGACAAAACCAATGTGCAGAACTGGCGACACCTCTCTTCCCTCTTCTTCCCTGCACCTCTCTTCTCTCCCTTGCTTCATTGGTTTTCCCCTGATTCACCATCTTCTCTGTAGCATCCCTCTATTTTTTCAGTTGAAATAAGGAAAAAATAAATTCTATTTTTACCCTTTAGTCTTGAAAGTTGTCGTCATGTGATGGGTTCAAGGCGTGGAATCAGCCTCTTGTAAAATGCAAGGTAAGGCTACCTACTTTAGGCCCTTGTGGTCCGCCCCTTCCCTGGACCCCGCATAGGCAGGAGCTTCGTGCACCGGGGCTGCCCTTTAGTCTTGAAATAAAATTTCTTCTGTGTCCTTAATTTAATTCCATCCATATCCTTTTCTTATCGAAGTTCTGCTTTATCCTTATTTTGTTATCCAGAAATTATGTAATCCAAAGCAGTTTATTAAAGCTTAAACCTAATCAACAATTTAGCTTTAACAAACAAAGTCACTTCAATTCCTGATCTGTTTCTCATTAGATTTTCAATTAATCTTCAGATCTTGTTCTTAAGACATCTTCTAGCTTATCCAACAATCCTGATCTTCAATCTAAAATCCAAAAATCAGATCTAAGCCGTCCAAATACTAAAATTACTATTTAGCCTAGATTATCTAAATTTTGAGGAATCTACTCAATGAGAAATAGATCAAGAAATAGAGTAATCATGTTTATTAAGCCCAACCATTGATTAGGTTAAGCTTTCAAATTGCTATTCTTGGATAAGCAGAACAGGGTTAAAAAAAAAAAAAAAAACCTAGAATAGGAATAGGGACACAAATGAAAATTAAAATGGGAACAGAAATAGAATTTTATTTAAAAACGAAATCTTTTTCATTTTTCTGATTTTAACAAAGGAACCAGAGGAAGACGAGGCAGGGGAAGAAGAGAGGAGATGGAGAAAAAGAGGAGGAAAAAGAGGAGAAAGGGAAGGAGAGGTGGGAAGGAGGTAGATAGTTGTGTCGAGCAGACATAGGGAGAGAGATCGGTTAGGTGCGACGAAGAAGACAGATGAGGGGTATGAGCAATGCTGCTGGTGTCGAGCATGATGAGGAGAAACCGACTGTTGTGTCAGTGCCAACTAATCTGGGTGATGATACCGGTCAGACAGACAGGAGAAGGGAGGGGGGCTATGTCAGTGGAGCAGAGAAAGAAGTCAGAAGCAAGGTCTGACCAATCTATACAGTGAACAAGGAGAGGAAAGATGGATGCTGGCCGATGGCTGGTTCTACTGGACATCAGTCGGTGAGGCATGTTGAAGAAGAGCCGAAAAGAGGGTTGGCTAGTGTCGAGCAAAGTGGCTGATGCTGTAGAGTGGTGAAGCAAGGAAGGTGTGCGGTGGAAGAGGTGATATGCTGTAGAGTGGTGAAGCAAGTAAGGTGTGCGTTGGAAGAGGTGATGCTGACTAATGCGAGAGAGAGAGAGAGAGAGAGAGAGAGAGAGAGAGAGAGAGAGAGAGAGAGAGAGAGAGAGAGAGAGAGAGAGAGAGAGAGAGAGAGAGAGAGAGAGAGAGAGAGAGAGAGAGAGAGAGAGAGAGAGAGAGAGAGAGAGAGAGAGAGAGAGAGAGAGAGAGAGGACTCTTCTCATTGGTCCACCTTGCATGCTTATCTTCCCATATGTGATATTCATCTAACTTCCTTCTAATTATCCTCTTGAAAATCCACAATTCTTGCATATGATGATTGCTTGAAATCTTCCTATAATCATGTGGTTCCATGTGGCTTGGCTAAGATGGCTTCATGTGTGGTGACCCTGTTGATTGTTTTATCGCAAGTCCTAGGCTATTTTAGTATAACTAATGCAAGTACGGGTCGATCTCACGGGGACTCAACTTAAAAAGATGGAGTTTTAATAAAATTTAATTATGTAAAAATAAAAAAATGACAAAAATTAACTAATAATGAATTATAAACTAAAATATATTTAACTAATGAAAAATTCAAAATTTTAAATTCAAAAAGACATAAATTAACTAGAAAACAATTAAAATCTACTTTCTTATCTTGATTATCATAAAATTCTTCCAATCTAATACTAGAAACTTTGATCAGTTTTTAGCAATCTCTTTGTGGTACATCTGATTGAATATATGGTGGTTGAATTGAGCAAATTTTCCCAAATTTAGAGTATCTGGGCTAAAGGGTGATTTTGGATTTGGACGGCTTAAATTTGATTTATGGATTTCAGATTGAAGCTTAGAAGTAGTGGATGAGCTAGGAAGTGTCCTAAGAATAAGATCTAAATAGGGATTTGAAATATGATGTGAAAAAGATCAGGAATGGAAGAGATCATATTTGTTAAAGCTAAACCATTGATTGGTTTATGCTGTAATCAATTAAGATTAAATTAACTGATTCCTGAAATTATCTGAGAATAAACAGAACTTAGATAAAGTAAAACAAGGATAAAGTAAAGTCAAAATAGAGAAAAGGACAAAATAAGGATTCAAATGGAATTTTTGAATTTTAACCAAGGGAAAAAGTAGAATTTTCTTTTAAACTTTTTCCTTCTTCTTCTTCCCGTAACCATAAGAGGAGAAAAATGTAGGGAGCTGTTTTTGTGTTGTTTGAAATGAGAAAAGAAGGGGGAGATGGTAATTTGAAGAAAACCCAAGTTGGGTTTTGAGTTGGTGTGAGAAAGAGAAGTAGAGAGAGGGAAAAAAAACGATGACCGGTAACTGGTGGAGAGAGAGAGAGAGAGAGAGAGAGAGAGAGAGAGAGAGAGAGAGAGAGAGAGAGAGAGAGAGAGAGAGAGAGAGGAAGGAGATTGCAATTGGTGATGCTGGTCGTCAGAGAAGAGGGCTGGCTGGGTAGTGCTGTGAGATGTTGGTGAGGTAACAGGGCAAGTAGAGAGAAGAAAGTGGCGCTTAGTGATAACAGGAGCCGAGAGGGAATGAGAGGGAGAGAGAGAGAAACAAAGTGGAGGAATGAGAGAAAGATGGGGTTGTTGGCTTGGCACCGGGCAGATGAGTGAGAATTGGTGAAGGGGGTGGGATCGGTCTATCAGGTGCAACATATTTCAATGGGAACGACAAAAATAGAGAGGTGGCAGAAAACAAAGAACCCAGAAAGAGAGAAGATGAGGAGATCTAGTTCTGGTCTGGGAGAGAGAGAGAGAGAGAGAGAGAGAGAGAGAGAGAGAGAGAGAGAGAGAGAGAGAGAGAGAGAGAGAGAGAGAGAGAGAGAGAGAGAGAGATGGGGGAGAAAAGGTGCAAATGAGAGAGAAGAATAAGAGAAGAAGAGAGGGAAAGAGAGAGAGGATTGTAATAAAGAGAAAATGAGAGAGATGGGAGTGTCACAATTGAAAGATAGAGGGAGAGTAAAGAGTAAGAGAGAGATAGAGATAGAGAGATTGAGAAAGAGAAGAGAAAGAAGGTGAGAAGAGAAGAGAGGGAGAGAGAGAAGGAGAAGAGAGAGAAAGTGAGAGGTAGAGAGAGAGAGAGAGAGAGAGAGAGAGAGAGAGAGAGAGAGAGAGAGAGAGAGAGAGAAGAGATCCAGCCTCCAACCTTTTTTTCTTCAAATCTTCCCTTTTTATAAAACTTCTAAAGGAGTTTGATTTTGATTCAAACTCCTCTTCTTCTTCCTTATCCATCTGTGTTTCTTGATGATCTTCAATTTTCTCTTTTTCTAGGAAGTTTCCTCATCTTGATCTAATCCATCTAAGTTGATTTAGATCATCCAATTTCTATTTAATTGATCTACATCACACAGGACCAAATTAGAATCATCTAAACCGTTCATTACACCTCTAATTAGCTCTTATGATCATCTAACTTTTAAATTTTGTAATTCAATGATTGGACGGCCAATTAGAGCTAAATTGTAAAATTTTATGTAAAATCTCAAAATTGATTCCTTAGATGATCTAATTAGATGCTAGATTAAGGATATTTTGGTTGAAATTGAACACAACACACCCCCAACCAGCATTTTCCTGGTCCTTAGCAAAACATGTGAAAAACCAAATCACAGAATTCCAAAATTTTATTTTCAAGTCATTTCCACTTTTTCCTTAGAGAATTATTTTCAATAAATCTATCAATTTTAGCATACTAATAAAAATGAATGAAGAATTCAAAACCCTACTCATATGCTAAAAACATTCCATTTGAGCTCAGATCTCAGAGAGAGAGAGAGAGAGAGTGTGTGTGTGTACAGTCTACATATAGTATAATATTTATCTTTAAGTAGACTTCTAACTTTTGAACTCCATCTGAAATATGTTTTGACCTCAATCCTCACTAATGGACATGCACTTAGAAATAAAATCTCTCAGATAGAGGATTCAAATCATATCTCTCTTTTAAATATGTGAGCAGAATAAGTAAAACAAAATTTTCGCACATATGCTCATGAAGAATGGGAGTCATTAAGGAATTTTATTTTTGATTCATTTAGAAAGGATGACATTACCTTTGAATATTTAAAAATACCATTTTTAAAATCCTATCCATTCATTTCCTCATCAAGACTATATTTCTCCTAAAATCAATAGGTCTTTAATTGGGACGAAACATAGGCTTAGGATAGGGTACCAAAGAAAAGGTATAAAGGGTATTCAAGGTTTCTTCAAAAATAAGAAGAGGTCTTCTAAAGTTGATAATTCTTTCTTTACTATGTTGCTTGGAGTGAATATTTCTTTTTCCATTTTTCTACATTCTTCATACTCTTTCTTCTTCTTCTTTTTTCAACCTTTTGAATCTCTTTGAAGAACATTTCTTTTCTTGATATTCACTTTTCTACTTTCATTGTAACTAAAATGTATTTCTTCATTCATCTCAAACTTATCTTTCAAAGAAAATAGGTAATGAGTATTTTATACTAGGTTAATATGGGTAAAGGTAATTTGGGTGAGAAAAGAAAAGGCTCATATAAAAAAGATCAAAGTTGGCTAACTAGTGGTAAAAAAAACTTTTGGGTGCCATTACGTCTCTAGGTTAACAACAAGGATGCCTAAATCCTTTTCTAGGTTTCAAATAATCTATCAGATTCAATGAAGTTCTAGAATTTTAAAGGTAATATTTTAATAATTCAGGTAAATAGCCAAATTTAAATGTTGTTGGGATCAAATTTACTTTAAGCACACTGAAGAAAATTAAGAACATTAACCTCACAAAAAGAATGAATGGTTCTAAAACTCACTTAGGTTATAAGTCTCCACTGAATTTCTTTAGGATCTTTAAGTTAGAACTACTTATCAATCTAGAATATGTATATGAACTACATGTATAGATGTGATATGAGACTTAGCTTTCATGGAATACTTTACAAAATGAGTATAATAATGAATTAACCATGTTCAATTCCATTAATAAACCAAAATTATTTAGGCTTTACTTCAGAAAATCCAATTCTCATCATGGTGTAGGAATTGACCTTAAAATTTTCATATTTTTTTGAAAAATCAAGAAATTTATCTAAAAACCTAAAAATATTAAATTTGATAGAATTCTACACCCCCAACCTGAAAGAAACATTGCCCTCAATGTTTAAAAAGTAGGATGATGATACTGTATTGAGAAATGCAAAAAATGGGAGATGTAGAAAAAAGAAATTTGAAAAAGAAAAAGAAAAAAATTAAGGTACATAATTATTACAGATGAAAAATCTCTAAATTTTTTTACTGATTTTCAAACTTCCTTGGGTCCCATATAAAATGAGTTAGATAGGCCTTTAAAAAGGAATAGTGAATGAATTTATCTTGCATTTTTGAAAATTTTATTTTATCACAGGGCAAGATAAATATATCTTCAGGTTGCTTTTTATAATTAGAGACAATTATGGGAGCTTGATGCAACCTTTGTGGAAATGAAGCAAGGATGTCATATGGCTTAGTGGGTGGGACATTTTCCTTATCAATTATCACAACCTTTTTAGGGCGAGATTTCTCAATTATGTTACCACTATGAAGAATGGTAACTGCATTTGTTTGTTCCATGCTTGTAACTAAAGAATTAATCTCACCTATCACATCCATATCATGAAGGTTTTCATTTGGTGGAATAGGACATTGCCCTTGATTAATGGTCTATAGCATTTGAGACATCATGTCCTTTAATTCAGTCATGAAATCTGTGTTTTCTTTTAATTGGGCTTTAATTTAAGCAATTTTCTTCTCTTGGTATTGCATGACTTGATAGAAGTTATCCTCCACTTTCCTCTTAGGTGGAGGAAGGTAAGGACTAGGAGCAAGTAGTCCTTGTTTTTGGTGATATGGTTGGTATTGGGCCTTATGCAAGACATTAGCTTTATATCCATTTCTCCAACTAATAGTAAGATGATTACTCCAATTAGAATTATATGTCTCTGATGATGGGAAAAAATGTTGCTCATAAGAATGTGTTGGTTCATGAATTGCATCCTAAAATGCAGGAGTGATGAGACATTCTTGAGTAAAGTATGTATTACTTTCACAAATATCACACACCTACTCCACTTTCTTAGAGAAAATTTTTCCATGGCCTCAACTATTCTGTCTAGGGATGCTATTTTCATATCATCTTTTTCAGTCATAACATATATTCCTACCCTAAAGAATGTGGTGGTGGACTTAGGCTTGTTTGGGTAAACTACTTTTTCTAAATCAGCTAAAGTTTGTGCACTCTCTGCTTGCCATTCCAAATACTCTTGTGCCTCTTCAAGTTTTTTGTTTAAGAAATTGCCATTGCACATCATTTCAACAAACTGACACATATCCAAATCCTTCATAAAAGAAGCAAATGATATGCCAAAGTTCGTACCATGATGTGGACAAGTTAACAATAATTCTTTGAATCTTTTCCATCATTAATAGAAAGTTTCTTTATTCGTCTGAGTAAAATTCATTATAAGTAAGTGAAGAGCATTTGTCTTATGTATAGGAAAGAACTTATTCAAGAATTTCCTAGTAATTTCTTGCCATGTTCTTATGGAACCTACTAACAGTGAATGAAATCACATCTTAACCTTTTCCTTTAAAGAAAAAGAAAATAGTTTGAGTCTTACTACGTCTAATTCGATGTCTTATGTATCTTGCATCATGCACACTTCATCAAATTCTTTTAAGTGCAGGTAAGGACTCTCACTATCCAACCCTTAAAATTTAGGAAGTAATTGAATTACTCCTACCATTAATCAATCATACCAGCATTTAGAGGTAAAAGTATACATGACAGTGTGCTGGTATAATTAAGTTGTAAATAGTCTCTTAGTATTTTCCCACAAGAAATTTGGTTTATGCCAATTATCCTCACGTGTTCTAAGTTGATTCCTTCTCCTATTTCCATGTGATTGAGAATGATTCCTCCATGGATGTATATTATCTTTAAATGGAGCTGGAGGATCATCAGCATCAAAGAGAGAACTGCTTGTCCATGAGGAAACATCATCATTATCTAAGATCAAAGGTGGTTCATCATCATTAAAGATGGGATTGTTTCTCCATGGGAAACTATCTTCTCTATTAATGCTGGGGTGTAAATTACTCTTTTGATTAGTGTTTTGATTATTCATTAAATGCAACTGATCATGTCTTCTTTTTTTTGTATTTTTTTTGGAAAACTAACCTAAATGATGCAACCTAACTTCTTAGAATGATGCACAAACAAAGGGTACAATCAAATAATCCTTGAGGCTATTAAGCATCAATATTTTGACTTTTTTGAATTTGTATGGATATTATGCTTTTAGATTAGCCTAATCGAGCCCTCCTCCTCTCTTTTAGATTTGACTATTGCTTACTAGTTAGGTTCTTCTCTAAGGTGGTTAATACAATCTTTGTGTCAAGAGGTGTTTAGACCTCTATTGATGTCAATGGAAGGTATGGAAAAATCACTTGGATTTTAAGACTACAGTGCTCATAAGCCACTAGAGTGACAATATATAACATTTTATTAAGAGGGTCCTATGAGCATGTGATAACCCTATAGGTCACTTCTAGTTAATTTTAAATTAATTTGAAAGGTAGAGTTGTGCACTTGTGGTGATTATCTTAGGTGGGTCAAGAGGTGGTGATGAAATTCACCCTTGATCTTGTGGGGTCAGGTGCCCTTACTAATTAATTTTCACGCTCCATGGCAATTTGATTAACATATAAATTACCTTAAAGCAATAAACATGCCCTAAGAATGCAATTAAAAATAATAAACTAATACAAAATCCTAAAATACAACAGTTATCAAAGATGCTTTCTATATGCAGTTATACTACCAAACAATGAAAAACTATTCTAAATGCAACTAAACTAAGAAAATAAAAAGAGTGAGGAAAACTTACAGTGGGTTTCTGATGGCGATCAAGTGTGGGCCACCTTATCCCACACTTGCCCTGTTTTAATATCCCTTTTAAAATTTGAAATTAAAATTGCAAGTTGCAATGTGTCTCACTACAAGATTCACTCAAAAAAAGGGAAAAGCCCTATTTTAGGAAAGCTAGGAAATTTTATTTATTTGATGAAGCTCCACTTGCCAATTAAAAATAATACTAATATAACAATTAGTACCAAATTTAGAAAATAAAGTGGTTGTGTACTAAGAAAAATTAAAAATACACCTAAAAATGTTAGAATGCTAAAACAATGCAGTTCTTAAAAAAAAAATTTAATTAAAATTTATAAAAACTCCATTGCGAGTCCCTAACAATGGCACCAAAAATTTGTTGATTATTTTACTGCAAGTGCACGAGCTTTTGTAGTATAACTGATACAAGTACGGGTTGATCCCATAGGAAATCGACTTAAAAACATGAAGTTTTAATAAAATTTAATTATCTAAAAATAAAAAATTAACTAATAATGAATTATAAACTAAAACTATTTAATGAATAAAAATTACAAAAAATTAAATACAAAAATACAAAAAATTAACTAAAAAATAATTAAAATCTACTTCCCTAGCTCAATTACGATAAAAATCATCCAATTTGATACCATAAACTTCGATCAGTCTTCATCAATCTCTTTATGGTACTTCCAATTGAATATCTGGCGGTTGGATTGTGAAGATTTCCCAAAATTTAGAAGATTTGGCTAAAGAGTGATTTTGGGTTTGGATGGCTTCAATCTGATTTTTGGATCTCAAATTGAAGATCAAAAGTAGTGGATAAGCTAAGAAGTTTCCTAAGAACAAGATTAAAAGAGAAATTTGAAATCTAATGTGAAAAAGATCAAGAATTGAAGAGATCTTGTTTGTTAAAGCTAGATCATTGATTCGGTTTAAGCTTCAATCATTTAAGATTAAATTAACTGATTCTTAGAATTATCTAAGAATAACCAGAACCTAGATAAAGTAAAATAAGGATAAAGATAAAGATAAAATAGATAAAAGGACGAAATAGGGATTCAAATGGAATTTTGGAACTTTAACCAAGGGCAAATGTAGAATTTCTTTTCAATTTTTTCCTTCTTCTTCTTTCTATAACCATAATAGGAAAAAAATGCAGGAAGCTATTTCTGTGTTGTTTGAAACGAGAAAAGCAGGGGGAGATGGTAAATTTGAAGAAAACCCAAGTTGGATTTTGAGCTGGTGCGAGAAACAGAAGTAGAGGGAGGGAAAAAAATGATGGCCGATGACTAATAGATAGAGGGAGAGAGCGAGAGGGAAGGAGATTGCAGCTGGCGATGCTGGCCAGCAAAGAAGAGGGCTAGCTAGGCAGTGTCAAGAGATGTTGGTGTAAGAACAGGGAAGGCAGAGAGAAGAAAGTAGTGCTGCAGTGATAGCAGTAGTTGAGAGGTAATGAGAGAGAGAGAGAGAGAAAGAGAGAAACAAAGCAGAGGAACCAATAGGGAATGAGAGAGATGGGGTTGTTGGCTTGGTGCCAGGCAGATAGTTGAGAACTGGTGAAGGGGGTGGGATTGATCTTGCATCGAGTGCAACATATTTCGGGGGAATGAGAAAAACAAAGAGGTGGGGGAAAGCGGAGAACTGAGAAAGAGAGAAGATAAAGAAAGAGGTAAGGAGGGAGATTTGGTTCTGGTCTAGGAGAGAGAGAGAGAGAGAGAGAGAGAGAGAGAGAGAGAGAGAGAGAGAGAGAGAGAGAGAGAGAGAGAGAGAGAGAGAGAGAGAGAGAGAGAGAGAGAGAGAGAGAGAGAGAGAGAGAGAGAGAGAGAGAGGGAAATAAAAGGTGTGGATAAGAGAGAAGAAGAAAAGAAGAAAAGAGGGAAAGAGAGAGGAGTGTAACAAAGAGAAAGAGAGAGAGAGAGATGGGAGTGCCGTGGTTGAGAGATAGAGGGAGAGTAAGAGAGAGATAGAGAGAATGAAAAAGAGAAGAGAGGAGAGAAGGAGAAGAGAGAGAAAGTGTGAGGTAGAGGGAAAAGAGGGAAATGTGTGTGTGTGTGTGTGTGTGTGTGTGTGTGAGAGAGAGAGAGAGAGAGAGAGAGAGAGAGAGAGAGAGAGAGAGAGAGAGAGAGAGAGAGAGAGAGAGAGAGAGAGAGAGAGAGAAGTGGGAGAAGAGATCCAACCTCCCAGCCTCCAACCTTTTTTTCTTCAAATTTCTTCCTTTTTTATAAAACTTCTAGAGGAGTTTGATTTTGATTCAAACTCTTCTTCTTCCTTATCCATCTATCTTTCCTGATGATCTTCAATTTTTTCTTTTTCCAAGAAGTTTCCTCATCTTGATCTAATCTATCTAAGTTTATCTAGATTAACCAATTGCGAATTGATTGATCTACAACACACAGTACCAAATTAGAATAATCTAAACCATTCATTACACCTCTGATTAGCTCTGATGATCATCTGACCGTTAAATTTTGCAATTCAATGATTGGATGACCAATTAGAGCTAAATGGAAAAATTTATGTAAAATCTCTTAATTGGTTGCTTAAATGATCTAATTAGATGTTAGATTAAGGGTATTTTGGCTAAAATTGAACACTTAACAGACCCAAATTTTCATAAAAGAATTTTTGAAATAAAATTAAAAAAACTCTCCTACAAGAATGTTTTTTAAACATTTGAAATATATAATACATACTTATTTTCTCAATTCCATCCTTCAACTCGGTGTCACATTAAAACCTTCACATATAATAGCGAAATAAAAAAATATCATTATAGGATTCTCAGCTCATAGCCCAAAAATAAGGAATATAAGTTCAAGTCATAAATCAGTTTAAATATATCACTATCACTTGCCTTATTACATTCATCATCGAGTGTTCATTGTTCCAAAATCAAAATAATAATAGAAATGTCCAATTAACTACTTATCTTCTTCTTATTCTCCTTATTTAATTTCTTTTAGCCAACTGCTTAGTCATCTCATGTTTTACTTGAAATGTTTTGTAGGAGTAAGTACAAAGACTTAATAGGAACAAGCCTAAACTAGTTGTTTAAAAACCACGGCTTAAATCATAAGTGCATTATAAGTACTATAAACATTTATGGTTTTACAAAAATCTAGCATTTCCAAAACAAAACAACATCTAATATTTCTTTCAAATCTCATACATATAAGCCCGTTGGGACTTCTATAAAAAAATGGCATATCACAATCTGTCATATCACAAGCCCATCTAGGTAATGGACAACATCCTCGAGAATGATTGACATGTCAATCCATGTCCAATCACTGTACGTTATACTATGCGCGTAAAGGAATTACATCTAACTATGTTCAGCCGTAGATACCACATGGGCTACATCAGTCCTCATGGTGGCACTAGCACTAGATCACAAGAGAGCAGTCAAACATGCATATTAATGCATAAAACTAAGCTCATGGATGCAAATTCAACCATGAAATATTTTACAGAGATTTAGTCTTCAACGATATAGATTTGACTACAAATCATAGAGTAGAAATCCATAGATTCATTTACGAGAAAACTCGACAAACATATCAAATCACGAGTCACATATAATAATCACTAAACTCTTAAAATAATCATCTTTCATGTAGATGCAGTATCATGCTCATGAGTCTCTCGGCGAACACATCACACCAACTGGTCACAAGTACTCGTATACGACCATCTTAATGTTATATGCATATCAATAACACCAAAATCATAGGGTCACTATGCTCACGATCAACATACAGCTGACTCGTGTGGCTCCGGTATCTAGAGACCTACCCACCATAGCCTCCACAGGACTATGGCTGTCCCCGAAAGGGTGCCGTGACACCTCCAGTGGTCGTCCCTATTTACCACAGCAGTCAGGGAAGGGATAATGCCTTTTTGGCAGTGACACCATCCACCCTTTTGGTGGTAGAGGCCGGGAGGCCAACCCCGTACATAACAACCTTTGAGCATAGTGCCCACCAGGCTCAATAGTCCAAAAAGCATATATAGTGTAATGACTCCAATTTTGTAATATTAAAATCCCAAGTTAGCAATGAAAAGTTCAATTTTTGAAGATAAGGGCATTTTGGTCATTTCACTATTTACTTTGACTGAACCCAGAAATTTGGTCCTAAAAATAGTACCATTAGGTGCGTGTCAGAAAAAGGAATCCAACAAGACCAAAATCACCTAAAACAGAGTTAAAATGAACAAGTTATGGCCCTTTGAAGTTCAGGGGCAAAAATGTAATTTTTACAAAAAACGGATTTAGCCTGCAAAACACAAGGGCCCATTTTGATACAGGCACCCTTCATCTTCAACATCCTAGAGGGTTCTAAAATGACAGTGATTGGAGGAGAAATCACTGCCATTATGGAGGTTTCTCCACCGTCATTCAAAGGCGGTGAGAGCCCCCTCCAGAACCCTCTTATAGCTCTATAAATAGAGCTCTTGGGCGCCTCTAATGGCAGCCCAAAAGCTTGAAGAAAACCCGTTGTGGAGGAGTAACCTAGAGGGGAAACGAGGAGAAAAACCCAGCAACGAGCCAGGTATGCCCAAGATCCCTCAAAACCCGTCTTCACAGTAGTCCTAGGATCAATTTCCCTAGGTTTTTGCATGAAAAATCATGCAAAATGGAGCCTTGGAGATCCACCAAGGACCCAGGGACGTTCCCTGGGCCGCACTAGTTCAATAGGGTGAAACCAGGGTGTCCTGAGGACGCCTCGGTCCACCAGACGACCAGAATGTCCCACCGGGACGAGACGCGTCGACTGCATCTGAGAAAACCAACAGGCACGTCCGGGGACGCGCTCGCAAAAGAGAGAGACGAGCGGAAAACCCGGTGCATCTGCAGACGTGCCTACTGAAGCGCACGCTGCAGACGCGCAGCGCGCTAGCAAGCCAGGATTTTCCGTTCCTTAAGAAAAGGCGGGCGCATGTCACTGACGCGCAGCACGCTAGCATTCCGCCTTTTCACTCTTAAGGCCTTTATGTACGTATGACACTAAAACGCTTATAACTTGAGATCTAGAGCTCCGATTGAGGCGCCGCAAAAGGCGTTGTGTCCATGTCGACGACGTTGAAACACCCAAACTATAAAATCCCTAATCAAGGTCCAATCAAAGGTGGGCATGAACCTTAGAATAGGATGGTGGCGAGTGGCCGCTAGACCTTTGGAAAACTGAAGATACCAAGGCCCAATTAGGACCTTAGGACACCCATAGGCATAGGGATGGACCCCTAATGCCTAAGTAATAAGACCAACCACTATAAAACCCATAAAAGATAGGCCAAACTAACCTTGATTCCCCAAACCATGTTCAGGAGCGTATAAGGACAAAGGGGTTAGCGCGACCTAACCAGGTAGGTGCTCTATCACTACTAGATTCTTTTAAAAGAACTATTATTGTTTGAGAATACATGTTTTAAGTATATGGCTTGTTTAGCATGACTTAATTCAGCATGCATGTGATAAATGCTTTATGCATAGACATGTTTTGTAAATAATTGCATATACATTATGCATAGATATGTTTTACAAACTATTGCATACATTGCATGATTTGTGAGCATTAAGTTCTTGCAAAAATTGCATGTCCTTGAGGGTTACCAAAAGATGCTGGAGTGCTGAGGGCCAGGCAGTTGTGAGGAACCCAAAGAGGACAGGTTTTGAAAAAGAGATTTTTCGCTTGTTTGATCTTATGTGATTTAGGCTAGTAAGCTCGTGGGTGCTATGGTGAGGGGTCTGGGTTGGCCACCCAGCCTCTACCACTATTAGGTGGATGGGTACCACGCCCAAAAAGAGGCAACGTCCCTACGTCGACTGCATGTGCTACAGGGGGCTACCACTGGTGTCACGACACTGGGTCGACGTGTCATAGGCCTCGTGGAGGTTATGACCGAGTGTCTTCAGGTACCCGGGGACCACACAGTGAGGAGGTGGTAGGCATAGTTTGGACCCTATGGTTTGATGATTTATGTGCATTGCATATGGCATGATATGAGGTTGGTCGACCATACCATACTAGATATCCATGAGTTGGATTCAATGAAGCATCTTATGCATACCATAATGTTATGATATATATGTATATGATACTTTCGATTTTGGATTATGTGATCCTTTAAATCGTTAGTATTTCAGTTTGACAACGGATTTTTATATCGATATTGAACTTGAGTATTCAAACATGCACATGTGTTGAAAGAGTGTATGATTTCAAACATCTCATGCATTATAAAACTAGTAGTGATAGGCTCCTACTGAGTATAGTATATACTCACCCAATCCTCAACATTTTTCAGATACAAAGTAAATACTTAAGGACAAGGAACGTTTGTGATAGAAGACACCCAGACTAGGTGCAAGTAAGTAAACCCCTACCTTATCTTTCAATGTTACTTGATTGTAGTTACTCTCTAATAGTGAAATTTGTGACTAACACTTTCTTGGGAATAATATTGATTTAAACTTTGCCATGGCTAGATAATTTGAGAATGTGTTTTGACACTCAAGGTTTTTATGAAAGATTGTTTTCCAAACGAAAAATATTTTCATGCATTTCATACTTATAAAACAAGAGATCTCGCCTTTTTATCAAAATTGCATTGATATAAAAACCCGAGTCGTCACATATAGATAAATCAAACTCTCAATTATCGAAATTATGCAATTTATGCATTTATTTTCAACCATGCTAGCAGTGCATAAAATTAGTTCATGCTAATATCGTATTCAAAGACATAAAATATGAAGGCAATTCCGCATGCTGGTATAAGAACATTATATCTCGAAAACATGCTAAAAACGATAATAAAGGCAAGACAAAGTTTAAGATGCATTTAAAACCTAGTAGGATTAGACTACTTACCTTGATGTTCCTTGGATCGCGTTCTTCATTATTCGACCCTGACCATCTTCATAAACCCTGGATATTAATGAATAATAAGGATTCAAATATCATTTTCTATCTATTTATAGATCACTATTTAGATTTCTAGATTAACGGATAGATCTGCCCTTTTTGATCATCTTTGATCTGGTAGATCTAGAAGATCTCTATAGTTTTTAGGCTATAGTCATACTAAATAGTTCTTAGATCCTAACTTTTATAGTTTCATTAGGTCCGGGTCATAAATACGGATGCAGCAATTCTTTCAGATCGTCAATAAGAGTCCTGCAACACTTGTAATTGCATTTTTAGTGTCCCAAAATCACAGACGAACCAGATTCGTCTACGTGTAGGGCATGCGGGTCATGGTTCCCAGGAAGCTTCCATGCCCTGGTCGAACCAGGATCCATACCCGCATGTCGAGCGCTTGAAGGCCGTGCCAGGGGCTGCGTTCGCATGCGCACGCATGCCCAAGCGACGCAGTATGGTGCGCGTCCTAGATGGCATCGCGCGGATGCGTCTTTGGCGTAGCACGGTACGTCTCAACTCCCAGGGCACCCCTATGCATCCTAGTCGAGCTAGGACCCTGCCCCGAGCATGCGTCACACACCCTACCCCTGGGACGCCTGGTTTGCGTGGAGCCGAGAGGAACCTGGCTTTTCCCGGCGTGTTCTCTGGTTGATAAACACCCGGATCCAGCTTGAAAGAAGGGAAAAATAGAGAGAGGGGAAAGAGGGGCTTACCTGGGTAGTCTAAGAGGGGACCCATCACCAGAGGTGCGCCCTTTTCCGTTCTGAAACCCTAGGTCGCCGGAAACCCCAACTTCTTGGGAGACCAGGGAAAACAAATGAAGAAGAAAAGAGAGGGGAATGGCCTGTCGGAAGGAAAGGCTTGGGCTAGTGCCAGAATTTGCAGAGAACGGAAAGAGGGTTTTCCAATTTTGTCGGATACCCTATGCTGTAGCAACTGGAGAAGAAGAGAAGAATGAGGAGAAAGGGGATGACTGGGGAGGAGAGGAACACGGGCTTTATATCCTCGCGAATGCAGTGATGCCCAAAGGCAATGCCGCCATTGTTGCCGCCTTACAGAGGTAGTGCTGGAGGTAGAAGACGACATAGTAAAAACTACGCAAGGGGGTGTCGTTATCAAAACGAACCCCCTGTGTTCTTGGGTCTTTTTCGTTTTTAAGGTCAAATTACAAAACTACCCTTCACCTTTAAAAGACCATAACTTGGTCATACGAACTCCGTTTTCTGCGTTCTTTGAGGCGTTGGATTCCATTTTGAATGTAGAATCTAATGGTACTAATTTTTTTTATAAATTCCTTTATTTACTATTTTAAATAAAATAAAACATTTAACGTGGTTAATTTCTTTGTAAAATGGATGCAAAAATAGCGGACATGCTCGAGGCATTACACATAGCAACCAAGGGATTCTACCCCTATCAATACTTAGCTCAACTTAAGCAAAGCCTACATTTTGACTTCTTCAAGTCCATATATCAGTTGTGATAAATCTCTATTGCCATTTATTTAAAACCATTCATTAGTTAAATCTTTATTTAATCATTTTGCATAAAATGCCATAATATCAAAACCTCAATTGATATATGCTCAAAGTAATTAGCAATGACATCATAACATATATGGCCACTCACCTATGACCAAGATCCAGACATGTGCTAGCCATCAACGACTATAGTTCATCCATTCTATGAAAAATATAGGCATCTAATATAGATAAAATCCAAATTTCCAAAGTAGATCAAAATCAATGAGAATATATGCAAGATAGATGGATGATCAAGGTGAAAATCAATCAAAAAATCAGCTAGTGATAGGCACTATATGTAGAGGTTTATCGCTATTCAAAATGCAATCAACCATTGTTAGGATTAGGTGATGACTATAGATAAAATCAATGGTTAATGATCAATTAAATTAAGGTTCGGTACATGCACTATAATCCATTGGAGATCAACGGTCAAGATTGGTCAAAACTTAAATAAGATATATGTACTAAATAGATATGAAAGTTGTGCTAGAACTAAGCCCAACATAGGACTGAAAATCAACTTAAAATTGACCACATCTAAGATGGAAATGATGCAATACTTGTATGTAAAATTTATGGTTCAAAATAGTCCAAACTTAGACTAAGATATGTGCAACATTTATTTGGAAATCAATGATTAGATGTGAGCAAAATTGAGCTGGGAAATGGGTGCAATGTACATATGAAGATGAAGGGATATTAATGCTCATGATTTATAATTGCATGGTGAGCATGCATTTTGTTAATAAACTAAGCATATTACTTCTCAAAACCTAGTTATATATGCATGCTCCTATGTGAGGAATCTTGGCATATCATGTTGAGGTGTGAGAATTTGTGTATGCATGAAATTCTTTTTCGCATGAAAAGTGCACCTAAAATCTTTGCACTAGAATGTGGATGCATATCTACATATATAACAGTGTTGGCATGAGCATGACATTAAGGGTTTAAAATTGACTCTCTTACTTATGCCATGCAAATTAAGGATGATGTGGTGACACGTAGGCAACAAGATGGCAAGCTTGAGATCCAATGGATGATGCGTACGGTACAATAAGTGGTGTGCATTGCGTATGCACCGGTGTTAAGCACTCTCAATCTAAGCATTATGCAAAACACTCATGCACTAGGTGTTAAATCATGTCATCTAGGTGCTGGGTGACATGCATGTGCCCAAGCCATATTTCACTCATGTGTACAAAACAAAATCATGCATGAGATAAAAAGAAAGCTAGATATAAGTTAATTCTTTTATATCATACAAGTACCTAATATGCTTCTAATGGAACTACCTCATGCAATGATTGCCTCATGATTCGCATGCAATTACCTCATCATTCACATGCAACTACCTCATGCAATAAGTGCCTTATGTGCCTATTGTTTTGCATATTACCCATGCAAGGTGTCATGCAACAACCACTCGTGCAATAAATGTCTCTTGGAATCCACCAAATGCATATAACTAGTAAATGAGTACCAGATTCCCAATTGAAATCGTCTTTTGATCATGCATGTCAATGATGCAGCTATACACCCAACCACTTTAATTAAAACATGATGGACTCCCACCAATCTATCATTCATATATAGCATACAATCGTAGCATAAAAGAACAGAAAGTAAACCAAAACAAAACAAAATTTCTTAGTACCTTGTGCATGCATTCTCAAAGTAAACGTTATACCTCAATGATAAAGTGCAAAGACATGATGTGTAATAGGCAATGAGTCATGAACAAGAAAAGATCCATAACAGCTCTCCTTCTAAGATCTTACATATGTGCAACAATTAAGGCATTATAAACCCAATTAAAATGTCAAAAGTTTGCTCAGTCAGCCTATAGGGAAAGTCCAAAAGTCGCTCCAAACTTGATTGAGATATCCGTAATATTATGTACAAAATCATATAACATAGACTAATAATTTTATGTTTTGAAAACCAACTAGTTTAGGAAAATTCTCTCTCTCTCTCTCTCTCTCTCTCTCTCTCTCTCTCTCTCTCTCTCTCTCTCTCTCTCTCTCTCTCTCTCTCTCTCTCTCTCTCTCTCTCTCGTATTCTTCTTTTTCTTTCTCATCCTAGCCTATTTTATATTTGGTCTCTCTTTTTTTATATTTTGTTTTAATTAGACTCCCATTCTATACTATCCATGATTTTGATCTTATTCTTTTTCCTAGATTTGTCCAATCCTAGCATTTTATCTTGCCATGTTTTAGATTACATTATGGGTTGACTTTCCTGTTTTCCCATAATTCTCTATATTTCACTAGATTTCTTTCTTATTCTAATTTATCTTAGTTTCCTCACTAGGAGTAGGTGTCCAAATTTAGGGATTCATTGTATGTAGACATCCCCTATTACTAAGAACTAAATTTTTTATAAAAAAATTCAAATTGGTATGTCATTTCAATGGTTTGAACACTGATCTTCAGTCATTAGTACTCACTCTACGACTAGTTAGGTTAACTTGCTTCTAGTGATAGCCTTTGCAAAAATAAACATTTATATTATAGAAATTTGGGGTGTTACATCATGGCTTGAATTACTTAGCTCATGTGGATCAAGTGACTTGCATCTTTGGCTTCTCCTAACTTTCCTTGATGTTCTTAGTGGTTCAAGTGGCTTTCATGGCTTGGATTGTCATACGAAGGTGATTGAATTGTATGGGACTATTTTAGTAACCTTTGATTCTTCCAATTGCTTCCTTGAACTCATTTTCTTGATTTGGAATGATCTTGAACTTTACTTGATCTCTAAAATGACAAAATTTATGCCCTTGCCTTTTCTTTTGATCTTGATCCTTAATCCTCATCTTAATCAATCTCAACCGCTGGATGTTCTCATTACCTACAAAAAGAGTAAAAATCCCAATTAACTTATAAAAAAATATGATTATTTTACATATTTACTTTGGATTAGCTTCTAAACTTACAAAATATCAAACTTTTGAATTATCAGCTCCGAAATGTATATGTCAGGAATTTTCAGAAAAACATTAGAATAAGCTCTATAATCTATGATGAATAAGTACTCGTCAACAAAACCTCCATAATAAAAAGGTTGTTGTTCTCTAATAGGGGAAAATTGCTTAAATGTTCTATTCACTAAGTCAAGAAAATTTTTATTTTTATTTTTTGCTTTTTTTTGTTGTTGGGGTATACATGTATCCGTAAACAACCTTGAACACTAGTCAACCAGAAGAGAGGCTCCTTTCTAGGGTTGTCAATGATGCCCAAAGAACCAACAAGAACTAAAACAAAAACATAATTTATGTTCCTTCAATTAACAACTCTACTCCTTGCGCTACTACACTAGAAGGCTTTTGCTCCAACAAGTAAAATGGTCTAGAATATAGAACAAATGCAATTCCTTTTATGTACCTTTCCAAGATAATACACAATATAAAAACTCTATCAACAAACAAATCCCAAACTCTATATTCATTGATTGGATTTGGTCAAATGGAAGCTTGTAGTAGTCTGATATGTCAAATTAAATTTTTTATGAAGCCATCCTAGGCAACATGGTCATGCAGGAAATTGGTCATCCTAAGGATAAGCATGGTAGTTATTGCAAGGCATAATATTTATTTGAAAGTGAACAAACTAATAACTAAACGAGTACAAGCAATAGTTTGATAAGAGAAAGAGAAATTAATTTCTTCATGTATTCGTGAGCTAATAATAGCTTATATAGTTGTATATAGGTAAATGTTGCCATATAAGATGGAGAAGAAAAAGAAAGCTATTGTGATCATGATCAATTATTGATATAGCAAAGTGGAAAGATATAATCGTTATGATCTTTGATAGAAATAACAACAAACAAAGGGTACCTTATTATCCTTTTAACACCTCAAAACCCCAACCCCTTCCCCAATCCCTTAGGCAAAGTCAATATGGGAAGAATGTGAATTATATCCTTGAATCATGTCACTTGGTCATTTGTGGTTAAAAAAGGCTAAGTGATAATCAACTTTGATGTGCTTTGTGGAATTAGAGACCACAAATAGGTTGTTGATATTGTCATAGTGTAAGCTAGGTGGTTTAACATAGGGTATTCATAGTTCGCATAGCATAAACTCAACCCAACATAGATCAGGCACTGTAGATGCTAGAGATCAATATTCAAAATTTGTGCTTGAGAAGGACAATAGTGGCTTCTTTTTGGAGCACCATATAATTAGGTTGGAGCCTAAAAGATTGGATTCCTAGCTGTTGATTTTTGATCATCAAGGAACCTCTCACAATCAGTGTCATTGAATACCTTGTGGTTAGAGATGAAGATTGATTAAAATGAAGGTCAAAATATATAGTACCATTTATATACCTTAAATTCTTTTCACAATGAGTAGATGAGTCTGTCGAAGCAGAATTTTGCATTTTATATGATAGAAACAAATAATAATAAAAAAGTAAAGTGAAGGTAAATTTCTCTTAGGAGAAGTTAACTTTTCTATATTTATATTCACTATATTAATGATTGTGAGTAAATTCCTCATGTTACATCAACTGTTGTAATCACTATTCACTTGTAGTTTTTATTACATGTGGAGTATTCCAAAGCAAAAAGGGTTAGGTATCCCAGTCTCTTTTGTTTGGACGTGTGGTACTTTTGTCATTTGTCTTTTTTCTCATTTTTAATTTTCTAAAGATTTTTCTCGCTTTAATCTATATTTGATTTGTTTCCTCTTCTTTGCCTTAAAGAAATGCTGTTGTAACTAAGTTGTGGGAGAGGTAAGCCCTACTTATGATCCAATCATCCTGATTAACCTCCCTTAGATTGGCTAGAGATCAAAATTTATGATTATTTGAATGATAATCCGAATAGGTTTTAGTTCCTGTTGTTCTACTTCCTATTTTTCAAAAAAGTCCATTTAAAACCGTCTTTTTAAAAGAAAACACTAATTTTATGATTTCTTATAACTTTTTAATTTTGCTGTTTTTTAATAATTCAATTCTAAATTTCAAGTCCGAAATATTATCTTATCTAAGATAATAATATATATTTTGTATCTGATACCATAACTTTGTGACTCAAGAACTGTAGATGGCTTGCTTCTATTTTATTATATATATATATATGTATATATATTGTATATTTTAGAAGTTGCCGCCTTTTTTCAGACATTTTCGACTTTTTTCCCTTGTCGAATTTCCCGACTTCGAAATTTGTAGCTGATGCCTCAAAGTATTCATCCTCGCCGTACTTGCCTCTTCCCATTTTGCGTTCTCTCTCTCTCTCTCTCTCTCTCTCTCTCTCTCTCTTGCATATGCAGAAATTCCTGTCATGGCGCCGCTTCCCGCTCAAAACCCTCGTTCCATCTCTCTTCTGCAATTCTCGTTCCATTCAACGCTTTCCATCTTCTCAAAACGAAACTTACGACCCTCCATTTTCCCCTGTTTCCAAGACCCCCGAATTAAAACCAAGACCCCCCAAAAGAGCCCTAGCATCAAAGAAAGATGAACCTCCTATTCCATTTCAATCCGATCTTCCATTCGATTTCCAGTACTCCTACTCGGAGACCAATCCTTCAATCGACCCGATTGGTTTCCGAGAACCGCCACGATTTTCTCCGTTCGGGCCGGGACGGTTGGATCGGAAATGGAGCGGAGTTGCAGCACCGGCAACAGAAGTATCAAACCCTATTAGGGTTACGGAAGAACGGGAATCAGTACTGGGAGATCCGTTGACGGCGAAAGAAATCGAAGAGCTTGTGGAACGGTACAGGCACAGTGATTGTGCTCGTCAAATCAATCTAGGTGAAACTTGTTCTTCTTCTTCATCTCTTTGGCTACAGTTTATTTGCTAGATAAAGAGTAAGGATTGTCAGTATCAGTTGCGTAAGTACATTCACTAGTATTCCTCGGACATTCACTAGTATTCCTCGGACTTATCTCCGCGTGTGATGCAGTACCAGTTTTTACTCAGGGCTATCTTAGACAGCAATGGACAAAGATATTCTCCATTGAATCATGCTGACCTCCCATATTAATTTGCCGTTGTGAAACGTGGGGTTTGCAGGGAGTTCGTCCATTCCCAGCCATTGAATGCATGGATACTATTTTCCGAGAGATATAATTTGGATTCTGGACAAGCAACGTGATGGCATGTTATCAATGGTCGCTGGTGATCTTAAGTACCGTAGGTCATTGTGGGTGCCATGATATATACAGTGCAGATAATTTTAGATCTAAGTAACAGGCCAATTGATGCATTCTAGTAAGAACAAAGTTTGATTTTTAGTTTGGATTGACAATGGTCGCTGGTGATCTTAAGTACCATAGGTCATTGTGGGTGCCATGATATATACAGTGCAGATAATTTTAGATCTAAGTAACAGGCCAATTGATGCATTCTAGTAAGAACAAAGTTTGATTTTTAGTTTGGATTGACTAGTTTGAATCATCTCAAGAAGGTAGCAAATAGGATTCGCTAAGACTGTCCTGTAAATCCTTTGATAGCTTCCGAATGCATCATGTAACTATGAATGCTTGCTGTTTTATCCTCAGTAGTTACCAATCTTGATAATTGTTGTTAGGGAAAGGTGGCGTTACACATAACATGCTGGACGATATCCACAACCATTGGAAGAGAGCTGAAGCTGTGAGAATCAAGTGTCTTGGGGTGCCAACCCTTGACATGGACAACGTCTGCTTTCACCTTGAGGTTTTTGTCACAGTACCTATCCATTGAGTAGCTTTCTGAACGAGTATTGTGCTTTTAGTTTCTGAGGATAGGTCTCTCAATCATTATCAGCTTCCTTGCAGGACAAGACCGGCGGAAAGATTATCTACAGGCAAATTAATCTCCTCCTCCTGTACAGGGGCCGGAACTATGATCCAAAGATACGGCCAGTTGTCCCTTTGATGCTGTGGAAACCACATGCGCCCATCTATCCGAAGCTTGTGAAAAACATTGCTGATGGCCTAACCTTTGAAGAAACAAAGGAGTTAAGGAGCAGAGGATTGAATGCTCCAGCTCTCATGAAGCTCAGTATGTTGGCCTGCTTTTTAATCTATTTCACATGTGATATGAAGTCAGCTTTCTAGTGAATATCAAGATTCTTATGTAACTAAGGAGCTGTCAGTTAAGACAAAATTGAATTCATTGGTAGATTGCCCCTTTCCTGAAATGATTCTTGAAAGCCACCCATATAAACAATCATTTCGCATTTCAGGTAGAATTCATGACTCTGTGGAACCATATATGGTGGATTTCACCTCCTTTTGGATTCAGGAATGCATCCATGAAAGGATTAAATTTGCCATACAAGTCAATTTCATCTTGACTAACAACCTAAGCTCTTTAGAGATGCCCATCCTGAAATATATAAATGGCATGTTGATAATCTGGTGTGTAATGTAATAGCCACTGCTGTTACTTGGAAGCTACCATCAGTTAATGTCCATCACAGTGATTAATGGCAAAACATGAATGCGTGATATATGATGCCTTTTTTATTATCTGCAGCAAGAAACGGTGTTTACGTGAATGTGGTTGACAAAGTGAGAGAGGCCTTCAAAACTAAAGAAGTGGTGAGACTTGACTGCAACCATGTGGAAACTAGTGATTGCAAGAAGATCGGCGCGAAGCTAAGGGTAAACCATATGTTTTCAGTTCTAGTGATCATCCAAGTTGTCATGATTCTCATTTCCCAATGATCATTCCTGAACTTAATTGTTGCATCCATTCTATCGCATCTTTGGAATAGTTGAAGTTCTGAATACCCTCTATCATCGCAGACTAGCAGAGTCTTTTAGGTGCCTATGTTTCCTTCGTAGTTCATAGTCAAGAAACTTTGTGATGCCAAATATTTGCATTCTTTTTTGGCTCCATTGGCGTCATCATATCATTTATTTGTACAACTGCCCATTGATGATCAGTGCAAGTTTGCCGTCGTGGCAGTTCTAAACTTGATTTTTCTAGGTACTCATATTTGTTCTTCTTTATCATTTTAAATTGATGCAGGATTTAGTGCCTTGTGTTCCCCTCTTGTTCAAGAATGGTCAAATTGTGATGTGGAGGGGGAATAATGACCAGGTTTCCAGATCAGAACTCATTGTGGAAGAATAGAAGCTTCTTTCAGAGCTCATAGCTCGCTGGACAAATCAGTTCTGGTGGTTGCTGTGTCGAGTTGTCACTGTCTGAGGATTAGCTGGCACAGAGAAAGTTCAACAAAGGAAAGCTGTTGATGCATTTAGTTGTGCCACTGTACTGATGGCAAAACAAGGCAACAAACGCAAAGGGGAAATTTAAATCTGCAGGAGTATTTCAGTGCCAGAAGCCAGCAGATAAAAGGATAGCTACAGAAGTATGGGTAGATATGGTTTGCACTCAACTGTTTTCATGGAACAACAACGGGCAATTGGCATCAGATCACTTATTGATGGACGTTTGCTGCTATGTAAGTTCATACTGCTCGGGTATAGGCTCTTCTTTTGCTGAGGAATGGTCTTTCATGATTCTAGGGTGCTGGTGTTGTATGTGTGTCTCAAATCAAAGATGCACTTCTAACTTAAAAATGATTTTTATCTGTTTTCTCTCAGGTTCCCAAATCATTTGGAAAATGTGTATTTCAGTTGCAGCTTTTTTCTGCCAATAAAATTCTAAAGATAGCCATAACCACGGATACATTACCATTGGGTTGCATATGCTATGGAAATGGATGTGGGCGAGCGACCTTGCGGAGGTTACTGGTGGAATTTAGATGCCCTTTGCTCTTTGTTCTGTTACAAGCGAAGGACTACAAAGCAAACCACTCATACACCCTCTCAAATGTAATCCTGGTCAAGAGGAAAGTGGAAAACTGAACCTGCTGTAATAATCAATGTAAGCTCAACGGATGAATGGTCTAGAATCCAAATTGGACTGAATTATGGACCATGTTTTTGGTGGCTTAATGAATGAACGGTCCAGAATCCAAACAAAGGAAGAAGCCTACCAATACGGTGCCCACTAAACATGAAGAAATCAAGCTCCAGTATTTCATGTTATATTCTGACAGTTCTTGGAACCTTACAAGAATCCGACATGGATCATGGACATGCTTCTGGATCCGTTGATCATGTTTAAGTCCGATCTGGTTAACAGTCAGATCATAAGATAGCGATCCTACTTAATCAAAGTGAACCTTATAAGGTTCATTGATTGACTCTTATGATGCACGAAATGCCTTCAAAGAGCACAGGGAAAAGGAGTTGTCCAGCTTATCCTTCCTATCTGGACCACGTGAATTTAACGTGGGATCGGGTACACTGTCTGTGTTTTTCTTCAACCACGTGCATCGCGTGACTAGCTAAAGAGTAACCGAAATTTCTAACTCCTCCCTGGTATTCTCATCTGATCTGCCTCTCAAGTGGAAGAGGGAGGTTGGCCTCACGTGGTCTACCAACAATCCCCCAGACAAGCATTCTGGATACTATAACTCCCAATGATAATTAAGTATGGAAGACGGCGGTATTATTTCCTTTTCCCTTATGTTTTTATGGTGTGGTACTTTAATGTTAAAAATTCCATTTTGTGTGTATCATTTACCCACACATGAAGCACACCGAAGCAAGACAGGTAATTCCTTGTAGGTGTCACCCAGCGCGAAGTTCATACTGCCAGAACATGATCTGATCGGACCCACACTTCTAATCTGAAATTGGAGATCCAAGTTCCACTTGGGTGATTGAGATCCCTTGGAGAGAGTCCCATTGGCAATTCTCCAAATGCAAGACCTAATCATTCACTAGATAATTTGTTTGGCCCTGTGATGGCAATCCATAGATGGGATTATCAGTGGATAGGACCCATTTTTCATTAGCAGCATGTGCACAGACAAATAGCACATGGTTTTAGGACCTTTTTCCTTTTTGAGTGGTGGAAGCTTTACTAAGCACTACAACTAGACACATTACACCATGATTTTGAATCAAAAGAGAGATTTCAAGAAATGGCAGATCTACTAATCCAGTTACATCACTGCTCAAGGAAGTCCCTTCTTCTTAACTACAATAAGAAAACAAGCAAAAGCTTAGAAAGGTCTCTCTCCCTCTCATCATAGATAAATGCACACCTTCCTTAGACTGTTTGCTTCAGCATTAACAGATCTCCTAAGATGATGAAACAATTGAAAAACAAGTTTCGGTTTACTATCCATTCCATTCCAATACGTCCAAGGGGTCTTTTGCATTAGATGGCCATCTAATCCTATTCTTTGAGTCTCCTTCAACCAAAAGCAAGGTAAACAGCAATATCTTGCATAACTGGATAAAGCTCTCCGTAGCGAGTCTCCAAATTGAGAGTGACTTGCATGGTCCATAATGCACAGACTTTGAAAGTTCAACTTTAGCATACCTTTAGGTGAAGAAGACCTCTCTGAAGTAGATGTCTATCTGCTAACTTCGAGCAATCTCACTGCATCCCATAGCCTCCGCTCACTTTTCATGAAAACAAAAGCACTCCCATTAAAAGTTGACAAAAATTATTTGTGTAAGTTTGGAAACAATTTTTACGAAACTGATATACT
This sequence comes from Warburgia ugandensis, assembly GCA_035236585.1. Classification (NCBI taxonomy): domain Eukaryota; kingdom Viridiplantae; phylum Streptophyta; class Magnoliopsida; order Canellales; family Canellaceae; genus Warburgia; species Warburgia ugandensis. Next base: position 86,021,991 of record CP141126.1, read on the forward strand.
CTTAGTTTTTCTTCAGAGGAACGCTAAGCCAAAGGTCTTAAATTTACCTTAAGACAAAAATGCCTAACATTAGGTATTAAGGGAGCCCACCTTTCCATGATCTAACCTGTTCTTCTCATATCTCTGGTTTTGGATAACTAGTAAGCGAAAGTCACAATGATTAGATCATTCTAGCATCATAAAAATCATGTTTTCATAGTTGAATTTACATTGTTGCTAGCCGTTTTATTTTTGGATAAAAGAATATCCTTTTAGATGCTAAAATTATCCAATTGTCACGTTGTTTAAACTACTAGTTATCCAAACATGGAACATTGAGACGATGGGTTATCTTTCACTGGTGAGCCCCCTAATGCTAAACGTAAGCGCTTCTCACTAAGGTCATTTGAGGACCTTTGGCCTAGCATTCTTTATTTCGTCATTAGCCTCTTACTAAATGTAATGAATGTTTCTCTCACTTAGATAGGTCATGCATCAAAATTGTTATCCATCTGGTCATCCTAGGGTTCAGAGCTCAGGTCATCCTAGCCAATATTGGTTTTAGTCATGGAATAAATGGTCAAACTTTTTACTTTTACAACTCAAGAAAACCATGGTACAATCATCCAATGGATAACGATTTTAGAGCATAGCCCATATAAGTCTAGGTAAACTCTGTAAATGATTTAGATCTTCAAAATACAAGGACCCTTATGAACCACATGGATGTCTACAGAGAAAGAGATCATATTAATGACTTCATGCTGAAGAAGGAAAGATTTTAGTTTTTTTTTAAATGCATTATTTATTACTTAGACAAAGAGAGAGTACGAATGAGTATAGTTAGAAAAATTGTACACACGGTAGGACAGAGGACTTCCGATTTGGAGACCGAATCCCCAGAGCCTATAACTCATCACTTTTGTATAATATAATGGGCCCCATATACCGTTTATCCCTACCGTTCATATGCAAAGTCGTGCTAAAAGAGAGAATTACAGAATTCTATTTGTTTCATGCTGATATTGGCACCCCAATTTAGTTATTAACACAATGAAACTTTATGCTCCTTATTGATATTGACACCCTTTTTTTGTATTGACACGACCGCAACAAAATGGAGTTTTCAAATTCATTTTGAATTGGATTTCTTAGCAAGAAACTATTTGCAAAGAAACATTTTTAATTTGGTAAAAACAAATAAAATAAAACACTTGCCAAACACACACACGCGCATCTTTGACAAAGAAACAACAATGTTTATTTTTATTTTTACTTTTTGTGGTGGTAATTCTCCACCGACCAAAGTCTATTTTTTGTACATCTCCCACTATTCTCCGAATACTCTATTCTCAAAATGCCTTTGCACCTATTCCAAAAATACTTTCATCTATTTCCAAAATATCATTTCATGTATATTCTTCTACTTAAAGTAGAGAAACTTATTATATCTTATGTTATTATATTTATAAATTATTCATTATATATTATAGATACTATACATAAGGTACATATCCCTTCTGCTTCGTAAATTTGTGGACGGATTATATAAACTGCGTTTGCTATATATATATATACTATATATAAGGTAAGGTATCTCCATTAGTTCTACAACCAATTCAAATTAAATACATTGACAATATATACATGAATTGATACCCATTCTCAACTAGAAAAGGCCAATTTGGTAAGTTTTGATGTTTAGACATTGAAGTAACTAGTACATACGGATACATTTGCTTGCCTAATAGGAGTATAAACAGCTCGATTCTGGTTCGGATCCATAGAAAGCTGGAACTGTACCATTAGGATTTTAAATTTCTTAGTACCATACTATGTTTAGTTCCTATTCTAAAAATTATTCTCATACCACCAGTTGTGGCCTAGTTTCTCATGTATTTAATAATTCTAGTATATAAAGGAGAACAATGCAAAAGACAAACAATTAAAATGTTGAGAGTTAGGTTATTTATTATTTTTATAACTATAAAAGAAAAGATTTTCAAACTTCATGTGTTTTTTTGCTTTTTGGGAGAGTAGTATGGTTTAGACTTTAGTACCCCTTTTTGACAAATAGTTGCTATTACTCACAATGGCCCATGCATAAATAATTTCTATGTTACATGCTAACCTAATCTAAAAAAAAAAAAAAGATATAGAAATTGTATAAAAAGATAACTAATTAGTAATAAAATTTATTAAATTTGAATTATATATCACCATCTAATATGTTAAAGTCTAAAATAACATTATAAGGGTATTTTTCTATATTAATCAAATATTTTTTGTCTTTTGATTCTTGTCCGGATACTCGGGCATAAAATTGATACTACACAAATAAGATTTAGCTCTTTAAATGAAAATCATAAAGTACCATCAATTCTAATTGAATAGCCGCTACCCTAATTTTTTGGTCTAGTTCTTGCTAGTTTGATAGTTTTGGGTAATACCATTTACACCCCATTTGTCTCCAACTAATTAGCATCTTATAAGACCATGGTAAACTTCCTCGGACCTAATTCTTTGGGTGCTTTTCTCCATATAATCAACCTTATTTTTTATATTTATTTTGGTACACACAAAAACTATAAATTAAAATCTAATTTTAAATCTAGTTATTGGCCAAAGGAAAAAGTTGCAATTAGAATCTATGACCAAGCGTCTTCCAAGACACATTACTTGTTGTTTGTGACACACCCCACCCACCGTGGGGTCCACAGTAACAATATTGTCCGCTTTGGGCCGGGGCCCGCACGGCTTTGTTTTCACCCCGGCTTCCCAGGGTAAAAGGCCTTGTTACTGTGAGGAGTGTTCCCACTCCTTATCACCCAGCCCAGCTCCCCTCTCCAGGCGGTATGGGACTAACTCTCAACCGTCACCCCTCTCGGCCGCCCGGCCCGCTTCGCCGCCCCCTTGAGGTCACGGTGCCTCACAAGACCTCACGGTACCTCGGCCGGCAAGGGCTAGATCTCTCCCCCTTAGGGGACACACGCCCTCGTGTGCCGAGGCACGCATGCGGTTAGCCACCCATCCCCACGAGGAGACTGGCTCTGATACCATTTGACACACCCCACCCACCGTGGGGTCCACAGTAACAATATTGTCCGCTTTGGGCCGGGGCCCGCACGGCTTTGTTTTCACCCCAGCTTCCCACGGTAAAAGGCCTTGTTACTGTGAGGAGTGTTCCCACTCCTTATCACCCTTGCCTCCCCTCTCCGGGCGGTATGGGACTAACTCTCAACCGTCACCCCCTCGGCCTTCGCCAGCTGCTTCGCCGCCCCCTTGAGGTCACGGTGCCTCACGGTACCTCACGGTACCTCGGCGGCAAGGGCTAGATCTCTCCCCCTTAGGGGACACACGCCCTCGTGTGCCGAGGCACGCATGCGGTTAGCCACCCATCCCCACGAGGAGACTGGCTCTGATACCATTTGACACACCCCACCCACCGTGGGGTCCACAGTAATAATATTATCCGCTTTGGGCCGGGGCCCGCACGGCTTTGTTTTCACCCCGGCTTCCCAGGGTAAAAGGCCTTGTTACTGTGAGGAGTGTTCCCACTCCTTATCACCCAGCCCAGCTCCCCTCTCTAGGCGGTATGGGACTAACTCTCAACCGTCACCCCCCTCGGCCTTCGCCGCTTCGCTGCTTCGCCGCCCCCCTTGAGGTCACGGTGCCTCACAGTACCTCACGGTGGGTGGCTAACCGCATGCGTGCCTCGGCACACGAGGGCGTGTGTCCCCTAAGGGGGAGAGATCTAGCCCTTGCCGGCTGAGGTACCGTGAGGTACCGTGAGGCACCGTGACCTCAAGGGGGCGGCGAAGCAAAATGGAGCGGCGAAGGCCGAGGGGGTGACGGTTGAGAGTTAGTCCCCATACCGCCCGGGAGAGGGGAGCTGGCCGGGTGATAAGGAGTGGGAACACTCCTCACAAGAACAAGGCCTTTTACCCCGGGAAGCCGGGTGAAAACAAAGCCGTGCGGGCCCCGGCCCAAAGCGGACAATATTGTTATCGTGGACCCCACGCGGTGGGGTGTGTCAAATGGTATCGAGCCGCCTCCCTCGTGGGGATGGGTGGCTAACCGCATGCGTGCCTCGGCACACGAGGGCGTGTGTCCCCTAAGGGGGAGAGATCTAGCCCTTGCCGGCTGAGGTACCGTGAGGTACTGTGAGGCACCGTGACCTCAAGGGGGGCGGCGGCAAGGAGCGGCGAAGGCCGAGGGGGGTGACGGTTGAGAGTTAGTCCCATACCGCCTGGAGAGGGGAGCTGGGCTGGGTGATAAGGAGTGGGAACACTCCTCACAGTAACAAGGCCTTTTACCCTGGGAAGCCGGGGTGAAAACAAAGCCGTGCGGGCCCCGGCCCAAAGCGGACAATATTGTTACTGTGGACCCCACGGTGGGTGGGGTGTGTCAAATGGTATCAGAGCCAGTCTCCTCGTGGGGATGGGTGGCTAACCGCATGCGTGCCTCGGCACACGAGGGCGTGTGTCCCCTAAGGGGGAGAGATCTAGCCCTTGCCGGCTGAGGTACCGTGAGGTACTGTGAGGCACCGTGACCTCAAGGGGGGCGGCGGCAGCCGAGCGCGAAGGCCGAGGGGGTGACGGATGAGAGTTAGTCCCATACCGCCTGGAGAGGGGAGCTGGGCCGGGTGATAAGGAGTGGGAACACTCCTCACAGTAACAAGGCCTTTTACCCTGGGAAGCCGGGGTGAAAACAAAGCCGTGCGGGCCCCGGCCCAAAGCGGACAATATTACACGTGGACCCCACGGTGGGTGGGGTGTGTCAAATGGTATCAGAGCCAGTCTCCTCGTGGGGATGGGTGGCTAACCGCATGCGTGCCTCGGCACACGAGGGCGTGTGTCCCCTAAGGGGGAGAGATCTAGCCCTTGCCGGCTGAGGTACCGTGAGGTACTGTGAGGCACCGTGACCTCAAGGGGGGCGGCGAAGCAGCGAAGGCCGAGGGGGGTGACGGTTGAGAGTTAGTCCCATACCGCCTGGAGAGGGGAGCTGGGCTGGGTGATAAGGAGTGGGAACACTCCTCACAGTAACAAGGCCTCCTGAGCGTAGCTTCCGCTGTGCGTAGGGAACAAAACCGTGAGGGTGGAACCAAGATGGGTTGAGGGTGCGCAAGATGGGTTGAGGGTTGACCTTGTGAGGGGGCCCAAGATACTCTGAGCAATAGCCCAAGATACTCTGAGGGGAGCCCCAGAGCGGACAATATTGGATCCGTTGGGACTTCGTCCCTGGAAACAAGGCCTTTTACCCTGGGAAGCCGGGGTGAAAACAAAGCCGTGCGGGCCCCGGCCCAAAGCGGACAATATTGTTACTGTGGACCCCACGGTGGGTGGGGTGTGTCAAATGGTATCAGAGCCAGTCTCCTCGTGGGGATGGGTGGCTAACCGCATGCGTGCCTCGGCACACGAGGGCGTGTGTCCCCTAAGGGGGAGAGATCTAGCCCTTGCCGGCTGAGGTACCGTGAGGTACTGTGAGGCACCGTGACCTCAAGGGGGGCGGCGAAGCAGCGAAGCGGCGAAGGCCGAGGGGGGTGACGGTTGAGAGTTAGTCCCATACCGCCTGGAGAGGGGAGCTGGGCTGGGTGATAAGGAGTGGGAACACTCCTCACAGTAACAAGGCCTTTTACCCTGGGAAGCCGGGGTGAAAACAAAGCCGTGCGGGCCCCGGCCCAAAGCGGACAATATTGTTACTGTGGACCCCACGGTGGGTGGGGTGTGTCAGTTTGTGGTCTATATTGTTGGCCTTGTTTCCTCTTTTTCTTTTCTTCTTTTAGTATAAGCAAAGAAGTACAAAGCAAAGTTCCAAACATTCATAGGCATTCTCCTAAATCTAATCTCTAACAAGGTAAAATGACTCAAACCTGTGACAATGCATTCTGTGCCAAGTAGCCAGAGGCACACTTTGTTAGCTAATAAACCAAAGTTTTAGTTGCCAAAACATATTTAGTGCAGGTGGTTGCAGGTTCTCGTTGTTCCTTTTCCTTTTACAGCCATCAAATTTAGGAGAGTACTTCAGCGAGGGAGAGCATGTGAGTCAGAGTCTCTCTTGTAGCATATGCACGTGCCACTGACCAATCTTCTAGTGGTTTTTAGTAAGCACAGGAGAGACTCCTTGGCACTGTACTAAAATGCTTTAGTTGACAGTGAACAGACTTTCTCCTGCAACGTTAATCATCACATATTTTGCAGCCAGGAATGCTGGCATCGAGCGCAACAACAACTGAAGAACATTGCAACTCCTTCGCTTTTGTTTAGTGGGACCTACCATACCATTAGCTTCTATTTTTCATCTATTTCCCCCTGACTTTTGATATCTATTTTAGTGAAAGGTTTATACCAAAAGGGCTCATCTAGCATCCAAGAAATGGGATTTGCTTTGTCGAATGTGAGCCATTGCTATGAAGAATTTCTTACTATCCATGTTTAGGGACAGAAAACCAATTTTTCTTAGACGCTATAGATGTGTCCTTTTATGATGAAATTTACATCAGTGACATCCAAAAATAGAGAAGTTAGATGAACGGTATGGATCAAAGATATAGTGGGTCCTACAATGCAAAAGTGCATGAGTTATACATTCTTATAGTGTTGTCTTGCTGTATACTAGCATTCCTCCTTCAACATTACTGAACTCAATAGTGTACAAGTTGAAGAAATAGACAAATTAGTGATAGATACCTCGCTTTTGAATGATGTACCCCGGAAAAGGCTAATTAGACATGCCCATCTAAGTTCTCTGTCTCTAGCAAGCTAATATGCAAAATGTCAATGTCATATACTGGCTATAACATCCAAAAACTGTGCTTCTTAGAGATTGAATATGAACCATTCCTTCGTCTAATGTTTTGTGATCAAAAGTTTTTTTTTTTTCTTCTGATTTTAAAGTCATACAATATATACTTTTTTTTAGAGCAGTAGGAATCATCCTAAAAGGGAGAATGAAGATCAACGGGTCAGATCAACCTTTTGTAGGGTCCATCATTTAAAAGTAGAGTGGCTGCAGTCCCCCACTGTGCTATCAGTATTCGCCATAAATTACACAATCTTAGAGATCCGATTCTGCGGTTGGATCTGATTGTAGGGTCCACCTAAGGAGACTCAACGATTTATCATGGATGAATCATAGTCCAAAATTGGATTAAGTTTGATGATCGTAATCAGTCATCGGTAAACGAGGATTGTACACCTGCAAAAGAAAAGCAAAAACCGAAGATTGTGCGTTAAAAGTAGTTCCTTATTTCCTCGTGGCGAGGCTATCAATCCAACGGTTGGGAACGCCTCGTAAATGAGGCATTGGCTATTCTCAACATGGCCCACTAGACGAAAGTTCTGTATCAACAAACCCGTCAATTTTGCGATCTAACAAATGGGGCGGTACACTGAAAGCCTAGCAATACATCTCGTCTGCTAAGTGGTCTATGTTTTATCAGGCACTCTTTGGGCCCACTTCTTTCATCTTGATCGCATGATCTTAGACGCTTGATCCGTGCGGTTTCCTTATCAGTCTTAATCTTGCGGAGATTAGGCGGTGCGATGACTAAATGTCCTGGACCGCAGGACTTACCCCAGCGTGTACCGATTTACTTGGGCGGGCACCAACGAGCAGGTCGTCGATATTCATGAAGCAAGCTGTCTTTCGTTCTTCACATGCACGCGTCCTGGTTGCTAAATTCCGCTCGTAGAAAATCTCAAGAAAAGATCCAGTTCGTACATTTTCAATCGACGTAGGGAAGGAGCTTAATGGCATCGAAAGTCTCCATCCATCCTTTTCAATTTGACGACAGAATTGAAACCGGAACTAGGGTGGTAGCGGTCACCACGGAACGAGGAAAAATGGAATTACGAGGAATCACCCAAGGAGTTGACCGACCAAACCGGTAATACCCGAATCCAGATGGTACTATAAATAGCCCTGAAATAGCTGGAAATGAAGCCAACTATTTATCGTATTTCCCCGTTTTTCACTCGCCTTGAAAGGGTTTTCTCTCTCTCTCTCTGGTTTGATCTCGTCCTTCTCTCTCTAAACAATTTCTGTCTCTCTTTCACGTCGCCGGAAGGTTTCTCGGAATTTCCGGCGTCTCGATCTAGAGATATGATCCGTAGAGACTTAGAATAGGTGTATCTGGTCGCTTTCCGTCCGAATTCCGTCTTTATTTAGCCGGTTTTTGGCTGATTTGTTCTGATCGGAGGCGGATATTGGTCGGAGATAATGTTTCTTCTTGATTGGATCTATGGCGTTCTCGCGTCGCTAGGTTTGTGGCAAAAGGAGGCCAAGATCTTGTTTTTAGGGCTTGATAATGCCGGGAAGACGACTTTGCTGCACATGTTGAAAGATGAGGTCCGCATCTGATATTTGACTTTGCCGATTTCTGGTTTTAGTTGCCGATTTAGTGAAGGATTTATTAATTTTCCAGATTTTTTTTCCTTTTGTTTTTTCCTTTGATATTTTAAGTAGTTTCCTTTAATGATTTGGTTGATTGTTGAAGGATTTCTTGAGCAATAGTTGTGTTGACAGTTTCAGATTTGGTTAATCCTAGCCGGATTTCTTAAATGTTGCAGGCTATTTCTGCATTTATGTTTATGATTATAAACACATTTTTTCTTTGACTTAATTTTGTTGATTTCTCGAGTATCCCGTCTTTGCATACAAATTTGGTTAATTGAGCAGGATTTTTTTGGGTTTATGTTCAGTATTTATGTATTTTGTTGCTGATTTGGTTAGTTCGTGCATGATTTCTTGATCTTTTCCTCAGTTTTTGTGATTTTGTTGGCGTTTGTTTATTAAGAGATGATCTTTTTTTATTATTGTTTCCTTTTGTCTTGATTTTGCATTTTGATTTGTGTGTTAGAGGCTAGTTCAGCATCAGCCTACCCAGTATCCGACTTCAGAGGAGCTGAGTATTGGGAAAATCAAGTTTAAAGCCTTTGATTTGGGTGGACATCAGATCGCTCGTAGGGTCTGGAAGGATTACTATGCCAAGGTAGCTTCTTGTTTCGGCTTTTTATTTACAAACTTATTTAACCTTCTCTTGCAATACAATACGGAGTTCGAACCTAAGCGTTCGTATTTTATTTGATTCTATTATTCATTTCAGTTGCTGTGCTGTTTGAGTCTCATTCTTGATTCGTCTTGGTTGAGGTATCTTGAATCGTCAAACGTATTTTATTTTATTTTATTTTTTTAAAGTGGATTCTTCTTTCCTTATATATATATAAACCACTTAAAAGACGTAAATAGATGGGGTGGGGTGGGCTGTGGGGTTGGTTGGATTGGCCCTTGTCAAGGCTCTGGACCCTAAAAATCTGGAGAAGGCAAATCTCTTTTTGAATTTATTTATTTATTTATTTTTTGTAGTTTATATAGGTCAATTAATAGGACCACTAGTTAAAGAGAAAGAAATTACTGCGTCAAACGGGTTGTCTTGGAACCGTTGGCTTGGTGTTGAGGTGATTAGTTTTCCTACCTTCTTCGCTCTGTATTTTCAAAATTAAAATTATTTATGTTTTTGAATGCGCTTCTATTTTACTATGAATTATTAGTACAGGGAATTAGTTGTACAATGCTTTCAATATACGTGTGGGCATAGTGGGTGTGTGAGACAGCAGAATAGCAAAATCTTATCATATTTTGGGCTCCTATTTGTTTCTGAAGTTGTCAAGAAGATAAGCTGATCTAAACTGTGTACTTAGAGTTTAGGAGACTGACCTTATATGTGTCTTCATTATGATAGAGCGAGCGTTCCATGCCTGAATTCTTGGTCATCTTTGTTGGGTTTTTTTTTTTTTCTGTATTCCGTGACACTGCTTTGAAGGTTGAGTTTTTATTAGCCACTGTGGTAGATATGGACGTTCAAACTTATCAGGTGCATCGAATGATTATATCTAGACATCAATAAGTCTTTCATTTTTTAACAAGGAAAAATCACTGGTACCGTACCACCTGAAATAAGAACAATGTATGGAACTGATAAGTGTAAGAGCTTACATTTAGTTTCTGCTTTTGTTTTTTATTTGGGTGGATTGATATTCATGATGCAATCTCAGCTGGCAAGAATGGGGCTACATATGGAATTTCCTTTTAGCACATGTTCATTTGGTAATAGGTTGTGATAGTCTTGCTGTTGATGGCCTCACTAGATAAATTTGAGACGTTGCATGATTGATGCAAGCTTAAAGGTCAGAATTGGTGTCTTGCAATTGTTCGATGGGGTTATTATCGTGCATAGCTCATCAATTGAACATCTCAACAAGTTGGTTTATAATCATGAAACAAGTATGTCTGACTGGGAATCTATTGGTAATACTAGCTATAGTTTTTCTCTGTTTTGAGTGGTCCGGGCAAGTTACTTTATAAAAAACTCCAAACAGTGTTTGCTGTCTCTAGAACATGATTCATACTGACTTGTAGTTTTATACAAACTTTTGTTATGCCATTGTGCTTCTATATGGTCCTATGAAACTGGCTTCAGCTGGGAACTTTGAAAATCTGAAACCTGGTTTCCTTAGTGTCAGAATTACCCAATAGTCTATTAGGAATATAGGAAGATAGGCATGCATTTCTAATTTGCTTTGACTTCATCTGGTTGATTGGGCTGCTTCTAAAGTTTGTGTTTAGATGTGACAATTGTTTTGGCATCACAGAAGATCCCACATGAATGCATATTGTCATGGCCACTGCACTGACAACCTTTTCCTTCATTATTTGCAAGCTTTTATCAAATGTTGCTCAACTGTGTTGAGGCTGTATCTATCTTGATATACTGTGCCACAACATTGTCTTATTCTGGGGGATCTTCATTCACATTGTGCTTGGCTGCCTATGGGAGGGTTCTTTCGAGTGGTTTTTCTTTTGGTTTTTATTAACTTAGGGTTGTCTTTTTGAAGCTAGGTTAACCTTACCTCTTGAAGCATTATGTAGTCAAGATTGCAGCTTAGGATCATGTCAGGTGATTGCCTTTGTCCTTTGCTTACCTACTAGAGTTTTTAGTGAGGCTAAGCAGACGAGAATGATGTTATATACTTGCTGCAAATGGGTTCCTGCTATATCATTCTTGGTCGTGTTCTCTGCCTCTCTTGTGCCCTCTTATGCATTATCGCATTTCCAGTGACTTAAGTTCAACTTCTCTACTTGTAACCTCTTAGCCATTATTAGTTCCACTGTTTGGTTTAAATATTCTGATTATGATTTCGGCAGGTAGATGCTGTGGTTTATCTAGTGGATGCCTTTGATAAGGAGAGGTTTGCAGAGTCAAAGAAAGAGCTGGATGCCCTTCTCTCGGATGACTCACTGGCAAATGTCCCGTTTCTCATTCTAGGGAACAAGATTGACATCCCATATGCAGCATCAGAGGAGGAGCTCCGCTACTACCTGGGCCTGACCAACTTCACCACTGGGAAGGGGAAGGTGAGCCTTACAGACTCCAGTGTTCGCCCCCTCGAGGTCTTCATGTGCAGCATTGTCCGCAAGATGGGCTATGGCGATGGCTTCAAGTGGCTGTCTCAATACATAAAGTAAGCAAATGGCACCCACAGTTCGCAGTCCGTAGACTTTCGATTGAAGCATGTTTTTTTACATTTCCTTGCTGTAGAAGGACCGAGTATGATGATGATGCTTTAAAAGGGATGGGTATTTAATCACACACTACTGTGTAAAGTGTATGTGTAATTTTAATTGGGTTATGAGCTTTGCAGCTTCCTCATCTGGTCTTATGATGCTTGTTCGTGCTACAATCCATTTTTGTAGGATCATATAGCAGGTTGAGTCGTTATATACTTTGAAACAAATCCAGATTCTGAAATCAACAATAATGGAGAGAGTGCCTTTTTGAGGCACGAAAGATGTTCTAATTGGGCGGCCATCCGATGACATTTTCATTTTCGCTTGTTCATCTGAAAAGACGATGATACCTGCAAGTATCGATGGGAGATCCCAACAAAGAACTGGCAGCTTCTCAAAGCTGCAGTTTTTTCTTGTAAGCAGGCTTGATCTGTTTTCTCAATTTGTAAGCGTCGGATTCGAATTCCAGAAATTGGGAGTCATACAAGTCTGGTATTTTAATTGGTGAAGGAATTTATTGAGCATTGGCGATTCTGGATGTCGGATCAGATGGAAAGGCTGGGTCAAACAAATATGGAAGCCAGTAACGCTGGTTGATGATGGGGTACTTGTAAACAATCTAGAAACCAATGATAGGCCATAACTAAGCGATGTGGTTAGTGTGTTCGGTTTCGATCACATCAGTATTGGTTGTTTGAACTGAGGCCTTGTGAAAGGCATGGTGGTAGGCGAATACGGGAGGAAAATTCTAGATATCCAACTCTGAGTGGAGAGATAAAAGAAAGAAAGAGAGCTTCTTGGTAGGTGACAACCAGCTCTGAAAATGGAAGGTCTCCATGCCGATGTCGCTCTTTTCCCCTGGGGAAAATAATGGACGCTCATGCTTTAGTGATTGAAACTTTCGGTTACCGTAAGGCCGTTGTCCGTGTATCAAATATTTAAGGCGGGAAGGAGTCAGTCAGTATGCCTTTTTTTTTTTTTTTCAATCCCATGAAAAAGACTTTATATCATTACCATTTGGTACATTGACGCTGACCATATAGGCTCTACATCTGAGGGACACCAGAACCAGACACCATTAGGAGACCCATGAACCTGTGTTATTTCTTTGACTGCATTTGGCTTCACAGTAACCTTTCTCCTTCCTAAACAAAGAATGAGGCAGCCGTTCAATTACGTTCTGAAAGTTACTTGTCCAGTCTTTGTGAAGGTCACTTGTTTTGCATCAATCGGCTGGTGTTCTAAAGTTGTAAAATGAATGGTAAAAGGCTTCATCATCCATTTTAGAACTGACAGCAGTAGTTGCTAGGATGATCTTATAGATGAGGGTTTTAGATGGGTCCATACCTATGTTACAATAATGCACGCATGCTGCTGTATAAAACATGAAGGCCGGTACTGCCTGCACAGGAATTGAGATTTGTGGTGTCACAAATCTTAACAAACAAAATCATCAAAACCCTATAAATAGGGGACGATCCAATCGCTGCAAGTATGAAAGGCAAGGAACTAGATATGAAAGAAAGTGGGTGCAAGTAGAGTTGAGTGAGGATTTGATCCTCCTCGTTGTAATGTGCTCGAGTATAGTAGATTATCATTTTGCTTTCCAGTGGACGTAGATTAGAAATTTGATCGAATCACGTAAACCTTGCATATCCTTGTTGTGTGCGTGATTCTCATTTTCTGATCTAAACCTTCAATTTTGATCCCAGAAAATCCATCCCCAACAAGTGTATCAGAGCTACGGTAAATCACTGATTGGATTTGTTGATCACTGAACTTAGGAATTTTTTGACGTCCATTAGACTCATGACCTCGTATTCGTCTAGCACCAACAGATCTACTAGGCTTCCCTTATGCTAGAGTTATGATTGAATCTCTCTAGAAGGATCTTACCCAAGCTGAACCCTAGATGTGAGTCCTCATATCTGTCCACTGTGATCGACGGAGGGAGATGGCCAGCCAAAGATGGGTAATGCTAGAGGTGTTGCATGGCCAGATAGAAAACAAATAACTGACGGACTGTGGGACAGAGGCAACCGCTGATCGATGACAACAGAGAAGAGAGTGAGGCACACTGTAGAGCACTGCCAGAGAAAGGGCACGCTTGTGAAAGAGGGAGACCAGTGGGTTGAGGAACAACAGCTGTTGATCCGAGTAAAAAAAAAAAAAAAAAACTGGGGTAGGGACAATGGCGAGACTAGATGTAAGTAGACCAGTCGATCTTGACAAGTGTCATCTGGAGGTCGGACATTCAAGTAGATCACTGCCAAAGAAAAAAAAAAGAAAAAGAAAAGGAGGGGCAGGTAGCTAGGGGAAGGGAACAGAAAAGGGTAAGGTCTTACTCCCTTCCTTTTTTGGTTTTATACTTTTCTTCAGCCAATCAAATGTCACATGCTCCTTGCACCTGCACGAAACAACTAAAGTTAACACACCATATGTGTGTGTCTATATATATATATTCTGCACCTCCCAAATTTGACATCAACACCCCTTGTTAGTGAAAATTTTTTGTACCCCCAAAATTGATAGTGACAGCCCTCATGGGATTTTTTACTGATCTAGACTCATTTGCGTACTTATTTCTCACAAGTCAAATTTAGAAAGTCTAGAAAAGGTAGTTGAAGTCAATGGAGGAGTCAACATCAGGAGCTATAGCATCAGGAGCCATGATAAAGCTCATGGCCACAAACTATACTCTGTGGAGAACGTAGATGGAGGATCTTCTACACTGCAAGGATTTGTATGATCCTTTAGAAGATGCGTGAACAAAATTAGAAGAAATGTTGAAAAAGGAATGGATTAAAATAAACACGAAAACTATAAGTCAGATTAGATAATGGATCGACTATAGTGTTTTTCATCATGTTTCCAATGCATATGATCTCTAAATAAAACTAGAGAATATGTATTTAGCAAACACCACTCGTAACAAAGCCTTGTTGATGAAGAGGATGGAAAATCTAAAGTTGAAAGAGAAAGATTAGTAGCTAAGCATACTAGTGAGTTTCAAAACTTAGGGAACCAGTTCGCATTTGATGAGTACCTTCTTAATGATAAAGTACAAGCCCTACTCCTTCTAAGTTCCTTACTAGATAGCTAAGAGATTTTGGTGATATCGCTCAGCAACTCTGCTTTAAATGGCAAACTTACCATAATGATGATTAAGGATGCCTTGTTCAATGAAAAAGCCATGAGAAAGGAAGCTGGCACGGACCAAACACATGCCTTGATCACAAAAAATAAAGAAAGTGGTAGAGGCAGAGGTAGAGGAAGAAGCAAAAGTAGAAGCAGGGAAAGATTACAGGATCATGGTAGATCCAATGATGGTAGAAAACAACATAGAAATAAGATGAAGTACTTTCATTGTGGTATTATAGGGTACATGAAGAAAGATTGCGGAAAGTTGCAAAGAGAACAAGGTCAAGGCAGTAAACAGCAAAAGGAGGATGGTGAAGCCTTAGTCACCATGATACAAGATTTAACAATTCTCTTAGTCGGAGTAGAAACATACCTCCACATTGCTAACCACTTTGTTGAATGGGTAGTAGACATAGCAGCTTCTTACCACACCACTCTATATAGAGACTTCTTTACAACATACAAATGAGTAGACTTTGGTATGTAAAGATGAAGAATACCAGCTTCTCCAAGATCGTGGGAATAGGACGTGCAAATCAAGACTAACCTTGGTTGCACAATGAAACTGAGAGGTGTCCAACATTTGCCCCACCTTCGGTTAAATTTGATTTCTTGTACCACACTTGATAGAAAAGGCTACAACAACTACTTTGGAAATGACACTTGGAAGTTGACTAAAGGTACCATGGTTGTCGATGGAGGACACATTTGCCACACATTGTACAAGACCCATATGAAGATCTATACAAATAGCTTGAACACAATGGAAGATGAAGCATCTCCTAATTTGTGGAACATGAGACCTAGACACATGGGTGAAAAAGGGTTATTTATGCTGGTGAAGAAGCAGCTTATCAAAGTTGCCAAAGGTATTATACTAAACCCTTGTGATTATTGTTTATTTGGTAAACAACATAGAGTCTCATTTAATTCTTTAATGAATAAAAGATCAAAATTGTTGAATTTACTTTATTCTGATGCATGTGGTCTCATGGAAGAGGAATCTTTAGGAGAAAAATATTTTGTAACATTTATAGATGATGCTTCTAGAAAGGTGTGGGTATATTTTGTAAAAATTAAGGACCAAGTATTCAAGCACTTCAAGAGATTCCATGTCATGGTGGAAAGGGATATATGAAAGAAATTGAAGCATCTTTGGATAGACAATGGAGGCCAATATACTTCCAAAGAGTTTGAGGCATACTGCATTGATCATAGTATTCGACATGAGAAGATGGTCCTGTGAACCCTACAACACAATGACGTTGTTGAAAGAATGAATTGAACCATTGTGAAATGAGTCAGAAGCATACTTAGTATGGCTAAGCTGCCTAAGCCATTCTAGGGAGAGGCAATTCGTACCGCATGTTACCTTATCAATAGATCACCATCAACACCATTGAATTTTGAAGTTCTAGAAAAGGTTTGGTCTAGAAGGAAAGTCTCCTATCAACATTTGAGGGTGTTTGGGTGCAAAGCTTTTGCACATGTATCTAAGGAGTTGAGATAAAAGCTTGACATAAAGTCAACTTGGTGTATGTTTGTCAATTATGGAGACGAAGAATTAGGAGATAGGTTACGTGATACAGAAATAAAGAAGGTTATCAGAAGTAAAGATGTTGTGTACCATGAGAACCAATTTTATGAGGACTTTAAAAGTTCCACAAAGTCTAGTGATAGAAGTACCAATGCTCCTACACCAGTATAGTCTGCCACAAACAACATGTAGAATGATCTTCCAGAGGTAGAAGAAGAGGATGCAAAGTATGTCGAGTAGCGAGAGCAACAACCCCCTCCACAAGAAGTTGTAGGATCATCACAACAAGTAGATGATGGAGCAACTTCCTTGTCAGAAGATAATGAGCCTTAGCCAAATACATCTTTGAGAGGCTGTGTATTTATTTCCTCAAAGAGATATCCAAAATCATAGTATATATTACTTACTGATGAGGGAGAGCCAGAAAGTTTCCAAGAAGCACAGAATCATGTAGGCAAGAACAAATGGATGCAAGCGATGCAGGAGAAAATTAGCTCATTGCAGAACAATTAGACTTATGAGTTAGTGAAGCTTTCTAAAGACAAGAGAGCACTGAACAACAAATGTGTGTTCAAGCTAAAGAAAGATGGTAGCAAAAAGCTAGTAAAGCACAAGGCTTGGTTCGTCGTTAAAGAATTTGAACAAATGAAAGGAACCGACTTTGATGAGATATTCTCACCAATAGTGAAGATGACTTCAATTCGAACTATACTCGGATTAGTTGCTAGCTTGAATTTAGATCTTGAATAGATGGATGTGAAGACTGCTTTCCTCCATAGAGATCTAGAGGAAGAAATCTATATGGAGCAACCTGAAGGTTTTGAAGTTCTAGGGGAGAAGCACTTAGTTTGGAAATTAAAAAATGGCCTTTATGGTCTCAAGCAAGCACCTAGGAAATGGTATAACAAGTTTGACTCATTCATGATGAGTCATGGGTACAAGAGAACAGTAGCAGACCAATGCGTATATGTGCAAAGATTACATAATAGCAAGTTTTTTATACTCCTATATGTAGATGATATGCTCATCGTAGGATAAGATGCTACCATAATCAGCATGTTAAAGAAAGAGCTATCCAAGTCCTTTGATATGAAGGACTTAATCCTAGCTCAGCACATTCTAGGCATGAAGATTGTTTGTGATAGAAAAGAAAAGAAGTTATGGATGTTACAACAAAAGTATGTTAAACGAGTAATCAAGAGGTTCAACATGGAGAATGCCAAGCTGATTAACACTTCGCTTGGTATTCATTTTAAGCTAATCAAGTGAACTTGTTTTTCTTTAGAATAGGAGAAAGAAAAGACGTTAGTGGTACCTTACTCTTAAGTAGTTGGGAGTTTGATGTATGCAATGGTGTGTACAAGACTAGACATTGCTCATGCAATAGAAGCAGATTCCTATCCAATCCAAGAGATTCGCTTAGAAGCAATGAAGTGGATTTTGAGGTATCTCAAGGGTACATCTAAGTTGTGCTTATGTTTTGAAGGAGTAGAAATAATCTTGGAGGGATACATTGATTCAGACATGGTAGGAGATCTTGATGGCAGAAAGTCAACATCAAGATTCCTATTCACTTTTGCTAGAAGAGTTGTATCTTGGCAATCCAAATTGCAAAAGTGTCTCATTCTACCAATAATAGAGCAGAGTACATTGCCAAGAACTTGGTATCATGCAAAAAGCATACATGATACATTGTGACAGTTAGGGTGATCTTAACTTAAGCAAAAATTAAATGTGAAGTTCGCTTGCTATCATTGGATAAGTGAGGTGACAGAATAGGGATTATTGAAGTTGAAGACAATCCATATCAATAAGAACCCAATAAACATCTTGATGAAAGTGGTAATGCATGAGAAGTTAGTGCTATGTAGAGACATAGGCGGAATGGACTCCAACTGAAAAAGACACAATACATTCTCCTCCCATGGGTATGGAGGGGGAGAATTGATGGATCCATACCCATGTTATGACAATGCTTGGATGCTGTCGTATAAAACATGAAGGCCGGTGCACCTACACATGAACTGAGATTTGCGGTGCTGCGAATCTTAACAAACTAGATAATCAAAATCCTATAAATAGGAGATGACCCAATCACTGCAAGTATGCAAGGCAAGGAATCAAATATGAGAGAGAGAGAGAGAGAGAGAGAGAGAGAGAGAGAGAGAGAGAGAGAGAGAGAGAGAGAGAGAGAGAGAGAGAGAGAGAGAGAGAGAGAGAGAGAGAGAGAGAGGATTTGATCCTCCTCATTGTAATCTGATCAAGTATACTAGATTATCATTTTGCTCTCTTGTGGACGTAGATCAGAAATCTAATTGAACCAAGTAAATGTTGTGTCTCCTTGTTATGTGTGTGATTCTCATTTTTTGATTTAAACTGATGATTTTGATCCAAGCAAATCCATACCCAGCAAGTGGTATCAGAGCTACGGTAAATCATTGATCAGATTTGTTGATCACTAACCTCAAGAATTTTTTGACGCCCATTAGAAAGTGTTGAATTTTGTACGCTAGAAAAGTTGGTGGAGAAGACTTGTGTGGTTGTTAAACTAAAATTAGTGTCCTATGTGTCATTCTAAGAGATCCTTTGGTTAACCACAACCTCCCTTCATGGGTGCTATTGTAGAAATTGCACCATAAGTTGAGAAAATAGTGATCATGAGTGCCGCCACTAATGGCCTTATTTCTCTATAAATACCTCTTATGTTCTACTTGAAAATAAGAGTTGCCAGTGTATCTATACGTGTAGCTCATTTAGAGAATTACAAAGTCTCACTATGATTGCATTGTGTTTGGAAAAATCATCAAATTGTTGGTAAAATCTCTGATTTGTATTTTAGTTTATTTATTAGTTCATCTAATTCGACCATATTTAGAACTAGTATCATTTCTCTATCTTTTGAGTTGTATTTAACATCCACGCTTCAATCATTTATATTTATTTCTATATATTTTCTAAAACACAAAAACCACTCATTTTCAAAATCATGGTATCCAATGGGGTTAGGTAATGAGATGCAAATAATCCTTGTAAAGTGATAATCAGATTTCAGCCTTTGATTCTTCTTTTCCTTTTAAATATTCTCATTTAGAATGATATGGTTCATCCCCATACATGGAAGTTGAGGAATCCACTAGATCAGACCTGCCAAAAATAAGAAGTCGTCAAAATCAATCAAGATAAAATAAAAAATTGATTGAAATTGATTTGGAAATCCTATAAAAATCAAGATTTGGAAATTAGGGGTAGATCGGAGAAAAATCAGGAATTTTGATTCTCTAGACTCCTATAAATTGGTCAGAATTGATGTTGTAATCATCCCAGTCTATTCTTTTTATAATGAAATTATTCTCTCCGTCTTCCTGTGGATGTAGGCCAAATTGTCCGAACCACGTAAATCTGGTCTCTTTTATGTGTTTGCATGTTTTATTTATTTATTTATTTATTTTTCTTAACCCAAAAGTGGTATCAAAGTTGGAGGAGTGCTGAAGGTATTGCCGGAGAAATGCCAGAGTGAGAAGCTAAAGACCAGAAACTAGTTCTATTCCAAGCGTCCCCCTCCCGCCTGAGAATAGTTCAATTGTAGGCCTAGTTGTAGGTTTGCCCAGTAAGGTTTAGCATAGACCAGATCTAGATCTAGGCTGAGGAGCGACCCAGATCAAGTCCAAGCCAGGAGTAGCCCAGTCTACATCCTGACTAGGCCATCCATCCTAGACCAGAGAAAAAAAAGGAGGGGGGATCTGATAGGACCAACAACGATGCCGCCCTCGAGAAGGAATCATCAGGGGCGACTGTCACTTGAAGGGAAGACAAAAAGAAGAAGGGGAGAAAATGAGCGGTCGGTGCTGGGAGTCGATGACTGTTGAAAGGAAAGAAAAAAGAGATCTTATTGGCAACATCACCTGTGCTTGGGAGAAAAGCTGCGACTAGCGACATCACCGGCCCTTAGGGGAGAATAGTAGCAATTGACGACGTTGTTGTTTTGCTGGGAAGAAAAATAAAAGAGAGAGGGTTTTGAACTTATTCACATGTTGCCGACAAGTACCAAGGCCGGTGGGACAACGTTTGGTCCTCGATCGAAGTCACTGGCAACATGAGAAAAGGATCGACCCCAAATGCAACAGTAGTAAAAGGGGGGGAAACAAAGCTGAGAAAAGGGAAAAACTACAAACAAGTTAAGGTTTTTCCTACTTTCTATTTATATTAAGTTCATAAAACAGTGGATCCAATTTTGAAATTTGTACCCCTTAGGGTCCTAAATTCATAGTCCTAGTTTTGATAAAGATACCCCATGAGGCTTGAAATTAATTGAAATCAGTTTGATAACGACACTCCCTGAGGCCTGAAATTAATTGAAATTAGTTTGTGAACCACACCCCTTGGCCTGAATTAGTGTGCTGAAAAATTACAAGGGCACCCGCTATGCTTAATTTGTACCCTCAAATTTGATAAGGACACCCCTTGTACACAAAATTTTGAGCACCCCTCACATTTGACAAAGACACCCCTCTTAAGATTTTTGATCATTTCTAACTCAGTTGTGCATCCATTTCTCATGGTTTGACTTATAAAAGATAGAATCAAACACTAAAAATTCATTTTGGACTAAGGTTTAGGAAATGTTGTGGCAAGAGCTATGATAAAACTCAACGCCACTAATTATACTTTATGGAGATCTAGGATGGAAGATCTCTTATACTATAAGGATCTTCATGACCCCCTCGATGATCAAGAAATAACACCTGAGGGAATTTAAAAAAAGATTGGATAAAAATGAATAAGAAAACTATAGTTCAGATTAGATAGTGGATCGACCATAGTATGTTTTACCATGTAACTCAAGAAGACAATGTCTATGTCCTCTAGAAAAAGCTAGAGAATATGCAGCAGTCAAAGATCACTCGAAACAAGGCCTTCCTAATGAGAAGGCTTGTCAATCTCAAATTAAGGAGTGAAATGACCGCAGTTGAGCACACTAACACACTAGCAAATTTCAAAATCTAGTGAAATTAGCTGGGATTAGTTGTGCTACAATTAGGGGATGAAGGGTAGGCCCTACTATTGCTAAAACTAGGAGATTGATAATCTCCCTCAGCAACTTAGCACCAAAAGGCAAAGTAACCTTGGCTATGATTAAGGATTCCCCATTCAATGAAGAGGCTAGGAGAAAAGAAGTTGATATAGACCAAGCACATGCCTTGGTAACAGAAAATAAGCATAGTGGAAGAGACAAGGGCAGGGGAGGAGTAAGAGCAGAAATAGGGAAAGATCGTAGACTTGCTGCAAATCTAAGAGTGAACATAAGGGCAATACAAGTGTTTCCAATACGACATTCTAGGCCATATAAAAAAGGATTGTGAAAAACTGAAGAAGGAGATAATAGAGCAAATCAAAGGAGGACAATGGTGAATCACTAGTCACCATTGCACATGAAATAGCAGTGCTCACTGCTAAAGAGGAAGCATTCCTGCATGTGGTCAATAGTGACGCAAAGTGGGTGGTAGATATAGTAGCTTCCTACCCCACCACTCCACAAAAGGAATTCTTTACTACCTATAAGGAAGGAGACTTTGGTATCGTGGGATTGGTGATGCGCAGATCAAAACAAACCTTGGCTACACAGTGGTGCTAAAAGAGGCACCGGATACAGAAACATGTTAAACCTGATCTCAGTCCTAGCCCTTGATAGACAAGGCTACTCCAACTATTTCGGCAACAACACTTGGAAATTAACAAAAGATGCTATGATTGTAGCAAGAGGCCATATTTGCAGTACCATGTACAAGACCCACATGAAGATATGTAGAGATAGTCTTAACGAAGTGAAGGATGAGACATCACTAAATCTATGGCACAAAAGACTCGGTCACATGGGAGAGAAACGACTGTTCACACTCACAAAGAAGTAGCTCATCAAAATAGCCAAAGGTATAACTCTCAACTCTTGTAATCACTATTTGTTTGGCAAGCAATAAAGAGTTACTTTTCTTCTTCTTGCAATAAAAGAAAAGAACTGTTGAGTTTGGTGTACTCGGATGTATGTGATCCCATGGAAGTAAAGTCATTGGGCAGGACAAATATTTTGTAACTTTTATAGATGATGAATCTAGAGAGTATGGGTGTACTTTATAAAAGGTAAGGACCATGTATTCGAACACTTCAAGAGATTCCAAGTGACGGTGGAACGACAAATAGGAAAGAAGCTAAAGTGTCTTTGAACAGACAACGGAGGAGAATACACCTCAAGGAAGTTGGGGATATTACTACACAGTGTGTGGTATTCAACATGAGAAGATGGTCCTACATACCTCACTACACAATGGAGTAGTAGAAAGAATAAACTGAACCATTATGGAGAGAGTGAGATGCATGCTCAGCATGGCTAAACTATCTAAGCCATTCTAGGGTGAAGTTGAAAGAACCACATGCTATCTGATCAATAGATCACCATCAATACCACTAGACTTTGAAGTCTCAAAACAGAAGTAGACTGGTAAGAAAGCGACCTATTCACACCTAAGAATGTATGGGTGTAAGGCATTTGCGCATGTATCCAAGGAGATGAGATAGAAATTGAACTTGAAGTCTACTTCTTGTATCTTCATCGAATCCAAAGATGAGGAATTTAGATACAGATTGTGGGACCTTGAAGGGAAGAAGATCATTTGAAGCATAGAAGTGGTATTTTAAGAAAACCAATTTTAAGAAGAATCGAGAAAGGCAAATGAAGAAGGTATTAGTGCTCAATATCTAGTACCAGATTTTGTTCCCATACATGTTGACTTAGAAATTATGCCAGAAGCAGAAGAAGAGGTAGAGGAACTTGAGCAGGGGAGTATCAACCCCCTTCACCAGAAGATCTTCTAAGTCAGAAGCTGAGCCTTGGCTAAAGATGTCAACAAGAGGGTGTATTCTGATTCCTTCACAAAGATATTTAGAATGAGAGTATATCATGCTCACTGGCAAGGGGGAGCCAAAGAATATTCAAGAGAAGTCGTGAAGCATGCAGATAAGGACAAATGGGTGCAAGCAATGTTAGAAGAGATTAACTTACTGAAGAAAAATCAGACATATGAGCTAGTGAAACTTTCTAAGGGGAAAAGAGCACTAAAAAATAAATGGGTATTTAAGTTAAAACGAGGTAGCAATGGAGAACTAGTCAAGTATAAAGCACGATTGGTTGTTAAAGGCTTTAAATAAATGAAGGGAATAGATTTTGATGAGATCTTCTCACCGATAGTGAAGATGACATCAATCTGGATCATATTTGGACTGGTAAAGACAACCTTTCTTCATGGAGATTTGGACGAAGATATATATATATATATATATATAACAACCAGAGGGCTTTGAAGTTGTGGAAAGAAACATATGGTCTGCAAGCTGAAGAAAAGCCTCTATGGTCTTAAGCAAGCACCAAGGCAGTTGTATAAGAAGTTTGACTCATTCATAACGAATCAAGGATTCAAAAGGATGGCTGTAGATTAGTGTATATACGTGCAGAGACTACGTGAGGGTAAATTCATTAGTCTCATACTTTATGTAGATAATATGTCAATAGTTGGACATGATACAACCATGACTAGTAGGTTGAAAAGGGAGTTATCTAAGTTCTTTGACATGAAGAACTTAGGACTAGCTCAGCAGATCTTAAGTATGAAGATTACACATGACAGAAAAGTGAGAAAGTTGTGGCTATAATAAGAGAAGTATGTAGAATGAGTAATCAAGTGGTTTAACATGGAGAGCACCAAGCCAATCAACACTCCACTTGGCAGCCATTTTAAACTGAGCAAATGTAGGTGTCATTCAACAACATAGGAGACAAACAAAATGGTCGTGATTCCTTACTCATCAGCACTTGAAAGTCTAATGTATGGGATGGTCTGCACAAGGCCAGATATAGCTCATGCAGTAAGCATCGTGAGCATGTTCCTGTCTAACGTAGACAAAGATTATTGGAAAGCCATAAAGTGGATACTAAGGTACGTGAAGAGTACATCTAAGTTGTGTTTGTGTTTCAAAAGTACAAAGACAACCTTGGCAAGATACACAAATTTTGATATGACAGGAGATCTTGATGGAAGAAAGTCAACATCAGGATTTCATTTCAATTTTGCAGGAAAGCTGTGTCTTGGTAGTCCAGGTTGCAAAAGTGTGTAGCTCTATCAATAATAGAAACAGAGAACATTTCTATAGCTGGAGCAGGCAAGGAGATGTTCTGGATATGCAAGAAGAGTATAAGGTACATTGTGATAGTCAGAGCAGTCTAAACTTGAGCAAGAACTCAATGTATCATATGTGCATAAACACATTGACATTTGGTATCATTGGACACGGGAGGTGACAGAAGAACAAATGCTAAAATTGAAAAATATTCACACTGATGAGAATCCTCAGATATGTTGACAAAGGTGGTAACATATGAAAAATTGGTACTATGTAGAAACATAGCAGGAAAGGATTCTAACTAGAGAAGTATAGCATGAGGATGGAGGGGAGAATCAATAAGGTCCATCCCCATATATGGAAGTTGGTGAACCGATTGGATCAGACCTACCAAAAATAAGTTGTCAGAATCAATAAGGATAAAATAAAAAATTGATCGAAACTAATTTGAAAATCTTGGAAAAATTTAGATATGGAAATTATAATTAGGATTTTTGATTCTTTGAACTCCCATAAATTAGAACCAGAGTCGATGTTGTAATCATTCTAGTCTATTCTTCTCATTGTGAAATTATTCTCTCCTTTCTATGGATGTAGGCCAAATTAGCCTAACAGTAAATCTAGTCTCTTTTGTGTGTGTGAATGATTTTTTTTTTGTTTCTTAACCCAACATAGAGTACATGTTACATCTAGTTCTTATTAGTTTTGTAGATTCTACTCCTTATTTTACATCCAAAGGAACTACTTAAAATGGCTGGCCACATTTAAATATGTTGAATTTCAATGAGTGGCTATGACAAACTTTATCATCAACATATAGCAAGTGCCAACGATTAGTTTGATCCATAGACATTTTTTTTTGGCCTCACAATGCATTATATCCAACTTAATGAATGATATCTAGCCATTGGGAGGATTCCTTGAGGAAGTTAAGGGCAGAAAGAAGTAAAGGTATATAGGTTGGCTTGTTTGATGATTAAATTGATTTATGTATGGATTTAAGCCTATTATTAGAAAGGAGCATCTCCCATAGTATGTGAATTCCACGTTGCTCACTAATGTGTTTCATGTGAAGATAGAAAAAATTAAAATAGAATTAAAAAAAAAAAAGTTCATATGACTTGCATATGTGAACATAAGTCCTCCGTCATTGGACATTCTAAAGTTTTGATTTGTGGAGGATTTGTTGATGATATAGATCTTTACATGCTTTCTTAAATTCTTAGTGTTCCTTTAGAAGCTACAAGAAAGCCTAAAAAGTTATAGATATCATTTTTTTGCCACATTAAGGCCCATTTATCATCAAAGAAATGCTAAAGATATATCTCAAGCTACTATTAGGCTCATTCTCTAAAAGTTGAAGAATTGGTGTCATTCTATAAAAGTTGAAGAATTGGTATCATACATACTACTGTAGACATAAGGCTAGTTTGACTAATAGCATAATAATTTTAACCTAGCGGTTGAACAAAGTAACACCTCAGATAATTGGATCGAACATAGGCCCACCACAACAATAGACATTAAGCAATTTCCCTCATGGATCAAGTACAACCATATAATCAACCTTATCCTTCCAAGTGGGACATGTCTTCACTAGCAGGCCATTTAGGTTGACCCAAGAAACATGCTTTAGTTGTTACAAAGAGCTGCTAGCTTGTTGTTAGGGACTATGCAATGATGAAGATCCTCATGATGTCATCACAGCCTACATCAACAAAAAAAAAGGAAATTACTAAAATGCTTATCATCCTACTACCAAGTTAGTGCTAACTCAACTGCCAGCCAAGATTGGTTGACACTTTAATCAAGGGGGGCTACCAGCTATCACATATCTTACTATAACATTTACGAACATTTATTTTCCTCCCATAGTTGGTGATCCTTGTCCTTCATGTCAGTTGCTAGCTACGTGTCATAATAGATGGAATAGTGTACTAGCTCAGTGTACTAGATGAATCAACATGTCCCATTAGCATTTTGATTGAGAGAGGATCCTTGTTTTCCATGCCATACGTACTACTGCCAATGTAAAGCCAAATCATTGTAACCTCTACATCTCAAAGAAAAAATAGAATTATGGCTTTAGTTGAGTGAAATACATTGTATTTAAGATTTTAAGTTCTCTCTTTCTTTTTTTTATTCTAAGAAATCTTAGGTGCATGCAAGTTGAATGTGATGTGAAGAGGAAGAAATAAGAGGCTAACCATATGGGACAATAAACCTTGTATGTACCCAAATATATTGATGAGTAGTGGTACATATGACCATTTCATGATATACATGTGTGTGCTTTGTGTTTTGTTTACTTTGTGATTTTTATCTGTTTCTTGTAATTGCAATGTCCTCATGTAGAATAGGTCTTCTCATCGTCTTTACCTCTAACGGTACAATTTTAAGTATTGCCTCCTTAAAGTTTAGTTGCTAACTATAACAAAAAATTTTTATATGATAAGCAGAGACCACGCTTGTGTGATGAGTGGGTGTAACCATCTTGATTCCTTCCTACTTGGTAACTAAGACAAAACAACAATCTTTGGAAGAAAAATGTTTAAAGAAGGCTTGAACTTGTGCAATTATTTTATTTTATTTAAAAGCATGAACATTTTGAGTGTTCAATGAAGAGCCTATACTTGAGGATGTTTTCAAATGTAGCACAAACCATTAAGAAATTAAACACTCTTTTTTTCCATGGTGTCATGCCCTTGTAGCGCTTGACTTGACACACTGGCAAGTTGACTCCCATGTGGGACTAAAAAAGTCATCAAAAAAATTAAAAAAGAAGAAATGCTAGTCTTATTTAACTTGTTTCCCCCTTTCTTTTGTTCTATAGATGAGTAGAAGCAAAAAATTCTAATTTATATAATAACCCAATATCCCTTAAATCTTGAATTCTTTCTATTCAATAAAAATTCCATTGAACTGATTCTTCCAAAAGATTTAGTGCTTTGACCACCTTTTTTTACAGTCTAGGTAGGTAGACAAAGATGGTATGGGAACTTTGATAAATATCAAGGTCAAAGGTTGTTGTACCTAAAGGGATGTGAGGAACTAAGGTTGTTCTAGTCCAAGATGAATTTTTTTTGGGATAAGTGTAGATTGAGAAGGGGAGTTTGGCTATGGATTTTTTAGATGGAAAGATGATGCAAAAACCCTACTAGCAAGACAAGCCACAGAAGAAAGAGATGGAAGAGAGGTAGGTGATATTGTAGGAGGAGCATGTAAAACAAATGCAAGGTATTTCATAGCAATAGCTGCCAGAGAGCAGCCAATTTATATTTCAATGAAAGAAGAGGTGACATTTTTTATGAATAAATTCATGAATTTGCTCTGTCTTGTTACAATTCTATTTCTTTTGCCTTGGTTACAATTGTTGGCCATTGTATTAATGAAACAATATATTGTTTTGCAATAAAGTCCAGTGTTTTTTTCAATGAAAATTTGCTCTATTTTGTGTTTGAAATGAATGGAAAGCTAGTCATTTGCAATGTTAGAGATATGACATACACAATAGAATGTGAGTTGGATTCAATTGAATGATAATGCTAAACTGACAATTTAATGTTCACTTGTTATGCATAAACTTACTTCAAATTGCACTCCTGGAGAAATGGAGTTATGGAGAAAATGTTTTAAAGGAGTTTTATCATTACTAAGAAAACGCCGATAACAAAATCCAAATTTTTATTTATCTTCAAATTGGAATACCTTTGAGTCCAATGACCTGCAAGCACTTGTCTTATTATTCAGATTGAGAAAGAGTAACTTTGGCCACTTTCAATTACCTCATAGTTTTCATGCCCACTATAAATTACATGCAGTTGACTCTGTGACTTGTTCCTAGTCTAACTTTTGTATCTAAGGCATATACTTCTCCTAAAGTTCTGAATCTCCCTCTTCATTCTAGTCAATCTTCCCATGACTTGCCTTTTGATATTTTCTAATATATCACTACTAGTTTCCTTCTTGCGTCAGTGATGTAGCTATTTAATGTCTTAGACATGTTGTTGTCTATTACATCACATTGAAGAAGCTTTGAAAAAATGGCTTGGTTCCTATGCTTGATACTCATCTACTTCCTTATGAGTCAATTCTTCTAACTTGTAACATCTTCAAATCCCCTTATTGTGGTGGCCTTTGCAATTTGTAGAATATTTTCTTAAGGGTGTTTCCCTAGTTCCCCTTTTTCTAGTTTGCATATATGTGTTTGGCATTACTTCTATGCTCAACTAATGGAAGAAATTTCTTCATAGCATGAATTATTCCCTATAAAAGATTGAGAGTGAACCATCATTATTTCAAAGACTCTTAAGGAAAATCCATAATATAAAGGGAATGGAAATAAACTAGTGTAATTTTTACTAACTAAAATACCTTTTACTTATCATTGACCATATGACCCAAGCTAGTATAAGTGATCCAAATTAGTGATTAACTTATGTATGAACCAAGTCCATGAGTCTCTGTTCCTTGTCTCTACAACTACTTAGCCTATTCGGTGTATTTGGTCATTAGCATCTTCGCCAATAGCATAGAGCAACATTCCATTGCACATGCACTTCAAGAAGCAAACCATATAGTCCAATGGATGCTTTGCATTCCTCCCTCCATCCACTAGCCAGTTCATCATAATAGAGATATAACCTATGAAAATATGCATCTCATCTGGTATGGGCCTTTGCACATGTAGTGTGATTGGATTCAAGATTCTTGTGTTTCATTTCTCTTACATAATCCTTGAGACTGGCATAGTGGTCCTTCAAGCTTTGATGGGTCAATTGCATAACTCCTTTTCTTGCCCTCCCAGCATTAGCTGATAGTCATTTCAACCTCAAATCTCCTTCTCACCTCATCCTGCAAATGACTACACTTCCAAGTTGGATTAGCCTTCTACTTGTCCAAGTAATTTTTTGCCAACCAAATAGTATTAATTTATCTACTCTTGTGTGATTTTACACAAGTGTGAGCATTTTTTAAGTTCTTCACTTGGAGCTAATCAATCTATTTTCATCATACGAGGTATATATCTTCCACTGGTAGCCATTCCCTCCACATACTACTTCGAATTTATTCTTTGACTCCTTATGAATTTGATGTCTTTTGAATTCTTTTGTTGAACAGGCAACGATAACCCTCATGAAGCTATCACCATCAGTCAACTTCATGCCAATCTGAAAGCATGGACTTTGAATATCAATTCTATTACTAAATGTAAGTCATTGTTTGAAATCCTTCTTACCTTCTACAAGATTAAGGTCAAAGTAAGTATTATAACTTGAAGATACCAAATACTCACTGTGGCCATCATCATCACATAACTCCTCCACCTTCTGCTTATCATAGTGCCTAGCATTCTTCAAATCTCTCACCTTGGCCTTTGCTTCCTACACCTTCTCATCGTCTATGGTTGAGTCATCTAAGTTACTTGAAGGGCAATATTATTCATTCTCTTGATCTGACCCATGTTCATCAACTTCTTGATCTATGTTAACCTCAATGGACTTTGGCTACTACTGAGATGGCCTTACATCTTCTATGAAATCCATTCTACCAATAAGAAGGTTCCTTCATCAACAACTAACTTGTAGCTAGCTTCATTCTTAACAAGTAAACATGGGACCATATTCATTTTTAAGAAATTATAAAGTATATTGTTTTTAAAAAATTTATTCAAATAATATCAGGGTCATTGTGACACCTTGGTTTTTCACAACAATATAATAACAAATTTTAAAATGTGTCGGAATTCCTATTTTAAAATTTTTGATTTTTAAATTGACCAAAAACTAAAACTCCAATAAAAAGCCTTTATTTCAAAATCCCGGGAGTTATATAGTAGTTTTAAAGGGGAAATGATATCCCCTTTCTATTGAAAATTCGACAGTCTCCTCTATATTTTGGACCATCGCACATAACCAATGTGATACAACAATCACCTGATAAATACAATGACATGAGATGACACTTAGGAGACTCAGTCTCCATACCCATCCATTCAAATCAAATACAATACTCTATAAAACATATACTCCAATGGTGGATAAGAAAATCAAGATATCACAACATTACCCATGTTCTATCCATACACATCTATCACATCCAACATCAATACATATCCTTACCTCTAGGTCACAAAATAAATCATACCAAAGTATAGTCCCCAAATCATAACCAAAGTGAGGTTTGAACAAACCTTATAGTTTTTGAAATATTTTATACATGGTTGGAAGCCGCTATTGCCTTTTCTTGCTCTATCTGCATGTCAAACCTGCTGCTACTTTCTGTATCTAAAGCATTGCAAACCAAAGCAATGCCTCAGCAAGCAATTGCTTGTATCACATTTAAAATCAATTTAAAGCACATATAATATGACGTATAAAGATCTGAGTCTCTGATTAAGTTCATGGATATGAATCATTCATATAAAAAGCTAAATCATCAGATATCAAGAATGAAATAATGCATGAATAATAAGTCAGAATCACTTACAAAAAATTGATGAAGATATGGTTTCATGCATAATATCAAAATATAATATCCAAATATCACAACACGCATAACAATGAACAATGCATGCTCTAATAAAGCCAATTTCAATAAAAACCAACATAATATGGCATGAATGCATATAATAAATAATAGAGCATGCAAGTCAATCATGTCTCTAGAGTGTCGCACCCCACTCTCATATCTGGTCATTAGTACTCATACCAATCCCTAAGTTCCTTACCTATAGCTCGCACACTAGGTAGCTCGCTTAGCCCATAGGCTCACTCACATTTGGCCGCCCACATAGGCTTCACCTTGTGGGTATATCAGGGTATAAACATCCCTCATGTGTCATACTACATGAGCATGCATAATAAGTGTATGGATTGCTATGCGGCAACGGCAACTACTCTGGGGTATAAACTACTGCCGCTCGCCGTCGACACCAAAACAAGAAACTACTATCCACCAAAGCATGGGAGTCGAATAGGCATGTGTGGGTGGCCTGCCCATGATTACCACAAACCACATGTAGTTTGCCCACATATCAGAGCGGGGGTTTATAATATGTAAACTTAGAGGGCGGGTGGCCAACCCTATGACCCTTCTAGCATAGCATCCACTAGGCAAAAACACCTATTGTAAATAAAAAAAAAACCACGAATTAAGTGTTGAAAATCAATGCATAACCATCCTTGATAAAATCAAGTCGTTAAATATATCAAAATCATGCATCAAAATCGGTGCATAACATCATCAAATAATCCAATCGATGCAACATAGAATGTACCAAGAAATAGTGCACACATCATGCACATTAAAAGGTAGTATACACATTGGCAATACATGCTGAACAGTCATCTTAGGAAAATCTTGGGTTTGGCATACACATCCATGCATCAAACAGTCTGTATAAATAAAGACGTTAAGTAAATAATCATCATTTATAAAACCATAGAATAATAAATGTAGTCACCTACCTCAGACGAAGTACCACTCGTCTGTACCTCCCAATTAGTCAGACCCAACTCTAGTGCAGTCCACCACACTTCCATCACCTAGATACATATCACATTCAATCATACTTATAATCCAATTTATCAAACTTGGATTCTTAATTGCACCACATTATGTTTCATATTCCAATATATAGTGTCCATGAGAATCCAATAATTCCCAGCCCTCGAATCTCCAGGTAGGGCCCGCCTTAATTGGTCAATAATTAAAATCATACTTAATTGGGCCCACTCATAACCATTTAGTCCTCCTTAATTATATCATTTCATATTTTAGAGCTATTAGGCTCATATCATATTAATCTTAGATAATTTATTATTTAAATAAACTAATCGGACATTATTATCTAAATTTCATGTTCAATCTTATCTAATTATAGTCAAATCAACCCATCAAATGATTAAGATAGTAATCTTACCTCATATAAATAGACATGAATAACATTTAGCTATCTGCTTTGCCTATCATCTACTGATCTCCTCAACTATGCCCTATCTCAAATATCCATGTTGATTTAGTTAATATTCTTCACTTGATCATCCTAGATCAAATAAAAATTTAGTAATCCTAACTAATTAATCCAAACAGTATGGATCATAGAATTTGATCCAATTTCATACATGAATCTTTAGTTGATGTTAGCCATTGATTAAGATCGGCTAATCATTTTTATAATTGCTTCAAATCTAAAATATCATGTATGGATATTGATTTATACTTCATGAGGATCATAATAAACTATTTAGATATGATAATAATGTTAGACCATCTTAGATTAGACGATCTGAAGCCCAATCAATAGCCTGATCAAATTGATAGTTAGATCTTTCCTGATCAATGAATGGAAAGTTGGGTTTTGTTCCTCGCATTACAAGGATCACGAGAGTTATCTCAGATCTCCAAGAACCTTCATGGATTGGTCAGAATTGAGGATTGAAGTTTAAGGGTTAAATAGGAAGTACTAGGTCAAGTCGGTTCCCCAAAACGAGTTGACTTGGTGAGTTGACCCACCCTAACTCCCCAGGTTATGGGGGAAACAGTGGAAGAGAAAATGGTGGTTGTGGCGACGTCACTGCCTGAGCCCGATCGCAAGGGGAAGACAAGGGGAAAGAGGGTCCTGGCTCGCCAACCCTCCCATGACTTCGATGAGCTAGTGACGAGAAAAGAAAAAAGGGAGAGAAATCTAGAGCATAGCCAGCTTGTGCACATTGGTGGTGGTGATTGGGTGCTAGTTTAATCATAGCCCAGAACCAAGCTACGGGAAAACAAAGGGGAAAAAGGAAAATTAGGGCACACTGGCCTGCCCATCGGCCTGGCTGTGTCGGCATTGTGGAGGAGAATAGAGGAGAGAGGGTTTTTGGATATCCTCCTCATCAGTACACACTGATCTGGCAAAAATCGTTGTCGGAGAGGGGAGAAGATCTGGACATGTCGGTGACTGAAATAGGACAGAGGGAATGAGGTGAACAGAGAGAGATCAGGAGGGCTTTGGAGGGATTTTGTGTGCCATGAGAGGAACAGGTGCTAGAAATGAAAAACCTAGCTAGGGGGAGGATATTAGAGAAATAGGAAAAGAGGAAAAAGGGTGGAACGTCAGTGCTAAGAAATCTGCCTGGGGAGGGGCTTCACACGTCGTTGATCGGATGGACAGATATGCTCATGGGAGATTGGGTGGAGAATGGGGGAACAATGTGTTCTTAGGGTTTTTCCCTTTATCAAATCCCATTTTCAATCACTATGTCGCAATAGACAAAACAAAGGGGGTGTCGTTATCAATTTTAACACCCTCTAAATTTGTAAAACTTTTGGATCTTTTCATGCCGATCTCCGTTTCACACAAAATTAGTGTCATTGGAATTGTATTGATGCGTGCATTTCAAATTTGATAGTTCCAAGTCCAAATTTTGAGTTTTACAAGGAGATCATTTTCATGAAACTCAATTTCCATCGAATTAAATTCTAATTTTATCTCCATTAAAATTATAATCTAATACATAGAAAATTATCCAAAATTGAGGGTCGTTATAGTCATAAAGACAATATCAATCATAAGTAATTTCTCCAAGATGATAAATTTCAATGACAAGTAATAGAATTCATAAACTAATAGATGATAGATTTCATCCAAGGCCAAGTACATTGAAATTGGAGAAATTCTATCCTTTTCAAATCCATATGTATAGAGATCATCTCTAAATTTCTCCATTTTGTTTGAGACATCAATAGCTAGCATTTGGTTATGAATGATGCTGAAGTATTAGATATATTACATTTTATTTGCACTAAGTATCTCTATTTTATTTCTTGTGAAATATCAATAGACACCATTCTTTTATTATTAACAAATCTGCAGATGCTAAATTGCCATTTGAATCTTGACTTAGTTGGAATTAACTTGAATTTTCCCCTTTTTTTCTCCTTTTATACTTCACTACGAAAAATGAGAATAAGGCACATGAAACATCATGTGATATTTAGACCTTTCTAACAAAGGAGACTAGATGCTACCCTTGATGTCATGGTCCAGATACCACAATAGAGAACTATTTAAATTATATTTATGTTTAAATAATCTATTTACGTCTTAGAGCTGGGAATATTACTATCCTTACGCCAAATGAACCTCCTACCAACAATGGTTTAAAGTTTATTTATTATCTTAAAAGGTTTGATTTTGCTTATCATTCTAGTTGAAGAATATAATCCATCAAAATTAAGGCTACTGTCAAGGAAAGAATAGACCTATCACCAAAGAGATAAAGTGAATCTAAGATTTTAGAAAAAAAAAAAAAAAAAAACTTATGATAGGGTCACTTTATTGTTAACATGGTCACGGGGGTATATAGACATAACTAAGGATATGTATGAGGGAGTAACAACAAATGTTAGGACTACTAACATAGAGATTGATGATTTTCCTATCATTATAAGATTGCACCAAGGATCAACATTGAGCTAATACCTCTTCACATTGGTTATGGATGAGTTAACTAAGCAATTGTACATTGAGATTCCATGGTGCATGTTATTTGTAGATGATATAATTTTGATTGATAAGACAAGGGGGGCTGTAAACACAAAGATAGAGTTGTGGAGAGATGCTACAAAGTCTAAAAGATTTAAAACTAATCAAACGAAGATAGAGTATATGGAATGCGATTTGAAAAGAATGTTACCCAGAGAACCCAAATGGCTTGAAACAAATGGAGATGTGCCTTTGGAGTTTTGTGTGATAGGCGATTGCCAATTAAATTGAAAGAAAAATTCTATAGGATGGTTGTAAGGCTGGGCATGCTCCATAGATCGGATTGTTAGGTTAACAAACAACATGCATATAGAATGAGCTTAATTGAAACGAGAATGTTGAGATATATGAGTGGCAAGCCAAGAAAGGAGATAATTTGGAACAAAAACATTAGTGAAAACTTAGGAGTAGCACCTGTAGGTAACAAGATGATGAAGGGTAGATTTAGATGGTTTGGACATATCCAATGGAGACTAAAAATGATACTGGTTAGAAGGAGTGAGTTGATCCAAGTAGAATGCTTTAAAAGTGTAACGGTAAGGCCAAAGGACATGAATAGAAGTGATGAAGAAAGATTCAAAAACTTTTAGACTAAATGAAGCCATGAAACTTGCTAGAGGGCAATGGAGGAATAAGATTTGTGTAGCTGACCCCTAATTCGGATAAGGCATTGATGATGATGAGTATGCCCTATACTACACTCTCTGTTATGATGTTTTAGGTATTATGAACAGTAGAACATGTAATTGAACCTTTTTATATGGTTTTTGAAGCTTTAGTAAATGGATGTCAACAAATAAAGTTGGACTCAATAACCTTTGCACTTCAGCAATTGGAAAGTCTTATACAATGATTCACTATTAGAATCCCAAAGCACATACAACATTCAACACGAGATGTCTACATCATACTAGCTTGAGAGGTTACTGAACGCTGGTTTTATTTCTTGATGTGCAATTCCTAGAGCTTTAAGATCATTTGAAGATCTTGAATCTTGCACTCTGATGAAGTCTTGGTGAATGAGTTTTTTGTTCAATATAGTAATTATAAGGCCAATACGACTCTTCTGCATGATTGCATCAATGTCTTGTTCTTATCAATGATGGGATAGAGTTACAACTGTTCTTACAGAGTTCTATCAAAGTTACCAAATCTTACTTCATTCGAAGATAGGCTAAGTCTTCAACTTCATCACAATTTCATAGGTATCTACAATGTCTATCCTTTCACATTACAATATCTACCTTTTTAAGGGATTTCTTTGACATGTTTTCTATTGATATCATTCATGAGTAGCTTTAGGCATTGGGGGACTACAATTTCTGATAATCAAATACTTAAATCACATTCTCACCAGCTTTGAGTAACTTCAGACATTGGGGGACAAAAAATGCCTAATAAAGAACAGCTAAAATCATAGCCATGAGCAACTTTTAAATGCTATTATCTTAGCAGACCATAGTGTTTTATAAAACAAGCACTAAAATTAACAAAATTCAAACTCAATAATACTAAATCATACAAAGAATAATAAAAAATGGGAGATTTAACAGTATTTGTAATGGATTCAAACCCAAATAGAATGTACTCCAAATCTACAATGTTGTCTTCACATGGAGTTAGCTCTATTTCAAATTCTAAAGACATACAAAAACCCAACTTAATTGTGAATTGTAGAATCAGATTTAGGGATTTTAGAGCTTCATTCTATAGTTAGGGTTTTTGTTCTTCTTTGACTATTGTGTTTGGTAAAGGAAATGGCAAAGAGAGGCCGCAATGCTGGCCCAGCTTTCTTTTTCTAATTATTTTATTGTCTTTCTAGTCATACTTGGGAAGACAACTTGCTAGCATGTCAAGTCAAGAACCACATAAGCATGACACACTGGCTAGAAACAAATGGCATCTAACTTCTTAATGAAATATGCCACATTTGAAAAACCTTGTCAAGTATGGGCCTTTCTTTGAACACTCAACAACTTCATGCTTATTTTGAAATGCTTTGCACAAGTTTAAGCCTTTTTGAAATATATTTTCATCTTTGGAGGTACAACAAATCACTAACTATTTTTCTTACATTCCTGTTGTTTTCTCCATTTTTAGGTAGGCTTGTTTAAGGACCCCAAAAATCACTAAGCATACTCGCTGTTTCCTTTTCTTATTTATATTCTTGCACATCATATGCATACATATTTTGAAGGTATTTAGTAGCCATTGATGGTAATATAACCCCACACTTCAACTAGGTATCTTGGATCCATTGCATCATTCGCATCACATTTAATTTCTTTGGTCTTATCTTTCTTTACGAAGACCTAGTTAAAGATCCATAGCTAAGTGGTTTGATGGACCACTAAGCCTCTATTATACATTTCTAGAGTTTGGACAATTCAAAGCACTTGATTAAGAACAACATCTTAAAAGATTAATTGGGCAACAAATTAGTGTCCTAGAGCTCTAAAAAGCAAAAGGCAGTTGCATACAATTCTATGGAAGCAAAGTATATATTAGTTGTTATAACAATATTTGGACCCAATCTTTATTGAAGAAACTATGTATATTTCTTCCTTGTCCACCACTTGTATGGTGTGATGATATTGGTGAAGCTTACATGATAGTAAGATTCATCATTCATGGTTGCACTAAATATTTGGAGGACAATTTTCATTGTATAAGACAAAGTGGCTATAAAAAATTTAGTAGTTTGATATGTTTGTACCATGAATAACCTAGCAGATCTTCTTACAAAAGGTCCTTCTAGATTGATTCCAATTATGATGGTCCAAGATCAACATATAAGATTGCACATTGCTCTTGAGGGGGCATGGAAAGAATACATCATCTATTGCATAAGTGTCCTAACATATGCTTTCCAAAATTAATTCAAATTCAAATTTCAAGTTGCATACAAATTAATGATGAGATATACCTTTTTCTCACAAAGTGAAGAATTAAAAAGCAAACCCAAACACACCCAACGCTTGTTCCCCTTCTCTTTCTCAACAGCCTATGCTTGTTGTTTTTGCATCCACTCTTGGCTTCGAAGCTTCCTTTGTGCATGAGCAAAGCCTCCCTCTTCTCGACTAGCAAGGGAGTGCATAAGCATGGAACGAGCCATGAGCAAATGAGCAAGTAGGGGGCGGCAACTAAAGGCCTCTATTTGCACACTCTCCTGACCCTAATGAACCATTCCTTTTCATGATTACCCATTTCTAGTCCTTATGAGCTAGGTGAAATCATCAAGTGAAATGAACCACTTTTTGAATTTGAGAGAAATACAGGGAATGGGATGATAAGAGCATTAATTAGTGCTTATTCCCGAAGTGCATCATGACTTGTGTGAACTCAGCTAAAATGGTTCCTTAGAAGCAAAATATTTAGAAGGGCTCAAAATGGATTCCATTGGGATAGATGCTTGCATAAAGTGATGAAAGATTTAGAATTCTTTTCTTTATGTGCTAAACTCTCTTTACTAAGAAAACGTGTAAGTAAAAAAAAAATTGATTTGTGAACTTTACATGTTTTCTTTCTTAACAAAAGAAGTGGGCTAAGTGCAAGGAGTCTTAGAGTCTTGATACTGGCTAACGGAAAAAGAACAGCAAAGAAGTAGTTGTTCTACAACCCCTAGAATTGTATGTAGGGCTCTTCGAAACAAAATAAGATTTCTCTCTAGTTTGCTCTCTGGATCTCTAATATTCACCTTTGTAACCTTCTTTAAACTAGAATTGACCATAGAGACCTAATGTCCATTGTGCACCTGTCGTGTGACCTATTGGTCCTAAGCAATGTCTTTCGAGAAGAGACCCAGCTAGAAACAGCTCTCCCACACACTCTCATTACACACTCTCCTAAATCGAATCCCTTGCAAAGGGAAAAGAAGCGACTCAAACTTGTAGCCAATTATGGTAGATATTTGATGGAGATAAGATGTACTTTTTATCTTCCATTCTTTCTGTCTCATAATCAAGGGGATTGTAATTCAAATTGCAATCTTATCCATAGTGTAGATCAATTATAAATATATATATATATCACAACTAGTAAGTTGTATAAGAATATTTCCCACGATTTCTCTTTCTCTGCTTGATCACAATTTATAGTGTATCTTTGCATAAAATATAAGCACATTGCCCATATCTCTCACATGTGCCTAGATTTTTTGTGCACACTTGCTTGAAAGAGTCCGACTCCTTTGACTAAAACCACTTAATGTTGCAATTGATAACTAATAATTGTACTTTTACGCTCGAACGAAGGAGGCTCTTGGACAAATCAATGACAGATATGTACCAATGGAGCTTTCAATTAAGTGTAGATTGCCAAATGAAGAGGCTGCATAGTGATTCTGACATCTTTATTAGCAAAAAATATATGTATAAGAGGTATTTTCTAGCGGGGTTAGGGCTTGCTTTGGCCCAATGTAGCTTCATCCCTAGTCACGGGTTCAAGGTGGGTAGCCATTCCAATAGGGGGTGTGGTACCCATCGTAATAGTAGGTGTAACACACATAAGTGTGAGTGTGTGTGTGAGTGTATGAGGGTAGGAATTACTGTAACCAAAATATATACAAACAAGAAAGAGGAAAATTTATAAGGAGAAGTGCACTTGCTTACTTGAGCAAGAGGCATAAACCAATGAGTGTCAAGTGAAACTTATTTTTGAAAGCTTATTATTATTATTATTATTATTATTATTATTATTATTATTATTATTATTATTATTATTATTATTATTATTATTATTTAAGATAAGTGCATATTTAAGGCTCAGTCCAAACCCAATATGTTGATTAAAAAATGTAACAATTACACTCATACGCTCTTTCTTATCTCCGTCATCTTGAATACATGCAGCATCATTTAAGGCTAGCTAGTCACATTTGAGTTTTGAATGATTTATGAGATTTACCATTTATGGTAATATTTGGTGTATTTGTTGAATTTGCAAAATCAACCAAATTCAACAAGGGGTAATTTATCATTAAGCCTTATATTAAAATATTTAATGGATATAATAGGCCTTGAACTACTTTGTGTATATGGGCTTTTTAGTTTCAGGCCCACAATTATGCAAACTTTGGTTCGCTGTAATAATTCGTGCTCATTGTCAATTTTAGTTTATGGGGCTTTCAATTACAGGTCCACTACCATCAAACAATATAAAATGAAGCTTCATAACGTTAGTTTTTATCTATTTATTAACCTGTTACCATTAAAACCTAAAATGGGACAATTAAATAGGCCCACAAATTAAACATGCATCAGTTATACAATATCGTATTCAAAAAAAGAGGTGGACCCACCATCAGCTATAAACCACATTATAATGCCTCCCATTAATTTTTACCTAATTTTGGGCCTACAATTATCAAAACCTTTTTGAAAACAAAAACACAAAATGAGAACTAAAGAGATGTGCCTGCCTTGGTGTTTCCTGGAATCTATGTTTTCAGGCGAGAAGTGGCTTCTCTGAGGTGGACAATGTCGTCTCTAGTGTTGTTGATTAAGATTTGTCATATTTAGTGGATTTGCTAAATCTATATGCAGGACTATCAAAGAACTTGTAGTTTTTGTGAAGGAGAGAGAGATGTCATTGCCTTTACAAATGCAATCATGGTATGAAAGGAAATCAGCAGCTGCCTATAGATGATAGATGAAACTATGGACGAGCGTATTTGGTCTGACTTGCCGGACTCTGATCAAGCTAGCAAATGAGATCTGTATTATTAGGCTGGCGACCCGATTAACAGATCAAAGATTCTTTACGGTGAGGATGTTTAGCACAATAAAAAACCCTTGTGTAAAGCGAGTCATTGTTCCTCGTCTTTCTCTAACTACTCTGTTCCAACCAGACAGTAAATTTGGTTACAAATCATAGTCTTACTTAGCAAAACCCTAAATGGAAGTTTTCTCACGCAAGTAGATCACATAAGATGATAAACTTTATGGTGTCTGTGTGCTGTATACGTGCAAATAAACTTATATATGGTGTCCATCTTCCAGCTCACATCCTACGGAAATGTTGCTTAAATTGTCCATCTTCTAGGTCACATCCTGCGGAAGTATTCTCTAAAAAACCTAGTTCCCATTTGATGATCTTAACCTTTGCTTAAAATCTGACCATGACCATTAACTCTCTAAAGGGCAGTTCCGGTGCACAAAGCTCCTGCATACACAGGGTCCGAGAAAGGGGTGGACCATAAGAATCAATAGTACGCAGCCTTACCTTGCATTTTGCAAGAGGCTGTTTCTACACATTGAACCCATGATCTTAAGGTCACAAGACGACAACTCTATTGTTGCGGCAAGGCTCCCCTTCATAATCATTAACCCTCCATGACGTCTACATTGTCAGTTACTCTAAGAGTAATACTCGTTAGGATCATCTCACAGAATATCTTTAATGCATGGCCTATAAGAGATGCAGCTCCGACGACAAGTGGTCTAATTGATGCACAAACTACATAAAACTGCAAGTGTCGACTTTGTCAGCTTTTATACAGCTCTCACAGCAAGGATTTGTAAGTGTTGAAGCAGATGTGTGGTCCAGATGTTTGACAATCCATACTGCTCATCTTCTGGTAAATAGATGGCTACAAAATTTGCTAGGAAAATAATAGTAAAAATGTCAACCTATGAGAGGGTTAACATCACCCAGCAAATGAGATTTTATAAATCTAAGATGTAGGCCCAGAAGATTAATGGTTAGAAACATATTCAGCAGTCTACGTAGGAGTCTCTGGATTGGAGCAGGTCGAGAACAAGTCCAAAAGAGCTAAGAAAGAGAGAGAGACACTGGGAAGAGTTGAAGACCGACCCAATTTGCCAAAATTTTCAAACTCCTTGCGAAGTCCTCCAACGCATCCATCACAGGATGGAGCAGTTTAACGAACACCTCCCACCTCAATATTAATAATCCCATGCCTTCTACACCTTCCTCATTCATTTGCCAAGCGGCGACTCCCTCTCTCTCTCTCTCTCTCTCTCTCTCTCTCTCTCTCTCTCTCTCTACCCTGCCACTCAATTCACCACAAACCAATTCGCATTCCGAACATCTGTTTCTTATCCTCATCCATGGGGAACTTCATATCTAGCCGGACTGACGCTCTCGCCGGGAAAGTCATACTCCCGGACGGTACAATTCAGACTTTCGACCAGCCACTATCGGTAGCGGAACTCATGCTCGAAT
Organism: Warburgia ugandensis; assembly: GCA_035236585.1. Taxonomy (NCBI): domain Eukaryota; kingdom Viridiplantae; phylum Streptophyta; class Magnoliopsida; order Canellales; family Canellaceae; genus Warburgia; species Warburgia ugandensis. The sequence goes on from CP141126.1 coordinate 86,064,101, forward strand.
ACCCGCAACAATTCATCGTCGAATTCCGAACCCTCCTTGCGGGAAACCGCCCGGCTCCGTTGCCTGCGGATAAGAAACTTGAACCAGAGAGAGTCTACTTAATGCTTCCAATGAAACAGGGGAAAGCAAATACACTATCTTCAGAAGAGACTCGTCTTTTTCTGGCAAAAGCTAGATTGATCTTACAATCTGGGTCGTTCTCGAATTCATTGAAAATCCTTCCTCGGCTTGGATGGATTTGCCCACCCATTCCCGGAAATAGAGACGAGATTGGTTTCAGCAAGAAAGATGGGCTGGTGGAGAAAAAAGAGACCTCTTCTGCGTTGAGATCATTGTCGGAAAGTTTCGCCCAGCGGCCGGAATATTTTAGTCGCCAGTGTTCCGGTAAGGAATGGAAGCCTACTCTGGACACTATCAAGGAAAAGGCGGTTGAGAGAAAGGTTTCTCATTGGTTGTTTTAGTTGAGCTGTTATAATGGTCTGTGCGTGTAGATGAGTAAGCGGAATTGCATGCTCAAAACGAACAGGTGGGACCTCAAATTTTGGTGATCTAAACTGTTCGTCACCTGTGACGCACATACCGTAGGGCATTCCCAGAAAACCATTTTAACTGCATAGTCCTAGCTGCTCTTGTTCTGTGGTGGAAGATGGACAGCAGAGAAAGCTTACAGTGAGAAGGTTGAAAAATCAGAACCGGTGAATGGGTTGAGCATCATCCAGTGGAAAAGTTTTCCGCCTATGGCTTATGTAAGATCTGCACAGCAGTTGAACGGTTTTTCATCACTATTCATCCGGACCAACGTCTAGTTTTAGCACGGTTTCAATTTGTGTACTGATCTATGCGTGCGGACGCCATGTAACAGCTCCAATTTGAGGAAAGAGGACTCCACAGGACAAAGTTTGTAGTATATAAGATAGGTAGATGTTGCATCTTCTATGTAAAAGGGGTTTGATTTAGTGTTACATGTTTCTGTAGTTGAAAGTGGTCTTCTCTGTTTAAAATCTGTAAGTTTTTGTAAGCTGAGGGACTCCATTTTCGTCGACCCATTCAGTTCCAGCTTCCTTGCTAATGGATGCTTTTGGCTTATTTCACTCTGATAATGGAGGATTTCTTATGCTAATACCACTGTTGAACGAGCATCATTAAGCACTATTGATAGGAGAAATTGATCCCCATAATCTAAGTTATATACTCTACAACATAGACCTTATCCACACAAGCAAAGCAGAACATAAAAATGCCATGGAATATTATTTCTTGGCACTTGCCGCCATAAAGCAGCCCCCTAAGGTGACCATCTTCTCTTTATTTATAAACTGGCATTATGAAAACAAGGAAGCATGTCACATTATCTAATGATAACATTCTTCTTTGCATGTCAATGTGAAGCAAAGCATCTTCGGTCAGCATACCATCTTAGCGGATCCCATTGGCACACGAATGGTAATCCGCAGCTAAGTAGGTGCAAAGTGGGGATTAGTTGAGATGGGTCGATCTGATCATTGGATAAGTTCATAGCTTAAACCAACTTAGAAATTCTTCAGATGGAAGTTCTATAACAAAATCCATAGAAGAATCATCATGAAGTAGACATTTGACAGGCAAGTGATGGTTGTTAGCGAAAACAGCCACCAAACTGATCTCAAAAGTGTATCTTATGACATCACTTTTCATGAAACGGAGCAAACTCTAAGCAACCACATAATCCCAACAAATAGATTGCAGGAAGAATGCCTTCTAAAGAGAGCAATGGATTAGAAAGGCAATTGCAAACGACTACGGGCCACCTTGATTTCCAGGCCTGAGATGGGTGTACAAGATTTTCAAAAAGCAACTCATGAAACTTACACGGAATAAGCTATTCGTTACATTGCCTCTAATGTGGTTACAAAAATTTACAAGGGACTCAGACCACCTAACAGCATCCAAAGCTAACAACCAAAGACTCCTAAGAAATTACAAGGATCAGTGCTCAACAGACTACCAGAAGCATGACATCCTGGACTTCACAAATAAGTGCCAGTGGGTCACCTATACATCTGATCTAGTTCGATGATGTTCTTTCTTTGCAAAAGACGAAATATAGCTCACCTAGCTTGGAAATTTACGCACGCCTTTGCAGCACTGTAATGCTCACTGCCTGATACAATCAGTGGAATTGACATGTGATCACTTTAACCTCCCTGGCCTGCATTAAAAAGCCCATCGTATTCCAACTGCCAAAAAAGCCACAGCGATTTGGTCAGATTTAAGGACAACCTGGTCACTCCCTTGCCCTTTGGATAAGATAAACACAGAACAACCCAAAGACAAAAAACAACAAAATTCTAGTCTCAAACGATAGAAGAGTATAATGAATCTACTTCACGGCAGATGCTATCTCATCTTGCCAAAAGAACTAACATATGTCAGATTATTCAGATCACTCTAGGCATGCATCTCGATGGTTCAATTCTCTGCCAGAATTAAATTGATTGTTTCTTGAAATTTGGACTAAAATTTCCAAAACTCAGTCTAACTGGAAGGTGAACCTCTCAGGTTCCACTAAAAAAGGGAAATAGAAGCCTCATTGATTCTTTTTCAGATTTGATGGGAACCTAGTTACTTACCGCACTCCTGGTACAAGTTAAACACAGAAGAATCCAAAGTAAAGAGACAACGAGAATTTATAGGCTAGATATGGCTCTTGTACAATTACTCCCAAACCAAAGAACAATATAATGAACTTAATTCACTGCAGATGTGAGCAAAGTACTGCATCTTCCCAGAAAAGCCAAGATATATAATGTGATTGAGAGCTCAAGTCAAAGCACCCCAACAGTTCTATCCTCTGCCAGAACTAAGAGGGCTGTTTCTTGTAATTTGTTGTAAAATTTCTAAAAATGTCAGTCTATCTGAAATGAAAGGAGCTGAAACTATTTGTACTGCAAACATAATTGGTTTATAATTGTCACTGTTCATAATAGATACATTCCAAGTCAGAAATAATAATGTGGTGTGTTTCTAGGAAGCGATTCATTTCTGATGCATGAGAGAAGACAGATATTTCTGAAGTCACTGCACAATCTCCCAAAATCAAACAACCCTGATAGGAAGAACTATTATTGTTTTCGTTATAATATATCATTCACCTTACTTGCAAAGATAGGTTCATAGGATGCACAGAATTGCTGGAGTCTATCTTTCAAGCATAGTTTTTTAATAAAAAAGGAGTAATTCTTAGAAGTGGAAAAATATAGTTCTGCCCATCACAAAGGGGTATTTCCATAACTTCATAAGTTAGGACAATGAGGATTAATTTGTCAAACCTGTTAGTCCACTAATGATCGGCACTGATCTTGAAAATTTTCTTCCACTGTTGCTTTGGCTATGTTATGAGATTCTGGTTCCTTCTACTTTGCCACATTTATAAAAGAATTTAGGGGTTTCATAATGATAACTAAACTTAGTTTCCAGAAAAGACATGCTACCTTTGCTTCATCAAAAGCCAGCTTCATTCTTCTATATTCCTTCTGTGCTTCGTGTGATCGAAACATGGCTTGGACTCGTATTACTGACCTTTCAATTCTCTCTTCAGCATGCTTCTTACTGATCTGATAGAAATCCTCCTCCACGATGCTACATTGCTCATCTTTTACCTCAACACCTTCAGTTGGTTCCAACTGAAGCCCACGTAAACCTTTTCTCTTTAGACGCCATCGTAAAATTGCCTTCTCGAGTACTCCAACTGACCAAAGTATTTTTTTATACTGCCTCCTCACCAGGCGTCCACGATATGCCGCCTGAGTACAAAACAACAATCAAGTCAGCAATTTAACAGCCACAGTTAGTTGTCTTAGCTACTATAGCACAGGTTGCCAGAGCTATTCTTTTGTATCACAGTCAGCTCTACCCTTTAGCCTGTCTTAAGTCGAGCCTTTCAGGTGCCCTAAGCCTCCTTTAGTCTTTTTAACCATTCAAACCAGCAAAAAGGAATTTGGATTTTCTTTAGGCACTAATAGAGTATCTTAAGGTACCTTCAATCACCTTAAGAGTCAGCAAGTACAAGCTCAAGAAGCCAAACACAACATAATAAAGAAATTACATTCCCACTGTCCAAGAAAAAAAAAAAAAAATGCAATCTTAACAAATTTAATGCATTTGGAATTTAGAAAATGGTTGGTTCTAGTAGTACCTGAATCTTGACCGCTTGCTTGCGCATATTTAAAAATTTTCTGCGGACCTTCCAAGTATGGAAACTGTGTTGGATTCGGATGGCAGCTGCCATCCTCTTTCTTGAATTATAATTGCGATAGGCATGTTGGATCTTCATTGCTGAAATTATACTGAGTGCTTCATCCTCTGGTTTGGCTTTCTGAACTGCATTCACTTGCATCTTTAGTTCATGATCCCTTAGTGCAGCCTGTATACGAACTGCTACCTCAGCAGCAATTCGATATGCTGCCAACGAATCTTTTAGACATAGTTCATCCTCATTCAGGTTTTCAGCCAATACCAGATCAGGTGCATTAGCTTGCAAGGAGCCACTTGCATTACCGGACAATGACATGGCCTGAAAATGTTGTGTCAAACCTTTTTCTGCAAGATAACCAGCTAAACCATAATAGCCTTTCATTGAAGCTAGATCTGCTGCGGTGTATCCCCCAGGACACTTGGAAGTGGGATAGGTGACCAGGCTGGGATTTGCTCCAGCAGATAAGAGAAATGCAACCATATGCTCCCTGCATATGGGATATGTGTACGTAGGAACCAAATAAAAAACATACTCAAGAACGATCATGTTTCAAAAAAAATTCAAAAAAAATTCAAAAGAAAGAATATGTGCTCCTTCATTCAAAGAAAAGGTTGTGAGAAGAATCCATGGTCCAGTTTATGGAAGATGTTGATTGCCTTCACCTGAAATATTGATACCAGTAGAGAAACAATGCTTACTGTCATTGCTATACTAATTTACCAATGTTATTCTCCTATAATCCAGATTCTGTTAATTGTACTTCTGTCATTATTCTGATTCTGATTCATATTATTTGAAAAATATATTCATACAACAGTTAACTTTCAATGGCATGAGATTCCAGCTCTCAGACGCTGTAAGAAATGAAAGAATTTAGTTTGTAGACAAGAAAATTGCATCATACAAACAGGAAAGACACTACTATATCTATGGATATTTTTGAAGTTGTTTGAATAAAGCTTCTGACTAGTATCAATAGATTCAGTTATCAGAAACTAAGCATATCAGCCAGTTATGAGAGGCTTGAGTCCTACATATGGCTTCTGAATCCTGTCAACTATTGTAAACTGTCAGAGACTTATTAACATGTCATTTTAATTGTGAAACAACTAAATGGAGTACCAATTAACAATCAAACGGTCTAGTTCATGACAAAATCACTTATTACTAGGTAGTTGATCCTTTTCTTGTCTGAAACAATGAAGGTTATTGATGAATAACAAGAAAAGAGAAACAGAAAAAATAGAACTGATAGCACCTATAAGCTGACAAGGACAAATACAGAAATCAATAAAGAAACAACCAATACAAGATTTGTTTCCTATGCAAAGGATAGGTGACTTGTACTTTCATCAACATTTTAAGATGTGCAAATATCTCATGTACAGAACTAAAATAAGGGAGAAGCATAATTGGGAACCTTGAACTTCAGAGAACAGAGGGAAAAATCCCACTCATACTTTCAGTAGGAATGAATGGCTAAAAAAATGCTGATTCATAAGTGACAGAACAAATAAGATGATTAACTGTCCAGTGACAATCATGGAAGCTCCACAATCCCATTTATCTGTAAAGAATGCATACCTCCCACAATAAGCAGCCCAATGTAAAGCCGTCCAACCAAAAGCATCCCGAAAATCTAACGACAAGCCAGAACAAGCAAATAGATAGACAGCCCATGTATAGCCTAAGACAGCACACAAATGAATAACTCTTGTCCTTTATCATCACAAGGTGTTGTTTTACATCCTTCAACAACTTTCTCCAAAAGCCATTCTCGTAACTTTTTTTTCAATGTCAGCTCCAACAAACTCCTAATGGCTTGTGAAGATGGTATCTCAGAATTCTCAACTGACTTCATAAAGCATATCCAATCTTTCTCAAATGCAGGGGTGGAGGATGCAAATCTTTTTGCATTTCTCATGGCATTCTGTGATATCTTGCCAGACAGAACAGAAATACTGTCAGCCGTAGAAAATAGTAAATGAGCAAGCCTTACCTGAACTTGTAACTCTTCCCAATTAGACTGATCATCTTCTGGTGCAGCCATCCCATTGTTCATCTGGCTGCTAGGGAATGAGCGGTACTCAAAATTTAGGACTTGGCTAATGGGTGTCACGCCATCCAAAGTTAAATAAAAGTTGACTAAACCAGGTTTATGTGGCCTTGCCATACAACGGAATACCCCAACTTGAACTATTTCGGCAGGAACACATGCATCTCCAAAGACGCAAAATAAATTGGATGCTGCAAGATGTGCATATGCTTTGTGAAATTGTCCAATAACTATGACCTGCAGAAGTCATTACAGACACATCATCAAGACCTTGTAATAAGAAATTCTGTATTTGGAGTACTAAATAAATAAGAAAAAATGGGAGTCCCAAAAGACAAGCACCTAATTAGTCTCATACTTACAAGAAAGATAGTTTATTGTGATACATTAATTCCAATCTGAAATATGCCATTCTGACAGGAATTCTTGCGTAAAATACATTGCTAATATTAAACATATCTCCAGCACGATGGATTTAGAGAACTGGGGGGTTTAGATAACACTTCCAGTATAAAAGAAGACTGCTGGAAAATGGGGAGTTAATAAAAACTTCTAATGAGGAAAACAAACAGGAAACATGCACATCCTGTGAGATGCCATTGAAACAACTTACAATTATCCAGGTAGAGAGTCTCCAGGTTAGATTTGTATCACCATAATTTCCACATATGCTCATTTATTTAATTTTGATGTATGTGACTTTATTCTAATCATTCATGCATTTCTGTTTCTTGTTAAATCTATGTAACCAAATGTGGATATAATAGATACATAGACGGTAACTGATTATAGGTGCTTCTCTTGGTAGGTTCTAAAGAGTATTGGAGCTTATCCTTCAAAAAAGATTGTTGCAAGTGATCTCCTTATTGGTTAGGGACTGTTCCAGTTGGAACCAACAGAGAATCTAATGTCACAGATAACATTTAAAGAACTGGTTTTCTGGAGAAGTGCAGACCACCAAAGAATTGCAGCAAAGGGTGAACCGAGATAGTTCAGTTATACATATGTAAATGTGTGGGACGGTTGGATAATTCTTGATCACAGTTGTCAGACTCATCCACAAGTTCTTTTTCTCCTTTTTGAACATGACATTAACAAACCCATCTGCATCTCAGTGTGGATAGGTGCACTTATTGATGAACCAAAGAGAGGAAAACTTAATTGCAGTACCAATGATTTAGGGTTGCACTTTATCTTCAGAAATCATATAAGCTCCTGGACTTATGAGATTTCTGACCCTCTAAATAACCATAACATGCAGTCTGATGAAGTGTGATAATTGGATGACGTTAATGATTCTTGATCATAGGGGTGTGAATGACTAGCATTTGATTTCATCTCTAGAGTTTGTACCAGTCCCTTGGAGTAATAGATTTATCATGTTAAATAAACTTAATCAGCAGTTCTGGAGTATTGTCTCAGAAGAAAAGAAATACAATGGCATTTGGTGCACATCCAATATATGGGAAGAGCACAATAGTGTGCAAGGAAACCCTTGATTCATGTATGTATTTCCGTGCAAGTATTTCATCTTGTATAACATCATTGATCACAAAGGCAGGGACATTTATTTTTTTCCAAGTTATTATCTATTAGAATGTGTTTTATGAGAGATTACTAAGAATTTCTGCTGATCAGTACCTAAGTGGGCCTGCTAGTGCATGATAATATCAGGATAAGGGCCTTAGATTATTGCAATACTTCATTGTTAGATACAAACGGTGGTTAGCCATGAACTGAAAAGATAGGAAAGGGAATAAAGTGTTTATAGGAATTAACACCTCATAACTAGAGGTAAAGAAATGACTGGCCCCTAATTGGGATAAGGTCTTGATTATGATGATGAACTAAAGGTGAAGAAATCCTAGAGAGAAAAGCCCATGAAAACAGATGTACCAAGAAAAGAAAGAAAATCCATAGAAGAAAAGAAAAGGAGAAAGAAGATCCCTCTATCTCCACCTCCATCTTCAAGGATCAAGTTTCACTGGTTATTCTTTCTCTTCTTCCCACGATCTAATATAGGACCGAGACGATAATGCTGTAGAAGTTTATTATCCATGCTCCAAAAATAAATGGATTGCAAATAAAGCTTCAAAAAGATGCTTGTCAACAATTGGTATCACAGCTATGAAGATGGTTCAGAAACCACCCTCTCAATTGCATGGTCTGGCATAAAAACATGCATGAATTTACACTTTTTAGCTTTAAAAATAATGAGTTCTTGCTTAATATTTACTTCAGAAACGTGAAGCTTTCTAATAGAGATTAAATTTTTTAAAGGTTTTTCCAGGCAACTCTTAAAAGCTTGTGTGGAGCTTGAAACACCATAATTTTTTGCCACAAAATTCAGTAATAACATCAGAGATTTGTTGATGTTTGACACCAGAATTTATGCCAAGAGATAAATGGACTCTCAACCATTGAAGTCTTGTTTTCTATAACTTATGCTAAACTTTAAAGAGATTAAAAACAATTTTATGCGGTGTAACCCTTGTCCTATAGACCATTGTTTCATGCCCCAAAGATTGAAGATGAATCCAAGTCATCACTTTATTGGCAGTACTTGCTGATTTTAGTTTATACTTTTCCCATTTTAGAGCTTTGGAAGCTCTAATGCTGCCTGGGTCAACATCCCATTTACCAAACAAGACGTCAGAAGATTCACTTAAACATTCCACTCCAGTAGCCAAAGTGATATTGGCTGTAGCATCCACCGGTAATGTATGGAAGGCCGTAAGCTTTCTATGTGGATAGAAAATGTATCAACACCATTTGCATCTTTTAAAGGATTCACAGATGTTGGGTCCTAAGGCCCAGGATGGCCAAAGATCAAAACCTAAATGTGCCGGGTCAAACATCCAAGCCAGATCCAAGTCATCACTTTCTTGGCATTAATCGTCAATTTTAGTTTATCTTTTCCCAGTTTGGAGCTTTGGAAACTCTAGCCCTCAAACGAGCAGCCACTGAGTTCCTAGTATTCATCAAGCTGTAACCAAGATAAGCCAAGGGAAGCCTTGAGTTCGGAACCTAGATCCCATGAAGTTTATTGCTTGCATAGCTGAGTTTTAGCAAGTTCAACAGAAAGTCAGTTCAGTTCAAGTTTTTGCAAATATTAAGAGCACATTCAGACTTTGTGTTAGCATATAGGAGATTTGTGAAAATGGGCTTAAAAACACCACCAAATACCCAAAGGAAAACAATCTTATTTTTCATGAGACTGGGTTGCAGACATGATTAAACAACTCTGTAACAGACTAACCAAAAGACCACTTTTCTTTAATGGGGCATGGACTCAGGGTTTTAAACCCACAATATCTTGCACGCAAGATGAGGCACTAAACCTACTTGGGTCAGTTCTTGAAACCCACTAGACCAAGACAAGTTTTTATATGGTGGTTGCTCATATTGTCTCTTGGAATATATTAGCAATCTAAAATACATGCAGGACCCCACTATTTCAATTATTGCAAGCATTCATCTGGTTTTAGATGTGCTATGGATAAGAGACATCAGATATATAAGAATTTATCCATCATTTGATGATTATAAGCATTTAATGTGCAGTGCTTTTGATATTGAATGTAAACTTTAGCTTCATGCCCTTTCTAACTGTCAATTTTAAGGCCAGAAATAAGAGGCCTATGGTTACCAGATGGGTTGTAAGATCAGTACATTGCTCACCCATAACATGGCCTAGAGTATAGATGGTTTGGGACATTGAAAAAGGTGGGAGTTTTGCCTGCTTGCAGTTTACATGTGCATGCATAATATAACAGCTCAACCAGTGTACTCGGACACGCTGCCATTGCTAGGTGATACTGGTGTCCATCAGTCCTGCATATAGTGGCCAAAAAGAAGGAATCTTGGCCTGCTTGATTTGAGATTTTTTCCCTTTAGATATTTTTATGTTATTTTTTATAGTGAAAAAAAGAAGGGATATATTGATTTTTATTGGGGGCATAGTTCTCCATATGCCTCTTATTCTCTTGATAGAGGTACCCAATGGTTTTCTCCCTTAATTAATGTACAAAAGGCACCAGCCGTTTAGTTCATATTAATGTTTTGGCAAGCCAATTTTCTTCTTGGATGGGATTTTGTCATTTGTTTTATCCAGTTGATGACTTCTCTTGCTTTACATGGATTTTTCTTCTGCACAATCCAAAGTGCCTTCATTGTTTTCACAATAAGTAGATACTCAAGTCAACATATCCATTAACACCTATGACCAAAATACAAGTAAATGGGGTACAACACTTCTAGGAGAAAGAATTCTACCTCAAAGAAGTTATCTTGCCCCCTCACCAACAAAATCAAAATTCGGTAGCTTAAGGAATAACTATCGCATTGTCACTATTATTTGCACACTATTGATAGAATCATGTATTCGACCAATATTTGTGGAACCTGCTTTGAGCAGCTGTGATCTTATTTATTGTCAAACTTCTCCAATTCTTCACAACAGATCAGCCTTTCAATGCTTCTCTTGAAAAATCTAGCTAGACTTACTCTACGTCTCTGGATTTTCTATGTTGTACAACTATCATGAGCAATCAGATACCAGCCTAGCTCACATGTTATATTTGGCCATTTTGATGCAAAAAGGCTTTTGATGCCATGATTTAGGTAAATAAAAAACCTTCAAGTTTTTTGTCATGTCGTCTTTCTTGAGAAACTTCACTATTATGCCACTCCTAATTCCTTTGTGTCATATCTCCCTAACTTTTCCCACAATAAAGCTCCTCAAGTTTCTAGGGCAAGCATATCAAATGACCTTAGCAGGTAATTACTTATCAAGGAAAGCAGAAAACTAGTATCCATGGAATGTACCCTCACATAATTCCTTCAAATCTGCACTACATCATCTCTTCCTTTTCATACTGAACAGTCCATCTAAATCTTCTAGTTCTTCAGTCTGATCCATCAATCTCCTTATATCTTTGAACCATTACCCATTGGCTTGCCTCCAAAGCCTGGTTTTGCTATTTCAAATTCACACTAGTACATCAACCAAATAAGAAATTCAACAAGATAATGGAAAAATCCATCATGATGCACTATGAGCAATATTACTAGGAAAATTCTTCCCCATGAACCTCTGGGCAGGCAGACCGGTGCATTCCATCATGCTCAAGTTAGATGATCATCAGAGCTAATCAGAAGTGTAATGTATGGTTAGACAGACCAGATAAAAAAGAAAGAAATTGCTTGAAAAGAAAAGAAGCTGGAGATAATCAAGAAAAAAAGCTAGATAAGAAAGAAGAAGAGTTTGAATCAAAATCAAACTCCTCTGGAAGATCTCTAAAATGGGTAGAAGTTTGAAGAAGAAAAAAAAGCTGAGGCTAGTGGCACAACTTTCCCTCTTCTCTCTCTCTCCTACTTCTCCCTCTCTCACCCGCACCTCTCCTCTGCTCTCTTTTTCTCTCTCTTACTCTACCTCTATTTCTCACCCGCTCCCTTGTCTCTCACCCTCTCTTTCTGCTTCATCGCCTGACACCCTTCTCTCCCCTCTGTCACCGATTTCCCCTTCTCTCTATCTCACTCTCCTCTCTGCCTCTTTCTCTTTCCCTCTAGAATTCCCACATTCTCTCTTCCCCATCTGCTACAACACCGCATAGCATCACCCCCATTCTCTCGCATCCCTCTTTTCCCAGTACCCAACAACAAGGGGATTTCACCCTGTCTTCACCGCAGAGGAGAACTAGAGGAAGAAGCTACCGAGCTAGCACCACCTGCACTGCCCCATCACTGTCGCACTCTCCCTTTGTTCTTCCCTCTTCCTTAGCTTCTCTGCTTAAGCTGCTTGCATCGACCAGCCCATCACTGGCTTTTTTGCACTCTCTTCCCTTCACTGTTCTCCTCCACCTCCTTGGTCCACACCAGCCGGCTGCCCTTCACTGCCGTTCTGCTCCCTTCTCTCTCTAATCACCGCAGCACCTCGTTTTCTCCCTCTTCTTTCCTCCTCTTTCTCTCTGTCACACCGGCAAAACCGCATGACACCCTACCCTTCATTGCTTCTCTGCTTCCATTCTTTTTCGGCACCGTCGACTGTTTCCCTCTCTTCTCCTCTCTGATCACTGGCAACGCCCAACTCATTGTCACTGTCTCTGTCACCATTGCCATCGCCGAAGGAGAAAAACCGACTTGGGTTTTCCCTATTTTCTCTTCCTCCCCTTCTTCCTATTCTTCTCTTCTCTCCTTGCATCGTCTTCCTCCTTCATCAAGTTCCCTCTTTTTTTTTTGTTTTAAATCAGATTTTTCTTTAATTCAATTTATGCCCTTTAGACAATAATTCCAATTACATTTTCATCCCTTTCCCTTATTCCAGTTTTCTTTATCCCAGTTCTACTTATCCAAGAACTGCATAATCCAGATCCAGTTTAATTAAGGCTTAACCTAATCAACGGTTTAGCCTTAACAAATAAGATCTCTTTATTACATGATCTGTTTCACATCGGAATTTCAATTAATCTTCAGATTTTGTTCTTAGAACATCTCCTAGTTGATTTATCATCTCTAATCTTCAATTTGAAATTCAGAAATCAGATCTAAGCCATCCAAAACCCAAAATCATTCTTAAGCCCATATCATCTACATTTTGAGAAATCTGCTCAATCCAGCTATTAGATATTAATTAGAAGTACCAGTGAGAGATTGATGAAGGCCGAACAAAGTTTTTGTTATCAGATTTGAAGAATTTTGTCATAATTAAGCTAGGGATGTTAATTTTATTTGTTTTTTAGTTAATTTTTTGTCTTTTTGAACTTGGATTTTTGTAATTTTCAAGGGTTAAATAGATTTTAGTTTATAATTCATTGTTAGTTAATTTCTATCATTTCTTTTAATTTTTGGACAATTAAATTTTATTTAAACTCCATCTTTTCAAGTCGAGTCCCCTTAGGATCGACCTGTACTTGCATTAGCTACACTACAATAGCCCGTGCACTTGCAGTAAACAATCAAAAGATGTAAGTATGATCATCATTGCCTTATCCCAATTAGGGGTCGGCTACACGAATCTTGTTCCTCATTTCCCCTCCATCAAATGTCATGGCTTCATTCGGTCCAAAAGTTTCCACTTCTATCCACATCTTTTTGGGCCTTCCCCTTGTCCTTTTAGAGCCATCGACTTAGATCGACTCACTTCTTCTAGCCGGTGCAATTTTGGGTCTCCATTGGACATGTCCAAACCATCTAAGTCAACCCTCTCTCATCTTGTTACCTATTGGTGCTACTCCTAAGTTTCCATAAATGTTTTCATTCTAATTCTATCCATAGAGCATGGCAGGCCTTATAGCCTGCTATAGAATTTTTCTTTCAGTTTGAGTGTAATACCTACTGATCACACAAAACTTCAGAGGTACATCTCCATTTGTGCCAACCCACTTGGATTCTTCGGCTAAAATCCCTCTCAATCTCTCCACTCTCATGAAGTATCAATTCCAAGTATTGAAAATGGTCGTTTTGGGGGACTTCTTGGTTATCAATTTGTAATGTTGTTTCACTCCCACTCCTCTCCTTGCTAAAATTGCACTCCATGTACTCTCTTTTAGTTTGGCTAGTTTTAAACTCTTTAGACTCTATAGCATCTCTACAACTCTAGCTTCATGTTTATGTCCTCCCTTGTGTTATCAATTAAAACTATGTTATTTGCAAATAACATGCACCATGGAATCTCTTAGTGCAGATGTTTCATTAAGTCATCTACAACCAAAGTGAAAAAGGTAAAGGCTCAATGTCGATCCCTAATGTAATCCTATGGGGATAAGGAAATCATCAATCTCTTTATATTTCTCTATCAATTGTCTAAGTAGGAAAATAGCTTCCATGGTAGACCACCCCAACATAAAATTAAACTGGTTTTTCAATATACTCATCATATGTCGTAGCCTCTTCTCAATCACTCTTTTCTAAAGTTTTATGGTATAGATCATAAGTTTGATTCCATGATAATTAGTGCAACTCTGTTGTCTTCTTTATTCATATAAATTAGTAAGATAGAGTTTTTCCTCCATTCATCTGGCATTGTCTTCGATTTTACAGTCTTGTCAAACAACTTTGTCAACCAAACTATTCCAGTATCTCTCATATACTTCCAAACCTCTATTAGTATACTATTGTGCCCCAAGGCCCTTCCTAATTTCATCTTTTTCAAGGCTTCTTTCACTTTTGGTATCCTCATCCTACAGCCATATCTATACAGCCCAATGTTATGTGGGTTTATGATTCTTTCAATCTCTATATTCTCTAGGTCATTGTCATTTAGCAATTTTTGAAAATAACTTTCTTACCTTTGATTGATCTCATCATCTTTGACTAGTACCCTATAGTCATCACTTTTAAGGCATTTAATGTGGTCTAAATCCATACTCTCCTATTCGCTTATTTTTTTATAAGTATGAACACATGTTTCTCACATTCTCTTCACCCTAATCTATTATAGAAATCATATGCCTTGACTTTATCCTTACTACTCTCTCAAACCTTTTTAGCATTCTTATATTGCTCAAAGTTTTTGTTATTTCTAGTCCTCTGCCATGCTTTAAATCCCACTCGTTTTTCTTTAATAAATTTTTGCACTTTTCACACCAACGTTTCCTTTACTGATTGTCTTTTACCTTTAGATACTCATAAAACATCTTTTACCACTTTCTTAATAGACTCAGCTATATTAGTCCACATAGTGTTTACTTACGTTTCATTGTTCGACTTTCCTTCTACCATCAACTTGTTTGTGAATAATGTTATCTTTTCTTCTTTTAAGTCCACCACTTAGTTTTTGGAACCTATTAAACTCATTTCCCTTGGTCTTATCTTAATATAAATATCCACAACCATCAACCTATGTTGTGTGGTTAAACTCTCACTGTTATCACCTTACAATCATTAGATATTGATCTTTTGGTATTTCTAAGTAGAAAGAAGTCTTTTGGCTTTTATATGTTCAACTTTTAAAGGTTAGTAAGTGTTAATCCCCCTTCTTAAAATATGTGTTTATTAAAGCTAGGTAATATGCCAAAGCAAAATCAATTCTATCTTTCCCCATCTCATTTTTTTCTCCAACACCATACCCTCCATGTACCCTGTCATATCCTTCATTTTCTTTTCCTAGATGACGATTTAAGTTTGCTCCTATAACTCAGCATGATTTACCTACCAATAAATGGCAGCTCTTTGCATGAATTTTGGTGCAGCACTAAGAAAGGGTTTATAATAAAATTTGGCTCAGTCATCTTCTTTTTTGTCATTGTAAAACATATTCAAGAATTTGATCTATGAGAAAACCTCTATTGAGATCATTTTTTCCTTTTTTGAATGCTTACAAGTTTTGATCTGGATTCTAATGCGATCATTTGCGCATAAGGCCTCCTATCTAGGGTTAGATTTACCATTTCTTCTACCAATGAAGTGCTATTAAAATTGCCAAACAATCAGATTTCATTGAAGACCAGAAAATTCTCTAAAACAGATAGTCAATTCATTTCTCAGCAACTAATCACCATACTTATTCTTCCTTATGTACCATCACAGTACTAGGCAACTTAGCATGGTTTCTTTACTAGTAAATTGCAACTCCTTGTTTGACCCAATGCATCAATTTCTATGGATCACTAACAAAAGGTTTGCAATATGATTTTGGCTCAATCATTTATACTTTTTTTTTTAAACTTATTAATGGATCTTTTACAAAATCAACTGTAGTGTACACACACACACACAAAGAGAGAGAGAGAGAGAGAGAGAGAGAGAGAGTCTTTCTAATAAAACCACTTTCACCTTCCAATAAAATAAAACATACACAGGATTTTATGTATTAAAAGATAATAAATGTTTTCTGCTTGAACTCTCCTTATCACTTGATTAACAAAGGATATCTACATGAAGATATTCTATTTTCAATTCGCATAGTCACAAATAAATAGCTTTAAAGAAAAGAAAGATAAAAGACATGGATATAAGTTGTAGCATTTTACTAGTAGTATAAATGTCAATTCCACAAAGTCAATGAGAACATATGATTATAATCTACAGCATATGGTTATAATCAGCTGCATCAACTTTGACTTACAATATTCATGTAAATGACAAGAACATTACAAGATATCATGGTTAAATCAGCAAAACCAAAAAGACATTGTGTTTGAGGATAAACCTTTGTATCTTCAGTTGAAAATGCCCACGGAGGTGAAATGTCAGTTACATCTAAAATTTTCTCTGGTAGAAAAGACTGATTAATTGCCATAGCTTCACCAGACTGATGATTGGTTGAAACTAGCGAGTCGAATGGTAGTCCTAACGGACCTGGGGAATATTCTACAACACAGTTCATCCATCTTCCAAAACTGTCCTGAGTTTGGAACGCATTCTCATTCTTCTCAAACATACACACAGTTTCAGCAGCTTCTAGTGGTGACTGAATATCTTGATGTCCCATGGGTAAGAAGTAAGCACCTGTTTGTTGGTTATTATTTACAGTACTGTTGCCAGTAATTGTGCTGGTTGGATCCTCAGAAGATGATATAATTCCCGATAGATTGTGTAAAGGCTGGAGGCTACCCTGAAACCATGGAACAACTAAAATATTAGTGCATCACAAATACTTAAAACATAATAAAACAGATAGCTGAAAAGAATGAGTGAGGAATCCAATGTGTCCATTTTTCCCTACATCATTAATAATTTTGAGAGAGGGAGAACGGCAGAAATGAACCAAAGCATCTGACATACACTTTCTTTTGAACTCCTCAGAAGTATATAAATAACCATACCTCAGAACCCTTAGAAATAAATTAATGATAGTTCACGGATTATAAAACAAACTACCTGAAAATTTGAAAGTAGAGAAGCACAAATGACAGTTAAAGTTGTAATATGAAACACCATTGATTGAGCCAAAAGATCTGTTAATCCTGCAACAGATCTGAAAATGACTACAGCCCAGGAAAAAGAAGAGATTGGAAGGTGAAAAGAGTAGAAAACCACAACAATAGGGCTGAGAAAGGAGCAATTTGCACCCAAAGACATGAACACAAATCTTAGGCAATCTCAATCTATTACATACAATATTCAATTGCTAGATTCTCACATGATACTCCATATATTGATTCCTCCATACCTATAAAATTTTCAAAACAAGAGACTTGAGAAAAAAAAAAAAGGATAGTCAAACATCTTTCAATTTTCCCAGGGAAGATTCTAGAGTTACAGTTCTAATAAATATTACTAAACTTACCAAAGGATATAAATGTTCTTCAACCTAACTTCTAGAACCTCTAACTAGTCAATTTAATTACCAACTAGTACCCATAATAGACACAAACTAATAAAAACATGAAACAAGACTTTAGAACGCCACTGTGGCAAAATAATGTAACAGTAGCTACCTTTCTTCTTTGATCCATCCATCATTCATCCTGGTTGGAAAAAGACTCACCGTCAAGTTTGTCATCTTTGCTGCAACCTTTCCAGGGAACTAAGTTATTATCATTTTCTAGAATACAGTGTGGATAAGAATTGGTATCTATCTTCTTTAACATGGCATGGCCCAACTGTACTTGCACAAAGCTGGTTTCATTATCCTGTTAAAAGTCTGTCCTCCGTCAGAATTGCTTTCACATAGTTTTTACATCAAAAGTAACCATCACCTGATGCTTATTTGCAGATGTGAACCTTGTACTGTAGACTTCTATGACATGGCAAATCTTCATGGACTTGAAAAGCTCAACCAAATGCTAAATTCTCCTGGATTGCGTCATATGTAGATCAATAGAGCTGCTTTGATTTTGCCCATACACAAGGTCAAAAGAAATATGATCTTTTGATTTGCTGTATGCAACATTTTCTTGTAGAAGCACCTGCTCTGACTTCTGTGGTTTAATTCTCAGCTTGATTACAAAACAAAATTTCCAAGCTTCTACTCAGCAGCTTGTCTTTTTCAGGTTGCTGAATAGTCTAGGTAACTGTGACAGGGGTTTAACATAAAAGTCAAAGTCTGATCCATCATATCCTTATTCACAACTTATATTAAGCTCTCAATGTACTTGTCATAAATAGGATTGTTGTTATCATCATCACGCAATGTTTGAGACCAGCAATCAAATGCATTGAGAGCTCACCAGCACTCCTCGACTTTGCTGCCCTTTTGTCACAAATGGGAATACCCTATTTCTTGTCATCTGGAACAGATGGCTGCCTACACGAACATCAATTCTGAATTGAGTTTTTGAATTCCTCTTCAGATCATCGTCACTGCCACCATAGATCTGGGATTCCATTTGCTCTAAGCACGGGGTAAGGGCTTCTACTAGCTCATTAGTTTTCTCATTTCCTCCTGTGAAACAACATTAATAGCAGCACTTCATGTCTGTATGCCACACACTAGATGCAAGAAATAGCACAACTTTGTCTGCTCTGATAGCAACTGATGCATTGCTAAGTTTGTCAATACTGCAACAAGTCTTGAAATGACAGCAGATTGGAAGAAGGGAAATTGGAAAGGGAAAAACAGTAGATAAAAAAGGCTGGGAAACCCATTTGCACCTAAAGAGATGAATAAAGCCACTCTATCTCAATCTATTGCATATAAGATTCAAATCCCAAATTAGATTCTCCCTTAAAACACCCACATGATAGTCAAGTAGATTCCTCTAGTCCTACATTTTCAAAGCAAGAATCTTATGGAAGATAATAACGTTAGTCAAAGACCAAAGACCTTTCAAATTCCCCAAGCAAGACTCTAGGGAGATACAAACTAATAAATATTCCTGCTAAAGGGTACAGTTCTTCAATCTCACTACTACTCAATGGAATTACCAAATAGGACCCATAATAGACACAAACTAATAGAACCATTAAAAAAAATATTGTAGCATGTCACTGCAGAAAACTGAAGCTGTAGCTTCCTTTCTTTTAAGATTATTCCATCATTCCATACCCATGCTAAGGTGCTGTTAGTCAAGATGGAAGCAAATTCTATGGTATATTCATCCCTTTAACAGCATCCACGAAATCACCAGGAGGTGAAATCAAACATATTACTTCTCATGGTACCTGGAATCCAGAATCTTCTTTAGTGTGATGGATTTCACTTCACCTAATGGTGAGAACTCAAAAGTGCATTCCATGAAAAATGGCAATTCAATTCATATCCATCTTCACCCCTAAATACCAACTAACAACAAAGGAGATGGTAAAGCACTCCAGTAGAAATGGGAGCAGAATCCAATCAAAATGAAATATTGAACTGCCTTTACTAGTCCTCTTCTCTTGTTGTTAGAGCTTATAAAGAAGTGGAAATTCTACGGCTTTACTGGTGGAAGTAGGGGCATATTTGCAAATCCATCATTCTTTTCTTTTTCTCCTACAAGAGCTTCAAAGACAATTTTTTGATGCTCCTGCTTTGAATGTTATTGCAGCTAACTAAATTTTATTTGCAGGAATTTTGTTTCTGAATGTAGAGCTCCTGGTGGAACCAGAGATCTTCTTAAAGGATGATTTCACTCTTGACAGTAGTGGTAAAGTTGTATCAGTTTTGAACCCAGATTGCTGATCACAGTTGTTCTATGGGATGGGATGCTAATGATAGGGATGTCTCAGAGTTCTTATGGCATAGTGTTGAGGACTAAAATGGACACAAGGTGAAGATTTAGACTGTTTGGAAGGGTTCAACGGTTGTTGCCAATCATGGAAACAAGAAAACTTGGTGGTTTATATATGACATGGTCTGGAAAATCAGCAGCTATGGATATGGATCAGCTGATGCATTATGCTCATCAACAGGGCTATAAACAGGAGCCAAGCGTCCTTGGTGATTATATATAAGATGCTGTGGAACATCAGCCGACATGGATATGTATCAGCTGATATGATATCTTCATCAGCAGGGTTTTATACCCGACAAACCTTATTTTTCATTGTCTTTTGTTTTAGCTATTTCAGAGTGTTTGCTTGATTTAGTAACATAAAATCTAAATGGAGGATCTATCTGATTTAATGATGAACAACAAGATCCAAAGTGCATCAAAGCTAGATTAACGAAATTTTGGAATTTTTTCAGTTGACTTAAATCCATATTTCTTATCAATATATTGATAAGCTGTAATGCACCTAAAAACCTAAGTATTATTCATAGCATATGCATGTTTTTGAGAAGAATCCAGGAGATCTAAATCTAATTTATGCAATTTTTTTGTTGTTTCACCTTTTCATGTTATCTTCTTTTAGTAGCACTTCAGTTTTCAAATAATAAATTTATATGTTTGGCTGGTTTTTATTTAATTAAACTTTTGTCTTACATTTGAGTTAAATTATATTACTATTTAACTATTATAGGTTAGATCTATATGTTAGAGTATGACTATTAGGTATTACTCTAAGTCAGCATCTTAATGAACTTTCTTTCTTTCAAATATTTAATTATCTTCTAACTACCTTCTAGAGATTTTGGAATTTCATGTCTGTAGGATAAAATTTGTTTGTTATATTATTTCCTTCATCTCTTTACTGTGGAACCTTATGCAGTTGTGTGCATGAATAGCTAGCGTATAAGCAACTGAAACTTTTGCATGACACAACTAGGGTATAAGCAATTAAGAAGGGAAAAGAACGACCACCAACGATAGCTAACTACAGAACTTTTACTTGTACTTGATAGTAGTACAGACATCTAGTACCTGGTATAAGACAGCATGGAACACTCAAGATGCTTAGACATTTTTAAAGTACAAGATATTTGAATATCAGATATGAAATGGAGAAGAAAAGGCCCAAGTAGATGCTAATATGAAATTGATTATCAATGAAAACATGAAAGAACATTTAAGGGATGGTGTGGGATACTGTTATTGTCTTGTTACTTACATTATTTGCTGAGCCTATTATGTTGTATCCACTTTGTTGGTCAAAGCATGAAGCTTTATCTGCAACACAGAAAATGCAGGTTGAGTGGCCCTTATAAATTTGCTATCAACTGTAACAAAAAATGGCTGCTATGAGATTTACCTCCTACAGGTGCAGCAGAATCAATGGGATTATGATTCACTAACAGATCTGCCCAGTCAAGTGTATTAATTTCATGAAGTCTTAACTCATGGTCTGTCACAAAACTTTCACCATGCTGGTTCCCAAGTTCGGTTGATTCACTGAAGGGAGAAGTGCTAGAACCTATCATGGCACCATTTGAAGCAATGATTCATCACTAGAAGGGACTGAAATAAGCATGTCCAAGAATGATTAAATTTCAAAGACTACACATTATGTGTCATATTTGCACAAAACTAGAAACTAAAACTCCATAGGAAACTATTAGTTTTCCAGGTATACTGAACTAAAAGAACATTTATAATGTAGCATGCTGATAATGCTATAAGCCCATCATAACACTGGTCACTATACATCTAGCTAGTAACATTAAGACAGCGAATTGTTCTCTCACCAGCATAGAATGTACCATCAACCACTGAGTCAGCTTCTTCTGATAGAACTCTAGAACTAGACATCTCTGAGTTGAGAGAATCAGAACCTGAATTCACAGGTATGAGTGGAGAACTAACTGGTGTCCTAGTTGACAAGGACAAAGCCTCCTTACAATCTTTTGGTATACCATGACCCTGAACTGCCCCTTCCTGATATTCATATATACAAAACAATTAGTAATGCATTGGCATCCATTTTAATCCTCAACAACTTCAGTTCAGCACGCCAAATTCCCAACCCAAACAAATGATTTTATGAATGGAGACTGACCATGTGACCATAGATGAGCATATCAAAACACTGAGAGCCAAATACCAGTAAACACATGCAATTTATAGAAATGATGTTCACCATGATGTAGTTATGACAAGAAAAGCAACATACTACAATTCTATGGTGAAATCCTTCATTCATTCTCATGTATGATTTTACAAGAAAGTATAGACAGTATGCGTAAACTCAGTATGTTGTGTTGGAACTTCGAAATTGATAGAAATCCCAAGATTTCTATGAATAGCAGCAATTGTAGGGACATATTTATATTTCCATTTATAGGAGATTGGCTGTAAATTAGTAAATAATAGTTTCCTGATTTCTAGAGATTAGTAGAAAGTCAAACTTTCCTAGAATAGCAATATCTTGCTGTACAAAGTCTTTGTAACTGATCATTTTCAAAGTGAATTGAATCTTAGAATTTTGTTCATGGTATCAGAGCCTTAGGCTCTTTTCTGGGATCAGAAACCTCGTTACAGGCCTTCATTGCCAAGACCATACTGCTGTTTCTTTATGCCCTGTTTATACTCTTTTTTTTTCTTTTTAGTCCAACATGTCTTCCACAGCCAAGAAAGCCAAAGACGTGACACTCAATCAAACAACAGGAGAACTACAGAATATTCAGTCTGCCTACAGATTGAATGGCAAAAATTATATGAAGTGGTCCCAAGTGGTTTGGACCTTTCCGAAAGGCAAGGGAAAATTAGGTCATCTCCTTGGTAGTGGGCCCAAGAAAGGAGATCCCAGATTTGATGCTTGGGATGAAGAGGACTCCATGATCATATCTTGGTTATGGAATTCTAAGCTGCCAGATATCAGTGATACGTTTATGTTTCTACCAACATCTAAAGCTATATGGGAAGCTACACAACAGACTTATTCTAAGGTAAAGGATGCTGCTCGAGTCTTTGAGATTAAAACTAAAATCTCTGCCACCAAGCAAGGAGACTGTTCAGTCACGGAGTATGCCAATCTCTTGAAGAATCTATGGCAAGAGATGGATCATAATCGGTGCATTGAGATGAAGTGCAGCGACGATGCAGCTGCATTAAAGAATTTCATTGAAAAGGATCGAATTTATGATCTTCTCACTGGTTTAAATATTGAATTTGATTACATGAGGATTCAAATATTGGGGAAAAAGGATTTACCTTCACTAAATGAGACCATCTCCATCATCAATGCTGAAGAAAGTTGAAGGGGAGTTATGCTTTACTCTCAACCAGTTGAAGCATCAGCAATGCTGGGAAAAATCAATGATGAGAAACCAAAGCTTAATACTGAAAAAACATCAGCCTCCAATACTGCAAATTCAGAAGTTGGGAAAATGGAGTCTCAGCCCCAAACAAGGATAACCTTTGGTGTACATATTGCAAAAAGCCTCGTCATACCAAGGAGCAGTGTTGGAAGCTTCAAGGAAAACCACAAAGTTCTCAATGAAATAGAGGACTTAGAAGTGGAACACAACGAAGAAAGGTGCATATGACTCAATATAGAGAAGATTGGTCACATGATGTTGTAAATTCCAGTGATGGAGAGCAGGATGAATTTATCACAGAAGACATTGGTAGGCTGAGATCACTCCTTGATTCATTAGAGAAGTCTACAGGTACTTGTCCCTTGGCAAATTCCTTAAATGCTCTAAGTGCCTCTGGTTCAGATTTTTCAAATTCCTGGGTTATTGACTCTGGGGCAACCGATCAAATGACCTGTTCTTCACTCAAATTCCTCAGATATCATCCCTGCTCTAGCAACAGAAAAATAGCCATTGCTGATGGATCCCTAGCCACTGTGGCCGGCCAGGGAGACATTGTTCTAAGTCCTTCCATAATCCTTAAAAACGTGCTGCATGTGCCTAAATTATCGACAAACCTTTTGTCTATTCATCAACTTACAAAAGATTTAAACTGCAGTGTGGTGTTTTCACATATTTCTTGTGTATTTCAAGACCACGTTACGAGGAGGATGATTGGACATGCTAGGGTGAGACCATGTCTTTATTATCTTGAGTTACCTAGTGGCCAAGTGAACAATGGAAACAAATCATCTCTCTTGTTTCTTTCCAGCAACTCTCATTCCAATAAAGAACAAATTTGGCCTCATCATCTTTGACTTGGACACCCCTCCTTTAATATTCTTAGCATCATGTTTCCATCATTGTTTAAAAATGTTAATGTAAACAATTTTCACTGTGATGTTTGTGAATTTTCTAAACATCGACGTGGTGATATTTGGGGTCCATCTCGAGTTCCCAACATTTCAGGGGCTCGGTGGTTTGTCTCTTTCATTGATGATTGCACTTGAGTTTCATGGATTTATTTGCTAAAACAAAAATCTGATGTTAGCAACATTTTTCATATTTTTCATACAATAGTCAAAACTCAATTCAATATTGGAATCAAGAGGCTGAGGACAGATAATGCTAGAGACTACTTTAATCAAATTTTGTCTCCATACTTTCAAAAGGAGGGAATTATTCATGAATCTTCATGTGTTGACACACCCCAACAAAATGGGGTTGCTGAAAGAAAAAATGGTCATCTTTTAGCCCTTGTTCGTGCTCTTTTGTTTCAAAAGAATGTTCCAAAAACCTTTTAGGGGGAAGCTGTCCTCACTGCAGCTCATCTAATAAATCATTATCCCATCTCGAGTCCTTGATTTTAAAAGTCCAATGGAGTTTTCTCACTCTTTTCCAAATTCAAATATGTCAACTAAGTTAGCTCCTAAAGTTTTCGGATGTGTCTCATTTGTTCATGTTCACTCTTGTGGGAAAATGAAAATTAATGGCATGTATTTTACACGTGTATAGTAATTAGACTATTTTAGGGGAGTTTGTTTGTAACAACCTGTATTCCCAAAATTAGGCTAATTTAGTTAGTTTCCTATTTTGTAGAAATATCCCATAAATCATGGGATTTGAGATAGCCTAGTTAGTTTCCTTTTCGTAGGTAGGATTTTCTGTATAAAGCTAACACCGGACCTAGTTTTATTGTATGAATGAAATTCTAATTATTCCATAGTTCTTCATTCTCAATTTTCATCATGGTATCAGAGGTTTAGACTTGTGAGTCTGGAAAAATTTTCATTTTGGCCTTCATTGCTGGAATCTATGTTTAATCTTCAACATTATCGTTGGAGATTTCTGCTCAATCTTCGCCAAGACCAGCCCTCATTGCAGGAAACAATGTCAAAGAAACAACCGATACAACCCAATCAGAGGAGATTGTTCAAGCCCAGTATCCCGGAGAGTTACAGAATATTCAAGCTGCATATAGGCTGGATGGAAAAAATTATCTGAAATGGTCCCAACTTGTTCGCACCATGCTGAAATGGAAAGGAAAGATTAATCATCTCATGGGTACGAAGCCAAAACCAAGAGATCCTAGGTTTGAAGCATGGGATGAAGAAGACTCCATGATTATGGCATGGCTGGTGAATTCTATGATTCCTGAAATTAGTGACATGTATGTTCTTGGGTACTGCCAAGGACATTTGGGATGCAATTCAATAGACGTATTCTAAGGCAAGAGGTGGTCAAGGTAAAGACTGTTGCTGCAAAACAGGGAGGTAAAACTGTTACTAAAAATGCTAACCAATTGAAATCTTTATGGCAAGAACTTGATCATTATAGGGTAATAAAAACCAAGTGTCCCGAAGATGCTGTTGTTCTCAAGGATTTCATAGAACAAGATCAAGTCTATGATTTCCTTGTTGGACTCAACCCAGAAGTTCCGTGTTTTAATGGGGTGGTGGCACTGATTTGAGGAGAGGAAAGCAGAAGAGGCCTGATGCTTGATCCACACAACACGGACAGCTCTACTATGGTGGCTGGAAGTGACAACAATTTAGCCACAAATATGGAAAGAGCACTAGTACTTGGCAATGGAAGATCTGGTCAACCAAAAACTCAAAACCGCGACTACAAAGGTGACTTATGGTGCCCTTATTGTAAGAAGGCACGCCATACTCATGAGTGGTGTTGGAAGCTACATGGAAAACCACCAAGCCATGAGTGGGGACAAAAGGGTGAGCAACCAAAGAATAACGGCCTGGCCCATATTGTGGTAGTGCAGCAAAATGAAGCAACACCACGAGATATGTAATCTCAACCAAAAGGAAGTCGAGAGGGTGAGATCACTTATTGGCAACCTTGACAAACCGTCAGGTACTTGTTCATTGGCATATTTGGGTAAGGTTTCCATTCTCTATTGGATTAAATGTCTCAGATATAACCTTTACCACCTCCTAGGTCATTGACTCAGGTGCTACCGACCATATGACCCAGTTACCAAACATTTTTCCCTCATATTCCTCATGTTCAAGCAGTAGGAAAATAGCCACAGCCAATAGTTCCTTCACTATTGTAGTAGGTATAGGAAATGTCAAAATAAACCCATCACTGATGTTAAAAAATGTTCTTCACGTCCCTAGGTTAACCACAAACCTCATTTCTATCCAAAAACTCACTCAAGACTTATGTTGCAATGTGGTTTTTTATCATAGTTATTGTGCATTTTAGGACAAGGTTTCGGGGAAGATAATTGGACATGCTCGAGAACAGGATGGACTCTACTATCTCGAAGCACCAAGTCAATCAAGCATTACCAAGGGCATATCATCTCATTCTTTTGTCTCAGAGGTTTTTTCATCCAATAAAGAAAAAGTTTGGCTTCATCATCACCGACTTGGGCATCCATCATTTAGGGTTATTAAAATTCTATTTCCCTCTTTATTTAAAGATCTAGATATTGAACTTTTTCAATGTGAAGTGTGTGAACTTGCTAAACACAAATGTGTATCTTTTCCTATTAGCAATAAAAGAAGTTCTATTCCTTTTTATCTTATTCACAGTGATATTTGAGGTCCTCCTATTCCTAATGTTACTGAGGCTAAATGGTTTGTTTCATTAATTGATGATTGTACTCGAGTCACTTGGATTTTTTTGCTCAAACATAAATCTAATGTCAGTATTGTCCTCCAAATTTTATTTCTATGATTAAAACTCAATTTGTGGTCAATATCAAAAGATTTAGGTCAAATAATGCTAAGGATTATTTTAATCAAGTCCTAACTGCATACTTTCAGAGAGAAGGAATAGTACATGAGTCATCTTATGTTAATATTCCACAACAAAATGGAGTAACAGAAAGAAAGAATGGTCACCTTCTTGACTCAAACCGATCCTTCATGCATTTAGAAAAATGTGCCTCACTCTTTTTGGGGGGAAGCAATTCCTACAGCCGCTCATCTCATAAATCGTTTGCCTTCCAGAGTCTTGGGATTCCAAAGTCCAATGGACATACTTTCAACATTCTATTCAAACCTACACGCTACAAATAATCTTGTTCCTAGGATATTTGGGTGTGTAGCACTTGTCCATGTTCATAGTCAAAACAGAGGGAAGTTAGATCCAAGGGCGTTAAAATGTGTTTTTGTGGGCTTTCTTCAACTCAGAAAGGGTATAAGTGTTACCATCCTCCATCAAAAAATTCTATGCCTCGGTGGATGTTACTTTCTATGAACAATAATCTTATTTCACTACTCCTTATCTTCTGGGGGAGAATTCGGTAATGGAAGATAAGGATAGGAGGGATTTTTTATTCCTTGATCTGCCATCACTTCCTATGTCGAAACAATCTTATCCCACAGATCATTTGACTAAACCCATACAACCCTTGCCTGAGCAACCCGTGCCTGAATTGCCTGAACAGCCTGAACCCATGCCTGAAAATTCTAATCCTAAGTCTGAACCTATGACAGAAAATCTAAACTCTGCCCCTGAAAATGTGAGATTTGACAAAGGCAAGGTGTTTTCGAGAAAGAAGACAGTTGTCTCTGAATTTGTGCAAGTCCAAGACTCCAACCCAGATCCTGAGAATGAGGTAACAATTTCTAATCCTTCATTACAATCTAAATCTCATATGAACAATGATGACCAGGATCTCCCTATTGCTATTAGGAAAGGGATTAGAGAGTGCACCAATCGACCCCTATACCCTCTTGCACACTTCCTGTCCTTTAAAAGTTTTTCACCATCTCATAGAGCCTTCCTTGTTAGCCTAAACACTATTGCCATCCCTACCACCTTATCCGAGGCTTTGATAAATGAAAAATGGAAACAAGCTATGAATGTAGAGATGGAGGCATTAGAAAAAAAACAAAACCTGGGAGTTGGTAAAGCTGCCAGCAGGAAAGAAACCCGTGGGGTGTAAATGGGTTTATACAGTGAAATATAGAGCAGATGGATAGATAGAAAGATACAAGGCTAGGTTGGTTGCCAAGGGCTATACTTAAACTTATGGGATTGATTACCAAGAAACTTTTGCTCTAGTCGCAAAGATGAACACTGTCAGAGTTTTATTGTCATTAGCAACTAATTACAATTGGGATTTGTAGCAATTTGATGTCAAGAATGCATTTTTGCATGGAGAACTAGAGGAAGAAATTAATATGGAGGTCCCACCAGGTTATAATAATAATTTAACTACTCATACTGTGTGTAAATTGAAAAAGGCCTTGTATGGACTTAAGCAATCACCGCGAGCATGGTTTGGAAGATTTGCAAGAGTGATGATAGCCATGGGATATAGTCAAAGTCAAGGAGATCATATGTTGTTCATTAAACATTCATCTTTAGGGGGAGTCATAGCTCTCTTGGTGTACGTCGGTGACATAATAGTGACAGGAGATGATGATAAGGAGAGACAGTTTCTATGTCAATGTTTGGCTAAGGAATTTGAGATCAAGGCATTAGGGAGATTAAAATATTTTCTTAGGATTGAGGTGACTCACTCTAAGCAGGATTAAAATATTCCCAGAATTAGGCTAATTTAGTTAGCTTCCTATTTTGTAGAAATATCCCATAAATCATGGGATTTGAGATAGCCTAGTTAGTTTCCTTTTCATAGCTAGGATTTTCTGTATAAAGCTAACACTAGATGTAGTTTTAATGTATGAATGAAATCCTAATTATTCCATAATTCTTCATTCTCAATTTTCATCAACTCCCATGGTTGAAGCAAGTTAGATCCAAGAGATGTTAAGTGTATCTTCATAGGATATTCACCTACTCAGAAAGGGTACAAGTGCTACAATCCCACCACTTGTAAGACTTATGTTTCTGCCAATGTCACATTTGCTGAAAAAGAAAGCTATTTTTCTAGTCCTTATCTTCAGGGGGAGACATCATCTATAGAAGATAAGGAATTGTTCTTGAGAGAACCAGCCATGTTAGTCAAAACATCCCCAGTGCAAATTGAACCCACTCCTCAAATTGAACTCATTTCTGAACCCACTTCTAAATCTGAGCTTATAAAGTCATCTCCTAACCTTTCTAAAGAACCATCAAGGCCAATAAATTCTACACTCACAAAGCCACTACAGGTCTACTCAAGAAGAATAAAGACTGTGATCAATCTTATGCAAGTTCAAGAAACTGAATCGTCACTTGGGAATGAACCTACTGTTTTTTATTTGGATCTGCCCATAGCCACAAGAAAGGGTGTTAGGAAGTGCACACAACATCCTTTGTCCCATTTTGTGTCCTTTGAAAATTTATCAAACTCACACAAAAGCTTCCTTACTAATCTAAACACTGTAGCCATCCCACAAACCTTATCCAAGGCATTTGGCAAAGAGGAATGGAAGCACGCAATGAGAATAGAAATGGAGGCCTTGGAGAAGAATAAAACATGGGAACTAGTAGAATTACCGACAGGAAAGAGACCAGTAGGGTGCAA
Source organism: Warburgia ugandensis (assembly GCA_035236585.1). Lineage (NCBI taxonomy): Eukaryota > Viridiplantae > Streptophyta > Magnoliopsida > Canellales > Canellaceae > Warburgia > Warburgia ugandensis. Next base: position 86,093,874 of record CP141126.1, read on the forward strand.
ATGGGTCTTCACAGTGAAGTATAAGTCGGATGGATCTATTGAGAGGTATAAAGCAAGACTGGTAGCCATGGGATATACACAGACATGGGATGGATTATCATGAGACATTTGCACCAGTGGTGAAGATGAACACAGTAAGGGTCTTGTTATCTCTAGCAGCAAACATGATTGGACTTTACAACAGTTCGATGTGAAGAATGCTTTTTACATAGGAATCTTGAGGAGGAAATCTATATGGAAGTTCCACCTGGCTTTGGCATCAATCTAGGTAGAAACAAAGTGTGCAGACTGAAAAGGGCATTGTATGGACTCAAACAATCTCCTCAAGCATGGTTTGGAAGATTTACTAAAGCAATGTTGAATATGAAGTATAAACAGAGTCAGGGTGATCACACATTGTTTATTAAGCATTCAGCTTCGGGGGGAGTCACGGCATTGATAGTTTATGTGGATGATATTATAGTAACTGGGAATGATCCAGATGAAAAGGAAGCTCTTCGAAAGTATTTCACAAAAAAATTCGAAATAAAGGATCTTTGGAAATTAAAGTACTTCTTAGGAATAGAAGTAGTCCAATCCAAGGAAGGAATCTTTGTTTCACAGCAAAAACATGTTCTTGATCTACTAGAAGAAATAGGTAAACTTGGGTGTGACCATCACACACCCCTATTGAGCTTAATCATAGACTAGGAGAGTCTAGGGAAGGAGAACCAGCTAACAAAGGATTGTACCAATGATTGGTTGGGAGGCTAATCTATCTGTCACACACGCGGCCTGACATTGCATATGCAGTGAGTGTGGTGAGTCAGTTTATGCAAAACCCTAAGGATGTCCATCTCCATGCAATATACCAGATCTCAGAATATTTGAAAGGCAGTCTAGGAAACGGGATTCTCTTCAGAAAGGGCACAAATTTGTAACTAGAAGCATACACAGATGCTGATTATGCTGGCTCAGTTACTGACAGAAGATCAACGTCTGGGTATTGTATCTTTCTTGTGGGAAATATGGTAATCTGGAGGTGTAAGAAACAACCGGCTGTTGCAAGATCTAGTGCAGAGGCAGAGTTTCATTCAATGGCACAAGGTATTTGTGAATTGTTATGGCTCAAGATTATCCTAGAAGACTTGAAGATTAAATGGGAGACCCCAATGAAGCTTTATTGTGACAATAAGTCTACAATCAACATAGCTCATAATCCAGTTCAACATGACAGAACTAAACATGTGGAAGTTGATAGACATTTCATAAAGGAGAAACTTGAAAGCGGATTGATTTGCACTCCCTACATTTCTACAAAGGGCCAAATAGCAGACATCTCGACTAAAGGATTGACAAGCTCAGCATTTCAGAAGATTGCATGCAAGCTTGGTATGGAAAATATCTACTCCCCAGCTTGAGGGGGAGTGTTGGAAATTCGAGATTGATTGAAATGCCAAGATTTCTATGAATAGCAGTAATTGTAGGGACATATTTATATTTCCATTTATAGGAGATTGGCTGTAAATTAGTAAATAATAGTTTCCTGATTTCTAGAGAATAGTAGAAATGTCAAATTTTCCTAGAATAGCAATATCTTGCTGTACAAAGTCTTTGTAACCGATCATTTTCAAAGTGAATTGAATCTTAGAATTTTCTTCATGTTGCTTCCTGAAATCTGTATTTTTCTTGGAGGAATTGATTATCTCATTGGAAAAATGATAGAGCCAGCACACCATTTCATGTACATATTTCCTACTAGCATATTTCCTTCCTTTTTCTTTCCTTTCTTTTGGTATAAGAGAAAAAAAAACACAAACACAAAACTCACATACCCTCCTGAACTCACTACAAATTCCCTTGTGGGATGGATGCGCTACCCCAAACCGACTACCTAGTGCACAAGGCGAGAGGAGCCTATTCTGCCCCCATTGGGCTACAAAGACTTGTGTGTGTGTGCTACTAGTGATTGAAGTGGTTATAAGATGGCTCATCCTATCTTTACAATCTCAACTGAAAGCATCTAAGTAAATATTCACGTCTCAGATTTATTTACGCTTATTTCCAATTGACCAATTAGAGCAGGATATGTGAGGGACATAAGGATTTTCAGTTGGTGGAAGAAATCTTAAGCCAAGGGGAAAGATCTTTATGTTGTCAAGAGTTTAAAAAAGAAAGAGCAGCCTGGTGCACAAAGCTCCCACAAATGCAGGACCTGGGAAGGGGTGGACCACAAAGAGTGTATAGTATGCAGTCTTACCTAGCACTTGCAGGAGGCTGTTTCCACTCGTCGAACCCGTGACCTCTAGGTCACACAACAACAACTCTACTATTGCACCAAAACTCCCCTTCTAACAATGTCAACAATTTACAGTTCCAAAATTGGAATTTCTGAAAATCCCATTCTGAATTTTTTCAGATTTTCTCCTGTTTGAGGATTTTCAAGCAGTATTAGCTCATGTATAAAAATTCCTCATTTGCGGAGATTTCATGGCTACAAACAAGAGGCTTTTCAGGATTAGGTTTACCTGTAAGAGAACAGTCAAAGACCAACTAAGCAATTCTAGGACATTGATTTCACCCTTACTACATTCACGCTTCAAGCTATCTGCTTTGAATCAAATAAAAACCATATCAACATAGACATATTTATTTGCTACTAGATGATACCTATGTCTTCTTTATCCTTCTCTTTAGGCAGTGTATGATCTGCAAATCCTTTCTTGAATTCTATGTATCATAGCCAACCAAATCTAGAAACCATGAATGAGCTGATTGTTTCAGCCCACAGCTCTTAAGCTTAAACACCTTGTATAGTTGTATTTTCCTTCAACTGAAAACCAGGATGAATATTCATATACCACTTCTTTGAAGGTTAGCACCAAAGAAAGACATTCTTCACATCTTCTTGGGTTTACTTACAGTCTGTGCTATAATTTTTATGCTTTTTATTGTAAGATAGGACTAGATTAGTTTTATATTTCCAATCTTTTGGTCTTTTAGAATACTTTTATCTTTGAAGTTTTATTTGGTTTAACAGTGTGACTTGGGATCTGATTGTTGATGTTTCTTATCAAGACTTCAGTTACTATGGACAAAAGTACTACAGCAAATCTAAAGGCCATATAGGTTCGAGATATTTAGTATTGCCTCAATTATAAATTCTTAGGATAAGATTAAAAGTTCAGAAAGTTTCACAAAGTATAAAGGAGACAATGTCTCATGTAATTCAAAAGTCCTAGGATATTATAACAACTAACCACATGGCCAAAGAGATTGGTTTGATAATTGATCCCAGCTTATAGGTTATCATGGTGGAGGAGTGGAGGCAGTAAGCTACACATTAGGTCTGACATAGTGGTCTAATATGCAGGTGCCATCTATATATTTGAATTGTTGGTGTATATACAAATAAAAAAGCATGTAGCTGGCAACTGCCTAACTCACAAAAATCATTTCCTTGCTTATTTTCTTTTCCTTGACGACTCTAAATTCTCAATAAGATCCAAACGATAGTATATTATCCCTCACAAATTATCCAATTAGTTCTGAGCAGAAAATTTTGAAAAAAATTCAAGGAAAATGGTCATGCCCTCCTGTAATCGCAAGTGTAGTTGCCAATATCCAATTTCTTCAGTTCTACAATAAAGAGTATGGTGAAACCAATACAGTTTCTGAGAAAAGACACTTAAATTAAAAACCACAAACATGATTACATATTCCTTTCAGTCTTATATCAATAATCATTCCCTTCTTTAGTGATCCTTATACTGTTTCTTTAAGATTTTGAAGTGAAGGACGACTGGTTTTGAGGTCATGTGTTTAGACATCAGCAATACTCAACTAGAGGCAGTACCATAATGGATTTTAATCACTAGCGTTGCTGACTGCCTCATTCTTCACTAAAAGAGTTCAGGAACTGTCTTTCATTCATTTTCATCCTTGTCAAAGTTAAGTTGTTGATGCATGGTGAGTTTAGAGTGTCTACCCTTGTTCAGAAAATTATAGAATGGTTTGGATTACCAGCCATTTATGGGCCCCACAAAATAAGCAATCTTATAAATTTTCTCTTATTGTTTCATGGAATTTTTCAAAAATACACAACACTTGTTCCATCGTTTGTCAACAAATCTTGATGCTCTATCTTGTTTTATGAAATTCCTCTATTCTTTTACCTCTTTGTTAGTTTGAATCTGGATTTCTTGTTAAGGTTTTGGCCATAGTCTAGAAAATCTTCAAGCAATCAAATATGTTTTCCAGAACTATCCCAAACTAGAGAGGTTATAGATTCTAAAACTCGGATTTAAAGCAGTAGTACGTGCACCCAGAGCTATCTTCTGTGAGCATATTACATTTTCTCCTCCAGCTGATCAGAATATTCGTCCTTCAACTTGGTTGTGCAATTTTTTCTCCTGACGGATGATAAAATGTTGTTCTACAGGAGATTCCAGAAGCACCACAATCTTGAAGTATATGAATCCATCCCAAGTCAATTACACACACCAAGGTGTGCTGCCCAACACCAATTGACCGTGGAGTCCATTTTATGTAGTTCGTTCCTCCTTAAATCTTATTACTCTCTGAAGGCCTACACATTCTTCCACAGCTTATCATATTCCTTGTTTGTTCGTCTTTATCACCTATCTCCCACTTCATTAAATTTGCTCTGATACCATGTCCCATCTTTTAGGTTGGGCAAGTTGAAGAAAGGAAATAAGAATCGAAAAGAAGAAGGAAAGAAAAAGAAATTCGATGAATCACACAACCTAGCCACAAAACTTTTAGATTTATATAAAAAGCCAATTAAAATTAAACAAATTGCCACATATAAAGCTAAAACACAAAGAAACTAAATCGGTCACAGACAGATGACTATGTATATCCTAAATCTAATATCAGTAAATCCGAATGAGAACTAAATTCTTCTTTAAATATATGGAGATATAACAGTAGATCCCAAACATAGAGTAGTAATGACATGAAAAAGGCAACTACATCAGAAGGAATACGTTGCACTCCATCTAAAAAAACAAGTTTCAACAGAAATGGAACTAAATGACCAAGAAATATCACAAAATCACAGGAAATAGACATAACATGAAAATAAGTACTCGAAGAAATGGCTTGGAAAAAATAAAAACCTTCAACCATGAAAAGCCATGTTTGACATAAATTGATTCTCTTCTGCAGCTAGAGGTCGTCGACATAAATTATTCATAACAAGAAATAAGATAAAACAAGAAGAACCCAAGATAAACAAACCTCTAAAACTTCACGATAATGTACAAGGACAATGTGTTCATGCTTCCTGGAAAAACCACAGATTTAGTCACTTGATATTTTACAAGATTCAGACAAGTAAATTCTTTCATGTAAGAAATAGAAGAAATGTACATCACCAACCAACAAATAGAAAAATTATTCTCACACGTAATATGAACAAAAGGTATGGAAGTGTATGAACGTGGAAAACGATGAGAATACAAAGTTACAGATTAAGCTTAAGAAATAACTGTGACAATATGATGAATTATGTGGTTTTCAATAGTTGGTATCACATATAGAATATGAACAATAATAATAATTTACATAAATGGACAAGGAGCAATAACTTGCTATATGAATGACACTTGTGTGCTACAGTTGAGTATAAAGATTTCCTCAAAAACATAAGAATCCAAACCCAACATTGGCCACTAGTGGAACTACAGGTAAGACTAACCTAAGTTTTAAGAGGATACAAGTTTGTTGCCCCATAACAGCAGAATTTGAGACATTTAATGGTGCAAGTGTTCTACATTTGAGAATAAGCATTCCCAAAAATGCATATGAATTTAACCAACACACACCATTAAATGACACTGCAGATGAGTCTAAGCTGAGTTCATCATCATCATCAAGACCTTATCCCAATTAGGGGTCGGCCACATGAATCTTATTCCTCCATTCCACTCTATTAAATACCATGGCTTCATTTAGTCCCAAAGTTTTTAAATCTTTCCTCACCACTTCTATCCACGTTCTTTTGGGCCTTCCCCTTGCCCTTTTAGAACCTTCAACTTGTATTGCCTCACTCCTTCTAACTGGTGCCGTTGTTGGCCTCCTTTGAACATGTCCAAACCATCTAAGTCTAATCTCCCTCATCTTGTTACCTATTGGTGCTATCCCTAAATTTCTTCTAATATTTTCATTTCTAATTCTATCCTTTCTTGTCTTACCACTCATCCATCTCAACATCCTCATTTCTGCAACACTCAGCCTATGAGTATGATGTTCCTTAACCGCCCAACACTCGATCCATAGAGCATGGCCGGCCTTATAGCCATCCTATAGAATTTTCCCTTTAGTTTGAGTGGCACCCGCCGATCACATAAAACCCCGATGCACATCTCCATTTGTTCCAACCCGCTTGGATTCTCTCGGGTAACCTCCCTCTCAATCTCTCCACTCTCATGGATCAATGATCCTAAGTATCGGAAGTGGTCTCTCATGGGGACCTCTTGGTTATCAATCTTGACCGGTGCTCCACTCCTACTCTCCTTGCTAAAATTACATTTCATATATTCTCGTCTTAGTTCGGCTAATTTTAAATCCTTTCGATTCTCTTGCTTCTCTCCATAGCTCTAGCTTTATGTTGACACCCTCCCTTGTCTCATCAAGTAGGACTATATCGTCTCGCAAATAGCATGCACCAGTGGAATCTCCTCATGCGGATGTTTTGTTAACTCATCCATAACTAATGTGAAAAGGTATGGACTTAATGCCGATCCTTGGTGCAATCCGACAGCGGTGACAGAAAATCACTATCACGCCACTAGTGGTCTTAACATTTATTATCGCTCCCTCATACATATCTTTAATTATGTCTATATACCCCTGAGAAACCCCTTTACCACCTAACACCCTCCATATTAACTCTCTAGGGACTCTATCATAAGCCTTCTCTAAGTCAATAAAGACCATGTGTAGGTCTTTTCTCCTCTCCCTATATTTCTCTACTAATTGTCTTAGTAAGAAAATAGCTTCCATGGTAGACCTCCTGTGCATGAAACCAAACTGATTCTCCGATACACTTGTTTCATGTCGTAGCCTCTTCTCAATGACTCTTTCAAAAAGTTTCATGGTGTGGCTCATAAGTTTGATCCCTCGATAATTAGTGCAGCTCTGAATGTCTCCTTTATTCTTATAGATTGGTACAATAGAGCTTTTCCTCCACTCATCAGGCATTTTCTTTGATTTTATAATCTTGTTATACAACTTGGTCAACCAAACTACCCCAATATCTCCCATATGCTTCCAAACCTCTATTGGTATACCATCGTGCCCCATGGCCTTTCCCGATTTCATCTTTCTCAAGGCCTCTTTTACTTCAAGCATTTTAATCCTACGTTCATATCTATAATATCCAAGTGTTATTTAGATTTATAGTATTTTCAATTCCTCTATTCTCGTGGCCATTGTCATTTAGCAATTTTTGGAAGTAGATTTCCCACCTTTGTTTGATCTCGGCGTCTTTGACTAATACCCTTTGATCATCGCTTCTAATGCACCTAACATGCTCTAAGTCCTTACTCTTCGTTTCTCTTACCTTTGCAAGTTTAAACACATCTTTCTCACCTTCTCTTGTTCCTAGTCTATTATAGAGCTCATCATATGCTTTAAGTTTAGCCTCACTTACTATTCTCTTAGCAACGTTTTTAGCATTCTTATATTGTTCATAGTTTTCATTATTTCTAATCTTACGCCATGCTTTAAAATGCATTCGTTTTTCTTTAATAGCTTTTTGCACTGCTTTCATTCCACCACCATGTTTCCTTTGTTAATAGCCTTTTACCTTTAGATACTCCTAAGACATCTTTTGCCACTTTCTTAATGGACTCAGCCATAGTATTCCACATGGTATTTACTACGTTTCATAATTCCAATTTCCTTCTACCATCAACTTATTTTTGAATGAGGTTATTTTCTCTCCTTTTAAGTTCCACCACTTAGTTTTTGGATGTGTATTAAGTTCGGTTCTTTTACTCCATCTTTTGATATGAATATCCATAACCATTAACCTATGTTGTGAGGTTAAACTCTCACCGGTATCACCTTACAATCCTTACATATAGATCGTTCATTATTCCTAAGTAGAAAAAAGTCTATTTGGCTTTTATGAAGTCCACTTTTAAAGGTTATTAAGTGTTCATCCCTCTTCTTAAAGAGTGTATTTGCAATGGATAGGTTATATGACAAAGCAAAATCGAGGATATTCTCCCCCATCTCGTTTCGTTCACCTATACCATACCCTCCGTGTATTCTATCATATCCTTCCTTATCTTTTCCTACATGGCCATTTAAGTCAGCTCCTATAAATATTCCCTCAGTGTTGGGAATTTCTTGCATGACTCCCTCCATATCTTCCCAAAACCGTCTCTTAATTATATCTTGTAGCCCTACTTGTGGTGCATATGCACTTATAATATTTATAATCTGCTCTCCTAGAATCATTTTTATTATTATTATTCTATCACTGATTCTTTTAACGTCCACAACTTTATCCTTTAATTCCTTATCCACTATTATTCCTACGCCATTTCTATTATTTTCCTTTCCTACGTACCATAATTTATACCCATCTATTTCTCTAGCTTTAGCCCCTTTCCACTTGGTTTCTTGGATACAAGCGATGTTGACTCTCCTACGTTTTATCGTGTCTACTAACTCCAAACTCTTACCTGTCAATGTCCCTATGTTCCATGTAGCGATGCGAATCTTATGATTTGGAGATTCCCTATTTACTATCGCCTTTCTCGACCTCCATGGTATGAACCCATGTCCACTTTTCACTGCACCTGGGTTCTGATGCAGCGCGTCGCTTCCGAGGGGACGCTCTAGCAGCCCTTGCCCATTTTTCACTACACCCGGGATCAAACAAAGGTGGGAAATCTACTTACTCATGCACCTGTTACACAAGCCTTTGCTCACAAAGCTTCAACTGCAAGCCAAGTGAAGAAGGAAACATTAAGAAACACTGTCATTTTCTTCAGACTGAATGACCAAAGAAGAAAAGAAACTACTGCTACAGAGACGTGCTACAGTAGTTTTGCCAGAGTACCAACAACCAAATGGTATTTTTATGTTTTTATTAGTTTATGTTTCTATTATGGGTCCTAACCAGTCACTAAGTTGAGTATTAATGTGTTACATCAACAGAACCTAAAGAAAAGAGATTTGGCAGTTATTACACAAGAAGAAGTAAAGAACAAAAATAAACAACAGACAGTTATATTGGTTTACCAGCTGTAGAGACAATTACTCTGTTGATTAAATCAAAAGGTTGTTACGAATGGAAGGAGGGGGGGGCATAAGAAGAGAGGGAGAAGAGAAAGAAGGGAGGAATTGTTTTGACGTCAGACGATCAACCCAGGAACTTGGTGGAGCCGGACTTACATCCACGTCCAAACTGCCCAGGCCGGAAACTGGATCTTCCAGTCTTCGATGGCCAAGAACCCTACGGATGGGTTTGTCGAGCTGAAAGGTATTTTCAGATATATCATGTAGCAGAAGAGGAGAAGGTAGCAGCCGCAGCGGTGTGTATGGAGGGGGATGCCCTCAACTGGTTCTTGTGGACTGAATCAAGAAACCCTTTTCGATCTTGGGTTTCTCTCCGGTCGTCCCTGCTGAGAAGATTCAGATCTTCCCAATGTGAGGATGATTACAACGCCCTACTTGCATTGAAGTAAAAGGGTACCGTTTCCGAGTACCTCCGGGCATTCAAGCAAATTTCCGGCCATCTGGGAACACTGTTCTTGAACGGCCTCAAGGAAGAGATCAGGGCTGAACTCGGGGTTTTTAGGCCTGGATCTCTAGTTGGATCAGAAGATAGAGTAGAAGAATTGGGCCTTAGACCAGATACAAGGCTGTCCATCCCGAAGTGAGAATGGGCCTCGAGTGTCTGAGCCCATACAGGCACAGTCGAAATTGGGTCCGACAGAAAGAGGTCCCCAAGGGCAATTTCGTAAATTACCCATCATCTTCAACGGGGGTGACAAAAACCAGGGTTTTCGGCAGGAAGTCGAGCGGGAAAAGAAACCCAGTGAGGCCATTGCCGGAAAAAGGGAAAACCTTAGAAAACTCTCCGATTCCGAGCTACAACAAAGAAAATTGCTCGGATTATGCTATAGGTGCGATGAAAAATACCAACCCGGCCACCGTTGCAAGAACAGGCAGTTGCAAATCTCGATCCTTGGCGACGATGACGCAGAGGATCTGGAGCCCACCTCAGCACCTGGCACGGAAAGGGACGACGCACGAGAAGGGGATAACCAACCCTTGGAGTTATCCCTAAACTCCATCTCCATATTTACATCCAGCAGTACTATGAAAATCACCGGTTTGATTGGAGGAAGAGAGGTAGTGGTTTTGATTGATAGTGGGGCTTCCCACAATTTCATATCCACTCAACTCGTCCAAGAACTTCAATTAGAGGTGGATCGATCAAAAAGATTTGGGGTTCAGGTGGGTGACGGCCATTGCATTAGAGGGGAGGGTATATGCAAGAAGCTGAGGGTAGATCTGGACAGTATCCAAGTGGTCCAAGATTTCCACCCTTTCGACTTGGGCGGAGCTGATCTCGTGTTGGGAATAGCATGGTTACAGACATTGGGAGATATTTCTGCAAATTTCTATGACTTCACCATGCATTTGAAAGTAGACAATCGACAAATAATACTAAGAGGAGATCCGAATATATCTTGTTCCATGGTCTCCTTTAAGTCAATGCTTCGGATCATTCCTAGAGCAGAATTTGGGTGTATGATTGAATATAAAGGCATGGAAGTGAGTAAATGCAAGCCCCAAGAGGATGACAGAGCAGTCACCAACTCTATCTTACAGCAGTTTCTACATGTGTTTGATCAGCCTTTGGGATTGCCAGTGGCACGTTCTCATGACCATGCCATTAGGCTGGTCGAAGGAACTCAGCCCCCTCATAGTAGGCCATATCGATGTCCCCATGTGCAGAAAGATGAAATTGAGAAAATTATCAAGGAAATGTTGAATTTAGGCATCATTCGACCCAGCAAGAGCCCTTTTTCGAGTCCTGTGCTTTTGGTCAAGAAGAAAGATGGAAGTTGGAGGTTTTGTGTGGACTATAGGGCTTTAAATAAAGTGACAGTGCCTGACAAATTTCCGATCCCAACTATAGATGAATTGATGGATGAATTGGGTGGTGCTACCATTTTTTCAAAGCTGGATTTAAAATCAGGCTACTATCAGATTCGAATCAAAGACGAAGACATAGCAAAAACTGCCTTTCGAACTCATGAAGGGCACTATGAATTTTTGGTTATGCCTTTTGGGCTAACCAATGCACCGGCTATTTTTCAGGCATTGATGAACAAGGTATTTCGTCCCCATCTTCGCAAATTTGTATTGGTTTTCTTTGATGATATTTTGATATATAGCAGAACTCTTTCTCTTCACTTGGAACATATTGTTATTGTCCTAAAGTTGTTGGAGGAACATAAGCTTATTGCCAATAGAAAGTCCTTTGCACAACTTTCTTTGGAATACTTAGGACATATTATATCTGGCAAAGGGGTCGAAGCTGACGAGTCCAAGATAGCATGTATATTATCATGGCCCAGCCCAAAAGACGCCAAGGCGCTGCGTGGATTTCTGGGTCTCACGGGATATTATAAAAGGATTGTCAGAAACTATGGAATCATTGTTGCTCCATTAACTAGATTACTCAAGAAAGATGGTTTAAGTTGGACTAGAGAAAGTCAGGGGGCATTTGAAACATTGAAAAAAGCCATGACAGAGGTTCCTGTATTACCCATACCTGATTTTTCAAAAACCTTTATGCTGGAAACGGATGCATCAGGAAAAGGGATTGGTGTTGTTCTCATGCAAGAGGGTAGACCAATTGCTTTCTTCAACTAGTCTCTCTCTCTCCAATCACAATCCAAATCAGTTTATGAAAGAGAATTGATGGCTATAGTGCTGGCAGTGCAGAGATGGAGACACTACCTCATGGGCAGAAAATTCATCATTCATACTAACCAGAAAAGTTTAAAGTTCTTCATGGATCAACAATTATTAAACGAAGAACAGCAGAAGTGCCTGACTATACTCATTGGCTATGATTTTATCATTCAATATAAGCAAGGATCAGAAAACCGAGTAGCGGATGCATTATCCAGGAGGCAGGAGTATACCATCCTCAACAATGCAAATAGCAAAACAAAGGAGGAAGAAACGACCAATGGTGGATCACAGTTTAATAAAGAGGACGACATATTATTATAGCATCTTGCCCTATCCATTGTTCGATGTGATGATTTGGATTCTTTAGCTGCTGAAGTACAAAATGATCCTCACATTCGTCATATTACTCAGGACATATTAGCAAATCCAGACAGCCAACCAAGGTATACACACAAAAGAGGCCTTTTACTATTTCATGGGAAGCTGGTTATCCCAAGATCTTCATCTCGCATTCCGGCTTTCTTACAAGAATTCCATTCCACTCTAGCAGGAGGGCATTTAGGGATTACACGTACTTATAAACGCGTATCCCAGGAACTTCATTGGGAAGGAATGCGACAGGATATTCAAAATTTCGAATCCAATTGTGATGTCTGTCAAAGAAACAAATATATGGCTACTAAACCAGCAGGTCCTCTTCAGCCTCTTCCCATTCCCCAGGAAGTTTGGAGTGACCTATCTATGGATTTCATTAGTGGGTTACCTAGAGCTCATGGTTATGACACAGTGTTAGTAGTTGTTGATCGCTTATCTAAGTACAGCCATTTCATTCTACTCAGTCATCCCTACACAGCCAAAGAGGTAGCCAACATCTTCAACAAGGAAGTGGTTCAACTACACGGTTATCCTAAGTCCATTGTATTTGACAGAGATAGAGTTTTTATCAGCCAATTCTGGACTGAGCTGTTTAAACAGGCAGGCACTGCCCTCAAGATGAGTTCTTCATATCATCCGCAAACGGATGGACAAACAGAAGTGGTAAATAGATGCTTGGAGACCTATTTACAATATTTTAGTGGTTACAAACCAAAGTCCTGGCCAAAATGGACCTGTTGGGCAGAATATTGATACAATACCACTTACCAACAGTTAGCAGGAATGACTCCATTCCAGGCTCTATATGGAAGAGAACCACCCAAGTTGCTGACTTTTACAGGGGGAGAGTCATTGGTGGAGGAGGTTAATCAACAAATGGCTATCCGTGATTCTATTCTAAGTGAACTCAAGAACAATTTAGAGGCAGCTCAATTGAAGATGAAAAGACAGGCGGATATACATAGACGTCCTCTCCATTTCCAACCAAGAGACTATGTCTATTTGAAGCTCCAACCTTATCGTTTCAAATCCCTATTAGCAAAGTCCAATGAGAAACTACGACCCCGTTATTATGGTCCTTATGTTGTCTTAGAAAAGATTGGACAAGTAGCTTATAAATTAGAGCTCCCACCACAGTCGAAAATCCATCATGTTTTTCATGTATCCCAACTTAAACCAGCCAGTGAACCCACTATAAAGCCGCAACCCATACCACAGACCTTGATTGATGAGTTGGAAGTGAATGCATACCCCGCAAACGTCAAAGATATTAGGCAGGCTACTAATGGCCAATACGAAGTACTAATTCAGTGGGAAAATCGTCCAGACCATGACAGCACATGGGAGCTACTGGAGGACATTCTCAATCAATTCCCTGACTTCCACCTTGAGGACAAGGTGCATCTGATAGGTGGGGGTATTGTTACATCAACAGAACCTAAAGAAAAGAGATTTGGCAGTTATTACACAAGAAGAAGTAAAGATAAAAAATAAACAACAGACAGTTATATTGGTTTATCAGCTGTAGAGACAGTTACTCTGTTGGTTAAATCAAAAGGTTGTTACGAATGGAAGGAGGGGGGGCATAAGAAGAGAAGGAGAAGAGAAAGTAGGGAGGAATTGTTTGACGTCAGGAATTGGAGGTTCTAGCTCCTCGAAAGCTAGAGAATTATAATAGTAGATCATTGTATACAGAACAGAACCAAGATAGTTCTGCATTCTGTTTCAGATTGTAATTGAACTCTGTATCAAAATCTTGTTGAAATTGAATTCGATTGAAGCAATCTATCATAATGCTTCTTTAAAGTTTGTTAAAGAGTATCTATGTCTTTTAGTAGTTGTGTGCAGTTGCATTAATTAGAAGTGTATCCCCCAGACTCTTACTAGAGAATTTGAAAAGGTCTTCTAGATTTTCCTACAAGTCTTTGTTATTCCCTTATGAGTCTTCTTTAGAAAACCCAGGTCTTAGTCTAGAGAAGCATCTTTAAGGTCTGTTGTAAATGGTGTTCTGGGAAAAAGTAATCTGGAGTTTACATATTATCACAAATACATTGAGATTGGGCTAAGTTCCTGCTCATCTCTTTGGGTGCAATTTGGGTCTTTCGCAGCCCTATATAGCTCATATTGTCTACTGTGCTTTCCCTTCCAATCTTTCTTTTTCCTGGGCTCCAATGAAATCTTATCTATCATAGTATTCACAGATCTGTGGCTGCATCAGTTGGTATAGAAGAAGGCTAAGGTCTGTGTTGTATTCTTCCATCACGTGAGTCCACACAGAGGACGGGAAGTGGTGCTATTGTTGCGGCAGGTCCAAGGGAGGAAATCAGAGAATTGAGGAGGCAAGTAGAAGCCCTTACACAACACTTAGCATAAATAGAATCTCAGATCTTTGGTGATGATGGCAATGGTTTTGGAAAGAAATTTGAGAACCCAATTCACAATTACGCTTCACTTATGGTGCCATCTGTTCAAGATGACACAAAATGGGGTATTTATAAAAAAGTTGAGGAGCATCGACAAGCCCTCATTGTGTTTGTTTAATTGGTGCTCTGAATCACTGAATGACCAGGATGATAACAATGATGGCATTTATCATTGAGTATAATGAGGAGGAAGACTCTTGATAGAAGTGTTGAACGAGGACATGCATGGAGGATGCCTTCACCTTGACATTGAGCTCATCTCCGATGATTACATTATGAGGATGAAGACACATGTGGTGAGGATTTGGTGGTTGGAGCTTGCTGTAGGTTAGTGATTGCTGAGAAAAATGGAATTGCATCCATGTTGGGCATGCATGAGGATCTTCATTTTTGTGAAGCACTCAATGATGCTCTTTATTTTCCTGGCGAGGTATCTGTTCTTGCTCAAGATGATTCCATGGTAGTGCTGGAGGGAACCTTATTCTTAATTCTTTTGCAACAAATACACTTTCTTCCAAATATGCATTATATCTTCAAGAGCATGAAAACTTTAATCCTATTCAGATTTATGTTGACTGGAGGAGCCACAGTTATGCACACATCTTGGGAGCACTACACTTCGAATATAGGGAAAGGATTTGGACTATCATCATCATCATCATCAAGACCTTATGCCGATTAGGGGTCAGTCACATGAATCTTGTTCCTCCATTCCCCTCTAATAAGTGTCATGGCTTCATTTAGTCCCAAAGTTTTTAAAATATTTTCTCACCACTTATATCCACATTCTTTTGGGCCTTCCCCTTGCCCTTTTAAAACCTTCGACTTGGATCACCTCACTCCTAATTGGTGTCATTTTTGGTTTCCGTTGGCCATGTCTAAACCATCTAAGTTTAATCACCCTCATCTTGTTACATATTGGTGCTACTCCTAAGTTTCCTCTAATGTTTCCATTTCTTGTCTTGTCACTCATCCATCTCGACAACCACATTTCGACTATGCTCATCCTATGTACATGTTGTTCCTTAACTGCCCAACACTCTAATCCATAGAGCATAGAGGTTCCATAATCATCCTATAGAATTTTCCTTTTAGTTTGAGTGGCACCTTCCAATCACACTAAACTCCAAAGGCACATCTCCATTTGTTTCAACCCGCTTGAATTCTTTGGATAACCTCCATCTCAATCTCTCTGCTCTCATAAATTATCGATCCCAAATATCAAAGGTGTTCTTTTAGGGGAACCTTGGTTATCAATCTTTACTGGTGCTCCACTTTCGCTCCTCTCTTGCTAAAATTGAATTCTATATACTCTATCTTAGATCGGTTAATTTTAAATTCTTTAGATTCTAATGCATCTCTCTATAACTCTAGCTTTGTGTTTATGCTCTCTCTTGTCTTATCAATCAAAACTATATCATTAACAAATAACATGCACCATGGAATCTCCTCGTGCAAATGTTTTGTTAACTCATCCAAAGCCAAGGTGAAAAGGTACGTGCTAAATGCCGATGTAATCCTATAGTGATAAGAAAATCACCGGTTTCTCCGCTACTGGTCCTAATGTTTGTTAGTGCTACCTCATACATATTCTTAATTATGTCCACTTTTAAAGATTATTAAGTGTTCATCCCTCTTCTTAAAGTATGTATTTGCTATAGCTAGGTTATATGCTAAGGCAAATCAAGTAGAGCTTCACCCATCTCATTTCTTTTTCTAATACCCTACCCTCCATGTATCCTATCATATTCTTCTTTTTCTTTTCCTACATGATCATTAAATCCTGCTCCTATAAATATCCCCTCTGTGTTGGGAATGTCTTGCATGACTTCCTCCATATCTTCCCAAAATTGTCTTTTCATTCTATCTTCTAACCCAACATATAATGCATATGCACTTATAACATTTATGATCTTCTCTCTTAGAACAAGTTTTACTAGTATAATTCTATCACTCATTATTTTAATGTCTACAATTTTATCCTTTTAATTCTTTATCTACCACTATCCCTATGCCATATCTATTATTTTCCTTTCTTACGTACCATAACTTATACCCATCTATTTTTGTAATTTTTTTCTTGTATACAAGCGATATTGACTCTCCTATGTTTTATTGTATCCACTAACTCTAGACTCTTACATGTCAATGTGCCTATATTCCATGGAACAATACAAATCTTGTTCCCCTGACCTAGCCTATTTACCTGAGCACTCCCGAATGGCATGTGAACCCATGCATACTTACCACTGCACCTGGGTTCTAATGCAACAAGTCGCTTGCAAGGGAACACTCTAACAACCTTGCCTATTTTCCATTGCACCTGGGATCCAATGCAACGGGTCACTTTTGTGGAACACCCTAGCAACCTTTGTCTATTTTCTCTGCATCCGGGATCCCATGCAATGCATCGCTTATGAGAAACAAACTAGCCCTCGGGAATGTCAAAAATCGATTCATGCATGGGGTTTGCCATGGGTTTTAGTTGCTGCTTGGCACTTGACGCAAAACCCTCCTCCTTTATCCAGGATTGGAATGTAGGAGAATATATTGTTACCAAACATGTTTTTGATAGAGGAAAAAGAGAACATGAAGGGTTTGGTGCTAGATTTTTCTGCATCAGTTCAGCATTCAATTTTGAGGACAATTTCTCCAGACATGGAAGAACGGAATGATAAAAGAAGAAAAGAAACCACTGCTACAGTATTTTGCCACAATGACATGTTACAGGCGCTCTACTACAATACCAACCAGTACTTTCGTGTTTTTATTAGTTCGTGAGTTCTATTATGGGTCCTAACTATCAATTAAGTTGAGTATTAGTGCTTCTTGAAAGTTTGTTGAGGAGTATTTATGCCTTTTATTAAGCTGTCTGCAGTTGTATTAATTAGAAATGTATTCCCTAGAGGAGCTTGGGAATTTGAAAAGGTCATCTGCATTTTCCAATGAGTCTTTGTTACTTCCTTGGGACTCTTATTTAGAAAATGTAAAAAAGTCTTAGTCTAAGGAAGCCTATATAAGGTCCATTGTATCCAACATTTTCATCATAGTCTAAAGAAGCCTATATAAGGTCTGTTGTATCCAACACTTTGAAGATGGTAACCTAAAGTTCGAATATCATCAGAAATAGATTGCGAATGAGCTAAGCTTTTATCCATCTCTTAGTGTACAATTTCGGTCTCACTCAGCCCCATTGTCAGTTCTGTCTAGTATTCTTCCCCTCGAAATCTTTTATTCTTCGTGGAGAGCTATCATTTCCATCTTTGTTGTAGTCTTTACAGATAAACTGATTCCATCATCTCCTTTCTATATTAACTACAACAAAACAGCCCAATCAAAAGCAATTACCAGTCAGTAAGAAAGGATCTTTGCACAACACAACAAAATATCTTATTCTAAGAAATTCTGTTTCTTTTCGTTTCTCAACCAAATATCATTATACTTAAAGAGCTTCCAAAAAACTTCTAGAGGAATTGGGATATGAAGGCAATGAAAAGGTGCTAATTATAAACATAAGGAGCTGATTTTTCAAAGGACTCAAGGATTAAATACTAAAGACTTTTAGGATGTGAAAGAGTTTTCTTCAAGAACATTTGTAGTGAAGTTATCAAAATTCCTACATTTAGAATATGCTTGTTTTAGCTAGGAATGAATTTTCCTTTCTCAAAATCAATAAATTTAATAGAAACCCAAGAAGGGATGTTGAATAGGGCGATAGTTTAATTTTCTTTTGTTGCTTGACATGCATAAATTTTGGGGAACCTTGTGATGATAATCAAAGGTGTGTTCCTTTTATTAACGAAAAACAATTGATGGGCATTACAACTGAAAGTGTCAAGATGCCACGAGTTAAAAAAAGAGTCTGTAGAAAAAAGAAACATTTGCTCCCAACACTGTTACATTTGTAGGTTTCTCACTATAGATGCTTATTTCCATTTTCTTAAGTAAGGCAGGCTAGAACATGATCCACAGAAGCCAAACATGTCTTCATCCAACAACCTTCTATGAGACAAAAGAACATTACAACTGACTACCAAATCGCACTAGATAGGCCACATCAACAATTTGTGTCAAGTAATAATACAAGGATAATTTATCAAATGCATATAAAAAACAAAGTCAAAAGATTAATGTTTAATATAAATCACTAAAGAGATATTCCACATTAATGGTCATCATTTGGAAAGAAAGGCCATTTAAAAAATCCTATTACTTTTCAAGTACTGCAGTGAAATAGATAGTTTACATTTAGCAGATCTTACATAGAGTATTATGCAAGTTTTATGCTACATACTTATCAAGTAGCCAATAAGTCCTACGAACAAAGTTGGGATTATCCTTGCCATGTGCATAGTAGACATGGATTCTATCTAGATCACCAACCTGTACCAAGAACAAAATCAATGCATCACATGTTGGTTTTATGTCAATGGTTTTGTTATTGATGTCAACAGAACTCAAGCCAACAACGAACAAAAGAATAGATCCATCATCATCATCATCATCAAGACCTTATCCTGATAGAAGAATAGATACAAGATGCAATAATAATCCCACACCTGAGAAGGTATCATCATTATCATCATCATCAAGACCTTATCCCAATAGAAGAATAGATACAAGATGCAATAATAATCCCACACCTGAGAAGGTATAAAATACCTTTGTATAGTAATATCATCAAAATTTTGAGCTTCTAGAGTCCAAAATGCAACAAAGTTCACATAATACATCACCATCAAATAATGAAAGATTAGGATGCCAATTATTCTCAGTCAATTATAGTGCCCTTAAGTAAATAAATGAACATAAAATGATAAGCCAAAAATATACTATTTGTGCAACAAAACAGCTACGATCGTCTTCCAAACCATAATTACTAAATTTGGACGTGGGAAAAGTCAACAATGCAAAATTTTGGAAAATTAGGAATTTATTATTGCTCGAAATGCCTACGGTGGGGTTACCCGTTTTTCCAAAACACATTTCAGAAACTAGAAACTGTGTTTCCCTACTCATTTCATAATCTCGTTTCCCCAATTAGGAATTTACACTTCCTGAAAAGGGTGAATTTTGTTTCACTATTTCAGAAATTGGGTTTTCCATTTGAGAATTCCAATTTCCCTAATTGAGGAAACTGGTTTTTTATTTTCAGTTTTACAATTTTTCATTTCCAAGTTAAATTGGACTTAGGAATTTGAATTATTTACTAGTTAAGCATGATGTGTTTTTTGTAGACAAGTCAATTTTCAAGCTTGTTTCTCTCTTTTGTGAAATTTGGGGCAAAAGTAAAAACTAATTTTCCCTCATCTTCTTCTTCGTTTCTAACTAACTCCTTAGAAAAACCCAAACGCATAAATCCCCATCTCCAAATTGTTCTCAGCAACCTTTTCTATGCCGCTTTTTCTTCCCATTGAACCTCCATTGTTTTTGGGCAAACTCCATTTCTTAGTAAACCCCCGCCCAACCCTTCTCTCTCTCTCTCTCTTTTGATTGTGGTGCTCAAATTCTAAGCATTTTGTTTTTGGTGAAGATCCAAAACAAGCAAAATAGTAAGTTTCTACTGATTGTTTTGGCTTGTAACAGGAGACAATTGTTAAGAGTCTATTATTCCATAAATTACCCTCATTTAGCATGACTTTTGATATATTTTTAAGATATTATTTAGAAATTTATATGAAAAATATGTCACTTGAAAATTTTTATAATCTAACCTTAATTTGGTAAATTTTCAAGGTTAGATGATGATCTAAGATAAGTATGTGTAAAATCGAATGTTGTACAATACTAATTAGGTCATTTTCTTTGTTCTGTAGGTCGTAGATCAAGATCCATGCAGTTAGATCAAGCCAATCAACATCCTAGATCTCCGATCAAGCTTAGATTAAAATGGACAGCTGAGATCAATTCAGATTAGCTAGCTCAAAATCAAGGACTCCAGTTCAATCCTCAAGCATCAAATCCAAACCATGAGTACAAGAGAATAAAGAATGCTAAGGGATTTTATATTTAATTTTGGAAAGTCAAAAGGATGAAGAGAAAATAGTTTTCTAAGCCGAAATTCAATTGATTTAGCATTCTTTGTAGAAAAGGAATGATAATGGAGGAAATTACTAAAAACTAGATTCAAACTGACTTCCCATCATCTATAAATACCAGATTGAAGATTGAGTTAAAAAAAAAAAAAAGCTTGAAAATTCAAAAAAAAATGGAGGTAGAAGAAGATGAACAATGCACGTACAGGCTGGAGAATAGGGGTACTTTGCATGTCGATTTCTGTTTTGATAGTTGACAAAAATCTCTAAAATTGGGTTCATTGGATAGAAAACATCAAGGAGAAAAAGACCTAGGTATGTGATTTTCAATTGCCATTCCAAATATTGTAACTTGAATTGATTAAAGTAGTTACTTGATATTGTTTCCATGAACAATAACAATGAGTTACTTAAAGTCTTGCACCTTTAATTTGGTTTATTTGATAAGGTTTTGAATGATCTAATCCTCTGCTTATATTTTGATTTGAGTTAGAAAGAGTTTCATATAATGGTCGGAATTGTTGAATTTCATGAAATAATATTGAAAGGTATTGTTGTGTAGGTTGGTGAACAGCCTATGTTTGTGATTAAATATCTTAATTTCTGTTATCTTGATTTAAAATCTAACCATACAATTGAATTTATTGATATCAAATGTTTTAGATGCTAAGTTTCACTGAAAATTTTTATTAAAAAGTAGAAGAAATCAGTGGCCAAAGTTAGTGAAATCTCTATGGACTCTGACTATTTCTAGATTGTAAACAGAGACTAGATTAATCCTGAATTGTGAACAAGGATAAGATAACTGTTTAGCTAGTGTCGCACACACACAACCATGCATAACTATCTCAATTACCTTCTTCTTTTCTAGTAACACTCTCTCACTTGCAGACGTAGTAAGAGGTGTTGCTCTGGTATTTTAATTAGAATAAAAATAAAAATAAAAATCTGTAAATAGGATCTGATGCGTGGCACATTTGAGGATGTTATAGGTGATCTTAATTTTTGGTCATTAAATTTTATTTAAACTCCAAATTTTTAAGTCGAGTCTCCGTGGGATCGACTCGTAATTGCAAAAGCTGTATTATAATAGCCCATGTACTTGCGGAAAACAATAAACAATAATCAAACACTTTTCTTAGATGTTGGGGAGTTCGAATGTTGTTGTTTCATTTTTGAATACAAGGATTGTATCTTTCATATGAATATTAGTCTTAATTTGGATTGTAAAAGCAATATTTGGTTGCCGAGTTTTATTCTCTTATATGAATGTTACTTTTGGTTTTGTATTTGTATCAATGACTTCTACTTATTTGTTATTCTACATACAAATATATTAATTTATGAAAACCTCATTTTTCTTATATTTTCCAACATTGTTGGATGGCATCTTTTATTCTCTTATATGAATTTTACTTTTGGTTTTTAATTTGTACTAGTGACTTCTACCATTTACCCTTTAAATTCAAATATATAACCTATGAAAATCTCATTTTCTTAAAACATTTTTGTCCTTCTAAATTCAAATATATTAACCTATGATAATCTCATTTCTTTTTAAACTTTCACTTTTTCTGGATTTTTTCCATTACTTTTTATTTTCAATATTCTTTGTAATTTTTAAAAAATTGTTTCCCCAATTCCACATGCTCATTTCCTGATTTATGTTTTCTGTTTTCATTTTCTGTACTAGCAAATTAAATAAAAACATAATGTGACATACATCAAAAGTCAACTCATATGGTACTTTTTAACCTTCAATTGGCCTTTAAATGCTGATAGAAAACAAGAATTGCCTCAAATGTCAAATGATTAGAATGATTGACAAGCAAGAAATTTAGTTTTAGCACCATCCATATCAAGTTTATGAATAACCAGTTTTGATCATTAAAATTGTAAGCCCCACTAGTACTTTTGGACACTGATGTTTCCCAAATGAGCATTCATTATATTATATCTCTTTAGAAAGTTTGAAGATATAATATAACAATTTGACAAGCTTATGATAAGAGTATTACAATCATACAAAATCAATATCCTTAAATTACAAGATGAATTAGTTTGACACTGAACCTTGTCTAAATAGCCAAAAATATATGACAATGTACAGAAGTAACATTATCCTAAAGGAAAATAGAAGTGATCTTCATCTTAAGATCTTTGAAATCTTTGAAAAGACTCATAAGGAGAACCTAGTACGCCAACTTTGAATTATTTCAGTAAAGAAGCAAGAAGTTTAACATGTTAGTCATCATTAGTGGGTTTTAGATGTCAAAAATTTAAGAAGTTTAAGTTTGTAATGGGTTTTTGAATAATCCACAGAACCTTGGAGTAAAGAATGAGGACATCAGGGATATCTTCTAATTAAAGAAAAACATAGTTGAAGGAAAATTGATAATAGCTAACAGAAAGAATGAAGAAAAAAGTTAATATGTCCAAATTGAAGGGAGAGGCAATTTGGTAATGACAGGAAAGTAAATTGAGGAGACTGAGTGAGATAAAAAATGCAAATCGTAATTTAAGAAAAAAAAGTAATTAAAGCATCAGAAAATTCTCTAAAACTTTTCAAACGTTTGGGACTTAATTGTACAATTTGTGAATAATTAGATGAATTTGCAACTTGCTAAAAAGCGTGTGACCTTTCTGAGTTCATTTCTTTAGATGATAAATTTTTTAAACTTTGCATAAAAAGGGGCAGCCCCGGTGCACGAAGCTCCCGCCATGAAGGAAAAAGTCATTAACTCTGTAACTACTCCAAAATTGAAGAATACACCAAACATAATTTGCAGGTCGTTTAACAAATGGTAACATCTCAGGCCCCACCAAATAGTGGAACTGTTCTTCATCGTTATGGTAGGTAGTTTTAGAACTTTATCTCAAGTTCGAGAACTCTTGACTGTAAATATAAAGATAAAGGGTCAACTCTGCAAAAAGATATAGAACCCCCAACAATTCTTTCCATGAGGAATTTCAATCATAGCTTAATATGGAAAGCTTTGGACATCACATTTACTATGAAGCACAAGGTCCAGGATACAAGCACCTTCATTCATTTTTTGTCAGCTGAGAAACAGAGTTGAGTTTTCATGTCCTCAAGCAAAACCCCTATCCCCACTCATCCACTGTACAGCCCTAAACCAATTCTTTCACACATCCCAACATCCTTAAGGCATTGCATCCTTCATTCCTTCCTAATCAAAACTCCAAATGAATAGTTATAAAGTAATTAACTACCAACACAGTAAGCTAACTAGCAGTCTCCTTCTTCAACAAGTTCATATTTCATTTCTCGTAAGATATCATAGAACTTTGACAAAGTGAGAAACACTGCAAATATCATGAGAAAACCATGATAAATAGGAAGATACTGCAACATGCAAGTAGTTCCTTTTTCCCTATTGAAGAAAGAAAAAAACTAGTCACAGAGAACACAGCAAAAATAATTCAATGGATGCAACATTTCCAACTTGAAAAAATCATAACAGGTATTAGCATTAAAATTTGGAAAAGGGAAAACAATCCACATTCTCTTCTTTTGACGTTCAACTCACGTCACTAAACTCTTTCTTGGTTGGATGTTGATAGCATTTGGAACTCCAACAACCTTCAGTAGCTAATTAGAAGTCTATAACCCAGAGGAGTGCACTTGCTAAATGAATACAATGTAAATACTGGACGTATCAGTTAAACCTTTTACTATTTTCCGCATATTATTTGTTTATACTTGTACATCGCAAGACCTTTTACTTTGCAATCTTCTAAGAAATATTTTCTTGATAAATTCTTGAAAATGAGGTCTGTGAGTATGTCTCTGAGGGCCTGGAGACGGCTTTCATTTCCATCCCATAAAGATCTATATTCTCAAGGATTGCACAGTAGGAATCACATCAGTTCCTCAGACAAGATATTGTTTGTTACCTCTTCGAGCTTTCTTTGTATAAACTCCATATCATCATTCAAAAAAGATATTGTTTGTTAGTTGTGTAGCCACAGTAAAAGATCTTTTATTAAAATATGCATTTTAGATTTGTTTCCTTGGATAACTTGTCTCCTTTGATAAGGTTTGTGGTACCTCAGTCCTCCATTGTTACACCTAATCCCTGCAAAATGACACTTGGATGGAGTAGACTACGGAAAAAGAAACTTTTTCTCTTGAAAGATTTACATGTGTGATATGTCTGAACAAACGGGATGGAAACGTGCAGTTAGTTGTAAATAGATATCATCATCATCATCATCATCATCAAGACCTTGTCCCAATTAGGGGTCGGCCACATGAATCTTATTCCTCCATTCCACTCTATTAAATACCATGGCTTCATTTAGTCCCAAAGTTTTTAAATCCTTCCTCACCACTTCTATCCACGTTCATTTAGTCCCAAAGTTGTCAATAGATATATACAGTTAGATATCTCCATGATGGAACAACTGAAAGGTAGAATAATCAATTAATTGCTTCAAGCTATGAAGATCTTTTGTATTGGTTAATCTTCAGTGCTAGTAATGATAAACTTTGTCACTGTGGCAGCTGATCTGAAGTGAGACTTCTTCATGGAACTTAAAACAGGAAGTTTATGTGGAGCAACCTCACCATACAATCCTCAAGGGAATCAGGTTTTGTCTGAAGGTTACTTGTGCATAGTTTATGAGTTCAGTTTTACTATTACCAAGCATGTTTCTCATTGAAGGCATGTGGTCATCCAGTGTTTGTATGGAGACATAAAACTGAAATCTAATCCTAGTGTCTGTGAGGTTTATTGTTAAAGGTAATGATTGGAGAAGCACCAATGCAGTGAAGAGCAATTTGCAGCACATATGCAGATTATGATTTGGTTTAGTTGCGATGTTCTGTGTCTTAGTGTCAAGTCCATACTATGGAAGGATAAAAGAGACTTGTTTGAGAGCCCAGGACGGTAGCACCACATAGTTGGAAAGATTATGTATTTAACAACAACACATCTGGTAATGTTTCCTATAAGTGTACCAGGCTAGTAAAAGCAAGCTCCAATTGAACACTGAGATAGTTAGACATATTACAGAGATGCCTAAAGGATGCATCTAGCAAAGAAATTATTTTTAACTCTCTAGGTGTGAATTAGGCAGGATGTCCTTCTAATAGACACTCAACTATGAGATGTATTATTGTGTGCAGAAATCTAGTTACTAGGACAAGCAAGAAGCAAAAGGTTGCTGCTTAGTATAGAAGCAGATCACCAGAGTTTTTTCACACCTCATGTGAATCAGTGTGGTTATATACTCCTACAGAAAAGATAAATTTGAGGTTAATTGGCAATGAAACTGTTTTACAAAATTAAGGTGGCTACTTGCGTTAGTAGTAGCATGAGAGGACTAGGCATATCAGAGTAGATTGTCATTTTTCTCATGAAGAGAGTACCAGAAGATTTATATCTACTCCTGTTGGTCCTAAAGATATAATCATTGTTATCATAATGAGTTAGCAACATTAGTTCCAAACTAAGCATGGGTGATATATAGGCCCCAGCTTGGGGGAGCTTTTAAGAAATAGGAAAGTTTCCAGAGGTTTTTATATTGAGTGACTATTGCAATTCTATGCCTTTTTATGTTTAAATAGACGAGGCCCATCATCATCATCATCATCATCAAGACCTTATCCCAATGAGGGGTCGGCCACATGAATCTTATTCCTCCATTCCACTCTATTAAATACCATGGTTTCATTTAGTCCCAAAGTTTTTAAATCTTTCCTCACCACTTCTATCCACGTTCTTTCGGGCCTTCCCCTTGCCCTTTTAGAACCTTCAACTTGTATTGCCTCACTCCTTCTAACTGGTGCCGTTGGTGGCCTCCTTTGAACATGTCCAAACCATCTAAGTATAATCTCCCTTATCTTGTTACCTATTGGCGCTATCTCTAAATTTCCTCTAATATTTTCATTTCTAATTCTATCCTTTCTTGTCTTACCACTCATCCATCTCAACATCCTCATTTCTGCGACAGTCAGCCTATGAGTATGATGTTCCTTAACTGCCCAACACTCTGATCCATAAAGCATGGCCGGCCTAATAGCCATCCTATAGAATTTTCCCTTTAGTTTGAGTAGCACCTGCTGATCACATAAAACACCCGATGCACATCTCCATTTGTTCCAACCCGCTTGGATTCTCTGGGTAACCTCCCTCTCAATCTCTCCACTCTCATGGATCAATGATCCTAAGTATCGGAAGTGGTCTCTCATGGGGACCTCTTGGTTATCAATCTTGACTGGTGCTCCACTCCTACTCTCTTGCTAAAATTACATTCCATATATTTTGTCTTAGTTCGGCTAATTTTAAATCCTTCTAATTCTAATGCTTCTCTCCATAACTCTAGCTTTATGTTTACACCCTCCCTTGTCTCATCAAGTAGGACTATATCGTCTGCAAATAGCATGCACCAGGGAATCTCCTCATGCAGATGTTTTGTTAACTCATCCATAACTAATGTGAAAAGGTATGGACTCAATGCCGATCCTTGGTGCAATCCGACAGTGATAGGAAAATCACCAGTCACGCCACTAGTGGTCTTAACATTTGTTACTGCTCCCTCATACATATCTTTAATTATGTCTATATACCCCTGAGAAACCCCTTTAACACCCAACACCCTCCATATTAACTCTCTAGGGACTCTATCATAAGCTTTCTCTAAGTCAATAAAGACCATGTGTAGGTCTTTTCTCCTCTCCCTATATTTCTCTACTAATTGTCTTAGTAAGAAAATAGCTTCCATGGTAGACCTCCCAAGCATGAAACCAAACTGATTCTCCGATACACTTGTTTCATGTCGTAGCCTCTTCTCAATCACTCTTTCAAAAAGTTTCATGGTGTGGCTCATAAGTTTGATCCCTCGATAATTAGTGCAGCTCTAAATGTCTTCTTTATTCTTATAGATTGGTACAATAGAGCTTTTCCTCCACTCATCAGGCATTTTCTTTGATTTTATAATCTTGTTAAACAACTTGGTCAACCAAACTACCCCACTATCTCCCATATGCTTCCAAACCTCTATTGGTATACCATCAGGCCCCATGGCCTTTCCTGATTTCATCTTTCTCAAGGCCTCTTTTACTTCAAGCATTCTAATCCTACGTTCATATCTATAATATTCAGTGTTATTTAGATTCATAGTATTTTCAATCCCTATATTCTCAGGGCCATTGTCATTTAACAATTTTTGAAAGTATATTTCCCACCTTTGTTTGATCTCATCATCTTTGACTAATACCCTTTGATCATTGCTTCTAATGCACCTAACATGCTCTAAGTCCTTGCAAGTTTAAACGCATCTTTCTCACCTTCTCTTGTTCCTAGTCTATTATAGAGCTCATCATATGCTTTAAGTTTTGCCTCACTTACTATTCTCTTAACAATGTTTTTAGCATTCTTATATTGTTCATAGTTTTCATTATTTCTAATCTTCTGCCATGCTTTAAAATGCATTCGTTTTTCTTTAATAGCTTTTTGCACTGTTTCATTCCACCACCATGTTTCCTTTGTTAATAGCCTTTTACCTTTAGATACTCCTAAGACATCTTTTGCCATTTTCTTAATGGACTCAACCATATTAGTCCACATGGTATTTACTTCTGTTTCATAGTTCCAATTTCCTTCTACCATCAACTTATTTTTGAATGAGGTTATTTTCTCTCCTTTTAAGTTCCACCACTTAGTTTTTGGATGTGTATTAAGTTCAGTTCTTTTACTCCATCTTTTAATATGAATATCCATGACCATTAACCTATGTTGTGAGGTTAAACTCTCACCGGGTATCACCTTACAATCCTTACATATAGATCGTTCATTATTCCTAAGTAGAAAAAAGTCTATTTGGCTTTTATGAAGTCCACTTTTAAAGGTTATTAAATGTTCATCCCCCTTCTTAAAGAGTGTATTTGCAATGGATAGGTTATATGACAAAGCAAAATCGAGGATATTCTCCCCCATCTCGTTTCATTCACCTATACCATACCCTCCGTGTATTCTATCATATCCTTCCTTATCTTTTCCTACATGGCCATTTAAGTCTGCTCCTATAAATATCCCCTCAATGTTGAGAATTTCTTGTATGACTCCCTCCATATCTTCCCAAAACTGTCTCTTAATTATATCTTGTAACCCTACTTGTGGTGCATATGCACTTATAATAGTTATAATCTGCTCTCCTAGAATCATTTTTATTATTATAATTCTATCACTGATTCTTTTAACGTCCACAACTTTATCCTTTAATTCCTTATCCACTATTATTCCTACGCCATTTCTATTATTTTCCT
Source organism: Warburgia ugandensis (assembly GCA_035236585.1). Classification (NCBI taxonomy): domain Eukaryota; kingdom Viridiplantae; phylum Streptophyta; class Magnoliopsida; order Canellales; family Canellaceae; genus Warburgia; species Warburgia ugandensis. Next base: position 86,122,955 of record CP141126.1, read on the forward strand.
TTCCTACGTACCATAATTTATACCCATCTATTTCTCTAGCTTTAGCCCCTTTCCACTTGGTTTCTTGGATACAAGCGATGTTGACTCTCCTACGTTTCATCGTGTCTACTAACTCCAAACTCTTACCTGTCAGTGTCCCTATATTCCATGTAGTGATGCGAATCTTATGTTTTGGAGATACCCTATTTACTATCGCCTTTCTCAACCTCCATGGTATGAACCCATGTCCACTTTTCACTGCACCTGGGTTCTGATGCAGCGCGTCGCTTCCGAGGGGACGCTCTACCAGCCCTTGCCCATTTTTCACTACACCCGGGATCCGATGTAGCGCGTCGCTTCTAGGAGAACGCCCTAGCAACCCTTGCCTATTTTTCACCGCATCCGGGATCCGATGCAGCACGTCGCTTATGGGGAACGCCCTAGCTTGAGCGAATTTCAGTTCTTTTACTCCTTAGTGGCAGTATCAAAATAGATTACCAAAGTATGCATATGTATCCTAGAATTGTAATACAAAACTTCTCTCTCTTCTCCTACTCTTTGTCATCTTCTTCTTGTCTTTTTGATTCCCATGACTTGGGTGTTCTTTTCCCAAGTTTCTTCCCTACTTTTGCTTTACAAAGTAATGTGATGGCTGATCCCAACATCTTTGACACTAAGGAGTCTCAACAAGGATCTTTGGGTATTTCAAAACAAGATCTTCCATTGATGTACCTCTACCTCATAAAGGGGCAGACCAGGTGCACGAAGCTCCCGCCTATGCGAGGTCCAGGGAAGGGGCAGACCACAAGGGCCTAAAGTACATAGCCTTACCTTGCATTTTGCAAGAGGCTATTTCCACACCTTGAACCTGTGACCTCAAGGTCACACAACAACAACTTTTACTGTTGTGCCAAGGCTCCCCTTCATGTACCTCTACCACATAGAGAAGAAAATAGCAAGATGAATTTCTAAGCTTTTTTTCTAAGGGTTAATCTTATTCTTAACTTACACAGACAACTTATATTTTGCTCTACAACCAGGTAGTGAAGCTTCAGGAGGATTTAGAGTGGAGCAAAGAAGTCGAATATTTAAGCATTTAGTGGAAGTGGAAAAGGGGGTTCCAAATCTAAGAAGGCAGGAGGATGAGATAGGGAACTTAGTCTTCAAGATCAAGTAATTATTATAGACTTGATATGGAGGTTCAGGGAGTAGAGCAAAGCTCTACGAAGAAAAGTTATCACTAGAAACATGGTTAAGGTTGTGGATATTAGGATGATAGTGTATTACATAGAGAGTGAGACTCGAGCTCTTGGAGGTCAGTTTTTCAAGTATATATCTTCTGGTAACAGGAGATGGATTCAAGTTTTCAAAGGATAAGGGTTAGAAAATATTACTTCGTACCAAGCTTTCCCAAGTATCCATACGTTCTCAAGACAAGGGTATCAAATTTCAGACTGCTAGAAAGAGGGGGGCAAGCATGAAGTACAGACGCCACTAGAATCTGAATAAGTACTGATAGGGAGAACAAAAATGAAAAGACTATCCCTTAGGAAGAAAAGAAAACTGTGAGTTTCAGAGGAGGGATCTATGAACCAGATCTGGGTGCTCCTCTCTAATTCACAAGTTCTTCTGTTTTTGTGCAAAACAAAAAGAAAGATGAACAAAAAACAGCAAACTCAAAGCAAGGGAGAAAATTCAATTCATTAATCATTAAAAAACCGATTCTATTCCCTTTATAGACTTGTTTCAGTCTAGAGAAATAGAACTTCTTAATCTGAAATAACTTGTGTGGCAAGACTAAGGAAAAAAGAAACCTATCTGATTTAGGAAACAAATAGAGTTCCAATCCTAAACTTTCCTAATTGAATCAGAATACTTTTTGAAATCTATCCCAAATTAAACTAAATATTCTATTAAATTTCCAATTAAAGATTGGCATGTTCCATTTAGAGGAAACAGTTTTCTTTTCTTTTTTTCTTCTCTTCCTTTCTTCTTTCTCAGATACTGGTGTAGACCAAACAGAAAGTTTAGATTAGGTTTTTAAAATGGTGTTCTACAGTTTGCTAGAATTTAGAGAACTAGAGCTTAAAAAAAAAAAAAACATAAAAATTAGGATTTCAAAGGAAATTTCTAGGGTTAGGGTCAAAGATGCACAAAATTGATTTGGGTCTGAGATTTTAGTGCTGGAATAGAGAGGTTTGCACGTTTTAGATGGATTCTATGAATTGTGTACACTTGGAAAAGTGTAGGACGAATTAGAGTCTGGAAGGAGTGACTCTGATGACTAGGTTTGAATGTTTGAGATTTTAGGGCTTTATTGCAAGGCTAGTTAGAAGGGGAAAGTGAGAGATTAGAGTTAAACCAAAAGGGTAAGAAAAGAGGCTGAAAATTAGGGATAAAAGAGTGGAACATAAGATGGGTCTTGAGATAGTTGATTTTAGGGAGTTGTTTATAGCAGGAATGGCTGTACATAATAGGGTTTCTAAGGGTTGAAACAGTGCACCTCATGGGAGCTTGCAAGGAAGCCAAAAACCAACTAGTTTTGAGAAAACTGATTAGATCTCTTAGAGTTTTCTTGAATTCGTCTCTGGTATTAGTGAAGACTAATTCTCATCTCGCTCCATGGATGAAGGTATATTCCCAAAAATCATGCTTTGTGGTTTGTTTTGCTTTGATTATCTAGCCATATTCTTTGTTCGTTTGTTGCCCAGGTTCATAACAATTTCAGCCAGACGGATATGTGCAAGAACATAGATATTAAGGACGAAACTAAAAACAAAAGAATTAAAGCTGGCAATAGGTACACTCTCAGCAAATAGGCAGAAATGCCTACTATATAGCTATACAAAAGCCACAAAGAGTTTTGGGTGCTATTTCTTTTGTCTTGAACCTATATGGTTTTATGATCATGGAACCTAAAAGGTGGTGGAGATACAGTTTATCAGTTATCATGAACAGAGGAATCAGTATATGCTTGAAGATCACTAGGATTTTGCTTGAGATTGAAAATTGATCAGTAGGATTAGAACTGATAAAGGCACTAGGGAGTGAGAACTCGACATCTATTCAAAAACTAAAAGGTATTATCGAATCCCAGGTGGTGAAAGATAGGACGATAACTGACGAGGACCATCATCCCAAGTTTTTTAATGTTATGTTATAGTTTAATTTACTTGGGATATTTACCATTAAGGATATTAGGTTTACTAGTGTATTGTGACTTAAGTAGGGGCAATTTTGTCTTTTTTTCTAGATTAGGGTTGGATGTCCCCTACTTAAGATCTTTTCTCTTTTGGGTAAGTAGTTTAAATGAATAATGAACGAAATTTTCATTAGACTTGGTGGATTTCTCGTTCTAGTTTCCTTTCTGTGGGCATGAAGCTGCGCTTAGTACAAGGCCGAATCACTTTTGTTTCATCTTGCTTTGTAAGTTAGTACTTTTCTACCTTGTCTTTTAAAGGACGATTTTCTAAGCTACATGTAGTTATGTGATTTGCAATAGTAATAACCTAGAATTCTTATCCTGCACAAAATTCCTAAATCCTAGATCCGAAGCTCAATCAGGACCATTCGTCAATAAGAGGGACGATTCGGATTGAGACTTCAATCTTACCTTAATTGGTAAAGATTTGGGGTAGTCTGCAGATCCTGTAATTCATTGTAGGCTATGAGTGCTAATTAAGACTGATTTTTTGCATGTTGAAGTATTCGTCGTAGTTTAATTTATGTTTTCTTATTTAAGTTAATTATGATCTGATCTCAGCATATATATTAGGTTATTTTGCATGTTGTCCTACATCAAATTTGGTATCAAAGCATAAGATTGCTTAGGATTTGCATTAGTTTTCCTTCATAACCCACCCCCCCCCTTCCCCCTCGGCATTTGTATTAGAATTTTTCGTGTTTCACACACATCACAGAACATAAATTTTGTGGGGCGCGCCTACCAGCTGCACCTTCCGATAGCTAACTGCATAACTCAACCCGTGACAAACTTTAAAAAGCACATTATAGATCGTTGTGTTTAGTTACATTCTAGAGGCCTTGTGTGCTCATTCTGTTTAGATTTAGACCATTGCATATAGGTTTAGGTTACTTACCATAGAGTCGTAGTTGTTTAATTGTCAAGTATCAAGGCATCCTAGTATATGTCCACCCATAGTGGTCAGTCCCACCAGCCAATGGAGTCACAACTCAACAAAATCCTTCCGGAAATTCAGGCCCAATTGGCTGAGTTGAATGATCGTATAATCAGCCAACATGCTTAACTAACAACGAGATTAGATGATCAGGGTTCTCGCATTGAGGCCTTAGAGTAGCGACCCAAACCTCTCATAGGGAATGTGCGTGCTAGACTAGCCATGCAGGAGCGAGGTAACCACAGAAGTGGTAATCACCATTATTGCAATTATGAGCTACATATTGCTGAAAATTGGCCCTGAAATCTGTTAAGCTTGAGGTCCCTACCTACAATGGCAAACTAAATCCGAAGCGATTTCTTAACTGGCTTTCGGACATGGATCATTACTTTGGCTGGTATAAAATGTCCAAAGAGCAGCCAATCCAGTTTGCTAAGACTACTCTGATTGGTCAAGCAAGGCTCTATTGGACCAATTTGGAGCGTCAGCAAGCTGCAACCATGTGTCCACCCATTTCCACTTGGGAGAACATGAAGGACAGGCTGACACAGAAATTTGTTCCCTTATCCTACCATTCTAGGTTACTAAATAAGTGGTAGAACTTATGCCAGGGAAGTCTATCTGTCACTGAATACATTGCTTGGTTCGATGAGTTTATGATGAGGTGCAATGTAAGGGAGGATCCCTAAATCCCTAATTTAGCGTTCAATTAGTTCATCTAACCGTTCAAATTTGCAAAACTTAGCTTGATTTTAAATTTAGCTCCAATTGACCATCCAAACCTTAATTTTTCAAAATTAACGGTCAGATGATCATTAGAGCTCATTAAATGACTAATGTACAGTTCAGATGATTCTAATTTAGTCTTTTCTTTTGCAGATCAACCAAAAGATGCATGGACGGCTGCGATTAAAAGTTAACAGTGCAAATCATCTTAAAGAAGATTGGATAGACCAGATCACCCATGGAGATGGATGAGATAGTTTCCTAGAAGACAAGGGAGCTTAATTTGGAATCATGGAAAAAAGGGAAAGGCAACTTTAAATTTTGAACAAATTTCCAAAAGGGAGAGCTTAAAGGAGGCAAGCAAAACCGTCACCCACTTTCCTTTTCTACTCTCTTTCCCTCATTCTCTCTTTCCTTCCTTCTCTCTTTCCTTTCCCTCTCTCCCACGTTCTAACTTCCTCTTCTCTTCTATTCTTTCTTCTCTTCTCAACCCCTTTCCTTAAACCGTGACCTTGTCTAGGTTGAAGAAAGGCCTTCACTCTGAGCTTCAAAAAGAACTCATTCCCCATGATATAAATTCCTTAGATCACACCTATTAGATAGTGCAAGAATTAGAGCGGTATCTCAAATGACAACCTGTTAAGCAATATGAATTAAGGGCTAAATCTACATTTGGGAATCAACAACCTAGAACTCAAGCAACTGCAGCGTCTAATATCAATAAAGGAAAGGTTATGTCAGGAGAGAGTTCAAGGGTAAACAGCAACACTAGGTGCCATCGATGTCAAGGATTTGGACATGTTGCTGCACAATGCCCTTCTAGGACCCCCATTAAAACCCTATTTATAGAAGGTAAGGATGTGAACAACATTGTATTAAGGATGGCCTGAGGAGGTTTATGAACTCGTTGTTGAGGCCAGAGATGAGGAGCAGTCAGAGAGTTGGCATGGTGCAACAGACCTGTAGGTCCCATGAGGAGGGTAATAACCCATGTGTGACAGTAGTCAGGTGTGCTCTGGCGCACCCAAAGGGTAGTGATAATTCGCGTAGAACAAATATTTTTCATACATGTGTCAAGAGTGGTAAAAAGAATTGTAAAGTTGTCATCGATAGTGGGAGCTACACGAATATAATTTTCACCTGATCTCCCGCTTAGGACTTTCACCCCTTTCCCAATCTTAGATATTATAGAGTTGAGTGGGTTAATGCTTCTTCATCACTCCCAATTACTCAAGCGTGTCAAGTTCCCATTGAATTTCTAACATAGAAAGACACCTTATGGTGTGATGTGGTACCTATGGATGCATGTCACATTATTTTAGGCAAGCCATGGCTTTATAATATGGACGTTACTTTTTATGGCTGGTCTAATTTGTGCTCTTTCTTGCATGATGGCAAGAGGATCCGACTCAATCCTCTACCACCCAAAGCGCCTCTTGAGCGAAAAGAAAAGGCAATAGCAAAGCAGTCATGGAGGGTAAGGCTAAAGCTAAAGGCCTACACATTGTTAGTACCATCGCATTTAGAAATGAGCCTTTCTTCTATGCCCTAGTGGCAAAAGAGACCCCCATCGTTGTTGGCTCTTGAGTACCCTAGCAAGGTAGCACTTGTTCTACATGAGTATCAGGATGTTTTTCCTAATGATTTACTAGATGAGTTACCTCTCATGAGGGATATTCAACATCATATCGATCTGCGAGTCTTCCAAACCTTCCCCACTACAGAATGAATCCCATCGAGCATGCTAAGTTGAAGAAACAGGTGGATGAATTACTAAGGAAAGGTTTCATTAAGGAGAGCTTAAGTCCTTGTGTCGTTCTCGCATGGCTCACACCCAAGAAAGATGGGTCATGGAGGATGTGTGTGGACAGTCGAGCTATCAATAAAATCACGGTCAAGTATCAATTTCCCATACCAAGGCTCAACAATATGCTAGACATAATGGTGAGTGCTACAATCTTTTCAAAGATTGACCTTAAAAGCGGCTATCATTAGGTCCATATTCATCCAGGAGATGAGTGGAAGACCGCCTTCAAGACGAAGATGGTGTATATGAGTGGATGGCTATGCCTTTTGGGCTTTTGAATGCCCCTAGTACATTCATGAGGATCATGACACACGTGCTAAGGCAATTTATTGGCAAGTTCCTGGTGGTGTAATTCGACGACATCTTGATCTATAGTCAAACACAGGAACAGCACCTCATCCACTTAAGGCAAATCTATGAAACACTAAGGACAAAGAAGCTGTATGCAAATCTTAAGAAATATTCATTTGCTTCCCAACAGGTTATCTTCTTAGGATTTGTGGTTTCTTCTCAGTGCATTTCTACGGACCTAGAGAAGGTGAGGTCCATTGTGGAGTGGAGCGAACCACAAAATATTCACGAGGTTTGTAGTTTCCATAGGTTAGCGACATTCTATCGTTGCCCTATCCGTGGGTTCAGTTTCATTATGGCTCCCATTACTGAGTGCATGAAGAAGAGGGAGCTTAAATGGATAAAAGCTCTGATGATGTGCCTATCGCTTTTTGAAGTGGCATGCGATGCATTTGGTTTAGGTGTAGGAGTTCTAAGTCAAGAGAGTCACACCATAGCATTTTTCAGTGAGAAATTAAATGACGCACGGCAGAAGTACTCTACCTATGACAAGGAATTATATGCAGTTATTTATGTATTACAACTTTGCTGAATGAATTTGTCTTGTTCTCTAACTATGAGGCCCTATAATACCTCAGCTCCCAAAAGAAATTAAATCTGTGGCATGCCAAATGGGTTGAATTTCTTTAGGAATATTAATTTGTGCTTAAGCACAGCAAGGGTAGAGAACAAACCTACAAATGCATTGAGTCGTAAGGTGGCATTACTACATACCTTACCAATTGAGGTCATTGGGTATGAACATTTGAGATAGGACTATCCATCGTGCCCAGATTTGGGAGAGATTTACACATAATAGTCTAAGTGTCAGATACAAAGTGTGCTAGGGACTACTTCCTACAGGATGGATATTTCTTTAGAGGCCTTTGTTTGTTTATTCTCAGCACTTCCTAGAGAGATTTTCTCAGTTGAGAGATTCACGAGGGTGGGGTCGCTGGCCATTTTGGTCATGACAAGACGATTGCTCTTGTCTTTGATAGGTTCTATTGGCCTAGTCTCCAATGGGATGTTGCTAATATCATTAGGCAATGCCGTACTTGTTAACTAGCAACGCAGCGCAGATAGAATACAGGATTGTACACCCCTTTGCCAGTGCCATATACCTAGTGGCAAGATTTGAGCATGGACTTCATGTTAGGACTACCCAAGCCTATCAAGAAGCATGATTCCACGTTTGTCGCTATGGACCTTTTTTCTAAAACGGTCCACTTCATTCCTTACTCTAAGACTGCTGATGCATTTAAGATTGCCAATATTTTTTTTGGGTCAGTAGTTTGGTTACATGAGTTACCAAAGTTCGCAGTGTCTGATAAGGATGTCAAGTTTGTTAGCTATTTTTGGAAGACATTATGGCAGATGATAGCTACTAGACTTCAATTCTCTTCTACTTATCGCCCACAGACGGATGGTCAGACAGAAGTTGTGAATCAAAGCCTAGGAAATTTTTTAGGTGCTTAGTAGGAAAGCACATTAGGAGTTCGGATGTTGTTTTACGAGTTGCTGAGTTCAAATATAATAATTTTGTTAATAGGACAACTAGTATGAGTCCTTTTGAGGTCGTTCATGAATACAAGCCTAGGATGCCTATAGATCTCATACCCATGTATGCATCACATAAGCCATCTGAGTCAGCCTAGTCCTTTGTACAGCATATACATGGTTTGCATTCTGAGATCGGACGAAGAATTAGTCTAAGTAATAATAAATATAAGTTTGCTGCTGATTTGCACAGACAATATAAGGAATTTCAGCTAGGTGATCATGTCATGGTCCGCATGAGACTTGAACGATTTCCACAGAGTGTCACTTAGAAATTACAGGCTCGTAGTGCTGGTCTCTTTCGAATACTAAGGAGGGTAGGGGAGAACACTTATATCTTAGATCTTCCTCCTGATTGGGGAATTAGTGCAATGTTTAATGTGAAGGATCTAGTTCCTTTTTGTTATCCCACCAGTTCACCCATTGATCCTATTCTTAACCCTAACCTTGACACGAGCACTAATCCCAACCAGCCCATCCAAAGCCCTTGGCCCATGCCCTACCCACGCAGTCATTACCTCCATAAACACAAGTTCGTCCTACAAAAGAGCAAGTAGAGGACATACTTGACAATCATATAGTATCCACTAGAAAAGGGGGTTTCCGAAAATTCCTTGTCAAGTGGAAGGATAGGCCTGCTTCTAATTGCACCTGGATCACAGAGTACAAGCTTCAATGCCTAAATGCAAAACTTCTGGATTACTATCGATAGTTTACTACACTAAGAGCCCCGCCTTCACCACAAGGCGATCATGATGATGATCATCATCATCACCCTGGACGTGACTTCAGGACATATCAGAGGCGGCGGAGGAGGGCCCCTATTTTTTCAGGTCCTTAAGGAGCAGAAGACCTCCTACACATACGTATGTACTACAGCGAGGTCCCCGCCTTGGAAAGATGTACATGCAAGAGATGAGTAAAGACCCATGTATGTATGTACTATTTGAAGACCGCATATTGGGAAGCTACATACGTGGAGGATTTTTACTGATGAGCCAAGTGTACATGTATGCATTTAAAGACCTCACACTGGGCACACATACATTTGGGAGGTTCGATGTTTCTATTTCGATGGGGTTGAAGATTTTTAGCTGAGGACATTGATGGGGACCATCATCCCACTTTTTTTTATGTTATGTTATAGTTTAGTTTACTTAGGATATTTACCACTAAGGGTATTAGGTTTACTAGTGTGTTGTGACTTAAGTAGGGGCAATTTTGTCTTTTTTCTAGATTAGGGTTGGATGTCCCCTACTTAAGATCTTTTCTCTTTTGGGTAAGTAGTTTAAATGAATAATGAACGAAATTTTCATTAGACTTGGTGGATTTCTCGTTCTAGTTTCCTTTCTGTGGGCATGAAGCTGCGCTTAGTACAAGGCCGAATCACTTTTGTTTCATCCTGCTTTGTAAGTTAGTACTTTTCTACCTTGTCTTTTAAAGGACGATTTCTGAGCAGTGTGTCGTTACGTGATTTAGAACAGTAATAACCTAGAATTCTTATCCTACACGAAATTCATGAATCTTAGATCCGAAACTTAATCAAGATCGTTCATCAATTAAAGGGACGATCAGGATTGAAACTTCGATCTTACCTTAATTGGTAAAGATCTGGGCCAATCTGCAGATCCTATAACTCATTGTAGGCTATGTATGCTTATGGGTAAACCATGTATAATTAGTTAGCTATTTTAGAAAAATCTTTTGTTATAGATTATGTCCTTAGAATTAGGCATATATAGCTAAGTTTCCTATTCTATTAGTTTCCTATTTTCTGTTAGGATATCCCACAAATCATGGGATCTGATTTAGTAACTTACGGTTTTGGGTGCTAGGGTTGCTGTATATATTTGGCAGTAATATTTAGATTGAAAATATATTCCTCTTTTCAGCCTTCATTGACAAAATTCAAAAGCATCGTCAATCTTCATTGTCGACTTTTATTGCCAAGATCTTCATCGCCAACTTGAAGCTCTTGTTTATTGTTTTTCACCCTCTGTTTTTCATCCCCAAAATAGAGCAATAAAGCAACTGGTCTAGCCTTCTTTCTCTGGCCAACGTCGTTGCTTTCGGCCAACATCATCATTGTCTTGTTGTCGTTCAAAATGTCAGAGATCGGGAAGACTACTGATACAGCCTAATCAGAAGAGGTAATCCAACCCTAACAACCGAGAGAATTGCAGATTATTCAGACCTCTTACAAGTTAGATAGGAAAAACTACCTCAAGTGGTCTCAACTCATCCGTACGGTGTTGAAAGGAAATGGAAAGATTAGTCATCTTATGGGTACAAGTCCTAAACCAGGGGATCTAAAGTTTGAAGCTTGGGATGAAGAAGACTATATGATCATGGCGTGGTTGTGAAATTCTACGGTTCCAGAAATAAGTGACACATGCATGTTTTTGGCTACTGCCAAGGACATATGGTATGCAATTCAGCAGACCTACTCCAAAGCTAGAGATGCGGCTCAAGTGTACGAGGTTAAGGTGAAAACTATGGCTGCAAAACAAGGGAATAAGACAGTCACTGAATATGCAAATCAACTGAAACCCTTATCGATGGAATTGGATAGCGACCGAGTGATAAAAACTAAATGCCCCGATGATGCAGCAGTCCTAAAAAACTTTATTGAACAAGATAGGGTTTATGATTTTCTAGTTGGACTTAATCCAAAATTTGATCAAGTAAAGATACATATTCTTGGGATGCAGGAGGTTCCATGTTTTAACAAAGTAGTGGCTCTAATATGAGGTGAAGAGGGTAAAGAGGGTTGATGCTTGAACCACAAACCACTGATAGTTCAGTTATAGTGGTTAATGGTAACAACAAATCAGTCATGAACATGGAGAAAGAAACAACAATTGAAGGAGTAAAAATGTGGCCAACCGAAAACCCAACACCGTGACGGATTATGGTGCACTTACTGCAAGAAGTCTCGCCACACTCGTGAAAAATGCTGGAAACTTCATGGAAAGCCTCCAAGCCGAGAATGGGGTTAGAAAGGAGGTCAACCACAAAACAATGGACAAGTCCACATTGCTGCAGTACCACAAGGCGATTTGACATCATAGAAGCCGAGTAGCCTCAACCAAGAAGAAATTGAGAGGGTGAGATCACTTATCAACAATCTTGGAAAACTTGAAGGACCTCCAAGTACTTGTTCTTTGGCATATTCAGGTGAGTTTCCATCTTCCAGTGGATTAAATGTCTCGGGTACAATCTTCACCAACTCCTGGGTCATGGACCTAGGAGCAACCGATCATATGACCCGTTCATCCAATATTTTTTCAACCTACTATCCATGTCCAAGCAATAGGAAAATAGCCACAATTGATGGATCCTTGGCCATTGTAGCAGGTTTAGGAGATGTCAAAATAAGCCCATTAGTGACTTTAAAAAATGTCCTTCACATTCCTAAATTATCTACAAACCTAGTCTCTATAGAAAAACTCACTTAAGATTTATGTTGTAATGTGATTTTTCACAGCAGTTATTGTATATTTTAGGACAAGGATTTGGGGAGGATGATTGGACGTGCTTGAGAAAGGAATGACCTGTACTACCTTAGAATGTGTCTTATCCAATAAAGAAAAAATGTTACCTCACTATTGCCGTCTTAGCCATCCATCGTTTAAGGTTATTAAAATTATGTTTCCCTCTTTGTTTAGAGATTTAGATGTCGGAAATTTTCAGTGTGAGGTGTGTGAACTTGCTAAACACAAGCGAGTACCCATTCCAATTAGTAATAAAAGAAGTTTCTTTCCTTTCTATCTTATTCATCATGATATTTGGGGTCCATCTATTGTTTTTAATGTTTCTAGGGCAAGAGGGTTTGTTTCTTTCATTGATGATTGTACTCGCATTACCTGGATTTTTCAGCTTAAACATAAGTCTGATGTTAGTACTGTGCTCTCGAAATTTTGTTCCATGATTAAAAATCAATTTACGTCAATATCAAAAGGTTTAGGTCAAATAATGTCAAGGATTATTTCAATAAAATTCTTACCCCATATTTTCAAAAGGAAAGAATAATACATGAGTCATCTTGTGTTAATACCCCATAGCAAAACAAGGTAGTAGAGAGGAAAAATGGTCATTTCCTTGAAGAAACCCAAGCCTTGCTGTTTCAAAAAAATGTGCTTAAGGTCTTTTGGGGGGGAGAGCAATGGCTGTAGGGGAAGCAATTCTTACAGCCACTCATCTAATAAATCGTTTGCCTTCAAGGGTCTTGGGTTTTAAGAGTCCTATGGACATACTTTCAACATATCACCCAAACCTAAACACTACAAACAACCTTGTTCCTAGGAGTTTTGGGTGTGTGTCATTTGTCCATGTTCATAGTCAAAACAAGGGAGAATTAGATCCAAGGGCTCTAAAATGTATCTTTGTGAGCTATTCCTCGACTCAGAAAGGGTATGTGTAAAAGAAATTCTATGTCTTGGTGGATGTTACATTCAATAAACAAGAGTCTTATTTCACTAATCCTTATCTTTGGGGGGAGAATTCAACTAGGGAAGATAAGGAAGATTTTTTGCTTGATTTGTCATCAATTCCTATGTCTAAAACCTCGGATCCTACACCTACACCTCCTTGTTTATCTTGTTCCAATCATGTGCCTAAACCCATACCCGGACTTGAACCCGTACCTGAAACATCAAATGAACCACAAGAAAAGACCGATTCTGCTCTGGGAAATGTGAGATTTGGCAAAGGCAAGGTGTTCACAAGGAGGAAGATGGGTGTTCCTGAACAAGAATCCAACTCGAATCTTTGAATGAGGTGACAATTTCTAACCATCCATTACAAGATGAAACTGAATTTCATGTGGATAATGATGACCAAGACCTTCCAATTGCCATTAGGAAAGGAACCAAAAAAATGCACAAAGCAACCATTATACCCTCTTACACATTTTTTGTCGTTTAAGAATTTTTCACCATCTCATAGAACCTTTCTTGTAAGCCTAAATACCATCACCATTCCTACTACCTTATCTGAGGCTTTGTCCAATAAAAAATGGATACAAATTATGAATGTGGAGATAGAGGCATTAGAAAAGAACAAGACTTGGGAGTTGGTGAAGTTACCAATAAGAAAGTGGGTGTATACAGTGAAGTATAGAGCAGATGGGTCAATTGAGAGATACAAGGCGTGGTTGATAGCCAAGGGGCATACTCAAACCTATGGAATTGATTATCAAGAGACTTTTGCTCATGTTGCAAAGATGATCACAGTTAGAGTATTGGTATCACTAGCAGCCAATGATGGTTGGGAGTTGCAGCAGTTTAATGTCTAGAATGCTTTCTTACATGGGGAACTAGAGGAAGAGATTTATATGAAGGTCCCACCAGGATATGGGAAGAATTTGGCTGCTCATACTATGTGTAGATTGAAAAAGGCATTGTATGGCCTTAAATAATCATCATGAGCATGATTTGGGATATTTGCAAGAGTTATGTTGGCTATGGGATACAAACAAAGCCAAAGAGATCACACATTGTTCATTAAACACTCTCCTTCAGGGGGAGTTATAGCCCTTTTGGTATATGTTGATGACATAATAATGACCGGAGATGGTGTTAAGGAGAAATAGGTTGTGAGCCAGTATTTGGCTAAGGAGTTTGAGATTAAAGCTTTAGGGAGATTGAAGTATTTTCTCGGGATTGAGGTGGCTCACTCTAGGCAGGGAATTTTCATCTCTCAACAGAAGTATGTCACAGATCTTCTCAAGGAAACTGGCAAGACAGCATGCAAACCAACAAGTACTCCCATGGATCCTAATGTTAAACTTGGGAAAACAGAGGAGGATGCCACAGTAGATAGAGAAACGTATCAATACCTAGTAGGAAGACTCATTTATCTGTCTCACACACGACCAAATATAGCATATGCAGTAAGTGTGATTAGTCAGTTTATGCACAGCCCGAAGGAAGTTCATCTACAAGCAGCTCATAGAGTACTACAGTATCTCAAGAGAATGCCAGTAAAAGGTAACTTGTCCAGAAGAAATGGAGGATTGCTACTTGAGGCATACACCGATGCCAATTATGCTAAATCAATTGTTGATAGAAGATCAACCTCAGGATATTGCACCTTCCTTGGTGGGAATCTTGTGACGAGGAAAAGTAAAAACCAAAGTGTGGTAGCTCGGTCAAGTGCAGAGGCTGAATTCTGGGCAATGGCTCAAGGAGTGTGTGAACTACTTTGGTTGAAGATCATCCTTGAAGATTTGAAGATTAAGTGAGATGGCCCTATGAGACTCTATTGCAACAACAAATCTGTGATCAGCATAGCTCACAACCCAGTACAGCATGACCGGACAAAGCACATTGAAGTAGACAGACACCTTATCAAAGAGAAGTTGGAGAGTGGATTGATTTGTACACCTTATATGTCTACACATGGTCAACTTGCTGATGTTCTTACCAAAGGGTTGAGTAGCTCAGTTTTTCAGACTATTGTATCCAAGCTGGGAATGAAGAATACCTATTCTCCAGCTTGAGGGGGAGTATGGGAAAACCGTGTATAATTAGTTAGCTATTTTAGGAAAATCTTTTGTTGCAGATTATGTCCTTAGAATTAGGCATATATAGCTAAGTTTCCTATTCTATTAGTTTCCTATTTTCTGTTAGGATATCCCACAAATCATGGGATCTGATTTAGTAACTTACGGTTTTGGGTGCTAGGGTTGCTGCATATATTTGGCTATAATATTCAGATTGAAAATATATTCCTCTTTTCAAAGTTTCAACAATGCTAATTAAGACTAATTTTCTGCATGTTAAAGTGTTTGTCATAGTTTAATTTATATTTCTTATTTAAGTTAATTTTGATTTGATCTCAGCATATCTATTAGGTCATTTTGCATGCTGTCCTACATCAACAACGTAGATGCAATTGAAATCCTTCTATTCTGCTGTGAGGACAACTTAAATGCAATTGAAATCCTTTTATTCTGCAGCACATATTTTCAAAGGTCAGTTAGGATTATTGTTTGAAGATGATTCCCAAGAACATTATTAGGAGGACTTGGTGAAAGCCAAGCAGTCCACAAAGATTTGATTTTTGGTCAACAAGATATACAATCTTTTTGTTCAATTTTGATCCATCTATCTCTAATGTATTAATGAATTGTCAATGGATCTTTGCAAGTGAAGACCGTAAACTCACCAAGAATGGGCAAGCAATGACGCGAATCATCCAGCAACAGCAATATCTGCTGTAATTATAATCTCACCTCAGTTTTCTAATAAAGAAAGACTTTACAGTAAACAAACATTTTCAAATATTTAGTCAAGTTTCTAGCATATTCATTCAAAACTTGGTATGTCATAGGGATATAATGCTTCGGTATGTTAACCTATAGCTCATAATTTATCTTTGCATACATCAAAAGTAGCACGTCTGGAACAAAATTCAGGAAGATATGTGGAAAAGCTGCAATATGGAACATTTTTTAGAACAAAAGTAACTCACTTTTAAATGCTCATGAGCTTCTTTAACTGTCTTCCCATCTTTCTTCTTCTTCCAATTATGGCCATCTTTTCGGAAGTTTCTTAGCATTTTACGATCAAACAGAACAATTGTGCCACCTAAGTGGTATTAAAGTAAGAAACAAAACATTTGATAAGTTTCAAACAGTAGCATGTGCAAGCAGTAATAAGCAAATGAATAAACAGGTAGGAAAAAACTTAGAAGTTGCTTTGGGTGAGAGTATCTACAAGGAAAAGAGAAGCAAGAAATGACCTTTGGGCAAATCGACTGGTTTGACATTGATGTTAAAATAGGTATAATTACACAATATTGCATGAATTTCATTTGACCGAAGCCACCTTTTTGTTGCTTCCTCTTTTATTATATTGATGTCCAAATCTGTCCAAAGGCAAAGAAAGCGCAAAAGGACATGAGCATCTGAACATGATATATTTAAATTTATGAACTAAATCTGCTGACTGAAGGGTGAACCAGCTACCTTAGACAAAAAGATAATCTAGTGTAGAGATACTATTCAAGTTTATCTCACAAAAGTAACATACAAAGAAAGAATGCAGCCATCACAGGATATCATTACGAAAGTCAAGAATTGCATGTAAAGGTTAACTCCCCAATACTGGTTATTAAATTACTTCAATATTATATGTACAGCAAAGATGAATTCAGTTCGAACAGGATTTACTACACAATTCACAGATTGTTAACATCCATATACATAGCCAACACAGTTGAGAGTAGATTGTTCCAGTACTATGATGTGCTACAAAAAGTAAACCCAAACTCGCAACTGTTGAAACCACACCAGCCAATGGAAGACTATGTTTTCCACCACTTAAGGGCCTGGTGACCACAAAAAGTCATGTAAGGAAACAATGCATAATCTCGTACCAAAAATAGCAACAATGATGCGCTAATAATTTGCCAGAAAACATAATGAGACTATACTACAATATTTGCACCTTCGATTTTCATCAAACAAATGTTGTTGATTACCATGCCTTGCTGATATTCTGAATGCAGTCAAGTAAGCTACAATGAAAATGCACAGGCACCGGCATCAGAACTTGGAACCCAATAGAGATAGAAATATCAAATTGAAGAAATCCCACAAATTAACATTCAATGATTCATCACTGTATCTAATTAATTTTAAGAATTAACAAAGCATATGAGAATAGAGTAATATTGGGCTCTCCACCATGAATTTTAAAATGTCTATCGGTGAATGTATAATTTTGTCTACATGAAAATTTACATTGAGATAGATAGAAGAAATCACTTTTGAAGTGTTTATACTTTGTGATAAAGATAAAACTGAAGAAACAATAAGGATCCAAGAAGGATTCAATATGGGGGCATCACCAACTCAAAAGAATCCATCCCATGCAGCCACTAACTAATGACACAAATGCATAGACATAAATATAGAAATAAACTTTAATACCTATATTTTATTTATAAACAGAAGGGGCCCCTACTTGTTGGAGGGGTTCATTAATATGTAAAATGCAAGTTTTTAAATCTTCGAGGAATACCATCCGCTCCCTCTTTCATTTCACAATTCTTACTCTTGAAATCCAAGACACCCTCTGCGTCCTGTTCACCCTCTTACTAACAAGCTGTACTCTCTAATATCTCTTCCCTATTTGCTATCCCAGCCAACATTCTTCGATGCCTCTCTACCTTTTTTTTCACTTGCAGCATTTCCCCTATGTGGGTATGCATGTGCCCTTTTTACAACCGCAAATAGCACATTGATAGGGTCCCAGAATACTATGTTTTCAACAGTTCTTCAAGGGGAAAAAAAAAGAAACAGCAAAGACATATAGTAACATATATATAGCGATCACGAGACAGCAACGTTAGAACCAGCTTCGGATTGACAATGCCTACAGCCTAAATACGCGAAGTAGCTCACCAAGAAGACCCAATTCCCAGACTTAAATTATAAAGCCATAGCAGACTACCCGTTCAGATATTGAGAAAACATCTCCACAATAGAAGCTATCAACAAGAACACTCTGATTATAATTAATAACTTCTTGCACAAGAAGCAGCTTGTTCTAACAAAACCAAGAACAAGAAAAATCAGCTACCATATCTACTCAATACAGTCCTTCATAAGTCTACTCACTACAGTGCTCTTGTTTTCCTTAACCCAAAAGGTCTCCGAGAAACCAGGAAATCAGAATCAACAACTCCTTTTATGACAAAAATAGATATCAAGAACTTGAGAAAGAAACCAAAAAGGACCCAATTCACAAATTAACCAAACCAAACTAATTTTAAAGAGAAAAGCCTGTCAAATTCCAGGAAAACTAAAGTGCTCTAATCTCACCTTCCAAGGTATGAAACCCATGAATATCCCATCCAGCAAGACGCCCCTATTGGCACTTTCCATGGCCCAGATCAATGAATTCCAAGAAAGCCCAGCACCTCGGTAATCAAACAATAACTTCAGAGAAGAAACCCATCTCACATTTGATCAAAGAGAAGGAAAGCTGCAAAACGTACAGTAGCAGAAAAAGGCAGTATATCTGACCAACGAGCTCACCCAAGGAGCGCCTTGCAGCAACAAATAGCAGTAGAAATTGAATAAGGTTGCTTTAAAGTAGCCACAAGCAACCACTGTCGGCAAAATGAAGAAACGCCGGAAGAGGAATTTCTTATTAGAAAGCAAGTCTGCAAACACGTCGAACTGATTCGTATTTCAGGAATACAAGAATGGAACTGGGAAATTTTCAGGAACCGCTTTCGTTTTAATTTGTTCAAGGTTGGTGCATACTTTACCATAAATAAATCATAAACACACGTCAATATAGCTGTATATAAAATAAATAACTTCCGACGTTAAAATGTTGAGAAATTTTTGCCATGGTTAATTGATACGTACACCCCTTTTTGCATTTTTCCAGTTTCTGTTAATGATTCAATACGCGGTAAGTCGTCCCAAGATTTGAATCAAGACAGGGTACTATGACACGTTTTCTGCATGAATAGGTCCCACTTATGTGCGATCTAAACCGTTTATGTCATTCTTCCTAGTATCCTGAAAATCACGCTGCTCGGGCAATTCTATCATCCGGTAAAATGAGCTTTTATTCGTTGAATTCGTAGCCTTGCCCACACAAAGTTTGAAATTCTTGTTTTGTACAAACGGCATCATTTTGAGGCTGGCAAACGAGGTGAAGAGGAGGGATCCAGTGCAGGTGGTTCCACCTTTGTGCAAAAGTGGGCGCTATACTTGCAGCAACTTACGATGTGGTCTCGCTAGCATTTATTATCAAAGAATTCCAGTTCCAGTGCCGGGCTTCCACCTTCAAAATGCAACAAATACACCTGATGATGTGTGAACAGAACATGGGATTCCTTATGTGGAAGTCAGTCAGAGAACAGATGTTACGGTTATTAATATGAATTTCACATGGCATCTACATGTGGATAGTACATCAGTTGCCCATAAGGGACCTATCACATTTCTTGATTTTAATTGCCCATCTATGAAAGTACTTTAGACAGGATATGCACCAAACTCTTCTGTATTGGATGCTTTTCAAAAGAAAAAAAATCTTTGCTGCATTGGGCCTCAGCTCGTTTGCAAAAAACTAGTCATCTTCCCTGTTCGCAGGTTCGAATTTCCAGATTTCCCTTTAGCTAGGGATTAGATTTGGGAGTGATTTGTCTGATTCCAAGTTTTGAAGTAGTTGATTTACATGCAAAATAAAAATAAAAATAATCTCTAGTTATAAATTAAATTACATAATAAATACATGATAAACAGTATAATATTCAAGATCTAAGTATAAGTAGATCTTACCTACATTGACTGATGGAATTTCCTCAAGAATCTTTCTTCAATCAACAATCTCTAACTATGGCCTAGAGATGAAATAGTACAAGAAAGAACGTAGAGAAACTTGCAAGTAGTTAGAG
The DNA here is from genome assembly GCA_035236585.1 of Warburgia ugandensis. Lineage (NCBI taxonomy): Eukaryota > Viridiplantae > Streptophyta > Magnoliopsida > Canellales > Canellaceae > Warburgia > Warburgia ugandensis. Next base: position 86,142,923 of record CP141126.1, read on the forward strand.
AAAAACTTCTTCCTATTCAACATGAATAGCACCACTAGGATCACCAAGCTTTGCACTAGGTTGGATTGATCTAGATTGATCGTTCAACTCTCTAAAGAATCACCCAAGAGAAGGAACTAAAAGCCACACCCAAGAGGAGAATAAAAAAGGCACAATTGATGGATGAATTGTAATTTGTGGTTTTCATATATATAGATATAGATATATCGCATATACACACATACATACATGTGATATATGACTTCTAATTTGGTTTCTCTTGCTTTCCTTATTGTATCATACGTCTAACTAGTTACATTTTTCAACTAACATACTTTCTCGCCAAAGCTAATAGTGGCCATCTTCTAATTAAATAGGAAAAAATAACAAGGGTCCAATCATTAATTAACCTGAACATGTTTCCTTTAATTTAAACCATTCAAATTATCCAATAAGTGAAACAACCCAATTAGATAATCAAACCCTTCAACTAGCTTATTTACCTATGTTAGAAACTCATCTCGTGGTTTAATTAACCATCAAGGCCAACATCTCTCACTTGAAAATACAAGAAACTCGTCAGTTTCTCCTCAATCCTAGCGAGTGTCTATGCCTCAAAAACAAACCCATTGTTAAGGCCTTAGTTAATTGATTATCCAACATCTCAGAAGTGCAAGTAATACTCATAATTGCTATCCTCTTTCATAGAATATCAAAGACATATAGATAGTGTACCTCTATATGCTTGCCTTTTGTAATATCCTTAATTTTAAAGATAAAAATAGAAAATTATTAAATAAATTAAAATAAAAATTTATGGATGAAATTATTTCCTGAAAACATAATAATTAGAAAGTGCTCATCGATACGAATCCAACGCCACCAAGAACGCGAGAAACGGAGCTCAAACGAGGGAGTTATGAGCCGTCAAAGTTGTAAGGGCAAAATGGTCTTTTGACAGAAACGTGTTACACAGGGGTCCAAATTGATAACGGCACCCCTGTCTACACACGTCTCTACCAGTCCGGCGAAATCGCCGGAGAGACGTGGGAAGAGACGTGTGGGGAAGAGTTTCTCTTCCCCAAGACTCTAAAACCCTATATCTATGCTCCTCTAGGAGCCAAAACGCTCCACTTTGAGCGTTTTCCATGAATGATACGCAAAACCCTAGATCTGTAAAAACTTGAATTTTTCGGCGAGTGGAGCCCCGGCAACACGAGCAACTCTGGCCAGGTGCAAGGTAAGCCTCAAAACCTATGTTTTTCTGTATTTATTAATTAGGAAATTAATTAGGAAAACGTTTAAAAATTTTGGAAAAAAATCAGATTTTTAGGAACTTTGTGCACGCTACTGTTGGAGTGTGATTTCACGGATCAAACCTTGTCCGTTTGAAAATCGCACCGTCCAACTAGTGCACAAGAGACCCAAGAGCATACCCTTTAAATTTGGGAGTGATCCAACGGTGGAATTTCCCAGAAAACTCAAAAACCAGTACCTAGGGAGGTTTTTAGGAACTTGGGAAAAATCATTTAAAAACCATGGTTTTTGAGAAAATTAGTGCAAAAGGAGGGCATAAATGGATTCTAGAGAGAATTCTGAAGAAAATGGCGCAAAAATCACGCAAAACGGAGCTCTGTAGCCCCGTCGGAGGCGCCCGGAATCCGGTCTTCTTCTCCGGCGTCGTCAACGGCGTCGGCGCCTGGCGCTGACGCCAAGACGCAGCCAGGACGACGTCACATGGCGTCGTCGCCGCACGCGTGCGCGCGGCGCGCGCGCGTGCGGAGCGTGCGTTGGTTGGCTGTCGCGGTGGGACCGGGACGCGGCGCGTCTGGCGGCCGTGACGCACGCGCGCGTGCGTCACCGGTGCGCGCGGCGCGCGTCCGTGCGGCGTCTGCGCGACGCCGTGCGTCTTCGTGCGCCCGTGTACGTCGGTGTAAACCAGCGGAAAAGGGTGCCGCCGGTTTAAACCACCTTATGGTGGTCCGGCAGGCCCCATTTGAGGGTAGTTTTCACTAAAACTTGATTTTGGGAGCTAGAGAGGTCCAAATCACGATCCGAAAGAGGCGTTGTGACCGTATTGACGACGCGGACCTAGTTTTAACTTAAAAACTTAGAAATGACCACTTTTTATTTAGAAAATTTTTAAAATAGTGATGTGACATGTACAGGTGCACTTGAATATACCAATTAAAGGGAGTTATTAGCAAGCTAGTGATCTCACACTGAGGTAGGTGACGACAACTAATGTTTTGACTTGATTTTAAACCATGTTTAAACATAGCATCATGTGTGATTGTGTTTTAAATTGCGATTTTTATTTACCATGGATTTCATGCGACATTGCGTACAGGATGATTATTCCAAATTGAATTCTTTTATTGAATAAACTTATTTAAAATGCTTTTACAAGCATGATGTTAATTAGTTATGCTTAATTAGAGATTTATTTCTTATTATATATATAGAAAATGCATGGATTTACATGGAAATGAGTATAGAGGCTTAGTAAATTTGGTCCTTTTATAGGCTAACCCCAGGATGAGGGGCATGTCTTGGGGATTTCAAGCTATAAGTGCTCTTGAGTTTTAGCATATACATATGATTTCCGTGTTTTATATTTGATGACGGGTGCTCTCGCCGGTGGGCGTCATGTTAGGAGGGATAGGGCCGGCCACCCACCTTCCGAGATTATGATGTGATGAGTTTGTGATATGATAGACACCTGCCCATAGATGGCATTCGGTAGGGGTTTGGTAACATGGATAGTCCACACTACCGGCCTGAGCCTTTCCATGGGGACGACGCTAAGTCTCCCGTTATGGTGTCGACGGGGAGCGGCGGTGGTTGATACCCATGGAGGGTTGCCAACTGCGGCATGATGGCCCATATTCTTGTTATGTGTGCATGTATGATGAGCATGGTTATAGATGGTATGCACAGGTGTGACGACACTCGAGAGGTTGACTATGTGTACTCTACGATCGGGGATGTTCGTGCGATGTGGTGGGACCCATTACCTTAGGGTGCCCTTATTCTTGTTGTATGCTCCATTTATTGATTCATGTCATGTTTTAACTCCGTGAATTTCATGTTTTAGCATATGGAATAAATTGGCATTTATTTGAACATGGCATTATGATATCACTATTTCCATAAATGTTAGACTTTTCATCAATCTTTGTTCATTATTTACGCATTTATTACATTAATTGTCTATGTACCTACACAAGCAATAGCTTGCTGAGGCATTGCTTTGTTTTGCAATGCCTTAGATCTCGAGTGCGACACCAGGAAAGGAAAAGCGGTTGATAAACCTTGAGAGCTGCTGAAGACTAGTTTCCCTATAGTTTTAGACAGTAATGTGAGTCATTAGAGTGGATTATCATTTGAATTTTTATTATGGACTGCATACTTTATATTTGGATGTGATTTAGATCTTTGGACATATATTGGACATTTATATGGGATGTTATGATGGATAGACCCTGGGCCATATTATTATTGTCTTTTGGATGTTTATTTGATTTAAAATAAAGGCGCCTATTTATTTGACGTTGATTTATACGCGGATCATTTATTTGTGTTTAAATTACATGTACGCCATTTTGAGAAAGGAAAAATTAACACCCGGAGTTTTAAGATAGATTTAGTAAAATGTTAAATAAATCTTTTCTCATGGGATCCCAAATGCTCTTATTTAAATTGTCAAAAAAAAAAAAAAAAAATTTCTTAAAAATCCGGGGTGTTACACCTTTTGAACTAAACTTGTCTTCCCTAAGCATATGCACAGTGGCTAAGTTGTCACACATTAGCTCTATAGGAACATCTAGACACATCTAACCTCAAATATGCTAGAAAACCTCAAATAAAAATATCATATAAGGCATCTAAACCACAAGCTATGAACTTAGCCTCAATGGTGGACTTGACAATGGACTTTTACCTCTTGTTGTTGTATGAAATACTCCACCACTAAAACAAACACATATCCAACTATGGATTTCCTCTCATATAGGTCGCTCACATAATTACAATTCATAAACCCAAGAGGTACAAGCTCATCTGCTTGAAAGGTGAGCTTTAAATCCTTAGTACCCTAGATAAATACATGCTTGTCACATTCTAATGAGGAACACAAGGCTCATTCTGAAACTTGCTCAAAAGGGCAACAACAAAGCATGTATCCCATTCGATGCATCTCATGGCATACATTAAAACTTCCTACAACCTAAGCATATGGCTTATACTCCATAACCAGCCCATCCTCATCACTGAAGGATGACATCTTATTACTTATTTGAGTACCCTTATAGATTGATGAGTAAATGTATTTCCACCAAACTACACCAAATCTCTTGAGGACTCGATTGATATATGATTCTTGAGGCAAGCTAAGTTTTTTAGCTTTCCTATCTCTTTCTATCTTAATACTTAAGATATAATAGGCTTCATCCAAATCTTTCATTTCAAATTAGCTCTTCAATTATTCTTTTGTTTCAACAACCATATCCTGATCATTGTCCATCAATAGTATATCAACAACCTACATTGCTAACAACACAAAGATGCTCCCACTAACAAAGAAGTATACACAATGACAAAAAGTTGCTTGCACTATCAAAGGAGTATACACATTAGTCATACCTGGTAAGATCTAAATCATACTCCAAGACAACCTTATGAAAAGTATGATACCACTATCATGGCAATTGTTTTAGTTTGTAAAGATACTTAAACGACCTGCACACTTACCTTTTAGGGATTCATTTTGAAAACCTTTGAGAACCTCTATAAATATCTCTTACTTCAAGTCAATATTGAGGAAGGTCATTTTAACATATATCTAGTACAAATATTGTCATCAAAATTTTAATAGAAGAAGTATATTTAAACTCTTGAGAGTCTTATGATAATCCATGCCCTCAACCTAATAAAAGTAGGTCACCATTGAGAAAGGTTGTCTTAACATCCTTTTGGTATAATTTAGATCCAAGTATGTAATTATCACCATCAAAATCCTAATCGAGATATATGTAGACATTGAAGAGAAAGTCCCTTGTTAATTGATGCTCTCAACTTGAGAAAATCCTTTAGCAACCAACCTAGACTTATATTTCTCAATTGAACCATTGTATTTTAGTTTCTTATTAAAGATTTATTTACAACGAATGGATTTTCTGCTTTAAGGTAGAAAATTATAAACTCGAACTAGTTCTTTAAGATGGAATCTTTTCTTCCTGAATAGAAGCCAGCCATTTATCACCATCCTTAGCCTTAACCACTTTGGAATAACTTAGAGGCTGATCATATATTTAAGATTCATCGACCACAACATCATCTTCTATCCTTCATAATTCCACATAATGATCTCTGAGTGAAGAAGGTGGTCTTCTATCCCCTAGAATTCTAGAAATCATATCAAGCTTAGAGGATGAATCTATGATCTCAACCTGATCACTAGATGTCTCCTTATGCTTTACTATATCAAATAGTTAAACTTTCTCTACCGAAACATTAGGGCATAGTTCATATTCTAGGAAGCATGCATCCCTACCTTCAATGACTCTCACTAACCCATCAAAGTAATGCACTACAAACATATAACCCTTAGAGTGATTGGTATACCCTCTAAAGTCACACTTTATAGTCTTAGGGTCTAGTTTAGACCTATCCTAATATGGTACTTTAACATGAGCACTAGTATTATGCACTATAAAATCATTTATGTCTAATTTTATACTAGTCCATAATTCATAGGGTGTCACTTTAATTACCTTTAAAGATATCCTATTGAGGATGTACAATACAATGGACAATCCTTCCATCAAAAATTGAGTTCTCAACTGGGAATGACTTAGTATAGTTCAAATCATACCTAATAAAATTTAACTACGCCTTTCAACAACGCAACTTTTTTGAGGACTATATGATAAGGTAAGCTGACTTGTTGTACCCTAAATTTTGCAAACCTAGTTAATTACATCATTTGTGCAATCACTGCCTTTATCATACCTCAGAACTTTAATGACCCTACTTATCTGATTTTTTACCACAGCTTTAAACTCTTGAAACGTTTCCAGAAGCTTAGATTTCTTACTTATAAGGTAAACATATTTGAAACTAAAACAATCATTAAAAATATATGATAAAGTAGGTCATTCCCTTAGAAATACTTTAGAAATACTAACATCCAACTGACCATAGACATTAGAGTGAATGATCTCAAGTGGTTGTGGTTCATTTGCTTTTTTTTTTCTTTGCTGAAAGGAGTTCTAGCCATTTTACCAAATAAACGCTGTTAACATACATCTAATTTGTTCTATAACTCTAGGTAATAATCCATGCCTAGACATGTTTTCTAACTTATCTTTGTTAACATTCCCTAATCTAAGATGCTATAGTAAGAATAAGGATTAACTTTATTGATATCAATGGAAGCAACCAATTTTATATCTAGTTTATAAAGATGATAATAAAGTATTCCACAGAACAAAACATTTTTCTTGCTACTTGCTTTAGCCTTATTGAGCCTTGATGCAATGGTTTAGTTTTTGCTGTGTGACTTGGAGGTCATGGGTTTAAGGTGTGAAATCAACCTCTTGCAAAAATGCAAAGTATGCTTTGTACTATACACCCTTTGTGGTCATTTCCTTCCTTGAACCCCATATATACAAGAGCTTTCTGCACTGGGCTTTTTTAAACCATTCTATCCCTATTTTTGCGGAAGTTGACTTCCAAACCTTTTTGAGAAAGATTTGGAATAGAGATGGGATTGTGCTTAAGACCTTATGCAAAAGAGAACTTCAATAAAGACAAGTTGCCTCCCACTAGGAAGCTTAAATGTAAATGTCCATATACATTGAACATCACAGAAATTGTTATTTCCTACGGATACTCTATGCTTGCTTGTAGTCTTCTCCTTGAATTCAAAACACAATTCTCTATCCTTTGCAACATGATAGATCAAAGCACAATCAAGCAGACATAGGTCTTCATCCAATCCCACAATCAATGCTTCAGAGATGAAGCAGATGAATGTCTCCACCCTAAAACCTATTTTCGTTATTTGGTCTCTTGCCTCCTCTTTGCTTTTCTTAGGATAATTAGCTTTAACATGTCCAGTTTGGCCACATAACTAGTTGGGTCTAATTCTCTTACCCTTACCAAATCAAGTAGACATGGGCTTCTCACACGTGTGACATGTAAGAAAAGAAAGAAAGAAAGAAGAATTCATGTGATTTAGTATAATATGGGTTTGTTACATGATTTTAGTAGTGCTATAGTCATTAAAATTGTGATTTTCTTCTGAATAAAACTTGGCTCTGATACCAATGATGACCCCCAGTTCTCCAACCATCACATCATATGCAAAACAAAATATAAATAATCTCTAGTTACATATTAAATTGCATAGTAAACAATGATAAAAAAAATAAAAATAAATTATGAGTAGATCTTACCTTCATCGACCAATGGAGTTTCCTTAAGAATCTTTCTTCAATCAACAGTCTCTAACCATGACATAGAGATAAAAAAGTATCACAAAGAACATAAAGAAACTTATAGCAGCTAGAAAGAAAAAAAACATCACACGACTTCTTCATGATCAACTTGAATAGTATCACTAGTTATCAGCAAGCTTTGCACTAGGTTCGGATTGTTCTAGATTGATCATCCAACTATCCAAAGAATTACCTAAGAGAAGGAACCAAAAGCCACAGCCAAGAGGAGAACCAAAACCACACAATTGATGGATGAATTGTAATTTGTGGTTTTGGTCCTACCTATATATATATATATATATACATATATATATATATATATATAATATTTATGATTCTAATTTGGTTTCTCTTACTTTGTATCATACTTCTAACTACCTAGTTAGAGTTTTCAATTAGTATACTTGCTCGGCAAGCTAATGGTGACCATTGTCCTAGCCATCCAATACTTATATGTTGATTTAGAGATTATAATTAATTGGAAAATAATAATAAGGGTTCATTCATTAATTAAACTAAACATGTTTTCTTTAATTTAACCATCTAAATTATCCAATAAGTAGACCAACCCAATTAGATGATCATACTCTTGATCTAGCTTATTTACCTAAGCTAGCCATCCTATGGTTTATTGGCCACTATGACCAATAGCAATAAATAAAAAAATTTCTACATTGGAGGAACAAACTTTTATTATTCTAGATAGAGAAAAATGGATGGTTGGATAATATAAAACCATGGACATTGAAACCACAACCAATCTAGGTCTAATCAAGTTAGTGCACTTTCAAGTTAACCTTTATCCTCAAATTAATAGTCCCATCATACCAGTTGGAAGAGCATCCAAAGTTTCAAACAAGAACCCAACATATTGACGCCAACAATCATGAGGGCGCGAATCTACAAAAGTAAGTGGTTGCACAATCGATCAACCAACTGAATTCTAACTTGTGTGTGTAAAGAATAGCATGATTAGACTCTTAATTAAACTTTAACTTTGAATTTGTTGCCTCATCTTAATAAACTCTACAACCGATTAAAAAGAAGAAGAAGAAGAGAATAATGTGCGATTTGTTTGAAGTGCAAGGTAAAATGATTTTTAGTAGTTAGAGGAGGTCAGTGCTGACCTGGAACTGCACACTAGCTAATATATTCCCAATGGTTATGTTGAGGCGCCTTTCTCAAAAGTAAGTCATGGGTTTAAGATAGTGCATTCTGTATTTTTAGGGGATCTAATTTTTTGCACGTTAAGAAGGTGTTTTAGGGATTCATTTGGCAACAATGTATGCTGAGAGCATATTTGTCCTTGATATGTGTATGAAAAGGACGTATATAAAAAGAATTACCGGTTAAAAAGTAAAAAGTTAGTATTTGCAACTATGCTCGTGAAAAAGAACAAAATGAATAAGCAGGTGCCAGTATTATTAGTAGGATTCTAACATTACATTAAATTACTGGTTTTGTTCCCAAATTACCAAGGGGATTCCTAAGAAGAGAGATGATAGGGATGGTTAAAAATGTTCATTTAAGTTTAAGAATAAAACGGATGAAATATACCATCATGTGCTGCTATGGTAGAGTTGTCTTGTGTGACTTTGAGGGCACGGGTTCAAGGAATGGAAACTCCCTCTTACAAAATGCAAGATAAAGTTACGTACTATTGACCTTTATGATCCACCCCTTTCCCAGACCTTGCATATTCTAGAGCTTCATGCATCAGAGCTGTCCTTTTTAGTGATGCTACGATTTTTGTGAGACTGATTTGAACCTCCCGACTGTCTTGAAAATTAAAACAAAAGTTGATTGTCACTTGAAACCTCTTTTCTTTATTTGTTGAAGGCTCCAGAGCCTCATTCATTAGGCCTCAGCTACAATCATGATTGATCATCTGAATGGATGAATGGAAAATGCTACCATTAATATGGTGCACAATCACTGAGATTAGCCCCACCAAAGATTAAAATTCTGATTGACCACATCTTTATGCATCTAGGGTAGGGATTTGGTTAGTCTAATTAACCATCCATTAATTCACAAGCATGATTAAGAGTAGCATAAGATTGTTCTGAGAATTTTGGCCTATGGACCACAAATCAGTTGTACAGATCACCTCTGCTGATACCACTAACTTTACTTGCATAATGTGGTTGCTATTATGATTAATAGGCTAATATTTTGGATGTCTATTATTATACTATAATGCAATTGTTGCCAATTGGTCTAGTTTCAGTTTTGATCCACACATTTAAACCTGGAGCAATGATCTAGATCACTCATCTTTGGGGCCACATCTTAAGCTATGAACCAAATGTCTTTTGCATTGATGACCCTAACCACAATTTTCTAGAAGGAGAAATGTTTAGAAACAAAACAAAAACAATACCAATCTTAACTAACTCGAGGCTTAACTTGACCAAACTTCATTATTTTCAAAATAGACAAATTTGTCATCAAATTAAAATCAAAGAGAGAGGTTTGCAATAGCTAGAGTATGTTTTCACCTACTTCCCTTATTACATTCATTGTTGGATGAATTACATGATGGTTGGTGTATAAAAGTAAGTAAATACATGTGCATGTAAAACTCTGTGTGGTGCACACATCCTTCATGATCTGGATTATTCATGCCCTATAGATCTTCTTCAATTTGAATCATCCTAGTGATTACTATCCTTTGGAAAGAAACAACATGATTTTGGATCATCCTAGGGCAAGTGTTCTAAGGTGGTGAATGGATGGCTCGTAAAGTTTTAGAAAAACACTTAGTTAGGACGAGCCCACAAGATCAATGGTTTTGATTACCATGCTAGGATGCTAAGCTCCCAATGAAATTTTAGTTGTGTGGTTGTATTTTATTGAATTTACATGCTCAACCATAATGTTTTTCTTTTGTTATAGTTGTTACCGTTATGAGATTGCACCAAGGATAGGCATCAATCCTATACCTTTTCATGTGGTTATAGATGAGAAGTCTAAAAGATTTAAAATTAGTTGAACTTAGGCATAACTGTAACTATATATATATATATCTGTCTCAACATCCTTATATATATATATATATATATATCTACAGATAATGAAAACATTAGAGAAAACCTAGGAGTAGCACCAATATGTAACAAGATGAGGGATGATAACTTAGATGTATATGTTCAATAGTAATGAAAATAGCACTGGTTAGGAGTGAGTTGATTCAAGGCACTAAAAGAGCAAGGGGAAAATATTAAAAAACTTTAGGACTAAATAAAGCCATGACACTTGTTCAAGGGGAATGGCGGAACAAGATTCGTGTAGCCGACCCTTAATTAGGATAAGGCTACGATGATGATGATTCATAGTTGTTACCATTTTTTATATTATTTTGCTCCTAGTTAACAATCCCTTATGTTATATATACCTAGCCTTTGGTAGCATATGTTCGAGGAATGCTAGTATAGAACATGTATGGTGAAGTAGGCCCTGCATATATTGATCCAAACCGTTCATTTGGTTCTCTAAACTTTCAATATCTGTTAGCCTTAAAGTTATTCTCAAAGAGCAGCAGTAACATCCAAGAAATCTTGCTAGACATAGATCGTCATAGACTCTATATAAGCAACAATTTTCATTCAACCAGACAAAATAAAATTTATTGAATGCTATTGTCTTCCATTTGATATATTTTTTGGCCAAGAGATATCCCAAGTTTCGACAGTCAAGTGAATGGTACAGATCAATGGTATATAGGCTATCATACATAAAAGGAGTTGCATTGTTTGTTCGGGTGTTATTGTAGTCTATACACCATCATTAGTCTACATGTTTATCATAAATATTATCAAAGGTCAATGACAATAACTAGTTGGATGTAGCTTTGTGAGAACTTTGTGCTCTTAGTTATAGCCTCGTAGTGATTGGCAATTCTCCATCTATAGTCAAATTCTTTATCCACCAATAGTTTGGTGTAAAGTGCAAGCCAAATGAAAATCTCATCTGTTGAGCTTGAGGAGAGAAACTCTAGACCAAGGATCCTTCCATCATATGATAGAGAACTAGGAGAACATGCTAAACTAGACCTTTTAATTCATCTTGATCATAGTTACAAACAATATATATGGATTTGGTAAATAAATTGGCAAGGTAAATATTAAAAAATTTTGCACATTGGATTAAAATTTGAGAAAAATTATAGAAAAAGCATTTTTAGGATGTGAGTACTTTTAATTTGGATTTAACTAGATTTATAATAATTATATGATGATTAAAAAATTTATTTGTCAAATTTGAGTTTTAGTAGGTAAATTCATGTTAATATCTAGAATCTGGAGCCAATCCTAGAAGGGATGTAATGACTCCAATTTTGTAACATTAAAAATCCCAAGTTAGCAATGAAAAGTCACTTTTTGAAGATAAGGGTATTTTGGTCATTTCACTATTCACCATGACTGAACCCAGAAATTTGGTCTTGAAAATGGTACCATTAGGTGCGTCTCAGAAAAAGGAATCTAACAAGACCAAAATCACCAAAAACGGAGTTAAAATGAGCAAGTTATGGCCCTTTGAAGTTCAGGGGCAAAAATGTAATTTTTACAAAAGCGGATTTAGCCTGCAAAACACAGGGGCCCGTTTTTATACGGGCACCCTTCATCTTCAACCTCCTAAAGGGTTCTAGAACAGCGGTGATTGGAGGAGAAATCACCACCATTCTGAAGGTTTCTCCACCGCCATTCAAGGGCGGTGAGAGCCCCCTCCAAAACCCTCTTATAGCTCTATAAATAGAGCTCTTGGGCACCTTTAATAGCAGCCCAAAAGCTTGAAGAAAACCTGTTGTGGAGAAGCAACGTAGAGGGAAAACAAGGAAAAAAACCCAGCAACAAGCTAGGTATGCCCAAGATCCCTCAAAACCCATCTTCACAGTAGTTCTAAGATCAATATCCCTAAGTTTTTGCATGAAAAATCATGCAAAATGGAGCCCTGGAGAGTCACCAAGGACCCAGGGACGTTCCCTGGGCTGCACTGGTTCGACAGGGTTGAACCAGGGTGTCGTGAGGACGCCCCGGTCCCCCAAACGAACGAAACGTTCTAGTCGGAACGTGACGCGTCAACCGCGTTTGAAAAAAAACCAAATGGGCGCGTTCGGGGACGCGCCCTCAAAAAGGAAAAATGGGCAGGAAACCTGACGCATCTGCAGACGCACAGCGTGCTAGCGATACGGGATGTCTTCGTTCCTTAAGAAAAGGTAAGCGCACGACGTTGACGCGTAGCGCGTTAGCATTCCGTCTTTTCACTTGTAGGGCCCTTATGTACGTGTGACATTAAAACGCTTATAACTTGAGATCTAGAGCTCCGATTGAGGTGCTGCAAAAGGTGTTGTGTTCGTGTCAACGACATGGACATACCCAAACTATAAAATCCCTGATCAAGGCCCAATCAAAAGTGGGAATGACCCTTAGAATAGGATGGTGGCGCGTGATCGCTAGACCTTTGGAAAACTAATAATACCAAGGCCCAATTAGGACCTTAGGACACCCATAGGCATAGGGATGGACCCCTAATGCCTAAATAATAAGACCAACTACTCTAAAAACCTATAAAAGATAAGCCAAACTAACCTTGATTCCCCAAACCATGTTCAGGAGGATACGAGGACAAAGGGGTTAGCGCGACCTAGCCAGGTAGGTGCTTTATCGCTGCTAGATTCTTTTAAAAGAACTATGCTTGTTTTACGAATACATGTTTTAAGTATATGACTTGTTTAGCATGGCTTAATTCAGCATGCATATGATAAATGCTTTATGCATAGACATGTTTTGTAAATAATTGCATATACATTATGCATAGATATGTTTTGTAAACTATTGTATACATTGCATGATTTGTGAGCATTAAGTTCTTGCAAAAATTGCATGTCCTTGAGGGTTACCAAAAGACGCTAGAGTGCCGAGGGCCAGGCAGTTGTGAGGGACTCGAAGAGGACAGGTTTTGGAAAAAGAGGTTTTCGCTTGTTTGATCTGATTATGATTTGGGCTGATAAGCTCGTGGGAGCTATGCCAAGAGGTTTGGGTTGGCCTCCAGGCTCTACCACTATTAGGTGGATGGGTACCACGTCCAAAAAGAGGCAACGTCCCTACGTTAACTGCATGTGGTATAGGGGGCTACCATTGGTGTCACGGCACTGGGTCGACGTGTCATAGGCCCCGTGGAGGCTATGACCGAGTGTCCTCAGGTACCCGGGGACCACACGGCGAGGAGGTCGTGGGCATAGTTGGACCCTATGGTTTTGTGGACTTATTTGCATTGCATATGGCATGATATAAGGTTGGTCGACCATACCATACTAGATATCCATGAGTTAGATTCAATGAAGCATCTTATGCATATCATAATATATATGTATATGATACTTTCGATTTTGGATTATGTGATCTTTTAAGTCATTAGTATTTCAATTTGACAATGGATTTTAATATCAATATTGAACATGATTATTCGAACATGCATATGTTTTTATGAGCACATGATTTTAAACATAGCATGCATTGCAAACCTAGTAGTGATAGACTCCTACTGAGTATAGTATATACTCACCCTATCCTTAACATTTTTCAGGATAATTCCATCCACGAGTAGAGGACATCTATGTTAGTGCTACGAGCAAGTGAATCAAAAAGGAAACAATTATACATATAAGTAAATTCTCAACCCTTTGGACATGTATTTGTATTTAATTACAGTTGGGCTGTGTCGGTGGATTTGGATAGATCTGGGGAAAAACACTTATGATTTCTAAAGCTTTTCAAACACTACCTTGGTTGTTGTGAAAGCAAATGACACTCGGGGTTTTCAAATTGAATTTCAAATAAAAGATTTTTTTCCGCTGCACTGCATTGTTTTTCAAATAGGGATCCCGCCTTAGGAATTTAGATTTTTTCATTTTAAAATGCATGAGAAAACCCGGGTCGTCACAAGGGACGTGACATTCCCACACCACTTTAAGACTGAGCCACACCTTCGCTTTGGATTTGATGTTAGTTTAACTCAAGGGGTCTAGCTTTTGGATATTTTATACTATTCATATTAATTATCTTGACATGGATAAGCTCTATCCCAAAAATCATGCTTCCATTATTTTTCTAATCTATTTTTAGGTATAAAATGGACTATAGTAAAACAAGCAGTAGTAAAAAAACAGCTCATAAAATTCAATAACATGATCTCCCAAAGAATATGAATTTTAGGTTACAGCCCATCATTGTAAGAAGTTTAAGATGACAGGTTTAAATCATTTTAAATAGAAGATCCTACCTGTACTTTTACCACAAAACCTCAAATGAGGTGACCTAACTTGTAATTTTATCACGAAACTAAATAAGGTGTGGCATTGCTCTAAAAGGAGAATTCTACCATGCATATGCAAGGTATATACCATGTCTTGAATAAAAATGAAGCAAAGGCCTATTTTTTGGGTGGTTTTTCTTGAATCCTAGGTGTCCATATGATTCAGCCTCAATTAGAAGTACTTAATATTAAAATTCACTTTTTCTTCAATTCATACCAATACATACATTTATGCATGAAGAAATAATCTCCCTCCCTCTCTCTCTCTCGCACGTGTGAGCATGCTTCTTTGTTTTAAAAAGGAGATAGCAAAACCGCAAGCGAAAGGAAGAAACCCTGAATCTAGAAGAAAAACAAAAACAAAAACCATTAGTGAAGGAAAGCAACATGCTGTAGTTGATTTATGGCCAAGATTTTCATCGCAAGAATCCGAAAGATGACGCAAGCAATTAAACTTGGGAAAGAGAAGAAAAAGGCGACTAGGTTCATGCACACAATCCCCCTCCATTAGGGATTTGCACTAGCCCTAGTTCGGCGACTTTCATAGACCCTGATCAGGTGGTTAGGATCAGTAATTGAATTATCTCCATAATTGTGCATTTTAGTAAAAGCTCATTGATTGGTGAGAATAGGTAAGAATATTCAACTATTTGACTATCAAACACTTTGGACTATTGTCTAGGCCTCACATTCCCATTTTCAGTTGCACGTATTAATGAGAGGCTCGTACCATTGCTATTAAAGTTCAGGCAATCGGATTTCCTTAAAGTGATCAAATCGATAGTTTCCAACAAAAGGAACTAAATTGATTTCCACCAACTTTCTCTTGGTGAAAGGCCCAGGTCCAGTCACTGTCTAACTAAATAACGAGTTCATGTGACAAAGATGTGGCCAAAAGCAGCCCTCCTCCCACCTTAGAGACGTAATTAACTTAGCCTACTAGCATGTTCTAAGGTGAAGTTGCTTTAAATTATTCAAACCATTTATGTCATAGACTAGTCTCAATAAATATGTCCCGTTGGATGATTCTGAGCTTTTGATTTATCTAGAGGTTGTCTACGGATGCAGACAGTTGCTTTGTTTTTTTGTCAAGTTCGCAAATCAGAAACTACGTACAAATTAGTGCTGAGAGTACGGAAATATGGCCCTTTTGCTTTTATTAATGTCCATTTCATATGTTAAAATTATGCAGAGTGGGACCCGTATTAGATGGTCAGGATAGGATGGACCCTACTTATATTCTGACTGCCCATTTTTCATGTGAAAATATGGGCACCCATCACACAACTTCCATTTCCTAAGGCCCTCAATAATTGCAAAATTAGGCAGTACCGACCATGCTAGTTCGTCTGTTGATTCACTTTGATCTTTCTACAAATGAGATTAGTTGTCGACGTCTTAATCTACGGACTAAGAGGAATTCCGCATTAATTTCTTCATCCTAATCCATATTGTAATTTTCTTCATTGATGTGGGACAAAGATCGATTGTGAAGGAACAATTCTAAATACGTGGAGACCTGCTTTTGCGGTACATAATTTGTTTGTTTTGATTTTACTTAAGCATGCATGGAAGGAGAATCATGTCTTCTAACAAGTGAAACATGATAGCTGTGTTGATGTTTAATATACTTTATTGATGAATATTCTTTCATCACACCAAGATCCTCCATGAAAATCATCAAGAATAAAGACTAGACGAGGAAGCATACCTAAATCCATAAGTTAGGATGTGATCCTTGAGCTTTGCGACTCCTAATCTTCCAAACTAATGTATATGACCTTCCTGGAGAATGGTATTCTCTCTTTTTTAATGATGGAATGTCAGAAAAGAATCATACGTACAATTTGGGGATCATAACTATTTATAACTATATCTTCTTTCCTTATTTCTTATTTTAGCCCATCATAAAATAGAAATTGGATATTAGGTATCTGCATATAATAAAATCATACCTTTTGAGATGACTATGGCCCATTTAACCTTCAATTTATTATATCACTTTAATTTAGGCAAAACCTGTATGATAGCATACAATATACAATACACACACACCCACACACCCACATACGCCCAATATCTAACAAACATATGTCAAGTCTTCCAGACCAATCTACCATATTATGGAGATGTTTTCAAGAGAAGCTGCTCATACTTGGAATCAAACCGGTTGAGGGCGTCAAAGGCTTTTTAAAACCAAAGACAATATCTTGTATTGGTGTATCTCATTATATTATCTACGTGATAATTCTCTCGTCTATTTTTTATTTAATTATCTTGAGTTTTTGTAACCAATTGCTACTATCACTTTTAAATGCAAGTTGTTATCAACTATAGTCCACGAATATAATTGCTGGCTCACTAGTAGGCATGTGAGTTTCATCCCTTTACATCTTGGAATGATAATCTCATTCAACAAAAGTGAGGCAATCAAATTGTTCATGTGATATCTTGCATTTATGCTGAATCTCAATACCTGACTCAAGTCTTGCATTAGCAGCTGGTACATGTTTGATGACCCTTACTCAATGTGAACTGGCTCACTTTTGCCTGCAAGTGAGAGAGTAACAAATGCTTGCCATGCGCACTTTCTATACGTACCCCACCATGATAGACATTTGGGTAATCTCAAATTGGACCCGATGCATTTACCAGCACGTCAAAGAAGAGATTCCTATGAAGTGGGCTGAAAGTCTGTATTCATCAATCAAGTCTTCAACAAATCAAACACGCTTAAGCCGAAATACTCAAGATACGATCAAACATAGGAGAACACGGCGACGACGGCAGGATGAGCGATGGGGACGACCATCGAAGTGACCATTAAGGAACGGAAAGGAGGCACCAGTAGAAGGGTGCATAAATCCAAACGAAGAAAAGACATTTGAAGAGGAGATCAAAGAGAAAATTCAAGAACAGACGGCCAATATCGAAAAGATCGAAAAGACAGAAATGAAGTAAAAAGAGGAAAACAAGAAGATAAAGGAAGAAAATGGCAAATCCAGAAATTTAAAGGGCCGAAGCAAATTGACAAAGCATTACGAAACAAGAAAGGTGAATACTTTACGGAGTGGATCCGCAGAAGGTGCAAGTTCCTTAACTTTAGAAGAAGGCATCTGTGCGGGAGATGTTCAAAGACACGGTCAATTCAAGATAAAGACTACCATACCAACACAAAAGGCACAATGGAGGAAAAAAGACAATAAAACAGTAAATGAAACAAAGCAATAGTATGATCTCAAACCAATCATACACGAAAAGAGGCACGCAGAAAAAACCCAGAGCAATCAAATGGGATGGGCAATCAGGAGTTGTACAGGTCATATAAAGATGCATTGGTTGGCACGGAAGGAGTCCCCTGAGAAAAACCAAAAAACTTCCCTACGGTGAGGCTATGGATCGTTGGACATCCTAGATCTTAAAGTAACTAGTTATGGAAAGTAAGGAGTTCAAAAGATGGCACAAAGTAAATGGCCAATTACACATCTTGTTGATACGTGACGGCGGATAATAGGAAAGAAGTACTTTATGTGCTTAGAACTAAGAAGAAGCTGAAAGAGTACTAAATTGGAATAGAGACATTAAGCAGATGCCAATATCGGGACTCTTCTGTCGGTGGAGTGGACCAATCACCACCATCAGCAATCTTGCGCATCACATTTAAAGGCATACCCTGCACGGATGGGGGGAGACTACATTTAAAGAGATTCGGGGAGCAATTTGGAATTTTATTTATTTATTTTTTTTGTTGCAAAAATGCCATTCCTTTTTGGCATTAAAAAAAAAAAATTCAACACTTTTAGCATTTTGTAAATTTGCCATTAAGTTTTGCATAACTTTAAAAATTTTCCATTCTATTTCGATTCCATTTGCATTCACCGTTAATTTTTTTTTTTTTTTTTTAAATTCTAATATTGCCCCCATTGTTTCTATTTGTCTATTTTTAACATTACAGATATTCCACCACTTTGGAAGATGACCGATGAAGTCAGCCGCGAACGACAGTTTGGCCCTCTTCACGTTCACCAGAGATCGACTACAAGCACCTACCAAGAGGTAATATGTGCGTGTGTGCGTGCCTCCCTATCTCTCCCTATAGGTATATATAGTGCTTCAATGTGTTCAATTTTATGCTCTAACGAAGACTTGCAAATAGATGTTGTCGGCAAGATCGAAATTCATTTCATGTTCTACAAAAGGAGTGAGGTCATTATTATATGAAAAATGAAATAGATTTTCAACTCTTATTTTGTAATGGACTTCCCAGTCACTAAGTAGAGCTATGATCTCTCTTCCTAGTCCCAATGAATTTTATGGAAATAGACTTAGAAAGTACAACAACACACCTTAGCCTTCTCCTCTATTCTTAACTTGCTTATTCATATGAGATGTTCATTTCATGGAGAAATTAGCTACACACATACTTGAAATCTTTAGGAGGAAGAAGGAGAGCCTATTGAAAGTGTTGGTTCTTAAATATCTTGAGTGGAGGCAAGATTTCCTTAACATCTCCATGTACATGTTGATTCTATGCCTTAATTGCTATGTTTCAATAGTAGGTTTACTTGCCTTTTTTTCAATGTGTCTGCTAGTTTTGGGTCATTCTGTAATGTCAAATGATATTTGTAGCATGAATCACCAATCCATAGTTTTTTCACATATTTTTCATTTGTTATTTGTTATTTGTGATTTTTTATTTATTAGTAAAATAGCATATTTTGATGGTATTCTCTGTCTTTTATGTTCTAATTTTATAGTTCTCCCACACCTTAGATGCATAGACTCTAGCTCGTAATTACAAAGGGACAGAATAGTCTTGGAGTTTCCCCTTGGAAACAAGTCAATCAATTTCCAACTCATAATATGAGATGTTCATTATGTGTAGACAAACACTCATGTGCTGTGAAATTATTAGTTCCAAGAAGGACAATCTAAGTGAAGGATCTAGAGTTCATTATCATCCTCATGGCATCTTAATTTTATCCCTAACCTCCAATAGGAAGATGTGTAGCTATTTGTCTACTAAGAGAGCAACTTTGCATAGAGCATGCCATAGCCTAATAATGGAACAAATATGATCCTTTTGCCAATTCATTTTATAATATGAATTCAATTATTTATTAAATTCTGCAACACTTGCTAGCATGTTGTTTCATTCTGGAATATAAGGAGGCATATTAGGTTTTACAAAATAGAATACAATCACAATACTAGCTAGCTTTGTATATGTTCAAGTTGTGTAACTATAAGCATAAGCCATTATCTTGTAAAAGAAAAGGTCCTACACAGTGTGGGAAACCATGAGATCCATAATTATAATCAAAATATATACATGAAAAGAATGAGAGAAGTAAGCTAGATATTACGAGAGATCAGAAGTTGTAAAAGAATCAACTTAGATTGTCTTCAATCTTCTTACCTAGAATTTAGAAGCTCTTAAACCCTAAGAAAGTTGAATTTTGGTCTATTAACAATAGGAATGCACTTGACAATCTAGCCAATTGGCCAAGATATTGCTGTTAATCCAATGCAATAACTTCGCTGTCCCCAGTTCAACCTCTCTGTATCTGCAGACCTCTTGAGGAACTCCACCATCACCACTTGCAAGACAAGTGTAATCCCAATAATCCCAAAAAATAGTCTATTTTTGTGAATCCCTTGAAACACATTCCTCTTCTCAAGCTTCCTCGCATTGACCTCACTGAAAATTTGGCAAGATTTGGCAAGTATATACTCCAGCCTTTCACATTGGCAAGATGTTGAAGTCTGCTTGTACAAAACATCAGTGAGGTATAATAAATAATTGATAAGTTGCATACATAGTTACAATTTTCCATTATGTCGTAATAGTTTCTGACAATGTATGTAGGTGGATATGAGAATGCACAACTAGTTAGGAGTAAAGGGTGTATCATCCGTAGAGGAAGTGGTGGGAGAATTTCTTCACAGTGAAGGTAAATATGTTTGTTGCTCTTTATTTGTTTTGCTAGTTTGCCCCACTATGTCTTTTCCATAGCAATATTTTGTTATTAAGACTCATTTTGTATTTTTTCTATTCTATGATGTAGATAAATGAAGGTTGTAGGAGGCTGTTTATCAAATATAATAACTTGAAGTTCTGATGGAAATATTAAAATAGAAATAGCTTCTAAAGTTTTGTAATAGTGGTAAAATGTATATGAATAGTCTACTGTATATCAATCTTTATACAAGTCAATGGAAATGTATTTGAACAATCTATTGTACCTCTTTTTTTTTTCTTTTTTTATTTTATGAAATTCAATTATAGTCATATTTATTAGTATAAAAATGGATGCTTTTAATGCCCTTAGTGAATAGATGCTTTTAGTGCCCTAGTGAATTGATTTCCACGTCAACAAGATTTCTCCATGGAAAGCATTTTATGGCTTGAAATTGAAAGACACCAAAGACCCAAAATCTTTCGGGGCATGAACTTAACGACTCTTTAACATAATTCAATTCCAAGCTATAAAACATGTTATGTAAAGAATTCCTTCAGATATGGATTGTGCAAATAATTATGGACTTTCATGCAATGGATAAGGAGAACATTTTACCAAGCTAATAACCTCTCTCGTGCTACATGCTACGTTACAACGGGAAATACAGAAAGATGTTATCATGCAATAGATAAGGAGAACATTTACAAAGTAATCATGTTTTGCTCATTTGACCCCTTGTAAATGAAAATAAACTAGCATGGGAGCCATTGTAAATTAAAATACATTACATATGTTTATCAGTAATTAGATCTTGGTGGATTTGAACTACCATTCTCTTGAGATGAATTTCCAAGTGCTCTACCACATTTGAGCTAAAGACCCAAATACACCCACATTTAAGGTGAGTGCATTGACTTTGATATAGATAATGTTCGCAACTATATCATAATCCCATTACAACACACTAAAAACATTCATTTAAATGAAAAGGAAACAAAAAGCAGACATATGATGACAATACATAGAATCTTTATCATTTGAAGATTAGCCTTCACTAAATTTAGCTCAGTATCTTGCTCCACATTATGACGATCCTGCACTTGATGATGAAGATCTCGCTCATGATGAAAATGATTGCGCTGGATGGTATGTGTTGGTGAAGATAACTAATGATATTCTTCATACCAAGCAAAGTAGTCACACCTTGCTAGACAATGGTAGTATACCTGTTAGGATTTATTTTTTACTTTGATTTTATAGCCACAGATTCAAATCTACAAGAACATCTTCCCATGTTAGAAGAACTACCTGTAGAGTGCATCTTCTACCTATAGAGTACATCTAGTTAAATATTATCTAATTGGTATTCTTGTCAAAATTTTCATAGAAGTTGGAAAGACCATAATAAATGATAGATTTTACTAGTGTTAGCATAGAAAAATGCACCCACCACTTGAATAAATGAATAGGAGCAATGATCTTCTAATTTTAATTAAACTAGAGCAATGATCTTCCACAAGAAGATGTCTAAACTTATTGCTATGGGTATCTCAATATCATTAAAATCTGGTTGGCTATGCGTTCGGTGTCAGCCATTCTTTGACTGCTCAAACCTTTTCTTCATCTACATGGATCCTCTTGGTGTTCACAATATAAAATGGAGTAATATGGAAATGCAATTGGCAACTTTAGAATATGAACTTATTTACTAGACTAATGAAATAGCTTTGATTTGGTTCCACACAAATGAGAAAAAATAGTTATAGCTAAACAACTTTATAATAGAGATCAAATTTTGTGATAAAGCTTCCAAGTCAAGTGGCCTAAAAAAAAGCAATTACAAGTATTTTAAAAACCACTTTAGATTATTTAAGCCTATTTATTCAGCTGATCTTAAATGAAAAATTCATGGAGTTCAAACTCCAAAATGTTACAAGTATTTTAAAGAAAACAAAGCAATGAAGCATTGTACTTTCAGAATCCACAAAGTGATTCTTATTATATGAGAGCTTCAGAACTGCAAATGTAGCATCGTAGCATTTGCCCATTACAATTACTAAGCTGTTTATTATGATAAGGGTTTGTGAAGAAGCATATTTGAATGAATTAGGAAATAAATAATACATAAATAAAAAGAAAAATTCCAACAACAAATAGAGTTATGTAAGAGTCTATAGCACCAGCAACAGGCACACTCACTTTAAACAAGATGACTGTGACTAAGTTTTGGTTAGGAGAGGAAGATATGAAGGAAAATCCACCACAGATAGCTCAATTGTTTTCAAATTGTTGCACTAGGGGGTTGGTTTGAATACCATAGGTAGTATTTACAAACCTAATTTAGTTTCTAAGCTTGAAATTTCTAGTAGCATGATCGAGAAAACCATTCTATCATGTGTTGCTTTGGAGTTGAGCATGGACATGGGGAATTTGAAGCGTAGAGATTAGCTCCAAGGTTGAGGAGAATAGGTTGTTTTAGCATTTCTTAGTATGGATAGCTATAAGGATTTTGGCTTTTTGACTCACACAGTTGTGCACTTTTACATGTTGAGCCCTTCAATTTAGAGAAGAAATTGGAGTAGGGTTTCAATGAGGAAGAATGGATAGAAGTCTACCCATGTACATTGGAAAGGAGCTGTTGAGATGACACTAGCAATGTGTTCAAGTTACATTTCAAGTGATGTATCTTTAAATATAGAAACAGGACAAGTTTTAGCATATCATCAGAGATGTAACAATCCTAAAATTTTACTATTTTATGATTAGGTTATGAGTTTTTAAAAAATATTTCTTTTAATAGGATAATAGTTTGGAACTAAAACTAAAACCATTAGATAGTATTCAGAAAATGGAATCCAAGGAACCAAAGAATGCTAAAAATAGAGTTCGAATGAGGAAGTTATGATACTTCAAAGTTAGGGCTGTTTTAGTAATTAAAAGTTAAAAAACAACAACTTAGAACTTGGGAATTGAAATTACTAAATATGAATTCCCCTCATTGATATGAATCCAACATCACTAAGTTCACTAAAATCAGAGATTGGACGAATAAATGGTAATTTTCTTACGAAAGGGTATTTTAGTAATTTTTCTAAGTGGGCCCCACTTGTAAGAGATGGAATGTGACAGTCAATGGAATTGAAAAACATCATTTGTAGGGCATATTGTCTACATTGATTGGCATCATGGTGTTCAGAATTGTTGGAACATCATTATTAAACTTTAAAATAAATAAAACATAACTAAACTAAAATAACAAAAAGAGGGGCGCATTTGATAATGGCACCCCCACTTAAGTGAAAAGTAGGGAACAAACTTAGGTCTATTCCCAAAACCCGATGAATAGAAGGAAAGAAAGAAAAGAAGAAGAAGAAGAAGAAGAAGAGGAAGGAGAGGAGAGAGAGAGAGAAATGGAGGTGGAAGGCTAACCTGCACGCTAGAGAAGTGCAGGCCCACCTGAGAAGAAGAAGAAAAGGGGATTTTTGGGGTGTTTTCATCTCCGTAAAAGGAAGGCCACACCTGGAAAAAATGGTGGCTTGGATGGTTAATTCGGCCACCCATTTCACTCTACAATAGGGGCGATCAAAAGCCCTTTGATCCCATTGCAATCGGAGGAGATGACAGGAGCTCGGATCCTTGATCTGAGCTGGCATCTTCTATAGCTGGCCTGAAAGAACCAAAATCCCATGGTTTTGGACAGATCTGGGATGATTTAGTCCATCGATTGAAGAGGGGATTACTGTGCGACCATATGAGGGAGATTTCAACTAAAATTAAGGTCGATCCGGCTCATCCAAGGGTGGAGGAAGTCGAGAAACACACTATGAAGGTAAGATTTGTGGAACCCTATTCCTGAATTTTGCTAAATCTGTATCATTTTATTTGAAATCTAGGTTTAAGTGATAATCCAACCGTTGAATTATTAATTCATGTTTAGTAATGGATAGATCTATACATGAGAGAAGTTATATTTGATTGAAATTGTGATCTGTGCTAGAAAACAGATCATACAATCTAGACCGTTCGATTTGTTACTGTTCAAACAGTAACTTCTTGGTATGTAATCGATGATCAGACACCCTAGATGAATCCTACGACCTTGAATTAGCTAGGATGTGACTAGAATGTTGTAATTTGGATGAAAACCTAGCAAGAAACCTCAGCTGTTCAATCTGTCACTATTTAAATAGTAACTTATTGACATCAGATCAACGATTAGGCCCCACAAATGAGTCATGATCGTCAATCCAAAGGTGGAAGTGGTCTATCTGACTAATGTAAACCCTTAAATTAGTTAAATCTGATCATGTAATCTGATGAAAAACATAATTTAGATGTCCCCACAGATCCAATCATAGATCTCAACCCTAAACTAAGGACAGACATCCATAGAACCCCTGATCAACTCACATGAGTCTTGATCATCCATGTAAAGATCCGATGACGATGATCCAGGCCTTGGATTGCATTGGATTCTTAAAATTATGATCATAATTAAATCTAAATATCTCTGTGTATGTGAATTTATTAAGAAAAGAATTTTTATGCATTGTATAGATTGAAGCACACGAGGTCGATCGTGGAGAAGAGGGTGATTAAAGCTAGTGGAATCCGACGAATGCGTCACACGAGGTAGGTGAAAATTTAAGACGGCATGTTATTCTTGTTATGAAATATATGAACAAGTGAATTGCTTGCCATTATGATTATCTTACATCCTGGCATGGAGGCCTTAGAGTTTTGTTTTATACAAGCATATGCCTAAGGGTGCTATGCTAGGGAAGTTATGAGGGTTTGGCCACCCGCTTCTCGAAATTTGATTATATGATTATACCTTGCCCTATGAGAGGCTAAAAGTCGGGTGGGGCAATTATGAGAAGGCCCCACTGTAAAAGTCTTGTCTCTCCATATGGGCAGTGACATAATATTTTCCACCGTGGTATCAGTGGTGAACATGGTAGTTATCCGAGCATGCTAGTATAGATTAGACTGCAACATGGTATTCCTTATATTTGATGCACTATGGTGCTTATATTATGCATTATGAGATGCGTTATATGATATGGCATGATGATATGCCTTATATTGTTTTCCCAGCAATGGCTGGAGAATTGTTGACCCTGTATAGTGAGGGGCATGAGGATTATATTGATATACTAGCAGAGACTAGATAATTATGAACCCACATGATGAGGGGTATGATTCTAAAACCTAGTATAGTCTGAGAATGTAAATTAGATGATATTGATTATGTTCAACACTTTTGTCCTTTGCCAAATATTTAGAATGGGTCAACTGGATACCACTTTGTAGAAAGAAAACTAACTTGTGAATGTGGCCAACTAAAAACAGAATACATAATGTTCTTTGAAAAACTAAAGAAAATTGTTGGTGGAATTTCATACACGTGCATTGAAGAAACAAGAAAATCAAATAGGTCTTCATTGGAGCATAGAATCAAACACATTATATACACCCATAGGGAGACATGGAGGCATCTACATAGACACATACATAGATGCACACAGACACACAAACACAAACACATATACACAGACAAGACACACAGACACAGACATAGACACAGACACAGACACACACACGCACATACAGAGAGAGAGAGAGAGAGAGAGAGAGAGAGAGAGAGAGAGAGAGAGAGAGAGAGAGAGAGAGAGAGAGAGAGAGAGAGAGAGAGAGAGAGAGAGAGAGAGAGAGAGAGAGAGAGATTACCTCATGGTAGGAGCTTGTAGTTGATCTTTGGTGAATGTGAAGAGGGCCAAATGGGAGCAATGGAGGTCGGAGCCCACATTTGATGAGAGAAATGGGGTGGGGACACATGTGATCTTCATGTAGTCTATCTCCAATGAAGGAAGATGGCCAATGAAGTCGGCCGCATTGGCATTCATCATCGGTAGTATGTCATCTTCCACAGTAGTGGAGTATATGTAATGTTAAACACAAATAGATAGAAATGATGGGGGCAACATTGGAAATTTTAAAAATCCACTGGTGAATGTAGATGGAATTGAAATAGAGTGGCAAATTGGTAAAGTTATACAAAACTTAATGGAAAATTTGCAAAATGGTGAAAACGTTGGATTTTTTGTTGTTGCAAAAATGACAAAAAGTAATGTCATTTTTGCAAAAAACCCATTTGGAAACTATTTAGAGAAAAAAATGCCCAAATCTTTGAATCTAAAAATAGAGGGGTATGTATCAAAATCAGGTGCTTTGGAAATCCACCTTCAAGACCAAAGATCAAAGTTAGAGTATAAAATCGGCCATCCTGGGTTATTATCACATAAGAATGGGCTGGTATCGACCCAAAAATAGTCCATGAAGCAGAGGTTATGCTGAAGAATAGCTCTCACATGCCACAGAAGATGAATAATCTGGCAAGCATGTGCAATAGTCTCCAGGTCAGCATTAAATGAAGACCCAAATTAAAATTTAAAATGGGCTTATAAGAAAAAGAAGCCAAGTTAGCATCTTCTGGTACCACATGCTTGCCAAGATGGAATTTAAATTCGATAGTTATAACTACCCCAAGGAGTAAAAAACTTAGAAATAGAAACAAGCAATTCCTTCATTCATTCAAACTAAGGACCTTATTCAGAGAAAGAGAAAAGAAAACAAAAACTACAAAGCAGCATTGAAAGGAGATTAAGGAAACAAGGAAGACATAGACCTCGCCACCTTTTGATATCTCACAAAATGAGCATTGTAGCAAAGGAAACTGTAGCTTTAGATTACTTCTGAGAACTTTGATGGCTCCAATAAACTTATTAAGTGCCTCAGAAATATCTACTTAGGGACATGAGATGGCTCATTAGTGTCCTAGAACAAAGAAATCAGAGTAATGAAATGACAAGCCATAGAGACTCATGAAGAGAACATCAAAGAAGAATCTTATTGGTATGAGGAGGAAGACAATGAATTCTCCCCAAAATGATCTTTGTATCTTGGAATATTAGAGGGAGGGCTGACTGCTTTAAAAAAGCCCATATAAAAAAACTCATTTGCTCCAATAAACCATGGATTATTGCTCTCCAAGAAACTAAACAACAAGATTGGAACCAATACTACTTTAAAATAATTGAAATTCACATAAATTCTGATGTAATATAATATCTTATAGCTTTCACTCTAACTAAAATCCCTTTCGTAATGACGTTCGAATGTGGCACTCACAGTACACCTTTTAGTAGCATTATTGGATAGTTTTTTGAATTAACAATGGGTCACACTTAATCAAATGTGCGTGGTCAAATGTCATAGTAGAAGCCATGGTCCTTATTCATGATCTATAATTAGCATGTTGGGGGCAAATAAATTAAATATCATGAAGATGATGGATAGAAGATCCACCTTGTTTCATACATGCATAGTTACATGCCACAATAGAAGCTACTTGGATATTGTGATTCATCACATGCCATAGAACCAATTGCAACTAGAATAAGGTTTTTGGTATTCATTTTATCTTTCAAGGAGATAATTTAATGAACATTACATCTAAATTGAAAAACCTTAGTGTAATTGAAAATGTATAATTGACATTAATCTATTCTAATATATATATATATATATATATAGAGAGAGAGAGAGAGAGAGAGAGAGAGAGAGAGAGAGAGAGAGAGAGAGAGAGAGAGAGAGAGAGAGAGAGACATCTTGATTGTAGATGAAAATAATCAAATATAATTCTTTGAGTAAGATTTTTGAAGAGAACAAACTCACTAGATTGAACTATTAAGATTGGCTTAGAAATTTGAAAATTATAGTGATAGCGAGTAAGGTAAACCATGTGATGTAGGCCAATGCTAATGCACCCTAGCATTCTAGTGATGGTGCTGGAGATGAAGTAATTGCTACTTATCAAACTAAGTTGACAAAGTGACATGAAGATAATGATGTACCTGAATTCTTCATTTTAGCATTGATGATCTTTGAAAGCATTATAATCTTATCCAGAATGCTAGGACATAATAGTTAATATCTAGGAGATGTTTGGGGAGAATGATTGATTGGTACAATTGTGCAATAAAGAATTTTGCTTCTACCAGTATGACGGAATGAACTCTAGTTTGCTATGATGTTTGAAATCCTGAACGATTCATTAAAAAGGATAAAGGTAAGTATAGAGTCATTGTATCATGCCTCAAAATGTAGAATATCTATTTAAGGGTTAAAAGTGTGACACATTCTTAGGGTAATCTCATATAATATCAAATATCCTTAATACATTTATTCAACTATAAAAGAGCTGAAGATACTACACTTTAAACATTTCTAAAATCATTTCTCAAATACATGAAAATTTTAAAATTATTAAAATATCTAAAAATACTAATAAAGTGTTTCCTTGAACAATAATATACCTTAATTACAATTTGATAGCAAACAAAGATAACTCCAAAATTCTTGTATACTTCCGCACTCCAGCTTTCTCTAGGTCAAAACTTCATCTCTTCCTTTGCCAGCTCCTTTAATAATATCTCAGTGAACTCATGTGCAATAAGTTTATGAATCACTAATCACATGATTTATATTTATCTAAAAAGATGTATATAAATACATGTATCAATCTACTTCATTACTGTCGATGAACAAGAGTTTGTACACTTAAAATTTTTGTGCAAATACCTTTACTTTAAAATCTTTTGATAAGCTTAGAGTGCATTGAACATAATCCCAAAAACTCATTTTCCATGAACAATTTACATAAATCCAATTTATATCAATGAATCCCATTCAAATCAATGAAATATGGTTCATGTGTTCAAATATGATCACACAATCAGTGATCCTTCTTGACAAATTAGGAGAGCCTACTACCCATTGATTAGATGAGGTTCAAACATCACTCAGTTGGAGTTCTACTAAAACCTCTCTGATACCGTATCTAACCTCAATCAACATTGATCAACTTAGATCTAAGTCATAAAATCCATTATGATGTTACACTGGAGTCGATAATTACCCTTGATGACATCTTACTAGGGTCTAGAAGTGGGAACTTCATATCATGAGATTACGTTTGGCTAGATTTTACCAACAAACTACTGAACTATATCGAAACTTTGAAATTTTTTTATTTTATTTTCTTTCAATCTTTCAATTCTCAATGGAAGACATTTCACTTGAAACATATCGTTTCAATCAAAATGACTTTTTGATTCAATTCGAGTTCAAAGCTTTATTTCTCTTCTTTGTGAAATACAAAACTCTCAGTAATAGGTCTGAAGACTATGATTTGTTTCAATTTCATCATTCACTGTAAAATAATCATTAGTAATTCACCAAAACTCAATAGCATGATAAAAACAAATTTAGAATCCTCACAATTTGAGGAATCCACATTTGAAACCACTTATGTGTGAGATCATTGCATTAAAATTGTGTAAACTATAACTTTTACATTGAATAAAATTTATGAATTTCACATCTCTAAATCAAAATTGAGTAATTTATACACTTTACATTAAATCAAACTATCTAATTTTTTGATCGTGCATGTTTAGATGAAAAACCATGAAGATCTATATTTAAGTCATTTAAACTATGGGCTAAATTCGTATGAAAAAACATGTAATCTATAGATCATGTGTATAAAATAAAAACTATGCACTATAGGCTAAGATCTAGAGACTAAACATGCTTTGTAAGTTAGGATCTTAGATTCGCATGTAATTTATAATCATGTATATATATGAGTTGAAAATTGTGCACTATAGATTAAAATATTACATGTAAAAGTGCAATCTATAATCAAGTTATTATGGATAAAAAACCATACTCTATGGGTTAAGATCATAATACTAACCATACAATTTATACTCATTTGTATGTTAGGATCAGAATCATGTAATCTATATTACTATTTCAAAATTGTATAATTTACAAGTTGTAAATTTATACCAAACTATGTGATTTATACTACTAAGTCAAAATCATGCAACTATAAGTTGTAAATTCAAATAAAATAATATGATCTATACTACTAGATTACCTTCATATAGAGTATTCTGAAAACCACATATTAGATCTTATATATTTGAGTAAAGCATGGATCAAGGAAAGTATCTTAAAATGTGAAGGATCTACTATTTCTTCCTAGATTTAAGTTAAAGCCTAGATTGGGATTAGTATGCTTCCTTGGAATCGAACATTTCCTAGTGTTGATCGTCGTCTCA
The DNA here is from genome assembly GCA_035236585.1 of Warburgia ugandensis. NCBI lineage: Eukaryota > Viridiplantae > Streptophyta > Magnoliopsida > Canellales > Canellaceae > Warburgia > Warburgia ugandensis. The sequence continues at coordinate 86,173,877 of CP141126.1, forward strand.
TGCTTCCTAATTTGATTTTGATTATCCTCTTTCTGATCTAGATAGTAGAACATGTTCCTAAACTTTTTTTCTTATAGATCTAATGCTAGGACATGTTTTGGTCCCCTTGTATATCTAAATGATAGGATGATTTGAGAGAGAGAGAGAGAGAGAGAAAGAGAGTATGAGATGTTTAGAACTAAAATGTAAGGCGTCTTACTCTTGGTATGGTAAGAGGGTGAGAAGGAGATAGAGAGAATAAAAACTGAGATGTGAAGGGTGGTTTTAGAAAAGATGAGAGAAGAGTAGATCTGATTATATAAACATTTTTCTCTTCTCCTCTCTTTGCTCAATTTGAGTGTATTCAGTACAAGGTGTAACGTCCTTTTTTGATGAATGAAACATTTGTATGATATAATTCTGAACATTTGTATGATATAATTTGGTATAATATAACATTGTAATGTTTTCTAGTTAAGTATGGATTGTAATGTTTTATTAATATAAATTAATGTAACATTTATTTCATAAAGACTAACATAATTGAGTATAATGTAATATTGTCAGTGACATGTAACATTTTTACTAACTGCTACAATTGATATCAGTATATAAAATTCACTTAAAATACAAAATAATTACATGTTTCATTATATCTGATATAACCTAAGTGTAATGAAATGGTGTGTAACATTTCACTTTAATACAAATTGATCTTTATTCATTTTTCATTCATTTCGTTTAGAATGAAATGCTTGTAATGTAATTTAATATGTAACATTCACTAATATAATTTTGGTGTACTTATGGTATTTAGTACAAATGGTCATAACGTTCTATTTCATAATATCTTATATAATTTGGTATAACATATTATTATGAATAAAGTGTAAAGTTTCACTAATTAGTGTAAATGATATTTAGTATTTAACATTTACTTAAATACAAAGTAAGTATTTAGTTGTTATATTCATTTCTCTTAATTTAAACTCAGTTCTTAATTGTTATAGTCACTTCTCTTAAATTGAACTTAGTATTTAAGTTCAGTTCTCTTAAATTGAACTTGGTATTTAAATTTTATATTTACTTCTCTTAAATTGAACTTAAAACTTAAATGCTTATATTTATTTAACTTTTATTCACTTCTCTTAATTTGAACTTAGCACTTGAATGCTTATATTTATTTCTCTTAAATGGAACTCAGTACTTAAAAGCTAGTTATGTGTTTCACATTTTTATCCCCAAGACTTGTTATTTCATCTGGTGGGTCCTAGGGGTGTTCACCAAGTGAGACCAATGGGAAAATGATAGAAGCACCCTTTTTCATTAATTGAGAGTGTGATTATTAATTATGAACTACTGGTTCATTTTTTGTAAATGTGTTACTCTAAATTTGATTTATACTTGTTTTCTCATTTGTTTTAGAGACAAAATATATGTCACTAATATCTAGTGTTGCAGGTTGTTATACATTGAAGCAAATGTGGTTTCAAACTTTAAGATGAAAGGATAGGGAAAGAGCAAAAGAAGGGATAGTTCTAGAAGAAAGGTTCTTCAAAATGAAGCAAAATCAACCACTAGAGTGTCAAGAAAGGAAGTAAGGATAGAAAATGTTTCCATTGTGACAGGAGTGGATTTTGGAAGTGCAATTATAATTAATTCTTATAATTCATCAAGAACGACAAACCTTTCGAAGGTATGTTGCAAATACACATAGTTGAAACCAATGTGATTAGTGATTCATATTCTTCACATACCTCAATTCTTGCACAACCTCTCATATGTGCAATGTGATGCATGAATTTTAGGAAAGAAGAATATTGAATGATGGATAGATTGAGTAGTAACTGGGAATAGATGTGAAAGTAGTAGTTGTAGCAATAGGGACTTTTAATTTACAATTGATTGATGGGAGGATTTTGAAATGAGTGAATTGCTTATATGCACCTAAGATATGGAGAAACTTAATTTTTTGTGTTTAATCTTTATCATGCTATACATTCTTTAAAGTTTTATGATAAGGTAGTTATCATTTTTTTGTGGTAAACTGTTTACTATGCGTACATATGAGAATGGACTTTATATTCTAAAATTCTAAATCATAGCAGTCATAATGCTAAATAGTCCACTAGTATTTATACTCTTAAAATAGTTAGAGAACTTGCATGTCCAACATATTTGTGACATTTGAGACTAGGTCATATAACATTGTAGAGAATTACTAGGTTGGTAAGGGATGACCTTTGAGTTCGCTTAAGGTAGAGCTTTAATAACTTTTAAGTCTTATCTATAGGGTAAAATGACCAAGTTTCCTTTTAAATGCCAAGTCATAAGAGTGGCAAATTTGTTGCATTTAAAACATATAGATGTATGAGGGCCAATGAATCATCCAAAAAAAAGGTGAATTTTCTATACTTCATTACTTTTACATACGACTTCTTTAGATATGGATATATTTGTGTCATGAAGCATAAGTCAAAGCCTTTTAAACATTTAAAAAATGAAGCATAAAATCAAGCCTAAAGAATGATCAAAGTCCTCTACTCAGATGGAGGAGAAGAACATATGGCAGATGAGTTTAAAAATTTTGTCAAAGAAAATGACCAATTGTTCCCACTAGCTACACCACAATTAAATGGTATGGTAGAAAGTCCTTACTAGCTAAACCACAATTAAATGGTATGGTAGAAAGAAGAAAATTGTACCCTAATAAAAATAGTGAGATCAATGATGAATTATACTAACCTTTATTCCTCTATGGACATGCATTTGAAAAAATAATATATTTATTAAACAAGATTCCACATGAAATGCAGATTGAGAAAAAAACTTGTACTTCATTATTTAAAAGTTTCTTGTGTCTTGCCCATGTTAAGAAGACACAAATTGAGAAGTTGAAATCTAAAATGGTAAAATGTTTCTTCATGGGATACACAAAAAATGGAATGGGGTATTAATTCTACTTTCCTATAGAATAGAAGTATTTTGTGAGTAGACGTGCACAATTTCTAGGAAAAGATTTCGAATATAGTGGAGGCAGTAGAGAAAATGTTGAATTAAAAGAACAACTTGAAGACCCCAAAAGTTTGATTCTTGAGGATGAACAAACTAATGAATAACCCATTGGTACAAATGTAATCCCAGTTCTATGCTGCATCATTTGGAATTAAAGTTTTGGATAGACTTGTTTATTTGGAGGAACATAATCTTGTATAGGCAGATGATCACATGGATGATCTTATTACTCTTGAAGAAGCAATGTCTAGTGCTGATGCAGATGAGTGGGCTATTGCTATAAATTTTGAAATAGACTCGATGGAAGTTAATAAGAAGTAGACTTTGAAAGATCCACAACTAGAAGTCATACCCATTGGATGTAAATGGACCTTTAAGAGGAATAGGGACTCAATAAGAAGGATAGAGACCAAAAAAACTGGTGAAAGGATAGAGTCAAAAGAAAGAAATTGATTATAAGAAAACATTGTCACTAGTAGCTATGTTGATGTCTATTAGAATATTACTAGCTATGGTAGTGGACTTTGATTATGAAATTTGGTAGATGGATATGGAAACAACTTCCCTAAATATATCTTGAAGAAAAAAAATTTGTATGAAGCACCCTCAAGGGTATATGGTGTGTCTTAATTATTACTACAAGTGCACGACTCTATTGGAGTATAGAACAACAAATACATGTCAATCCCACGAAGACTCTCTAACAAAGAGATTTAATTAGAATTTAGGTCATCTTACTTTAAACTAGCGAAACATTCAAAGAAGAACTATTTTTAACTAAAGCTAAAGATAAGTAAAGTAAAGTCATAAAGCAAGTAAATTAAAGTAAGAAACAAGTCACTAACTAGCTAACTAATCTAAGAAGTAACCATTAAACTAAACTACTAAACTAAGCAACTACCTAAGAAGAAAATAACTAACTAAAAGGAAAGAATTAAGTTAACTAATCAATTAGAAAGTAAACCCTAAATTAAGAAAGGAAGCAATTAAGGAAATGAAGAACTATATAAATAAAGCAAGGAGATTTTTTAAAACTACAATTAACTAAAAATTAAATAACTTTCTAAAATTACCACTACTAGAAAAGAACACTTTCTAATATTACAACTAAGGAAACTATCCAAAATTACAACTAACTAAGAATTTAGGAAACTATCTAAACCTTAACTAACTAATAATTAAAGTAAAGACACAAATTAACTAAGAAGAGGAAAGTAACTTTTTTTATTTTTTTTATTTTTTATTAATGGACAATTTACAAGGATTTTTTACATAAGCAATGAAAAGAAATCAATTAAAGGTCTTTAAAATCTAGGCTTGAATTTTTCTAGAAGGCACACATGTTGTGTTACTCAACAAAAGCTTGAACAGTTCTCGTCAATTCAAAATATACTAAGTTACCACCAAGATTTTATCATCTCCTTAACCCCACATGCCACAAACCCAACAAATTCCATCCAATGATCCTTACAAATGAAGTATTAGGACAACTAAGAAAGGAGGAGCCTTAACACCTTTCCTAAAAAATCACCACCCTTGGAAAGAAAGAAGAATGATGGAAAAGAAAATAGAAAAAATTACTATATTTTTACTAAAAGGAGGGCAACTTCAAGGAGTTTAGACAAACAGGATATTCTAGGTCATTCATTTTCGAAATTGGGTAGCCCCAGGAGAGGCTTCATGCCTTAAACATGAATAGAGTAAAAGAAAAACAAAGTGGAGCCAATGGCACTTCAACATGGTGTATCCTTACCCTTCAACATGAAGCCCTTAGGTAGGAACCTAGGTGAATTTATGGATGGATTTGCTTATTTCCTCAACCTTCAATTAAGAAATTAGAAAGTCCCCTTATGCCTTATAAAGACAAAAGAATCATTTCCTTTTTCTTCGTCCAACTATAAAAAAAGAAACTAGAAGAGAGATAAAAGAATGAAGCATGAACTAACTAACATGGACTATGCATAAAATTTAAAATTAGAAAGTGGATGTGTGAAGCATGTAAATATAAAGTGGATGAAAATAGAAACATGGTAAGAAGTTATGTGAGGATGAAGGAAAGTGTTAGAATGAAAGATTAAGATATGAGAGAACGATGAATTCAAACCTAGCATGGAAAGTTCCATGTGTGCAACCATGTGAGTGTGCATACATGCGACTTTAAAATTAGAAAGTGAGATGCATGTCATGTAAATGCAACTATAATGCATGAACTGCAATGCTCTGCATAGAATTCTAAATTAAAATGCAGTCTATATCTAAAAAGCTAATATGCATGATGTTTGTATATTAATCCTAGCATGTATGTAATGAAAATATAAAGTCAAACTAAGTCAAAAATGGGTTCTAAATTAGGAAAGTGCTTGTTTCTAAACTAGAGAAGTGCTAATTCTAAGAATCTACCATGCAACTAACTACCAAAATGGACTTAAATTAATCCTAAAGAATTCCTAAGATGTATGGAATGAAATGGAAAGTTACTGAACTAAAAAGCAAGGAAATCTAAAATTGGAAACTACCTACTTCTAAATTAGAAAAGTGCTTAAAACATTGAACTAAAAGAAACTAAATGGAAAGCTAGACTATAAACTATATCTACTAAATAAAACCTAAACCAAGGAAACACAAATTACTCCTAAAACTAGCATGGATGCAGCCTAAGGATGATGAAAAAGGAACTGTGCGCGTAAATTTGAAAAAGATGCACCATCCAAATTTGGATGGAATGCGTTGAAATTATAACTCTTACATGCATGCAAAATTATTCTAATGGGATGAGAACATAATTATGCATCTACTCTATTCTAAGATGAAAGGAATTGCTATATTAAACATGAACTACAATAAAAGAAACAAGAGAAATTTAACATGCAAAAGTAAGGGAAAAACTACAATGTACTAAGTAGTGCAACTACATGTAACATGGATGATGCATGAGAAATCTAAATTAAGAAAAAACCTAAAGAATTTATGCTAGAAGAAGGTGAATGGAAAAGATAGAAGATGGAATAGAAAGAAAAAGAAAAAGAAGCAATGAAGGAATTGGAATAGGTCGAGACCCTACCTTTATCTCCAAAGGATTTTAACATGAAAGCTTAAAGGGCATTTGGGGGAGGGTGATCTTCATCCCTCTATTTCTCCAAGCTTTGGCCTTATGCTCTAGGAAAATTCAAAAGATCCTTATTGTATTCAAAACACCTCTATTTATAGATTTCTATCATGAGACTTAAGATGATCCAATAATTGAGATCAAACATTTTAATCAGAAATCAAGCCAGGGGTAGATGAGAGGGGGAATGGAATTCAATTGGAAGAAAGTGGACTAGAGATGGAAGGGAAAATAGAAAGGAATAGGAAACCTTAAGGATGAAGGGAATGAATGCAAAAAGAAAAGTAGAAAGGGAGAGTAAGAAAGTAGCTTAAGAATTTTGAACTCCTTCAAACTTGAACATCTTAAGAATTCTAACTTCTATCAAAGTCCCACATCTTAAGACTTCTTGCATAAAACCAACTTCCTATGATCTAAGATTCCTAGTTCAAATGAAAGACCAAATGGACTAAGACTCCTGATTCAATAGGAATTTTAGATGCCTTAGAGTTCTGCCATGGCTAAAAGTTGTATGATTTAAGAGTCCTTGAATGATAAGAATTCTATGAACCTTAGAGTTCTAGGTGAGTAAATATCCTACAACCTAAGAGTCCTAGAATGACAGGAATTTGAGTGACATTAGAGTTTCAGTAAGACTATAAGTCTTATGATCTAAGAGCTTACAATGATAAGCATTTTAGTGACCTTAGATTTTTTGATGATAAAAAGGTTTTGAGATTTAAATCCATGAACGAATAAAATTCTAGAGACTTTAGAGTTCTTGGATAACTAAAAGTCTTGAGACCTAAGAGTCCTTAAATGACTAAAATTCTAGAGAATTTAGATTCCTTGAATTACTAAAAGTCCTTAAACGACTGAACTTCTAGAGCCTTTACATTCGTTGAATGACTAAAAGTCTTGAGACATGAGTGTCTCTATATGATTGAAATTCTAGAGCCTTTGTAGTTTTTGGATAACTAAAAGTCCTAAGACATAAAAGTCTTTGAAAGATTGAAATTTTGTGGACTTTAGAGTCCTTGGATGATTAAAAATACCGAGACTGAAGAGTCCTTGAATAACTAAAATTTTGGAGATCTTAGATTCCTTGAATAACTAGATATCTTGAGACCTAAGAGTCTTAAACTAACTGAAACTGTAGAGACTTTGGAGTCTATGGACGAACTGAATTCTTAGGACCTAAATGTCTTGAAGGATCAAAGTCCTAAAGCTCAAAGAGTCCCAAAAATCAAGAACTCTAATAAAGTGGGTCCTGCCAACTTAAAGAGTCCCAGAATATTTGGACTCTACTCAAATGGGTGTTACAGATCTAAGAAACCTTAAATATCAAATGTTCTAGCAAAGTGGGTTCGACCAGCTCAAAGAGACCTAAACGACAAGGACTTTTACTATTCACATCCCGACTATGCCTGTAAGAGATAAACTGCATCCTCAACAAAGTTAAGCCTTAGCCTCTTAACATTAATTGGTCAATGAAAACTATATATTTCATCTTTAATATCGAATGACAAAGGAACATAAAGCTTGTGTTCAATACCCTACACATCTCCTTCATGCATACAAAAAGGATTACAACCATGCACTTAAGGCTACGACAAAACTGCCACACCAAAATGATTAACATGTTAACACTCCACATAACACTAAATAAAGAGGCTCCAAAGGCCACACACTCTTACCAACTCCAAGTGATGCTTTGAAAGACATACATACCAACTATCGACCAATTCACATCATAAAAATGAACTATCAACTTGATCATGTTCTCAAACTGAGTCAACCAAGTTTTGATCCAAGGTTAGAACTTTGACATACAAAGATCATAATTTTTGATATTTTTGTGTTCTAGTTATTCTTAGTCAACTTCCAATCAAGGGTATTTTTCATTGATTTGTGTCCTATATTCAAAGGAAATGTAATTAGAGACCATTAGTGCAAGAAGAATCTATTCCTATCATTAGACATAGCTTAAATATAAACATCTGACTTTACCCTAAGTAGAATTGGCCCTCATGTTTCCCATAAATGATTGTTTATTTCTATCATGCACAATGCAAAATTTGACATGGATAGTTTCACTGCATTAGTCACTTTAAAAACTTCTTTCCTTTTTTAACAAATAACAATTTTGGGCTATAATAGCCTTCTCCATCTCAAAAGAAGGGAATCCAATTGTATTACACAAATGGATCAACATAGTTATATATATGAAAATAACAAGGTAACTAGTCTATAGATAAACTAGTGGATGACTCTAGCAAGCCATGTCGTTACCACATTAACGACCTTACTCTTGAGGTTATTTTCTAGAGAACAAATTGCATTATTATTTGACATTGATACTCATAGTTTAGAAACTATTTGAATCAGATTAGCCAATGTCAAGGCTAAGTTAACTTATAAGTATTGGTGATTATGGTCTATAAGCAGTCAAAAGCTGATATCTTTTTTCTCAAATCTCGATTCTTCCAAGTTATCATTAGTGCAACTCAACTAATCATCACCATGGATAGACCAAATCATCACCAACTCAACTCATCTTTCTCACATGCTTTCATATTTAGAGGTTTGGACAGCCAAACTTAGGTTAGACTATTCACAAGCTGTTGCCAGAATTTTGTTGGCTGATTTTCATGACCCACATTAGTTCTTTACCTGACAATTTCTTTCTTTGTTCACTCTATTTTGAAATATAGTGGGATCTATGTAGAATAGTGGAGTGTAGTTTCATGTTAATTAAATAGGTTTCAGCAACCCATGAACAACTAGATGACAACTCATAAGGATCAAAACTTTTCATTGATTTTTTATCTCAATTTGTATGTTAGTGGTGATTCTGGTGAAGTAACTAGTTTTTGGTCTAGTGGAGCACTAGACTATTCTTATTTCAATGCTTCTTCTATCTCCAAGTTAGAAATTTATGCATCGTATGTTGCCTCTTCTATTGTTCTTGATGAGAACATTAAGTATCATCTTATTTTGTCTTCACCTTCTTATTGCATTTTGTGTTAGAATGGATAATATTTAGAGTTTGTGCTCTTTAATTATTTATACTTGTATGGGATCAACTCAAAACCATCTAAGTAAAAGCCCAACATTGAGTTATCATAGCTTGTTTTCCTTTAAGTCTCAATGAAGTCAAGGATCTTATGGTTCCAATCTAACTTGTATGGAATAACATTAGAAATCTTTGATATATATATATATATATATATTGTTTTTGAGCATTGCTAGCTATTTTTCATATATGACATTGTGATTATTAGCCATACAATTCATTGTGCTATATGGATGAACTTTTTTCATTTCTATCGCAGTGATGCTTAGCCATACAATTGTCCCAACCCTAATGCTTTAGCTAAAACTACTGCCTTTTTTTATTTTATTTTTACTTTATTACTATTTGGAGAAGTCTAATATTATTTGATCATCATCATCATCATCATCATCATCATCAAAAGACCCTATCCCAATAAGGGGTTGGCCTCTAATCTTATTTGATAGGGAGTCTAAATGGGTTGCTTGTTTTTGTAGCTCTGCAGGATTTGGATAGAAGAAAAAGTGAGATGTAGTTTAGGAATTTTTTGATTGTCACTTGTTTAGGAGGTTGAAAATTTTCACCTATTTTAGTTAATGGCAATAGCAGGGGGCAAGACTATAATAATCCTAATCTTTAAATGCCTTTTCAAAATGATAAATGCAAATTATTTTTTTTTAGGTTTAGGTTCCACAGAATTGACCTTTTGAAAAACATCTAGTTGAACCCCAAAACATTAAAATTTAAAATTTTCTCGGAAAAACAATTCCAATAGCATGAAGAATGTAGAGATCAGAGTTAGGATGGAGAAGTTATGACCTTAAGAATGAGAAGGGTATTTTCATAAAAAATTACTAAAGGAGGGGGATACAAATTGATATTGACACCCCTCTCCACTTAGGTAAAATGAAATAGACCGCATGATTTTTTCCTCTTGAACCCGACCTATAGAGAAGCAAAAAAAAAATGGCAAAGAAGAGGAGGAAGAAGAAAGAAAGGAAGAAGGAGAGAGGAAGAGAGAGGGAGAAAGGAGAGAGATGAAGGAGATAACCAAGTTGTCTGAGGAAACTGGCACACCGGCAAGTTGTTGTGGAGATGTTGCTAATACAAATCACTGATCCAAGCCAATCATTCCTTTTAGCTCAAGAAGGCGACTAAAGGCCCTAAACCTATTGGGGAATATGTGTAGCTTTTGACCTTCGATTGGAGAGGGAACTAATGTGCATTAGACAATTGAAGATCGTCATGGGAAAATGACAGTCAAATTTGATCAATTTGTTGAAGAATGAAGGCTGGAGACATGCTTAAGAGGTAGATATGTAAAACTCAACTCGTGAAATTCAATTTTTTGCTGGATCTGTACTGTTCATGCAAGAGCTAGGTTCTTTTTAATTATCTGACCATTCATTTTTAGACTCATACTTATATAAAATTAAAGCATGCTTTGACTTAGATCTAGTTGAGATTTATTGATTTAGGATGGAAACCGACCGGACAATCTCAGCCATGTAATCGGGTACTATTGACAAAGTGGCCCTTGTGACACCTAATCGATGATCAAACACCACAGATGACTTCTTTAACCTTAAATTGAATATAATATGATAAAAATTGTAAAATTTGGATGGAGATCAATTAGGTGATCTTAGTTGTCCGATTAGACAGTAAAGGAATAAGGACATGATGACGCCTGATCTGTGATCAGATGCACCATTGTATTCCCTGATATTCAATTAGTAAAGATACTTAGATTTGGTAATCTATGACCTGATGGAATTTGGATTAGAGAACCATGGATGGGAACACAAATCAATACCCTGAATAGCTGAGATTGTACGATTTTGGTTGTCGATTAGTGATGGATCATTAAAGTCTAATGGTTAAAAGACTATTTTATAATTATTAGCTTACAATTTGAAATTGACAAGAAAATATGGAATATTAAGAAGTTGACTAGGTTGACTGATAAGTCGAGTTGAGGAAGAAACATAGCTAAATTGAGAATTTTGCCTAAGACGTAGGTAGTTTTAACATCGATATGGTTTTGTGAAGCATGAAAACCATTGATGACTACTCTATCATGTTTAAAAATGCTTAAAATTTGGGATTTTGAGATTTCTAATTTATGCAATTAGAATACTTGTATTTCATGCAACTTATTAGTTTGAAATGTGATGTTGTTTTGTTATTAAATTGAAAACTTGTGCATGAAAACATATTTGAAACTACACGGAGTTCATGAGTTAGGAAATGACAAGGAATGAGGAATCCTCAACTCATTCCTTGTGAGGATTGCTTTTGCATGGTTACATCATATCAAGAGGTTTGAATTATATGATTTCACTAATTCATGAATGTCTATAGTTTTATCAATTATAATGGCATGTGATGATGCCTAGTATTTTTATCTTATGATGGGCATATTAGGGCCAGCAGACACTGTGTGAGGAAGGTTGAGGACTGATGATCCTTCTTCTGAAATTGTATATGTGTGTGTTAGATACCTGGCTAAAAAAGTCTGAATCTAGGTTACGATGACATCATGGGACGATCATGGCATGAGGCACTGTGTACCCATTGCTCGCATGGTGTTGGGTGTCTATCCGCATGCTATCGACATGGTAGCCATGGAATTGATTGGGTCTTGTATGTCGTTCAAAGGGTCCATTATTTTGAGATGTGTATTTATAGTGTGATAGCGCAGGTGTGTGGCACCCTTGGATTTTAGGTCTATAATGAGTACTCATGACCAATGGTAAATGGCGAGATTATGAGTGTTTCTACACTCGTGAGACCTCCAGGAGGTTTTGATGGTAATATATATGTATTTACTAAGATACATTGATAATATTGAAACATTATGTGATTTAAATGCTTTTCATTTATTGATTTTGATGATGATTCATTATCTAGTTTTGATGCATGATATAAGTTGTGGCGATCCTTCATATCTTGTAAAATACCTTACAAAAGTTACTATTGCCTTTGAAAAAATATGCATGTATTGAAATTGATAATTTGAATTGGTTTGGCATGACATTGATTTGTAAAGCATGATTGAAATTTCAAAATTTTATTATACTGCTCATTATGCATCATATTTTACAAAATTGCATAACATGTGATTGTGAACACTTTTAGATTTAAAACTATATAAACTTCTACATTTCAATGATGAAACTACCTACACAAGCGCAAGCTTTTTGAGACATTGTAAATTGTTTACAATGTCTTGTGTTTGAAGAAATAAGACAGAGTAGCAAAATATTCTGCCAGAGATCTCAAGAGAAGGGCATAAAAGCTATATAAAAGAGATTTGCAATGTAATTGATGATCTTGTGAACTGAAGTAATGCTTTGACTTAATATAACTTTGGTTTATTAACATGTGGCCATATAAATTGAAGTTATGGTGGTGTGGTTATGATTGGATTGATTCTAGTCATGAACTATTCTTTTTGTTTAATTAAAAACTTGATTTTAAAACTATACACATTTAAACTGTGTTTATTAGGGATATTGCACCACATGCATAAAATGCATGAGTCTAAAATACAGGAGAGACTCTATTAGATTTTTAGTAGAAATGTAGCACTCATTTCTCTAAAAATCCTAATTCTTTTGCAAAAAAAGATACTTAGGATTTTAAAAGGTCTTCTCGTGGAAATTTTTTTTTGTTATTTGTTTTCTAAATAGTTTTCCAAACTCAGGTCCCTACAATTGTAAAATATTTTGTGAAATTTTTTAAAAAAAAACTAGGGATGTCACAGTTGGTACCAGAGCCTAGTTAATCCTTTCACAGCTAGTCTAATATGTCCAAAAGTCATATATAGTCAAACAAGTGAGAATGAGTTGTTTAGATATGGTTATATGAATAACTCAGAGGGGTAATGTTGATGAATATGAAAATAGATGCAACCCATAAGGGTTAGCAATTTCTAAGAAAAGACGAGATTTATGGTCATTATAAGAATAAGAGGAGTACTCTTATGAGATTAGTATAGTTCTTAGAGTAAGGAGCTATTAAGTGTTTAATTTTGGCCAAAATACCCTAAATTTAGCATTCAATTAGATCATCTAATAGATCAATTTTGCAATTTTTTGATAAAATATGAATTTTAGCTCCAATTGACCATCCAACTATTGATTTATAAACTTTAACAATTAGACGATCATTAGTGTTATGTGTGAGTAAGATGACTCTAATATAGTATTATGTTTTACAGATCAACCAAAATAGACTTGGATATCTCGGATCAAAATCAGCGGTGCCAATCATCTTAAAGAACATCAAAAGGTAAGACAGGATGGTTTCCAAAAAGAAAATTGATTTTAACTAGAGAAAAGGAAATCATGGAGAAGATTTTATAGAAGAGAAATAACATGGGAATGACAAGCTTCCAAATAGAAAGAGGGTGGTAGGAGTTTCTAGTGTGGAGAAACTGTAGAAGAAAGCTGCTTGAAGGAAAGTGACGGGGGGTTGGAAATAAAATTAGAAGTGAAGAATTACAAGTGGAAGGTGGAGATAGTTTATAAGAAGGCAAAAGTCTCTCCATTGTTGATTGAGGAGCACCCGAAGACAGGTCCCTTCACCGCACTTCTCCCCCTTCTCTCTCTCTCTCTCTCTCTCTCTCTCTCTCTCTCTCTCTCTCTCTCTCTCTCTCTCTCTCTCTCTCTCTCTCTCTCTCTCTCTCTCTCTCTCTCTCTCTCTCTCTCTCTTCTTGTCTTCTATCTATCACACTCTCTCTTCCACCACTGTCATCTCGCTTCCTCTTTCCTTTGTCTTCCTTATTGCCATACTACCTTTCTTCCATCACAGCAGCATCCTCGTCTCTATCTCCCTCTATCACCATCACAGATGCGCAATCAACCTCCACTTTCAGACTGTCTGGATTAAGGAGGAAGGACTGCTACAGTGGTGGTTCACCATAGAACTACAACACCTCTCTCTCTCTCTCTCTCTCTCTCTCTCTCTCTCTCTCTCTCTCTCTCTCTCTCTCTCTCTCTCTCTCTCTTGCACGCACCAATCCTTATTCATCACACACACTAATCCTTGTTCATCACTAATTTGCTTTTATTTTTCATTGAATTTTCACCAAATTATTTCCTTTTTGCAAGCATCCAATAAATTAAACAAAACCCAAATTAGGTTTTCTTTAAATCCTGACTGCCCCTTCTTTTCAAGTTTCAAAGATTTCGGTATGAGGAGAAGAAGAAGAAGTTATTTTTTCCTAAAAATTCCAAAACTACCCTTTTGTAGTTTTAATTCCACTTACATCCTGTTTGTCATTTTCCTATTCTTGTTTTGCCTATCTAGGTTTTATGTTATTCTCAGTTAATTCTAGAAACCATGTTATCCAAGCTTGTTTTATTTAAGCTTAACCAAATCAAAGGTTTAGCTTTAATAAATAGGATTTCATTATTTCTTGATCTTTTCCATGTCAGATTTTCAATCAATTCTTAGATCTTGTTCTTAGAACCTCTCCTAGTTGATTCAACATCCCTGATCTTCAATCTAAATCCAGAGATTTGATCTAAGCTGTCCAAAACCCAAAATCTTTCTTTAGTCTAGATCATTAAAATTTTGGATTAACTATTTAATCCAGCCATTGGATCCTTATTCAAAAGTGTCAATGAGAGATTGATGATGGCCGATCAACTTTAATGGCACCATATTTGAAGAAGTTGGTTGTGATCAAGTTAGGAAAGTGAATTTTATTTGGTTTTTAGTTAATTTTCTGTCTTTTGAACTTGGGATTTCTATAATTTTCATTGGTTGAATAGATTTGAATTTTGAATTCATTATTATTTAATTTCTATCATTTGTTAATTTTTTCACAATTAAATTTTATTTAAACTCCATCTTTTTAAATCAAGTCCTTGTAGGATCTACCCGTACTTACATAAGCTATACTATAATAGCTCGTGCACTTGCAGTAAAACAATCAACAATTTTTTGGCACTATTACAAAGAACCCGCAATGGAGTTTTCATAAAATATAATAAAAATCCAAAAAATTCAAAAAGTAAAATTTTTTTTAGGAATTGCATTATTTTAGCATTTTAAGAATTTTTAGGTGCATTTTTCAATTTTTCTCAGTGCATAATGACTCTATTTCTTAAATTTGGTACCTATTGCTATTTTTATTTTTCAAAAAAATTGAAAAGTGAAGGAAATTAGCAAGTGGAGTTTCATCAAATAAATAAAATTTCCTTACTTTCCTAAAATAGGATTTTTTCCTTTTTTTATTATTGAATGTTGTATTGAGGCACATTATAACTTGCAATTTTAATTTTAATTTTAAATGTGTTATATTGAAATAGGACAAGTGTAAGATAAGGTGACCCACACTTGATTTTCATCAAAAATCCCACTCTAATATTTTCTCACTCTTTTTATTTTTTAGTTTTTTTAGCATAATTTTGCATTGTTTGGTATTATAATTGCATATCGACAGTATATTTTATAACTGTTGCATTTTAGGATTTGCATTAGTTTATTATTTTAAATTATATTCTTAAGGCACGTTTATTGCTTTCAGGTAGTTTACATGTTGATCAAAATTCCATGGAGTGTGAAAATTAATTAATAAGGGCACTCGACCCCACAAGATCAATGGTGGATTTAATCACCACTTCTTAGCCCACCTAAGATAATCAGAACAATCGTGCAACCCTACCTTTCAAATTAATTTAGAGTAGAACCCAACCTTTCAAATCAGTTGAGGTCTAAATGTCTCCTAGCACGAGGATTGTATTAAATACTTTAGAGTAGAACCCAATTGGTAAGCAGTAGTCAAATTTGAAAGAAAGGAGGTGTGTAAGATTAGGCTAATCTAGAAGCATCTTCCCCACCATAGATTCAAGAAAATAAAAATACTTTTTGCTCGTTAGCCTAAAAAATTATTTGATTGTGCCCTTTGTTTGTGCTTCAATTTAGGATTAGGTTGCATCATGTAAGGTAATTTTTCTTATTAAAAAAGGAAAAAAAACTACATGATTGGTTGCATTCAATGAATAATATAAACACTAATTAAATGGGTAATTTACACCCTAGCATTAATAGAGATGATATTTACCCATGGAGAAACAATCTCCTCTTTAACGATGATGAACCACCTTGCATCTTGCATAATAATAATGCTTCCTCATAGATGAGCAATCCTCTCTTTGATGCTAATGATCTTCCACCTCTATTTAATGATAATGTACATCCATGGAGGAATCATTCTTTACCTCATGGAAATAGGAGAAGGAAATATAATAGGGGATGTGACCAACTTAGAACACATGAGAATAGTTGGCATAACCAAAATCCTCATGGGAAAACACTAACAGACTATTCACATCCTAATTATATTAGTACACTTTCATGTATACGTTTACCTTCAAATACTGGTATGATTGAATTAAAGGTGGGAGTAATTCAATTACTTCTTAAATTTTATGGGTTAGATAGTGATAGTCCTTACTTGCTTTTAAAAGAATTCAATGAAGTATGCATGACCCAACATACACAAAACATTGAATTAGACTTGGTAAGGCTCAAATTATTTTCTTTTTTGTGAATGGAAAAAGCAAAGATGTGGTTTCATTCACTGTTAGTAGGTTCCATACGAACATGACGGGAAATGACTAGGAAGTTCTTGAATAAGTTCTTTCCTATATATAAGATAAATATTGTCCACTGAATATAATGAATTTTACCTAGAAGGATAAAGAAACTTTGTATTAGTGTTGGGAAAGATTCAAAGAATTATTATTAATTTGTCCACATCATGGATACGAACTTTGGTGTATCATTTTCTTCTTTTATAAGTGACTTAATTCTAGTATGTGCCAATTTGTTGAAATGATGTGCAAAGACAATTTCTTAAATAAACAACCTGAAGAGGTGCAAGAGTATTTGGAATGGTTGGCAATGAGTACACAAACTTGGGCTGATTCAGAAAAAAGTAGTTTACCCAAACAAGATGATATGAATACTAAAATATCATCCCTAGCTAAAATAGTTGAGGCCATGGAAATGAGAAAAATTTCCTCTAAGAAGGTCAAATAGGTGTATGTGATATTTGTGAAAGTAATACACACCCCACTTAGGAATGTCCCATTGGTCTTGCATTTTAGGATGTGATTTATAAGTAGACACATTCTCATGAGCAACATTTTCCCCCATCTTTAGAGACATATGATTCCAGTTGGAGTAATCATCCTACTATTAGTTGGAGAAATGAATGTAATGCTAATATCTCATATAAGGTTCAATACCACCCTTACCAACCACCACAAGGATCACTTGCTCCTAGACCTTACCTTGCTCTACCTAAGAGGGAAGTGGAGGATAACTTTCATCAGGTCATGCAATATTAGGAGAAGAAAATTGCTCAAATTAAAGCCCAATTAAAAGAGAACACAAAATCCATGGCTGAATTAAAAGGACATGATGTCTCAAATGCTGCAGATCATTGATAAAGGGCAATGTCCTAACCCACCAAATGAAAACCCTGATGATATGGATTTTGTAGGTGAGATTAATTCTTCAGTTATAAATATAGAACAAATAAAGGCAGTTACCATTCTTCATACTGGTAAAATAATTGAGAAATTTGGTCCTAATAAGGCTGAGATAGTACTTAAACTTATTAAAAAAAGAGGTAAAGTTGTTGATAAGGAAAATGTCTCATCCAATAAGACATATGAAATCCTTGCTCCATTTCCACAAAGGTTGTGTTAAGCTTCCAATATTATTTCAAATTATGAGATGCAACTTGAAGATATATTTACCCTGTGATAAAATGAAAAATTCAAAAGTGCAAAATAAATTCACTCACCTTTCTTTTCAAAGGCCTGTCATGCTCATTTCATATGGGACCTAGGGGAGTTTCAAACTCTGTAAATTATTTTTCCTCTAAATTTTTTTCATCTGTAATAATTATGTACCTTAGTTTTTTTCATAACTTTTCTTTTCTATATCTCCCATTTCTTCATTTCTCGGTGCATTATCATCGTCCTACTTTTTAAGCATTGAGGACAATGTTTCTTTCAAGTTGGGATGTAGAATTCTAGCAAATTTTAGTTTTTGTTAGTTTTTTCTCTTAATTTAAAAAATTTAAATTTTTTTAGTTCAATTCCTACACTATGATGAGAATTGGATTTTTCTGAAGTATAGTCTACATAATTTTGACTTCTTAATTGTACTTGATTAATTTATTAATTTACTCATTTCTATACTATTCCATGAAAGCAAAGTTTAAAATCATATCTGTACATGGAGTTGTATATACAGTCTAAATTGATAAGTAGTCATAACTTAGAGATCTTGAATAAATTCAGTGGAGACCTATAACCTAAGTATGTTTTAGAGCCATTCATTTTTTTTGAGAGGTTATAAATGTTCCTAATTTTCTTTAGTGTGCTTAAAGTAAATTTGATCTCATTAACTTTTAAATTTGGCTAATTACCTAAATTATTAGAGTATTATCTTTAAAATTTTGGAGTTCTTTTAATTTCATAGATTATATGAAACTTATAAAAGGATTTAGGCCATCCTTGTTGTTAACCTAGAGACATAAAGCCTACCCCAAAAATATTTTTACCATTAGTTAGCCAAATTGAGCCTTTATATAAGCCTTTTCTTTTCTCACCCAATTTAACCTTTACTCATATTAACCCAATATAATATATCCATTACTTATTTTCTTTGAAAGATAAGTTAGAGATGAATGAAGATATACTATTCAGTTGCAATAAAAGCAGAAGAGTGAATTTCAAAGAAATTCAACAGTGTTGAAAAGAAAGAAAAAGTGTTGAGAAAAAAAAAGTTTGAAGAGTGGAAAAAAGTGGAGAAAGAAATATTCACTTCAGTACAAGTAAAGAAAGAATTGTCAACTTTAGTAGAATACCTCTACTTATTTTTGAAGAAATTTTGAATACACTTTATTTGGTACCCTATCCTAAGCCTATGTTTCATCCCAGTTGAAGACTTATTGATTCTATAATCTTGATGAATGTATGAAAAGATAGGATTTAAAGAGTAGTATTTCTAAATATTCAAAGGTAATGGCATCTTATGTTTTCTTAAGGGATCAAAAATTAAATTCTTTCGTAACTCTTGTTCTTCATGAGTATTTGTGAGATAAATATATTTTTATTGACTGTACTTACATATTTAAAAGAGATATATGATTTTAACCCTTTATTTGAGAGATTTTATTTGTGAGTGTGATATTAGTTAGGTTTGAGGTCAGAACATATTTCAGATGGAGTTCAAAAGTTAGAAGTCTACTCATAGATCGAAATTATTTTATATGTAAACTATACATACATACACTTACTATGAGATCTGAGCTTGATTGGAATATATTTAGCATATGGGTAGGGTTTTGAATCCTTCATTCATTCTTATTAATATACTAAAGTTGATAGATTTATTGAAGATAATTCTTTGAGGAAAAAGTGAGAATTGACTTGAATTTTTTTATTATAGAATTTTGTAAATTGGTTATTAGCATGTTTTTCTTGGGACTAGTAAAATGCTGGTTGGATTGTGTTAAGTGTTTAATTTTGGCCAAAATACCCTAAATTTAGCATTCAATTAGATCATTTAACTGATAAATTTTGCAATTTTTAGATAAAATATGAATTTTAGCTCAATTGACCATCGAACCATTGATTTATAAAATTTAACTGACAGATGATCATTAGAGCTAATCAGAGGTGTAATGTATAGTTTAGATGACTCTAATATAGTCTTATGTTTTATAGATCAACCAAAATAGGCTTAGATGGCTTAGATCAAAATCAACAGTGCTAGATCATCCTAAAGAACATCACAAGGCAAGATGGGAGGGTTTAAAATAAAAAAGGTTTTAATTGAAAAAAAGGAAATCATGGAGAAAATTTTATAAAAAGAGAAATAACATGGAAATGGGAAGCTTTAGAATAGAAAAAGGAGTGGTAGGAGTTTCCAAAGTGGAGAAATCATAGAAGAAAGTTGCTTGAAGAAAAGTGAAGGGGGGTTGGAAACAAAATTAGCAGTGAAGAATTGCAAGAGGAAGGTAGAGATAGTTTATAAGAAGGCAAGTCTCCCCCTTCTCTCTCTCTCTCTCTCTCTCTCTCTCTCTCTCTCTCTCTCTCTCTCTCTCTCTCTCTCTCTCTCTCTCTCTCTCTCTCTCTCTCTCTCTCTCTCTCTCTCTCTCTCTCTCTCTCTCTCTCTCTCTCTCTCTCTCTCTCTCTCTCTCTCTCTCTCTCTCTCTCTCTCTCTTCCACCGCTACTGCCTCCCTTCCTCCTTCCTTTTCTTCCTCATTGCTGCACCACCTTTCTTCCATCACGGCAGCACCCCTGTTTCTAGCTCCCTCTGTCACCATCGTAGACACGCATGCAGCCTCCACTTTCATATTGTTTGAATTGAAGAGGAAGGACTACTGCAATGGAGGTTCACCATAGAATTAAAACACCCCTCTCTCTCTCTCTCTCTCTCTCTCTCTCTCTCTCTCTCTCTCTCTCTCTCTCTCTCACACACACACACACACACACACACACAAGTTCTTATTCATCGCACACACCAGTCCCTGTTCATCACCAATTTGCTTTTTTTTTTTTTTAATGAATTTTCACCAAATTCTTTCCTTTTTGCAAGCATCTAGTAAAATAAATAAAACCCAAATTGAGTTTTTCTTCAAATCCCCTGACCCCCCTTGATTTTAAGTTTCAAACACCACAGGGAGCTCCTTGCATTTTTCTCTTTCTCATGGGTATGAGAAGAAGAAGTTTTTTTTCCCCAAAACTTTTAGAACTACCCTTTAGTCTTTAATTCTAATTCCACTTACATCATATTTGTCTTTTCCTTATTTTGTCTTATTCCTATCCCTATTCTACCTATCTTAGTTTTATTCTCAGCTAATTTTAGGAACTATGTTGTCCAAGCGTGTTTTATTTAGGGTTAACCAAATCAATGGTCTAGCTTTAATTAACAGAATTTTGTTATTTCTTGATCTTTTTCATGTTAGGTTTTCAATCAATTCATACATCTTGTTCTTAGGACCTCTCCTAGTAGATTCAACATCCCTGATCTTCAATCTGAACTCTAGAGATTTGATCTAAGTGGTTCAAAACCCAAAATCCTTCTTTAGTCTAGATCATTAGAATTTTGGAAAATCTGTTTAATTCAGTTGTTGGACAGATCCTTAATTAGAAGTATTAATGAGAGGTAGATGAAGGTTGATCGTCTGATTACACCATATTTGAGGAAATTGGCTATGATCAAGCTAGGGAAGTGAATTTTATTTTATTTTAGTTAATTTTTTGTCTTTTTGAACTTGGATTTTTATAATTTTCATTGGTTAAATAGATATGAATTTTGAATTCATTGTTATTTTTAATTTTTAAAAATTATTTAAACTCCATCTTTTTAAGTCAAGTCCCCATGAGATTGACCCGTACTTGCATAAGCTCGACTATAATAGCCTGTGCACTTGTGATAAAATAATCAACAGGAACAATAGTATAAGAGTATAAAATTAGTATATCTAAATGAAAACTTTGTTAGTTGATAGATTTATTGACATGGGCGACCTTATGAGGATTGAAGTTTAAATTTTGACGATGTGTATAAACTTTCAAAGATTATGATAACTATTGCACAACAATATTATGATTAAATTGAAAAGATAAGAAAATAGTCATAATCGAAGAGGTCTTGGAAAAGTTAAGAGAATTATAGCATTAACTTGTACATGTAGTGGATATGTTCGTTGGAATATATATATATATATATATACATACATACATATACATATTATAGTATTATGAAAATCAATGAAAATATGATAGAATGAAACTTTAATGTAGATAAATTTGTTGATCTATAAGGTGACAATGAGTTAGTCCTTATATATACAAAGATAATGACATCCAATCATCATGGAGAAGTGAATGCCAATTTAATGATCCTTGAGGGTTCTAATTATGAATTAGATGTAAATAACATTTGGAAGATATAACAACTAATTTATAAGAATGATTATTAAATAACGATAAGGATCTTGAGATTAATGGAAAATTGAAACATGAATATAGGAAATTTAATGAATAAGTTCAAATGATTTCTTTTGATATTGGAAGTAAACATAAAGAAGTTTATTTCGATGTTATGCTACATGGAAGTGTTTGATATTATTGTTTATTTGACTTTACATCAAAAGTGTTTATTACATCTTGTGAGTCAAGTAAAGAGAGAAACTGACTAAAGTGGATAAGGAGAAAGAATTATATTGCTAGAGTAACATAAGATGAAGATAATTATAATTGATGGACATTGAACAAAAAAAGTGGTGATGATGCAATTTTCAATGATTAAGGAGAGGTTAATCTTGAAGGATTAATTTTTCTAGAGTAAGTTGCTAGTGTTAGGTTTCAGTTAGTGTGATCATGAAATAAATCAATCAAGGGAAACTTAATGAGGATAATGGGGAAGGATCTGAACATGAACATAGTGAATGAACTATTATATGGATAAGAGAATTATGACATGAGTATGGACATGTTGGTGTATTCTAGTGGAAATTTTATGAAAGTATTGATACTAGAAGGTAATAATGCTACTCTAGATGAGAATATTCAATCTATAATGATAATTTAATCATAAATTTTAAGCATGATTATGAATGAATTCTTAAAGGAGAGAACTATTTGATGGATTTAGAATCTATGGAACGTGATATATTGTCATGATACCTTTTATGTATCAAAATACACTAGTATATGCCAGATATAATTGAGAGAAGATGCTACTTGGTCCTTTTGGGAGTTCTACTTCTAATTTGAATGTGAATATTGTTTGAGGACATAACAATTATTTTATAAAATAGCTTAGAAATAATACTAAGATTAAGTAGATAGATAGAGAACTAAAGCATGAGCACAATCAATATGTTCAAATCATATTAAAAAGATTTGTGAAGATGTTGTATTAGAAAATTCTAACATTTCTGTATCTAGAAGTATTTGATTTATAGACCAAAGTGTGGATGCAATGACTATTATGTACAACAAATTATGTTGAGAGATTAATGGAAGATTATAAAGAAGAAGGATTTTATAAGAAGGATTTTATGCTATCTACAGTGATCAGGAAGAAGATAATTTTGAAATATTAATCTTATATAAAGTGAGTTGTTTAGAATTTGAAATATGTGTTACTAATCTCAAAATGACTTCTAGTGAATGTGATCATGAGATAAATCATGAGTGAAATGAAATTTGATGAAGAGGATGATGATGTGTAAATATATAGGTTCAATTACTGCTAATGTAAAAGTGCTAAAAGCATTACATTTGCAAACTGAGTCCTGAGTTAAGTGAGTAGGGTTTTGTTGATGTGATCAACCATAGTGGCTCGAGTACTAGAAATAACACCTATTCCTAAATAAGACCTTCTCTTGAGTTGAGTAGAGAAAAATGATAGTAAGCGTAGCAGTGGTGTTGAATAGTTTAATGAGGGCAAGAGACCCTTCTCCTTGTTAAGGTCATAACAAATCCATAGTCAGCCACAGTCTACTAGTTGTGGTGGAGGTTAAACAAATGTGGTTCCACATAATCAAGGGCAAGAGTCTGCCATTACTTTGGCGTAGGCGTAGACTTCAAATGCGGTTGTGGAAGTACACCTAAGGTTATAGATATGTATGTTAGCGTTTTGTTGGACTTAGGTTCCACACACTCATTCATGTTTATTATTCTTACATCTTTTGTTGACTTGCTGTACATTGCTTAAGTTTTGAGTTGTATGTGATGACACTAGTACGAAAAGTGATTTCGATTAGAAAGTTTCTTGAGGATATGCCTTTTTATTATTGTGGGTGAAAGGATGGATGTCGATCTTATCCTCATTAATATTAGATGAATTTTTATTTGATTTTTGAAAATGAAGTGGTTGGTAAAACTGGTGACAGTGGACTATTGTAGATAGATTATTTTTGGTGTATCACTACATCTAGTGATCTCATTTGAAGTAGAAAGAGTATAGTGTTAATCTTGCTATAAAGACATCGCAACACTTATGTAAGGAATGTTAAGTTTCCTTAGTAAGTGTGATTGTGGTAGAGGTTAAGAAGCCATATTCAAAATTCTTCAAAAATAAGTAGAGGTCTTTTACTAAAGTTGATAATTCTTCTTTACTTTGTTGCCTGAAGTGAATATTTCTCTCTATTTTTATTTTTTTTTTGTGCATTCATCAAACTTTTTTTTTTTTTTCTTTTTTTTCAACAATTTTAAGTCTCTTTGAAGAACATTTCATTTCTTGATATTCACTTTTCTACTTTCATTGCAACTAAAGGTATTTCTTCATTCATCTCTAACTTATTTTAGAAGAAGATAGGTAATGGATAATTTATACTAGGTTAATATGGGTAAAGGTAATTTGGGTGAGAAAAGAAAAGGCTTATATAAAAGGCTCAAATTTGGCTAGCTAGTGGTAAAAATACTCTTTTACGGTAGGATTTATGTCTCTAGGTTAATAACAAGGATGGATTAAATCATTTTCTAGGTTTCTTATAATTTATCAAATTCAATGTACTTTTCAAAATTTAAAGGTAATACTCTAATATTTCAGGTAATTGGCCAAATTTGGAAATTGGTGGGATCAAATTTTCTTTAAGCATGCTACAGAAAATTAGGACCATTTATAACCTCTCAAAAAGAATGAATGACTGAAAGCTCACTTAGGTTATAGGTCTCCATTGAATTTCTTTAGGATCTTTAAGTTATAACTACTTATCAATTTAGATTATGTATATGCAACTGTGTGTATATATATGATCTAAGACTTAGCTTTCATGAAATACTTTAGAAAATGAGTAAAAGAATGAATTAAACATGTTCAATTCCATTAATAAGCTAAAGTTATTTAGATTATACTTTAGAAAATCCAATTATCATCATAGTGTTGGAATTGACCTAAAAAGTTTTATTTGTTTAAAAATTTTCATTCATTTTTTTAAATTAAGAGAAAAAACTAATAAAAACTAGAATTTGCTAGAATTCTACACCCCTTAACCTGAAAGAAACATTGTCCTCAATGTTTAAAAAGTAGGACCTAAAATGAATATGGGTGATGCAGAAAATAATAAATTTTTTTAAAATATGGTGCAGAGGGATAAGATCCACTCAGTCCTGATAAACAGGATCCTCCAGAGTTGTTGACTCAAATTCTAAATTCTCATATTCTAAAAAAGGTTTTAAATGTTGACCATTCACTTTAAAAGTATGGCTAGTCCTAGCATCCTCAATCTCGATGGTCCCATATGGAAAAACTTCTTTAATTCTATATGGACCAGTCCATTGAGATCTAAGCTTACTTGATAACTTTCTTCTTTTGTTTATATATCCTAGTACTCTCATGAGCTTCTTGCATGATCTCCTCCAATTCATTGAGCTAGAGTTTCCTATGTGAGCATGCTTTATTCATGTTTAAATTAAAGATCTTTATTGCTAGTAGGCTCTATGTTCCAATTTTACAGGAAAATGACAAGCCTTACCATATACAATATGATAGGGAGACATACCAATTGGGGTTCGATGTGTAGTCGTGTAAGCTGAAAGCACATCAGTCATTTTAAGAGACCAATCCTTACAATTCAAACTAACACTCTTTTGAAGAATTTTTTTTTTATAGCCTGATTAGATACTTCTACTTGTCCACTTGTTTGTGGGTGATAGGGTGTTGCAACTTTATAGGTAATGTTATACTTTTTCATGAGTGCTTCAAATGGCTTGTTGCAAAAGTGTGTACTGTTATCACTTATAATGGCTCAAGGGGTCCCAAATCTATAAAAAATGTCTTTTTAAGAATTTAACAACTATTGTATGATTACTATATCTACATGGGATAGCCTCAATCCATTTGGATACATAGTCTACAACCAATAAGATATAAATGTAGCCAAAAGAAGGTGGGAATAGCCTCATGAAATCAATGCCCAGTAATAAAAAGCTTCAATAACAAGGATAAGGTTTAGAGGCATCATATTCTTACAAGTTATTCCTCCTAAATTTTGTCATCGCTTATATGATTTACAAAATACATGTGTCTCTAAACAATGACCATTAGAAACCACACTATAAAATCTTTACTATAGTTTTCTATGCAAAAAAATAGCCACCACATGCTTCTAAATGAGAAAAGGAGATGACATTATGTTGCTGTAAGTTGGGGATACATCTCCTAATTATTTTCTTTGGGTAGTACTTAAATAGATATGGATCATCCTAGAAGTAGTGCTTGATGTTGGCAAAGAATTTTTGCTTTTCTAATTTGTTCCATTGTTCAGGAATCTTCCTGGTGACTAAATAATTTGCAATATCAACAAACTAGGGAGGATGGGAGATATGAAAAAGTTGCTCATTAGGGAAAGTGTCCTTAATTAGCAACTCATCCGAAGGTTTTATTAAGATTAGGCAAGACAAGTGATCAGCTACAACATTCTCTGCTCCTTTTTTATCTTTTATCTCAATGTCAAACTCTTAGAGTAAAAGAATCCATCTAATTAGTCTAGGCCTAGCATCTTTCTTGGAGAGAAGATACTTGGGGGTCGGATGATTAATGAAGAATACTATTTTTGATCCAACTAAGTAAGACCTAAATTTATCCAATGTAAAGGCGACTACTAAGAGTTCTTTCTTTGTAGTGGAATAATTTCTCTCTACTATAGCATTGAAAATGCTCAACATGGAGTGTTGAAATGTGGCAAGAGCATTACATAATTCAAATGGTATTCTTTTGTATGCAAAAGTGCTAAAAGGACATGTAAATGTAGTCTTTTCCTAATCCTCGGGTGCAATATCGGTTTGGTTATACCCTGAATAACCATATAGAAAATAGTAATATTGGTGTCCTGCAACCCTTTCTAACATTTGATCAACAAAAGGTAGAGGAAAATGGTCATTCCTAGTGACAACATTCAATTTTCTATAGTCAATGCACATACACCAACTGGTGTTAACTCTAGTAGGAATTAGTTCATTGTTAACATTAGTGATCACTGTCACTCCAGCGTTCTTTTGAACTACCTGAGTAGGACTCAACCATTTTCTATCACTTATGGGATAGATGATTCCCACATCAAGCAATTTAAGGACTTTTGCTCTAACCACATCTTTCATATTAGGATTTAACCTTCTTTGCATTTGATGACATGGTTTAGCATCATTCGCTAAGTATATTCTATGGGTGTATATTAAAGGGCTAATACCTTTAATGTCAATTAGGGTCCCTCTTATTGCACTTTTGTGTTCCCTAAGGATTTTGATCAATTGTTCCTCTTATGATTTTTTCAATTGAGAGGCAATTATAATAGGAAAAGCTTCTTCATCTCTTCGATAGGCATATTTTAGTTCAGAAGGTAGAGGTTTCAAATCTAGCTTAGGAGGTGCAACTGAGATGGAATGGGAGTGGACTCCCTCAATAAAAGTTTCTTGGAATGAGGTTTCCATCTTTTGGTGTTCATAGGGGGCATAGAATCAAGGAGGGAATTAAGTTCCTCTATTAATGCATCCTCATTTAATTGATTAAAGTGGGAAAACAGACCTCAAGTGGGTCTGACAAGGAAGATCATTGAAAATGATCTTGCACAATTGAATTTATCATGTTGACAATGTGCAAGCCATCAGTGGGTTCAACAAGTTATTTACAAATGTTAAAGATGTTTAGTTCTAATGTCATATTACCAAAAGACAATTTCATGATACTATTTCTATAGATAATTAAGGCATTGGACATAGCCACAAATGTTTGTCCCAGGATGACTGGTATTTTATTCTTCTTATTCACTACCAGTTGTGTATTTAGAATTAGAAAATCTATAAGGAAGAGAAATTGTTCTACTTAGACAAGCACATCTTCTATTACCCCTCTAGATCTTTTCACAGAATCATCGGCTAGCTAGAGTGTAGTAGACGTACATTTCAGTTCACTTAGAGCTAACATTTCATATACCGAGTAGGGTAGTAAGTTCACACTAGATCCCAAATCAAGCAAAACTTGATTAATCTTATAATTGCCAATAATGCCAGTAAGAGTGGGGCAACCTATTCAATAAAAAATGCCTTCTTTTGCACATTTATTTTTATTTTTATGGTGCATAGGTCTTTTAAGAATTTGGCATATGATGGGATCTATTTTATTGGGTTTAAGATTGGTATGTTGATCTTGACTTGCTTAAAAATTCTCTACAATCTCATCATTAGAGGTAGACTTTGAAGATTGATGCAACCTTTGGGGGAATAGAGCAAGGATTGGACATGGTTCAACAGATGGAGTGGAGTTCCTTTCTTTAGATTTTTCTATATTTTTAGTTGGTTTTTCTACCTTATCAGTCTTTTGGGGCTTATCTTTCTTAATTATTTTACCACTTCTAAGAATGGTGACAGCCTTAGTCTCTTCCATAATAGAGTTTGATGATGCATTAGGTGTATTATCGTTAACTGTATGCACATCCTTATGGTTTGCTTGTGATTGAGCTAAAAACTTTCCTTTTTCCATATTTTACATCCATTGACTTATGATATTTTTTATTTCACTCACAAACTTGTTGATTTGTTTTAGTTGAACTTCTAATTGAGGCATTCTCTTCTCCTGGTTTTGAATGTATTGATTGATATTATCCTCTACAGGCCTTTTGGGTAGGGACAAGAAGAAGATTGATAAGTCGGATATGGGGGTGGACCAAGTAGTCCTTAGTTTTGTTGATGAGGTTGTATGGGCTTAGTTGTGAGACATTAGCAGTTGGTCCATTTCTCCAACTAAAATTTGGATGGTTTCTCCAGTTGGGATTATATGTGTCTGAATATGGGGAGAAAGGTCTTTTATAAGTGTTAAGTGTATTAGCCTAATCATGAAGTACCTCTTGAAATGCTGGAATGGTAGGACATTCCTGAGTAAGATGTGTGGTGCTTTCACAAATGCTACACACTTGTTCATCCTTATTTATGTCTTTCTTTCCTATTTCTATGGCTTCTACTTTTTCAACTAGTGTTGCTACTTGGATATTAAGTTAATCTTTTTTAAATGTGGCATACATGCCTCCCCTAGTAGATGTGATAGTAGACTTGGGTCTATTTGGAAGTTCAACTTTTTTTTGAGTCAGCCTAAGTCTGTGCACTTTTAGCTAGCCATTCCAAATACTCATCCATCTCATCTGGTTATTTATTCAAAAAGTTGCCATTGCATATCATCTCTACAAACTGAGGCATATCAGAATTAAGTTCTTCATAAAAGAAGATGATAATGTTCCATGGTTCATGGCCATAATGTGGGCATATGAGTAATAAAATCTTTGAACCTTTCCCAGCACTTGTAGAATGATTCTTTATCCTTGTGGGTAAAGTTCATTATCTTACAGTGAAGTGTATTTTTTTTATGTGTAGGGAATTTTTTTTTCAAGAATTCCTTAGTCATTTCATTCCAAGTCCTTATGGAACCTGCTGGTAGTGCATTAAACCACATTTTTGCCTTTTTCCTTTAAAGAAAAAGGAAATAACTTAAGCCTGACAGTATTTAGACCAATGTCTTGTGTTCGTTGGGTATTACATACCTCATGAAACACTTTAAGATGTAAATAAGGACTCTCACTATCCCATTGAATTTGGAAAGTAATTGGATTACTCCTATTTCTAATTCTAGTGCACCAACATTTTGAGGAAGAACTACACAAGCTGGTGTACTGGTGTATGTAGGATAAAGGTAGTCTCTTAAAATTCTTTCACGAAGATTTTGATAGACATCATTGTCTCCATGGTCACTCTGTTGGTCCCACTCCCTGTTTTCATTCCTTCTCCAATCTCTTTGTATATGTGGATGATTATTCCTCCTTGGTGGAGGTTGATATTCATCATCAATTAGAGGTGGTGGGTCCTCATTCATGATGAGTGGAGGGCTTTGATCACCTTTAACACCACCACAGGGTGAGTTACCCCTTGATTGTTAATCAGTCCTTCGTGGTAACTGATCTAATTATATGTCTTTTTGGTTGTACTTGACTAACTTCCTGATTTTGTAATATATCCAAAAGTGTATACAATGAAAGATCTTTTTTTGTTTTTTTTTAGAAGAGGACTACCCTAAATGCCTAGAATGATGCACAATCAAAGGGCACAATCAAATTATCCCTTAAGGCTAACATGCAAAAGTAGTTTGATTTTCTTGAATTTGTGTGGGGTTGATGCTTTTAGGTTAGCCTAATCTAACGCTCCTCGTTTCTTTCAGATTTGACTACTACTTACCAGTTAGGTTTTACTCTAAAGTGGTTAATATAATCCTCATGTCAAAAGATGTTTAAACCTCAGCAAATGTTAAGGGAAGGCATAAGAAAATCATTTGAATTTTAAGACTCCTACTATAACCATAATGCTTAGAAGCACTGGAGTGATAATAGATCGTGTCCTATTAAGAGGGTACTACGAACATGTGATGACCCTATAGGTCTCTTTTAATTAATTTGAATGGTAGGTTTGCATGCTTGTAGTGATTATCCTAGGAGGGCTAAGAGGTGGTGATGAAATCTATCCTTAATCTTGCGGGGTTGAGTGCCCTTAGTAATTAATTTTCACACTCCATGGCAGTTCAATCAACATATAAATCACGCTAAAGCAATAAACGTGCCCTAAAATGCAATTAAAAATAATAAACTAACGCAGACCCTAAAATGCAACAATTATGAGATATGCTTTCTATATGCAATTAAACTACCAAACAATGCAAATTTATTCTAAATGTAACGATACTAAAAAAGGTAACAAGAGTGAGGGAAACTAACATCGAGGTTTCTAATGACGATCAAGTGTGGGCCACCTTATCCTACACTTGCCTTGTTCTAATACAACCCTTTTAGAATTGGAATTAAAATTGCAAGTTACAATGTGCCTCATTACAAGATTCACTCAAAAAAAGAAAAGTCCTATTTTAGGATAGCAAGGAAATTTTATTTATATGATGAAACTCCACTTGCCAATTCCCTCCACTTTTTAATTTTCTAAAAAATAAAAATGGCAATAAATATCAAATTTAGGAAATGGAGTGATTATGCACTAGGAAAAATTAAAAATGCACCTAAAAATGTCTAGAATGCTAAAATAATGCAATCCCTAAAATTTTTATTTTTTAAAATTTGTGAAAACTCCATTGTGGGTCCTCATCAATAGTGCCAAAAACTTGTTGATTGTTTTACCTCAAGTGCACGAACTATTATAGTGTAGCGAATGCAAGGTCGATCCCATGAGGACTCGACTTAAAAAGATGGAGTTTAAATAAAATTTAATTATCCAAACATTAATGAAAACAATAAAAATTAACTAATAGTGAAAGAAAGATTCAAATCTATTTAACTACTGAAAATTACAAAATTCCAAATTCAAAGAGACAAAAAATTAATTAAAAAATACATAAAATCTACTTCCTTTGCTTGATTATAGCTAATTTCTTCAAATATGATATCACAAATGTTGATCAACCTTCATTAATCTCTCATTTGTTCTTCTGATTAAAGATTTGACAGTTGGATTGAGTAGATTTCCAAAAATTTAAAGATGATCTAGGCCAAAGAGTGATTTTGAATTTTGGACAGCTTAGATCTGATTTTTGGATTTCATATTGAAGCTTAGAACTGATGGATAAGCTAAGAGATATCCTAAGAATAAGATTTGAAGATTAATTAAAAATCTAACGAGAAACATATAAGAAAATAGAGAAATCTTGTTTGTTAAGTCTATACCATTGATTAGGTTAAGTCTTAATCAAATTGGATCTAGATTATGCAATTTTTGGCTAAGCAAAATAGGAATAAAGTAGAACTGGGATAAGAAAAGGATATAGATGTAATTAAATTAGGGCATAGAAGGAATTCTATTTAAAGACTAAAGGGCAGCCCCGGTGCACGAAGCTCCCGCCTATGCGGGGTCCGGGGAAGGGGCGGGCCACAATGGCCTAAAGTAGGCAGCCTTACCTTGCATTTTTGCAAGAGACTGATTCCACGCCTTGAACCCGTGACCTCAAGGTCACATGACGACAACTTTTACCGTTGCGCCAAGGCTAAAGGGTAAAAATGGATTTTTATTTTATTTTAATAGAAAAACAAAGAAACCCAACAGAGTACACGATGAAGGGGGCGAAGCTGGTGAAGTAAAAGGGAGAAGAGAGATGCAGGGACGAAGAGGGAAGTGATGGAAAAGGGGTGTGTCGGTTCCGGTTTACGAGAGTTGCCAACTGCTGTGTTGGTGCCAGTTGAACAAGTAGGAGAAGGGAGCCGAGGAAGACAGATTAGGTGACAAAGGGCTGTGCGCGACTGGTCTGTGTGATGAACAGGGGGAGGGAAGGGAGGCGGTGATGGTCAACTAGCTAATCTGGTTGGTGATGCCAGTCGATGGAGAGGAGGGAGCGGTGAGGCGTGGTGCAATCCAGGCAAGAGACAAACGAAGGAGAAAAAATTTCGCCGACCTATAAAAGAGGGAACTGGCTGCTTGATGTGTCAAGTGGAATAAGAGAGAGAGAAGAATGAGTGAAGGAGTGAAAGGGATGGAGTAGTTAGGGATGCTGCTGACATCTAGTTCAGCCTGTTGGTGGTGAAGAAGAGAGGAGGGGATCAAAAGAGATAGATGTTGGGAAAAAGGCCTGGCAGGTAGACAAAAGATGAGGAGGAGTGTGTTCTAGCACTGTGCTGTAATTCGACCAGTAGAGGGGGAAAGAGGAGACAGTACAGAGATATGTCGGCTACTTTGCATTGGTGAAGAAGAGAGAGAGAGAGAGAGAGAGAGAGAGAGAGAGAGAGAGAGAGAGAGAGAGAGAGAGAGAGAGAGAGAGAGTGAGAGAGAGAGAGAGAGAGAGAGAGAGAGAGAGAGAGAGAGAGAGAGAGAGAGAGAGAGGAGAAGAATAGAGTGAGCGTGAAAGAGGGAGTGAGATAAGGAGAAGAGAGAGAAAGTGAGAGAAAGAGAGAAGTGGGAGAGAAAGAAGGAATGAGAGAGATAGGGTGAGAGAGAATTGCCACCAACCCTTTTTTTTTTTTTTTTTTTTTTTCTTATTCAAACTTCTACTCCTTTTATAAATCTTCCAGAGGAGTTTGATTTTGATTCAAACTCCTCTTCTTCTTTCTTATCTAGCTTTATTTCCTGATTATCTCTAATTTCTTTTCTCATGCAATTTCCTTCTTTTCAATATGGTCTGTTTGATTTCAATTTGGTTGACCTGCAAAATATAAGAATAGATTAGAATCATCTAACAATACATTCTCTAATTATCTCTGATGATCATTTGACTATTAAATTTACAAATTAATGGTTGGATGGTCAATGAGAGCTAACATGTAAAATTTTATACAAAATCTTAAAATTGATTGATTAGATCATCTAATTAGATGCTAGATTAAAGGTATTTTGGCTGAAATTGAACACTTAACAAGCCATGGATTAAGAAGATAAATATGGTTCTAGAATTCTGAGACATTTCCCAAAAGGAGCTTTCTAGATTACTATTGCAAAGAGAGTTATAATTGAGTGGGCGTTGAGCATAGCTCCAAAATTTAAGGCACCATATTGAATGATTCCAATCGAGTTGAGAGAGCTTAAGAGCCAGCAACAAGAATTATTGGATAGGGATTTCATTATACTTAATGGATCTCCTTAGGGACACTAGTCCTCTTCGTGAGGGACAGATCAATATGACTATCATTATGGATTTATTTTAGGGTTCTCAGAGTTTGCATTACCCTAATGTCATTAATGATGAGGCATATAAAGAGCGATGCTTGCAAGGTGAGCCTTCAAGAGCTAAAGGGGAGATTTACCCTTACACCCATTTTGACACCACCTTCAAGCAATGATGGATAGATGACTTATTATGATGTTTCTGATATGAGGCTTGGAGGTGTGCCATGTAGGGCAAGAGAGTTACCATATATGCATTTAGAAAGTTCAAAAAGCATGAGGAGAATTATCATACCAATATTATACATATATAATACCTGGATGTGATTTATCATTGGATTTGAGATATGAAGGTGATTCATATTTTATTACAAGATTACTTGTTTAAATATAATTGCAACATGGCTCATGACTTATATTGTGGGTAATTGATGAGGGCGGACTATGAGGGGGATCGAAGAGGGTAGGTGCAAGTGGCACTGGCAGGCTTCTAGGTGACATACTTTTAGGTTGTAGGCTTCTATGTGCTCACAGTATAGTCATGGTGTGAGAGGAGATTATTGGCATGAAAAATGAGCTGATATGTCAGAGATGATTTCACATGGGTATGCCTATTTTATGAGCTGTATGCTCTGTGATATTTGGGTGTGGATTTACTATTTGAGATGCTAATTGATTGCCTCTCCATGCTACTATTACTTTATATTTCTAATTGTTGAGTATCAGAGTATGCAGTGAAAGTGGCCTTTAATTCTAAGAGTAGACAAAAAAAACTATACTATTAATTGGCATAAATGATTGGAGTTTAAAGTTGGAATCAAGTGATTTTTGAGGATTTCATTAAGGAGTTGTGAGATTTAGAAATGGAAGGAAACAACAAAGACACATCTTGGTTGAACCTTGCTCATAAGAATCATTCAGTAAAGGGTATTTTAGAAAAAATAAGTAAAGGGGGGCCAAATTGATATTGGCACCCCTCCCCACTTAGGTATGCAGGGCCTGGTCCTCCCAAGCCCGACTAACAGAGAAGAAAAAAAAACTCGGCAAATAGGAGGAAGAAGAAGAAAGAAAGGAAGAAGGAGAGAGGAAGAGAGAGGGAAGTGTTAAGTGTTGAATTTTGGCTAAAAGACCCCTAGTTTCGCATTCAATTAGATCATCTAACTGTCCAAATTTCAAGATTTAGCTTGATTGACCATGCAAACCTTAATTTTCTCAAAATCAATGGTTAGATGAACATTAGAGCTTATTAGAGGATTAATGTACGATTTTGATTAGTCTAATTTAGTCATTTATTTTGCCCATCAACTAAAGGAGGGGTGGATGGATTAGATCTAATTTCAACAGTGCAGATCAAGTAGAGATCAAGAGGAAGAGTCCTGATTGAAATAGAAGAGGAAGAAGAGTCCTAGATAAGGATAAGAGGAGTTGTTGGAGAAAAATAAGGAAAAAAATTTATAAAGAGGGAGCCGTATGAGTGGGGAAGGGAGTCTTTTTTGGAGTAGTTTTACTTTCCTTTGTTGCTTGCCACTCTAAGTCTTCCATTTTTTTCCTATTGCTTTCATCCTGCAATTCTCTCTTTACATTTTATGTTTGTTCCCATTCAACCTCCATCATACCTAGCCCTCTTCTTCCACCGCACCCACCTTCTGGCTTTCTATCTTTCCCCCTCTTATGCACTCTCTCTAACATCTTCCTAGTCAACCCTCAATCACAACAAGCATCCCCTTCATCATCTTTGTCACTTCACCACCACATCAGCCTTGCCCCCATCGTCACTACCGGCCAGTATAGCCCAGCCCTTTTCCCTCTGACCTCTCCGTATGTATTTTTCTCTCTTTCAAGGCCCAAATCACCTGAGCAAGCAACGCCGCTCTGCTTAGGCCACCAGTCTCGTTCTTTTATCTGCTTTCACCATACTTTCTAGTCACACCCATAGTCCTCTCTCTCAATCTCTAGTCGCAACCCACCTCTCCCTTTTCATCCATCTTCACCGCCCAAAGTACTCTGCTCCAAGGAGTCGTGTGATGCCTCATCTACTCCGTACGGCACAGACGAGTGTGCCCAGGTCAACCTCTGCTACAGATCGTCTCCAGCAAGCTCTCTATCTTCTCCGCCATCCATCTTCTTCTCTGGCGTCTTTGCATTGTCGACTTCAGATTGTAGCCTTCATCAGTTGGATCGCATGCCCATCACACTGAAACCGACAATTTCCCACCTCCGGATGTCCGGGAGAAGGAAACTCAACCCGGGTTTTCCTCGTGCATCCCTACCCTCTTCTCATCCAGCTCCAGCTCTAGCTCTAGCTCTAGCTCCATCTCCTCCATTCTTCAGTCTTCTTCTTCGTGGGGTTTTGTCTGGTTTTTGCTAAAAACCAGAATTTTAATCAAATCCCATTTTTGCCCTTCATCTTTAAATGCGATGACATTTCTGTTCATTTTCATTAATTACATCTGCGTCCCCTATTTAATTACATCTGTATCCCTATTTTATTTACATCTATGTCCCTGTTCCATTTAAGCTTTATTCTATCCATCTTTTGATAATGTTATCCAGGGACAATGCTATCCACGGATAGTGTGATTCAGGGATGTTGGATTAGTTTTATTTTATGTTTTCTGGAATTGAAAGTTATGTAAAGTGCATCATTTGAATAAATCTGAATAGTTAGGTTAGTTTTATTATTTTCTTTAGGTTTCAAATAATTAAATTTTATTAAAAACTCCAAAATTCTAAAGCGAGTCCCTGTGGGTTCGACCCGTATTTGCATAGCTATATTACAATAGTCTGTGCACTTGCGAAAAACATCAACAAGTTTTTGCCGCCGTTGCCAAGGACTTGCAAAGGAGTTTTTATAAAATGTAATTAAAAATCCAAAAATAAAAAAAAAATATATATTAGGAATTGCATTTTAGGTGCAGTTTTCAATTTTATTTTTTTTTAGTGCATAACCACCTAATTTCCAGAAACTGGTACATATTTCTAAAATTTCTTTTTCTAGGAAATAGGAAAGTGGAGAAAATTGGCAAGAAAACCTTCATCAACATGGAAATTTCCCTCCTTTCCTAGATTAGGATTTTTTTCCCCCTTTTGAGTGAAGCTTGTAGTGAGGATCTTTGTAACTTGCAATTTCTATTTTCATTTTAAAGGGTTGTAATAATATACGGCAAATGTGGGATAAGGTGGCCCACACTTGATCTTCACCACTGTAAGTTTCCTCACTCATTTAAATTCCTAGATTAGGGTTTACATTTAGAATAAATTTGCATTGTTTGGTAGTATAAATCATATAGAAAGCATCCTCTTATAATTGTTGCATTTGTAGGTTTTGCATTAGTTTATTGCTTTTATTTGCATCTTAGGACACAGTTAATGCTTTAAGGTGATATATATGCTGATCGAACTACCATGGAGTGTGGACTTAAATAGTAAGGGCACCCTACTCCCATAAGATCAAGGGTGGATTTCATCACCACTTCTTGGCCTACCTAGGATAATCACCTCAAGTGCGCTACCCTACCATTCAATTTAAATTGAAATCAATTAGAAGAGACCTATAGGGCCATCACATGCTCGTAGGACCCTCTTACTAAGACTTGATTTATTTTCACTCCAGTGGCTTTGGAGCACTGTGGTTATTGAAGGTTGTCTAATAGAGCCTCGCTCTTCCCTCACCTCCTGTTGACGTTTGTGAGGTCTAAATGCCTCCTTACACGAGGGTTGTATTAACCACCTTATGAAGAACCTAACTGGTAAGCAATAATCAAGTCTAAAGGAGAGGAGGAGCACTAGATTAGGCTAATTAAAAGCATTGTCCCCACACATATTCAAGAAAATCAATATATTGCTTATTAGCCTAAGGTGTTTGACTGTGCCTTTTTGCTTGCATCAGATAGAGTTAGAGTTAGCATTTAGAAGTAGGACATTTTATATTAGGAATAGTTCATGCAAGGGCGTCGATCTCAGAACCTAAACTACTACCGTTAAACCTAGAGATTCAACGCATCCAAAACCAAGGGGAAAGAAACCTAGTTCCTATCCCTATGGTTGAACCACCAATAGAGATTGAGTGCAAGACTATTAGAGATTTTTATGCGTCGCTCCAACTTAATACCCCCTCTTGCATAGCATTACCTCCAACTAATGCTGACCACTTTGAGTTAAAGCTGGGAGTAATTCAGTTACTCCCTACTTTTTATGGTCGAGACTGAGAAGACCCATACCTACATATCAAGGAGTTCCTTGATATTTGTGCCACATTTAGGTTTTGAAATGTTTCGAATGATTCGATTAGACTAAGGTTATTCCCGTTTTCACTTAAGGACAAAGCTAAGTCATGGCTTAATTCCTTGGATGTAGGTTCTATACATACATGGGACCAATTGTCTAAGAAGTTCCTGAACAAGTTCTTCCCTATTCACAAAACAAATGCCCTGCGTCATGAAATTATAAATTTCCAACAAAGGGATGATGAACAATATTATGAATGTTGGGAGCAGTGGATTGAACTACTGCAAAAATTCCCTCACCATGGATTTGAGAAATGACAGCAAGTTCAATACTTCTATGAGGCGTTAACACCTCAAAATAGACAAATGATAGATGCAACGAGTGGAGGGACCCTCATGTTAAAAGATGAAAGTGAGGCTTGGGAATTCTTTCAAGCTGTAGCTGATAATTCTCAGCAATGAGATTATTCAAATAGGAGAGAAAGTGCTAACCAGCCCACTAAGAAAGGAGGTATCTACGAGATAAGAGTACATACTGATCTATCCAATAAGCTTGACTATGTATCTAAAAAATTAGATGGAAGAATGGACAAGCTTGAAACTATGTTTCACTCTTTCATGGCTATTACATTATCCCAAAAACCTCCACAAGAGGTATGCGCTACTTGTTCTAGTCCAGCCCATGTAACCTAAGCGTGTCCATCTAATAAAGTATTCCCTGAATATCTTGTAGACCAAGCGAATGCATTGAATGCATATCACCAACCTAGCGGCAATCCTTATTCTAAGACCTACAACCCTGGATGGGCTAGGCATCCCAATTTGTCTTGGTTGAAGAATAACCACAAAGGGGGGCCATTTGTAAATCCCCCTTGTCCAAAAATTTTCTCTTAGATTTACAGTTCCCCATCAACCACCTGGCTTTCAACAACCTTTACAACAAAAGAAACCATATTCAAAGGAAAACATCCACACCATGGTGGACAAATTTGCAAAAGATAACGATTACACTAAAAAGGCCTTACACCAATTGCAAAATGAAAGTAGACATTCAGCCAATGTCAACTCTCAAGCCATAGCTAAGTTAGAGGTGCAAATAAGCCAATTGTGTGCTGAATTACATAATAGAGGAAAGGGTTAGTTTTCTAGTCAACCCATTCCTAACCCTAAAGGTCAATTCGAAATATGGTCATGTTATCAAAACCATAACCCTCATGAGCATGCCAAGTCCATAATCTGTAATGACTCCAATTTTGTAACATTGAAATCCCAAGTTAGCAATGAAAAGTTCACTTTTTCGAAATAAGGGTATTTTGGTCATTTCACTATTCACCTTGACTGAACCCAGAAATTTGGTCCTGAAAATGGTACCATTAGGTGTGTATCGGAAAAAAGAATCCAACAAGACCAAAATCACCCAAAACGGAGTTAAAATGAGCAAGTTATGGCCCTTTGAAGTTCAGGGACAAAAATGTAATTTTCACTTAAAAACGGATTTAGCCTAGAAAACACAGGGGCTCGTTTTGATACGGACACCCCCTTTCTTCAACCTCCTATAGGGTTCTAGAACAGCGGTGTTTGGAGGAGAAATCACCGCCATTCTAGAGGTTTCTCCACCGCCATTCAAGGGCGGTGAGAGCCCCCTCCAGAATCCTCTTATAGCTCTATAAATAGAGCTCTTGGGTGCCTCTAATGGCAGCCCAAAAGCTTGAGAAAAATCCGTTTTGGAGAAGCAACCAAGAGGAGAAATGTGGAGAAAAACCCAGCAACGAGCTAGGTATGCCCAAAATCCCTCCAAACCCGTCTTCCTATTAGTCCTATGCTAAGTTTCCCTAAGTTTTTCCATGAAAAATCATGCAAAAGAGGGCCCTGGAGAGTCACAAAGGACCCAGGGACGATCCTGGACCACACTGTTCAAATAGGGTCGAACCAGGGCGTCCTGAGGACACCTCAGTCCCCCAACGAACGAAACGCTCCCGACCAAACGAAACACGTCGTCCTCGTTCAAGAGAAACCAGCGGGCGCGTTCGTGCACGCGCCCGCAAATGAAAAAGTCAGGAGGGAATCCAGCGCGTCAGCAGATGCGCCCGATGGGGCTCATGCCGCTGACGCGCAACGCGTTAGCGTTCTGGGATTCCACCTCCTAAAGGCCTTTATGTACATGTGATACTAAAAAGCTTATAACTTGAGATCTAGGGCTCCGATTGAGGTGCCACGAAAGGCGTTGTGTCCGTGTCGACGATGCGGACATACCCAAACTATAAAATACTTGATCAAGGCCCAATATAATGTGGGTACGACCCTTAGACTATGATAGTGGAACAGGGCCACTAAATCCTTGAAAACTTAATGATACCAAGGCCCAATTAGGACCTTACGACACCCATATGCATGGGGATGAACCCTTAATGCCTAAGTAGTAAGACCAACCACTCTAAAACCTATAAAAGATAGGCCAAACTAACCTTGATTCTCCAAACCATGTTCAAGAGCGTACAAGGACAAAGGGGTTAGCGCGACCTAGCTAGGTAGGTGCTCTATCGCTACTAGACTTTTTAAGAGC
The DNA here is from genome assembly GCA_035236585.1 of Warburgia ugandensis. Classification (NCBI taxonomy): domain Eukaryota; kingdom Viridiplantae; phylum Streptophyta; class Magnoliopsida; order Canellales; family Canellaceae; genus Warburgia; species Warburgia ugandensis. Next base: position 86,214,484 of record CP141126.1, read on the forward strand.
AATGATTGTTTTATGCATGTTTTAAGTATAAGTTATACAACTTGTTTAGCATGACTTAATTCAGCATACATATGATAAATGCTTTATGCATAGATATGTTTTGCAAATAATTGCATATACATTATGCATAGATATGTTTTGCAAACAAATGCATATATTGCATGATTTGTGAGCATTGAGTTTTTGAAAGATTGCATGTCCTTGAGGGTTACCAAAAGACTCTGGGTAGGCAGTTGTGAGGGACCCAAAGAGGACAAGTTTTGAAAAAGAGGTTTTTGGTTTGTTTGATCGTACATGATTTGAGCTAGTAAGCCCGTGGGAGCTATGCCGTGAGGTCTAGGGTGGCCTTCCAGCCTCTACCACTATTAGGTGGATGTGTACCACGCGCAAAAAGGGCATGTCCCTACTTCGACTGCATGTGGTACAGGGGGCTACCACTGGTGTGACGGCACTAGGTCGAAGTGTCATATGCCCCATGGAGGTATATGATCCTGTGTCCCTAGGTACCCAGGGACCACACGGTGGTGAGGTCGTGGGCATAGTTGGACCCTATGGTTTCGTGGACTTATTTGCATTGCAGATGGCAAGATATGAGGTTGGTCAGCCATACCATACTAGATATCCATTAGTTGGATTCAGTGGAGTATCTTATGCACACCATTATGTTATGATATATATATGATACTTTCGACTTGGATTATGTGATTTCCTTAAGTCGTCAATATTCCAATTCGATGATGGTTTTTAATCTCGATAATGAACTTGAGTATTCAGACATGCACATGTTTTGAAAGAAGCATATGATTTTAAACATCGCATGCATTATAAAACTAGTAGTGATAGACTCCTACTGAGTATAGTATATACTCACCCAATCCTCAACATTTTTCAGACACAAAGTAAACACTTAAGGGCAAGGAACACTTGTGACAAAAGACACCCAGACTAAGTGCAAGTAAGTAAACCCCTACCTTATCTTTCAATATTACTTGATTGTAGTTACTCTCTATAGCTGAGGCTGTGACTAACACTTTCTTTGGAATAGATTCAATTTAAAACTATGCCATGGCTAGATAATTGAAAACTATGTTTTGACACTTAGGGTTTTATACAAAAGATTGTTTTCCAAAAAAAAAAAGATTTTCATGCATTTCATATTTATAAAACAAGGGATCTCGCCTTTTTATCAAATTTGCATCATATAAAACCCGGGTCGTCACAGTTGGTATTAGAGCGCGGTTTGATGTTACTCATAGCCTAGTTATGAGAAGAATAACTTATAATCAAGTTTCATCCATGAAAGAGTAAGGGGTAATAGGATAACACAAACTAAGGTTTGGTGAATTACCTTGTGATTACAGATGCCTAAGAAGAAAGGAAGCAATGTTCCAAGACGTGAAGCCCCACCAGTGGACTCCATTGGGTCGGGCAATGGGATGGCTGAATTGTTCCAGCAATTCCTACAAAATATGGGACAATACATGAATAGTTAAAGCCAAACCCCTTCCACACGAGATCCTTCCCCTGATAAAGCAATAGATAGGACTGAGGTTCAGTTAGAAAGGTTTCAGAAATTAGCTCCCTCATTCATAGGAGAAGATGAAGCACCTACAGCTGAAAAATGGTTAATTGATATTGAAAAGATATTTAAAGCCATGAACATAGCTGAAGAAAGAAAAGTACCCATGGCCACATTTGTGTTTAGGGGAAATGCTACCTTTTGGTGGGAAATAGCAGAAAGGACTTATTTTGACCAGCGAGAAACAATAGGATGGGAAGAGTTTAAAAAGGTCTTTAATGACAAATATTATCCTAAACACATAAGAAAATAGAAGGAAAAGGAATTTATGGACTTAGAACAAGGAAATATGACTGTCCAACAGTATGAAAATAGATTCATCAGCCTTCGAAGATTTGCACCACGTGCTTGTGCTGATGAGGAAGATGCGGCAGAACGATTTGTAGATGGGCTTAAACCAGGTCAGGAATAGAGTTTTAGGTTTCCAACCTTCCACAGTAGCCAAAGCCGTAGAGATGGCCTCGTTATATGAAAAAGATTATCAAAGGAACCAGGTAATAAAGGAAACTAAGAACATCAACACCATGAGAAATAAAGGAAAGAGACCATTTCAGTCATCTGGACCCAGGCCACCTTTCAAGAAGCCGTTTGAAAACAAAGGAAGAAGACCAGACTGGAAGACATGCCCTAAGTGTAACAGGTATCATTCAGGCAAACCATGTCCCATTTCCAATATCACTTGCTATCTTTGTGGAGAATTAGGACATTTTGCTAGTAATTGTCCTAAAAAGAAAGTTGAAGAGCGTAAAGGAGATCAAGTTCCAAAAAGCCAAGGACGTGTTTTTGCCCTCACTTCCAGTCAAGCCCAGGCTTCAAATGCAGTAGTTGAAGGTATTTTTTCTATCTATGATACACCTGCTAGAGTTCTATTTGATACAGGCTCCACTCATTCTTTCATATCTTGGGAGTTTGCATCATCCTTGGACATTATACCACAGGACCTGGACTTCACTCTAGAAGTCATGACTCCTATAGGCCAGGCACTTCCCACCTATTCTTATCTCCAGGATGTCCCCATTTTGATTAAGGACCATTTGCTACATGCCAATCTAATTCACTTAGATATGAATGACTTTGACATCATCCTAGGTATGAACTGGCTAGCCTTTCATCAAGCCTTTGTTGATTGCCGCCAGAAACGTGTCACTTTTACCCTACCGAATGGAGACACTTTCACCCTCCAAGGAAGAAAGGATTATTCTGGAGCGTGTGTTATTTCTGCCATGAAAGCAATTAAGCACATTGATCAGGGATGCCCTTTCTTCTTAACCAAGATTGAATTTGTCGAGGGTCCCCAACCAAAGCTAGAGGATGTCGAGGTAGTCCAAGAATTTCCTGACGTATTCCCTGAGGACTTACCAGGTCTACCTCCACCAAGGGAAATTGAGTTTATCATTGACCTTATACCCGGCACTTCCCCCATTTCCAAAGCTCCTTACTGAATGGCTCCTGCAGAACTAAAAGAATTGAAGACCCGGTTATAGGAACTACTTGACAAAGGGTTCATACGACCTATCGTATCTCTGTGGGGAGCTCCAGTCCTTTTTGTTAAGAAAAATGATGGCTCCATGAGATTGTGCATAGACTATCGGATGCTAAATAGGGTCACCATTAAGAATAAGTACCCCCTTCCCCGAATTGATGATCTTTTCGATCAACTTCAGTCAGCCAGAGTCTTCTCTAAGATTGATCTACGATTCAGATACCATCAACTTCGATTTAGAGAAGAAGATATTCCCAAGATAGCCTTCAGGACTCGATACGTCCATTATGAATTCAGAGTAATGTCCTTTGGTTTAACTAATACTCCAGTCGCGTTTATGGACCTCATGAATAGGGTGTTCGAGGAGTACTTAGATAAATTCATCATAGTGTTTGTGGATGATATCTTAATATATTCTGAAACTCCTGAAGACCATAAGGAACATCTAAGGATAACATTAAGCACCCTACGAGCACATAAGTTATATGCAAAATTCAGTAAGTGTGAGTTTTGGCTGGAAAGGGTTAATTTCTTAGGACACATTATTTCTCAGGATGGCATAGCAGTTGACCCCACTAAGGTTGAATCAGTACAGAATTGGGAAAGACCTAAGGCAGTCACAGAAATAAGAAGCTTCTTAGGACTTGCCGGATATTATAGGAGATTGATCGAGGGTTTTTCACAAATTGCTTTACCTCTAACTAAGCTGACCAAGAAAGACACAAGATTTGAATGGACTGATAAATGTGAGGAAAGCTTCTAGGAACTAAAGAGAAGGTTAACTACAGCACCTGTCCTTACCTTACCTTCAGGAACTGGCGAATTTGAGATATACAGCGATGCCTCACAACTAGGCTGCGTACTTATGCAACATGGGAAGGTAATTGCTTATGCTTCTCTACAACTCAAGAAGCATGAAGTCAATTACCCGACCTATGACTTGGAATTAGCGGCCATAATCTTTGCCTTGCGAATTTGGAGACATTATTTATATGGGGAAAAGTTTGAAGTTTTTATAGATCACAAGAGTCTTAAATATATCTTTTCCCAACAAGACTTAAACATGTGACAAAGAAGATGGATGGAATACTTAGAAGACTATGACTTCTCCATTCATTATCACCCTAGAAAAGCTAATGTGGTAGCTAATGCATTAAGTAGAAAAACCCAAGGGATGTGTGCAAGTTTATTAACTAAGAGATGGAAGCTATTACAAGAAGTAATCACATGGAAACCGGATATAAGAAAGCACAAGATCGTTATGGCAGGCTTAACAATAAAGTCAGCTGTTAATGAAAAGGTTAAGCAAGAACATAAAGGAGATTCGGATATACAAGCTTTCATAGGAAAACCAAGGTTTACTAAAGGGGAAGATGGTAGCGTCTACATGCAAGGAAGATTAGTGGTACCGACTAATGAAGAGTTAAGACAAGAAATCTTAAAAGAGGCTCATCGGTCTAAGTATACTATACACCTGGGAGGAACTAAGATGTATCAAGACTTAAAGAGAGAATATTGGTGGGATGGCATGAAAAGAGACATAGGGGAGTTTGTGGCAAAGTGTTTAACATGTCAACAAGTAAAGGCTGAACATCAAAGACCTACGGGATTGTTACAACCCCTTGAGTTACCCGAATGGAAATGGGACCATATTACAATGGACTTCATCGTAGGGTTACCCAGGACCTCTAAGGGTCATGACATGATCTGGGTAATTGTTGATAGATTGACTAAGATAGCCCATTTCCTTCCTATACGCCATACCTAATCCACCGACAGCCTATCTCAACTATACATCAAAGAGATAGTAAGTTTACATGGCATTCCCCTTAGTATCACTTCAGATAGGGATAGCCATTTCACTTCGCAATTTTGGAAGTCCGTCCAAAAATCCTTAGGATCTTCCTTGAACTATAGCATAGCCTTCCATCCCCAGACCGATGGACAGTCAGAGCGTACGATCCAGATAGTCGAAGATATGTTGCGAACCTGTGCCCTCGATTGGAAGCAGAGCTGGGATGAAAACCTACAGCTAGTTGAGTTTGTGTACAACAACAGCTTTCAGTCGAGCATTGGCATGGCTCCGTACGAGGCACTCTATGGTAGACCCTGCCGATCTCCCACTAGTTGGAGTGAAGTTGGAGAGTCCAGGGTGCTCCAGTCCGAGCTGGTGGAGCAATGCGCCGAGAAGGTCAAACTCATAAGAAGACGCCTCCTCATAGCTCAAAGCCGCCAAAAGAGCTATGCTGATCAAATGAGGAGACCATTAGAATTTGACATAGGAGAGCACGTTTTCCTGAAGATATCTCCCACTAAAGGAGTTATGCGGTTCGGTATCAAGGGCAAGCTTAGTCCGCGTTACATAGGACCTTTCAAAATCTTGGAGAAAGTGGGAAAAGTGGCCTACAGGATCGCACTACCCTCTCAACTATCTGAAGTGTATAACATATTCCATGTATCTATGCTAAGGAGGTACGTGCCTGACCCTGCTCATGTCATCAACCAGGTATCCGTAGAGTTGACGAAGGATCTCAAGCTAGAGATGACACCATTTGAGATCCGGGATCATAAGAGTAAGAAATTGCGGAACAAGGACATACACTTAGTCAAAGTTTTGTGGAGAAATGCACACATGGAAGAAGACACTTGGGAACCGGAGTCAGAAATGCAAGAAAAGTACCCCGAGACCTTTTGACTGTATAGTAGAATTTTGGGGGTGAAATTCCCCTAAGGGGGTAAGAATGTAATGACTCCAATTTTGTAACCTTGAAATCCCAAGTTAGCAATGAAAAGTTCACTTTTTGGAAATAAGGGCATTTTGGTCATTTCACTATTCACCTTGACTGAACCCAGAAATTTGGTCCTGAAAATGGTATCATTAGGTGTGTATCGGAAAAAGGAATCCAACAAGACCAAAATCACCCAAAACGGAGTTAAAATGAGCAAGTTATGGCCCTTTGAAGTTCAGGGGCAAAAATGTAATTTTCACTTAAAAACGGATTTAGCTTGGAAAACACAGGGGCTCGTTTTGATACGGACACCCCCTTTCTTCAACCTCCTATAGGGTTCTAGAATGGTGGTGTTTGGAGGAGAAATCACCGCCATTTTGGAGGTTTCTCCACCGCCATTCAAGGGCGGTGAGAGCCCCCTCTAGAACCCTCTTATAGCTCTATAAATAGAGCTCTTGGGCGCCTCTAATGGCAGCCCAAAAACTTGAGAAAAACCCGTTTTGGAGAAGCAACCAAGAGGATAAACGTGGAGAGAAACCCAGCAACGAGCCAGGTATGCCCAAAATCCCTGCAAACCTGTCTTCCCATTTGTCCTAAGCTAAGTTTCCTTAAGTTTTTGCATGAAAAATCATGCAAAAGCGGGCCCTGGAGAGTCACAAAGGACCCAGGGACAATCCCTGGGCCACACTGGTTCGACAGGGTCGAACCAGGGTGTCCCGAGGACGCCCCGGTTCCCTAACGAACGAAACACTCCCCACCGAACAAAACATGTCGTCCGCATTCGAGAGAAACCAGCGGGCGCAGACGCGCCCGCAAATGAATAAGTCGGGCGGGAATCCAGCACATCTGCAGACGTGCCCGCTGGGGCTCCTGCCACTGACGCGCAACGCGTTAGCGTTCTGGGATTCCACCTCTTAAAGGCCTTTATGTACATGTGATACTAAAAGGCTTATAACTTGAGATCTGGGGCTCCGATTGAGGCACCGCGAAAGGCGTTGTGTCCGTGTTGACGGCGCGGACACACCCAAACTATAAAATACCTGATCAAGGCCTAATATAAGGGGGGAACGACCCTTAGACTATGATAGTGGCACGGGGCCATTAAATCCTTGAAAACTTGATGATACCAAGGCCCAATTAGGACTTTAGGACACCCATAGGCATGGGGATGAACCCTTAATGCCTAAGTAGTAAGACCAACCACTCTAAAACCTATAAAAGATAGGCCAAACTAACCTTGATTCCCCAAACCATGTTCAGGAGCGTACGAGGACAAAGGGGTTAGCGCGACCTAGCCAGGTAGGTGCTCTATCGCTACTAGACTTTGTAAGAGCAATGAGTTTTTTATGCATGTTTTAAGTATAAGTTATACAACTTGTTTAGCATGACTTAATTCAGCATACATATGATAAATGCTTTATGCATATATATGTTTTGCAAACAAATGCATATATTGCATGATTTGTGAGCATTGAGTTTTTGAAAGATTACATGTCCTTGAGGGTTGCCAAAAGACGCTGGAGTGCCCAAAAGACGCTGAGTAGGCAGTTGTGAGGGACCCAAAGAGGACAGGTTTTGAAAAAGTGGTTTTTGGCTTGTTTGATCGTACATGATTTGGGCTAATAAGCTCGTGGGCGCTATGCCGAGAGGTCTGGGGTGGCCTCCTAGCCTCTACCACTATTAGGTGGATGGGTACTACCCGCAAAAAGGGCATGTCCCTACTTCGACTGCATGTGGTACAAGGGGCTACCACTGGTGTCACGGCACTGGGTGGACGTGTCATATGCCCTGTGGAGGTATATGATCCTGTGTCCCTAAGTGCCCAGGGACCACACGGCGGTGAGGTCGTGGGCATAGTTGGACCTTATGGTTTCGTGGACTTATTTGCATTGCATATGGCATGATATGAGGTTGGTCGACCATACCATACTAGATATCCATGAGTTAGATTCAGTGGAGCATCTTATGCACACCATTATGTTATGTTATGATATATATATATATATATATATGATACTTTCGACTTGGATTATGTGATTTCCTTAAGTCATCAATATTCCAATTCGATGATGGTTTTTAATCTCGATAATGAACTTGAGTATTCAGACATGCACATGTTTTGAAAGAAGCATATGATTTTAAACATCGCATGCATTATAAAACTAGTAGTGATAGACTCCTACTGAGTATAGTATATACTCACCCAATCCTCAACATTTTTTAGACACAAAGTAAACACTTAAGGGCAAGGAACGCTTGTGACAAAAGACACCTAGACTAAGTGCAAGTAAGTAAACCCCTACCTTATCTTTCAATGTTACTTGATTGTAGTTACTCTCTATAGCTGAGGCTGCGACTAACACTTTCTTTGGAATAGATTCAATTTAAAACTATGCCATGGCTAGATAATTGAAAAATGTGTTTTGACACTCGGGGTTTTATACAAAATATTGTTTTCCAAAACAAAAAGATTTTCATGCATTTTATATTTATAAAACAAGGGATCTCGCCTTTTTATCAAATTTGCATCATATAAAACCAGGGTCGTCACATAATCACCCTTAGAAATGGTCGTCAAATTGATAACAAAGAAGGGCATGCTAAGGAAACTATAGAGGAAAAAGAGGCAACAAAAATACAAGAAAAAGAGAAAATATAGACCAACCCTGTAGAACCTATAGTGGAGGCACCCTATGTGCGCAAAGCCCCTTTTTCCCAATTATTGAATAAAGCTAGGAAGGGATCAAACTTCAATGAGTTAATGGAAGTATTTAAACATGTACAAATTAATATACCATTGTTCAATGCAATTAAAGACATCCCGCCCTATGCCAAATTCTTAAAAGAGCTCTGCACAACAAAGTGAAAGCTTAATGTGAAAAAGAAAGCCTTCCTCACCATATAGGTGAGTCTTTGATTCAACATAAGACCCCACCAAAGTTTAGAGACCCAGGATGTCCTACAATCACTTGTGTCATTGGAGATCATGTCATAGATAGGGCATTTCTTGACTTAGGGGCTAGTGTTAACTTATTGTCATACTTTGTCTATGAGCAACTAAAACTTGGTGAGTTGAAACTAACCACTACCACGCTACAATTAGCTGATAGATCTATCAAGATACCTCATGATTTGGTTAAAGATGTTTTGATACTGGTGGATAAGTTTTATTACCTTGTTGATTTCATCGTGCTAGACACCCAACCTGTATCAGATCCTTGTAGTCAAATCCCAGTCATCCTTGGGCTTCCCTTCTTAGCAACAACCAACACCATTATTAATTATAGGAATGGTGTAATGAAACTCTCATTTGGCAACATGAAGGTTAAGCTTAATGTCTTTAATGTCGATCAACAACATTTAGACCTCGATGATCCCTGTGATGTCAATCTGATAGAGAGTCTAATTAATGAGATTCATTCGCCGTTGTCCATCTCAGACCCACTAGAGGCTTGTCTGATGCATTTTAATGGAGAGACAAATCTATTGAGGAGGTAAACAATCTTTTAGATGTTGCACCACTCATGGATACCTCAAAGTGGGGTCCTTATGTGGAACCACTCCGATCGTCTAAATCTGTCCCCATGCCCTCAATAGAGCAACCACCGTCTTTGGACCTAAAACCCTTGCTTGATAATGTAAAATATTCATACTTAGGCCCAGATGAAACCTTACCTTTAATAATAGCATCAGACTTAGATAAAGAACAGGAGGGTAAGCTGTTAGATGTCCTTAAGGAACATAAAACTGCTTTAGGGTGGACAATAGCAGACATAAAAGGGATAAGTCTAGCCTTATGCATGCATAGGATACATCTAGAAGAAAATGTAAAACCTTATAGGGAAACTCAAAGGCGACTAAACCCCCACATGAAGGACGTGGTTAGAGATGAAGTTCTAAAACTCTTAGATGTTGGCATCACATACCCTATTTCTGATAGTACTTGGGTCAACCCCGTTCAGGTTGTACCTAAGAAATCTAGGGTCATGGTAGTAAAAAATGTGGATAACGAGCTAGTCCCCACCCGCATGACCAATGGGTGGAGAGTTTGTATTGACTATCGAAAGTTGAACGCGATCATAGGGAAAGATCATTTTCCTCTACCATTCATTGACCAAATGCTAGAGAGGTTAGCCAGACATAGCTATCACTGTTTTCTGGATGGATATTCCAGTTATAACCAAATTCCTATAGCACCAGAGGATCAGGAGAAGACCACCTTCACCTGCTCTTTTGGAACTATTGCCTACAGACGTATGCCTTTTGGGCTTTGTAACGCTCCAACTACATTTCAAAGGTGTATGTTGAGCATTTTCTCAGACATGGTAGAAAGATTCCTTGAGGTGTTTATGGATGACTTCTTAGTATTTGGGTCATCATTTGATGAGTGCTTGCACCACTTAAAGTTAGTCCTTGTAAGGTGTCAGGAGAAGAATTTGGTCTTAAATTGCGAAAAGTGCCATTTTATGATATAGAGTGGGATAGTATTAGGCCACATAATATCACCCAATGGGATAGAAGTCGATAAGGCAAAAGTGGACTTAATAGCCAATCTTCCTCCACCAAGGACGGTAAAAGAAATTTGCTCTTTTTTAGGACATGCTGGCTTTTACAAGCGATTCATCAAAGATTTTAGCAAAATTGCCAAGCCCCTATGTAATTTACTTGCAAAGGAGGCCACTTTTGACTTTAATGAAGACTGTAAGAAAGCATTTGAACGACTCAAGGCTGAATTGACATATGCACCTATTATTAGACCACCAGATTGGAGCACACCATTCGAAATAATGTGTGACGTGTCGAATTATGCCATTGGAGCTGTTTTGGGGCAGCGCATTGATAAACTTCCCCATGTGATATATTATTCTAGTACAACACTTAATGATGCGCAACTCAACTATTCCACCACTGAGAAAGAGTTGTTAGCTGTAGTGTTTGCTTTGGATAAGTTTAGATCTTACCTGTTAGGGTCTAAAGTTATAGTATACTTGGATGATTCAGCTTTAAAATACCTCCTCTCTAAAAAGGATGCAAAACCTAGGTTAATCCATTGGATACTACTACTACTACAAGAATTTGACTTAGAAATTCGAGACAAGAAAGCTCTAGAAAATGTCATAGCAGATCACTTATCCAGATTAGTGGTGGAGCACACTAGCGATCAAGGGCTTATAACTGAGTCATTCCCAGATGAACAGTTATTGCATGTTTCCCATTTACCTTGGTATGGAGATATTGTTAATTATCTTGTTACAGGATAAATGCCTAATCATTGGACCACACAAGATAGAAAGAGATTTTTAATTGAGGTTAGATATTTTACTTGGGGATGACCTGTACTTATTCAAGTACTGTCCTGACCAAGTAATTAGGAGGTGCATACCTGATAGTGAACATAATCAAATCATCTCCTTTTATCATGATCGTGCATGTGGGGGCCATTTCTGTTCCAAAAAGACAGCTGCAAAAATTTTGCAGTGTGGATTTTATTAGCCTACCATATTTAAGGATGCCCATGCTTACTGCAAAGCATGTGCACGGTGTCAAAGGTTAGGAAGTTTAGGAAGACGACATAAGATGCCCTTAAACCCAATCCTTGTCATAGAACCTTTTGATGTTTGGGGTATAGATTTTATGGGACCTTTTTCCTAATTCTTTCGAAAATCTGTACATCCTAATGGGAGTGGACTATGTGTGTGAAGTGTTCAATTTTGGTCCAAATTCCCCTAATTTAGCGTTCAATTAGATAATCTAACCATTCAATTTTGCAAAACTTAGCTTGATTTTGAATTTAGCTCCAATTGATCGTTCAAATCTTAATCTTTCAAAATCAACGGTCAGATGATCATTAGAGCTCATTAGATGATTAATATTATGTTTAGATGATTCTAATTTAGTCTTTTCTTTTGCAGATCAACCAAAAGACGCATTGATGGATACGATTAAAAGTTAATGGTGCAGATTATCTTAAAGTGCACTAGATGGACCAGATCACCCATGAAGATGGATGGAATAGTTTCCTAAACAATAATGGAGCTTAATTGGGAATCATGGACAAAAGGGCAACTTGCAATTCTGGAGGAGTTTCCAAAGTGAAAGGAGGGGACCCACATTAGCATTGTCTTTCTTTTCTATTACTCCTTTTCCTACTTCTCTCTTTCCCTTTTTCTTATTCTTCTTTCTCTCTCTTTCCTTTCCCATCCCCTTGCCTTTCTCTATTAACCACCCATCAAGCAAAACCGTCACCCTCCACTCTCTTTCCTTTTTTACTCTCTTTCCCTCAGTCTCTCTTTCCTTGCTTCTATGTTTCCTTTTCCTCTCTCCCACATTTTAACTTCCTCTCCTCATATATTTTCTCTCTCACACACACCTCCATTCTATTCTCCTCTCCCCCTCCTTCATCTTCCCCTCCAATTTCTCTTCTTTTCTTCTCTCCATCCTTACTCTTCTCCTCCCATACTCCCTCATGTCCTATTACTTCCTCTCCTTCCCACCTTCTTCTTTCCAATATCTTAATCTCTCTACTTTCTCATTCTCCTCTCCCCTTTCCTTACTCTTCTCCTCCCTATCTCTCACACATCCCACTTTTCTTCCTCTTCTGTTCTCCTCTTCTTCCCCCCTTTTCCCATTCTCTTTGCTATTCTCTTCTCACCACCTTCCTCTTATCCTCTAGCTTTCTCTTCTCCTCTTCTCTTCTCTCCATCCTCTTCTCCTCTCTCCATTCTCCCCTTCTCATCTTTCTCCCTCTTCCCATCCTCTCTGACGTTCCCAATTTTCTTCCTCTCTTAACTTTCTCTTTTCTCCCCTTCCTTCTCAAGGTACCTACCTCTCTTCTCCCTTCTTTCTCACAACTCTCCTTTCTCCCTTCCCCTCTCTCTCCTTCCCCTTGTTCTGTCCACACAACCCAAGCTCCTCCTTCTCTATCTCCACCCTTTCCCTTCTCCTTCGCACCTCTCTTTCCACCCGACCAGCATCACTTTGTCTCCTTTACCTCTTCACTGCGTCTTTCAGTCTCCCTCAGCTCCTTATTCACTTTCTCTTCTGGATCACTATCACAGAACTAGGCTAATCCCATTCTCCTCTCTCTCTCTCTCTCTCTCTCTCTCTCTCTCTCTCTCTCTCTCTCTCTCTCTCTCTCTCTCTCTCTCTCTCTCTCTCTCTCTCTCTCTCTCTCTCTCTCTCTCTCTCTCTCTCTCTCTCTCCACACAACCCAAGCACCGCCCAGTACCCACTAATGCACTGGCCCCCGCTACACCTCTTCTCTCTCGCTCTAATCCTCTGCTCATACACTCTTCCCAGGTCCTTCTCATCTCCCCAACTTGCCTCTTCTCTATCCAGAACGACCCAAACTTCCCTGCTCTCTACCCTCCTTTGCCCAGTCCAATCTCCACGGATCATTGGCGGTCCAGCACCATGCCTAGCACCTCTCTTTCCCATCTCTCTCACTCTTTCCCTACTACTCCCCACCTCTGATCACTAGCTACTCCAGATGCAACGCTGGTGAACTCAAGTTCCCTATTTCCCCTCCCTCTTCACCTTCGTTCCCAACTCCCTCTACTCCTCCGATCGTCCCAGGGAGAGAAAACCCATCTCTTCTCCCCTCTTTTCTCTTTTCTCTTTTCCTTCTTCCCCCTCTTCTCCATTCTTCTTCTTCTTTTTTCTCTAGCTCCTTCGTTTCTCTCTTCCTTCGTCTGGTTTTTTTTCTTAAAAACCAGATTTTCACCAAATTCCAATTTTGCCCTCTCTCTTTAAAAGCAATTACAAATATGTTCTTTCTCGTTAATTTCATCTGTGTCCCCAGTTTATTTTCATCTATGTCCCAGTTTATCCCAGTTCTGTTTTATCCGTCTTTTGCCTATCCAGGAACTGCCTAATCTCTCAGGACATCAGAGTTGAAGATTTTGATAGTGTTTGATCTAGGGAAGTAGTTTTTCTCATTATTTGATTTTGTTTGTTTTCTTTAGGAACTAGAAATTCTATATTTTTTAGAAGTTGATTAGATTTGAACATTGATTCCCATTTCAATAATTTTAGTAATTTTGAGTGATTTCTTTTTAATTTTAGATAATTAAATTTTATTAAAATTCCTACTTTTTAAATCAAGTCCTCGTGGGATTGAGCCGTACTTGCATAAGCTACACTACAATAGCCCATGCACTTGCGGTTAAATATCAACAAGTTTTTGGCACTGTTGTTGGGGACTTGCAAAGGATTTTTCTTAAAATTTAATTAAAAATTCAAAAAAAAATAAAAAAAATTAGGAATTACAATTTTTAGCATTTTAGGAAAATTTTAGGTGCACTTTTCAATTATTTTTAGGGCATAATCACCTTGTTTCCTAAATTTGGTACTAATTTCTAATTTTATTTTTTAGGAAATTGGAAAGTGGAGGAATTTGGCAAGTGGATCTTCACCAAAATGGAAATTTCCCTGCTTTCCTAGAATAAGACTTTCTTTTTTCTTTTGAGTGAATCTTGTAGTGAGGCCCCTTTGTAATTTGCACTTTTAATTTTAATTTTTAAAGGGTTGTATAATACAGGGCAAGTGTGGGATAAGGTGGCCCACACTTAATCTTCATCAGAAAGCCCAATGTAAGTTTCCTCACTCATTTATTTCCTAGATTAGGGTTTGTATTTAGAATAATTTGCATTGTTTGGTAGTGTAATTCATATAGAAAGCATTTTTTAATAAATGTTGCATTTTAGGATTTTGCATTAGTTTACTGCTTTTAATTGCATTCTTAGGGCACGTTTAATGCTTTAAGGTGATTTATATGCTGATCAAATTGCCATGGTGTGTGAAAATTAATTACTAAGGGCACCCTACCCCCATAAGATCAAGGGTGGATTTCATCACTATCGCTTGGCCCACTTAGGATAATCACCTCAAGCGCGCAAACCTTCCTTTCACATTAATTTAAAATCAATCAGAAGAGACCTATAGGGCCATCACATGCTCGTAGGACCCTCTTAATAGGACACGATTTACTGTCACTCCAGTGGCTTTTGATCACTATGGTTATTGGGGGTTATCTAATAGAGCTTCGCTCTTCTCCCATCGCCTATTGACGTTTGTTGAGGTCTAAACGCCTCCTTACATGATGGTTGTATTAACCACTTTGGTTAGAACCTAACTGGTAAGCAGTAATCAACTCCTAAAGAGAGGAGGAGTGTTAGATTAGGTTAATTAAAGGCATCGTCCCCACAAAAAATCAAGAAAATTAAAATATTGCTGCTTATTAGCCTTAGAATTATTTGAGTGTGCCCTTTTGTTTGCACATCATTCAAGAAGTTAGGTTGCATCATTCAGGTTAGTTTTCTAAAAAACAAAACAAAAAAACAAAAAACAAAAAACAAAAAAAGCTTTCCTTGTATGCACTTTTGGAGACGCGACAAAACCGTAAGGTTAGTTAAGTACGACAAAAAAGATATACAACAAGATAATGCCACACCTATGACTGATAAATGCTCAAGGGATAATTCACCCCATGGAAGTCAAGGACCTCCACTCATCATGAATGAGGACCCACCACCCTTGATGGACGATGAATATCAACCTCCACCAAGGAGGAATAATCATCAACCAAATAGAGATTGGAGAAGAAGCAATAGGGAGTGGGACCAACAGAGTGAACATGGGGATGATAATATTGAGGGTTATCAAAACTTTCATGGTAGAACTTTAAAAGACTACCTTTAGCCTACACGCACCAGCACACCATCCTATGTAATTCTTCTTCAGAATGTTGGTGCATTAGAATTAAAAATGGGAGTAATCCAATTACTTCCCAAATTCCATGGTTTAGATAGTGAGAGTCCTTACTTGCACTTTAAAGAATTTGATGAGGTATGTAGTACCCAAAGAACACAAAATGTAGGTTTGACACTATTAGGCTTAAGCTATTTCCTTTCTCTTTAAACCAAAAAGCAAAAATGTGGTTTAATGCACTGCCATCAGGTTCCATAAGAACCTGGAATGAAATGACTAGGGAATTTTTAAAGAAGTTTTTCCCTACCCATAAAACAAATACGCTTTGATGCAAGATAATGAACTTTACCCAGAAGGATAAAGAATCATTCTATCAATGCTGGGAAAGGTTCAAAGAACTACAACTCACTCACCCACTTAATGGCTATGACCCATGGCGCATCATCAGCTTCTTTTATGAAGGACTAAATTCTGACATGCGCCAGTTTGTAGAGATGATGTGTAATGGTAACTTTCTCAACAAGCAACCAAATGAGGCAAAGGAGTATTTGGAATGGCTAGCTAAAAGTGCACAAACCTGGGTTGACTAAAAAAGAATAGAACATATAGATAGTCCTAAGCCCAATAACACCCATGCTAGGGGAGGCATGTATGCTATGTCGGAAAAAGATGATATCAATGCCAAAGTAGCATCCCTAGCAAGAAAAGTAGAAGCCATAGAAATGGGAAAGAAAAACTCAAATCAAGACGAACAAGTGTGTAGCATTTGTGAGAGTACTACCCATCTTACTCAGGAATGTCCTACCGTTCCAGCATTCCAAGAGGTACTTCATGATCAAGCTAATGCACTTAACACATATAAAAGACCTTTCTCCCCATATTCAGAGACTTATAATCCCAACTGGAGAAACCATCCAAACTTTAGTTGGAAAAATGGACCTACCGCTAATGTTCCAGAACTAGGATCATATCAGCCTCATCAACAAAACCAAGGACTTCTTACCTTACCATATCAAACTCATCAACCTCCTTTTGGACCTTACTTGCCCCCACCCAAAAGGCATGTAGAGGATAATCAAGTTACTCAGAACTAGGAGAAGAAAATTTCTCAATTAGAAAAGTCTGTGAATGAATTAAAAAAATATGATGAGTCAAATGATGCAAAGTATGGAAAAAGGAAAGTTCCTAGCTCAATCACAAGCAAACCATAAGGGAGTGCATACGGTTAGCATTAATGCATTTGATGAAACATCTAGCTCTACCATGGAACAGACTAAGGCTGTTACCATTCTTAGGAGTGGTAAAAGAATTGAGAAAGATGAGCCTCAAAAGACTGAAAAGGTAGAAAAATCCACGAAACTTAAAGAAAACTCTAAACAGAAGGACCCTGTTTCACCTGTTGATCCATGTCCTATACATGCTCCATTTCCTCAAAGGTTGTGTCAAGACCCAAAGTCTGCCTCTAATGATGAGATTTAAGATATTTTCAAGCAAGTCAAGATCAACATGCCAATCTTAGATGCTATAAAACAAATCCCATCATATGCCAAATTTTTAAAAGACTTATGCACCATAAAGAGAAAATTGAATGTCCAGAAGAAGGCATTTTTGACTGAACAGGTTAGTTCTATTATTCAACACCATACACCAACAAAGTACAAAGATCCTGGTCACCCCACTCTTACTTGCATTATTGGCAACTACAAGATTGACCAAGCTCTTCTTGATTTATGATCTAGTGTGAACCTATTACCATACTCGGTATACGAACAGTTAGGTCTAGGTGAACTGAAACTTACATCTACTACGCTCCAGCTAGCTTATCATTCTGTAAAAATACCGAGAGGGGTAATAGAGGATGTGTTAGTCCAGATAGAACAATTTTGCTTCCCTGGAGATTTTCTAGTTCTAGATACACAACCGGTAGTGAATGAGAAGAATGAAATACCAGTCATCCTGGGACGGCCATTTTTGGCTACGTCTAATGCCTTAATCAACTGTAGAAATGGTGTCATGAAACTATCCTTTGGCAATATGACATTAGAGCTAAACATCTTTAACATTTGTAAGCAATCTGGTGAAACTACTGATGATTTGCACAGTGTTAACATGACCAATTCAGTTGTGCAAAATCAGTTTCAGTCATCTTCCTTGTCGGACCCACTTGAGGCTTGTTTGGCCCATTTTAATGAGTTTAATGAGGATGCATTAATAGAGGAAGTTAATGCCCTCCTTGATTCTGTTCCTATCATGGAAACAGAAAAATGGAAACCTCCTTTCGAGGACCTTCCACTGAGGGAGTCCACTCCCCTTCCATCATTCATAGAACCTCCTAAGCTTGAATTGAAATCTCTACCATCAGATTTAAAATATGCCTTTTTAGGTGACCAAGAGACTTTTCCTGTAATAATTTCCTCCCAATTAGAAACATCTCAGGAGGAAAAGTTAATAGACACTTTAAAAGAACACAAAGGTGCTATAGGATGGACCATAGCTGATATAAAGGGCATTAACCCTTTAATCTGCACCCATAGGATATATCTAGAGGATGAAGCTAAACCATGTCGTCAAATGCAAAGAAGGTTAAATCCTAATATGAAAGATGTGGTTAGAGTAGAAGTCCTAAAGTTTCTTGATGAGGGAATCATCTATCCCATAAGTGATAGCAAATGGGTAAGTCCTACTCAGGTGGTTCCAAAGAAGTCTGGAGTGACAGTAATAACTAATGCCAACAATGAATTGATCCCTACAAGGGTTACTACTGGTTGGCGTATGTGTATCGACTATCGAAAGTTGAATGCTGTTACAAGGAAGGACCATTTTCCTTTGCCTTTCATTGATCAAATGTTAGAAAGGGTTGCAGGACACCAGTCCTATTGTTTCTTAGATGGTTATTCAGGGTATAACCAAATAGAAATTGCACCTGAGGATCAGGAAAAGACCACATTTACATGTCCTTTTGGCACTTGTTCTTATAAAAGAATGCCATTGGGATTATGTAATGCTCCTGCCACATTTCAACGTTGCATGTTAAGCATTTTCAGTGATATGGTGGAGAGAATTTTAGAGGTTTTCATGGACAACTTTTCTGTTTTCGGTAGTTCATTTGAAACCTGTCTTGAAAATCTAAGAGAAGTCTTAACTAGTTGTAAAGAAAAGAACCTAGTGCTTAATTGGGAAAAATGTCATTTCATGGTTCTTAAGGGAATTGTTTTAGGTCACATTGTGTCATCTAAAGGTATAGAGGTAGATAGAGCTAAAGTTGATCTAATTTCCAATCTACCCATTCCAAAATCTATTAGGGACATTCGCTCTTTCCTAGGTCATGCAAGATTCTATAAGAGGTTCATTAAAGATTTTAGTGCAATATCTAGACCATTATGTCACCTCCTCACATAGGATGTTCCTTTTGAGTGGACGAAGGATTGTCAAGAAGCTTTTATAAAGTTGAAAGACAAGTTGACCACCGCACCTATCATGCAGCCACCTGATTGGAGTCTACCCTTTGAAATCATGTGTGATGCCAGTGACTATGCTGTAGGAGCTGTACTAGGATAGAGAAAAGAGAAGAAGCCATACGTCATCTACTATGCTAGTAGGACCTTAAATAGCACCCAAATGAACTATTCTACTAAGGAGAAAGAACTATTAGCAGTTGTCTTCGCATCGGATAAATTTAAGTCTTACTTGGTTGGATCTAAAATTGTCATATTCACTGACCATTCGGCTCTCAAGTATCTTCTTTCTAAGAAAGATGCTAAGCTTAGACTAATTAGATGGATTCTCCTCCTCCAAGAGTTTGACATTGAAATAAAAGATAAAAAGGGAGTAGAGAATGTGGTAGCTGACCATTTGTTTAGCCTAGTCCTAACAGAGCCTTTAGATGAGTTGCTAATTAAAGACACTTTCCCTGATGAGCAACATTTTCATGTTTCCCATCCTCCCTGGTTTGTTGATATTGCAAATTATTTAGTCACGGGGAAAATTCCTAAACATTGGACTAAACAAGAAAAGAAAAAATTCTTTTCCAATGTTAAGCACTATTTCTGGGATGATCCATACCTATTTAAATACTGCCCATATCAAATCATTAGGAAATGTTTCCCTGACTTAGAACAACATAGTGTTATCTCCTTTTGTCATTCAGAAGCATGTGGTGGACATTTTTCTGCCCAGAAAATAGCGGCAAAGATTTTGCAGTGCGGTTTTTATTGGCCGTCGTTGTTCAAAGACACACGTGTTCTGTAAATTATGTGAGCAATGTCAAAAGTTAGAAGGAATAACCCGTAGGAATATGATGCCTCTAAAGCCTATTCTTATCATAGAAATTTTTGATTGTTGGGATATAGATTTCATGGGTCCATTCCCACCTTCTTTTGGCTACATTTATATCTTATTGGCCATAGACTATGTTTCAAAATGGATTGAGGCTATCCTGTGTAGGCATAATGATCACAAAATAGTTCTTAAATTCTTAAAAGAAAACATTTTTTTCTAGATTTGGGACCCCTAGAGCCATTATAAGTGATAACGGTACACATTTTTGCAACAAACCATTTGAAGCACTAATGAAAAAATATAATATTACACATAAAGTTGCAACACCATATCACCCACAAACAAGTGGACAAGTAGAAGTATCTAATCGGGCCATCAAACAAATCCTTCAAAAGACTGTTAATCCAAATCGTAAAGATTGGTCTCTTCGACTAACTAATGCACTCTGGGCTTACAGGACTGCACATTACAGCCCGATTGGTATGTCTCCCTATCATATTGTATACGGTAAGGCTTGTCATTTGCCTGTGGAATTGGAACATAGGGCCTATTGGGCAATAAAGACATTTAATTTCATTATGGATAAAGTAGGCTCACATCGCAAACTCCAACTTAATGAGTTGGAAGAGATCAAGCAAGAAGCTTATGAGAGTAATATAATATATAAAGAAAAGATGAAAGTTTTTCATGATAAGAACATAATGAGAAAATCCTTTACTCCAAGCCAAAAGGTTCTACTTTACAATTCTAAGGTCCACCTATTTCTATGTAAGCTTAGATCTCGATGGACCGGTCCATATATAGTAAAAGAAGTTTTTCCATATGGGATTGTCGAGATTGAGAATACTAGGGCTGGTCATTCTTTCAAAGTCAATGATCAATGTTTAAAGCCTTTCCTAGATTATGAGAATCTAGAAGTTGAGTCTACAACTTTGGAGGATCTTGTTTATCAAGATTGAGTGGATTTGACCCCTATGTACTATATTTTGTATTTTTGTTGTTTTCTACATCACTCATATTCATTTTAGGTCCTACTTTTTAAACATTGAGGACAATATTTTTGTCAGGTTGGGGGTGTAGAATTCTAGAAAATTCTAGTTTTTTTAGGTTTTTAGGTGATTTTCTTGTTTTTTTTTTTTTAAAAGAGGAGAATTTTTTTGAAAAATTTTAGGTCATTTCCTACACTATGATGAGAATTGGATTTTCTGAAGTATAATCTAAATAACTTTAGCTTATTAATAGAATTGAATATGATTAATTCATCATTTTACTCATTTTTTAAAGTATTCCATTAAAATAAAATCTCAGATCACATCTGTACACGTAGTTGCATATAGAAAGTCTAGATTGATAAGTGGCTATAAATTAGAAATTCTGAAGAAATTCAATGGAGACCTATAACCTAATTGAGTTTTAGAGCCACTCATTGATTTTGAGAGGTTATAAAGATTCCTAATTTTCTTCAGCGCGCTTAAACAAAATTGATGCCACAAATTCTTAATTTTGGCTAATTATCTGAATAATTAGAATATTACCTTTAAAATTCTAGAAGTTCATTGAATTTGATAGATTATAGGAAACCTAGAAAATGATTTAGGCCATCCTTGTTGTTAACTTAGAGACATAAAGCCTACCCAGAAGTATTTTCACCACTAGTTAGCCAACTTGAGCCTTTTATATAAAGCCTTTTCTTTTGTCACCCAAATCACCCATTACTCATATTAACCCAATATAAATTATCCATTACCCATTTTCTTTGAAAAATAAGTTAGAGAAGAATGAAGAAATACCTTTTAGTTGTAGTTAAAGTAGAAAATGGATATCAAGAAAAGAAATATTCTTCAAAGTGATTCAAAAGTGTGAAAAGAAAGAAACGTGTTAAAGAAGAAAAAGTCTGAAGAATACAAAGAAAAGTGGAAAAAAAGAAATATTCACTTCATCAAAGAAAGAAAGAGTTATCAACTTTAGAAGACCTCTACTTATTTTTGAAGCAACTTTGAATACCCTTATACCCTTTCATTGGTACCCTGTCCTAAGCCTACGTTTCATCCTAGTTAAAGACCTATTGATTCTATGATGAATATAGTCTTGATGAGGAAATGAATGGATAGAATCTAAAAGAGTAGTATTTCTAAATATTCAAAGGTAATGGCATCCATTCTAAAGGGATCAAAATAATTAAATTCCTTAGTAACTCCCGTTTTCCATGGCTATATGTGAGGTAAATTTGTTTTTATTGACTCTTCTCACATAATTAAAAGAGAGATATGATTTGACCCCTCTATCTGAGAGATTTTATTTTTGAGTGTATATCATTGGTGAGGATTGAAGTTAAAACATATTTCGGATGGAGTTTAAAAGTTAGACATCTACTTCGAGATTAAGATTATTCTATATGTAGGCTGTATATGCACACACACACTCTGAGATCTAAGCTTAAGTGGAATTACTTTGGCATATGGGTAGGGTTTTGAATTCTTCAGTCGTTTTTATTAGTATGCTAAAGTTGATGTGATTTATTGAAGATAATTCTCTGAGGAAAAAAAGGAGTTGACTTAAAAATAAATTTTGAAATCTTGAAATTTGGTTTTTCGCATGTTTTGCTCAGGACTAGCAAAATGCTGGTTGGGGTGTGTGTTAAGTGTTCAATTTTGGTCAAAATTCTCCTAATTTAATATTCAATTAGATCATCTAACCGTTCAAATTTGCAAAACATAGCTTGATTTTGAATTTAGCTCCAATTGATCGTTCAAATCTTAATTTTTCAAAATCAACAGTCAGATGATCATTAGAGCTCATTAGATGATTAATATATGGTTTAGATGATTCTAATTTAGTCTTTTCTTTTGCAGATCAACCAAGAGATGCATTGATGGATACAATTAAAAGTTAACGGTGCAGATTATCTTAAAGTGCACTGGATGAACCAGATCACCCATGAAGATGGATGGAATAGTTTCCTAAACAATAATGGAGCTTAATTGGGAATCATGGACAAAAGGGCAACTTGCAATTCTAGAGGAGTTTCCAAAGTGAAAGGAGGGGACCCACATTAGCATTGTCTTTCTTTTCTATTACTCCTTCTTTTCCTACTTCTCTCTTTCCTTTCCCATCCCCTTGCCTTTCTCTCTTAACCACCCATCAAGCAAAACCGTCACCCTCCACTCTCTTTCCTTTTTTACTCTCTTTCCCTCATTCTCTCTTTCCTTGCTTGTATCTTTCCTTTCCCTCTCTCCCACGTTTTAGCTTCCTCTTCTCATATATTTTCTCTCTCACACACACCTCCATCCTATTCTCCTCTCCCCCTCCTTCATCTTGCCCTCCATTCTCTCTTCTTTTCTTCTCTCCATCCTTACTCTTCTCCTCCCACACTCCCTCACATCCTATTACTTCCTCTCCTTCCCACCTTCTTCTTTCCAATGTCTTAATCTCTCTAATTTCTCATTCTCCTCTCCCCTCTCCTTACTCTTCTCCTCCCTCTCTCTCACACGTCCCACTTTTCTTCCTCTTCTTCCCCCCTTTTCCCATTCTCTTTGCTATTCTCTTCTCACCACCTTTCTCTTCTCCTCTTCTCTTCTCTCCATCCTCTTCTCCTCTCCATTCTCCCCTCTCTCATCCCCTTCTCATCTTTCTCCCTCTTCCCATCCTCTCTGACGTTCCCAATTTTCTTCCTCTCTTAACTTTCTCTTTTCTCCCCTTCCTTCTCAAGGTACCCTCCTCTCTTCTCCCTTCTTTCTCACAACTCTCCTTTCTCCCTTCTCCTCCTCTTTCACTGTCTCTCCTTCCCCTTGTTCTGTCCGCACAACCCAAGCTTCTCCTTCTCTATCGCCACCCTTTCCCTTCTCCTTCGCACCTCTCTTTCCACCTGACCAGCACCACTTTGTCTTCTTTACCTCTTCATTGCGTCTTTCAATCTCCCTCAGCTCCTTATTCACTTTCTCTCCTGGATCACTATCACAGAACCAGGCTAATCCCATTCTCTCTCTCTCTTTCTCTCTCTCTCTCTCTCTCTCTCTCTCTCTCTCTCTCTCTCTCTCTCTCTCTCACTCTCTCTCTCTCTCTCTCTGTTCTACAAGCATCGCCCAGTACCCACTAATGCACTGGCCCTCGCTCCACATCTTCTCTCTCTCTAATCCTCTGCTCATACCCTCTTCCCAGGTCCTTCTCATCTCCCCAACTTGCCTCTTCTCTATCCAGAACGACCGAGACTTCCTTGCTCTCTACCCTCCTCTGCCCAGTCCAATCTCCATTGATCATCGGTGGTCCAACACCACGCCTAACACCTCTCTTTCCCATCTCTCTCACTCTTTCCCTGCTACTCCCCACCTCTGATCACTAGCTACTCCAGATGCGACGCTGGTGAACTCAAGTTCCCTATTTCCCCTCCCTCTTCACCTTCGTTCCCAACTCCCTCTATGCCTCTGGTTGTCCCAGGGAGAGAAAACCCAGATCTCTTCTCCCCTCCTCTTTTCTCTTTTCCTTCTTCCCCCTTCCCCCTTCCCCCTCTTCTCCCTTCTTCTTCTTCTTTCTCCTCTAGCTCCTCCTTTATTTCTCTCTTCCTTCGTCTGGTTTTTTTTCTTAAAAACTAGATTTTCACAAAATTCCAATTTTGCCCTCTCTCTTTAAAAGCAATTACAAATATGTTCTTTCTAATTAATTTCATATGTGTCCCCAGTTTATTTTCATCTGTGTCCTAGTTTATCCTAGTTCTGTTTTATTCGTCTTTTGCCTATCTAGGAACTGCCTAATCTCTAGTAGATCAATGTGTCTAAGTGCGTGGGGGCTATACCATGCAAAACCAATGACCACAAGGTTGTGGTAAATTTTTTAAAAGAAAATATTTTTGCAAGGTTTGGTACTCCAAGAGCCATAATAAGTGATGGGGGAAAATACTTTTGTAATAAGGTGTTTGAGAATTTAATGAAAAAGTATGGTGTCAACTATAGGATGGCTACCTCATATCACCCTCAGACTAACGGTCAAGTAGAGGTATCCAATAGGGAAATAAAGTGAATTCTAGAAAAGACAGTCAATCCAAATAGAAAAGACTAGTCTCTGAGACTTATTGATGCTTTATGGGCTTATCTCACAGCATATAAAACCCCTATAGGAATGTCACCTTACCGCTTGGTCTATGGAAAGGCCTGCCACTTTCCAGTAGAGTTAGAGTATAAGGCATATTGGGCTGTCAAAAAGCTAAATTTTGACTTGGATTCTATTGGAACCCACAGAAAACTCCAACTCAATGAGTTGGAGGAATTGAGGAAAGATGCATATAAGTCTGGATGTTTGTACAAAGACCGAATGAAGGCTATACATGATAGAAACATTCTAAGAAAATCCTTCACACCAGGTCAAAAGATCTTACTATATAATTCTAGATTGCATCTATTCCCAGGAAAACTTCGATCTCGATGAATTGGGCCATATATAATACGCACAATCTATCCTCTTGGGGCCATCGAGATTGAAAAGGATGGAGAAATCCAAAAGGTCAATGGTCAAAGGTTAAAACCTTTCCTAGAACTGCCTGATCTTGAAATTGATGAGACACTTTTACAGGTACCCCTGTATCATTATCCACCTTAGATTACCACTGTAGGAGCCTAATAGCATATCATCATTGCACTCATCATTATGTTTGGCTGAAGACGTTAAACTTCGCGTTTATTGGGAGACAACCCAAGTGTTTTAGAGTCTACATCACTCCACTTTCTTATATAATCCTATGTTTTCAAACATTAGGGACAATGTTTCATTCAAGTTGGGGGGTGTAGATGCACATAGAGATTTTGAATTTTCTTGAGTTAAAAAAAAAAATTGAAAATTTTTTTGAAAAAAGAAAAGAAAAGAAAAAAAGAGAGTTTTTAAAGGAGAGTTCCCTTACTGTGATGAGAACTGGATGTTCAGAATTTAGTAAATATACTATTTTCACCTCTTAATGGGAATGCATATGATTAGTTTTGCATATCATGCGTGTGTAGAAGCATTTTATGAAAGTTAATTCTCGGAAACCATTTACACACAACACATAATCAAGACTACTATAGAGGTATGACTTAGAGACCCTGAGGAAAATCAGTGAAGACCTATAACCTAGTGAGAGTTTGAGACTATCTTCTTTGAGAGGGGTATCTACGAAAGTGGCACTTGTTGCATGTGTTAAATGCAATCATGAGTATCTACGAAAGTGGCACTTGGTACAGTTTTGTGTAAAATAGTTGTCTGCATGTTTTGCTTGGGACTAGCAAAATGATGGTTGGGGTGTGTGTTAAGTGTTTAATTTTAGCTAAAAGACCCCTAGTTTAGCATTCAATTAGATCATCTAACTGTCCAAATTTCAAATTTTAGCTTGATTGACCATCCAAACCTTAATTTTCTCAAAATCAATGGTTAGATGATCATTAGAGCTTGTTAGAGGATTAATGTATGGTTTTGATGAGTCTAATTTAGTCTTTTATTTTGCAGATCAACTAAAGGAGGGGTGGATGGATCAGATCTAATTTCAACGGTGCAGATCAAGTAGAGATCAAGAGGAAGAGTCCTAATTGAAATAGAAGAGGAAGAAGAGTCCTAGATAGGGATAAGAGTTGTTGGAGAAAAATAAGGAAAATTTTTTATAAAAAGGGGAGCCGTATGAGTGGGGAAGGGAGTCTTTTTGGAGTAGTTTTACTTTCCTTTGTTGCTTGCCATTCTAAGTCTTCCATTTTTTTCCTATTGCTTTCATCCTGCAATTCTCTCTTTATATTTTACGTTTGTTCCCATTCAACCTCCATCACACCTAGCCCTCTTCTTCCACCGCACCCACCTTCTGGCTTTCTATCTTTCCCCCTCTTGTGCACTCTCTCTAACATCTTCCCAGTCCACCCTCAATCACAACCAGCATCCACTGGTCGCATGCTCAAACCTTCCATCATCTTCGTCACTTCACCACCACATCAGACCTGCCCTCATCGTCACTAATGGCTAGTACAACCTAGCTCTTTTCCCTCTGACCTCTCCATATGTATTTTTCTCTCTTTCAAGGCCCAAATCACCTGAGCAAGCAACATCGCTTTGCTTAGGCCACTAGTCTCGCTCTTTTATCTGCTTTCACCAGACTTTCTAGTCACACCCACAGCCCTCTCTCTCAATCTTTGGTCGCAACCCACCTCTCCCCTTTCATCCATCTTCACCGCCCAAAGTACTCTGCTCTAAGGAGTCGTGCGATGCCCCATCTACTCCGTACAACACAGACAAGCATGCCCAGGTCAACCTCTGCTATAGATAGTCTCCACCAAG
This sequence comes from Warburgia ugandensis, assembly GCA_035236585.1. Classification (NCBI taxonomy): domain Eukaryota; kingdom Viridiplantae; phylum Streptophyta; class Magnoliopsida; order Canellales; family Canellaceae; genus Warburgia; species Warburgia ugandensis. The sequence goes on from CP141126.1 coordinate 86,241,542, forward strand.
CGTCTCCATCTTCTCCGCCATCCATCTTCTTTTTCAGTGTCTTTGCATTGTCGACTTTAGATCGTAGCCTTCACCAGTTGGATTGCATGCCCATCACACTAAATCTAGCAATTTCCTGCCTCTGGACGTCCCGGAGAAGGAAACCCGAACCGAGTTTTCCTTGCGCATCCCTACCCTCTTCCTTCTCCTCCATTCTCCGATCTTCTTCTTCGTGGGGTTTTGTCTGGTTTTTGTTAAAAACTAGATTTTTAATCAAATCCCGTTTTTGCCCTTCATCTTTAAATGCAATGACATTTTTGTTCATTTTCATTAATTACATCTGTGTCCCCTATTTAATTACATATGTATCCCCATTTTATTTACATTTGTGTCCCTATTCCATTTAAGCTTTATTCTATCCATCTTTTGATAGTGTTATCCAGGGACAATGCTATCCAAGGACAGTGTGATTCATGGATGTTGGATTAGTTTTATTTTATGTTTTATAGCCCATGCACTTGCGAAAAACATCAATTGGAAGAAGAGGGAGAAAGGTGAGAGAGGAAGGAGAAAACCAAGCTGCCGGAGGAGACTAACGAGGTAGTGAGTAAAAAATAAGTGGTTTTGGCTGCTAGAGTTGTAGGTCGTCGCCAGAGATGACACTAACTCGGATCAGTAAATTGAGCCCATCCTTCCCTCCAGCTCAAGAAGGCGATTAAAGGCCTAAACTTATTGGGCAATCCATGTAGCTTTTGACCTTCGTTTGGATAGGGAATTGACGTGCACAAGAAATCAGATACCATCGTTGAAAATGAAGATCAAATCTGATCAATCCCGTTGAAGAATGAAGGCTAGAGACACACCTAGGAGGTAGATCTAAAAAACCCAACTTGTGAAATTCTTTTTTTTGCTAGATTGTACTATTCATACTAGATCTAGGTTCTTTTTAATTATCTGATCATTGATTTTTAGACCTATGCTTAGATAAACTTAAAGCATGCTTATTTAACTCATATCTAGCTAAGATTTGTGAATGAGGCTGGAAACGATCGGACAATCTCAGCTGTCCGATTGGGTACTATTGACACACTGACCTTGTGACACTTGATTGATGATCAGGCACCATAGATAACTTCGTTGACCTTAAATTGAATGTAATATGATAAAACTTATAAAATTTGGACAAAGATTGATCAGGTGATCTCAGCTGTCTGATCGGATAGTAAAGGAATAAAGACTTGGAGATGCTTGATCTGTGATCAGATACTACCATTGTATTTCTTGATCTTCAATTAGTAAAGATACTCAAATTTGGTAATCTATGACTTGACAAAAGCCGGATAGGCTAACCATGGATGGGAACGCAGATCAATAGCCTACATGGCTGAGATTGTACAATTTTGGTGGTCGATTAGTGATGGATATTAAAGTCTAATAGTTAAAAAACTAATTTTAATTATTAGCTTACAATTCAACATCAACAAGAAAATCTAGAATATCGACAAGTTGACTAGGTTGACCAATAAGTCGAGTTAAAGAAGGAACACAGTTGAACTAGGAATTTTTCCTAAGAGGTAAGTAGTTTAAACATCGATATGCTTTCGTGAAACATGGAAACCATTGATGGCTTCTCTATCATGTTTGAAAATGCTTAAAATTTTGGATTTTGAGATTTCTGATTTATGCAGTTAGCATACTTGTATTTCATGAAACTTATTAGTTTGGAATGCTATGTTGTTTTACTATTAAATTAAAAATTTATGCATGAAAACATATTTGAAACTACATGGACTTCATGAGTTAGGAAATGATGAGGAATATGGAATCCTCAACTCATCTCTTGTGAGGGTTGTTTTTATATGGCTATATTGTATCATGACGTTTGAATTACATGATTTCACTAATGCATGGATTTGTATAATTTTATCAATTATATAGGCATGTGTTGATGCCTAGTATTATTATCTTATGATGGACATATTGGGGTTGGTGGACCCTGTGCTAGGAAGGTTGAGGACCTATCATCCTCCTTTCGAAATTGTATATGTGTGTGTTAGATACCTAGCTAAAAAAGGTTGAATCCAGGTTACGATGACATCATGGGCAAGGTTATGGCCTGAGGCACTATGTACCAATTGCTCGCACGTTGTCGAGAGTCTATCTACTTGGTATTAGTCTGATAGCCGCATACTTGATTGGGTCTTGTCCATCACATAGAGGGTCCATTATTTTGAGATGTGTATTTATTGTGCGATAGGGCATGTGCGTGGCTCCCTGAGATTTCAGGTCTATAAAGAGTACTCATGATAAATGGCAAATGGCCGGATTATGAGTGTTTCTACACTCGTAGGACCCTAAAGAGGTTTTGATGGTAATATATAAAACATGATTGAGATTTCAGAGTTTTATTATATTGCTCATTAGGCATTATATTTTATAGAATTGCATAACATGTGATTGTGAATATCTTTTGGATTTAAAACTACATAAAATTCTATATTTCGATGATGAAACTACCTACACAAGTGCAAGTTTGCCGAGACATTGTAAATTGTTTACAATGTCTTGTGTTTGAAGAAATAAGATAGAGGGGCAAAAGATTGTGCTAGATATCTCAAGAGAAGGGCATAAAAGGTTTGCAATGTAGTTGATGATCTTGTGAATTGATGCAATGCTTTGACTTAATATGACTTTGCTTTATGAATATGTGGGCATGTAAATTAAAGTTATGGTGGTGTGGCTATGATTGGATTGATCTTGGTCATGAATTATTCTTTTTGTTTAGTCAAAAACTTGATTTTTAAAACTATACGCATTTAAATTTTGTATTTATGTGAATGGATGGAAACAAAGTCTCTTTTATTATTTATTTGATTTAAATTGTGTTTATCAGGGATATCTTATTGCATTCGTAAAATGCATAAGTTAAAAAAACAGAGGAAACTTTGTTGAATTTTTAGTAGAAAAATGGCACTCATTTTTCTAAAAATCTTTATTTTAAAAAAAAAAAATCAGTATTTTAAAAGGTATTCTCATGAAAAATGTTTTTGTTATTTGTTTTCTAAATACTTTTCCAAACTCAAGGCGCTACAATTTTAAAAGATTTTGTGAAAAAAGTGTTAAAAAAACATAGGATGTAACAAAGAAAATCATTCATGAATAAATATATCCATGGCTGTCATTCACGTACCAAATAGCCCAAAGTGACTGTCATGAACTGCCGATATTTTTACCTTTTTACCTTTTTAATTTATTCTTTATCTTTGAAAGTAATGGATCATCAAACAAGTACTTGATCACTTAGGCAAAAGAGATAGGATGGGGTATGAGGCCATGATGTCATCTTACCAATTGCTAAAAGAAAATGGATTCTTTGATTACGTTGGCATATGTGAATGTTGAGATAATGAAGATTAACAAGTCCATAGATAATCTTATAATTACATGAAGTTGTTGGATATGATCTTGTGTATGGTGCATGTGTGCAACAATTATGTATTAGCTATTTACCATTAGTAGGGCCTAGTCTTTGGGGATATACATCTTGATGCCAATTGGTCGTCACTTAATATTGTGCATATATCAATATTTTGTGTGAGTAGAAGAGCAAAAGTTGCCCTATCCCGCCCTGTAATAGTTGATGGGATAGGATAGGTCAAAATGGGTTTTCATAGTCTATTCCTGGCTACCTCATAATTCCATCCTATTTTCTTTGATTCAGTTTACTGTTTTTGTCGAAATTTGATTTACCCAGTCAGTTGAATTTCAACAGTGAACATGTGCATTTCAAAGTAACTGGACACTACTTTTTCAAAAGGAGTTTACTGTATTTGCACTTCAAAGTAACTGGACACTACTTTTTCCAAGGTCTATCAATTGAATTCTTTAAGGTCTTTAGCACTTTGCTAAAGCAGTTAACTAATATCAATTTTTAATCAAATGAACCTATTGATCTTTAAGAAATTAGACCTTCTAAATACAAAACTTGATCCAATCGATGTTGATTTGCTTCTATATTTTTAGGAATACTTATGCATGCACAAAGATAAAAGGTTTTGTTATCATCGACTCCCTATCCACCTTCAAATACCAAAATTGTGGCTAACATTTTTTTAGTAGAAACTATAGCTAATTGAATGAAGGATTATCATGTGGCATAGGTGGCCGGAAGATAAAAAGTTAAACATGCACGGACGAGAGAGAGAGAGAGAGAGAGAGAGAGAGAGAGAGAGAGAGAGAGAGAGAGATTTGCCGAATGGGTTATAATGGTGCTCGATTTAGTCAGCAAAATGGGTTTCTCTTTCCTCGTGTCTTTGTTTTCTTGTATGGCTTTCTTATGCCGGTTTTGGACAATAGATGCTGGTAAGGAGGTCAAATCCGACCAGTGGTTGCGAAGGAAAAAGCGTCTGTGCGCCTAATAAGAAGGATCGTGGCAATATCAGCTCCCTATTTTAGTTTTCTTTTCGGGAGAACTAAATTTTTTATTAACAAACATATAATTTAGAAAGATCTAGGTCTAGGAACACCCAGTGCATCATACTTGGCTACATCATGCAGAAAAGGAAGGGTTATGATCCAAACTCCGGAGTTTCTAGTGGTTGAAGCACGTGAGGCGAGTAGATCAGCAGCTTCATTAGCTTGTCTATATACGTGAGGCTCTTGCATTCAGTTGCCATTTGTTGGGCGGTCCACGCCTGTTCCATCTGCTGTATCATTCCTTTGATTACGAGCTCCGAATCTCCGCAGATCTGCCATGGTTAGTCCATAGGATAGACCGGTTATGGGCATTCCATGTATCATTGGCTAGGTTAGCATGTGCAAATGGAAGAGGCTGGAAAGTCGATGTTTTACGAGGCCACTTTTGAACCATAACCGACATGTATCTATGGGTGAATTTGTAAGCTGAAAGTCTTAGGCAAAGTTCACCGATCTCATATGCGGATTTAGCCCACCTAAGTTGGGCCCATTGTGTATCTATTTCATTATTTTTAAAGTGGGGTTACAAACATTCTATTCATGAAAATATGTTTTATTAGTATTTGAATATCACAAAAAGAAAATTTCATAGCTTGGCAAGCTATATGAATGTGGCCCAAATACAGAAAAAGACAAAAATTTATAGCTTGGCAAACTATACAAATATTGCCTAAATACATGCAAAAGTTGCTTATAGCTTCTCAACATTTGTCAGGTCTACAACTTGGCAAGCTATAAGAAAACCGCATGTTAAATAATTGCTTAAGTTTTAAGAAATTGTTTCTAATGAAACCTTAAAATCAGTTCTTATCTTCTCAATTAAAAGCATGGAATAACTTTTCTTCTTCTCCTATGATTTTCTCATTTCTTGTGTTCATATAAGTCCTCTAATGTCTCTAAGAAGTTCGAATTAGTGGTTGTTTCGGTAGAAAAATGCCAGGCCAAGGGCTTATAGGGCACTCCCCTAGAAGATCTGATTTATGGCCAATTGAAGCATGATGATATAGCCAAAAAGCTCTCTTTACGGTAAATCTAATTTTGGAGATAAGAATCAGACTAGATCTTAGGAGAGAGTTTGTATTTTATATGGTAAATCTGATTGGGCAAAATAAGATCTTAAGAAAGGAATTGAGGAAGAAAGTAATTGAAAATAGCTAAACCAAAATTACTTCTCCATTCATTTTTGTGCACTTCCATGCCCTTTCGTCACTATTGTTGTCCCTCAAGGTAAATTCAATGTGAAAGTTTGCTTTTATCTCCTTGTGACGCTTCTAGCCAAACAAAAAATGATTCACATTAACTTCAATAGCTGGTACAAAAGTAAATCTTTGATTTCTTTCCCCTCTCTAATGTACCTCAATAGTTAGGTTATGACTAGGTCCTTTCCATAGGTTTCTCATTATGTGATACGTAGGGAACTAAAGAATTATCAAATTACTCAAGGTGGAGGAACCAAGAGAAATTGTTAATTATTAAAGTACAAAAGTTAATTTGTTTTTCAATGAGCCCAACGTTAGGACAAAGTGCTAGTATCAAATTGTTGAGGTTATTACATTAGGAAATGTTAAATTAGGTAGGTTCTAGTATATCCGATAAGATCATAGTTAAGGAAAGTTATTATAGAATCTTATTATCAAGAATTAGTTGAAGAGACAACTTTTTAGCAATCAAATGATAATTAAAAATACTGGTTTATGCATCAACATTTTCTCAGGTAAAGGTGCTTTTAGGAAAAAACTCTTAGAAAGATTATAAAGAGAATGGAACTTGATTGCTCAAGGAAGAATTACTCTAATTGAGGCCAAGATGTGCCTCTAGGAAATTTTGTATACCCCAGTCAAATTCATTTCCCGTCGTAAGAAGTGCATGGCAATACTTTGTGAGTTTGGGCTTATTTTCTCTAATTGAATTTATATAAAAGTTGTTACTTGAGGAAAGAAGCTTAAAGATGTTGAATTTAAATACTGGAGATTGGGAAAATGCTTGGTTATGATGTTGAAAGGGTTTAGACCCAACCTCTCCCAATTCAAGATTTTCTCTAGTACATAAAGTAATCATTAAATTATGAGCTAAATTAAAGATTAGTGAAGATTAACTCCTAAGATCCTAGGATGCATGCTTAAGTTTAAAAGAATTATACTAATATATGAGGAGTTTTGAAAAACTACATGAGGGCCTACCTAGTCTTATAAGGTGGGGGCCTCCACTATCCATTGAGAAGGGAAGGAACTCACCTAGGCTAGGGTTGACATCCTTGGGAAGGAGGGAGAATTGGCTCTCCTCCTTCCCTCTCCATAGGGCTTAGCTAATTTGAAAAGAAAACTAATCTAGAGAGCGAAAAATTAAATCTAGCCCAAAGAAGAAAAACTATTCTATATGTTACTATTCTAAGAAGTTAATATCTTCTAAAAGGCAAGAAAGAAATAAATGAAAAAAGAGTAGAGATTATACCTAAAAAGACAACAATAGAAAAATATAGAGTATTAGAAAAGCATAAGATAAGAAATTACAATAAGCTATTTTTTAGAATATAAAAGTTTATATTGAATCCCCTTAGTGGAGTTTCCTCATGAGGATAATCTCCTTCTTACCATCAAGATTACTACTCTATGCTTTATCTCAGGTATTTACACCTTTATATAGGTTTCACAAGCTAATAGGGTCAAAATAGGGGCATTTATGTTATTTGGTTGCTTCTCAAGGAAGCCTCTTCATAATCATAACTTTTATATATATATTGGTTCATACACACACATTTTTGACCCTAGGCATGAAATTTGGATAGTTACTCATGAATAATTGAAAGATTCCCCCTAAACATTTATGGAGAGGGCAAGTGTGTAAATACCTCTGTTAGGGCACACGTTCCATTTCTCATAAAATTGGGTTGTGCATATTTCAATGGAAAAAGTAGGCCAAAATTTTTCCACCGAACAGGCACTTTCAATTCAAAAGTTGGAACTAAAAAACATATGAAGATGGTATCATTCTTCATTTTTGCTTCAAGGAAGAAGTTTGGCACCATTCACACTAGACGGTCTCAAAGGCTTCAAAAGAGAAGTTTAAAATCACTAGCACTAGACAATCTCAAAGGTCTTCAAGGAAGCATCTAGACCACTAGTATCAAAAGCTCTTAAACAACTTCAAGAAGGCATCTAATGCCACTTGAATTGAACAATCCTAAATCTCTTTAACAAGGTCTCAAGTACCATTAGCATCGGACATTCTCATCCTCTCCTCAATGTGGTGTTGAATGGTCTCCTTTCTACATTGGTTGAAAATCAATAAATGAAAGCATATACAATCATAGAAATGACCCTGACCAATGCTGAGCAGTCCTCTAATTAACACTAGATGGTTATATGGGTATCTTTAACCTGTTGCCATTGTTATGATAGTTATTATTGTGATGTCCCAACCTCAGTGACTGCCCAAAATAACTACCATGGCTCCCAAAACTATAAATTAGGGGTTCTCCCCTTCATTCTAGGTATTTAGAATTAGAAAAACTTAAAAGAAATAGTTCACTCTCTCTCCTTACAAGATGAGAAACCATGTTTTCTTATTAGTTTCAAGGCATTGAGGAGAGATATTATCCTAGATCCATCCACTATACTTTTAGGGGTTCCATCCATTACCCATTTTGGTATGTGTGTGCACCTTGAAGTTGTGACTTGGCTTTGGTTCATTGGGGATATAACCAAGACCCATTTTGGTTTATGCTCCCTAAGAGCCTGGCTTGGACTTTTGAGGTCCTTGTCCATTTGTGGTGATGAATATGACAAACCATTATAACCATGTTGATTGTTTTTCTAAAGTGCACATGCTAACTTAGAAAGTGGGAGTTTAAATAAAATATAATTACTAAAATAAATAAAAATTAATTAACAATGCAAAAAAAACTTTAATTTATTAATTAACAAAAATACACAATTTTGAATTAAAATAAAGAATTAAATTAAATAACAAACTAATTTAAATTCCTTAGCTCAATCACTGGGTCATGTAGTAGGTCCTATTCACAAATTTTCTTAATTTTTTTAAGATTAAAATAATAGAGTAACGCCTCTCACTTTGTCTACAAGTGAGAGAGTGTCACTAGAAAATTAGTGGATATTTGAAATACTCATGTGCAACCACATGCATATAACATTAGCTAAGCAGTTATCTTATCCCTATTCACAATCTACGATTAGTCCATTCTCTATTTACAATCCACGAACAGTCAAAATCTGTGACTAAATTTGGCCACTGACTTCTCCTAAATTAGGATAGAATTTTTCAATGAAACTTGATACCTATGATAATTTGATTTCAATAAATTCAATGGTATTATTAGATTTCAAATCAAGAAAACAGAAACTAAGATATCCAATCACAAACATAGGCTATTCACCAAACTGCACAACAATACCTTTTAAAAGAATTTATATGAAACTCTTTCTAATTCAAATAAAAACATAAGCAAAGCATTAGATCTTTCAAAAACTCATCAAATAAACCAAACTGAAGGTTCAAAACTTGAAGTAACTCCCTATTACTATTCATGCAAATGGTAGCAAGTAGCTTACTTTAATCAATTCAAAGTAAAATATTTGGAATGAAAATTGATAACCAAACACCTGGGTCCTCTTCTCTTTGATGCATTCTATCCAATGAACCAAAATTTAAAGATTTTTGCCAAGCATTGAAACAAAAACCAACATGCAGAGCATCCCCATTCACCAGCCTATGTGTGCACTGTTCATCTTCTTCAACCTCCATTTTTCTTCGAATTTTCAAGCCTCTTTTCACTCCATCTTAAATATAGTATTTATAGATGATGAGAAGTTGATTTGAATTAAATTCATAGTAATTTCCTTCTCCATTCCCTTTCCCTTTCTCCAAAGAATTCTAAATCAACTGAATTTCCTAATTTTAACTTAGTTTCCTATTAGGAAACTATTTCCTCTCTCTTCATCCTTTTCACTTTCCATCATTAAAGATAAAATCACTTAGCATTCTCAATTCTCTTGTGCTAATGGTTTGGACTTGATGCTTGAGGATTGAACTAGAGTCCTTGCTTCTTGATTTTGATTTAGATAATGGATTGATCTAAGCCATCCATTTTAATATAAGCTTGATTAAAGATCTAGGATGTTGATTGGCTTGATCTAACTACATGGATCTTGATCTAGCACCTACAATACAAAGGAAACAACTTAACTAGTATGATATAACATTAGATTTTGCACATACTTACCTAGGATCATCATCATCTAACCTTGAAAATTTACTAGATTATAGTTAGACTATAAAAATTTCAAATGATATATTTTTTCATATAAATTTGTACATAGTATCTTAAAAATATATCAAATTCATGCTAAATGAGGCAATTTATACAATAATGGACTCCTAACAGAGCCTTAGAACACTCTAGTTTTGGTTATGATGTTGTTACCTAAGGGATTGACTAGCCAAACTTGGACGGTTCAAGTCCACGTTGACCATTGGCTAAACACTAACTACCCACATAACCTAGATTAGGACTTAGTCTTCAAGTCAAACATGCATGGGTAGTGGTCCTCCAGTTTCTTAGCTTAAGTATGTGATAGTCAACACCATGTAGGCTTATGGAATGAGCATTTTTAATTTGTACAATGTGTTTCAATGTGCATTTAGAACTTTCCTTTTTTTAGATTGCTCTAGTTTTTATGTGTTTCTTTGATGAAATTTCATGTGTACAGTGAGCCACTTTGGGGTCATGACTCAATTATCATATGAAATACTTTAGAACTTTAGATAGGTGGCTCACTGGTAGTACTTATCATTTTCAAGCATGTGGTGCATATATTGGGGTGCACGCCCCAATTTTAGGTGACTTCTAGGTGGTTTTCACAGGTAGCAAATTTCTTAAAAGGGTTATATCCCATGTTTTACGTTGTTTGTTGGTTTGGTGTATCAAATGCAGATGAGGTTCCCTTAGGTACAAACATGCCATTATCAAGAATTAAATTTCAATTATAGATGATTATGTGGGCCCAAAATTGGGTGTTTCAATGGGCATTATCAAATATTCTTGCATAAAGTGAGGACAATAACTTAGCTACACTAATTTAGGTTTTTCTAGGAAAATGTGAAACAGGAGAATTAGAGTGTGACCATAAAATATTTGCTTACCTTTGGACCAAATCCATATGACTTAGTTATAGATTTGTGAGAATTTATATATTATGGATATATGCATAAATTTTTCATGTGGGCCTAGAAAATGTACTTCTTGGAAAGTGTCTTGCTTAGCCATAGAACTCCATTCATTTATAAAGAAGCTAACAAAGGTGCACTAGCTTGCTCAAGAAAGAAGTAAACATGCTTGGGCTTATTGTGCCATGTTGGCATGCTCCAAATAGTTAATCTAGCAGGCAGTCCAACAGCACTGATTTTTTCTTGTCAAATACATACCAACCAACTCCATTGTACTAGCCTACAATAATGTCACCAAAGATAATCTCCAGCTTAGAATGATAGGGACAAGGCCAATTCTTGAACCTAGTAGCATGTGGTTACCTAGAAAATATGCATAAATTAGCATGTTTGATGTATATAACACAATAAGGTTAAAATGTACATGTAGCCCAAATACTAAACTCAATTACACTAAATTAAGATCTAAAGTGTGGATACCTTTCAACCAATGAACATAAAGGAGACTACATGAGTACAAGAATAGACATACTTATGAATGTGGTTTGGCATTTCATGAAATAATTGCTTTCTATAGGTTGACATCATCCATTATCTCCTCTATGCAAATTTATTTGGTTTATACTTTGATTTAGTGGAAGGTGTATATGGACAAAATGTATCTTTATGAGGTTTTTAATGTTTCCTTTTAGCAAATTCATATGTTATTCAGCTTATCACAACTAATCCTTGTGTAAAACAAGCTTGTAAAACCTTAACAAAGGTTTCTTGGAGTTGAGATGAAAGGAAATAAGAACTCTCAAGATTGAAGTATAACGCATATCTACTCAGTAAATTTCACATGCTAAGTGTAAGCTTACTAGCAGGTTACAATATGAATATGACAATCATTATAAAGGAAGGTGAAAGGATATATATCCATATCACAACATAGTAGGAGCTCAAGTAACTTATGTTTCCAATCCATTATGAAACTCAATGTAAGCCATTCATCTGGTTTATTGATTAAATGCACTTGGATAAAAAAAATTCATTGATCTACATAAAACACCAATAAATCAAAGGCATAAGATGAACCAACCATGGAGGTTATGTATGATTCATTAATCACACATATGATAAATGAGCATATGGGCATATGTAATTGAAGTCTCACCATATGTAACAGCCCCACTTTACAAAGCTACAAGAGCAAAGAATCCTACCTAATCTGTGGAGCATACTTATATGTTCAAATTCTTTAGAGTAGTTGCAGTGTTTGGGACTCTTTCTTTTATGCTTCTTGGCTCACAAGATGTAAGCTTGCTTCATAGAGAGAGAGAGAGAGAGAGAGAGAGAGAGAGAGAGAGAGAGAGAGAGAGAGAGAGAGAGAGAGAGAGAGAGAGAGAGAGAGAGAGAGAGAGAGAGAGAGAGAGAGAGAGAGAGAAGAAGAAGAAGAAGAAGAAGAAGAAGAAGAAGAAGAAGAAGAAGAAAGTTCATCTGATATTCCTTCTTTCCCCTTTTTTTGTGGCTAATGTGAGTTAGATTTTGGGAGAAAGAAAGAACTCGCGTTTGAATTATTTTGGTAGCCAACATGAAAAAAAATTGCTAGGACTTGCCTTTCTTCAATGCACGATTTTAGGTAGAATCAACTTATTTCTACCTATGTTTTTTAGAAGATAAGCATAGGCTAGTCTCAACCAAACAACCTTAGTTTTTAACTAAATTTATAAGAGAAAATGGAATAAGCTATTTCTAAACATAGGCTAAGTGGTGTTGAGGAAAACTAGATGAAGTGAGTAGCTTCAAAAGGTTCAACTCTCTACCTTAAAGTGTTAAAGGCCAATACATTACTAAAGGGTAAGGCTTCTAACACAATCTCTCTCTCTCTCTCTCTCTCTCTCTCTCTCTCTCTCTCTCTCTCTCTCTCTCTCTCTCTCTCTCTCTCTCTCTCTCTCTCTCTATGAGAGAAGCCTTTCAATTTCTTCACCTCCAAATATGAATATGCCAGGCAATGATATTGTTTTCCACATTGTACATCTCTTGAATGTTACATCTTTTAAGAGTAGAATATGTAAAAGCTTTTCTAAAATCCCCTCTCAAAATATTTGGTAAGGACCTAGAATTTGCTAAAGCTACCATCTATGCTTTTTGAAGGTTCCAATATCCTTGTAAATATCCCTTCAACGTGAAGAGATTTTTTTTTTTCTTCATATCCACAACCTTAATAACCCTCATTTCCATGTCTTGACTTTATGAATAATTGCCATAAACTGGTTTAGTTGTTGTCAAGTCTCCAATGCTACTTACCTATTAACAATGTTAATAGTGCGGAGACTTCTAATGCCAAGCCCTCCTTGTTTGGTTTTGCACACTTCCTCCCATCTTATTAGGGGATATGTCCTTCCTTGATTGAGCATTCTTAGACACTCATCCAAAAAGCCCTATGTAGGGCTTTGCTAGGAAAATGTGGACTAATGGTTTTTTTTTTTTTATGAATTTTACCATGCTATGGGATCCAAGCCTCAGGAGTTATCCCTTTTTCTTTTCTCCCTTTCTCTCTTTGGGCTTTTTTTTTTTTTTTTTTTATCTTGTAAGTTCTTCTAATAGGATGCCACAGAAGGATACTACCTAGTAGGCCCTATATTTGGGTGCTCTGAGTAGCTCATCATGTTCAGCCTATCCTATTTAGGCTAGATATAAAATCACACCCATTGAAGGCTTCTAGGTACTAGCTTTTTCAGTTAAATTTCAATAATCATGATGCAAAAGAAAAAAGGGCATGTCTCAAATCATCGAATGGTTATGAAGTTGATACGTTGCCAATTTAGATTAGGACAAACATAATAAATAAGTCCAATCATCTTTAGCATCCTTTTTTACATTCAAAAACCTTTTCTTTCTTTCTTTTTTAGTAAAGGCCAAGAATTGCAAAACAAGCAAGGGTTAGAAGCCTAATGAAGAGAGGTGCCTTGTTCTTTATGAGTCTTCAGAGAGAGTGCCTTTCAATTATCGACTAATTAGTTGCTATAAAGGCAGAATAACTTAGCAATTAATTCCCAAAAAGTGTCTTTTTCTTATCATCTGGTTAATTAGTGGTGACGAAGAGAGAATCATTTAGCAATTAATTTTGAGAAAGTCATCTTCATATAGTAACTCATGAATCTGAAGGATGTTTGCTCCTATTTCACAAGGTTGGCAATCATCATCCTGGCCATGTGAATGCCTTCAAGGCATTTATGTCATTCTATCTTAAGCAGACAATATACTATATAAATAGTCTACAGGAGTACTTGCAAATCCTAGAGACGTGGGCAAAGCTTGTATCAAAATTTAGATCTACAGTTTAGCTTTGTGCAAACAAAAAAGGGTGCCTCTATAAAATTTTTGAGGGCCTAAAAATCTAGTCATAGGCTAGTTTTTATAATGATAGAAGTAGATATTAGCGATCTTCTGAAGAACGACACTAACTTCACAGTTCTCTATTTCTGGAGAGAGTTACCTTCATTCATCCCAACTATAAATCTGTCATCATGGTTCTCATCATTACATGTGGAGAGAGACTTACTAGAGATGCCATTGCTTCACATCCGCTCTCTCCAAGAATTCAATTAGTGTAGGAAACATAGGAAAAACATTTTTGTGTTTGAGCTAGTTTTGATAGAAAAAATGGTTTTGAAAATTCTTGTTATGCTATGACAAAGAAAAAATATGAATTTGGATATGTTCTGGTTATCTTGTTTTAGTGTGCATATTCCTTGAATTTGATCTAGTAGTTGAAGTGATTTTGCTGTATACTGGTTTGTGGAATTTGAAGTGGATTATTGGTTTTGGTAGGTTGTGATTTGGTTGAATTTTGAATAAGAGTTGCAATTTTCCAAAGTTCATTGAGTTGAAGCAGTTAAGTAGGTTCATTGGTTGCATTTTTATCACTGAAGACATTTTAGCAAAATCATCTATTCAGTACAAAGTTTAGTTTCAATTTTTGACCCATGTAAGTGAGTTGTAGTTGTCATTCTTCATAATCATATCACAAGGAAAAAGAAGGATTTAGTTTGACCTATGATTCTATTATTAGATGCACCTCCTATTCATGTATTAAGACTTCTTGTTAATGTTCTACTTAAGAAAATCATAACTGATCCTAGTTGTCTTGTTGATATGGAACATTTCTCTTTTTATCTTATAATTGTATATTCGAAGATACCTATTTGAATGTTTAGTATTTTCTGATTGTGCATATGAAAATGGATTGGACAAGAATGTTATCTCTCTATAGAAACTTATTTTGAGTGAAAATGATTTGCTTGTAAATTGCTTTATTATTGTTTCTACTAAGTAAAAAAAAAGTAGATGCCATGTCGTCAAGTTTGAAAAACTATTTTGTATTACTTGTTGACCAAAAGGTCTCTAATAGAGATGTGCTTTATTATCCAAGGAGATATTCCAAGTTCATTGCAACTAAGATGGGTCTATCTTGATCCATTACAAGTCTTGAATCTATAACTTCATAAATTGGCATAGTTCTTACAGATTGGCACTAGTTCTGATTAGGAATTTTGACTATACCAGAGGAAAAACTATTGAGAATTAATTAACCATTATAGAACTTGTCAATTTGTTTTGGTCATTGTTTCTGGAAGTCCTGATTTGATGTATGTTTATAGACTATTTTAGACCTTACCATTTAGTTTGACAAATGTTTAGCCATAACTTTTTGTTTCTTAATCATCTTCTTATTTTATTTTATTTATTAAGTGAAGAAGCACATTTAAGGAGAGTAGGGCTTAGTTGAATATATGAGATTTAGTTGGTTGGTCTACACCTTGATGAATAATAGCATGACTAGGTTCTAAAGTTCAAACCAGGGACCTTGGGAAACAGAAGAAGGTGCTTGTTCTCCAAATTACGAGGAAACATTTCTCACCATTTTTGAATGCATCTATTTTCTCACATGATAACAATCATTTTACTATGTATTTCATAGTTGTGTTCCTAGGAACATGTTTCTCAGCTCATGAATTGTTTTCTCTGAATAAGGACAAAAGAATGATCACCTGTAGAATAGTATATACTTGTATGTTTTCTGTTTTCCAAAATAAGTTTTGGGAAAACCATTTTCTTTTATCTGTATATTATCTATTGTCAATGATACTCTAAGAAGCTCTTACTACCAAAGATGCATGTGAAACTTATGCTTCATGTTAGGATACATGGCCAACATATGTCACAACATACAAGTACCTAGTTGTAGCATTTCTTAGTATTCAATCTAAATAATTGCTTATTTCATCTAAGAATTCATTTAAAGAAATTGTTAAGCTAGTTTAATAATCCAATACCTACAATTTCATGGTGATATTGTGTCCAGGTTTAGAATTTACAAGATTAAGGGTTTAGATCATGGCAAGGTCATGTAGGTGGACAAGGTTAAGAAGCTTTACATATGCTTGCCCTCTTGCTATTTAATTTTTGAGTTTAGAATTTCTTATTTTGGTATGTTGGATTTCCTTTTTTCTTTTCCTCTTGAAGCATTGTTTAAGGCTTTATGTCCAACATGCATCATTTAATAGAGCAACTATGGTTGTTTGTGAAAAGCACATGGATTGCTATTGTTCTTTTCTTTTTGAAAGAAACTTTTAACATCAAATTTGATATTTCCATTAAGGTTAGGGGACATATGTGATGCCTTGGGTTTTTAGAAATAACTTTGTAAAATTTATTTGAAAATTATCAGGATCCTACCCCTTTGTCTGATAACCAGTCCATACCCAATATCACGTTACAATCCACCATTCTGGAGAGGATTAGGTTGCCTCTAAGTTTTTTATCAGCTATATAAATAGGCACATCTTGTAGGAATTCACATGCCATAACAGGTCCCCATATTGGAATACTCACTTCTATATAGAAACCCAATCTTTGTGTGGTATAATTTATACATGACGCAAAGCTATGTGATATAAATGAATGTGTGGAGCCTGGATCAATCAATACATGAGCAAGTCTATTAGAAATAAAAAAAGTACCTTCTATCAAGGCATTGGAGGCATGAGCTTGCTCCGTGGTTAATGCAAAAACTCTGCCTTGGTCCACAATGCTAGTCCTTGGGTAGTCACAAATGAAATGTCCCTGCTTGCCATATAAGAAACATCGACATTGCTCAAGAAAGTAAGGTCTCCATTGATGAAGTTTATGGTAGGTAGGGCACTATGTGCAGTCACCTTCTTTCTTCCTGAAGTTAGTCCTCGGTGGTCCACATGGCCTCTTAAATTTGGATGGTGCAGTGGGTCTCCTTCCCTTCCAAACTGGTTTCTATCCACTAGTCCTTTCACAATCTTTGGTCGATTGTCTATATTCTCTTTCTACAATGGAAGCCAATTCCATTGCCTTTGATAGTGAGGAGGGTTGAGCAGTCAAAATCTTACTCTTCAGGTGAAAATTGAGTCCCCTAACAAACTTCTTGGCACTCTTAGTTGTATGGGACACACTTCCTTCATCTTGTATTGTTCCACTGTCATGGAACCCTATACCAAGCTAAGAAACTTCTGCTTGTTTTTCTCTTTTACATGTGGAGGAAAGTACTTGTCGATGAATACAAGTTTAAAATAATCACATTCAATCTTTTCCACCTCGTTGAAGTAGGTTCTCTCGGCAGTAGGCCACCAATGTAAAGCCTCTCCTATCAGTATAAAAGTAACCACTGCTACCTGTCTATCTTTTAGCACATTCATCACCTTAAATATATTTTCCACCTTGTAAAGCCATGTTTCTACAACTTTTGGACCTTTCTAGCCTAAAAAATTGGGAGCACTCTTTTTGAAACACTTTAACAAAGTATCTTCCCTTATCCCTATTCCTCCTCCAACTTCCACCCTTGGCTCTCCTCCTTTTCCAGAAGTCTTCAATCATTGTTTCATCACCTGTAAGAGAAGCTCTATCATGTCTTCTGTAGTATCTTACTAGACCTTGGTATTTTCTAGAGCTTCAAATGAGGAATTCTCAATCACGTTAGCAGCTCTACGTCTCTTTGGTGCCATCTGGATTATCAATAACAAAATCTAAGGAGTTTCTTTTTCTACTTACCTAGTGTACTTAGGATTCATTTTCTCATTGTTAACTATAATAGCTTTTAAGTTGTTTTGGCTATGAGCAGTATAAACTGTGCTTTGATACCAACAGTGATGCCTTGGGTTTTCAAAAATAACCTTTGTAAAATTTATTTGAAAATTATCAGATCCTGAGTAGAAATTTTTTTTTTCTAAAACATTTCAAAGATGTACCATATATATTAATTTTCAAAACTACCCTTCCAAGCTCAAGTGTCTCATTAAAACTCCACATATAGCCAAAATAATATCATAAGAAAAAGCACTCCCAGGACTCATTGGTCACAACTGAAACAATCTTAAATTAAATCATAACTTAAATTAGACCAAATCCTCATATTCATAACAAAGCTAACTATCCTATTACATCATTGTTCTAAATGTTCAAGGTTTTAATTCTAAACAAAATAAGTAACTAAATTTGGTATCATACTTTCACTCTTCTTCTCCAAAGTTCCTGTATTGCCTCAATTCTTTAGTCTTGTTGCGAAGATTGACTTGAAATTGTTGGTGGGGGTGAGTCTGACCACTAAGTGGGTAATTCTAGGCTAGAAAAAACATGCAAAAAAAACATATGGCTGCATAAAGATAACAAGATGCTATCGATTAATCGTGATCAGTATCAAAACTTAGTAACGATTAAACCTCAAAATCCGTGATAGATTACAAAGTATTACAAATCTCAATCCAAAAGTATACAACATTAGAAGTAGTACCCACTATATGAAATATGTAACATAGTACCAACTGATCAGATAGCAGAGTCCTACTGAGTCTATATAGGCAAATGATCTAATTCCCTCGAAGTTGATTGACATAACAATATATGTGAATATCATATCTCATCTGCTATGCACGTAGAGAGAACCAGCATCTCCTACCTACATTTAATCATGGATACGCACAACCTATGCTGGTCCATATGGGGGAGATTGAATCACACTGAATGGAAGGTCCTATGACCCTTCCAAATGCACAAAAGCCTTAACCTCAAGTGAGTATCAAATTTTCTTTTCAAAGTGTCAGTGGCCAAGTGCACTCCTAGCATAACCAACTATTGGGGTCTCGTAAATTATCCCTTACACACAACTCCAAAGAGTCTCATTGTAGTTCTGATCTCATATTTATGGTACACTCACACAATTACTCCTTAGAGTGAAAAGTAATTAAAAAAATAAAATCCAAACTCTCTATCAACATATCATTATTTACAATTGAATATGTACATATCATAGGCATGCATATAAGCATGTCTCTCAACAAGTACTTTTGGTAATCCACCCTTTAATACTCAATACGTGTATGCATTTATCATGAACTTTCTTTCTATTTTAAAAGCATAAAAAACATGATCATCCTTTATTGAGTGTGATCAATGATGAAATTTAATGCAAATTTTCAAGCATGACAAGCATTCATCTAAATAGAGTTAGTAGCATGATTCCAAACAAATCCATGGTTGGGTGTACATGCAATTCACCTAAGATCAATAGTGTGATGATCCAGCATGGTGCACATGGAATAATATAGTCAAGCGTTTGGGTGTGTGCATCAAAACAAATGATCAATGTAGTGCACACTTTATATTATGAAAAACTAGAGTGTGCAAGTTTCAAAATAATGTGTCAATGGTACCCCAATGCCAATATGAATCAATAATAAGAATTAAGATAATTATAGAAATTAAACCTAAGTCTAAATAGACCAAGGGCTGTGATTTGTAACACTCAAGGGTGATGCACTTATATTCAAATTGATTGATGAAAATATACATGGTGCATCTTTATTAAGAAATCCAAGGACAATATTTGAACATACAAATGGATGCTTACTTGGGAGATAGAACCAATGAATAGATCATGAGCGTGGGTTAAATCAACGGTGCCCATGAAGCAGTGGTTAGCAATTTCATTGTGAGCATGCATCTACCCCATAAATCAGGGTATATAAACTCTAAGATCCGGTTATACATGCATGCTCCTATGTGGGGGACCTTAGCACATAATATTAAGTTGTAAGAATTCATGTGTGTACATGCATTAGTGTCATAGATGATGGCATGCAAATTTGGAACTTAATAATATATGGATGCGTGCATCTAATCCATAAATCAATAACATGTAGCGTGAGTTTTAAAATAATGAAATGTGCATTGATTTCAGACCACTAATACTTGTGTCACATGATTTTGAATCTAAGAATTAAACTTACGTGTATGGATCAAAATATCAATCTAAGGTGTGCATGCTATAGCTTGAATCCAAAACTAGAATTATGGATTGAAGATGTATGTGTGCATCCTAAGGATTTAATTGAAATGAAGTCACAATCAAAGTGGTGTGAACCTACTACGGATTAAATTCAAGGTGAACTAGTTCGCCTTGGTTTAGATAGGTCATGTGCACCATACTCAATGGTGGATTGGTGCATCTAGTTTAGGTAAGTTATAAGCATGCACCTAGTACAACATCAGTGAGATTACAAGCATCTAGTGAAAAATTCACAAGATTCATGGGCGCATGGAGGTCCAATGGTAAGGATGATATTACCATGGAATTACATTGTGAGGATGGTGTGCACATGAAAATAACTTAGTGAGGATGGTGTGGACTTGGCAATAACAAGGTGCAAGTACGAATTCTCAGAATCAAGGAGTGATTTGATCTTTAGGTGATAACTATGTTGCGCATGTTCCAAGAGTCCACAACTAAAACTCCCAAATCATCCATGACTAGTGCATGCATGTTATGGGATAGATCAATGGTAAGAACATGATAAAAAAAAAAAAAAAAAAAACTTGGTTACAGCATGCATATGTTAGATAAGTGAGTAATGGATCAAGCATACTTAAATCATAGTACCAATGGTGAGATCCCAATTAAGACATCATAAACGGTTGCTCATTCTTCAAATATGAGATTGATGGATGCTAATCATAGTATGCCTAAGAACAAAACACAAACACGATATTGCGTAACAATCAACCAAGTGCACATGCTATTTATACCAAGGAAAGTGATATATGCAATTTTTAAAGGATCAATAGATTAGATATGTATATATATATATGTCATTCGATAAAAAATAACAATGCATAAGGTGCATTAAATCATGATGTCAATCAGCATACCAAATCACCAAATCATATGACAAACAATGCAATCAAAATTCACTCCAACAACATAGATCAAAAATCACAAAACTGAAAATCAATCTAACTTAGAACATCCCATGCCCCTACCTCTTCGAAACAAAATAATCTTCTACCATCTTCTCTTCCAAAATTGCAAAGAGTGGATGATCCTTAGTGCAACATCCTTCTTCTTCTTCTTCTTCTTCTTCTTCTCTCTCTCTCTCTCTCTCTCTCTCTCTCTCTCTCTCTCTCTCTCTGTGTTTCATGCATTCTCTTCTTCCCCAACTTATCACTTTTATTTGATTCCCCTCCTTACTATTTTTTGTTCTATCCTATCTTTAGATATGCCTCTCCTTCATATCATATCTCATCTTAGATTCTAATCTTATCCTCTCTTTGTTATGTATCCTCATCCTTGCCTAACTACCTAGAATTCTCTAGATTCATTGCACCTGGACTTTCCTAAGCTTTGGGTATGGAATTTCTCCAAAAAGGTTGTCTTATGGCTAATTTAGAGACTTGAACTCTAGATCTAAAGTATTCATATTTACTCTGAACTAATTGAGTGAACTTGTTTTTGTTGTCAATCCAATGCAAAATAAATATTTATATTATAAAACTCAAGTTGTTACAACATATATTTGACCCAACCACTAAATCTGGAGAATTATTAATTGGTTATTGTTGCTTGGACATAATGTTTCACTTTTATTTATTGAGTATCACCAATAAGTATCAAGATGAGGAAAGGTAGACTTTGATTAGTTTGGATATGTCCAACAAAGATTGAAAAATGTTATCGGTTAGAAGGAGTGAGTCAATCAAAGTCTAAGGCTATAAAAGGGCAAAGGGAAGGCCCAAAAGGCATGTATAGAAGTGGTGAGAAAAGATATAAAAAGTTTTTGACTAAATGAAGTTGTGACACTTGATAGAGGGGAATGGAGGAACAAGATTCTTGTAGCCAACTCCTGATCAGGATAAGGCTTTGATGATAAAAATAATTATTGTTTCATAGTGTTCATTTATCTTTTTCTTATAGTAGACTTTCAACACACATTGTTTCCTTTTGTCTCAAGTCCACCATACTACCCTCTCCTTCTCTCCTTGTAGGTGTCACTTTGGAGGGATGCCATCATGCTCTCTCTTTGATTGGTCCCACTAAAGCTCTTGGACCTAATGGTTTCAGTGATACCTTCTTTCTTTCAATAAGCATGGCATAAATATCAACCTCACTCCATCAAATGGTTCAATAAGCTTTTACTCAAGGTTCTTCTTTAACTTCATTTAATAAGACATTCCTCACCATCATACGTAAGAATGAATCAACAAATATAAGTGATAGGTAGTATTGACCCATAAGACTTTGTAATATCATTTATAAACTCATTGCTAAGGTTCTAGCTAACAAAACCCATCCCCTACTTTCTAGAATATATAGATATTTGCATAAGACTTTTCTACACACTTTAAAATAGAGACCTTCTAAATGATAGGCCTTTTCTATAGGCTTTGGGGCCGAGTCCATAACCAAAATGGGCTAAGATGGGCTGGTCCATATCATAGAGCCAACATATGGGCTTTTTTATTTATATCCAATATATCGTAGAGCTCACATATCGGTGGATAATGCTTTAGTAAAGATGTCAACCACTTGTTATTTAGCATTGCAATACTCCAACTTCATTGTTCTTTGTTTCACATAGTCTCTCAAGAAATGATACTTATATCAATGTGCTTGCTTCTTTTATCTGGACCAAATTTTTTATAAGCTCGATGGAAAATTTGTTTTCTATATATAGGTTTAGAATCTTCTAGATGATGATCTACTATTCTAAGAGGTTTATCAACCAAATTGCTTCACAAAAAGTGGAGGAGGCTGTTACATATTTAGCTTCACATGATAATAATGGTACTATGTCTTACTTTTTAGACATACAAGTAAAAACAGATGATCCAAGGTAAAACACATAACTTAAAGTACTCTTTCTTTTGTGTTGAACATTGGCCCAATTATTATCTGAAAAACCAAATAAATTAAGTTACATCATCCTTGCAAGAGTAAAAGAGGCCAAAATCCAACATACCTTCTTGTATCTTAAGATCCTCTTTGCAGCCAACATGTGTGAGTCTTTTTGCTTTTCCTCATACCTGCTTAAGAGTCCAACACTAAGCACAATATCTAGTCTTGTGATTGTGAGGTACCTTAAGCTTCCAATTAAACTCTTGAAGAGAGTAGAATTTATGCTCTTCCCTTCTCATTCTTTTCTCATCTTCAAACATGATGGAGGAGTATTCACTTTGTTGCAATTACTTATTCTGAACTTTTCAAGTAACTCTTTAGGATACTTCTATTGACATATGAAAATTGCATCACAATTTTGATGTATCTTAATTAATATATATATATATATATATAACTTTTCAAGTAACTCTTTAGCATACTTCTATTGACATATGAAAATTGCATCACAATTTTGATGTATCTTAATTAATATATATATATATATATATATATATATACACACACACAATTATAATCTGTCATCTTGAACTCCTTGAACATGGTTTTCTTAAACTCTTGAAACATTCGTGAACTACTTCTTATGCATAGTCAGTCATCAACATATAGACAAATGATAAGTATCTCACTATGATCATTCTTTTTTATGTAACACTTGCTCATATAGGCATTTGGTGAAATCATTGTGTTCAAGGTAGCCATCAATATAGGAGTTCCAAGCTCTAAGAGCTTGCTTCAAGCCATATAAAGCTTTCTTCATTTGGTACACCTTTTGCTCTTCTTTTACTACAACTTTCTACCTGCTCTACATAAACCTCCTCTTCTAGCTTGAGGTTAACTTCACATCCAATTAGTAATTCTTTAAACTATGATGGGTATAGCAAGAGAGATCGGCATCTTCATGACATTAGTCATGCATTTGGTGCAAACACCTGTACTCTTTGACCTTTAGGGAATGTAGTTAGCTCTCATGTGTTATTCTTCTCAATGACATGAATTTCTTCCTATATAGCTTTCTTCAAATAATCTTTTTTAATAGCCTCTTTGAAGGTTAGAGCTCAACATCAATATATATACACATATCGACAAAAGAGATTAGTGTCTTTAGTTTCTTCATAAATTTCTTTAAGACTCTCACCTTGATTGGTGTAGAAGATGGAGATACATACCTAGCCTTTACGGAGTCCTGTGTTCTATATTTGATGCATTAGGGGGTGATGTTGACATGTTTCTTTTTGGAGCTTCATACCTTGTTTCTCCTTATTCCTCCCTCCAGATGATTCTCCTCAGTTATGTCTCCTTCCTTTAATTCAAAGATTCCTTCTCATTGAAAATCACATACCACCACTGTTTGTGTAAGAAATTGTAGAGCTTGTAGGGTTTGGACTCTTCACTATAGCCAATGAAGATACACTTCTCTCAATGATCATCTAGCTTCTTTTCTTTGCCTTAGGTACTTGAGCACACACAATGCACCCAAAGACTCTAAGGTGTGTGACACTTGTTATGTATACACTCCAAATTTCTTGTGGCATCTTGTTCTCTAAACTCTTTGGAGGACATCAATTGAGAAGATAAGTTGTACGTGTTACAATTTCAGCCCAAAAATTCTTTGACAAGCCTTTTTCCTTGAGCATGGTTCTTATCATGTCAAGGATGGTCTAATTCTTTCTTTCAGCAATGCCATTTTATTGTGGCTTGTGTGTTGCCATAAATTGTTGCATAATGATATTCTCCTTGTAATAACTTTGAAACTTGTTGCATGTGCATTCCCTACCTTGATCAAATCTTAATATATTAAGTGAATAACTACTTTCATCTTCAACATGAGCTTTAAAACTTTTAAAAATAGTAAAAGGAAGCAAATTTTGTTTAATCAAATAGACCCAAGGTTTTTTGTTGAAATCATCAATAAAGGTGATAAAGTATCTGTTACATCTAAATGAAGCAGGCTCAATAGGTTTGCAAATGTTGGTTTACACTAAGTGTAGAGGATTTGCTGCTCTTCAAGACCTTCCACTTTGAAAAAAGGCTCTATAATACTTGCTAGGGTGCAAGACTCACATACATACTTTGGCTTCTCTATAGTCTATAATCTTCTTACAATGCTTGATGTGGACAATAGCTTGAGTTCACTGAAACTAAGATGTCAAATATGGAGATACCACTTCCATGATTCATCCTTAATACTTTCATAGAATTAATTCTCAAGGCTTTTGTAAATACTAAGAAGAACCATTCTATTATGTGTTATCTAAACTTTTGTAATACTCCTCTCTTATGCATTTATTAAAAAGAGATGACCACCCTCCATGTGTATTTTGTACCCCTTGTTTAGGAGTTGTCCAATGATAAGAATATTTCTTCTCATGTTGGGAACAAAATATACATTTGACATATATTTTGGAGCATCATTATTTTGATAAATCTTAATTTTACTTTTACCTTTCATAAGTACTTTGGATAAATCACTAACATTGCCACGAACATCTTCAACCAAATCTTCAAAGAGTACTTTCTTACTATACATGTAATAACTTGCTTTAAAGTTAAGATACCATACATCTTGTTGACTATGCTAATCTTTCTGTACAATGAGAAGTGTGGCATCTTCTTTCATGTCATAAGATGCTTCTGCAAAATTAAGTTGGTGATTGTGAGCTTCTAATTGGTTGCTCCAACATTCAAATGCATAAGGTTAAGTCTTGTTGCAATTATAACATTATACACTTCTTTTGTCTCTACTTCCACGACCAAGAGTAGATTTTTATCCACTAGTTCCTCTTCCATTGTTGGTGGGCTTCTATTAGTTTTACCCCTAATTTTGATAACTACCTCTTTCACATCCTATAGACCATGAAAGGATTCGCCTCTAGCCTCTAGGAATGTAGAAACTGCATGTAACACTCGGGCTTTACACATCATATAAATACAATATTTTTCAAAAGTTGACATCCCTATTTTAAAACTTTGATTTTAAAATTGACTAGAACCAAAAAATCAAATAAAAACATTCATTTCAAAACACTGAGAGCCATACAACCCACAAAATGATGGATTTAATGGTGAAATGATGTTCCCATTTCTACTAAAAATTCAACAGAGTTTTTTTTTTTTGTATTTTGGACCATTGCACATAATGCATGCGTACAACCATACTTAATATAATAAACATAAACTCACCACGTAAGAGACTCGGTCTCCATACCTATCCATCTAGATCAATTTTGAATCTTGATAAAACCATATACTTGGACTATAAATTAAAAATCAAAGATGTAACAATGTTGCCCAAGGTATGTCCATGTATAACCATCACATCCAACATGGATACATCTATACATTCAAGTCACAATGTAACCCATACACCTATATAGTCCATAAATAATAACCAACGTAAGGTTCTGAGCAAACCATGTCCATTTCTAAAATATCCGCCATGTATCATTGAAGGCTGCCAACGCCCTTGCTTGCTCTATCAATACATCAAACTTGCTGCCCCTCTTTGTATCTGAGGCATTCAAAAACATTGTAATGCCTTAGCAAGCTATGCTTGTATGGGTGATCAAATAATAATAAACCTAAACAATTAACACAATATGAAAAGATCATATATCAAACCTCATGGTATGTGATCAAATACCAAACTCATGAAATTAGTTTGATCATGGTCTTAATATGAGAATAAATGATGATATAGTATAACGAGATTAGCATCAAAACTAACTAAATCTGTGAAAATATCCAAGGCATCAAAACTCGTAAAAATATTAAAAACAAAGCAATGAAACCAAGCCACCTGCATGTTCCAAACATGCTGGGAAAACAAAGCCTCAAAGCTTGTCAAATGACAACATCAAATCAATGTAACTCATGCCAACCACATGTATGAAAACATGTCAAATCAACTAAGCTTCTAAGGCTCACAAGTATGTCAAAATCATGTCAAGACAGAGCATTAAAAGCTCAAAGAATATATTAATAAATGTGCATATCATCATCAAGGCCACCCTCGCATACAGGTCCCAAGAATGTCAAAATCACATCAATACAATGCATCAAATATGCAAGGAATATCTCAATGAACATGAACGTCATCAATGCAAGGCACCCTAATATGAGGGTCCCACAATTGTACCACACACTCATAAATTCGATCATGAGTACTTATACCAACCCTCCACGCATTGTCACGCTATAGGCACATTAGGATATAACCATCCAGATATGTCTGTATCCACATGGGCACATAGAATAAGTGCATGGATCGTTATATTGCAGCGGCAACCACTATAGTGTATCAACCATTGCTGCTCAACATAGACACCAAAATGTGAGACTTCAGTCCACCAAGGCATGGGAGTCTGTTGGAAGAGTGTGTGGATTACCCATGATACTACAACCCATGTAATTTGTCTAATATCAACATGGATGTCTATCATCCCATATACTCAAAGGGTGAGTGGCCAACCCTATGAGCCCCCTAACATAGCATCCACTGTGTAGAAACACCTGCCATAAATTTGCAAAAATACAAAACAAAGTATAAAAAATCCATGCATAAACATCCTCAACAGAATCAAGTTGATAAAGCATTTCAATGTGTCGACAATAATGCATGGAACATGTAATTCAAAAAGATGATATAAACATCAATAGCACATGTGAAATGGTGGACTTAAAGAAAGTCATGAGGTCGATACACAAAATCATGCATTGAGATGTCAATGTAAATGAAGTGGTTGGCTATACAACCATGATTTATAACATCAAAGGAATACTAAATGTCGTCACTTACCTCAAACGAAAAATCACTTGTCTATACCTCTCAAATCAGTTGGGCTCCACATTGAATCAATCCCCTACAGTCCCACCACCTGGATACATATCACATCTAGATCACACTTAGAATCCAAATTATCTAACTTGGATTCTTAATTATAAAACAACATTATATTTCCATGTCTCAATATATAGTGTCTCAATGCAATCCAATGGTTCACACCACAGGATCTTAATGGAGTCCACCACGGTTAGCCGATAATCTAGATTATACTAATCTAGACCTACCAATAACCATCAGGTTTCTTTCATAATCATATCATTACATATTCTAGAGTTATCATGCTCAAATCATGTCATTCTCAGGTAATTTATAGGTAAATCAATAAATCAAGCACTATTGTATGCAATTCATGCACAATCTTATCTAATCACCGCTAAATCAATAAAATCATCTAGTTAGGATGATAATCCTAGCTCATGTAAGTCTATTTAAAGGATATCTAGTTGTTCGTATTGCTAGATTGTCAACTAATCGTCTTGAATGTGCCTGATCAAAGATATCCATTCCGATTTGATGACATTTCTCCACCCAATCATCCCAGATCAACACTAATAATATAGTCCCAAAAATTCATCTAAATAGTATGGATCATCAAACTTGATCCAATTTCACACATAAATCATTAATTGATCTCAGCCATTGATCAAGATTGGCTAGCTTGTCTCACAAAAGTCCTAGACCCAATATATCTCACATGGATCTTGATCTATGCATCATAAGGGTCATAATGGATGTTTCAGATCTTAGAATCTCATCTCACAAATTCCTAATCTGACTCACATCCAAATTGAATAGTCAAATGATCCTTGATCAAAGATCTGACCATTCCATGGGGTAGATCATGCCAAAATACCTAGGGTGTGTTTTTCACTACATTTCATGAAGTCACTAACATTGATTGGCCATCGCCAGAGAAGGTGACCAGCACTGTCATCGCCGGTGGCCCATTTCTTAACGAATCGCTATTTCATAAAATAAAATATAAAAAAATGTGGATCGGAGTCTCACCGATGAGAAGTCATCATCTCTGACAATTTCCTGAAATTTGACAACACAAAAAACAATTTTTTTTCTCTCTCACTAGCATCACATGCCATTACCCACGGCCAGCCTCACCCAAAATTCTCTTTCTCTCCTCCTCTTTTTCCTTCTCCCTCTCTTCTTCTACTTCTCCTTTCTTCCTTCCCATGTCTCTTTCTTTTTCACCAGTTCTGTTGGTGTCAAGTGACAGTCGTCGACTGTCACCTTTCTTAAAGAAGGGGGGTGATGTTATCAAAACAACACCTCCCTTTCTCTAAATATCTATTTCTTTTTTTTTACAAAAATGCCCTCCATGTTTGAATCATCATATCTTCTCCATCCAAACTCTGATTTTAGTGTTCTTTACACCATTGGAATTGTCTTTCTAAATACAATCCAATTATGGAGGTATCAATATTTGATTTGATGTCTATCAAGTTTTTCATTTAAAAACTCCAAAAATAGAAAATTTAATATTTCTTTTCATCCCAATTGTCATTTTCCTCAAATTGGAATTTTAAAAATAGGGATGTTACATTCTTCCCTCCTTACAAGAATTTTTTCATTGAAATTCTTTTCACGTTATCCTTTAAACAATTCTAGAAGCATCCCCATTTCACAAGATGTACTAATCATGCCAATAATTCCAGAATCAGCATCGATAATCAAACAATTTCACATCATGTCATCTCATCATATAACAACTCATATATAATTTAATAAATGTCAAACCATCTCGAATCAAATAACTCAAAATTTAATTAAAACGTGTCATAACCAAATATAAACTCCTATATAGGAGTTAGTTGTCTGTATACAACTTTAGTACGGGTAAAATCACCTTATCAATAAAAATTGGATCATCTTAGCTCACATATAGGCAAATCTATGCCAAATCTATTCCATAGCACATTACCTCACCAATAGGCAATGTATGCCAATCAAAACCAGAGCATACTAGCTAATCTATGCTAGTCAAAACCGAAGCATATCTGCTCACCAATAGGCAATATATGCTAATCAAAACCAAAGCATATTAGCTCACCAGTATGCAATCTATGCCAATCAAAACCAAAGCATTTTAGCTCACCAATAGGCAAATATATGACAATTAAAACCAGTCCACAGCACGATCATAATGTGAGCACCTAGAAGCCTACCAGTGCTTCTCGCACCTGCTCTCATCTGTTGCCCTCTTAAGCTGCCCTCATCATCTAGTGACAAGCATAAGTCATAAATCAAATTCTAATTACACATAAGAAAATAATCTCATACAAAACACACATCACTGTCATAGGTCTCATCTAGTACGAAATCAAGATTATATATGTAATGTAAAAATAGCATCCATGTCACTGCTGTCCTGGAGAACTCAATAACCCAATGATAGCACTTCATAAGACTAAGGAAACTATGAACCTGAATCACCAATTTGGGCTAATTCTAGCCCATCATAGTCTCAATAAACTGCCTCTTGGTCAATCGAGATATCATGGTTAAGGAAATTCACTTCCTCTCACCATAACTCTTACTTATAGAGATTCGCAACAACCAATGAGTCCTTAAGATGCTCAGAACAATGCACAAGGATTTCTTGTCTCACTCCCTGCTCAAGGGTTACCAAGAACTTCATCCTCTAACCAAACATGACTCATCCAAGTAACATTTGAAAATTTAGCCCATCACATCCATAAATTCTATTAGTGCGTTGGTCTCATCAATTGGTATCACCTAAAACTTGTAGTAATTATAACAAGTTCTAAAAATCATTTTAAAGATGCCTTACTCCACAATCCTTGGCTGGTGACAAACAGACCTCAAATCAATCTCCACAAATACCATACACTATTCAGAGTTGATCAAGTGGATCATCAATACACGATAAAGAATATCAGTTCTCCTCTGTGGTGCTATCAAACAAGTGATAATCAGTGCATAGCAATAAGGATCTATCCCTCTTCTCATGAAGACGACTAATGCATCCTATGAAGACCCACCAGGTCTAATAAACCCTTGTCAGTTAACTCCAATGGCTAGAACCTTTCCAGCTTAGCTGGGGCCATCTTGTATGGTACCTTAGAAAATGGTACTATGTTTGATGCCAAATCAACATCAAAATCAGTCTCCTGAGGCAAAAAATCCTAAAACCCCCTCAGGAAAGATTGTGAACTCTCACACATCATTTGTGTGCTCAATCTGTGGCAGCTCTTTGTCATCCACTATCACATTAACGAGGAGGACTCGACACCTCAAGAAAATATCGCAGTACCTTCAAGGTAGAAATAACACAAACTTCGGTGATAACCCTTCTTACACGAGCAAGGTAAATAGCTGTCTAGGTACATTAGAAGTAACCTTCTTCTCATAGCAATCAACTGTCCCCCAATAAATAGAATCCATCCCAAGGATGATATCATAATTAATCATATCGAGTAGGATGAGATTAATATCCATCTTCATACTCATTATCTCCACCAATACCCCTTAGGAGTACCTATGAATTTCAATAACTTACTCATCAACGTCATAACATCCAACCCAAAGACTGTCATATATATAGGTATATTCATCAGGGTTCCAACACATAAAATGCAAGAATGATTG
Source organism: Warburgia ugandensis (assembly GCA_035236585.1). Lineage (NCBI taxonomy): Eukaryota > Viridiplantae > Streptophyta > Magnoliopsida > Canellales > Canellaceae > Warburgia > Warburgia ugandensis. The sequence continues at coordinate 86,272,894 of CP141126.1, forward strand.
GATCTTAGATTAAAAAGGACCTTAACATGCTCGCAAGCAATCAGGAAAATATTTTCCATCTCCTAATTTGAGGCATGTGCTTGCCTCCAAGTAATGGAAAAAACTCATCACTGCTAATGTGGGTCCATCTCTACCCTATCTCCAATGTTAGTCTATTTGACTCGTCCTCTGGGACAGTCTCAAATGGAATGCCTTGACTCTTTATAGTCAAAACATCTAAAGGATTACTTCTGTAATGGCATCTGTTGATGTTATTACCGATGCTATAGTTGTCTACCAAATCTAGGTGTCTATCCTTACACCTAATGCATCTTCTCTTGTCTACATCCCAACACTATCAGCTCAAATATCATTGGCTTAGTGGCCTCTATAACTATGTCAATGAAAAGGGTCTCTTGCCCTTACAAGGCTGACTCGAACTACCCATGTCCAAGTCTTTACGGTCAACCTTGATCCTAAGAGAATCCCTCTCTAGCATAGAGCCCATGTCTGTTGCCTTTGCCACCAATGTAGAATTTGTTAAATTTACCTGATTCCTCGATCTAAGTGTTAACCCATTAACAAAACTATATGTAACCTCCTTACTCATGGTGAAAGGGGTTAGAGAAAATCTCCTTAACTATGTAAACCTGTTCAATACCGTTGAACCATCAAATTTCTTTCCTTTAAAGTGACAAACTCTCATTGTATCACCTATTGCTCATAAAGTGAAGATATTGATCATTATAGGCCTTTCTAAGAGCCTTATAGATAAAAGTCTCAGTAATGGAGGAACACATCCTCTCAAACGATCATCATTAGAACCTCATAATTACATTTTTAGTGTCCTCATCTCCACCATTTCCTTTCCTTTAACTAATGAATTATTTCATGATCATGTCAATCAATCATTTATAACTCTGCCAATCTCACATCCAATGAAATTAATCTTTCAGGATGATCTTTCTTGGTGGTTAGAAACTACAATATCATCTCTATTAGTGTTGAATGTAATTCAATTATAATCATTTTCATCTTACCTCATTCATTTCGTCTGTCTTTTTCTCTAGTTGATTCATTACATAATCATCACTATTTAATAATAATTCTTATAAAATAGTTGTCGTATCCTCCAGATGCTATGCACCTCCATATCATAATTAAAACCCTTAAAATAATTCATAAACATTCACCTCTCACTGATGTCTAGCCATCAATATTTTTCTATTCCCAAGAACTCATTAAATTCATCTCATAGATTAGATAATTTATCTATAGAAACATTAGAATCTTGTTTCATCAAATTTTTAATGATTTTCACCATACTATAATTTATTCATCAAATAAATCCACTTCAAGTTTAGATTAATACAATACTTCTCTAAACTCTCTCTTCTATTTAATTGTGACCATTTCTGATCTTTCTCCATTATTATTATACTATTGTTGTTACAATAGTTGTTAAGCTTTTTCAAAAGTTTATTCACACTGTCCAAGTTAGACTTGAACTCTCAAACGTAATCCATATGAATATATCTTCTATCATATGACAAGGTTCTCACTATAAATACCAGTTATATTATGTATTCTGATCCTTTACCCTGAGAATCGTGCACTATCCATAAAAGTGTGCTTCCTTTTACTCATACAAGAATTTAGAGTCTCATATTCTCTAAAAAAACATTTCTAACCTTCATGACATCATATATTTTACAATCATCAATATCCCCCATATGAGTTATCTCGATAACTCATGTTTAGGAAATCACCTCACTCAATGGACTGTATGTGACTCTTGGATTTGTTGGAATGCTATGATGGAGTAGACTGGTCTCTGATACCAAAACAGTAACACCCATGGTTTTACACGTCACATTAATAAAATATTTTTCAAAAGTCGGGATCCTTATTTTAAAACTTTAATTTTAAAATTGACTAAAATAAAAAACTCAAATAAAAGCTTTCATTTCAAAACCCCAGCACAAAATCATGGATTTAATGGTGAAATAATTTTCACATTTCTATAAAAAATCTAATAGAGTCTCCTCTGTATTTTGGACCATCACATATAACGCATGCGATACAACCATACTTGATAAATACAATAAACATAAACACATCGCATAGGAGACTCAATCTCCATAACCATCCGTCTAGATCAATTTCAAGTCTCGATAAAACCATATACAGCAATATAAATTAAAAATCAAAGATGTAACAACATTGCCTAGGATTTGTCTATGCACAGCCATCACATCCTGTGATGACCTGAGCTTTCATATGCATTTTTAAATGTAAAATGAATTCCTAATGCTAGATCGATCCCTTTTTTAGAACAATTTAAAAAAAAATAATGCAATGCAGTGAAAGATTCTTTTTCTTTTAAATTCATTTTGAAAACCCTGAGTGTCATTTACTTCCAGTAAAATAGTTAAGGAATTTTGAAAAAAATAAATAAAAAATATATGCATCCCAGATCTAGTCAATCATAGTTCATAATCCAACAATAAGAACTACACATACATGCCCAAAAAGGATAAGTCGTATACTTACATTGATTATAGTAGGTTACACTTTTATCTTCATCTAGATTTGCATCCACCTTGATTTCCTCTGCCTCAAGTCAAATTCTTCAAAGACCTAAGATATAGTAAACAATTTATAATATCTCAACAAGCTTGTGCTTGTGTAGGTAGTTTCACATCTATTATACCAAATTTGAAATCCAATTCTAAACAATATTTCAAATCATCTTTCATGCAGTTCCAAAGAATATAATGACTAGATTAGAGATAGGAAATGTTGATGAAACTGCATGTAAATCTTAGTTTACAATTTTATGCTAAAACATTTCAGATAATATGAATGAAAAATATGCATGACTTTAAATGTATATTTTTCAAATGATTGGATCTGCATGGTAATCTCACCTAAATTTTAAGATATAATGTATTACAAAATCACATGAGTGTTTGACTTGTAAATTATGTGAAAGATCATCCATTTAACTTGATAATTCCAATGCCACAAGATCCTTAAAATATTAAAATAGTAATAGGTTAAACTGTGAATGTTGGCAATTCCGAACTGATAACATCATCATCACATGCACATATGCACCCCAGCGAACACATTAGCTAGTTGGTTATGAGTACTCATCTAAAGACCATCAATCTCACCATACATAGTATCTCAAAATAGAAATCTCATGATACACTATGCTCACGACGAGCTAACAGAATCGTGTGTCTCTAGTATTTAGAGACTAGCCACCATAATCTCCACGGTGACTGTGGATATATCTCGAAAAGGGTGTCATGAACACCTTTAGCGATCATTTCCCTACAACAACAGTCAAGAAAATAGGTACCTCTTTAGGCACGGATAACTACCACCTTTGGTGGTTAGAGGCTAGGAGGCCAAACTCATACGACCTCTTAGCATAGTGCCCACCAGGCTCATTAGCCTAAACAAGCATATATCTTAATCCAAATATCATTAAATCATATATCATATATCTCATGCCAAATCATGCATTTCCTTGACTCATCTCAAAGCATGGGATTGACGTAAATTTCAAGTATAGTTATTTCTTTTAACAACATACAATTGCTTGTAATAGAATGAGCAACATCATTTTCATTTTCCATATAAAATTATGCATCATGGTTATGAAAGTACATTTTCATAAATCACATGTATCATTGCAAATATTGCATTCTTCTAAAGCTAAAATGATGCAACATGACAAAATATGACTTTTATGATAGCCAAGTAGCCTCAAATTGAAAGCATGATAATCAAATGATTTGATTATTTAAATTCTACACACGTTAGTAAAGTGGATGACATGCTCAAAATCCCAATGGCAAATAGATGTTAAAACTACCTACCTCAAACACTGTTATCCGAATCCTCATAATGCTCAATAAGCTTAGTTTGTATCAGTTAGCGTCTTTGTCAACACATGTACATTACAACATCATTTATCTTATTTAAGATTTCTTAATTGTGACTTATTTAGTCTTTGATCACCATTAACACGGTGGTACTACTTTTACCAATTTCTGATCATACATATTCCTCTTTATTTTTGTTGTAAAGTCAAATCTTGGTCTTTGATTAAAGATCAGCAGTTTAGATTGTCTAATTGTGCTCAATTCTTATTAATCTCTGACTTATAGATAGTTTATTTCATATCTCAATGTTTAATTTATTGATCTGACAGTTAGGTTGAATTCTAATCAGTTAGATCTATAGTTCTAAGTCACCCTAGGATAAAATCTTTGTATATAAGGTCATCAGAACAATTTAACAAGTAGACTAATCTAATTACTAACATAAATAGTTCAATTGTTCTTATTAAGGTTTAACACATTCTAGTCTTGTCAATTTTCAAAATTTTCTATAATTCATTACGCATAACTAAGATAATATGAAATTTAACTGATTTAAATAGGATTCACTAACAGTCTTACCTCTAATCACTTAAACCCATGTATGATGTTGTGTCTGATATAGCATAATCAGGTTTGATCTCCTTTGATCAAAACTTCAAGAATTAATGGCTCAAATCAAGTGCTAGATTATGGTCAAATCTAAATGAAAGTTCTAATTCGTGGATGATCAAGGTGTTAGGTAGTTGATCATGAGTTAGATCATCTTAAAAGGATGGAATGGTTGTAAATCTAGCATATAGTGATGGTTGGATTGTGATGAAAAGGTCATATCAGTAGTAGATCTAAGTTTTGGTGTTTGATTAATAGGTGGATCATGTGCGAGTTTGTCAATTTGATTATAGATTGGACATTAGATGATAGATCATGTGCTAGATGAGATGGATGGTCAGATCTAGTTTTGATTGATCACTTCGTGGGGTCTGATTAACTTTAATCTAATAGATTTCTGAAATTTATATAGTTTCTAGGTCATGATCAGTTAAAAATGTCATATGATCCTAAATTTTACTATATAATTAGGTCTGTGTCATCAAGACAAATCCAACAAACCTTATCGATTGTAAATTGAACTTGTATAGCCTTCTAAATTAGAGATTTTATATTTTAGATCTTTTTAAATGGTCTAGATTTAATTCTAGATCAAAACATGTCAACAGGGTTACTAGTGCGTCCTGGTCTCCACGATGCACAAATGCATCTCTGTCCCAAGAACACATCTACATTCTGATCAGTCTGTGCACTCATGCATGGAGATGCGCCGAATAGATGCATCTCTGTCGCGCCTCAGTGTGGTGCATTCTGGTGGCTTGATCAAGTCGACCGGGATGAGATGATTCGATCTAGACAGTCCGATCATTCTGTTCATCGATCAATGTTCAGGATAATTCTAAATTTTATTAGTTTTTGAGGATTTTAAGGTTTTGAGATCCCATGAACTCATCAGATGGCTTAGTTCTCCATGTAAGATGTCCTTGAGTGGGTGCCATCTTAGATCCACTGGATCTATTTTCACTGATGATTTGCTGGCTGGTGAGAGTAGATCCAGCTTAGATCTAGGGGGAAATGCAAAAAAGGAGAGAGAGAGAGAGAGAGAGAGAGAGAGAGAGAGAGAGAGAGAGAGAGAGAGAGAGAGAGAGAGAGAGAGAGAGAGAGAGAGGGCTTTACTAGCCAGAGGAGGTGGGTTGGGTTTTTTCCAATATGGATGTAGATGCATTTGTGCCTGCCAGAGCCCTAAGTCACCGGAGATGGACAAAAAGGGTGGTATCTGGGGGGGGAGAAGAAGGGGAAAAGGAGAGGGAAGGAGAAAGAGCTTGGGGAGGAAAGGGGAAACACATTGGGGGTTCTTTTATTACCTGTGATTCACCTTTCTCATGGGTGATGCGATCACCGAGCTAGTTCTCTGACAAAGGAGTCAGAGATGCCGGGGGGGGGGGTGTTGTTCTCAGAATGCACCCTGCATTTCAAATCCTTTGTATTAAAAAAAATCAATTAAATGGGCATCTTAGAAAATTATCGAAATGCCCTTCAACTTCAAATGCTCGTAACTTTTTTATCTGAACTCCATTTTGGGTATTCTTGGAATTTTTTATTTCATTTTTCAAGTGCAATCCAATTATTAAGGTTGCAACACTTTATTTGGTTTCTATAGAAATCTCATTTATTAGAATTTCAAGAATAAAATTATATTTTATCCTTTCTTTGCAATAAAATTTACATAAATAATAACCGAGGTAAGGTTCTGAACAAACCATGTCCATTTTTTAAATCTCCTCTATGTATCACTGAAGGGCACCAATGCTCTTGCTTGCTCTATCAACACGTCAAACTTGTTGCCTCTCTCTATATTTGAGGTATTGCAAAAACATTGCAATGCCTCAGCAAGCTATGCTTGTGTAGATGACTACAAATAACAATAAACATAAACATTTAACACAGTATGAAAAGATCATATATCAAACCTCAGGGCATGTGATCAAATATCAAACTCATGAAATTAGTTCTATCATGGTCTCAATATGAGAAAAAATGATGATACAGTACAACATGATTAGCATCGAAACCAACTAAATCTGTGACAATATCCAAGGCATCCAAACCTCTATTAATGTTTAAAACAAAGCAATGAATCCAAGCCACCTGTAAATATAATTTTATTCTTGACATGTTCTAAACATGTTGGGAAACATGCATGTTCTAAACATGTTGGGAAAATAAAGCCTCGAAAGCTCATCAAATGACAACATCAAATCAATGTAACTCATGCTAACCACATGTATGAAAACATGTCAAATCAACTAAGCTTCTAAGGCTCATAAATATGCCAAAATCAAGTCAATACAAAGCATCAAAAGCTTGCAGAATATATCAATAAATGTATGTATCATCATCAAGGGCATCTCACACACGTCCCAAGAGTGTCAAAATCAGTCATTGCAATGCATCAAATACGCAAGGCATATCTCAATGAACATGAACGTCATCAATGAGGGGCACCCGAATATGAGGGTCCCATGAGTGTACCACACACATATAAATTCGGTCATGAGTACTCATACCAACCCTCCATGCATTACCATGCTGTGGGTGCATAAGGATATAACCATTCAAATATGTATGTATTCACATGTGCACACAAAATATGTGCACATATCACTATGTTGTAGTGGCAACCACTCCGGGGTATCAACCACTGTCACTCACCGTTGACACCAAAACATGAGACTTTGATCCTCGAAGGCATAGGAATTGGTTGGATGTGTGTGTGTTACCTACCCATGATACCGCAACCCACATGGTTTCCCCAATATCATTATGACATCCTAGGTTTTTATTTCACTTTTACACAAAGTCTTTTGCAATTGTGAGGCCCTAAGTTAGAAAACAAATAGTGGAAACATTTTTCACGAGAAGACTTTTAAAAACCCCGAGTGTCATTTTTCCTTTTATAAAATAGAGATTTTTGGAGAAATGAGCACTACATTTCTACCAAAAATTCAACAAAGTTTCGTTTGTATTGTGGGCCTTATGCATTTTTCACATGCAATGTGGGTTCCTTGATAAACACTAGTATAAAAACAAAATGATAAGGGAGACTCTATCTCCATCCCATCACATTTACATACATGACCATTTGTATTTTCAAGTTCAAAGTTTAACCAAATCAAAAGAAAAATTCTTAACCTGGATCAATCCAATCACAGGCACACCACTACCACTTGAATTTACATGTCCATATATAAAGCAAAGTCAAATTAAATCAAGGTATTACATTATTTTGCAAGATCATCAACTACATGCAAACCTGTTTAATACACCTTTTATGTCTTCCTCTTGAGATCTCTAGCACAGTTTTCAGCTCCCTTCTCCTTGTTCTATTTCTTTAGACTTGAGACATTGTAAACAATTTACAATGTCTTAGCAAGCTTGGCTTGTGTAGGTAGTTTCATCATAAAAAATATGAGTTATGCAATTTGAAATCCAAATAGGAACACACAATCACATGTTAAGCAATTTGATGGAATATGATGCAAAATGAGTAATATAATGAACTCTAAAATCTCGATTATGATTTATAAAGCAATGCCATGTCAAACCAATTCAATTATCAGTTTCAACAATATTATTCGCAAGGTATTTTACAAAATGTGAAAGATCACCACAACTCATGGTAGGCATCATCTCATAAATATACCTATCCAAACTGGACCATTGTCAAAATCAATAGATGAAAAGCATTTAAATTATAAAATGTTTCAATATACTCAATGTGTATCAATAAACACATACATAAATGCATGCATATATATATATATATATATATATCTCCATTAGAACCTCCTTGAGATCTTACGAGTGTAAAAACACTTGAAATCTAACCACCTACTATTGGTCATGAGCACTCATTCATCATCATCATCAAGACCTTATCCTAATTAGGGGTTGGCCACATGAATCTTATTCCTCCATTCCTCTCTATTAAGTATCATGGCTTCATTTAGTCCCAAAGTTCTTAAATCTTTCCTCACCAGTTCTATCCACATTCTTTTATGCCTTCCCCTTGCCCTTTTAGAACCTTCTACTTGCATTGCCTCACTCCTTCTAACCAGTACCATTTGTGGTCTCCTTTGGACATGTCCAAACCATCTAACTCTAATCTCCCCCATCTTGTTACCTATTAGTGTTACCCCTAAATTTCTTCTAATATTTTCATTCCTAATTCTATCATTTCTTATCTTACCACTCATCCATCTCAGCATCCTCATTTCTGTGACACTCATCCTATGAGCATGATGTTCCTTAACTGCCCAACACTCTGATCCATAGAGCATGGCCAGCCTTACGATCATTCTATAGAATTTTCTTTTTAGTTTGAGAGGCACCTGCTGATCACACAAAACTCCAAATGTACATCTCCATTTGTTCCAACTAGCTTGGATTCTTTGGGTAACCTCCCTCTCAATCTCTCCACTCTCATGAATCATTGCTCCTAAGTACCAAAAGTGGTCTTTAATGGAGACTTCTTGGTTATCAATTTTGACTAGTCTTCCACTCCTACTCCTCTCCTTGCTAAAATTACATTCCATATATTCTGTCTTAGTTCAGCTGATTTTAAATCCTTTAGATTCTAGTGCTTCTCTCCATAACTCTAGTTTTGTGTTTACACTCTCCCTTGTCTCATCAAGTAAGACTATCATTTGCAAATAGCATGCACTAGGGAATCTCCTCATGCAGATGTTTTGTTAACTCATCTATAACCAACGTGAAAAGGTATGGGCTCAATGCCGATCCCTGGTACAATCCTACAGTGATGGGAAAATCATCGATCTTGCCATTAGTGGTCTTAACATTTGTTATGGTTCCCTCATACATATCTTTAATTATGTCTATATACCCCAGCGAAACTCCTTTCTCGCCCAACACCCTTCATTTTAACTCTCTAGGAACTCTATCATAAGCTTTCTCTAAGTCAATAAAGACCATGTGGAGGTCTTTACTCTTCTCCCTATATTTCTCTACCAATTATCTTAGTAAGAAAAAAGCTTCCATGGTAGACCTCTTAGGCATGAAACCAAACTGATTCTCCGATACACTTGTCTCATGTCGTAGCCTCTTCTCAATCACTCTTTCAAAAGTTTCATAGTGTGGCTCATAAGTTTGATCCCTTGATAATTAATGCAACTCTATGTCTCCTTTATTCTTATAAATTGGTACAATAGATCTTTTCGTCCACTCATTAGGCATTTTCTTATATTGTTAAACAACTTGGTCAACCAAACTACCCCAATATCTCCTATATGCTTCAAAACCTCTATTAGTATGTCATCGGTCCCCATGGCCTTTCCTAATTTCATTTTTTTCAAGGCCTCTTCACTTCAAGTATTCTAATCCTACGTCTATATCTATAATATCCAATGTTATTTAGATTTATAATATTTTCAATTCCTATATTCTCAAAGCCATTGTCATTTAACAATTTTTGAAAGTATGTTTCCCACCTTTATTTGATCTCATCATCTTTTTTATCATCAGTTCTAATGCACCTAACATGATCTAAGTCCTTACCCTTCTGTTCTCTTACTTTTGCAAGTTTAAACACATCTTTCTCACCTTCTCTTGTTCCTAATATATTATAAAGCTCATCATATGCCTTAAGTTTAGCCTCACTCCACCACCATATTTCCTTTACTAATTTCCTTTTACCTTAAGATACTCCTAAGACATCTTTTGCCACATTCTTAATGGACTCAGCAATATTGATCCACATGGTGTTTACTTCTGTTTCATAGTTTCAGTTTCCTTATAGCATCAACTTATTTGTGAATGAGGTTATTTTCTCTGCTTTTAAGTTCCACCACTTAGGTTTTGGATATCTATTAAGTTCATTTCCTTTCTTCCATCTTTTGATATGGATATCCATAACCATTAACCTATGTTGTGAGGTTAAACTCTCACCTAATATCACCTTACAATCCTTACACATTGATCGTTCAATATTCCTAAGTAGAAAAAAATCTATTTGGCTTTTATGAAGTCCACTTTTAAAGGTTATTAAGTGTTCATCCCTCTTCTTAAAGAGTGTATTTGTAATGGCCAGGTTATATGACAAAGCAAAATCGAGGATAGTTTCCCCATCTCACTTTGTTCACATATACCATACCCTTCGTGTATTCTATCATATCCTTCCTTTTCTTTTCCTACATTGCCATTTAAGTCTGCTCCTATAAATATCCTCTCGAAGTTGAGAATTTCTTGCATGACTCCCTCCATATCTTCCCAAAACTATCTCTTGATTATATCTTCTAACACTACTTATAGTGTGTATGCACTTATAACATTTATGATATGTTCTCCTAGAACAAGTTTTATTATTATAATTCTATCACTAATTTTTTTAACATCTACAACTTTATCCTTTAATTCTTTATCCACTATTATTCCTAAGCCATTTCTGTTATTAACCTTTCCTACATACCATAATTTATACCGATCAATTTCTCTAGCTTTAGCCCCTTTCCTCTTTGTTTCATGGATACAAGCGATGTCGACTCTCCTATGTTTCATCATGTCTACTAACTCCAAACCCTTACCTGTCAATGTCCCTATATTTCATGTGGCAATACAAATCTTATGCTCTACAAATATCCTATTTACTAGCACCCTTCTTGACCTCCATGGCATGAACCCATGCCCACTTTTCACTACACCTGGGTTCTGATGCAGCGCATCATTTCCGAGGGGATGCTTTTGTAGCTCTTGCCCATTTTTCACTACACCCATGATTTGATGTAGTGCATTGCTTCTGGGGGAATGCCCTAACAACCCTCTCCCATTTTTCATCACACCCGGGATCTGATATAATGCTTTGCTTATGGGGAATGCCCTAGCTTGAGGAAATGTCAGTTTTCAATTCATGTCATGTTAGGGTTACCATGCTTTTAAGAAGTTGGAGATGATTTTCATTTCTTCCTTACAAACTAATATACAAATGCATATTCATTGCAAGCAGGAAAGAAATAACAAAATTATCTTCAACTTCTCCCTTGCCGGCTAGCACTTAGCGCAAGGGTTGTCATACTTTTAAGAAGCTGGAGATTATTTTCATGCCAATCTCAGGTAATTTATAGCTAAATCAACAAATCAAGTACTATTACATGCAATTCATGCACAATCTTATCTAATCACATCTAAATTAATAAAATCAGCTAGTTAGGATGATAATCCTACCTCATGTAAATCCATCTAAAGGATATCCAATTGTTCATGTCACTATATCATTAACCAATCGCCTCAAATGTGCCCGATCAAAGATATCCATACCGATCTAATGACATTACTCCACTTGATCATCCCAGATCAATGCATAAATCAATAATCTAGTCATATAATCTCAATAATTCCTCTGAACGGTATGGATCATCAAACTTGACCCAATTTCACACCTAAATCATTGATCAATCTCAACCATTGATTAAGATTAGGTAGATCATCTCACAAATGTCCCAGATCCAATATATCTCAAATAAATATTGATCTATGTGTCATAAGGGTCGTAATGGACAATTCAGATCTTACATTCTCATCTCACAAATTCTCAATTTGACTCACATTCAAATTGGCTGGTCAGATGATCCCAATCAAAGATCTAACCATTTCATGGTGTAGATCATGTCAAAATATGCTTATGATGTGTTTTTCACTACATTTCACCAAGTCATTAGTGTCAATCGGCCATTGCTAGAGAAGGTGACCAGTGTAGTTGCCGCCGTGGCCCTTTTCTTAATGGATCGCTAGTTCGTCAAAAAGGAATATAGATTAGAGTCTTATCTTCACTCCTCTAAAATTTGATGTCATTTGATGGCAAAAAACATGAAAAATGGGTGTCAGTCGCCCAATTTTTTCCATTCTCCTATGTCATTTTCTATGGCCAAATTCTTCCTCGTTACTTACCAATCACCATGATTCTTGAGTGTTTTTTATCGCATGATATTATTGAAGAGAATGATCAGCTAGGATCACCGATCAAAGTCATCATCGTCTACAGCAGTTCTCTGAAATTCGGCAACTCAAAAAATGCTGTTTTTTTATATATCTCACTAGCATCACATGCATTACCAGTGGCCAACCTCACCCCACATTCTCTCTCTCTCCTCCTCTTTTTCCTTCTCTCTTTCTCCTTCTTCCTCTCTTCTTCTTCTCCTCCCTTCTTCCTTCCCGTGTCTCTTTCTTTTTCACTAGTTCTATCGATGTCAAGTGATAGGTGTCAACTGTCAAGGGACCTGTCGTGATCAAAACAGCACCTCCCTTTCTATAAATATCTTTGTTTTTACAAAAATTCCCTCCATGTTTGAATCATCATAACTTCTCCATCCAAACTCAGATTTCGGTGTTCTTTATGCCATTGGAATTATCTTTTCGAATACAATCCATTTATAGAGGTATCAATACTTGATTTGATGTCTATCAAGTTTTTCACTTATAAAACTCCAAAAATTAGAAATTCAATATTTTCTTTTCATCCCAATTTAACATTGTAAAAAATTTACTCAAATTGGGATTTAAAAATTAGGGATGTTACACCGCATGAGTTCACTAAGGTGGAGCACGGTCTACCAAAATCAACATAGGTCAGGTGCTACTAATGGAACATGGTAAGTGCAACTTTCTCCATATGGAAGTGCGGCAGGCACATAGAGATGTGGGTAGAGGAAGCTCCAAAAAGCGAAGGTCAAGTTGTAGGTCATATGACTTGCACCAAAATGTTCTACATTTGTTGTTGATGATGCCTCCATGTTGAGAATGACCAACCTTTTGATCATTTAGAGTCAAGTTTGACTTGCATTCCTATTTTACCATGGCTAGGTTGATACTCTTTACCATATGTTGTTCATGAACTTGCAGTGATCCCATTAGCTCTTCAACTATGAGAGTATCCAAATCTTAGGATTCTTCAATAACTACAACCACATGTTTAAAATTGGTTGTGAGGGATCATAATATTTTCTCTACCATATGGATATATTTAATATTTTCTCCATTCATTTTTAGGTTATTAACCGTGAAAAGTAGTTAGAAATAGACTCACCTTCCTTCATATGAGTAGGTTCAAACTCAAGCCTTAAAGTTTGCAAATCGGCCCTTCTTACCCATTTATCACCCTTGAAGTAGGTGCTCAGAATCCCCCATACTTCTTTACTTGACTTTGCTTTAGTAATCTTCTTAAATGTTGATTCATATACTCCTTGGTAGAGTAAGAACAATGCCTTCTTATTTTTCTTTGCTCCTTAAAAGTCTTCTTTTGATCTACAAAGTAGCAAGTGATGTGTTTGAATTATTACTGCAAGTGCACGGCTCTATTGGAGTCTTAACAAATATGGGTCAATCCCATGAATAATTTTAAATACATGAATTTAATTAGAATTTATCCCATCTTACTTTAACCTAGCCAAACACTCAAAAGAGGAAAGATTCAAATGAAAAAGCAAGGAAAGTAAAGACATAAAATAAACAACTAAACTAACAACTAGAAATTAAATCCTAAATTAGAAAGCAAGCAAATTAGGAAACTATTTAAATAAGTAAGGAAACAAATTAGGAAACTTTCTATAACTATATTGAGGAAACTATCTAAAACTACAACTAACTAAGAATTAAGGAAACTATTCTAAACTACACTAATTACAAATTAATGTAATGAACAAAGTACTAAGAAAAGGAAAAGAACTATTTCTTTAATGGTCAAATTACAAGGAATTGTTACATAAGCAATGAAAATAAAGTGAATAAAAGAAACAAAGGTCCTTCAAATCTGGTCTTGAACTCTGATGTAAAGTCAACATGTCATGTCACTCAATTGGAGCTTGTACACTTCTCTTCATCCCAAAATATGTTAAAGTTACCACTTAGCTTTTCTCATCTCCTTAACCCAACATGTCATCAACTAAGAAATCCAATCTGATGATCCTTAGAATGAATTATTTGGGTAGTCAAGAAAAGAGGAGCCTTAACACCTTTCCTAAAAAATCACCACCCCAGGAAAGAAAGAAGAAATAAGAAAAGTTATGACACTTTTCCTAATCTTAAAACTCCAAAGGAAAGGCAACTTCAAGGAGTTTAGATCAAGAGAGGATTAGAGGTCTTCATCTTTAAAATAGGGTAGTCATAGAAGATGATTCCTATTTTAAACATGAATTAGAAGAAAAGGAAAATAAAGTGGAGATAGTGGCCCTTGTTTTAGTACTTAGCAATTCCAACATTAGGAGATGAAGCCTGGAGTAGGGACATGAAATGATCCTATGGTTCAATGAAGCCCTTAACTAAGAATCTAGGTGGCTTTATGGATGGATTTTCATGTTGCGTCAACCTTTAATTAAGAAAGTCGAAAAGTCCCCTTAATTCCTCAAAAAGACAAAAGAATCCTTTCCTTTTTCCTTAGTCTAACTCTAAAAAAAGAAGTTAGAAGAGAGAAAGAGGAATGATGCATGAACTAACTAACATAGACTGCATAAATCTAAAATTAGAAAGTGGGTATGTGAAAAACGGAAATAGAAAGTAAATGAAATTAAAAACATGGTAAGAAGGTGTATGAGTAAAGGAAAGTGTAATGATGAGAGATTAAGATATAGGAATGAATGAATAAAAAAATGAAAACTTAGGATGGAAAGATCCATTCTTGTAACTAAGAATGTGTGTGTATGTGTTTCTAAATTAGAAAGTGATGATGCTTACACTAAATGCATAATATTTTGATGTTATGCATGAAATTCTAATTTAATAATACTTTTTAATGTTATATGCTAATGTGCATGAAATTTTCAAACTAATTCTATCATGTATGCAAATGAAAATAGCAAGTCAAACTAATCAAACATGAGTTTCTAAATTAAGAAAGTGCATGTTTCTAAAATCGGAAAGTGCTAAATCTAATAATCTACCATGCAACTAAATTCTAATATAGTTATAAACTAATCCTAAAACACCCCTAAGATATATGAAAAACAAATTCAAAAGTTACTAAAACTCAACAGTAAGGAAATCTAAGATCTAACATTGAATCTAAATTTAGAAACTACTCACTTCTAAAATAGGAAAGTGCGTAAAACACGGAAACTAAACAAGCCAGTTGAAAATTTATACTAGCAAAACCTCACCTAAAGAAACATAACTAACATGTAAATCTACATTGAATGCAATTAAGTTACTCTACAAGATAAGCCATGTGTGTGAAATTTAAAAAGATGCATCCACCAAATTTTGATGGAATAAACTAAAAATCTTACACCTATATGCATACAAATCATAATCTAATAAAAGGAAAACATGATATGCATCTAATATTATTCTAAGATAAAGTAAAAATATATATTAAACACGAACTACAAAGTAAGGAAAGAAGGGAAATTATCATGCAAAACTAAGGAAAGGAAAAACTAACCCATGTGTGTAACTACATGAAGGATGAGTGCAATCTATTTTACCAATCTAAGAGAGAAAATCTACATGAATGCATGGTAAAATAAGGTGAAGGAAGTAGATATAAGATGGTAGAAAAAGAAAATAAGAAAGAAAGAAGTTAGAACTTAGGTTGATACCCTACCTTTATCTCCAAAAAATTTGAACATGGAAGCTTAAAGGGGGATTTGCAAGGGTGATCTTTCTCCCTCTGTTTCTCTTAGCTTTGGCCTTGAGCTTTAGGAAATTTGAAGACCTTTAATCTATTCAAAACTGTCTATTTATATATTTCTAGCATGAGAGTTAAAGGATTCGATGGTTGAGATTAATCCACTTAGATTGATATGAATAAATGGCTAGATAGGGAGTGTGGAATTCAAATGGAAATGGGATGGGAGATGAAGAGTATTTAGCTAGGAAGGAAAAGAAATAAGAAGAGAAAATTCTAAAGGATGAAGGGAATAAGTGGGGAAAAGAAAGAAATAGAAAGAGGAAAGATCTAGCTTAAGAATGAATGACATAAAGGTGGAATCAAAATAGGAAAGTGGATGTTAAGGAAGGAGGCATCTTTTTTATAGGTTAGGTATTGCTCCATCAATGTTTCGTATACATTAAGATTAAATCAAAATAATGGAGGGAAGTGGGGAGGAAAATGTGAATAAATAAAAAGGAAAAAGAAGGAAAAGACAAGGAATAAGTAGGAAGGAAAACTGGTGGGGAGAAAAGTGAAAGAAATAGAAAATTGGTGGAGGAATCTAGGAATTTTCATACTTAGAAAGTCTTAGGGGGAGCATGGAATGCTCATGGGTGTGTGCGTGAGTAATTTGGAAACCGTAAGAATGTAAGGACCCTTGGATGAGAATACATGGTTAAGATCTTCCTTTCCTTAGGATTTTGAGTTGACTTTTCAATATAGGAAAGGTGACTAGAGTCTTCTCCTTTCTTTATTTTGATCTTAGCCCTTAGATCATACTTACCTTTTCTTAGATGGATAAGATCCCATCTAAATCTTCCTTTAAACTTCATTTTCTCTCCAGCATTGGATTAGATTGCCCTAGGATGAATGAACTTGATTCTTGTAGATCTTCATATGCTCATGTGGATCAGTTGTACTTTAATACCTTGTATGGATAAAGCTTCCAATCATTGGTTGATCTTTTCTTGTGGTTGATTAGGAGAGAGAAAACAAGTAAAATGCCTTCATATGAGTCCCATTCTTCTTTTTCTTTTGAGAAGCTTTTATTGTATATGATTTTATTGTAAGTGAATTGAACATCTCTCATAAGCTTCTTAAGGTCGTTAAATATACATAAATGTGCATGAATTGGAACTTTGCCACCTATTTACCCTCATTTGAGTTGAAGTTGTACATATGGTTTCCAACCACTCTGACTTCAACAATGACACCCAATAACTATTTTAAACTTTCAAAACTGCATTTTTAACATGTGTGACCTATAATGTAGCTTGGTTTTCAAAACTGCTCTTTCTAAGATAAAACTATCCTCTCTTCTTCTTTTTTTCATTTGTACCCTGGACCTGTAAAATAGTAGAGTTAATCCCAACTAGTGATAATTAAGTAATTTTTGAGTTAAAAGCCTCCTAATTGTGAAGGTATGTATTCAATATTTCTATATCCATCAACAACTTTCCTATCTAGAAATGGGCTCCTCGTATCCATCAACAACAATCTTCCTTGACTCTTGTGATGCTAACAAGCTTCATTTAAATCTGTCATATTTCATAGTTGTCTCATTCAACAACTTGAAAATCTAAGTTTGCACCAAGTTGGAAGACATCTTCTATGTGGGATTAGGGAAGCTTCTACAATACTTCTATGACTCTGAACCTAGCTATTGCCATGATGTTGGATGTTGGTTTTGGTAAGCCTTCACCTACAACAATGATCTAAGAGGCAAATAAGAAAAGAACTAGTACTAATGAAAGGGGAAAAACTCTCTCAATTTTAATCAAGAACAATTAAAGAAATAAGGTCGCTACCTTTACAAGACTTACTCTTTCGCTCAACTTCTTAGATCTTCTCACTCACTTCTTTCCCACTAGCTTACAATGAAGTAGTGCTCTTCTATTTATACTTGCTTTCCATGTATCACCTCCTCATTTTGTGGTGGAAATTATTCCAAATGTTTATAATTCAATGGTTGACACTTTTTTAAAAGCTACACTAGAATATTCTAAACAATTCTATAAATATCTAGCCTAGATATTTTCTAAGAACTAATCTAGAACTTTTTAAAATATTTAGATATCTACATAAGACTTTTTTATACACTTTTTAGGATATGAACCTTCTAGATGATAGCCGTTTTGTGTAGGCCTTGGGGCCAAGTTCATAACCAAAATGGGTTAAGATAGGCTGATCCATGTTATAGAGCCAACATATGGGCTTTTGGTTTATATCCAACAAGTTCATCCCACCCAAGCAGCCATCATTTCTAATTTGCTCAATTCAAAATAATTGAATTCTTGCTCAGGTAACCCTCACTTACTCAAACAAGCATGCCAACATCTTGAATTTCCTCAAGATGACCTATAAAAGGCCTATAACTATTCAATGGCCCTTCCTCATTGCCATGTAGTACCCATCATCAAGCTCATCTCCCATTTTATTTCGTCCACATTCTTTGCAGTAATTGTCAATGGGACCCCTTCTGCATGGTTCAAACCACATAGTGGACTTCGACGAGGCTGTCCCCTTTCCCCCTATCTGTTTGAGCCATTCATGGAGGCATTGCCATGAACCCTCAATAAAGATTCTTAATCCAAAACATTTCTACTAACCAATTTCTCACCTCTTTTATGTGGATGACCTCCTTATTTTAGGTAAAGCTACTCTCTCTAATTGTGCATATATAAACAACATCACCATGTCAACCTCTGAATCTAGACTCCAGAAATATGGGGTAAGCCCGTTATATATTTGATCCCATATATATATATATATATATATGTATGTATGTATGTATAGACACACACACACTTGCGATTTAATATCAAATGTTGTTAGCTCTCCATGTAGTGACAGGAAGGGATTAAATGATTTAGAAGGTTTCTGGAACAAATAGTTACCCCACACAATCAATTGTCCATTGGCGACACTCTATCTGCATTGACCCAAGTTTTTAAAACACATTTTCATAACTATTTGCAAAGGTAGGGCCCTGATTTTGAATTACTCTTTTAAAATACAAACAGCGGAAGCATATTTTCTTTGAAATTGATTTGTCAAAAACCCGAGTGCCACCTCAAATTACTTAGCATACATAGATTTTTGCATAAAATAAACTTTCAATTGAATATCAATAGAAATACTTTTATTAAAATCAGGATCAATCCAATGGTTCACATACACAGCCCCGGTAGTCATTACATACCTTGTCCAAATATTACAATCCAAATTTCAAAAAAATCAATACAATCTTCCTCAAAGTAAATACCCTGAGTAGTAGTTCGGGGATGATTATCCTCAAGTCTTGAGCTTTCAATGTTCCTTAACTGAATTTGAGATATTGTAAACATTCAGACATTTACAATATCTCAGTAGGCTATCCTTAGTAAGGGATTTAAGAAATATATTCAACATATCTCAAAATCAACAGTTTAGTATATCCATGATATAAATCAATTTATACATTGGATAACCATTTTATCCTTCACTCATCATATGAATTATATGTATATATTACATATAAATAAAACCATTGAAAAACGTGAATATAGTCAATATTATCAATAATATCTCATTTCCAAACTAATTTCAATATTAACACTAGGTGTTAATATATAATCATATCGTATTGGGAATCATCCTCCAATATAACATTGGTAATAACTTTTACCAGGCATCTCATTATGCCATAACATAAGGCATCTCATTATGCCATAATCAATTGTATCATAATGCAAAATATCAAAGGACTACCATGCTTGCAGTCTCAATCTGTACAGCGTGCTTGGATAACTACTTAATACTCCACTGATACCAAGGTGGAAAAATAGATCCATGGGGAACCATGGTTGTCACAGTGGCAGCCTTCCCATAATTGCTCCACTTGACATTTTGCCTCTCTTTAGGCACAGTATCATCCACATAATCAGTTTCGAAAAGTAGGTAGCCAAACCCTCATAACTCACCTAGCATAGGCATCCCCAAGCATAAGCCTATCTTAAAATAAAATCACAAGCCTCCATGCTTGCATGGAAAATAATATTTCAATATTCACAAACTATGTGTCTGGTTATAATAGTACATGCCTATATTTTCTTTCCTTAAGATTTGGGGTCCAACTTATATAGTTCAAATCTTCTCATTCTACGCATTAAGTAATTTCATAATTACTTAATCAATCCCTTTGTATTCATTTTCACATCATTTGTTACCTTAAGTAATTTCATAATTACTTAGTCAATCACTTTGCATTCATTTCAACATCATGTGTTGATTCATAAACAATTCTAAGGCAATTAAAATTATCAGGATAAGATCATGTGTAAAATACATGTATCTTCTATATTGAATATATTCTTAAGGTCCACCTACCTTTACTTTCAACAATCCATCTTCTCATTGATCTTGATCATCGTATCCTTCATGTATCTATCAAATCATATGTATATAGTCATTCCTCAACTCATTTATACTTCCTAATGTTCTTTTGATCATCCTTACATAAGATGATTTGGATCTTGTTCTTTGGATCATATTGATCAAGGGTCTAAGCTATTGATCTACGTTTGAATCTAATATTTATACTACTTCAAAACATACATGCAATATTATGATTCTTATTATTCTTGATCATTCAAGATCTCCTTATAGATCTCCTTATAGATCTTGTTTGATCTTTGATTATCTTAATTACCATTTTTATTAGGATTAGATAGTTTATTATCCTTTTATGATCTTATTCTTATTCAACCAGTTAATGTTTTACTGATTGAAGATAATTTATCACTCCTAATTCTAAACAACTCCTTATTTCAGAATTGACTAAGGCTTACTAGTTAAAAGCTGCTCACAGAGTAGTTAATTCAATCCTCATGTAAGGAGGCGTTTAGACCTCACAAACATCGTCAGAAGGTGGGGAAAGACTAAGGTACTATAAGAGAACCCCTTTAATCACTATGTTTAGCATTTACTGGGGTGACCTTAGCTCAACCTTTATAAGGTTCCTATGAGTATTAAACCCTAAGTACTCTTGCTATTTGATTTTAATTAAATCCATGAACATTTAAAATGTCATTCATGAGGTTTATTATTCTCCTAATTTGGGCCAAGGAAATGATATTCCTTATATTTTTTACTAATTATAGCCCTTACTATCATTAAGTCCATGTCCATAGTCATTGTAAATGTTCATCAATATATATTTTCATTTAATTACATTTTCTATGTAATTTACATAACATGAACAATTAAAGCGTAAATAAATAAATTTAAAAGTTACATCTACTAAGAAATTCAAAGAACATTTACAGTAAAATATAATAATTCACATGCTCATTTGAATATATCATATTTGTCCATTTTGATCCAATTATCATATTTTGATTTCTATTCATTTTTCATCCCATTAAGGGTTTTGATCTTAATCTTTGATTTTTATTCAGATCTATCATATTATCTTAATGTGATATCATCACTAGATCATTAATGCATCTCATTATATTATCTGATCTTTCTTGATCCAACCGATCAAGAAGATCTCAAGTCATTTGATCAAAATTAAGAGCATAGATCTCAATCTATACCAAATTAGACACATCATGCTCATTAATCGATTTGATCTTAACTTTAGATCATCATTTAAATTGATTTTAATGGTCTGATCATGCTTGATTACTCAGATCAAGTAGATCCATGATCATTTTTAAGATTTCTCTTCCATTAAGGTTAAATTTCTTAATTCATCCCAGATTAATCACATCTAACTTTTGATGGATCATAAATCCAAGGTCTAATCATGTTAGATTTGACTGATGTTGGGAATTAGTACCTCTTTTTGTAAGTTATAGAATTTTACAGTGAATAAAACTTAAATTTTATGTTTCCATTAGATTCTACTCTTCACTAGCAATCCAGAGCTTTTTTTCGATCTTGATTTGGTGTTAAAATGAGCTATGAATTAAAATTTTAAGCTTCGAATCTATTTTGACAGTCCAGATCTGGACTGTCAAAATGCTACAAGACAAGGGCGGATAGTGTCTCTATCATCGGGACGCAGGCGACGTGTCAGGCAGAGCTCGCCCGCATTGCACACTTGAAGTGTGCAGAGGCGCTCCCACAGGGAACATCCTTGCATGCGTTACCCGCTAGTGTTCTGGGATCCCATCATGAGGTTCAGTTGAGACGGTCCAATCTAGACCGTCTGATCAACTTTTCCCCCAATCTCCCAGATTTGAACGATCCAACATCTCAAATTTCATCCCCTAGGGTTTTGGGACCCTCTGAATCCATCCAAAGGCTCAAAATCTTCAAAAATTTACATTTTATAGGTGTTTTCCACCTGGTTCACTAGTAATGGATTCATCAGAAAAATCTTGCTAGAAAATCCAGTTTGGTGATCCTTATATATTAAAACCTACCGGAATAGCTAGAGGGAGATGAGGGGTACCTACCTATAGTGTCCAAAATAGAAGAATATGGCCGAAAAATATATTACTATTTTCTGGTGATTTCACCAGTGAATATGTCTTTGATCATTGTGAAATCATAGGGTTTTTGAAGCTTGGAAAATTCTGAATAGGATGAACGGTTCAAATCTAATTTCCAATGATCTAAATTAGACATTTAATTGAAAAACAGTACCCAGGGTGAAACCCTAGGTCCGTCGGGGACGACGCATCTGTGGACGCCCTTGACAGATTTGGGAGAATATTCCCCTCAAGTGCATCCGTAGATGCACTCTGCGGCTGTAAAGGGAAGAGAGAGAGAGAAAAAAAAAAAAGAAAGAAGAGAGAGAAAGAGAAGGAAAGAAAGAGGGAGAGAGTGGAAGCTTGGAATTTTTGTGCAATTTCATGGGAATGTTAGGGGGTATTTATTGGTTTATTTTTGCATTATTTTAATTAAAATCTTAATTATTTTTATTATAAATGATTTTTCACTTTTCTTAAAAAATTAAAAGCAGATTCCTCATCATTGATATTTCCTGAGTTGGTTGTCCACCAGCTCACCTAACTTTTGTGGATCCCACACAAAAGTAAAATGACCATTTTACCCCTATGAATAAATATAAATTCACAAAATTTATGAAAAATAGAGATTTTTCACCCGAGCTCAGATTTTAGCATGCTTATAGTCATTCTGACAGGTTTCCTATGATTAATTTTAAATATCTATGTTTTAAGACTTGATTCTTTTTCTAAAAATTAATATTATATTAAATATAATATTCTACCTTGATTTTCATAAAAATTCTAATTAATTCCAAATAAAATTGGGGTTTTCACACTATCTTTCTCTCACCTTCTTTTAAACGATACCTATGTCAGCATGCTACTCATCCAATGTAAGTTTCATGCGATTGAACTCTTCGGCATAATCTAAGAACTTAATTCGAAGATTGCCTATCAGAAATAGCACCTTCTTTCTAGAGCAGGCAATCTAGTCTTCATCAAAGTGGTCACTTCCACTCTACCCAATTATCTGTTGGGTGCATTTCCCATGCCACAAACCATCTCACAACTTTGTAAGAAGCGCCAATGTATTATCAATTCAACAATGCATTCATCATGTATATAGACAAGCTAATGAAGCAGTTGATTAACTCGCCTCGTGTAATGCCTGAGCAATTTACACTATTTTTAACGAAAATTGAACGTTTTATAGGAAATAAACTGTGTTGAATGTTTGATTTTATTTAAAATAGTAAACGAAGTAATTTGTGAGGAAACTTAGTACCATTAGATTCTACTTGAAAAATGGAATCCAACGCCGCAAAAATCACCCAAAACAGAGTTCGTATGAAGAAGTTACAGGCATTTAAAGATAGGGGTATTTCTAGAAATTAAACAGAAAAATGAAAAAGGATGAAAAATGCAGGGGGCCGTTTCGATAACGGCACCCCCTATCGTCTTCAACCTCTAGACTCTCCCATAAACCCTCGATCCTGATTTTTCTAGAGGGATCTACCACCGCCATAGCCGATCTATAAAAGCCCCATCTTCCCTCTCCAAAAACCCAAGTTTTCCGGCGTTTTTCCACCCGTTTGAGACTGGGGTTTCCAGCAAGATCGGAAACCTGTCTCCTCTACATTTTTGGGCAACGGCCAGGCCAAAGTTAGGCCGACCATGCTGTTCCCATCTCCCCATTTGCCCTCTCTTCCCTTTTACAAACTTGCTCGACATTGAGGTTTCCCCTTCTTCATGGATTCCAGACAACACAAAAAATCCTGGGAGCAGGAGCACCCACCGGGAAAAGGGCACTCCTCAGGCTACCCAGGTAAGCCATCCTCCTTTACTTTCCTCCGTTTCACTTCCCCCAGGCCAAGATCCATGCCGGATCTGACCTTTTTCCAGCTGGATTTCTGGGCTAGAGGACGTTCCCAAGCCATTCAGATGGCCCTGCACGAACACAACGCCCCAAGCCAGGTCCAGACGACCTTGCACTAGCCAGGCATCCTGGGGATGCCTTGCTCCATGTGCACCTGGGACAGGGTCCCAGGGATGGGCTCTGGGCATACGACAGTGCGTACACTGTCCCAGGAGCACCCCTCGGGTGCGCGAGTGACATAGGGCATGGGTCCTAACTCGACCAGGGTGCACGGGGTGCCCTGGGAGCTGAGACACGCCATGATACAAGGTGCGCCCATGCGATGATGCGGGTCATAGCGCGTCACCTGAGCATGCGTGTGCGCATGCAAAAACGCGGTCCCTGACACAGCCTTTAGGCGAGCATGCACGTGAGGGAACTGGGACACGTGGACCCAATAAGACTTTAAAGTTAAGATTAAAGGACAATTTACAAAGTTAGCTATGGAATAGTAGGTCCACATCATAGGATCCAGCCTGAGAATGAATTAGGCAAGAACCAAGGACCCAATAGGCAGGGCTAGCGGTCTAATGTCTAAATAGACTGAAATTAATTAGGACTCCTTGTATCCATTTATACCCAGGAGTTTATAAATGAGACCCGGGGACGGGTTGAGAGATAAAGGACGTGACTCCAGGAGACTTTGAGGTAGGTGCTCTATCGCTACTAGACTTTTAAACAAGAGCCATGATTGTTTTGTGAATACATGTTTTAAGTATATGACTTGTTTAGCATGACTTAATTCAACATACATATGATAAATGCTTTATGCATAGATATGTTTTGCAAATAATTGCATATACATTATGCATAGATATGTTTTGCAAACAATTGCATACATTGCATGATTTGTGAGCATTAAGTTCTTGCAAAAATTGCATGTCCTTGAGGGTTACCAAAAGACGCTGGAGTGTCAAGGGCCAGGCAGTTGTGAGGGACCCGAAGAGGACAAGTTTTGAAAAAGAGATTTTTGGCTTGTTTGATCGTACATGATTTGGGCTAATAAGCTCGTGGGCGCTATGCCGAGAGGTCTGGGGTGGCCTCCCAACCTCTACCACTATTAGGTGGATGGGTACCACGCCCAAAAAGGGCATGTCCCTACTTTGACTGCATGTGGTACAGGGGGCTACCACTGGTGTTACGGCACTGGGTCAAAGTGTCATATGCCCCGTGGAGGTATATGATCCTGTGTCCCTAGGTACCCGGGGACCACACAGCGGTGAGGTCGTAGGCATAGTTGGACCCTATGGTTTGAGGATTTATGTGCATTGCATGTGGCATGACATGAGGTTGGTCGACCATACCATACTAGATATCCATGAGTTGGATTCAATGAAGCATCTTATGCATATCATAATGTTATGATATATATATGATACTTTCGATTTGGATTATGTGATCCTTTAAGTCGTTAGTATTTCTGTTTGACAATGGTTTTTAATTCTGTTCTTGAACATGAGTGTTCAACCATGCACATATTTTGAAAGAGAATATGATTTTAAACATCTCATGCATTATAAAACTAGTAGTGATGGACTCCTACTGAGTATAGTATATACTCACCCTATCCTTAACATTTTTCAGGATAATTCCATCCACGAGTAGAGGACATCTATGTTAGTGCCACGAGCAAGTGAATCAAAAAGGAAACAATTATACATGTGAGTACATTCTCAACCCTTTGGACATGTATTTGTATTTATTTAAAGTTGGGCTGTGTGCTGTGATTGTATAGATATGAGGAAAAACACTTATGATTTCTAAAGCTTTTCAAAAACTACCTTGGTTGTTGTGAAAGCAAATGACACTCGAGGTTTTCAAATTGAATTTCAAATAAAAGATTTTTTTCCGCTGCACTGCATTGTTTTTCAAATAGGGATCCTGCCTTAGGAATTTAGATTTTTCATTTAAAAATGCATGAGAAAACCCGGGTCGTCACACCTCGCATGCTTCAACCATTACAACCTTCGGAGTTTGGATCCTAACACCTCCTTTTCTGCATGATGTACTCAAGCATGATGTGCTGGCTGTTGTTAGACCCAAATCTATCTAAATTATGTGTCTTCTAATAATAAAAAAACTAATTCTATAAAAAAAAAAACTAATATATGGAGCTTATTTGCCATGCTCGATCCCTTTTTATACATGCACAAAGCTTTTTGCCAATTTGACGTCCCTCACCAGCATCAATTGTATGGCCAAGAATCACAATGTCATGTATGAAAAACAGCTAGCAATGCTCCAAAACCAAAAATATCAAAGATTTCTAATGTTATTCCATACTTGTCAGAATGGAACCATAAGATCCTTGACTTCATTGAGCCTCAAAGGAAAACAAGCTACGAACACACTTTTTTAGGCTTTTACTTGGATAGTTGAGTTGATCCCACGTAAGTATAAATAATGAAAGAGCTTGAATCAGCAATGAATATTAATTGTTAGCAATCAAATGTAGACTTTAAAGATCATCTGTTTTAACACAAAATGCGAGGAGGTGAAGACAAAATAAGATGATACTTAATTTTATCATCAAGAATAGTAGAAGAGGCAATATATGATGCATAAATTCCTAACTTCGAGACTAAAGGAGCATAGTAATTTATGTCAAAGAACACAATTGTGAAATATATTTTCTGGTGATTTCATTCATTGTTATTCTATATATAGAGAATATAAATGAGGTACATTTACAAGGCAAGAACAATCTAAGTAATTATAGAATAATATTTACTAATAATATAGGAAATCATGAATAGGAAATATCCTATAATTATGAGAAAAATAAAGGTAACTGTTGATTAAGAAGGTTGACCATATAAAACCCTTAATTCTAGCACTCCCCCTCAAGTTGGAGCATGGATATCACATATGCCTAACTTGCCCAAAGATTCATCAAAAACATTGTTGGATACAGCTTTGGTAAGAATATCAGCTAGTTGATCTTTAGGCTTCGCAAAAGGAAATATAATGATCCCAGCTTCAAACTTTTTCTTGATGAAGTGTCTATCAACTTCTACATGCTTTGTCTGATCGTGTTGAGTTGGATTGGGGGCTATCTTCATAGCTGAAGTGTTATCACAATACAACTTTATTGCATCTTGAGAGTCAACACCCAAATCCCTTAGCAAGTTCCTCAACCATAGTAACTCACACACTCTAAAAGCCATGCCTCTATACTCAGCTTCTCCCCTTGACCTTGCTACTACTGATTGCTTTTTACTCCTCCAAATCACAAGGTTTCCACTACAAAAGTAAAGTATCCTAAATTAGATCTTCTGCTATTAGCTAAACCAACCCAATCTGCATCAGTGTAACCTTCTACATGATTATGCTTGGTGAAACGTAACCCTTTACCTGGAGCAGACTTCACATGCCTCAATATATGTTCTACGACATCCATGTGAGATTTTCAAGGATCATACATAAATTGGTTCACTACACACACTGCATGAGCAATGTTTGGCCTAGTGTAAGACAAATAAATTAATTTTTCCCACAAGTCTATGGTACCTTGTCTTCTCAGTAGAAGTTGCACCCAAACACTGAAACAACTTATGATTTTGTTCAATAGGAGCATTTGCAGGCTTACATTCAAGCTTACCTGTTTCAATTAACAAATCAAGAAGGTATTTTTGTTGAGATAAAAAAATACCATTCTTTGATTGGGTTACCCCAATCCCAAGAATGTACTTTAAGTCACCAAGTTGTTTCATTTCAAATTTTGAAGTCAAGTGTCATTGTAAGCTCTCAATTTCATCTTGATCATTACCTATTACTACCATATCATCAACCTAGATAATCAAAGTAGTAATTCTTCTCTTTCGGTGCTTTAAAAACAAAGTATCATCTGGGTTGCTTTGTTTATAGCTAAAGTTTTTCATAGACTTAGTGAATCTGCCAAACCAAGCTCTTGGAGATTCCTTTAACCCATAAAATGCCTTCTTGAGCTTGCACACCTTTATAACATTTGAGTACTTCTGTATACCTAAAGGAAGATTCACATAAACTTCTTCTGCAAGATCTCTATGCAAGAAAGCATTTTTTACATCAAATTGAAGAAGTGGCCAATCTTTGTTAACCGTTAAAGACAAGAGCACTCTAACTATATTAAGCTTGGCAACATGTGCAAAAGTGTCTTAATAGTCAATCCCATAAGACTGCATATACTCTTTTGCAACTAATCAAGCTTTGTACCTTTCAATGGTCCATCTACCTTATGCTTGACTGCAAACACCCATCTATATCTTACGATCTTCTTTCCCTTTGGTAGAGGCACAAGTTTCTAAGTAGCATTCTTTTCAAGTACTGCTATTTTTTCTGCCATGGCTTGGGTTCATCTAGCATCTATTAAAGCTTCCTGCATTTTACTAGGAATAGAGACAAACGATAGCTGTAACACAAAAGAAGCATATGACTTGGACAAATTTTGGTAAGACAAATGATCACTAATGGGATTTCTAACTTTGGATTTAGAATTAGGCTCATATTTAATGGGTGGTTTACCATGGTTAGAAAGAGCTGGAAGATGATATTGAGACAATTGTGATTCAAAATTAGCATCATCAATAATCATAGAATTAGGATTAATGGGTACCTCTAAAGGTGTCTCAGGAGAAGATAGGCCCAGTTATTGTGTTAGATTGTTAGGGGACATTATACTATCTTAAAGAGAATCATCTTCGGCATTTGGAGTCGTTGGTTCAGCAATCGGGGACCTTTCCCCTTCACCCAGTCAATCATTAATGTCACTTTTCGTATTCCAAAACAAATCCGAGATGAAATCTTCATCTGTAAGTTCACTGGTCATCCATTTTTCTTTGTCCAGTCCTTTGGTAGTAGATAACCAGTCCAGTTCATCAGTTTGACCCGTAATATCACTTTCAATCATTCGGATATAGGAGAAATCCAAATCTCTGGGAAAAAATGCTTGTAGTTCTTTATGATTAATCACTTCTTCTTGATTCTCCCCTTGAAGTGGTAAATTAGTAATTGGTGGCCTATAGAAAAGTTATTTCTCATAAAAAATAATATCCATTGAAATATAAAACCTCTGCAAAGATGGATCATAACACTTATAACCTTTTGATTGATTCCATATCCCACAAAAATACACTTCAGAGCATGAGACTTAAGCTTAGTGCATTGATGTGGATGTAAGTGGACATAAACTACACACCCAAAAATTCGAGGAGCCAAAAGTACCATAGGTAGAAGAGTGTAATGATCATAAAGAGTATCCAATGGTCTTCTAAAATTGAGAACACTATATGGTGTATGATTTATTAAGTAGATCACCGAATTCAAGGCTTCACCCCACAAATGAGAAGGAACATGACCTCCAAACAAGAGAGACTGAGTAACTTCCAATAACTGTTTATTTTTTTGCTCTGCAACACCATTTTGTTGAGGAGAATAGGGACATCTTCTTTGGTGAATAATCCCAACTAAGTGAAAGAATCCTATCAATTCTTGCTTGAAGTATTGGCCCTCATTATCGGAATGAAAGAATTATATTGGAATACTAAACTGAGTGGTCATTATTTGATGAAACAAGCAAAAAACTGAGCAAATGTCACTCTTGTGCTTTAGTTGATAAACCCAAGTCATTTGAGTGCAATCATCAACAAAAGTTACAAACCAAGTAGAAATTAGTACTAATCCCCAAACATCTGAATGAACTAATGAAAAAGAGAGATTTGCTTTATTATCGCTCAAATAGAAAATAGTATGATGATTTTTTGCATTGCACAAGTTTCACAAATAAAATCTAAAAAATTACACCCCCTAAATAAAGAGGAGAATAATCTTCTAAGATAGCTAAAAGAGGGATGTCCTAGTCTCCTATGCCAGAACCAAATTTTCTCCTTTTTCTTATTTACCAAATCTTCCTCCACCAATTGAGCTTGCCCTTCTCTGTTGGAATGTTGGAACCCATCCTCCAAATAGTGCAATCCTCCATTTTGTCTACCACTTCCAATATTCTCCTCAATATGGATGTTCTAAAAAACATAGTGAGTAGGAAAAAATAGAGCAACACAATTATGAAATTTAGTTAATTGATTAACAAAGAAGATTACAATTTAATGATGGCACAAATAAGACATCTTTGATAGCTAAGGTGGGGGATAATGAGATTGTACTAACTCCAATAACTGGAGATGATACACCATTGGCATTGGTAATGATAGATTTGGAACATTTAGTATATGGTCTGTTGCACTAGTGTCAATTATCCAATCACTATTTCCAATAAAAGACATATCTAACTTCATAGTAAATCCAGGAGTTGTGGCTAGATTCCCCTCTGGATTGGTGCCCTCCTCTTTGGCATTCAAAGACACCTAAGACACCTTCTTGCCCTTTGGATGCTAATCCAGATATCCATGGAGTTGAAAGCATGGATCCACCGTATGACAAATACTGCTACAGTGAGTACATTTTCAATCCTTTTTTGAGGTAGGCATTTTTCGAGAGGCCATTATAGCCCCTTCTCCAACTTTCCTCTAAGCATAGTGTCTTGGCGATTAGCTTTCATACAAACCATAGCATAAACAACTTGTATATTTAGAAGAGGTTTGGGAGCAGGTAGGGGACCTCAAACTCCATCTAATTGAGGATCAAGACCAACCAAAAACATATACACATGTTGGGAATTAACCTTTGTGGTATATTTTATTGTATCATTAGCACACTCCATTGTATAGTTATCAATATTGTCAAGTTCCTGCCATATTTTTTGTAGTTTGCCAAAATAAGAAATTATAAAACCTCCATTCTAGAAGACAAAAATTACCTTGCAGTATAGTTGATAAGCTTTTGATGCATCCTAATCAACCGAATATGTTTGTTTGACTGCCTCCCATATTTCCTTTGTCGTAGCCAACTAAAGAAAGAGAGATCTAATGTCTTTTGTCATTGCATTAAGAACCCATGATTTGACCAAGCAATTTTTATCCTCCCATGCTTCATATTCCTTCGAATGAACATCTTTTGGTGCAACCTTAGTACCCGAAATAAAACCCCAATGTTTCCTCCCACAGATCTTATTTTGAGCATTCAAATACCATTCAATATAATTGGTACCATCAAGTCGTTCTAGAGTGATTAGAGAAGAAGTTTCCTACATATGGAACCTATCCGATATAGTAGTAGATTCATTCTTCTCTAGAAAATCATTACCACTTCTTTTTCTTTTTTTTCTTTTTTCTTTTTTTAAATCAAACATAGTGGAAATGACACTAAAAAGGAATTTTCCAGCAAACTGATATGATTGTCAACACAAGACCAAAATTCAATCCTTAGGATAAAGAAGAGGAGATTAAACCATGCTCTGATACCTTGTCAAAGAACACAATTGTGAAATATATTTTCTAGTGATTTCATTCATTGTTATTCTAAAATATATAGAATGCGTATGAGGTACATTTACAAGGAAAGAACAATTTCTAAGTAATTATAGAATAATACCCACTAATAATATAGGAAATATCATATAATTAAGAGAGAAATAAAGGTAACTATTGATTAAGAAGGTTGATCATATCAGACCCTTAATTCTAGCAATTTATAGCAGTGAAATAAGTATAGTATAGTGCCCCACTAGACCAAAAACAAGTGACTTTACCAAAATTACCAGTGACATACAAAATTGAGGTCAAAATCAACAAAAAGTTCTAGTCCTCAATTACCAGTGACATACAAATTGAGGTCAAAATCAAGGAAAAGTTCCAGTCCTTATGAGGTTGTCATCTAGGTTGTTCATGGGTGCATGGGACCTATTTAGCATGACATTGCACTCCACTGTTCTAATAGATCCCACTAGATTGCAAAATAAAGTGAACAGAGAAAGAAATTGTCAAGTGAAGATCTAATGTGGGATCTTAAAAAGACAACAAAATTTTGGCAGCAGGTTATGAACAAGCTAACAAGAGTCTGCTGGTCCAAACCTATGAATATAAAAGCATGTGAGAAAGATTAGTTTGAGCTAGTGATGATTAGTTGAGCTGCATTGATCATAACCTAGAAGAATTGAGATTTGAGAAAAAGGTATGAGATTATGATTGCTTATAGACCATGGTAACCAATACTACTAAGTCAACTTAGCCTTGACATCTTCTGATTTTATCCAAATAGTTTATAAACTGTGGGTATAGTGTCAAATAATATTGCAATGTTTTCTCTAGAAAAAAACCTCAAGAATAAGGTTGTTGATGTGGTAAGAACATGTCTTGCTAGAGTCATGCACTAGTTTATCTATATGACTAGTTAGCTTGTGTATTTTCATAGATATAACTATGTCGTTCAATTAATGTAATATAATTGGATTTCCTCCTTTTATGATGGGGAAAAAAAAGAAGGAAAAGGAATTAGTAGAGTTGCTAGAACCCCAGAATCCTAACCAACTTCAAAAGTGAACTTGCTATCTTGGTTACTGAAAAGAGCAAATCAACTATTATCTGGCCGAAAAGTTCTGATGATTCTACCCATTCACTTTCTTCACCCATCCCAAAAGACCCCTACCATCAGATACTTGCCGTACGTTTTAGAACAGTGAAGGGTAAAGTCAAGTGCAGGGAATCCAAAGCAGCCATGAGATCAACGAGCATCCCCTTCGGTTGGTCCAGTTATGGATAAAGTATGTTTCTTAAACTTGTCAAATATGTAATGGGCCAAGGCTTGATGCACAGATGAGCCATAGCATCTAGCCCATTCGTTGATAAGATTTTGAAGCGGGCTTTCAACGACAAAGTCCAGTGGAGGTAGGCATTTTGGATAACCAAAATCAGGGCCTCACTAATGACTCGAGCAAATTAGCATTAGCCGGCTCGAGCAGGCTTAAAAAAGTTCCCAATTTCAATTAGATGATTCAAGGCCAGACCTCGATAGCTCATTAACTTCAGGCAATACAATATCTTAGATAACTGCTTAAGTATGGATCAGAGTTTGATCAACCGTCTACCGAGGGCCAAGCAGTTCAATCAAGTCAGTCGCCTAGATCATCCATCACTCGGAATCCTTGAATATGGATTCTCTTTATTTCTTTGATTCTTTTCCTGTTCGCAGGAACAATGAACAGAGACCACTGTAAAGCGCATAGTAATGCACGAGGAAAGCTTTACGAGTATAGATGTTGATACAAAGAAGATAAAAATCAAAATGTCACGGACCAGGACAAGGTACGAACAATGATGCATTTTTCTTTAGAATATGAATAAAAGTTACTATGATACGTAAAGTGGGGTGTCAGAGAAGCTCTCTTGGACTATAGCTTGTGAACAATTCAAGTAAAATAGGGTTTACTCAAGCCCAGGATCAATCAGATCAGCCACGTTCTCGCTTCTCAAGAACTATGAACCTACCTGACATTAAAGTCTCGGGAAACAAATTTTCTTTATTATGGTGAACCAAAACGAAGGAAAAAGAAAAGGAACCCAAGCTGTTTCATATTTTGGATGCACTAGCAAACATACCCAAAACTTCTTCACTTATTGAATATGCCTACCAACACTGATAGAAGCTGAAGCCCATTTACAGGCTGCAATTCTCCAAATTCAAATGTATAGAGAGAATATATTGAGTCCAACAGATGTATCTCTTGCAAAGTCCATGAAGCCGAGTCACGCCAGCCCAGCCCAGATGACCAAAGCAAGCTAAACTAAGACAAGCCCAAATAAGAGGGCCCGATCCAGGTGAAAACCCAGCACATAGATTGGCCCACCCAGGGCAGATGAAGCGATCTAAGCCCAGCCCACCAGACAGGCTCTCAAGAACAACCAGATAAAGCAATCAGCCCAGCCCAGCCCAACAGAGTCCAACCTAGGCCTGGCCAGGACTAATCTAAGCCGAGCTGACCCAAAGTCAACCCAATAGCCTAGCCAAACCCAGTACAGAACAGTCTAGCCCAACCCCGCAAGGACCATATCACCAAAGCCCAGTTATCAGCTCATAGGACCAAAAAAGTTGATCAGAGCCACGCCGAGCCAAGCTGGCAAAGCCGTGCCAACCAGCCAAGCCGAGCGGAGCTGAGGAAAGCTGAACTAAGAGAAGCCAAAATGAGCCAAGACGAGTCATGCCAAGCCAATGAGCCTAGCCTAGCCAAGACACGCCATGCCAAGGAGCCTAGCCTAGACAAGACATGCCAAGCCAAGGAGCCTAGCCACCCGAATTGAAATTAGTCAAGCAGACAAAGTCAAGCCAAGTGAAGCCCACTTGAGCTGAGCCATCTGCGATCAAGCCAAGCCAAGAAAAGCCATGGAGCCCTAAAATACCAGCCCTGGACGATAAAAATGCCCAGCCCAGGCATGCGAAGCCTACAAGCAAAGTACATTTAAAGGGTTATTTGTGGATATCCTATGTGGGTCGTGGATTAAACAGATCAAAGAGCTACAATCCTTGTGATCTGTATGTCAATTTTTGTATGTCAGATGAGCATGAATTTTGATATATAGTAAAAGTACGTACTAAAAACAATGTTCTGATCTGCCAAAACTGGTACCTATACAAATGTGTTTAATCCAATGTCATTTTTACTAGAGAAGAGTGTTGGATAGATACGTCCAAATATTTCCCATTTTGGGCAATCTGAATTGTTCATCTTGTTCGGCTGTCACATTTTTGCACTGGGGACAGCAGCGTTGGGTAAGGCTGGGCTTGCTTCACCTGGACTAGATTACTATGGGCTGGGCAAGTTAGGGTGGGTTGGGCTTTGTGATTTTCCATTAGGGTATGTTGGGCTGGGCAAGTTAGGGTGGGTTGGGCTCCCTGGGTTTCCATTAGGCTTTGTTGGGCTGGGCTAAGAACAGCTGATAGAATGGATTGGTGCCATAGGAGTCCATTTCCACAAGATTACCCTAGCTCAGCCTATCATAGAGCAGTCCAGAGGACCCCATCGTGGCCCAGCCCAGTCCAACCCAGTTGAGCCCAGCTAAGCCGGGCTCAGCTCCAGTCCAGCGGATCCAGCCATTCTCAACTTAGCATTGTCCAGCCCATCTCAGCTCAGATCAGAGCCCATCCTAGAATAGCCCA
The DNA here is from genome assembly GCA_035236585.1 of Warburgia ugandensis. Taxonomy (NCBI): domain Eukaryota; kingdom Viridiplantae; phylum Streptophyta; class Magnoliopsida; order Canellales; family Canellaceae; genus Warburgia; species Warburgia ugandensis. Next base: position 86,308,357 of record CP141126.1, read on the forward strand.
GCCACACCCTCCCATCCTAGCCCATCCCTTCACGGCCCAGCCAAGCCAGCCTATCATAGGACAGCCCAGAGCAAAACCCGTCGTGGCCCAGCCCAGTCTAACCCTCCCAGTTGAGCCCAGCTAAGCCAGGCTCAGCTCCAGTCCAGTGAAGTCAGCCATTCTCAACTTGGCATTGTCCAACGCATCCCATCTCAGAACTGCAGAGCCCATCCTAGATGAGCCCAGCCACACCCACCCATCCTAGCCCATCCCTTTACGGCCCATCTGAGCCTGTTCCAGTTTTAACGGATCTCAATCCTGCCCAACCCAGCCCAGCCTAAACTAGCCAAGTCAACCTACTGAACCTGTGCAGTAGATTCTTGCCCAAGCAAACCCAGATCAGCCCAGTCCAACCAGCAGATCCTAGCTCTAGTCCACCCCAACCCATCCAATCCTTCCTAACGGCCCAGCCACTGCATCCTAACTAGAATAGCCCACTTAATTGTTGAGCCGAGCCCATCTCAGCCTGATTGAGCTCTGTCAGTCCTGCCTAACCTAGCACTGACGACCCACCCCAGCCTAAAGTAGCCCAGTCAGACCAAGCCTAGCCTCTCCCATCTCTTTCCAGATTAGCCTGGCCCAGCCCAGCCGTACCCAGTCCTACAAATTCAAACCCGCCTAACCCAGCCTAGCCGTACCTAGTCCTACAATTCAAACCCGCCTAACCCAGCCCAGCCCAGCCTAATCTACCCCAAGTCAACCTAGCCCTTTTACAAACCAGCACAGTGGATCTTTGACCAGTCGAGCCAGTTCAGTGCAGCCCACATAGCGGTTTCCTTCTGTAGCCCGGACTAGCCTATCAAATTCTAGCCCCACCCAGCCCGATCTGGCCTACTTAGGCCAGCCCATCTAAAATGTTGAGCCCAGCCCATCCAAGGCGAAGGAGCCCTTCTTAGCCCAGTTCTGTCTAACCCAGTCTTACGGCCCATCTCAGTATAACTTAGCCCAGTCAATTGAGCCCAGCCCAGCTTAAAACAACTCCACGACCTGGCGAGTAGAGCCCCAGCCGATTCCTGCCAGCCCATCCAACCCAACCTAGCGTAGCGCAGCCCGGCATCATACTAACCCAGCCCAAACCTGCATAGCCCTGCCCAGCCTAGCCCAGCGTAACCTAGCCGTTCCGAGTACAGCAGCCCAGCCTAACCAAATCTTAATAGAGGATGTGTGAGCCTCTAAAAGAAACCAAAAGAAAAAAAATGGAAATTGCGTGCAATGTAGATGGATAGAGGGAGGAAGAAGAGAGAATGAAAAGGTCATTACCCAGAGAAATAGTCTGAAACTCTCGCGAGGGAAATAAAACGCAAGAATTGAATGGGAACATCTACTTTGTGGGACCCAGAGTATGGACCATCTACTAGTATTGGAAACAACTACTTAGTGGGACCCACAGTATGGACCAACACAAAATCGAGCCACTTGGATGATAAATCTTGTATTTTCTTTTTCTATTTTTTCCCTAAAAGGTTGGATCTTGTATTTTGAATTCTCTTTTGGTAGATCGGATAGTTTTGATGGCTTGATTACCCATGGGATGAGCGACCCAGATCAATTTTCTGTCGCGGTGATGCATCTGCATGGGGTCGTCGTTCCCTACCATCATATTGTGTTGTTTTGCCCTCATAAAATTTAGGAGCCTGACCTTATCTTCGGTGGCCCACCATAGAAGCTGTGTTAATCCGGTAAGGTGTTAATCTTTAACCGTTTGTTTAAGGACCATCAATTGAATGGCCAGGATCATAACTGGTTGGTGTAAATTTACTGGACTTTGGCTTATCTAGAGCCCTGAAAGGGTCAACTAATTCAATTATGCCAATATCGGGAAAGGGCCCAGCCAACCCAAACGACGCCCAGAACTCAGAGACCACCTGAACGGCCCACAGAAGGAAAACCCATGTCTAGCAAAGACCAACCCACACAATGGAAACCCAAAATATAGAACCCATCTAAACGAACTTCGAGGAAAAAGCCCTGCCCACGCAAAAGAACTATAAGAATCAAGCCTAGATCCCACTCGAACGATGAACAGAACAAAGGCCCATGTCGAAAAAATCCCAGCCCAACCAACAAAAACCCAACAACCCACAGCCTACCTAAACAATCCACAGAGCAAAAGCTCATGTCGAACACAGCCCAACTCACTTAAACGAAACCAAAACTCAAATCTCACCATAGAGCCCACCCCAACCAACGAATCTAACAACAAAATCCAGAGCCCATCTAACTGACCCACAGAGTGAAAGCGCAAATGAATACAGACTCAAACGAATTACAAGAACAAAGTTCAGATCCCACCTGAACGACCCAAGAGCCCATGTTAAGCAAAGCCCAGCCCACCCAAATGAAACCCATAATCCACAGTCCACCTAAATGATCCACAAAACAAAAGCCCATGTCAATCAGAGCCCCTTCCAACTTACCTAAAGAACAAAGCAAAAGCCCAAATGTAGTAAAGCCCAACCCACCCAAAGAACTATAGGAACAAAGCCCAAAACACACCTGAACGAGCATAGAATAAAAGTCCATGCCCAGCAAACCCAGCCCACCAAACCAAAACCCAAAGCCTATCTAAATAACCAATAGAACGACCATATCAAGCAAAGCTTAGCCCACTCAATAAAGCTCAGCAATTAGACCCACCTAAACAACGCACAAAGCAAAAGGTCATGTCAATCAAAGCCCACCTGAACAACCCATAGAATAAAAGCTCATGTCAAACGAAACCAAGGTCACCCAACAAAAACCCAAAACACAGCCCACCTAAATGACCCACATAGTAAAAGTCTATGTCGAGCAAAGCCCAGCCCACCCAACTGAAACCCAAATTCATAGCCCATAGAGTGCCCATGTCAAGCAAAGCCCAGCCCACCTAATGAACCCTAAGAACAAAGCCCAAAACCCACCAGAATAACCCACAGAGCAAAGTCTGCTGTGAAGCGAAGCCCAACCTACCCAACTGAAACCCAAAGCCTACCTAAACAACCCATAAAGCACCCATGTCATGCAAAGTCCAGCCCACCTAAATGACCCAAGAAGCAAAATCCCATGTCTACCAAAGCCTAGCCCAGCCCACTCAACCTAAACCCAAAGCCCAATAGAACAAATCCTAGACAAAGCTAATATCAGGTACCCAGAGACCACCTGGACGACCCACAAAGCAAAAGCCCATGTTGTGCAAAGCCCAGCCTAGCTTATCCAAATGAAACTCAAAACCCAGAGCCCAACTGAACAAACCCTAAAGCATAGCACATGTCTTGCAAAGCCCAGCCCAGCCCACCCAAACAGAACTTAAGAACGAAGCCCAGCCCACTTGAACAAAGCCTAGACCTTCCAGAGCCCACCTCAACCCTAAACTCTCTAAAAACCCTAAACCCTTAAACCTCGAACCCCTGCACCCTATAACCCCTGAACCCTGAATAAAGCTTGAACACTAACCCACAACCCTAAACCCCTTGAAAACCCTAAACCCTCAAACCCTGAACTCGGTAACCCCCAAACCTTGAATAACCCTGAACCTTGAAAACCCTAAAAACCCATGTAACTCGCGAACGCTAAATAACCTTGAACCTTAAAAACCTCAAACCCTGAAAACCTTGAACCATGAATAATATTGAATCATAAAACCTCATGTAGCCCTTGAACCCTGAAAACCTTGAATCCTATAAACCCTAAACCCCGAACCTTGAATAACCATGAAAACCAACCACTGTGAACCTTGAATACTGTAACCCCTAAATCCTAAATCCTGAAAATTGCAAACCCTATAATCTCCGAACCCTGAACCTTGAATCCTAACCCTCAACCCTGAATACCTTGAAAATCCTTAACCCTCGAGCCCCGAATCCTATAACCCCCAAAATCCTAAATAACCCTAAATCCTAAAAACCTTGAACCCTGTAACCCTTGAACCTTGAAAATCATGTAACCTATGAACCCTAAAATCTTCGAATAATCCTAAACCAAGAAAACAACCCCTGAACCCTAAAAAACCTTGAATCTTAAAAACCCCTGAACCCTGAATAACCCTGAATCCAAAAAACCATAAAAATCCCCTAAACCCATGTAACCCCTGAACCCTGAATAACCTTGAATCTTGAAAACTACTACAACCCCCAAACCTTGAAGAACATTGAAAACTCTGATCCATGAAAACCTTAAACCACTACAACCCCCAAACCCTGAACCTAGAATAACCCTAAATCCTAAAAATCATGAAAACCCCTTTTAACCCCTGAACCCTATAACCCCCGAACACCTAAATGCTGAAAACCCTAAAAACCTTGAATAACACTGAACCTTGAGCCTTAACCCTCAACTTGAACCTCTTGAATACCCTGAACCCTTAAACTATGAACCTTGAACCCTATAACCCCTAAACCCTGAATCCTAAAAACCCCAAACTTTGTAACCCCTAAACCTTGAAATCCTTTGTAACCCTTGAACCCTGAAAACCAAGAATAACCATGAAGACTGAAAGCCCTAAACCCTGAACCCTAAATAACCCTGAATCCTACAAACTCCTATAACTGCCGAACCCTGAACCCTAAAACCCTCAACCAAAAAATAACCTTAAATCCTAGAAACCCTGAACCTTGTAACCCCTATAACCCCGAACCTTAAAAACCTTTAATAATCCTGAACCTTAAACCCTAATTATCAACCTTGAACCCTTAAACCCTGAACCTTGAAATTAAACCTTGAATCCTTAAAACCCTATAACTCTTGAACCCTAAAAACCCCTGTAACCTGCAAACCTTGAAAATCCTGAACCTTGAAAATTATGAACCTTAAACCCTTGATTCCTGAATAACCTGGAATCCTAAAAACCCTGAATAACCCTAGAAACCTCGAAGCCAGATAAATCTAAACCCTACAACCCCTGAACCTTGAATCTTGTAAACTCTGAACCATGTAACCTTGGAACCCTAAATCCTAAAAACGCTAAATCTTGTAACCTCTGAATTCTAAAAACCCTAAATAATCCTGACCCTTAAACCCTAGCCCTCAACCTTGAACCCTTAAACCTCGAACCCTGAAAACCCTAAACCCTAAAAACCACTGTAACCCTCAAACCCTGAAAACAATGAATAACCATGAAGCTTGAAAACCTTGAACCCTACAACCCATGAAGCATGAATCCTAAATAACCCCTATAACCCTCAAACCTTAAAAACCCCAAAGCTTGAATCCTAAACCTTGAATAACCATGAATCCTAAAAACCTCAAACTCCCGTGAACCCTTTAACTGTGAACTCCCTAACCCCTAGAACCCCTAATCCTCCCTAAACCCTATAACCCCAAACACTATAGTCCTTAACCCTTGAACACTGAAAAAGTTGAATTAGATTGATGGCACTTTTTCAGAGATTTCAATGTTAAGAAATAAAAGGTGCAAATAGTTATAGATTTTAATGACATGAAATGAAGAAGAAAAGAATAGTAAATCATTCAAGAAATTCTAGGATAGAATTACCCAAGAAACACAAAATTACCGCCAGCCCTAGATATTAAGGTTAAGAAGTTTGTGAATAAAACTAAGATTGATGAAAATATTGAATAAAGGAATGAATCATAATAGTAAGAATTAGGAACTTGAAATAGATAAGAAACCAGAAACAAAAAACAAATATAGTAAATGTAAGAGTACATATAAACCATTATAAAGATGCCTAAATAAAGATTGTTTCCCAACTTGAAAAATAAAATATAGAATAAAGGAATGATTAATAGTAGGAGGAATTAGAAACTTGAAATTTATAATGAGCCCAAAATAAAGAATGAAGATAGTAAATACAGGACTCATGCTTATATAATGCCTACAAACCAAAACTAAATATTGTTTGAATGCCACCAACAAAGTCAAACCAAGAAGATGTTGTAATAGACTACCATACTTTTGGGCTAATAAGAAAGTTCGATCAAATTGATTCAAATAGGAACTATAATTGCCAAATGAAATCTTAAAAACATAAAAAATCATAAGAGAATTTGTTCAAAAAAGAAACTCTAATGACAAAATCAATCTAAAAGAAGCAAAAGTCCTATACATTACTGCAAATCCAAAATTGTTGTATATTTCATGCACAATTCAAAAAGAAAAGTAGACAAGATTTGGCCAAATGAAATTGAAGTAAATTTGCAATTAATAAATCTATTCAATGAAAAAAATAGATTGAGTTGTGGAGACTAGATGCTTTAGTAGTAAAAAATCAACAACACATATTTCACACAGATTCAAAAACCAACTAGATGTAAATTAATTAAAAAAGAATGAGACACCAATGCTAATATTGAAAGAGCTTAAAATAGTGATCTAATCAGCTGAAGCTCCGAAAATTCAGATCTCCAATCTAGAGATGACAAGTTGATTAAATTGAAAAATGAAGGAGAAGACTGAACATGATACTTTCTTTAGTATCCACGATGAACATACTAATTGAAGGTATATGTAGGTATTTGTTAGTAATCAAAATAATAATAAAGAAATTCAAACAGATCTAGGATATGAATGATGAACTGAAAAGACTTGAGATTAACAAGAGAAGTTCATATAAATCATGAATGAAAAATCAAACTATACCTTAAACTTCTTCTCCAGATCAAGATTTCTTAGTTGATTGATTGGTTGTTCTTCTAAGGAGCTATCTCTACTAGTGAGAGAAGAAGAGAGAATTGGAGAGACTCATTGTATGTTCTTCTTTGATGTGGCTTCTACCATTGAATTAGCTACAAAAGAAATAAATGATGGTGGATAAACAATAAGTATAAAGAAGTTACCTAATAGCTGCAAAATGATATGCCTTAACCCTCTATAACAATGCTAATCCTTGAATATCCTCAATAAGTAGCTTTTGCTTAGGGTTTGATGGTATAGATGAAGAATGGAGAGAGGTCAAGTGGCCTATTGAGAACAAAAAGCCTATATTAGGTAGAAATTAGAAGAAATTTTCAGCAAGAGTTTAAAGATGTGTTTAATCTATTATCCAAAACTCCTTGATTTTCATGATAATAAAAGTTAATATTTGTTTCTAACTTTGTTTGTGAGTATGCAAGAACATCCAAAAGAGTTGAAAGCTTTTTAGTGTAACTAGAGCTAGACTCAAAGGATAAAAAGATCAAAGCATCAATGTTCTACTAGAAAAGTCCCCTTCCATGGCAAGAACAATCAACTGTATTATTCAATTATAAAATATGACTCATCAATCAATTGCCATGGCTTACAGCCCTTAGAAATACAGTCAAATTTCTTTACACTAAAGAAATGAGAGACTTTGAAATTCAGTCAATTAGATCAAAGTTTCATAAGTCAAGTCAGTTATCTAAGACTCAACTAAATACATTGCATGATTTAAGCAAAAACAACTAACTACCTCCTTGGAGACAGTGAACTACTTATCACTTACATGAGAGATCAAGCAGTTGTTCCACTCAATTTTACCCATTCACTATATCTTGAAAAGCATGTGAAGATTGAAGCACGCATGGGAAACTAGTTAACTATCTAAATCAACAAATTATGAACAAATTTATCTAAAGAAAAAGTTCAAATTTGTTTGAAATAGCATTTAACAACATTTTGGATTCAAGTTGACTATTTGAGGACACAGTCAAACATTTTAGAGAAGTAGCTGACCACCTTTTTCATCTCAAATTGGAGTCATACATAGCTTGACGAATCCTATAGCACTAATGGTTACCAATTACATTTCCTTTGAATATAATACATAGAGCAAAGAAAAACAACATTGATTGCAAGTTGACTAGGTATTAACTGGAACACAAAAATCTACAAAAATTATTATCTTTGTATGCCATAGTTATTACTTTGGATTAAAACTTGGTTGATTCAATTTGACAACATGATCAAGTTGATAGTTCAGTTCTATGATGTGAACTTTTTGATAATTGATATGTATATGTCTCTCAAATCATCACTTGGACTCAGTAAGAGTATGTGGCCTTTGGAGCCTCTTTGTTTAGTGTTACACGTAGTGTTAACATCTTGATTATTTAGGCATAGGTAGCTTTGTCATAACCTCAAGTGCATGGTTATATCCTTTTTATGTGTATGCAAGAGATGCATAGAGGTATTGGACATTAACCTCATGTTACTTTAGCAATTCAATATTAGAGATGAAAATATGTGTTGTCATTGACCAATTAACATCAAGTGAGCTCGAGGCTTAACTTTGTTGAGGATGTGGTTTATCTCTTATAGGCTAGACGTGAAACAATAAAGTCCTTGTCATTTATGTCTCTTTGAGCTAGTCAAACTCGCTTGGCTAGAACAATCTGTATTTAAGGTTTCTTGGTCTATAATACCTGTTTATGTAGAGTCTCAATATTTTGGGACTCTTTAAGTTGGTAGTACCCATTTTATTAAAGTCCCTAATTATTGGGACTCTTGGAGTTTCAAGGTTTTGATCCTCTCAAATCTCATAAGTCATAAGAATTCTATCTGCCCACATACTCTAAGATCACTAGAGTTTTAGTTAGTTTCATACTCTTAAGTATCAAGACTCCTAATAAGTCAAGGACTCTATGATCTCATATTTTTAGTTATGCAAGGACTCTTTAGTCTCGAGATTTTTAATCATCCAAGGACTTTAAAGTCCTTAGAATTTTATACTTTCAAAGACCCTTCTGTTTTAGGACTTTTAATCATCCCAAGACTATAAAGGCACTAGAATTTTAGTCATACAAAGACTCTTAAGTCTTAAGAGTTTTAGTTATCCAAAGAATCTAAAGGCTTTAGAATATTAGTCCTTCAAGGACTATTAAGTCTTAGGACTTTTAGTTATTTAAGGAATCTAAGGATCTAGAATTTTAGTCATTCAAGGACTCTTACATCTCAAGACTTTTAGTCATCCAAGGACTATAAAGTCTTTAGAATTTTAGTTGTTCAACAACTCTTAATTCTCAAGACCTTTTCATCATCGAAAAATTTAAGGTCACTATAATTCTCGTCATTGTAGGCTCTTAGGTTATAGGACTTTTAATCTTCTTGAAACTCTAACGTCACTAGAATTCTTATCATTCTAGGACTCTTAGGTCATAGGACATTTAGTCATCCTAGAGTTCTGATGTCCACAGAATTCTCATCATTCTAAGACACTTAGATCCTACAACTTTTAGTCATTGCATTACTCTAAGTCATTTAAATTTTCCATTAACTTAGGAGTCTTATTCTATTGGTCTTTCATTCAAACTAGGAGTCTTATACCATAGGAAGTTGCTTTTATGCAAGAAGTGTTAAGTTGTGGGACTTCAACAAAAGTTACAAGTCTTAAGTTGTTGGACTTTGAGTAGGTTCAAAATTCTTAATTTGTGGGACTTTGATCTAGTGTAGAAGTATTAAGCTGGAAGACTTTGATTAGATTTAGAAATCTTATGCTATAGGATTTCGAATAGGTTTAGAAGTCATGAGCTATTAGACTTTAGATAGACTTAGGAGTCCTTAGGATTTTGAATTGTTTTAGAAGTCTAATTGATGTATGACTCTAAGTTGTTTTAGTACTCTAACTAAACTCATGAGTCAACTGGATCTAAGTTCGTAGATGTCTCTCTCTCTCTCTCTCTCTCTCTCTCTCTCTCTCTCTCTCTCTCTCTCTCTCTCTCTCTCTCTCTCTCTCTCTCTCTCTCTCTCTCTCTCAAAAATAAATAAATAAATAAATATTTATTTATAACCCTAGATCTACAAGAAGAAGAACTAAGAAGAGGATCTCCATCAAGATTGGAAAAGGAGAAATAAAATTGAGTCATACACTTTAGGAGAAGAAAATGAGGAATATAGGGTAAGTAGCCCAACAATAATCCATGTCAGTTTTAGTCATATAATTGTGATTTCAAATTGATCTATGTTATAAATTAAGGTGTGGTAAGTATGCTACGTTCTAGCATGTGTTTGCATCTATAATTCAATTTTCACTCTAATCTGCACATTCATTAAGATATAATAGAAAATAGTATAGTAAGGGGAGCCTTAGTGTAACGGTTGAGTTGTCTCCATGTGACCTAGAGGTCACAAGTTCGATGCATGGAAACAGCCTCTTGCAATGTAAGATAAGGCTGCATACTATAAACTCTTTATGATTCGCTCCTTCCTTGGACCCCACATAAGCTGGAGCTTTGGGCATTGGGTTGCCCTTAGATAATAGTATAATAAGATTTCTAGCATGCATATCTACCTATGATCTAGTAGTTTAGTCTGATTTATATGTACATTGAAATATAATATACAATAGATATAATCGTTTTTCATTAAAGATTTAATCATACAATTCTAACTTACGCATGTAAAAGTTTCACATTTAATCCATATCTCTTTTATAAATGTATAAACCACATGCATAATTTAAAGTTGTTTAAACTTTGTAGTCACATTTAATCTAAAGTGGATGTGTGGATGTGATAAATTCATGTTCAATCCAAGGTTTATATACAATATTAGAGTAATATTTAGATTTAGTGCACGATTAACCTAAGATGAATGTGCAAGTTTCCATTAAAACTAGAATCTTCTATATATCTTAGGGTTACATGTTTAATTATAATATTCATGTATTCTAGTTCATATTTTAAAGATCTTATAAGATACATGAGATGGTACACATTCCAACTAAATCTTGTATATTTCACAATTTTCTTTGATCTTAAAAATTTGTTAAAATTTTATATTCTGATAGTCATATTAGTAGTCATGTCCTAGCTCAATATATCCTATGTTTAATATGAAATATACTTTCTAAGTATATATGCGATTAATTAAGATAGATTTCAATGTAGTAGAGTTTATGGAATTTAACATGTTATATATATTAGTCATTCTAATCCATGTTACATATGAATCATAAATTTCTGTTTAGCTTAACATGTATTTGTTGACTTAGCAAGTATTAGAAAAAATTTATTGTTTATAACTTAAGTAACTTAGTGTTTGAGTTTTCCTACAAATGCACAATAGTTAGTTGTAATATCTTGCAGGGTTGAATCTACATGGATGATATAGCGAGAAAATAAAGCATCAAAGTTGATCCGGACTAATTATCCTAAAACTAATGCAAAATTAAAGAAAGACAATAATTTCTCAATTTAATGGATGATAGAGAAAATAGATTTTTTATCTAAATTAAATTGCTAGGATTAAAGATCACTTATTTAAAATAAAATCCACCACTTCTTTATCTTCTTTTATAACTCAAGAATTGAATTGAAATTACAATTACCATCTCAAAAAATATTTCTTTGAAAATTTAATTTAGAAGTTTTAGTACATTAAAAACCTAGATAATTCATTAAATTTTAAGCATTCTATATAAAACCTCACTATAATGGATCAAAGATTAATTTTAAGAATCTATTATAAAAATTAATAACACAAAATCAAAGAATTACACTAAGGATGAAATTATCTTTTTTAAATTAATTTAAAATTAATTTCTTAAGACAATTATTTACAATTTTCATAAGTGGTGTTTCTAACCTAAGCTTGAATCCTAGGCAAAAGAAAACTAGCCTAACATGATCTTTAAATTAGTTCTAAAATTTATGAAAAATAAATAAAAATTTTTAAAAATAAAACTCTAATTAAGGAAACTACTTTCTAAATATTTTTTATTTTTTTAGATCACCCATAACATTATCTAATGCGTCAAACATCAAATCCTATTCACAGATTTTCTTAATTTTTTTCAAATTAAAATATTAGACCAACAATTCTCACTATGTTAGCAAGTGAGAGAGTGTCATTAGAAAAGAATGGATAATTGAAACAGTCATGCGCTATCGCGCAATATGACACTAGCTAACCAATTATCTTATCCTTGTTTACAATCCACTATTAATTCAGTCTCTATTTACAATCCATAAATCCATGAAGATTTTACTAACTTTGGCCACTAATTTCTACTACTTTCCAATGAAATTTTTCCATGGTACTTGGCACCTAGAACAATTTGACAACAACAAATTTAAAAGTGTAACTAGATTTCAAATTGAGATAACAAAAATCAAGATATTCAATCACAAACATAGGTTGTTCACCCAACCTGCACAACAGTACCTTTCAAGATTATTTCATAAAATTAATAAATCTGACCATTAAATTTCAAAAATTTTATAGGAAAAACTCTTTCTTACTCAAATAAAAACATATGCAAAGGATTAGATCATTTAAAAGCTAATCAAATAAATCAAACTAAAGGTGCAAAACTTAAGTACAAAACTTAAGTAACTCACTATTACCAATGCTAACAATAGCATATAGCTAAACTTAATCAATTCAAGTTATAAGATTTCAAATGAAAATTGAAAATCAAACACATAGGTCTTCTTCTTCTTGATGTATTATATCCAATGAAACAAATTTTAGAGATTTTTATCAAGCATTGAAGCAGGAATTGGTTTGCAAAGTATTCATATTCAGTAGTTTGCATGCACATTGTTCATCTTCTTCAACCTCTATTTTTTTATTATAAATTTTCAATCTTTTTTTCACTCTATCTTCGATCTAATTTATAGATGATAAGAAGTAGGTTTGAATTGCTTTCTAGAATTTTCCTCCAACACCTCTTTCTCTCTAAGCAACTCGAAGCCAAATTGAGTTTGTAACTTGGTTTCCTTAGTTTCCTAACTTAGGAAACTTCCTCTTACGTATTTGAAACTTGCCTTGTATCATCATCGACCATCCATTACATCAATATCCTACAAAATGTTTTCACCTTTGATTGTAGGCAATTGGTTGATTATTAGAACTAGTCATATCATCCAATCTTTCATATATCATGGAATTTATCTTGATTTAATCCAAGATGTCAAATACATATCTTTTGATCTTGGCCCAAAATTGATAATTTGGAATGATCCAAACCATTGATCATATCTATCTTGATAATACCTTCACACCCATGACTAATTATTTTAAAGGTGATGCATTCCAAGAGTTTATCTGGGGAGATCTTGACCATTTGAAGCTAGATCATCATTGATTTTCTTCAATCCGCCACTAATCTTAGATTATGGAATTGATCATAGCTGGCCATTTCAATCTAAGTTTTATCTATGATCCAAAACTTTGATTGGCTTGATCTAACCACTTTGATATTCATCTACAACCTACAAAGCATAAAAAAGACTTAATTAGTATCATACAATATGTGATTTTGCATATACTTACCTAGGATCATCATCTAACCTTGAAATCATTAATTTATAGTTAGATTGTGAATAATTGTTTTACTAAAAATATATCCTATAAATCTAAAAGTAAATGATCAAATACACTAAAATAATACAAAAATAAGGACTATTAATATAAAAATCAACACTATGCACTTAGATATCTTGAAATGAGAACATCATAAAATTAAAGATAGACAAAATGAGTTTGATAAATCTATAGTGCATATTTTGTGGAAGAATTATTGATTATTTTGTAGTTTTTCCTAAACTATGTGACAAAAATTCATTATATAGATTTTTCAGACTTTGTTTTACTTCAGTATGATTATAATTTAAATGTGAAGAAAAAGTGTTGAAAATAAATGTATGAGAAATGATGATTATAGTGCAAACATGTCTTTTTCAATGGTTAGTGTTCTATTGAAAATTAGTAGATTGAAAAGAAAAGTGACTTCTCAAAGTGTTGAGGATTTGCATAAGTTTTTATTTGAAATCTTGCCCTGACTAAAAGTCCTATTAGTATATAGTTTTGACTACTAGACCTTGGTAAGATGTTATGAAGTGGTTATTGGCTCAACACGTGATGTCAATGGAGATTGTTTTGGACTACATTTGATCAACAGTTGTCACGTGGATAACCCATTTGATAAGTATCTAACTGAGGCCTCAATTGAGATATACCTCGATGGAGTAATTGAGGATTGATGTATCTTAATAATTATTGCAAGTGCATGGCTCTATTAGAGTATAGAAAAGGCAAATATGGATCAATTCTATGAGGATTCTATGATTAATGGAGTTAATTAAAATTTAGGTTATGTTACTTTAACTTAGCCAAGCAAAGAATTTGAAGGAAATTTAAGGAAAAGAAAAGTACACATTCTAACTAAACTAATTAACAATGAAAGGAAATTAAGAATCTAAGACAGCAATAAAAGAAACTAAAGCTAGAGAATTAAGGAAATTGCAAAGCAAGGAAACAAGCACATAAAGAACTAACTAAGGAAGAAAGTAAAGAAAGGAACTTCTCATTAATTGAATTGATTACAAGGAATTTTTATATAAGAAAAGTAAAGGAAACAAGTAAAGTTTTCAAATCCAAGTTTGAATTCCATAGCAGGTTCTCATGTAATGTCACTTAATAAGAGCTTGGACACTTCTATTCAACCCATAGTACATTAAAGTTACCACTAAGCTGTTCTCATCTCCTTAACCCAACATGTCACAACCTAAAGGTCAAATCTTTTCCAAGGATACTTAGGAATGAAGTGCTAAGACAATTAAGAGAAGAGGCTCTTAACACGTTTCCTAAAAGATCATCACCCACTAAAAGAAGTAAAAGAAGTTATGGAATGAAAGTGTAAAACAAGTTTGTGCATCTCTTTGCTAGAGACTCTTAGAAAAGAGTGTAGCTCTTAAGGAGTTACATAAGGAGGGGATTAGAGGTTATTCATCCTTAAGGTAGGGCAGCCGTGGAGGAGGCTTCCTACCTTAAAAAGGAACTAGAGTAAAAGGAAAATAATGAGGTGAAAAATGAAACTTGGCTTAGGATTCACCTTGAGGAGATGAAGCAAGGAAAAGGTACATTGCGTATTCCTACCCTTCAACATGAAGCCCTTAGATATAGGAATTGGAGTAGCATTATGTAAAGATTTGTAATTTATCTCAACCATTACCAAATGATGGGACAAACTCCTTGCTAACACAAAATGGTACAAGACATCTTTCCTCTATCCCATAAGAAAAAAAGCAAAAAGAAAATAAAGAAATAAGGAGAAACATGGAAGAATGAAGCATGCATGTGAAAGAGTGATATGAATTGGCGAGTTTGTGTGATGGTGGAAGAGAAGGAAGGTGGGAGTTTATGCATGTAATTGAAGGTGTGAGTGAGGATAATTTCATGCATACTTTTAAGAAGCATGCAAGGGAATTGTGTGTGAATCATGCAAGGTGGTGTGAATGAGATAAGAAGCATGGAAGGGAGGAGGATCAAGATGCATGGAAATTAAAGCATGCTAGTAGGTATGCTTGCTTTTTCTAGAGATATATAATGTGTTGCAGTGAAGGGTGCATGGAAAGGTATGTGTAACACCCCGGATTTTCAAGACTTTTTTTTTTTTTTTTTTTTTATAATAATGGCATTTTAATTAAGAGCATTTGGGATCCCATGAGAAAAAATTTATTTAACATTTTACTAAACCTATCTTAAAACTCCGGGTGTTAATTTTTCCTTTCTCAAAATGGCGTACATGTAATTTAAACATAAATAAATAATTCGTGTAGAAATCAACGTCAAATAAATAGGCGCCTTTATTTTAAATCAAATAAACATCCAAAAGACAATATAATATGGCCCAGGGTCTATCCATCATACCATCTCATATAAATGTCCAACATATGTCCAAACATCTAAATCACATCCAAATATAAAGTATGCAGTCCATAATAAAATCCAAATGATAATCCTATTTAATGACTCACATCACTGTCTAACACTATAGAAAAATGGTCTTCAGTAGCTCTCACGGCTTCTCAACAGGCTTGCCTTTCCTGTTATCGCGCTCGAGATCTAAGGCATTGCAAAACAAAGCAATGCCTCTGCAAGCTATCGCTTGTGTAGGTACATAGACAATTAATGTAATAAATGAAAGAAATAATGAACAACACTGATAAAAAGTATAACACTTATGAAAATAGTGATATCATAATGCCATGTTCAAATAAATGCCAATTTATTCCATATGCTAAAACATGCAAATCATAGAGTTAAAACATGACATGAATCAATAAAATGGAGCATACAACAAGAATAAGGGCACCCTAAGGTAATGGGTCCCACCACATCGCACTAACATCCCTGATCAGGAATACACGTAGTCAACCTCTGAGTGTCGTCACACCCAGGCATATCATCCATAACCATGCTCATCATACATGCACACATAATAAGAATATGGGCCATCATGCTGCAGTGGCAACCCTCCATGGGTATCAACCACCGCCGCTCCCCGTCGACACCATAACGGGAGACTTAGCATCTGTCCTCATGGAAAGGCTCAGACCGGTAGTGTGGACTATCCATATTACCAAACCCCTACCGAATGCCATCTATGGGCAGGTGTCTATCATATCACAAACTCATCACATCATAATCTCGGAAGGTGGGTGGCCGGCCCTATCCCTCCTAGCATGACGCCCACCGGGCGAGAGCACCCGTCATCAAATATAAAACACGAAAATCATATGTATATGCTAAAACTCAAGAGCACTTATAGCTTGCAATCCCCAAGACATGCCCCTCATCTTGGGGTTAGCCTATCAAAGGACCAGCTAATAAGCCTCTATTCTCATTTCCATGTAAATCCATGCATTTTCTATATATATAATAAGAAATAAGTCTCTAATTAAGCATAACAAATTAACATCATGCTTGTAAAAGCATTTGAAATAAGTATATTCAGTAAAAGATTTCAATTTGGAATAACCATCCTGTACGCAATGTAGCATGAAATCCACGGTAAATAATAATTGCATTTTAAAACACAATCACACATGATGCTATGTTTAAACATGGTTTAAAAATCAAGGCAAAACATTAATTATCGTCACCTACCTCAGTGTGAGGCCACTAGCTTGCTAATAACTCCCTTTAATTGGTATATTCACGTGTACCTGTACATGTCACATCACTATTTTAAAAATTTTCTAAATAAAAAGTGGTCATTTCTAAGTTTTTAAGTTAAAACTAGGTCCGTGTCGTCAATACGGTCACAACGCCTCTTCCGGATCGTGATTTGGACCTCTCTAGCTCCCAAAAATCAAGTTTTAGTGAAAACTACCCTCAAATGGGGCCTGCCGGACCACCATAAGGTGGTTTAAACCGGCGGCACCCTTTTCCGCCGGTTTACACCGGCTTGTACCGGCGCCACGAAGACGCATGCTGACGCAGACGTCACACGGGACGCGCTGCGTCCCGGTCCCACCGTGACAGCCAAGCGGGGCCTTCGTGTGACGTCGTCCCTCCGGCGGAGCTACAGAGCTCCGTTTTGCGTGATTTTTGTGCCATTTTCTTCAGAATTCTCTCTAGAATCCATTTATGCCCTCCTTTTGCACTAATTTTTCCAAAAACCATGGTTTTTAAATGATTTTTCCCAAGTTCCTAAAAACATCCCTAGGTACTGGTTTTTAGGTTTTCTGGAGAAATCCACCGTTGGATCACTCCCAAATTTAAAGGGTATGCTCTTGGGTCTCTTGTGCACTAGTTGGATGGTGCGATTTTCAAACGGACTAGGTTTGATCCGTGAAATCACGCTCCAACAGTAGCGTGCACACAGGTTCCTAAAAATCTGATTTTTCCTAATTTTTTAAATGTTTTTCCTAATTGTTTTTCTATTTAATAAATACGAAAAACATAGGTTTGAGGCTTACCTTGCACCTGGCCGGAGTTGCTCGTGTTGCCGGGGCTCTACTCGCCGGAAAAATCTAAGTTTTGCAGGGCTAGGGTTTTGCGTAGCACTCAGGGAAAACGCTCAAAGTGGAGCGTTTTGGCAACCTGGGGATGGTAGATATAGGCCTAGAGTCCTAGGGGAAGAGAACCTCTTCCATTCACGCCTCTTTCCATGGCTTCTCCGGCGATTTTGCCGGATCTGGGTGCAGACGTGTGGAAGACGGGGGTGCCATTATCAATTTGGGCCCCTGTGTTATACGTTTCTGTCAAATGACAAAATTGCCCTTACAACTTCGACGGCTCATAACTCCCTCGTTTGAGCTCCGTTTTTTGTGTTCTTGGTGGCGTTGGACTCGTATCGATGAGCACTTTCAAATTATTATGTTTTCAAGAAAAAATTTCATCCATAAATTTTTATTTTAATTTATTTATTAATTTCCTATTTTATCCTAAAAATTAAGGATATTACATTCTTCCCTCCTTATAAAAATTTCGTCCTCGAAATTTAGCTACATACCTCTATGTAAATAACTCTGGATGGATCTCTCGCATCTCCTCCTCAGTCTCCCAGGTAGCCTCCTGTAGTGAATGATGCTGCCAAAGGACTTTGACCAAGGCAATGGTCTTATTCCTTAACTCCTTGACTCTTGTATCTAGGATGCACACTGGTCTCTCCTCAAACGTCATGTCAGACTGTAGCTCTCCTGGAATCTGCTCCAATACGTGTGAGGGATCTGGCACGTATTTCCTCAGCATAGACACGTGAAAGACGTCATGTACATTTGCTAGCTGTGGTGGTAAGGCTAGCTAATATGCCACAGCTCCAACTCTGCGTAAGATCTCGAAAGGTCCAATATACCTGGGACTAAGCTTCCCTTTATTTCCAAACCTCAACACCCCTTTCATAGGAGAAACTTTCAAGAATACATGCTTGCCCTCAAAGAACTCTAAGTCTTTTCGCCTCTTGTCTGCATAAATTTTCTGTCGACTGTGAGCTGTCAGTAACCTCTTCCGAATGAGTTGAACTTTCTCTGCACATTCTTCTACTAACTCAGATTTCACCACGCGTCTTTCTCCTACATCACTCCAACATAAAGGTGACCGACAAGGTCTTCCATAAAGTGCCTCATATGGAGCCATGCCAATACTAGCGTGATGACTATTATTATAAGCAAATTCCACCAAAGGTAAATGATCTTTCCAGCTACCCTTCCAATCCATAACACAGGCTCGTAGCATATCCTCAATAGTCTGGATGGTCCTCTCGCTCTGTCCGTCTGTCTGAGGATGAAATGCTGTGCTGAATTTCAGTCTCGACCCTAATGCCTCTTACACACTCTTCTAGTATTTTGAGGTAAATCGTGTATCTCAATCCGATATAATTGTCAAGGGAACGCCATGTAGACTGACGATCTCCTTAACATATAATTTCGCTAAGCTATCCACGGTCTGATTTTGTCTAATAGGAAGGAAATGAGCGGACTTGGTCAACCTGTCCATGACGACCCATATCATGTCGTGGCCGCTAGGGGTCCTCGGAAGACCCAGAATGAAGTCCATAGTAATATGGTCCCACTTCCACTCTAGAAGGTCCAGTGTCTGAAGTAGTCCTGATGGACGCTGATGCTCAGCCTTGACCTGCTGACAGGTCAAACATCGTGCAATGCACTCTCCAACATCCTTTTTCATACCATTCCACCAGAAATGCCTCTTGAGATCCTGATACATCTTCGTACCCCCAGGATGAATTGTATAAGGGGATTGGTGTGCTTCTTGAAGTAACTCGCGCTTCAATTCATCATCTGCTGGTACTACTAACCTTCCCTTAAATCTAACCCCTCCATCTGGTCCCCTCAAAAAATCTGTTTTATCTGTCAGATCCTGTGTTTCCTTGTCTTTGCCCTGTGCCTCTAAGATCCTATCAAAGAACTTAGACCGAGTCGTCAAATTGGCAATCATCACACCCGCCTTCCTACTCAAGGCATCTGCAACGACGTTAGCCTTCCCAGGATGGTACTGTATGGTGAAGTCGAAGTCCTTGAGATACTCCATCCATCTGCACTACCTCATATTCAATTCACTCTGAGTAAAGAAGTACTTGAGGCTCTTATGATCAGTGAATACCTCAAATCTCTCACCATAAAGATAATGTCTCCAGGACTTCAACGCAAATACCACGGCTGATAATTCCAGGTCATGTGTTGGGTAATTTACCTCATGTGTCTTCAGCTGTCTAGACGCATAGGCAATTACCTTCCCCTGTTGCATCAACACTGCTCCTAATCCCTTGTCGGAGGCGTCGCAATAAACTACATAACTGCCTGCACCAGATGGTAAGGTCAATACTGGAGCAGTAGTAAGTCTCCTCTTGAGCTCTTGGAAGCTCTCCTCGCAAGCCTCGGTCCATACAAATTGAGTGTCTTTCCTAGTCAGGGTGGTCAATGGT
This sequence comes from Warburgia ugandensis, assembly GCA_035236585.1. Lineage (NCBI taxonomy): Eukaryota > Viridiplantae > Streptophyta > Magnoliopsida > Canellales > Canellaceae > Warburgia > Warburgia ugandensis. Next base: position 86,328,465 of record CP141126.1, read on the forward strand.
AACGCGATCTTAGAGAATCCCTCTATAAAACGACGATAATACCCTGCCAAACCGAGAAAACTGCGTATCTCGACCCTTGTCTTGGGCCTCTCCCAGTGTAGTACTACCTCTACCTTTGTTGAATCCACGGCCACTCCATCCTTAGATATGACGTGGCCTAAGAAATGCACTTGGTCTAGCCAAAAATCACACTTACTGAACTTGGCATACAACTGATGTCGACGAAGTGTGTCCAATACCGTGTGGAGATGCTCCCTATGTGTATCATGACTAGGCGAATAAATCAAGATGTCATCCACGAATACAATCACGAACTTATCCAAATAAGCTCGAAAGACACGGTTCATTAAATCCATGAACACTGCAGGTGCGTTCGTCAATCCAAACGACATCACTAGGAATTCATAATGACCATAACGACTCCTAAAGGTAGTCTTCGAGATATCCTCTTCTCTAACCCTCAGCTGATGATACCCTGACCTCAGATCAATCTTGGAGAACACTTGTGCCGATTGGAGCTGATCAAATAAATCATCTATGCGTGGCAAAGGGTATCGGTTCTTTATAGTAACACCATTCAACAACCGATAGTCAATGCATAGTCTCAGTGATCCATCCTTTTTCTTCACGAAAAGAACTGGTGCTCCCCATGGTGATCCACTCGGCCTGATGAAGCCCTTATCCAGTAACTCTTGCAATTGTACCTGAAGTTCTCTCAACTCTGCCGGAGCCATCCTATATGGTGCCTTAGAGATAGGCGATGTACCCGGCACCAAGTCAATGGTGAAGTCAATCTCCCTACTTGGCGGCAATCCTGGTAATTCCTCAGGAAATACATCAGCAAAATCACGGACAACATCAATCTCGTCAAGCTGTGGCTGCTCCTTTTCCTCAACAGTCACATATGCGAGGAATGCGTTACACCCTCGTGCATAAAATCGTGCCGCCTTCATAGCAGAAATGATGCATGTACCTGTCTGATCTTTCCTACCCTGGAACACTATTTCTGGTTGCCCAGGTATAAGAAAAGTGACTCGCTTCTTTCGGCAATCTACCATAGCCCAATAGTTGGCTAACCAATCCATCCCAAGAATAACATCATAGTCTACCATGTCTAGTAAGATGGAGTCTGTGTCCATACTCACGCCTGATATCTCTACAGGTATATCTCTAATATATTCTGTAGTCTCTACTGTCTCTCCCACAGGTGTCATAATATATAATCCAAATGCTAGTTTGTGTACACATACATCAAGGCAAGATGCAAAAATACATGATATAAAAGAATGTGTAGACCCTGTGTCAAAAAGAACTTTGGCATGTCTATCCGAGACTAGAAGAGTACCTTTTACGACCTGATGTGATGCCTGTGCCTATCCTGATGAGATGGCAAATACTCGTCCCTGGCTACGCGGCGCGTTAGCTGCCTCTGCTCCCATCTCGGTCTGCCTCTGCCCCTTAGGGCAGTCCTTAATGAAATGGCCAACGTCTCCACAGTTGAAACACCTGTATGGCTGTCTCTGGTAAGGTGTATAGGACTGCCTCTGTGGTTGGGGCTGCCTCTCGCCGCCGTGGTCGGTCGAATCTATTGCACCCTCGCCCAGGGTGCCAACCCTTGCACCTATCACATCTCTTCCTCTCAGTGTCTCTCTTAAATTTGGCCTGTGGTGGATGACCTGATGCCCCATGTGTCTGCATAGCACCAAATGGCCGCTTGCCCTTAAAGGGCTGGAACGCACTCCCTCTATTCTTGAGAGAGTTCTTCTCATGCATGGACGCCATATCAGCAGCATCTCGCACAGACGTGGGTCGAGAAGAAATCACGCGATCTCTCAGCCAAGGAGTCAACCCATCCACAACTGTCGGTTGCCTCTATGTACGAGGCTAGTGCGTGAGGTGCAAATCTCCTCGCCGTGTAACCGGTGCACCGCTGAACCGTCATATCTCTCTGCTCCAGGGTGGCAAACTCCTTCTTCATGGACTGCAATGCATGAGGTGGAAAATACTGAGTGTCGAAAGCCTGTTTAAAGGCTGCCCATGTCATCGTCTCGGTCGGATCTGGTCGGGTGAGTGTGAAAGTCTGCCACCAAAAGCCAGCCTCACCTTTCAGCAGGTAGGAGGCTACTCTAACTTGATCATCTGGTGAGATCTTCATAGCGTCGAATGTCCTCTCCGCCTCAAATAACCATCGCTCGGCCTCCTCTGTGTTACCATCGCCATAAAAGGGTTTCACCATCTTTTGAAACCTTTCCAATAATTTGTCAGTCTTCTTAGAGTCACTCGTAGCATCGTCCTCCGTGGTTCTAGGTACTGATGGTTCCTATACTGGTTGTGAGGACTGAACTGACGAAACCATGGGTGCCACTTTAGGTGGTGGAATAGGGCTAGGGTTAGCTGCGTCAACAGCTATCCTAACCTGCTGTTGTATAAGTGGTACGAGTCCTAACATTAAACGATTCAATAACTCGGCATCTCGATCCCCTTGATCAGAGGACTCAGTAGGTGGAGCCACGGGTGTAGTAGGGGTAGACCTTGTCCTTCTCCGAGGAGCCATCTGTCAAAATTTTACATGTCACTAAGTGTAAGTTCCTCTCTCATAGTTTCTCTCTCTACAACTATTATGGACTGATATTCACATATAAATGGACATTCACAAGGATTATGATGGACTAGACTGGGCTCTGATACCAACTTTGTAACACCTCGGATTTTCAAGACTTTTTATTATTATTATAATAATAATGGCATTTTAATTAAGAGCATTTGGGATCCCATGAGAAAAAATTTATTTAACATTTTACTAAACCTATCTTAAAACTCCGGGTGTTAATTTTTCCTTTCTCAAAATGGCGTACATGTAATTTAAACATAAATAAATAATCCGTGTAGAAATCAACGTCAAATAAATAGGCGCCTTTATTTTAAATCAAATAAACGTCCAAAAGACAATAATAATATGGCCCAGGGTCTATCCATCATACCATCCCATATAAATGTCCAACATATGTCCAAACATCTAAATCACATCCAAATATAAAGTATGCAGTCCATAATAAAATCCAAATGATAATCCTGTTTAATGACTCACATCACTGTCTAACACTATAGAAAAATGGTCTTCACGGCTCTCACGGCTTCTCAACGGCCTTGCCTTTCCCGTTATCGCGCTCGAGATCTAAGGCATTGCAAAACAAAGTAATGCCTCAAAGAAGCTATCGCTTGTGTAGGTACATAGACAATTAATGTAATAAATGAAAGAAATAATGAACAACACTGATAAAAAGTCTAACACTTATGAAAATAGTGATATCATAATGCCATGTTCAAAGAAATGCCAATTTATTCCATATGCTAAAACATGCAAATCATAGAGTTAAAACATGACATGAATCAATAAAATGGAGCATACAATAAGAATAAGGGCACCCTAAGGTAATGGGTCCCACCACATCGCACTAACATCCCTGATCAGGAGTACACGTAGTCAACCTCTGAGTGTCGTCACACCCAGGCATATCATCCATAACCATGCTCATCATACATGCACACATAATAAGAATATGGGCCATCATGCTGCAGTGGCAACCCTCCATGGGTATCAACCACCGTCGCTCCCCGTCGACACCATAACGGGAGACTTAGCGTCTGTCCCCATGGAAAGGCTCAGACCGGTGGAGAAATAAAAAGTGATTTGACCGTATTGACGACGCGGACCTAGTTTTAACTTAAAAACTTAGAAATGACCACTTTTTATTTAGAAAATTTTTAAAATAGTGATGTGACATGTACAGGTACACGTGAATATACCAATTAAAGGGAGTTATTATCAAGCTAGTGGCCTCACACTGAGGTAGGTGACGACAACTAATGTTTTGCCTTGATTTTTAAACCATGTTTAAACACTTGTAACAGCCCGAGGGCCCACACCTTGCAACAATCTTGTCCGTACCGGAGTGCCCATACACACCGCACGGTTTTGTTCTTCCCCAGTTGCTCAGGGAAAAGGCCTCGTTGCAAGGGAAGTCCTCATCACTCTTATCTAGAGCCCAGTAACTTTCCCCCTAGCGATGTGGGACTAACTCTCAGTCTTTCACCTTGCCTAGAAGCCTGCCAGCTCTCTTGGCCCGCCCTCATCGGCCAAGGCTTCACAACCTCTCCCCCTTAGGGGACACGCGTCCCCGCGTGTCTTACCACACGTGAGCGCCCACGTACGGCTAGCCACCCACACCGGGTCGGGGTCTGGCTCTGATACCACTTGTAACAGCCCGAGGGCCCACACCCTGCAACGATATTGTCCGTGCCGGAGTGCCCATACACACCGCACGGTTTTGTTCTTCCCCAGTTGCTCAGGGAAAAGGCCTCGTTGCAAGGGAAGTCCTCATCACTCTTATCTAGAGCCCAGTAACTTTCCCCCTAGCGATGTGGGACTAACTCTCAGTCTTTCACCTTGCCTAGAAGCCTGCCAGCCCTCTTGGCCCGCCCTCATCGGCCAAGGCTTCACAGTATGTTAGGCTTGCAACTAAAGATCATGGAAGAGCATCTAATGCATTATGTGTGCAACTATAATGAGAGTCCTAGGATGGAATTCTAAGATGGTCTAAAGCATTAATTTAATATACATGCAATTAATACATTAAGAAGTAACATGTGAATTCTAGAAATTATGCTATCTTTTGGGTAATCTAAGAAGGTAATAATGTATGTACGTGGAATTCAAATATGAATTAATAAATAAAAGATAGAAGTATGGATAGGAAATCATGTACCTAAGGTAATTCCTATGAGTCTTATGCTTCATGATTACAAAACTAGAATAATGAAAGAGAAAATCACTTAGGACTACATGAACTAGATGTTGTGTGCAACATAAAGATGAAAGATGCATGCAAAACATGCATGGGAAACTACATGGGTGATGCGTAGCGATTGGGTGCAGGTATGGGGATTGAAGAAGAAAGAAGAAAAGAAAGGAAAAGAAAGAAAAGAGAAGAGAAGAATAATGGAAGGGAAGAGAAATGAAATTGGCTAAGGTTTAGGACCTTTATCATTGCTTGAAAAAGTTGATCGGTTTGACTTGTAAGAGCTTGGGTGAAGGTGATCTTCCTCTCTTTATTTCTCCTTGCTTTGGCTCTTGAACTCTAGGAAAATGTAGAGTCTTCCAATGCCTTTATAGCATATTTATAGAGTTTTAAGAGTGGAAGTCCTAGGGTTGTATGGCTAGGATCTAAAGGATGAAAGGTTGAGATTATTTGGATAATGGGAAGTAGAGGAGAGAGAGTGAAATGTGTGGAATCATATTTGGGTATGTGGGATGAAGTTTGGGTGTGATTTGGATGGGAAACTAGGGAAGGAAAGAAGTATGGAAGGTTAGGAAAGTAGATTGGGTAGGATAGGAAAGAGATTGGCTAAGAGGGAAAGAAATAAGAAGATTAAGAGAGAATCTAGGAGTTTTGTGAGATTTTGTTTGAAATCAAAAAGAGGATGGGGGGAGGCATGATTTCATTAGGAGTGAGTTGGAGTTTCTAATTTTGTGTGATGGATTTAGATCATTGGATATTAATCAATGGTGGAGATCTCTCTTACCTCAGGACTTGGATTGACTTTTCAATAAGCATAAGATGACTAGGGTTTATACCATTTCAATGTTTCATTCTTGCCCTTAGATCATCATCATCTTATTTTGAATTGTTGAAATTTTGTTGAAGTAATCTTATTCAAATAAATCTTCTTTTAAGGCTTCGTTACTCTTCACCATTAGATTGGATTATCCTACAATGAATATAGCTTAGATTCCTTAGAGATTTTCTTATCTACTCTAGGTTTTCTCATATTTTCTTTCATTCAATAGTAAATCAACAAGGTGGGACATATATGAAGGTATCTTCTTACCTTGAATTTAGGTAGGTATCCTTCATCAAAATTCTTTACTAATAAACTCTCAACTTGGTCTTCATTGCAATATACCTTTTTATTGATCCATACTTGCTTGAAAATATCTTCATAGCTATTTAGGGTATGCATCTATGAGGATATATCTTGATCTTTAAGTGTTTAAAGTGTAAGAGGAATTTTAATCGTAGATTTCCCACAATTTGTCTGTAATGACTCAAATTTTTCAATATTATTATATCACTTTTACAACCATGATCAATCATGATGTTTACCAATTGCCAATCAGTTATAAATTGTTTATTTTGAAAATTAATATATGTTTAATGATATTAATAGATGGTTAGATGTTTAATTTCAATTAAAATATGAAACAAAGGAAATTGTGAGAAAAATTAGTATCATTAGATTCTACACTCAAAATGAAATCCAACGCCTCAAAGAACATTGAAAACGGAGTTCGTATGACCAAGTTAGGGGGCATTTGTATAATTTGGACTTAAAAAAGAAAAAGGCTAAAAACTCAAGGGGTCGTTTTGATAACGACACCCCCCACCTGCATTGTCTTCTTCCTCAGGCCAAGCTGTGCATAGCATCACCATACCTGTATGGTGCTGCAAAGAATGGCAGCACCGCCTTTACCCTCTTTAAAAAGCCCTCTTTCCCCTCCTCCCGGACCATCCCTTTCTCCTCCTCCTCCTCTTCTCTTTCGACTGCAAGCTAGGGTTCTAGGCATGGAGAAATCACACGCTGGCAAAAAGGGGGGACCCATCTCAGGCTACCCAGGTAAGAACCCATTCCTCTCTCTGGTTTTTCCCTCTTTTCTGACCCAGATCCATGCCGGATCTGGTGGTTCTTGGCCACAAAACGTGCTAGGGAAGAAGGGTTTGCTCTAGAACCCTCGAACAAGGGCGTCCGAGGGACACAGCGCGTAAACCACACCTGGAGAACGTGCTAGGGAAGAAGGGTTTGTTCTAGAACCCTTGAACCAGGGAGTCCGAGGGACACAGTGCGTAAACCACACCCAGAATACACCCCCTGGGATGGACTTTTGGCACGCACCGCATACGGGTGTGGTCCTGGTTTGACCGGGATGCCCGAGCGCCTCGAGAGCCATGACGCGCCGCACCCAGGCTGAAGACGGGTCCACGCGACACCATCTAGGACGCGCGCCGTGGCACAACCTTAAGGCATGCACACAGGGTGAAAGCGATCTCGGTTTGACTAGGATGCGCATGCGTCTTGGGAACCATGACGCACGAGCCCTACGCAGACAAATCTAGTTCGTCCGTTGATTCGTGACACTAAATATGCAATTAAGGAGGCTATATAACTCCGATTGACGATCAGAAAGAACCGTTGCATTCGTAATTATGACACAGACCTAATTATACAATGAAAATTAGGATCAAAAGACTATTTTACATTACTATAACCCAAAAACCATAGAAATCTCATATATCAGTAAGATCAAAGATGATCAAATCTCATAGATTGATCCATTTGATATAATAGGAGATCAATATACCTAGATCAACCCTAAATTATATGAATCAACTATTAGAAACCCACAAATTAGAGATCTATAACGTATAGTATAGATCTAGCCATTGATCTGTAAATTAGGAAATAATATTTGGGTTTTTATTTTCAAATAATACACAGGACCTCACAAAGGGTACTTTAGGACTCGAATTGAGGAGAAATGCAGGCTAAGTGACCACGATCAAAGTAGGTAGTTTGATACTACTATAAGTTTTTAAATGCATCCCAAACTCTAAGTAATTTACTTGCCGTTATTATCGTATTTCGTATGCTTTTGAGATATGATATTCTTATACGAGTATGTAGACTTGTCTTCATGATTTTATGGCCTTGAAGCACTTGAATCTATCACCGTATTTAGTATGCTTTTAGGATATGATGTTCTTATACGAGCATGCAGAATTGTCTTCATGATTTATGGCCTTGAATACGATTTTTGGCATGAGCAGATTTTACGCATTGCTAGCATGTTTGAAAATAAATGCATGAATTGCATGACTTTGATGATTGAGATTTTGATTCATTTATATATGCTTTTTGGGCTATTGAGCCTGATGGGCACTATGCTGAGAGGTTATTATGTATGGGGTTGGCGTCCCGGCCTCTACCACCAAAAAGGTGGATGGTATCGGCGCCAAAAAGGCTTGTCCCTTTCTCGACTGCTATGGTAAACAGGGACGACCACTGGAGGTATTCATGACACCCTTTTCGAGGACAGCCATAGTCACTGTGGAGGCTATGGTGGGTTGGTCTCTAGATACCGGAGACACATGATTCCAACAATGTGCTGATTGTGAGCATAGTGACCTTATGATTTCAGTGTTATCAATATGCATATAGCATTGAGATGGTCGTATACGAGTACTCTTGGCCAGTTGGCTTGGTGTGTTTCACCGAAAGACCATGTGCATGATACTTATAGCGATGCCAGCATCTACTTTACATGATGACTATTTTAAGAGTTTCATTATTATTATATTTGACTTGTTGGTTTGATATATTTGTCGAGATCTTCTTACATGAATCTATTGATTTCTACTTTATGATTTTAGTCAAATTTATATCGTTGAATACTAGATTTTGATAAAGGATTCCATGGTGGAATTTGCATCAATGAGCTTACGTTTTATGCATAGACATGCATGTTTACACAAAAAAGAATCACTTATGTTTTGCATAAAAAGCTCCTTGAATTATGCATATTGCCTGCCACGTTTTCAAAATAGTAGTATTAGATCACCTAGTGAGTATGAGGAATACTCACCCAAATATATCATTTTTACAGATTAGCTCTACACAGGAGTAGAAAAAGTATCAGAAAATGTTAGTACTACAATCAAATAAATGAAAAAGGGACAAGTATGAATGTAAGTAAACTCTCTACCTTTTGAACATGTATCTGTATGTATTATAGTTAGGCTATGAGCTGTGACTAGATAGGCCTGGGAAGACATTTATGATTATCATAATTTTCAAAACTACTTTATTCATCTCGAAAGCAAATGACGCTCGGGTTTTTAAAATGAATTTAAAATAAAATATTTTCCCGCTGCATTGCATTGTTTTCTAAAAGTGTTTTACAATAGGGATCACTCCCACCTTAGGAATTAGTTTTGCATTTAAAAATGCATGTGAAAACCCGGGTCATCATATTGTCTATCTCTTCTTCTCCTTAATTTTCTATATCAATCATCTTTATTATTCCACTTGGAATTTATTAGGATCACCACCTTTGCACAGAAATTTTGTACTCTCCCTTTAGTGGTCCATTCCTTTGGTTGAGGAAGAGAGAAAAAGTAAGGATTAAGTCTTCCATGGGCCCTAGTCTTAAACTCCCATTATGTGTGATTTAAACTTCCTTTGAAAGCTTTTGAAGGTGGTAATATGCATGAATACTTACATGGGAAGTTCTATTACCTTTTAATATCAACATCCTATTTTGAACGAATAAGTCTTTATATTCCATTTAGGGTTTTTGACTTCTTTGACTTTTATTTTGACATCCAATAATCATTCTCAACGCTTGAACTTCATGATTGGCTTGAATGGGTACACAATGTAACTTGAAAGGTAAAATTTCTCTTTCGGGGGTAAAATGTTATATTTTGGAAATTTTCTCATTTGTACCCTAGACCTACAAAATTGTAGAATTAATCCTAATTAGTAACAATTAAGTAACTTGTGGGACCAAAACATGCTAAAATATATGTATATGTCTAATATTTCTATAAATATCAAGGACTTCTAAGGGAAGCAATATTAATCAGTGTTAGGTATATGGACTCTACTGATGTGATATGAGAGAGTGTTGATTGAACCCCCAATATAGTGGCTACTGAACCTCATCTAATCAATGGAGTAGTGAATTTGTTCGAAATGTAATTCTAATAAGTATCACTATATGTTGATTGTATTTGAATGCATTAACCGAGTTGTGGTTTTGAATAAAACTCATCAATATGAATTATTTTGATTTGATTTTGTGAAAATTGAAATTTCCAAATCATATTATTATATATGAAATGAAGCATTACATAAACTTAAGAACTTAATTTTAATAAAGGAATCCTTGTAGTTGGTCAAGTTATAAATAATGAATTGTAACCACTCTTACAAGTTATGTATAAAGGTTAAGGATACAAAATATGTTATATATAATTAGTAGTTAGTATACTTACCAATTGCAAGTTCACTGAGACATTGTTAAATATCATAGATTAGAAAGGCATATAAAGAAGATGAAGAGAGTTTGAGCAAAAAGAAGACCAGCAGAGAAAAGTTTTCATAGAAGTTGCTAAAGACTTAGAATGCCCCTTAATTATTTTGCTTGTTTCAGGTACTACATGTGTAAGGAAACACTCTTGATAGTTCATTTGGGAAGTATGTAATAAGTTCCTATTAAGATGCAATGTAGAATTATTTTTAAGTATAGCACTTGATGCTTTGTTAATAGTGATTGTATTTCATATATAAAATTATGTCATATGAGATTTAATTTTTATCTCACAATTGACTACCCTAAGAACCTGTCATGCTTCAACTACTAAAATAATTATTCTGCATTTTGGGGCATCATAGATAAAGCACTCTTATTTGCTATTGCCAAAAAGGAAGAATCATTGACAACCATAACTATAACTAGGATATCCAAAGAGTTGAAGAAACCACGAATGATAAATAAGAATGCACCAACTTCTCTAAAAATTCATAATCTATAGTATATGAAGCCCCATAAAAATTCATAACCTACATTCTCTACTTGGAACACTTCTTGAAGGCTTAAGGGAAATATGGCTGGAGTTGAATTTTGACTTAAGGTGCATTGATATTTTATGAGCTCTCCCCTTGAAGATTTATGCATGCATAAGGACATTTCACTTTTATAAGAAAATTCTTGTGGGTATAAAAATATTAATCTATTTGAGAAGATTTAATATATCACACTCAAATAAGTGCACCTAAATATTGAATATTTATTTTGCAACTTTTCTTCATCTTGTTTTATAGATGAATACCAAATAAAAAGGATGAAGGAAGCATATTTCTTCAAAACTACAAAGAAGTACCACAATGTTTCTTCAAAACTATGTAGGGAATCAAACAAGGATACCCTTTGGCCCCTTATCTATTCATTCTAGTGACTTATTCACTTAAGTAGATTATCACTAAGGCATGCTTAAGAGGACTTTACAATGGTTTTTAGGTCCCAAACTCCCAACTTAGATTGACATACTTAACCTAAGCAAGTGACACTCTTATTATCACATTTGTTAAGCACGATAAAGGGCACAATATCTAGGCTATTCTCATGTGCTATGAGCTAATCATAGGTTAGCGAGTGATCCTCCAAAAATCTAAGATCTATTATGTAAACATAGAATAATCCTATCTTCAACTCCTAGTTGAATGCTTGAAATTCTAGAAAAGGTATTTTCCCATGTGTTTACCTTAGAATCTCCCTATCACCCTATAGAACCAATGAGACACACTGGAGGTGTGTCATTGATAGGTTCAAAGATAAACTAGGATCATGGAAAAGAAGTTTTCTTTCACAATACCAAGAAGACTTACATTAATTAAATTATCACTAGCTAACCCCCAATCTATTTTATGTCTATTCTACAATGCCCAACATCAATAATAAAAAATTTTGAGCAAATTGAAGTAGAACTTTTTGTGGAAAAGAGGAGAAAGAAAATATCACCTAGTCTCTTTGGAGAATGTCTGCAAAGCCAAGAAGGAAGATGTTATGGGACTAAGAAGTTTCAAAGAAATGAAACTAGCCTTGTTGGGTAAGTGGCTCTAGAGGTTTGCATATTAGAGTGAAGGAGTGTGGCAGTCAATGATCATAGAGAGATACAAACCTCTAAAGCTTGGTTGGTTGAACCTAATGAGTGCAAGAATGGTTGTAGGGTCTGGAAGATGATCACCAAATAGCTCTAGCTCTTCAAGAGTCAAGTGAAAATTAAAGTCTATTTTTGGAAAAGGTAAAGTTTTGGTGGGAATGTTGGCAAGGAGAAAGGCCATTAATTTTGGACTTTGTAAGAATAGACACAGTCTTTCATAGCACTAACCTATGGGTGAGTGACTTCTACACTTATCTGGATGGCACAACACGCTAGCTTATTCCACTCAGAAGACCTTAAAGTGGTCTATAATAAGAGCAGCTTATATCACTTACTGAGCATTTCAATAGAATCTTCATTAATCTAGGTAGGCAAGACACCATCACATGGACAGCATGGCCCAATGATAGGTTTATAGTCAAATCATCTTAATCTAATCTGAAACCATTTACAGTGCCATGCTCCTTTGTAAAATGGGTTTGGAACTCTTCAGCACCACCAAAGTTCAGATATTCTCATGGATATTACTACTGAATAAGACACTTACTTTTGAAAAGTTCAAGGCAAGAGGCTTAATTGGCCCATCCATATGCTACAAGTGTAGAAAGAATGAGGAAAATAGAGACTATATGATGATCCAATGTCCTATTGCAGACAACATATGGCAAGGTACCATCCAAAAATTTGGCATGATCAGGGTACTATCTAGAACCTTGGAAGACTTATGCTTATAGTGCGCTAGAGCCAAACTAAACTCCAGAGCTGACGTTCTACGGAATCTATGCTTCTTCTCAGCCGCATGGAATCTGTGGCTGGAAAGTAATGCCAAGTGCTTCAACAACAGAACCAGACCTACAAAAGTAATTTTAGAAGCCGTTCTTATGAAGGCTGCTTCATGGGCACAATTCTTTAAGCAACTTTCATGCTACTTAGTGAATTACGTACTGCATTAGTATCATCGAAGATCCTACTAGCTAGCAAAAATGCAAGCCAAGATGGACTTCCCCACCGCCCAATCATTTTAAACTAAACTTCGATAGTACTTGCCACCTAAACCCAACCCCAATGCCAAGTGGAGTGGGAGGCCTTATCTCAAATCAGGATGGACAAACACTTCTTGACTACTTGGGACCTATTTAGCATTTATGACTCATCAAAGGCAGAAGTCTCTACACTACTCACAAGCATTCTTGCTTGGTCCAATAAAAAATGACAGCCATTCATCATAGAGGGAGACTCAAGAAACATACTTCGGTGCAAAAAGAAGGCACTAAGACGAGAGGTTCTTAGAAGTATTTGACAAAATAGAAGGCACTAGAGGGTACAGATTTCTCCTTTAAACACGTACTTAAAACTGCCAATAGTGCTGCATATGAACTACTATGGGAAGGGTATTATTAGATGATTTGAGAATTAAAAGCACGAGACAATTAAACTAACTGACGGTCTCTTAGAGTTTTCAGCTCAATGAAACGCACACTCGTACAAAATAATGGCTAAGGTAATATATATTGGCATATGAGAATGATGTTTTCCTTACCATCTCATTGAGGTATCTATGTCATGTACTGCTACTGGGGAGGGCTTTCTACCCCGTCAATAAAATTTTAACCTTTCAAAAAAAGAAAAAGAAAAAAGAATTTAGTTGGTTTTTACTATCCACTACCCTTTTTCGAATTTGAACTACGTGAATGCTAGTTAGATAGTTCTCTTTATAACTTGAGTTGGATTTAACTAAGTGAACAAATAATATAAACAAAAGTTCCTAAACTAACATACTAGGGTGAACCCTTGGTGAGTAAACCACAATGGAATCTAATGAAAATCATGAATGGACTGAAGCATGCCCTCAAACACCATCTCTACAAAATTTTAAAGATGTAGACCAAAATCAACACATCTTCATCAGGAAGCAGATCTGCAGGTTGATAAAGTTTCTGATTTAGTGGAAAACAATGGGAACTGCAAATTGGAGTACATGCCCAGAGCTTAAGAAATACTCATTTTTCAGGTTCTCAATTCCTAATAGAATTTTCCTTCCAGTTAATTGAGAAGGTAAAAAGGAATCAACATTAATAGATATGAAGCCACGGAAATGGTATTCCTAAGAACGGCCAACGAATATGATTTGGGCCAGGTGTGTAGCAGATCGAGTCAGGTTGTCCATCTGGTTTTTTGGCTCACAATCCAATCTCCGTATCTTACTGACGATCTGAGAATTGAGCTGTTCTCTGAGCATGACTGTGTTCTTGGGTCCTGGATTCTGTTATGTGAATTTAGATTTACCTGTAGATGTTTTGGGATAAGGGCTTTTCCTTCATGTTAGATTCCATGTAAAAGGACACAAAGTTTTACCAGAAAAGAAAAAGGGAGGATAATCTTCCATCTTCCATCAACGAAAAGTGGTTAACGGTTCTGAAATGTGCTAAAATGAGGGTTTGAGGTGGTGAATGGGCTGATACGCACGATGACCTGGAAAGAAAAGCTGGCTAGTCAGCCGCTTTAGAAAAAGTTTCAGCATAGGTGGCGCCTGATTTCGGTCATCGGAATGGCTCATGAGTCATAACTTCATTTCATGGGCCGTCTTAGATGGCATATGAAAGAATATCTCATCCAGTGGATGATACTAGCGTGTTGTTTGAGCTGTAAAAAGGAAGCCAGACAGTTCTGGTATCTATTGGAGTATGAGGATTCAGACAAGGTGCTTATAGGGGGAGGAAAAGCGGGACGCCTTAGGGGGAGATTACATGCAGGGAACTACCAGTAAACCAAGCCAAAAAATTGGATAAGGTACAGGGTGGGCAGGAAAGAAAGATGAAAATGAGTTTGGGGGAAGGAAAGGCCTGGTCCAAAGGGCCATTGTCAACTAATAGCGAGACTACATCTGAATGTTGAAGCAGTATACTAGAAAACCAAGAGTGCTCCTTATCTGTAACTTTCATCCTCTTCTGCAAGAATTCAGCCAACAATTCATTTCTTCATCCATAGTCATACCAAACTCAGCTTTACCAGCAGCTCACCTCCCCAGTCCATCCCTGAAGACACACTATTCGTTGGTCGTCGGATCTTGCTAAGATGACAGGGAGCCTTTTATTTCTTTCTTCTTTTTTTTCCTTTTTCTCTGGCCGTGGGGGATACTGATCTCAACCCTACACGGGTAAAGCTGCTTAAAAATGGCAGGCCAATATTTGAAGGACTTTCTTCTAATGGATTTTAGGAACTATTTGATCTACATCGGATAATTGATCAATGTTTTAGGTTGCCGATAACTTTCCAAGACAGAAAATAAAATTGTAAATAGTGAAATGTGTTACATGATGGATGCACGTATATTCTCTTGGAAAATATGATGGATCCACGGCCGATGTTATCAACGGCCCAAACCATATAGCTTGAAATGTTTGCTAGGTTCATTCATTCTCAAAATTCTCTACCGGTGGACAATTGAATGCTTTTTGGATGGTTCAGAGCGAGAGGTTTAGAATTGTCAAATCGATCTGAACTTTGGTGCATGACGAATGTATACGTAGCTTGCCAGATAGATGGGTTGGATCATCGGAATGCCTGCTCATACTTTAAAAAAGTGGAAGAATACAAGACCAAAGCCAGCAACCCACGTTTGGATGAACCCATCCATTCATTTGAATGTTGTTGCTTTGGATTTCTGCTAACCAAAAACTTCATGAGATTTGGACAACTCTAGCATCTTGAAATGGCATTTTGGTCGTTGAATTTAGATAATTTTTTCTATATAATTTTTAACTATCCATTAAGGCAATTAAAAGTAGGATTTTTCAAATGCTAGAGACATTTAATCAGCACGCTGTTTCAAAGACATCCGAAGAGAGAAATCAGATGGATTATGGGTATTTAGGGCTGTTGATTGGGTCCGATTAGTATGAATATTGAATCTCTACCACAAGATCATTTTGGGTCCCATTATATCCGGTTTACTTCATATAGGTTATGGCTTGACCCGATAATCCGATTCAAACACTATTGTTTTCTAATACCAAAATGTCCTTTTATTTATGTCAAAGTTAGGCTATACATATAAAGCAAAATGGTCGTTTCATGTTCTCTTCCTAGCCATGTCATGTTAAAGAATAAGAGACTTTCAGTTCTTCTTACTTGGTACTCTTATATCTATAAAATCGAAAGGCTAATATTATTGAAGATCCGAAACCACTACAAGATGTTTATTGGACTGTTTCACTTCTTCTTCTTTTTTCTTTTTTACTTGGGACACGATACATGCTAATTATTAAGGTACGTCCCAAGATATCTTATAGTTAAGGTATTTATAATTTTAGAACCTTTATGGTCGAACATTTATCTTTTATTTTCTGATATAAGATTCAAAAGATATCCGACAATGGTTCGGACATGGATAGGGTGGAACCCGGCAAAGCCAGATCCATTCATACCGCTAGTTTCTCCTAACCATGCCTTTTCTTTCGTAGTGTTTTTATTCAACTAGCTCTTCCATATCTAGCCATAAACTACAGGCTCTTTATCTCCCCGTTAATTGAAGACACATGATTAACATATACAACCTCTGACGTCTCTAATATATATTCAATGAATGATCCCTAAATGGAGTGAGACATGTGCGTATAGTAGGAGCGGTCTAAGGTTGCAGCCTAGTCATTGCAAAGACTAGTGCCGGCAAAATGGATAGCGCATTGAAGCCTATCCTATCCACACAGATATGAATTAGATACGTATTTGAGTGTTTGACATGTGATCTAGTTTGCGAAACCCCAATCCATTTCCAATTCAGGCGTGGATCACGGATTTGCAGACTATCCGCCCATACCGCATAAGTCATGTAGAATGTAGGTATTGACTTTCTTTGAAAGATCTAAACTGGTAATCTTGTTTAGAATGCTTTAAATAGGGTATCTTATAGAAGTTGAAAATTAGAGCCATTGATTTTATTTGTTTTTCCTCTTTAGAGAAATAAAACGAGTGGTTAAGATCATTCAAATGTAAGGATTTTCATGAGTCACCTATTTTGGAGACATGGAATAGGATTAATCATTTAGATCTTTCAAAGGAAGTTAGCATCAGTGATTTATCCAATTAAAATTTTCAAATTGTCTTTTAAATGGGCATTAATAGATATATCCAATGCACATCTAGTGAATGAGATTGATTTGATCCATTTTTATCTGTGGAAGATTTTATTTGATTCATTTCGAAGAATTTAAAAGGATAAAATGATACCCCGGGTATTTTTATTAGTTTTGCTAGCTCTAGCAAAGAAGGCACAATGCTACAACGACTCCATGTGGTTCCCATCTATGCATAAAAAGTGCTAAAGGCAGTTTCAAGAAGCTTCCTACCTAAGGCACGTGCCTTGCTGCTCAAGCTAGGACTGTCCTATTAAATGGCACTCCTAGCAATTCCACCTTGCACCTTCTTTTTTTCTATCCCTAGAGCTCTCTACAAGTGTCTAAATACTTGTTTCTCTGAACTATACGTGATAAGGAATTTTCTTCAAGAGTTCTTACATTAGTGAAGTTTTTTACTTTCTAGAATTCTTAAATCTTATGCTAGGAGGGACTCTATCCACCTAGAATGAGTTTATCAGATGGTATTACTATTATAGCACTTTGGTCTCTAGGGTTTCTTCTCTTGTGAAGTTCTTGTTCGTTTTTCGAGTTTGCCTATTATGAGATTCTCAATATCTCTTTGACGAGTTTGGGATTTATCTCTCTCCGTTGTGAGATGTAGTATTATCTAGCATCTTATGAAATTGAGATATCAGTTTCTCTTTGACACTCTAAATTTGAGACTTATTGATCACTTATCTAGAGGATTGAGAATTGAGTGTGATTAGTTTTGAGATATTTAACATATTGAGATAGACAAATTTGATGGTATTCAAGAAGAATACTTGAAAAGATTTTTCGTTTATTATTTTAAGGCATTCATTAATGAAGTCAAATGTACAATCTAAACTTGACAGTGCAGATTATTTTAAAAAAAGATTAAGTATGGTTTGGTTGAACTCTAGAAATAGGGCTGACATCAACTTCGACTACCTTCAAGAAATGCATTTTGATGTGTGTCCACAACAACACAGGAGGCTTTTAAAGTAGATAAAAAATGATAATAGAAGTCAGTTAAAAGGTGACGTCTATCAAGCTGACCCCAAAAGTCGACAACTTTTAAACTCGTTTACATAAACGACTTAAAAACTCAAGGACTTTTAAAGTCATTTTATGTAAACGACTTCAAAAGTACTTCAATGGTGGTTGACTTTTGAAGTTGTTTAGGTCTAAACGACTTCAAACATATCCAACTTTTAAAGTCGTTTATCTCTAAACGACTTTAAAAGGGGTATATTTTTTAAGTTGTTTAGCCTTAAACAACTTTAAAAGTAGGCTACTTTTAACGTTATATAGGGTTAAACGACTTTAGAAGTGGTTTACTTTTGAAGTCATTTAGGGCTAAACGACTTCAAAAGTCTTCTCTCTTTTTTTTCTTTTTCTTTTTTTCATTTTTGACATTGCTATCACTACCATCTGTATACAATTCAATATTGTTCACGATCTTATAATCTTTATACACATGAAAAACAAATATACATTCACTTCCACATTGTGTACAAAACATATAAATTCATTATTAATTATCCATCCACATCTATCTTGAAAAACAACAAAATGAGAAATTAACCACAACACACATTTACTACAACATCGACATTTACTTAATTTCTAAATCTATACACATTTGCATTTACTTTCACATTCACACTAAGTTACCCTCATTCATCATCTTATAAAGGTTATATAATTCAATGAATACATTGAAAACCAACTCTCATATTCACTTCACTTACAACTCTCATACTCCACACTAAGTTACCCTCATTCATCATCCCATAAAAGTTATATAATTCAATGAATATATTGAAAACCAACTCTCATATTCACTTAACTTATAACTCCATACTCCACACTAGTTACCCTCATTCATCATTTCATAAAAGTTATATAATTCAATGAGTATATTGAAATCACTTACAATTCACATACTCCACACTAAGTTACCCCCAATCATCATCTAATAAAATTTATATAATTCAATGAGTATATTAAAAACCAACTCCCATATTCACTTCACTTACAACTTGATCTCATTCTCATTTATTCCCATACTCCAAGTTTCTACTCATTCATTGCTTAAAAAATTTATGTATATATTTCAAAGAAAATAATAAAAACTAAAACAACACATACAAGTGAATGAAAAATATATTTTATTATGTATTTTACAATCATGTAGCTATTCCAAGTATTACAATTTAATCTAGTACTTACTCAGCCCATTCACTTAGTATTTTCTTGAGGTTTACTTTGGAGTAACTCTTCTTGTTTGCCCACTCAGAAAGCACATCAGCTTATAATACATCATATTTAATTTAGGTCACATTCTTTAAAATGGATCCATAAAAATCTATGAAAAATATAAGATTATGAAAAGTAAAAGTGTCTTACCTTTCTTAATTAGGAGACACCAATACCATTGAATATTAGGGTCCTCGTGTATCTTAGCACATAGTACCCGTACTCTCATTTAGACTGTTAACTAGGGCACAATGCAACAAAGCAACAAAAGAATCTATAAATATCATTTGTAATCTTGTAACTTTAATTAATTGTAAAATAGAGTACTTAATTATTTTCTATACCTTGACATTCTTCCAAGTGAGATTCAGTGGTTTTACAGTCTTAGTCAAATTAATCAATGTTAACCATGCTCTACAAATTTAAATTTCAAATCCATTATAGATGAATAATAAATTATTTATCTACACATAATAATACATGAAAAAAATAAAAGCTTACTTATTTATAATTTCTGCAAGGGCAAGATGGATGTGCAATCCACAAGAATAAAAAAGAAAGCCTGCCAACCATGCATGTCCAAAACACGCATCATCTAATGAGCCCTATATAGACAGTAATATGAATTGTAATTAAAGTTGATAATCCCTAAGTATAGAATAAGTTGGCAAAAAAATAAGAAAATTAAAACTCATTCACTATTGCAGGGAATCATTAAGCCCTGTCCCTTAGAGCACCAAAAGAAGCCTGGTAAAATATCATCAACATATCTCTCTATCTACCATTGCTCCTCCACTTTACAAATGATGTCGAGGTCGAAGAATCAGTAAAGTATACCCTCAACCTTAAAAAGCTAATTGCATTATTCAAGAAGCTGCATAAAAGAAATAATTATTACTTATACCATGAAAATATAACGTGTAATGATAAATATTTTATAAGTAAATATGTGCATACACCTCATGTAGGAGACAATGTGAGGGTGCTCGAATTGATTCCATAGGCAAACTTGTAATAGGTCCTCAACCATAAGTGGCACTTCAACAATGTCATCGTTAAGCACTCCCTCCTTGATTTGTACGAGGTGCCCTATATTTGTTATGAGACTGTAGATTAACCTCAGGGATTGAGACGTGTTAAGTGGGACTTCCACATGATTCTTAGACAACCATTGTAAAAGATGTAAAAAATTTAACTAAATAAAATTAATCAATGAAGAGGACCTAATTTATGATGAAAAAATAAACATATATACAAGTACCTATTCCATTGGTGTGGTAATAGGTGATGGTGCAACGATAGGCAACCTTGATGGCGCATGTTGTTGTTGATTAACTGTATGAAATTAATAAACAATTAAATTGAGGTCTCTAACTAAAAATTATTGATGTGAAAGGTAATATGATAAGATACATACTGTGTACTCTCTGGGAATGACTAGTGCCTCCAGCCAAGCGATGTAATATGCAATTGTCTGCCTAATAGTTATAATATTTTTTATTTCTAAAGAGAATGACTAGTGCCTCCATTTTTATTTTCTCAACCAATTTACTATAGACCTCCATCAACAACACCAAACTCCCTCGTTACCCCAACCAGCTTGAAGCTTATAGATTGGAAGAAGCTAAAGATGAGTGTTCACATTTCTCATATAATTTTATTGAGTTCTTATTTATAAATTGATGTATGAACAATTTAATGATAAGATTTCCTTTGAAGAACAATTTTGGTATTTGTATCTAATATCAATTCTAACACTTGTAGTTTAAATGAGATGTTTATGAAATGGTCTTTAATATCTAAGTGAATGCTTTCTTGGATGTGTTATGCTAAGATTAGATGAGTTGTGAATATAGTTTGTAGATAATTCGTGCTAATTTAGATAGGTCATGCCATTAGAATATTTGTTCCTTCTTTAGAAGAAGTTTTAACTTATGGTCAAGGCTTTTAATTCATGCATGTTTTCAAGTCATGAGAAACATTATCATGATTCTATTAGTGCATTCACAATTCCTAAGTTACTCTCTATCATCTTAGATTTTCTTTTTCTTTTTTTAAAACCCTTAGATTTGGTAGAAATTTATTCCATCCATGCAGTTCAACAACTCTTTATACTTAGCGGACAATAGATCTTGTATACTCCCAATGGTTTGAGAGAGAGAGAGAGAGAGAGAGAGAGAGAGAGAGAGAGAGAGAGAGAGAGAGAGAGAGAGAGAGAGAGAGAGAGAGAGAGAGAGAGAGAGAGAGAGAGAGAGAGAAGAACCTCTTATATGGGTGACTAAGGTTTGCAGTTGCTCGTAGGTTATAAAGGTGACTCCACCACATGGCTTGAGAATTAAATCCATTCTCAGATGTTTTGAATTGGTGACTAGTCAAAAAAATGAATTTAGCTAATCACAAATCTTGGGTGTAAATACTTATTCATGTATTATTGGCAATGTTGCAACATATCTTAATTGCAAGGTGGTACAACTCTTATTCACCAATTTAGGTCTCCCTATTTCCTCTTGCAAAGCCAAAATATCACTCTAGGTCCCTTTGCCAAAAGAATACAAAAAAAGCTCTCATCTGGGAAGAGAGCTTATCTCTCTAAGGGTAGCAGAGTCACATGTTAAATCATCTTTATAGAACATGCAACTTTACTAAATGCCTATATTGAAGTGTCTAGTTACTATCATCTCAAAAATCAATCAAATTCAAAGAAGATTCTTATGAAAAGGTGTAGATGATTCCAACAAATTACATCTAGTTGCATGGAAAAAAGTATGCATACCAAAGAAGAACATGGGTTGGGCATCAAAAGTTAGAGGAAATGAATATAGCTCTTTTATACAAGTGATTATGGAGATTTTTTGGCAATAATGAAGTCTTAGCAAACTCTTATCACATGAACATATAATCACCATAAAGTTTGGTAGGAAAAAGCAGTTGAGTGTTATATAGGATCAAGCATGTGGAAGAAGATCATAAAAAACAATAATTTTTTGAATGCTCACAACAAATTTAAATTATATAGTGGGGACAAAATCAGCTTCTAGTTGGATCCTTAGTTACTTAGGCTTAAGATCCTTAAACTATATAGGGCCTCTAATTTTTCTAATTCTTTTATTATGGATAGTTTCTTACATCCTCTGTTCAAATAGTTTGCGATATCTAACTCAAAAGACTCCTAAGAGGTGAAAAAGATTTACATTACCACCACATGTTGTAACTACTTAATGATACCCTGATAATCAACTAGAAGAAGGATAAAAGCATATGAACCCTTGACCCCTTTGGAAAATACTATGTTAGCTCTGCATACAACTCCTTCGACAACATGATGATCCATGGCCATAAGCCATGCTTATAGGAGGTTGTTCCTAATTCTCCTTGAATACTCATATTGTGAAAGATCTAGATGTACACTTGAACCACAAGTAGGTTTGAAAGGAATGTCTAGATGTATGCTTCCACCACAAATACACTTGAAAAGCTCAAATCAAGATCCGGGTTTTCTCAGATCTTACCTGTAAGTTAAGCTCCTCGTGCTGAGTGAGATGATTGGCTTGGATTAGAGATGCGAGTAGTCGTTTCCTCTATTAACGTCCTATGAACTCTGGCACCAAAACCCTTCTTCTTCTGTTTTCTGACATGACTCATCTTCTCTAACTAGCAAGGCTACTCTCCTGCAAGAACAGCTGCTCCATGCTTCTCTCTTTTCCCCTCTTCTCCTTCTTCTTCTCCATTTTCTCTCATCAGGTTTCCTCTCTTTGTGTGTGTTGGGTTGGGAAAACTATAACTTAAATGGGATACTTTTAAAGTCACTTACAAAAAATGACTTTAAAAGTGGGGTACTTTTAAAGTCGCTCATAGAAAACAACTTTAAAAGTACCCACTTTTAAAACCCTACTTTTAAAGTCATTTTCTATAAGCGACTTTAAAAGTACCCCACTTTTAAAAGTATCCAAATATACATTAAAGACCTCTACTCATATTTGAAATTTTGAATCCATATTCACCTTCTTTTTATTATCCTACCTAAGCCTACGTTTTGTCCTATCTGAAGACCAATTAATTTAAGGTAGAAAATAGTTTTAATGAGGATATAAATAAGAAGGAATTAAAGTGACATACTTTTACTGGTCTTCATAATGACATCTATTCTTATATATCACATTTCTTCATCTCAATTGTGGTTATAAGATTATGTGAACCATCAGTATCTTCGGATTAGGTCACATAGTGAGGGGATTTTTTTTTAACCTATTTCTTTAGGAGCTTTATTTCTTAGTGTATACCAGTGGGAATTTGTGGTTAAGACATCTTTGCAAGTAATAGAGAAATAAGCACTACTATTTAGAAGTCCTACTTTATGGCACTTGTGTACACATACATGTACTCCGAGATATAAACTGTAACAAAATGGCTTAACTTGTAGAATTTTGCATTTATCTTTCTTAAGTTATTAAAGCCAGTAGAGTGCTAATGGACAATAATTCTCTAAGATAAATAAAATACTTCACCATATAGAATTTTGTAGGTATATTCACTGTAAACCCTCATGAGGTTAACTCATCCACTAGGGGATAACCTAGGGTTTTAAGGGCTTATTGCATATATTAAATACAATCGTAATTACCTATGAAAATGGCACTCATTTTTATTTTAATGATTTTTTGCATGTTTTCTTGAGACTAGCAAAATGTTGATTAGGGAGTATGATAAGTGTTCGATTTAATTTGTATAAAAAGTACCAAATTAGTAGCCCATGTGTTATCAAATATAGTATTATTTCTAAGGTTTTTTCATAAATATATAACACATGCATCTTTGACCCAATAACTCAAAAGTTCTATATTTTGTAGGCTTAGGAGCCAATCTAGAGTAAGCATGTGAATCATCATAAATTTCTAGTTCTTAATTAGGATTTTTAATCTTTTGTAGGTGTTGCGAATATAATCCAAAGGTCGAGATTGATCAAGATGAGAATTGAAGATCAAGATCAAAATATCAAACCAAAGCCTAAATGACATTTATTTCAAAGTGTGATCAGGGTTCAAAATGATCCTAAGGTAAGCAAGAAGGTAATGGGAAGCACAAAAAATGAACTGACTAAAAAGCCATCCAATTCTACCACTTCGCATCCATACATGAGGTTTTCTAGTCTACGTAGGAAACCTAAAGAAGCCAAGCCATTCACGTTTTAAAGCCAAGGGAGTTAGTCATTCAAGCATCAAGGAATGAGCCATCAAGTCACATAGAGTCACACGATTGGAGAAAGCAATTATTTTATACTAAAAGTGTTATTTTCATGGGATAATTTGAAGGTTTAGATAGATATTTGTAAAAGGTAAGATGATCATGCATAGATGGATACATCAAGAGAGAAATCCCACTTCAAAAGTCTCCTACTTTGAAAGTCATTTACAGCAAAAGACTTTATAAGTCATTTACAGCAAACAACTTTAAAAGTCAAAAGTCTTTTCCTGCATAAAATCCCTATTCGCGCCAAAATAAAGTGTATGCTTTTAAAGTTGTTTGACTCAAACAACTTTAAAAGTTTACACTTTCGAAGTCATTTAGATCAAAATTCAATCACTTTTAAAGTCTTTTAGAAATAAACAACTTTAAAATTATAGGTTTTTGAAGTCGCTTGAGTCAAATGACTTTAAAAGTCATTTCTCCCTAAAATATTGATGTTCCCACTAGACTAAAGAACTCATTTTTTATTAAACGACTTCTTAAGTCTTTATTTTTAAAGTTGTTTTTTAGTAAGCGACTTGTAAAATATTTATGAAGTCGGTAGTCAAAATAATGACTTTTTTATATCGACTTTAAAAGCCTCATGTGTAGTAGTGGTCCCTAAGTTGGGTTCAATGAATTCATTACAGTGCAAGTACAATTTATATGATATATATTTCTAACATTTATTTGAGTCATTCAATATCAACCTCTAGTCTAATTGGCAAACCATGGCCCTAATTGTTTGCACTAATCGGAGCTTCAGACATTCTTTTCTTGTGCAAATTGCCATCTTAGGAGTCATTGTCAACAAGTTCTAATAATTGGGAGGACAAGGCATCGTATACATTAACATTTATTCATCTTGGGTCAATAACTACTTCCTATTTGAACTACTTTTCTTGATTTCATTGTTGATGATCTCCAATTTGTTATGCATTTAAAATTAGGGATGATAATAGGTTTAAGGTGACCTGACCATAAAAGCCCGTAAGGGTTAGGGTTAAGAGAAGAATATTTATGACCCAAGAAGGGTTAGGTTTAAAATTCTATTTTCAAAGTCAGGTTAGTTCAAACTAGAGTCAGTGCTAAAAAAAACTAGAGGATTGAACAACTTATATATAGTTTATTTCAAATGAAAAACGCTTGCATATGAAATTTTTTCAAAAAAATAGATATTAGGCCATTATAATAAGTTTATTCATTTAGTAATAAGAAATCAATCAAAACTAACCTTCCTGTAGAAGTACATTATGGTATAGGTTTGAAAACTATTTTTGAACATTGTAGAAGAAGTACATTATTATATAGGTTTAAGGAATGTTTTGAATGTCATAGCAAGCAAGGGTCAATTAGAGACATCAGAGTTAAATGACTTAGAAGGACCAAGGCTAGGGGCAAAACTTCTTTGATCAGAGTAGGGCTAAGGTCAGCTCAGTGGTAAGAGAAAAGAACTAAGGTTAGGGTCAAGGTCCGCAAATATTTTGGCCCAACCCAACCCATTGCCACCCTATTTAAAATAGCCAACACTGAGGTGCCAATTTGATATATGCCCCAGCAATCTGATTCCTAATGTACAGGTCTGGACGATGATGATAACAGCGACGATGAGTCCACTGATAATAGTATTTGGTCAAAGTGTAAGAGTTTTAAGTTGGATACACATCGTCGTGGTAGATAGTGGCACTCAGGCACGACATGCCTAAAAAATGTAATGCATTAGACAAGTCTAAACTTAGGATTGCTCAAGATGTTATTCTATTTATCATATAGAGTCGTCCATATCCATTTTATATTTTAAATGGATAAAGGCCGGGATCATTTAATCCAGTAGTTCTCTAGGTCTACATAAGATGGTATCCTGAAGATGAACAGTTTCCGATCACTCCACACCAGGCACATACCTATACTATAGCCATCAGATTATTAATCCTGACAACCATAAGAAAATACAATGATTTTAGTGTTGATTTTTTGAGTTTACATGGGCGACTGAAACAACACACTTTTCTAAGTCACTGTTTTACAGTTGCAGGTGGTCTTCTGCAATTTTGACAAAGGAAACGACGACTGTATACCCATATTTTGGTATTGTTTTTAAGTTTTTGGTAGGCAGCGGGGTTTTAAAGGATCACCCGAGGTTGAAGCCAGTATCTGGATTTGTTGATATATAATGTCAACAAATGCTGGCATTGTAAACATTTATTCAATAGAATATCTCACGGTTAAGGGTGATCAGGCAGTCTAAGGGGAAACGTTACAGATGCTGCAAATTTCTAAACAAAAATCAACCAGGGCCAGTTGCAATGTTCAAAATCATTGACTTACGAGGCCTTGCATACACAGGAAGTTTCCTCATTGGCAAATTCTCAACCTTTAGTCCATGGAGGTTTAGTTGATAGACATGTTATATGGTTTATGCACGCGCTAAATTTACATTGGACCCAAATGGTTGGAAATTCTAATCATTCATCTTTTAGCCATATCCTTAAAGGCCTTCTTCAATGAATGGTCCCAGGCTCCTAAGCTACTATATCTATTATTCTTGGGGAAAATGGATAGCTCAAAAACTTGTAGAAAATAGTAGAAAAGTTATAACCAATGAAAAGATTTTGAGCATTATCTAATCGAAGGTGTTGTATAAAGGGTTTTGATCACCAACCATCTCGCCCGTACTACTTTTAGCGGGTATAAACTTACATGCCAGAAGGTTATTAACACTCCGTTACTGAACCAATACCTCAACTTTCACTCACATGAAAAGATATCTAAGTGCCACTGCCATGCGAAGGATGGACTGATGTCCCATCAATGTCGATAACATTAACAATCCCGTCATCTTGGGATAGTTTTTTTGCTCCTGCTATTCGAACTTTGAAACAGATAGAAACTGTTCAAGAACAAAAAACCAGGTTTTAAAGCAATTTAATTGGTCTGTGCTTAAACAATTTTATCCATTTTATGGGTGCCAAAAGCAAAGGATAAACATCTTTATCCATGTTTTGTTGTCACATGCATTGCTGTTGCGTGGGTGCGTCTATTATATGGAACGGCAAACAAACTGGTGCACATAGATGATTGAGGGATTGCGTGCCTTGACACGGCTCTCTCATTCCTCCACTGAAATTGATTGATGTGTTAAGAATGAGAAGATAAAGTAAAAGCAGACTACCAATTCAATGGGTCCCACATGTCCCAAAAACAATGGAAAAATGATAAACTCGCCTACAAAATGGTCAGAGAGAGAGTGCATTACATGGGTCCTTAACTCAGGTACATTTCCACCAATAAATTAGGTTTAAAAGGACCGCCTAATAACGACGTTTAGTGCACCCTCCAAGGCACATCCTAAGAAATGTTGCTTCCCGTATGTTCAATCTTATCGCACAAGATGTATGGACTACACATCTATAATATAAATATAAGGAATCCTAAGTGATCAGGAAACCTAAGGATAAGGAGAAATTCAATGCACGGTGGACAAACCTATCACCCTGGATCACACAGGGCCTTGTAGATAAGCCACAAGCAACGTAAGAGAATTGTGTAAGTTGAGTATATGTGGGCCCACGTCATTTATCACTAATCAGGAAGTCATACTCATGACACGTAGCAACGTTATCTCTCTCTCTCTCTCTCGCTCTCTGATACACAGACAGTCAAGTAACATTAGGTAGAACAGATTGGATTATGGGGTACGGCTGGCTAAACAACTATGGGAACAGATGGTTGACGATCCAAACCGTCCATCTTGTTGGATGCGCTATGGATAGACAATACACAAACATTTGATCCATGTATACTGCTCTTATACGAAGTTGTAGAGCAGATGGTATAAGTGTTTCCTTCCCATTCATTCAAAACTCGGAACGCCGACAATTTCTGTCAGACTGCCGCTTCACATGCTCCGATCTGCTCTATATAGAAATGCTCCCCTCTCTCTCTCATCAAATTTTAGTGAACCGTATCAACCAACTATTTGCCTGGGCAGGGAGGGATATCCAATATCTTAAGATAAGTATCTCCCGAGCTACCCCTTTATGTCGTTAATCAACAACAAAGTGTAGTCTTTGTGTTTACTTTTGAATATTGGGTATGTACCGAACCGAACAAAAGAAGAAGAAGAAAAAGATGTAGCATATGAATCTAGCCTTTTTGCAGCGTTAGAAACTATATATCATCCCCCGATGCAGGTTTCACATCACTTAGAAAACCCGCAACAGATCTAGGTTTCAAGATAGATATTATCATCTCATGCTTCCAGTTGCAGTTGGCAAAACAAAGTTGGTGGCCCCATATCTCTTATTATTCCAGTGAAGAATTACCCGTCTCTCTCTCTTTCTTTGGCCTATAATGGATCTATCACACAGTGGGTTCCGGCGTGGGCCATAAGAGAAACAGCCAAGGGTTCTAACAAGACATCCTGAGATGAGTTTGGAAGTTGGAGGTGGGGTTTGTGAGGGACAAGTGGGAGGGGTTGCTTTGTAGAAGGAATTGGATCTTAAATCTTTCAGATAAGGTAGTTAGAGATGGATGATGCAAGATATCCAGACTCCCCAGACAAATTCACAACAAAGTAGAACTTGGTTGGAGACATTGAGATAACATGGTCCAACTAATGTTAGACCTTTCAAATTCTTTATCCTTAGTTTCTGCGACTTTAGTTTGTTCATGTGTAGCCAAAAATCGTCAACTCATAAGGCCTGCATCGTTAGAAGAATTCCTCTTTCATCGGACGCCAACATGAGTAACAACCAGAAGGAGAGACAATCTGCTACGCCTTACGGACAACTTCCTAAGAAACATAAAATAAGATCCTACGGCTGGGTTGTTTTATCTGTCTATTTTATCATTTTTCATCCCCACGAAAATGCCCTCAGCATGTTGGACAATCACGAGAGCAACCTAATTTTCTTTTGATCGTAGATTATCATCTGTATCATTTTTCACTTGCAATAAAATAAATGGAAATAATATTTTTAGTTAATGAAAATCCACCTTTTTATTTGGCAGTTAATTTCCTTAGGTTGCTAAAATTCCGTGAAAGTTGTATCAAAGATGTGTCCGACGAAGTCAGAAAACTAATTATTAAAGAGGAACGATAGCACTATAGGAGGTTGCTATAGTGTGACCATTTTTGCCCTACCTATGGTTGATCGGACCAACATTCATCTGACTTGGATGACTAATGTTCTAAAACAGCAAGGATAGGATACATACGGAATCAGAAAATATATATTTTCTTTAATGGCGCTAATGTTGTTTAAAGAATAGTCCATAATCAACAACTAAGAAGGACTCTTTTCAGCTCTTAAAATCATCCAATCACTTTAATATTTCAGATACAAGATCGAAAGTATGGATAATTAGATGGATGGGTCCGATTGACCACAGTTGACCCCTATCATACAAAAAAACTGCGCATCGTAGTTAATAGAAGGTCGCAAATGTTGTTTAAAGAATGGTCCATAATCACCGACTAAAAATGATTCTTTTCAGATCTTAAAATCATCCAATCACTTTGATTTTTAGGATATAAGATCAGAACTGGGAATAATTAGAAGGACAGGTCTGATCGACCGCGTATCATGCAAAAAAAGGGCACACTTCAGAGTGCTGGTATCATTTTCATAACATAAAATGGGAAGTTCTACTTTGGCACATATAAATCTCTATACTCTAAACCTTGGCTGTAGTGATGATGAACGAACAGGATAGCCTTGTCAAATGATAAGGATATATAGGCTATAGACTGCCTAAGACTGAACTTTACTCCCATGGTAAATCAAGTAAGGGGCCAGTTGTCTTTCATTAGCTTTTATGATAATCAGCCCCACTATAATGTTGATCGTTGAAGTTGTAAAACAATGGGATAGAGATCTTGACTATTCGGAGGGTTAGGATTATCTTGAAGCATGAGATTTGCAGAGCATAGCCTATTTAAGGTAACCTTTGACCTTGAATGATATCTGCACTACAGAAACAATGATCTATAGGAGCGTCCCAATGTGCCTCCCGAACATCTAAAATTGACGCCTGTAACTTGGAGACCACAACATTAGAGGTTTTGGAGACAGGCCGTTTCCATAGATCCGTTTTCAGTAGTGTCCGCTCTCATATTTTCATTATGGCAGTACTCGTACAGTTAAGTACTTTTTTATAGCAATACATGCGCTTGTGAGAAGAGCTGAAGAACATAGGAGAGCTGAGCCAAAAAATTAGGTTTTTGTGCTCTTGAATTGGAACTGATTGTTACATTTCAATTATTTGCCGACAGAATCGAATTAATTTTGATTTGGTTCAAGTTTTATGTTAGAATAACTGGATTGGAATCTGGAACCAAGTCATCAGGCTAGAGCATTTCTATGATTTTGCATGTAGCTTTAGGTTCTCTAAGAGAGCTGATATTCTCACACCCATTTAAAACTAAGGCCACACCTTTTGGAGTTTTATCATATGTTTATGCAAGGGGTTCACTTTCACAATAATCTTAGTTGTTCATGGCGGAGTTGTTTTGTAGTAGATGAGGTTTGACCCAAAAATCAAATACATTGGATAATTGTATCATTGTTTTTCTTTTTTCTTTTTTATAAATTGATTGTAGAAAAAGTAATCGTATTAAAATAACTAAAAATCAATGTTCAAATTGCTTAAAATATATGATTTTTAAGATACAACTCATCTATAGCAAAATACTTAAGATGAACAGTTTTATCTCTAAAAAGGTGGATTGTACATACTTTTACCACAAAACCCCAAAAGAGGGTGTGGCAATATCAGCTCTCTTCTCTAAAGGTAAGTTATTCTTTTTAGCTCAAGTTTTGCAAGATAATATATTTTGTTTGTTTAAGTTAATAAGCAAAATTTGAACATTTCAACCCAAATTTAATGGAGGAAATTAAAACACATGGTTTTTCTCAAAATTCCAAAACCCCAGAACCATAACCAGCACTAAATTGTTGCTGTAAGCTCTCTCTCTCTCTCTCTCTCTCTCTCTCTCTCTCTCTCTCTCTCTCTCTCTCTCTCTCTCAACCAACAGGCAAATATTTAGAACCATTTTGCTGCAAATTTTTTTCACTTTATTCTTTTGCTAAGTTTTGGTGATTTTATAGGCTTTGGCTCTTTGCTTTTCTTCCATTTCTTTTCTAGGAATACTTGTTCGAGGACTATCATTTCAATAACAAACTAGAATTAAATTTAGAATTTTCATAGCTGCAAAGTAGTAGAAGCATACTAAATTAGGACCTTAGCTCTCTTTTGAGATTGGACAATGCTAATAACTGAAGTCAAGATATCATTTAGTTTGAACTTCTTGGAGATAAATTTCAATGTTTATAAAATGTTATGATCATTCAGTGTAGAAGATCAACTGTGAATGACTTGTTTTTAGATGTGATACAAAAGGCAAGCAATTTTCATCACCAACATATGGAGGCCAAATGTACTTCTTCTTCTTTTTTCTATGGGTATTAGTTTAATTACATGCAAAAATGAAACATAATAGTTCTTATTATGAATATCATTTTCCTAAAGTAGCTAAATGACTAATCTTAAAGCTTAATTTTGCCTAGAGAAAAGGAAGTAAAGCATCGAGAGGAGTTGAACTTGGTAATTTGAGACAGTACATATTCTTCGTGAATCACGAGACATTAAGAGAAGTTTTCTTATACATTTTGATTAGTGTATCCACATGAGTTGATTTAGAACTTAGGAAAGTGTATTCCAGACTACTATTAACAGTTGCAAGCTAATATTTACACCATTTATTTGATACAAGCACCCTTCCTTTTCCCTTAGTTTCGACTTATCTTAATTGTCAGGTGTTGGGGGACTACAATTTCCAGTAACTCTTAGACAGCCAATCAAATAAGGTTAGAATCATGCAAGTGGGAGTATCAAATTTTCCTATCATAAAGTTGACTCCTAATCATAGGGTGCTGATATTTCTCCCCAACTCTGCTGCCCTTTTATTTAGAATTATCTTATGACTAGTGATGTCTTGTTGGGAAAGGAAATATCATTCAAACATGATTTAAAATAGTTATTAAATCTTTAAGTAGTTGAAACTCTTAATTCTTGATGTTCTCTTTTGAACTCATAGAATTCCTAGATAAATTAAAAATTCTTTTGTTTTTGACTAAAACGTGATTTCACAACTAAACGTAGAATTTCGTGAATATTTGTCAAACTTTTATGTTATGTGTAATCTTGTAACATATCCAAATTTCTTAAGAAAATCTAAGTCTACTAATATTATACAATTAAATAGATGCTTTTGGTCAAAAATATATTATCTTAATTAACAGAAGCAAAATATGTTAGTTTAGTTGACAGTGGGTGATGTGTCCACTTATTTTTTTTGCTTCTGATCTTGTATTGAGCTTTTAGTTTCTATCCCATTTGGATGGGGTTGATGTGGATGTTGTCAACCTTTATTAATAGCTAGTTTCTTGTTTTTTTCTTCTTTTTTATGGGCGATCCAAGCTATAGATGGATCTACTAGATCCTTAAGGTCGAATCATATGTTTTTTATCCCTTTGTGTGTAGTAAACTCATAACTAAATAGGTGGAATTACTATTATCATTATTTTTTTAAAGGAAAGATAAATTTATTGATGGGGAAGAAAAGTCCTTCTGGTGGCTGTAAAACTAGAGTGATCGAGATAATCAGAGTACAGCAAAGAAAATAAGAGAACAGTCTATGTAGAACTTTCAATAGGACTCCATCTAATTCTCAGAGCCTGTAGATAATCTTCACCTTGAACAAGGCTGTCCGCTTGTTCATTGGCCGA
Source organism: Warburgia ugandensis (assembly GCA_035236585.1). NCBI lineage: Eukaryota > Viridiplantae > Streptophyta > Magnoliopsida > Canellales > Canellaceae > Warburgia > Warburgia ugandensis. Next base: position 86,361,621 of record CP141126.1, read on the forward strand.
GCGGTAGCAATGCTTGCACATGAACTCAATGCCTTCAAGTATATTCTGGATTTTGTCGAAAACATACCAAAATCTCCAAGGTGGAGACCTTTTACCTCTAATCCATGTGATACCAATGCATGAATCCGCCTCAATGATCAGCTTGCACTTTAGCTTCATTAGAGTCTGCTTGACTGATTGATCCCCCAAAATCAAACGGGACATCCTCATTGCTGTTTCTTAGAGTGCCTCCGACTTCCGATGACCCAGGGTTCCCTACGCTAGCTCCGTCAAAGTTAAGTTTAAAGCAATTTCTGGCCAATTCCTTGCCAATTCAGATAGCAAAAAGCTTTTGAAGTCTGGATCGTGTGATGCCCATTGCGTGATACATCTGACAACTCTATTCTCAATCATGATGATGATGATCATCATCAAGACCTTATTCCAATTAGGTTCGGCCACATGAATCTTGTTCCTCCATTTTCCTCTATTAAGTACCTTGACTTCATTTAGTTCTGAAATTTTTAAATCTTTTCTAACCACTTTTAGAACCTTCTACTTGCATTATCTCACTATTTCTAATTGGTGCCTTTTTCAATCTTCGTTTGACATGGTCAAATCATCTAAGTCTAATCTCCCCCAACTTGTTACCTATTAGTGCTACTCCTAAGTTTTCTCTAATATTTTCATTCATAATTTTATTCTTTCTTATCTTAGTACTCATCCATCTCAATAACTCTATCCTCAATACTATGAGAAAATGGTTTTCCCCCCAAGCAGAGCTCATTAGGCTCGGTCCAAACACACTGTGATGGTCATAAACGTGAGTCTTCATAGAGTCTTGCTTCTCGAAATTCTTTTTTGGGTAGAACCACTACTGGATGTGTTCTTCGAAAGCCTTGGGAAGCACCCAAGATAGCTTGAATTTGCCAATTAGGTTGTTCCATAGAGTGATCTCTAGTCTTTTTCGCTTGATGGTAGGTTGAATAACTAGTTAGTGTCCCAGATTCATGAAAATGCTTATGATGCATCTTACGCTTATATAAAATATCCAGTAATTAAGGGTGGCAAAATATGACACGACACGATAACACCACTCGAACCCTACACAGATTTAGTAGGTTATGGTCTAGTCTTATCATGTCATGTTCAGGTCAATCAATGTTGACCTATCGTGTTGACCTGTTTGACACACGACCTATTAATTCGTCATGTTAACCCATCTGACCCGCAACCTATTAAAGTAATATATGACGGTTTTTGAAAACCCGTCTTATATTTTTACGGTTTTTAAAAAACCATCAATATAGGATGGGTTTTGAAAAACCGTTATATAGGACGGCTTTTGAAAACTGATCCTATATTCTTATGATTTTTAAAAAACCTTCAATATTGGACGGGTTTTTAAAAACCATCCTTATTACTATACTCTATATAGGACGATTTTTTTAAAACTGATCATATATTATTATGATTTTTTAAAAACCTTTAATATCAGACGGTTTTTGAAAAACCGTCCTATACTCTTATAGGAATATAGGACTGGTTTTGAAAACCAGTCCTATATTTTTATGACTTTTGAAAAACATCAATATAGGATAGGTTTTTAAAAACCATCCTATATTTTTACTATTTTTGAAAAAACCAACCGCCTCATTTAATCGTGTTACACGAGTCATGTCGTGTCGACTTATTTAATAATTGTGTCGTGTTAGAGTCACAGGTTCTTGACACAATTATTAAGCAGGTTGTGTTCGTGTCGACCCATATGCTATAATTTGTCAATCACAACACGACACAAACACAACCCGCCAACCCAAATTGCCAGGCCTACCAGCAATCACTCAATTGATAGACTATATAAATCAAGAAATGATTGGCTTCTATGACTTCTGTCCATAAGATCGAAGCATGCAAATTATAAATGACCGAAAAAGGGACCAATTAAACAGATGACCCCTAGGATTGATCAAAGGCACTGGGATGAACAGAAGAAATGGAACGACGCCATATGTTGATCGACAAGTAGAGAGCATAAATAGGGCACCTTAAACAAGATAATTGGGTCAAATTACCCAAAAGGGGGGCTTAGCTAAGTGTAGTTTCAGAGTCAGTCCTGAAACTCAGTCCGGATAGCATTTCTTTTAACTTTAAATGACAAACTTTTCCATTTTATAGTGTGGGGCGGCATAGGTTAAAACTTCAATCAGTTAGTTGTGGGTAGGAGGACCCTTATGTCCCCTCTATCTTATTAGTCCTACCAACAAGGGAACAAGTCAAGCCCATTATTGGTACCTCGCATTATATGTTCTGATTTATACAGTAAACACCATAGAACATCCCTAATAAATACGTACATCATGGTTTCTAATGACCAATGCAAAAGCCTGAAGCTAATAAAGGTAAGGGATGTGGTAGGCAAAATGAAGGATGGTAATACCAAATTTGTGGCTCCCTTCACAGCTCGTTTCATACCATGAAGGGAAAAAGTCCCACCATGGTTGTCTTATAGATGAAGCCATCAAAGGGGTACTTCACAAACCTAATCAAGTGCAGATTCCTTAGTCTTCAGCAGCTTCAATTCCACGGAAAATTGGATCTTTTTGAAAGAAAACGCAACGACACACTCGCATCTTACCAGCCAAAGTGACCGTTAATACTTCGCCATCACCTAAACTCAAAATATAATGCAGGAGACTGATATTTCTGGCCTTATTGTTGGGACGCTTTTAACTGGTCGACAGCTTTCGGTAGCCAACAAACGGAAGTTGCAGAATAAGTGAATAGTACGAGTGTAATCACTACAAAATTATTAGGGACTGTCACAGCCCACCCACCACGCAGTGTTCAATCATAAAATAGGGCTGCAAATATCAAAACGATCCCTCCTTAATTTGTTAGTTCTTGTTTAAGTAAAGGTTGTCTTTTATGTGCTAGTTGAATGCATTATGATGGATGCAAGGAAAAACTGAGCTGGTACTTGGTGCCAACTTGCTGAATGGTCAGGAACAAATAATTTCGAAGCTTTTGTTATGTATGGGCGGGGTGCAAAATTGTAACCGTTTGATATGGGGAGATTGTCGATGGATAAGAACCAATTTCTGTTTCTTTTTTAACTGTATAATGAGATGATCATCTTAGGGTGATCCCCTTGTCGAAGAATTCTCCCATTACACTCGTATTCTCTAAAAGATGAGAACCAACTATGTAGCATCTATGTGGAAAATTTAAGTATTATTTTCTTTGTGAGGAAATGCTAGGCCCAAGGACCTTAGTGCACTTCCCAAAGTAGCAAACCCTCATGTTTTTTCATGAAGGGTCCTCCTTTGAATGATTAACACTGTCATTTAATTGTTTTAGCCCTAGATATCTCATAAATGGAAAATCATGATGATTGCATGAGCTTAGAGCCCTAAAAAAAGCCATTTTTTGGACTTGAATTTGGATCGTTGCTTATATGAAGTTTCTAACCCTTCATTATTTGTAATGAAAAGAAAAACTTATTCAAATGCTAGAATTGTCCTATCTACTTGCTGTTTGCACAAGTAGATATTCAGAACTAGAGCAATCCAGTGAACGGGTCGATTATTCAAAGGTGGGTTCATGCAGAGGGGAGCTCCTTCATGAAAAAAAAAGAAAAAGAGAGGTGCATTTTTAAAGCAGTGCCCTATAAAACCTTCAGCCTAGCATTCCTCATATTTTGTTAGGTGGCGGTTGAACTTGACATAATGCCCGTAATAAGTACCAAATTAAGCAAGCTAACTTTTCGGATATTTAAACAAGTAGGCCCCACTTGTGCTTGGATTATTCGGAGGGTAAATTGCTCATTTGGTACACGCAATGAAAACAAATCTGGGCCCTTTGTACTAGTGATCCAAACCTTTCATCTGACTCTGATTCTTAATGGATCATAATCCAAACATTTTCTCGATTGGATGATGTGAACCCTCATCCACTAGCAGAAGATTTTTAGTGCATGGCTCTCCCATGATACAACCTTTGCGATCCCCGAAGAATCATGGCCCCACTCATTTCACCGTCCGTCGAGACGTGCACTTTGAGATGCGGCGACCATCACACAGTTTCCTCCAGTTTGGAAGTCCATCACGTTAAACCTGTAATTCTGTCCAAAAATAAGGGCTTTTCGGGAAACAGAGGATATTTCTAATTTAGAATCCCTCTACCCCTTAAATATTGAGTGATCATATGATTGGCAGTCCCTCCAGATGGGTGGTTACAAAAATCTTGGAAACTTCTCTAGTGGAATTCATTTACTAAAAGTAAACACAGTACCATCAATACTTCAAAGAGAAGAAACCCACCGGAGATACAATTGTGGAACGAGATTGATGCCAGCCGCCCCTCTTGAGGGTCTGAAAATTCAATGAACACGTTAGATAAAAAGAAAAAAAAAATCAAGGGTAAGACCCAATAAGTGATGTAGACTCATTCTACACTTTTTTGAGAGTGAACTCTTATTTTTTGTATTCAATATTTTGTTTCAAATTTGTGACTTACAAATATTTCTTTCCCCCACGGGAACCTCTATAATATATATTTGGGAAGCATTAACAGGTACGAAAGAGGATGTAATTTAAGGATTTGTTATCCAGTAATATTCCCGTTTAATATTTACTCTTCCAATAGTAGTTTCTTTCTGATTTCTATAACTTAGAAATACTTGTTCCCCTCAATGGCTTGCCTTTTCACTTGTATATCATCTTTGTATGCACGTACATACGACGACTCCTGTTCTATGTACTTAGTGCACATTGCTAGGAATTAGAGTAAACTTTCGACTGTTTATCAGCCTCTCTCTCTCTCTCTCCACACCTTACCCAACCCGACCATCAGACGAGTTTCTTTGCGTCTCCCGACAACAAAAATCCTACGTGGAAATCTAATCATCAATAGCAGACCCTCCCTATCCAATTCCTTTATAAACACCTCCATCTCTCCCTGCCAAACACCATTCTCTCCCTCTTCTTCTTCCTCTTCTTATAAATATTTTCAAACATGGCGAAAACAATATCGCCACTCCTTTTCCTCTCTCACTTGCTCCTCATCCTCTTCACATCCCCCCACGGGGCAGAATCCGGCCCGGCGTTCGCTTGCGTCGGAGACGCAAAGACCTTGCCCTTCTGCCTGACAAATCTTCCGGACGTCCAGAGAGTGAATGACCTCATCGGACGGCTGACATTGGCTGAGAAAATCAGTATGCTCGTGGACAACGCGGCACCCGTCCCAAGGCTCGGAATCCAAGGGTACGAGTGGTGGTCTGAGGCCCTACATGGGGTCTCTAATGTGGGTCCCGGGACCAAATTTGGTGGGAATTTCCCTGGGGCCACCAGCTTTCCTCAGGTCATCACCACCGCGGCTTCGTTCAATGCCTCTCTCTGGGAAGAAATCGGACGGGTAAGAAAATTCGAATCCTTGCTCCCTTCTTTCATAAGGGTTAGCTTGGTCACTCAAAGCAACATTTGCCCGTGGCCTCTGGCTTCGTCATTCGATTCTCTGCTTGCAGAGCGAATAAAGGGCAATCTAATCTTGGTCGAAAGACTAGAATTCAATACACTATCCCTTGTTTAGTTTCCTCCACCCGTTCTTAACCAACTAGAGCCTTTCATGACTTTGTTTCCTTGGAGCTATCACCTGTTGTCTTTTCGCGCATATACACTTCTTCAGATTATAGTGTGGACACGGTTAATAAGAGAGAGACGCTGTGGGAGAGAGGTGCATATACCATATTTTGGTATCAATATGATGAGAGACTGACCTCATTGCACTCCCTTTGGAGGGACAGCGGCACTCCTCCCTTTCCCTTTCCCTTTCACTTACAAGTTATCGGTCATAAGAGCTACATAATACCATATACTTTTCAATTGGTGGGTAGAGGCTGGTACAATTCCCAAAAGGCTGTAAACAACCAATCCGAGCAGTTGAGATTAATAAGACCATTTCCGGTAGAACTTCTCTTATTGGCTGGTTATACTTCTACTGGGAATTGTGACTGCCAGCAGGAAAAGCTTAAATTAAACCGATAGGTAGTCTCGGTGTCAAATATGGGGGGAGAAAAATATTAAATTGCGATACTTGCCTAACTAATACAAGAGATGAGACAAAGATCGCGATCCGATTCACAGCGCAGCAAGTCTCGTTGGCTGACCCCATAGCAGTCCCGACCTGGGACCCATTTAAATCACGCACGCCAGGACAGTCGTGGTAAACAGAAAAAGGGGTGCCAATATCAAATCTCCTGAGTTGGTAAAGTGACATTATTTGCTTGGCTGCTGGTGAAAGCTGAGATAGAAAAACCAGCCCTCAACCGCCGCTTGTTTTCTGTGGTGGGACCGGGAAGGGTATAGGATAGCGGCATCACGAGTGATTTTGTTTGTGGTGCGCAGGTGGTGTCGGATGAAGCACGGGCGATGTACAACGGAGGAATGGCGGGGCTTACTTACTGGAGCCCGAATGTGAATATATTCCGGGACCCGCGGTGGGGCCGGGGACAGGAGACTCCCGGCGAGGACCCGGTTGTAGCCGGTAAGTACGCTGCGAGCTATGTCCGCGGGCTCCAGGAGCCGCACGGGAGAGGCGGCAATAGGTTGAAGGTGGCTGCCTGTTGCAAGCATTACACTGCCTACGACCTAGATAACTGGAATGGCTTCGACCGCTTCCATTTCAACGCCAAGGTAGGAAATTTGCTCTCTTTCAATTTTCTACTTTCTAGATGAAGAAGCAATCGCCCAACTTAATCAGTTCTTATGACTTTTTTGCTCCAAACTGCATCTTCTTGACCATGCACAACGATGGAAAAAGGATGCCGTAGAAAGTTCAACAAGAGAAAACTCTTGACACAGGGTTGGCTTCACTGGATGTACAAGACTTGTGGGGTTATTGCCAAAAATTCAAGCCGGTAAAATGAACGGAGATGATTGGATATCCATGTTTTAGAGATCAAGCTGTTTAATTTTGCAATCAATCTGATATGGCCTATAAATCGTAAGGCTGAAAGTATGCATCACTTCCATTTCCAAGTTGTTGAAACCTAAACTCAGTGGTCAATGGCTAGGGATAGATTGGTAAGGGAACCGCTACCAGGACTTTGGAGAAAGGTTGGTGTGGTGTGCTGTTATCCAACTAAGGGGTAGCAGGTGGAGGTTCGTTCACCCCCACAACTCCCAGAGAGGAAAAAATGTTAACTTTTGCTGGTGTGGTAGCCCTCGGGGTGAAAATACACCAGGAAGCAGTTCACAATTGGTTAAACCAACTTGTTTGAACCGTTGAATTGTTAGTCTCCAATGGCCGTGTTATGCCTACCAATCTCTTCCTACGGCTTTTCGCTCCTTATTTTAATGTCATAGATTCTCGCTTTCCTTCGAAGGGAATAACCAAAGCGAGTGCGTCAAACGCGTAGGCCCCTTTGCCTCTGCCACCAGTACTTTCTCGTGAAAACACACTGCGTACTTGCGATGCTTAGCTCCTGGGAATTCCTTGTTATGGAATAACTCTAGCGTAGCCTTCCAGTGAGGGTTTTGTATGGTAGTGGACCGACCAAAAAGGTCAGGTTTAGTGGGTCGGCTGAAACTAACAACTTGCCCCATATATCCGATGATCCAAACCAGTCATTTTCTGGCTGCTGGGTAGGCCAAACGCCAAGATTCTCTTATTACGAGTCCTTTGTCTTATGGTCAGCTGGGACTTCATTAATACGATGTAGCAAATTACGTACATTCATTGGTGGTGATCTACCAAATTCATGGACCCATCTACATGGACGACTGCTATCGGTAGGTTAAGCGACCCAAAAGGAACCAAAAAGGAGCTGTAATGCTGCAGTAAATCCTTATCGTTTAACTTATCCAAATTATATTTTATCAAACTGTCGTTACACCGTATAGCTTTTCCTTGTCGGCCACTGATGTCACTCCTGACCTTTGATCATTCCTAGATATTAACTTCCGGGACAAATTCCCACGCAGGCCCACCAAAGTCATGTCCAAGTTGTTCTAGAAAGTTGACCTGATGGGTCCGTACCTTGAAGTGAAAGTTGTTTATACCCTCGCAGTTGATCACTGTCTTTGAAAAACCTACACCCATTCGCGAAAAAGAAATATTGAAAAACCTCAATTACAACATTTTTAAACAATCAGATGAATGGTTCATGTTATGCTGACATCATATAGATGGACCCAAAAGATGCTTATTAGTTTATCATGTATTAATGACTGAAATGATGTTTCCTTAGTTAACTTCTTTGATAATTAAATGCGATTATCAGATGAATATATAGTCTTTCGTTGAAGTCTAACATCAAATGGTTTCACCATCCAACCAACAAATGCTCCTAGCTAGACTACTCGGTATTCCGGCAGGTCTAAGCTAGTTTCCTGGATCAGACGCTACCACCTCTTTTGACTATCATTTTAGATCTTAGTCGTTTATCTTATTTGGTGCTATATATAGCTTAAAAAAGGGTAGCCACTAGTTTCTGCATACACAGAGTCTGGGAAAGGAGCGGACCATAAGGGTCAATAGTATGCAGCATCGCCTTGCATTTTGTAACGACAACTCTACTGTTGCTACATATATAGCCTACTTATGAAAATCATGCAAATTCAGAGATTTCATATAATGCAAATCAATCTCATTGTTTTACATCACTTGAACATATTCAAGAACTTGTGCACGCAAACACTTTCCCATGTGTAATAGGTTAGCAAACAAGACCTGGTGGACACATATGATGTTCCATTCAAGGAATGTGTGATGGAAGGGAAGGTGGCTAGCGTTATGTGCTCCTACAATCAGGTCAATGGAATCCCAACTTGTGCTGATGGCCATCTCCTCAGGAATACCATTCGTGGCGCATGGGGTCTCAATGGGTATGATAAGATCATCCCACCAATTTAGTTCCAATCCTGTGCGATCTGATTATTAACACTATCTAATGTTGTAACTTTGCTGCGTTTATGTAGGTATATAGTTTCAGACTGTGACTCGGTCGGAGTATTTTACGACTCTCAGCACTACACATCCACACCCGAGGAGGCTGCTGCAGATGCCATTAAAGCAGGTAAGTTCCCCTTCTTTCAGTGGAACAAAAACAAGGACATTTGGTCATTTTACATGTATCTCATCTTAATTGAATAAGAAAATGAATATATATAAAGGACATTATGTTCATGTTACAGGTTTGGATTTGGACTGTGGGCCGTTCTTGGCAATTCATACTGAAGAGGCCATACGACGTGGGATGCTGAGTGAAGCTGATGTTAACGCAGCCCTGGCCAATACATTGGGTGTACAAATGAGGTTGGGAATGTTTGATGGTGAACCTGCCAATCTACCGTTCGGTCACCTAGGGCCACGCCATGTATGCACCCCGGCTAACCAGGATCTCGCCGTTGAAGCTGCCAGACAGGGAATTGTCCTACTGGAGAACCGCGGGCGGGCACTGCCCCTCTCACCTGACCGCTTCCACACAGTCGCTGTTATTGGGCCCAACTCCGACGTTACCAATACAATGATCGGGAACTATGCTGGTAAACAGTTTATTCTAGTTTAATTACCAGGTTTTGGATTAAGTTAAGAAGATACGACTCTCTCCTCTTTAAACCTAACATAAATCTGAATTGCGTCTCCATTCTCACTCACATTCGGGTAAAAATTTAAGCTTATGGGCTTACACTACTGAGTCCTGTTATAACGTGGGCCGGATTTACGACGTTCTAAGCAAGTTTCGGTAGTCGGCTATTGTCATCCATCGTTGGAGGCCAAGTTTACAAATAGGAGAACAATGGTATAGTTCCACGTCTAATTACCAGGCAGATGATCACAACCGTTAGTCTGGTCAACACGGTATATCGACAATGCTCCTGTTTTGACGTTGTCGGATAATCTTAACCGTAAACCTAAGACGTCGTTTTGAAGTTTTCCCAAGATGATTTCCTTGATCCAGTGGATGAAATCTCCTCCAACTTACACGCCTACTACCATACAACATCACAGTGGTTCCCTATTGTCTATCCTATGATTGAGAACTATTGGTTCTAGAGGCCCATGTAAATGACACTAGATGTAAGTGGTTCCCTGACAAAGTCGTTCAGAAAAAACTTTTCAATGACCAAATTATTATAATGAAACAAGGTTAATTTTATGAATGTCATTTCTTGATTTACTTCATATCAGCAGTAACATTATAAATTCTTTCCTTTCTTCTAGGTGTCCCGTGCGGGTACACAACCCCCCTGCAAGGGATAAGGAGTTACACCAGGACGGCTCACCAACCCGGATGCGTCGATGTAGCCTGCACAGATGATCACCAATTTGATGCCGCAGCGGAGTCCGCTCGTCATGCAGATGCAACGATCTTAGTCATGGGGCTCGATCAATCGATAGAGGCTGAGACCAGGGACAGAGATAGTTTACTCCTCCCAGGGCGCCAGCAAGAGCTCGTCTCTAAGGTCGCCATGGCTTCAAGAGGCCCCACTGTTTTGGTCCTCATGAGTGGTGGGCCAATTGACATAAGTTTTGCCAAGAACGATCCCAGGATAGCTGCGATTCTGTGGGTCGGCTACCCCGGCCAGGCCGGAGGAAGAGCCATCGCTGATATCATCTTTGGAAAATCCAGTCCAGGTGTGACGATACTCTATTAGTTCACTGGATTGGGTCTTTGATCATCAAATGCATGCTTCCACATTTTGCAACACATTAGCCATAGTATACTGAAAGTACTACAACCGACCCTTTTAATCTACTAAAGTACCTCTAAGACTAACTGCTTGCATTCACAGGAGGAAAGCTACCAATGACTTGGTACCCCCAGGACTTCGTCACAAAGGTGCCAATGACAACCATGGACATGCGAGCTGACCCATCAAATGGCTATCCTGGAAGGACTTACCGGTTCTACAACGGTGATGTGGTCTACCCGTTTGGACACGGATTGAGCTACACCAATTTCGTCCACACCATTGCCCAAGCCCCAACTGCACTCTCGCTTCCTCTCGACGGTCGACGCACATCTCAAAATTCTACGACGGTAGCTGGGGCAATCAGGGTAACTCATGCTAGGTGCCAAGGTCTCTCACTGGGTCTACATGTGGATGTGAGGAACACTGGGGACATGGATGGGACACATACACTACTCGTATTCCATAGCCCGCCCGTAGGGAAATGGGCCCCAAGAAAACAATTGGTCTCCTTCCAGAAAGTACACGTCCCAGCAAGGTCCCAAGCACGTTTGATGTTCAGTATACATGTATGCAAGCACCTTAGTGTCGTCGATAGATCTGGAATTAGAAGAATTCCTATTGGAGCTCATAACCTTCTTATTGGTGATCTAACGCACTCGGTCTCACTCCAAGCGCAAGCTCTCGGGGTGGGTAAGATCGGACCATAAATGATTCTTGGGGGGAGAGACAGGTATGCCCACGTGCCTTTATCGCAATGACAAAGATGTCCTCCCTCCTCTGCAAATGACCAGGCATACCCATGAGTAAGCTATAATAAAGTGGAAAATAAAAAGAAAGAAGAAAGAAGAAAAAACCTTATTTTCATATTCTTTGGGAAAAAGATCCGAAAACCCTTAAAACTCGAAGGGAAACAAAGAACCATTCGAAGATGAAAATTGTAAGGGTTTGCCTCGTCAATTCTGAGATAGACAGGGCGCACACACATATATGTATATCGTCATTCAAAGAAGAGAGGGCATTTCAGTCTTTCCCTCTTTAGACTATATTGTTAGTTGGAGGTAGCTGATGGGTTTAGAGTCATTTTCTTCTAAAGGAGAAGAAAGGGGCTGAAAAGAGCACAAGGGGTGGTCATCTGGCTCATCTTGTAAGTCGGAAAAACAATCCGTGTTCTCATTGTATTGTAGTTTTATCATGTGATTTCAATTCTTGCTCCGAAATTGCTTGGGAGCCTCCATCAGATATTTTGATTGTTCAAGTGGATGTAGACTAATAAGGTCTGGAAATATGATGAAAAATAGAAGTTTGCAATTGGCTACCTTGTATTTCATTCATCTGCTTCTGTATTTACTCGGCCTTCTCTTGTTCATATCATGTTCAATGTGGGTGCTTTCATATGGGCGATCCATACAAGGTTTAGTGCAACTGTTTACGGCTCGATCTTGCCAAGCTTGGCACATGTGGCTCCGAAAATGTGTGATAATGACTTTTTTTAACATTTTTCTATGTTATATACCAAAACCTGTTTAAGGGGCAAATTAAAATTATTAATCTCAAATCTTCTTTGTTTATTTACAATCGCTGATATGCTTATTAACTCCTATCCTTTTACCTTTCTTCCCCTATTTTCTCATGCAGCCATATAACTTACAACCGTAGTTCTAAAACTCGCTGAGGTGACTTAGAAAACTCATCTGAGTTACTTCACACTTTACAAGTCAATTCACTCCATAACAAAAATGCTAATCTAAGCTACTTGAATGAGTCTACACACTTCATAACAAAATATAGTTAATTTATTTTCTTCTGATCCCAAGACTTTTAAAACAATAATGCACTGTGTTAACCAACTCACCAAACTAGCATTTATTTGTATAAAGTAAAGATTTCGTATATGACTTACTATCAATATAGTAATATTAAAATTTGGACTCAAGTATTTTCAAGTCACCTATGCGTCCATTGAGTCAACTCAACTCGCTTTCACTTTTGAGTCAAGTTGAATTTTTGAGTTTCTAAACTAAGCATGCAACCATCTATCTTTTCCTATTTTATGAGGGATTCTCTAAATGCACTATGAGGTGCAATACCTAATGCTGAAAGCATTCCTTAGTGACTTTGGAATTATGTGTTGCAAATAAAAAATTATGCATTTGTTGTATTATTTTAAGATATTGGTAAACTCGATTATTGATTCTTTGGCTGATACTGGTATTAGTAGTTCCAAGTTGCTGAAAGCCATTTTTATTGAGTAAATGTACAAAAGTTTCTTGTGATCGTACATGTTAATCTATCGATTAATTGAATTTGAAAATCCTTGTTGATTGGTGTTTGTACTATTTAGTTGCATTTTTGGACTTAATCTTGACGTCCTATCTTTGAACTGCTAATAGGTTATCAATCTATGCTTCTTCTCCATAATTTTTCACTCTTAGTAGACTCATTGTCGCTATTCAAAGGAATAAAAAAGAAGAGTAAAAAGTTCTTATGCTCCATGTTTCCTATTGGTACCTCCAATAACTCTCTCTCTCTCTCTCTCTCTCTCTCTCTCTCTCTCTCTCTCTCTCTCTCTCTCTCTCTCTCTCTCTCTCTCTCTCTCTCTCTCTCTCATGGGCAATAGTCTTCATGTTGAAGAGCATTGTTTTATGTCAAGTTGATGATTGCAAAGAACTAAGTGCATTCTCAAAAAGAATCCTAGGTATTTGAAGTGTCCTTTTTGTTTGCTAATTTATAATTAGTTTTCTTGTTTCATGTTTTGCTTAAATATATTTTTTGATCAAATTAAGATATGCTTTAACTATTATGAGCCCAAGAACAATGCAATTAGCTCCTCGAATGGAGTGCCATCTAATGATATAGACACTATAAAACTATTTGTTTCTTAAATGTGTGTGGAGTTAAGTTTGAATCACTATTAGCCTATAGAGTTTGTTGTAACACGTAGCATTTATTTTTTATTTTAAGAAAACATAAGAAGTTCATGTTCCTATGCACATGATTATTATTATTTTTACAAAGATGTGCACATATATATTTAAAATAGAAGTATGATTCAAACCATGATGTGTATCAGGTGGTTTAAAAGACACAAGGTGGAGGAAATTTTCAATTAGCATGTCAAATGGAGGTATTTCCAACTTAACAAATAACTTTTCTTGATAAGTTGGATCCAAACAAGTGAAGGGGATCCTACTATGAGATTATAAGGTGGTGTTTACAGTGGAGCAATTTGCCTCACTAAGATTCGTCTTGGTTTGGAATTTTGGCATTGAATTTGATAAAAATTAGAACTATAAAGAATTCAAACAAGTGATTTTCTTTGGTTAAAGGAAGATGAGGATAAAGAAAAGCACACATCCATCATTTAGGTTATAAGGGACAAATTCAGTGCACATGAATCAATATAGATATAGCAAGGGATGTTTACAAGATCATTTATATGAATCAATATAGATACACCAAAGGATGTTTACAAGATCATTTATATGGAATATTAAAGTATCAAGAAATGGATAATAGATTCTTGACTTTTGTGAGAGCAAGAGATGAAGCTCCTTCAACTAAGGAAGATATTCATAGGAAAGAACATGAGCTCAATAATCTAATTAATGGCACATGGACTCTAAGCTTTCTTAGAAATAAAAAGCTATGGTCAAAGTTCCAGAGAAGAGGGATAATTCACATAAATATTCATGGATTTGTAGCAAACGAACATGTAACAACTATGCCTTCCATGGTCTTGGTTCTAATTATGATAAATTCTGTCCATTCACAAAAAATCTTTTTTTGCTATCCTTGCTTCCTAGCATAGAAGAAGTTGGAGCATCGTAGGTCAAACTGAAATTTCACCAATTAACAATGAAGAAGCTATTGTTATTCTTTCATTTAGAAAGTAGGGTGAAAATGTTTAGGCAATTTCTTCTTGATTTGGATGATATAACAAAACCTCTAAATTGTGATTTACATGCTTAAACGAGTGTACAAATGTTTAAATGGTCAAGTTTTCTCAAGCATTCATGAAACCACAAGTTCACTTGAAGATTTCCAAGCATTCAAGAGGTCAAAAGTTATTCATTGAAGAAGCCAAGTGCTCATGAGGCTACTAGTCCCATTCAGATAGTTCTTAAGTGTTCAATACACACGCACATTATTACTTGAAGATTTTCATATGTTGAAGAAGTGTTAAGTCATCATTTTGAAGATTTTAAGTAGTTCAAGATGTTAAATGTCATTTCTTAAAGTTTTCCAAATGATCGCAATTTGTAGATAATAGAAAAAACTTTCTAGCACACAAAATTTCACTACAACCTGAAGTCGTATGACCAAGATATAACCGTTTGAAGGTGCAAAGATCAAATTGGGAGAAGTCACTACATAAGTGATTATGGTTGCAAGAGTTGACTCCTTAAACTAGAAACCCCAAAATATGAAATTAGGGGCCTATAGTCGACCCACCAAGGCTAAGTCTCAACTCTTGTAACCCAAAATTCAAATTCAAGTGAGTTTTAAGGCTAGTAGTCAACACCTTACATGCAAGAGTCAACCCTAATAGTTAAAGTTGTTTCTAAATAATTCGGTGATTTTCCTATGACTAGAAATCAATTATAATGAATAAAAAATCTCTCCCAAGGTTAAAAATCAATTTCTAATAGTCATTTGAAGCAGTGAAGACCATAAATTGAATATTCAATTCATGGAAGTCTAGAGCTTCATTTTCTATTAAAAACATATCAAAGTACTAAAAGGCTTCATTTCTTCTTAGATTCTCTTCTTTATCATTTTTCTTGAGCCATAAATATTCAAGAGAAGCTGTCTTTGTATTTCCATCAATCATTATACATGGTAGGGCTTCTGTAAGTGCTCTTTACCTTGAGTTTGCCAGTACTATATCAACTGATGGACAAATCTTGTAGGGTTTGTAAAAGGTAGAGCTTCTTCCAATGCTCTTTACCCTGAATAGCTAGTGCTATATTGGTAGATAAATCATCTAGAGAATAGTGGAAACTCAAAGCATGAATAACTTTGAGAGAGAGAGGAAGCAAGCATCAAGATTGTACTACGCAAACCTCTGTAAATTTGATATGTATTCTCTTTACTTCCCTTAATTGTTGGTACTATTTATATTATTTGTTGTGCTGTTTTTTAAGACCACAATTGATATTAGAGCAAGTGCTCTTATGTTTTATTTTTTAAGTTAGATTACTTTTAAAAATGCTCCAAGGTTTTAAAATAACTTTTTCAAAAAGTCAATCACCAACAAGCCTCCTTTGTTCTCTGCAACAAACTTCAACTATTGAAAATCTTGAATAACCATTTATATCGAACATGTAGACTATGATCTTTGGTTAATCATAGTCAAAGGACCCTTTATCCTTTCAATTAAGATTAACGATGTCAAAAGACCCAAGGATGAAGATGAGTGGACATATAATGATGGGAAGAAAGTCCAACAAAACTCAAAAGTCACGAACCTTCCTTATTATGCCTTTGATCTTGATGTGTTCAATTGTTTAACTGAATCTACAGCTACGAGTTAGCATAAGAGCACAAACCAGTTAAAGGGGATTCGAATCAATATGCTTATTCAAGACTATGAGATTTTAAAAAAAATTACTTGCTTTCAAAAAAAAAAACTAAGAGTTTAAATTCTCTTGGTAAGTGTTTTTGCTATGCAGGGCTTGCAAGTAAGATCCTTCACTTTCTTCTAAATCATGAGCGTTGGCATGTAAATATATGAGTTGCTATGTTAGTCTAAACTAGCATTGGAACTATACTTTATTAAATGAAGCAAAATTGTAACACTTGAATTAAAATTGGAAATTCTAAGTGTAATGCAATTAAGAATGGTTCAAATATAATCCAACTATGAACCCTACTTCAATTTGCCAAGCATCTAGGGTAACTAGGAATGGTCTTGGGTGAAGAGACATAGTCTAGTGTAATGGTTGGTGAAAAATTGTAGACATATAATGGCGAATGTACATTGAGACAACAATGAAAAAGAGTTTGGAGAAAAATGAAAAGTATAAAATAAGAAGAAATTTTTTTGACAATTTTTTATAAATGAATACAAACAGCAAAGGTCTCATATAAATTAAATTACTAATATCTTTTAATAAAATAAAAATCTTTCTAAGTTAATAAAAAACCTCCTACGAAGGCTGCTAATTTATTGAAATTTTATGGCATTGGTTAGGATTATCTGCTGAAGACTCTGGTACACACCTACCTAAGATGGAGCCTACCATGTGAGTAGTGTAGATTATATCATTAAAGCCTCTTCATGGGCACATATAAATAACCAATCAACTAAAGTTGGCAAAATGGATCAAATCCGATCCAATCTACATGATTTGGATTTAAACATACTAGACACCTTAAATTTTGAACTTAAAGAAACATAAGCTACTATCATCTGAAGGACATGAAATTTGGTACATGGCCTATCTAATAGATTTTTCACATCCAGATTCTGATTTAATTCTCAATTTAAATTCCCAATATTTCACTTTTGAATGGATATCCATGGATGCGCATAGGCCAATATAGCCATTGGTTAGGCTGAAGCATCTCTCTTGTAAGTAGGTTAGGTGTTCAAGCTAGGGCATTTCATCCCTTTAGCTTGTACATTGAGGAGGATGTCCTAGGGATACATTTGGAAAAGATGTATGTTGAGGTGGGAGTATCTTTAGGATATGTACGGAAAGGATGTAAATATAAAGACCTATTGGGTGTGTGAATTACTGGCTCAAGAAAAAGAAAAAAAAAAAAAAAGGATATCTAAATCGATCGTGGATTTGACAAACCTATTGGTTAGATTCATTTTCTAAATGGATCTAATTTATTCAATTCAAATCCATGGATCCAAAACATATAAATAAATATCCATTGATTTTTATCCATTTTTTCGACTCCAAAAGGCAATGAATATGTAAAATTAGTTAGTAATGTAGGTTTAATCAACGTGAATGATACTATACAACACAACACTATGGGAAGTTGTTATACAGTGACCTACTTTTGTAAGATAAGCACCTTTGGTTGACTTGACCCATCCATTTGATTTATTCTACTTGGCATGACTATTACTCCAGAAATACTAAAAACTAAATGAGTTTAGACTTTGAAAAATTTACTTTAAGAGCATATGAATGGTTGGAAACATTTTAAAATAATGATCCGTAATTGATGAGTAAGATGCAGAATTTATCTGATGCTAAAATCATCCAAGCATCTTGATATCTGAGATGCATACAAGATATGTGAAGCCAAAGAAACCGGTGGACAAGTCCAATCAATCAAAGATGGAGCCCATCATGGAAATGTAGGACATTGCACAACAACTTGTTGTAGCATCACTAAATATATAGCATCATTCCTCTTGAACAAATATCAAGGAATAAATAATAAAATATGATTTTTAACTCTATAGGTCAAGTATCTAGATGTTTCTATGGATTCCACACCTTCCAAGGTGATGATGTGATGGTAGAGATGTAAAATCCCAAGCCATTGAGGTGGTGCCCAAGCCCTCTATGTGATAATCAAGAATCATCTTTGACTTGTGCCTTCAAAGCAATATCGCCATCATACTTGAAGATCAATAGACGTGAAGGCATTCAAGGAGTTGGGAGCAGTGTCTTAGGATACTAAATAAGTTTTATTCCTTTAAATCTAGGCATATAGGGAGGCTAACTGTTCTGCTAATTGTCTTGCCAAGAGGGCTTTTGAGTCACAGGTTTCTAATTCATGGTTTGTTAATCCTTGTCTGATGTCATTCATTTCCTTTAGTACGATAGTTTGGTGCTAGGCTTGTGTAGGATAGTCAAGTAGTGTGGTCTTATTTGTCATATGTCTTTCTCTCTTAATATAATGAATCTTTGCTTTTAACAAAATAAAAGTAACAATAGTGAAATAGAAATATGCATCTTGTGACAGCTTGGGTACAATTATACTGGGCCTAACCAGATTGCTCTAAGATCTCTAAGCACCAACTATATCCATTAGCTATGCATCCTATGTTGTATATGAACTATCAAATCGTAAGCCAGATTACATATTTTTCCTTCCCTGGTTTCTATTCATCAAAATACATTGTAGACACAAAAGATTGAAGGAATTTTCTTCTCCTATTACAACCAACCAAATCAGGTGGAGCACACATTCAACTATCTTGTATTTTTATATGCAAGCATAGTACTGTAACTGAAAAGACCCATTGGTTTCTCCTAAGGCATTCAATCTGTTTTCATGAAATAGACCGTCCAATATTATTATTTGGGTTGTCGTATTTCTTAAAAATTGAAGATGATTTTCATTTCTTCCTTACAAACTAATATACATTCATTTGCAAGCAAAAAAGAAATAGCAAAACCATCTTCAGCTTCACCCTTGCCGGCTGGCTACCTGACATAAGGGTTGCCATATTTAAGAAGAGGGAGATGATTTTCATTTCTTCCTCACAAACTAATATACAAATGCATATTCATTTGTAAGAAAGAAATAATAAAATCATCTTCTACTTCTCCCTTGCCAGTTGGCACTTGACGCAGGACCCTCCTCCTTTTTCATCCAGGCTTGGGACCGTCCAATATAGCCACCAAAAATAAAGAGAAGAAGAAATGACATGCCTAGCACTTGTACTAAGAGTGTACAAATGGGAACCAGCTTTTTGTTGATGCAAACCATGCATCTTCTAGACCCAGCTTAGTTAGCTCATGCTTCGGAAGTTTATTCTTTATCTTCTGATTGTTTAAAATTTATATCCGGTTTATTTTTTAAAATTATGAGCTGTCCAATTTACACCTAACGACTGAAATGGGCTGGGATCATCTTGTGAAGATCTTTCAGGTATCACCCACATATAGTAGGCATTAACAGATGAATAGTTTGGATCACCAAAATATGGGCCTAATAATACCTAGTAAGGCCTACTGACCACCATACGAAAACTCAGGAAAAAGAGAAAGACAAAATTGCAACACAGAAAAGGTTGATTATATTGAGGACAGAACATGATACAGAAGGTAGATCAAGGAGGTCACATAGAAAAGGGCAAAAAGATTACACCACTCGAAGATCCACAACATTTTTCCAAGAGGTAACCTCCCCCTTTCCGTTTTCTTCCTTTGCGGGTGATCCTCTTAAGAGCTTTCCCTTTGTCCTAATCACAAGTTCTTGACCAAAGTATCTGCTTCTCATACAAGGGAAGGGTAGTGTTCTTTTCTTTTAGTGAAAGCTAGGCTGGCTTGACCTTTAGTCACTTTATATGACATTATCCAATACCTACAGAGGGGTATCTGAATCACAAACTGTGTTATCTTTCCAACCAAGACCCTACATCTCTTGCATAAGCAAAAGAAAGGATCAATCTCCTCTAAAGCTTGCATAACATACACCCATGTTCAGAATTTTTCTGAGTAGTAGCTGTGGCGAACATGGTACTGCCATCCATAAAGTTAGCAGTTCCGCCCATGTGGGCCTGTCTTTGGACATATGGAGAAGAGCTAATATGGATACAAGAGCCTCATTTTATGCATTGGGTCTTTCAAAAGGCAAGACAAAGAGCTTGGAGATAACAACGACTAGTAGGTGAAGATTAAGGGAAATGATATTCCACCTACTAGCTTAACATACTCCCGCCCGTTAGAGTAGGCTTTTAGGCATTTGCTCAATCAGTTTACTTTTTGGTTTGAATGTGGCTGTTATCTAATAACCCCCTAAATCCAATCAAGAAGCGGGAAGTGTGTTATAAGGGGGCAGGAATATTATTTCCCTTATATTAATGCTAACTATAAGGTCTTATACGTGTCGTTCAAAGAAATAATAGAAAGGAATAATAGGCCATACTACGTTTAAGGAACATAGTCACTACTAGAGAAATGCTTTTGAGAAGTTGACTTGCTTACTTGAGGAAGAAGTACAGTATTGAGAGTCTACATGTGCGATGTTAGCATCATCCAATCTATTAATCTAGCATATAATGACAAGCCTGTTTCATAGATATTAACTTTCTCTCGATTGGACATTCTTAGACCCTTCATCCAAAAAGTATTGTTTAGGTTTTTGCCAAGAAATTGTGTGGTTGGTTTTCTATAAATTTTATGAAATATCGAAATGGCATGGGACCAAAGTTATGTACTTCAAGTGTTAATAATGTACAAGTTTATTGCGTGAATCCACACAAAATCTCTTCGTGTGAAGCCCAAAAGTGTATTTCTTCCATGATCATGAAAGTGTCTTGCTTAGTAGTCGGACTCTTCCTAAGAAGATGGGTGGTAGCTAAGGGGCAGGCCTTTTAATTCCTAATATACTAATTCTATTAGAAAGTTAACTAGTCCAGTTCACTAGTTATGTTACTAGACGCCCTTCTTAGTATGCAGCACTGGGACCAAACTCGTCTAGGCACACTCAAAGGATCCTCTACCAAAATTTGTGGGGCTAATGCACCACAAATTGGTATCTCTGTTAAGCAGCTAACTGAAAATCTCTCCCCCCTGCCATTTTCACCGCAGAACAACAAAGGCTAGACTCGTTTTGATCACAAGCATCTAGCCCCCCCTGCTCTTTTAGCTGCCCGTCTAAAATTGTACTTCCTGACCAAGCGACTACACTGATTCCCAATATAATTAATCTTTTTCTTCTTTTCGGTGGGCAAGGGATTCTAGTTATAATTTTCCTTGACCTTTCAATGAGATAATTATGAATCTATTGATCACAAAGATCTTGGAGATTTTGTGGATGAAGGATGTGGCTGGTGGGCGGCAAATTTAGGGTGCAGGTAGGAGATTTTGTTTTACCGTTTACAGGCATAGATAGGGACGATGGTGGTTAGAGGGCAGTGTCGGTTGCCGACTCTGTAGCACGTGAGAGAGAGTAATGTTATGTTTTTGTCTCTGGCACAAAGATGGTGATATCTTAACTGCAAAAACTATTTGCTTCCTTTTATTTGCTTTCTTCTCTCTACAATCCTTGAGTACAAGGGGATATTCTCATGATCTCCCACACTCAACCCTCTTTTTGCTTTAAGAACAATATACATATCTTCACAGACTGAGTGAGTTCTTTGCTCGTCCCTCTTCCATCTCCTCCTCTGTATCTCTCTTACAACTCAAAGGTAAGTAACCTCTCTCTCTCTCTCTCTCTCTCTCTCTCTCTCTCTCTCTCTCTCTCTCTCTCTCTCTCTCTCTCTCTCTCTCTCTCTCTCGCATTTATCCATTGAATTCATATGGGTTTTATGTTGTTATCTTAGATTCAACCCATGTCTTTCGGAACAATAATGATGTTAATTCAATTTGGTTTCTTTCTTCCATCTTTTTCTGCTCAAATATCAAACTGGGTTCTTCTCTCTCTTGTTAAGTTTGCTGGATTTTTCGGTTTATGCATTGAACCATGTCTCGATGGGCGCTTTTCCTTTCTTTTCAGGAATCATACCAAACTATATGGCTTTTCCAGCTCTAATTTCCTGCTCAAACGGGACACGTCTGTCTTTCAACGCAATTTCCTTTTCTGTTTTGCAATTTCTTTTCCTTTTGGGTTTATACAGTGAACCATCTCGTGGAGCTACTTCACTTGAGCTCATTCTCACAAATTTTGTAACAATTGCGAACAAAAATTAGGCTTTTGCGTCTCCATTTTGTGTCTGGAAGCAAATTTCTCTCTCTCTCTCTCAGGTCAGAGGTTGGTTTCTTTGGAATTTTGCCCCTGTTTTAATTGATTTGATTGGTTTATGCATTTCACGGTGACAGGAGTTAGATGGAGAGCTGCAATAGAGGTGAGGACTATGTTACTCGTGATGAGGAGGTAACTCATCCCCCCTTCTCCAATACCAGGAAATCAATCGTGAAACTTGTCAAATTTTCAAGGGCTGTCATTTTTTTCCTAGTTATTCAGCGAAATTATTAGCGGCCGTTCATCTTTGCAACAAAATCAATGGACGAAAAGAAAACAATTGCCTTCCAAATCGAACAACATGCCATGAGGGAACTTGCAATTATTTTTGTAGATATTACTTTTAGTTTCTTTTTATTCAAAATTCTTCTCTTCATCCCGTATAGAGGAACAGAAACACAACAAAAAGTGATTCTTTTTCAGATATTTTAATTCATTATTATCCATCCTTTCCTAACTTATCAACCAAAACCCGCAAAAACCTTTTCCAGCAGTTCCCAAGTAATTCACCAATATATTGTCATCCATTAGTTTCTCGTAGATCTGGTTGTCAACAAAGTGTGGGCCATAGTCTGAAAATCAACTTGGTTAGAGATTCCTAACTTTCTTTTCCAATTCTGCTGTAATAGTCAATGACCCACATTATTGTTTGTCTGATTGGATGGTTAGCAATCATTCAATTGTGTCATTTTCAGGCAGTGGCCCATCTAAAAGACAGTAACATGTGAACTAATGGATGGTACAGTTGATCTAGTTTCTCATTGTTTGTTTAGTTTGACAAATGAGATTACCGAGGTAAACCATTTTCAAGGAAAATAAAAGAAAGAAAGTCAGATTACTATAAGTTTAGAGTACTAGAGTCAAAGATTTTATATAGCTTAGGAAGACATTATTCTATCAAAGATCAAAACCTTCATTAAATCAATATTATGTAGGTGCCTATTATCTATACTAAATATAAAGCATGTACACCTTACTGGGACGGTCCACCGATTTACCAAGGCGATGTTTGCTTTATATTACAGATGAGAATATATTATAGACAGATGCTTTCAGGCCCCTTATTATTCCTCACGAGCCCTTCACTAAATTTGTAAGAACAGCCATGACTCTAGGTAGGCTCGGATTTCTTCTACTTTGATGGTTCATGTTTTGAATTTCTCATCCATTGAATGATCATAGTTGCTGTTTCTTGAGCTGTAAAATGGATGGCAAAGGTTTCACGATCCATTTTTCTTTTAAAAAAAATGCAAGAGCTGTTAGGGTCATGGATGGCAAAAGTTTCACCATCCATTTTTCTTTAAAAAAAAAATGCAAGAGCTGTTAGGGTCATGGATGAGAACTCCTAAACATGGCTCATCTAAATCAAGATCAACTTTTTAACTTGTGCTTAGAAAATTGAGCGCACTTAGAGTTATGGCTTTTCTACTATTTATAGAGCGGCTTATATATATACGGGAATGGTAATTTCAGCAGTTTCATGCAGGTGTAGTATGAATAGTAATATGATATATGTTTTTATACTATACAAAGAAAAAAATACATAGAAGTGTATTTTGAAAATAGGCAGGAGGGCATTTTGTAAATGGACAGAGCCACACTTTGAGAATGGGAGGAAGGATATTGGGGGGCTAGTCAGGTGTAGGAAATAGACTTCTACCAGCGGAAAATTGTCACTGCTAAGTAAAAGCATTTTACTAGTTATTTTTTACCACCGATAAAAATGAAAAAATTGCCGTTAAATATATGTTTTCTAATCTCGCACCTACATGTGCATGTTTTCATGACTGGTTTTTATTATTTTAATGAGGTTTAATTTCAGTCGTCTAGTTTTGGAGCAAGACACTATTTTTCTTTTCAATAGATATTTTTTTTGGGGGGTGGTGTTTGCAATATTAGCTGATGCAACTGTGGACTTCAATGAGATTTTTATTTTATTTTACTTTTTATTTTAAGAATTTACTATTAACTGAGGTTATTAATTTGTCACGCTGCCGAAGTTGGAACTGGACATCCTTTTTTTTCTTTTTCTTTTTAATTTAACAAGAATATCAGTTTATCAAGGATTAACTATAACGTTTATATCTTCAATGGCAGGTAACTTCTGAAAGGAAGAAATATGGAAGCCTTGTGCCCAAAAAGAAGCCCTTGATCTCAAAGGTGACTGTTACCATCGAACATGTGAAGTTCACATGGAAGTCATGTGACATTTCAGCTACTAGTTATCTCTTAATTTAGAATGCTAGTTTGGTGGTCCACCAAGGCAGGGGGACCACCAGATTGATGGAGAAAGCAAGGGGATTGTTGTTGTCCGTTTAATGATGAAATGGTTCTTATGCAGGACAATGAGCGGGCCTTTTTTGATTCAGCGGATTGGGCTTTGGGCAAGGTATTTTAATACCATCCGCTTCATTTAAATTTAGCTAATGACTTATCTATCAGCATAGGTGGCAATGGTTATTGCTCTTAAGACTGAGTTTTGGTCCAAACTGAGGCCCACATAATTTTCCAATAAAGATTGGAACCCGATGGCGTGTGAGCCGTCAATTCGCATCCTATCCAGTAGCAGAGTGTATTGGCGAGGATGATGACAAATCCACTCTCTTTGTGACTGGAGACCATCTTCTAAGCCTAGCCTGCGCGACTCTTTGGCGCTAAAATGGCGATCCATGGAAAGAATTCTTTAAGACAAACGGCCCTAAGTTTTAGAGCTCTTTTATCATTTGAATTTAAAAATTAACTTAGGAACCTTTGTGAAGGGGAGCTTTGGCAACGGTAGAGTTGTCGTCATGCAACCTTGAAGTTATAGGTTTTAGGTGTGGACATGCAAGGTAAAGCTATATACTATGAACTCTTGTAGTCCGCCACTTCTTCAAAACCCTGCATGCTTAGGAACTTCATGCACCGGGACTAACCTTTTTAGGGAACCATTATATGGCTATCAATCTGTTGGGTCTTATCAAATTACACTGTATCCAAAATTCTACCTCGCATCCTTATTCTCAGTATCCAAAGCCTAGTCATTGAGGATCAGTTCAAGTTCAGTATTCGTCGGAACTTTGCAGAGAGAGAGAGAGATTCTAACTTCAAGTCATTTTAGCATGTAATAAAATAGTATTTTGGTTCATATCACTTTGATATTTAGATTTTGATTATCCAAATCTGAAGTCCATGCCCTATCCAGAAAAATTCCCTCAGATGAGATATAATTAAAATCCATAGGATGAGATTTAATGTCATATGCATATAATTTCAGAATTATCTAGGTCGGATTTTCAGTTAATCCAAATTCATTGACAGCCCTAATCTGCCCGCACTCCACGTCTATTATCACACCCTCATTTTAGGTTTTCTGGTTCTTCTATCGGGGGCACAACTTTTTTATAATTATTTGCATTGTTCATCTTGATTCAGAAGTCACTTACATCGGATGGTCCTACCATTGTTTTGTGAGTTATTCTGTGTCCACGTTAGGACCGTAGAAAAATTGACGGTGCCCAAAACAGCTCTTATAAATCAATGGTAGTATCATCCAAAGTATATGATTTTTTGGCCGTAATAAGATGAACAGCTCAGATTATTTATAGAAGCATAAACCCCTTGTTCTTTTACCCCACAACTCCAGATGAGGGTGTGGAAAATAGTTCCAAATGGGCATAGAAACCTTCATTTAGCCATGTTCTTGGGACTGCCGGTAGCAAGGACGAGGATCACCAGCCATGAATGATTCTATCCGCTGTGTTTCAAGCAGCCTCTACACGTCTAGTTTCTTAAGCCATAAACATATGTAAATTAAGGATGTTTCCTCTCCTTCGTTTCTAATGAACCGGCAGGCAGAAATACTAGGGAACAGCACTTGTTCAGTTGTCCGAACCATTTCATTGTTTTGCCTTTTTCCGAAGGAAAAAAAAAACCCATTCTATATGTTAGATCTTAACATCATTGCACGTTACACAAGAAGTTACACTTGCTGAACAAATTAGAGGCTTAGATTGGCCAAAATTAAGTTGAATTTTGGTGCAGGCCAAGCCAAAAAAAGCACATAATCTCATTCCCGTACTTGCTTTTATCAGAGAGGAAACTGATGAAGCCTCATCAATTAACCGATACATTTGTTTGTATATAGCAAGGAGCAGGCTTGGATCAGAAATCAGGAACTGTGGTGGAAGCTTTACGTCCCAAATTGCAGGTACTGTGGTAGTTATTATTGTTTACCTGCTAGGGAAACTAAGAAAATAAAGCAGCGCAGGCATAACATATGCCAAATTGGAACCAGTAGGACCCACCAGTCCGAGCAGTGGGACCTGCATTTCTGTCAGGTGAACCCTTCTTTGTTAGGGCCTGCCCATCTTATGGCGGGATGTAGCAGACGAATGGTTGTGATCTGCCAAGATTTTCTTTTCTGAAAGTTGTATGTAAATATCAAGGTCCTACGTGATTAGGAAAACTATTGTCTTTGCTGATATTGAAGGAAGTTTTGGTGCAACGGTAGAATTGTTGTCGTATGACTTTGAGGTCATAGATTCAAAGCATAGAAACAGCTTCTTGCAAAATGCAAGATAAGAATGTGTACTATTGAACCTTGTGGTCTGGCCTTCCCTAGACCGCTCAAACACGGCACCTTGGTGCAATGGAGCGGCCCTTTTTTTTTTATTTGCTGTGCTGATATTATAATTGAATCGGACAGCGGACTCCTCGTCAACAACTACCCCCACGAAGACCAACTTGTGCATCTAGGAGAGAGAATATGGTCAGTTTATCTGCTCTTATTTCTTTCCTGTTTATGCTCTGTTTAATTTAGTTCCGAATTACAATGCCGGCAGTTCCCTTTGATAGTTCTAATTGTAAGTATTTCTGTAGCAGGTGGAGTAGACGATGAGAAGGGTCCAGAAAGTGGCTTTGTTGTTCGAATAACACTTCCACCCCTTCAGACTGACCCAAATGGCTCCTCTTTGATTGATTAACACATATGTGTTAGCCGCTACCATCTTCATCCTTGTCACCATCTTTATCATCAAAGACAAGTTTCTCGAATTTTGGATCAAAGTCCTTACAGTTCTTGTTTCTTTTCTTCTTTTTCTCTTCACTGCAAGGTGGTTCATTGACAAATCTTGCGAAATAATGGTTAATGAAGTCATTAGAGAATGAATAACTTCTCCACATGAGTAAATCCCACTATTTATAGACTTGTGAATTTATAGAATATATGATCAGATTAGCTGTGTTTTGAAATTTGAAGATGGCTTGCGATTATTGAGGTAGACTTGGCAAGAGCTGTGTTTGAGGGGATTATTCAGCAGAGTTGGTTGGGTTCCTTGTCTCACAACCAAGAGATCTTAGCAACAAGATGGTCAGAGAAGGAGTAGGCCATGTTAATCAAGAAACTTGATCCAGTTGATCTTTAGCTGTAACACAGTCGAATCCATTGACACCCTTACAGAGACCGTGAAGTTTAATCCTGAAAATTGGCCACAGCTAGCTGGCCTGGATTTCGTACAAAGGTACACACAAGGTCTATCTTATTCACAATGCCTTTTGCGAGCCCATAAAGGGAAGATGTCAAGTTGCCTGAGACCAACTGCACTAGGCATTTGTTTGTACGAAAAAAGGGATTAAGAAAACATAATCTTATGACTTGGTGGCGTTGATATGGTGCAGGGCCGCCTGTGGATGGGTATACCCGGTTATAAGAACTAAGTAAAAGTTACAAAGGACCCTTATAATGGGTCCAACTGATGTGGGTAGCGTAGAATATTGGGCTATTCACAACATGTACTCAATAAAAAAGAGCAGCCCCAGTGCATGAATTGGAGAAATGGCAGACCACAAGAGTCAATAGTACCCATCATTACCTTGCATTTTGCAAGAGGCTGTTTTCATGCCTTGAACCCGTGGCCTTAAGGTCACACGGTGACAACTCTACTGTTGAGCCAAGGCTCCCTTTCACAACATTTACTCAATCAATCTGAACTTATTGCACAATGGAAAACCAGTTCTATCTATGTGCCCAAACGATTATGTTTAGTTCATACCATCCGAATATTTACCACTACACCGTCAAGATCATGTGCATGTACTTCTGTGAAATTGTTGCTTGTTGAGGTTTGCATTAAGAGTATTAGCACAATACAATGCGAGGACTCAAATAAGGTTATTTTCTCTTTTTTTATTCTTTTTTCTTTCCAGTTTAAACTATTAGACACACGCATACTGTGCCACAAGCAGGCATGATTTAAAATTTCAAAAACTCAAACTTAACCCAAAAGGGAAGAGACTTGAGTAAACTCAAAGCAACTTATAAGTGGCTCAAAAATACTCTTAGTGCGAGTTTAAATAAGATTTTTTTATATATTTATAATGATATAACGGCCACGGGCAGTAGCTACGCCCCCATTGGTTCAAAATAAAAAGGAATTAAAAGTTCCAAAACGTTAGATTTGGCACGCCGGTTAAACGGTATCGTTAATGCCTTAAAATTTTAGCTTGAAAATAAATTCAAATAGCTGTCTCTCTCTCTCGGTTTCCTACCTCTGCTTGGCTCTCGGTCTCCTTCTCTCTTTTTGGCGCTCTATTGCTGTAGGAATCAGAGTCGACGGTTTCTCTACTATCTCTCTTCGTCTCTTTGCCGAACAGGCGACAACACTTGGAATATAATGACTGTGTCTTAGACTGAGGATGCCTTCCTGTCTACTAATCGCTAGTCCTAATCTCTGCTCAGCACTCCATCTCCTTCTCTCTTCTTGGTGCTCATATGCAGTAGGAATCAGAGCCTTCCTATTGCACTAGGAATCGTTGCAGAGGTAAGTGGACATTTGAAACCTCGTACGTGTTTGTGTTTGTGGTTTTGCATTCACTAATTGCTTAGCAAAACATATGTTTGATGAAAGTCCTGATATGTTAATCGTCTATCTGTTTAATTTTTGCAGGGATTCACTTGAAATTGTCACGGATTTACTTAACATTGTTTAACCTTTGGGTAGGGATACACTCCCTGACCAAGTTTTTGTTTCTAATTCCTAGCTTCTTTGAAAGATATGTGACAAACAGATGACAGCCTCAAAGATATGTTTCTAATATTCCAGCATTTATCTAATGTAGTGAATACAAACGTGGTCTTTTACAACTGAAAAATGCTTGGAAATTAAAGCATAGGACTATCCAATGGATAATATGTTTGAGGAGTGGCCTTTCAAGGATATAAGATGAATGGTTTGGGTTATCCCTGCCTGTATTTACAGTTTTCAGGACCAATACATCATATAATTGCTCGACCAAGAGGATATATTATGATCAAACAGTTAACAAAAGAGGGCTGGGGTTCAATCTTCATTTAAACAACTTTTCAAACTATATCACATTTACAGACGAAAATATTGCAAAGGAGCTATTTTCACATATACTTTTTTCTCAGTACTTGTATGTGAAATAGACAGCGGCAATACATACTCGGTTCCCATCTGCCTGCCATCACAATCCTTAAAAATTCTGGCCACGCAGCAATACATATTGAGGTTGCTGAACGTGGCCAAGCAGCAAGAGTGAACATACTATGCTACAAAATGGGTGGTGGCTTTTTCTGCTGCTTTGACATGAAAATAACCATATGTAACACTGTTTAATGGTAGAGTTTTACTGGATTTTTAAAGACACTGATGTTTGCATGCGTTGAGTCCATCAAAACAAAATAGGCAATACTGAATGACTCACCTCTCTCAACAACAAATTGCCATTCCCTTGTTGATGTTGCAAACCAGTCTTTCTTGATGTATCCATAATCATGTACAAGTCACGTTGTCATGCTATTTATAAATAAGTAGCAATGTTTAGATTTTCAGTCTTATATTCAGATGGGCTACGAAGATAGATTATGTATTTTGCAATTCATTTTCAGATGGGATGTAGAGATAGATTTCCAGTCTTATATTGCCCAAATGGTTGTGGGAAGTTAATCACACGTACTTCAAAGACTGAATAATCCTAACCGTCCCTTTTATAAGTGCTCGAATGTGGAGGTAAATGTTCTCTATTTGTTAGTAAAGCACTTGGTGTGTTGACTATATGCAAAAAAATAACAAAATGTGTATGCATGTGTGCAGGGTGAAAATGGATGCGGATATTTTTTATGGGTTGAACAGTTGTAGGTGAGCTGGATTCAACATCACCATTATTCAGAAGGCTTATAGGCAAGAGAGAACAGGCGACAAACATTTTCTCACCACCAAGACTCGAAGCACAATCGAGGCCGGAAGATCAAGTTAATGGACAATTGATGAATGTCATATATTTATTTTTAATACTGTGCATTCTACTTGTATTGGTACTTTCCACATTGTAACTGGATGGTTGTATGGATGCTATTGCTTATATCTGTGTTGAAAAAAAACAATGCTTTTAACATACCATTTGCTTGTATGGGATGCTATTGCTTATACCCACTTCCTCTTCCATGCAACACACGAAGTAGCCTAAGATGAAAGGACAATAAATTCATTATTTCTCTCCTTTTTTTCCCAAGAGATTTAGGTTCCTCTCTAAGTCATTTTCTTTTCTATTTTTAGATTTGACACACTTGGTCATGAAGCTTCTCGGCATCTTTACATCTAAATCCCTAATGAATCTGAGGAAGAATAATAAAACTAAAACTAGACAAGTCTTGTTGAACATCTCAAGAAAAAATACAATATCGATCGAACAAACAAATTAGTAAATAAGGCAACCCAATTCTGAGCAACAGCACCTAGTTAATCTCTTAGTTTCAATTTACTTCTCCATGATAAAATAGCTTACAGATTGTTCATTGCAAAGGGCCTTCCCTTTTCTTCCGAATTCCAAGCAGCACAAACCTGTCCAATACTGTAATTGAGCATTTATTTTCAGCAACACTGAGAGCCCTATGATGATGTTTCATTTTCAGCAATGCGTTGAGTCCACCACTGAGAGCCCTATGATGCTTAATCTTGCTTGTGGTTGTACTCAAAATTCATTATCTACACCAACATTCACTTCAGACATTGAAAGTAACAAAGGAAATTTATTCATACATCAAGTGGCAGTGTGCGTACAAACTTGTCTATACATTGAAAGTAACAAAGGAAATCTATCCATACATCAATTGGTAGTGTGCGTACAAACTATTTGTACATTCAAAATAACAAAGGAAATTTAGTCATACATCAATTGGTAGTGTGCGTACACCTATAGAAGATTTTTCCACATCAAATACATTTCTTTATGGGTGCTTTTCAATGGTGCCGGAAATTGAGTTCAGCAACACATGGTTTAAATGGTTCTAGAAATCGAGGTTAGAAAATTCCCCTATAGCTGCTTTTGAATGGTGCTGGTAATTGAGTGCAGCAACACATTGTTTGAATGTTGATGGAAATCAATCGCAGCATTACTGAAGCAAATGATGTCCCTATTAGTAACATCCAACGTCGTCAACTTAGCTGTAGTGAAAGATCCACTACTTTTGAATGGTGCTGGAAATTGAGTGCACTTATTATGGCAATGCAAATTTGTTGCATTGCTGGGATTGTACCTGTTTCACAACTGGTTATTAGTTGCATAACAAAATAACCATATGATATCATTCTCATAGAACATTGAAGTGTGGATGTATCCCTGCCAAAATAGTTAAAATTTGATCCCTGTTAAAAAGCAGGTAAGTGAAAGCCAAGCTTCGAAAGCTACACTTGTATTCTGTCGTATTAGTTGTCTTCTCCTACAAAGAGAAGCTCCCAAATTAATAGCAGCAAAATAGACAAATGTAGGTAAATCCCGGTGGAGAGAAATCTGTTAACATCTTATCTTTCAAATACTTGTATTTATTCATATTAGTTGTCTCCTCCTACATAGAGAAGCTCCCAAAATAATAGCTGCAAAATAGACAACTGTAAGTAAATCCAAAAAGTAGTACATCCTTGTGGAGAGAAATATGTTAACAACTTTTTTTTCAAATACTTGTATTCATTCATATTAGACATCTCCTCCTACAAACAAAAGCTCTCAAAATAATAGCTGGAAAAATAAAATGTAAGTAAACTCAAAAAGCACTAAAAGTATACTTCTCTTCTTCATAATGCAATGTCTATTGTTATGCTAGAAATAAGCCACCAAATTAATCATTCTAGCTCTCTTGAGTCACACCCAAAAATTCATTGCTATCTTTCAATTTATATTTTTGAAATAGATAAATAATTGAAAATTAGCCATTAAAACATATGCACATCTTAGATAATTGAAAGAAGTAGCTAATAAGCATGTTAAAAATTAAATAGCATACCTTGTGTGGACATGTTCTGTTATTATGTCCCAAGTTGCTACAACTACCACATTGTCACTTCTTCTTATTTGGCCTATCTATGAGTACTTGCATTACTTGCTCCTATTCAACTTGGTTTGCCCTTGTTTCCCACAAGTACTACATGTGCATTGCTGTCTTTTACATGTCACCAATGGGCCTTTGAATCTCTTACAATGATTTCCTTTTGTGGAGACTGACAAGCGGTCCTGCAATTCTAAGGAGTGGCCAACTACACTTGCAAATTCTTCTACTTCTAAAGGAGACTCAGTGTACGTCAAATTGTCTATGTTCAAGTCATGTGCTATATCCTCAGAATGATCTCCTACCCGTGCTACATCCTTAGAAACACTTGCTATCAGTCTTACAACATTATCATCTAAATTTTGCTCAACAACATCCAAAACCTAACATAACAAATTCACTCCTTCCTTAAATGATGCAGCTTTCCCAAATATGGGAAGAGCTCTGTAGTAAAGGATGTTTAGGCTATTTGTTGGATCTTCAAATATACTCTCTTTTTCCTTGCTTATGTAGTTTAAACTGTCTCATCTTCAAATCCTTTGACCAATGCTTCAAGACATACATAGATGGGTCGGCTGAACAACCATTAAGCTGAAGAACAAACATGGCATGCCCACAAAGGTATCCTCTAAACTCAAAGCATCGACATATGCATGATACTTCTATCCTAATTGGATCCCATGTGACTTTAAAAAACTTCCAAACTTCTCTTTTCTTATCCTCATTAAATACAAATTCTCTCACAGTATATATCATAAGTTGTTCATTACAACTTTGTTCATCAACTAGACATCCACCCATCCTAGCAACTTTATCTTGAAACTTCCAAAACATGTTCCTCATGAAAACATCACTTACCTATAACTCAAATGGGCTTCTTGTCTTGAGGGGTTGTACCTCATTAAAGCACCTGAAGCTTTCTTGGCTTTCTACATAATATCTACACTCTAATGCTAGATTGTATTGCTTTAGAAACTCTATTAAGGATGTTTTTCTGTGCATGTACTTATCAAAGAAAGAATTTAGATTTTCACACCTTTGACTAGTGTTCATGCAAGAAAAGAATGTATTCTTTAAGAAAATAGGGACCCATTGTTTACGGTACTATTAATCTAGCCATTACTTCTTAGGTTATACTCCTATTCTATTTGCTGCCATTTCTCCTCAAACTCTTCAATTGTAAAAGGAGAGTATATACACTACTTAAACTTACTTACAAATTGGTCATTCAAAGCAAAGTGTGAAAGCCTAAGTGCTAGCTTCTGTAGGATGTGCCAAAGATAAAATCTATGAGTGGTGTTGGAAAAGACTTCCCTTATTGTTACCTTCATAGCTAGATCTTGGTCTATTATAATTGCAGACGAGGGGTTTGAACCCATACAGGTCAACCATGTCTTAAACAGCCAAACATAAGATTCTTGTTTTTCATCTAAAATAAGGCCGCACTTTAGCAAACACGTTTGATCATGTTGATTTACTCCAACAAAGGAGGCAAAGGACATGTGATATGCATTTGTAATATAAGTACTATCAAATGAAATCACATCTCCAAAGTATGAGTAGTCAATCCTACACTTTGAATCAGCCAAAAGACAAACTTGGGCCTTTGGTCATAGTCATAATCAACCAAAAAGAAGATTTGATAATCTTTCTTTTGCATCTATAAAATATTTGTACACATCATTCACATCTCCTAATCCCATTTTTGCTAATCTTCTTTCTAGGTTGATATCATTATGACAAGCTTGTGCTGTGTCTAGCACATTCTCTATGTCTTGACTTTCAATTGCTCTTATATGATGAATCTGTTGAGCACTAAGACCACAGTGAGACAATTGCATATTTCTTTGTCTCTCAATGTCTGATATAAATATGTGAGACCTAAAAAATTGAGATGATTCAGGTTGAAGGTTATGATTGTGCCCCAAATGCAAATCATGTATAGACCACACTTGGGTAGTTAAGTCTCTCCTCAATTTAACAAAGGCACAACAACCACACTTTATTTTGCCCCATGGGTTTCTAACTGATTCACTGGACCTACTTTTTTCATGTTTGGAACATCTAATTATGCATGTCATGGGTTCCTATCTACTTTAGCTTTATATAATGAGTCATTGGCAATGGAAAAAACCTTCCAACTTTGCATACAAATTGTAGAATTAATAACTAACATCTAGACTCTGAAATTGCATGCCTAACTTTGGTACTAGCTTTGAGGGTATAGTAGGATCTACTCCAACTTCATCTAAAAGCATACTAGGATCTACTCCTACATTTTCCACTTCAATACCTTCCATATTAGCTCCTACAATTTCAATTTCATACATATTCATGATAAGGTTTTAATGCCTACAATGGTAATGGAAGAGGATAATTATACAACTGTCATGTAATTAGGAAAACTACCTTGGAGTCAAGTATCAATGGCAGCGGATATATACAATTGTAATATAATTGAGAAAACAAAGTAGGGATGATTTCATTTTTTATCATTAACCTCAGTAGCAGTAGTAGGGTTATGGCATTAGAAGTAGGGTTTGTAGTTAATTTGGTAGTCACTGATTTTTAAGTGGGAGAATTGTCAATAGATAACATTTTCAGCTGTTGGTTGTCTTATAGTAGATAATTTAGTACTTAATGATTTATAAGTGGGATAACACTGTTAATAGATAACATTACCAGCTATTGATTTACAATGGTTTTTTTTTATATTTTTACTAGCCTCAAGCATACAAGCATGCTACATGTCAAATTAGTTTCCACTCATCTGTTGTTCAGCAAAAACGTTACCATACTAATCAATCAGTGATGAACATTGAAATGTGAATGCAGGGCAGATATAACAGAATCTTTGTGCGAGCAAAATAAACAAAAACATAGGCACGGGCACATATAAGGTTTCAATTCTTGAAATGCTAACATTGTTAGTAGATAACATTTCCAACTGTTGATTTATGGTGGGTTTTTTTTACCTTTTACTAGCATCAAGCATGCTGGGTGTCAAATTAGTTTCCACTCATTTGTTGTTCAGCAAAAACATTACCATACTAATCAATCTATGATGAACATTGAAATGTGGATGTAGAGCAGATATAATAGAATCTTTGTGCAAGAAAAATAAACAGAAACACAAGCACAGACACATATATTTCAATTCTTGAAATGCTAACACTATAGGCAAATAACATTTCAAGTTGTTGATTTATAGTGGGTTTTTTTTTTTTTTTACTAGCCACAAGCAAACAAACATGTTGGATGTCAAATTAGTTTCCACTCATCTGTTGTTCAGCAAAAACATTACCATGTTAATCAATCGGTGATGGACATTAAAATGCGAATGCATAGTAGATATAACGGAATCTTTGTGAGAACAAAATAAACAAAAACACAGGAGCTTTCAATTCTTGAAATGCAAAATCATCAAAATCAAATAAAAAAGATAATTAAATGCTCACTGACCACTACTACGATTCCTAGAGCAACGGGTGCAGAAGACCTTTGTATTTCAATAGAAGAAGATTGTCGGGTACGATTCCAACAGAAATTGAGCACCAAGCCAAGAGGAGGAGCTAGAGTGCCGAGTAAAGATCAGGTACACTACACTAGCAAATAAGAAGGAAGTCTAGGACAAACTCGAGAGATTCAGGAATTCGTCGGCTAGAGAGAGTTTCGAAGACAAAATAAGATTTGTGTTCAAGATCTTATAGGAGAAAACATAGGGGTTTTGTGCAAGTGGTGGAGAGAGGCTTCGTGCAAAACATCTGCGATGAGGGTCTTACCAAAGAGAAGATTGGTGCGTAGTAGATGTGTGATTATGAACTTATTGGGGAGAAACAGAGGATTGAAGCAGCGTTAAGTAGCAGGTGTGTGATGGGGATCTTACTGAATACAAATAGAGGAGTGAAGCAACACTGAGTAGCAGACGTGTGATGAGGAAAAAACTGTGGAGAGAAATAGATGAGTGAAGCAGTGCCAATGGGGGCACGTTCTTCAAGAGGAGAAAATGTGGGTTTCAAGGGTCAATGATGCTTTAGAAGAGATGAGGGAAGACATAGAGAAGACCGAGGAGAAAATTCTTTGAGTGAATCAGCGCCAAAGACAACAATGGTTTTGTTCTTCAGGAGGAGAAAATGGATGCTCAAGGAGACATGAGGAGAGGCAGTAGTAGATGAGGGAAGACATAGAGAAAACCATGGATAAAAAACTCTGAGTGAATCAGTGCCGAAGACAATGAGGGTTTACGACGAACAACACAGATACAATGAAACGGTTGCACACAAGTAACATATTTGAGATGAGGAAAAAAATTGTGGAGAAAAATCTTCAAGTGAATCAACACCGGAGACAATGATGGTTTTGTTCATCAGGAGGAGAAAACGGATGCTTCAGGAGAGATGAGGGAAGACATAGAGACAGTGAAATGGCTACACCGAGTAATAAATTTGTGATGAAGAAGAAAACTATAGAGAGAGATTGTCGACTAAAGTAGCATTAGAGACAACGTTCTTCCGGAGGAGAAAATGGAGACTTCAGGAGAGATGAGGCTTGACAGAGAGACAATGATACCAAGCCACCCTTATTCCAACAAATTATTTTTTTATTAATTCTGCTAATGGAAAAATAAAACAGCTTCCTTCCGTCTAATGTTATTGAATTTTTTAATCCATTTTTGAATTTTTTATTTCATTTTAATTTGAACCAATGGGGGCATACCTTCCACTCGTGGCTGCCTTTATTAGCTATTATTAACGGTCCCCATAATATATATATATATATATAGGGGTGTGTTAATTTCAACTGTTTCATGTAGGTACAAGGAGTAGGTGACATTTGAATGGTTGAAAAAAAGCAGAAAATAGAATAAGTTAGAGAAAATGGTAGTTAGAAATTTTTTTCCAGCCAATCACATATCACCTACACTTAATATCTAAAACTCCTTATTGAAATTACCGCTTCTCATGTGTGTGTGTGTGTGTGTGTGTGTGTGTGTGTGTGTGTGTGTGTGTGTGTGTGTGTGTGTGTGTGTGTGTGTGTGTGTGTGTGTGTGTGTAAGCTTTCTTCAAAACACTTGTTCCTCATCATCAAGGCAGTTAACCATGCTAAGTTTAAAAAAAAAATAAGGAGCCTCATATTAGGGTTTTTCCCCATCTCAATTCTTCCATAAGAGTTGCAATAAAAGTATATACTAAATGGTAAAAGTAGAAGAATTAATTTATAAAGAAGGGAAAACCACAGAGCTTAACTTCTTAAATTTAAGCCTTCCATTTTCAACTAAAAAAAAAAAAAACAAGAAGAATCTCAAATTTTGGAACTCACTAAAGAATTTTGGAACAAGTAGCACCAACAAAACAAATCCACAAATATCTCTGTATCCATTTAAAATTTATGTATTAAGATAAAAATGGATAGAAATCACTTAATTATGAAATTAGAGATGCATACAAATTTGTCCAAGGATATCCATTTAAAAAAGCAAACATGAAAGAAAAAAAATTGGGAGAAACCTTAGCTTCCCAACTCAAAATTTCCCTTTCCATTCTCACCTAACTAAAGTTATTCTTCCCTATATTCTTCCTAAGGAACTTAATGTTCTTCCATCCTATAAGAAATTCCTTTGTAAATTGCAATTTACATTTTAAATTTGGTAAGAAGTGCAATGGAATGGACTAGTGATTAATTTAAGATTCTCAACCATTATTCTATTTCTCTAAGCCTTTTTGTTCTAAAGAGTTCGTTGATAAGTGTAAATTGCTTTTTTCTTATATGGTGCATTCTACATATTTTCACCATCTATTTTACAACTTCAAGCATATGTTAGAATTGTCTAATGGATGAGATTTTTTACATACGGCTCATCTGGAATGCGACAAGATTGTGAACGCTTCATATCTTCCTAAAGTTGGGCCCACTTGAAGTTATAGCTAACCAAATATTGGGTTGAGAATGTGCCTACTAAGAAGAGGCATGGAGATACATATATTTCCCAAGTGAAAGCCCCATGTACAGCATATATAGAATCATGACACAATCAAGGTTGGATTTTTTGAACTTGGTTTTCAAGAGTTGAATGTATCTATTAAATCAGATTACACACAAATACAAAATCCACACCCAAATGGGATATGGATTTGGATTTTTGGATTCATTTAAAAATTGATATAATGTTTTGATCCTTTTAGCTTGGGATCAGCAATGGATGAGATCAAAATTGATATGCTTGTCCATTTTGTGGTGCTAGTTACAAGTATCACACACAAAACCAATAAGAGGTCCAATGGACACAACTAATTACTAAAGAGATTAAACACTTAAAGCTACCAGAGAGTCAGGAGGAGAGTTACAAGTCAACTAATGGAAATTTTTTCCTTTTTTTTTTAAGAAACAACTATCAAGTGACCACCATTATCAATCCAAGCTTGACCTGAAGGTTTGATGTTCAATCTCAAACTATTTATCTCCACATCCACTTTGGCAAGTGTATTAGCTTGTTCATTTGTGGATCTTGGGATATGAGAAATCATAAATTGTCTTGAGATTAAGCTATCATGTATCTCATTTATAATGGCTACAAATTTCCATTCAATTTATTATAAACAAGATAATCATTGTATGATGATAAAAAGTCTCCTTCAATTCAATAGAAACATTTCCAAACCTTTCCCAAAATGAATTCTTATTTGCAATAAGCTCGGCCTCAACTACCTCTTTACCACCAATTGGAACTACAAATTCTAAAAGAACAATACTTGTCATTTGCAAATTAAATTGGCAATAATCACTTTAGCCTGATCTTTTAAGTACGACCCATCAAATTAAGTTTTAACCAACCTTGTTGTAGCTTTGACCAAGCTTTCTTCTCTTTACTTTTCTTTTCAATAGTTAATCAAAAAGTGAACTTCAATTTCAAATTTATTTCTAAAACTGATTAATCTTTAAAATCTATATCACATTCTGCCCAAGGCACAATAACAAGCAAAATCTTTTCCATCAGCAAGTTCTCCACTACATATCTTCCTTGAAAAATTCTTTGGTTTTTCTTTTTCCAAATGGTGATAGGAAGTGACCACTTCCAAAGCTTATCAGCTCTAACTGATTTTGATGGTCACCTCCAATGTGTGTGTGTGTGTGTCTGTGTGTCTGTGTGTGTGTGTGTGTGTGTGTGTGTGTGTGTGTGTGTGTGTGTGTGTGTGTGTCTGTGTGTGTGTGTGTGTGTGTGTCTGTGTGTGTCTGTGTGTGTGTGTGTAACAAAGAAAATAATTTAACCCAAATAGAGTATGAAAATGAGCAATGGATAAAGTATTGATAGCCGCTAAAAATGAGGTTATCCATTGTAGTAAGCTTGAAGGCTACATTTCCAACCAAAGCATTGAATCTAAGGAAGAACATACCACTTTCAAAGGCCACCTACGCCTAGATTTATGCCCTAAATAATCATCAATGAATGAAAATAATACGAGGCTTAAAATGTACTTGATGGGTCCTTAAACCATTGCTTCTTATCAAGTCCAAAACCTCTAACACATAAGGAGTTTAAAATCTACATTAGTTGTTGTTGTTTTTCACAAATGAATTTTCTTTGCCTATGTTTGAATGACCAAGAAACAACATTTGAGCCCATTATTGGTAAATAATCAAAGAATCAACCATCAATGTTAATCACTTTTAGGATTAATCTAGAAAACTCTATTGCAATGGTTGATCCCAGCTCATAAATCCTTCCAATAATGGACTCTTTGCCTATTTGTGGTTATAATCTAATTTTTTTGCTCAAATTGTAGTTGAAGATTCAGAACATCTCTCCAAATTCTCATTCTACCTCTAAGAATTAGATTATTTGTGAATCAATCACTCAAAGTAAAAAAGTAGATTGTTTAGATGCATTTCCTTCAAAACTGATTTTTTTTCTTTCTTTGCCATAACTCCACAACCATTTCATTTATAAAGTAGAATAAAATCCTTAATAGGCAAATTCTAAGACCAACTTATTTTTTTAGCTTCAAAACCAATTCCTAGTTAACCAAGTGAAGTTTGTGACATAGGTCATCATTCCACAAGAACCTCCTTTCTAAAACTTCATTCCTTTAGCGATTGAGGGGGGGCATCTGAAAAGAGAAAGGAGGTTGGTATGTTACACAACAAGCTTTTTAGTAAAGTCACTTGAACCTCTATATGTAAGCACTTTTGCTTCCAACATAAGAATTTATTGTCAAAATTTTTGACAACTCTCGAATATTTGTTTTTTCTAAACACACAAATCATAAGAGGTAGTCCCAAATGAAGACATTGTAAAGAGTCCAACTTGCATCTGACCATGTTTGCAAAGATTTCAGCCTCCTCATGATGCAAATTGAAGCCCAACACTGTCAATTTTGCTAAATAAACTTTATGCCTGAAAATTTTTCAAAAGCTCTCATAATTCTCTTGATATTATGCGCCTATGATGGATCTTTTTCCTACAAAAACCACAAGATCATTAGGAATTATAAAGTGATTGACAAGAAGTGATTGTTTTTCCAAGTTTCATCCCTGAAATTTATTCCATCTTGACTACCTTAGAAATCATTTTGGATAGGCATTCTCATTCAATTTTGAAAACAAAGGGAGAAAGTTGGTATCCTTGTTAGAGACTGTCAAAGCTTTGAAAAAATCCTTTTTAACTTATGTGAATAATAACAAAATT
The DNA here is from genome assembly GCA_035236585.1 of Warburgia ugandensis. Lineage (NCBI taxonomy): Eukaryota > Viridiplantae > Streptophyta > Magnoliopsida > Canellales > Canellaceae > Warburgia > Warburgia ugandensis. The sequence continues at coordinate 86,402,971 of CP141126.1, forward strand.
CCAAGAATTCTCATGCAACTCAATCCAATTTGTGAAAGTAAAACAAAAACCTCAATGCCGCATCATGTACTAATGTTTATTGTTTTCCTAAGTGCATAGGCTATTATAGCACAACTTATGCAAGTATGGGTCGATCCCAAGGAGACTCGACTTAAGGAAATTGGAGTTTAAATAAAATTTAATATGCTATAAATTAATTTAAAAAATAAAAAAAATTAAATAATAATGAACTTAAATTTTAGATTTATTACTTTAGTCAAGAGTGCAAATGCTGAACTAAAAAGACAGAAAATAAAATAAAATAACAACAAAAATTAACTTCCCTAACTCAATCATAAAAAATTTCTTCAATTTTAGTCACATTAGATTTGATCAACCTTAATCAATCCCTTACTTGTATCTCTAATTAGAGTTTCAATGGTCAGATTAAACAAATTTTCCAAAATTTTGATAATTTGAACTAAGGAAAGAAATCTAGATTTGGACTTTTTAGATTGAATTTCTAGATGGTAGATTGAGGATTAGGACCAATGAATAAGCTAGAAATTGTCATAATGTGAAGATCTAAAAATTAATTGAGAAACTGAACATAAGAGGATTAAGAACTAAACTGATCCTGTTAGTTAACACTAAACCATTGATTTGGTTAGGCTTTAATCAAACATGATTGGATTATTTATTTCCTAGAATAATCTGTGAATAGCACAAAACTTAGATAACACAAAACAAGAATACGAATAACAACAAAATAGGGAAAAGACAAAATTGGGATACAGATGAAATTAAATCAGGGACTCAAAGGGTATTTTTGGAATTTTGGGGTTTTTTTTTCAAGTTTTACCTGAAAGAGAGAAAAACGGTAAAGTTGTCATCATGTGACTTTGAGGTAATAGGTTCAAGGCATGTAATCAGCCTCTTGCAAAATGCAAGGTAAGGCTGCCTACTATAGGCCCTTGTGGTTTGCCCCTTCCTTGGACCCCGTATAGGCGGGAGCTTTGTGCACCGGGGCTGCCCTTACCTGAAAGAGAGAAAAACATTGAGAGGATGATGACAATACGAGGAGAGAAAAGGTCGGAAATAGGAGGAAATTGAGGGAAACCTGAATTGTGTTTTCCCTATTTTGCAGCGAGTTTGAGAGAGAGATAGAAGACTAGGTTTAGATTCTTCCACAGAGAAGGTGATTAGAGAGAGGAATGGAGAAGAAGAGAAAAGAAAGAAAAAAAAAAGTGTGATTTCGATTGCACTGTAATGTAGAGAGAGATATGGGTGCAGGAAAAGAGAGAAGAAGTGAGAGAGAAAGAGAAACAAAGAGAGATGGAGAACGATTAAGAAGAGTAAGAAAGAGAGGGTTACAGGTTAAAAAGTAAGGGAGTGAGAGAGGGTGCCTGCAATGATGGAGCTTCCCTTCTCAACGATCCCTCCGTGGTCCTCCTCATGCCCTTTATAAAGCTTAGATCTTTCCCATAGAGGACTCTTGTAAAGAGTTTATTTCCAATTAGGAAAAAATTCTTCAAGCTTTCCATTTCTAGTGAAACTCCTTCATTTTATCCATTTGACCCTTGATGATTATCTAATCTCATTGATTCGATCTAAGTCATCCATACCCTTGATCTGGTTGATTTTCACATATAAAATCCAATTAGATTCATCTTGATAATGTTTTAATCATTGGATCAGCTCTGATGATTATCTAACCATTAAATTTTACAAATCCATGGTTGGATAGTCAATTTGGGCTCAAATGCAAAATTTAATCTAAAATTTCAAAATTGATCGATGGGATGATCTAATTAGGTTTTAGATTAAGGGTATTTTGGTCAAAATTGAGCACTTAACAACCAAATAAAAGATAATTCAACATCGTCATAAGCCTTTTCAACATCATTCTTACAAATCAAACCTCGTTGACCTTCTTTGTTGGCTATTAAAACTACTTCATTTTTTACTAGTGAACCATCCAAGATTTGTCTCTTTTCAACAAAGGCAAACTGAGTAGGAGAGATGATTTGAGGTAGAACCTTCTTCAATCTTTCTGACAAGTGTTTTTCAGTGATTTCATATATAGATCTACTACGGGAAAGAGTATGGAATCTTTTATTATTTCAATCCCATTTTTTTAGGGACAAGAACAAACTCCCAAAACTCCACTTTAATCAAATTCCAATATTTTTTATAGAATACAATGACAAATCTAATATGAGAATCTTGATAACATTCTCAACTTCTTTCAAAGAACAATTTCTCTTACTTGGATGAGTCATAAAACAGCTAACAACACTGATTGCCTATGAAATATCTAGCCTAGTACATACTATATCATACATCAAACTCCCAACTACATTTGAATATGGAACCTTGGCCATGTATTCTTCCTCTTCCTTGGTCTTTGGGCAAACACTCATGAGGTAACTCAAAATGTTGAGCTACAGGTGTACTTACCTGTTTGGCCTCTGACATGTGAAAATGAACTAAAACCTTCTCTAAGTAATTTCTTTGAGACAACCACAACTTTTCATATCTATGGTCTCTCTTGGTCTCCATGTCGAGAATCTTCTTTGCAGGCCTAGGTCTTTCGTGCCAAGCTCTTAGCTCAATATTTACTTCAATTTGTTCACTTCAAATGTGTTAGTGGATGCACTCAACATCTCATCTAGATAAATGAGAAGGAAAACATGAGAACAATCCTCAAGTATCCAGTAGTACACAAAACTATCATAGTCATTCCTCTTCAATACTTGTCTCATCATAAAGCCATCAACCGCCTATACCATTGTTTGGGAGATTGTTTCAAGTCATACAATAACTTCCTAAGCGGACAAACTCAATGTTCCTTACAAGGCATAGTGAACCCCTTGGTTGATCCATAAAGATCTCTTCAAGCTCACCATGTAGAAATGTGGTCCTCACATTAAGTAGCTCAAGCTCTATATCATACCTAGCAACCATAACAAGAAATACCCTTATAGAAGTGTGCTTTATAGTGGATGAGAAAATTTCAATTAAATCCACCCATTTTTGTTGCACATAGCCCTTAGCTATTAATCTTGCCTTGTAATTTTTCAATTCTCCATTGAAGATTTCTTTACTTTTATAAACTCATTTGCAACCAATAAGCCTTATTCCTTTTGAGAGTGGGAATAAGTCTCATGTCTCATTCTTCTTAAGAGAGCTCATCACCTCCATCATGACATTTAACCAATAATCACCATGTTTTACTCTAATTTCCTCCTCATATATGTTGATTGTTTTACCGTAAGTGCATGGGTTATTGTAGTGTAGTTGATCCAAGTACGGGTCGATCCTACGGGGACTCGACCTAAAAAGGTAGAGTTTTAATAAAATTTAATTGTCTAAAAACTAAAAAAAAAATTTATATAAATTAACAAACAATGGATTATAAACTAAAATCTATTTAACCAATGAAAATTACAAAAATTCCAAATTCAAAATGACAAAAAATTAACTAAAAAACAAATAAATTCTACTTCCCTAGCTTGATTATGACCAAATTCTTCAAATATATTATCAAAAACTTTGATCAACCTTCATCAATACCTCATTGGTATTTCTGATTAAAGATCTTATTGCTGGATTAAGCAAATTCCCTAAATTTTATATGATTTAGACTAAAGAGTGATTTTGGTTTTGGACGGCTTAGATCTAATTTTTTGGATTTCAAATTAAAAATCAGTACTGATGGATAAGCTAAGAGATGTCCTAAGATCAATACTTAAAGATTAATCAGAATTCTAATGAGAAACATATTAGGAATTGAAGTGATTCTATTTATTAAAGCTAAACCGTTGATTAGGTTTAAGCTTTAATAAATAGCCTTGGATTAGATAGTTCTTCTATAATCAGAATAAGGATAAAGTAGAACTAGGGTAAGAAAGGGATATAGAGGTAATTAAATGGGGGACACAAAAAGAATTAAATTTTAAGTGTACAGGGTAAAAACAAAATTTCTCTATTTTTCTGATTTTAACCTAAAATAGAGAGAAACTCGATAGAGAAGGGGAACACAACATAGGGGGAGAAGAGAGGAGATGGAGAAGAAGATGAGGAGGAGAAAGAGGGAAAAGGGGAGGAGTGATGGCTGCCGTGCGATGTTGCACTATGGCTACCGATGCGATGATGCGTAGTGGTTATTGGTGCGGTGATGCACGGTGGCTGAGGTTCAGGAGGTGACTGGCTTAGGCACTGGTTGGGCAAACAGAGATAGAGAGAGAAAATTGAGGAAAGAGAGAAAAATGGACAAGGAGGAGGAGTAGCCAGTGACTAGGGAGTGGTGTGGCCGGTGGGAGAGAGGGAGAGAGAAGAAGAAGAAGAAGAAGCGAGTGGTGCTGTGCGCAATAGACAAAGGGAATAGAGAAGGGGATTTTCAACGTGGTCGGCCTGCTCAAGTGGGTGGTTGGGCTGCATCAATTGAGAGATGGAGAGGAAGGTGGGTTCTAGGGGAGCGATGCAGTGCCAGTCATTTACGGGTTGGTATTGATGAGAAAGGATTCACCAGCTAGTGATAGAGGGCAACCGCCAGTGCGTGTCAGAGAGAGAGAGAGAGAGAGAGAGAGATGAGGAGCCTACTATGGTGGAGATAGTTGAGGGGGATGAGCGACCTACTCAAGCAGGATTTGGCTTTGTGCTCGAAGCATAGAGGGAAAGAGTTAGAGAAGGGTGCAGCTAGCTATGCTACGTCAGGCGGTGGAAAGAGAGAATAAGGGGAGGAGAGAGGGAATGTAAAAGAGCGACGAGGAGAAGAGAGGGTGCATTAGAGAGAACAGAGTGAAGGAAGAAGGTGAAAGAGAGAAAGGAGAGGGGCGGGGATGGTGCAAGTGAGAGATTAGAATCAAAATTTCCTAATCATCACCAACTTCTTTTCTTTCCAAGCAATTTCTTTCTTTTTGGTCTGGTATGCCCAATTTTTATTTGGTTGATCTGTAAAATATAATACTAGATTAGAATCAATCTAAACTGTACATTACAACTCTAATTAGCTCTAATGATCATCTGACCTTTAAATTTTGTAATTCAATGGTTGGATAGTCAATTAAAGCTAAAATACAAAATTTTATGCAATATTGCAAAATTGACTGATTAGATGATCTAATTAGATGCTAGATTAAGGGAATTTTTGCTAGAATTAAACACTTAACAATATATTTCCAAATCATTGTATTCAACTGACAAAGCATATGAGACGATATCATCTCGATATCTCAATGATAATTGCCAATGTTGCTTTTCCTTTTTTTTTTTGGAAATAAAGTAGGGCTCCTCCATGGTGGTTTCATGAGCCAAATCATGTAAAGTGTCCGAGACAATATCCTCATGAGACTCTTTTACTAGTCTCTTTGCCTCTGCCTCCAACTCCACCTCCATTGATGTAGTCTTTTCTTCTTCATCATATTGAGATTCTTTTCAACTCGCTTAAACATGATACATTCATCAAAGATAATATTTCTACTAACAATCTTCCTTTTAAATATAGGATCCTTCAATTTGTATCCTTTTACTCCCTTCTCGTATCTCAAGAATATACAAGGCTTGGATTTTGCATCTAACTTCGACATTTGACTTTCTTGCACATGCACATAAGTTGAGCATTTAAATAGCCTCATACGGCAATAATTAAATGCCTTTCCCATCCAAACTTTCTCAAGTGTCTTAAGTTCAATTGTTATTGAGAGAGATTTATTGACAACATAACATGTCATATCAACTACCTCGTCCAAAACTCCTTGGAAGATAGGCAAAGATAGATATGCACCTTGCCCTTTCTAGTAAAGTCTTATTCATCCTCTCAGATGTCCCATTTCTTGAATAGTTTCGAGTATAGTGTAATGACAAACAATGCTTTCTTCCTATAACATTCTTAATTTTTAAATTCCAAATTGAGTAAACTTTGGAAAATGTTAAATTGGGATGAAAAGAATATATTAAATTTACTATATTTGTAGTTTTATAAGTGAAAAACTGGATAGATATCAAATCATGTATAGAGAACTCCATAATTGGATTGTACTCAAAAAGAAGATTCCAATAGCACTAAGTTTGCTGAAATCAAAGTTCTAATGGAGGAGATATGAGGATTTAAACATTAAGGGCATTTTTGAAAGAAAAAAAAAAAAAGAAATTTGCCTTAAACAAAGGGGGTCGTATTTGATACAGGCACCCCACCCGTTTTAAGTGAAACAAGAACATATCGTTAAGTCTATTCCTGAACCCGATAAATAAGGGGAGGAAAACCCGATGGAGAGGAGGAAAGAAGAAGAAGAAGAAGAAGAAGAAGAAGAAGAAGAAGAAGAAGAAGAAGAAGAAGAGAAGGGAGGAGGAGAGGAGAGGAGAAGAGAAGAGAAGAGAGGAGTGGGGGAGCCGAGCTGCCTAGCATGCAGGCAAAATAGAAGAAACCCAATTTTCTGGGTCACCGAAGACACTAGCTCTGATCACTACTCTAAGATGATCATTGCAATTAGCACAATGAGATAGTCAAAACCCCTAGGATTGTTGGGGAATCCAAAGTGATCTTGACCTTCGATCAGAGAGATGAACTACGCACAGCATGATCATAAGGTTTCATAAAAAAAAGGAGGCAATCCGGCAAATCCAAGGGTGGAAAACACATGGAAATGCATCTAGAAGGTAAGATCTACAAAACCATGTTTTCAATTTTGAGATTTTAGCTAGATCCTCACTGTTTGTGCTAGATCTAGGTTTTATGGATGATTCAACCATCCATTTTCTAATCAAAACATAGGAATAGGTAAATAAGTGTTTGGGGTATGAAATAACCTGAATCTAACTGAGATTCTCGATCCAGGCTGAAAACCAATCGAACAATCTCAGTCGTTTGATCTGTCACTATTCAAACAATGACTTGTTGATGTCTGACCGATGATCAGACACCACAGATGTGTTTTGGGACACTAAATCAACTAGTATGTAGCAAAAAATTGAAAGATCTACATGGAATTTGAGTGAATAATATGAATAGTCTAATCTAATAGTAAAGGGACAAGGACCTAGCGACACCTAATCTACGATCAAATACCACCATTGCATTCCTAAACCTAGATTGACATAAAATGAGTAAAATTTTCCTAATCCATTAGCTAATGTTAAATAACATGATGAGATCAAGATCTAGGCACTTATAGCCATTGGATCATCTATCTAGAGAATAAGCAATAGATCAAAGAGTGATCTGACATTGTTCCTCACATCTGATTAGTGATCAATCATTGATGAATAACTGATTAGAACCCTAATGGCCTTAGATGATTCAAGATGTGGAAAGTGGAGTAATTGCCTAAGTAGCTAAGATCAGATAATGAGGATTGAGGAATTGTATGAAACTAAGGGTTCCATGACTAACAGGTTATCTAGACTATTACGTTAGGGATAGAATAGGTTCTTTTAGTAATTGTTAATATAACTTGATATTGATAAGGAATCTGAAATATCGACAAGTTGATCGATGAATTGATAAGAAGGGATATAATCAAACTGCGGAGCACGACAAAGGAGATAGGTAGTTTTAACATCGATATACTTTTGTAAAACATGAAAATCATTTATTTCTACTCTATGATGTTTGAAAGGGTTTAAGATTGGGATTTTGATATTTTTGAATTATGCAGTTAACATATGTGTTTTTCATGCAAAGTATTAGTTCTGAAATGATATGTCTATTCATTTTGCGATTGGAAACTTATTATATGAAAATTTATTTACAAATACATAAAATTTGTGATTTATTTATGAAACATAAGGGGGGTGTGAAATCCTTAAACTCAACCCCTCGTAAGGTTGTTTTTACATGGCTATATCATATCATGAGATTTAAATTGCATAATTTCAACAATGCACAAATTTCCATGGTTTTATCAGTTATATCAGCATGTCATGATGCCCAATATTATTATCTTATGGAGCGCATATGGTGGCCCACTGGATGTTGTGCTAAGAGGGTGTGGACTGATCATTCCCCTTCTGAAATTTGATATGTGTGTGTGTGATACCAGGTCTAGGAAGGCTGAATTCAAGTATGATATCATGGGTAGGTCATAGCCTTGCACACTGTGTTCCCCATGCACACTGTGTAGGGAGTCTATCTGTCTAGGTATCAGCGTGACAACCGGTGACCTAATTGGATTTTGTTTGTAGCACAGAGGGTCCATTATTTTCATATTTATATGGATATAGTATGATAGTGCATGTGCGTTGCACATTGGGATTTTAGGTCTATAATTAGTACTCATGACCAACGGCAGATGGCTAGATGTTGAGTGTTTCTACACTCATGAGACCTCGAGGAGGTTCTAATGGATATATTTATATGTATGTGTTTATTGAGGCGCATTGATTTTATTGAAGTATTATATGGTTTAAATGCTTTTCGTCCATTGATTCTTGATGATGATTTGAGATTTGGCAATCTTTCATACATTATAAAATACTTTGCAAAGATTTCTATTGTCTTTGAAATAATGTGCAATGATATTAAAATTGATAAATTGAATTAGTTTGACATGACATTGATTTGTAAATCATGATTGAGATTTCAAAGTTTTTGATATTACTCATTATGCATCATATTCTATCAAACTGCATAACATGTGATCATGTGTTCCTTTTTGGATTTAAAACTACATAAACTCATGTTTTCGATGATGAAACTACCTACACAAGCGCAAGCTTGCTGAGACATTATAAGTTGTTTACAAGATCTCAAGTCTGAAGAAATTGAACATGGAAAAGGGAGTAGAAGATGGCAATAGAGATCTAAAAGAAAGAACATGACAGGTATAATAATCAGGTTCGCAATATAGTTACAATTTGATAAACTAATGTGATGTGTACTTAATATGACTTTGCCTTATTTACACATGAGTATGTAAATGTGGCTATGACTAGAGTGGTCTTAGGGATGTTGTTTTTAGTCCTAGTCTTTTAGAATTACAAAAATATTTCTTTTTATTTAAATTTAAATAGACATGTGTGTGAAAATATTTTGGAGGGAGATGGAGTGTCCATTAATTATTTTAAGTATATATTGTGTTTATCAGGTTGTTGCATTGCATGAGTTAAATGCACGAGGTCCAAAATACAAGGAAGACTCTATCAGATTTTTTGTAAGAATGTGATATTCATTCCTCTAAAAGTCCTTGTTTTTATAAAAGAAAAAAATGACACTCAAAATTTTTAAGGTCTTCTTATGAAACTTGTTTTCCGCTATTTGATTTCTAAATAGTTTTTTTTTTTACAAACTTAGGGCCCCACAATTACAAAAGATTTTATGAAAAAGTGTTGTAATAATATAGGATGTCACACTTCCTCACAAAACCTTTCGAACTCTCTATATGTGAACTCAACACTATTATCGAACCTCAAAACCTTAACAAGTTTTTGCTCATTTCCTTATCCATATCTTTCTTCTAAAATTTGAAAATGGTGAACACCACAAAGTTTTTCCTCATGAAGTACTCACATACCTTCCTTGAGAAGTCAATAATGAAAGAGACAAACCACCTAATACCTCCTTTAAAAGTCACCAGAGCCAGCCCCCAGATGTCACCATGTATGTACTTTAGGATTTCCCTAGAAAGACTAAACTTCACCTTGCACTGCTTACCAAGCAAACAATATTTTCAGAAGTTTAGTTTACAAGACTTGATCCCTTGAGTACACCCCTTTTGTGCAACTCTAACGTCCCCCTCTCCTTCATGTGGCTTGACCTTATATGCCATAAGCTTGTGCCATCCATGTCATCACTTGAAGAGGATGTGATTGTTATACTACCTTTAATCATCTCACTAATCAACTAATATAAGTTTCATCTCTTCTCATCCTTCACAACTAGTGCCCCTTTTTTACCTTCATGATCCTACTTGCCACATCATGGAAACACCCAATAGAAGTTAAGGCTCTTAGTAAGATCAAATTCATTCTTCAATGTAGGACATGCTTCACATTCATCAAAGTTTTCATTATTCCATTATACATTTTGATCTTTACCATACCAACACCTATAAACTTGCATGTAAAACTATTGCTTGTTAATATACTTTCACCATCACAAGAGCTATTAGTGTCAAAGATCTTCCTGTAAGGAGTTATACGATAAGAACAACCGTAATCAAGAACCGAGTCAAGGATAGATACCATACCTAAAGAAACTATGAGAACATCTACCTCCTCTTTCTATTGAGTCATTACACTGACTTACTTTCCCTCTTAAAGCTTCTTTTTCATCACCCCCTCCTTTCTTTTTTCACAATCACTTTTATAGTGACCTTTAAACTTACAAAAGTGGCATTTACTTTCTTACCTTTGGACTTTGATTGAGATCCCTCACTCCCTTGATCACACTCCTCTAATCTTCCCCTTCCTTTTCCCAAGCTACTTCTAACCAATTTGTTACTCTCTTCATCTAGAGTTGGCTTCTTCCTCACATCATTAGCTAGTAGAGCCGATATAACATCTTCCATGTCAAGAGTTTCTTTTCTATATAGGATAGTTATCCTTAAATACTCATAAGAAAGCGAAAGTGACATAAGAACAATGCCCTCTCATTCAATTCAATTTTAATGCTAAGGAGATCATTCATAATCTTGCTCAATATATTCAAATACTCCAAAAGTGGTGTATTTTCTTCATGCAATGTGAGTATAACTTTTCCTTCAAGTTGACTTGTTAGTGAGACTTTTTATCATTTACCATTTTTCAAGCTTCAAGCATAAATTGGGAGTTGTTTCCTCATTGAGAACATTATACATGGTCTCATCTGTCAAACACAAACAAATTGTGCTCACTACCTCGAGCTTGTAATCATCCCAATATTCGTCACTCATTCTCAATAGCTTTGGATATTTTCCATCAGGAGGTCCATCACCTAGCTTTGCTATAATCTAAAGTTTCTCTTATCATCAAATTTCTCTACCTCAAACTTAGCAATAGAAATCTTTGACATCTTGCTCACTTTTGGTCTTGAAACATCATTTAAGAATTTCCCCAAACAATTTGTGTGCAATTTAGCTTTCATACCATCTGTTAAAGATAAAGCCTACTTTAAGAATTGTAATAGATGTCAAGGATCACCTTATGGCACAAAAAAATGTTTGCACTAAGACCATTCAAGAAATCGAAGAAAACCAATATTGTGAAAGAGAGAAACACAAATCTAAGTAAAGATATAAGATATATGTGGTTTATCAAGTTTACCTATGTCCATGGGGAGAGCAACTAGAAACAAATCTACTAATAATGAGATATTATAAAGACCCTTAAAGGTTAGCCACCAATCTTCTTCCTCTTTGCTACTATAGGAAAAGCCTAATTTTCACATATTTTGTTTTATCTCACTCTCTCACCCTTTCACTTATAATAACATTACAAAACATGGCTTTATATATAATATACAACATTCTTAAAATGCTTATAAGGTGAAAATTAGGCTTTTCCTATAGTAGCAAAGAGGAAGAAGATTGGTGGCTAACCTTTAAGGGTCTTTATAATATCTCATTATTAGTAGATTTGTTTCTAGTTGCTCTCCCCATGGACATAGGTAAACTTGATAAACCACATATATCTTATATCTTTACTTAGATTTGTGTTTCTCTCTTTCACAATATTGGTTTTCTTCGATTTCTTGAATGGTCTTAGTGCAAACATTTTTTCGTGCCATAAGGTGATCCTTAGACGAGTACCTAACAATTTCATTTTCAACCATGAGTGGATCTTCAATTGTTTCCTTATTAATTGTCAATTTCTATATTTTGCTAAGATAATGTCTTATTGAAGCATAATGATAAAAGAAGCTAGTGTTTTGTTCTCACTCTTGAATCCATCTTACCCTAGATCTTTGTTTCGATCTAATTTCTTTTCAAACTTCCTCCTCTTTTAACTCATTTTTTGTTGTCAACATTTAAAGCTACTAATTATTAGAGAGGCTTGATTCTTCTTCAATCAAACCTAGATCATTTAAATTGTAAAGGACCTGGATTTGTTTTTCTGCTTTATTCCCTTTTCTATCTTTCTCCCAAAGTGCAATTTTTTATTTAAGGAATTTTACCTTTGAGCAAAACCTCTTAAATAAATTTCCTTACAAATGAATTTTTAGCCACCATCTTTCAATTAATTCATCAAAATTTGACTATCTAAACCACTCCCTTTCGAAATGAAATGGTCTAGGTGTTAATTGTTTTACCCGGGTTTTTATAGCACATTTTGTAATACATTTTGCAAAGACAATGCCCTTAGTAGTAAAAAAAATTTAACAAAACAAAGCAGAGAAAATTCTTTTCTTTAGAATTGTTTTGTAAAACCTAAGTCATCACTTCATAACATAAGTAGAGTTTTGTATAAGATAAAATTTCATTGAAGGAATAAACTTTTATTAAACATCAAGATCCATCCAGTGGTTCATAGTACAGCCCGATATCATTACAATACTATTCCAAATCATATAATGCTCTCAAATAAAATACATGTCTTTAATGGATGTACCCTAATTGATTATTCTTTCTAGTCTTCTTAAGTCTTGAGCTCCTAACTCTCTTCTCTGTATCTAAGATATTATAAGCATTCAAACATTTACAATATCTTAGCAAGCTATGCTTGGTAGGGGATTAAAGAAGTAACATAATTTGACAATATAATCCTAATACTCATTAATCTCATTATTCATTTCTATCATAAACATAATCATGGATCAATCTCATTAAAATAACCTTTCTTTTATCATTTATGTACATCCTTATACATAATGTATATGAACAAATTCATCAAAAGAGTGAAAATATTCAATTCTCATTCTCAACTAAGCTGATAAACTCTTTCAATTGTAAGAGATCAGTATATCAACTAGTTATTATACTAATAATTCTCTTTTTTCTGGGAATATTAGTAATATACAATTACCTAGCATTTCATTATGCATTATATAAGGCATCTCACTATGCCTATCTCATATGCATCATAGTGCAAAATAAATCAAAGGACTACCATGCTTGCATTCTAATCCATACAGTGCGCTTGGATAACTACTCAATAATCTACTCATACCATATTCAGTGGAAATGTAAAATCCATGTCTGTATGGGGGGACCATGGCTATCACAGTGGCGACCTTCCCATAATTGCCCCACCCAACTTTTTGCCTTTCTTAGGCATGGAATTCATCATCAACAAATTTTAGAGAGTAGGTGGCCAAACCCTCATAACTCTTCTAGCATAGAATCCTCAAGCCTATGCCTGTTTAAAACAAAACCACAAGCCTCCATTCTCGTATGTAAAATATTTCTTATACATATTAGACAATATGTCTGTTTATCTAAGGCTGGAATATCTTCTACTTCCCTATTCACTTAGGGTTTTCTTCCACTCTACACTTAACCATTTCATATTTATTTTCTCATTATTTAGTTGGATCATAAGGATTTAGCACAAGGTATTTGCATTATACATGTCAACATTTCTATAGATAAGATCATGTATTCAACATGTATCTTTCATATAGATGCATTCATAAAATCCTCATACCTCAATAAGGTATTCTTACTCCTTGAAGTCTTCCATAGTCTTGATCAACGTATATCTGTCAAATCATACGTATAATATCATCTTTCTATCCAAAGGTACATACTACATGGTCTTTTGATCATCCTTAAGTAGGATGATCTAAATATTTTTTCCTTGAATCTCATATGATCAAGGGTTCAAATCTTCTAACCTAATAAATCTATATTACAAGTATATTCATATAATAATAATCTACTCCACATTTGTATTTCTTTTCTCTTGTTATTTTTTATCATTCAAGATCTCCTCTTGGATTCTTATTTGATCATCCTTGTCTTATTTACAATTTTTATTAGGATTAGTTAATTTGCTAACTTTTTATGTTCTTATTATTATTTCTCAACCAGTTAGTGTTACTAGTTTGAGGATAATTTATTCACTCCTAATTCTAGACAACTCTTATTTTCAATTGACTAAGGCTTACCAGCTACAGGCTACTCAAAAAGTAGCTACTTCAATCCTCATGTAAGGAGGCATTTAGACCTCAACAAATGTCACCAAATGGTGAAGGAAGAGTGAGGCTCTATTAGATAACCCCCTTAACCACAATGTTCAGTGTCCACTGGAGTGACCTTAGCTCAACCTTCCATAAGGTTCCTATCAGCTCATAAACCCTAATTTATCTCTACTTGATTTTTATTAATGTCCATGATCATATAAAATGTCATTTATGGATGTGTATTATTCTCCTAATTTAGGGCAAGAAAATGGTAAACCATTCCTTATATTTTCATACTAACTATAACCCTTACTAATTAACTATAGCCCTTACTAATTAAGTCCAAGTCAAGTCATTTCTTCTTATTTAAGTCACGAAACTCTAATTTCTCATTAAGTTACATTTTTGGTGTTTTATGCTCTTTATCATAACTAATTATCAATTAAATCTATTAAGAAATATGACAATAATGAATCATAAACCTCAAAGCATAAAACTAATATAAATTTAATAATATAAGGATAGCAATACTATGTAACTACCATAAAGGGTAGATTTCTTAAATTATCATATATATTATATTAAACCCTCAATTTCACATATTCTTATCATTATAACATAAATATATCATATCCTTAAGGTCTAATCATCTCAGATTTTCAAGATCATAGAAGTAAGAATTTTTTTTTTCTTTAAATAGAAAGTTTCTTACAATATTTTCTAAAATTTATTATTTCATATGAAATTAGATATCATAAGCTTTCCATAGCTTCTTTCTACTCATGATTTGGAGCTCAAATGACTCCAAAATTCAAGTTTGAAGTTGATAGTTGTTTTAACGGTCTAGATTTGATATGGCTATTAGAACAAGACAAAACTGGCAGAACTAGTCGTCCCACCCTATTTTACCAGTGACCACCAGTGAAAACGGGGTGGTGACCTAAAAATAGTGAGACGATCTAAATCGGATCATCAAATCACTATCTCCCTTTTCTCCTTCAAATTGGGCCATCATATCTCCACGAAATTAGTTGTTATTTCATACCTCGGAGTTTTGAACCTTTCTGAATCTATTGGATGACTCACATCCAATGAAAATTTCAAAACATTAATAGAAAATCAAATCCAATAAAATTAAAAATATAAAAAATGACATAAACTGAATATCGAATGATATCCTCCTACTTGATTTGCTCAAAATTGATCAATTGATGCCAAAATAAATAAATCATTGCCCTATGCCATAGCACACTAAATAATCTTGATTTGTATTTTTTTGTTGATTGAACTGTTGGATCTTGAAATTACTTTGGGGGTTTTGTATCTTAGTTTAGAACAATATGAATGGTATGATTTGAGAAATTTGATCCAGAATGGAGTGGCTAATTGAACTTAAGGCTCTTGGTACTTTTCTAAAGAGATGAGAGAGAAAGAGGGAAAAAGAGAGAGATTGAGGGATATGGGGGATGATTTTTGCTTTGATTTTCTAGGAGGGTCTAGGGATTTCATGGTGAAGTTGTGAAAATTTTTGTGAAATTTTTAGAATTATTTATAGTCAAGTTTTTGAATTTTAAATTAATTTTTCATAAAAATCTCTTTCTTTCTTTTTATTATTTTATTTATGGGTGGAGTTTCTACCTCCACCTTTTCCTCCACTACAATATGGTAGTGCATTTCTCAATTATTGTTGCTTCCAAAACATTGGCCTACTTTGTGGGCCCCACTTTCATGTGAAAAGATCATTTTGCCCTTTTATTCATAAAAATGGAGAAAATTTGTATTATTTATCCAAACTCATATTTTATTGTACTCAATGGCATCGGAATCAATTTTTTGAGTACATTCCAAATATTCAAATTTTCAATCATGGTTATGGGTGAAAATGACCATTTTACCCTTTTATGTAGAAAATTGAGATTTTTTATTCTAACTCAGAATTTAATGAAATTTGTGCTATTTTGATTCAATTTTTCATGTACATTCTTAATTTCTAAGTTTTCACTCATGATTTAATCTCTATAAAAAGATATTTACTTTTAACCTAATATTTAAGCATGAGTCTTCTAAATTTTCAAACTTTCATTGATTTTCTCAAATCAATTTATAAAAATTGGGGTTATTATAGTACCGTGGGGTAAAGAAAAGAGGGAAAAGGGAGTGCAGTTAGAGAAAAAGGGCTAGAAAGAGAAAAGGAGAAATAGAAGAGAGAGAGAGAGAGAGAGAGGGGGGGGGGGACGAGAAAGAAAAGAGGGAGAGATCTACCAGCCTTTTTTTTCTTCAAATTTCTACCCCTTTTATAGATCATCTAGAGGAGTTTGATTTTGCTTCAAACTCCTTTTCTTCTTACTTACTTAGCTTTATTTCCTTATTATCTCCAACTTCTTTTCTTTCCAAGCAATTTCCTTCTTTTCAATTTGGTCCATCTGTTCTCAATTTGGTTGATCTACAACATATAATATTAGATTAGAATCATCTAATCATACATTACACCTTTGATTAGCTCTGATGATCATCTGACCATTAAATTTCGTAAATCAATGATTGAATTGTCAAATCGAGCTAAAATGCAAATTTTCAAAATTGATTAATTAGATTATCTCATTAGATGTTATATTAAGGTGTTTTGGCTGAAATTAAGCACTTAAGACATCCCCAACCAGCATTTTGCTAGTACTGAGCAAAACATATGAAAAACCAAATCATAAAATTTCAAAATTTTATTTTCAACTAATTCCACTTTTTTCTTGGAGAATTAGCTTCAATAAATCTATCAACTTTAGCAAACTAATAAAAATGACTAAAGAATTCAAACTAAAAACATTCAATTTGAGCTCAGATCTCTGAGTGAGTGTGTATACAGTCTACATATAGAATAATCTTTATCTCTAAGTAGACTTCTAACTTTTGAATTCTATCTCTAAGTAGACTCACTAATGAACATACACTCAAAAATAAAATCTCTCAGATTAAGGGTTCAGATCATATCTCTCTTTTAAATATGTCAGCAAAGTAAACTTATCTCACATATATTCATGAAGGAACGAGAGTTACTAAGGAATTTAGTTTTAATCCCTTTAGAAATGATAAGATGTCATTACCTTTGACTATTTAGAAATACTATTCTTTTAAACCTTATCCATTCATATCCTCATCAAGACTATGTCCATCATAGAATTAATAAGTCTTTAATTGGGACGAAACATAGGCTTAAGACAGGGCATAAAGGATATTCAAAGTTTCTTCAAAATTAAGTAGATGTTTTCTAAAGTTGACAATTCTTTATTTACTTTGCCTGAAGTGAATATTGCTTTTTCCACTTTTTTGCATTCTTCAAACTTTTTTTTTTCAACACTTTGGAATATCTTTGAAGAATATTTCTTTTCTTAATATTCATTTTTCTACTTTTATTGTAACTAAAAAGTATTTTTTTCATTCATCTCTAAATTATTTTAGAAGAAGATGGTGATGGATAATTTATACGGGCTTAATATGGGTGAAGGTAATTTTGGTGACAAAACAAAAGGCTAAAATTGGCTAACTATGGTAAAAATACTCTTTTGGGTAGATTTTATGTCTTTAGGTTAATAACAAGAATGGCCTAAATCATTTTCTAAGTTTCCTATTATCTGGATAGATTCAATGAACTTCCAGAATTTTAAAGGTAAATATCCTAATAATTCAGGTAATTAGCTAAATTTAAGAATTGATTGGATCTATTTTCTTTAAGCACAGTGTAGAAAATTATATACATTTATAACCTCTCAGAAAGAATAAATGACTCTAAAACTCACTTAAGTTATAAGTCTCTACTGAATTTCTTCAGGATCTCTAAATTATAACTACTTATCAATTTAGACAATGTATACGCAACTGCATGTGGAGATGTGATCTAAGACTTTGCTTTCATGGAATACTTTTGAAAATGAGTAAAATGATGAATTAGTCATGTACAATTCTATTAATAAGCAAAAGTTATCTAGACTATACTTTAGAAAATCCAATTCTCATCATAGTGTAGGAATTAACCTAAAAAATTTTAAATATTTTTTTTCAAATTAAGAGAAAAAACTAATAAAAACTAAAATTTGCTAGAATTTTAAACCCTCAACCTAAAAGAAACATTGTCCTCAGTGTTTAAAAAGTATGACCTAAAATATATATGGGTGATGCAAAAAAAATACAAAATACAAAATATGGTACAAAGTGATCAGGTCCACTCAATCCTGATAAACAGGATCCTTTAGAGTTGTGGACGCAACTTCTCGATTCTCATATTCTAAGAAAGACTTTAAGTGTTGATCATTCACTTTAAAAGTATGGCTAGTCCTAGCATCCTCAATCTCGACGGTCTCATGTGGAAAAACTTCTTTAGCTATATATGGACTGGTCCATCAAGATCTAAGCTTACCTAGAAATAGGTGAGGCATAGAATTATCAAGTAGAACCTTTTGGTTTTGAATAAAGGATTTTCACATTATGTTTTTATCATAAATTTTTTTATTATCTTTTCTTCATATATCCTATTACTCTCATAAGCTTCTTGCCTGATCTCCTCCAACTCATTGTGTTGGAGTTTCCTATGTGAGCCTGCTTTTATTCATGTTGAAATTAAAGATTTTTATTGCCTAATAGGCTCTATGTTCCAATTCTATAGGTAAGTAACAAGCCTTACCATATGCAATATGATATGGGGACATAGCAATTGGGGTTCGACATGTAGTCTTGTAAGCCCAGAGCTCATCTGTTAGTCTAAGAGACCAATCCTTACGATTTGAATTAACAGTCTTTTGAAGAATTTGTTTTATAGCCTGATTAGATACTTCTACTTGTCCACTTGTTTATAGGTGATATGGTGTTACAACTTTATGGATAATATTATATTTTTTCATGAGTTCTTGCTTGTTGCAAAAATGTGTACAGTTATCACTTATAATAGCTTGAGAGGTCCCAAATCTAGAAAAAAATATCTTCTTTTAAGAATATAACAACTATTTTATGATCATTATGCCCACATGGGGTAGCCTCAATCCATTTGGATACATAGTCTACATCCAATAAGGCATAAATGTAGCTAAAAGAAGGTGGGAATGTCCCCATGAAATCAAGGCCCCAATAATAAAAAACTTTGATAACAATGATAGATTTTAAAGGCATCATATTCCTGTGGGTTATTCCTCCTAACTTTTTTACATCGCTCACATGATTTATAGAATACATGTGTGTCTTTAAACAATGATGTGCCATAGAAACCACATTGCAAAATTTTTATAACAATTTTATGCGAAGAAAAATGTCTAACACATGCTTCTCAATAACAAAGGGAGATGATAAATGTTGCTTTAAGTCGGGGACACATATCCTAATTATTTGATCTGGGCAGTACTTAAATAGATATGAATCATCCAAGAAGTAGTGCTTAATGTTGGAAAATAATATTTGCTTTTCTAATTCGTTTCAATGTTCAGGAATCTTCCCTGTGACTAAATAATTTGCAATATCAGTAAACTATGGAGGATGGGAGACATGAAAAAGTTGCTCGTCAGAGAAAGTATACTGAATTGGCAACTCATCCAAAGGTTCTGTTAAGACTAGGCAAGACAAGTGGTCAACTGCAACATTCTCTGCTCCTTTTTATCTTTTATCTCAATGACAAACTCTTGGATTAAAAGAATCCATCTAATTAGTCTAGGTTTAGTGCCTTTTCTAGGAGAGAAGATGCGTGAGGGTCGAATGATCAGTGAAGATGACTACTTTAGATCTAACTAAGTAAGACCTGAATTTATCCAACGTGAAGACAACTACTAAGAGTTCTTTCTCTGTAGTGGAATAATTCATTTGGGTGTTATTTAGGGTCCTACTTGTATAGTAGATGGCATATGGATTTTTCTCTTTTCTCTATCCTAGTACAACTCCTACAACATAGTCTCTAGCATCACACATGATTTCAAAGGATAGGCTCCAATCTAGTGGCTGCAAAATAAGTGCAGTGGTTAACTTGTCTTTCAACTTCATAAAAACTATTTGACAATCATCAGTCCACTTAAAGGGATATCCTTTGTAAGGAAGTGACACAACAGTCTTGATATAGCACTAAAATCTTTAATAAACCTCATATAAAATCCTGCATGACCTAGGAATGACCAAATGTCCCTAACAGATTTGAGAATGGGTAGATTGGTAATTAGTTCAACTTTAACTCTAGACTTCTTTGGAACTACCTAAGAAGGACTCACCCATTTTCCATTACTTATGGGATAGATGATTCCTACATCAAGCAATTTAAGGACTTCTGCTCTAACCATATCTTTTATATTAGGATTTAAACTTCTTTGCAACTGACGATATGGTTTAGCATCATCCTCTAAGTAGAATCGATATGTACATATTAAAGGGCTAATACCTTTAATGTCGCTAGGGTCCATCCTATTGCACTTTTGTGTTCCCTAAGGACTTTGATCAATTGTTCCTCTTAATATTTTTCCAATTGATAGGCAATTATAATAGGGAAAAAAAAATCATCTCCTAGATAGCCTATATTTGAGTTCAGGAGGTAGAGGTTTCAAATTTATCTTAGGAGGTTCAATTGGGGATGGAATGAGAGTGGACTCCCTCAATGGAAGTTCCTCAAAATGAGGTTTCCATCTTTCAATGTCCATAGGGGGCACATAATCAAGGAGGGCATTAACTTGCTCTATTAATGCATCCTCATTAAATTCATTTAAATGAGCCAAACATGCCTCAAGTGGGTTCAACTAGGAAGATGAGTGAAAATGATCTTGCACAATTGAATTTATCATATTGACCTTGTGCAAGTCATCTGAGATTTCTCCTAGTTGCTTACAAATATCAAGGGTGTTCAATTCTAGTGTCATGTTGCCAAATGAAGGCTTCATGACACAGTTTTTATAATTTATTAAGGCATTGGATGTAGCTAAAAATAGACATCCAAGGATGATAGGAATTTCTTGCTCCTCATTCAGCACTAGTTGTATGTCCAAAACTAAGAGATCAACTAGGAAAAAGAATTGCTCTATTTGGACTAACACATCCTCTATTATGCCTCTAGGTATTACCACTAATCTATTAACTAGTTGGAGTGTAGTGGATGCTAGCTTGAGGTCTCCTAGTCCTAGTTGAACATAGACTATGTATGGTAATAGATTAACATTGGATCCAATTCTAATAAGGCTTGGTTAATCTTATGGTTGCCAATGATGCAAGTGAGAGTGGGGAAACCTGGATCCTTGTATTTCTGAGGTATGTGATGCTGAATAATTGAAGTTACTTATTCAGTCACAAATGCCTTCTTTTGCACATTCAATTTCCTTTTGATCATGCATAAATCTTTAAAAAGTTTGGCATATGATGGGATTTTTTTTATTGCATCTAAGATCTATATATTGGTCTTGAATTGCATGAATATCTCCATAATCTCATCATTAGTGGTACTCTTTATGACTTAACACAACCTTTGAGGGAACGGAGCAAGGATTGGACATGGTTCAACAGGTGTAGTGGGGTCCTTTTTTTTTAGATTTTTCTTCTTCTTTTTTAGTGGCTCTTTCTACCTTATTAGTCTTTTGGGGGTCATCTTTCTCAATTATTTTGGCACTCCTAAGAATGGTAACAACCTTAATCTCTTCTATGATAGAGCTTGACAATGCATTAGGTGTAGTTTCATTAACCGCATGCACACCCTTAGGGTTTGCTTGTCGTTGAGCTAGGAACTTTCCTTTTTCCATATTTTGCATCCATTGGCTCATCATATTTTTATTTCATTCACAGACTAGTTAGTTTGTCTTAGTTTTGAATGTGTTGATTGATATTATCCTCTACAAGCCTTTTGGGTGGGGCAAGTAAGGTCCAAAAGAAGGAGATTGATAAGTTGGGTTTGAGGGTGGAGTAAGTAGTCCTTGGTTTTGTTGATGAGGTTGATATGGGCCTAGTTATGACACATTAGCAGTTGCTTCATTTCTCCAACTGAAATTTTGATAATTTCTCCAGTTGGGATCATATGTCTTTGAATATGTGGAGAAAGGTCTTTTATAAGTATTAAGGGCATTAGCTTGATCATGAAGTACCTCTTGAAATACTGGAATGGTAGGACATTCCTAAGTAAGATGGGTGGTACTTTCACAAATGCTACACACTTGTTCATCCTTATTTGAGTTTTTCTTTTCCATTTCTATGGCTTCTACTTTTTTAGCTAGGGTTGCTACTCTAGCATTAATTTTATCTTTTCCAGACATGCCATACATGCCTCCCCTAGTAGATGTGGTAATGGGCTTAGGTCTACCTGGATGTTCTACTCTTTCTAAATCAGCCTATGTCTGTGCACTTTTAGCTAATCATTCCAAATATGCCTTTGCCTCATCTAATTGTTTATTTAGAAAGTTGTCATTGCACATCATCTTTACATACTGGTGCATGTTAGAATTAAGTACTTCATAAAATAAGCTGATAATGCACCATGGCTCATAGCCACGATGTGGGCATGCGAGTAATAAATCTTTTAAGCTTTCCCAATATTTGTATAATGATTCTTTATCCTTCTGGGTAAAGTTCATTATCTCATGGCAAAGTGTATTTGTTTTATGTGTAGGGAAAAACTTTCTCAAGAATTCCCTAGTAATTTCATTCCAAGTCCTTATGAAACCTAATGGCAATGCATTAAACCACATTTTTGCTTTTTGCTTTAAAGAGAAAGGAAATAGCTTAAGCCTGATAGTATTGAGACCAAATTTTTGTGTTCATTGGGTGTTACATACTCATCAAACTCTTTAAGATGCAAATAAGGACTCTCACTATCTACCTCATGGAATTTAGAAAGTAATTGGATTACTCCCATTTTTAATTCTAATGCACTAGCATTCTGAGGAAGAATGACACAAGATGGTGTATTAGTACGTATAGGCTAAAGGTAATCTCTTAAAGTTCTTCCATGAAAATTTTGATAGACATCATTTTCTCCATGGTCACTCTATTGGTCCCACTCCATGTTTCCATTTCTTCTCTAATTTCTTTATGGATGATTATTTCTCCTTGGTGGAGGTTGATATTCATCATCAATTAGAGGTGGTGGGTCCTTATTCATGATCAGTGGAGGGCCTTGATCACCTCTAACATTACCATGGGGTGAGTTACCCTTTGATTGTTTATCAGTCATTGGTGGTAAGTAATATGATTATATGTCTTTTTTGTCGTACTTAACTAACATTCTAGTTTTGTCGCATATCTAAAATTGCATACAATGAAAGAACTTTTTGTTTTTCTGTGTTTTTTTCTTCAATAAGACCATCCTAAATTATGCAACCTTGCCTAGAATGATGTCAATCAAAGGACACGATCAAAAAATCCCCTACGAATAACAAATACAGATATTTTAATTTTCTTGAATTTGTGTAGGGCCGATGCTTTTAAATTAGCCTAATCTAATACTCCTCCTCTCTTTCAGATTTGACTAGTGCTTACTAGTTAGGTTCTACTTTTAAGTGGTTAATATAATCCTTATGTTATGAAGCGTTTAGACCTCAACAGACATCAACAGAAGGCATAGAAAAATCACTTAGACTTTAAGACACCTACTATAACCATAATGCTCAAAAGCCATCAGAGTGATAATAGATCACATCCTATTAAGAAGATCTTATAAGCATGTGATGACCCTATAGGTCACTTCTAATTAATTTGAATGACTGGGTTGTGCACTTGTGGAGATTATCCTAGGTGGGCCAAGAGGTGGTGATGAAATTCACCCTTGGTCTTGTGGGATTGGGTGCCCTTACTAATTAATTTTTACACTCCATGGTAGTTTGATCAACATAAAAATCACCTTAAAGTGATAGAAGTGCCCTAAAATGCAACAGTTATAAAGTATGATTTCTATATGCTGTTATACTACTAATGTAACACCCTAAATTTTTTTTTTATAATAATAATAGTAGTCGGGATCCCATGTTAAAACTTTATATTAATTATTTTATTAAAACATTTATTGAAACCTCCGGGTGTTATTTTCTTTTTCAAAACATCACAATTATAGTTTAAAACATAATTAAATTTTTTCAATGACACGATTGAAACAATACACATGTTAAACCAACGTCAAAATCATCGGCGCCTTTATTTTCAAAACAATAAATATCCAAAATACAATAATAATGTGGCCCAGGGTCTATCCATCATAACATGCCACCTAAATGTCCATCATATGTATAACTATCATAATAAATTCATAAAATAAAAGTACACAGTCCATAAAGAAAGTCATGTGGTAGTCCATTTATTAACTCACGTCACTGTCTATCAGTCAAAGTAAAGAAATCTTTCATTGCTATCATGGTCTCTCAACGGTCTTGACCTGCCTACTGTCGCGCTCGAGATCTAAGGCATTGTAAAACAAAACAATGCATCAGCAAGCTATTGCTTGTGTAGGTACATAGACATTTATTGTAATAAAGATAGCACAAATCAAATGACAACGGTGATATAATAAGAAGATCTATCATCTATGAAAATACAATCGTTATAATTGATGCCAACATAAATCTCAAAGCCTCATGTATGATAAAACATACATCTCAAGGATTTAAAACATGATATGAGCTAATGTAAATGAGCATACAATAATAACAGGGCACCCTAAGGTACATGGGTCCCACGAGCGTCTCATACACTTGTATCAACGATCATGAGTACTCATATCCAACCTCTGAGTGTCGTCACACCCAAGCATACAATCACATCTCCATGCTCATCATGTAAGCACACAGAATAAGAATATGGATCATCATGCCGCAGTGGCAACCCTCCAGGGTCTCAACCACCACTGCTCCCCGTCGACACCATAACGGGAGACTTAACGTCTATCCCCATGGAAAGGCCCGAACTGGTAGTGTGGACTATCCATGTTACCAACCCCTATCAAAAGCCATTTACAGGCAAGTGTCTATCATATCACAATCATATCACATCACAAATCTCGGAGGGTGGGTGGCCAACCCCATCCCTCCTAACATGACATCCATCGGGTGAGAGCACCCATCATAAAACTCAAAACACAAAAATCATGTATGTGGAAAACCAGGAGCACTCGTGGCTCACAATCCCCAAGGCACGCCCCTCATCACTGGTTTAGCCTCTAGAAGGACCAGCCACCAAGCCTCCACTTTCCTTTCTCATGAAAACTCATCAATTTCAGTGATGCAATAAGGAAAGATAATTTTCTAATTGTCCATAAATAGATAATCTCAATCTTATGAAACCATCGGTCATAAATCCATTCAATACATGATTGAAATCAAATAGCGATCATAGTATAAAACTCTAAATCTCAAAAAATCATCTATTAATAATAAGTGTAATTTAAATCAGAATCAATCATGATGTCATGATAATACAAGGTTTTAAAATCAAAACGAAACATTCAATGTCGTCACCTACCTTGATGTGAGATCACTCAACTTAAGCATATAATCTCCTTCTCTTATACGTTCAGATGTACCTGTCAGTACCATAATGCTATTTTGTATTATTTATTTCATCATAAGAGAATCTATGGTGATCCAACCATTGGATCATCCTCTAAGATCTTTAATCATGATTTGGTTCTTAACTTTAGTCCCATTTCATGTTCACCTATTTGTTTTTATGTGTCTCTGATGTTTATTCCTAAATTCGACAGTCAGATCAACAATTTTCCAAGATCTTGGTTAGATCAATGGTCTAGATCAATTTATAGAGTAATTACATCTAATTTACTCCTCTTACCCTTCTTTAGTATCATATATTTTATATTTATTCAAGTTCTAGAGCCTGGTTGCCCTTTGATCGGTCGGATCTAAGTTATTAATTAATAGTTTATAATTTAAATCGAGGTCTGCATCATCAAGGCAATTGCAACGGATGTTTTCGATCATGATTTGGACCTTTGTAGCTCTCAAAATTGAGTTTTTTGTAAAAATACTTCATAAATTAATATTATTAATTTATAGGGGGTCGAGCGGTGCATCGGCTTATACAGGCAGCCCTGGTTTACACTGGGTTATATCAGCACCCCATTTTGCATCGAGTTACACCAACACGACGCGGGAACCAGCGCTGAGGAAGACGACCAGCTTTTGACTGTCCCCGGTGACCCCACAGGTGCCCAAATCACGCCATTTTTGCACCATTTTGCTCAAAATTTCATGTATTTTTCATTTTCACACTCCTTTGGCTTGATTTTTTCAAAAACTAAGGTTTTTACTCAATTTTTCTCATGTTCCTAAAATTTTCCTACGTACTATTCTTCCAATTTTCAGCGTTGTCCACTGTCGAATTTCTCTTAAATTTAAAGGGTTTCTTTGTGGTTCCCTTATGCACTAGATGGACGGTCGGATCTCTATTTTAATGAATTTTTATCAACCTATTGACGTTTCATCAGTAGCGTATACAGATTCCAAGAAAAATGACATTTTTTTAAATTTTTTTCATGCATGCTACTGATGCATATACACACATGCCATTAGGGAATTTAAGGGTTGAGGCTTACCTCGATCCGCTAGTGGTTGTTGACACTGCCGGATCCCTAGTTGCCAAAAAACATGATTTTTTCAGAGTTTAGGGTTTGGAGAAAAACTCGATGGAGAAGATAGAGAGATAGTGAGAGGAGCCAACTAAGAGAGATATAAATCGTACTGGGAAGGGGGAAGAGAAACTCTTCCCTTATGCGTTTTTCACTGAAGATTTTTTCAGTGAAAATGTCGGATCTGATAAGGGGAAGATGGAAAGGGGTCTCGTTATCAAATCAGGCCCCTGTATTTTGGGCCCCTCCAATTTACCAAACTACCCTTACACTTCAACGGCTCATAACTTTTTCGTTTGAGCTCCGTTTTTAGCGTTATTTATACTGTTCAATTCCTCTTCATGTGTACTTTCTAGTTTTTAGGTTTTCAGGACCAAATTCTATACATAAAAATTTTAATTTAAGTTATTTATTTTATCATTAATTTAGGATTAAAATTGAGGATATTACAACCAAACAATGCAAAATTATTCTAAATACAACTAAACTAAGAAAATATAAAAAGTGAAGGAAAATTATAATGGGGGCTCTAATGAATATCAAGTGTGGGTCATCTTATCTCACACTTGTGCTGTTTTATTACAACCCTTTTAAAATTGGAATTAAAATTCCAAGTTACAATGTGCCTCCCCACAAGATTCACTAAAAAAAATGAAAAAGTCCTATTTTAGGAAAGCAGTGAAATTTAATTTATTTGATGAAGCTTCACTTGCCAATTTTCTCCACTTTTCAATTTAAAATAAAAATAAAAGTAGGAATCAGTACCAAATTCAGGATATAGAGTGATTATACGCTAAGAAAAATTGAAAACAATGAAATTCCTAAAATAATTTTTTTTATTTTTTTATTTTTTTGAATTTGTTATTAAGTTTCATGAAAACTCTATTGGGGATCCTCGATAATGGCACCAAAAACTTTTTTATTACTTTACTGCAAGTGGACAGGCTATTGTAATGTAGTTGATGCAAGTATGATTCGATCCTACTAGGACTCGACTTAAAAAGATAGAGTTTAAATAAAAATTAATTATCTAAAAATTAATTAATAATGAATTATAAAATAAAATATATTTAACTGTTGAAAATTACAAAAAGACAAAAAATTAATTAGAAAACAAATAAAATCTACTTTCCTAGCTTAATTATGACAAAATTCTTCATATCTGATATCAAAAACTTCGATTAGCCTTCATCAATCTCTCATTGGTACTGTTGATTAAATATCTAATGACTGGATTGAGCAGATTTCTCAAAATTTAGATGATCTAGGCTTAAGAGTGATTTTGGGTTTGGACAGCTTAGATCTAATTTCTTGATTTTAGATTGAAGATTAAAATTGTTGGATAAACTAAGAGATCTCCTAAGAACAAGATCTAAAGAGTAATTAGAATTCTAATGAGAAACATATTAGGAAATAGAGAAATTTTGTTTGTTAAGGCTAAACCGTTGATTAGGTTAAGCCTTAATCAAACTAGATTTGGACTATGCAAATCTTGGATAAGTAGAATAAGGATAAACAAAATTGGGATAAGATCAGGGACACAAATGAAATTAAAATGGGGATAGAAATGAAATTTTATTTAAAGTCTAAAGGATAAAATTGAAAAAAAAAAAATTTTATTTTCTTCTAATTCTAACAGAAAAAAACAGATAATTCTGATAGAGAAGATGGTGAAAGAGGGGAAGCCGGAGAAGTAGGGGATGTGAAGAAGAAGAAGAAGAGGGAAGAGAAATTAGGAGAAAACACAAGTGCTCTGACTTGGTCAGTGCGATGAATGAAAGAAAAGCAGAGGAAGAGGGGAGAACAGAGGAATCAATCAGTAGGCAAGGAGGCTACTGGCTGGCTTGTGTGGTGAGCAAAGGGAGAGAAGCTAGAGCCAGCCGGTGAGCATGATGTGTGCTAGAGAGAGAGGAGAAGGTAGGGAGGAGCTAGCCAATGCTGTTGGTATTAACCAGTAGAAAAGAGAGAGCAGAGTGAGAGAAATGGGCGGAATGAGAGAGAGGAAGGGATGACGCAGGTTGGCTTCTATTTGGGCTTCTAGAAAATAGAGAGAGAGAGAGAGAGAGAGAGAGAGAGAGAGAGAGAGAGAGAGAGAGAGAGAGAGAGAGAGAGAGAGAGAGAGAGAGAGAGAGAGAGAGAGAGAGAGAGAGGTGAGATGGAGGTGTTTCAGCTAGCAGAGAGGAGATTATGATGATCATCTGACTATTAAATTTAGTAAATCAATAGTTGGATGGTCAATTAGAGCTAAAATGCAAATTTTCAAAATTGATTGATTAGATTATCTAATTAGATGCTAGATTAAGGGTGTTTTGGTTGAAATTAAACACTTAACATTAGGCTCTCAATCGGCATTAACACACTCTAAACAAATTGGCCAATGGCATGAGGTTCTTTTTCAAGTCTAAACTGATGTCTTCATGGGTACTTGTCCATCCAATCAAAGGAAAGTAAGAAGCTATCAAGTACAACAAGATTTGGTCTATCAACTTGATGGTTAGACCATGTCAACTCTCCTCCCACAAAATACTCTAGCATAATTCATTGATTAAGAGTTTTTTGGCAATATTGGCAAGCTCAAACCAATGAAAAATCAATGATGATTACTTTGTTACACTTGGAAAAGAATTCTTATATGGTGTTAATAGATATACATATGCAATAAAGTACTGCAAATGTAGGACCTTTGTTATCATCTTTCAAGTTTGAGGCATATTACTAAAAGCTGTTACAAGAAAATATATAGACTTAGACATTATTCATCAATGTGATTCTCCACAAAGAAGTATTGGAAATGGTTGCAAGTGCACAACACATGATTTAATTTGTTCTTGGATAGTAGTCCTGAGGATACTGAAGATCTTAGGGGGAAAAGTACATGGCATATATAGGGCGATAGTACATGTACATGTCCATTGGGCATGATTTTGATGGTCCTATATAAGGGAAGTTGGAGATCAAACTAAGATGGACTTCACAGATCAAGCACCAAATGAGGTCCATTATGTAAATCCATGCTGTCTCGTTGTAGCTAACCCTTGTGTTTGCACTTCACTGCATTATTTTGGTGGCACATTCTTGTTTGGAGGACGAATGCTAAACGACCACATTATAAATGTGGGTTTATTGTCACAAGCTTTTGCATGACCAACGTCATCTTTGGATGATCTAATCTATTCATTTGATTCCTTCAGCTATTCATATTTGACAAACAAAAAACCTAGACCAATGTAATACAAAAACTTGAGGAGGGCCAATCCCCATAGCAAAAGGCCTAGATTATGGTGGATTAATGAATTATTATTTGACATAAAAGCTTAAGCTAACTGGAAGTAGGCCAATAATATTTATGTGTCACATGCCTTCTCATATGGAAGGCTCTTTTGGAGCTCTTGTACATGGACCAATTATGGGCTCCTCATCCTTGCATTTGAGACAAATAGTGGGGGTTCTCAGCATTCTAACTACCAACCTCTTGATCACCAAGGCTCTGATATCTTGTTGGATTATTATGTGTGTGTATGAATAATATGTTAGGGTATTGTACGGTGAAGGGTCAGCTTCATTTTTTTTTATTTTTTCTATCTCTTTTGATCTTTCAAAATGAGTTAGAGCATTGCTTGAGCGGAACGGGACCCATTGCAATACAATGCGTCTTTCCATTTTTATAAAGGGCTAGAGAGATAGACATTCAACTGTAGCTTCAACATTAGATTTCTAGTAGTACCACCAAAACAAACGCCAACCAAATTATGTAGCTCCTAATGAAAATGACTTTGATCGCTGATTTTTAACCTTCGCTTGCACAAATGTTTTTGATGATTTGTATTCAATTAACGGAAAAAATCTACTCTCTCTTTTTCTTTCTTTTTTAATGCTGGAAACAAATCTAGCCGGATGTGATGTATTGCAATGATGTCGCCCCCAATGAAGCACTCCTCTTAGGTAGAAATAGCACTCTCTTTCTCTCTCTCCCCCCTTAATAAGACCAGTCAAAAGGGCAAATAGATATAAGCAACAGAAGTTGCAAGTAGTTATGTTTTATGTCTAGTTAAAACAATCTGCTACTAAGATTATCTGGAGATGTTTGTGAGAGAGGGCATCCAAAAAGGTCCTAACTTAAAGAACAAGGCTGGCCTTGATTTACATACACCCAAGTGCATTTGGATGACCAAAAAAGCTTCCATCATCACAAGTTGGAAGGTGTGTTGACAATGACCCGAGCACATAGGTTTCCATGACCTGAACTGTACCTCACATGGAAAACCAGAGCTGTAATTTTAACTTGATCTGCAACAATCTACTTGTCAAGTCCCCATACCATGAACTGTAGCTCTCACATGTCAAAAAGGACTCCTCATTTAAGTTGATAACGAAAGGTAACTGCTACCATAATGTCATTCCCTTACTTTGTTAAGCACTTCTTTTATAGGCTGTTAGTAGCCAGAATTGCATTCCCCAGAAAACCACTTCCATTTCCCCCACTCTTCAGCATTTTCACAAACGAAAAAATGGACTTGTGAAGACAGCTGAGCAACCATTGACAGCTCAAAAAACCGCCTCTATAAGCTACAAAGACAGTTTTAGAAAGTTCAGGTAAGACAGTCACCTTCATAGATCATTTTTATGTAGTGTTTCTCTCTTTTCTTCCAGAAACTAAAATAAAATTAGAGCAAAAAAGATGTACATGGTCCTCGGCTACGTACTCTTCGCATCATTAAACAAAATAAGTCCCAAAATATTTGGAACAAATTCATTCCAGATGGTGGCCCAGTTGTTGAAAAGGCAAAATTTGCCACCTTGTTACCCTCCCTAAAAACACGTTCAATGTTTCGGAGAGAAACCTGGTGGAGCTTCTTCACGACGTCTTGATATAGTGGTGTTTCTTAATTCCGATGGAAATCAATTTCATATTGCAAAGGAGAAATGGGTTCTCCCAAAACTGAGTGCTTCACTGTTTCTAGCTGGAACTAGGTTTCCACTTCAAACCAAACGGTGGAAATTATGGAACCAATTTCCATTTTCAAACAATTTCTATGCATTTCCTGCAGACTAGACTGACCTTTGACAGAATAACAGCTAATTATGAAATGTAAACTAATTGAGCAGATTACTGTTACTAGAATGCGGAAAGCGATTACCTAAAAGATAATTACAACTTGGTCTCCAAACCCTGAGCAGTAGCTCCGAGGAGTCATTATTTTAAGTGGATGGAAGGAAAATCATAAGAACTTGGTTCATTCCCATGCTATGTCATGAACTGTATCTCACATGTAAAAATGGAGCATATTATTTAAGTAAAAGGAAGAATCTTTCAGACGCTCTCATTTGCTGCTCCCTTGGAGTAGACATGTCTAGACTCTACATAATAGGAGCCTTGCCTTTCATCAAATAGTCTATGTCATATTACTATATATAAATCATATAATTGCAGCCTAGATCTGCTTCACCCAAAAGCATCTGAACTTGCATTATTATGTATTAGTAGACTTATCTTTCCCGTTTAACTTTACATTAAACAATTACCAACAAAATCTTTCTCTGATCTTTACTTTGTAATTAGTTTGCTTTAACGCTACAAAACCCTCCATACCTTTTATTTTTTAATGGTAAAATATGAATTAATTAAAAAGCAATAATAATTTGGGGAGATGACCAGACCACCACTTTTGATATCTGAACCATAGTTCAGATAACAACTATTGGTATGGCCTCATACATATTAAGTGTTTGTATATTTTCAATATACCATGATATATGTATTATATGCTAAATTCCTCCCCTCATTTACTAGGAAGACTGTCTTATTAACAGTCTGTGACATTCATATAAATCTCTCACATGGATACTGAGATCATCTCGATCAAAGAATTTTTGAATAATTTGTAGACAAAACGATTTACTAATGCGCAAATATAATCGTTTACAAGGTCACATATAATTCAGAATTTTTGGAGCATTTTCAAACTAAATGCAAACTCACCAAACCAAGATTATTTCATCATATTCCCGTGTACTATATGTAGCTTTGTTTCTTTTGGGATGGACATTACAACTCAATCATGCAGTTCTTAATTACAAAATTTTCGGGCATTTTTGGAACATTTTCATTGACAAGTTAGTCACAAAATCTGTAATTTGTACTAAACTATGGATTAAGGAATGTGGAAAATGATAATATATAGTGTGATTGCACGTGCGTAGCACTAAGCAGCCATTAAGCAGAGTTAAAGATTAAAATTGTTACAGAAATGGGTCCGTGAATAGGTGTTGGCCCTAAGAGGAGATGAGTTGGGCCAATCTGTCAAAAGGGGGTGGCACGTTAATGCGCACATGAGCCTGCCAAAAGAGGCTCGGGCCAATCTGTCAAAGGGGCTGGGCAGAGTAGTAGACAAGGACATCCCACGTGCTCTTCCTCTTCCCATCCCTTAAAAGCCTACCCCTTTTCCTTCCGGATTTAATCAAATTTCACGTTTGTAGCCAACTACTTTCTAAACAATGACTTGTTTGCCAAATTATTCCTTCTTCAGAAAAGAAAATGCTGATAAATGCACTCTTTTCTCTCAAGGATATTAGATCAAGAGAGTTTAGTTTGGTGGGGCTTATTGTATTTAGGGTCTTTGTCACAGGGACAACAATTCATTGATTCACCCATCCATACGCAAATACTAATTTTCTCCTCTTTTATTAACATCCTCAAAACCGTGTTTTATGCGAGCAAAAGGTAATCAATCACTTAAGACGCTATAATCATCCAATCCGCATGTGTTTTCTAACTCATAGGCATCAAAAACCAGGTAGTCCAATTAACTGGTGGAATCATCCAAAGGTGAGCCCTTAATGCAAAAGGGATTAGCTGTCAATGGACGCCCCTTATTTGGTGCGTTGTCACAGGCACTCCTCAACTCATGGAATAAAAGTCATATTCTCTCTTATTGAAGGTGTGTGAGTGTGGCACAATGACGCAAGAGTAAGTCTAAATGGCAAATATCATGACTTCGAAATTGTTCAAGGGCGTATATCCACCATTAGAAAAAAGAAAAAGGCTAGAGAGAGGAGTTGCTCGAAAGTTCATTAAATTTCAAGCCATTGATCGGACAAATACGATTAACCATGGTTATCTACTAGTCTAATCAAAGCCATACAGAAACAGAGATCCATCAAATCTTCAGCGTTCATGGACAGGATCAAATGATCATTATGCTGGTAGGCCCAACCACCGGCATATACAATTCTGATTCGTTTTTAACTTTCCTCCTTCATTTCGCTTATGTTTCGTCATTTGATTGCAAACGTGCAACCCAGTTGGTGTACAAATTTCCTCCAATGGCCTATGCCACAATCATACCCATCGATCCCAGCATTGTTTTACTGCACATTTATGCCCCAGTGACGCAGCACGTAAGCTCTCTTTGACAACCCTATCCTTGCTATGCCCATAATTAAGATGCCTTCTTTCCTTGGGTTATTATTGCCTCTCTTTTGGTACTGTACCAGGCCACAAGCTTCTCTTTCTCGTTTGAGCCTCTCTGTGGTGGTCATCCGACCAAAACTGCAAGTTGAAACACATATTTCCAGTGATCTGAACTATCCATTTCGAGTCTCTTGCAAAGATGCAAAGTCACATGTTTAAGACGTCGAAACAGTCTCTTGCAAAGTTGCAAGATAAAGCTGCATACTATAGATCCTTGTGGTTCGTCCCTTCCCCAAACTCTATATAGGTGAGAGGGCTGTCCTCCTTTTTTTTTGCATCAGATTGTCCTTATCCCATGATTGCTTTAACTCTTTTACATTTTATTTTTGGATGAACTTTCTTGGGGATTTGTATGAGTCACGGGAATAAAGGCTAGGATCATCAGTGATATTTTGGTCCCGGCTTATCTGAACCACGAGAATATTGATTACCATCACCAAAACTGTGACCACCTCCTTGTACTTTTAGCTGCCAGAGTAAGATTGCAGTTTTCAGTTAGCTCGACTACCAAATAAGACCTCTTATAATTTCAATGTGCATCCAAGTTTCCTGGCTTTTAATACCTAGTAGCAGATTATTTGATTTGGCGGGGATTTGAACAAGAACACAGAAAAACCATGCTGTAGAAATTCATAATAATTTATGTCAATCCTCAAAAGAGTTGGAAAATGGAAATTTTTTAATAACTGAAGAACATGCATTATTTAGCTACATTAGAATTAGAAAATGTTGTTTTTCTAATAAGTTAAACATATACTAACTAGCCATATGGATTGTTATGTGATGGAAGATGCTTGTATTTTAACATGGAAAATATAAGCCGGCAAAAGTATAATTTGTGGCCATTTTATAGATGATCCAAACCATTTATATGATAGGACGTGCTATGCTAGAGACATACAAAATTATCCAACAATTCTAACCCTATGGCTTGTGGCATTTGTAGGAACTGTTAGGAAATAAAGAAGTAGCTGCCCACATGCATCAGCAAAGCCATCATAGACGAAAGCCTTCTGTGTACAGCCTATCCATAGCTAGGTCTAACGAATAAATTGTGTAAATCATTGAACGGAAGGGTCCTACTTGTTACTTCTTCTACTCTTATACTTTTTTAATAAAATATACACATTACTTATTTTTATATATACTTTAGAAGGAGCCTTGAGGTTCCGAGTTCAGGATGTGAAAACAGTATCTTGCAAAATACAAGGTAAAGCCATATGCTATAGACCCTTGTGGTCTGACCCTTCTCTGAAACTCGCGTATGAGAAAGCTCCGTGCATTGAGCTATCCTATAAAATTCCCATTGCAAATATGAGTTCCGACAAGAGTACATTCATCATGAGAGTGTTGAGTAAACTAGACGGGCTCCTAGTGCAAGTATTTTGGAAGACTTAACCTGTACATCAGATTGGGCATACCAAAATTAGATAACATGCAAGAAATATATGCATTTGGATTAACCACTTGTTTTGAGTTTTTGAAGTATTAAAATTTTGAAGTCCGAAAGAATGTAGACTAAAAGTACCTAATTTGGGCGTGAAAATTGCTATGTAGCCCATTCAAGCGACTGTAAACATGACGAATAGTTTAGATCAACAAAAGCACGTCATGATGCACAAAAAGAGATACGTCTAGAAACTACAAAACGTACAGAGAGAGAGAGAGAGAGAGAGAGTGTTGGTGAATTTTATGCTATAAAACCTAGGATTAGGGCTTTAGTTACCAAATCACCTGGGAGAAGATGACTAGGTAAGGGTATTAAATGCATTTTAATTGCTTAGAGGCCTAGCCTGGCCTTTAGCATAAATCTTTGCATGTGCTTTGAAAGACGTTTGAAGCTGAAAACGTGGGCATGCATGTACGTTTCTACCGCCTGCTTCTCCCACGTTGAGCACTGCAGTTTCCTTGGCTACAAATTTATGCTTGTACGTGTGTTATCCACATGTCCAGCACTGTAAAGAAGGCATCCCCTAAACGTTGTCTTTCTCAAAGCATCTTACCCCTCAGCAAGTAATGAGCAATTATTTGTTACTCAAAAGTCCTTGTAGTCCACCTTCAAGGGCATGTGAAGAAGTCGACGCCCCTTTTATGCATGGTAAAAAGGATCAAATTTCGATCGGATAGGCCTTTTTCATATTCATGATCTACTAGGATCCTGCTTGGATCGAATTCTAATCAAGCAAGTTTTCAGATTCTAATTAGCTCCAAAGTCACCCGGACTCAAATTGTCTATCAGAGAGTGCAAGATCCAAGCTGAGAAAAAAAAATTGTTTGCCATCACAAAATGAAATTTTTTTATCCTTCTTAGCCATCTAACATTGTGCATAAATATATCTACAACATCACCATCAACAAGTCGGATTCAAACTTGTAACTAATGTATAATTTATGATCGTAAACAAAAAGCTGGTACTCCACCAATGTTATCATAAAATTTAGATTGTCAAGCTTAACTAAAAGAACAAAATAAGTCATGAAAACTTATAAGTGAGAAACTAAAGGATAAATTTTTATAATTGAGAGAGCAGCCATGATGCGCACACACACAGCTATATATATAGGAATTATCAGTAAAATCAAAAGCTTTCAATTAGTTATTCTTTCTATGAACGCATAGGAGGAGGAATGCTTACTAATAGTAGTAAGACTATAAAAATAGGGAGAACTCTAGCAAGAGTCACACCTGACTTGCAAGCATTTTACAAAATGAAAGAGTAGGAGGAAGGAGACATCTAGAAATAAGAGTCAACATAGAAGTAGAGGGAAGAGACAAAAAACTTCCCTAGTAGCAATAAGACTTTGAGTAGTCTTCCTAAGATGCGGGGAGTAGTATCAATAAGCAGCTATCAAATAAAACTGAAGAAGGAACCAAAGTCAGACTTAACAAGAGACTGGTATTCACATCTATCCCTGCTGAAGAGCGCTCTTTAGGAAGATCAGGAAAAGGGCATCAATTCCAAGGCCTTTGATAAGATGTTTTTATAATTCAGAAGATCTTAATTGGATCTTAAACAGCCTTAGAATTATATTATTAGATCATATTTATTCATTAATGAATTGGATTTTACAGAAAAGATCTATCGAATTAACATGCTATGCTCCAAATTTATTAAACATTGGCCCCGCAAATTTGCCTTCCAATATCATCCCCAAAGGAGCACCACCAATGCATGCAGCGGAGGAGGTGAATTGGATCCTCCAGCATAGTCCTGCTCATACCCGTCCGTCTGTATGCAATGCTGCTGTCAAACACATGGCACGAGGTTGGAGGCATTAAGGATGGCATGAATTGGCAAGTAAAGCCAACACAAAGGCTGGTGGTGGAGTCCTTGCCAATGACTAGTGGAAGGGGTGCATCCACTAGAATTTAGGAGCTGCCCTCCTGAACCTGAAGGTGTGGGACGAGGAGAGGGAGGGAGGGGAGGATGAGGGAGGTTGGAGACTTAAAGGCCACCCCGTCTAAACATGTGGTGTCATTAAACAAGGGGCAATTGCCCTTGCAAAAACACAAAGCAAAGCAAAGGCGACGTGGTCATGCTTGTGGTGCAAGGCCCTGCTCTCACTTTCCTTGCCCATAAATGCAGCGGGGTGGGTGGATTTTTGCACAAACCATCCCTCTCTTCTCCCCCCAAATGCCCGTCACCCTTAAAGTTCGATAAATCGGGAAAGGACATTATCTACAAATTTTCTTTGACTTTTAATAACTCAGACCAGGTTAAATGTTGTACTCAAAAAGAGACACATGCGGCATAGTTATACTGGGCCATGGATCGTCAGTGGAAGGGCTAGGATTATCCTATGCATGGGAATGTGCCTCTGCCTTTCCTTAAAATAAAGGGAAAAAAAGAAAAGAAAGGAGAGTGTAACTTGGATTTCCTGTCAGGCTCTTTACTACAATAACATAGATTCATAACTCACTCTAAATGTTACCAATTTACGCAAATATTTTAGTGGGAACATTAAGAACAAAAACATTAGAGTAAACTTAAGGGTAGCACAAATAGGTAACAAGATGAGAGAGATTAGACTTAGATTAGCAGAAGTGAGGCAATACAAGTAGAAGGTTCTAAAAGGGTAAAAAGAATACTTAAAAGACAGTAGATAGAAGTGATGAGAAAATATCTAAAAACTTTGGGACTAAATAAAGCCACGACACTTAGTAAAGGAGAATGGAAGAACAAGATTCATATGACTAACTCCTAATTGGGATAAGATCTTGATGATGATGATTTGAGTGGGAACATCAAACAACATCTAACAATTGTTGATATGAGCCATTGGTCCTCCGTAGACTAGCATGCAAATTCCACTTGACATTAAGAAATGAGCTCATTTCTTTTTAATCGTTTATTCAATCCATGAATAAGAGAGAAAAACAAAATGATGTTCCACCATTGTACATGACCTCAATTTCTACGGTTGTGATAGTGTCTAATTCTAGCATTGTTTCTTACACAATTATTAGTTTCATTCCGTCCTACTGGAAATGTTGGATGCTTCCTCTACGATCAGAACACGAGAAAACTGTCTGCCTTCTGTTCTAATCAATATTTTGTTTGTTTCGATAAATACCAATTATTTTTTAGTGTATCCTAGGAGACTGATCCTATTATTCAGTGGTTAATATTAGTTATAGTAAAAAGATTTTTTTTTTTAAATAGATCTTTATTCCCATTTTAAGATTTAATCATTTTGATTAGGGACTTAGATGCCTAAAATATGCCCTCATGTTTCAAATTAAAAAGAAAATGTACAATTAATTCACCATAAATTAGCATGGTTTTGCTGAAAATTCATGAACATACAGTTCCAAAGATTGATTCATTGATTTCGCGGTTTATAACTAGAAGCAGTTAGCATGCAGAGGAAGGCCCCAAATTAGTAAACCAAATCCATAAAGTTGGTCAAATCTCAATAAGATCAGAAATGAGAGTTTGACGGTATCTGATCTCGGATTAGTATTTCCTTGTACAATTACCCACATGGGCAAATGCGACATCCCGAGAAATTGTAGGTGGCATTAAAGTCATTCTGACCAACACCCAAGGGTATTTAAGGCCAACAAATCCTCAATCCCTATTAAAATGACTTGGCTTTTCTTGCAAGTCACTTTGCTGCCCTTTTCTTCCCGGTGGTTGAACCCGTGAAGCGTTGACCGGTTATTCCCGTTGAAAAGGGCTAGCTTTTACCGACTTTAACCGGTAAAACTTTCATCGAGTCGCATGGATGCGGCTCCGATGGGCTTCTTCCAGTGCCAGCGAAGAAGGGGAAGGATCGAAGCTAGCGGAATGGTGGCCAAAGGGTGGCAGTATCAAAGCTGGCATGCCCTTTAGGGTTTTCTTTTACACCTTATCTACCTCTGCAATTGCTAGAATAAAATCCTCCTCTCCCATCCCTCGTCTTGGTCCTCTCTCTCTCTGTCTCTGCTTGGAATGAGAGAAAACGAATAGGGATTGGGAGGAAGGTGATGCGTTGACACTATGTCTTCTTCACCTTCTTTGGCTGCTGCTGAGAAGAAGCATTGGTGGTTGAGTAATAGGAAGGTGGGTTTTTCTCTTTTCTTTTTATTTCTCTACAGATTTCTGATGGGTCTTAGATGGGTTTTTTTTCTGGGTTTTGTTGCTGAGGTTTGGATGAATTTTTTCTGGAAGTTGGTTGATGGGCATCTTCTTGATCGATGTGATAAATATGGGCTTTCGATTCTTATTTTCATCTCTGTTTATGGTAATGGGATTCCAGTGTCAGGTTTTTGGTTTTGGTTAGATTTGTGGCCATCGCTTGTTTGATGTAAAGAGGAGTGGATTTGTTTGTTTCCGAATCTGCATTATTGCCTTGACCAATCAATGTGGTGTTTTGTCTCCTCTGTCTTTATTGTCATTTTCCGGTTGATCGTTCTCTTAGAATTTGCTCACGATCTATGCCTGGTCTGCCGTATTGCAAATTAGAAAGAAAAATATCTTCTTTTTCCTTACATTTTGATCGTCCTAAATTGTTTGTGATTTGTTCCGAAAATCATCTCCGTTTGCTACTCTGTGGTCCACAAAGTCAGCCACATTTTCATCAGATCTCCATTTTATGTGTTAATCGAAAGGAAAAATCACATGTTCTCAACTGGGTTCATCTCATTTCTTCTCTGTAATTTCATCGAAGAGGACTAAAAAGACCTTTCTATGCGAATTTGTCATCTCTGGCTACTTCCATTTGCTCCCATTTTTCCCCACATTGTCTCTACTGGGTTCATCTCATTGTCATCTAATTTTATCAAAGTGAACCCAAAAGGCCCGAAAAGCTTCAATTTTTGTGCAAAATGTCTCTGTTCTTTAACATCTCTTCTCCATTTTGCCTTACTCGAGAAAAGAACCACATTTTCTTAACTGGGGTTTTCTCATTTTCCTATAATTTCATCAAAATGGCCACAAAAGAACTCTTGTTCAATTTATCTGCAATTTTGCATCTCCTAAATTCTAATTTTTGCTTTCTAGAAAGAAACCCAACTCATTTTCCATTTTCTCTGCAAACGTTCGTCTCCTTCCCAGCTCACATTTCTTCTTTTCGTGTCCCAGATCGTCGACAAATACATTAAAGAAGCTCGAGTTCTGATCGCTACTCGAGAACATTCAGAGATCGCATCGGCCATCAATCTCCTCGATGCAGCTCTTGCATTATCTCCCCGTGTAGAAACAGCTCTGGAACTCAAAGCACGTTCGCTGTTATCTCTCCGGCGATTCAAGGAATTAGCTGACATGCTTCAAGAGCACATACCCAGTTATAAAGTGCAGATGGAAGAATCATCTTGCTCAGAGAACTCTTCCCAGCAGCTCTCAAGAGAAAGAGTGAAACTTCTTTCCTCAGACAACTGCTCGTCGTCGTCGGAATCGGATCGGGATCCTTCTTTCAGGTGCTTCCCTGTTTCTGACTTGAAGAAGAAGGTTTTGGCTGGCTTATGTAAAAACTGCGATAAGGACGGACAATGGAGGTAATTTCTGTAACGTTCTCTTTTTGAATTATTTATAGCATTTAAGCTGCATTTCGGAAAAATAAAAAAAATTATGCTGTTATTTAAATAATAATAATTCATTTTTCTCTATTTAAATTTTTTTTTGCTGTATCTTTCCTAATTTTTTTTTTTCCAGTATTAATAAAAGTATGTCTAGTAAGAGAAGATCTCTTTCTCGCTAAGTACCCAAAATGCGATCCCACTGTGTAAAACTTTGTCTAGTAGATTTCCATTTATGGATGTTATGGTAATTGGAATTAATTATTGTTTCGATAAAATTTCGGTTTTCTCTTATTTCTCCACATGCACTCAAATGCCGGAAAATTTTCCGCTAATGTAATTGTTGGGAACCGGCCGATTCACAACAAGTACCAGTTCCGTTGAGTCTTCCT
Organism: Warburgia ugandensis; assembly: GCA_035236585.1. NCBI lineage: Eukaryota > Viridiplantae > Streptophyta > Magnoliopsida > Canellales > Canellaceae > Warburgia > Warburgia ugandensis. Next base: position 86,444,416 of record CP141126.1, read on the forward strand.
CTCTAACTCGCTCTATCCAATTGTAATTTGTAACTGGCAGGTACTTGGTATTGGGCCAAGCGTGTTGCCACCTAGGCCTAATGAAAGACGCCATGGTGCTTCTTCAAACCGGTCGTCGCCTTGCCTCGGCTGTCTTTCGCCGGCAATCGATCTCCCTGTCCGATGATTCCTTCTCCTTCCCCAATTCCCCGCTCTCCGCAGAAATCAGTAACTCCCCCCCTTCATCCTCCTCCGAATCCGAGTCCATCTCCCATCTCCTCGCCAACATCAAACTCCTGCTGCGCCGGCGAGCTGCAGCCTTAGCCGCCCTCGACGCCGGCCTCCACTCCGAGTCCATCCGTCATTTCTCCAAGATCCTCGAGAGCCGTCGCAACACCCCTCAAGGCTTCCTGGCCGATTGCTACATCCACCGAGCCAGCGCGTACCGTGCCGCAGGGCGAATTGCCGAGGCCATTGCTGATTGCAATCGAACTCTGGCTCTAGACCCATCTTCCATTTCCGCACTTTCAACCCGAGCAGCATTACTGGAAACTATTCGATGTTTGCCCGACTGCTTACGAGATCTTGAGCATCTAAAACTTCTCTACGACACCATTCTCCGTGACCGGAAACTCCCTGGTCCGGCCTGGAAACGGCACAATATTAGGTACAGAGACGTCACGGCGAATTCCCGATCAGTTGCTTCCAAGATACAGGAATTACGGCAGAGGGTTGCTCGGGGAGAAGGCTGTAATGTGGATTACCATGCTTTGATTGGCTTGCGACGTGGGTGTACGCGATCTGAACTGGAAAGGGCCCACCTTTTACTCTGTTTGAAACACAGGCCTGATAGATCCATCAGTTTTATTGATCGGTGTGAGTTTGTTGATGATCAGGACGTCGATACGGTAAAAGATCAGGCACGGATGTCGGCTTTGATTCTCTACAGGTTACTTCAGAAGGGCTATTCAAGCGTAATGTCTGCGATTATGGATGAAGAAGCAACTGAAAAGCAGAGGAAGAGGGCAGCTATACAAGCTTCATTGCCGGTTCAAACTGTTCCTCAAGCAATTGAAACGGATTCCGGCAACAAAACGGTTACAAGGGTTGTTCAAGAACCACTACAGAACGTTTCGATTTCCGGCAGTAGAACAGTTACAAGGGAATCGCAACACGTTCCGAACTACGGCAATAAAACCGTCTCAAAGGTTCCTCAAGCAGAGCATCCAAGCGAGTCAACTTTCCCGGCCGGTATCGAGTTGCCTGAGAGTAACAATAACGCTGCAGCAGCGGCCGCAGCGTCAGTTTTTCAAGGCGTTTTCTGCCGGGATATTGCCGTGGTTGGGAATTTGCTCTCTCAGGCGGGTTTTAACCGGCCGATCCCAGTGAAATGTGAAGCCTTGAGCTGTTGATTTCTCGCGGGAAATCGTGTTGGTTGGATATCGTCGCCGGGATCATATTCTTTCTGTACAAATGGGCAGCCGGAAATTTTGTCTACTTTTGTAGTTTTCTCTTTCTTTAGTTTCTCAAGTACTCTACCGCCATGATCATTTTTCTTCCTTTTTCTCTGTAAAGTTGGAAACTTCATGTGGTTTATAGAAAGCATTTCTTTTCAATAACTTTGGTTCATTTGGGTATTGGGGCGTGGAATCCTTTCTTTTCTAACCTTATCTGCGCCCACAGACTCAAATTCTCAGACCTTTTTCCCTTTCATAGACAGACGATAGAAAGAGATGATGGGTGCTAACATCGGGGGGGGGGGGTGGGGGGGGTTTTGGTTCTCAATAAATTCTCCCTCTTCTCGTGGGTGAATTTAGTGAGCGCCTTCAATCCCCTCCAAGCTATCAGCGGACAGACAATGACTCAGAAGAAAAGCGATTCTGAAACCTTTTCCCGTCCGTGAACCCCTGTAAAAACAGAGGACTGCCAATATCAAATCAAAGGGAAACTACCCTTTCCCTTCCAGGAAGGGTAATTTCGCCTCGTTGGAAGAGGAGCAGGGCAGAGCTGTTCTGGTAGTGTGAGATACGGGTGGATAAAATGGGTAATTATCGAGAAAAGACAGGGTAGGGTGAAGGGAAGCAATTCGATGTCGTCAATGGTAGATGTGAAAGAGTAACTATTCGCCTACAAATATCCCCATGCGTGTTTGTGTCCTTGGTTGTGCGTTCCTACTATTAATACCCCTTCTCTTTTGTTACTTCCACCCCTTTTTGAGGTACGTGCCCAATTGCCCATAAAAGCTAACTTCTCAGTTGGCACTCGACGATAAAGACAAGATGAACGGAGAAGAGTACTTCTGTGACTTTGGAAAAGCGAGTCTGCTTGTAGCCAGCATTTTGTACGTTTTCAAAAGCTGTCCAGTTCTCAGTACGGGTGGAGGTAACAAAATGAAGGGCGTGGAAGTACCAGCGATTCCCTTGAAGTGGACAGATTTGTAATTGTCCGGCAGCAGGAGTATTTACTCTTTTAATTACTGGCCCACCAACCAACACCTAACCTCTCCACACATTTCCCGCCATACTTTCCATTCGAAATTAAGGATCTCATTTTGCAATCTCTATTCACCCAAATTCCTGTATAGAATACATCTGTCACTAGTAACCATAGAATTGATGGATCAGACTACCAATAAGACAGTTGTGCAATCTGATTAATGTAATTATTATGCATATAAACTTTCATATACATTAATCTAAAGTTATCGCATAATATCATATAAACCTTGCAAATCAGGCCTTAAGTAATCTTGCTCCTCTAGTTTTGTGTTCTTCTCCATGATTTTTTTTTTTTTTTTTCTATAATCCCTTCTAAGTTGCGAGTGATAAGTAGAAGCAAAGAATTTCAAACAAATTACTCGCATACTCGACTGAACCTAATCCCCGGCCAAGGTGAAAATGGCAACTCAAGCCTAAAATTAAGTGTATACCAAGGGAGATGCCTTGTTGTTTGTTAGTAGTTGCCACAACTTTGTTGGCAAGATAATGTTAGTTCTATAATATGGATGTATAGTTTTCTTTTTCAGAATTTTTTTTTAAAAAAAAGAAGGAAAAAATAATGGATTTATATATGAGGATGAATTTGGTAGATTGTGATATGATCTATCAGATAATCGTCAAAATTGGAATTATTTATAAGCCTTCCTCATAATCGCATAAATAATCACACCACAAGTATGTATGTAAAACCACAACGTAATAATCAGTTTGGCAATCAATTTTATCTTTGGCAACTGAGAGATCACCACCATCAATAGATGATACTTTTGACCATGATCAAGATTAAATGGTGAAGGTCTATCCAAAGAAGGTTTTATCAAGAAACCTATATATCCTACTTTTGGGCCCAGATTTGTATATTCCAACTTATCCTATACAAAATTTTGTGACTGAGAAATGCCTTGTAAACTGATTTTATGACTATAAATTAATGAAACTGCCCCTAATTTATCATTGGTTGGGTCGCTTAATGTGGCGAAGTGTAAGGGTGTTTGCGTAAATTCAGGGTTGTTTGAATGCTGGGAACATAGAGGAAGAGGAGAAATGGTTGTGGGAAGGAGGTGGGCAGTGATGAAGGTGGCAAAAGGCATGTGAGAGCAAGAGATTCATGTGGTGCAACTGCAAAGCCAGTAATAAAAAGCACTATTTCTTTATTTATTTTATTTCTAAAATTATTTATATTGTATTAAAATTGATAAATAATATTAACAAATGATAGCTACTGCAACTAGAAGAGCTACTTTTCGCATACGCAATCGAGTACCCTTCTTCGCGGGCATGATAATACTGTTTGAGTGTATTGGGTTGAGTCCAATCTTATTATCGGCTATGATGTGAGTGTTCATGTTACCCCACACGATACAGGGGGAAATAAGGCTATCTGAGCCTTTGATTTAATGTGGGCGGGACCATGCGTTGAGTTTGTGAAGGGCGCTGAGCAGCATAACTTGGAAGTTGGATAAATGGAATGGAGAAATGTCGTTGTTTTGTGTGTCAAAGTAGCCAGTGAGGATGATAAAATTGTGACAACGTTGAGTCAGTGGGCACAACTTGCAATGTGGCCTTTGATAATTGGGTCATGGTTGATGGTATTTGTGTTGCTACTGTGAGATCATACGGTGTATGTTCATGTAAAAGTCTTCGTTTGCTTCATTAGTTTTAACAGTGGTAGCTGCAGCATCTGCTATTGAGTCAGTTGCTGTAGAATGTATAAATTAGTTCATGGTATGGTAGTTTTGTTGATGCATTCATATATGGCATGAAGAAGAAAAAATAAAATCCTTTTAGCAAGAAAATTTGGTCACTTAGATCTTTTATTTCGCCGTAATTCATTAATTGCTCCATACGAATTTGTATCTGCACGTGAAGGTCTAACTTATTTGTGCACCCAGCTGTATGGCGATATGAGCTGTTGGCCCGATGTACTGGTCACTCTCTCAACTGCTCGAGGTGTAAAACGAATGCCAAAGAGAGTCAAAGAAAGATGACGATAACATCCAACTATTCAAGGAGTTGGGAAGATTTTTGAGGAAATAATATGGCCAGTATGTGTAAGCTGGAGATGGAAGCAAGTACATAGTAAGACCAAACTCGTTGTTTCAATGTACACAGAAGCTCAACTTCTGCACCTCAAAGGCAAAGCATAAACTGTTGATCCACTGTTAGACTTGCAGAAAATCAGGAGGAAAATTCACATGCTTTTGGTCCCATGCTAAACTCCTAGCCCATCCCCCACCACACAGTCCAACAAGAAGCAATGGGTCACATTTTTCTGATGGAACCCAACTTGTATTGCCTGGTACATCAAGTGTTTAGCCTCATCCCTTGGAGAAAACTAAAATCAGTGGATCCAAGTATAGCCTTATGATCGGTGGGAATTTTTAGATCAGAAGATCTTGTTGATGCCACAAGGTCATAAATTCTACCCGAGATTCTATCCTAAATCTTTGTAAATATGGTGGATTTCACCAACAGGTGAATTGAAATTTGCACTCCATTGAACTCTGGAATTCACTGTAGATTTAGGATCCGTCTTGATTTATGGGACCTAAGAATAAGTTCTACAAGAGACCTAGCTCTGACCATCAAAATGCAATGCTTAAAATGCTAAGCATCTTGCCCATTTATTTTCGAACGAACTCACCATTCAAGTAAAAGTTTAAGCCCTAAATCCTGAAATGTCTCACCAGTTCGATGATATGGCTAAAATCTGTTAGATAGATGTTAGCTTAAGGGCTTCCCTGACCATAAGAATCTAGTCTATGACTCTCGGTGGCTCATTAGTAGCCTGCTACACTTGGACTAATTCTAGGCTTTGGTGTCACTTATTGGGGTTGTGTCCAGCAGCATCAGTGTCTTCTAAATAGAGTAATTAGGGTAAAACTTGTAGCTAAGACAATGGACACGCAACTGCAGATGAACCAGTTAAGAACTTAGAATATTGTGTGGTGACACTTATGCTTATGTTCTATCTCTCATCGCCCCTTTAAATTGATGGTCTAGACAACTCTCAGACTTAGCAATCACTAAGTTTGGATATCATGGGGTTTGCTGGCACACCCTATTCTAATCCATTTGATCAAGCAATTGGGAACTTGATACTGTTTTAAGGTTAACAGAGCTGTGTAGCCACCCTCCCTTATGACCCAGTTGTCAAATACTATAGATCAGAAGGTATTGCAACGATGCAATTCTCCTTCATGAGATGACCTGTGACGGCCAACTGGATGTGGTGAGACTTTTCATCATGGTCATCTGCAATGTTCGTTCAAATGGATGGTCAAGATAGCCCCTCACAAAACCAAGTTTGCAAACATGGAGAGTGATTGATATAATCAAAATCAATCTAGACCTACTACAGCAGCAAAAGAATACAACCCAAAAAATAGGTTCCAACCATTGCCACGATTCTATACCATCACCGTTATAGGTGTAAATGGTTCACTTCGGGTTTGGTTCCATGGAAAACCAAAACTAGACTACAAAGATTTTAAATTTCTTGGTACCTATCCATTTTGAAATTCGGTTCCTAGTTTAAAAATCATTCACTAATTGATACTTCTGAGTATTTATCAGTTCTAATACATGACTGAGAAAAATGCAAAAGACGAACAATGTAAGAGGCTGAAAGTTAGGTTATGCATTGTTTTTATTTATTTAACGATTTATATAGTAGGTAATCATAAATTTGTTAATTAACTGATATATAGGCAAGTAAGAACACAGCACAAGAAATAACCAAGCTATAAATACATATCATATGGTATCTATTACTGGAATAAATGTCCTCATAAGACAATAATTAATTTATCCTATCTTTACAGAATGAATAAGATTTATTTATGCAATAATTCTATCTTATGGTACACTTTGTTGTTGTATTTAGAAAATATTACATTTACGGGTTAGTCAATAGATAACAACTGGAACTTGGGAGCACTATAAGAATTCTATGTAAGGTAATGAAGATCACATGACATGGAAGAATGGAATTCTATATCCTTGCAAATGCAAAACTGTCAACAGGTGAGAACAGGACTAAGAATCCACATTTGAGAACACCTGCTAAATGTGATGATGGTTATTCTCAAGCATTTGAATAGAGACTTAAGGTATTTATGGAGTTGTAAGTGTATATGTATATAAGATATGCTCTCAGCATTTCAAAACATTTAGCAGCATCAACTAAAGAAAAGTTTCAAATAAGCATAACCATTTGTGCCCTTAGACTTGAGAGGTCCATAACTTAGAGTGAGTTTGGGATTTATTCTTGAGGTATTAAAGGAATGAGAAAGAAAGATACCTTTCTATTACTTTCTTGTGTGTATTGTACATACAATTAGCAGCTTTATATAGGGTGTACAATGAGGCAAAAGGCTGCAATGAAGGCAATAAAATAATTTCCTACAATTATGTTATGATCCCTACAATTGTGGATATTACAATAATGATAAAGACGTGCAAATACTGCTCTTGGATGAAGAGTTGACTGCTTCTTATTGATTTGTAATTGATTATAGGATTTTGTGCTATTAGTAACTGATGATAAGAATTTTGTGCTATTATAAGATGGTAATTCCATCAAAAATAGCAATCTTGGACCAAAGAAAAGTAAAATGAGACTTGATCAGTGGCTTTATGAGACTACTAGCAGGCTGATCGTGGGTAGAAACATGTGCAACTTGCAAAGAACCAAAGGAAACTTTTTTGCACACGAAGTGATAATCCAAGGCAATATGCTTCATGCAATAATAAAACATTGGATTTGCACACTAGTATGTGGCACCAATATTGTTACAAAGGAGACAATGCAGCTTACGAAGAGAAAGACCTAATTCATTGAGGAGATTGGTGACCAAGTAATTCCAATCACTTCCGATCGATATTTCGCTTCAAATGATGACTAAGCAATAGCATGATATTTCTTTGAACACCAAGAGATAGAGATTGAAGTGTATTCATCCTAATTGACAGCCCAGTTGGCATCAAAGTAAGCAGTGAGCTGAAGTGTGTCTGATTTGGAGAATGCATGTATTGGGCCAATTTGTTGATAGTGTAAGCAATATCAAGGCGGGAGAAAGATAAATATTACATGCCACCACTTGTATTATAGTGCTGAGTAGCATGTACCAAGGAATAGCCATCCTATAGTATGAGACTAGTTGAAGTACTGATAGGGGTAACAATTTCTTTGATGCCTTCCATTTTAAATTGTTCTCATAGATCACGTGTGTGTATTGCAACAAGGATAGGCCATGAGGTGTAGGCATGATCTTAACACCAAGAAAGAAATGGAGATGTCGAGATCTTTTATTAAAAAACATGCAACAATGACATCTCAAATAGAAGCTATAGAATTTCCCATAATTAACATATCATCCAACTAAATAAGAAAGTAAATTAGGATAGACTTGTCTATATAAAGAAATAAAGAAGAATCCGATTGGGAGTTTGCAAAGCCAAGAGACAAGATGAATGTTTTGAGCTTATTGAATCAAGCTTGAGGTCATTATTTCAAACCATAAAAAGATTTGTATAGGTGGACCAAATGATGATGTTGAATGTCACCAACAAAACTAGGTGGTTATGACATGCAGACTTTGTTAGTGAGCTATCCATAAAAAAATTCATTCTTGACCTCAAGTTGATTAATGGTCCACTAACAAGAGAGGGCAATAGAAAGTACAAGTGGGATGGTAGTGTGTTTAACCACTAGGCTAAATATCTTTGTTTAGTCAAAGCCGGGCCATTGATAAAAGCCCTTGGTTACAAGATGAGGTATGCTACCATCAAGATTGCCTTTAAGGCGAAAAACTCATTTACATCTCCCAACATTGTGATGAGATTGTCGAGACACCAATCACCAAGTGTCATTTTTTATAAGGGCATTGAGTTCTTCACACTTTGCATCTCTCCATTTGGGGTCCTTGAGGGCTTGGGTCATGGTGGTGGTTCAAGGAAGATGAGAGTAAGATGTTTACTAGCCATGAGAGTGAATATGGACTTAGGTTTGAAAATATTGTTCTTGGAATGTATATGCATGGGATGGGTAGGAATAGTGCCCTCTCAACCTGACAAGGAGGGTTCATCTATAAGAGGACTCTCACCTGATTCTATGAGATCAGTATTGGTATGATGACTATTCATTGAAAGGAGGAATGACAGTGTAGGTGATGACATGGGAGAAGATGAAGGTAATTGATTGGACGGAAACTCAAGAGGAATAAACAGTGAGGACTTGGGTGATAAAAGACCATGGCAAGACAAAGGGGAGAAATTCAGCGATGAATTAAATGCTTAATTTTGGAGAGTTGGAGTGGAGACTATATATATGAGCAAAGAAGAGGGAAAGTGAACAATGATGCTGTTGGAGGTAAGAAAAAATTAACATTTGAGGAGATGAGGGTGGTGACTATGAGGACAAGGTGTGACCGTTTATTTTGTCTTGGTCATTAGATGTGGGTAGAGAGGTAAAAATGTTCCCAGTAAATTAAAAATATTGTGAAAAATAAAATTTGTGATTGGTTTCAAAGCAAATATATGAATTGTGAACATTGGAATACCCAAGAAAGAGACATAATTTTGACTATTGTTCAAGCTTATACTTTGAATAGGGATGCAACCACGGATAACACAAGCATCCAAAATTTTGTAATTTTGATTAATTGGGCTTATAATACACTGTATTTATCATGAGTCTAATTTTTTTTAAAACCATTTTCTTAAATTTAGGAAAGATTGAGAAAACCTTATATTTATGAGATGAAGGAAACAACTAAGAATATTTTATGAAATGGTCAATAAAGATGATGTAATAGAACTATTCATCGATTGAACGAACGTGGGAACAACCTCGGCTTATTGCCTAATGTCCTATAGAAAAGTTAGAAGGAGACACTCTATGCAGGACCCCAAAGTTATCATAACGCAATAAAAAAGGGAAAAATCTCCATTAATTTTAAATATTACTTTATCTTATTCTAATATTTTTACTTGTTTTACACCTTTTTGCCCAATGATGAGTATGCCATGAACAATACCAACCAATGAAAATACTTAAAAGGAAGTTGAACACTTGGATACATACTTTTAAACACCCAGTTATCCAACTTATATTTCTAGCACTCATTTTTAGCATTACACAATCTATTGAGTTCTACCATAGTGCTGCAGTATGTCTCAATCTGATTACATCAACAAATTCTAACATGACAATTGTACTCTTTTCCACTTGGTAGTTTTAGTCTCATGTTAATTTGACACTTGAAACTTCTCGAATTTGAGTGTGATATAAAAGGAAAGTACTCCACAACAATAAGTATACACACAAGAATCATCACTCTAGTACACATAAAGTGGACTTGGCTTAACTACTTTGTGGAAAGAAATAACTTCCATTTAAAGTCTCTAATTGGTTAGTTTGAAGTTCAATGTATTTTGGATATATTTCTGAAGGTAGAGGTTTATTAGCAATCTCTAAGGTAATCATTTAAATTTTACTTGTTTGAGTTAAGTTTAGTTTTAGCTTTGTTTTAGCTTAGTTTACTTTTTGCCTCTTACTTTTATTTTATTTAATTTTGGTTTACTTCAGTTCTAATTTAGTCATTTCTATTTTAGTTTACTTTAGTCACTTATTATTTAATTTAAACATTTCAATTATTTATTTTAGTCTATTATATGTTTCTCATTTGGTCAATGAGCTAATATTAGCGTTAACAACTCTTCATTAGGAGAATCAGCACTATACTAATATATCTGGTCTACCAAATGTCGGATTACCCTATGATTCCTCAAAATTTTATTTGTAATTTCCATTTAGTGATGGACTTCCTTGATCCATTACAGAAGATTAGACCTTAAATCTTTGGTTATTTTACTTAGGAAGGATCAATCTTATAGCCAAATTTGTAGCGACTACTTAGTCTAATGTAATAGCTAAATGTTTCTCACAAATATCATGCCTAGACTATTAATTGGAAGTCATCTATCATTCCTTCTTTAATGATCATAGCATCTAATAACAAGCCCCCTAATCCCCTTTACAACTCCCATGATATCCTAAAATGGATACTACAATCTAATCCATACCTCATTAGTGTACTCCTACCAGGATCTTATTGAGAGGACAAAGATATTCTATACAATAAGAACCCTATTATGGTCCTAAACCACTCGACCATAGCATGCATGAACCGTAGAACCTTCCCATTAGGATCCCTTTTTTTGTTCTCACATATGGAATGTTGACAAGAGAGAGAGACTTTTTAGTCTTTAATGGTGATTTCTAGTAATGTTTGATGCATTCAAGTTCATAGACATTGCACTCTTATGACTTGTGTTGCACTATTTCACGGTAATAGCAATCATTAAGAAGGTACTTGTTGTGTTTTAGGTGTCACCTTTGCTCTGGTTATTTGGAAAAGACTTACTCCTTCAAACCAGAGAAAACCCAGACTGGTGGTGATCAAACCCATTCACTCTAATCCCATTTGAAATGGATTCCTGCCAACCTGATCTCACTCATATCGAACAAACCTTTTGCCCAATCATCAAACAATGCCATCTACCCTCTGGTTACACCACACAGAACCCTTCAGAAGCAACTTCTCATGCTAACATCAATCATAACATAACCAATAGCTTAACTCTTCCATCATTCCAATGAGACCAGATCTTAAGAAAAGATTTACCTCCTTAAACCAACAAGTTGTTGATCTCACTAACCAATTTGCTCATTTAACTACCTTGTCTCAACATATTGAATAGATTTTTACAATCTTGAAAAATATCACCACATTATCTAGCCCCGAACCTACACAACTATGAGTAACCATCTCCATTTCACCCAATAACTTTATATGTTCAACCCACTTAGCTGCTACATCGCCTGCACAATCTTCAAACCTACCCATACCATCGTGGCAATCACCTTTACCACTTCACTACTCACACATGTAGGATTTTGTCTAAGAACTTTATAAAGGAGATTTTAGAGAAGAGGAATTGGATCCATTGAGGGAGAAGTTGTGGGTATTGGAAAAGAGAATTGGTGCTACATAGGGTTTAGGTGAACAAACCACGAAAGAATTTAAGCAAAGGTGGAAATAAAATTAACTCTACTAGTGATTCGCTTGGTCTTGATATAGTTTATCTCTTTGCCAATGTTGGGATTTCAAAAAAGTTTAAGCAGCCCAAAACTATACCAACATATGATGGGACTAGGTGCCCAAGGCTTAAATTGGAATATTTATTGTTCATCTTGTTATGGTTGGGTTCACACCTAATCAATTTGATTATTTGTTCTAAATGAGGCGTAAGAAAAAGCATTTACATGACTATTTCAAAGGATATAAATATAAGGTGGGAACTTGGGATGACATTAAAGAAGCATTTGTTACTCGCTTCAATCGCTTCAAGTACAATGGTCCTCCCCAAGCTCCAAGAGATATTTGGAATTGTTGAAAATGAAAGAAAATGAAACATTACCTAAATCTATGACTTGGTGGAGAAATAAAGCACAGAACATAAAGAAATGTCTATGTAAAGAAGAATAAATACAAATAATCATTAGTAATTTGCACTTCTATTACCAAGTGCAAATGTTTAGCCATCAATTCAAATTGCTTAAAGAATTGACATAAGTGGGAACTAAGTAGGGATTGGAATTCAGAATGAATTTTTACCTTCTCTTGTAGAAAGCGTACTACCTCAAATTGAAGAGTTGTTAATAATATGCAGTTTCATTCGGACCCATCCAGGCATGCTAATATTTCAACCGTTCTCCACAAAGAGAATTTATCTAATTTTCACCTATCCCAAAAGCTTATAGAGATCTTTTCAAATCTTTTACAGTAAAATCTCATGTCATATATACGATACATAATTTCTCTCCCTTTCCCCTTCTCCCTTTATCTTCTTATAGTCCATTCTTCCAACATTTACCATAGTTTTTGTTTCTCTCTCTTAAACTTTTCAAATATGTAAACGATTTCTTCTCCAAATCCCTCACCTAGTTCCTTAATAGAACAAGTACCTTCAATCCAAAACACCTCCTCTATCTCACCCACATCTCCATGCCCAAGTATTTGCTTTAGTGTCATTCAAGAATACCACCTCACCGCCTTCTCCAATATGCACAATACGACCATTACTCTAACACCTCCAATTGTAACTATGGTGGCATCTCAACATTAAGGAAATGGGTTATATTATTTCTAACTAAAACAGCCAAAACTCAATTAAATCTAAAGTGGGATCATCATTTAAGAGATTTTGTGATCTAGGTACTAATGATTTAGTTCAAACTTAGGTTTTGATGGGTCAAAGCTATTTGCTTTTTATGTGAGATGCAATTTGGATTTTCTATAGATTCCTTTTGGAAATGTTGGTAGAGTTTATTGTATTGTTCAACAAAGTTATGTGCTATAGATGAATGGATTACTTAGATCAATTATGGAGACTAATCTTTTACGTGGAAAGGGACTTTTTCTAGTCAAAATAATTAAATTATAGCAAATTATGTATTGAGAGGGGTTGCTGTTTGCACATAAGTCAATATAACCCAGTGGTTAGGCTGAGGTGCCTCTATACTAAGCAGGTCATGATTTCAAGGTAGCGTACTGCGTCCCTTTAAGGGATGTAGGGAGCTTGCATATTGAGGGGTGTATCCCCGAGGATACGTATAAAAGGGTGTATATGCAAGGAGATTGCACATTGAGGGGAGTGTCTCTAGAATATATTTGGCAAACATGCATGTTGAGGGGAGTGTCTCTAGAATATATTTGGCAAACATGTACATTGAGGAGGGTGTCGATGATATGTTTGGCAAGGATGTACATTAAGGGGTATTCCCTCATACATATGAAAGGTGTATATATAAAAGATGTATTGGGTGTCTGACTTACTATGCCTATTGTTTGCTTATATGGAGTAGTTGATGCAATGAGTAGATGTGATCCGACACTCATTAGGCATGAAGGTCATTTAAACGCTATCCAAGAAATGGACAATGGAGTAACAAAGTGGGTCTTAAAGTTAATGACTTTTATTCTTTTAAGAATCACCCTGCCGGATCAAACTTTATAATTGAGTTTTTCATGATATTCAGAAGTGTTTTGGAAATCTGGCTTTAGACAATAACAGAGATACGGTTGTGGATGACTTTACGGTTGTTTGAGTTCTAGGCACGGAGTAGGAACAGGGTGCAACAGGGACCGAGTAGCAAACCTTGGTATTTTCTATCCCAATGTCATTTCTCGGCAGCAAGAAACAAAGAGGAATGAAAACATCGATCTAACAGCCGTCAATGGCCACAGATCCCTAGGAACAACTATCCCCGTCCTCTCACCATCACTGAACTCTTCACCGAAGCAGGTGCACATATCGTAACTTCGCTTCACTTAACAAGGAGTTCCCGGCGCATACAGCAAAGCGGCGCCGGTGGGGGGTATCCAAACTGCAAAGGTGTCCTTCTAGATCAATTTAAAGGCGCTTCCTAAACCATCAAGCTTTGGATTTCTGATCAAGCTTTCTTTTTCCTTTTTTCTTTTTTTTGAAAAAAAAAATTAAAGAAAATTAACGTAATATTAAATTGTGGGCTTCCCCTTTGTCATTTTGATGGAATCACGATAAGACGGATATGCATGAGTAATATATGGAAGTAGGGATAATGTAAATGATGGTTCAATAATAAAAGGTACTACCTTAATGGAAAATAATAAGGGGTTCTATATATTTTTCTCTTTAAATTATGACGATCTGATTTTTTAGTTGAAAAAACTAGTAACTAGAAGCATCCACTGGGCATAAAATTGTAGATAGCCTAAAGAGAAGAGGCTCAAGAAGATGATGAGGCCAGATCATTTGAAGGCTAAGCTTAGCTGCGGGTTTGGGAGTCAGTCTCGAAACCCATTTGGAATATCATTTTACATATTAAATATTGATTTCCAATTCAAAGTAGATGAGCCTGTAATTTCGCATGACTGCTAGCATGATCTCCTAGATAGGTGCCATAAGTTGCTAAAACGTTTTTATTTTGGCAATATACAAGTTGCTAACTTTCAATAGCTCAAAGGTAGGGAGTACCCTTTAGTGCATAACTAAATCCATCCAGAAGGTGGCAGTTGCAACAAGATTTGCACTTGTAGGGTGATACTGGGCTTGAGCCCACTTTGTTACTGCATGATCAATAAACCCGAGGGAGATTCTTCAAAGAGTGAAAATTGGCAGAGTGATAGCAACATCACTCACAAAGATCCTCTATCCATTACTTATCGGATTGCTGTTCAATGTTATATTCTTGTGAACAAATTTGTTTCTAGATCCCAAATGCACCATAGGAGATGGCAATAGCAAGGATGTAGTAAAGTCTAGATCCGGGCCTAGGAACATGAAGCCATGGTGAGACCGCTACCAAGATATTTGCCAGCTCAATAGGGATTAAACCATCTAGCTGTGATGAACCCAAAAATGGGCAACTAGAATGCGAATTAGTCTAGAAGTGAAGAGTCAGGATGGTTCTAAGGGAAGACCTTTAAGAAGAACTAAGCAGAGAAATGATTTCAACTTAGGTTGATTCCGGGAAGGCCTTGTCTTTCCTTAGATAGGATTAGTCGAAGATACCCATGGAGAAGAACTGAGGTGGGGATCCACCACTTTAATGTAAAAGTAATTAAACTTTGAATACACCAGATGGCTGCATTTCTAGGGTATGAATTACAACTTCAGAAAGCCAACTATGTAGATGGAGATTTCATTTCTGAAGTTGCCAAGTTCATAAAACTATCCCCTTGATCATCAATGTTACTGCCACAGGGTAATGCTCCAACACTGATGCCAACGATAGTTCCGAACCATGTAAAGGTTCCTTCCATAGCCGAAGGCGACAGTTTCCTTCGTCAATAACCCATTTAGGACCTTTGCGAAGTATACCTGGTGATCTAAGAACATGTCTATAATCTAATGATTCAATGGATTGAGTTTCACGTCTATTTGGATTTCTCAAATCGAGTCCTAATGGAGTCAATGCCTTCTATGGGTGCCCCTGACAAGGGCATTTCTAGTGCTTCTCATGTAAGAGACACATTAGACATGCCTCTATTTTCCGCTCAGAAATGGAACAGAGTTGGCAATTATTAATCCACTGCTAAAATGGGACAAGACTTAAACCACATACATAACACTGCCCCAAGTTTTTAAGGACTTAGCGATCACATCAATCTTCTTCATGCACTAAATCAACAGACAAGGTACATTTTCCTTTTGGAATGGCAAGTGCACTAGAAACCACGAGTCTCTCCAACTAGGCAATGGGCTAAAAGCCCCAATTGGACTAACAACATAAACCGAAATTCTTCAGCATAAGTTCATTTGTCAGAAGTAATATAATGGTGAATTAGGACGACTTTCCACGAGAGCCCCGCCCACTGAATTGTCAGGATCGCCAGCACCACCACTTACATAAACAATGAAAAAGGTCTTGGCACCAAACAACAGAAGAAAAAGGGCCTTCTAAAGGCCCTCTTCCATCCTTTGCTATCATAATTCACTTCAAGAATTCCTGATCTTTCTGAGAAAAATCAATATATTTGAATAATGTCATGTATAAGAAAGTGATTGGATTACATTTACATGAAGTTAAAGAAGGAAAAAAATCATTTCCTTGATAGGATGGCTGCTGCGACCGCATTTTGGGCAGAACCAATCCTCTGGTATAGCTTCAAGTGGAGGATCGCAGCAATCCCATTCTCCCACCCCCAACATCACTAACCCCTCCTTATTAGAACTCTTCTTCTATTAGGAAACCTTCCAATTTTGCTTTTATCAATGATATGGTCCGTCAATGCTCTCTTGAATAATCTGCACCGTTAAATATTGATCGGAGCCATCCAAGCCTCCTTTAATTGATCTGCAAGACATTAGACTAGATCAGAGTCATCTAACCGTATATTAAGCATCTAATTAGCTCAAATGATCACCTGACCGTTAATTTTGACAATTTAATGATTGGATGGTCAATTGGAGCTAAATTCAAAATCAAGCTAAATTTTACAAATTTGAATGGTTAGATTATCTAATTAAATGCTAAATTAGGAGTATTTTGACTAAAATTTAACAGTTAACACACACCCCAACCAGCATTTTGCTAGTCTCAAGCAAAACATGCAAAAAATAATTTTACAAAAACTGGTATAAAGTGCCACTTTTATAGGTACTTACGATTGCATTTAGCACATGCAACAAGCCCTCGAACCCCGAAGTTACTCCTAGTGGATGAGATATGCCTTGTGAGGGTTTACAGTGAATATACCCACAAAATTTAATAAGGCTGAGTCCCCTATTTTATCTTAGAGAATCCTTATTTATTAGCAATCTACTAGTTTTTCATAACTTAATGGAGAAAATTTGTAATTTTTTCACATCCTACACATATTAAAGACATTTTATTTGAGTTATTTCTCTGAGTGTGTGTACAACTATATAAATCTTGACTTCTAACTAGATATGCTTAAATTATATTGGAAATATGTCTTGACCCCAAATCCTCACAAGTATAGTCTTAGAAATGAAACTCTCAAATAAGGGTTTACACATGTTTCTCTCATTATGTGATCAAATCCAACAAGCTAATAGTTCACATAGTTCTTTTAAATGCTCGTGAGATAAAGAAAAGTTATCCCAAAGAGTAGATGTTATTACCAAAAGTAATAGGGGTTTTGTACCCTAATTTCTTCTTTTTATCTCCTCTTTAAAGCTATGTTCTACTTAAGATCAATAGTTCTTTAACTAGAACAAAACATAGGCTTATGATAGGTTCAGAAAAGAAGGGTATAAAGATTTCAAAGATTCAAAATTGAGTAGAAATCTTTAATGAATATCTGTTAGGATAACTTTTCTTTTGAGTTATACTTGAAGTGAATATCTCTTTCATATTTTTGTCTTTCTCTTTCATTCATCCTTTTTTTTTTTTTTTGCTTCTTTGGAAGAAAGACAGCTAATTTTTCTCACTTCTTTAACTTTTTTTCCTTTTTTTTTTAACTTTTTCTACTAACTCTACTCATTTTGACAATGGGTAATGGATATTTATTGTACTGGCTTGTTATGGGTTAACAAAAGAAAAGGCTTAATAATAGGTTCAAAGGGGCAACTAGTGGTATGATATACGGGTAGGCTTTATATCTCTAGACTGAACAAGAATGGCCTATTCATTTCATAGGTTTCCTAAAGCCTATAAGATTCAATAAATTTTTTGGAATTAAAGCTATTACTCCTATTTATTCTTGATGATTAACCAAACAAGGATAACAGGATCACACTAATTTTATGTACGTTGAAGAAAACTATGGAATTACTTATAACTCTCTGAAAGAAGATAGTCCATAACTCACTGGGTTATAGGTCTCTACTAATTTTTCTCAGGGCCTCTAAGTCGTACCTCTCTATTAGTCTTGACTATGTGTTGTGTGTAACTAGTTTCCTATAATTAACTTTCATAAAATACTTCAACACATGAATGATATGCAAAACTAATCATATGCATTCCCATTAAGAGGTGCAAACAATGGAATTGCTAAATTCTAAACATCCAGTTCTCATCACATTAAGGGAACTCTTCCTTAAAAAAAAATCAATTTTTTTTTAACAATCAAGAAACTAAAGAAAATTCAAAATCCCAATATATATCTACACCTCCAACATAAATGAAACATTGTCATCAATGTTTGAAAAACATAAGATCCTATATAATAATGGAAGGACATAGAATATGCAGATTTGAAAAACATCTAGGTTGCTTCTTAGGAAGTGCTAAGTTTTACGTGTTCAGCCAAATATAATGATGAGTGCGATGATGGTATACTGCAAGGCTCTTAGAGTAGTAATCTAGGGTGGGTCATGATACTGAGGTGTCTCTAAAAGTGTCTCTTCAATTTCAGGGTCAAGCAGTTATAGGAAAGGTTTTAACCTTTGACAATTGAGTTTTTGAATCTCCCCATCCTTTTTTATCTCAATGGCCCTATGAGGATAGATTGTGCGTATTATATAAGGTCTGGTCCATCTAGATCCAAGTTTTCCTATAAATAGATGTAGTCTAAAGTTATACAATAAGACCTTTTGACCATGTATGAAGGATTTTCTTAAAATATGTCTATCATGTATAACATTTATTCGGTCTTTAGACAATCGTGCAGAATCATATGTATCTTTCCTCAATTCTTCCAACTCATTGAGTGGAGTTTTCGGTAAGTCCCAACAGAATCTAAGTCGAAATTGAGCTTTTTGATAGCCCAATATACCTTATGTTCTAACTCTACTAGTAAGTGGCAAGCCTCTCTATAGACCAAGTAGTAGGGTGACATTCCTATAAATATTTTATATGCTATACGATAAACCCATAAAGAGTCATTAAGTCTCAGAGATCAGTCTTTCCTACTTGGATTGACTGTCTTCCCTAAAATCTACTTTATTTCCCTATTGGATACCCCTACTTCTATAAAATCTAAAATTCTCAGACACTTTATTACAAAAGTGTTTCCCCCATCACTTATTATGGCTCTAGGAGTACCAAACCGTGCAAAAATATTTTCTTTTAAAAATTTCACCACAACCTTGTGGTCATTGGTTTTGCATGGTATAGCCTCCACTCACTTGGACACATAGTCCACTCCCACTAAGATGTATAGATTTCCAAAAGAATTAGGAAAAGATTTCATAAAATCTATGCCCCAAACATCAAAAGGTTCTATGATAAGGATTGAGTTTAAGGGCATCATATGTCTCCTTCCCAAACTTCTTAGCCTTTAACACCTTACACATGCTTTGCAATAAGCACGTGCATCCTTAAATATGGTGGGCCAATAAGGGAGCTTAGAGAGTCGACTGGTTGAGAGAATACCATTGAACAGGGGCAGGTAGTGGTGCGGTAATGGGCTGGTGAAGACGACGCCGTGGAGCGTGGCAGACATGGGATGATCTAGGCTGAGCTATGCATCCTGGGCTTGGTGGGGCATCGTCTAGCAAGATGGAGGTCATCTGGCTGAGGCAACCTAGAGTTAGGGAGAGAGGGAGCGTGATGGACTGGTAGGGGTGGAGAGTTGAGGTCAACGAACTGGCAAGCTATGTCTGTCTGGGCTTGTCGGTGGTGGTGATGAAAGAATGGTGTAGTGATTGGACAGAGGAGGTAAGCAATAGGCAATGAGGTGCTGGAAGAAATGAAGAGGAGAGTGACAGAGAGAGGGGAGCAGAGGCAGTGTGCATGAGATGGGGGCAGATGGGTTGATCGGGGTGGAACTAAACAAAAATGTGAGAGGAAAAGAGAGAAAAGTGAGGTAGGCAAGTGGAGAGGGAGTGTTGGCTCAATGCCGTTGATTGGGGGAAGATGAGAAGTGCTGAACTCAGTTTTCTATTAGAAACTGAGAAGGAAGAAGAAAAAATATGAACGAATATGAAAAGGAAACGAAGCAAAAACGATGAACACGACGGGTGGTAAGCAAAGGGAAATAAAACTAAACTCAAAGGACTCCCCCCAAGACTCCCACAGTTCCCTCTTTATAAGACTTTCCCTCCTAATTCCCTCTTTCCTTATCCTTAGGAGTTTAGTTTCCTCTTAGGAAACTTCCTCTTCATTCTCTTTTTTATCCATAGTCTCCCCTCCTCATTAGAACTCTTCTTCTATTAGAAAGCCGTCCAATTTTGCTTTGTCAATGATCTAGTCTGTCAATGCTCTCTTAGATAATCAGCACCATTGAATATCAATCTAAGCCATCCAAGCCTCCTTTAGTTGATCTACAAGGCATTAGACTATATCAGAGTCATCTAACCGTACATTAAGCATCTGATTAGCTCAAATAATCATCTGACCATTAATTTTGACAATTTAATGATTGAAAGGTCAATTGGAGCTAATTTTAAAATCAAGCTAAATTTTACAAATTTGAACAGTTAGATAATCTAATTGAACCTAAATTATGGGTATTTTGACTAAAATTTGACAATTAATAGTAGGCATATGTATTAATCTCAGCCATCCATTGAGGAGGTGGATGGAGGAAGGCAAGTATAAATAAGGGTTAGCTCCTCATTTGTAACTCAAATAAGCTCATTGTAGATTACTCAACTGAGAAATAACATATTCTCTTTAAGTTAATCTCTTATTGAGTTCCTCTCATTGCTTTAATGAGTGAGTATAGCCCTAGAAAGTAAGAGTGGAAGTAGAAGGCTGACTTGTGCTTTGTAAGGGAGTTGCACACAAGTGCTAGTGAGTTTAGCATAGGTGAAACTGTGACCCCGTGACTATTGGTATCAAAGCAGGTTGGTATAAGGAGTTAGTATCAGAACAGGTTAGTACCAGGAGTTAGTACTAGAGCATGTCAAATTAAGCATTGCTTATTGAGTATTGGGAAAATATCATAGCAACATCATGGCAAGTGAGTCAGGAGTGACTAACGTGCTAGCGAAAGTTCAAAAGAAGTCGAGGTGAGAGAAGTCCAAAGACCCAACATGGAAGTTGGCTTTGGATGCTCGACTTTCTACTTTAGAAGCTAGATTCGATAAGTTTGAACAAACTCTATCTGATTGTTTGAACAAATTGAGTGCATGCATTAATGCTTTGAAAAGCCTCAAAGACGACATGCTAAGTACGGTTGATGTGTCTGAAGTTATAGACACTGAGACCATGGATAGAGGGGAGTGCATGTCTGATTGCTTTGAGTCTATGGAAGGGAAAATGATAAGTCCATGTGAAGTTTGGAACTAACAAGGGAATCCACAACAAATGTGAAGTCGATACAACTAGGCTTACCATGCCTATGTGCCATGGAATTGTTAAAGTCTAAAGAACCTCAGGAGAAATCGATAGTCAACAAGGGTATTACCACCATTGATGGCACAATGAGGAGTATGCCACAATGAGGGAACTCCAATAGGAACAAGACCAATCAAAGAAGTGCCGGAAGCACGATGGCTTATAACTACAACACTAATATGCAGAAGACACGATAGCAAAGGGTAGCGATGCAATGGTGCAAAGAGTGCAACAACTCACAATTGTGCAAGGCTACTCATGAGGGCAAAGCATCCATACATTGAAGAGGATAAAAGTCTCCGAAAAGCACAAGCATGGCTGGATGACAATGTGCAAGGGGAGAAATGAGGAGAGGCGTCTCACAAGGATCATAAGGCAACATGGGATGTGCCAAAGGTGAAAGTTTCCGACACTGATGGAGATATGTCGAAGAGGGCATCAACAATATCAAGTGAGGGAAAATGTCATGAACATGCATTGGAAGGCCTGTGACCAAGGCCTACAGACTCCAAGGGAGGCCTGCTTATTTCATAGAGCTAACCTAAGGGACTGAAACCCATTGTTGAAGGTCTATGGATTAAGGCTCTAGAAGGCCTGGCTTCTAGAAGTTTCCTTGTAAATATTTAGGAGGAAAACTTAGATGGTTGACATATGTATTAATCTCAGCTATTCATTGAGGAGGTGGATGGAGGAAGGCAAGTATAAATAGGAGTTAACTTCTCATTTGTAACTCAGACAAGCTCATTGTAGATTACTCAATTGACAAATAACAGATTCTCTTTGAGTTAGTCTCTTCTTGAGTTCCTCTCATTGCTTTAGGAAGTGAGTATAGCCCTAACAAGTGAGAGAGGAAGTGGAAAGTTGACTTGTGCTTTGCAAAGGAGTTGCGCACAAATGCCACACGGGTTCAGCATAGGTAGCACTACGACCCCGTGACAAGGTGCTCAACCTGCTAGAAATAAAGGTTAGATGGTCACTTCTCTTCCTTAAAAAATGGCACTTCCTGGGAGCTTCTAAACTAATTGCACCATCTTCTGGAAGGCATGATTTATGCCATTCGAAAGGTTCTTCTGCCAAGAACCTCCCAGCTTGATCAAATGCTAATCCATTTTGAGGATCCACTTGCACGCATGAGGTCACGAAATTTAGTTTGTTGTTAGAATAAAACTGGGAGAATAGATATAGAAGCTCAAAGCTCCAGAGCACACAAAAAAGCTTAAGTTTATACTATGTACTCCATCTAGTAATCCAGAAAGCTCTCTCTCCAATGGTACACATGAGTACCAACAGTGATTGCTGCATTACCTCCCAGCTGCTGCAGCAGCAAAGAATTTCTCAGTTTTCTTAATGGTACCATGTGCTCATGTGTACCATTAAAAAATGGCACTTCCTGGGAGCTTCTAAACTAATTGCACCATCTTCTGGAAGGCATGATTTATGCCATTCGAAAGGTTCTTCTGCCAAGAACCTCCCAGCTTAATCAAATGCTAATCCATTTTGAGGATCCACTTGCACGCATGAGGTCACGAAATTTAGTTTGTTGTTAGAATAAAACTGGGAGAATAGATATAGAAGCTCAAAGCTCCAGAGCACACAAAAAAGCTTAAGTTTATACTATGTACTCCATCTAGTAATCCAGAAAGCTCTCTCTCCAATGGTACACATGAGTACCAACAGTGATTGCTGCATTACCTCCCAGCTGCTGCAGCAGCAAAGAATTTCTCAGTTTTCTTAATGGCTCTGGAACAATAAAATGTGTAGACTGATAAGACTAATGGCGAGAATCTCTATAAAGCCTCCCCCTCAGCCATCTAATGACCTGTTGAAATTCCTTTCTCTGTACATTGATGACCACTCAATATGAACCACACTGGCCCAGAGTTTTCAACTCTTGATCCCCTGCCTGCTTGCATTACATCTGCATCAGTCCTAGAGGCCACTTTATTGCACGTTAAGGACTCACAGTTATACTTGACAACAGGCTTTTAACTCCAGCATTTATTTGAAGTCACATTTGTATCTTCATTTTCTGTTGGTCAGTTCTCTTTTTCTGCATCCATGGAGGCCTACGCTTCATCAGCAGCTACAGTTTTGCACTTGGATTTTCTGATGGAATGTGGTGCTCCTTTAACCTTTTCCTCAGGGACCATATTCTCTTTAGAAGCCAAGTCAGTAGTCTCTCTCTTGGGTTTTTTGACAGAATAAGGTGCTCCAAACACCTTTTCCTCAGGGACTATATCTGCTTTAGAAGCCAAACCAGCCATCTCAATGTTCTCGGCTACAGTTCCATCTTTGCTTTTCTCCAGACAGGATGTAACTTCATTTGGATTGACAACAGGCATTATCCATGCTTGGATTAGATTTGGGGCTAAGATGCTTCTTGGCTACCATTTTCTTCCTCAATGGTCCCAAAGAAACTTTATCTTTCTTGGCTTTAAGCATTGTGGCATTAGTATTACTTTGCGGTTCTTCAATCTTGGGGTATATGTTATTGAGAGATGAGCATCCTCCATCCTGAGCAACCTCCAGGGTTCACCTGCTTTAGACGAGGGAAGATTTGATAGTCCGTTCATCAAACCATCAGGTTTAGCTTCCAGCTCAGACTCTTTGGCAACCCCAAAAGATGTTTCCGGCATCTTCTCTACAGTAATTGGTTCTACTTTGCCTCTATTACCGATGGTCATTGCCTCAAATCAGTTGCTGTGTCTGTTTTGCTCAATGGGTTATACAGTGAGCCTCTTGGTTCAACATTTAATGGTAATTTTGGCGCTTTACAATCCGAGGAAGAAACGTACTGTCAGGAGTTTTACTTTCGAAAAAGATCACCCATGTCTGAAAGTTTTCAGACTTAGGGTGGTTTATTTAAATGCACCTATTTGGCATTTTGTTATCTCCAATGAAATCTTGCGTGATATCTAAGATATGTGTCATATATTCTGTGATCTCAGATATGTGATATTTGTTCTGTGATATCTCCGACGATATCTCTAGTGATGTTTTTTTATGATATCTAAGATATGCCTCAGATATGAACACACTTAAATAAGCTGCATTTCTAGCATATGTTATGATATCAATTTGCACCTTAATATTCATCAATGATCTAGGCCATTCATCTATGCTATGATATTCCTAAGGCCTAAGGATTTTATGGTACCTTTGTTGTATATGCATTTGTGTAGCACCAAATGCTACAAAATTGTATGTGCAATACCCTCATTTCCTTGCAAAATAACATAATTGAAAGATCTTGAGAAAACTAAAAGGTCTTCAGAAGAATTTCATAATCGATGCAATGTAACCCTAGCAAGTAAGAATGAGACTAAAAGGTTGACTTATGACTAGCAAAAAAGTTAAATTGATTGGCAAGAGCGCTTCTTGCAACCATATTATTATTCTCCCTTGGTGAACTTGCAAGATATCAGAAGAGGATAGTGGATGAATGATCGGATTGTCCAAAAGTGGGGTTTTATAATTCAAAAGTGGGCCAAGCAGATGAATGGGTTAGATCATCCAAGGCAGTTGGACTTAAAAGTGGGGTTCCATGGCATTCCCCTTGCTAGATAGCAGGAACAACGCACGGCTAAATGTACAAGAGTGCTCACAATTTGGTTATCCATTCCACTTATCTATTAAACCCCATCTTAGACGGGTCATGAGGAGAAAATCTCACATATCAAACAATTCTAGTCGTTGAATTCATTATATTATCATAGACACCAAGAATAAGGATTTCTAACTTTAGTTTAATTTCTGTCAAATGGAGTGATACATCTGGTGGGATCAACAGCTTAATTAATGGCGTGTCATTTATGACACATTCGAGTTCCATTAAACGGTCTCCATCATCAATGGCAAACAACAAACAAGATCCTAAGATTATATAATCACAACCGTTCATTAAGCGGTCCACATCATCAATGCCTATGGAGGAATGCAAACCCCCTAAGGAATGTTGAAAATAGCCTCTTCCCTCTCTCTAAAAAATGTAGTTTTTTATTTTATTTTTCTCTCTACAAGAGGAGCAAATATACACTTGAATCAACATTTGACATATTTAAAATAACACCAAACATATCAACATGACAAAAGCTAAATAAAACCAATATCTTAGATATGCTAGAGATAACACGGTTAAATAAAGTGTACATCTCACATATGCCACAGATAACGCGATTAAATAAGGTGCACATTTCACATATGTCACAGATAACACTGTTAAATAAGGTGCACATCTCACATATGCCACAGATAACGCGGTTAAATAAGGTGCATATTTGAAATATGGCATGATATCTCAAAAACACCATACATACACCGTTAAATAAACCCCCCTTACTGATTTACCTTTTGACAAGTCAGCACGTTCATTACCTAGGAATTCACATTTGCAAACCCGTCCAAAACATTGCTGTTATTGGTAAAGCAAGACTGGGTATTAGACCGGGGCACATCAAAAGCCCTAGCACTAAGTTCCAAATCTCCAGACCTGGTGGTACTCGATGGGCTTTCTCTGACACCACAATGTACCATATCTGGAGATTTGGAACCACTTGTTAGGACATACCTTTTTCTGGGGCAAGGTATCATTTTGCCCTTTCCCAAGGTATGTATCTGCACTGGCTCTTGGATTTTGTATCGCAACAACTATGAGATTATGTTTGGCCTGCTCCGAGGTCAAAGTTGACACAGAAACACCCTTGACCTTATTTTCTTCTAAACATACTTTGAGAGAGCAATCTAAATGACTTGATAATTCTTCTGGCAACATAGCAACCGAGGATTTGGCTGTAGTTTTCCTCAAGAAAGTTAGAGTACCTAACTTGTTACCTGCTGTGTTAGAATGTTGAGACCTTTTACTGGTTCTCATCTCAGAAGACAATTTATTGTTGTCAAAACCGTTCACGGACTTATTTTCTTCCAAAGGTTCTTGGGGAGAGCTGTATAAATGAATTGATTCTTCTGGGAGCATTGGAACTGTGGATTTCCTTGGAGTTTTTGTTGATGGATTTAAATTGCCAAACTTCTCGTCTGCTGCATCAGAATCAGCGGACCTTTTACCTGTTGTTGTAGGAGAAGACAAATTACTGCTTTCTTTTCCAATGCGAGTAATTTTAACAGGTGTGACCAATGTGTCCCCACCAATACAAGAATCCATTTCCGTAGCAGCCAATGCATGCACTCTGATACTTGGACTTCCAAACTCCTTGTGGCCATTGTTGTTCAAAACCATTCAAATCTGGAGCTCTATCATCTAGAGTTTCTCTGTCGGGCATAGATAGTGATTTATTGTTCATAAGAGTATCCTTAATTCTTGATGACCCTTCGGCTGCTGATGTATTTTGGTACATCTTAGACATTTCCCTCTTCGGTCTGTGCAAATGAGAGGCTCCAGGAGTCTGACATCCCCTTCGCAAGCTAGAAAAACCACCCTCAACCAGCGGCTTTGTTTCTTCTTCAGAATTCTTAGCCTCAGCCTCCATACCCTCCAACTCCCAGCCGCTGCATTAAGAAACATATCAGAATTGGGGTGATGCCTTCATTTGTATCGGTGGAAATGCATACCGAGAAAAGAACTTAAATTATTCACAGCTAAAGGCACTACAAGAAAACATCAGGAAGCAACAATTTGGCATAACCAGAGGAAAGCAAGAAAAAAGAATTAACATAAGAAACAAGAAACAATCGCCAACATGGAGCAGGTTCCAGGTTTGATAACCAGACACCCATAGCAAAAGTATGTTACGTTCAGGTCTTTTCCTGCATAATATCATGTTGAATACAATGTGAATAGGGACATTAGAGGTCCATAGACTTTAGCCATGCCCTTTAGTTATATAATTACACTTGCAATAAACATAAGAAGACATGATTTCATAAACAGAATAATACCAGGATCAGGTAACACAATTGTTAAATACACCATTCAAGACACAAGTACACGCACACACATATCCCCCAAGCAAGGTACTTCCACTATTAAGGGATATGTACAATCCAGTGAGCACTACCTCTGCACTTTTTCTGGGGACTTGTATCAACCACGAAAAAGAAAACTGACAGAGGGAAACTACAAGTCCCAAGAAGAAGTGCCACATGGCATTTATTGATTTGTACTTCTCCCTTAAAATAGTCTATGCACTTTTTCTGTACTTCTCTTTCCGTACATGGCAGTTTGATCTCAGCTGTTCTAGCAAATCAATGGCCAAAACAAGGCGTTGCACTAAGGTATAGTGCCTACCCATTGCACTGTAGCATTCTTCAATATAAATATAAAAATATATATTAGGTAGTTTCAGTAATCTGATATTAAAGGGCAGCCCCAGTGCACGAAGCTCCCGCCTACCAGGAGTCTGGGGAAGAGGTGGACCACAAGGGCCTATAGTACGCAGCCTTACCTTGTATTTTTGCAAGAGGCTGTTTCCACGCCTTGAACCCGTGACCTCAAGGTCACACTGCAACAACTTTTACCGTTGATCCAAGGCTCCCCTTCTTTCAGTAATCTGATATGCAAAAATGAAATACAGTCAAATAATTGCATATTTAGAATTTGAAACTTAATGGAAATGCAACCAACCCAAAAGGTCTAAATGTGGCAATCTATAAAATAGTTGTACATTGAGAATTTGAACCTCAGTAGAAACATGACCAGCACAAAGGTCCAAATGTGGTTAATGCACCAAAAAATAACTCAACTATCTCCAGAAAGAGACAACGAGCTTTTCAGAAGACTTTGCCACATCTGGATAAAGCACTAAAGATGTGTAAGTACTTGTTCAGAATTGCAGCTCAATATCAGACAGACATAGTTGAGACAAGCAACTTCTCATACAGAGAGGATATAGCTTGAAATGCAGTAGAAAGAACAAGTGACAAAGACAAAGTAGAGTACTGCATGAAGTAGTATCTAAGGATACTTATACAACAGCGAAGCAGTTAATTAATTCTTATATGGTGGTTGTCCAAAAAATAAGACCATCTCAGCAGCTTAAGCTACAAGTAAACCCACTTTTTTCAGTGATCAAAACCACTCATTTTTTGAGCCTTCTCAGATCAAGCATGCACCAAAAGTTCTCGTTCATAAGAATATAGTAAACCTTGCTTTGCTCAAAAATTTTATATTGTTGATTTTTGTATTTTTGAGCCACCCATTTCACTCATCAAGGCAATAAAAGCAAAGGCCATCCGATAGATGAAAATATCAGAAGAATGACACATCTAACATGCAGTCAAAAGATAGTCAGGTCACCTAAAATTTCAAATTAGAGACCTGTTTATACTTGTAATTACCATAGTGCAATTGTACTTATGATCAGCAAGCTCCATACAGAGACTAGCAAGTACAACGTCCAGCTGCATCAAATTAATCTGTGATAAAGGAACAAATTGAGACATGCATGAAAATGTAAGCACTTATAGACTGATTCGAATGGAAAAATAAGAAGAAATTTACTTAAGGACCTCCATGAAATATTTCAGTAAATTGAAGACTCTTTGGTTGTAAGACAGTATTCCTTTTCTCATATTCCAAGACCTAGTTATGAGATGGCTGATCAATTGGCAAAAGATGGAAGTCAAGATTCTGATATGAAAATTTCTATTTCCCAAGCAGGTGAACTAAGGATAAGAACTGAACAAACAGTTTTGTAATGTTTTTGAGTAATAGTGTCCACTTTTTGTTTAGTTTAGCTCTTCAATCATGAGCTGATTCAGCTCCACCATTCATAGGAAAAAAAAAAAGGCTGATTCACCTCTAAGTTCCTCATATTTTCCGCTTTGGCCTGGACTGTTCTATTGTGCAGGTTCAACCTTTTGGTTCCTTATGCTGTTTCAAGGTGTGGAAACAGCCTTTTGCAAAAATGCAAGGTAAGGCTGTGTACTATAGACCCTTGTGGTCTGCCCCTTCCCCGGACCCCGCATAGAAGGAGCTTTGTGCATTGGGCTGCCCTATTGTTTAGTTCTTGCTATAAAAGATTAAGTACATGTGTTCTGATGTCTCACAGCATAATGTAATTTTGCGACCTTCTCAGTCCCCTCTCAATTCCATAATCATGAAGACCTTAACCCAATTAGCGGTCAGTCACGTGAATCTTGTTCCTCCATTCCCCTCTATTAAGTGTTATGCATTCATTTAGTCTCAAAGTTTTTAAATCTTTTCCCACCACTTCTACCCACGTTCTTTTGGGTCTTCCTCTTGCCCTTTTAGAACCTTCAACTTGGATTACCTCACTCCTTCTAACCGGTGCTGAGGTCTTACATCAAAACTGGTCTATCACTACCTACCGGGAGATGGAAGTGAATAATTTGGCTAACGTAGAATGAAGCTGTCTGCTCATAGGTTTCAACTGCTTGATGCACTTTCCCTTCAAATCAAGCTCTATTCAAAGCTAGAAGTACTAACCATTAACAGATTCTTAAATATGACTTTGACCGAAGGTACTATAAGATAAGAATATCATCCATTTTCGGTCTTCGTTGGACATGTCCAAACCATCTAAGTCTAATCTCCCTCATCTTGTTACCTATTGGCGCTACACTTAAGTTTTTCATTTCTAATTTTATACTTTCTTGTCTTGCTACTCATCCATCTCAACATCTGCATTCCGGGGATGCTCATCCCATGTAAATGTTGTTCCTTAACTGCCCAACAATCTGATCCATAGAGCATGACGGGCCTTACGGCCATCCTATAGAATTTGCCTATCAATTTGAGTGGCACCAGCCAATCATACAAAACTCTAGAGGCGCATCTCCCTTTGTTCCAACCCGCTTGGATTCTTTGAGTAACCTCCCTCTCAATCTCTCCACTCTCATGAATTTTCAATCCCAAGTACCAAAAGTGTTCTTTTAGAGAGACTTCTTGGTTATATGCTCATTTCCTAACTAAAATTGCATTCCATATACTCTGTCTTAGTTCACCTAATCCAAATATCTTTCATTCTGACATTAAACTTTTTTCCTTCTATGTAAACAAGCTGTAATTGAATAGAAAACCTTAGGAAAAATTGATACCAATATAAAAAGGTCATATGACCAATTGAAACCTCTATTTCCATTGAAAGCACATGTCAACCATATACAAGCTCCATGAATATCTTATTATCCACATACAGGCCCAAGCAAATTAAATTGGGAATGGAAGTGTCGTAAGGGCACTGTTGATTTCGTCTTTTGGTATACATTGGAACCATGTTATGTAAACTGTCTTCAGTTCAGGCAAGTCATCTTGAGATGCAAACACCGAAACAACATTAATCCAGAGAAATCTACCAAGATCAAGTAATTGCAAGTAGATTTACCTAATATGGATTCAGCATGAAGAAAAACAAAAAGTATGTACACAGAATGACTTGAAAAAGGTTCTGCTTTTGTGAATGACAAACATCAATTTAACTTTAACCCTAATCTGGCCTTTATTGGTGTAACAGAATGCAAACAGGGGCAATAAATGCAAAAGGAAAACCAAATTGCATCTTTTACTTGCTTACAAAACATAGATAAAGAAAAGAATATTTGAGACTCAGTTATTCTGTTGTAAACAATGGTGGAAAGGAGACCAAAGAATAAATGAAATGAAACACATTGGAGCAACTCACCTCTTATTATATTATCTGTTTAAAGGATTTTCCTTTCTTTCAAGCTGCACGAATGACAATATCGATGAAAGGAAATCATTAATGAGCAAGCAACGAAAGCTCAAGTCCTACTTTGGTAGTTGAAGAATCAAAAAAAGACGTTAAAGTAAGTGGACCATAGTTAAAATGGTGATAAAGCCTATATCAGTAAAGACAAACATGTTACAAATCAAGGTCATGGCTTGTAAATATCTATTGCATTTGTCCATAGCATTTAGAGATCCTTTCTAAGTTTAAATGTGAGTCATTTTATGTGAATACGATCATTTGCAGTCCTACATATCAGTAGCTAGCTCATTTCAACAAATAGTAGTAAAAAAAATCAGGTTAAAATAAGCCTAATTAAGGGTAAACTAATTACACAATTGTTATTCTATATCTTGGTTGCAAACACCTAAGGATTATTCCTTTCAGCTTCTAGTCTTGAGTACAAACTATGAGTTTAACATATTAAATTTTCTTCCATCTTGGAACCAATCATTACATCATTCTTAAGTGTTAAGCTACAAGAATGACATTTCTAGCAAATTTGCTTAGGTCTTCCTATAGTTCAACCTTGTGAGCTACTCTGAAATCTTTACTTTGTTACTAACATACTTATTAGCATTTCGTACTATTTGAGCACTCCATACGTTGTAGTATCAAATGTGCAAGTTCTTTATGTTTTAGTAGCGTGTGTAAAGTCCAACTATTTTCGAGGTATTGCAATGTCCACATAAGTGTAGATTTCAACCTCAGTGATCAGTCCAATTACTCTTTAGTCCTAATGCTATAATTTAAATAAACCAAGTATTTTAAGTTCACGTTGCCTATGTAGCTAGTCCAAAGTAACTCATGTTTCTAAGTATTTCAATATCAACTAGACACATATATAATAAGTTCCAGTCAAAATGTATAACATCCATTCTTTTGTTTGGGTGATACAACTAGGGTAACATTAACATTTTCTATTTAAATTCAGTGATTCATTTCCAATTCAATAAAGTGAAATGTGTCACAAAATAACCACTAAATTTATCACATGCTTCCATAATTTTCAGTAATTAAAGACAATACTTTGTAAATCATCATCTGCATTAAATCATTTTTTCTAAACACATGGAAATTATTAAACTTTTTACAACAGCAAATCTTAATCCACCTATCTCATATAGCGTTTATCCTTAGTTCTCGTGTGTACCTGAAGTCAAGTTATACCAGTTGTCTAACCATTGATGGATCACAAGCTGTATTTTCATTTTTCTGGCAAGCTCATATTTTTCACCTGTACACAAAAAACAAACTCTTAGAAATCTGAGTCATGATTATCACAAATAGCATTTCATTTCAATAAGATTTTAATAGCAAATGAGTCAACCAAAAGAACAATATTTACACCTTAAAAGAAGAGTTATGAGACCAGGTACGAAAGGACAATTGATATAATTCATACAAATAAATCAGAAAAACAAAAGAAAGAAAACTATGATATATTACTTAAAGGCTTGAGGGACTACAAGACAAAGCAAGGCAGGGCCAGATCAGCCAAAAATTAGCCCCCACCCATCCTATTGCCATCAGTCTCTCTCTCTCTCTCTCTCTCTCTCTCTCTCTCTCTCTCTCTCTCTCTCTCTCTCTCTCTCTCTCTCTCTCTCTCGTCCTTGCTACAGCAGAAATGTTTTATTGAACATGCAATTCCCAATTCATATATGCATTTGGTAGAGAGAGGTAGTTCTTGTTTGAGAGAAGGGGGTGCAAGTATCATGTTTGAGTAGTGTTATTCTAAGCGAGAGAGAGAGCACTTCTTGTTTGAGAGGAAGGGGGCTCGCATGTCATTATTTAGTCCAAAGTACCTATCACTTAAAGGTAATCTCCGTATTTTTCATTAAAAAAATTTAAACTGCAGTTGAAATGTTGTCAGCCAATTCTTTCCAATAAGCTCCAAACTACAGGCCACTCTTTACAAATTTCAAAAAGCAGACCTTTTTTCACCAATAGTACAAGGTAGAGGCATATGTTTATATTTATAACTATCAAAACAAAAGAGGTGGTTCTTGTTTTTTCTCCTCCTTTTTTCCTTGCTCCCTGTGGCCATAGATGACCTAGCTTCACTGATCAATCTGTCCAAGGACTCATCTACTGACGGAGGTATTTCTCATATCACTCTGGTCAAACACCAATAGGACAAACTACATTCCATCTTGATCGCAAGTGGAGTAGTATATTAGTGACCATGGGCTTGAAGGCTACATGGTACTTAATAGAGTGGAATGGAGGAATAAGATTCATGTGGCCGACCCCTAATTGGGATAAGGTCTTGATGAAGATGATGATGATGATGATGGGCTTGAAGGCTACATCACCTTTCCTTATCATCAACTCCATCTAAATGCCTTCCCAATGATAATTCTTCTGACAAAGACAAGGCAGTCAAACCCAATTCAGCCTTCTGAACTTGGATTAAGCAGGATAAGATCTTGCTAGGTTGTCTCCCTTCTACATTACTTGCAAGAGTTGTGGGCCAAGTTACAGGATCCAAAACACCCAAGGATGTAAGGGCTTAGTTCGAATGCTTATTTGTACGTGCTTCAACTGAATATTTAACAAATGAAGGTAAACTTCAAGAAAATCTGTGCAGTTGTCAAAGCAATAAACAACTAAAAAAAAGACAAGATCTAACCCACTCCATTACCAAATTAAAATAATCAAAGACAAAGGAAAACAAAATAACATTTTGCATTACCAAATGCTTGTGCCCCTACAAATCTTTATTAGAAGAGTTTCAATACACATTACAAGTAAGACTCCATTGTGGTAACTTGTCATATGCGTCAATGCAAAATTTGAAAATTAATCCCTTCACAAATCAGATTTGGTCATTTGATCCAAGGCCATTACATAGCAACATCCACCTACTAACCTTGTAAATTAATGTTTGTCCTAATAACATTCATTTGACCTACAAATTGACTTCTTAACATGTCCATGAGAAAGCCAAATATGCCTCCAAGGTTTCAAATTTCCAAGATCATTACATGCTTTGCAAGGCTTATTGTTTAATATGCAGAAGGTTGTTCCCTTGTTTTTATGAACTTTGTATTTTGCCAGGATTTTCCTAGTGTAGTTATGCCTCTAATAAACTCCGCCAATGCCGGTCCCAAGCCCAGATGAAAAAGGATGAGGGTCTTGGGTCAGGTGTCAGCCGGCAAGGGAGAAGTTGAAGATGATTTTATTATTTCTTTCTTACAAATGAACATTCATTTGTATATTAGTTTATGAGGAAGAAATGAAAATCATCTCCAGCTTCTTAAAATATGGCAACTCTTGCGTCAGGTAGCCAGCCGGCAAGGGCAAGCTGAAGATGGTTTTGTTATTTCTTTTGCTTACAAATGAATATGCATTTGTATATTAGTTTGTAAGGAAGAAATGAAAATCATCTTCAACTTTTTAAAACTATGACAACCCAAACTATGACATGAATCGAATACAGACATTCCCTCAAGCTAGGGCGTTCCCCATACGCGACGCGCTGCATCAGATCCCGGGTGCAATGAAAAATAGGCAAGGGTTGCTAGGGCGTTCTCCCAGAAGCGACACGCTACATCGGATCCCGGGTGTAGGCTGCTAGAGCATCCCCTCGGAAGCGATGCGTTGCATCAGAACCCAGGTGCAGTGAAAAGTGGACATGGGTTCATACCAAGGAGGTCGAGAAAGGCAATAGTAAATAGGGTATCTCCAGAACATAAGATTCACATCGCCACAAGGAATATAGGGACACTGACAGGTAAGAGTTTGGAGTTAGTAGACGCGCTGAAACGTAGGAGAGCCAGCATCGCTTGTATCCAAGAAACCAAGTGGAAAGGGCAAAAGCTAGAGAAATAGATGGGTATAAATTATGGTACGTAAGAAAGAAAAATAACAGAATTGGCGTAGGAATTAAAGGATAAAGTTGTGGACGTTAAAAGAATTAGTGATAGAATTATAATAATAAAACTTGTTCTAGGAGAGCAGATTATTAATGTTATAAGTGCATACGCACCACAAGTAGGGTTACAAGATATAATCAAGAGACAGTTTTGAGAAGATATGGAGGGAGTCATGCAAGAAATTCCCAACATTGAGGGGATATTTATAAGAGCAGACTTAAATGGCTATGTAGGGAAAGATAAGGAAGGTTATGATAGAATACACGGAGGGTATGGTATAGGTGAATGAAATGAGATGGGGGAGAATATCCTCGATTTTGCTTTGTCATATAAACTGTCCATTGCAAATACACTCTTTAA
Organism: Warburgia ugandensis; assembly: GCA_035236585.1. Classification (NCBI taxonomy): domain Eukaryota; kingdom Viridiplantae; phylum Streptophyta; class Magnoliopsida; order Canellales; family Canellaceae; genus Warburgia; species Warburgia ugandensis. Next base: position 86,479,592 of record CP141126.1, read on the forward strand.
GAAGAGGGATGAACACTTAATAACCTTTAAAAGTGGACTTCATAAAAGCCAAATATACTTTTTTCTACTTAAGAATAATGAACGATCTATATGTAAGGATTGTAAGGTGATACCCGGTGAGAGTTTAACCTCACAACATAGGTTAATGGTTATGGATATCCATATCAAAAGATGGAGAAAAAGAACTGAACTTAATACACATCCAAAAACTAAGTGGTGGAACTTAAAAAGAGAGAAAATAACCTCATTCAAAAATAAGTTGATGGTAGAAGGAAATTAGAACTATGAAATAAAAGTAAATACCATGTGGACTAATATGGCTGAGTCCATTAAGAAAGTGGCAAAAGATGTCTTAGGAGTATCTAAAGGTAAAAGGCTATTAGCAAAGGAAACATAGTGGAAGAGTGAAACAGTGCAAAAAGTTATTAAAGAAAAACGGATGCGTTTTAAAGCATAACAGAAGATTAAAAATAATGAAAACTATGAACAATATAAGAATGCTAAAAAGGTTGCTAAGAGAATAGTAAGTAAGGCTAAACTTAAAGCATATGATGAGCTATACAATAGACTAGGAACAAGAGAAGGTGAGAAAGATATGTTTAAATTTGCAAAAGTAAGAGAACAGAAGGGCAAGGACTTAGATCATGTTAGGTGTATTAGAAGCGATGATCAAAGAGTATTAGTCAAAGATGATGAGATCAAACAAAGGTGAGAAACATACTTTCAAAAATTGTTAAATGACAATGGCTTTGAGAATATAGGGATTGAAAATACTATAAATCTAAATAACATTGACTATTATAGATATGAACGTAGGATTAGAATACCTGAAGTAAAAGGGACCTTGAAAATTAAGAAATCAGGAAAGGCCATGGGGCCTGATGGTATACCAATAGAGGTTTGGAAGCATATGGGAGATATTGGGGTAGTTTGGTTGACTAAGTTATTTAACACGATTATAAAGTCAAAGAAAATGCCAGATGAGCGGAGGAAAAGCTCTATTGTACCAATTTATAAGAATAAAGGAGACATACAGAGTTGCACTAATTATCGAGGGATCAAACTTATGAGCCACACTATGAAACTTTTTGAAAGAGTGATTGAGAAGAGGCTACGACATGAAACAAGTGTATCGGAGAACCAGTTTGGTTTCATGCCTGGGAAGTCTACCATGGAAGCTATTTTCTTACTAAAACAATTAGTAGAAAAATATAGGGAGAGGAGGAAAGACCTCCACATTGTCTTTATCAACTTAGAGAAAGCTTATGATAGAGTCCCTAGAGAGCTAATATGGAGGGTGTTGCGTGGTAAAGGGGTTTCTCAGGGATATATAGACATAATTAAATATATGTATGAGGGAGCGGTAACAAATGTTAAGTGATTTTCTTATCACTATAGGATTGCACCACGGATCGGCATTGAGTTCATACCTTTTCACATTGGTTATGGATGAGTTAACAAAACATCTGCACGAGGAGATTCCCTGGTGCATGCTATTTGCAGATGATATAGTCTTACTTGATGAGACAAGAGAGGGTGTAAACGTAAAGCTAGAGTTATGGAGAGAAGCATTAGAACCTAAAGGATTTAAAATTAGCCGAACTAAGACAAAATATGTGGAATGTAATTTTAGCAATGAGAGTAGGAGTAGAACACCAGTCAAGATTGATAACCAAGAAGTCCCCGTTAAAGACCACTTTCGGTATATAGGATCAATGATTCATGAGAGTGGAGAGATTGAGACAGAGGTTACTCAAAGAATCCAAGCGGGTTGGAATAAATGGAGATGTGCATCTGGAGTTTTGTGTGATTGACGGGTGCCACTCAAACTAAAAGGAAAATTCCATAGTATGGCAATAAGGCCGGCCATGCTCTATGAATCAGAGTGTTGGGCAGTTAAGGAACATCATACTCATAGGATGAGCGTCGCAGAAATGAGGATGTTGAGATGGATGAGTGGTAAGACAAGAAAAGATAGAAATAGAAATGAAAATATTCGAGGAAATTTAGGGATAGCACCAATAAGTAATAAGATGAGGGAGACTAGACTTAGATGGTTTGGACATGTTCACAGGAGACCAACAACGGCACCGGTTAGAAGAAGTGAGGCAATACAAGTAGAAGGTTCTAAAAGGGCAAGGGGAAGGCCCAAAAGAACGTGGATAAAAGTGGTGAGGAAAGATTTAAAAACACTAGGACTAAATGAAGCCATGGTATTTAATAGAGTGGAATGGAGGAATAAGATTCATGTGGCCGACCCCTAATTGGGATAAGGTCTTGATGATGATGATGATGACTTCTAAAGCTACCAAAGGCATGGAGAACTGTGCTCCCATTAGATCTACCATTTTCTGCAAAATAAACATATGTAATTGGAAAATTCTTCCCGCATGAGTGCTTTTAGTTATATATGGTTTTATGATCTCATAACAGGTCCCAAGCCCAAATAAAAAAGGAGGGATGCATCAGGTGCCATCTAGCGTAAATTTTTTTGGCAAATCCTTAACATGAATCTAAGGCATAAGGAATTTCCTCAGGCGAAGGCGTTCCCCATAAGCGACACACTACATCGGAGCCCACATGCAATGAGAAGTGGGCAAGGCCTACTAAGGCATTCCCCCAAAAGCAACGTGCTACATCAAATCCTAAATGCAATGGAAAATGGCACAGGCTGTGGAAAGTAGGCAAGGGTTTCCGCATCATTCTAGATGTGCGCGAATAAAGAGACTAACTTACAAAAATAAGATTTGTATTGCCACATGGAATATAGGCACATTGACAAGTAAAAGTACGTGAGTTAGCCAAAACAGTGAAATGTAGAAGAGTCAACATATCTTGTCTCTAAGAAAACAAGTGAAAAAGGACTAAAGAGGACAGCTTGGTGCACAAAGCTCCCAAGTATGTGGGGTCCAAGGAAGGGGTGAACCACAGTGGGTCAATAGTATGTAGTCTTACCTTGATTTGCAAGAGGCTACTTCCATGAGGCTACTTCCATGCCTAGAACCCATGACCTCCAAATCACATGACGACAACTCTACCGTTGCGCCAAGGCTCTAAAAAGGAGCTAAATCTAGAGAAATTTATGGGTATAAGCTCTGGTACGTAGGAAAAGACAATGATAGGAATCACATAGGATAGTGGTGGATAAAAAATTAAAGGATATAATTATAGATATTAGAAGAAACAATGATAGAATTTTACTAATAAAACTTGTTCTATGAGAGAATCATAAATGTTATAAGTGCAAACGCCCGACAGGTAGAGTTAAAAGATAGAATCAAGGGATAGTTCTAGGAAGATATGGTGGAAGTAATGCAAGAAATTCCCAACATAAAAGGATATTTATAGGAGCAAACTTAAAATGGTCACATAAGAAAAGAAAAAGAAGGATATGATAGGTACATGGAGGGTATGGAATTGGAGAAAGAAATAAAAAGCTATCCTCAATTTTGCTTTGGCATATAATCTAACTCTAGCAAACACATACTTTAAGAAAAGGGATGAACACTTACTAAAATGGAAACTATTTTCCTCCTTAGACAATTGAATGAAAAATATAAGGAGAAAAGGATCTCCACATGCTCTTTATTGACTTGCTAAAAGACTCTAATAGGGTCCTTAGAGAGTTAGTATAGTGGGTGTTGGTCAAGAAAGGTGTTTCACGGGGATATACTAACATAATTAAGGATATGTATGAAGGAGCAGTAACAAATGTTAGGGACACTAGTAAAGAGACCGATAATTCTCCATCACCATAGGATTGCACCAAGGATCAGCATTGAGCCCGTAACTCTTTATGTTGGTGATGGATGAGTTAACGAAAAATCTGCACTAGGAGATTCCGTGGTGCATGTTATTTGTAGATGACAATGGAGGGAGTAAACACAAAGCTAAAGTTGTGGAGAGATGTTATAGCGTCTAAAGGGTTTAAAATTAGCTAAACTAAGAAAAAGTATAAGGAATGCAATTTCAGCAAGGAGAGGATTTAGAGGGAAGCACCAGTAAAGATTAATAACCAATAAGTACCCCCAAAAAAATCACTTTTGATATTTGGGATCCATAATTCATGAGAGTGGAGAGATTCAAAGGGATGTTGCCCAAAGAATCCAAGCAAGTTGAAACAAATGGAGATGCGCCTCTAGAGTTTCATATGACCAACAGGTAGCACTTAAATTGAAAGGAAAATTCCATAAAACTGTTGTAAGGCCGGCCATGTTCTATGGATTAGAGTGATGGGCTGTTAAGGCACATCATATAAACAAGAGATTGATGACCCAGTTAACAATGCTGTCAACCAACAAACATCAACAAGAAAGAAGAACTATCATTTTGAAATTGCAAAGGGCTTTTTGCAGATTTGCCATTAGTTTTTGGTGTTTTTGCCATAAAATCCAAGGTTTTGAAGTTTTTGCTGATTTGCCATTAAGTTTTGAAAACGTTTGCAATTTTGCCATTCCGTTTGATTGTTCCCGTTTATTTTTTAAAAATGACAAGAATACCCCTCACCAGGCATTGTCCCTCTTTAAACAACACGGATCGGTTAACATCACATATCACCGATCTGTGTTGTTTTTGTGGAAGGAGACCTAAGGCAAACAGCGATAAACAACAACCATCGATCTTCACCAGGTGACGTCTGCGTTATTTTTGTGGAAGTAGACTTACGGCGAATAGCGATATACGACGAAGAACGGCGATAAGCGACCACAACATAATTTATCGTATTGTTTGGTGTAGATGGAGGGATACAATGATGTAACATTTTGGAATAACTTAGATCGTCAAATATTACAAGTGAGCCAACAAAATATTTTAAATGATTGGATTTGCCATGCAGAGGAAGGACCGTAAACATGTAATGAAGATAACATTTTTAGTAACGAAGATGTGAGTAAAGATGAGGCAACCAATATAGTTCTATATGAAGAATTTCATGCAGAAAAATATGATAACATGGAAATAGGTGATTCGCCATATGGTTATGTGTCATTGGGTGATGACGACTTTAATGAAATATACTTCAATGTAAGTAAGGACACTATAATCGAAGGGCTGGTGTTTGCAAATATTGAAGAACGTAGACTTGCAATTCAGTCATATGCTATGAAGTTTACATACAAGCTTAAGAATGTTAAGTCTGATCAAAGGCGACTTATTTTTCAATGTGTATCAAAGGGATGTACTTAGAGATGTCATTGTTCAAAAAATAGTGATAGTATAAGCTTCCAGGTTAAGAAGGTTAGTGATCAGCATACTTGTATAAGCAACAATGCTAACCAGTCAGTATCTCTCAAATGGCTTGCAAAATGGGTGTATAGTGTTATGAAACATGATATGGATAAGTCAGTCACATCATTACAGAAAGATTTGCATGGACTGAACTTGAAATATCACAAAGTTTGGCGTACTCGTGAGATGACAATAAACGAAATACGAAGATCATATGAGTTCTCCTTCAGCATTATAGAAAGGTACTGTAATGCAGTACTTAAGTTAAACCCTGGTGGTAGAACAACATATTAATTGTACGGAAAACAACATAGTTTCAAAAAGGTGTTTATATCCTTGCATGCTTCAAGGGTTGGGTTTGTTGATTGATGTCAACCTTTTCTAGGTTTGGATGTATGCCACTTAAAAGGCAAGTACAAAGGAACACTTTTATGTGCAATAGGGTTGGATGGGAACAACAGGATTTCCTATTGTCATATCAATTGTGGAAGCTAAGAATAAGGAAAGTTAGAATTGATTCCTTCAATATATTTATGTTATGCTTAAAGATTACTCTAATAAAGTTATTTTTATGTCAAACAGGCAAAAAGGATTAGTGGATGCTGTAAGTCATGCTTTTTCCAACTCTGCACATTGTTTTTGTGTTAGACATTTATATGCAAACTTCAAGAAGATACAACCTAGTATACACTTTAAATGGTTATTTTGGCAAGCTGCATAGGCGTATAGGATAGAAGAATTTTATGATGCTATAAGACAGATTAAAGAAGCATCAAATGAGACACATGAATTGCTATCTACAATCCCTGCAAGTTGTTGGTCAAGATCACATTTTCAAGCTAACTCAAAGTGTGACATTTTAACCAATAACTTAACAAAGTCTTATATGCCCTAATTGCAAGTGTAAGGGAGTTGCCAGTGATAGAGCTGGTAGAACATATCCGACAAAAAATAATGGCATTTTTCAATAAAAGACTGCAAGATTCAAGTGAGCTGCAAGATAGTATTGTGTCATATGTATTAAAAAATAAAAGGTTTGCTAACAAAAATAAGAAATTGCATACCGTTGAGATCATCTTACTTTGAATGGGAAGTTACATAGCATAATTCATGGATGACAGCAAAACATGTACTCCATCTTAACTAATTTAAAATGTACCTGTCGTTAGTGGGATGTATCTGGCATTCCTTGCATACATGCACTTATTTGTATAAGAAATCTAAAATTGAGTGTTGTCAACTACTGTAGTCTCTACTTCCATGTCAATATGTTGAGGAACGCTTATCGTATACCCGTATCAAGGATATCAGACCTTTCAATGTGGCCTATTGTCGATCTACTCAGCCACTACCCCCTTATTCTCGGAGACCTCCTGGCTGACCAAAAAAGAACAGAACTTGAGGTGAAACGAAGGTAGTGGAAGCAGCCAAGCAAATAGAGGAACTAAACAATGCCAAAGATGTAGTCAATAAGGATACAATTGAAGATCATGCAAGGCTCCTTTGTAAGGTAAAGTATAAAATCGATAAATTGTATACGCAGTTATAATATACCCTTATGCCTTTTACAAAATCGTAAACTGTATACATAATTATAATTTGCAAGTTTTTGACAATATATGTAAGTGGACATAAGAATGCGCAATCAATTAGGAGCAGAGGGTGTATCATCCGAATAGGAGGTAGTGGGAGAATTCCTTCATAGTGAAGGTGAATATGTTTGTTGTGCTTCATTTGTTTTGTTACTTTGCCTCTCTATGTCTTTTCTAGAGCTATATTTTGTTAATAAAACTGTATTTTGGTTTTTTTTCCTATTCTAAGTTGCAGATGACCAAAGGTTGCAGGAGGCTCTTTATCAAATGTAATAGAATAAAATTCTAATGAAAATTCTTTTGTCAGCAACTCCCTTTGAAGTTTTGTACTAGTGGCAAAATGTATATGAACAATCTATTATACCTTTATCTTTATGCAAGTCAATGTAAATGCATTTGAGCAGTCTAGTGTACATTTATCTTTATGTAAGTCAATGTAAATGCATTTAAACAGTCTAGTGTATCTTTATCTTTATGCAAGTCAATGTACATACATTTGAAAGACTACTGTACCTTTAACTTTAAGTTAATGTCAATGCATTTGAACAGTCTACTGTACCTTTATCTTCATGCAAGTGTGGAAAGATGTCTGAAAAGAAGGTAAGAGAGAGGAAATGAAAAACTGCATAATATGGGAATGACAAAATAGAAATAAAGTGGCACTAAAATGGCCTAAAGCAAGATGGAGCTTGCTTGCAGAATACTACCACTTCCAGGGTTCAGATTAGAAGATTGCTTATGCTAAGCCACTTTAAAGATCAGAGCTACTGCATCAGATTCAAAGATTGTTTATGCCAAGACACTTCCAGCAAAGCTATTGCATTAGAGCAGCTGCATTAGATTAGAAGATTGCTTATGCCAAGCCACTTTCAGGGGTTCAGATCAGAGCTGTTGCATCAATATGAAGCAAAGAACACGGCCACAACTTTAAAGACCTTCAAATTTAGGAGAACCCTTAAAGTTTGAACCCTTGAATTGAACAAATGAAGTTCTCCTAAATTTGACGTTCTTTAAAGTTGTGGTCATGTTCTTTGCTTCATATTGATGCAACAACTCTGATCTAATCCCTTGGAAGTGGCTTGACATAAGCAACCTTCTAATTTGATGTAGCAGCTCTGATGCAACAACTTTGAACCCCTAGAAGTAGCTTGGCACAAGCAATCTTCTAATCTGATGCAACAACTTTGAGCCCCTAGAAGTAGTTTGGCACAAGCAATCTTCTAATCTGATGCAACAGCTTTGAACCCCTAGAAGTGGCTTGGCATAAGCAATCTTCTAATATGATGCAATGGCTCTGATCTTTAAAGTAGCTTAACATAAGCAATCTGCTAATTTAAACCTTGAAAGTGATAGCACTCTGCAAGCAAGCTCCATCTTGCTTTAGACCATTTTAGTGCCACTTTATTTCTGTTTCCTCATTCCCATATTATACAGTTTTTCATTTCTTTTCTCTCTTACCTTCTTTTCAGACATCTTTCCACACTTACATAAAGATAAAGGTACAATAAACTGTTCAAATGCATTGACATTGACTTGGATAAAGTTAAAGGTAAAGTAGTCTTTCAAATGCATGTACATTAACTTGCATAAAGATAAAGGTATACTAGATTGTTCAAATGCATTTACATTAACTTGCATAAAGATAAAGGTACTATAGATTATTAATATACATTTTACCACTATTACAAAACTTCAAAGGGAGCTATTGGCAAAGAATTTTTATCAGAACTTCAATCTGTTATATTTGAGAAAAAAGCTTCCTACAACCTTCAGTCATTTGCAACCTATGACAGGAAAAAACCAAAATACAGTCTCATTAACAAAATGTAGCTCTAAAAGATACATAGAGAGGCAAAGTAACAAAACAAATGAAGCACAACAAACATATTCACCTTCCCTATGAAGGAATTCTCCCACCACCTCCTGTTTGGATGATACACCTACTGCTTCTAACTGATTGCACTTTCTCATGTCCACCTACATACATTGTCAAAAACTTGTAAATTATAACTTTGTATACAGTTTACGATTTTATAAAAGGCATAAGGCTAAATTATAACTACGTATACAGCTTATCAATTTTGTACTTTACCTTGCAAATGAACCTTATGTGATCTTCGATTGTGTCCATATTGACCACATCTTTGGCATTGTTTAGTTCCTCTATTTGCTTGGCTGCTTTCACTACCTTAGTCTTCACCTCAAGTTTCGTTCTTTTTTTATCGGCCAGGTGGTCTTCGAGAATGAGGGGATAGTGGCTGAGGTAGATCAACAATGGGCCACATTGAAAGGTTTGGTATCCCTGATACGGGTGTACAATAGGCCTTCCTCAACATGTCAACATGGAAGTAGGGACTACAGTAGTCAACAACACTCAATTTTAGATTTCTTATAAAAATAAGTGCATGTATGCAAAGAATGTCCTATAGTACATTTAAATTGGCTAAGATAGACTACATATCTTGCTGTCATCCATGAATTATGCTCTATAACTTCCCATTCAAAGTAAGATGATCTCAACATTGTGCAATTTCTTGTTTTTATTAACAAACCTTGTATTTTTTTCAATACATATGGCACAATACCAGCATGCAGCTCACTTGAATCTTGCAGTCATTTACTGAAGAACACCATCATTTTTTATTGCACTTTCAATTAAGGCATTAAAGGATTCTGCTAAGTTATTGGTTAAAATGTCACACTTTAAGTCAGCTTGAAAATGTGACCTCAACCAACAACTTACAAGGACCGTAGATAGCCATTCATGTGCTTCGTTCGATGCTTCTTTAATCTGTCTTATAGCATCATAAAATTCTTCTCTCCTATACACCTGTGCAGCTTGCCAAAATAACCATTTAAAGTGTATACCAGGTTATATCTTCTTGAAGTTTGCATATAAATGTCTAACACAAAAACAATGTGTAGAGTTGGGAAAAATATGAATTACAACATCCACTAATCCTTTTTGCCTGTCTGACATAAAAATAACTTTATTAGAGTAATCTCCAAGTATAACATAAATGTCCTGAAGAAACCAATTCCAACTCTACTTATTCTCAACTTACACAACTGATATGGCAAAAGAAAATAACCTGTTGTTTCCATCCAATCCTATGGCACATAAAAGTGTTCCTTTGTACTTGCCCTTCAAGTGGCAGTCATCCAAACCTAGAAAAGGTCGACATCCATCAACAAACCCAACCCTTGAACTATGCAAGGATATAAACACCCTCTTAAAACAATATTGTTCTCCTTCCAATTGGGATGTTTATGTACCACCATGGTTAAACTTAAGTACTGCATTACAATACCTTGGTACAATACTGAAAGAAAACTCATATGATCCTCGTATTTCATTTATTGTCATCTTACGAGCACGCCATACTTTGTGATATTTGCATTACAATACCTTGGTACAATACTGAAAGAAAACTCATATGATCCTCGTATATCATTTATTGTCATCTTACGAGCACGCCATACTTTGTGATATTTCAAGTTCAATCTATACAAAGTCTGCAAGTCTTTTTATAATGATGTGACTGACTTATCCATATCACGTTTCATAACACTATAAACTCATTTTGCAAGCCAGTTGAGAGATATAGAATGGTTAGCATTGCTGCTTATACAAGTATGCTGACCCCTAAAATTCTTAACCTAGAAGCTTACACCATCACTAGTTTTTAAACAATGACACCTCCAAGTACATCCCTCGAATACACATTAAACAATATGTCGCCCTTGATCAGACTTAATATTCTTAAGCTTGTATGAAAACTTCACAGCATATGATTGAATTGCAAGTCTACATTCTTCAATATTTGCAAACATCATCCCTTCGATTTAGTGTCCTCACTTTCATTGAAGTATATTTCCTTAAAGCCGCCATCACCCGATGACACATAACCATATGGCGAGTCACCTATTTCCATGTTATCATCTTCTTCTGCATGAAATTCTTAATATAAACTATATTGATTGCCTCATCTTCACTCACATCTTCTTCGTTACTAAAAATGTTATCTTCATTACATGTTTGTGGTCCTTCCTCTCCATGGCAAATCCAATCATCTAAAAACATTTTGTTGGCTCACTTATAATATTTGACCATCCAAATTATTCCAAAATGTTATATCATCGTATCCCTCCATCTACACCAAACAATATGATAAATTACGTTAAAGTACACAAAAAGATATAAAACTAAATAACTGAACAAACAACAAACAACAAACGAAAGATGATCTACATAGACATAGGTTAACAAAAAGAGGGAACCTAAGGACTACAATCAGTTGCAGCCAAAGGAGAACCAAGCATAACTTACATTAATGGCTTCACTATGTTATTATAACTTCTTACAAGAGGATCACAAATTCAAGAATACACTATTGTTATCTTGGAAGCATTCATTGAGGTGTTACTTATTCTCCTATGCCAAGAACAAAAGATGACCAAGATTTTTCATGTTAATACAGTAGCTAAAGTTTTCTCTCCGAAAAATGAACCATTTTTTTTTAAATAACACAGCAAATCAATGAATGCATAGTACTTTTCCTTGCAAGTAATCATTGCTCTGGTAATTGAAATGAGGAGATGTCCTTGAAAGCTATTCAAAGTTATTTACTGTGATGCTTAATTTTAGTCACCATGATAGCATGAAAATCAATAGCTGGTATACCACAGGTAGCTGCCACCAAATGAATTTCACAAGACATACCCAAAATGATAGTAACTGAGATGTGCTAACATCGACTTTCTTGTTTCTCCCTTGTTACCTGGATAACTAGTTACTTCGGTTTCTTTTTCCCTAATTTATTAGTTTTATCAGTGAACACTGACATGCAATTCTTACTTTAGACTTGTTCTGTTTGTTATATTTATATTTTTTAAATATAACCATAACAGAACTTAAAAGTTACATAATAAGGGTAGTTTCTTTTTATCTATCTTTTAATATAATAGCCATCATCATGGATTGAATTCCAGCCTAGCAGTTAAATTATTTTTGGTGATCAGGTACATGCACATGAGGAAATCATTTGAAGGAATTTAAAGATTATGTATCACGTTTAGGTTTGGAATCTGCAAAAGAGTGGTCATTAAATACTAAAGTTGCACTTGGCAGAGTAAAGTCTGTGATGCTGGACTAAAACAGTTCTAATGAAAAAGTACAGCTTTTCTGTGTCTAAGAACCTATTCAAAGCTGCCCGCGTCGAGTTCAATACCAAAACTTAATTTACATGAAAAGGTGCAGTCTTTTTTCTCTCTGACCTTTCTGTACTTCTTCAGGAGACAATGCAATTAATTTGGAAAAGTATGATGTAGATATATAAGTCCAGTTTTACGGTTAAGATCAAAATTTGTGACACAGTAAAGACCATTGTTAGATATCTAATTCAACACATGACATTTCCAATATGAATCAACTATTGTTCTTCGAAACTATTCTCAAACACATTATATTGTATTTGCATTCCTTTACCAATGTAATGTTGCATATCAAACATAGAAGATACATGACAATAAGCAAAGAGATGTGTCAGAAGAGGCAGAATGTGTCTAATACCCCTTCTGCTCCTTTTTCACATGTCTAAGACGTTTTTGAAACTTCTTTGTCTAGTCCTTCTGGACATCTACGGTTTAGAAAGAATGCAAGTTTGATCCAGAAAAATGAACCATTCTCTTGAAATAACATAGCAAATCAAGATACAGTGATACTTTCATATTAAAGAACCATAAGACTTGGTGTTAGTTATCAGTGTAGATTGCAATACAACAACCCAAAAAACAAATTGAAGCACTTACAGAAACAGAGAGATGTGGGGTATCTACGGAGAGATTACCTCGTATGAGATTGATGACTAGAGAAATGGAGGAAGCCGGAGCCGTGGAACAGCAGAGGCGTAGCCTAGCAAGGGGGGCGCAGAGTGAATGACTGGACGATGTCGCCTAGTAAAGGATCGTTTGCCTGGTAAAAGATTAGTCATGATCGTTTGTCGCGGTTCGCCATTGTATATCACCATTCGCCATAGGTCTCCTTCCACAAAAACAACACAGACATCACCTCGTAGAGATCAAGGTGGTCGTTTATCGTCGTTCACCGTCATTTATCGCCATTTGTCGTTGGTCTCCTTCCACAGATTTGTGTTATTTAAACAGGAAGAATCCCTGGGGAGGGGTAATCTTGTCATTTAAAAAAAAAAAAAAAAAACAGCAAAAATCGAACGGAATGACAAAACTGCAAGCATTTTCAAAACTTAATGACAGATCAGCAAAAACTTCAAAACCTTGGATTTTTGGCAAAAACAACAAAAATTAATGGCAAATCTGCAAAAACCCCTTAGATTAACTCACAACTAGGAAATCATTCACCATTATCTTTCTGACTCTGTGATATAGGAAAAGGACTAAAAAGATTAGACTTACATAAACGCGATCATGGACAACTACATGAGTACAACTAGAACTGTACTTCACGACATCAACTCCCCCGCCATTAAGAAGCTCCGAACGATACTGCACGGCAATAACAAATCAAAATATATAATCAAACACAGTTCAACTGCGAAATGTGAAAGTGAGGGAGGAAAAAGTGAAATTAGAGAGCAGGAATTAGCAAGAATAATGAATGGAATGAAGAAAACAGAGAAACAGAAAGAAAATAACCTGAGATTCGGAGATGGAATCAAATCCAAAGAGAACGAAACGGACGCCGCGAAATATCTTCTCAGGGTCAACGTAACTGGAACCGCATCCGCCCATGGAACTGCCTTTGGGCGTTACAGTTGGTTTAATCAGGAAAGCGAAGGTGAGGAGACGAAAACCTAGGGGAGAGTGAGAGAGAGTAGAAAATGTGTATTTTGATCGTCATGCGGTGGCGGGAGAGGGAGAGAGCCGAAAATAACGATACGTGTCGTTCACACGTGCAATGCTGATTTTTAAATGGTCCTAATTGGGCCTGGCTTTTCGTTTGTCCGCCGTCCAGACCCCGCTTCCGAATGAACTGAAAAGTAGGTGGCCCACATAGCAGAACAGTTTATATTCCGTTGATCAGGTGTCGCATAGTCTAGAACAAATCCAAGCCCCCTGAGAATTGGATGATCTCAACCTTTGTGGGTCTCAGGGACCTGGACTCCCTTAGGTCGTCAATCAACGGTCTGGATAATATGCTCTCCTGTCTTGGGCGTTTCCTTTCATCAAGCCATTGAACGCTAAAATTCAATAGCACTACGGCCCCCTCTCTCTCTCTCTCTCTCTCTCTCTCATCCAGGTTATTTCAGTGTTTTGCAGGGATGAGACGGTTCTCCTCTACTGTTTTCGGAATTTCTCCCGCAGCCAAAAACGCACTACAAATTTACGGACCCGGAAGAAAGTCAAACAAAGAAAAAATCAGAAGAAACTCCTCAAAAACAGCTGTATATGGAATGCCAAATGCAGCAAATTCGTCACCAGGTAAGCACCTACGCAATCCCTCAGAGTGGCATGATATTTTCTCGGAGTTGGATGAACCCGATGATTTCTCTAATGGAAATGAAACCATTTCCACTAATAACCATAGAGATACCGACTACGTTCATGTATCTGCGATACTAAGAGAAAAAGATTGGTTTTTCATGCTAAACCACAGATTTGATAGGAAAAGCAACACTTTGACTCCACAGTTTGTCGTAAGGATTTTGCAAAATCAAGAATGCCCAGTACTCTCTCTTAAATTTTACATCTGGGTTTCTAATATTAATGACTCACTAGCAAAGAATCAGTTAGTGAGGAGAGTTCTAGCTTATATACTGCTTAGAAAAGGGCCTGTTGTTTTGTCTGTTGAATTATTGCAAGAGATTCGAAGCATAGGATGTAGAATTACAGAAGAAGTGTTTTGCATTTTGATTGGTAGCTGGGGAAGATTGGGTCTTTCCAAGTATTCAAATGAAGTTTTCGGGCAAATGTCTTTTTTGGGGTTCAAGCCAAGCACCCGGCTGTACAATTCACTCATTGATGCCTTAGTGAAATCAAATTCCCTTGATTTGGCATATTTTAAGTTCCAGCAAATGGCTGCAGATAATTGTTATCCTGATAGGTTCACTTACAACATTCTTCTACATGGAGTTTGTAAGAATGGAATAGTAGATGAAGCCCTTCGGCTTTTGAAGCAGATGGAGAACTCAGGATACACACCCAATGTGTTTACATATACAATACTTATTGATGGGTTCTGTAATGCAAAAAAGGTTGATGAAGCATTTAGGCTGTTAGAGACAATGCGAAAGAGAAATGTAGCTCCAAGTGAAGCTACAGTTAGAACATTGGTTCATGGTTCATTCCGATGCTTGGAATCAACTCAGGCATATAAGTTGGTATTTAACTTCGTTGAGCATGAGCCAATTTTGTTCAAACATGCTTGTAACACTCTATTGTATTGCCTTTCAAAGAATCAAATGCCAGGAGAAGCTAGGGAATTCTTAAGGAAGATGAGTAAGAAGGGTTACTTTCCAAATGCTACGACATTTAACATTTTCATGGCTTGTTTGGCAAGAAGTATGGATCTCAATGGGGCATGCGAAGTGTTGGATGGTTTTATTGCCCAAGGTGGAAAACCTGAATTTAATACATATATTATGCTGGTGGCTGCTTTGCACAAGGCTGGAAGAAGTGAGAAGGCCATTCAATATGTAAATAAGATGGTTGCAGATGGACTTGTTTGCAATGTGGTTTCGTATAACATCATGATTGCTTGCTTTGTCAGAGCTGGCTTGATGGAAAAGGCATCAGAAATTTTCAGACAGATGCTAGAAAAAGGTATTACTCCTAATCTTATAACTTTCAATACATTAATCAGTGGCCATTGCAAGGCTACAGAAATACGGAAGGCACGTGAACTGCTGAAGATGCTATTAGATCATGGATTCAAACCTGATAGTTTCACCTTTACTTCAATAATTGACGGTCTTTGTAGGTCCCACCAGATGGGGGATGCTTTTAGTTGTTTTGATGAGATGGTGGAATGGGGGGTTGCACCAGATGTCATTACATACAATATAATGATCCGGTCTCTATATGCACTAGGTGAAGTTGGTAAGGCGATGAAACTGGTTAAAAGGATGAGAACTGATGGGAAAATTCCAGACTTATTCCTTTAATGCTCTTAAGTCTCTGTAAGATGAGAAATATGGAGACTGCTCAGAGACTTTTTTATTCTATGCTGAAAGCCAGTGCAGTTCTAGACAATTATACATACAACACTTTCATTAAATCTTTATGTGGTTGCGGAAGAATTGATGAGGCTACAGAGATGTTGAGAACTATGGAAGCCAATGGCTGTGCTCTGAACTCCTAGTCATACTTCACAATTATAGATGCCCTTTGTTGCCAGGGCTGGTTAGAGGAGACCAAAGAATTAGTCAGAAAATGTAAATGCAAAGGAATTCATGTTAGCGGAGTTCCTAGTATGAAAATTCCTTATGTTACAGCTGGAGTTTTGGGGAGTTAAGCAGTGTTGGATTCATATGTTGCCATGATTGCCAAAGCAATCATACCAGGTCAAAATCCAAAATTCAACGCTAGAAACAAGACTTTCATCACAATAAGCAGCATCCAGTTGTTTGGCATTTTATTGATGTAAATGGATGCAGATCTGTGATATAGTGACAACATTCAAGTTAGTAATTTGGACGGAAGTGCATGCACAACCTTTACTTACAAGAACTGTGCTTGATGGCCTGGCAAGTGGGATCATCTGCAACCTGTTGCCTTTAAATGGTATGGGAGAAAACAAGGTATAGCATTTGCTTGTTTTTTGTCTATTGTTTTGCTTGAAAGGAATGACACATAGTACTGCACAAGGATTTACCCGTAGAGATTGTGGTTGCATCTTGGTTGACTAGTTATACTTACGTCAAGTTAAACAGCTTGCATCTTAAAAGCTCACATCCTAGGGTACATTGCCCTATCTAAACTCATTTTTGTGGAAATGGTCTCTTGCAGTGAAGCTAGTTCATCTGTTGATAAGAGATGCTCCAGTTCCGTATCAAGATGCTTATTGATAGCCTCACCCATGTGATTTCAGTACTATATCTATAAACTGGTAAATTAGACTTGGGATTTTACACATTTCTCTTGGGCTTAATCCTATCTTATCAGGAATTCGCATGTCATAAATTTTTTCCTTTTTGGAAGAATAAGTCACTTAAATAATTGGAAATTCTTTGACTTCAGTTATGCTGGAGGACTGTAACATCCTCCTGCCTTTGTGTCAACTATTATAAAACACTTCTTCGATCACCCGAAACTGAGAAGATCCGTTTTATGACAGGGGACAGCATGTCCATCAGGTTTAAGGCTTGACTTTTAACATTATAGTGTTGAACATAAGCCACATGAGTATCAAAACTTATTTTGGAGTGTATTAATGAGCTTTCATTTATTTCTTGTTAACAAATCTGTGGAGATATGAATGCGCAGGCCATTCTGAAATGAACCACTTCTGACAAGTTTCTAAGAGTAGGTGCTCTAAACCCTAAAACCATGAATAACATGTTTCCGTTCTGTTTTATTCAGCGAAACTTGTTTATTTCTTTTGTTATGCTGATCCCCGTGTGAAACTTTGATTAGAAACTAATTAGATTGCTCTGATTATCCAAGAAATTCTCATTCTTTAGTATTTCCTACCCAGTTCTGCTAGTTTTCTGCTGTTTGCTTAAGAGCTCATCAATCTCGTTTAGATTGATTTGGCAATGCCAGGTTGTTTGTGCTTCTGCAGGGATCCTTCTGCCTTCTGTTATTGGCTTTCCCATGTAAAATGTATGATTTTCTGAAACTTTGGACGAAGGATGACATGCTTCCAGTAAAGAGATAAACCTTTGCTGTCCTCTGTCAAACAACCAAAATAAATTGGCTACCAAGTATGGTCTGTCAAGTAGCATCTTTACATTGAGATGGTAGATGGCCGCAGGATGCACATTTTTTATCTCCTTAATGTTGGGCCGACTTATGTTGTGATGGGAAGCCGAAAACTATTAACTCCTACTCTCTTTATTATTTTTCTGGGGTTGACTTCTTTCTTGATTTTCTTTTTATTTCAAGAACTATTAACTCCTGGTTTCTTTTCTTTCTTTTTTTTCTTTTTTTGGTTTTGCTTTTTCTTCACATTTTGTTTTTATATTTGGTGTGCTTTTGATCTGTTAGGACTATCTGTTCTTGCTCTCCTTTATATATATATATATATATATATATATATATATATATTGTTATATATATATATATATATATTGTTGCTTTGCCAAAGAAAAGAACAAAGCATAAAAGAATGTAAACCAAGTGGGTTTGATAATTCCTTCAGGTATGGGCATTAATTCCTTTGTTCAAACATGGAAGCAAAAAAATAAAAGGCAGCTAATTCAAATGTTGAGTAAAGGGTAACCCGGTGCAAGAAGCTTCTATGTATGCAGGCTCCAGGGAAGGGGCGGACCCCAAGGGTCTATAATTCAAATGTTGAGTCACTTGGTTAAATATCCAATTGGGGAAGTTACGTTTGACATCCTGGAACCATTGGTTTTTACTGATTGCAAAGAGGTTGAAATTTTAAGCCATAAAGCATAGACTGAAATATGCCTTTTCTATGACTCATTATGCAAGGGCACGAGGCAGAGTTATCTGTCACACAGAGAGGTTCTTGAGATTTGCTGGTCAGTGAATTCCAAATTTCACCGTCATCACCACAAACTGATAGGGATCAATCCAATAGCAAAGTAAAGGGGTGCCTAGCTATCTATTTTTCTTTTCTTTGATGCTTTACTATTTCATGTGGCTATTTGATCAGCAGCCTTAATTTTTGGGCCCATTTTTCTTTAGTAAACTTTTTATTGTCAAATTAGTGGAGAAAATATATTCATGCTGCCAGTGATGCATTGTGCAAGTAGTTTAACTGAATGTGATATTACATTGTGATCTCAAGAAACACCGTTACTTGAGAAACACTGTTGAAAGGGAGCCTTGGCGCAACTGTAAAAGTTGTTGCCGTGTGACCTTGAGATCATAGGCTCAAGGCGAAGAAACAGCCTCTTGCAAAGATACAAGGTAAGGTTGCGTACTATAGGCCCTTGTGGTCCGCCCCTTCCCCGAACCCCGCATTGGCGAGAGTTTCGTGCACCGGGGCTGTCCTTTTTTTTTACTTGAGAAACACTGTTATCCATGTTTTGCTATTCTAGAGATGAAGTAGACATATCTTAAGCTAGTGAAGTGAATTTGTGATTCACAATGTATTAACTGACTGTATTGACTTAGAACTCTTTGTTTGTGCATATATGCATATGTGAGTGGGTCTTTGTAGTTGCATGCGTGCTTGTTATTAGCTAGCCATGTGTTTACTTGAACTTTGTCATTAGACATGGCTTCTGAGTCTGTTTCTATTTTCTAATAGCCGCTTTCACTGCAATTCAGTCTCTGAATACAAATAGCTACATCAATTGTCATGATACTTTGTGGAAGGCAGCATTGTATTGGAAGTCTCACTAATGGTGCAAGCTTGTGGAGCGTGAATCTAGATTTATGATTACATATAAATCTATATCACCATGATTTTTGCATAAAAGTTCTCTAGAAGGCTTTATTTTACAGTTATGCTGCTAGCAGATAGTTTCTCTACAATCATCTTTCTAGCAATTGTTGTGGGTGTCTGTTTCTATAACATGTCTTTGTGAAGTAATGACATTTTCATGTATTGTGGCAGGTTCGTGAGCAAAACTATGTTGCTGATGAAAGTTATTCTGCCTGCTTCTAACTGTTGTCCATACTGGTTTAGCTCTTAACATAAATGGAGTGTCAAAAAGAAGCCAGTGATGAAAGGTATAAGAGATAATACTTTCGAGTCGTCTAGACCATCTAGCTTCTCATTTCCTCAGAATTGATCTACAAAATTCTAGACCCATGTTCTAGATGCATAAAATCATCAATTCACTTAAATCAAATAATCTGTTTAATATACATCTACCTTCTTCTGTTGACAGTACTACTAGAATGCAATGGTACCCTAAAGGGGAGCCTTGGCGGAAGAGTAGAGTTGTCATTGTGTGACCTTGAGGTCACGGATTCAAGGCATAGAAATAGTCTCTTGCAAAATGCAAGGTAAGGCTGCGTACTATTGACCCTTGTGGTCCCCGAACCCCACATACATGGGAGCTTTGTGCATCGGGGCTGCCCCTTTTTAATTGTATTTGTGCACTTTCAAAGCTCTCAGTAGCTGGAGTACTTGAAAGTGCCTATATTCTAATTTTTCTGACTTCTTAGTGCTTGTTCCAAGTCATACAATAAACAGCTCAAGTTGGAATTAGTGACAGTGGAGAGTTGACAACTATCAATTCTCTAAAGAGTTTTGTATGGTACTCAAGCTGCTTAACATCTCATGGTGGCATCATCTTGAGGAAGCTTGGCATTGGTAGATAAATGAGAAAAACAATCATTTTACCCAAGAGCTCCTCTTATTTGTCTCCCTTAGCAAAGGGCATTGTCTATGCAAGGGAATTGCAACCCTTGAAGCAGCTAGAGCAGCAACTAGCTTTCTAATAATGCACAAGGTTAGGTTCTGCTAAAGGTAATTCTAACTTTCTTGTCTAGTTGTAAGCCATTCTTAGAATACTTTTGGCTTGGCTCAAACCTTGTGTTATTTTGCAAGCAAGGCAATGGGGGACCTAGAAATCTACTCCTTTAATCATTTCATGAGATAGGAATACAGTTGCAATATCATATGCCTATCATATTTGTTGGTCATATCAGTATTCACCTTTAAGATATGGAATTGCTATGTTAGCAGATGTTTCACATTATTATCACTATGTAGTAGTAACTAACTGACCTGTTAATATACCAAATATGTCATATCATGAGCCACACTATAAAACTTTTTGAAAGAGTGATTAAAAAGAGGTTGCAACATGAGACAAGTGTATTAGAGAACCAGTTTGGTTTCATGCCTGAGAGTTCTGCCATAAAAGCTATTTTTCTACTTAGACAATTGATAGAGAAATGCAGTGAGAGGAGGAAAGACCTCCACATAGTTTTTATTGACTTAGAAAAAGCTTATAATAGGGTCCTTAATTTGATAGATGTTAGACAAGAAAGGGGTTTCACAAGGGTATATAGACATAATTAAATAAATATATAAGGGAGCGATAACAAATGTTATGACCATTAGTGGAGAAACTAATGATTTTCCTATCACTATAAAATTGCACCAAAGATTAGCATGAGCCTATACCTTTTCACGTTGGTTATAGATGAGTTAATAAAACATATGCATGAAATTTCATGGTGCATGTTAGGTGTAGATAATATAGTTTTAATTAATGAGATAAGGAAGGGCATAAATGCAAAGCTAGAGTTATGGAAAGAAGCATTAGAACCTAAAGGATTTTAAAATTAGTCGAACTAAGACATTGTATATGGAATGCAATTTTAGCAAAGAGAGGAGCAAGAGTGAAGTGCCAATAAAGATTGATAACTAAGAAGTACCTTTAAGACCACTTTTGATACTTAGGATCTATGATTCACAAGAGTGGAGATTAAAAGTGAGGTTACCCAGAGAGTCCAAACAAGTTGGAATAAATGGAGATGCACCATTGCAGTTTTGTGTGATTGGCGTGTATCACTCAAACCTAAAGGAAAATCCTATGGGATTGCTATAAGGTTAGCCATGCACTACGAATAAGAGTGGGCAGTTAATGAACATCATGTACATAGGATAAACATAGCTAAAATGAGGATGTTGATATGGATGAGTGGCAAGACAAGAAATGATAGAATTAGGAATGAAAACATTACAAGAAACTTAGGAGTAGCACCAATAGATAATAAGATAAGGGAGACTAGACGAAGATGGTTTGGGCATGTATATCTAAGACCAAAAATGGTACTAGTTAGGAGTGAAGCAATGCAAGTTAAAGGAAAGGCCCAAAAGAACATGGATAGAAGTGGTAAGAAAAGATTTTAAAACTTTGGGATTAAATGAAGCCATGATACTTAATAGAGGGGAATGGAGGAATAAGATTCATGTGGTCGACCCTTAATTGGGATAAGGTCTTGATGATGATGTCATTATCATATTGTGGCTTCATTCTCCAAGTTGTACTAGGAGAGTCAGGACATTTTTGCTGTCCTATTACAAGTTTGATGGGGTATTAGTTGTTTCTAGTGAAAATTAGAAGCCAAAGCTAGGGCCTTAGGATACAAAACTACTACTCAACTTGAAGGAATTCACAGCTAAAGAACATAACTCCGCTTACCTCTAAATTACTCTGGAGCTACCAAACTGCCAGAAAATTTGACACTGGAACTGCTTCCCCCTTATGTAGCTAATTCAATTTGTTCTAGAATTACTGAATTAGAGACATTAAAACCTGGCATAGCTTAATTCACAACCTGGAATAGCTTAGTTTATTGCATAAGCAATGTCATCAACACACGTTTTATTAGGAAATTTCAGCCAAACAAATAGTATTGTAGAAGTCTCCTAAAACAATTAAACTAACAAACTACTTGTCTTTGGTTAACTACTTGCCACTTGACATCACTTGGGCTTAGGTTACCACTAAATGGTATTTTAAAAACACACCATAGCTATATGAGACATTAAAAAGAGATTAGTGCATGATGCAAGAAAGGGTCCTCCTGTGAGTGAATCATCAATTCATTTTTTTGATGAATCCTAACTATTAACTGTTCTTTCTCCATTATGAACTTCTTTAGTTTTTATAGCCTTTCAGCCTAACAGCCCACCTCTCTACTACATGCAGCTTTTTCAAGCCAAACACAAGGAGGGGCATCCCTTCAATAGCTCATTTTTTACACTCTTTAAGGTAGCAACTTCTTAAGAGATGATTAGGGAAGATGTCTTTAGTGAAGGTGTTACTCTCTTATTTGTTCATCCTACAAGTTCCTCTAACAGCTCCTAAGAAACTTATAAATTGTTCGTGCCATAAAAGAATGGTGGTGGGTTCCTTATACAGACAAAAAGTGATGTCATGGGTGAGCAACTCAATATATCACTTAGCTTCTACTTGGCCTAGACATGATGGGTACTTATGTCCACTTTAGCAACAAGTACGACTAATTTTCACCAACATGTACTAATTTTAATGACATATATTGCTTTTGTGGAGAAAATAGCTTTGATTAAGATTATCTAGGTGATCATTTGGGGGATTAAGATTTGATATAGTGTCCATCCCTTATCTCCAAAGATATGTGTACTTGAGTATACTTTACATTTAATGCTGAAGATAATGTTTGTGTGGTGGAAGACTCATGAGCCCTTTTAGAGGAAATTTTTAGAACTTCCGTGGGGAAGGAAGAAAGTACCTAAGCGGCTAAGAAAAGCCCAACATTCATTGGGCTGTTTTCGGGTCATTGCAAAACTATTGTATGTTTAGACAAATTGGTGGTCTTTGGGTATGCTATTGGGCATCCATCATTTTTGTTCTAGGTTCGATATTCACCTATACATCCCAATATGAAACTTGCAAAATAGAATAGCCTTGAGGTGATAAAATAGAGATATCTACAGTACTTAAAACCTGATTGCAATTGAAAACTGGGGTCTTTTAGTTATAGATGCGGTTGTCTAAATACGTACGGTACTAAAAACCTTTGAATTTACTATCACTACGAGATATACTAAATCTGAAGAAGCATGGCTAGCAACAATCCTTAAAGGCCTTCTAACTTATTTAGCATATTTATTCCCAGTGGTGATAGACAGTGTCTCCAAAGTAGTTTATTTACTGGCTTCGAAATCAACTACACGCACCATGAAGATTCTAGAATATCATTGGATCAGACTGCATAGTTGACACTTACAAATTGTCTTTCCTTCTGGCATGTTTGCTGCTCCGGCAATGATACGACCATCCTGATGATAAAGGGAGTGGACTAGTTAATGGAAGGGTCTAAAAATTTTATGTATAATCCATAATGCATGGCCCCCTTTCCATAAAAAAGGTATGGATCCCTTTGTCACTCCAACCAAGTTGAGGTTGGACGACTTTGTATTTTACTGTGCAATTATGCCTTCCTCCTTTGATTCAACTTTGATATTGGCATTTATAAAGAAAAAATGAGGCAATACAAATAGTTAACAAGGAAATAAAAGCACCAGAAGGTGACGAAGAAATAAAAAGTAATTGATTCTTAATGGTCTTCACAATATTAGATCTTCTTCGCTCTTGCAAAATGAATCCTGTCGTGGAACGTCTTAAACAAGTTGCCGTCTAGTGTTCCAATTTTAACAAATGGGTCCACTTTTAGATGATATAACCTTTTGCAAAAACAAGCATTGAACAACTTTTGCAGCCGAGCAGTATTTATCATAGGAAATAGATGGTTAGAAACTACGGTCCACATCCAACAACCAATGGTTTTTAGGCTGCGAGTGTACAGTGTCTAAATCTACTCCTATTCCATAAAAAGAAGAGAAAAAATGAATAAAATCACTAATATCCGTGGGATTCATTGTTGTTGCCTTGTAATTTGGAGGTCAGGTGTGAAAATAGCCTCTAGTTGTGATGTGATCTGGAGGTTAAGTGTGAAGGTAGCCTCTAGCAAAAATGCAAGGTAAGACTGTATACTATATATCCTTTGTGGTTCACCCTTCTTTGATCCACATGTGGAGAGCTTATGGTCTGCCTTTTTTACTGTATTGAATGTATGATCTAATGATTGCACATATTAACCTATTTTCTTGGTAAAGATAAATCATCAGAATTCTTTTATCTATAACGTGTTGGCCTATTATTCCGTGGAGATGCCCAGTCGTATGCACGCAACTGTGCTAGACATAGTTGGGGTTTGCAATCCCACATCCCCTCTAGCTGAGGGAAATATTGTTATTCTTCTGTTTTTTTTTTTAATATCAAACACACGTGCCCATGAACACCTCCAACCCATGACCAAGGTCCTTCTTGCACCACTATGCTAGAACGCATTTTCGCTATTTGTTGGAAATATAGCTGCAAATAAGATAAATAGTGTTTTCAAATAAAAGTTAAAATACAAATAATGTTTGGCCAGAGTCAGTGCTATAGTCTCATAGTATAAAACTTGGCTAACCTTCAGCAGTGAAAGGTTATCATCATTCAATGAAGAACAATTTTTGGTAGCGTCAGCCTCCAAAGATGAACGGGGAAGAGGCCAGCAGCAATTTAAATTACAAGTCCTGCTCCTGCACCTCTAAACCGGGGCGCACAAGATGATCAATTCTGGCCATTGATCACAACGTACTTGTATTCTCAGATGTCGTACATATCTGGTTCCCCTCTCGGCAAATGCAATATGGGGGTTGAGCTACCAGTTCACATAGCCCGCAAACATCTGACCGCGGACAACTGTGATCCTAAGTCACTTAACTTTACCGGTCAGTTCAAGACCAAGCCTACGTGATACACGAGCCTTCAGCAATTTCGAATTTCACTGAAAACCAAGGGCAATTTGGTAATATTGCTTCCAACTCCCTAGGGGCGGCAAAATATGACACGACACGATAACACGACTCAAACCCGACACGAATTTAGCGGGTTCAGGTCGAGTCTTATTGTGTTCGTGTCATTTTCGGGTGACCCGAAAATGACACGCCAAAAATCGTGTCGTGTTCGAGTCAATGAATTTGACCCGTCGTGTCTACCTGTTTGACACGCGACCCACTCATGACCTTATTACCTTAACACTTTAACAGTGACATGTGACACGATTTGAAAATATATGACGGTTCATGAGTAACCGTCCTATATTAGTATTTATATTATATAGGACGGTTACTTACAAACCGTCCTATATTAGTAGTTATAACTTATATATAGGACGGCTATTCACAAACCGTCCTATATTAGTATTACTAGTTATATATAGGACGGCTATTCACAAATCGTCCTATATTACTATTTATATAGGACGGTTATTCACTAACCGTCCTATATTACTAAGTTATTTTGGAGAATGGAGGGTTCTTCTGGAGCCACTGTTAAGAGTTAATGAGTTATTCTCACACATATACTATAAAGATATTCTCAGAGGAACAGCTTCTTCCAAGTTCTCGTTCGGGTGCATCTTAGAGAATATGAAAAGAAAGCAAAGACATGAGAGTGACAAACTATAAACAGGAATTCACAAAATATAATCCAGAAATCTGTGATTCAAGATCTGAATGAAGCAGGATTTCCTGAAATGTAAGCCGAAGCAACTTCACCTTCCAGTTTGCAAGCTTCTGATAAAACACATTTGATTGGCAACAGATAAGTGAAAGCTTGCAAACATGATATAATTACAACTAGTGGAACTTCCTCATCCCTTTTTCTGTTCACACAAACAATTGTGTTCCGATTGTCAGAAACTCGGTAGCTTAGAATTATGGGCTCCAATCATCACAATTGCCCAACATATCAATCACTTAGCACCATCTCCATGACTATATCATTCCAATTGTCAATAGGCCCAGTGTGCACCAATGCAGACAATCATTCGAACTTTGGCATTTTTAATTTTATCCTCATTCCTCAAAGAATGAATGAAATTGCTGTATAAAGTGGATGTCCATCAGGTCTCCATTCAAAACACCAACTTCACAATCACATCATTGAAATTTGAAAGTTTTTTGGTATCATATTCATATGAATCATATCTACAACTTCAGTATATATCAGTAATTTCAATCATCAACCTCCATTCCATATATGACTCCCTCTCCAATACATGATACAATACATGATATGATATCAACCACCCATACTGTATCTGTAGATTGTATGTACATACATGATACAATACAACCCATCTGCTGATCTAAGCCATTATTGAAAATTGATGATTAACCCATCTGCTGATCAAAACACCAACTTCACAATCACATACATTGATACAATGTACTTCAATCAAAAGAAAAATAGAACACATTCATTGAAATGAACTGATCTTTGTATTATATTTGAGTAAAATGTATATACATGAATGATAATATACATTCATTTACAATTTTACATCACTGAACTACAAATTAAAATTCATAATATGATCTGTCCATTCCATTCTAATATCATCTAGATCCAACTGGGAGTGACTCTTGGTTCCAAAATCCACCTACAAGAAACATATAATAACTTAGTTCAGAAATCAGACATGTAATCTTGAATTAAGTCAGGAAATATACAAATCAAAAGTGCAACTTTGATCAGTAAGTCTAAGTGTTACCTTTCTCAATTGTGAGACTGAAACTCCATTGCGAATGAGGGTTCTCATGTATCTAAGAACATAATATCCACACTCCCAATCTGATTTTTGTTTAGGGCACTGCAAAACAATGCCACCAAAGACAACATAAAAGTTTCAAAATATAATTTCCAACAAGTTCAGGTTTAAAATTATATGCAAGAGTCTAAAGAGCAGTAATTAGTAAACTGTACCTTGGCCTTCTTCCAGTTGAGTTTTGGTGGGTGGTGAATGCCTTCCCTCTCAGCCCATTTATACCAAGCTCTACACACATATAATTGAAAAGCATTAGATTATGAATATTATTATAGTTGTCAGGTGAGTAGTTATATTATAATAAAAAGAATAATAAAGACTTACTTGTTTATAATTTCCATAAGGTGTTCCCGAATGTGTGCTCCACATGAATCAAAAAAATTGCATGGCCACCATGCACATCCAAAGCTAGCAACATCCAATGGGACCTATAAAAATAATAGTTCAATTGAATTTTCTCTAATCTTAACTGATGTAGTATTCATGTGTATGAAACTATGAATTGTGAAATTAAAATGGCATAATTAAGCAACCTATGTTACAACGTACCCACTATTGTAGGGAATCAGTAATGCTTGCCCCTTCGCACAAGTCATGAGACCAGGAATGATATCTTCACTTTGTTTGTCCTTAGGCAAATGGTCCAATTGAAAGACAAGAGAAGGGTCAAGGAACTTGTAAATGTCCTTGACCTCTAGTCTATGCAAGCTATCATGCAAATACCTGCATTTGAAATTTGGGTTAGTGTCAAATAATTATTAAGTTTTATTAAAAAAGCAAGTATTAAGTAATGTTACATTGATTGGTAAGTCTTAACTCTAATAGAGCAGTTACACGACGTACCCTATATAGACTATGATGTGCATGTACTCCAATTGATCCATATTACATATGGCTATGAGGTCTTCCTTGAAGAGTGAAACCTCAACCACATCATTTGAAAGCACACCTGCCTCTATCCTTACAGGGTTCATTGTATTTGTGTTGCCTTCATTGACCAGTGCAGACGGTACCCTTAGGAATGGAGGTGTGTTAGGTGGAACCTCCACCTGATCCCTACACTGTAAATGTAATCATGTAACATTTTAGAAATTAGTAATGAATATATACAACATATACTGATATACTAGCAGATATAAAAGAAGAAACCCAGTGAGGTAAAATTAGAATATTTTATAATATAACAATAATAACATTGTGACTACTGACTTGTGACTTGTGAGTAGTGATTAGTGAGCACCTAACAAGTGTTTTGAACTAAAGAACTAGTACTACTGACTTATGACTTGTGAGTAGTGACTATGAAAAAACATAGAACTAGTACTACCTGAGAAGGCTGGGATGTGGCTACACTTGCCACTATGCCAGAATTTGCCTAAGAAGAAGGTTTGCTTCAATTGCCCCTTGTCTCGCTTTTGGTGATCCGACCGTCCGACATGTTGCGTACAATATTAATCAATGAACAGTTTAGGAGGACTTAAAAAAGGTAGGAGAAAATGAAGCCATGACTACGGTTAGTATATATGTACCTTGGAATTGGATATCATTGGTTTTATGTGTTTCTACGGCCAACACACATGATATCCAATTGCATCCCCAACGGTTTCAACATCATCCCCTTCGACCGGAAATGGAAGGGGAGCATACGGTTGGATGGCGGTAGTGATGCACACACGCTTAGTGTGTGGAGGCATCAACTTACCATGCAAGGTGGCGGAAGTCATGGGCCGAACCTCGTACGGTGTTGCCACTGACCACATGGTTCTCAAATGTATGTAGCTGCAACATGCACTGACCCACCTGCATTTGAGAAATGACATATATATAATAATTAGTGATGTAATGTAAAGTGTAAACTAAAAACAAAAGTAAATAAGTAACATTGTAAAACTAAACAAGTGAATATACATACCTCACTGATTGGGAGTACTTGTTCTGCCACCTCTTCATCTGATAGAGGACTAGGAGTAGGAGTGCAGCTATTATTATTTCTTGCTGGTTGAACTTGAGGTTGAGCTTTAGCTTGAGGGCCGCCAACATCCTCACATGAGGTTCTTCGGCCACCTTGGAGTTCCTTCAATAGTTGATCTTTGACCATGCTATATATCTCCACAATTGTTTGTTTCTTCCATTCTTCCAATTCTTGTAGCGTAGGAGCCTTTTGTTTGGGGAAGAATTTGGAAGGAACAACACCCCGACCTTGGCCCCTTACCCGGCCAGGGTGCTCATTATTGTTGCCCATTGCCCTATACAGGATGTCCCCCTTTGCAACAGTGCTGCTAAGAGTCCCTGTAGTTGCACTTTCTTCTTGTTCTTGGGTCAACTCTTCCTGCACACATAAAGATCATAACATGATAAAATCACTATTATATATGTAATATTTAAATAATATACTATGCAAGGGTATAAAAGTATTTAACTAGGCAGTATGCAAATAAAGTAAAAGTATAAAACTTAAAGTCTTAAACCACTTACAATTCTTGAAGCAATTGTTGCAGTTGTCTCGTTGGCAAAGGTCTGGGAGTTACGCCCTTTTGAATGTGCCATTTTCCATAAAATAGCACAGTCGATAGGATCCGTTGTCCCAGCCTTCTTTTGCTGTAATAAGATTATAAGAGACACTAAGTCAGAGTTAATAAAAAAAAAATTCTACTATGATTAGACAAATGGAATGTGACATGATATACTTACTACATCTGCCTCTAATCGTGCATAGTCAACCTTTGAAAGGTGGTGCGGCGTATGGTTCTGTGCACGAGCCTTTTGTCCTTTTATACGCTTTGCCTGGACATCAAAGTAATGTGATCAAAGATTCAAAATACAATCAATTATAATAATTACAAGACTCAAAATTTAGCTTGGCTAGTTCAAGTTGTGATTACCTCAAAATTAGGAGATAGCCTATACTGTACAAATTGATTCCATGCTTCCTGGTTAATGAAGCAAGAATACAACTGAGGGACCATGTGAAGCGTAAAAGGATCATGAGAATTTGGAAGTATGTACTTCCTTGCAAGCTCACTCTTCCATTTCCTCCAAGCTTCACCAGCTCCTAGCAAGGCTTGCTTCTTGCACTCATCAGATACGTCAAAGGCAGACTACAAAACAAAAGAAGAAGCATGTTAAAGTGACTAACTAGTGAGTATTGCAGCAACTTTGTGTATCTTATCGTGATTCATATGCAAACAAAAACAAAACATATAAATATAAAGGACATATTATGTTATATGTAGGAAGAATTTACATACCTTGACCATTTCCCATACTGAATCATTGACTTGTGGCGATACATGTCTCCAATCAGTCACTGATACTGGCACAAGTCTTCTAACAGTGCAACATATGAAGCTAGCATAGGCATGTGCAGCACCACCAATCGGTTGGCCTTTAGTGTTGAATTGTACCGTTTCTTTTATTCCAACTGAGATTCTCTTATTTATATGTTCCATTTGCATTGGGCCCCTCCCCCTGACCTTTCTCTTGACACTGACCACCGGTGGTGTTACTGATGGACATGTGCTTGATAGCCTTGATTGTTCTGCTTCTGTGTGTTGTAATTGTTCTACTTGTACCTCTCCTACCTCTTCTACTTGCTCCATGTTTGCTTCAAAATAAAAATGACTACAATTAGACAAGAAAAGAGGAATACAATTATACAGGGATAATAAGCAGTAGCACCCTTGAAAACCATCACAAATTTTTCATTGGACAGTGGAGACTATACTGGAAGCCTCCTACAAGGTCAGATTGTTGCTCCCTCTATCTCTTCAAACAAGCAATTATGCATGTTCCCATTTTTTGTGATGTTGGCATAGTGCCATAGCCCCAGAAGTATGCCATTCCAGTATGGAGAGTGGAAAAAAAAAATGTGATATTTTGTTTTTGTATAACATTCATTATTTGTAGCTTGATTTGGCCATTTCATTAAGTTTCCTATCTCAAAACATTCATTCCAGTCTAATAATAATTTAAAAAATATGTTATGTTCCTTCATCCTTCATCCTTTATTTTTTATTTTGGTCAACTATCACTTAATCATTCCTCTTGTTTCAACAGTTCCAACACATCAAAAATGTTGAAAATCTGACATTGTTTGATGCAGATATGAGATATGTTAATTTTAGTTTTTGAGAGATTTTTCTTGATTTGGTTCTTTTTTCTAGGGCTCCCTTAAGGAAAAGAAGAAATTGGGATATAAGCTGTAGCTAGTTTGTGATAAATTAGATAAAGGTAATGTTTTTTTCCATTTTGTAAAAGAAAGAACTAGTTTAATGTCTCTCTCCCTCAATCTTCGACATACGTCTGCTTCTTCTCTTGCTCGCCGCTTCTACATTTCACTGGAGACTATTTCGGTAGATGCGGTTCTCGAGAACCTATCTATCGGGATTAAGCGATTCGGCACTAATGCACTATGGGCAAAGTCAGAAGACTCAGAACCTTTATAATTTATATGTTTGGTTTTTCCGTCAGAGGAACATACATATCTGATAACTCCCATAATCCCATTCCACTTCCAGGCTTCCAAATTCCGTTTTTTTGCTCATCCATCTTTTTCCCAACAAACCCCGTTTCCAGACTCAAATGAAAGACAACATAAATCAAAATCTGAGAAATAGGTGTTTGACAACGAAATGACAGAACAAGTTCAAGGCAAGGATCAGAGAAACCAGACAGAGGTTTTTTTTATTATCAGATTGTGTTCTTTTATTACTTTTTATGGTTACAGAAGTAACAGAACTGTATACGAAATTACATTAAAGATGCAAAAAATCGTAAATACATACCTTTCTTTGCTTAGATCTGTGAAAGATCGAAGAGGAATGGTCGTTTACACCTTCTCAGTATAGGTTGGATTGGATCGTTGGGTTGGAACTTGGAAGATTGAAATTAGGGCTGAGAATGACCAAGGTGAAAAGTGAAAAGTGAAAACGATATATTATATGTGTAGAACCATATAGGACGGTTTTAAAATAACCGTTCTATATAATATACTAATATAGGACGGTTATTCAATAACCGTTCTATAATATACTTAAATATAAGACGGTTTTTCAATAACCGTTCTATAATTATACTTAAATATAGGACGGTTTTCAAATAATCATTCTATAATATATTTAAATATAGGACGGTTTTCAAATAACCGTTCTATAATATACTTAAATATAGGACGGTTTTAAAATAACCGTTCTATAACATAATCAAATATAGGACGGTTTTCAAATAACAGTTCTATAATATATTAAATATAGGACGGTTTCAAAATAACCGTTCTATAATATATTTAAATATAGGAAGGTTTTAAAATAACCGTCCTATAATATATTTAAATATAGGATGGTTTGTTTATAACCATCTATATATTGAAATATAGGAGTTGTATAAGCTATAAGAGTTATGTATTTAATTAATCTTAGTTGATGATGTGCTTAAATAAAACTAGTTATTAAGTATAGAGTGGAGAAAGAGTTATGTAATTAACTCATCTTAATTTCCTTAAGTTAAGGATGACTGGATGAGCTTAAAAAGACAGAGCATATAGGCATATATGTATTATGTTCATCTCACTATCTCAGGCTCAGACTTCTCAGTTGAGTTGAGTTACTTGAGTATCTATCTGCTTAAAAGCAAAGTTATGTAAGTAACTCATACTATCATATTCAATTCAACATAGTTGTTGAGGTTGAGGTCAGGGGAGGATGAGTAAAGTTGGTGTTAATTATGTATATAATGTATTTAACTCATCTGATGATCTCACTTGAGGATCATCTTAAAAAAGCAAAGTTATGTAAGTAACTCATACTCAATTCAAAAGTTGTTGAATGTTGATGATAACATTGATAAATGATAATAAGTAAAGAAAGAGAAAGAGTCATGTAATTAACTCATTAGGTAAGAATGACTGAACTGAACTAGAATAGAAACAGTTATGTAATTAACTCAGTAGCTTGAGAATGAGTATAGAAAGAGTTGTGTAATTATCTCATTAGAGGATAATGAGTATAGTATAGGAACTAGGAAGGGTCCCAAGGGAATAGTTATTAGTTATTTAGTTATGTAACATTGTAATCATTAGGTGAGGTGAGAATGTGAACAGAGAATAGGAGTTGTGTGTTGAATTAACACAAATGTTGAATGATATTACTAAAGGAGTTACTAAATTTTACTCTACAATGTCTACATGAATGATGGATCAAAGGATCATGGATGAATCATGAATGAGTTATTCCTAATCTATTATCATCAATTGGGAGTTAGAAATGAGAAACAAATATTGAGTTATATGAGTTGGATACATGATATTCATGAATTTGATTGAAAAGAGATATATTAGATCAATTGGTTGGTGAGACATGTGAAATTAACATAAGAAAATCATTATTCATTAGCATTTATAATTTTATACAACAATATATGACAGTTAGTCAGTCTCTCTCTCACTTCACTTTTACTTGTACAACTTACAAAACTTGGTTAACTTATCTACTAAGTGTAACTTGTAAGTTGTAACAATTGACATGTGACAATGTGTAGCTAAACTGAAAATGGTTGATAAGAAATTAGGTTATACAGTTATTTATAACTTATAGTTATAGGCTTATAGTTATAGCAAATAATCTGAACCAGCTAGCCAGGCTAGGTAGGGCTCTTTAGGTTTAGGGATAAGACTTCAAATTCAATTGGATAAATGGATTTGGGCTTACTTAACTTACATGATACAATACAATTATACAAAAAGACAAAACAATTGCCTTAGACAGTTAGATTAGACTCTAGATTGACTTAGTAGTTAGTATACCTAAATAATTATTAATTAGTTAAAGTTAAACCTTTATGTTCTTTTCAGTTTTCAACTTTCATTTTGTTTTCCCGCCACTACAAGTCTACAAGGGGGGCCCCCACCTCAGATCATCTATCATGATTCATGACATCTAACTATCTAAGTTATCTAACAAGTAAGTTAAGTAACATTAAGGACAATAACTCAAAAATCAAAATATTTGACAAATGATTGAAGTGTAAGTTTCAACTTTCATTAACTCCACTTGCCAGTTTGGAATTGGAGGAAAGAAGGCTATCAGTCTTTGTCAGGCAGACTGGTCACTTGAAAAGCGAAAATCTGGAACATCACAGACTTCACAGTCACACTCACAGATTGGTAATGAAGGAATAAACCATGTGTAAAATAGGACGGTTAGTCCATAACCGTCCTATATTATTATGTAAAATAGGACGGTTAGTCCGTAACCGTCCTATATTATTATGTAAAAATAGACGGTTAGTGTATAACCGTTCTATATTTGGAAAATATAGAATGGTTAATGTATAACCATCCTACATGTTAAAGCTTACAAAAAATAAGACGGTTAGTAAGTAACCATTCTATATTATCTAAATATAGGACGGTTAGCACATAACCGTTCTATATTTTTAAAATATAGGACGGTTAATACATAACCGTACTATATTTTATAAATATAGGACCGTTAATACATAAGTAACATAACCAACGTTACCAACCCAAGGTTGAAGTTGAAGGCTTGCAGGTTTGTAGCTGCTTTTATAATTTACAATTTTACATTTGTTTCATATTTCCCTTTCCAGACTCCAGAGGACCAGAATCCAGATTTCTTCTTCAAGTTCAAACATCAACCCTTCTAAGTTCTAACACGATGAGCAAGAAAGACCCCTACTACAGCACCACAGGTATGTCATGTGTTTGTTTTTTGTTATTTCTCTATGAAATTATGAGTCTGACTCTTTTCATTCCTCTCAATTTCCTCACTCTCAAGTTTCAGTGTCTCACTCACTCCCTTCCCTTATTACTTATTAGTAATTGTTGGTGAAGTCTGAAGTGTTTAGTTTACTGTCAGTGTGAACTAAATTTTTTTTGTCATTTGCATTTTGCAATATAGGCACAAGTTGAAGTTGGGAGCACTGATGTTTCTGATAACTTGAATATGCTACACCACAACAACGATGATGATGAGTTTGCTGATTTGGAGAACGTGGAGTTAGTTTCAAAATCCAATAGAGGTAAAAAGCATAGGAAACTAATGTCTCCAGTTTGGAATTTTTTTGAACACCTTCCTCTATCAGAAGATGGAAGGCAAAGGTGTAAATGCAAGAAGTGCTCTGCAATATACATTTGCGATAGCAAATTTGGTACTGGTAACTTAAAATGTCATATAAAGACTTGTCAACGGAGCTCTTCTCGTGATATAGGCCAGTTGCTTTTATCTCAAAGTCAGGGGAGTATGTCAGTGTCACTAAGTGCAGCTTCAAATAATAAGTTTGATCCTGAAGTTTATCGTGAGTTAGTAGCATTGCGGCTTGTTATGCATGATTTGCCTTTCCAATTTGTTGAGTATGATGGAATTAGAACTCTACTGAAATATTTGCGTGCAGATTTGCACTTGATTAGTAGAAATACAGTAAAAGCAGATGTTCTGAGAATGTATAAAAGAGAAAAAGGAAAGATAAAAGAGATGTTAGAATTGGCACATAGCAGGATAAGTTTGACATCGGATTTGTGGACTTCTTGTATTATTGATGGTTATATAAGTCTCACAGCACATTTTCTAGATAGTCAGTGGGTCTTACAAAAGAGGATATTAAATTTTTGTTTCCTACCACCTCCACATAATGGAATATCATTAGCAGAAAAGTTATACTCATTATTGGTAGAATGGGGAATTGAGAAAAAGATTTTTTCAATCACTTTAGACAATGCTTCTTCTGTTGAGCTGTTAAGGCATCAATTAAACATCAAGAACACTCTTGTTTGTGGTGGAGAGTTCCTTTATCTACGTTGTTGTTGTCATGTTTTGAATTTGATTGTGCAAGATGGTTTGAAAGAAATTGATGATGCTATTCAAAAAATTAGAGAGAGTATCAAGTATGTCAAAGCATCACAAAGTAGAAAACAAAAATTTTTAGAGTGTGTGAATCACATGTCAATTGAGACAAAAAAGGGCTTAAGACAAGATTGTCCTACAAGATGGAATTCAACGTATTTGATGCTTGAAAGTGCTCTTTGTTACCAACGTGCATTTTGTCACTTAGAACTAAGTGACTCAAATTATAAGCATTGTCCTTCTTTCATTGAATGGGAAAAGGCTACAAAAATTTCGAAGTTTTTGGCAGTTTTTTATGATGCCACCTGCATGTTCTCTGGATCCAAGTATCCCATCGCAAATCTCTACTTTCGTGCGGCAAAGATTTGTAATTTATTTGATTTTAACACAATACATGAGAAGTGATGATGACTATATGAAGCATATGTCCACCCAAATGTTTGCCAAGTTTTCAAAGTAATCGGTCCGAATTCAAAGACCATTTTGGCAATTGCATGTGTGTTGGATCCTCGGTATAAGCTCTCCTTTGTGGAATTCTCGTACAAGAAATTGTTTGGCAGTGGCTGCTTGGAGTTTGCTCAAGTTAGGGAAAAGTTATTCTCTCTCTTCAATGAATATAAGGTTAAGATTTATCCTATTCCTTCCTCCTCATCTACACCAAGGGCTAGAGGTGCAGTGTGCCGATGATGTAGAACATGTCATATAGTCAAGAGGTTTTAAATGTCATAAAGGTGATTTTATTTATAATTGTATCTTTCATTATATGTCGCTTACTACTTAGCATATTAAAATTTGCTATGAAGTATGAATTGTCTTATAGTACGTTGAATAATATAATTGCATTTGCATTAGGAATTTGATTCATTTGAAGGTGAATGAGGTACTTTGGCTATGCAAAAATCACAATTGGAGCTTTATTTAGATGAACCAAGATTGCAAGAGTCAAAGCTAGACATTCTTGCATTCTGGAAAGGCAATCAATACAGGTTGTTTGACTAATAATCTCATGTAAACACTATTTTCTGTAATCTTATTTACATTTATATTTGATTCAAATGTTGATTTTAGGTATCTGAACTTCACGCCATGGCTCGTGATGTCTTGAGCATTCCTATATCTACAGTTGCATAGGAGTCTGCTTTTAGTGTTGGTGGTCGGGTTCTTGACCAATATAGATCTACTTTAAAGCCAGAAACCGTGCAAGCATTGATTTGTGTGAGAGATTGACTATATGGATTGAAAGGTAATAGTTTATAATTCTGTATTTACATTATATTTTATATGAGCTTAGTAATAACTAATGCTTGTTTATTCTATATGATTGTAGACTCTACCATTACAGTTGCCATGGATGAGCTTACTGAGGACATTGTAAGCATAAGCAAAGATCACAGGATCACTTCAACCAACTGAAGACTCTGGATCAATTCATTTTGATTAATTTGTATAATTTTCATGACTTATTTTAATTTGTTGTGTTTGATACATAATACATTGATGGAAGTATATTTCCATCATGTGCTACTTAATCCATATTTATTTACTACTATTGTGGTTATTTGATTCATTTCAGTCTCTTTTTTTTTACATATCATGTGAATTGTGAACTTGTGAAGTGAGTCAGTGAGTGACTGAGTGGTGTAATACTAAACTATAAAGAACTCTGTTGCTTCTAAATAAAATAATAAAATATTACAGGAACATTATTGGTAATTTGGTTGTCTATATACTTGTTGTGTGGTGTGGTGGATCAGTCACCAGTAATTCAATGGATATAGCAATGACCAGTGACAATGAGCATGAAAGGAGTTGGAGAAATGAATTCCCTCCTAACAATTTATGTGGGGGTTAGTAACTTGGGTTGAAAGTCTAGTTCTTCATAACTGAAAGACCCATGCTATTCAATTCTGATTTTCTGCTCCAGAACCTCATTGTCATTGCTTCAGGTGATCAAAGATACAGTTCAGTCATAATCAGAAGATCAGTCATAACGGTGGAGTGGAATAAAATTATAAAAAGTAAACTATAGGATGGTTATTTCACAACCGTTCTATAAAACCTAACATATAGGACAGTTATGAAATAACCGTACTATAAAATAACATATAGGACGGTTATTTCACAACCGTTCTATAAAATCTGTAATATATAGGACAGTTATTTCACAGTCGTCCTATAAAACCAATGATATATAGGACGGTTATGTTACAACCGTCTTATATATTAGGGTTTTATAGAACGGTTGTGAAATAACCGTCCTATATGTTAGTTTAATTTATTGTGGTTGTTTTGGGATTTGGCCCGTTTGGGCCTTAGCGTACTGCTCTATAACTTCTATTCACTTGGGAGTTGGGACTTGACTTGAGAGGGCAGTTTTTTTAATATGTCGTGTCGTGTCGTGTCATTTCGTGTCGTGTATCCAACACGACTCAATCAATTAATCGTGTTACACAGGTCGTGTCGTGTCATTTTTTTAAGAACTTGGTCGTGTACGAGTCATAGGTTTTTGACATGACTATTAAGCGTGTCGTGTTCGTGTCGACCCGCCAACCCGAATTGCCACCCCTACAACTCCCCCATCAACGTGATAAAACCAAACCCAGACTCTCATCTCTGCAACTGTACTTCGTCCCCCAGGCCCAGAATTCCTGGAATATTTCTCAGAAAAAATGGCTTGGATGACTAGATTCCTCGCTTTAGTAGCATTCCTGTCTTTTGGAATCCTTTTCTCTCCATCTACCTTCGGATCAAAATCGGACGGGGGATATTCCTCCACCCTCACCCTCTCTCTCAAACTCGCCCATCTCCTCAGCTTCGCCACTTCATGGGGCGCCGCTCTCTGGGTAACATTCATCGGCGGAATCATCATGTTCAAGTAAAAAACTCCTAACTTCCCTCCCCAATTCTGCTTTTTTCTTCTGAAAGAAAAATCTGATTTTTGTCTGTTTTGGTTGGCAATTCAGCAATCTTCCAAGGCATCAGTTTGGGAATTTACAAAGCAAGATGTTTCCGGCTTATTTCTCGTTGGTCGCAACTTGTAGTGCTATTTCTGTGGCCACTTTTGGTTATGTGCACCCATGGAGAACGGCTTCTTCTATGGAGAGATATCAGCTAGGGTTCTTGCTGTCTGCCTTTGCCTTTAATCTCACCAACTTGTTCGTCTTCACTCCGATGACCATCGAGGTAATTGATTATACTTTTGTTTTGTCAATCTTTTTCCTCAGACTCTATGGTTCTGATTCATTTTATTGCATTAATAGTAGCTTTGAAGTTGAAAGTGTGATTGAATAGGTAATTGCTAAGAAATCTAATTTATTAGAGTTGTGAAAGTAGTCACTGAAAGTATGAGAACTTGGAGAAATTTAATCTTTTTCCCTTGACGTATTAACATATCTGTTATTATAATGGTTAATTAATCTGATCCTTGTGGTCAATCTTTGGGGCTTACTATTCAAAAGTTTTAACTTTTATGGTTCCTCGATGGGGACTCTCACAATTAACTCATTAGAAAAGAGTGGTTTCTCAAATCTTCCTCATTTTCCACCTGTTCTGCTGTAGTACCATTTTGGTTTTTCTATACCTGGGGAAGGTTTCTGGACCCCTAGAGCCTTGGATTAATCTGAATGACCCAACGGGACTGAGGTTTGGATGCTTTGTGAAGTAATTTACATAGACTAGCTCTCGGGTCATTTATTATGGGACAGAACTGGGCGTGCTTGTATCAGAGCAAGAATCCTGTCTAAGGGGTTCTATGAATGATTGATTTTTTTTTTTACTTCTGG
Source organism: Warburgia ugandensis (assembly GCA_035236585.1). Classification (NCBI taxonomy): domain Eukaryota; kingdom Viridiplantae; phylum Streptophyta; class Magnoliopsida; order Canellales; family Canellaceae; genus Warburgia; species Warburgia ugandensis. The sequence continues at coordinate 86,519,333 of CP141126.1, forward strand.
CACTGACATTACTTCACTGGAGAAGTTAAAATTGAGTGATTATTGATGACAATTTGAGCTGTTACAATGGCCATGAGCTACATTAAATTCTTGCTTTCATGTTTCCTAACTGTAGAATTTAAAAATGGCTTCTCGGTGATTCTTTCTACAGTTGTGTTTTTCTAGTTGAGCTAAATTCTCTTTCATGCCATTCGAGAATGCTTTTTTGTTCTGTTTATGTACGTAGATGGATATGTATTAGTGTCTGGGTAGTTAATCTCACTCTTCATTTTGTTTAGATGATGAAAAAGAGGCACAAGGTGGAGAGAGAAGAAAATATTGGAGAGGAAGTTGGATGGTCAAAGAACAGAGATGTTGCAAAGACCAACCCAAAGCTCGCAGCAATGAACAGAAAATTTGGTATGATCCATGGGTTATCATCGCTTGCCAACATTATGTCGTTTGGTAGCCTTGCCATGCATTCGTGGTACTTAGCAGGTAAGATCCAACTATAGGATTTGATGTTTCTGAATCATGGACATTGTTTAGTCCCTATCGCTCACAGACAGTATATGAGGAAGGTTTCGAAGCTTCCGTCCATTGATGTTAAGTCAAAGAATTGTATGCATGCGTGCTCTTTATCTGCCTTTGTCAGAGCAAAGATCAAAACATATAGTTCCGTAATTGTCTTCCAGACAATCGTAATAGTTTGTACGAATAATGGTTTGTAGAAGATGTCCTACGACCCTTTCAATAAATTTGCAGGAACTTTGTTCTCCCGCTGTTATCCTGTCTACTCTATCTAATGCCGTTGCATTTGCTTGACCTAGTACATTGCAACATAGGTCTCCTATCATTATTTAAGCTTGTCCGAAGGGACTGCTTGCGAGCAAGTCTTTTGCCTCCTAATCCCAAAAGAATCAGGACCTTGGTTGCCTTTGTAACTCCTGTAAATAAGGGTACTCTAATTAGTTGCATTAATCTTTTCTTTTTGAGATCTGTTAGTTTCAGATCGTTTACATAACTGAAGCTTAATGAACCATGCAACTGAAATTACAGAAAGGACTTCCCCAATGTTAGTGGGCATTATCGTGCAGACCATCATCATGTCTCCTCTGTTAACCACCAATCACGGCTCTTCCATCCACAAATCTGTGAAGTCATTAGAATGACGTTGTGTTATGTATAGTGGCCAATGGAACAGAATATAATGTTTCTCAGGAATGAAAGGTCGACCCTGGAGCCAAGAACAAGTTTCCTTATGGTGCCAGAAAGCTATCCACGGGTGCTGCGTTGAAGCATCCCGACTCTCACCCGCAAACTTTGCACATTCTAGTAAGCAGAGATTGAGAACATGCTCTTGAATTTGAACTCGTGTTTTGGCTTCAATCTGAAGTCAATCCTGTTTTCTGTTGGAGAAGCTAACATCCAAATGAACTATTCATAAAGTTCGCTGTTATTCTCTGGTGTCTTCCACAAAAGAATTGGTATTTGGCACAAAGCATGGTCTATGATGGAAGGGTCTATTATCTGAACCATAATGACATGATAATCTTATGCCTGGACATCTCAGCTGAGACGGTACATACCCGTCTATGGTCTATGTTGCATATGAAGCTTCTGTTCTCAGCATCAAGTTCACATTGTAATTTGGTGGTTTGTTGGCCTTTCTGTGATTGGTTTACTCATAAAGTGCACCTGAAAAAAAAGGCTCGCTTTGCATCCCAATTACAATTTAGATGTACATCCCAGTGCCGTCGCAAGTAGTGTAGGTTGGATAAACAAGAGCAGCTATGTATGCCTTACTGTGCAACTCATGAACGCCAATCTAAGAAAGGTTCTGCTTGATCCTCTCATGTGGTTGAATGATGCTGTTTCTGTATAACATATTACACCGCCGTGTCTGTTGATCCAAACCCATTCCTCTGCGGACCGCCTTACATGAGCCATGCCTCAAAAATCTTCAAATTCCTTACGCCACAAAATCTCAGAGGTTAGGATTCTAATGGATGATGAGTTTCTTGGGTCATAGATCTCTCTGAAGTGAGCAAAGATTTGATGGCCTCAAAATACTTGGTGGTCTCCTGCACTTGTATTTCGAAATGCGGAATTTTGATTTGACACTCCAAGAACTTGATCGTCCATTCATCCGCAAATTAACAGGCAAAATGAGGATAAGGATCCATAAATGCTTGATCCCCCTCGGGGCTGTATGGAACAATGGATTAAGTTATTCCGGAATAGTATTTTTTTTAGAACTGCTACGTTTTGAATATAAGGCAGCATGTAGCGCAACATATGATATGGTAATGGCTGACTACATAGAAAATTAACTTTGTGAACTTTGAGCTCTTTTAAAGACAAAGCCAGGTCGGGATGATCCAGAAATAACCAACCAAGAGTGACCTAAAATTCCCTTATACCACACAGAAGAACATAAAAATCAACATATGATATGGTAGTGGTTGACTACACAGAAATTAACCTTTTGAACTGTAAGATTTATTAATGACAAAGTCAGGTCAAGATGATCTAGAAATAATCATCCGAGAGTGGCCTAAACATTACTTATGCCACGCAGAAGTCCCATCTTCTTACACCCAGAAGAACATAAAACTCAAAGGAACACTTTTCTCAATACAATACATCTAATTAGACTCCTTTAAGCACTAGCTTGTTTGCATTAGAATTAATTGTTAAACTGCTGTTTGCAGCCTTAAGACCCAAATAAAATTATCTAAGAACAAGGATTTAGACCTATTTTATGTATAGAGAGGTCGTCTAAGGTACAATGCTACAGACTCCTTTGGGAAGTTCGATGTAGCATGCAGTCCGTAAGATTGCAATAATGGTGGTGATTATTTCTGATGGTCACCTAGTGATTTATGTAGTTATCTGTTGATACCCACTAAAGTTGGCCTATGTGGTCCCAAGTTCGGATGAAAAATAAGGAGGTCTTGCATCAGGTGTCAGCCAGCAAGGAAGAAGTTGAAGATGATTTTTTTTTTTCCTACTTGCAAATGAATATGCATTTATATATTAGTTTGTAAATAAGAAGAGAAAATGAAAATCATCTCCAGCTTCTTTAAAGTATGGCATCCCTAACATGACATAAATCCAAAAATGGTATTCCCTCAAGCTAGGGTGTTCCCTATAAGTGACGTTGCATTAGATCCTAGGTGTAGTGAAAAATGGGGAAGGGTTGCTATGGCGTTCCCCTAGAAGGGACGCACTACATCAGATCCCAAGTGTATGTTGTGGAAAATGGGCAAGGGTTGTTAGAACATCCCCTCAAAAGCAATGCGCTGCATCAGAACCCAGGTGTAGTGAAAAGTAAGCATGGGTTCATGCCATGGAGGTCGAGAAGTGTGTAGATAAATATGATGTCTTAAGAGCATAAGATTCTTATCGCCACATGGAATATAGGGACATTGACAGATAACAATCTAGAGTTAGTAGATATGATAAAACATGGGAGAGTCAACATCGCTTGTATCCAAGAAACCAAGTAGAAAAGGGATAAAACTAGAGAAATTGATGAGTATAAACTCTGGTATACAGGAAAGGATAATAATAATAATAGAAATAGTGTACGAATAATAATGGATAAATTATTAAAGGATGAAGTTGTGGACGTTAAAAGAATCAATGATAGAATTGTAATAATGAAACTTGTTCTAGGAGAGCAGATCATAAATGTTATAAGTGCATACGCACCACAAATAAGGTTAGAAGAAATAATCAAGAGACAATTTTGGATAGATATTGAGGGAATCGTGCAAGAAATTTCCAACACTGATGAGATAGTTATAGGAGCAAACTTAAATAGCCATATAGAAAAAGAAAATAAAGGATAGGATAGGATATATAGAGGGTATGGTATAGGGGAAAGAAATTAGATGGGGGAAACTATCCTCGATTTTGCTTTGTCATATAACCTAGCCATTACAAATACATTTTTTAAAAAGAGATAAATACTTAATAACCTTTAAAAGTGGACTCCATAAAAGCCAAATATACTTTTTTCTACTTAGGAATACCGAAAGATCAATGTGTAAAGATTGTAAGGTGATACCCTATAAGAGTTTAACCTCACAACATAGGTTAATAGCTATGGATATCTATATTAAAAGTTGGAAGAAAAGAAATAAACTTAATAAGTATCCAAAAACTAAGAAGTGAGACTTGAAAGGAGAGAAAATAGCCTCATTTACAAATAAGTTGGTGGTAAAACGAAATTAAAACTATAAAATAGAAGTAAACACCATGTATACTAATATGACCGAATTCATAAGAAAGTAGCAAAAGATGTCTTATGAGTATCTAAAGGGAAAAGATAATTAGTAAAGGAAACATGGTGCTTGAGTAAAACAATGCAAAAAAGTTACTAAAGAAAAATGGGTGCGTTTTAAAGCATAGTAGAAGACTGTAAATAATGAAAACTATGAACAATATAAGAATGCTAAAAAAGTTGTTACAAGAATAGTAAGTGAGGATAAACTTAAGGCACATGATGACCTCTATAGTAGATTAGGATTAAGAGAAGGTGAGAAAGATGTGTTTAAACTTGCAAAAATAAGAGAACAGAAGAGTAAAGACTTGACCATGTTAGGTGTATTAGAAGTGATGATTAAAGGATACTAGCTAAAGATGACGAGATCAAACAAAGGTAAAAAACTTACTTTCAAAAAAAGTGTTAAATGACAATGGCTTTGAGAATATAGGGATTGAAAATACTATAAATCTAAATAACATTGGATATTATAGATATGAACATAGGATTAGAATACCTAAAGTGAAAGAGGTCTTGAAAAAGATGAAATCAGGGGGCTCCATGTTATACCAATGGAGGTTTGGAAGCATTTGGGAGATATTGGGGTAGTTTGGTTGACCAAGTTGTTTAACAAGATTATAAAATCAAAGAAAATGCCTGGTGAGTGGAGGAAAAGCTGCACTAATTATCAAGAAGATATATAGAGCTGCACCAATTATCGAGAGATCAAGCTTATAAGCCATATTATGCAACTTTTTGAAAGAGTGATTGAGAAGAGACTACAACATGAGATAAGTGTATTGGAGAACCAATTTGGTTTCATGCCTAAGAGGTTTACCATGAAAGCTATTTTCTTACTAAGACAACTGATAGAGAAATATAGGGAGAGGAGGAAAGACCTTCACATGGTCTTTATTGACTTAGAGAAAGCATGATAAAGTCTCTAGAGAGTTAATATGAAGGATGTTGAGGGGGAAAAGGGTTTTGCAGGGATATATAGACATAATTAAATATATGTATAAAGGAGTGGTAAAAATGTTAAGACCACTAGTGTCGAGATTGGTGATTTTCCTGTCACTGTAGGATTGCACCAATGACCGGCATTGAGCCCATGCCTTTTCACGTTGGTTATTGATGAGTTAACAACAAATCTGCATAAGCAGATTCCATGGTGCATGCTATTTGCAAATGATATAGTCTTAATTGATGAGACAAGGGAAGTCGTAAACACAAAGCTAGAGTTATGGAGAGAAGCATTAAAAGCTAAAAAATTTAAAATCAGCCGAACTAAGACAAAATATATGGAATGCAATTTTAGCAAGTAGAAGAGTAGGAGTGGAATACTAGTTAAGATTGATAACCAAAAAGTCCCCCAAAAATATCGCTTTCGGTACTTAGGATCAATGATTCATGAAAGTGGAGAGATTGAGAGGGAGGTTACCCAGAGAATACAAGCAAGTTGGAACAAATGGAGATGTGCATCTGGAGTTTTATGTGATCGGCGAGTGCCACTCAAACTAAAAGAAAAATTCTATAAGATGGCCATAAGGCCAGCCATGCTCTATGGATCAGAGTGTTGGGCAGTTAAGGAACATCGTGTTCATATGATAAGTATGGTAGAAATGAGGATGTTGAGATAGATGAGTGACAAGACAAGAAAGGATAGAATTAGAAAAGAAAACATTAGAGGAAACTTAGGAGTAGCACAAATAGGTAACAAGATGATGGAGATTAGACTTAGATGGTTTGAACATGTCCAAAGGGAACCCAAAACTTCACTGGTTAGGAGTGAGGCAATGCAAGTAGAAGGTTTCTAAAAGGGCAAAAGGGAGGCTCAAAAGAATGTGGATAGAAGTTATGAGAAAATGTTTTAAAACTTTGAGATTAAATGAAGCCATGACACTTAATAGCGGAGGATGGAGGAACAAGATTCATATGTTCGACCCCTAATTGGGATAAGGTCTTGATGATGATGATGATGATGATGATCTATATATACCCACTAACAAGTGAAGCCACAAACATGGGGTTGGGAAAGAAACTGGGCCCCATTTTTAATTCCTTACATCTTCAAAGTTTTAAAATATTTAAATATTTACATGTGTTTGACTAAAATTTGATATAAATATTAAAATCATTTACATTTAGGCTCAATTCTTATGAAAACATATGTGGCCTAAGTAATAGCCTCTAATTAGAACTTATTTGTGGGCCTATATTACATGACATGAAACTGTTTATAGGCCCTTCATGCATACAATGAAGAATATTTGTTGGCCTTCCTTGCATATTTTGAAAAGCCTAATTGGTGATCTTCCTTGCTCACAGTGAAAATAGGTGTGAATATCAATTTCGATGTCTAACTATCATTTTCTCAAACCCTTGTAAACTTAGGTGAAAAACAACTCCCCTCTATTTTTTTTCCTCTAAGCTAAAGATAACTTTCAATTTACACTAGCAATAGACTTAAACCTAAAAATTGGCCTGGCGTAACGTTGAAATGTAATCCAATAATAATGAGCCAGGTTGAGTTTTGTGAAACTCTTGTTAGCTCAATTATGACCAACAGTGCTTTTAAAGAGCTAGGCAAATAATTGGCCTAACACAGGTATATCTAATAATGCTTTAGCTCAATGACAGAAAAATCAATCATCTTAGACTAGCGTAGCTCTAGTGAAATCAAGATTGACTAAAACTATATAAGATATTTTAATAATCAAAATCCTAAGATAAATTAACTAAAATCATTTTTTGGCACATAAAATAGTATAGGCCAATGGTTAGGCTAAGGCACCTCTTCGGTAGGTAAGTTAAGAGTTCAAGGTAGTTCATAGGGGATGTAGGGTGCTTGCACATCAAGGAGAGGTGTTCTGGGGATACGTTTGGTAAGGGTGTACATTGAGGGGGGATGCATCCTAAGGATACACATGAAAAGGATGCATGTATAAGGACTTATTGGGTATACAAGTTAATAGTTAAAAAAGGGGGAAAAAAATCTTTTAAACTATAAAACCTATCATTTTCAAAAAATGAATAATATAATAGGAAAATTCATATTAATAACCATCAATAAGAACTCATTCCAATGCAAAAGGGAGAGTAAAGTTTTGCCCAATTATTCTAGTTTTGACATTGTTAGAGACCTTGCAAATTATGCCTATTAATAAGGCGAGGGATGTTAAGGCTGGCTTCAACAAGAATATCTCTCTCTCTAAGATGTTCAATAGTTAAATTGAGCAGGTTTTGTTGATAAGAAGCTTATGTCCGTATTTTGTTCACATTTGCATTTTTAAGGTAAGCGTGGATGTTGCAAATGGAGCTATTTTAATTTGAAGGTTGAATAAACATAGAAAATACAAATATGGCCTACTATCTTTCCCACTCCCTTGTTTGTCATTTCTCATATTGCTAGGTAATTAGGGATAACAATTTAAATCACTATTCACTAGTCAACCACCAGAAACAATCGTCATTGCTCTTGCAACCCTACAAACTATATGAAGCATTGAACTTCCAAGGAGTCCATTGTGTCTAACCTTAAACGACCTCTTTAATATATCTTATATTTTTTTTAGAATAAATCACTATGCCCTTGTTTGCCCTCAACCTTGGTAAATAGTGTAGATGTTATGACTCTAGGTGGGCTCAAACTTTTCAAGATCCAAACAATTAACAATGTTGCCCTTAACTTAGATGGGCCATGCTCTACATTTTGATTCAGTGGATAGATGATCATAGGAATTGTTGCTTCTAGTTGTAAAATGGGTGGTAAAACTTTTTTTCATGCAATTCATGACCAATGAACATAGTGTTTGGGATCATTTAAATCAAATAGAAACTTTGAATCATGGCCTTCCAAATGAAGATCAACATTATGAAGTATGAACTATTTGAATCTTTAAAAATGTGGGCCTCATTAGGAGTTATAGTCATTTGTGCTAGTTAGTAAGTGACATATGAATCATTTCTGATAACATAATAGAGTGGTTTGTTATTCTCTTTTTAGCTTCAAGACTTATTCCTATGATAAGAGGTACATGTGTACCCTACATTTTCAAATGATCTAAGTTTAGTAGTATAAAATGCATGTATAGTGATGATTTTAATATATAATAAAATTGTACTTGTAATTGCAAGAAATAGAAGCTTAGAAACTTTATATAGACAGTGGTCTATGCTCTATATTCAATGACCAAAAAGACAGTTTTTACAAAGCACAAGCATCTAGCCATCATGGTTTTGGTTTGTAAGATATCCAACACAGAAGCAATTAGATGAATGGATCTAGATCATCCAAAGGTGGACTTTTTAATGCAAACAAAGGGTTCTATACAACAATTTGTCATATTTTTGTGCCCTACAATATCATTCCTCGTAAATTAGCCCATTATGCATAAGAGAAGAAATTGTGCATGCTTAAGACATGCAATAGAAGTACCTACTAGATGATTTTGTGACATATTAGTATTATACTTTATAATTTTCATTGGGAGTTAGATTATGGATACTTCTACCAAGACTACAACAGTTGAATGTATGCTATAATATTATTTGAAATGACCATTGATTTTATGGGCTACCCCAAACTTAAGTGAGAGGGCCTAAAAGTGTTTAACAGTAATGGGGGCACTCCCTATATGTTAAGTTTTTATTTTATTTTATTTTATTTTTTATTCCTCTTGAAAAAGAATGAGGTGCACATACTAGAAAGGCAACTAACATGGGGCACTCTCTTCCTTCTTTATCTTTTATGAAAACAAAGATATGAGAATAGATTTGTGCTTCCTGCAGTAATGTTCCCAAAAGAAAAATATGACTTCTTGAAGAGAGTGTAAGGGAACTTCCTGAAAAGAGTATAAAGGAAAGGATAGGCCTCCCAAGAAGAGCATAAAAAGAGAATGCAAAAAGTAATATAAGAAGAGGGCTAGACAAAAGGAGAAAAGGCCTCTTAGGAAGAGCATCGTAGAGACAGAAAAAGGCTTCCCAAGAAGAGCCTTATACAAATTAAGAAAGAGCACCCCAATAAGTGCATAAGAGAGAAGGGAGAGAGGAAGGGCCTATACTACCTTTCAAAGGCTCAAATGTGATGACTTCTTTTCATTGTCTCAACACTTACGGGATACTAAGGATTTTCCTTTTTTCTTCTTCTCTCTCGTACTCTATGTATTTCATTTTTATGCACCTCTCTATTTGTTCTTTTTGTTTCAAAAAGGGCTTTTGGTCCACTCACAAGAGGGAGTGCCCCTTTTTGTTATTTAGTCACCCACTTCCTTAGAAGTGGAAAGAGAGTCTTTATGGACTCATCTCTATCAACAACCATCCCTTGTTGCCCTCATTCTTCATGGGAAAGCAAGGACAATGGGGCATGAGTTTGTGGAGAACTAGAGAGAAGAAAAGAAGAAAGAATGGGGAAGAGAGAGAGGAAAGAGATAGGAGAGGGAGAGAGTGAAAGAAAGAAAAACATATGGAGTTCTGCTCTACATTAAGTTGTGCCCCACCTTTGGTGTTGCACTAAAAATATGGAAAAAATGGGTCTCAGAAGATGGGAGAGAGAGAATGGATGGGAGAAAAAATTATGGTTTGGTGTTCATTAAAAAATAAGGGAAAAGTTAAAAACGTGGGAGAGGAAAGGAAGAAAGTAAAAAAAGGGAAGAAGAAGAAAAAAAGAGGAATAATTAACCAAGGACAAAAATGAGAAAACATGAAATACAAAGGAAAGAGAAAGAGGAGAAGAAGAAAGAGAGAAAGAAAATAAAGAAAGAGATGGATTTCTTGGTACTAAAAATAAAGAGAGAAATTGTTGATGAGAGAGGAAGAAATCTGAAAGATAGATAGAAAGAAGGTAGAAAAGGGAAGACACTTATAAGTCAAAGTGGGTATGTTTTTAATGTTGTCATCAATTTTAGGGCCCAAATTAATATGGTTGAGCATTTTAATGAGTCATTCTTGCTACATTAGAGTTTAAATAAGAAAGATGATAATTTTGGAAAGTCATATTGCTCTTAATTTTAGGAACCCAATATAAGGGCCACTCGTTTCTCTATGCTGGTTTTATTTCAAAATAGAAAAATGATGGCTAGCTAATAAGGGAAAGCATCAAGAGGAGCCTCATTTCCTTTAAAATTAAACTTGAGATAGAAGAGCGATAGAGATGGAGGGAATTACAATCCTTTCTTTTAGGAGTAAATGAAGAACTAAAATGGATGCCCTTTATAGTCTTCTTTTAGGAGTTTAAGTTAGAGTAAGAGAAAGAAATAGCAAAAAGATGGGCTCATATTTTGTGCACTAAACCTGTTGAAAAAGAAACTAAGAGGGACCCCAATATTCAAGAGAGTTTGTGGGTTCTCTTAAGCAACTATTATTTTTTTTATTAAAAGGGGTGTTTTGTCAAAAACAACCTGTTATCATGACTATATAGTTTGAACACAAAGGTTGAGTAAAAATACTTATTATTATTTACTTAAGTCACTATAATATATATTAAAAAATCACCTCTTATTTGAGTGTAATAAAAAGAGTCTTAAGACCTAATTTGCAAAGTGAAAGAAGTTAGACGTTGTTCTAAATATAAATCAAAATATGAGAAGTTTGACAAATCTTTAAAACTCAAATGCTATGGTTTTTTTTTTAGTTTTAAATGTTCAAAAATTATAAAAAATTATTAATACAAAAAAACTAAAATTTGATAAGAAAACTCTAAATGTATGTCCTTTGAAAATCGGTGGAATTTTCATAATTTATCAGGCAAGTATAATTGCTAGACAAAATGTTTGAAATATCTTGTTTTCTTCAAAAAATCTATAATATTGGCTTAAAGCACTTACAATCTTAAAAGCCTTTGAATACTCTAATATGCACATCAAGATTATGGTTAGCATTATATACTTTTTATTTTCCATTAGACATGTGAAATTTTTTATGTCCACAAACATGCAAGTAGCAGTCTAAAAATCTAGTGTAACATAGAGAAATTAGTGTACCACCCCTCTTTGGTAAATTCAATTCCTTCAAAAGAATCGATAGCTTCTCACTTGGATAATGTTATGAGGGAGCCTTGTACCTATGTCAACCCTGTCAATCATATATTATTTATCAAAATGAGTTGCCAACATTGATGGGGGTATATGTGTTATACCCTCATATTGCCAACTGCCACGTCAACTATCTCCTCTATATCTTTTGAGGCTATTACACTTTAAATGATAGGTTGTGCTCTTAGAGTAGTATGCGAAACATAATATTGACCAATTCCTTTCCTCCTCTTCCCCACATCTGTAACGTATTGCTCCCCCTATCCCTTCTTACTGAGGGGCTAATTATTGTCGGTTCACACCCCCATAAAAAAATTCCTTCATTAGCTAAAGGATTGTCAAAGAGACATGCTACTTTTTGAACTTGTAGTAATTTCATTGCCTTGTCTTCCAAATGTTGTCATAGAAGTCCATCCATATAAACCCAAATGTTATCTTGTCATGGTCCACGTTCTTGCAAGCAACTACATCCTCACCATGACTAGCAAAATTTCTTTAAGTGTTGTAAACTCCTTCCCCTCTAAATATCATGGTACAATTTTCACATTGCATCCAACTAACATAGAATTTTAAAGTGGCAAGCGTGGCATGATCCCAAGTTGGATCATCAGTTCTTCTATTGGTCATTGATATTGTTAGTGAGGGGGTGTTTCCAATCTCACAAGCACTACCAACTTAAGAGTCTCCTCCACTTCCACTTCCACTTCCACTTCCACTTCCCATTCCGATTTTACTTTCACTAATATTTCACTAAGGAACACTTAACAACAAATAAAACTAATAAAATTGTATCAAAGTGCTCACACTAGCCCTCTCACCACTCACTAGTAGTCAATACTCTTCTCAAAGTCATAAATATAATCAACGAATGGATGAAAAGGAACTATAAAAATATCATTTTTATCATGAAAAATCAATAAATATGGCAATAAAGCCCACCAATAAATAAACAACAAACATTCTTTATGCATTCACCCATAAATTCACCACATTCATGGACATCCATTGAGATCCATGCACCTCCGTCCAGGGGCCACAACCACCCACAACCATGCTAAGCTACAATTTAACTTAATAACAACTTATTAACAAAATCCAAAATAATTAGATTTTACCAATTGCTAAGAGTAGCATTCCAAAAAATTTAGATTCTATACTTGATTAAGATCAACGAATTCAAGACTCAGTTATTTGAAATTAACACCTAAGAAGTGATAACACTAAAATTAAGTAAGAAGAAGAAGCAGGCAAACATCTACAATGCCTAAAGCTAAGAATTTAGGGGTTTTAGTCTGGTACCCAAACAGACAACAACCACATAAGAAGAAGAAAAAGAAGGAAGAGGATCTTTGCACCATTTATACTTTAAATTGGTCATCTTTTCAAACTTTACATTAGATATACTCCAAATTGGTTCACTTTTCAAGCTTTACATTATTTATACTTTCAAATTGTCCTCTTTTCAAACTTTACATCATATATACTTGAAATTGGTCCCCTTTTTAGGCTTTACATTAGATATACTTCAAATTGCTCATCTTTTCAAGCTATTTTATGTAGGTCCAACCCTCCTAGACTTCATCTAGTTCTCCTGAGGTCTTGGAGAGAAATATAAAGCACTGACACAAAAGAGAGAATAACTGAAATTTCGATATTCAGCCTTTTACATTTTAATTTGATCACCGAAACTGAAATTTCCCCCCAATTTGGTTCGATTTTTTTACAACTACGGATTTAAGAGAAGAACTGTACGCGTGCATTCAACCAAAACAAGAGTTGGCTGGCTAGTAGAAAGTTAATCCAGTTCAACCACTCACGTGCGAAGCACGTGCACCAGAGCGTCGGACCAAAGTCTAGTGACGGAAAAGGACCTCGTGGAAAGGTTCTCCCGTTTTTTAAACTGGGGTTATCTGAAACAGAGAAAATAGGAGCGCATCTTGCAGAGGAGTAATAGTAAGCGGCAAGAAGAGGAAGAAAGAAATAAAAGCAGTCGCCGTCTCTCCTCTTCTCCTCTCCCTTCCAAAAACCAAAACACCGGGGTCACTCCTCCGTTAGGGCAAGGGGGAAAAAATGTCAAAACCCTAAATCTCTTCTTGTTCTTCTGCTTGATATCCCTCACACCATGAATTCAACTCTCTGCTCTTCATCTATCACCATCGATGGCATTCCTTCATTCCCCTCTCACCAGTTCAAACCTTTCCATTCCTCCCTCTCATTCAACCGCTCTCTTTCAAATTCCCTTTTACTTCGAAGAAAACGTCGTTCCCGTCGGTTTAAAGTAGAATCCTCATACCAACATAGAAATTTCTTATCAATCCCGTCACGTGTTAATGCATTTTGCAATCTAGGGTTCCTTCGCAGCTCAAGAACTGAAACGAACGATATAACCGTTGATTTTCTAACACTCGAGGAGAGTTTACTCGTTTTTCTTCGAAGGGCACTATCTTTAGCGCTGTTTTGTATAGCTATAGGTTTCTTTCCGTACCGGTCAGTTCAAGTGCGTGCCATTGCTGCTTCACCAGTTGCTGTAGCATCTAGAGAGCAAGTCAAGAAGAGAAAAGGTTCGAGTTCGACCGATCATGAATTTTCGGGATACACTCGGAGATTGCTTGAAAGAGTTTCTGTGCTTCTTCAGAGAATTGAAGAAGTTAAGTCGGGAAAAGCAGCGATGGATGGCTTGAAGAAGGCGTTGAAGGAGGTTATATCGGCACGATGGCTATTGCAGGAGGAAGTTCTTAATGTGTTAAATGGCGAATTAAGGGAAATGAGGAGAGAAAAGGCTGCATTGATGAAGCAATCGGCCGATATTCTGGATTCAATTTGGAAAGCTAAGAAAGAGCAAGAGAAGTTGCTGCGAAAGAAGGATGGTGGTGAGGATGTGAAAGAGAAAATTGGGAGTCTGGAGGATGTTATGAGTTCTGGCGAGGATGAATACAATGCCATATGGGAGAAGGTTGGTGACATTGAAGATAAAATGTTGAGGAAGGAGACAGTGACTTACAGCATAGCCATAAGGGAGCTTTCATTTATTCAGAGGGAAAGTGAGCTTTTGGTAGAAAGATTCAGTCGTCAGTTGAAGCGGCAGAGCATTGGAAGGTACAATTGTTATGTGATTGTTGATTTGTTCTTTTACTATTTGCTTCGATATGGTGAGCTCTGTATACATCATCTCAACATTGATGTGTGACATGTTTGTCAATGATAAATAATTTTTGAAGCCAGTTTCATGGTGAAGATTCTGGTATACAATATTGAGAAGAAGTGGTCCAGGGACTCTTCCCAGCTGCCTTTTTACCAGACTCATCAATTCATTTCGAGAACTCCCTGAACCAACATATAGGCCTAACTTCATACAAATTGTTTCACACAGTCCCAAATAACCACATCTTTATGGTTTACCAAGAGAAAAAAAGAACCACATCTTTGTTTAAAATCGTGCCATTTCATGCATCCATCAGGATATTAAGCTTGGAACATGGAAAACTAGTTGCCTGATTGGGTTTAATAATATCCTAGTTGTGTGATAATCACTTGATGTTTAAAGTTCAGAAGAAACAAAGTAAATACTTGTTGGTTAAATTGCTGGAATAAGTAATAACTTGATCTAGACAAATGACGACAATTTGTTTAGGTCAATGTTTTATTCTGTCACAGACCTTTCACAGTGATGCTCTGTATCCAGACTTTGCTATTAAAAAGAATAGCATAGTTAGCTTACTTGGTCTGCTTTAGACAATGGTTCCTTTACCTTTACTTTTGACAATGGAGTATCGTGGGATTTCTCTGTTGGCTTGTTAAGCAGACTCAAATGAGTTTGATTTTATCACCCATATGGCTGTGAGCTCAGGACTTAATGTTTATGATTGATCTGCAGCAACTGTTACCAGGATTAGCTGAATTTGCTTCTTGTACGGAAAAATCCTTTTGCAACATGTCTTCTTGTACAAGTTCAGTTCAGGCAGGCTCTCAGTTTGGGGCTCCAGATAAATGCCAGAGTTCTGCTGTTAGTTAGGTCAGATCAACATGGTCATCAGCCACAATACTTTTGCCAACTATGTGTTTTCTTGAGGCACAGAAGCAAATAGTAATCCCTATCTGTAGAGCATGTTATATTTGTACTTAATTTGCCTTTTATTCTGAATTTACAGATTATCATGTCCATCTAGTTTCATTTTGAAGCTATAACAAGGTGAAGTAGAAAATAATGATCATAAAATGACTCTTTATGAGGAAGTATGTGATGGATACAAGTAAGAAGGTGTATAGGAAGACATAGCAAAACTAGTATGTAGGAGAAAAACTAGTCTATCAAATCACCCACATATGTTCCTCTAATTGATATCTGGAAAATGAGTGATTTCTGTATGAAAGAGCTAATAACAAATCAAAAGTTTTCTTGTATATCAATCAGTTTTTCAACTCTAATAGGAAAAGTTTTGTTGAAGACTATTAATGCAGCTTCAGTTGCTCATCTTAATCAAAATGTCAAGAGAGAAGTTTAAGAGATCTTGGCAAGGTAAGCTTAAAAATCCAGGACACATAAAAAATCATCCAAAGACACAAAATAATGACATGTAGACTGCTAAAAATTTGCACTACAGGTGCTGAATGTACAGCTTAAGCACTCATCCAAATCTGGAAGTGCCTTATTTGACAACCAATAGGTATGGGCTCAAGTACTCTCACCATTCAAAATAAAAAGATAAAAAAAGAAAAAAACATTTTTTCATACTTTTTTGCTGACACTTGTACTACATAATGAAGGTAGGAAAAATTATGTCATTATGGGTTCAGGTGACACTCATCAATAAATGAATGGTACATTCTTTTAATGCATCACTCCTTTTTTCAGCTAGAAAAATATGAAAAAAAATGTTATTTGAATTCACATGAAGTACAATGCTGGCAGGTTATAAGTAGCATATTTAATATTAGGAAAATCTGATTAGAAAACCCTCAAAATTTTGCATTTTAATCTTTATGCCTCAAATTTGAATTAATTTGAAATATCCCTCAATTTAGATAGCTGCTCACAATTGCGCCCTAAGACGCAGAACTCAGACCAATAAGCTTTTTTGGCGTGGCTCATGTAAGTGGCCTTTGACCAGCTCAGGTGACGTTTGACCCACGGCGCTGGCGTTTGACTAATCATTAAAAGAATATATAAAAAGGGAAAATGTCTTCTTTTCCCTTCTTCCCTGAGCCAAACCTTCCTTTCTTCTTCCCTTTGAAATGATGTTTCAGAGAAGTGAGACCCAAGAAGTGGGACTCGGGTCTTTTCCACCTTAGCTGCAACAGAGAGAGAGAAGCAACAGCAGCAGTGTTTTCTGCTAAAACTGACTTGCAGTAATGCTTAAACAAAAGCTGTATTTGTGTTTCAAAGGGTTTTATGGTTCCATTCACATGGGTTTTTCTTCCTTCGTGATTAATACTCAGTTCATTGGAACATAAGAAGAACCATTGTTTTTTGTTTGTTTCAAAAATCCATCTAGCTCCAGCATTGAGTTTTCTTGGGTTTTCCCTCTTTGTTCACTCATGAAAACTCATGTTCTGCATTGAGTTCCTGGGGTTCAAAAAGGCTGAGAAGAACAGCTCTTTTATATTTTGTTATACAATGAGGCTCATCTTCAGTTCTTTTGGCTTTTCTAAGAGATTGAATGGTGAGAAATCATCCTCCATGGCAGAGGAAAACAGTGCTGCTGCTGTTTTTCTGATTTGCTTGTTAAGAGGCAGAGAACTGAATTGTATTTGGATGCTTGGGCATTAGTTTCTATATTAGACTGTATACAATGGTTGACCATGCCCCGTCCTTAGTTGACCATGTTCAGGGGAGTTACAAACTCAGGCTTGTCAAGTATTTGGATGATAGTCAACTATGTACCTGCCATGTTTGACCATCATCAGAATGCTTTCAACTGGGAAAATCTTATTTGGGATGATCTTACTTTAATTGTATTTTCTAAATCGTAATTAACTAAGGATAATTTTTTACCTTAATTTCAGTTGCCCACTTCATTTGATTCTTTTTATGAGGGAGTTTTCTATGCTTTTTTTGTTTTTCAATTTCATTGAAGTAGGTTTTCTGAAATTAAGTTTTTATTTCATTTTTCATATATCTTGCTGTGGGAACTTTTGGATTTTGGTTCTCTTAAAATTTTTGAGTTTTTAAAACAATTTACCATTGAAACTCTGGCTTTTGAATTTCAGAGGAAGAAGAAAAGAGGGTTTGGCTAGAGGAAGAAGTGGAAAACAAGGTATATATGTGTGTGTGTGTGTGTGTGTGTGTGTGTGTGTGTGTGTGTGTGTGTGTGTGTATGTATGTATGTAGATTTTTTAATGATTAGTCAAACGCCAGCTCAGTGGGTCAAATGCACCTAAGCTGGTCAATGCCCAGGTAGATGAGCCACATTAGAAAAACTTAACAGCTTGAGCTTTTGTCTGCATCTTAGGGTGTAATTGTGAAGATTACCTAAATTGAGGGATATTTCAAATTAATTGGGAATTGGGAGTATGAAGGTTAAAGCACAAAAAAAATTGAGGCTTTTTTTGCCAAAATTTTCTTAATATTACTATTCTGACATTACAATTAATTATTTTGGTTAGACCAGCGTGGCACATTTCATTTTGCCTTCAAACTTCCAGACATAGGCTTAAGCTAACTCTATCTCTTTAATGTTTAGATTTCAGTTAACTTTACCAAGGAAACTTTATGCTTATTGGCTGCATCCTGTTCCTTGTTTTTGTTTCCTATTGAAGTAATCAATGCCTTCTGTTTTGTAAAGAAGATTCTCTGCTCATCCAAGTATCATGTGTTTGTGGTTGCAGTATGTCAAGAAGTTCTGCTAGTGTGCTCTCCAGATCTGATATCCAGAAAGAACTTGAAGCAGCTCAAAAAGAATACTGGGAACACATGATACTGCCAAAAGTTTTGGAAGTTGAAGATTCTGGTCTTTTCCTGGACCAGGCTACTAAAGATTTTGTCCTAAATATTGAACAAGGTTTCAGAGAGTCAAGAGAGATGCAAAGAAATCTTGAAGCATGTATAAGACAGAAATTGAAGAGGTTTGGAGATGAAAAACGCTTTATTGTGAATACACCCGCGGATGAGGTAGTGAAGGGTTTCCCAGAAGTCGAGTTAAAATGGATGTTTGGAAATAAAGAGGTTGTTGTTCCCAAAGCTATCAGGCTTCACTTATATCATGGATGGAAGAAGTGGCGTGAAGAAGCTAAGGCAAACCTGAAAAGGGATTTGTTAAAAAATGTTGACTTTGGCAAACAGTACTTGTCTCAAAAACAGGTAGTTTTATTTACGGTACTGCTGTTTCTACAGAAGGTTTTATATGTGTTGGTTCTCTCTTTCTTACGAAGGGGAGCCTTGGCGCAATGGTAAAAGTTGTCGTCATGTGACCTCGAGGTCACGGGTTTAAGGCGTGGAATCAGCCTTACCTTCCAAAATGCAAGGTAAGGCTGCCTACTATAGGCCCTTGTGGTCTGCCCCTTCCCCGGACCCCACATAGGCGGGAGCTTCGTGCACCGGGGCTGCCCTTTTGGTTCTCTCTTTGTTACAATGATAAGTTGTTTATCCATGAAGCTTGTGCAGATAATTTTTCTGTAACTGTTGAGATTCTATCAATCCTTGAAGCATTGATGGATGGGAAAACATTCATAAGCTAGCTAATAATCTTTCAAAAATTCCTTCCATTTGGTATTTGGAAAATATTCAGAATCTGGCTAATAACCTTTCAAACATTTCCTGGGAATAAAACATGTGCTTTTTAGTGTTTGGATGGGTTAAAAATGTAGCAACTTATTTAATATGAAGAAGGACGTGACATGGTTACCAGCTTCCAAGAAAAATGTTTTGAAATTTGAATAATATTTTACAATATCATACTGGTCTCTTGTGAAAACGATATGTTGCAGAATATGTAGACAGATATTATCAACATAGCGGTTGACCTTTGCCTCTGATGTTGGATAACACAATGCATGTGCTTGTTTTGACTGCTTTCTATTCTGTTGATACTTTGCTTCATCAAAAGTACCACATGCTACATAGACAGATATTATCAACATAGCAGTTGACCTCCCCCAGATGTTCATTTAAAGTTCTACATGTATTATTTTGAAGTTAAGGGCAACATGTTTTTCAGAAGTTCTCTTTTTCCCTGCTTTTGAATGCGTTTATTGGTTTGATAACTACAGATGTTGATAAACTGTTCAGATGAAATAATTAAATCACAAGAAGTTTGTTTTAGGCCTTTCTCACATTTCTGTTATAAATGGAGGCCTATTTAAGCAGTTTAAGAGATCCTTTTACTAGGTAGGAGTAACTGTCAAGGTTCCCAATGAGTTATCTTTGTTATAACTTGCATATCTAAAATCAAATGCTAAGCAGAAAACATGTTTTGATTGCAAAGCAAGTATCAAAATAGAGACGTAGTTTACTAGTGAACTTTAGCGGATTGGTACAGTGAGGCTGCAATATTAATGATTGACAAGGTAATCTGTAAGTTGAAACTGAACGCAGATTCTGAGATATAGTTATGTCTCAGTGGTGGCAAATTCATTTAAGAAGATACTGCTGGACTGGAACTGGAATATTGGTGCAATGAGGTTGCAGAACTAAGGCCTGAAAGGTAATCTGTGATGATACTGCAGCTAAAGGAAGAGGCTAAAATATAGTTGCATTTCATATGAATGCAGGACAAATCATTTTCCAAAAAATGGATACAGAATTACAGACACCGGCCAAGTCTAAAGAAATGACGAGGGGCAGTGTGGTTGTTGACTTTGTGAGTACTGACAGTTGCACAAAGCTTATATGGGGTTCCTCAACCGTGTAGGTCAATTTAGTTGTAGTTCAGCGGACTCCAGTACCTGATCGATTTCCATATAGGATTCCTATATTTATCAACATGCAGTATTATATTTGAATTGCCCTTGCCATGTTTGTCATGTTTATGGTTCTTAATTTTTCCTTTCCCGTCGTTTTCAACTATATTTCTTTTGCATCGACATGCTTGTTAAATCTCCTCTCAAAGTGGTGCAGTATTTTTTGTGGCTGTTCTTGTTTCTTTCACTATTTGCTTCTTATGCTGTAATGATGATTTTATGGATCCCTAATATTTATATTTTTATGGCAGGAGTGTGTCCTATTGGATCGAGATAGGGTAGTAGCTAAAACATGGTATACTGATGAAAGAAAGAGATGGGAGATGGACCCAATGGCTGTTCCATATGCTGTCTCAAAGAGACTAATTGAGAATGTTCGCATCAGGCATGACTGGGGTGCCATGCACATTGCCCTCAAGGGTGATGACAAGGACTATTATGTTGATATTCAGGTTAAACATTGGTCTATCATTCAGGAACTGATTCAGATATGTTTGCTAATTTCAATTTTCCTTCATCTATCATGTATTCCATATTAGTTTATCTTGTTGTATGTCTAACTTTTCTAGTTGCTGCAGGAATTTGAAAGGCTGTTTGAGGATTTTGGAGGATTTGACGGGCTTTATTTGAAAATGCTATCATCTGGTATTCCAACCTCGGTCCAGTTGATGTGGATCCCATTCTCTGAGTTGGATATACGTCAACAGTTTCTCTTGGTCACAAGATTGTCTTATCAATGCCTAGTTGGATTCTGGAAGTCTGGAATTATTACATATTTGAGGCAATGGGTCTTTGCGAAGATAAAAAATGTTACTGATGACATAATGGTCATGATTGGTTTTCCTATTGTGGAGTTTCTCATCCCTAAACAGGTAGGAATTAGTTGAAATCTTGAGAAAATTTATAACTACATTTGAGTGACAGATTTGGTCACCAGAAAATTTTGTGATTTGTTTTAAGTAAATTGTGCCAGAACTTGTGTGATGTGCTTTTCACCTGGCTTCTTTTTCCAGATAAGAATGAATTTGGGGATGGCATGGCCAGAGGAAGTTGATCAAAGTGTTGGCTCAACATGGTACTTGAAATGGCAGTCTGAAGCAGAAATGAGTTTCAAAGCTAGAAAGAGAGATGGCTTGCGGTGGTTTCTTTGGTTTCTTATTAGAAGCACCATATTTGGATATGTGATGTTTAATGTGCTTTGCTTTATGAAGAGAGAAATACCTAGAGTCCTTGGATACGGACCTTTACGTAGAGATCCAAACTTGCGGAAATTGGGAAGAGTGGTATGATCTTTTTCATTGATTATTTTCTGTATTATCTGGTTCTCATTTGCATCTCTCTCAAAATTAGATTTTTGTTTCAATAAGATATTGTTTGATGCTATTTCTTCTGGTGGAGCTTTCATATAGAATATGCATATATGGGTAAATAGCCAGAAAGTGTTCTACCTGTTTGATGGTCCTGCCCAACTGTTATAGGATGTCTTAAAGTTCTCCCATATTGGTTGACTTCTCTAAAACCATTGTTATTCGTATAATGTAATTGAATATGAGAAGGGAAAGAGACAGAAGGAATTTGTATGGGAGAGCTACTTTTATCTTTTCTTTACTTCTGATTTCTCTACTATGGCATGCACCAGTGTATCAATGGACAGAAAACTTTAATGAGAGATGGTCGATCAAGCTGGATTCAACATGTTGTTATACTATATGAAACACTTCCTCAAGTTGATTTGTTTCTTGGGACATGTGAACTTGTTTAAATGTGTTTGGTAGTATATAATGAGATCTTTCATTGAAGCATCTACAATTTGATCATGGCTAGAAAAGGAGGGAGAACTTCACACTCTCCACATTTCCTCAAGCAAATGATAATCAAGCATGTCTGTTTTGCCTTGAAATTGGAATGTTTCATTTGGTAACATCCTCATGTTATTAAAGAAATAAGCAAGGGAATCAGATCTAAGATTCAAGTCTTGTGGAAGATGTCTTAACCAAGTTATCTCCGCAATTGTTCATGCCATGACCTATGTAGTCGCAGGTGCAAGGTGCAACTAGGCACAAGGGGTGCGACTTGCGCTTAGAGGGACTAAACACGCCTAGTTAGCGACTAGGCATCAAGGTGCAAAATTTAGTATTTTAAATTTTTAAAAAAGAAAAAATTAAAAATAAATCTAAAAAATTATTAAAAAATCCAAAAAATAAGAAAATATAGAACTATACATATATGAACAAATACTTGTCAACAATAACAACATAAGGAGTAAGGACCTAAGGTTAAATCAAATAATCAATCATATAGTTATACACAAAGAAGTCGAGACTTGAGAAACATACAAATACAATAAACAATAAAACAGGGAGTAGCAGCCTAGCAGGGAGGGATTACTCGCTCAATCTGCTGTGGTCTCGTCATCATCGCCATCATCTTCTTGTAAATCCAGAAACAATAAACAATCAAACAACGGTTTTGTAAATAAAGTAAAGCAAATGTTAAAGTTAACTATTAAGACTTAAGAACCATTTTCTTACACCTCTTCCTCATGAGGAAGATCTAGACCATCATCAGAATCATCTCCCTGAGAGATGTAGACATCCTCCTCCTCGGTCTCCTCATTGCCCTGCTCTTCTCCAACATCCTCATCTGGTTTTTGGTGAGCATGAGCTTGAGATTGAGAAATGTGGCTCCCCCTCTACCCCCTCCGTCGCCTTTGGTATTGCCTAGTAGATGGAGCATCATGTTCACTTGATCCGTCGGCAAGCTCAACATCTAATCAGGTGAGGTCATCACCTTAATGCACTAGATCATCTCCAGCATCTTCTTGAACAATCCACTCATCACTTTTGTCGACCTCTCGTAACATAATAGGATATGTATATGTTTGCATTTTCAAACGATCCTCATGTCGACAACGAAGGCGCTGATTGTATTGAACATATACTAAATTGTTCAATATCTTAGCGTGCAGCCTATTCCTCTTCTTAGTGTGGATTTGAAAAAAAAAGTATTTATAAATTTAGAATACAATGAATGTTATACTAAATTACTAATAACTAACTACTAGTACTACATATTAATATCTAAGTGGCTTACGTTCTCAAAGACACTCAAGTTGCGCTCGCAAGGAGATGCACTGCATATCTGGGAGAGGACCTTAATGGCGAATCTTTGAAGATGTGGGGCTTCAGCTCCAAAGGTAATCCACCACTCACCTACAAGCCTCTAGCATGTCTGTAGATGGATATCTGATCTATCACCATGTCTGCCTCATCTCCATCATATAACCTACTAATGGCATGCATTAGACCATTCTTGATATCACTATTACGCCCAATTTCAATGTCATGGTCATAATAGAAGGATGGGTTGAGATAATATCCTGCTGCATGTAAAGATTGGTGAAGCTGAGAACTTCATCTACTGTTAATAATCCCCCAAATATGAGTGGCCTGGCGCCTATCCCCTACTAGATTGGCTTGAATCTTGTATTTGACCCTGACTATAACCTCAAAGATGTATCCCATCGCTGGCTTCTCCTCACTATCCACCACCCTCAAAACCTCTACGAGTGGCGCCATAATCTTCAAACAGAAGAGGATGTGGTTCAAGAAGCTGGTGTGCGATACCATCTTTTTAGCTCTTTTACCCTCAGGCTTTTTTGGCCATTTATTGTTCATCCACTTTGAACAGTGGAACATTGCCCTTAACTCTGTCTTGAAATTGTGGATGCTCTCTAGCTCAAGAAGTTGGTGGCAAAGCGCGTCACTAGAGGTCTGACGAAATCTCTTATTTTTTGTAAATCTTCTCATAAGATGAAGGACATGTGTGTGGCTATATATAAAAACCGTCATCGCCCTAGATTCTGCCATAGTTTTATTCATAATTGGTAATTTTCCTATGTCCTCTAACATCATATCAATGCAGTGAGTTGCACAAGGGGTCCAATATAAATGTGGTCTCCTCACCATCAACTCCCTTCTTGCGTCACGTAGTTGGAGGCATTGTCAGTTATGACCAAAAATACAAAAAAAGGTAAAATTATATGGGATGAACTTGCATTATATGCATATAAACAATTTAAAATACCTAACAACTTATAGATATAAAATTAAACTATTACCTGAACTATATTGTTCTCTCCAACTTCATCAATCACTTTCTCCAGCATGTCAAGTATTAGGCTTGCACTCTTGACATGTGCAGACCCATCAATAGATTTTAAAAACTGTCCCAGTTGGGCAGTTCACCAAAAAGTTGACAAGGGTGCGACCCTTGCCATCGGTCCACCAATATGAAATGATGGAGCACCCATACCTATAAAAGCATAGTACCATGGAGCACTTTTGTTGTTAGTGTTAGTGTTAGTGTCACCTTAAGACTTGAAAGAAATATACAATAATACACGGATGCGAAAAAGGACACTGAACACATACCTAATCCAATCAACTCTATGCTGATCTATGTACTCTTTTGTTGCCTTTACTTGCTTTTGAAGAAGATTCACCCTCAACTCGTGATATGAGGGTGCCTTGAAACCTTAGTTACATAAGATTATATGATGTAAGATTAGGTAAAAGGCTAAAACAAGTATATAACTATTTATTATAGAAAAATATAAGATATATACTTGGACTATGTTGCGCAACTACCTCTTATATGATTTGGAATGAACGACTATGAGCAACATTGAATGCAATGCTATGTTCATAGAACTAAGAGGCGATGTAATCGCATGCTCTTGTTCTAAACTCCTTGTATGCTTTATTCATTGTCGTTTGCTGCATGGGTGCCTTTCCCTTACCCTGGACCTTAGGGTGGGGAGCAAAGAGATAGTCAATAGGCCCCTTTGTTTGTTGTGTGGGTGGAAATACCAGCAACCTTGGTACTGTCAATCTCCTGCACCTTAGCCTCATCATCATCATGCAAGCCAAACAAAATTTCTGCCTGTTCCATTTCCCTTGTTATTCTCTCTCCAGTCTCTTTCTTCTTATTTGTTTCATTCATATAATTTAATTTAATTTTTTTTAGATATCTTAGGAGTGATTAGAGAGAGCATTTTTTGGCATTCCTATGCCCACCTGTCAAATGCTGCTTTAATCTAAATATTCCACCACTTATTTATTCCCACAAAGCTTGCACCATACCAAATTTTTGTCATTTGGATCTCATGCCTTTGCATATTTCCAGCTTGGATCCATTACTCTAGAAGAAGCATTGGTGGAGCCCCTTGATGATGACATATTTTAGTATCAATAGGAAATAGGAACATCGGAAACTACTAGAGTGGAATGGAAACAAATCAAGCAATCAGAGATTCAGAAGAGGAACCTTACAAACAAATAGAACAAAAAAATTAACAACAAAATAAAAAAAGTAAAGTACAAAAGTAAGAAATATAGAAAAGTAAGAAAAAACAAAAACAGTAAGAAAAAAACATCAAAAGATTCTATTGATAAGTTGTTTTTAGCATTCCTGTGATGACACTTACACATTTGCTACAAAAATGAAAAAAAAAACCCTTACTATTTTTCATTGTTTTTTGTCAAAAATAACAAAAAAAAGAGAGGACAGTAACAAAAACAGTCAATGAAGCTCATGGGTCAGTCGTTTTTAGCCTTATAATGGTGAGAATATGCATATTTGCTTTCAAAAAATAAAAAAAATACAAATTACTGATGTATTTTACATTTTCGAAAAAAAATACAGAAAACTACAAATATAGTGCATAATACACTAAATCAATGAAAACGGATGGAAAGAATGAAATGGAGTTTTTGTTTTTACCTTTAGAGTATAAATATGTTGAGTTTTCAAAGAAAAATGAAGCATTATGCATAAACAATTAAAAAATGATGCTGGTTATACTGTATTTTTACAGAATAATGAAAAAACAAAAAAGGAAATTAAATAAAAGTTACAATCTTACCTCAATTACTTGATATGGGCTTTAAACAAGGATGGAAGATTACTTGTTCAGAAAGGAAGCAGTGGAATGGGGAAGAAGAAGAATGAACCAAAAAAAAAAAAAAAAAAAAAAAAAAACCGAAAGTAGGGTTTTAAGTGTGACTTATGTCGCTGCGCCTACTTGTAGTTGAGTCGCATGGCCAGCGCCTTTTTGCACCTAGCGACTAGTCGCGCTTACAACTAGATAGGCCATGACCATGCACTTTGGTTTCATAAACACCAGACAACATTCCACCAGATACAAAATCCTCTAAATGATCTCCTAGATCAAGGTCACTTGCCAGATTTGAATATAAGCGTCCTTTGATCTTGATAAGTTTGTTCTCTTTTGCACCCTGAAATAGACCATAGTCTAGTTTGTTCTCTTTGCTGATGAAGATGCTGACAAACTTGAGTACTGCATAAGCATAACACATGGTGTGTGGTACTCATCAAGATCCTATGGTGATGGTTAGGGGTAACTTTCATCCTTTCTTTTTTCTTCCTACTAATCTTTGCTTTCTATAGAGTAGAAGTGCCGACACACTTGTCGGTCCATCATTCTGAATTTCTTAACAATGTCCATAGTGTGCTTTCTCTCTGTTAGGACGTGTCTCCCTTTTGGTTTCTCGACTAAGATAGCAATGAAGTAACACAGACTAGATCATGAAGAACAAAATCTACCCGACATCTGAATTGTGTGGCTATTGCTACCAAATAGGACAATATCATCAATATAAACAAAGATAAGAACCATAGCATATTTGTATGAGTGACAGGGACTTGTTGGACTTCTAGACTTTCTCTTTAACAGTTGAAGTTTTCAAACCAAGATATAGGTGCTCATTTCAATCCGTATTAGTTTGTTGATGTGGCACATATGATTTTCTCCATGTGAACTTCTTTTTGAACATCATATAAAGAGGCATTCTTTGATATCTGTTTGTCATGAGTTCCAGCCAAAATGTTAGCTAGTGCCTAAATAAACCATATTAAGGTGGTATTGATTGTGAAAGTGACATTCAGTAGAATCCAGTAATCCTTAGCCATAGGCTGTGCCTTCTGCTTGTCTATACTCTATTGTGCAAGAATGCTACTACGTGAGTTTAGCCATTTCTGGACAAAACCACATAGGAAACCTGCTTCGGTAGTGTGAGCATGCTCATGCTCTACAACTCCTTTAAAAATGGAGTTTATGGACTGGAGAACTGCTGAAATATGGCGTGAGAATGACAATGATAATGTCTTTAAGATTGAGGGTTACAATCACATCATCACTTTTTTAAGTGTTTAACATGGGTGTTATGATGCTTAGTGACAAAGATGTCAAACAGGTGAAAATATTAGTTACATTGATGGTAAGCAGCATGCGGAAAAGTCATTCACAATAATTAACACATAGATGTCAACTATAACGTCAGCCATTTTGCACTTGAACTCATTTAAGTGAACAAGAAAATTAAGCATATTCTACATAAGAAAAGGAAGCATGTAGTGCCTTATTACATGAAGAAAGTAATATTACATCAAGGAATTTAATAGGAGAGAGTAAGTCAATACAACATATGAGACATGAGTGCTTGTATTAACTGATTGCTGGTGGCCTGCATTCTTGGAAGGAAATGGCTATTGCCGAGAAAACTTTGCTGTTGGCATCTGTAGAAGTTATTGAGATAGATGAGATGGGCAAGACATAAATTACGCCCACAATGAACACATGTAGCGGTGAAGCTATGCAGGAAACCTAGTAAGAGTATTAGAAAACATGGATGGCTTTATGTTTACTACATAAGAGATAAACATTTGGAATATTGAAGGACCTGAATGAAGAAGGAATAGATTTGAACCCAACATGGGTGATGGGAGGGGACACAGCACCTATGATAATATGATAGAGGCCAGGATAAGTGATCATGAAGATATGTTCGCTGAGTAATCACATAAATGATGAGCATGCCAGAGTATATATTGCATCACGTGGGGGCATTTTTTAGTCATTTTGGTGTATACTTTGTATACAACCATTTATGTGGTTCTTTGTTTGCACAAATGATACAAAGGAACTGATTAGAGAATTCTTGCATTTTTCTAATATTCTCCTCAAGTATTTTGTGAGATGTAGAATACTCAATTGATATCACAGCAGGATGTGATGTAGATTTTCACATCTCATTTCCTTCCCTTCTAAATTAGATATTTCCTTCTTCTACCTCCAATCTGTCTTTTCTTCGCTTCATGTAACTCTTGATCTAAACCGGTCTTCATCTTGTTGATGTGATCCATTTCTTTTTGAACCTACTTCTCCTTCTTCTCTCTGATTTTCTTATTGACCCCTGCTGTACAAAACCAGTGTGTACAAAAATCTTTCATTTATCAGATAACCAACATCTCATCTCTCTCTTCTAGTTCCTTCTTCTTATCAACTTGCACTGCAGTTCTGTCATGTCCTCATCAGGCAGTTGGACAAAACTAATCAGAAATAATTTCTACTACTTTCACCTAGCTGGAGGATTGGCCTGTGGACATTCTTTCCAAGCCACTGGTGAAAGACAATTATTTGGTTTATTACATGAGCAAACTAATATTACATCAAGGAATTTAATAGGAGAGAATAAGACAACACCACATTTGAGACATGAGTGCTTGTATGAGCCGATTGCTGGTGGCCTGCATTTTTGGAAGGAAATGGCTAATGCTGAGAAAACTTTGCTGTTGGCATATGTAGAAGTTTTTGAGTTAGAGGAGATGGGCAAGATATAAATTACGCCCAGAATGAACACATTTAGCGATGAAACTCTACAAGAAACCTAATAAGAGTTTGAGAAAACATGGAAGACTTGATGTTTACTACATATGTGCTAAACATTTGAAATATTGAAGGACCTGAAAGAAGGAATGGATTTGAACCGAAAATGGGTGATGGGAGGGGACACACCACCTATGATAGATGCTAGGATAAGTGATCAAGAAGATATGTGTGGAATTCCGTTATTTTCATTCAGGAAGATTAGAATTTCTTGCTAGTTTAGTTCGTCAATATTTTGTTTCCGTATTTATACATTTTGGTTCTTTATTTGTTACTAATTTTATTCTTTTTAAAAGCTAAAGTTTTTCCTTCCTGTTTTTATAGCAACTGAAAGTCAAAGGACCTGTTAAAATTTTTCTTTTTCTTGTTTCTCTTTATGGTATCAGAGCATTCTCTGGGCCATTTCTCTTCCCTTTGGTTGTTAAACAGTATGGCATCTGATCAGAGTAGTTCTTCTAGTGCTACGTCTGGACTGAGACTGGTAAATCATGGCAGATCAAAAGGATCTGTTCTCCTTATCACCGGACATAAATTAAACAGCCAAAACTATCTTCAATGGGCAAAATCCGCAATGATGTTTGTCTCAGGGAAAGGTAAAGACGACTACCTTACTGGAGCTGCAGTTCCACCAAAAACAAATGATCCAAAATTCAAAGGCTGAAAATAATATGGTGATGCCCTGATTAATCAATATCATGTATAATGAGATTGGGCAAAATTTTCTGTTCTATGAAACTGTCCATGAAATATGGATTGCTGCCAAAGAAACGTATTCCGACAATGAATAGACAATACAAAGGAGTACTTCAACTTTGTTCTTGGAAATTATCTCCTGGATAATGGCATCATTCACCAAAGTTCATGTGTTGATACCCCACAATAGAATGGGATAGCGGAGAGGAAAAATAGACACCTTTTAGAGGTGGCACAATCTATTATGTTTACAAGCATTGTCCCAAAGCAGTTTTGGGGAGAAGTTGTGGTCACAGCAACTTATCTTATCAATAGAATGCCATCAAGAATTCTGAAATTTGACATACCCTGTCAGGTTCTCTCTAAAACTTTCCCCCAAAATTGAATCATTACGGATATTCCTCCTAAAGTATTTGGATTCACTACCTTTGTTCATGTTTCACCTCATCAGAGAAGTAAAACTTGATCCAAAATCAATCAAATGCCTTATTCTTAGGTACTCTCCTCACCAAAAGGACTACAAATGCTACTCTCCTTTAACTCGAAAAATGTACAATACCATGGATGTGACCTTTCTTGAAAATGTGCCTTACTACTCAAAAACTCATATTCAGGGGGAGATTCCTATCAGAAGAAGAATATTAGTTTTGGCAAGATCCTCTCACTATCCCTGCCATTACACCTCACTCACCTATGACCAAGACTCCTATTAATGCTCAAGCTCCTATATCCCCATCCGTGCCTCACAACTTGGATGATCCTTCTATTCCCACTCCTATTCATTATCCTTAGGGAGGAAACAAAGAACTCAAGGTCTACTCAAAATGTTAGAAAGATTCTAAATAGGTGGACCAACTCATTTCTTGAGCCTTGCCGAGCAGACGCCCCGAGTTCAACTCCTATTGCCATCATCCAAGGTAACACAGATTCATGCTCCTTTACGGATGTTTTATGCTCTACTGATGATCTTCAGATTCCTATTGCCCAAAGACAGGGAGTCAAGTCTTGCACTCAGCATTCTATCTCACACTTTGTCTCCTATGAGAAGTTGTCTCCTAACTGTCATGCTTTCACCGTCAACCTTAGCAACATAGTGATTCCAACTGCATACAAGAGGCTATAAAACAACATAAGTGGAGAGAGGCAGTAAATGAAGAAATACGGGCATTACAGAAGAATGGTACGTGGGAACTCTCTAAACTTCCTCAGGAAAAACACCCTATGGGATGCAAGTGGATATTCAATGTCAAATACTAGGTAGATGGCAGCATAGACCGGTATAAAGCAAGACTTGTTGCAAGAGGGTTCACACAAACTTATGGGATTGATTACCTGGAAACATTTGCTCCAGTTGCAAAATTAAACACAATTCGGGTCTTGTTATCCTTAGCAGTTAATCTTGACTGGCCTTTGCATCAATTGGATGTTAAAAACGCTTTCTTCAATGGTGATCTTGAGGAGGAAGTCTACATGGAAATTCCTCCTGGTCTAAAGAAGCCGAGTAATGCTAATCAAGTTTGCAAACTTCGAAAATCTCTCTATGGGCTCAAACAATCCCCAAAAGCCTGGTTTGAGAGATTTACTAAATCCATCAAGAAGCAGGGATACTCTCAAGGGAAATCTGATCATACTCTGTTTATTAAGAGATCTTCGGGAGATAAGGTTACTATACTTATCGTCTATGTTCATTATATAATCTTGACAGGAAATCATGAAGAAGAAATGATTCTGCTAAAAGGTATTCTTGCTAGGGAGTTCGAGATCAAAGACCTTGGAGCCTTGAGATACTTTCTTGGAATGGAGGTAGCACGGTCAAGTGTGGGCATCTTAGTGTCACAACGAAAATATACTCTGGACTTGTTAAAAGAATCAGGTATGCTCGGTTGCAAACCTTTTGGAACTCCTATGGATCCGTTTAACAAGGTTGGCTCAAAAGAAGACTCAGTTGGTGTTGATAAGGGTAGATATTAAAGACTAGTAGGGAAACTAATCTACTTGTCTCACACAAGACCTAATATTAGCTTCATAGTCAGTGTTTTCAGCCAATTCATGAACAACCCTACTGAAGAACACCAAGATGCAGTTTATAGAATACTTCGGTATCTAAAAATGACTCCAGGAAAAGGATTACTTTTTGAGAAGGGAACGAGTAGAAGCATAGAAATTTTTTCTGATGCTAATTGGGCTGGCTCACTAACAGATAGGAGATCAACCTCCAGATATTATTCTTATGTATGGGGTAATCTTGTTACTTGGAGAAGTAAGAAACAGTAAGTTGTAGTACGAAGAAGTGCAGAAACCGAGTTTCAAGTTATGGCACATGGAATATGCTAGGGAATGTGGATAAGAAGACTCTTGCAAGAACTCCAATTCCCAACTACAACCTCAATGAAGTTACAGTGTGACAACCAGGCTGCCACAAGCATTGTAGAGAACCCAGTGCATCACGATAGGACAAGGCATGTCGAGATAGATCATCACTTCATCAAAGAGAAGATAGAACAGGTAATCATTGAGGCAGTTTATATGCCTACACGAGATTAGACAGTATACATCCTCACCAAAGCCATGCCTAGAGTTCTATTTGATACACAATCCAAGCTGGAAATGATTGACAGATACTCCCTAGCTTGAGGGGGAGTGTGGAATTCCATTATTTTCATTCAGGAAGATTAGGATTTCTTGCTAGTTTAGTTGGTCAATATTTTGTTTTCGTATGAATAATTTGAGGGAGAAGAATAATGTTTTTCTTCATCATCATCATCATCATCATCATCATCATCATCATCATCATCATCATCATCAAGACCTTATCCCAATTAGGGGTCGGCCACATGAATCTTATTCCTCCATTCCACTCTATTAAATACCATGGTTTCATTTAGTCCCAAAGTTTTTAAATCTTTCCTCACCACTTCTATCCACGTTCTTTTGGGCCTTCCCTTTGCCCTTTTAGAACCTTCAACTTGTATTGCCTCACTCCTTCTAACTGGTGCCGTTGGTGGCCTCCTTTGAACATGTCCAAACCATCTAAGTCTAATCTCCCTCATCTTGTTACCTATTGGTGCTATCCCTAAATTTCCTCTAATATTTTCATTTCTAATTCTATCCTTTCTTGTCTTACTACTCATCCATCTCAACATCCTCATTTCTGCGACACTCAGCCTATGAGTATGATGTTCCTTAACTGCCTAACACTCTGATCCATAGAGCATGGCCGGCCTAATAGCCATCCTATAGAATTTTCCCTTTAGTTTGAGTGGCACCCGCCAATCACATAAAACACCTGATGCACATCTCCATTTGTTCCAACCTGCTTGGATTCTCTGGGTGACCTCCCTCTCAATCTCTCCACTCTCATAGATCAATGATCCTAAGTATCGGAAGTGGTCTCTCATGGGGACCTCTTGGTTATCAATCTTGATTGGTGCTCCACTCCTACTCTCCTTACTAAAATTACATTCCATATATTCTGTCTTAGTTCGGCTAATTTTAAATCCTTCCGATTCTAATGCTTTTCTCCATAACTCTAGCTTTATGTTTACACCCTCCCTTGTCTCATCAAGTAGGACTATATCGTCTGCAAATAGCATGCACCAGGGAATCTCCTCATGCAGATGTTTTGTTAACTCATCCATAACTAATGTGAAAAGGTATGGACTCAATGCTGATCCTTGGTGCAATCCGACAAAGGACAGAAAATCACTACCACGCCACTAATGGTCTTAACATTTGATATTGCTCCCTCATACATATCTTTAATTATGTCTATATACCCCTGAGAAACCCCTTTAACACCCAACACCCTCCATATTAACTCTCTAGGGACTCTATCATAAGCTTTCTCTAAGTTAATAAAGACCATGTGTAGGTCTTTTCTCCTCTCCCTATATTTCTCTACTAATTGTCTTAATAAGAAAATAGCTTCCATGGTAGACCTCCCAGGCATGAAACCAAACTGATTCTCCGATACACTTGTTTCATGTCGTAGCCTCTTCTCAATCACTCTTTCAAAAAGTTTCATGGTGTGGCTCATAAGTTTGATCCCTCAATAATTAGTGCAGCTCTGAATGTCTCCTTTATTCTTATAGATTGGTACAATAGAGCTTTTCCTCCACTCATCAGGCATTTTCTTTGATTTTATAATCTTGTTAATAAGAATAATGTTTTTCTTATTACAATATATATGGAACTGTTTCCCTAATGAAGAGTAAAATAAACTCCTTAAAATTAGGGAGGACATAACCACACAACTAAATAACCGATTTTGGAGGATAAAAACGGAAAATGGAATATATCAACCATATCTGTTTAAAAAAGGGAAAACTAGCAACTAAAGCAGGAAAAAAAAATAAGGAAAAAAAAATCTCGTTAAAAGAGTAGCTGTAATTCCACCCCCCCCCCCCTCAAGTTGGAGAGTATATATTGATCATTCCCGGCTTGGATATAAGAACATCAAATTGAATCCTAGGGAGAGCCTTTATGAGAATGTTTGTGATTTGGTGCCTTGTTGGAATATAGCTGATTTCAATGACTCCTTGATCAATTTTCTCTTTAATGAAATGACGATCAATTTCAATATGCTTCGTTCTATCATGATAGACTGGGTTCTTTGCAATGCTAATAGTGGCTTGATTATCACAGAACATCTTTGTAGTGTCTTCAGTAGTAACTTGAAGTTCATTCATGACTCTTCTTATCCACATTCCTTCACATATCCCATAAGCCATAGCATGAAATTCAGCTTCGGCACTGCTTGGAGGTACGACTGATTGCTTTTTACTCCTCAATATGAAAAGATTACCCCAGATATAAGTGCAATACCCTGATGTAGATCTTCGATCAAGTAAGGATCCAGCCTAGTCTGCATCAGAATAGACTTCAATGCTTCGAATTGAACTCTTTTTAAAAAACAGTCCTTTAGCCGGTGTCATTTTGAGATACCGAAGCATTCTATATACTGCATTTAGGTGTTCCTCAATTGGATTGTTCATAAACTGGCTTACAATGCTGACCGCAAAACTAATATTAGGACGAGTGTGAGACAAGTAGATGAGATTTCCTACCAACCTTTGATACCTTCCCTTATCAACTATTATAAAGTCCATCTTTGTGCCAATCTTATTGAAAGTGTCCATAGGAGTGTCTGAGGGCTTGCATCCGAGCATGCCTGTCTCCTTTAATAAGTCAAGTGTGTACTTCCTCTGAGGCACTGTAATCCCCATGCTAGACCTCACTACCTCCATGCCAAGAAAGTACTTCAGTGGTCCAAGATCCTTGATTTCAAATTCTTTTGCAAGAATATCTTTTAGTCTAACCATTTCCTCATGATTGCCAGTCAAGATTATATCATCAACATAAAGCATGAGAATCGTAATCTTATCTTCTGAAGACCTTTTGTTGAACAAGGTGTGATCTGATTGCCCTTGTGAGTATCCCTGCTTCTTGATAGCTTTGGAGAATCTTTCAAACCATGCCCTCTGTGACTGTTTGAGTTCATATAGAGATTTTTTCAGCTTGCACACTTGATTTACATTGCTAGAGTCTTTGAGTCCATGAGGAATTTCCATATACACTTCCTCCTCAAGGTCTCTGTTCAAGAGTGCATTCTTTACATCCAATTGATGAAGAGGCCAATCAGGGTTGGCTGCTAGAGACAATAGAATTCAAATGGTGTTAAGTTTTGCAACTAGAGCAAAGGTTTCCAAGTAATCAATTCCAAAGGTCTAAGTGAACCCTTTTGCAACCAATCTAGCTTTGTACCGATCAATACGTCCATGCCTTGTATTTAACATTAAATATCCACTTGCATCCCACTGGTTGTTTGCCTGTGGGTAGGTAGTCAAGTTCCCATTTACCATTCTTCTCTAGTGCCTGAAGTTCTTCATTGACAGCTTTCTTCCATTCTAGTTGAGTTAGAGCATCATGTATGCTATTCGGTACCTCAATATTACTCAAGCTTGTAGCAAAGGCTCGGTAGGTTGGAGATAACCTATCATAAGACACAAAGTTGGAGATAGGATGCTAAGTGCAAGACCTAACTCCTTTCCTCTGGGCAATCGGAACATCAAGATCATTAGTAGGACACAACTCATTAGTATTAAGACAAGAATCTGTGTTACCTTGAATGGTGATGGACGGACCCGGATTGGTTGCTTGGCAATGTTTAGGAGAAGCAGGTTGATCTACCTGTGTTGTAGCTTTCTGGTGTCTTGAATACAGTTTGATTTCCTTGTTTTCTTCTTGAGAGTTTATATTTGAGGTACTAGTTTGAATATGTAGTTCATGAGTAGTATCCTCATCACAATTAATTTGAGACTTAGTGGATATAGGAATTGGAGACTGAGAAATGATAGAAGTAGGAAAGGAGTCTTTGTCATGCCAAACTGATATTCCTTAAGAGTCTCTCGCGGAATATGAGTTTGGGAATAGAAAGGAACATTCTCTAAAAAGGAAACATCCATAGTGTTATAGATTTTCCGAGTCATAGGAAAATAGCATTTATAACCCTTTTGATGGGGAGAATATCCAAGAAAGAGGCACTTAATAGATTTGGAGTCAAGTTTACTTAGTTGATGAGGAGGAATGTGAACAAAGGTAGTACACCCGAACACTTTGAGAGGAACATCAGACATAATGTGGGTGTGAGGGAAAAATTGAGAGAGAACACAACAGGGAGTTTGAAATTGTAAGACTCTTGAAGGCATTCTATTAATAAGATAAGTGGCAGTAAGCACGGCATCCCCCCAAAAATGTTTAGGAACATTACTAGTAAACATAATGGAACAGGCAACTTCAAGGAGATGACGATTCTTCTTTTCGGCTGTCCCATTCTTTTGGGGGTTGCCAACACAAGAACTCTGATGACTGATGCCATTGTCAAGAAGATAAGTTCCAAGGATAGAGTGGAAATACTCCTTGGCATTATCAGTTCTGAAAATTTGAATTTTGGTTTGGAACTAGGTTTTAATCAAAGAATGAAAGTTTTTGAAAATAGATCCAATCTCAGATTTTTCTTTCATGAGAAATGCCCAGGTAGTTCTAGTATGATCATCAACAAAGGAAACGAACCAACGAGTTCCAAAGAAATTATTGACACAAGAGGGGCCCCAGATGTCACTATGAATCATAGAGAAAGGTTGTGAAGGCTTATATTATGAATAGGATAAGTACTCCGAACATGCTTAGACAATTCACAAACTTCACACTGAAAAGATTTAGAGTTCTTATTAATGAATAATGATGGAAACAACTTTTGCAAGTACAAGAAATTAGGATGGCCAAGACGAAAAAGCCATAGCATGATAGTACTCCCATTATTGGAATTCAAAGACAAACTAGTACTCCTAGTGGACTGATTTTCTTCAAAGGGATAGGAAACATGAAAAGCATCTTGAGTGTATTCTTTACAGTAGTCATTGGCTTTGACGAGGTAGAGTCCTCCACTCTCCTTAGCATTGCCAATCATCCTCCCTGAATCCAAATCCTGAAAAATATAATGAGTGGAGCAAAGTTTAGCAGCACAGTTCAGGTCTCTAGTAAGTTTACTGATGGAAAGAAGATTGCATGTTAACTTGGGAACCAGAAGTACAGATTCAAGAACCAGTGTTTCTGAAATGATTACTCTTCCTATACCGACCACAAAAGAGATTGAACCATTTGCAATTCTGACTTTGTAGTTCTCTCGGCAGGGACTACGTGTGTAGAAAAGGGAGGAGTTTCTGGTCATATGGTCAGAAGCCCCAGAATTAATTATCCATGAGGTGGTAGCCTTGGTTTTTGCATTAAAACCGGTCAAGAAATTACCTTTTTGAGCTGTGGATCCAGTGGTAATAATTGGTGTTGTAGATGTCCCTTGGATTTGATTAAACATCTTTTGAAACCATCAATCTGCTCTTTACTAAAAAGGCCTGGTTGAGCAGTTGATTTGTCCTCTGCCCTGGCTACTAACCTGCGATTTTCTTTCTCCAGAGCTGGCTTATTTGGTTTCCAATGAGCAGGTTTACTGTGAATCTTCCAATATGTTTCTTTGGTATGGCCCGGTCTCTGGCAGTGATCACACCAAGGACAACCCTTCCGTTGACGATTATCATTATTAAAGTGCATTCCACGAGTAGCAAGGGCTGATCCTTCATGAGTTGTCAAGTTATCCTCCAGCATAAGCTTCTTCCTACTTTCCTCTCTTCGAACTTCTGAAACACTTCACAGATTGATGGTAGAGGCTTTGTTCCAAGAATCTGTCCTCTTACTTCATCTAGGGTTTTGTTTAGCCCCAGCAAGAATTTAAAGATTCTTTCTTTTTCAACTATTTTCTTGTATTTTCTTGCATCTTTGGTGCACTCCCAATCAAGACTCTCAAAGATGTCCAGTTGTTGCCACAATCGATTAAGGGCATTGTAATATTGTGTCACCGAGAGCTCTTCTTGGCGAAGATCATGAAGTGTGCTCTTGATTTCAAATAGTTCTGCTGTATTTTCACTGTCCAAATAAGTCTCCTTTGCTGCTATCTTGATTTCACATGCTGTTTCATAGAATAGAAAGTTCTGCCCGATTTCATTGTCCATGGTGTTGATTAACCATGACATCACCATATTGTTTTTTGATTGCCGTATCTTGAATTTTGAATCTCCTTGTTGAGGTTGGGTAGCAACTCCAGGTAGGTAGTCGTCCTTTCCCTTGCCTGAGATGAACATCATCACTGATTGAGCCCATTGAATGTAATTTGAACCATTCAATTTGTGTCCTGTGAAGGGAAGAGTATAATTTTCGGATCCGCCACGGCTGCTTTGATTTACCAGTTCTGGAACAAGATGACCGGTAGCCTTGGATGAACTACTCCGATCAGAAGCCATGAACGACAACTAGAACTTTAGAACCAGAGAAAGCTCTGATACCATGAAGAATTTGAGAGAGAAGAACAATGTTTTTCTTATTTCTTGAAGGAATCGAAAATTATAGTATATAGGGATTTTTTTCCCTAATGAAGAGTAAAACAAACTTCTTAAAATCCGGGAGGAAATAACCACCCAACTAAATAGCCGATTCTGGAGGATAAAAATAGAAAATGGAATATATCAACCATATCCGTTTAAAAGTAGGACAAATAAATAAGGAAAAAAAAAAAACCAAATCCCATTAAAAGAGTAGCTATAATTCCACACAGTGTTTATAGGTTTTGGTTCTTTATTTCTTACTAATTTTATTCTTTTAAAAAGGAAAAGTTTTTCCTTCCTTTTTTGTAGCAATCAAAAGTCAAAGGAGCTGTTAACCTCATTAAGGTTCTCTCCTTTTATTTGTATTAGGTGATTCATTTAGAGAATGGAACGAGAAATAAAAATTTTCATTTTGTTGTTTCTCTTCAATATGTTCACTGAGTCATAAATGATGTGCATGTCAGAGTATATATTGCAACACATGGGGGCATTTTTTTAGTCATTTTGGTGTATATTTTGTATACAACCATTTATATGGTGTTTTGTTCCCACAAATGGCAGAAAGCAACTGATTTGAGAATTTTTTACATTTTTCTAATTTTCTCCTCATGTATTTTGTGAGGTGTAGAATATTCAATTGATATCACAAAAGGATGTGATGTAGATTGTCACAACTTATTTCCTTCCCTTCTAAATTAGTTATTTCCTTCTTCTTCGTCCAATGTGTCTTTTGTTCGCTTCATGTAACTCTTGATCTAAACAGGTCTTCATCTTGTTGATGTGATCCATTTCTTTCTGAACATACTTCTTCTCTTTCTTTTTTTCTTACTGTCCCCTGCTGTACAAAACCATTATGTATAAAAATCATTCATTTATCAGATAACCAAAATCTCATCTCTGTCTTCTAGTTCCTTCATCTTATCAACTTGCACTTCATTGCCGTCATGTCCTCATCTGGCAGTAGGACAAAAAGGGCAGTCCCGGTGCACAAAGCTCCCGCCTATGTGGGGTCCGGGGAAGGGATGGACCACAAGGGCCTATAGGAGGCAGCCTTACCTTGGATTTTGCAAGAGGCTGATTCCACGCCTTGAACTTGTCACCTCAAGGTCACATGACGACAACTTTTACCGTTGCGCCAAGGCTCCCCTTCTCGGCAGTAGGACAAAACAAATCTGAAATAATTGTTACTACTTTCACCAAGCTAGAGGATTGGCCTATGGATATTCTTTCCAAGCCACTGGTGAAAGACAATTATTTGGTTTATTACATGAAGAAAGTAATATTACATCATGGAATTTAATAGGAGAGAATAAGACAACACAACATTAGAGATATGAGTGCTTGTATGAGCTGTTTGCTGTTGGCTTGCTTTCTTGGAAGGAAATGGTTAATGCTGAGAAAACTTTGCTGTTGGTATCTGTACAAGTTGTTGAGTTAGAGGAGATGGGCAAGGTATAAATTACGCCCAGAATGAACACATTTAGTGTTGAAGCTATACAGGAAACCTAATAAGAGTATTAGAAAACATGGACGGCTTTGGAGTATTGATGGACCTGAATGAAGAAGGAATAGATTTGCACCCAACATGGGTGGTGGTAGGGGACACACCACCTATGACAATATGATAGAGGCCAGGATAAGCGATCAAGAAGCATGTTTGCTTAGTCATCACATAAATGATGAGCATGTCAGAGTATATTTTGCAGCACATGGGGCATTTTTTAGTCATTTTGGTGTATATTTTGCATACAACCATTTATGTGGTATTTTGTTTGCACAAATGATACAAAGGAATTGATTTGAGAATTCTTCCATTTTCTAATTTTCTCCTCCAGTATTTTGCAAGATGTAGAATATTCAATTGATATCACGCAGCACGCAATGTAGATTTTCACATCTCATTTCCTCCCCTTCTGAATTAGATATTTCCTTCTTGTACCTCCAATCTGTCTTTTGTTCGCTTCATGTAACTCTTGATCTAAACAGGTCTTCATCTTGTTGAAGTGATCCGTTTCTTTCTGAACTTGTTCTCCTTCTTCTCTTTCTTTTTTCCTTATTGTCCCTTGCTGTACAAAACCAGTATGTACAAAAATCATTCATTTATCCATAACCAAAATCTCATCTCTGTCTTCTAGTTCCTTCATCTTATCAACTTGCACTGCAGTTCTGTCATTTCCTCATTTGACAGTAGGACAAAACAAATCAGAAATAATTGCTACTACTTTCACCAAGCTAGAGGATTGGCCAATGGACATTCTTTCCAAGCCACTGGTGAAAGACAATTATTTGCTTTATTACATGAACAAACTAATATTACATCAAGGAATTTAATAGGAGAGAATAAGACAACACAACATTTGAGACATGAGTGCTTGTATGAGCTGATTGCTGGTGGCGCCCGCATTCTTGGAAGAAAATGGCTAATGCTGAGAAAACTTTGCTGTTGGTATCTATGGAAGTTGTTGAGTTAGATGTAAATTATGCCCAGAATGTGATGGGCAAGATATAAATAATGCCCAGAATGAACACATTTAGCGGTGAAGCTATACAGAAAACCTAATAAGAGTATTAGAAAACATGGACGGCTTTATGTTTACCATGTATGAGATAAAC
This sequence comes from Warburgia ugandensis, assembly GCA_035236585.1. Lineage (NCBI taxonomy): Eukaryota > Viridiplantae > Streptophyta > Magnoliopsida > Canellales > Canellaceae > Warburgia > Warburgia ugandensis. The sequence goes on from CP141126.1 coordinate 86,560,499, forward strand.
ATTTGGATTTGAAGATATATTCTCTGAGTTACCACATAAATGGATTTGAACCCAACATGGGTGATGGGAGGGGACACAGCACCTATGACAATATGATAGAGGCCAGGATAAGTGGTCTAGAAGATATGTTCTCTGAGTTATCACATAAATGGATTTGAACCCAACATGGGTGATGGGAGGGGACACAGCACCTATGACAATATGATAGAGGCCAGGATAAGTGGTCAAGGAGATATGTTCACTGAGTTATCACATAAATGATGTGCATGTCAGAGTATATATATTGCAACACATGGGGGCATTTTTTTAAAGTCATTTTGCTGTTTATTTTGTATTCAACCATTTATGTGGTAATTTGTCCTCACAAATGATGCAAAGTAACTGATTTGAGAATCTTACATTTTTCTGATTTTCTCCTCAAGTATTTTGCAAGATATAGAATATTCAATTGATATACAGCAGGATGTGAGGTGGATTTTCACATCCCTTCTAAATTAGATATTTCCTTCTTCTACCTCCAATCTGTCCCTTGTTCGCTTCATGTAACTCTTGATCTAAACAGTCTTCATCTTGTTGACGTGATCCATTTCTTTCTGAACATACTTCTTCTCTTTCTTTTTTTCTTATTGTCCCCTGCTGTATAAAACCATTATGTACAAAAATCTTTCATTTATCAGATTAACCAAAATCTCATCTCTGTCTTCTAGTTCCTTCATCTTATCTACTTGCACTGCAGTTCTATAATGTCCTCATCCGGCAGTAGGACGAAACAAATCAGAAATAATTGCTACTACTTTCACCAAGCTAGAGGATTGGCCTATGGACATTCTTGCCAAGCCACTGGTGAAAGTCAATTTTTTGGTTTATTACATGAAGAAAGTAATATTACATCAAGGAATTTAATTGGAGAGAATAATACAACAAAACATTTGATACATGAGTGCTTGTATGAGCTGATTGCTGGTGGCCTACATTCTTGGAAGGAAATGGCTAATGCTGAGAAAGCTTTGCTGTTGGTAGTTGTTGAGTTAGAGGAGATGGGTAAGATATAAATTACGCCCAGAATGAACACATTTAGCTGTGAAGCTATACAGGAAACCTAATAAGTGCATTAAAAAACATGGATGGCTTTATGTTTACTACGTATGAGATAAACATTTGGAACATTGAAGGACCTGAATGAACAAGGAACGGGTTTGAACCCAACATAGGTGATGGGAGGGGACACACCACCTCTGACAATATGAGAGAGGCCAAGATAAGTGATCAAGAAGATATGTTCAGCAGTCATCACATAAATGATGAGCATGTCAGAGTATATATTGCAACACTTGGGGCCACTTTTTAGTCATTTAGGTGTATATTTTCTATAGAACCATTTATGTGGTATTTTGTTCACACAAATGATACAAAGGAACTGATTGGAGAATCTTACATTTTTCTAATTTTCTCCTAAAGTATTTTGCGAGATATAGAATATTCAATTGAACTCCGCCAATGTCGGTCCCAAGCCCCGATGAAAAAGGAGGAGGGTCTTGCGTCAAGTGCCAGCCAGCAAGGGAGAAGTTCAAGATGATTTGTCATTTCTTTCTTACAAATGAATATGCATTTGTATATTAGTTTGTGAGGAAGAAATGAAAATCATCTTCAGCTTCTTAAAATATGGCAACCCTTGCGTTAGGTGTCAGCCGGCAATGGTGAAGTGGAAGATGATTTTGTTATTTCTTTTCTTCTTGCAAATGAATATGCATTTGTATATTAGTTTGTAAGGAAGAAATGATAATTATCTTCAGCTTCTTAAAACTATGGCAACCTTAACATGATATGAATCGAAAACTGACATTCCCTCAAGCTAGGGCGTTCCTCATAAGGGCTGTGTTACATCGGATTCCGAGTGGGGTGAAAAATAGGCAAGGGTTGCTAGGACGTTCTCCCAGAAGCGAAGCGCTACATCGGATCCCGGGTGTAGTGAAAAATGGGCAAGGGCTGCTAGAGTGTCCCCTCAGAAGCAACGCGTTGCATCAGAACCTAGGTGCAGTGAAAAGTGGGCATGGGTTCATGCCATGGAGGTTGAGAAAGGCGATAGTAAATAGAATATCTCCAGAGCATAAGATTTGTATCGCTACATGGAATATAGGGACATTGACAGTTAAGAGTTTGGAGTTAGTAGATACGATGAAACGTAGGGAGAGTCAACATCGCTTGTATCCAAGAAGCCAAGTGGAAAGGGGCTAAAGTTAGAGAAATAGATGGGTATAAATTATGGTATGTAGGAAAATATAATAATAGAAATGGCATAGCAATAATAGTGGATAAGGAATTAAAGGATAAAGTTGTGGACGTTAAAAGAATCAGTGATAGAATTATAATAATAAAACTTGTTCTAAAAGAGTAGATTATAAATGTTATAAGTGCATATGCACCACAAGTAGAGTTACAAGATGTAATGAAAAGACAGTTTTGGGAAGATATAGAGGGAGTCATGCAAGAAATTTCCAACATTGAGGGGATATTTATAGGAGCAGACTTAAGTGGCCATGTAGGAAAAGAAAAGGAAGGATATGATAGAATACACGGAGGGTATGGTATAGGTGAACGAAATGAGATGGGAGAGAATATCCTCGATTTTGCTTTGTCATATAACCTGGCCATTGCAAATACACTCTTTAAGAAGAGGGATGAACACTTAATAACCTTTAAAAGTGGACTGCATAAAAGTCAAATAGACTTTTTTCTACTTAGGAATAATGAACGATCTATGTGTAAGGATTGTAAGGTGAGACCCAGTGATGGTAGAAGAAAATTGGAACTATGAAACAGAAGTAAATATCATGTGGATTAATATTGCTAAGTCCATTAAAAAAATGGCAAAAGATGTCTTGCGGGTATCTAAAGGTAAAATGCAATTAATAAAGGAAACATGGTGGTGGAGTGAAATAGTGTTAAAAGTTATTAAAGAAAAATGGATGTGTTTTAAAGCATGGTAGAAGATTAGAAATAATGAAAACTATGAACAATATAAGAATGCTAAAAAGGTTGCTAAGAGAATAGTGAGGCTAAACTTAAAAGCATATGATGAGCTTTATAATAGACTAGGAACAAGAAAAGGTGAGAAAGATGTGTTTAAACTTGCAAAAGTAAGAGAACAGAAGGGTAAGGACTTAGATCATGTTAGGTGCATTAGAAGATATGATCAAAGGGTATTAGTCAAAGACGATGAGATCAAACAAAGGTAGGAAACATCATCATCATCATCATCAAGACCTTATCCCAATTAGGGGTCGGCCACATGAATCTTATTCCTCCATTCCACTCTATTAAATACCATGGCTTCATTTAGTCCCAACGCTTTTAAATCTTTCCTCATCACTTCTATTCACATTCTTTTGGGCCTTCCCCTTGCACTTTTAGAACCTTCTACTTGTACTGCCTCACTTCTTCTAACCGGTGTCGTTGTTGGTCTCCTTTGAACATGTCCAAACCATCTAAGTCTAGTGTCCCTTATCTTATTACCTATTGGTGCTATCCCTAAATTTCCTCTAATATTTTTATTTCTAATTCTATCCTTTCTTGTCTTACCACTCATCCATCTCAACAGCCTCATTTCTGCGATGCTCATCCCATGAGTATGATTTTCCTTAACTGCCCAACACTCTAAGAATATAGGGATTGAAAATACTATAAATCTAAATAACATTGGATATTATTGATATGAACATAGGATTAGAATAGTTGAAGTGAAAGAGGCCTTGAAAAAGATGAAATCAGGAAAGACCATGAGCCCCAATGGTGTACCAATAGAGGTTTGGAAGCATATGGGAGATATTGGGGTAGTTTGGTTGACCAAGTTGTTTAACAAGAATCTAAAATCAAAGAAAATGTCTAATGAGTGGAGGAAAAGCTCTATTGTACCAATTTATAAGAATAAAGGAGATATACAGAGTTGCACTAATTATCGAGGGATCAAACTTATGAGCCACACCATGAAACTTATTGAAAGAGTGATTGAGAAGAGGCTACTACATGAAACAAGTGTATCGAAAGATCAGTTTGGTTTCATGCCTGGGAGGTCTATCATGGAATCTATTTTCTTACTAAGACAATTAGTAGAGAAATATAGGGAGAGCAGGAAAGACATCCACATGGTCTTTATCGACTTAGAGAAAGCTTATGATGGAGTCCCTAGGGAGTTAATATGGAGGGTGTTGGGCGATAAAGGGGTTTCGTAGGGGTATATAGACATAATTAAAGATATGTATGAGGGAGTGGTAACAAATGTTAAGGCCACTAGTGGCGAGTCTGGTGATTTTCCTGTCACTGTAGGATTGCACCAAGGATCGGCATTAGCCCATACCTTTTCACATTGGTTATGGATGAGTTTACAAAACATTTGCACGGGGAGACTCGCTGATGCACGCTATTTGCAGATGATATAGTCTTACTTGATGAGACAATGGAGGGTGTAAACATAAAGCTAGAGTTATGGAGAGAAGCATTAGAATCTAAAGGATTTAAAATTAGCCGAACTAAGACAGAATATATGGAGTGCAATTTTAACAAGGAGAGTAGTACGAAGGGAACACCAGTCAAGATTGATAACCAAGAAGTCCCCATAAATGACCACTTTTGGTACTTAGGATCAATGATTCATGAGAGTGGTGAGATTGAGAAGGAGGTTACCCAAAGAATCCAAGCGGGTTGGAACAAATGGAGATGTGCATTTGGAGTTTTGTGTGATCGCGGGTGCCACTCAAACTAAAAGAAAAATTCTATAGGATGGCCATAAGGCCGGTCATACTCTATGGATCAAAGTGTTGGGCAGTTAAGGAACATTATGCTCATAGGATGAGCATCGCAGAAATGAGGATGTTGAGATGGATGAGTGGTAAGACAAGCAAGGATAGAATTATAAATGGAAATATTAGAGATAATTTAGGGGTAGCACCAATAGGCAACAAGATGAGGGAGAATTGACTTAGATAGTTTGGACATGTTCATAGGAGACCAACAACAGCACTGGTTAAAAGGAGTGAGGCAATACAAGTAGAAGGTTCTAAAAGGGCAAGGGGAAGGCCCAAAAGAACGTGGATCGAAGTGGTAAGTTAAGATTTAAAAACTTTGGGACTAAATGAAGCCATGGTACTTAATAGAGAGGAATGGAGGAATAAGATTCATGTGGCCGACCCCTAATTGGGATAAGGTCTTGATGATGATGATGATAGAATATTCTATTGATATCACAGCAGGATGTGATGTAGATTTTCACATGTCATTTCCTTCTCTTCTAAATTAGCTATTTCCTTCTTCTACCTCCAATCTGTCTTCTGTTCGCTTCCTGTAACTCTTTATCTAAACAGGTGTTCATCTTGTTGACATGATCCATTCTTTCTGAACCTACTTATTGTTCTTCTTCTCCTCTTTTTTTGTTTTTTTGTCCCCTTCTGTACAAAACCAATGTGTGCCAAAATCTTTCATTTATCAGATAACCAAAATCTGATCTTTGTCTTCTAGTTCCTTCATCTTATGAACTTGCACTACCTTTCTGTCATGTCCTCATCCGGTAGTAGTACAAAACAAGTCAGAAATAAGTGCTTCTACTTTCACCAAGCTAGAAGATTGGCCTATTGACATTCTTGCCAAGCCACTGGTGAAAGACAATTATTTGGTTTTCTGGCGAAGCTGATCCTCTAACTTAATAATAGTAGTTATAACTTCTCGTTTCACTGTAGATGGGGGTGATTAGGGGTAAAAGTTTAATACATCACATGCTTACGAAGGGTGTTTGTACTCTCTGATATGAATTGGTGTTTTCATGTGGTTTGTTTACATTCTAACCTAATTTAGCAAAAGAGATTAAGAGGCTTGTTGTGAACATTAATCAAATTATCTCTTTCTCTCTCTTACACATTTTACCTTTATTCTTCTTCTACTGATCTTCAACTTCTTTCAATTCTAATCAATCTTCCAGTTCTTTCAATCAAATAAAATACGCACAAATTGGAGTTTCTTTGAAGATTCATGACTTATTTTCTTTGCATGCATCATCTAACACATTGTTACAAGTTATTATGTTCCTTGCCTCTTTGTAACCTCATTGTTCGTGGAAAATCTGTTGTAAATAAGAGACTTAGATAAACCTATAATGTGCCCGATCATTTTTCCTTCTAGGAATGTTTCACTTTGGTGATGAAAGCTAGTTTTCTGGTTAGATGTTCTTGAAGTACAAGTAGGACTGCTAATTTTGGTTTTTTTCTCATTCTATATTCTTGCCTTCTCTGATATAGATAGTGAAACTTCACACTTTTGCTATGTTTTAGTTATTATTGGAAGAACTTAATGAAATTAAATTGATTGTTGTGTTGCAGAAAGCTTATTATAAATATAAGCTGAGGAGAAGACTTCGAAGGAAAAAGGAGGGTGTTGACCCAATCAGATCGGCTTTTGAACAAATGAAGGTTCAAACGTGCACCTTGCCACTTGAGATTTTTGTTTTATATCATCAATGAAATCTTAATGCAAAGAAACTTGCATATTCTTTTGACTGCAGAGGGTAAAAAATCCACCAATACGTCTGAAGGACTTTGCTAGCGTTGAGTCTATGAGAGAGGAAATCAATGAAATTGTGGCATTTCTCCAGAATCCAAGTGCTTTCCGAGAAATGGGTGCTCGTGCACCTCGGGTATGATAATCTGAAGAACCATTTCTCTATAATGGTCCTTGTGCTTGTCTCTTATCATGGTAGTGTTGCTTCTACTTTGTTCCAAGCTATTTATATGGTTCATAGTTTTTATTCATTGGTATTTCACTGAGAAACCTATTCGCTTAGGGTTGTCTAGATGTGTTGGAAGTAGTTTTCTAGAAATTTCTCTTTTCCAATAATATCTTTCCTGGAATTCTGTTTCTTTAAGTCTTCTTTCTCTTGGTAACTTCAGTCATACTTTTAAACTTTCTGATGCTTTTGCTCACTTTAGCGGCTTAGCCGACATTTACCTCGAAACTTAGAATTATTAACTAAAAAACATAGACCCATTCCTTTGAAGGTAAATATTATGATGAGGGTCTGAATATGCAAACAATATGGTATTTGTGTGTGGATCAAATGGACAAATTTGCACGCATAGTTCTACACATGAACCTTGATTTTGGTGACTCACACCTACAGTCTTCTAGTCTGCCTCTTGGGTAGTTCATGCACCAGAGGTCATACTCCACGTGGTGATCCTAACCACCTATTGTAAAATGGATTCCCTAGAAATGTTAAAAAAATAAAAGAAAGCATTGAGAAAAATGTTGAAACATGAGCTTAATGGATGTCTCATCCATGGTTGACGTTAAGAGGTGGGGGATTCTTATTTTTGGTTTTGACTCTCCCACTTCATTTGTTGCATTTGCTTATGTCACTTCTAAGGCAACCACTTTAGCGACAGCCACTTGCTTGTTGATATTCCTTCTTGCAGATTGGTTACTTATTGCTACTCACAAGAAGTTTATCATTACACATACACATATGAAAATTGTCTGAGATCAAACTTTCCTCTTTTAGAGGGTTTATTTAATTCGTGAAACAAGTCCAACTCTAATGATTGTTATTCACATCCCTTAATGGAATAAAAAAGATCTCCTATTATCTGAGATTCTCTACAATTTATGTAAATAGTATATAGAATAGTCTTAGCGTTTCTAAAAATCTGTAGAGAACGAGAATGTCTTGAATCCTTGTTATGAGAAGCACTCTTTTGAAACATGTTGATGGAGAATCCTTTTGAAGGACACTTGGTAAGTCACGAAGATTTTTATATATAATCAACAAGAATAAGTCTTGAAAGAGGGGCTCTTTGTCCATGAAGATCCTTTGACTTAAACTTGTCTTCAAGTCATACAGCTTCCATTATTGCTTGCTTAATGCACAGGTCAAATACTGATGTGCTTAACTTGCTGTGCTTAACACATAGTAGGTCCAGAATGATGTTAACCACTGAAGATTGATGTGCTTAACAAATAGATCTGAAGATTTATATTACTTAACACAAGGTATCTGTTCAGATTCGTTTGCTTAGCGACGAGATGGCAGTGATTGTCCCACAGGCCCCTTTGGCTGTAAGGAAACTTGGTAGTGGAGAAGGTGAATGCTGCTAGGCACATTGATCGGGAATGAGCATTCCTACCCTAATACAACAACAGAGAAGGATTGAGCAGTTAACAAAAATAAATCAAATCTCAGTAAAGAGAAGGGATAGGATTTACACAAATTCATTGAAAATGAATTTCATTTTTTCTCCAATCTTCTAGCAGTGAAGCTTTTGAATAATAGATCATTTAATTGTTTGAGTATTCTATGGTTCTGATAAATAATAGCTCATTATGAATAAAAATATTAGTTTGGTTCCTTATGAATACTTCTGGAATGACACTTAAGTCTCTAAAGGTCTTTATTTTGATCCCTTCAAGAATCCTTCTAGAGTTGATTTCCTTTAAGCGCTTTGGAGAAAACTTTTAAGGCAAAACTCTTTTTTTTATTTCTTTTAATAGTCTTCCACTCTTTTTCTAGTATAGAAAGTCCTTAGTTTGTATTTAATTTCATTTAAGAGTTTCACTGTAAGGCCTCTTAAAGCAATAAAGATCTCATTAGGACAGGAGCTTTTGAATCATAAAGAATTTCCTCTTTTGACTCTTCTCAAAAGGTCAATTGATTATGTCATAAAACTCTTTGTTTTGATTTCCTTAAGAGTTCTCTTGGAAGAAAAATTCTTTAAACCAGAAATATCCCTGGCCTCATTTCTGTTAAGAGCTCTTCTTAAAGAGAAACTGTTCATACCTCAGAGCTCTGCTTCCTAGAAGAGAAAATTTAAGCAATTATGCCCTTTCTTTTGCTTCCTTTAGAATAATTTAGTAGGAGAAACTCTCAAATAATCAGCCCCTCATTTTGATTTCTCTTAAGAGTCCTTTTACATGAAGAAATTTCTTATTATTAGCTGAGAATTATGGAAGAGAAACTCATTTAGTGCTCTTTGTTTGAATTCCATAAATAAACCTCTTGGAAGAGAAGCTAAGGCATATTGCTCTTTATTTTGATATACCTTTAGGAGTCCTCTCAGAAGAGAGACTCTGTAAGTCCATAGAGAGGAATTTATTGAATCGTTTGGAGATTCATCTTTAACATCTCTAGGAGTCCTCTTAGATTGGGTCCCTTTTATTGTTCCAATAGTCTTTATAGACGAGTATTTATTAGATGATTCTTTGGGGCATCTTTTTCAAAGTTTATCTACATAATCTTAATCTTCATGGGGTTAGCATGAAGATCACCTGTACTGTAATTACCATATTGATATAATTTGAAAATTGAGTGGGTTGTAACTTGGAAGTTTGCTGATTTATCTCCTGTAAGCAGAGTGATGGTGTAGAAAATGAATGGCATAATGGTTTCAATTGTGATTGATTCCCATTGTTTTGTAGAGCATTATGGAAATTAGTTGGAGAAAGTCTCCTATGGATTTGAAAGATGCTGGAATTTGTAGATCTGTTGGTGTAAATTATACACAAGTCTACTAGATTTGAAATTCTTTAACTTTAGTGGTTCTCTAAGGGGTGCTAGTCCTATGGATTTGAAAACCATAGTGGTTTTTCACCTTATCAGGAATTAACCATGGACCTCACTTGGGATCCTCCACTATGGATTTCTCCTGTGATGGATTTCACTGTTGAGAATTTCATTAGTGTTAATCATAATTCCACTGTGGATTTGATTTGTTTTTAAATAATACAAACTATTAATTAAATCAATTGAAGGGTAGCCTTGGCACAATGGTAGAGTTGTCGTCGTGTGACCTTGAGGTCAGTTGTTCGGGGCGTGGAAACAGCCTCTTGGAGAAATGCAAGGTAAGGCTATGTACTATAGGCTCTTTGTGGTCTGCCCCTTTCTTGGACCCTGCATATGTGTGAGCTTCATGCATCGGGTTGCCCTTTTTTATTAATTAAATAAATCGTGGACACTACTAGTCTTTTCTCCCCTCCCACAATGTGGGCCTAGCAATGGGATGGGAGAAAAGATAATCAATGGGGCCTTCATGATGGGATGGCAGAGCAGACGCGGGTTATCACATGGTGGAATGGGGACATGAACTGAATAAAGAAGAGAGGGGTGGGACCAACATGTTGGAGCAACAAAAGAATTGGTGGACTCTCTTGCAGGCGAAGTGGAGAGAAGATGAATGGGACCCGCATGGTGGAGAGGGAGACTCAGTTTGGTTGTTGATGACTTTACCCTGTGGAAATCCACCTCTTGTCCCAATCCATCAAATGCTGGATTTGAGCGTGATTTTCGACTAAAACAACAGGTTTGCATTCAACCATGTTGAATTCACCATGAGCATCACTATTGAGGTGGTTTGAAGGATTTTTACTCTGGTCAATTTCATATCATTTCTTATTGAAACTTCTTCAACCATCTTCAAATATGATCTTTTCTTTTTTCGCCAGTGTAAACATTCATCTGAGACTTCCTTTATCTTGGAATATCTTCTTTCTAGAAAAGTCTGGCTCTTGTCCTGGAGAGAGGCTCCTCCCCTATAAGCAAAATATTCAAAGAAATAAAGAATTTGTTTCTCTCTCTTTCTTTTCCTTCTTCAAATTTTGTGTTGTCATTATTGTCCGAATCTTCGATCATAATTTTCCTCCTCCCTCTTCATAAATCAAACTTTTCAGGTGGTCAGAGAACTGCCACTATCTTCCAACTTTTCTGTGTTGTGTTGTTACTTGTTTCTTCTCCTTAAAGTTATGTTCTATAGAAAATAATCACCTAATCTAGTGGCAAGGTGCACTGTCCCCAATCACAGGTTGGGTTTCAAACTGTTCAAGTCCACTTAGCACCACTTTCAAGAAAAAAGGTAGACTTTATGAACTTTACAAACTTGCTCTGTCTCTCTGTCTTTTATATTTTAAGGAGTAAAAGTTCAATAACTGAGAGCTGGTACAGTGGCATGAGATGGGTATCTCCCGTGGGACCTTGTAGGTCACAGGTTCGAGGTACCCCTGTGTGTGTGTGTGTTCGACATTTGAAAGAAAACCAAAATCAAGTTCAATAACTAATTAATCAGAAAATTTTTCCTGCATAGCGCTCCCATTTTCTTGGCTTTTTTGTTCTTGACTTTCCTCTTTTCTTGTTTCTTCCTAATTTTCCGTGTGAATTCATGCTTATAGCTTCTGATTTTGGAAATTAAGCTCTTATACTTTCCTAATCCAATGGATTAGTGGTTTTAGAAAAGCTACGATAACTATTTTAAAGATCTTTTGGTGTTGGAAGAGGTTCTGCTTAAGGGATTCTTGATTCTTGATGCTGTCTTAATAACAAGCATTCTGTAGATACATTCTTGCTGTCTCCTTAAGATCTTTATTAAATTCGAAGTTCCTTTCATAACTTAAAAGAGCTTCATTTGAGAAGGCTAGGCATATGTTCAGTGTTTAGATCTTAATAATCATCCTAATTATTTAAAGATTTCCAGGATCATGAACTCTTAAGAAGCTGGCTTGTGATATTTAATGCAGGAAATAAAAGGAAAAGAAGAAAAACCTTTCCATCTCTAGGATTAGCAGGATAGCTTCTGACTGTGTTTGGAAAGTTCTGAGTGATATAAGATTTCAAATACTAGGATTTTAATAATAGAATAACCACATATACTAGCAATTATGTTTGCTCAGATATGAAATATGACTATAATCTTCATTATGCATTTGACCAATTTTATTATCCTCTGGGATAATATTTGGTGTTCCTTGTAACTTAATTTTTACTTGATAATGCAGGGTGTCCTTATTGTAGGTGAGAGGGGAACAGGGAAGACATCTCTAGCACTGGCAATTGCAGCAGAAGCCAAGGTGCCTGTTGTTGAAGTTAAAGCTCGCCAATTGGAGGCTGGACTCTGGGTTGGCCAAAGTGCATCTAATGTTAGGGAGCTGTTTCAAACAGCAAGGGATTTGGTTATTCTCTATGACCCTGGTTGTTAATTATCAATGACATTCTGATTCAAATGTGAATTTTGTATTTCCTTTCCAATGTTAGGACCTTTTTGGTGATGTCACTGAATCTGCATTTTATTGAGCTCACATCACTTTGTTGCTCTATTGAAGGAGTTCCTGAGGAGTTAATTGTGATTTAATTTGGATCAATTTTCATCAATTTCTTATGTTACCCCTTTAAGAAATGATTATTAGCTTCTCGAATACTTTTATTTGTATTAATGACAGATTATGTGATCAATTCTGTAGGCACCAGTGATAATCTTTGTTGAGGATTTCGACCAGTTTGCTGGTGTTCGTGGACAGTTTATTCACACCAAAAAGCAGGACCATGAGGCTTTTATTAATCAACTACTTGTTGAACTAGATGGGTAAAAATGGAAATTCATTTTCGCTTGTTCATTAAGCATTCAATCTGTAAAAGGCCCTGCAATTTTTTGTTTTTACTTTTGAGTAACTGGTAGTTTACATCTTTATTCTTGGCCTCCGATGTAATGTTAGCTGCAGATTGAGTTTAGTTCCACAAGGCAGGTTCTTCCTAATCTGTGAGATATAGGGTGCTTCCCCTTTTGAGATATTGGGGGTGGTGCATTTGAAGCTATACTTAGAAGTTGGAAACAGCAGCATTCCTCTTTTCCAGAATGGCTTACAATATTAGAGACCCCTTGACCAATATTTATATTTAGGATTTGCTGCCTTTTATGTTCAAAATTCCTTCTTCACTGGTGGAGAAAATTGATGGACTGCAAACAACTTTTCTTTGGAATGAAGTTCCTGCCTTTGGAGAAGTTCATCATTACTCACATAAAGAAACATAAATGGAAGATCTAGGACTATGATATCAAGTATCAAACCTGCTCCGTTAAATGATGAGAGTTTCCAGGTTCTTAGTAGTTACCTATCATGCTTGTAAAGGCATTATTATGCAGTGGCAGTAAATGGACAATCTCAAAGGAATTCTTTTTGGGGATCTTAAAGTTGATAAGTACACATTTGGAAGGCTAAGAAAAATTGAATTGGCTTCATTTGTGGAGGGATTAGGTTTAGCTTTGGGGATTGTCCTGGGTGTGCATTTGGCATCATGAATGGTGAGAGTGCATTTCTCTTTCTATCCTCTTTCCAAACACTAAAAGTTAAACCCTAAAGTTCTGTTTTAGGAGTACATTGATAGAGGGACTCTCTTAGTCCCTTGGAAGATATTTGGGTTTATACTATGTACATTTCCTGTGCATGAGGAGAAGGTTATATGGTATGCACGACCAAACTGGAAAATTCTCTATTAAATCTTGTTTCTCCCAAAATGAATCAAAGGGCCAAGAAAATAAAAAATCTGAAGGAGTTCTTCCTAATAAACAACCAACTAGAGTCGCCAGGCAACTATTTCAGATCATGCTGTATTACTCAGCAATATGGCACATCTAACCTTGATTGTACCTTGGTTTTTACCTAAAAATCAGACTCGAACATCATGGTAGCTGTAACAAAGAAGAACTAAGAACTGATTTCATTCCATATCAAAAACTTAGATGTGGAGTTCAGTTTCCCCTACATGTATGTTTATAATCTCACAAGACTTCTAATCCTAAACAGTTTCTAAAACAATTACTTCCTCTCCAAGCATTCCTAAATAAGTCTAAATAAGCAAGGACATAGAAACTGAATAAAAATAGAAACTTCTACAAGAGTTGAACAGTCGTATTCCTCCTATTTCTAATCTTCTCTAATAGAAGTCTACGTGTTTCCCTCGGATGAAACACTAGATTTCTTCCCTTCTCTTTCCTGATAATGTCTCATTAATGCTGGCCTACATTTTAAAATAGCAGTTTTTCTCTTTGAGACCTTTTTTTTGCATAGCTCCTGCCTGAGGTAGCTTGTCCTGTGTTTCATAAACAGTACCCTATTTCCTAGGCTTCAATAGCCGTATTGCAAATGCATCATGCTAAAACATTAACTGGTAATCATCTTCATAAAGAAATGATTGCAAATTTTACAGCCATCTTGAGGAGATTCCACTTCATATATCTTGTATATACCTGATGTTCTCAGACCTCGTTGTTTATTTTTCAAACATAGCTCTTTTGAGGTAAAGAGGAAAAGTACGGTTGGAGGAGGGTTTAGAATAGCCCACAATGTGACAAATCTCTTTACTAATCTTTAGGATTGTACATGTATTTACAGTTCTGATTTTGTCAGTACATGATACTTTTATATTGTCTTATGTGTCCTGGATTTCTATCTTATCTTCTACTCTGAGTTGTTGGGAGGAATGTTCTTGGGGAAAGCAGTTAGCCTGATGAAGGCCATGGGCCTGCTGATGGCCTAGGAGCCAACAAGAGCGTGAAAGGCTAAATAATCTTGTGGTCAACATCGACCAGATTGGGAAGTTGTTGCTGTAATGGATTCACTGAAAAAGAGATTATCCTCCTTGGCATTGCTCTAGAATTTTTAGAGAAATGTAGTTATTGTTAGGGCCTTTATCCACATATATTAGGAACGGAACTTCTTGGTTGATTACTGGCTAATTTTAGGCATCTCCTGCAATGGTATGATTCCTCTGCATTGCATGCGTCCTTAGCGGATTTTCTTTTCTTTCTGTTGGTTTATTTATTTTTGGATACAAAATATAAAATAGAATGTCTTTGTATCACAAACTTCTTTTGAATTTTTTTTCTTTCTCAATCTTGTTTTCAGTTATTTGATGCTCAGAACTCTTTTCGTCACATGTGATACTATTTATACAGGTTTGAGAAACAAGATGGAGTTGTCTTGATTGCTACTACTAGAAATCTTAAGCAAATTGATCAGGCCTTGCAACGACCTGGTCGCATGGATAGAGTACTGCATCTTCAACGGCCTACACAGATGGAAAGGGAAAAGATCTTAATGAAAGCAGCAAAAGAAACTATGGATGATGAACTCTTTGGATTTGTAGACTGGAAAAAGGTAATTGTAAACAAAAATAGTTTTGAAGTATTCTTTTGTGTCTGCAGATTAATTATGACTATTGGTGCTGGAGGCATGTTTCAATGCTTTTGTGATTTTATGCTACTTTGTACATAACTTTATGTTCACAGAACCTTCTGGAAATTCAACAATCTCGATTTGGTAGGCATTGGTAAGTCAGGCGCAGTAGTAAGGTCTCAGTTGACTTAACTGTTAGATTTGTTAATGTTCCACTAATATGTTTATTTAAATGTGGTTCAAACTTTCATTCCAAAAATGCTATGGCAGAGGCCTGCAAGTGCGAAGCAAAAAAAATAAAGTGGCTAACTATGTCACCTCTACAAATAAAATGGAGTCTAGAGACTAACATATTTAACAATCACTATTGCAGTTGCTTTGAGGTGCAGGCCTTTCATTACTTTATTTCATTAGGAAAGACTTATGTAAAGACAGAATCACATGAGGGAGTGTCAGTATTGGAGAAGTCCTTAGGTCCCTGTGACAATCCATATAGGCTAGGCATAACATCACACTGATCCCATTTTTGGCTCCTAGCTCCATCGTATCTTTTGTTCCATTTCTTCTAGAGCAATCACAAGATCCAATGAGAATTTGCTTGTAGCTTCTTGTCTTTGGCAGAATCTGAATAGCTCTCCATGTACTTGGCTGTGAAAAGTGGGACATTAGATGAGAAAACAATGCCTGATTTTTTGTCTAGATAGAAGAGGCCTGCTTGCTTTTATAACATCATCAATCAAACCCTTCTTCAAGCTCGTCCTGATCCAGCATGAAATTTTGTGAATCTACGGAACCATTCTAGTAGAGGGGCCATAAGCCATTCGTTCATTATCTTGGCTGCCTTCTCTAGTTATACTTTTGCAATTTCAGTCTGCCCCTCATTACAAATTTATGCTGCACCCTCACCACCCCCCAAAAAGGGGGAAAAAGGTGTTCTGAAGCAAAAATGCAGCTATACTAAGAAACATTCTGGGAGAGCAGGTGCGCAATTGCATATTTTCTACGTAAATGTATTTAAATTAGTGGCCTTTCAAAAAAAGAAGCGTGTAATTAGTGCCTTATTAAGTGATTGAGATACCATGTATACTGAAAGTTGTGGAACCTGTTTCACTATTGTCCTCCCGTGGGAGATGTGAAGAATTTGCTGTCTGTGCCTGGAATGACTCTGAGTAGAGGTTTATGTGTAGCCTATTCTCAGGTGGTCTTGGTCGAGGTTGACTTATCTGGGGCCTTCTCATACCCTGTTGTCCTCTGCTGTTTTACCCAATAGAGTTTATATTACTTCTCTCTGGTGGAAAAAAGAGAGTAAAGTAGCATGGATCTTCATGCAATATTCAATTTTCTGGCCTAATAGAATTTTGAGAAATATGTCTCTAAGCATGTTTAAGGGTCCCCCATGTCTACCATCTACTTACTCCAGTGAACTAGGTTTTCGCCCTACTTAGTCAATCCCATAATTTCGTTTTATGGATATGTTGGATTTCTCAGAATGTTGTGAGAGGATTTTTGAATTGATGTTTCTCCCTGTTTCTTGAATAAATGTATCTCTAGCCCAGGTATTTAAGTTCACTTCTCTTGTCCATCTTTTGCAACAATAAGTCTAGAATTTTCAGGTATATATCTTTTTCTGCTCTACCTATGCAATCCCACAATTCCATTTGTTGGATATGTTGGATTTTTCAGAAGCCTGGTGGAGGATGTTTCAATTCAAGTTTCTCCCTCTTCTTCGGTAGATGGGTATCTGTTCCAGGTTTTCCGCAGTGAGTGTAAAATTTTAGAAATATCTCCTTTTGCTTTTATTTCCAATTATATCTTTACAGGGAACACTAAATCTGACCTTCTGGAGTTACTGAATATTACAGATTCTTGTTGGTTGTGAATATGAATAAATACTTGGAGTATAGTACCTAACCTCAATTCAGCATTTCATTTCTTTTATTGTAAAGTTGTGTATGCTTCTTTTCTTTGTCTCTTCTTTTTCTCTGATGCATTGTCTTACCCTTGGTTATTGGCTAAGTATATGTAAAAGTTGATTTATTTTATGCAGGTTGCTGAAAAGACTGCTCTATTGCGTCCTATAGAGCTGAAACTTGTTCCCCTGTCCTTGGAAGGTAGTGCTTTTAGGAACAAATTTCTTGATACCGATGAATTAATGAGCTATTGTGGCTGGTTTGCGGTAAGAATACTCATTCTAATTGTTATTATCTTCACTTATAGTTGTTTCTGTTGTTTCTTCTATCAAACATATTTGAGTAAAGCACTATTTTGAGTGCATTTCTATTTGTCATTTCTCTGAAGCAATTGTTAAAAATGATTTTAAACTTCATGTTTTTTAGTTTTATATTGAGTTATGTGTGGTTCTCTTTCCCTCAGATTTTGGCTATAAAAGTTTCAATTGAACTTCATTTTTGTGGTTTGTCCTGTTTTTTATATACTTGCATTCTTATTTTAATGATTTGTTAATTCTATTCTAGTAATTATCTCTGTTTTCTCATTGCACACCTAATTTGCGTTAAATTATCAGCTGATGTTGCTGTCTAGGTGGATCTTGGTTGAAATGATTCAACAAAGATAATCAGCCACTGGCTGTTTCTATCTTATCTTGTCAACTGCAAAAAGTTGTCTGCCACTATTTGATTCTAAATTATTTACTCTTAACTTTTTTGGCTAAAGTAAAACACGGGTCACAAGACAAATCCTTTGTTAATGGATATTGAAGATAATGATGCTTTCGTTGTTAGGGATTGAATTCTTGATGTTGACTTTTTGAATGCACGGTTCAACTATAGTCGTCACTTAGTAAATTTTGTTTGAAAGGTCTAAAAATCCTTAAGTTTGGTGCGTCACCAATAAATTTTAGTGTTGTTCTATGATGGATACCAATATTTCCATTGCAAAGATATGAGCATGCAGAAGTACTAGTGGAGCAGTATTTGACCTTTTTTTTTTTTTGGCGGTATCTATAATGGATAAATGATGCAGTGAAAGAACTGAAATCATTGCTAGAAAGCTGGAAATTACGATTGCCTACAAGGGGCAGAAAATTGAAAGAAGGGTGATGGGGACCATCATCCCACGTTTTTTTTTATTTTAAATATATGTTATAGTTTAGTTTACTTGGGATATTTACCACTAAGGATATTAGGTTTCTTAGTGTGTTGTGACTTAAGTATTCAATTTTGTCTTTTTCTAGATTAGGATTGGATGACCCCTACTTAATATTTTTTTATTTCTCTTTGGTGTAAGTAGTTTTTGATGAATAATGAATGAAAATTTCATTAGACTTGGTGGATTCCTCGTTCTCGCTTCCTGTGTGCGTGAACCGCATTTGGTACAAGGCTGAATTACTTTTGCTTTATCCTATTTTGTAAGTCAATACGTTTCTACCTTGTCTTTTAAAGGGCGATTTCTGAGTTGTGTGTGGTTACGTGATTTGCTCTAACAATTACCTAGAGTTCTTATCTCGCATAAAATTCCTAAACCCTAGATCCGAAGCTTAATTAGGACCATTCGTCAATTAAAGGGACAAACTGGATTGAAACTTTGATCTTACCTTAATTGTAGAGATTTGGGGCAGTCTGCAGATCCTGTAACTCATTGTAGGCTATTCATGCTAATTAAGACTGATTTTTTGCATGTTGAAGTGTTTGTCGTAGTTTAATTTATGTTTTCTTAGTTAAGTTAATTCTAATATGATCTTAGCATATAGATTAGGTCATTTTGCATACCATCCTACATCAAAGGGAAACAGTAGATAATATTTTAGATAATATTCAAACTCAGCCAATAACTCTCCAAATGACTCTCTACTAGTCCTTTCACGAACTCATGACTTCCAGGAAAGCAATATAGATAGTCAAAGACATTTCACATCCCCATGCATGTCCTCTATTGAAAACACACTTCTAATTAATGCACTATAGAGCTTACTAAAGGACTTTAATTGTAACGACCCATCCCTTAGGCGGGGGTCCATACCCAAGCAAGGTCCATCACATTCTTGGGCATCAGAGTCATTTAATGAGACACACTCTTTCCTCATGTAATAACCATTTCTAGGAACAAATTCAAGAAATGCCATTCACATTCAAGTAACACTGACATCAATTTGATGACAAGATAATCATCCATATGGATAATTATCCATATCATAAAGCATACCCTAATTGGGACAAGGTCTTGATGATGATGATGATGATGATGATGATGATCATAAAGCATACCCTAATGAGGGCACAACCACTAATCCAATTTCCCATGCCATGATATAATACTTGTGAAATGCAAAACAAGGATGCCAAACCCACACATAATCTGATCCTTGAATTTTCCTATACCACTACTCACTTGGAGGGGGGAAAAAGGCTTAGTGAGAGTTCCTTGAATAAAAGGTCTAACTCCCAAAAGAGCCAAAAAGAAGGTATTCCATAATATTAAAAGTGAAAGCTAGATAGTTTCAATCTTAGAAAGTTACCTAGCAAAACATAGTACTCCTACTTCTCTACTTCACAGTCACTCTATACTTTGCATGGTTGCAATTCATAACTCAAAGCATCATGATAGTGGTGTAGGAAATCATCACATAACAGAGTAAATGCTGCATAGTCATGCTTCAATATGATACATTATGTCTGTGCATCATTGAAATTGCCAAATGAAAATCTCAACCAAACAATGTCACCTTCATCACACAACATCAACTCCCTTTCATAATAACACACCATCATCCATGGCTTTTCTTTTTGATAACAAAGTCATCTAGGTCTCATAGAGTATTCGGCATCTGACCTAATCCAAGAAATCCATGCATCTGAGCCAAATTCATGACTAATGTCCATGTTGCCCATTTACTTGAGACAAAGTATAACGTAATAAACATCTAAACTAACCCTAGCTTAGGGGCTATTGGGAAGCCAAATCCATCCATACATGTAGCATTACAACCAATTGACTTGAACATTATAAAACTCTTGAACACAGAGAAAACGAACATCGATAGAGGGATTCACATGTAAAAATATCAGCCAAACCTCGATGAAATTGATGACTGAGCCCAAAATGATTTCCTCTTATGCCAATCTTCACCTCAAACCATTAAACATGTATAAAAGAAAAATTCTGGCCTCCATAAATGATGAGATTAAGGCCCTGCAACACATCTAGACATGAAATTAAGCAATCTAAAATCATCGTCAAGCATATCCACTTAATTCCTTAGCGTAATCCGATAAAAAACCTTACTTTTCATGCTTGAAAATCCCAAACTAAATGGAAAAACGTTATTAATCATGAACAAATAAAAATCAGCCATCATAATTGGAGAAATTTGATCCCAACCACCCATTAAAACATGAATTTAGGTAATCTAATCTCTAACCTAGCACACCCACTTCATTTCCAAGCCAAAACACCTCATAAACTCCACTTTTAATGCTTAAAACCCTAGCTAAAAGGAAAAAATGTGGGTACATTTCCCCAAATTAGAATCCCAGTTAGCTCTGGCCCTAGATTTAATGGAATACTCAATTCCTAACCATTTCAAGAAAGTCTAGACACTAAGGTTCCAGAGATTCTCACCTAATGCCTTCAATTCCTTCACCTTTGAGCTTTTTTCAAACTTGCTTTCTTCAAAATCTCAATCCAAGCCCTTCAAACCTTAAGTCTTTAATGAATGGAAGTGGGTTTTAAATGGGAAAGAGGATTAGGGAGAATGGCAGTAGGAGATGGTGAAATGGGTGAGAGAGAGATAGCTCTAAGGGGTTGCCTCTTTCTTAGAGATGGGATCACTCTTTGAAGGGGGCACCCCTCTCGTTAAAGGATCCTAGTTCTTGCCAAATTATTCAATTGCCCCTTCCACTTAAGTGTACAAAATTAGAATCCTTCTATGTCCCTTCAAGTTATGAAAAGCAGAAATTCTCTCTGTCCCCCTTAGAGTGATCTAAAGCCAGAATTTCTTCAATGTCTTGGCCCCACTTCAACCTATTTTCTCATCTTTCTGATTGTGGGTCCAAACTAAAAAGCTTCGAAATTTCATGAAGTTCCTCTAGGGTTAAACCTGTCTTTGTTTTTCACCATTTGAGCTTGGAATGTCATCCAAAATGATAGTTCCCAATCAGATGACATGTGAGGTAACTGGAATTTAGAGAAAATTAAGGTTGGTTCTGAGTCTTCTAACGTTAATACCCTTCAACAACTTATAAAAATAACAAATACAAGCTTAAGAGTAACTAGGACCCACACAAACAACATGTTAACTACTAAAGGACAATAGTAGCTGCTACTGTAGCACGTCGTGTAGCAGTTTTTGCTATAGAAGCAGCTATCTTTCTCATTTAATCACTCCATCAATGATTTATACACAAACTTTTCTGCCAGTCGGTGACTTAATCTTTTGACTTGTGATGTATGCAAGTGCTAATATATATATATGTATAGAGGTAAGATAGGTCTGAGTTTCACTGCATAGCTCATCTATGTTATGACTGGATAGACTGTTTAAATCATTAACCTCGCTTCTACTTTTGTTTGCTTGTAGGAAAATATGGACACCCATTATATGACTGTCCTAATTTTTATCAAATTTGTCTAAGTAATTGCGTAGTCAGTCACAAGAACTTAAATCATAATTTGTGACACATATACCTATAGCAGTTAGGATTTCTTTTACTTTTAGTTGTTTATTGTGGCTACTTACCTTTTATACTTTGAGTTATTTTTTATTATTGTTAAATCTCATCGATTAGAATTAGACAGCTAAGATCATTAGTTGCTTTAGATTGGGTTTATTTTCTATATTTAAGCTTCTTTAATAAGAAGGATTGATGGTTGTTATTGTTATTGTTTCGAGAAATCTATGAAGTCTCGAAGAACTTCTTTCTGGAACCTAGAAGAGTTTTAATTGTTGCCTGAAGAGCATCACCTATCCATTTGAAGCCCAAAAGAGCTTCAAGCTTTGATCTTGGTGCCTAGAAGAGCATCCTATGTTTCTTGTTCTATATTAGTATTCTGCTGCACTAGAATTGGTGTCCAAGTGATTTGGTGCATGATTTCTAGAGGTATTTAATCCATATTTGTCATCTGTGGCAGTTCCTAGAAGATTCAAATTTCTTTATCAAGGAAAACCCGTTTTTATTTTGAATTTTCATAATATAAAAGGATAAATATTTGAAAAAAGTTGAAACGACAGCTATATGAGGAATTCCGAGTGGAAATTCTATAGGAGGGATTCTCATATTATTCGTGAGTTTCACACAATTTTTCATGATTTTTGGAGGTCTATACAGACAAATACAACTTTTACAAGAAAATTCGTAATGCCTGTAACTGTTTAGGGAACTTTGGGGAGTAGTAAGTAAAGGGATCAAATGAAGAAATCTTTGGCTGAAAATTTGTGGAGTTATTAACTGATTTTAGACTTTTTTTTTTCATGAAGTATCATGATTTTTTAAGATCTGTAGCATGAGATATAATTTTTCTTATGAAAAGTAGCTTGTTTTGAGTTGGCTTGAAACTCCAGATTTGAGCCTGACTATCCAGGTTATACAAAAGACATTTGGCCTCTACCGACTGACATATGTCTGAGTTCACGAAGCACTTGCTATGACGTGGTAGATCTGACACAGGGACTGGAGCTGTGAGTCTTAGGGTCGCTGATAGACATGAGGTTGAATATGATGTAGATGTTGAGAATTAGGGTATGACTGATTTTGAAGTCTATGATGATATAGAAGGGTGTCTGGATGCACCCAACAAGCTTGAGGTTACCGTTGCATAAGATTTGTCGTATATGGATAGCCAGGACTATGATGATGGACCTGTTTTTTGACAAAGAGCCAGGTGTGCAGGAACCTTTGATCAATTTCTTGTTTGAGGGAGAGCGTAAATGATAAAGATACAAATCAGTACAATGGTTTTGATGCTATCTATGATGACTATCTAGATCAGGAAGCAGCTAATTGTGATATTCTACATGGAGATGTGATGGAGGTTCTGCTCAGTTGCAAGCATTATCTAGAATGTCATGGTGAGGGAGGCCCTGAAGTATTAACTGACATTTATGGATGTGGATTTTTAATACTTGAATGCAGAAGAGGTACTTGATATCTCTTTGTGGTCATATTATGAATCCATTATTCCTACCCGCTGACATTCATTCATCACTTTTTGCCTATAGTAGTACTGGTGTTTGATGCATACATTGATTGCTTTATTGAGTGCTTCCAACCCAAGGGGAATAGTCGACTTCACATTGATATATGGCCTGGGGCATTACTATTTGATTTACCTTTCCACAAGATGAGCCAATGCATACTGCTGGCCTTTTCCGTATGTCTGAAGCAGAGCCAATCTTTTTCTGTGAGTGAGAGTTCCTAGCATGGCTGGTTGATGTGGATAATGGAATACATGTTTGAGAGAGGGAAGTCCTATGAGATTGAGGAAAGCATTGTGAAGCATAAGAGACTTCATGACTGGACAGAGGTGCTTAATGAGATTCCTGCAGAGGCAATACACTGACATAGGCTTATGATTGTTATAGAAAATCGGAAGGGATGGGGGACTTCTTGACTGGAGCAAGGTGCTTGATGAGATTCCTGCAGAGGTAATACACTGACATAGGCTTATGATTGTTGTCGAAAATTGAGACGGAGCATCAATCAATGTATGGTGGTTTTTGACCCTATAACTACATAGGACCCTGTGGATTCGAGGATGAATTCTTTCCGACCTGGGAAGACGCATGGTGTCCCTGTAGCAAGTAGGATTTATGCTATTGTTAGTTGTTTATTGTTGCCCAAGTAACTTTTATAATATGAGCTGTTTTTTTAATGTTGTTATATCTTAACCATTAGAATTAGACGGCTTAGATCATGGGTTTCTGTAAATCCTTTTCTCCATTTAAGCTTCTTTAAGAAAGGATTGCTGGTTGTTTTTGTTGTTGTTTTGAGAAGTCTATGAAGTCGAAGAACTTCTTCTGAAACCTAGAGTAGTTCCAGTTGTTGCCTGGAAAAGCAACACCTATCCATTTTGAAGCCTGGGAGAGCTTCAACCTTGGTGCCTGGAAGAGCATCCCATATTTCTTATTCCATATCTATATTCCCCTGCATTAAATGGCGTTAACAAAAACCAGAATTTCCACGTCATGGCATACAACCCACTGTTTTCTTTTTGCTCTTTTTGGTATAAAGACTAAATCTGAAGATCTAACTAGGAAGTGCTTGTCCCTGTAATTTACTGCATCTATGAATACATTGACAGAATATCATGTCATTCTTTCACTAAATGTAATCAAGTCTTCTGAGATTAATTATATCTAAAATAATGAAGTACCTGTTACCTGATCAATTCCAAACTTGGCACCTGATCAATTCCAAACTTGGCTAGACAACAATTTTCAGAATGAACAACTACAAAAGGAACAAGCTTCCGTTTGTCATGTGAAAGGAGGGACAGGACTCTATGATACTTGTGTAGCTCAGTGTCCTCACTGTTTAAAGTTGAAACCTAGCTAGAACAAAAAGTCCACCTTTAAATGTTAATGGGATGGATGAAAATTGAAGATGCCAAGTTGAGGTGAGACAATGATTTGAGGAGTGATACTATCTAGACTATTGTCTACACAGTAAGTACACAAATGAAGCCTCCCACCCTTCTTAATCTTTGACAAGAAGAAGAGAGCAATGTAATTGAACACTTGAGTTGGCATTATATTAAATGGTAGCTTGGGGATTCACAAGATACAGGATACAGAACAGAATTGAGAGATTACATGGTTCCTTGAACAGTAATAAGGTTAATATTAATACGTGACCAATATTCTGGAAAACCTTACAATACAAAGGATCACATGGTTAAAATTTCATAACTGATTGTAACACATAGTTTTTAGCTGATGTTCTTCACACCCAACTTTATGGTTGCTTTTGTCTTGGCTCTTCCAGATAGCCTTACAGTAGGGCCCCACTCTGTCTCAGCTCTGTTCTAGCCTTTTCTTCCTGATAGCCCTTCCCTGTAGTTTGCTCCACTCAGGACATGAGTTAGAGACAGAAAGTTGGATTGAACCTAACTGATGTAGTGGATGATGTCCAAGCCTATCTAGACAATATAAAACAATCCAAAGCTACAATGAAGGTCTGCAAGTAAAGATAGCTGCAGCCAGGCATCTTGTGCTTTGACTTTACTGGTAATTTTCGTATATATGATGTTTTGGATGTTTCTACACTCCATTAGTTGTCTTAAATAGGGTCTCGGACTTATGCTTATGTTTTATGGTCAAGTATCGCAATTAGGGCTGTAAAATGTGATTCTTGATTTCTATTGAAAGAACAACTGTTCAAGGGTGATTTCCTGAGTTTCTTTGCATACTCTTTTAGATTTCAGTGAGGAAAAATATATAGTCAATAGGTTACATGGCCTTACAAGCCAGTTCTTGTTAATACTACAAGTTGATAGGAAGTGGAAGATTATGCTTTTTTAAGTTGGACATTGAATCTGTGACAAGTTCACTGTCAGACTAACATGAGAAATAGAAGAGGACTCACAGATGCTTCTATGCTCTCATGTTAACATATTTTGTTTTTACAGTTGGATGCCCTTCAAGTCTTGCTTATGTTCCTCATCTAAGGTAAATTTGCATTTTTTAACATTGACATTAGTAGCTATGGTTCTTCCTGTGTTTGCAAGTATAATGCATCCCGTCATTTGTAAAAATCCTCCCATCCTTTGTCTGAGGTAACTTCATAATGCATCCCTGGAATTCTTAGGGCACATAAAGTGGGCTGCAAGTTTAAGCATATGAGAGCTCTGTCTATATCAGTTTATGAAAATATGATTTCCAAAGCTGTGAAATTATCCTTTCTTTCCCTATCATGATTAGACTGCCCATGTTTTTGGAGTGATTGGACTATAGTGACCTATGCTCAGTAAGTTTCTGGACTCTGGAGAGACAAGGAAAACTGAAGCATGAACAACACATAAATATTTCCCTGTGAGCCTAGGCAACTTCACTTTCTGTGTAGGAAAATTGTGATTTAGAAATAACTTGGTGAATATCTTCATTGTATCATTGTAAAATGTATGCCTAAAATGCATAATCATTGAACTATGCCATCATTTACTCTTGGCACCGTAGGTGTTAATTTTGTTTTGAAGTTTCCTATATTATAAGCGCTACATCCTGTTCAATGGTGTTTTGATAATCCTCAGCATTGTTCTCTGTTGGACATTTTATTAGTTTTGCACTCTAGAATATTCATATCTGTTTTACTGATAAGTTTGGAGTATTCGTAGCACATACCCAATATTAACTCCTGGTTTCTTATATGAAGAGTCTGAATGACATCATTCCAAGAAGGTTGAGGGGAACCAAACTTGTGAATGGGTTTAGCAAGTGGCTTGTAAATCATCTTGGATTGGCTTTAACAAGAGAAGATCTGCAGTCAGTAGTTGATCTAATGGAGCCATATGGTCAGATTAGCAATGGGATTGAGCTTTTGACCCCGCCTCTTGATGTAAGAAAACTATCCTCAGTCACACTTGAATACAAAACTGCAGTAGTTTTTATCTTTGGATTATTTTGTGTACTTAGCATATTCTGTCCAAGATCATATGCAGATTTAGCTTGCATATTACGGTCCTTTTCTTGACTTTGCAGTCTTTCTTGGAGACATGCTGTTCAGTTTTACTTTCTGCAAACTGAACATGACTTCCACTGAATTGTTCATGTTTTTCTTTTGGCTCTACCCTTTTTCTCCATTGTATGATACTCATGATGTCAACTATTGATTTTATTCAAGACAACAGATTGTGATTCATGAGATATGATTGAGTTTTTCCACCTGAAAGCTATGATCCGTGGATATGGACACGATTGTCTGGACATGACATGGATACGGGTGTGTGATATGGCAACTTATCAAAAATGAGATATGGGGACACTCCAAATAAATAAATAGTTCTTGCAGAATAGCTAAATAAAATTGTTTTAAACCCAGAGCTAATGGTTCCTCATAAGCACATTTTCTCATCTATGACAACAAAAAATTTCAGAAGATATACCAAAATGAATTAATTGATAAGATCTGTTGTTAGCATAATATCAAAGAAAACTAAGCTTATCACAGCACAAACAGCTAAGCCGAACTTATGGGGTTTATATAGGAAGAAAGAAACATTCAAAAATTTTATTTCACTGTCTAAAGAAACATATGCAGCCTAAACAGCAAAAAGGATATCCAGACAATAAAAAAAGGAAATGCAAAAAGAAAAGGGAATTGAAGAACTGGCACAGACTTGTTAATAATATAAAATGCTTGGCCAAAGGAAAAAAAAAGGAAAGTGTTCAAAATTCAAACTCTTTGAAAAGAAGCTTAGAGCCTACTTTTATAGTTTAATATAAGAGAGATTGAAGTTGACTTGAATATAATTTCTTGTTGGAAGTACCAGCTGCAGTAAGTGTTGTGAATATAAAAGGAACTGCATGCAGCATAAAAGGAAAGGTCAAAAACTCATTGGAAAGGAGAAGTGACTGCTTTAATAGATTAAGGTACAAAACAGGGAAGCATTATTTAACACTAAAATTTCTCATTGGAGCATAAAACCTCGTGGACGTTTCTTTTTCTTTCTTTCTTTTTTTTCCATTGAAAATTAAGTATAACATTAATAGGCAACTGGGAAAAATTACAGGATGCTGAGAAACATTACAGCACATCTGCTTTGATCTCTTATAGGAATAAGCTAACATAGAACAGGGAAAGAAACCTAATATTTGAACCTACACAATCTTTTGTGCAGAGTAGCCCAAGCACCGGGGGAACAACACTGGGAATCTAGAGCTGAATCAGCTTTAAGCTACAAGAGCTACACAAAACAAAAGAAGATACACATGAAGCCATTACAGTAACTGTTTCTTCAATCTTATCTGTAGTGCACCTGCTTGGGAAATTATTTTACCAGAATCACAGCCACCTTCTCTTGCTAAACGATCAGCAATCCCATTAGCTGATCCAAGAGTACAAGATAGGAAATCGTTTTACAGAAAGAATCTTCAATTTCATCCATTTGGCAAGCAAACTTCCAGCCAACTGATTTAGGATTAGGTAACCAGTTGACAACCACTTTGGAGTCACCTTCAATGATTGAAGGGGACCTTTTGAATTTTTATGCAAGCAAGCTACCAGTTTTTGCTGCCACAAACTCCACTTCTGTTCCAGCCAACTGATTTAGGATTAGGTAACCAGTTGACAACCACTTTGGAGTCACCTTCAATGATTGAAGGGGACCTTTTGAATTTTTATGCAAGCAAGCTACCAGTTTTGCTTCCACAAACTCCACTTCTGTGTCTTCTTACCAACCAGTAGGAGCTGAGAATTCTGGCAGTGAGGTACCGTGCTCTCTCCAATAAGACCACCTATACCTGCGGTTCGTGCGTTTCCCTGGTTTAATCCATTGAAATTCAATTTGATAAAGCCACTAGGAGGAAACAACCCCGATACTACTGTTTTAGGTTGTGACTCCTAACTTTGCAAAGAGAATTGTAGGATCTTAGAATTTCTGCCACTGAATAGTCTATGAAAGATCTATCCGCAGCAGCCCAAGAAGCAACAGTAATCTTGATTTTGTCAACATACTCGAGTGAGAAAGAGACTAACCTTCAAAAGTATGCCCGTTTGCTCTGTCCAAAGAATCCAAAATGGTGGCTGGAAGGCACTGTGCCCATAACTTCATCAGATTCACATTTCTTCCACCTACATGAGAAGAAATCTGAAAGTGTTTCCAGTATAGAAAAGAGAAAGAATGGAATTCCAAACCTTGGTTGCAAAGTAGCAATTGATCATCAAGCAATGATTAACAATTTGCACTTTTTTCTAGCACACAACACACCTATTAACATGATGCCATTCCTTTGATATCAATTTGTCACTCGGGAGAACTTTTTCCAATCCAGCTGTCCAACTGAAGCATAGAATTCTGGAACTGTTTCCAGGCCTTACCTCTCTGGTAATCCAAGGGAACAAGACTAAATTGGAAAAACTCCTTTAGAGTCCCAAATCCATAGTCATCACCCGTACCTCAAATATAACAGAATTAACTGAATTCAGCAAATTCTGTTCATGTCTACAAGGAAATCATACCATTATTGTCTTGTAAAAGCCTTTTGAAGCATCATTAATGATGATTGATATCCAGGAATTTTGAATGCAGGTCATAATCCATTCACAAATTTATTTCTGAAGCCAAGTCTCTTTATCATATCTTTGGGGAAAGATCACTCCATGCCATCATAGGCCTCTTTGCAAACCTCATAGATGTTAAAAGCAATAAGTAAAATCCCTTTTTTTACCTTCTTTGTTTTTTTTTTTTGTTGTCAAAAGACAAATCGATTCTGTTCACACAGTACCAGATATCTTTAGAAGTGTCTACACTCTACAGACAGGGACATGTGAAGGAAAAAATGGGCAGGTCTACGAATCAGAGTGTGAACACAATATTTTCTAAAACACATTACAAATTCAGATGTTAACTTTTCTTATATTTTACATTAAATGTTTATGAATTAGTTCCAAACCCAGTTGTGCAAAACCTTCAAGGCTCCTCTGGTTTTAGCCCCGCCATGGTATGCAGTTGTGTCTTATGATAGTTTTCAAACTGTTCCTATTATTCAAGAAAATTAAATTGCAGAAATTCTTCTTTATATGATTAAATCGGAAAACAGAACTAAAAAATTTGAATTTCTTGTTGTACAACAGGTGCATCTATCAATTAGTTATTATAAATGTGGTTTAATTGGTTGACAAGATAGTAGAAACATCTCCTTTGATGATGAAAATGGTAATCATGGCCATGGGTGTAATTGGAATATTTTGGTCAGTGAATGTGCGAGTGTATTTAATCATTATGAGGGGAATTGGATCAGGGAAATTTGAATAATTACACTTAGCTTCTGCTATTCAATATGTTTGTTTTTGCATTGTGGTACGGTCTTTGCCAAATGATGCTAACTGTATTATCTCTTACCCGAACCTTGCTCATGTTATCTCAAGGTGAGGTTTGATTTCTATATAACTGACATGAAATTCTCTCTTGTGTGTCTCTATCTGTGTGCGTACGCACACGTCTCTATATTTGTGAATGTAACTTTTAAAAGTTTGGGTATAAATGAGTTTGGCCAGGTTTCTCATTTAGTGGCGAATGTGACAAAAATTGCTGAATTCGTGTGTGTGCGTGGCTGTGTGTGCGGGTGGGTGCGCATGCGCACGTGTGAATAAGTTTGAGCTTAGCTGTGGCCAGGTTGCCCATTTAGTGGGGAGCATGACAAAGCCTGCTGAGTTTGTTCTGGAAACCAATAGTTCTGGCTCAATTGAATGCTTATGAACCTTCTTATTATTCTTGATACACAGGTTTTATTATTTGGTTCAATTTTTGTCTTTGTGTAGCCTTCAGATTGTTTCTTTTTTGAGGTATATGGTTTCCAGAATATCTTTTAATGACTGTTTCCACTTAAATTAATCGGATTTGGATAAAATTTTGATGATTTGCAAGTGGACGAGGGAGACCAAATTTGCACATGCTGTTTGGGCGGCTGGTCGTGGTCTTATGGCCATTCTTCTACCAAACTTTGATGTAGTTGATAATATATGGCTTGAGCCAGCTTCTTGGGAGGTTTGTCATTGCTTTCTTTGTTTTAGTTATCATTCTTTGAATCTCTTTGGTAGATTCACTTCATGTTATCTTTGTCTTCTATGGTAAAACATTATTTATATAGATACTTAAAGTTATATCATGTGTTAGTATTGGATTGCTTATACCATGTATGAGTTCTATTGGATAGCTCCATTTAGCTGTAATATTATTTTTTGATGTCTACTTGCTTACGCTAAGTAGTTTCCTGCGCTTGGAAAAGTTTTAGTTTTAGAATGCATGATTTTGTTGCCCGGTTTGCTGATCCAAAAGGCACCTATGATAAATAGAGTTCAGAGGAACCCATCAGTTGAAGCAATTTTAACTGCTCCAGCACCTTCGCCTATTGACTAGGATGCCTTCAATAATACTATTTTGTCAAGTTTTGATTGCTGCAATAAAAGGAAGAAAGTGCTAGATCTATTAAGTTGCAGTAATTGGACTGCCTAGAATCTAGATATCAAGAGTTTTTCATCTCTTGTTTAGTGCACACTTCATTAACTTTTCTCCTGAAAGGGCTTCTCCTCTTCAGAGACTGTTTCATTTTCTCTCCCTAGATCTCTGTCTATGAGTATTTTTTTACTTCAGTTTTTACCGACGGCATAGTTAGACTAGATGATCTATTGATCTGAATGTAAACATGGAACATGACTCAGCAAGGGAGAAAATGGAATCGTCAAATTATAGAATCATCATGAGGCCTTGGAACCAGGGAAAGGGATACAATGACAACACTGTAGGAAATTGGAGATCATTTCTAAAACTGTTGGAAAAGTATGCATTTGGATTTGCCTGGGGAAAACTGTTAGGATTTGTATTGAGCCTATTATGTAATAACTGTACCTTGGGGTTAAGCACAATTGTGAAAAAAAAAAAAGATGAATTTTCTGTAACAGACTGAAAGGGAAAGCCTAAAAGTGACCAAAAGACCGAGCTTATCTACTTGCAGCAATGAGTGTATGATTAAGTGAACTTTCTTTTAGAGAAGTTCTGACAAAGAATTCTTCTCCAGGTGGACTCTTCTCAAAGGACTCTTCCCTTACATAGACTCTTCCAAGCTTCTAATGGTGAAAAACTTGTTTTGGTCCAGACCTCTTACACATTACGATGAATAAAAACCCTATTTCTGAAACTTGGCAAACTTTTCATTGCAGGAGAAGCTGCTCAGAATGAAAAAGTTGACTTTGTTTGCATATGGTTTTCAAGAGTCATAGTTCTATATTCAAGGTTATATTAGCCGAAGAGCCCTCTTGAAAGACTTAGAAAATTGTTTGGTTCCTGTATTGATGTTTCTAAAGGTCCTAAATCATAGTCGCATGGACCAGAGTTTCCCCATTCAGACTTTAGGGTAAAATTTCTCTCAGACTCTTCTTAGGGGTTTTCTAAAATGCTATGTCATGTTTCTCTTTCCGCCAAACCTGCTTCTCACTTTTGTAGGACTTGTTCACAATATGCCAACTTAAATTCTGTCTTTACTTCCAACTGAAGCCTTTTATTGACAAGTGATGACACTCTCAGTGCTTCCTTATTGCAGGGAATTGGATGTACAAAGATCACAAAGGCCAAGAATGAAGGCTCTATGAATGGAAATGTAGAAACACGGTCATACCATGAGAAAAAACTTGTATTTTGCTTTGGTTCACATGTTGCAGCGCAATTGCTACTTCCTTTTTGGGAGGAAAATTTTCTATCCTCCTCTGAACTCAAGCAAGCTCAAGAGGTAGCATCACTCTGTGTTCTTACTTCTACAAGCTCCTGTAACCTAATTAATTATGCTCATTTTAAGCAACAAAAATTTGTAAAATTCTCCGTTTACTTTCAGTAACTCAATTATCACTTTCCACAGATAGCAACACGGATGGTGATTCAATATGGATGGGCCCCTGATGACAGTCCTACAATTTACTTCTGTAATAATGCAGTATGTACCATCTCTTGGATGACTATGATGTTTCTTGCATGTATAATGATGACAATGTATATCCAACTTGGTGAGGTAAAAATGGGTTGACTAGTGCAAGACAGTTACTTACTCAGGAAGTTCTTAAATAACAAGTGAATATATGAAGGAGAATAGGCATGGTTTTCCCTCATTTAAATGGCTACTTTGCCACTGTTTACATTTGGATTTTCAGATAAAACTACTCCTGAACAGTGTGCCAAAAATTCCCTAAAACCTCTATCATTACCATTTTTACCTAGTGAGTCAAATTTTAGAAATGACTCCAGCAGGCATAGGAACACTAGTTTAAAGGAATATCCTTCTTGCACGACAGAGAGAGTTGGTTAATATAGTGGATTAATGACCTATAACAAGGTCGATATGAACACAGCTGGTTGTGTACCTTCCCTTCATTTCCTTCTGTTTCAGCTACCTTGACTTGATCTTGATGTTATAATCAGTTTGCTTAGACATTCAAGAGTTATCCTAAAGGAAGCCAAGTTGCAAGATGGGACCTAATAGTAGGGGATGTTAGTTGATTCTCCCAACTCTATTGGCATGACACTCTTTTCCAGAAGTTTAACCGTCTCATGTGCTGTGCGTGCATGGATTTATTTTCCTTCATTTGCTTATATATATATATATATATATATATATATATATATATATATATATATATATATATATAAGGTGAATCTATGTCTTCTGAATTCTCATAACAGAATATTGGGCAGCGTTCAAGAGTTTTATCCTTAAGATTATCTTGTATATTTGGCCCAGGTTTCAGCCTTGAGTATGGGAAACAACCATGAGTATGAGATGGCAGCCAAAGTGGAAAAGGTTTGCAGGTTTTTGTTGCTTCATATGGATAATAGATGTTCTTGTGACAGTGTCTCTCTGTTTCAGTAGATATTGCTGCTGAAAATAATCATCTTTATTTGATTTAGCCTTTTGTGCAGAAGTTTGGATTTATATGACACAGGGTGGCCTTTTCAATGACCCTACTTTTCGCAGATTTACAATTCAGCATATGACAAAGCAAGGGAAATGCTTCAGAAAAACCGTGTAGTTCTCGAAGCTATTGTGGATGAGTTGCTTGAGTTTGAAAACTTGACAGGAAAGGTAGGAAACTTTTAAACATTTGAATAAGCATAGCTACTTTTTCTGCATCCAGTATAATGCCTCCACTAAGTTCAGACTCTTCCACCTATTTCAATTTGTCTTTTGGATTTACTTCTTTTCATCTATAAGACAAACTGGTTGCTACTACACATCTTTATCAAATGCCTGAAAAACATGATTCAACTCTGTGTCTGTGTGCCCCCTGCTTCACCTAATAGAATATGTTTTTTTTTATGTTGTCTATTTGTTCCTTTTGCTTGCATATTTCCTAAATTTTCATTCCTATGTTCATACCTAGAAGTAGTATGTTTTTCTTAATTATGCTTAAGATTTCCTATGTAGTTGCAGAACTGGTCTGAGTATTTCAAATTTGTATTCAGTAACAAGGCCAACTGCTGAAGCTTTTGCATGCAACTTTTCTGCAAAGGTGGCATAAATTTTTATCTTTATATTTACCATAAACACAACACATGCAAGATTTAGAAGCACTTACTATAACTAAGTGTTAATATGTAACTTATCTTATTCACCAAGACTATATTTTGTGAGAATGAGAGCAATCTTATAGTGTAGGTGTATATGTACATGTATGTAAATTTCTACGATTATAAGTGTTGAATAGAGTTAGATAATTAGTTTTAAGGGAAAAGTACAGTTTACTATCCTTAACTATAGCTTTGCTACATTTTACTCCCTAAACCTTTTTTTTTTTACACTTCAGATTAGTCCCGAAACCATTGGAAAATTTTCATGCAAGTCCTTTTGTCAAACATTTGTTTATGGTCGTCAATGGATGTTGATGAACGTCTAAAGTGTGCCACACGATAATATATTATAATGTTTTGGAATAAACTTTTACAAGGATTTGTCTAGTGACCGAAGTGAAGAACTATAGTTTAGGGACCAAACTGTTGTTGGCAGATGGTTTTGTATCTTGCCAGAGAAGATGACTGTAATGAATTCCGGCGATCATTTTTCATCAAGAATTTGAACCCATTTCTCATAAAATCTTTTCCAAATATAAGGGTTTCATGGATAGGATCAAGTACAACCTAAAAGGGCAGCCTGGTGGACAAAATTCTCACATATGCAGGGTCTAGGGATGGGGTGGACCACAAAGGGTCTATAGTATGCAGCCTTACCTTGTATTTTCGCAAGAGGTTGTTTCCACGCCTTGAGCATGTGTCCTCTAGGTCACACGGTGACAACTCTACCATTGAGCCAAGGATCAAGTAGAACTTAATATTTTCCTAAAAGATCAAAGAAAAAAAGCATGAAGGGGAGCTTTGGCGCAATGATAGAGTTGTCGTTGTGTGACCTTGAGGTCACGGGTTCAATGCATAGAAGCAGCTTCTTGCAAAATGCAAGGCTGCATACTATTGACCCTTGTGGTCCACCCCTTCCCCAAACCCCGCATATTCGGGAGCTTGGTGCACCAGGGCTGCCCCTTTTTCCAAAGAAAAAATGCATAAAATTGAGGTTTTCAAGGTTGTTGTTCATGAAAATCCAGCAACTATTTTTTAAGGAAGATTTAAATGTATTCCTCACTGAAAATCATATTTTTAAGGGTTTGTTGACCAAGACCTCTAGATTCTAGATATGAAAACCATTTTCCAAAACTCCAAGGAAAATGGCATCACAATCTTGTTGGCAAAAACTTTAGTCATCTTCTCCAGCTTGATTTGAATCCATTTCTCATTTGAAATCACCCAAACTTTAAAGGTTCATAGATCAGGGTTTTAAGATTCTAGATTTGGAAACTAAATTTTAAGACCCCAACAAAAAGAGCATTATATGGGGTTTTGGATCATGCCAGCAGAAAGCTCCAGTGATCTTCTCTGATGAGATGCAAAACTATTTGCAGACAATAGTTAGTCTCTCAATTGTTGTTCCTTTTCACTTTGGTCCCTAGACAATTCCAGCAAAGATTTATTTTATATACATTGTGGGGCCCACTTTAGACATCCGTCAACATCTAGTGACGCCTGTAGATGGATGTTGGATAGACTTACGATGAAAACTTTTCCCATAGTTCAGGAACTAATTTGCAAAAATAAAAGTATAGGGACTAAAGTGTAATAAAACGTTAGGTAAGGGTAGTAAACTGCAGTTGTTTGTAATTTTAAAATTGAACTGTCTGTGTTATTGGACAAATAAGTGATAAGTAAGAGTTAAGTGTACATGTTGTGGTATGAAATTGAGATTAAAGCATGAGTATACCTAGAAGGAAAAGTCAACAGTTTATAGAGTATTTGATGTAAATGATTTTCTTTTGATAGTGTAAGTAATTCCCTAGTAAAGGAAACATAGCTTGCCAATGTTTTTACATTTAGCATCAAGGGAATGCTTTAGAAGAACCTTCTGTTTTGCAAATGAATTTAGGTCGTATAAGAAGTTATTCTTCTTTAAATGAGTTTTGTTCCTTTGAGGGTGGTAAGATCTATGATTTGAAAACATGGGAGTCATTTGAAATCTTATGAACAAGTTCGCCCTTCAAGCCCTCACTCAGAGTTGCAAGCCAATGGAATACTACAAGAATCTGAAACTCCTCCATGCAGAAGGCCAAACTGCAAACTGAATAGCTAATAGAAGAAAGCTCCTAGATTGACCCTTATTTTCAAATCTTAAATGGCAAAACATCCAAGCATTTGTCGTTGACATTGTTGTGGCATCATACACAAGTTCTCCGTGTTTCGAACCTTTCAGCTATTGTTATTGGACTTGGACTCCAAAGAGTTCCGTCAAAATTTTTAAGTGAATGTATGTGTTAGACAAGGAGGCAATGGGATCTGCTATTGTGACTGGTGTGTGAAACCCCCTTTGGTTAGGGAAAGTTAGCAATTCTTCTCAGTGAGAGATGGTATATTCTATTATGGAGAAAAAGATTACTACTACCTTGGACTAGTAGCTTGCAAAATACTAATTTGTTCCAAGTGGATGAACTGGCCCACTCACTTCCTCTTTTTCAAACTTATCCCAAAAACAATGGATATCTCAATAACAAAAATAATTCTTCCAAGGAGAGCTCTTCAAAGATTCTCTTCATTATCTTTGTGAGAATAGCTTGGATAGCAGTTTGGACCAAATAGGAAATTGGATAGTGGCTATGAGTAAGCCATGGAGTTTATAATCAATATATATCAGCATTTCAGAAGGACCTGCTCACTAATGTCTTTTGTTGTTGTTTGCATGTTTTTGGGAATATTTTGGTTATCTTGGCAAATGCTTTTGCAAAGGATCACGCATGGAAGTATTGTCTTGTGTCATGAGAAGATCTATAACTTGATCCTGTGGGACATTTTATTTGTTATCTGGTTTTTTTGTGTATGGTGGGGGCTTTTAGAATATAGGGATTGAAAATACTATAAATCTAAATAACATTAGATATTATAGATATGAACGTAGGATTAGAATTCCTAAAGTGAAAGAGGCCTTGAAAAAGATGAAATCAGGAAAGGCCATGAGGCCTGATGGTATACCAATAGAGGTTTAGAAGCATATGGGAGATATTCGGGTAGTTTGGTTGACCAAGTTGTTTAACAAGATTATAAAATCAATGAAAATGCCTGATGAGTGGAGGAAAAGCTCTATTATACCAATTTATAAGAATAAAGGAGACATATACAGCTACACTAATTATTGAGGGATCCAACTTATGAGCCACACTACGAAACTTTTTGAAAGAGTGATTGAGAAGAGGCTACGACATGAAACAAGTGTATCGGAGAATCAGTTTGGTTTCATGCCTGGGAGTTCTATCATGGAAGCTATTTTCTTACTAAGACAATTAGTAGAGAAATATAGGGAGAGGAGGAAAGACCTACATATGGTCTTTATCGATTTAGAGAAAGCTTATGATAGAGTCCCTAGAGAGTTAATATGGAGGGTGTTGGGTGGTAAGGGGGTTTCTCAGGGGTATATAGATATAATTAAAGATATGTATGAGGGAGCGGTAACAAATGTTAAGACCACTAGTGGCGTGACTGGTGATTTTCCTGTCACTGTAGGATTGCACCAAGGATCGGCATTGAGTCCATACCTCTTCACATTAGTTATGGATGAGTTAACAAAACATCTGCATGAGGAGATTCCCTGGTGCATGCTATTTGCAGATGATATAGTCTTACTTGATGAGACAAGGGAGTGTGTAAACATAAAGCTAAAGTTATGGAGAGAAGCATTAGAATTTAAAGGATTTAAAATTAGCCGAACTAAGACAGAATATATGGAATGCAATTTTAGCAAGGAGAGGAGCAGGAGTGGAACACCAGTCAAGATTGATAACCAAGAAGTCCCCGTAATAGACCACTTTTGGTACTTAGGATCAATGATTCATGAGAGTGGGGAGATTGAGATGGAGGTTACCCAGAGAATCCAAGTGTGTTGGAACAAATGGAGATGTGCATCTAGAGTTTTGTGTGATCCGCAGGTGACACTCAAACTAAAAGGAAAATTCTATAAGATGGACATAAGGCCGGCCATGCTCTATGGATCAGAATGTTGGGCAGTTAAGGAACATCATGTTCATAGGATGAGCGTTGCAAAAATGAGGATGTTGAGATGGATGAGTAGTAAAACAAGGATAGAATTAGAAATGAAAATATTAAAAGAAATTTAGGGGTAGCACCAAATGGTAACAAGAGGAGGGAGATTAGACTTAGATGGTTTGGACATGTTCAAAGGAGACCAACAATGACACCGGTTAGAACGAGTGAGGCAATACATGTAGAAGGTTCTAAAAGGGCATGGGAAAGGCCCAAAAGAACGTGGAATAGAAGGGGTGAGGGAAGATTTAAAAACTTTGGGAGTAAATGAAGCCGTGGTACTTAATAGAGAGGAATAGAGGAATAAGATTCATGTGGCTGAACCCTAGCTAGGATAGGGTCTTGATGATGATGATGATGATGAAGCTGTCTGTGATATGCTAATCTAATGTATAGCCTATATTGATTTGTAATTAAGGTGATTGACATATAATTAGGAGTATATTGGGAGACCCAGTTATGTAAGGAACGCTACAAATGGGGAGACCTATTTGTCCTTGGTCTCACAGCTGCTCCTTCCCTTATATGAAGAGAAATGGCTACTCATCTCTTTATATGGAGAGGACTCTTTGATGTATATTAGACCCTTTGGTATGTTAATAAAATCATCGAAATTATTTACACTAATTTCTTCATGGTAGCAAAGCCTGGGTTCTAAACTTCTTTTGTTTGGGGCATCTAAATCATCTCACCTCTAATTCTCCTTGTAAGATATCCTGTAACATGATCGAACAACCATCGGTCGAGAGAAGTAGGTAGCCAGGGAGTTCAAGACGAAGCAAAGAAGGTGACTGCCAATAAACCTATAGCTGTAGATTGGGAATCACTGCCTGTTGCCAGTGAGAGATATCCTTGAAGTTGTCACAGTCGCCAATGAGAGGAATCGTTTGAGAGACTGATGATCGCCCGTGGGAAACAAAACTGCGATTCAAATAATTGTCGATGAAAGAGAAAACCCCAACTTGTTTTAGCCAAAGATGAATGCCGGTGAGAGAGAAAACTGCCGATCTGTTTTGGTCAAATGATATACGATGAGAGAGAAAAACGCACATATTGGAATCTTCAAAGAGATCCACCAAGTACGATTTTGTGGCCTCCTGCAGATCAACAACAACTCTATTTTTGAGCCTCAAATCTGCCTTGAAGTCCTGAAGTTTCGAGCTCTTCTATTCTTTTTGGATTTCCCTGAGAGCAAGGGTTCCTGATCTGAAGGCGTCTTTACTCCTTTGGTCACCTAGGGCGAATTTTCTCCCACTGATTGGTGATCAAAGCAGAAGGAATCTTTCCTCATAGACATCGAGCAATATTCTAGGCTTCACATCATCAACCTCAACACCTGTGCATCAGTGGCATCGTCAACGAGGAATGGCTTGATCAGGAGGTCGAAATGAGGAGTGTTATGCCTAGCTTGTAATGCTAGGCCTTCACATGTACTAATACAAATTCAACCGATTTTCTATATTTTTCTAAAAAATGGAGAAAAGAAGAAAGGAAAAGAAAAAGAAAAAAGAGGGGTAACATGGTCCTGCTTAGTCATTCTTCATTTAGATGTATTCGGTAATTGCCCACAATTTGAAAAGTGTGAGATCGCCATCTTCGAATACTGAACGAATTTAGAAAGAGGAAGCATTGATGTTTATGCGCGCTGACCTGGAGATTAACCAGCACAATCTCAAACTTTGCACCTTCCTCATGCAAGCATGTCCACAAATGGGCAGTACAAGTTGATATGAGAAGTCTGTGAACCTTAGCCCCTACGCAACCCAACAAAC
This sequence comes from Warburgia ugandensis, assembly GCA_035236585.1. Classification (NCBI taxonomy): domain Eukaryota; kingdom Viridiplantae; phylum Streptophyta; class Magnoliopsida; order Canellales; family Canellaceae; genus Warburgia; species Warburgia ugandensis. Next base: position 86,600,527 of record CP141126.1, read on the forward strand.
TAAGAAATCAAGCCCATAACTAACCGAGAAGAGCAACTATAGCAGAAGAAAGCAAATTTGTGCTGGACAATGTTTCTAGGGTGCCTATCTCCAACACCATTGATTAGTCCAATCAACAACTGATTATTGAGAAAATGAACCCACACAAGTAACTTAGTTGAGCTCAATTCATGAAGTTAATTATGAGAGGAAGAGACAAGATAGGATACCTGGATGGAAGCAGAGAGCAACCAAATGATCTTGAAGCTGCCAGAAAAAGGGAAGAAGAAAATTCTGTGGTTATGTCTTGACTGATTTGTTCTATTGGGAAGCTGTGAAGCAGGTTGATATTGAGAGGACATACTATTCTTGAAGACTACTCATGAAATCTAAGAAGTTGTGAAGAAGGCATGCTCCCAAGGAGGCAATGATTGCCTAATGTTTGAACTTCACAACGCCATATAGAATACAACGCAGGGAGATTCGGATGTTAATGCATACTTCAACAAATTGACAAACATGCGGCTGAAGCTGGATCATTATCAAACTCTAACGTGCAATTTTGAAAAGATGTTTACAGAATAGAGATAAACTTATTGAGAAAGAGGATTGTTGAGTTTCTTCTAGGTTTGAATCCAAAACATGACCAGACATGTTCCTTAGTGTTTGGAAGGAATGTCTTGCAACCCATGAATGAAGTGTTTTCCATGGTGTGAAGTACAAAAACTAAGAAGGCAACAATGATGAGGGCAAAAATGCTAGGTTTGGCTATAGTAAGCCTTAAGGACCAAAATCTAAACAAAAAAAAAAAAGACCCAAAGATGATCTATAGTGTGACAAATGCCAAAAATGGTGGCATACCATTGACACTTGCTGAGAAATTCATTGGAGGCCAAGACAAAATATAAAACAAAGGAGGTAGGGCCAGCAAAGCTCACATGGCCAAGGCATCTGAGGAAGTGAAGGAAGCACTATGTTTAGTGTTGAGCAGATTATAGAAGTTAAACGTTTGTCATTTCCTGGATCATCAGAGGCATATTTAGTCAAAAATGGCAACTACTTTACTACATTACAAGTCATATCTGACCTATGTAATTGCAGGTGTGGCTAGTCACTGGACGCTAAAAGGCGCAGCCATGCAACTCAACTAAGGCTAGGTGCAATGGGACTAGGCGTGACCAGTCACATAACTCGCTGCACCTTGCACTTTCTGTGCCCCTGACTCCAGACACACCATAAATGATTTTAAGCCCTTATTATTCCCCGTTCTTCTTCTTCTTCTTTTCTTCCTAGACTTCCTTTCTTCTTCTTGCAATCACCCTCATCTTCCATTGGCAATTGACGCTTTCTTGAAGTGAATGAAGGTGAGAAATTACAGATTTATGTTGGATTTTCCTTATTATTCCTTTTCTGAAAAAATTGGCAAAAATCAGTGCTGTTTTTTTCATTTTTAATGATCAATGCTTGATTTTTGTCTAAAATGTCAACATATTAAACTCTAGCGCTAAAACGAAAACTCCATTTCATCATTTCCATTTCTTTTCATAGATTTAATGTAGTATTTAATGTTTTTTCAGTTTCCTATATTTTTTAACAAAAATTGTCATATATATCAGTATTTTTTTATTCTCTATGTTTGTGGAAACATCGATAGGTTTGCATTATAAAGCTAAAATAGACATTTCCATGGACTTGTTTCATGTTTTTCTTTCCTGTTTTCCTTTTTTTACATTATTTTCTGTCAAAACTGTAAAATACACAATATAGAGCACAGTTTTTTTTTTTTGGTTTGCATTTGTTTTTGTAATAAATGTGTAAATGTTTCTATTATAATACTGAAATTGAAATCTCATATCAATGTTTTCATATTTCGCATGTTTTATTTACTGTTTTTTGTTTTCTTGTTACTTTCTCTAAAATTCATGAAATGCATTACTATGTTTTTGTTAATTTCAGTACTAATGCAAAAAAAATATTCATCATCATCATCAAGACCTTATCCCAATTAGGGGTCTGCCACATGAATCTTATTTCTCCATTCCACTCTATTAAATACCATGGTTTCATTTAGTCCCAAAGTTTTTAAATCTTCCCTCACCCCTTCTATTCCATGTTCTTTTGGGCCTTTCCCATGCCCTTTTAGAACCTTCTACATATATTGCCTCACTCGTTCTAATCGGTGTCATTGTTGGTCTCCTTTGAACATGTCCAAACCATCTAAGTCTAATCTCCCTCCTCTTGTTACCATTTGGTGCTACCCCTAAATTTCTTTTAATATTTTCATTTCTAATTCTATCCTTGTCTTACTACTCATCCATCTCAACATCCTCATTTTTGCAACGCTCATCCTATGAACATGATGTTCCTTAACTGCCCAACATTCTGATCCATAGAGCATGGCCGGCCTTATGTCCATCTTATAGAATTTTCCTTTTAGTTTGAGTGTCACCTGCGGATCACACAAAACTCTAGATGCACATCTCCATTTGTTCCAACACACTTGGATTCTCTGGGTAACCTCCATCTCAATCTCCCCACTCTCATGAATCATTGATCCTAAGTACCAAAAGTGGTCTATTACGGGGACTTCTTGGTTATCAATCTTGACTGGTGTTCCACTCCTGCTCCTCTCCTTGCTAAAATTGCATTCCATATATTCTGTCTTAGTTCGGCTAATTTTAAATCCTTTAAATTCTAATGCTTCTCTCCATAACTTTAGCTTTATGTTTACACACTCCCTTGTCTCATCAAGTAAGACTATATCATCTGCAAATAGCATGCACCAGGGAATCTCCTCATGCAGATGTTTTGTTAACTCATCCATAACTAATGTGAAGAGGTATGGACTCAATGCCGATCCTTGGTGCAATCCTACAGTGACAGGAAAATCACCAGTCACGCCACTAGTGGTCTTAACATTTGTTACCGCTCCCTCATACATATTTTTAATTATATCTATATACCCCTGAGAAACCCCCTTACCACCCAACACCCTCCATATTAACTCTCTAGGGACTCTATCATAAGCTTTCTCTAAATCGATAAAGACCATATGTAGGTCTTTCCTCCTCTCCCTATATTTCTCTACTAATTGTCTTAGTAAGAAAATAGCTTCCATGATAGAACTCCCAGGCATGAAACCAAACTGATTCTCCGATACACTTGTTTCATGTCGTAGCCTCTTCTCAATCACTCTTTCAAAAAGTTTCGTAGTGTGGCTCATAAGTTGGATCCCTCAATAATTAGTGTAGCTGTATATGTCTCCTTTATTCTTATAAATTGGTATAATAGAGCTTTTCCTCCACTCATCAGGCATTTTCATTGATTTTATAATCTTGTTAAACAACTTGGTCAACCAAACTACCCGAATATCTCCCATATGCTTCTAAACCTCTATTGGTATACCATCAGGCCTCATGGCCTTTCCTGATTTCATCTTTTTCAAGGCCTCTTTCACTTTAGGAATTCTAATCCTACGTTCATATCTATAATATCCAATGTTATTTAGATTTATAGTGTTTTCAATCCCTATATTCTAAGAGCCATTGTTATTTAACAATTTTTGAAAGTAAGTTTTTCACCTTTGTTTGATCTCATCATCTTTGACTAATACCCTTTGATTATCGCTTCTAATTCACCTAGCATGATCTAAGTCCTTACCCTTCTGTTCTCTTACTTTTGCATGTTTAAACACATCTTTCTCACCTTCTCTTGTTCTAATATATTATAGAGATCATATATGCTTTAAGTTTAGCCTCACTTACTATTCTCTTAGCAACCTTTTTAGCATTCTTATATTGTTCATAATTTTCATTATTTCTAGTCTTCTACTATGCTTTAAAACACATATGTTTTTCTTTAATAACATTTTGCACTATTTCACTCCACTACCATGTTTCCTTTACTAATTGCCTTTTACTTTTAGATACTCCTAAGACATATTTTGCCACTTTCTTAATGGACTTTGCAATATTAATCTACATGGTATTTACTTCTGTTTCATAGTTCCAATTTCCTTCTACTATGAACTTATTTATGAATGAGGCAATTTTCTCTCATTTTAAGTTCCACCACTTAATTTTTGGATACCTATAAAATTCATTTCCTTTCTTCCATCTTTTGATATGGATATCCATAACCATTAACCTATGTTGTGAGGTTAAACTCTCACCATGTATCACCTTACAATCCTTACACATAGATCGTTCATTATTCCGAAGTAGAAAAAAGTCTATTTAGCTTTTATGAAGTCCACTTTTAAAGGTTATTAAGTGTTCATCCCTCTTCTTAAAGAGTGTATTTGCAATGGCCAGATTATATGACAAATCAAAATCAAGGATATTCTCCCTCATCTCATTTCGTTCACCTATACCATACCCTCCGTGTATTCTATCATATCCTTGCTTTTCTTTTTCTATGTGGCCATTTAAGTTTGCTCTTATAAATATCCCCTCAGTGTTGGGAATTTCTTGCATGTCTCCCTCCATATCTTCTTAAAACTGTCTCTTGATTATACCTTGTAACCCTACTTGTGGTGTGTATGCACATATAACATTTATAATCTACTCTCCTAGAACAAGTATTATTATTATAATTCTATTTAACGTCCACAACTTTATCCTTTAATTCGTATCTACTATTATTCCTATGCTATTTCTGCTATTATCCTTTCCTACATACCATAATTTATACCCATCCATTTTTCTAGCTTTAGCCCCTTTCCACTTAGTTTCTTGGATACAAGTGATGTTGACTCTTCTATGTTTCGTTGCGTCTACTAACTCCAAACTGTTAACTGTCAATGTCCTTAGATTCTATGTGGAGATACAAATCTTATGCTTTGGAGATATCCTATTTACTATCGCCTTTCTTGACCTCCATGGTATGAACCCATGTCCACTTTTCACAGCACTTGGGTTTTGATGCAGCACATCGCTTCTGAGGGGAAGCTCTAGCAGCCCTTACCCATTTTTCACTACACCTGGGATCCGATGTAGCATGTCGCTTCTGAGAGAACACCCTAGCAACCCTTGCCTATTTTTCACCGCAATCGGTATTCGATGCAGCGTGTCACTAATGGGGAACAGCCTAGCTTGAGGGAATGTCAGTTTTTGATTCATGTCATGATAGGGTTGCCATAATTTTAAGAAGGTGAAGATGATTTTCATTTCTTCTTTGCAAACTAATATACACATGGATATTTATTTGCAAGTAGATAAGAAATAACAAAATCATCTTCAGCTTCACCCTTGCCGGCTGGCCTCTGACGCAAGGTTTGCCATATTTTAAGAAGCTGGAGATGATTTTCATTTCTTCCTCACAAACTAATATACAAATGCATATTCACTTGTATGAAAGAACTAACAAAATCATCTTCAACTTCTCCCTTGCCGGCTGACACCTAACACAAGACCACGCTCCTTTTTCATCCAGGCTTGGGACTGGCTTGGGACAGACAGCTTATCGCCATATAATTGAACTAAGGTTGCCCTGCTCTTTAGGATGATAGAGAGTTTGAAAGGGAAGAAAAACGCAACAAGGGGGTGTACCCACACTTTTGGTGTTGTGCTATACTTAATGAAGATTTCATTGAACTTTGTCCTCTTTCAAAAAGATTGAGAGAGAGAACCAACATGGGGCCCTCTTACATGCTGTGCTTTGAGTGCATTGCTTGGGAAAAGGGAACATGAAGGGAGATAGAAATCAAGGGGTTGTATGACCTTCCTGTATTTTCTCTTTGAAATTTTATTCCTATGTATGTAGTTTTAAAATAAATAGTGACTAAGATTCTTGCGTGATAGTTTTGGAAAGAATTAGTCCTCTCTTCATGGGCAATGAGTTTACTTATTACCACATCATTTTTTAATATGGTTTTGTCATCACGTTTGAGACTAACATCATATATGTTACTAAGATAAGACAAAACTTTAGAATTTTCGTATCTTCTTTCAAGGTGCACAATGTGCCTCTTGAAATTAAATAAGGGTGCCTCTTGTGGGTGCCAACTTTAAAACGATATTGGCACTTATTTTTAGTGGAGCCCATATGATGAGTTACTACCTCAAATAGGAACAGGGGGCTGTGTTTTGCTGACCCACTCATGTGGAGTCAAATCCCAATGCTGTTAGGTTGGGCCCACACAGTTGTATAATACCAAACCCATAAGGGAATAGGATTCAATCTTGGCTTTTGATTTTTTGGTCATTGTTGGGTGCATGGAAGTCCTAAGATGTGGCTCATTCATGAGGAGGCCTATAGCAGACCCTAGTTGGAGAAGGGTGTAAAAATTGGTCAAATTTTAACCCAACAATAATGTGTGCCATTTGTCATTTTTGTCCATGGCTTTATTGTTTTGAAGTTTTAGGGACTACCTTTCATATTAACATTATGGGCATTTGAACTGTTGACGGGGATTTGTATTTCGATCCTCTTGTGTGAATTGTGAAGGAAAGTTATGTGGGTACTCCATCACTATTGACAAGATGGATACATCTTTTTTGAAGCTGGCTTGAATTACCCCTCCTTTTGGGTTCTCTTGGTTAGAGCTTTCGTGGGGCCTCTTTTGGCAACCAAGGTCTGTGGGAATAGGAGGTTTGATTCTGAATCATGATAGAGCAGTAGTGTTACCTTTTTCAGGTTCGATTGGCTTGAAGGATCCCAATGAAGGTGCTTCTTGTTGTAAGCTCCTTGGGGCTGATGTGAGTAGTTTGTTGGTACATGAAAGCTATTAGTCTTATGTCATTTTGTTGGAAAAATTTCTCTTCAGTTTCTTGGCGCATAGCTTCAATTATTCATGGGATGTTAGACGGTAGTAATCATTTTTGTATTCCAGCACTCTTAGATCTACTGCTATTGCCGAATTCCTTGCTAAGGGGGAAGTCCGATCTGATGTTTTGCATATGGCTGATATAGAACCTCTTATTGCTTAAGCTAATAGAATAGTATCCCAAGTTTCTGGTATTGTTATATGTCTTTCCCACCTCCATGTTCTTGACAACCCATCTTTCTAAATAGTCTTTGAGGGGCATATTTCGGGGCTTTTTCTCATTACATATAGAAGGTGAGTCATCGTTTTAGGTATAAGATACTATCATTACTCCCACTCCAAAGATTGTGAAAGATGTTCAACTAGAGTATTCTTGTTATTGCTTTGAGTCATATACCCCGTTGATTGTATCTTGCTCTAATAGCTGTGAATAAGTTTAATACATGCATTAAGATACAAAGGGTTGTTATTTCATAGGCTCTTCTGCCTGTGTGTCACTCCTCTTGTTGGGTTAATATATCTATCTACATCTTCAAAGGAAAAATGTCATGGGTATGGGCTTGTCATAGTTGGATTTATGTTCTGCTTGATACTTCATTACATGTCTTCAATGCCTTTTGTCTAATTTCAATTAATCACACTCACAAGGATGTTTCTGGAAACTATCATTGAGTAGAAGGAAAATAAGACAGGATTTATTCTCTAATGCATCGAGAAAAACATCTAATTCCCATATTTTCTTCAATATATGCATTTGAATTATGAAGAATCGATTGACTTCCCCTTTCGATTATCCAGTTTCAAAACTTTATTCTGTCATTATAGGATGGTGCTTGAAAAGCATTATGCACTTCATATTGGTGACCTCTTCATTATATCATTTTTGGTTTGCAATGCTAGGCTAATTTCGTATCTGAAAATATGTCATATTCGAAGAGGCTTGGTGGTCCATTACAATGGACATCTCCAAAATCCTTGACTGTAGTCAATTTACTTTCCATCCATCTAGGGATGGCAACAGGTCTGGTTTTAAGGGACCCGATTCTACCTGAATTGACCCTCATGGCCAGTGTTAGGGGAAGGAAATTTTTGACGTGAACAGTTAGGGTCAGAAATCTGTGACCCAAAGTTGGTTGGGGCTGGCCAAGAATCTGGCTCAATCTGCCTTCTTGCCATTCCTAAGCAGCACTATTGATAACAAATACGTAAAATCTTATGATATAAACACAAATTGTTTAGAATGAGATATGAGTGTTGTATATTGCTATTATATGTGGTTCTCATCATGCCAATGCAATCAAGTTTTGGTGAGCATTCTATCTGGTATGCACAGATGAAATTCTGCTTTTCTTTATTGCAGGATTTGCAAGTGAGTCTCTTAGTGGAACTGTTAGGACTGATAATTTTTTACCTGAACAATATTAGATTTTGAAATCTGTGACGCAAAGTTGGTTAGGGGCAAGATAAAAGTATTAGGGTTAGGGCCAAGATCAACCAAAAATCCGCACTAACCTGACCTATTGCCATCCCTACTCTCATCTATCTAACTTCTTTCCTCATTTTAATTTTTCCTGCTTCACGCACACACAGAGGCTTGTGATATATGGACAACTGTTTCCAGCAGCCCAGACACCCCTTTACACGCATTTGACATTTTTGTCCCTATCAATTGTCATAATTCAGCTGCCATCAAAATCTCTCTCTCTCTCTCTCTCTCTCTCTCTCTCTCTCTCTCTCTCTCTCTCTCTCTCTCTCTCTCTCACAAACTAGTCAAAGCAGAAAAACTTTGTTAATTTTATTTTCCATGGCTTTGTGATTTGTATTCCTTTGAGGATGTTAATTATATTAGTCAGAGAAGACGCAAGGGAGTTTGGTCCCATGGCAATGGATATTAAATCTTGCAATTGAGGTTTGTATGGTCCATGAGCAGTACAGACAAACAAGCTTTGTGCTATATGTTCATGATGCCTGGTCATTCTTGTGATAAATCATGAAATCTGTATTGTTTTGAATAATATTTTAACTTATTTTAATGTGTAAAACACACGTGAGACTCACAGTCCTCTCTTGTGTCTATTGCTAACACAAAAACCTGATCCAGAAAAGCCAACACTGCTTCTACCTGTCTTTCCCAGTGTCACACAAAACCCCAAAAGCCTTAAACCCACCACAACTTCCATTTCTCTCTTAATTCCTGAATCTCATCTCTTTCCAAGTGAGAGAGATAGAGAGGTGTCCGGGCTATTGCAAAGGTGTGTCCATATCAGCCATGAAATCACAGAGCCATACTCATGTAATTTGTATAGGAAGAGACCTTCTGCACTACCTCGTTCTGATAGTGGCACTCACTTTATGGCCATGCGATTTCTTGGCCGTTAAAAGCTTTTAGGAACTTAAAGAACTAATTAAAAGTGTAAAACAGAGATGTGTCATATTAAAATAGCAGAGTCCAGGCAGCGATTCCCTTTCTGTATAAACATCTCTCTCTCTCTCTCTCTACACACGTATGTGTGTATGTATGTACTCACGAATGTATGTACATATGCATGCATGTATAGTTTGCAATTTTAAGGGTATACATTAAAGTTCATGTGGTGCTTAATTTGTTGAGGTCCAAACAAAGTTTCTTCAATGACTAAAGTTTCATAGAATCTCTACTACCTTGGCAGGATTTGCTGAAGATTCTTGAAGACAAGGGGGGGATTGTAGAGCAGGAGCCATTCTTTCTGTCAAAATATTGTGGTAAAGAGGTATTTGACTTGCAATCCTTTGGAGTCTTCTAATAATTCCTATTCTATTATTTCACAGTTATAGTTTAAAGTGCTATGTTGGCTCATTTTAGTTGGATATTTCCAGGTTTCAACTGTATTTTGCATTTTTTCCCTCTAGTTAAGTAGTTTACTTTCTCGGTGATCTCTTTTCTGCTATCTGCTGTAACAGGAACTGACCTATTTTATAATGTCAAAATTTACAAATTCAAAACATTGCTGTTTCCTTCTCTGCCAAAATATAGGAAGTCCAATATTTCAAGATTCTTACTTCTCACGTTGAGCCCTTGTCTCCCTGGTTTTTCTTAGTATTACCATCAGCCTACTGCCACTATTTTTTCCCTGTTTCTTTTTCTTTTTCTTGTTCCCGTTTTCTTTCATATCTGTGCTTGATTTCCCAACTTGTATACCTCACACCACAAAAAGTCCAATGAGAAGTCTCCTCAAATATGCAATCACAAGCCACTTGTGGTTAGAGATCCCACGCAGAAAGCTCAATCTTCATCACCCAGTACTTTGAAGGTCAATATGCTTAGTTTTATCTGCATGCCTTTATTAGGAAGAAGAATCTAACTTACTTGTATACAAGGATAAAAAAAACTATAGAAGTAATAAGCTGCTTGTGCTCTCTCTCTCTGTCTCGCTTCTTTTTCCTCCTTTTTCTTTGCACTCAATGTAACCCAAGCACAATTTACAAACATACTTTTTCTATATTAGGGGTTTCCAAAACCATGGAAGGTGAAGGAGAAACTCTGGAAATTTGGAAAAGAGCATAAAAACTATATCGAAGGAAAAGAGAAGATATTAAAATACTTGACGTTCCTCAGTCAAGACAGGGGTTGCATGTTCCTTTTAAGATAAACGAACCCTATTCTTTCCTTTTGCCCCTTCTATGCTAACGAAGTTGGGCAGCTGACCAAGATTTTAGTTTCCAAGTGTTATTTAAGATTTCCTTTCACGTTCTCAATTCCAATTGTTGCATTTCTAGATATAAAAAATTCATCAACATACATGATCAGCACAGTGGTACGTAATGCTCCCTCTGAACAAATACCAAGCGTTCAACATGACTTCTAAAAGGACTGTGCTCAAGGGAAAGTTTGAGCCCATGTTGCCTTTTTAGTTTATATATACCTCCAGACTACCAATTTTAGTTTATGAATAATATAAACTCTTTCTGAGCAAGAAATCAGTGAAGTTGTCATATGTACCTCCTATAAATCTCCATAGTGAAAGGAGTTCTTGACACCAAGCTGAAGCATTGGGCTAGCCATGATGAACATCAATTGAAATAAGACCTTCAACTGAGTAACATCATGCAACAAAAGAAGACTGCAAGCTGGACAACCATCAACAGTTCCCACACAAGCAGCAAAGAATAGTCTGCTACGTCACAGGGCTGCACCCTAGCATTCAGGTCTCCTGAGTCCATGAAACTTATGAAATGTTTCCATGGAATTCCTGCACGCAAACTAGCTAAATACATCTGGTGGAGGGGCTGCAACTATGAGTCTTCAAGAAGAACAGTAATCCAGGTTCAAGGATCTAATCTCAGTGGCAGAAAGGTGGGAAACAACCAGAGCAGAAGGGGTATTTTAGCCTAGCAGACAGGAATGCTTAGCTCTAGACTGTAATAGTATAGCAGAGCAACAATTATATGTTCCAGGTTTGGAGAAATTGAGAATTATTCTTTTGATTGTAGGATAACTGATCAGAGGGTTGGTAGGCAATAGTTGATTGAAGAGCATAGGTATGAGAATGGAAGGCCTACATTTAAAGATCATCTTAGCTTTGGAGATGACAATAGCACAAGTGATGGTGACAATGGTATGGTGATGGTGATGGAAGGTTCTGGACACTTTCTATGTGTGAGAGTCTACTTACACTATATGTGAAGACTCTTAAGGAGTCTGGTTAACTACAGTGTGTTTGGGACAACTTGTAATACTATTCACCAGGATGTTTGCAAGTTGATCATTAGCGGAGTTGTGACAATATTATCTCACAAGAAGCAATGACAAGCTGCTGAAAGTGGAGAAACATCCCCAGCCATGCATTCTTTGCTTCAATCAGGACAACAATATTGATTGTATCTTTCATGGTTAAGTTGATGAGTATCACATTCATGGTGAAATGTTTGTTTACCAGGCAACTCCAAGTCATGAGGATCATTTGTCTATTATGTTTCTCAGGAGAGAGAAGGAATAGGTAGTGACGTAGTTTGCATGCTAAATGTCTCCTATTCTAAAAGTTTTGTAGAGGATGTACTGGACACTTGGCCCTGCTTAGCCAAGGGTACTCGCTAATGTTTGATTTTTTTATGGGGCGTGTAAGGGTATTTAGGTATTTCATGTACCCACCATATATCTAATCTTTTTGGGGGTCAAGGTAGAGGTGACGTGAGAAAACAAAAGATGCAACAAGGTTTAGTTCTGTTGAGGGAAAACTCCATATTCTGCTTCCTTGTTGATCATATAGTGAATATATGTGAGGGCTCTTCTATGGAGGTAGGCATCTTGCTGAACCAAGTAAATCTACTGTGCTATTGTGTGTGATTGTTCTCTTTTCTGTGCTTTGTTTGCATCATGATAATTCATGACAAACTGGTACCAGAGCTTTCCAGGTTTGGGTTTGTGATTGACAATGGTGGCAACAAAAAGGGGTCAAATTTTGAGGTTGAGAAGTTCAATGGGAAGAATAACTTAAGTATGTGGTAGCGGAAGGTAAAAGATCTATTGACTTAGCAAGATCAGATCCATGTGTTCATAGAGGGTGGGCCTGCAAAGGTGGAACATCGTGAACGAAAGAACAATTTTACATGGGGTGCGATTGGAACAGTTCAAAGTACCTAGTAAGCAGAATCATGTTTGCAGACTGAAGAAGTTGCTCTATGGTTTGCAGCAACCTATAAGGCAGTGGTACAAGTATTCAGTTGACTACACTTGCTATAAATTTAATTGTTAAGTCTACTTAAAAGTTCATACAGATGACTTATATTTTCTTGATGCTATATTTCGATGATATGATGATTGTTGTAAAGGTTTGTAATAGATGTTTTGAAGTACTTATTGACCACGAGTTTGATATGAAGGGCTTAGGTGCTGCAAAAAAAATCCTTGTGGTGGAAATACATAGGGACAAGACTGCAGGAGAACCATGGCTTTCATAGAAGTATGTTGAGAAGGCGCAAGAGAGGTTTAAGATGAATGATGCTAAGCTCGTTAGCACGCTTTCTAGCAAGTCATTTCATGTTGATTGCTAAGTTGTGTCCTACAAAGGAAGATGAAGTGGAGCATGTCTTGAGTGCCATATGCAGCTGCAGGGGACTGCCTTATGTATGCTATTGTATGCACAAGGCCTGCCATTTGACCACCTATCAGTGCGTGATTAGCAAGTATATGGCTGATCTTGGTAGGAGCACTGGAATGTATTGAAATGGGTTATGAGATACTTAAGAGGTACTATTTGTATTCGAAAGACAATAGGTGTCAAGCACCACATTACACATGCAGATGCAGATTATGTAGGAGATTTGGATGAGAAGAGATCCACTGCAAGGTTTTTTTCACTTACTAGAGGGCCTATTTGTGGAGATCTGTGTTGCAGTCAACTATAACATCACCAGCAATGAAAGCAGAGTACATAACATCTATAGAAGCAGGAAAAGAAGCTTTGTAGTTGAAGGGTTTGGTGACTCAGCTTGGGTTGAAACACAAAGGTATTCAGTTGTAATCTGCAAGGAAAGAAGCTTTGTAGTTGAAGGGTTTGGTGACTCAGCTTGGATTGAAATAAGAAGGCTGTTAGGTCTCCTCTGACAGCCATTGTGCATTTTATTTTGGCTAAGAATCAGGTGTACAAAGCAAGGACCAAACACATTGACGTAAGGCATCACAAGATGAGTGAGTGTGTTTTACAGGAGATGCTTTTTCAGAAGGTTCACACAAAGGACAATGCAGCTGATATGTGAACAAATTGGTTCCTATAGAGAAGTTCAAGCATTGCTTGGATGGACTTAGCTTCACTTGTTGTTGAAGATAAGTGGAACAACATGGGTTAGAGGTGTAGCGAGGCTTACTCTTGATTCTTGAGGTAGGAGAATGACAGAAATGATTGCTGTAGCATCATGGTAGTGGAATACTCACTGAGGTGGAGTTGTTGTGCTAAATGTCTCATATTCCACATGTTTCCTCTACTAAACACTAAGCCCTACTTACCGAAGTAGAGGAAGCCAAGGGCATTAGTTATTGTTTGATTTTGTATTGGGCATATAAGGGTATTTTGGATAGTTCATGTACTATTATATGGTCTTTTGGAGGTTGAATTGGGGTTGATATGAGAAAACAATTGGAAAAAGGATGACTTTTGTTGAGGGAATGCTTTGTGTTCTTCCTTGCTGATTATATAGTTAATATTTGATGGGGCTTCTCTATGAACACATCTCTTCGAACTAGGTAAAACTACTTTGTTATTGTGTGCGCTTTCTTTCTGTGGTTTGTTTTCATTGTGGTGTTTTACAACATAGTGGTATCAAGACATCAGTTGATTTGTCAAATGTGTTGATGACGACCACTACTGATCCACAGCACAAAGGTGATGAGGGTGAGAAGGATTTCCTTCCATTGACTAGAGGACACTTAATGTGAGGCTTGACCGCTTGGTTTTGTGGTTTATGGAACTGTTGCAATCCATGGAATTGGGGTATGTTTCAGGCCATACTCTGATAAGAATGAGGTATGTAATCTACTGTTAGAAAGATTTGCAAATTGACTTTGCAATAAGTGAGTGGGGCATGATTTGGAGTTTCATGCTGGAAAATATGAAACAAACCCCATAACTATTATGAAAATCTGCATACTAGACACCTTAAAACAAATGATGGTTGTTCTCTGCATCTCATTTGGCTTCATTGCTTTTGTTATGCTGGCCCAGTTAGCTATAGATAGTCTGAGTTGTGCTAGTAGAGCTATTCGTTTACATACCAGTGTAGTCAGTTAGACAAGGGCCACTGAAGGGGCAATGAGTTACCTCCTTCCAAGGGGGTCCTATGAGCATGTGAAGGCCTCTATAGGTCTCTTCTAATTAATTTTAAATTAATTTGGAAGGCTAGGTTATATGCTTGTGGTGATTATCCTCGGTGGGCCAAGAGGTGGTGATGAAATCAACCTTTGATCTTGTGGGGTTAGGTGCCCTTGCTAATTAATTTTTACACTCTATGACAGTTTGATCAAGATATAAATCAAATTAAAGCAATAATCGTGCCTTAAAATTCAATAAACTAATGCAAGTTGTAAAATGCAGTAAGTATAATGTATGCTATCTATATGCAATTACACTATCAAACAATAATGCAAAATTATTCTAATTATACAAATACTAATCTAGGAATTGTAAGGAGTTAGGACTACTGATAGTGGGGTCTTGGATAAAGTCTTCTCATACAAGGGTGAGATCATTTACATTCTACCTCAACTTCTAGGTTACGATGGTCCATCCTTAACTTGCATTTATTACAATGTTTTAAAATAAATTGCTACAAAAAAATACAATCCGTCCTAATTCACTCCAAATAAAAATTTGGCTATCCTAATTGAGATCTTCCTTTAATTCCTTCTCCAATTTTCTGCAAAATAAAAAACAACAATAAGTACCAAATTTCAAGAAATGGAGTGATTAAGAACCACAAAAAGAAATGAAAAATGCACATTAAAATGCCTAAAGTACTAAATGAATGCAATTCCTAAAAATTTTATTTTATTTAATTTTAAAAATTTATGAAAACTGAAAGTTAGGAGAAAAAGAATGTATTCTTCTATCTATCACTAGAGAAAAAATTACACTAATATATATATATATATATATATAAAGAGAGAGAGAGAGAGAGAGAGAGAGGCATGGCAACAGACTTGCCATTAAATCCCACGGATTAGGCTAAAGGAAATCCCTTAACACAAGGGTCAAATTAGGAATAAAAGGTAAGGAGATTTTCATATTCAAACTAAGATAAGATCAAAACTAATCCCTAGAAACTAGGAACTAATTTTGAGAGAAAGTTTCCTAGCATATCCGACACTCCCCCTCAAGTTGGACTGTGGATGTCTATCATGCCCAACTTACTGATGAAGAACTCATAGTTAGGTTTGAAAAGTCTCTTTATAAGAATATCAGCTATTTGTTGTGAAGTTGGGCACTAATTGACAAAAGTACTCTAACAATGTTCAGTTCAACAACAGGCACAAAGGTTTCAAGGTAGTCAATACCGTATGTTTGAGTGAAGCCTTTGGCCACCAAATGAGCCTTGTATCACTGAAGCAATCCATCCGAATTGTGTTTGGTTGTGAATACCCATTTGCATCCAAACGTTCTCCTCTCTCGGCAAATCCACAACCTCCCATGTTTTATTTTTCTCAAGGGTGTTCATATCTTCAAGAATAGCCTCCTTCCTCTCAGGAATTTGTAAACCATCCTGTACAATCTTTGGTATTTCCATAGAAGACAATTGTGAAGTAAAGGCAAAGAAAGTAGGAGGCAAATTTTTGTAAGAGACAAAATTGGACATGGGATGTTTAGTACAAGCTCTAACACCCTTTTCATTAGCAATAGGAATACTAAGATGACTTGGTAGAGTTTAGAGGAAGAATTATTTGATGACTTGACAAAGTTTAGATCAGCCTTTGGTTCAGACTCTTGACTTTGTTGAGGAGCATTGGTCACATTGCCTTGAATTTGGTTCCTCCTTGAGTAGACCAGCAGTTCCTTGGTACCTAGTTTTGCATTGCTAGTTTTATCAAGGTTATGATATGGCTCTATTGGATTCAGAACTGAGTTTTCATCAATTAAAACACAAGGTTCTGGAGGTTTAAAAACATTGGGTCCATCAGGAATCAATTTAGCAGCATTTTCTCTTTGAAAAACAACTAAGTAATCCGAATCTTCCATAGGTTTCTCCCCTTTAAGATAAAAGGGAATCCCCGGTGCACGAAGCTCCCGCCTATGTGGGGTCCGGGGAAGGGGTGGGCCACAATGGCCTAAAGTAGGCAGCCTTACCTTGCATTTTTGCAAGAGGCCAATTCCACGTCTTGAACTCGTGACCTCAAGGTCACATGACGACAACTTTTACTGTTGCACCAAGGCTCCCCCTTTGTCTCCTCCTTAAGATGAGTTTCAAAAATGGTGAAGACTCAAAAAGGTGACATCCATGCTGACAAACTTTTTTTTGGAAGTAGGATTAAAACACTTATACCCCTTCTAAGTTGGAGCATAGCCTACAAAAACACACTTTCTTGCTTTAGGATCTAGTTTGCCACGGTTGTGAGCATGAACATGTACAAAGGCAATGCATTCAAATACTTTCAATGGTAAGTTCGAGGACAACTTGGATATGTGAAAGTTTTTTTAAAAGACACTTAGGGGAGTTTGAAATTTTAAAATCTTTGTAGGCATTCGATTTATAAGATATGTTGCTGTAAGTATAGCTTTACCCCAAAAATACTTAGGAACTTTATGTGTGAGCAATAATGCCCTATCAACTTCCAAAAGATGCTTGTTTTTTCGCCTAACTACCCCATTTTGTTGGGGCGTGTCAGTGCAAGAACTTTGATGTATTACACCTTTTTCCAAGAAAAAATTACCTAGGATCTTATTTAAATATTCCTTGCCATTGTAACTTTGAAAAATCCTTATTTTCTCTTGAAATTGTGTTTCCACCATGGAAATTTTTTTTTTGTAAACTTCTTCAACTTCAGATTTTTCTTTTAAAAGGTATACCCAACTTATCCTTGTGTGATCATCAATAAAACTAACAAACCATTTTTTTCCCAAAAGTATTGAAACCTTATATGGTCCCCATATGTCACTATGGATTAACATAAAAGATTTTGATGCTTGATATGATCTTGGAGGAAAAAAGGCACGGTGGTGCTTGGCTAACTCACAAATTTCACATTGAAATGAAGATGGACTTTTATTTTTGAGCAAACTAGGAAACAAGTGTTTTAAATAATGAAAACTTGGATGTCCTTATCTATAATGCCATAACATAACATTACATTCACTAGAATTAGAAACAAAATAGGTACTTTGAGCTTGTCTTCTCGAGTCAATTCCATCTTCAAGGAAATAGAGACCACTTTCTTTAGCACTGCCAATCATCCTCTCCGAGGCTAATTCCTGAAACTCACACCGAGAGGGGTAGAAATTAGCTTGACACTTGATATCATTGGTTAACTTGCTAATTGACAAAAGGTTGCAAGAAAGGTTAGGCACATGAAGAACATTATGCAAAGTTAAGGAAGGTGATATAACAATGGATCCTATCCCAGCAATTGCCAAGAGAGATCCATCTGCTATCTTGATTTTTTTGTTCCTTGCACATGGATGGTAAGTTGAGAAAAGATTGGAGTAACTTGTCATATGATCAGTTGCTTTGGCTGGGATTGACACTAAGAAGGGCAGTAATGAAGTTACCTTTTTGGGCCAAAGAATAAGAGGGGTTAACATTGAATTGTGGAGATTGGAAGAGTTTGTATAGGTTCTCTAGCTGTTCCTTTGTGAATGGAGATGTTTTTGAATTGACTTGCTGCCCTTGGTTCTCTTCATGTGAGGTTTGGAATACCCGATTGTCATTTCTAGGTTTCTTCTTCCAATTTGGAGTCTTTGTGTGCCATGACCTCCTGCAGTGTTCACATCAGGTTTCTTCCTTCTTTCACCATCAGGGTCAGCACTTCTAGAAATAAGGGCAGAATTATCATTTTCCACCACAGATTTGTGTTCCTGGTTAGTTAAAATAACCTTCATCTTGGTTTCTTATCTTCTAATCTCAGAAAAGGTTTCTCGGAGGGATGGTAGAGGTTTCTTTCCAAGGATCTGACCCCAAACTTGATCCAAATCACGATTAAGGCCAGCCAAGAATAGATATGCACAATAATTCTCCTCCTTTATAATTTTTAAACTATCAGTAGGGCAGTCCCATTTATCATTATAGCATTGGTCCAATTCTTGCCATGATGAAACTATCTCATTATGGTATACTGTGACTTTCCTTTCTCCTTGTTTTGATTACCACACTTTTGGTTTAGATCAAAGATCTAAGATGAGTTTTCTAAGTCAGAATATGTCTCCCTTACAGCCTCCCACACATCTTTTGCAGTGGAGAGAAAAAGATAGGATTTACCTATGGTCTGTTCCATTGAGTTGATAAGCCAGGCCATGATTAGTGAGTTTTCTGACCTCCATGCACTCATATTCGGATCTCCAACCTCTGGTTGCTTTACTTCTCCTATCAAATGCCCAAGTTTTTCCCTGCCATCAATTGCCAGCTTCATGGATTAAGCCTATTCCAAGTAGTTTTTCCCATTTAACTTGTGAGAAGTTAACTGGAATGAAGTATTTGGGGAAAAGTAGTCTGTACCACTGTTTGACATGGCTGTCCCTGACAAGAAACTTCTGGTAGTTGTTTCCCATGAATCAAAGGTTCTTCTAGCCCCAATCATGGCTATTTTAGCCATTTATAAGCATATCAAGAGCCTAAGCTCTGATACCATGAAAGTTTAGAAGAAGAAAAAAACCGTATTCTTCTATTTTCCTTAGAGAAAAAATTACACTAATATATATATAGGGAAGCATGGCAATAGTCCTGCCATTGAATCCCACGGATTAGGCTAAAGGAAATCCCTTAACATAAGGGTCAAATTAGTAATAAAAAGAAAGGAGAGTTTTAGATTCAAATATGATCCTAATCTCCATTATTTATGAAAACAAACTAAGGGAAGATCAAAACTAATCCCTAGAAACTAGGAACTAATTTTGAGAGAGTTTCCTAATATATCAGACAAAAACTCAGTTGCAGGTTCTCGGCAATGGCGCCAAAAACTTCTTGTGTTTTCTGCAAGTGCACGGGCTACTATAATATAGTGTGTGCAAGTACAGTTTGATCCACGCTAATCAATCATTGAGGTCCTTGGTTGTTGATTCAATGGTTGGATGATGCAAATTTTTCAAAAAAATGACGATCTAGATTAATGGATGAAACTTTGAATTGGACATCTGTGATTGACTGTATGAATTCAAGATGCAAGATCAGAGCTAATGGGTTATCTAGGAACTGTATTTAAATGAAGATCTAACGGTGGTCTTGAGATTAGGAAAGAGATAAACCTGCAATTATGATGGTCCTTCGGTTAAGGCTGAACCATTGATTTGGTTAAGCTATAATCAAACAACTTGTTAGGGACTTGATCTGCAAAGTTCAGGGGTTTAGTGAGAAAAGGACACAATTTGGACACAGAAGAAACTTAAAAGGAAGAAAATGGAATTTCAAAAAGTTTTCTTTTAAAAGCTTAACCAAAGGAAAAAGATGCATGGAGCTGTTTGCATATTACAGGGAATTGTTTGAAAAAAAAACTTGGAAACGAAGAGAAAAAGGAATGGATTGGGTGAAACCTAAGTTGGGTTGGATTGAAACAGGGAAAAAGTTCAAAAAGGATAGAAAACAGGGAGGAATACAGTGGAAAATGAAGCTGAAAACAGTAGGAAAGGGGGCATGAAGTCAACTAGTGAAATAGGGGGAAACTGGTGATGACAGGAGGTGAAATAATCTTCGGTTAGAGTGAAAAAACAATGATGAAGCCAAATTGGAAGAAGGGCTGGAAGAGAGAATGTTGATGACTGAATGGAAGAAATTGGAATAGGTGAAACACAGGGAAGAAAACAGTGAGCAAAATAGCGAGAAATTATGATGAGCAAATAGAAAAGAAAATTGACTGGTAATGAAGCAGGGGCAATAGGTGGTGGATGGAAGGGAAAAACAGTCTAGTAACGAAGTGGAAGGACTAGTAACAGATGGAAGAACCAGAGACGAATCAGTGAGATGGCGAAAAACATAAGGGAACCCGACAGTGACAAAGTAAGGAAGAGGAAGAAATGACTGTGAAACAGAGGGAAAACACGGCTTGTAAATGAAGGGGAAAATCAACTAGTGAGGGGTATTGGTAGGGAGATGATTGGAAGGGAGGTGGTAGGGAAGGAGATAGCTTAGGAATGGAGTGCTTTGGATTGTTTTTTCTTCTTTGGTTCTCCTTCCCAATTTTCTTCTTTGCAACATATATGATACCCTAACTTTCCTCCTCTCAAAGATCACTCATAGCCTCTTTCCTTTCCTAGGATCATGCATATCTATCTTCTTTCGTCTATCCTCCCTAAGATATCCACATGAAAATCCCTTAAGATCTCCTCTCAATATCTCACATACTTTGTTCCCATTGGCCATCTCCTGGGTCCATCTTGTATTTTGCATGACATATATAGCCTTTTGATCCATAAGGATGATCTGGTCCCAATTAATTCAATTTGAGTCTTCCAAGCCCACTCTAATGTAACACATACAATCCAATTAGAGTTGTCTTAGCCATGAGTTATTCATCTAATCAGCTCCAATGATCATCTAGCCATAAAATTTTGCCAAACAAAGGTTAGATGATCATTTGGAGCTATATGCACATTTAATCTAATTATGCAAAATTGATTGGTTAATTGATCTATCTTGATGCTAATTTAAGGGTTTTTAAATTATAATTGAACATTCAATACAACCCCCGACTAGTATTTTGCTAACCTGAGCAAAGCATGTGAAAAGTCAATTGCTACTTTCGTAGGTACTCGCAGAATTTCGCAAGTCATTTTCAAGTTAACTCCCACATTTGTCTTAAAGAAATCTCTTCAATAAGTCTATCCACTTCAGCATACTAATAAAATTGAGTAAACAAAAATTGAAAACATCACTTATATACTAAATACATTCCAGTTGAGCTTAAATCTCAGAGTGTGTATGTATACAGTCTACATATATAATAATCTTTATCTCTAAGTAGACTATCTTTTGATCTCCGTCTAAAATATTTTTTGACCTCAATTCTCACTAATGACCTATGCTCACAAATAAAAACTCTCAGACAAAGGTTTGAAATCATCTCTCTCTCTCTCTCTCTCTCTCTCTCTCTCTCTCTCTCTCTCTCTCTCTCTCTCTCTCTCTCTCTCTCTCTTAAATATACGAGCAGAGTCAATAAAAACAAATTTATTGCACATATACTCATGAAGGAAAGGGAGTTACTAAGGAATTTAGTTTGATCCCTTTAGAAAGGATGCCATTACCTTTTTGAACATTTAGACATCTTACTTTTTAATTCTATTCGTTCATATTCTCGTAGAGACTACTTTAGGCTCTTGTGGTACGCCCCTTCCCCGGACCCTGCATAGGCGGGAGCTTCGATGAAACATTGGCTTGGGACAAGGTACAAAAGAAAGGGATATAAAGGGTTCAGTGTCTTCAAATAAGTAGTGGTCTTCTAATTAGTTAATAATTTTTCTTTACTTTACACCAAAGTGAATATTCCTTCATTTTTTCTGCATTCTTCATTTGTTTTCTTTTCTTTTCAACACTTTTGAAGGACTTTTTCATCATATTTTCTTTTTTTTGTATTATAACTTAAAATATTTCTTCATATTTTAAAAGAATGGGTAGTAGATATATTATCTTTGGGTAATATAGCTAATAGTGATTTGGGTAACAAAAGAAAAGGCTTTTATAAGGCTGAAAATTGGCTAACTAGTGGCAAAAATATTTCAGGGTAGGCTTTATGTCTCTAGGTTTATAACAAAGATGGCCTAGATCATTTCTTAGGTTTCATATAACCTATCAGATTCAATGAGCATCCGGAATTTTAAAGGTAATGCTCTAATAATTCAGGTAATTAAACAAATGTAAGAGTTGGCAAAATCAAATTTAAATTAAGCGAGCTCAAAAAAAAAAAATTGGAACACATTTATAACTCCTCAAATGAGATCTCCTCCAAATCACTGGTATGAATTAAATGGTTCTAAGATTCACTTAGGTTATAGTTCTCCACTAAATTTCTTCAGGTTATATGCAATTGTGTATTTAGATGTGATCTGAGGCTTAGCTTTCATGGAATACTTTAGTAAAATAGTGAACTAATCATATGCAATTCTCATCATAGTGTAGGAATTGACCTAAAAACTCAAAAAAAAAAAAAAATAATTCAGATTTTAAAATTTTGTTTTATTTTTCATAGAAAATCAAGGAAATTGATTGTAAAGGATGGAATTTGCTAGAATTCTACACCTCCTACCTTAAGGAAACATAATCTCCATTGTTGGAAATTTAGGACCAAAAATGAATATGGTTGATGCAAAAAACAATGAATTCTAAAATACAAAAAAATTGGTCCAAAGGGGTCAAATCCATTTAGTCTTGATAAGCGTGATCATTCAAACTTGTGGAATCATTTTC
The DNA here is from genome assembly GCA_035236585.1 of Warburgia ugandensis. Lineage (NCBI taxonomy): Eukaryota > Viridiplantae > Streptophyta > Magnoliopsida > Canellales > Canellaceae > Warburgia > Warburgia ugandensis. The sequence continues at coordinate 86,623,343 of CP141126.1, forward strand.
TGGATTCTCATATTTCCCATTCACTTTAAATGTTTAGCCAGCCTTAGCATCCTCAATCTCAATAGTCCCATATGGGAAAACTTCTTTGACTATGTATGGACCAATCTATTGAGATTTAAGCTTCCTTGGAAAGAGAAAAAGCTTAGAATTGGAAAGAAGAACCTTCTAGGTTGGAATAAAGGATTTTTGAAGGATGTTTTTATCATGAAAGACTTTCATATTTTCTTTGTATATTGTATTACTCTTGTATGCTTTCTGCCTAGTCTCCTCTAACTCATTGAACTGGAGTTTTTTATGTGAGCCTATTTTAACCATATTGAAGTTAAAGGTCTTGATTGCCTAATAGGCTCTATATTTTAATTCCACTGGGAAATGGCAACCCTTTCGTATAGGATACAATATGGAGACATATCAATTGAGGTCCGATGTGCAATCTTGTAAGCCCAAAGTGCATCAGATGGTCAAAGGGACCAATCCTTACTATTGGGATTAATAATCTTTTGCAAAATTTGTTTTATGGCCTGATTAGATATTTCTACCTATCCACTTGTTTGTAGATGATACGGTATTGAAACTTTATGTGTGATGTTCTACTTTTTCGTAAGGGTGGTAATGCCTTGTTGCAAAAGTGTGTACCATTATCATTTTTAATGGCTCGAGGTGTCCCAAATCTTGAAAATGTTTTCTTTTAAAATTTAACAATTATTTTATGGTCCTTATTTGTACAAGGGATAGCCTCAATCCAATTGGACACATAGTCTATGACTAATAAGATATAAAGGTAGCCAAAAGAAGGTGGAAACGGCCCCATAAAATCGATATACTAGCAATCAAAAACCTCAATGACAAGGTTGGGGATTAGAGGCATCATATTCCTAGTTGTTCCTTCTAACTTTTGACATCGCTTATGGGATTTGTGGAATACATGTGTCTTTAAACAATAAGGCCAGTAAAAACCACACTGCAAAATCTTTGCAGCAATTTTTTGTGCAGAAAATGTCCACCATATGCTTCTAAATGACAAAAGGAGATGGCATTACTTTGCTCTAGGTCTAGAACACATCTAATTATTTGATCCTGCAGTACTTAAACATGTGTCAATTATCCCAAAAGTAGTGCTTGACATTGGAAAAGAATTTTTACTCATCTAATTTGTTTCAGTGTTCAGGAATCTTTTATATGACTGAGTAATTTGCAAAAATCAGGAAACCAGGGCGGATAAGAGACATGAAAAAGTTGCCCATTAGGGAAAGTGTCTGTGATTGGCAATGCCTCCAATGGTTCTGTTATGTCAATGTCAAACTCTCGGACTAAAAGAATCCATCAAAGTATTTTGGGCTTAGCATCCTTCTTTGATAGAAGGTACTTAAGGGTTGAGTGATCAATGAATATAACTATCTTAGAGCCAACCAGATAAGACCTGAACTTATCCAAGGTGAAGACAATTGCTATAAGTTCTTTCTCCATAGTAGAATGGTTCATCTGAGTGCTATTGAGGGTCCTAATTGCATAGTAGATCACATATGACTTTTTGTCCTTTGTCTATCCTTATACCACTCCAACAATGTAATATCTAGCATCATCCGTGATATTAAAGGGTAGACTCCAATTAAGTGGCTGCATGATAGGTGCAGTGATTAACTTGTCTTTTAGCTTTGTAAAAGCTTTTTAACAGCTGTTTGTCCACTTGAAAGGAGTCTGGATATTGTGCTAAAATCTTTAATGGGCCTCCTATAGAACCATGCATGGCGTAGGAATGAGTGGATGTCCCTAGCAGTTTTAGAGATGGGTATATTGGCAATCAGGTCAACTTTGGCTATATCTACCTCTATTCCTTTGGAGGACAGTGTGACCAATGATAATTTCCTTGGGAACTATGAAATGCTTCTCCTAATTAAGCAATAGGTTCTTTTCTTCAAGTTGACTCAAGACTTCACTAAGGTTATAAAGACATGTTTCAAATGAATCCCCAAACACAAAAAAGTCATCTATAAAAACTTCTAAAATTCTCTCTACCATATCACTGAAGATGCTCAACATGCAGCATTGGAATGTGGCAGGAGCATTACATAATCTAAAATACATTCTTTTTAAGTAAAAGTGCCAAAAGGATATGTGATGATTATCTTTTCTTGGTCCTCTGGTGCTATCTCTATCTAGTTATATCCTGAGTAGCTATCTATAAAACAATTGAACTAATGACCTAACATAAAGGGCAGCACCGGTGCATGAAGCTCCTGCCTATACGGGGTCCGGGGAAGGGGTGGGCCACAATGGCCTAAAGTAGGCAGCCTTACCTTGCATTTTTGCAAGAGGCTGATTCCACACCTTGAACCCGTGACCTTAAGATCACATGACGACAACTTTTACCGTTGCGCCAAGGTCACATGACGACAACTGATGACCTAACATCTGATCCACAAATGGTAATGAGAAATGATCCTTCCTAGTGACAAAATTTAGTTTCTTGTAATCTATGCACATACGTCAACCAGTGGTAACCCTTGTAGACATGAATTCATTTTGATTGTAGGTTACCACCATTACTTTGGATTTCTTAGGTACTACTTATATGGGACTCACCCATTTGCTACCACGTATGGGGTAAATGGTCCTCCCATCAAGCAGCTTAAGGATTTTTTGTCAAACTCTATCCTTCATATTAGGATTTAACCTTCTTTGCAGTTGACAACATAGTTTAGCATCATCCTCTAAGTAGATTCGATGGGTGTATATCAAGGGGCTGATAACTTTAATGTCTGATGGCTCTATCCTATTGTACCTTTATATACCTTAGAGGTACTTATGACATAAAAAATTTCTATCTCCTAAGTAGGCATATTTGAGTTGAAAATGTAGATGTTTCAAATCAAGTTTAGGAGATTTTATAGAGGATAGGATGGGAGTGGACTCTCTCGGTGGAAGTTCCTCAAAATGAGTCTCTCTCTTTCTGCGTCCAGAGTGGGCATAGAATCGAGGAGGGCATTAACTTCCTCTATTAATGCATGCTCATTAAACTCATTGAAGTTGGCCAAACATGCCTCAAGTTGGTTTTCGACTAAGAAGAGATTATGAAATGATCTTGCATAAACAATTTATCATATTGGCATAGTGCAAGTCATCAGAGATTTCTCCTGGTTGCATACAGATATCAAATATGTTCAATTCTAGTATCAGTGAACTTCCAAATTCGTGGAGATAATCTGATCTAACTGTGCAAAGCTTCATCTCAGGTAGGTGATCTTCGTGGGATGAACTCCTAATGGAAGTTTTGACTAACCAAGCTCGAAATATACAAGTTTCTACACTTAGATTTGCAAGTTACCAGTTCCCTGTAGGTTGAACCAGTAGCATGCAAAGTTTTGAATTTTAGCTTCGATTGATGATGAAAATGCTCAAATTTGTAATATTTTTCTTTGTTTAATGATGCTTCATGACTCTGCTACATGCATGCTAGATTGTAGCCAGTTTCTTGGTGGATTTGGCATGTTTCTATATGAAATTTATCATACTCTGCTTTCTTTCATGACTGTTGGTCATGATGAATAGCGGGTGTTCACCATGCTAGCTTCCCCCTTCAATCTCTATATTTCAAAAAGGCATACCCGAGTTTTCTTCCTTGTTGTATGAACTTGTTATTTGATGCATTCAATTTGCCAAATTGCTAAGAATTTCATAGAGATTTCGTGGAACAAATTGAGAATAGGGACTGGGCACACCCTGTTTTTTCTGCACATAGGCAGGCAAGGTGCACCCAATTCCAAACCTATAACTCCTGATTCAAACTAAATTGTGGCAAAGTAAAAAGCGGGTCTTGTAGAATACATGTTCAACTTGAAATAGGAAGTAAGCTTACTCCTTAATTTACCATGATTAGGTACTGGTTTGGTGGTGCAAACTGGGAGATAAAACACCATTTCCTACAGCCAGTAGGTCTCCTGGAATGGCTATTGAACCATGGTGTGGAACTAACTTGAAATTAAACTTAATTAGTAAGCTTGTTATAACATTTTTGTAAGAACATTTTGAAGTGGTGATGGTGCAAAAACGATGAAACAGTAAGCACCATTTCCTGGTTCATGGTGAGCAGGAAAGTAGTGCCTTCACTTTGGCTCAGTTTATAGGTGTTTAAAGAGAATAGGTGACTTGGGAAATGGAAAGACTATAGGAAAAGTGGAAAAACTTTAAATTCCATGTTTTGAATGGCAGTTGAAACTGAAAAAAGTTGAACTCACCTAGCTACTGGTTTGGTCTAGTGAAGAAGAAGACGACTGGAATTCCTGAGTCAAAGGAATTCCAGTTCCTGGAATTTTAGTAAGATAAAATATACTGTCCTGGAATTCCCGAGTCTATGAAATTTTAGTCCCTGAAATTTCTGTGTAAAAACTTCATTCATCTGGAATTTTAGGAATTCCAGTGAAATGAAAAGGAGGTCCAGGGTCAGACATGAGGCAAAGGAGAAATTATGGAATCATTCCAGCTATGGTGCACCCAAGTCTCCTCTGTCTTATCTTTCCGCATTCGATGATTGGTGTATGGAAATTAAATATTGTTATCATAGTAAAACAATTTTTTGCTATTGTTTGACGTGATATTGGATCCAGGTTTAGTATGAATTCTGAGTAATTCTCTGATTAAGATCTGATTAAAATATCTTATAAAATCATGACTGACATGAGTGAATTCTAACCAGACATAATTCCTGCCCATTGGCTCTTGTACTTCGACCCTGTGTATTTTTGTGAAATCTTACTGTGCCAATATATATCTCTTCTCAATCATTCTCTCTACTATACTTCTTCTCAATCATTCTATCCAGTGTACAAAAATTTAAAGGTATTTGAGGAAATCCAATGAGTTGAGCCTTGTATATTGTTCATGCAGCTTGTCTCTACCAACCATCCAAATGGCGGGAATTCATCAAGACCGCCTCTTCTGCGCGCTTGAACATAGCAGATACTGGTGCAACCCAGTGATGGAAAACCAATTTTGTTCGAGACTAAATTTTCCAAAGTAATTTTATTTTCCAGTTCTCGCTGGTAACAATGTTTAACAAGATGTAAATTTGTTGTCATAATTTGAACTAGTTGTAAAGGAAACTTTTTTGTAGGTGAGAAAAGGGCTAACCCCTCGAAAATTTAATTTTTCTGGATCAGATCTTCTCTATGTGAATGCTCCATTTTTCCAGTTAACAAAGAGGAAAAGAAAAATCGTGACCGTTTGCTACCATTTGATTGTAAAGAAATGCTTATTTTCAATTTGACGTGCTAAAAAATGGTCAATCAACCTGTCCATCGTGACCTGACTTCCGCTTGTTTAGGCTGTTATTAAGAGGCCATGGAGGAATGACCATTGCTCAAAATGGAACCAACAGCATTATCCGTGAACTGGATTGAGTGAGTTAAGGCCTCTTCAGTTTTCATTCTAACCATCTATTTTGCAGATCACCGAAAGGACTAGCTCTTGGGACCCGCATACCGTCCATGTGGAGACTTGAGACATATCCGATGAACAGCATTGATATCTTGCACTTGCCCATGTATGCGATGACATGATTTCTGGAGTAGGATAGATGTCGAACAAAGGCTCTCTTGTGCAGTGATTCGAGGAGCCTGTGTGTGTTAGGTCAAGGGTTCCAGGCTGCTCATGGGTGTGCGTGCGTCCAGCATTTGGAAAAGAAAAAAGGATGGGAAGAGTAATCTTGGTTGTTCCGCTATTTAATTTATAATTCAAGAAAACAGTGGCTAGAATCATTCAATAGACGGGAATTTCAAATCATCTCCCATATAAGTTAAAAGCACCATCGTGAACACTTTGGTCTTCAGAAATTTGGGCCAATCCGGAGCTATAGCAGTTGGTACCACGTAGTGAGGGGCTAATGTATTATCACCAAAAGAAAAGGTACGTGGACATAAATGCGCTGAGAAGTGTTGTTGATAATCCCCACTGTTCGTCTTGTTGGAGGAGCACATTTTGATGCCTGACATCATAAGATCTTCTCCTTGAGTATGGCCTTTCAATTGATTTAATTTTCCTGCCGGATCATTGTATACCATCATCTGATGAAGATGCTTATTGTTGCATGGCCTGTGGATGCAGCGGTGAAGTAAGCAGCTTGTATCAGCGAACTCTTGTACCCATTTTTTCAGGTAGGCTGTTTCCGGTACAGCAGCCCCGCCCATGTCTCCTGCGCGTGCGGCCTAATGAGCTTGGCTATATCCTATATGTGAGATCCGCTGTGGAGTGGCTCTCTCTCAGAAACAGACTAATTTCTTAACAGTGACCTTTGATTACCTTCCACATGTATGTGGAGGTGTTGTGAGAACATAGGCCATGCAGGTGCACCGTAAGAAAGACGATTTCAGTGACACTGGATGTAAACCAAAGAAGTCTCCGCCCATTTGTGGGGATGATGTTGGGTTCCTTCTTTCGTTTCTCTCCTGGTGAAATTCTTGTTGTATTTATTAGGCAGTTGATTCATGTCTTCTTCTGGCAACTATCCGCCCGTATCATGTGATAAAAGCTTTAGCTTTCAAATGCTTGTAGCAAAATATTTAATTTGGAATCTTTTCCTTTCCTGCAATAGGAATGTGGAACTGTTACAATTGAAGTATTCAGTTCCCAGAAGTATAGCAAACTGCTAAAAGACCAGCCTGCATGCCCTTTTGTTGTAATTGAACTATTTTGAAAAATTTCTTGACTTTCCTTTTGTAGCTAAGCCACATACTTGAACCCACAACCTCCCTCTTGGTTGCTAGACACACAATTATCACTTTATGATTTAACTTATGTTAAATTTTAATAAATTCCGGTAAAAAATTTTTTGCAATTTTTCAAATATAATTCAAACTAGCAGATTACACGCAGAAGTATTTATTAATGCAAATTTCACGGATAATTTGTCGTCATCTCTCATTTGCAGTTAAAAAAGAAATCCAATCTAACGACAACGAAAAGGTAAACGAAGATAAATCCATTTCAGTATGACATTATAGCAGCTGTAGTGCAGCCCTCACTTCTGCATTAGGGGTTCACGATGGATGATTCAACCCGTTCATATGATTGCTCTGACTTTGGGTGTCTAGTAGTCCAAACAGTGTGGATTGGATGGATCTGGCACCTCAAAAACCGTGTCCTTTGTTGTTGAATGTGGACTGTTATTTTTACAGAGTTTTCTAACAAGGTCGCTTCTCATTTTCAAAGTACAATTATTCAGCTGCTATACTCCCAATCCGTATGTTTTTTGTCTTGTTGGAATTGTTAGAATCTACATTGTTACCAAACGGGAATACATATCAGTATTTATAGACATTATCTGTTTATGAGCATTATATTCACACTGTGATTGTAGCTGTAGATAATGACTGTAATCGTATTCCTATCATGATTGTAGCTGTAGATAATGACTCTGTAATCCCGTGATTATAGTGATTATACTTATCCCAACACTGTCCTCTCAAGCTGATGTAAAGATAATTTTTGCATTAGCTTACTAATTAAATATTGTAATTGAAGGATTAATTCCTTAATGATTGACTAAAGAGCACAATCTCAAAGTCCTTTATAGCTAAGAGTAGAGCCAAAATGGTCGATGTCATCTTTAATGAATCCAACTTGATTGCATTTTGATAGATAAAGAATCCTAGATAATGGACATTATATCCTTGAGCACTGAAGACGAAATCGAATGACAATTAGAGCAATTCAAGGGAGTTCATCAGAATAATCAGACAATCAATAGTAGTTGGAGGCATAATCCGTAAGAAAATGTTAGATTGCAGGCTTTATCAAATGACTTAACGAGAATGATCTTTTGAGAAGAAAATCAGATGACATAGCTCCCTTATAAGTCACGATCCCTCCACATTAGTAATAGGTCTGAGAAATTGAGCGGCGTGAGCATTCTGGCTATTGGGAGAACATCTGACCTTCAGATGAAACAATATGAACACATTGCAACGACTTATATTAGAGTTTAACTCAGGTGGAATCGGTCCTGTTACAATTCAGTATTATCATGAATACTGTTCAGCGACGGGGTGTACTGTTCACCTACAGGTTTTATCAGCTTTAGATGAGGACGGCAACAAGAAATCCAGAGAGAAATCATGAAGTCTCCGTGAAGGAGGAATCAAAGAACACTCGTCATGCAGAAAAAAAACAGCAATTACCCAGAGATGCGCACAAGGCTGAAAGTTGAAGATGGCCACCGATCGGGGTTTCTAAACCATCCAAAATATCTTGTAGCTTCTTGTAAATCCACCAAAAGAGAATTCTCAGCCCTTATTTTTGTTTGAAAGCCAATCGATGAGATAATGAGAATTCTATCGGCACATCAAGCCGTTGATTTCAGGGGAAGAAACAGCATCAAAATCATTCTGGTTGTTTTTCTGTTGTGGATTGAAGGGACATGGCTTGAAGAACTAGAACAGGATGAATCAGATACTTTGATGGCATGCTTACCGAAACAAGAAGCAAAATTTTGCAAGAAGAACCCCCCTTGTATTGTCTTCTTCCCACGTTGCTAAAACAAATAAATAGGAAACAAAATATCTGCCAAACAAACTTTTTCCAATTTTTTTAAAACTCCAATTATTAGATTGACTTACGTGTGAAGTGTCCACAACCAATTTGAAGGGGCCCATGAAGGCGATGTCGATCAAAATCTTACCTGCACTGTTTTCGCAAGTTTGGATTGTTCTGAATTTGGAAATTAAGCACGCCATTCATATGGCATGTGATTTCGGATAGGCATAGAAAGTTTGGACACGTGTAATGGGCCCCCAAATTTGTCAGAACATCAAAATCTCATATTGGATGGTATGAAGAAGAAGAGGACAAGAAAAGCAGCCATCTGCTGGTAGTCATTTCCGTGGGGAAATTAGCGTGTGCATTGGAACCACGACCAGAAACAGAGCGCACGCCAGCGCCCAGAATCAACAAGGTCTACGATGGAGTGCTGGTTGGTTGCATCCATGCCAGCTCTTCTTGGTGGATTCAAGGAATTTTCCTAAAATTAAAAAGATAGAAAGAAACTAAAAAAATATAAAAAGTTTGGATAAAATTGAGGCCCAATGTAGAAGCTAGAAAGTGGCTTCATTTGTTCACAGATTTTTCTTTCTTGAAGGGACAAGAAGTGTCTTCAGTCCTTTACATTAGCAAATTACGAGGGCTACTCGCCGTAAAAGGCAGGAAAAGAGCATGACGAGGAGTTAAGATCTTTATTCAAGGTTTTTCTTTTTTTTTCCTTAATTCATAATTAGAATGAGAAAATTTATATGGGAATGTGAATGTTATCTTCATAAAAACTAGTACATCTATCTCGTCAATATTTGTTTATTGATCTAAATCATTGATTCAAGTGGAGCTTACTTTTTTGAAAAATAGGCACTGAAGTGGGGCCTACTTTTTCATGAGGCCATTATCTAGAGGCAAACACCCCTTATACAGATGGTCGACGAGTGTTTTCTACTTTCTTTATACAGTATGTATATATATGTAATATGGGTAGTAATATAATATTTTATTTTATACTTCACAAAGAAAAAAAAGAAAGTATAAAGGTATTTTGGGAATATGTGGGAGGATATTTTGAGAATAAGTAGAAGGTCATTATGGAAAATAACCAGAAGCGTATTCGTGAATGATGCCGCTGCTAAAACAACAAAAAAATGTTGTTTTGCTTTAGTGCTGATAAAAATTACCATTAAATCTAATTTCACATGTGCACGTGCACGTGTTCGTAATGCCCCAGGTTCCACAGTATCTATAAAGAATGAAAAATCTGTTAAGTGTGTACAAAGACTTATGAGGATGGCCCACAATTATAAAGTGGAGGAGCAACACACGTGTGTATGATGCAATGCATGCAGGACTCAAGTATTCCTCTTCAATTAGAACTAGAAGTTCAGGAATTGATATATAAATGCCAAGTGCAATGTATAAAGAAAAACCTATTGGGCTATGCTCATTCAAAAAATTCAAATTAAATACATGATTCAAGGAAAATTTGGGTTCAAGAAAAACTACCATAGTGCAAGCAAAAGTAGGGTTCAAAGGACTTAAAACGAACCCTATTAGCTTAATATATAATGGTTTCATGGAAATAACATTCCCACCTCGTGAATTCATCTTAAACCTTAATATCACCCCTTGCTGGGTGTTTTTAGGCATTTTCAGTTCTTTTATGTTCTCTTGTATGGTAAATGCAATCAAAATTAGGTGACATCTCAAACATGGTTCCCTGGCCTCAAAATCAATGTGCAACTATCAGTTAATTGCATTAAGATTCAAGCTTGTTTCAGTAGGATACAGCAATGGTTCAGTTGCAAAAGCTTTTTTTGAGTTGGGAAAATGAGACTATGAAAAGTTCTCTGCAGCTGTTGTGACATGGATGAGAAGATAAAAAGGGCTTCCGTGTTATAAAATAAAGGCAGCCCGGTGCATGAAGCTCCTGCATACATGGGGTCGAAGGACGGGTGGACCACAAAAGCTTTATAGTATGCAGCCTTATCTTACATTTATACAAGAAGCTATTTCCACACTACAAACATGGTCACACAACAACAACTTCACGGCCCCCTTCATAGCTTGGTTTAATGGCCATGGTATAACAGAGCACATAAGCCAGAAACGTTTTCAGTTCTTTTATGTTCTGTCCTACAGTACATGCACTCAGAAGAAGATCATACGGGAAGTGGGGACATGGTCCTTGAACCCGAAATGTGTAAATGCCTAATTCATTGTGTTGAAAATAATTGTTGTTCTTTACATTTCAATTTTGCATTTGCCCATGTCAAAACTGGGACACACAAATCAAGGAATAAGGAATGGCATACCCTTCGGCCAACCAGAATCCATGTGTATCAAGGAAACCCAAGCTGCGAAATTGTCAGCACAAGTAACCTGCCAACCAACTGTATTTCAGCGTAAACTGAAGACTGCTAAACTCCCCACTAGCAATAACCGTGCAGGGAACAGCAGCACAACGAGCAAGGGTACATGCTGGGATGCTACCAGCCTACTGAACCGTTTCAATGACTGCCTCCGGCTGTGGAAGACACCAGAAAAGTTTAGCAGCTGCTGACAGACGCTAGTGAAATCTGTCTGCCGGCTCACGATGCCACCAGGATGAAGACCTTGGGGAGCCACGAGCGGCCACCACACTTTCCGGCGGTGTTCTCTTTTGACCTTCCTCATGTTGTTGAGCTCTTGACGGATCACATTTCGTACAGACCGCAAATAGGAGTTCATGTCATGGTCCCTGTAGATAGCACCTTCGGAGCCATACGCAGCTCGATCACTGAGGATCTCCAGCGGGTGGGGTGAGTTAAAGAACACAGACTGTGCAGCCCTTAGTTCCCTTGTCGGGTCTGCCGAATCCAAAACCGGATGGCACATGATATAGAGGCCACTGCCAGAAGGGAGTAGGCGGTGATTTGGAGAAAACTTCTCATCTGGCTGTAGTATCAGAAGCTCTCCCATCGGAGCATATAACAATTTCTGATTGTAAAGAGGCAAGCAACAAAATATTAGAATGTGCCGTTCAATGTCATAATATAAACAATCATAAAAATCATCAAGAGATCCCTAAGAAATCCTCTCTACTTTCTGGGTATTCTCCTCATTTCAGAAAAATTATCAATATATGAAACTAGAAGCAGGCATTCATTTCTACAGTAGATATATAATAACAAACAGATCATGGTATCTTTTCTTGTTTAAAAGAGACAGATTCCATTTATCAGAAGTGGTATCCATGACAGAGAGTACCACCATCCCTAACAAAGTTTTGGTAAACATGAATTCATGAAGTCCAGAATAGTGACACTAAAATCAGCCATGGGCATATCCATCCAAAACACAGTTTTGACATTTAAAATACTCAAAGATTTGATCAAGATCAAAGACCTTTGAACAAAAGGCACAACATGGAGGGCTTGATAGATTTGTTATCCAGTAATTATTTTTTTAGACTCATTGTTCATCTACAATTCAGAATCATAGACCAAAGTAGTAGATCGCTGCAAATTACGTTGTCAAAATTTATCCAACACAGCTATATGCAAAATTTCAGCAACTTCCCTCGTCTTTCTATCATATATGGCTAATATTCATACCTTTTAGTAAATATAGAGTCACTGACTCATCCTGGGAGACCAGGGAATCACTATCTTGACAAATAGAGATTGCATATGACTTTCTAGACTTTGAATAGGAGGAACTGCCATCTTGTGTGCGACAATCATTATAGAAATTACAGCAACTACTAGTGAATTTCTTCCTTACAATAGCTAAAACATATACCCAAAATTTTATTATTTTTCTTTGAGAAAAAAATGATAAGTATACCCCTACTGTTTCAGCACAGAAATCTTTGATGAATTAACAGGATACCTGGTTATTAAGGCATGGAAGGCTACGGAAGTTTCCACTGACAGCCTTTAGGATCTCAGCTACATGATCAGGGTAACTACAAGAGAATGCTCGCGGCACAATGTCTCGGTGCATTGTTACAGCTTGGACATGGCTCTTAGGCAACCCCAACTTGACAAGCAAGTGGTCACCTCCACACATGATGGATGGTGCACCAAACGTTATAACAGGAAGTAATGAAGAGAGTGGTGCTTCTCCTCGTATCAACAACATGAGATTCACAAGCAGAGACAAGCTTCCCCCAAGAGAATGACCAGTGAAACGGAGGGTGGCAGAACGGCCTCGAGATTTTAGGTGTGCTCGGACTTCTGGTAGCATCTGTTGGTAGATCCCTTTGGCAGCCTCATAAATACCCCTGTGCACAAGCACATCCATTCCCTGGACCAAAAAAGTTAGCATTTTTTAAGACACATAGATTGTTGGATCTGCCTGCTACAAATCCGAGAATAATGCATGACAAATACAAGCTATTGACAGTAGAAACTCTCCTTACAGGCGAACAGTTTAACAGGAATTGCATTATATCAAAATAAGCTACTGAATATGTGCTTACTAATAGGACGAAAATGACAAAAAGCAGATTCAGAATTTAAAATCTGGAACAAATGCCTCATTAAACAATCGGTAAAGAACTAAGATCAACAAGTTAATATATCCCTTATACAAACAATGATCACTGGTGTTCTAAAGTGATAGAGCTTTCAGCTTTAGGCTTCAGAACAATGAACAACATCAAGATGTTCACATGAAACATCAAAGCCTGGAAGCAATGGTGGATCATTAGAACTATCTAAAGACGACAGATTTTTTCTAATAAGTATGTGCTTCACAAGTTCACAAGATGACAAGAAATGTTTCACAACCATTTTATATAAAATCAACTTTACTAGTTTCTTATTGTCCCGTGGAATTTACCAAATTTTGTTGCTGCATGGCTGCAAGCAACATTGGCTTCTACATAGTCATGTCAGCAAAACAGTTACTCCTAAATGCTGCCACATTCTCCTTGTGCTAGGCTGGCACAAATCTCATTATTTCTATAAAGGTCAAAGAAGACCAAACTGGTGCCAAAGGTACCCATGGAAGGTTCGAGAGCACAAGTAATGCTGGTTTGACATTGGTCAGTCAGTTCAACAGTTTCAATATAAAGTAATAAGTTGCAAGATCATATCCATCCTCTTACACATTCAACCACCAGAGATTAATTAGGACAAAGAATCTCAGAAAAATGAAAACGGGCATTGAATGCATCACCAAGAGAGTGTTATAAAACTCCCATCAAACAAAATACCAATTCAGGGTGGCCATTTTGTAAAAAAAGGAACCATGAAATTAGTTCAAAAGGTCAGCATTTACATGCACAGGTGGTTTGATGTGTGATAAACCACTTGAAATTTAGATGCAAACCATACTTACTTCAACGAAAGAATTTCAATCAAAATGACTACAGGATGACATGTATCTCTTTCCATGGTTTAGAGGGAGTAGCATATATGCTACCTAAGATTCAGAACAGAATCATCACTGTCATTTGTATGTTTTTCTTTTCAAATGGTGCTCTTTTAATCATTCATGATCTGTTCCTGTCTAGTTTGCTAACGCCAAAAGGTTAATATGATCGGACAAAAATAATAAGCACCTCCTTCAATGATTTCATCCTTAGCAACCACGGACATAGAGGTTGGACTGTTTCTTCTTATATATTTTAGATAAACAGACAACCAAATATTGCAAGCAGTCATAAACCTCGGAGTACCATAAAACTACTAGACAAGGCAACAATAATCTAGCAAAGCAGAAATACATTGAGTTCAAATGAAAAGAAAAAAAAAACACATTTAGAAAATAAGTTGAAAGAAATTGGCATGTATAATCTATTTACCTCAAACTGAATAGGTTCAAAGAGCAGATTTGCTTGCCAAGAAGCTAATGACTCGGAACCCTGAAAAAGAACAGTCCAAAATCCGGATTAAAACAATGGAACAAGCGAAAGGAACAGAATACAGTGGCAGAAAACAAAACTACACTTTACCTGAATGACAAAAAATCTAGTGCCACTGCTGTCGTCATCGCATATAAACCACTCGCAGGGTGATGAATGCGATGAATTCAAATCCTTTGCAACAGCTTGCTTCACTTCCTCCTTAGCAGCAACAACAGCTGTAACTGAATTCGTGGTGGCCATAAATGATGCAACCTCCGACCTTCTCACTTCAGTATCTCCTTTGGTACTACTCCCTTCTCCCAGTGAATCTTCTAATTTCTCTGTTCTCACAGATCTAAAGGGGAGAATATTGCTAGTCCGAGATTGCAGATATGATGCGGCAGCAGCAGCTATCTGATAGGCCGCTGATGCACTTATCAGGTACCCATCCTTCCTTGGTTTCTCATTTTCCTCTGCTTCTTCTGCCACATTTTCTATTTCTTCAACTGCCGCGGGCGATGCCTGCTCCTTTTCAGCATTAGCAAAGTGTGCTTTCTTCTCCAATGAAGATGTGACGAATTGCAATCCCTGGTATCTTAAGAGATTTCCAGGCTGAAACAAGAACCATTCATGAGCACAAAGAATTCCTCGGAGCAAATGAAACAAATGCAAATGTGTCCCCCACTAAGCAATATGATACATTGAGGCATAAAAAACATATCCAATGAAACAAAAAGAGCTCCCCACACAAATATTTCTTAGAAAAATTAGGAAAAAACCCACAAATGGTTACATTTGAGACGTCAAGAATACATCCCATGAAACCAGAAAATCTGCCAGAAAAATTAAAAAATTCCCAAATGGGTACACTGGGGCACCAAAGAAAATCTTGGCATGAAATAGGAAATGTGAAAAAAAATCCTCAAATGGATACATTGAGGGACCGAAAGAACACATCGAACAAAACAAAAGAAAAGCAGATTTGACGAAATGGGTACCTTGATCCGGGGAATAGAATAAGCCAGACTCCCCAAATACGACATTCGCGCATACAACCTCGCCTCAGCCAAAGAAACTCTCCTAAGCAACCTCGAAAAAGAATCCCTATTGAAATTGATATTGACACCCACCCCATCGCCTCCAACCGCACAAACTTCCGATTCCTCTCCATCTCCACACCCACAACAACTCGCATCATTCGCCTTCTCTTCCGCCGATATCTCTTCATCACTCTTTCTCTTGCCATTCCAAAGAGATCTTATATGCAATATCTTCAGAACCCAATTCCCTCTATCTCTCTCAAGAACATTCTTTTCTTCGCTTTCTTCTTCTTCTTCTTCCCTCGCTTCTCCATTTCCCTCCGAAACAATTACGGCATCATCGAGGGCAATTCCGTCATTTCTCCTCTCCCCACCGGGCCAAAGATATCTTAACGGATGCGTAAAAGGATATTTCGCCACCGGCGTAGGGGAATTAGCCGGAGCAGCCGCTCCCGGCGAGTTTTCCACCGAGACCCCGTTTGCATTCGCAGAAACGTTACCACCCCTCCGACCCAGGGCGCAAACCTGCGCCGGGTTCGTGCGCACGTCGGAAATCCCACCGACACTGATGGGCGACGAGATCCCATGAACTCCAGCAGATTTCAAACAAATTGCGTCCATTTTTACAGAAAAATCAGAAGAAAAAAGGTCTTTTCTCCTCCAATTTGTTCTTGTGCGTTGAGAAGACAATGGCGAAGATGGTAACGTGCACTGCGGGGCGGACGCTGCAGAAACGTGCGCCCCGGATCTTTAGAGGAAAGGAGAAAATGCCAGGAGGATGCAAGGGTGGTATTTAAACGGGGAAGCGCGACGGAAAGCGTTTCTAACCAGCTCCTCCCTCACCATCAATTCTCCAACAAAATCTGGGGCCTAGAAATAAATACTTCGTTGGACCCAAATCAAAATAACCACCCAGGAGAAGGACTAGTTATAGATTTCTTCCTTTTCTCTCTCTAAACTCCCAACTGCTTCCTTCTTCCCGTTCCTTGCTCTATTTCTCTTCCTCCATCTATCTGTTGCGTGTATAAACCGGGTTTATGAAGGCGAGTGACGGTGACAAAACAACTGATAAACATCGTGTCTATGCGTGACACGTCATCCGTCGTGGGATGAACTAAAATGGGGGCCATTCCGTGTCTTAGAAGCTTGTGTCCCTTCCCTTCCGCGTATATCCCCGTCGTCAGACAAGCGATTGGTACGTGTGAGTCACCATGCACGTCACGACAAAAATCGGTCTCTGTAAGCAGGAATAGAGGACCGTCAGTCAGCATTTAATTCATTTTGACCTTTCAATGGAATGCGGAGCAGACTGCAAGAAGATCAGGACTCTACATCTGTGGGTCCCGGTAGCTTACAAGGAGAATGGAACCTGGGATATTGGTTGAAATCCTATTTATTAGGTTTAAGGATACGGCAGTTTTAGGATGATCTCAACCGGTTATATTCAAGGCCCTGAGTAGATGGCTACCTGATCCTTCCTGGCTTATGGGCACTCTTGAATCGTAAATTAGACAGTAAAAAGGTTTAACCGTTACAGCTGAAGAAAACACTGGCTACAGCCATCCATCCAGTGGCCGAGATGTGGGTGCATGGGCCCACTGGGTTGAAATATGAACGGTTTGGATCTCTCAGAATGTAGAAGAGCAGCGTTACCAGTTACAAATTTGTTTTTCCCGCACCAGAGAAGTGATCCTAGGATAGAAGTTTGATTCATGGAGTGTTTGTAGACGTAGGCATTTTCTCGATGCAAGTTGCTTAGATGTTGGTTTGGATCAGGTACGTCCAAATCTACCTCTGCCAAACATCAAATATTAGAGTTTACGGTGAAAAGGGAGTTTTGGCGCAATAGTAAAAATGTCAACCTTTTACAAAAATACAAGATAACACTGCATATTATAGACCTTTCTAATTTATCTTTTACCTTGATTCTCTGTACGCGAACTGCTTCTTTTTTTTTTAGTTTACGTATACACAGGAAGACGAGAGACGATTGAGGGAGGCAACCTGGAGAACATGCATGACTAAATTACGGAAGATGATAGAAGAAATACCACATGGAAGGCGTTGCTGGACTGCCAAACCTACCCACCCGCATATACCGTTGATCCATGTACTCTCAGATTATTATATATATATATAAGGCAAATTTCACATCTAATTGAAAAACTTACTATTTAATAGTTTCTTCCTACATTAATTATCAACTTTAGTCACTGAGATTCATGAGCCATTCAGATTACTCCTTTGCACAGATCCATCCATATTGGTTGACACCTTACCAGCGTTCTGGCTCCCCGCTGTCCTCCTGTCAAATCTGGTCCATTTGTTAATTATAAATTGTCATTTAGGGACCAACAATCTTTCAAATGCATGCACTTTCCCTGGATGCCTCCTTGTTGGAAGGATGATTGGAAGGATGATGCTTGTTAAGGCTGGGCACCACAGCTAAACCACATACCATTGCAAAACTCTGGGCCAGTCGAGTCTTCCCCGCATGGGGTCTCTTCTTGGTGTCACAGAAGAACTTTTATGTTGTGATCAACCAAGCAAACACATACAAGTCCTGTGCAGTGACTAAGAGAGTACGTAGTGGCCCTAAATGCTATTGATGAAACCATTTAAGCCATCGATTGGTCAATATTTTTCTACTGCTTCCATTTTATATTCGAGAACAATGGTCAAGGTATTAGTGGTGCTTGAGATGACATAATTTATCATGGATCATATTATTAAGCTGAGATAAGATGAAATACTATCTCCTTGTCTCACCGTGAATGAAGTCTCATCTCAAGTAAGATGTCCGCTCATTTCATCTCAAAAACCACTAACATCATTTAGGAAAAGAATGGTTTAGATAGCTGAAATATGAGTCCACTTAAAATTCTCATCATCATCATTATCATCAAGACCTTATCCCAATTAGGGGTCGGCCACATGAATCTTATTCCTCTATTCCACTCTATTAAATATCATGGCTTCATTTAGTCTCAAAGTTTTTAAATCTTTCCTCACCACTTCTATCCACGTGCTTTTGGGCCTTCCCCTTGCCCTTTTAGAACCTTCAACTTGTATTGCCTCATTCCTTCTAACTGGTGACATTGTTGGTCTCATTTGAACATGTCCAAACCATCTAAGTCTAATCTCCCTCATCTTAGTACCTATTGGTGCTATTCCTAAATTTTCTCTAATATTTTCATTTCTAATTCTATCCTTTCTTGTCTTATCACTCATCCATCTCAACATTCTCATTTATGCGACACTCATCCTATGAGTATGATGTTCCTTAACTGCCCAACACTCTGATCTATATAGCATGGCCGGCCTTATAGCCATCCCATAGAATTTTTTCTTTAGTTTGAGTGGCACCCGCCGATCACATAAAACACCCGATGTACATTTCCATTTGTTCTAACTCGCTTGGATTCTCTGGGTAATATTCCTCTCAATCTCTCCACTCTCATGGATCAATGATCCTAAGTATTGAAAGTAGTCTCTCATGGAGACCTCTTGGTTATCAATCTTGACTGGCAGAATTCTACTTCGATTATAAATGGTTGAATTTAATAGTAAAAAAATAATATTTTAACCGTCCCTAGATCCAAGTTGTATTAAACAATGTCTTCAACGATAACCTTTTCGTCGAGGACAATCAAGAACTCAAATTCTCACACCTAAAAGGGGCAAGAAAAGACGGAAAGCAATCTCAGCATTATATGGTAGTATTTACTTAATTAAATTAATCTAAATTAAAGTAAGACGGCAGGTGAAAATAAAGGGTGGCGTCGCTGACCATTTGAATGGTAGCTTGTCCTGATCTCGAGGAAGGCCTAGCCATGGCCCACATCAACAATAATCTTCGGGTCAGCCCCTAGCCAGGTCCATGCATGTTGGTCATAGTACCAGGCCACCCATAAAAACGGTTGGGAGGGCAACCAAAGGGAAGCTACTCCAGTTTTGGTTTTGACTTTTGACTTTGACTATTCCTAGTGGGTCCACATACTACACTTCCCTTGAGGAGTACTGGCTTTGGATGTGCATTGCAGGAGTGGGTAATGATCAAGGCCGTTGATCTCATAGTAAATGATTATCCATCCATTATAAACTGACTAAGATTGCATCATGGAACGACTTTGGTGGGGCTTTTGCTCAAACTGAATTGCATCTAATGTGGGTCCTACCAGATCGAGGTGAAAACAATTCCATCTGGAATCCTGAAGGCCAGCTTCTGTGGCACTGTGGGTTAATCAGTGGCCCGTAAAAGAAACAGGCGTGGACCACACACATTTCGGCGAGCTTGATTTGTTGCTCTTCCATCAATTGATAGATTTGAAGCTCCGAATCCCGGTTATAAACGGGTGCGGACATTTCTAAGTATCTTTATTAGGTGGGTAGCTGGGCCGACAACCACCTAGAAAATACAGCGGGAGCGGCTGCAAATCGAAACTGCCATTTGGTGATAGAAAAGTTGAGCTGACGGAGGCCTTCAAACTTTTATTTTGGAACTTTCTTACCCCTTCCTCCCTTTTTATCCGCTAGAACACCAAATGCTGGATTCATGTGTTGGAGAGAGGAGACTTTATCCCGAATAGGCTCTGTCGCATGAATCTTGTCCTTTTATTCCTCTCTATTAAGTTGCATGGATTCATTTAGTTCTAAATTTCTTTTCTTTCCATTTCCATCTGCATTTCTAGGACTCTTTCCATTGTCGTTTTAGAACATTCGATTTAGATCTTCTCACTCCTTCTAATGGTTTAAACATTTTCAAACCACGTAAGTCTAATTTTCCTTATCTTGTTATTTATTGGTTGAGTGTAGCTGAAATACAAATGTTGAGCTGGATGAATGGTAAGACAACAAAGAATTTAAAAGAGGAGATGAGCATACAAAACTTGCCAAACCGGTTTGGAACCTGTTTTCAACCTGCTACCTTTTGCTTCGTAAGAGAAATGGTGTAACATTGCCTGTTTAATTATATAAGCAGTTATGGCGGAGTACGCTCGCATTGAGCCAATTCGTCTCGTTGTCACTTCTCGCTTTCTGCCTTTCCCAAACTTTGCTTTAGCCAGGCACACGGGTCATTGGCCCCACAAATGCATTTTCGATGGAAGCACTTGGGCAAGACTAATTGTGCACATCCAACAAAAGAAGGATTTTAGATCGATAAACAAGTGGCAAAGTGAACGGTTCAGATCAAGAAACAAGTGGGGCAAAGGCTTTTCCCCCCCTCTCTCTTGAATGGTTACATCTTCCTATCTTTTGTTCTAGTTTTTCCTTTTTCTTTTGAAAAGCCATGCCAGCGCCTCTGTTCTAGAAGTGGCTGGTCTTTGTCGTATCTACAGATTGATTTTTCAATCCCTTTAGCATGGCTTTCGCGTTACAAAACATTTATGAGCAGTAAAGGAAAATTGTACGGTTCTAAAATAGTTTACTCCATGATTTTTATTCCCATCAAAAATAGTCTTAATTAAAGGGCTCTCTAGTAAAACTATGTGAATATAATAAAGCCCGACTGATATTATGTATACACAATTTGAGCTTTTAAGCTGATCGGAAGTGGATCAACTCTATTTTTATATCTATTGGATTTAACGTCTTTCAATTCAGTTTTTCCAAGTCTGGAGGTTTGCCAACTCCTGTGCACTCATTCTTGCCAAAAAAGTGGTTGAAAAAGCAGTTCAAGTTGGGCGAACAATGTAAATTTCGTTTGGTTTTGGTTTTTAATCTATTATTATGCCCTTACAAATGGTTTTTCTCAATGACCAGCTCAATTCTTCCCTAGGCATCTTTTTAAAAACAACCATTCAGAAAGGAATTTTATTTAGGATATAATGTGGTGCAGTTTACCATAATATTTTTTTTTTCATATTTGTATTTTGAAAGTTTATTCTATTTGAAAAACCCAAAATGGTAATAAGAAAATAAAGTTACCCCAAAAATCTATTCCTCCTGCTCTAAAGTGTTTTTAAAGTCTCCCAATATATTATATGCATACGCTTTATGGTAGCATGTATATAAAAATAGAAGCCCTAACCTCGCCTAAAAAATTACAGTTTAGGATTCCATTTATCCCTTTCATAAGGATTTGCTAACAGACTATGAGCTTTCTCTGTCAAAACATGAAATTCGGAAACTCGGGTTTGACATCAAAATGCTACATTGGCTAGAGAAGGGTAGTTATTTTATATTTCATTAATTAAGTGAAACAAACAAGCTTTACATATGACAAATATAAAATGTGATGTGCAAGATGAACGGTTCTGATTATCAAATACATAATGTTTTTTATTTGCCTATACAACGAGTTCATGTATCCTACAATTTCATTCTCTAGTAAAATTCTAATGATATTAATACTAAAAAATCAAGATCCTTATCAGAAATCATCGACATCTTAATAGACCATATGTGCAAAGACAATCATCGCCCCTGTACTAATCTCTGTTATTGGTAGATGGCTGTCAGTTCAAAAACAATGGTCCTGGTCTCCCGTGCAGCTCGGAAGCAAATGCTCAATATTTCTCAAAGATCGAAATTCTTGATCAATAGACGAACAATATTATTATTTTTGTAGGATTTCTCTCTTTCAATAAATAAAGTTTGATCACAACCAGTGACGTAAAGACAGCACGATTATTCTTTAAAAATGAAAAATCAGCAAAAAAAACCCCATCTTAGGGGATGTAGCTCCGATGGTAGAGCGAGAGGTACGGGGATCGATACCCCGCATCTCCATAACCAAATGTTTTGCACTTTCTGTCTTCCTTTGCATGGATCTTGAGGTCACAGGTTCAAGGCTGCATACTATTGACCCTTGTGGTTCGCCTCTTTCTTAGACCCTACGTAAGCGGGAACTTGGTGCATCGGGACTACCCTTTTATTTCTTAGACTTGAGAGTGACAGCAGGAGGACACACTAAACAGGCTTAGATGTAATCACTAATTGCTTGGGCTCACCTCATGGTGGCGTTAACCAGTGCTTTGAGAGTTGCAGCCAAATGGAAGTGGTTGGGCACCAATAAACGCACTCCAAGTAGGAGTTAGTAGAGTAGGACCACCCAACTGAATTGAATTAATTCACCGAACTCTTGGGTGGGGAAATGGGCATTCCATTAATATCAAAGTGCACAAATTGCAGATTGTAGTTAGAGCTGTAAATAAGGGGGATGTACGGTTTATTTAAGGGGGAAGAATGCTATGTAGTGCTCCACCACCAACCTTTACGGGATCCTTTCATTTGATTGCTGCGGTCTCAAAAAGCTTGTAAACAAAAAATGATGATTCTAGCATTATAAGAACTGTATTTTTGATTGTCGAATGTAGATTGTTGTTTATGCAGAGAGTTTCTAACCATTAGAATCATTTAATCTGCATGCTTTCTAGACCAGTAGACATCCAAAGGAAGAGCAATCACCCCTCATGTAAAATTATGCTTTCACTCTATATGTCTATCGTTTGTCATTGATAAAATAAAGTTAATAAACTTTCTCTTAGTTTTTAACTTTTTAATTTTAAATTGTCGATATACATATTTACATAAATAAGGGTTTTTCTATTTTCACGAATGGATTTGCTACTATTGGACAGAAAATTTCTCTCAATCTTGACCTTCAAAACTGAGGAACGCGATGTTAAGCCTGATATTATGGCAGGTTTAATCTAATTGCTCCGGCTTTGGATGTCTTGCAAAAAAGACCAAGGTTGATAACTTGTATAGCATATGTAGGAAAAGAAAAGAGGACATGCCAAAAGTACTTGCAAGGTGGTATGGTGTCTTTTCTTATTATTGTTTAACTCCGCAATGTTTATGAACTAGTTGAATTGTTTTAAAGTATTATAATAGACATTGAGACCATAGCAAGGGTCTATACCAAGTCTGAAACCTATTCACACTTAAAATGATGTGATTCAAGCTTTGGGTACGTGGTATAAATTTTTATTCTTTCAAAGTTTTCTCATTTCCAGCACAATTATTTTCCTTTAAGCATATCTTATTGTAACAACATGCCAGATTATATAAAAAATACATACAGATATCAATTATATTTCAAATCTAAAAAAATTCGTTCGTGCTTCAAACACAATCAAATGAAGTGCAACCCACTGACATATGGTCCAAATGAATCCACTACCTCACTGATTACAAGAGGTTCAGAGTACATACCACAAAGGACAACAAATAATTCCCTAAAATCTTGTTAGGCGAGTCCAAACGAATACCTAACACTGATTAGAAGCTAGTCCAAATAAATCTAATCTAGAAGTCTTGAAACCTCATTGACATGATATATCTCAATAGAGATTCTCGCTGAAGCACTTCTCAGAATAGTCATCCACTCTAACCATTATTGATCAGACAGAGTCCAAACAAATGCTTTCCACTAACATCTTGAGTGAAGCCAAATAGACCCATAATAATATCTTATTAGGGTCTATAACTGAGTGCAAAGAAATAGAAGAACTTGTGCAACCTGGCTAAATGTCATACGAAAATTCAAAAAACTCTTTATCAACTCCTTTCAAATCTTTTCAAATTTGCATATCTCTACAAATCTTTCTAAATCTTTTCAATTATAGTTTCAAATTATCAGATAGCATTAAATGCCCAATACTAAACTATTCAAAATTTATTTCCATCAAAACATTTCAAATAATATTCAAATTACTTACTTAATAAATCTTTCTTTTGAAAAGTTCCTAACTTTTCTAATTTGAAAATCATAATCTTTACAATTGTTTTTCACTTAAATTAATTTGTCCAAATATTAAAATTATTAATTTAGATCTTTAAATATTTAAAATCTATTATTTTAAAATAATTTTGGAGAAACACTAAACTTAAATTGTTTTTTAAATCCTCTAAAAGCACATCAAAAAACTGTCTTGTTTAAATATCGATCCGTAAGATCACATCCGTTTCTTTCTAATTTCATTTTTTTTTAAATATTTTATTGATCTAATATTTTATTAACTTAGATATTATAATATTTATGTCATTTAACTATTATAAAGGTTTGATTTTGAGTACTTAAGATCTTGCAAATTCCTTAGAACTTATATGTTGATTTACATATCTCATACTTCTATTTTTTATGATATTTAGATTATATATGGGATTAGATTATATATCTCATGATTTACATTTAAATATTAATCATTCAATATCATGATCTAGGTGATCCAATCGTCATGTGTCTATATCTATTGTCTAGATCCTACACATACATTATATTTATAGATCATTATAATCCTAACATTTTAAAGATGAAATTTTCCATTCTAGTGCCTTGTTTTATTTATGTGAAATCTTAGAACTTGAGAATTTTTTGTGCATTTGATTAATTTATCATAGATCTAAATTGTTTATATCATAGCCGTAGATCATGTGTATCTAAGCATTTCTCATAGATCTTGAGCATCTAGGTTAAATTATAACTTACATACATCTGATGGTTGTAGTCTATATATGTGTATGATTGAATCGTTTAGATCTCATCCATATAGTCTGACCTAAAGATCTCAATTATTAATCAACCTAGAATATAAAACACATTATATCCTATGGTTTAATATAGATGATAAATTACTATCAAATAGTCAAGGTAAATGAGATCTATTTATATAGTACTGCTCAAAATCAAATAACAAAACTTTTTATCAGTTTGAATCATATATTAGATAACAAAAAATCTTAATCTTAATCATTAAATTCATTAATCAATTCTAAAATACTTTGTCCTATTGTTTTATATAGAAATAAATTTCTATCAAATCATCAAGAGAAATTAGCTCTATTCATATGATACTACTCAAAATCAAATAACCAAACTTTTTATTTGTTTGGATCATGTATTAGATAGCACGAACTCTATATCTTAACCATTAAATCCAAGATCATTGGCTATCGATCAATCATCATGATCTAACTATAAAACAAATACACTTTTATGATTTGTGGTTTCTAATATGTGCATCAACATTGATATGATTTCTATATTCAATAAGATGACAAATGCAATTTTTATCTCTTATAAATTTAGATTGAACAGCTAAAATCTTGCAATATTGAATTATAACTTTCTAATTTTAGACCTACATTAGAATCTAATTGAAAATGAAACCAATTTGTGAAATTTTGTTGGAAAGTATTATAGTACACTTAAATTTCTTTTGATCATGATTTCTTCAAGCTTTAACATTGATCCAATGGTTAGATCTCTTCCCATGCTAATCATGCCCAAATCAACGTTTTGATTTCTCTTGGATGTTGGTGCAAATTTTGGTGATTTGAACCTTTTTTGGGAAGGGTTTTCATGTATAATAAGAGTGAAATGTCTAAAAAATATTTCTAAAAAGGCATAACAAAGTCTAAGAGATATACACTAATCAGTCTCTGAACACAAGATGATAGATGATCCTCAAGTCCTCGTCCAAGTCCACGCTAATCCACCCACTTTTCTTTCTGACTATCGCGCTCCAAATTTGAGACATTACAAAACAAAGCAATGCCTTAGCAAGCTATACTTATATAGGTTATTTACATTCAATTTACAAAAACAATAGAAAATCACATGGTGCAAGGTATCAAGGTCATGGTAAATCCCATAAGAAGAATATATATATGCACGAAACATCAAATATCCATAACGAACAATACACGAAATCCATGATATAAACAAAGCAATATCAATATTGGGCATCATGACATGCATAACATGAGAAAATACGTAGATACACATATGCCAAAACAACGAAAAACGCTATCCATAGAACAACATAAATGCATGTCAAAACCAACAAAACATCGTATGCGGTCAAGCCCTATAAGTGTCTCAAATACACTCATGGCAACATGAGTCCAACTTTTAGTACTTTTCATTTTCACCCTTTCACCCACAATGGGCACTCATGCACTCACGGAAAGATGCATTCCAATCCTGCTTTCACCCTTTCACCCACACGGGGCACTCAGGCCCTCACGGGGGGATGCATCCCATCACAAGCTCAATTGTCCCAATCGACAAGGCATAGAAACTCCCATGTATAAAAATTTCAATAAGATCAGGTCAAAGACATGGTAGTGTACCATCATCAATAGGTGCAAATATATGACTAAATCATGTAGAATAAAGGAATTTTTCTGAAAACATGATAATGCGTAATCATTCTCGATAAAACCAAATCGAGTGAGTAATTCAATATATCAACATCATGCATCACAAATTAGTGAATAACATCTTCAATAATAAAGTCGATGCAACTAAAATACACTAAAAACAATGCATAAATCATGCACAAAGGAAGTAGCAAGCACATCGACAATACATGCTGAAAATGATCTCATGTAACATGGCAGGGCATAAACCTATGCCTCAAAGTTTCACATACTATGTCATGATTTAAGAAATCATGAAAAAATCATGAATGTAATCACCTACCTTGATAAATGAGGTACTCTAATTAGGCCATAAGCTATATCACATCATGTGTCCTGACATACCTATCACATCATAAGTCATCGATCACTTGGTGTTCTCACATCTTAAATAAACAGGTCCAAGTGATAACTTCCCTGATCTAGTAGTTAATCCTAGATTAATGGCCTAAATCATCTGATTAACCCTCCATTAGAGCAATCCTGAGCAAGATGTTTGTCTTTCTAACATCTAGATAGTCATATGTCATCTTTGATTTCTATCCTACTCATTTTCATTACGATTCATTTAATTTCTATGTTTGTTTAGTGATTTACATGTATCTCTATGATTACGTGTAGATTTAACGGTCAAATCGCTCTCTAATCAGCCCATCCTAAGGCACCTAATCAAATCGACAGTCAATATCACTTTTCATGGCAATCCAATGAATTTTATTCTTCTAATCCCTTAGGTCATTTCATATTTGATGTATACAATCAAGGTATAAGGCATGATCATCCATTGATCAGCTTGATCTAGGTTATCTAATAGTATTTAGTAGTTTAACCATTTAAAAAGTACTCAAAGCTAAGTTTTTATCTTGAATCTAGGTCTACATCATCGAGACGATTGCAATGCATCTTTCGAATTGTGATTTGGACCTTTATAGCTCATAAAATCACATTTTGTTATAAATGAACAGCTCAGAAAATCTAAAAAAAATTAAGAAAAGGGGTTTTAAATTGCGCTACAAGTGACATGCGTGCGAAGTGCACATGCTGCTAGCGTGTCAGCGTGTGGACTCGCCGCTTGACGTCGCCCGCTGGGTCGCCATCTCCAGGAACGACGACCAGTTGGCCCGCCGGCGACCCCTAGTGGCCCAAATGGTGTGATTTTTGCACCATTTTGCTCCATTTTTTTGGTACATTCTATTTTAAAGCTCCCCTTCAACAAATTCTATCATTATCTCATGTTTTTACATGATTTTTATCATGTTTATAAAAAAAATCTTCCTCTTACTGTTTTCTTAGTTTTTCAACGTCCCTAGCCATTCAATTACCATAAAAATTGATGGATTTGTTCTTCGTGTTAACATGGTGTTGGATTCCATTTTTCGAGTACATTCTAAATATTAAGATTTTAACTCAAAACTTCATCTCCAATTTCTCCAAATCCTTAATTTCCTTAATTTTCAATTTTTCCATAATTCTATGAAATTACATATTTTTCAAATTTTGGGTTCTTACTAGTTTTATTTTAGATCTCTTCAATTTCCATGTTGTAACATTATTAATCGAGCGTTCCAAATTTAATATTCACGATCTTAATCATTTTGGACACTTGGATGAGATCCAATTATGCAAATCTTTAATATTTATTCTCAATTAATTTTCATATTTGAATTTGAATGAAAATAATTTTTAGATCTGATTTAATCTCATTGAATGTTATTAATTAAATGTCTCATATCTAATCTCAATTATTTTGATTATTCTAAGACATTGGATGAGATCCTATGGTTTACTACTCTAACATTTATTCTTTATTAAGTCTCAGATCTAAAATTAAGTGTAAACATCTTCATATGTGAATTTAATCAATTTGGAAGGCTAGATTTTCATGATCTAAATATAATGTCATGATTAAAAATCTTTAGGTTGTACTAATTACCATATTTGTATTTAAATACAAAATTCTTGATTTGACATATATTTTGAATTATTATTTAAATTCAACTAAGAAAAATGTTTTTAGATATGCAATTCAATTTCAAACCATGACATTTTCTCCTATTAAATCTAATCAATTTTAGTTAATTAATTACATATTTTAATCCTTTTAAGAATTAAATTAACTAGTTAACTTAATGGATCTTATTTACATCTAAGTTATAATTAATTTATAACTTATTTAAATTATTAGTTAAAAAAAAGATAGCCTAGTCCAAGAAGCTCATGCACATGCGGAGTCCTAGGAAGGGGCAAACCATAAGGGTTTATAATCAAGTGAGAAGATAATTTTTGGAAATTTTATTATAAAAAATCAAAAAATTACATTAATAAACCAATACTTCGACTAGATCCACTTTGATGCCTTGAATCCTCTTAGGATTTGGTCAGCTTGGAGTGGAGATTAGTTATCTTTAATGATAGATTATTCATGGGTTTTCATGCTACTGTCTATGTGACGACCTGGGTTTTCAAAATACAAACTAATTTCTAATGCAAGATCAATCAAACTTGAAATAAATTTTGTAAAATAGTGCAATGCAGCGGAAAATCTTTTCTTTTAAATTCACTTTGAAAAGCCCCTAGTGTCATTTTTCTTCTATCAAAAACAAGGATTATCGGTGAAATGAGCACTTATTCCTACCAAAAGTCTGGCAGAGTTTTCTTTGTTTTTCAGACATGTGAAATTTAAAACATGTTATTGTGAAGTACCTGATAAACACTGTTGATAATTTTAAAATATAAATGGAGACTCTATCTCCTTTTCATACATCTAATAACACAACGACAGTTTACCTCAACACAACACACTCAAAACCTCCACAGCACAACCTAGTCACATAAGTCTTGCAAATTCCCATAATTACATACAGTGCTGTCTCTTTTTCATTTCTAATACGACAACTTCAATTCAAATACCAATTCTTACATGTCCTCTTCCCAAGCTTCTGTTGACAAGCTCTTATTAATAAGCAACTCATATTCCTTGGGTGTCCTTTGTTCTACGATACTGTCAACATGCCAAACCTGCTACTCTTCTCTGTATCTAAGGCATTGCAAACCACAGCAATGCCTCAGCAAGCAATTGCTTGTGTATGTGGAATAAGATGCAATGTTTTATATAAACAGAATTCATGATAATTATATATAAATCAATTTAGCCATGCTGAATCATGCAAACAATAATTTAATTATCATTTAACTTGAAATCATTCAACATTTATCGAAATCATGAATCCATGCCAAAATAGAAGGAATACCAATGCATTAGTACGAAACACGTTCTTTGAAAAGTAAAGTATGCAATCACATGTCAAACTTACAAGTCATTTACATTTCCTGATACCAGTCTTCGCTCTTACGAGCTATTTTACATATCAAATACCAACTCATTGTTGTGTGTATCAAGTACACAGCAAACAATATTATCCTCTTTGGCGCAGTGAGTCGGCGCAATGGGTTAAACCTAAAGACACACCTCATGACTTTACTACTGAGAGACCGGTAACTCGTCCAACCTTAAGGCTCGCCCACATCATAACGACCTCTCAGAACGCATCAAACTCCCCAAACAATGAGGCTAAATCCTAAGGACCGGTAACTCGTCCAGCCAGGAACTGGTAGCTCAACCAGCTCGAAGGCCCGCCCACATCATAACAACTCTGTGGCCCGCCCACATCATAACGACTTCGTGGCTCGCCCACATCATAATGACCCCTCTCACTCATACGAGCCATTTCACAATTTCCTAGCATCAGTTTTACATTTCTCTTACATGGTTCACAATAATGCATAGCTTATGCATAACAGTTTAATTATAATTCAAATTCAGCATGCACATTCATCTTATCTTTCGTATAAACTGAAAAGATTCATTTCAATGCTTGAAATTCATATACACACATGCATATATAGCAAAAATCATAGCAATCTTAATTCCACCTACCTCAATTAGAGATCTTCTAATTCACTGACGCAAGTACTTCATTCAGTTCGCGTATGCGCTCCCTATCAGTCACCTCTGTAACAATACAAACACATGTTCAGTTATACAATTCTAGGACTTCTCCTAACTTCCCTAACACTATTTAGCATAAGGCAAAATGACAGTGTTCATTACTATGCAAAAGGCATTTCATTAGCTATTAGTTGGTAGCTAATTTAATGGCAAACAATTATTGGATTTCCAATCCACATCATTGGCCCTGGATTGGCTATTCACTACTCTTCTTAAGTGACTGCAAGTCACTATCACTATTCAGTGGTCTTAACCCTTGATTCCTATCCATATCAACTCTTGGTTTGGAGCTAGGTGTTATTTCCCATGCTATAGTTTTCAATACAACCTTTAATTGTAGTATTAAATCAAACTGATATAATGAGCATCATGAATAGTTCATATCACTCAATTTATTTCTGTTAGTTTATCCAAATTCCATACTTTATATCATATCTAAGCTAATTCATGGTTCAAGAATCCACCTGTGACCTCTAATCATTTATCCGACATCACAAGGTGTCTGGTTGAATAGTGATAGATTGGACGGCCTAGATCATCCAATCTGTTTCACTTCAAATTCATATAATTCTAGTCATCCTATCATTTTTTATGACAAGGAACTCATCTATGGTGTCTGATCGTCGATCAGACATCACGAAGGTATGTGAGCAGTACCCGATCGAACGACTAAGATTGTCCGATCGATTTTCAGCCTATATCTGATTTTTTTTGTGATCCGAGTTACATCATGCCCTAAATTACCTATCCCTAAGCTTTGATTTAAAAATGGATGGTTGGATTATCCATAAAAACTAGATCTAGCATGAATGGTGTGGATTTAGCTAAAATCTCAAAATCAAGAATAGGGTTTTGTATATCTTACCTTCTAGCTACATTTTCCACCGTTGGATGGGCTGGATTGGTTTAGATTAGTTGCGAAACCTCCAATATTAGCCGTGCAATGTTCCCCTCTTCACTCGACGGTCAAGATCAAGTTGGATTCCCCAATAACCTTGGGGGTTTTGTTCGACTCAATATGCTGAACAAAATGACCAGTTGAATCATCGATCCGAGCCGACATCGTCTCAGACGATGGCCTAAAACTTCGACGACTCAGGAAAACCCTTGTTTTCCTGCACGCATCTCTCTCTCTCTCTCCTTCTTCTTCCTTTCTCTTTCTCCTTCCCCAACAGCTTCTCCCTCAGCTTGCTCTCTCTCACCAGTGCAACCTAGGGTTTCCAGGCGCACCAGTTTTCCCTTTCCTCTCTCCTTCTCTTCTCTTCTCCTCCTCTTCTTCTCCTTCTTCCTTCTCCTCTTCTTCCCCTTCTTCTCTCCTCCTCTTCCTTCCCTGCCGGGTTTCCTCTTCATCGGTTTTCTTCTTCTTCTTCTTCTTTTTTCTGTTGCTTTGGAGAAGACAGACCAGACGTCTGTCGGGTTCACTTAATGAGAGAGGGTGCCAGTATCAAATCTGGCCCCCTTCTATTTAGGCTTTTTCTTTCTTTCTTTCTTTTGTGTGATGTACAGTCTAGGAAAAGATGAAAGATAAAGGATTATTGTTATTTTGATTCATATGTATGCCTCAAAAGATGACACTGAAAGAGATGTGATTTGGAAAAAGCTTTATGAATTGTTTTCTAAGTGTATTGGGCTGTGGCTAATTGGGAGATTTCAGTGTTATCAAATAGCTGGAGGAGAATAAATATCCTAAAACTATCTCCCAAGCAATGTGTTTCTTCAATAAATTCATCAACAATGCTAAATTGGTGGATTGCCCTATCTTAGTAGGCAATATATGCTTGAAGCAACAAGCAAGTTCAGTGAAATCTATCTAAAATAGACATATTTTTGTCTAATGTTGAGTGACTTGATGCGTAGACGAATTTCTCAACCACTATTACACAGAATCAAATATTTGACCAAAAACCAATCACATTTGGCACCTGTGATTCTGGTTGGGGCCCAAATTGTTTAAATTTGAAGTGGAGTGGTTTCAAGATGGGAAATCAAAGAAGGTAATGAAAGCTTGGAGGAATGGATTTCACATTCATAGGAATGCCAATATCATACATATTATGAAATTTAAGCTCCTCAAGTTGAATCTTTATACTTAGATGGCTAGATAAAGGAATCATGATAAATTGTCTTTACTCAGTACCTTAAAGATAAATCTGGAGCAATTATCTCTCATTGAAGAGACTAGGAAACTAAAAGAAGAAGAGATTCATATGATATGGTCTTATCAAGATGAATTAAGAGCTCTAGAACTTTAGAGGAAATTAAGTTGATACAAAGGGCTAGGATGAAATTGCATTCATAGGGTGGTAGAAGCACTTCTATCTTTCACAAGATGGCCACTATAAGAAGAAAGGTCAACAGAATTAATTCTCTTATATTAATGATTAAAGTGCTACCGATTACCGTCTAATTCAAGCTTTTGAGGAGTTATAGTCAAATGGTGGAATTCAGGCTTTCCCAACTAATTTGTAGTTTAGAATATTACCACACAATTTAAACTCTAATATTATCAAACTCTTCACTCTTGAGGAAATTTAGAAGTATTTTATTTGAATGTGATGGGCTTAAAGCCTATGGCCTACTCAGATTGTGGAATTCAGGCTTTCCCAACTAATTTGCAGTTTAGAAGATTACCACACAATTTAGAAACTGATATTATCAAACCCTTCACACTAGAGAAAATTTAGAAGTCTTGTATTTGAATGTGATGGGCTTAAAGCTTGTGGCATGGATGCATATTACATGAAAGTTGTGCAGGACTACTAGAATCTCATGACCCCTAATTTGTTTTAAAAATTTTCAACATTTTTATGATGGTGCTCCCATCGATCCCCTAATGGAAGCATCATTAATTGTGTTGATTCCTAAGAAG
This sequence comes from Warburgia ugandensis, assembly GCA_035236585.1. Lineage (NCBI taxonomy): Eukaryota > Viridiplantae > Streptophyta > Magnoliopsida > Canellales > Canellaceae > Warburgia > Warburgia ugandensis. Next base: position 86,656,771 of record CP141126.1, read on the forward strand.
TAGCAAGTTAAGAAAGTTGGGGACTTCAGGCCCATATTATTTACTGGTATTTGCTATAAGATATTGTGATGACTCGGGTTTTCAAATGAAATTTTAAATACAAACTAATTTCTAATGCAGGATCGATCCAATTTGAAATAATTTTTGTCAAATAGTGCAATACAACGGAAAATCTTTTCTTTCAAATTCACTTTGAAACACCCTAAGTGTCATTTTTCTTTTATCAAAAACATGGATTCTCGGTGAAATGAGCGCTCATTTCTACCAAAAATCCGGCAGAGTTTCCTCCATTTTTCAGACATATGACATTTAACGCATGTCATTGTGAAGTACCTAATAAACATTGTTGACAATTTTAAAATATAAATGGAGACTTTGTCTCCTTTTCATACATCTAACAAAACAAAAACAGTTTACCTCAAAACAACATACCCAGAACCTCCACAGCATAACTCAGTCACATAATTCTTCCAAATTTTCATAATTACATACAATGCAGTCTCTTCCTCATTTATAATATGATAACTTCAGTTGAAAGACCAATTCTTACCTATCCTCTTACAAAGTTTTCGTTGGCGCGCTCCTATCAATAAGCAGCTCCTATTCCTTAGAAACCCCTTGTTCTGAGACACTATCTACATGTCAAATTTGCTACTATTCTCTGTATCTGAGGTATTGCAAACCATAGCAATGCCTCAGCAAGCAATCGCTTGTGTAGGTGGAGTAAGATGCAATATTTTATATAAACAAAAATCATGATAATTATATATAGATCAATTTAGCAATGCTGAATCATGCAAACAACAATTCAATTATCATTTAACTTGAAATCATTTAACATTATCAAAATCATGAATCCATGCCAAGATGGAAGAAATACCAATGCATCAGTACAAAACACATTCTTTGAAAGCAAAGTATGCAATCACATGTCAAACTTACAAGTCATTTACATTTCCTGATACCAGTCTTTGCTCTTACAAGCCATTTCGCATATCAAATGCCAACGCGTCGTTGTGTGTATCAAGTACACAGCAAACAATATTATTCTCTTTGGCGCAGTGAGTCAGCGCAGTGGGTTAAACCCAAAGACACCAAACTCAAAGACACCTCAAGGCTTTACTCCTGAGAGACCGGTAGCTCGTCTAGCCAGGAACCGGTAGCTCGTTCATCCCGAAGGCCCGCCCACATCATAAGGACCTCTCAGAACATGTCAAACTCCCCAAACAATGGGGCTACATCCCAGGGACCGGTAGCTCGTCCAGCCAGAAGGCCCGCCCACATCATAACGACCCCTTAGGACCCGTCAAACTCCCCAAACAACGAGGCTAAATCTCAAGGACCAGTAGCTCGTCCAGCCCGAAGGCCCGCCCACATCATAATGACCCCTTTCTCTCTTATGAGCCACTTCACAATTTTTTTGTATCAGTCTTACATTTTCTCACACTTGGTTTACAATATGCATAGCTTATGCATAAACCGTTTATTCATGATTCAATTTCAGCATGCACATTCATCTTATCTTTCATATAAACATAAAAGATTCATTTCAATACTTGAAATTCAGACACACATGCATATATAGCAAAAATCATAGCAATCTTAATTCCACCTACCTCAATTGGAGATCTTCTAATTCACTGACGCGAGTACTTCATTCAGTTCGCATACGCGCTCCTTATCAGTCACCTCTGTAACAATACAAACACATGTTCAGTTATACAATTCTAAGACTTCTCCTAGCTTCCCTAACAGTATTTGGCATAAGGCAAAGTGACAGTGTTCATTACTGTGCAAAAGGCATTTCATTAGCTATTGGTTGATAGCTAATTTAATGGCAACCACTTACTGGATTTCCAATCCATGCCAGTGGCCTTAGATTGGCTATCCATTACTCTTCTTAAGCGACTGTAAGTCACTTTCACTGTTTAGTGGACTTAACCCATGATTCCTATCTAGATCAACTCTTGGGTTGGAGCTGAATGTTATTTTTCATACTTTATATCACATCTAAGCTAATTCAAGGTTTAGGTATCCATCTGTGACCTCAAATCATTCATCTAACATCATAAGGTGTGTGTTTGAATAGTGATAGATCGAACGGCCTAGATCATCTAATCTGTTTCACTTCAAATTCATATAATTATAGTCATCCTATTATTTTTTATGATGAGGAACCCATCTGTGGTGTCTGATCGTCGATCAGACATCACGAAGTTACTATGTGAACAGTACCCGATCGAACGGCTGAGATTGTCCAATCGATTTTCAGCCTAGATCTGATTTTTTTGTGTGATCTAAGCTACATCATGCCCTAAATTACTTATCCCTAAGCTTTGATTTGAAAATGGACGGTTGGATTACCCACAAGACCTAGATCTAGCATCAATGGTGCGAATTTAGCTAAAATCTCAAAATCAAGAATAGGGTTTTGTAGATCTTACCTTCTAGATGCATTTTCATGCATTTTCCACCATTGGATGGGCTGGATTGGTTCAGATCAGTCGCAAAGCCTCCAATCTTCACCGTGCGACGTTCCCCTCTTCAATCAACAGTCAAGATCACGTCAGACCCCCCAATAACCTTGGGGGTTTTGTTCGTCTCGTTGTGCTGGACTACATGACCAGTCGGATCATCGATTCGAGGCTACATCATCTCCGACGACAGCTTGAATCTTCGACGGCCCAAAAACCTCGTCTTCTCTGTTTTTGCCGGCGTGCCATTAACTCTGATAGCTCAGCCCCCTTCTTCTCCTTCTCTTTCTTCGTTCTCCTCCTCTTCTCTCCTCTCTTCTTTTTCCTTCTCTCCTTCTCTCCCCATTTCTCCCTCCTGTCGGTGTTCTATGGGTGTTTGTTTTTGGGAACAAACCTTACGGTCTATTTTCACTTCACTTAAACAGGGTGGGGTGCTCGTATCAAATACGACCCCCCCTGTTTAAGGCAATTTCATTTTTTTTTTTTTAAATGTTACAGATATTGTCTAAGACCTTAGCTAATACATTGAAGAGATGTAAGCCCCATGTGACTTCCTCAGCCAAACAACTTTTATGCATGGGAGAAATATCCTTAAGGGACCCTTAATTGCCAATGAACGTGTTCACTCTATGACTAATTTTGAAGAGTAGGTTTACTATATAGGCTTGATAAACAAAAAATTATGATAAAGTTGAATGGTCTTGAGGAAAATGTGTTTCCCTAGAAAGTGGTTCATACGGATGAATAGATGTATGAGATCTCCTTGTACTCGATTATCATTAATGGTTCTCCATTTAATTTCTTCAAAGGATCTATAGGGGGCTAAGATAGGGTGATACCCTCTCTCCTTATCTGATCACCTTGTAGGCTAAGGTCTTTCACTTACTAATGGAGGTTACTATCAAACCATTTGCATTGAATAACTCTTCTCTTATGGCATTTCATTTACAATATGCAAATATATACTCTAATCTTAGGGCATAATGCAGTGAGACAAGGTTGTGGATTAAGGTGGTGTTAAAAAGTTATGAATTGGTCACTAGGTAACATGTTAATAGGGGCAAACCTCAAGTCATTGTAGTTAACATGGAAGACTGGGGTCTCTCAATTAGCTTAGGATCTTCAGTAACCTATTTGTAAGTTACCTATATACTATGTTGGTTTACCACTATCCTTCTCCAAACTAGATGCTATTCTTTGGGCTTTAGTGGTGGAGAGGTTTTAGAGGAAGCTTGCTTGTTGCAAAAGTATCTGTTTATCTTTCGGTTGTAGAATTGTGCTATTGAAAGCTATCCCAATCAACCTCCAAGTCTTCTTTTTTCCCTCTTCAGATGTCCCTGTGATGCAAGTGATTCCATCATAAGAATTATGAGAAACTTCCTCTAGCAAAGACCAATTCTGAGAAAATATTTCCCCTGGTGAATTGGAATTCTATGTGCTTACCTAAGCTCAGGGGTTAAGGACTTCCAATTATGCACTATTAACTAAGTGCAAGTGGAGGTCTACTTAAAAAGATCACTCAAATGTAAGGCACAAGCTAGTAATCATCATCATCAAATTCTTATCCCCATTAGGAGTTGGCTACACGAATCTTGCTCCTCCATTACCCTCTATCAAGTATCATGTTTTAAATCTTTTTTACCACTTCTATCCACGTCTTTTTAGGCATTCCCCTTGCCATGACACAAGCTAATTAATATATATATATATATATATTTAAGTACCTTGTGGATTGAAAAGCATGAAGCAAGCAAAGGATCCTTGTGTGGAAAGAAATGACTAAGGAATTGACCCATTTTGAAATTTTTATCAGATTCTGTATCAGGAAGTGTGATGAGTTAATTTTTGGCATCATAAGTGTTATGGAGATTCATTTCCCTGAATTCACAGAGCTTTACCCCACAGAAGCTGCACGGCCAATTCAATGATTACGTTAGTTAATGGAAAGATTCAGGGGAAAGTGAAACTTAGAAGAAGATAATTTCAATTTGAATCTCATCCACTAACTCATCTTTAACGATTATTGAAAAATTCATCCATTGACGAATCTAAAAAGGATATGTACGGAAGTTTGAGATCTCTAGTGAGTTCTCTGGCATTTTATTATTAGGACCATTCTGATAGGGGAATGGAGAGACCTTATTTCTCTTATTTCTGGAGGTCTGTTATCCCTAATAGAGCAGGTGGGTCTGCTTGGACTTTGGCTTGGAACGGAACTCTCACTATGACAAACTGATGGATAGAGGGTGATTTGGCCCTTGAAGTGCTATGTATGCAGAGAAAATGAGGAAAACAGAGAGCACCCGGTTTAGATGCAATTACTCCCAATATTTGTGGAGGTGGATTTAGGTAAGTTCGATATTGCTTCATCTATGCCAGCCAATTTTGATCAATTCCTTGATCAATGGTGCATATACAAAATGCAAAAAGAGAGTGAAGACGCGATAGTACATTAGTATCATAGTTATTCTGTGGAATATATGCCTAGAAAGGAATGATACACTATTCCAAAATAAGCATCTCCTTGTTTCCCTTCTTCAAGAAAAGATTGACAGAATGATTTATAGATGGGCTTCAGTTGCAGAAGAATTCAGAAGCATTATGGTCGAACAAGTTCAACGAAATTGGCAAGTAATCCTCGGCTTTGGTGTTGAGAAAGCGAAGAAAAAACCCAGATGACAACCTCCACCACTTGCCCATTTCAAATTAAGCACTGATGGGGCTTCATTTGAACCTGGGCCGCTCTGGTTTTGATGGTCTTCTCATATATGAAGAGGCCAAAACTTTGTCTTAGTATGCTGGCCCTTTGAGGAATTCGGACACCTGAATGTCTGAGATCTTTGCAATTATGTCTGGTCTTTGCATTTGGAGATAATATAGATTTCAGCCATTAATTATCAAAGGGGACTCAGCTAACGTGCTGAGATGGATTAACTCGACGTCTAAGCGTCCATGGAGATTGTGGGATGCTGTGGATGAGATTAGAGCTTTGCTTGCTACCATATCTATCTCTTTCAACCTGGTTCCTAGATCTGCCAACGATCGGGCAGATGTTTTAGTCAAACAAGGAATCATCCTTACTCAAATAACTACCACACTATACACACTTGGATAGCTTGACCTTCTGTTTTTCTGAGGGGAGAATACGAAGGATTTCGATTAGTTGGCACCTTCCTCAATGTTTGTAAGTTCTCTTATGAAATGTTTCTCACTGTTGGAAGTATCGGTTGTAGGAAGTCTTTTCTTGCAAGAAAATTAACTTCAAAAAATTATTCTAGAGAAGAATATTCGTTTTTCTTTTCCTTCTAGTACAAGCAAAGAATTACAAAGCAAATCACTTACAAACTCCCAAATCTAATCCCCTTACCAAAGGAGAAAGTAGCAACTCAAACATACAAGCAAATCTATTTTAGAGGTCATACCGAGTTGTGCAATCCAGACATTGTTGGTGAAAATAATAGTGGTTTGTCATATTATGGAGAAGGCTTCCTTTTCCTTTCTTTTTCTCGAGAGGCACAATGGGGAAGTTCTTCAGGACATGCGCTATCTAAGGGGGGCTTGGTAGATGAACGGCCTTAACAGCCCCACACTTAAAAGCCACATATACTTTTGGCTCTACGTGTAAACCTTGTAGACGTATTATACAAATTCCATCGGTAAATTAATGGGAATTATTGATTTTTAATTAAGACAGGAATGTAAGAGAAGAAATGAGCTAGAGATGGTAGGAATGGAAAAAAGTAAGTACAACTCCAAAAACAATGCCTTATTGAGAAATCCAGTATTTCCCTTCTGAGCAAACAAGAAAGCAAACTTAGGGTTGAATTTTAACACACAAATAAAAAGTCTAGAAAACAAGTAGAAGTTGGTGACTTGTACATACCAACTGCCATCTCCCTTCATTTATTATAACTATTCCTAGCGTCAAAACAACCACCAAACTCTTTTCCTGTAAAAACCCTGCCCAATTCAATTACGTAAATGACCTTGTGTATTTTAAAACTTTACTTTGTTTGAGTTAATAGAAATTACATAATTTGTGAGCCGGTCCTATGATTACACGTGTCGCTAAAAGGTCATTTGAGGCCCACAGTTGGTTAACTGAACCAAGTTCTAAGCTCTCCATTTTACACCAGAATAATAGTGATTAGCTAGGGTCTTATACTGGACAAGATTTTGGGGCATGGACTACCTAAGATGGGTTCTAGTAGATGAGAAACTGGGATCACCATCAGGCCGATTGGCAAAGATTATATAATTAGGTTATGTGAGATTATTCCATTAAAATGTATCCTATTTTCTGGCCTGATCCAATTAGCCAGGTTATGTACGATTCGTCCATCGAGGCCCCAACAGATCAACACCGTATGTATTCATGACTGCAAGTCTCAAGTCATTGAGCTGTACGTGCACATGCCGTATAAAAATCTCAAGCAGCTATAATAAATGCAGATGCTCATAACATGAACATGACCTAATCTCTCTCTCTCTCTCTCTCTCTCTCTCTCTCTCTCTCTCTCTCTCTCTCTCTCTGTTTAGTATGTAGTAACTTTTTCATATTGCTTATGTTAGTGTTTTTACAGGTTTATATATGACTCTTCTTCCATGGAATCTCCCCTCCATGTTTGCAACCGAAAGGATCTACGACCTTTCTTTATGGTTTTGTCACCCATGCCGAAATATGGGTTCTTTCCCATAGCTCTCTTCTTCATTGCTATCTCTCCATGCTTCGCACGTCTGTACACCGATACTCGGAAATTGATCACTCACTTCTTTGCTTATTGTTCTTCTTTTATATACAGATTATGATCTTATTGTCTGTTAATCATGCAGAGCAAGACCCAAGTCAGATTGTGGCCAAAGCATTGCCATGTTTCAATAACCGATTGGTGCGTGATCTCTTCTTTGATAAGAGCTAACTTCCAATTATTTAGTGCTAATGATTCTAAAAAATTATCATGCCTCATTAGTTTCAGATGATTAAGAAACAAGGATATGAAATTCGTCGAAAACCGGCAGTTTTCTTTCTTCTTCATACTCCTCTCTCTTTTGTTTTAGTGGTTCAAGTAGTATTTCGATTTTGAGAGAGTTCTACTTGTAGAGAGAGAGAGAGAGAGAGAGAAATTCATGTTTCTCTTTAACTTTGACTATTCAGTAGTAAAATGATACAATTTAAGAATCCAGATTAAATGCATTCATGGGACTTTGCTGCCACTCGATCGTCGATCCTTAAATCGTTACTTGTGGAGCACTAGATGTTTCTCCATTGTGTCTGGGAATATATTTTTTCTATTTCTCAGTAGAAAATCAGTTCAGTTTTCTACTACAAAATAGAAAGAATACAATAAAAATAAGGTTCTAAAGAGGCATAGTACTACAAGCATTTTTCAACTATTGGTTTTGGAAGTATCCTGAAGTTCATAGCAATCAAGCAAGTCCATGGGTCCGAAACATTTTTTATCATGGATAACTCCTTTGCTCTTTGGGATTCGATGTATACTCCAAAGACTGCTTTCAATCACCATTCCAGTTAGGAGTAGGGACCCTCCTGTCAAATCATGGTCTTACAATGACTTCGGAATGGTCTTTCAATGATATCCAGTTTCCAGTGCATAAGCAATAGGATCATTTTTCTCTCTTATTAAATACATCTCTCCCAAATCCTCTTCCACTTCAGTCCCTTAGTCAACTTCTCATGCATATTTGTCCAGTGAAAATCTGTTCCTATTGATCTTATTTCTCCTTTTCTTCAAGCTCTATGCTAGTTGTCAGGAAGCTTATAGATTGACAGAGAGCGGAAACATCAATGTTCCTCCCGAGGAAACTGATGAGTACTGCAATGGACCTTGCTTGGATGAAACATACATGGTGCTTAACTGCGTCAACAGCATATTAAACAACTTCATATTCTACAACAAGGCTGGAGTAGAAGCTGTGAGGTCTACGCTCAATGCTGCATGTGGATACACTAGCGACAGAGGTAATGTTGATTATGTTACTTAAAATTAGCTCGTGTCTGTATTTTGTAACATATACAAATCTTAACATTCAGTATAACTTGTCAAAGAAAATTCGGAAGTATATATATATGGAAATAATTCTCAACCTCCCAAATGCACCCTAGATGTAGTGAGGTTGTCTTCGAACCCCTACGTCAGGCCCGCTTGCAGGTCTCTATCTTAATCATGTAGTATGTCGTCCCATGCAGGTAACTTCAATGTGGCTTCTCACTTACAAGACGAACCTGACCATGGGCATTTAGTTGTGATCCCTACACACACGTTTGTGATCTTGTGGACAATTGTGGCGTTTCTTTTGTTACACTGATACTGCCATCAAGTGATATGTATTTATCTTTATTATTATGATTAAAGAAGTCTGAAGAAGTCGCCAATTGATATGTGACCATATGGTAAAATTTAATGTAACTAATTCAATAGAAGACTATCTGTGCAGTATTTCTCTTTTGATTAGAATAATTCTTCCTTAATAATAAGCAAAGATACGAAGGTATACACCAACTAGACAGTTTGTCGTAGATAATTCAGCATATATCTCCCCTGGACTGCATTTGGTTGCAGGTTGCAGCTTCCCCTTTGGCTGGGTGTTAGATTTAGGAGTGTGTGAGTGATTTTCTTCTATAACTCTTTGCTTGTACCAGGAAAGGGTACTAAATTATGCATGGATATGCACACAGGTAGATATGTATGTATGTATGTACACACACACAAGAAGAAGGTCAATTAAAATAGAGATGTTACTCAATCAATAGTCCAACTGATCGTTGCATACACATTATTGGTTAGAAACATCCAATGACCATATGTTTTGTATGTAGAATTTAAAAGAAAACCAAAATGATGAAAGGCTTAGATCACAAGAAAATTGTTTAGACTTGTTTTGCCCTTAGCAAGTGATATTTGTGTATGTCGTCACATCTATGGAAAAAAAATTAGCCATAGTAAGTGATAAACTACAACCATAAGGTCTATTTTTTGGGTCATTTAACAAACAAAACTAAATTTTTGCAATACCCTCATATTTATGAGCAAAATATCCTCATGCAAAATCAAAGGAACCAAATATGTCTTCTTCTCTTTCCCTTTTCAAAACCCTTAATACCATCACTACTCCTTTCATGGTTCCAAGCTTGTTAAAATATAAATTCAATGACAGGGATAGTTCTTGCAACAAACATACTCTCTCTCTCTCTCTCTCTCTCTCTCTCTCTCTCTCTCTCTCTCTCTCTCACACACACACACACACACACACACACACACACACATAATTTGTGAGAATAGTTGCTCACTGTTGTCTTTTGTCTTGGGTCAAATGAGGAGATTAAGAAAGAAGATTGCTTATTATGGTAGGTAAAAGATCCTCAATTTAGACTTATCTTTAACTCAAGTTGTGTTCTTCGCTCTTAATGATAGCTACAAATAGATGAAATCTCAAAATGATGAACAAGCTAAATAGGTAAGATTTCTAAAATGTATAATGTGTCTTTTAAACATAGTTTCTTTTTGAGCTACCATTGCTTATGGAACTGCCAAAGATCATAACCCAAGGATATTGGATGGACCTATTCTATGAATTTCACCAAAAGTTGGGCCATCACACTGGAAAATGTCATGAGCTCAAAGCATAGATGCAGAGATTGATCATGAAGGAAAATTCAAACCAAAGGTCTTTGCAATACTCAAAAAGTATCATCTCACATTCTTGACCACCCTTTGCTTCGGTATTGCTAACTGCATGAAGTCTATGGGCATAAAACCAATGATCGATCAAAATTGAGATCTAAGTGGGAGCAATGCTACAGATGAAGACAAAAGAGTTCGTGGTAGGAGTCTACATCCTAGCAATAGAATTGATGAAAAGTCCCACCAGAGGATTCTATCACTATCAGAATATGAAACAGCACAAAACCAAGTAGTGCTAGGCCATGATGAATCATATTCAAGACCTTATAGTTGATGGAGTTAACCTCAGCAAATTTCAAGATTTTGCCTTCTATCCTCCTCTCACATATGATCAAGAAGCTTTCAGTTTTACCATCACCAAAAGTAATAGAAGAATGTGTTGAAGCCCTCAAGTCTTAGGAACAGAAGGTCTCACAAAAAGTATGGAGGGTGAACACGGTCACCCTAAATGACAGGTTTGATGATTACGTATCTTTGAGAGATGTCCCATCTCTTTGGATGAGTTAGATGATGAAGACTCCATCACTACCCAAGTCAACAAGATGAATCTACATGACAATAACATTAAAAATGGGGAGATAGTATTCAAAACCTAACAAAGAACAACTTGAAGAGGCCAACCTATAGGTCGAGAACCCTAATGCATTAGCTTGCAAAGAAGTTGGAGAGCCGAATGCATGACAAGAGTTGCCTAAAGAAGACAAGATTATCAAGTAGCTAAAGAAAACCATGCTAAACTTTCCATCAGCCATTACGAATGGCTTCTATCAAACATCCCCAAGCTATTATGAAGGAGTTAAACAGTGCCATGGCATGCCTTGACACCTCCCCAAAAGAACTAGTTAGCATAGCAAGGATAACTCAATCTCTAAAAAATATCACCTTCTTCAATAGTGAGTTGGTCAATGGAGAGAGTTGCCATTCTCTACCTCTCTACATCTCCATTACATGTCCACGGAAAAAGGTCAACAGTTTCTAATCAATAACAAATCCTCCTCAACATCATGCTAATAGAGACAAACACTCACATGGGGGTCAACCTGAAACAATTCAACTCTATAGACCAGTTTATTTGGTCTATGATAACTCAAAGAGAGAGGTCTTGGGGTTCTTTTCACTGACAACGTGGTAGGATTGGCTACCTTCTTTGTAGTGTTTAATGTGTTGGATATTCAATCCTCCTTCAAAATTCTACTTGAGAGACCTTGAATTCATTATGTAGGAGTCATACCCTTTACCCTGTGTCAAAAAATAAAGTGCATCAACTACAATAAGATGGTCACCGTTGAAGGAGAATACATGGTTGAGTTCACTTCAACATCTACTAGTTCCTTGAGAGAGGAAAATGTCATCAAAATGAATAGCTATACCATACAAGAACTTTGTCATACAATGATCATGAAGAAATACCACTTTTTGTGTTGCAAACACTAAGGTGTTAAGGATGATGCAGAAAATGCTTATTTCCCAGAGGCAACTTTAGGACAAAAAAAGCATGGCCTTACTGAGCCTCTCCAGGTGAAAATGCAAACAACTAGAATGGACTGGGATATCTCTCTGAGAAGAAAAGCTCAAGCAAAAGCAGCTAGGAGATTTCCCACATGCCCTCAATGAACAGTTTGTTAAATAAGGAGAAGATTTCCCTACTGTGTCTTCCCTGAACCTTAGGTGGACCCAATCACTAGAAAGATTCAGCTTGGTTTTCAAATATTTTTCAAGGATGAATACTCTGAGGCCAAGCATTATGTTGACAAAAAGGATGATCTGCCTTGAAATGAAGCTAAGAAAGAGACAGTAGAAAATGTATACAATGCCTATTTGGCCCTGAAGAAGAGTTGGAATAAATTCTCATCAGCCTTGACATTGAACTTGACAATACTCTCTCTATAGCCAATTTTGAAACCTTACATGCATATACTTGTATCACCCCAGAGATTGATGTACCTGAGGCACCTGTGGCCTCAACCTCAAGTGTTGTAGTTGCTTCTTTTAATGAAATGAATTTAGATTTTTAATATGTTCATGCCTTTGATCAAATTAGGATCAAAATCTTCTAATCAAATCAACATCAAAGCCATCTAATCAAATCAAACTCAAATCAAAGCAAGATCAAATAACCACTAATCAAATCATCAGTCACAAGTTTGTCGAGAATCCTTGGTGAAGAAGCACTAGGCCACCTCAAGCAAAGTTTGCCAAGATTTCCTAGCCAAAGAAGATTTGAGCCACCTGTAGCAAAGTCCTCCAAGAATCCCTAGGCAAAGAATTATTAGGCCAGATTTGGGAAAGTCTGTCAAGAATCCCTAGACAAAGAAGCACTAGGCCACCTCTAGTAAAGTCATCCAAGAATCTTTAGGCAAAGAAGCACTAGACCACCTTCAACAAAGTCTTACAAAAATCCCTAGATGAAGAAGCACTAGACCACCTCTAGTAAAGTCCTTTGAGAATCTCCAAGTGAATAAGCATTAGGCCATCTAAGCAAAAGCCCTCCAAATCTCAAATTCGTTAAGCCCTGGAAAAATCTCAGACTGAAGCTACGAAAGATTTTCAAATCCATCAAGACTTTCATCTGCCAAAGGCTTTCCAAAAAACACCAAAGATTTTCAAGAGGCCACCAAAGACGATCAAAATGCATCAAAGATTTTCACAAAACCACCAAGATTCTCATATCTATTAAGGCTTTCAAAAACATCAAGACTTTCAAAATACATTCAAAGACACTAGGTGTCACCACCCTTTTTAAAATTGTTAAAGAAGAGCGTTCCTCAATATCAACAAAGATTCAACACAGGGACAAAAAGCCCAAGGAACCAAGAATTATGACTAACAATAATTAATGGGAGTACAAAATACCTTGACGATTAACATGTCCTCGCCCAAAGAGGGGCATCTATAAACACCAAATTTTGACTTCACCATAATCATCACGAATTGAAGTAAAAGTACCCCAATGATTTTCTGCCTTTACTCTTGGATACTCCATTTAATTGGAACTCCAAAGAAAATTCAATCAAAAGGACTTGCCACATCAAAAGCATGAACGATTTTGAACAAAGAAAGAAAGAGCATGTGATCGCATGACAGTAGTTTATGTGACTGCATAATACCTTCTTTTTGTTGTAACATGTGGACATGTGTTCTGTCTAGAATAGTCCATGTAGCAATCCCATGACCTCAAAATTAGGCATGCAACTGCAAGATTCAGAGGAAGAGACGCATTCTCCCTTCTAGAAGATGATGGAAGCATCCAAAGGAATGATGTGTTCATAAGGCCACAAGAAGGTAATGACGTGTCTATATAGCTGCATGACCGAGGCTCATCGCACGGTAAAAGGCCATATGAAACTAACAGATCTTGCAATCTAATTTTCTAGAGCAATAACTTAGAAGCCTATATAAAGGGGCACCCTCCAATAGCAATCACAAGCATCCAAAGGAGCAGCAACTTAGAATCAAGGATGTCTTATTCTTGAAAATATCTGAAGAAGTTTTCATAGCCAAGAAGAGGCTGGAAAAATTCGGTTTGAGGGTGCAAAAGTTATATTCCTTACCACATTACCTAGAGGGAGTTTAATTTTGGCCTTCTCAAGGAGAATTTTTCATTACAGTGTATTCTAGAGTCTAGGATCTCTATTAGTTTTCTGCTTTTCCGGTCTTTCAGTTTCTATTTCTATTCCTAGTTAGGTACAACTTTTTTCCATCCTTTATTTAATCTTTAGTCTTTTGCACTTAGAGTAGTTTTGTATTTAGAATAGATCTCTTAAGTTTACCTTTTTATTTTACTTTTTTCAAGAGTAAATTTCTTACTTTATAGAGTAGTTCTTCAAATACAGCGACATATCTTGAGGGATATTCCTAGCCTCATTATCTTTAGAACGTATTCTGGAGTCTGGAATTCCTATTAGATTTTTAGAGAGACGACATGGGCAAAACGCCCTCTATGCCCTCCCTAATATTACAGCCGATGGTCTGATCTGATGGTAGAGAGCTAGTTAAAGCTGATTTTATGAATTAAGAAAAAATAAAAGGATTAAGACTAGTTAAAAACGAAATCCTCTGACTTAAACAAAAAACCAACAACTAGAGGGAGCTCTTCTTTTCTTTTCTTTTCTTTTCTCAAGTTTATTTAGAAAGACATTGCTAACCAGTTTAAGACGTCTATCTGCTCGTTTTCAAAATTAGGCAAAGACACAAGTAGTTACTATTGGTCATCTTAGCGACGTCTTCCCATCATTTTCCTTTTTCTGGATATATGATTGAAGTATTCTAAATGCATACCTGAACATCACGAGGTGTGTGCAAGTCTTCGACCATGTAAAAAGACCATTGCTGTCAATAAGAGTAAGGCTTTCGGAAATCGATGCAAACTTCTTTTGACTGTAAAACGAGGCTAAAGTCATCCATGCAACATAGGTCGATTAAGTCATACTTATCCTGACCATTTTTATGAGCAGACTTGATCATGCTCACTTATCAAATATGAAACCCCAAGAGTAGTTGTTATGAAGTTGTCTTCATCGTTTTAGCTTTTCCTCAATACAACAGGAAAGGCAAATTGTAAAATATAAGCTTTGGCTTTGGTAATCATAAGAGGCCCTCCCTCTTTACGCCCCTTCCTATAATTATTTAATCAGCATAAGCCCATCTGTAATCATATAACTTTTTGTGAGATAACCATCTGCAATCAGATTATTACTCCAGTTAGATAGTTAATGAGTCAAAATCACTTGCCAGAAATTCCATGGGAAACATGATGATATCTGCCCTTTTATAGATCAAATAGAAAGCAAGAGTGATCTACAAGTTACAGAATGTAGGTGTTTCTCTTCAATTAACAAAAATTCAAGTTCCTTGAAGAGAAAATGCATGAATATTTTAATCCTTAATTATCAAATAGTAAAGGAACTCGAAGAGCATAATGACACTGACATGAGAGCAAGTAATTAATGCGTCTTGTTCCCATTTACTGCAGGATTTTGTACTACTTACCTAAAGTTTTTATTTGGTAGCTGAACGTATAAAGGTGAATGAAATACACTACAAATGTCAGAAACTTTAAATTTCACTAAGACTTGGCAAAATTTCCAACATAGCCAAACACAGCAAATGTGATCTGAAATGGGTGTAATGACCATCCCAATGCTTTGCCTTCAGGGAAATTTAGGTATGTTTCATGTCTGCTGCAGACCAATGATGTAGACTCTCAGTCAACCAAATAAAATAAGGTCCTGTTCATTTCTGCTCACAAGTCCATGGTTTCAGTGAACCAAATAAAATAACCAGGCTCAAAAGTTTAGATGTCCCAATTTGTGGACATACCCTAAGAAAAGCAGTAAAATGAAGAAGAGTAAGAGATCAAGTTGAATTTACTATTTTCCATTTATCTTCTTTTCAGTAACTTAAGAAAAATGCATTTCATCGGCAAAACAGGAAAGCAGATCCAACCTATGGAAAACGTGAAGCAGACAGGGATTAAGCAAATACATCCAAATGAGCTGCCCGAAACGCCCAGGGTTGCCTTCCAATGGATCTCATCATGGTATAATGGGAACAATTTAGAACCCGTGAAAGAAAAAATTTAACATTAAGAGAGAACTGCCTTTATCTTGGTCTTCTGATCTTCTGTTAGCGAACTGGGGAACAAGACCTCAAAAGTAACATACAAATCACCTTTCTTTGTGCTGAAATGCAAAGGCATTCCTTCCCCTTTAAACTTTCGCACATCTTTGGGCCTAGTAATTCCCTGAGGATGTCACCAGATCAGTGCTTAGTTAGTGGCATTTAAAAGTCATGGGTAGCATAAGAAACGAATAAAAATGGGCAGCCCAAAGCTCCTGCATATGTGAGTCCAGGGAAGGGGCAGACCACAAGGGTCTATAGTACGCAGCCTTACCTTGCATTTTGCAAGAGGCTGTTTCCACACCTCGAACCCATGACCTCAAGGTCATACAAACACAACAACAACTCTAACATTGCGCCAAGGCTCCCCTTCTAGAATAAGAAAAGAATAGAGAAGAAATTTTTTTACAAACCTTCGAGCTGATGTCCACTAGATGCTCATCAAGATGTTTGATGGTTTTTTCAAAGCCAACAAGAGCTTGGAGCTGGATAGATGAAGAGTTTTATGAAATTAGACAGAAATCAAAAGCCAAAAATCCAGACAAAAAGTCATTTTGACGATGAGCACATTCATATATGATTGGACTAGTTTTGCCAGCGCCTTTACTTTTCAGTGGATAGTTAAGTTCAAATTTGCAAATAGAAAAAGGTTTGGTAGATTATTTTCTATATCAAGAAAGTAATATTAAGAGAGCTGGATCGTTCATTATAGCAGTAAGATGGTCTACTTAGGAAAAAGTTACAGTCAAAATAAATGCGAAAAAAAATATATCTCTATATATATATATATATATATATATCTATTTTTTATAATAAATTTTCAACAATGTTCCCAGCACTTCTATACATGAATGGATTCTTTTTTCCAACACCTTTAATCTTCAGTGGATAGTTAAGTTCAATTTTGCAAAAAGAAAAAGGTTCTGTAGATTATTTTATATATCAAGAAAGTAATGTTAAGAGAGCTTGATCATTCACTATATTAGTAAGAAGATCTACTCAAAAATATTAGGTGTAGCAGCATAGTTGCATCTGACAAATGCATGTCCTACATGCCCCTACTTGCCTGACAACATCTAGATCGATTTATACCTCTGGAAAATGTTTATCTAGTATGAATTTATAGAGTCTTGCTTATACATTCACAGGATGGTCCAAGGAAAATTACGTGGAAGGGAAGTGAAATCTTTTTCAAAACATGAAGGGTACATCAATTATGGTGGTCTCTCTAATGACCGAAGGTGATCTCTGGAACTTCATTTGTTGGCTGCAGAAAGGCCTATTCATGGCAGTTAGCCAACTCTTGGAGTAGGTCAAAGATCAAGAAGGGAAGCAGGCATGTCTTTTACATGTTAGGATATATGCAAATGTGATGGAAGATCTTTTGGATATAGATGAGACTTGAGAGAGTTTTTTTATTCTGATCTTCATTTTGTTAAAATTGAATTGTTTGTGTTTTTTCTTGTGCACAACCTTGGTCTCAAGCTTCTGCATCTCTGCTTCTCTTCTTTTAGAAATAAGTGGTCCTACTTTTACCATTCAAAAGACGAAACATGAAGAGTACAGAGGAAGATCAGGGCTGGAGGAATTTTACACTCAACTCTAGGTCATTTTTGTAAAACTTCAGAGGCTTGAGCATTAATCTAAATCCTAAGCATTGGGAAATGGCTCCAAAACAACAACAAAAACAAGAATGAATGGGCCCAATACCACAAGAAACCAAGAATCAATAGGTACTATTTTGATTTTCAGGTCTTGGGATACAATGTTCAACAGTAAAATAGAACCAGTCAACAGCTTTCAGGCTGATAGTGGTAGATTACAAATTAGTTCACAAGTCTGTTAGATTTAACAACTGCTACTGGCGCTATGACAGAGACTGAGTAACCTTCTGCACAATGCCTCCATGATATATCTTTGACTTGTCTTGGAACATCAATAGTTCATTTTCTGTGAGCTGTGCAGGCTTTCTGATGAAGTGCATAAAGAGTTTCACTTCAACCAGTCCCTTATGGTCATGATGTAGTTGTACATCTAGTCTTTGTATTCCAAAGCTTACATATTGCTGCCTTACTGTCAGCTCTGTTTCTGTCGTAATTTGAAGTGTAGCATGTGGTTCTTTATTGTCTCATCCAGTGATGTATTATGAGATCTTTTTACAAAATATCAGATCTCTTGGTAAGTAGACATGCCAAAATTTTGTCTTCTCCATTTTCTCTTGAAGGAAAAATTTTATATGGCCTTCCCATTATGTTCTTGTTCCAGGTTTACTCCCTTAATTTCATTTTAGCATTACTTCCTACTTTTGAGAGGATGCAATAAGCATGGCTTGCCTTACAGGACCTGATACCTTGTCTCATCTTAATGTTCAAAATTTAGTGCTAGAATAGATAAAACCAATACTTGATGTTGAATATACCATAGTATTGTATAGCTTTTACTTAGCCTTAGTCTTAGTTTTGTTTTATTTTTAGTCCCATGTTGTACAATTAGGAGCATGTAACTATCCTTGTTTAGTATATATATATGTGTTTAGTGTGAGGTGCAAAATCACCAACACACATTCACCCATTCTAAGGGTTTCTCTCTATCTCTCTCTCTTCACTCCACTTTAACATGGTATCAAAGCTACAAGAGAAACCCTAATTATCTACCTTCTCCTTTTTTTTCTTCCCTTTTTTTTTTCCTTTTGGTTTGGCCGTATATCCATTCCGGCATTTTCTTTGGCAACCGTGCTTCTTTACCAGTCACCCCTCTATCATCTCTGGCATTCCCAAATTGCCGCTACTGCCACCAGATTGTTGTTACCGCCGATCTTCGTAGTAGACCGCCCAAATAAGTAATCATGGCTTCTAAAAATGGTATTATCACCTTTGTAATTTCTGGATCTCCTGTTATTACATCGAAGAAATTAATTGGTAGTGAAAATTATCTGTCTTGGTCTGCCTCTGTAGAATTATGGTTTATGGGTCAAGGTCATCAAGATCATTTGGTCAAAAAAGAGGAAGATATTTCTGTTGCAGACAAAGTGCAATGGAAAAAGATTGATGCACAATCATGCAGCCTATTATGGCAATCCATGGATCCCAAAGTTTTACATCATCTTTGAGCCTATAAAACATGTTTCAAATTTTGGACCCAAGCCAAGGGCATATACACAAATGATATTCAATGTTTTTACAAAGTTGTTTCTGACATTGCTCATGTTAGACAACAAGTCATGGATCTTTCGACTTACATAGTCCCTCAAGGAGGAGTTCTTGTCTTTGATGCCTCCTACTGATGGTGTAGAAGACCAACAAATACAGACTAATAAGTTTTTCATAGTGTTGACTCTCATTGAGCTCTACCCTGACCTTGAATCAGTCAGAGATCAAATTATGGCTAGCGCTTCATCGCCCTCATTGTAAGAAGTATTTGCCTGCTTGTTGCATATCTCCTCTACTCAGACAGTTACTTTTGATGGCCCTTCAAATTCCTCAGTTTTGACTTCTCAGGCAAACACTAAAGGCGGTCGTGGTGGTGATCGTAATTGAGGACAGCGTCCTCAGTGCACATACTGTAATAAGATTGGACACACTCAGGATCAGTGTTACCAACCACACGGGCGATCTCCTCGCATTGCTAACATCGTTCACTCATCTGACACCCAGTTACCTAACTCATCTGAGGGCTCCACATTTCAAAATATTACCCTGACTAGTAGTGACTATGATGCGTACCACCAGTATCAGGCAGCCAAGTCATCTTCTGTTACTTTCATTGCTCAAACTGGTAATCCCAGTGTTTGCTTTACTCAGTCTTCTTTTGTTGGCCCATGGATTCTAAACTCTGGAGCTTCTGATCACATATCTGGTAACACATACATTTTTTCCTCTCTTAATTGTTCTTCTACTTTACCTATTGTCACTCTAGCCAACGGTTCCAAAACTGTAGCTAAAGGAATTGGTTTGGCTCATCCCCTTCCTACTCTTCCTCTCACCTCTGTACTTTATGTACCTAAGTGCCCGTTTAATCTTATTTCCAACAATAAAATGACCAGCACTCTTAATTGCTCTCACTTTTTTTGACAAATCTATAATCTTGCAGGACCGAGGTATGGGGAAGACGATTGGTACGAGGCGTGAGTCTCAAGGCCTTTACCATCTCACATCACCCACAGCTCCTACCACTTGCATCTCCACTGATTTTCCTACTCTTATTCACAATCGTTTGGGCCATCTTAGTCTTTCCAAACTTCAAAAGATGGCCCCTCATTTTTCTACTTTGTCATCTCTTAAGTGTGATTCTTGTCAACTTGGAAAACATACTCATGTTTCATTTTCAAAGTGTCTCAATAATCGGGCTGTGTCCCCCTTTGAACTTGTCCACACTAATGTTTGTGGTCCTAGTCATACTATTTCTAGTTTGGGTTTTCAGTACTTTGTAACTTTTATTGACGATTATTCTCGATGTACTTGGTTATTCCTTATGAAGAATCGATCTGAATTATTCTCAATTTTTAAGAAATTTTGTGCTGAAATTCAAACTCAATTTAATGTTGCTATCCATGTTTTACGTAGTGACAATGCACAACAATATTTTTTTGCACCTTTTTCTTCTTTTATATCTCAACAAGGAATTCATCACTAGTCATCATGTGCCCACACTCCTCAACAAAATGGAGTAACTGAATGCAAAAATCGTTATCTCATAGAGACAGCTCGCACTTAACTTCTTCACAGTCGTGTTCCTTTTCGTTTCTGGGGAGATGCTGTTCTCACTACTTGCTACTTAATTAATCATATGCCTTCTTCTGTGTTGCACAATTAGATTCCCCATTCCATTCTCTTCCCCACACAACCTTTTTATCTTCTTCCTCATGTTTTTGGATGTACTTGTTTTGTACACAACCTTGCACCTAGGCAAGATAAGGTTTCCACCAAGGCCACAAAATGCTCTTTTTGGGATATTCCAGACTTCAGAAGGGGTATTGTTATTATTCTCCTGACACTAATTGATATCTTCTCTCAACAGATGTAATTTTCTTTGAGCAATCACCATTCTTCTCATCCACTGTTGAGCCACTCTCCATTTCTGAAATTTTACCTCTTCCCTATATTTCCATGCCTATGGATAATGTCTCTCATCCTCTTCAAGTATATCATCATCGGCCTCCTCTTGAAGCTATTGCAAGTTCCACTAAAGTCCCTGATTACAATCTCCGTGTCCCACTAGCTTCTCCTACTTCAACCCCGCATTCGATTTACAACTTGCCTATTGCTCTTGGATAAGGTGATCGATCTACTCATAATGCTCATCCTATCTATAATTTTTTTAAGTTATCATCAATTATCTTCACCCTATTATGCATTTGTTTCCTCCTTGTCCTCTATTTCTGCTCCTAAAAGCACCAATGAGGCCCTTTCACATCTTGGGTAGAGATAGGCTATGGTAAATGAAATGACTGCTTTGCATACAAATGGTACTTAGGACTTGGGTCCTTTGCCACCTGGTAAAACTATAGTGAGTTGCCATTAGATATATATTGTTAAGATGGATCTTGATGGACAAGTTGATCGACTTAAAGCCCGCCTAGTTGCTAAGGGCTATACTCAGTTTTATGGTCTTGACTATGGTGACACCTTTTCCCCAATTGCGAAGGTTGCCTCTGTTCAATTATTACTCTCCATGGTTGCTATGCGGCATTGGCCTCTTTACCAGGTAGATATTAAAAATGCTTTCCTTCATGATGATCTAGCAAAGGAAGTTTATATGGAGCAACCACCTAGCTTTGTTGCTCAAGGGGAGTCTGGTTTAGTGTGCAAATTGCACCGTTCTCTATATGGTTTAATACAATCACCTCAAGCATGGTTTGGACAATTTAGCTCTATTATTCAAGAATTTGGAATGCTTCAGAGTGAAGCAGATCATTTTGTTTTCTATCATCACAACTCTTCAAGTCAGTGAGTGGTTTATGTGGATGACATTGTCATCACAGGAAGTGATCAAGATGGCATTCAAAGACTTAAACAACAACTCTTCCATCACTTTCAGACCAAAGACCTAGGAAAACTAAGTATTTTCTGGGAATTGAGGTAGCTCAGTCTAGTATAGGTATTGCCATTTCACAAAGAAATTTAGACATCTTGGAAGAGATTGGTATGTTAGATTGTAGGCCCGTGGACGCACCCATGGACCCGAATATTAAGCTTATACCAAGATAGTGGGAGCCTCTAGCAGACTCTAGAAGATATCAGAGACTTGTGGGCAAACTGAATTATCTCACCATTATTCGACCAAATATCTCTTTTTCTATAAGTGTAGCCAGTCAATTCCTACAGTCATCGTGTGATAGTTATTGGGATGTTGTGGTTCGCATTCTTCGATATATTAAGGGAGCACTAGGTCAAGGTGTGTTATATGGAGATAAAGGTCATGCTCAAATTGTTGGGTACATAGATGCTGATTAAACTGGTTCTCCTTCAAACAGGCGTTCTACCTCAGGATATTGTGTTTTTGTTGGAGGTAACTTAGTATCTTGGAAAAGCAAGAAACAAAATGTAGTTGCCAGATCAAGTGCAGAAGCTGAGTACCGAGCCATGGCTCTGGCAACATGTGAACTTATTTGGCTGAAACAACTTCTCTAGGAGATGAGATTCAGAGAGAATGGAAGTATGAAGCTAATATGTGATAATCAAGCAGCCTTACATATTGCATCTAATCCCATTTTCCATGAAAGGACCAAACACGAAGTAGATTGTCATTTTATTAGAGAAAAGATCTATTGCTACTAGCTTCATTAATTCAAATGATCAACTAGCAGACATCTTCACGAAATCTCTCAGAGGACCTCAAATTAAATACATTTGTAACAAGCTTGGTGCACATGACTTATATGCTCTAACTTGAGGGAGAGTGTTGAATATAGCATAGTATTGTATAGCTTTACTTAGCCTTAGTCTTAGTTTTGCTTTATTTTTAGTCCCACATTATACAGTTAGGAGCATGTAACTATCCTTGTTTAGTATATGTGTGTGTGTGTGTGTTAAGTGTGAGGTGCAAAATCACCAACACATATTCACCCATTCTAAGGGTTTCACTCTATCTCTCTCTTGGCTCCACTTTAACACTTGAAACTACTACTCAGTAAACAACTCACTGCTAAACTAGGTTGAGTTTGGCCTGTGAGTATCTATCTTTACTGGTAACTTAATGGTTTCTGATCAAATTGGTAGGCAAAAACAGTTTGTTGTGAACCCTAGAGAGAACAAACGATGAGGAGAAGAAGAACATAGCAAAGTAGAATATCTTGGTAAATTGGGGAAGTATAGTTTATTATTTTCAAGCAGACTTAAGCAGACAATGCAGATGTTATGTATTTTAACAATATGATAAGACTCTGGACTTTAGTCAAAATGGCATAGCTTGGACCTAATCTGGACCTATACACTTAGAAGGAGATGTGGTGCACTTAAACAACATATCTCCAAAAGAAGATCTTGTATTACGTTGTTGCATTAAGTTATGTATTTTTCACAAGGAAAACTTGAAGGATAATGGTTCAGAAATCCTAATTGATAGCTAACAATTATCGAGCCAGTTGGTTCAGGATACATCATATGTATCTTAAGTCATGCACGTAAAACAATTGGATTTGTGAGATTGCCTGAAGGTAACAATTTCTATGTAGGCTAAGAAATTCACGGAAATCCTCTTCCTTCTCAATGGGAGTTCCATCCATACTTCTTTTTCTCATCTTTTAACAGTTAAAAAATTGAACGATAATCAAATGATATAAGTTTCCTATTGCAAAAAGCATTGCAAGGCACCAACCATCCAAATAGAATAAAGTAGCATAATACTTTTGATATTTGTCATACACTTGAAACACTGCTATGCATTAACTATACTCGTCACAAGAACTATAAGCTATCCATGTGATGTTAATCCAGTTCATTGCTGATACTAAACAATAGCAGGAGACCAGCCAAAATAAATAATTAAAAGACTGAGCTGTTAATTAAGTGAACCTTGAGAAAACAGTTACCAGAGAAATTGTAACAGTTGTATGCAAGTCATTGCCCTCCCTCCTGAAGACCTTATGAGGTGCAGTTTGGATCCCAAACTGTTCATATAATAACATTTAGAGATAGTTTACATTGGTCATTTGAAAAGAAGACTGAAAGTGTAAACTAAGTAAAACGATAATACCTTCAGATCCCCAGGTTCTCCATCTATTATAGGCTCACCATCATCATAGAAGACCACCTCCTACAGAAAGACGGCACAAAATTACGTCAATGGATCATTTAGTGACAAGCTACATTGGAAAAACCAAGACATATACATTGTATCTGTTGCATCAGACGAATAACTTATTCAGACGCATACATCTAACATTCCAAACATGGTTTAAGCTGCATCTTTCAAAAGCAGACGTGGAAGAGAAAGAAAAACATGCAGAATCAGGTTTAAATTGATCACGCTTCAGTGGAAAGGAAAAATTAACCAGTCATCAAGCAAGTAAAGACTTTAATAAATAGGTTTCTAAAGATACATTGCAGAATATGCAAGGAAAAGGAAACAAATATAATAGACAGAATTCAGGTATATGAACTAACAGTAGTATGCATCAGCTCCAAACAAGGATGAATAAACAAAGAGGGAAAATCAGATGAACAGAAAACCTCCCTCAACGGTATCAGAAAGCATAATAGATGACAAGAAAAACATGAAGTGCCTTCCCGGGAAACATACCAGTAGATATTTTTCTAATTATTATGTGCCCCAAATGTATCATGTCCAAGTGGTGAAAGGAAAATTTCCAATTTCTATGGATAAGGAAAATGGACACAAAAGATAATCTGATTGTGTACATGCAGTCCTCTGTAATTTATTCCTAGCAAAGATTTTGGTACTCATCAGAAAATCACATTTTGAAGCACGACAGCAGCATCAACAGAATAATTACTGAGAGAAGTGGTCGTCATGGTGGAGACAGTTGACGAGGAACCATTGTGGATGTCAATGACCAAAATCAAAGAGATTGAACAGCCACATCATGCCTGCTGTGAAGAAGAGCAATTGACCTTCAACAGAAAGGCAGGTAGAGAAAACAAGAAGGAACTTACAGCCTTTGGTAAAGAAACAAGACAAAGACAAACACAATTTCCATTTTTCTCTTGCAATTAAGAGGCAAATTGCAGTAGCATCTGACATCTGACGGAGGTGCTGAGTGCAGTTCTGAAAAAAACAAAATGGTAAATCACATTGGACTTTAAGAAATACTCTTCAGTTATCCTTGAGGGACAAGGTGCTGGTATCTGAAGTCAGAAGTAAAGCACATTTTGCCAGAAACACGATCTAGAGCTTTCTATAGTGTGAAGCAAGTGATAAGCTTCAAAAACCAGATTCCATCATCTTCCAAGTCAGACGCATATCTTATAAATGTAAGTAACATCACCAACAATAAAACGTAAGATATAATCTCAACTTAATACTTCAGCAGCAACCAGTAATGAACAAAAAGTGAAATCTAGAAAGATGGAAACAATACAAGTTCTCCTTGATGTAAAGATGATATTACATGCCCCACAAACATTTGATGGTAATAGCTTAAGTGGTCCCATAGCAAGATGGATTTAAAATGACCACAAATGATCTGAAGAATGAGCTCCCAAGGAAGAAACAGAGGTATCATTCATTCATAGCCCATCACTTTGAAATATTCATCTATGTTGGCAGAATTATCTCCAGTGCAAAATTGTCAGTCATATCTAGTCAGAAACATCAAGATATAGAGACTTGGAGTAAGGCTCAAGGATGTAACACAGGTCCCAATGGAGAAACATGCAACAGAATTGCAACCTTTCTCCAACACAATAAGTAGGTATGCAGGCAAATCAAACACATTAAAGACTCCAATGGAAGCTCAAAATGCAAATTTCAGTAAGTACACAGGTCACTTCACTCATATATACTATAAAGTCACTTCAAAGTTCATAAT
The DNA here is from genome assembly GCA_035236585.1 of Warburgia ugandensis. Classification (NCBI taxonomy): domain Eukaryota; kingdom Viridiplantae; phylum Streptophyta; class Magnoliopsida; order Canellales; family Canellaceae; genus Warburgia; species Warburgia ugandensis. The sequence goes on from CP141126.1 coordinate 86,682,555, forward strand.
AAATTAGAGGAGGAGCCTGCTGATAGCTATTCATGAGAGTGCACCAATAACTCAAGGGAAATACATCCCGAAAGACATCTTCAGGCAATATGCAAATCAGTAGAAACTCTTACCTGTCCATCTTGCATTCCCTTCTCAATATCGACGGTGATGAAATACCCTTCCCGTTCAAATTTCACATTTGGACATTGCTCACAGACCTGAAAGGCCAGAATACGAGTACAGTATAGCAAAGCAACAACCAAGCTTCTTACTGCTGACAAAATGCAATAAACAAGAACATAAAACAATCAAGGCTTGCGCTAAATCATGTCTTTGTTAATAAGGAACTGCATGGTAGAAACACAAATGAGGACACTAGAAACTCCTCATTACTGTTAAACACAAGATCCACATACAGCATATATACCATAATTTTTTCAGGCAAATCTTTCATAAAATTATGGATTCTGCAGAAAATTGAGAGTACCTGCTCAGTCATTTGCTGAAACATTCCAGGGCCTATTTGCTTGTGATAGACCTCATTTCTACAGTTACAACGCCTCTTACCAGGAGCTGGTTTTAAAACATTCTTCTCCCTCCAGATCTGAGAAATTGCACGAGAATTAAGAAAGGAGTAATGTTGATGCAGCCAAAGGAACAAACAGTCCACTAAAACAAATCAACTTGTCAGGAAGAGTAAAACAGCACCCAACCAAGAGCCAGTCAGACACACAACTCAGAGCCATTTGGGAGCCTTGGCGCAATGGTAAAAGTTGTCATCATGTGACCTTGAGGTCATGGGTTCAAGGCGTGGAATCAGCCTCTTGCAAAATGCAAGGTAAGGTTGCCTACTATAGGCCCTTGTGGTCCGCCCCTTCCCTAGACCCCACATAGGCGGGAGCTTCGTGCACCGGGGCTGCCCCTTTTTTTAATCTATCAACCGAAACCTCACAATGATAGTAAACCTAAAGTTAGTAGTTATTGGCACATGACGGATGCTTATGACTCTTTCCACAATTATAAGGCACAAGGAGAAAACTTTAAGGTTAATTTATGGAAACATACAATACTTGCTACATATCTTTCCTTCAACTTCAAGTGATATTCAACTCCCTATCATTTTCTGGAAATTTTAAAAAAAAAAAAAAAAAAAAAAAAAGGCACTGTTTACCAGAAATGCATAAGAAACAAAACGTACACAGAAAAACCTGACATAATTGGAGCATGCAAAGATTTCTAATCCTGAAAAGGAAGCCCTACCATGGAAAGCTCCAAAATGATGAAAACAAAACCAATATTTGATTATTATTTTTTTTTTTCTATAGAATTGTGAACTTTCCAACTGGTAAACAAGAAGTACACAGCAAAATCTGACATAATTGGAGCACGCAAGGATTTCTATCCTGTAAAGGAAGCCCTAACATGGGAAGCTCCATATATGAAGGAAACAAAACCAATATTTAATTTATTTATTTTTATATATAGAGAATTGAACTTTCCAACTGGTATTTGATATGGTTTAAAAACACATGGAGCAGTTGAGGAATATCAAAAAGTAAGAATCACTTCTTTTAACAAAAACAGGCTAACGTCCACATTCTGTATTTCTGAAAGTGAAACAATATGGCATGAAAGACAAATAGATGAACAACAGCAAACCTTTAAGGTACCTCCCATGTACAAATCTTCCAATGAAGCTTGCAATTCAACAATTACATCATCACCTTTAACAACTCTCTCTTCTTCCTCCACTGGACCACCACCAAAGAAGCTAATGGAAACACAAGTAATTGATAGAAAAATAAGTACAATCAACAACAAAAACAAGGATAAAGGAAAAAATAAAAAATTTGAGACTTCAATGTGGAAAAATTCATCCAAAAATGACAACACCTGTTATGATATTAGAATTTGCTAACCACCCAAGGACGAGAAACAAAGGCACAATAACTATCGCCCATATGTTATTAGAAAAGCAATAATCTACACAGGCCAAACTAAGATTCACACAGAAAGGTAATGACCAGTTAACACTGACCTACATACTCATCAGAAGGGAATCAACGAATCAACAGGAATGCTTGATCCATCTGGAATAACTGAAAAATTCATGCTATTCCCTCCACTTATATGAGATGAAAAATATTAGGAGGGCAACTATCATGGATAGGTTGCTTAAGCTCCACCTAAATCATCATATGACTGATAGGAATGGACAGCAACACAAATGAAAAATAGAACAGTTGTCATAGTAAAACTCACGACTCCCTCAAGCAAGACCAACTTTTCATTCATTTAACAAAACAATGTGGTAAAACCAATAGAGGAATGCTAAATGGACGCTCATATGGGAGCATACACGGATCACTTCTTCCATACCCACCTTTGCGTGATCCAACATAGTCATGTTATTGCTTCAGGTTTGGATGTCCAACAGGTAAGAAAGTATAAAGATCGAATGATTCTAGTGTCTAAAAAGTTGTAATTTGAAGCAGACGGGTTAGAAATTTTGATAAACAAAAAATGGGTTAGAACCATCCAATCCATATGCATTTTGACCTATCAGACATCCAAAGCTGAGAGCAATGACATAAATGAGTTGGATTGTGCAAAAGTGGTTCATGAACATTCTCATATGGAGTATCAATTTAGCATTCCTTGAACCAGTATTACGCATTCCTCCCTTCTGAAAATTATTATCTTTCCTTTTAAACCAATGTCCTGAAGTCAGAAGAGAAGCAATCCAAAAGGGGATACATGGCCCTTAGCACCATAGGAAACCAACTGCTCCACGACTCAACAAACAAGACAGGGGTGTCCAAGATTATGTAGCAGGAAATATCCAAATTGACTAAGGAACTGCTAGTTGAGAGACCATTGTATCAAGTGGTGACCCCTGATCCATCTAATCTAAAACAAAAATGAGAGTACTTAACCAAATCAAAGTTACTATGAATACTTAAGAGATTCTGGTAACCTGCATATTCTGAGAAACCTGCTGGGTTTCCAAAACCAAAAATGCCACATTCCCAGAACTCACCAAAGAGAAGAATAATAAAAAAATATTACATTAGTAGGACTCACCAAAGAAAAATACAAAGTACAAAAACTACAGGAGAGAATCATGGAGAAGTTACAACTCCACTGAGCCAGCCTTCTTTGGAGTTAGTGTGTACACAAAGAAAAAATGCAAGGATTGCAATATCTCTCAAGACACTGTCAGTAAGAATTCACGACATACCTGGATCCTAGTAAGAATCCCTAAATAAAATGGGGCAGATTTTACAACCATAGTAAAAAATTTAAAGCTGCGAACTGAGGTTAGAGTGTAATATGAAGCTAATCGTGGTAGATTTAGTTGAAAGTGCTCCATGGCCAAACCTTAATATGGTGTAAGATCAATTGTAGTACACCTAGCAGACATTGGAGCCTTGGGAACAAATGAGAGGTCCACTACATCGTGGTGCAACATTTACCAAACAATCAACCAAGATATTCCCAGTGCAGATCAAAAAGTCACAGTATTTCTGCAAAGATCATCATATAGTCTAACAATATCTGCAAGTATGAAAGGGCTTGGACGACAACTATAATGAATATCCAGATTATTTATTTTCCTTCCTTCTTGACCTAGTGTCCATCAATTTTATAGGAATTTGCTGTTCACTTGCCTAGACACTTTCTCATGCGAACATTAGCCATTTACCTTTATGAGTGCTTGAAAAAAACATGACATAATTTATTTCTACATGTCAGTTATGGGTGCACCCCATGTTTTTCTCTGGTGCAACATTTACCAAACAATCAACCAAGATATTCCCAGTGCAGATCAAAAAGTCACAGTATTTCTGCAAAGATCATCATATAGTCTAACAATATCTGCAAGTATGAAAGGGCTTGGACGACAACTATAATGAATATCCAGATTATTTATTTTCCTTCCTTCTTGACCTAGTGTCCATCAATTTTATAGGAATTTGCTGTTCACTTGCCTAGACACTTTCTCATGCGAACATTAGCCATTTACCTTTATGAGTGCTTGAAAAAAACATGACATAATTTATTTCTACATGTCAGTTATGGGTGCACCCCATGTTTTTCTCTCTATTGGGTTCAAGAAATAATCCAAATACCAATCAATTGCATGTTGAACAGCCAAACATCTGCTTTCTCAAAACCCACTCAGACCTGTGATGTAGCTCGATCTATAGAAGGAACATATGAATGAATTGAGATATTGGGTGATACAAGGAGTTTCTATCTGGGGAATTCATTCACATAACACAAGTGAAAAATAATTTGTATCATCCATCATCTAATCACTATTCATCAAATAACACACTATACCATCCTATATAATTATTGTCGTGGGCAATACCAGATGATCAGAAATGGAAACTCGATGCTTTACAATATGTACACAACTTTAAGAATTTAAAGATGAGTATCATCTTCAATATGAGACATGGAGCACACTGAAATTTATCCAATACCTCATTTCATATTAGGACTTAGCGCATGGAATTTCCCCATAACCAACAGGCTGATCTGGTAAGGGATTGCAAAATGACAGTACATACCAAAGATTGACCATCTTCCAAAAGTAATAGAGAAATGGAAATCAAAATCTCAAATGCGGGCAAATGCTGCGAGTATATGGATAAAAGAAAATAAAGAAATCAGGAGTTGCACTTATGGTCCACGAAGATCTAAAGTTTCTATGGAAGCAATGACAAGGCATGACAACAAGAATCTCAGAATTATTAGGGAAAAGGGTAGGACATTGTGTGTGGTACCAACTTCAAAAGGCAATGATATTATATATGAAGCTAGTCCAGAAGTTATTCAACTCAGTTCATAGGAAGGAAATGACTGCAATGCTTCTCGAGATGAAATGAGTGTTAGCTTTCAGTCACTTTTGATATGTTGTGAAGCATTTTCCCTGTCACACACGCTGCCCTTCATAGTTTTACTCTCATTAACAAATGTCTTCATTATCCAACATGAAATTAGTTCCTTTTTGCCTCCTTATTTCCTCTTAAAATTCCACTAGAACAACTTTATCTTTTATTCCTTAGAAACCACAGGGAACACTGAAAGCAAATGTTAACAAAATAGCTCACAATTACACGGGGCAGAGAAGGAAAATATAAGAGTTAGCAACATAGACGGGCTTTTGGTTCACATATGATCAAGCAGAGCTTCTAGTTCCACGTTTTCAGTTATCTCGTTCTCTCATTATTTGAGTCATGAAACCTGAAATGCTTGTAGTACAGACAAAAGACAAAATATGTGGTAGGACAGATGCTGTCATACACCAAAGTCAAGCAGCTCCACTTGGGCTTAACTAAAATTTGTACAAAAGGATTTTGCAGACCTTGACAACCATGTACGACCTTAAAACTCGGTAGAAACTTATCATAACAGAATGTGATAGGAGACATGTCTAAATAAACCAAAGTCAAGCAATTCCATTTGGGGTCAACTTAAATTTGCACAAAAAGATTTTGTAGATCTCAAGAAGTATGTATCAACTTAATCTAGCCATGCCATCTTCAACGAATAAATTAAGACAAAGAAAGTGAACTTGACTTACCTGCTAAAAATGTCTTGGATGTTCATTCCACCTCCTCTGCCCCCACCAGCTGCACTTTGCCTTAGACCCTCTTCACCATATCTGTCGTAGATATTTCTCTTCTCTCGATCCGACAACACTTCATAAGCTAATAACCAAGAGAAAACAAAAACAAAAACAAATTCCATAAATCTGGAGATTTATACCAAGAGAATGCAATCAAACCAAGCAGTTCAATCTGACAACCACAAATCCAAGATTACCATTATTGATATCCGCAAATTTCTTGTTTGCCTCTTCATTTCCAGCATTCTTGTCAGGATGATACTTCAAAGCAAGCTTCCGATAAGCCCGTTTAATCTGCTCGTCGGTTGCGCTTTTCGGAACTTGCAAGATATCGTAATAGCTCTTCCTATACGAAAGAATTACAAGGAATTTGGATTAAAAAAGAAAGTAAGAAGGTGATTTTTTCTTATTTTGTATTTGAAACAGTAGTGGGATCATAGGATTCGTTTGTTACCCTGCAAAGGCTGAAACTGCATAGGAAAGAAAGAAGATCAATAGGAGAAGTGGGCTCATCTTGTGCGCCATTGAAGTGAGGATTTGGAGTTCGGAGAACAGCTCTCGATCTCCAAACTGGAATTCTAGGCTTTGAAAACAGATCTACCGATTAATGCAGGTGAGATAGATGAATTGGGATCCTTGATTCGGTTTCTAGAGAACCGGTTCAGTTTTCAGTAGTGAGAGAGAGAGGAGGACTCCCGTGAAAATTTTCAGCTAAGGGGGTTTCCTCAAGGTGAGGCGTTAACAAGTACAGGCTTTGGGCTCCGAAGACGTGTCTCTTCCAAAATGGACCAATGAGAAGCGGGGAAGAAGTCTTGTCTCCAATGAATTATTGCCACGTGTCTCGTGGTCTCTCGCTTGCCGTCCTCCCGCCTTTCTTTTGGGTCTGGCCCGACGCAAAGGAAACACAAATGAAAGCAAACTGGCTTTCGACTGGTGGCTCGTGTCTAAAGGCCGATGCGTCTAGTTGGGGCCCGCCAAGTGTAGGACGTTGGCTTGGACTGTTATTTTTTACCGTTGATTGTAAAGGTGGTACGAACATTCAATATGATATGTAGATGCGCACCACCATCAGGTGGGATGAGTAATTTCAACCATCGTCAGCCTACTTAGAAGCTAATTTGGCTGTTCCTTGGAGCAAATCTAGGACTAGTGGAACACTTTGAAGGGATTTCTAGTGTTGTGCACACTGACATGGTGAATGCTAGTGATCGTACTTCATGTCTAGCCAAATATCATCGTCGTCGTTGTCAAGACCTATCCTAATTAGGGATCGGCCACATAAATCTTATTTCTCCATTCCTCTCTATTAAGTACCTTAGCTTCATTTAGTCCCAAAGTTTTTAAGTCTTTTCTCACCATTTTTATATAAGTTCTTTTGGGCCTTTTTTTGTACCCTTTTAGAACCTTCTACTTGCATTGCCTCATTCCTTCTAAACCGGTGTTATTTTTGGTCTCTTTTGGACATGTTCAAATAACATAAGTCTAATCTCCCTCATCTTGTTACCTATTGATGTTACCCTAAGTTTCATATAATGTTTTCATTCATAATTTTATCCTTTCTTGTCTTATCACTTATACATCTCAACATCCTCATTTTCGCAAAGCTCATCCTATGAACATAATATTTCTTATGCCCATCCTATAGAAATTTTCTTTTAGTTTGAGTGACACCTATCAATCGCACAAAACTCTAGATACACATCTCCATTTGTTCCAACTCGCTTGGATTCAATGGGCAACCTCCCTCTCAATCTCTCCACTCTCATGAGTCATTGATCCTAAATACCGAAAGTGGTCTTTTATAGAGACTTCTTGGTTATCAATCTTAACTGCTAGCCCTATTCTTTTCCTTGTTAAAATTGCATTCCATATATTCTGTCTTAGTTCAGCTTATTTTAAATACTTTAGATTCTAATGCTTCTCTCCATAACTCTAGCTTTCTGTTTATGCCCTCCATTGTCTCATCAAGTAAAACTATATCATCTACAAATAACATGCACAATGAAATCTTCTCATGCAGATGTTTTTGTTAACTCATCCCTGACCAACGTGAAAAGGTATTACTTAATGTCAAACCTTGGTGCAATCCTACAATGATAGAAAAATCGCCAGTCTTGCCACTAATGATCCTAACATTTGTTAGTTCTCCCTCCTACATATCTTTGATTATGTTTATGTACCACTACGAAACCTCTTTCTCACCGAACACCCTCTATATTAACTCTCTAGGAACACTATCATAAGCTTTCTCTAAGTCGATAAAGACCATATAGAGGTCTTTCCTCCTCTCCCTATATTTCTCTATCAATTGTCTTAGTAAGAAAATAGCTTTCATGGTAGACCTCCTAGGCATGAAACCAAACTAGTTCTCCGATACACTTGTTTCATGCTGTAACCTCTTCTCAATCACTTTTTCAAAAAGTTTCATAGTGTGACTCATAAGTTTGATCCCCTAATAATTAGTGCAGCTATGTATTTCTCATTTATTCTTATAAATTGGTATAACAAAGATTTTCCTCCATTCATTTAGCATTTTCTTTGATTTTATAATCTTTTTAAGCAACTTGGTCAACCAAACTACTCTAGTATCTCCCATATGCTTCCAAGCCTCTGTTAGTATACCATTGGGTCTAATGGCCTTTTCTAATTTCATCTTTTTCAATGCCTCTTTCACTTCAAGTATTCTAATCCTATGTTCATGTCTGTAATGTCCAATCTTATTTAGGTTTATAGCATTTTCAATCCCTATATTCTCAAAGCCATTGTCATTTAATAATTTTTAAAAGTGAGTTTCTCGCCTTTGTTTGATCTCACCATCTTTGATTAGTACCCTTTGATCATCATTTCTAATGCACCTAACATGATCTAAGTCTTTATCCTTTTGTTCTCTTATTTTTGCAAGTTTAAACACATCTTTCTCACCTTCTCTTGATCCTAGTCTACTATAGAGGTCATCATATGGCTTAAGTTTAGCCTCACTTACTATTCTCTTAGAAACCTTTTTAGCATTCTTATATTGTTCGTAGTTTTCATTATTTATAGTTTTTTATCATGCTTTAAAACACACCCATTTTCCTTTAATATTTTGCACTGCTTCACTCCACCACCATATTTCATTACTAATTGCTTTTACCTTTAGATACTCCTAAGACATCTTTCACCACTTTTTTAATGGACTCAACCATATTAGTCCACATGGTGTTTACTTCTGTTTCGTAGTTTTAGTTTTCTTCTACTATTAACTTATTTGTTAACAAAGTTATTTTCTTTCCTTTTAAGTTCCACCACTTAGTTTTTGGATACTTATTAAGTTTATTTCTTTTCTTCCATCTTTTAATATAGATATCCATAACCATTAACCTGTGTTGTGAGGTTAAACTCTCACCAAGTATCACCTTATAATCCTTATACATTGATCTTTTAGTATTCCTAAGTAGAAAAAGTCTATTTAGCCTTCATGAAGTCTACTTTTAAAGGTTATTAAGTGTTCATCTCTCATCTTAAAGAATGTATTTGCAATGGCCAGGTTATCTGACAAAGCAAAATTAAGGATAATTTTCCCCATCTCATTTCATTCTCTTATACCATACCCTCCATGTATCCTATCATATGCTTCCTTTTATCTTTTTTTTTCCTATATGGTCATTTAAGTCTACTTCTATAAATATCTCCTTAGTGTTGGAAATTTCTTACATGACTCCCTCCATATTTTTCCAAAATTGTCTCTTGATTATATCTTCTAACCCTACTTGTGGTGCGTATTCACTTACAACATTTATGATTTGCTCTCCTATAACAAGTTTTATTATTATAATTCTTTCACTGATTCTTTTAACATCTACAATTTTATCCTTTAATTCTTTATCCAATATTATTCCTATGTCATTTCTGTTACTATCCTATCCTATGTACCAAAGTTTATTCCTATCGATTTCTCTAGTTTTATCCCCTTTTCACTTAGTTTTTTAGATACAAGCAATGTTGACTCTCCTACATTTCATCATATACCAAAGTTTTACCTGTCAATGTCCCTATAATCTATGTGGTGATACGAATATTATGCTACTAAGATATCCTATTTACCCGCGCACTTCTTGACCTCCATGGCATGAACCCATGCCCACTTTTCAATGCACCTGGGTTCTGATGCAACGCGTTGCTTCTGAGGGGACGCTCTAGCAACTCTTATCAATTTCCACTACACATGAGATCCGATGTAACACATTGCATTTGGGGGAATGCCCTAGCAACCCTTGCCCATTTATGGGCTTCGATGTAATGCTTTGCTTATGGGATACATCTTAGCAACCCTTGCACATATATGATTTTTAAATGCTTGACTTATTCTTTTATTTGCTCTAAATTTAGACATTTTTATAGATTAAAAAATGTGGTTAAGATGATTCTAAAATCTAAAAGAACTTTATTTTTATAAAATTTTAAATTGTTCATTTATAAGTACAACATTTGATATGCTTCTTAGATGCTTGAGTCTTCAAATTATATGATTTTTATTATTATCTATGAGACATTTAAATATAGAGCAACGAGAGGAACAAGTCATGTCATTCAAAGGTAGGCCTCGTAAAATGTGGTAGCTAGAGCGCATGAGTTTAGCGTTGCTCTAGTTCTTTATCTCCTATCCTAATATATACACATAGATGAAGTTATTAAGAATACAACTCCTAGTTTTTTTTCTAATTTTCTATTTATTTTTATATAATTTCATTCATAACATAGAACTCTCATTACTAAGAAAGGGATGATTGTCTATAGCTAATAGTGCACACAATTTACTAAGGAGATCTGCTCTTTCTTGTATATATTAGAGAATAAAATGAAGTGCTCTTTTGAAGTGAGACGATTTGAATGATTTCCAAATCATTGAAGGAGGATTTATATAATAACATTTTTAGTAATTATGCTATCTTATCCATGTTTACAATCCACAATTAGTCAATCTCTATTTATAATTCATGAACAATTAGAATCCATGAAGATTTCACTAACTTTAGCCACTGATTTTTCTACTTTTTTATGATTTTTTTTTAATAAAACATGGTACCTAAAACAATTTGATATCAATAAATTCAATTATATGATTAGATTTCAAATCACGATAACAAAAATTAAGATATTCAACGACAGACATAAGTTATTCACCAAATTGCACAACAGTACCTTTCAAGATTACTTCATAAATTAAACAATCGACTAGTAAATTTCAAAAAAAATTATATGAAACACTTTCTAACTCAAATAAAAATATAAGCAAAGGATCAAATTATTCTAAAAATTATCAAATAAACCAAGTAAAAAATGCAAAATTTAAGTAAATCATTGTTACTATTCATGATAATAGTAGTAAGTAGCTAACTTTAATCAATTTAAGTTACAAGATTTGGAATGAAAATTGAAAATCAAACACTTGGATCTTCTTCTCCTTGATGTCTTCTATCCAATAAACTAAAATTTAGAGATTTTGGTCAAGTATCGAAGCAAGAACTGACGTGTAAAATACCTCTATTCACTAACCTGCGTGTGCACTATTTATCTTCTTCAACCTCCATTTTTCTTCAAATTTTCCAACTTTTTTCACTCCATCTTCAATCTGGTCTTTATAGATGATGAAAAGCTAGTTTGATTTCAAATTTTTGTAATTTTCTTTTTCATTATCTTTCCTTTTCTCCAAAGAATTCTAAAATCAAATTGAAATTTCTAATTTTAACTTAGTTTCATATTAAAATTAGGAAATTATTTTCTCTCTCAATTCTTTCCACTTTCCAATCATTAAACATGGACAACACCACATGACTAATCTCTTAGCATTCTCAATTCTCTTGTGCTCATGGTTTGGACTTAATGCTTGAGGATTGAACTAGAGTCCTTGCTTCTTAATTTTGATCTAGATAATTTGGATTTATCTAAGCCATCCATTTTCATTTAAGCTTGATCAAAGATTCAGGATGTTGATCAGCTTGACTTTACCACATGAATCTTGATCTACCACCTATAAAACAAAGAAAATGACGTAGTTAGTATTACACAACATTCAATTTTACCCATACTTACTTGGACCATCATCCAATCTTAAAAATTTACTAAATTAATGTTAGATTATAAAATTTTCAAATGATATATTTTTCATATAATTTTTTAAATAATATCTTAAACTATGTCAAAAGTCATGCTAAATGAGGGTAATTTATACAATAATGAACTCTTAATAGTGGCTGTCATTTGATCTTCATACTTGTTTTATTTAAATAGACAATGAAATTAAAGTGGCACTCTATATGCGTGTTTGCGACCTCACAAGTTACAACAAATCGATGGGTAATAAATGAGTTGATGTTAATTTATTTTTAGAGTAGATGTACTCATTCCTAGCTCACCATATTCCCTCAAATAGATGGCCGAAAGTAGTTATTGAAAGGCCATGTAGACAAACCTTTGTGTTGCCTTGTTTGAGGTTCTCCTTGATGACTACCTCAGTCATTGGATAATCAACAAAAAGTTTCCCAAAAAATTCAAAAAAAAATTAGTTCAAAAGCTTTGCAATTCAAAAGAGATGTTCATAAGTTTCAATTTCCTCTTTATAGGCAGCATATAATTTGTCAGATAAATAAGGTAAGTTAAGATTAGACTTAGTGGGATGTCTTCTGTGATAACTTGCCAAAGAGTATTTTAATCTAATTTTGGCATTTTAGTTTTAATTCTTTATATATGAAATTAAAGCAGACCTAACCAAAAATTGTTTATCATGTGCAAGTGACCAAACTCAACAATCATTTAGCTTAGGGTAAATTTTGTTTTTGAATGCCCTCATGAGCAAAAGGAGGAAGAATGTTGATAATGTATTCCATTATTCAAAGTTTACTAACTAAGGTTCAAGACTAATCTAAAGTTGCTCAAACTATTAAGAACTAAGCACTACTACATAGGAGCTTTTAAAGTTAGCATAAAGAAGTCAATTTTTAAGTCAATCAACTTCGTAAAGATAATACAAGTAGGTTTTTAAAAATGACTTTGAAAATCATAGTTAGAAGTCATTTCATCAAGAATCAACTTCTTTAATGTGGCGGGAAACTCTTTTTTCGTGGGAATGGACTTTTAAAGTCAATTTTCAAAAAATAACTTTAAAATTAAGGACTTTTAGAGTTGTTTTATGAATCAACTTTAAAAGTAGAGTCTTTTAAAGTCATTTCCAATAACTGACTTTAGAAGTCCCTACTTTTAAAGTCAGTTCTAAAAACTGACTTTAAAATTTCTTATTATAATGTAGCAGGAAACACCTTTTTTTTTCGTAGGAATAGCTTTAGAAGTTGATTTTAGGAAATAACTTAAAAAGTGGGGATTTTTCAAGTCAATTTTGGAAAATAACTTTAAAATGTAGGGCTTTTAAAGTTGATTCCAAAAACCTACTTGAAAAGTCCCTACTTTTCAAGTCATTTTCCAAAAACCACTTTAAAAACCCCTACTTTTAAAATCAAATTTCTGAAAACTAACTCTATAAGTCCTTATTTTTGTGTAGTATGAAACACTTCTTCTTCTTCTTTTGGTATGAATAGCTTCAGAAGTTGGTTTTATGAAACAACTTTAAAAGTGTGGGCTTTTAAAGTCAATTGTCAAAAACTGACTTGAAAAGTCCACACTTTTTAAGTAGGCCATAATCGACTTGAAAATCCCTACCTCAGTGTAGTGGGAAAAACATTTTTTTTCTTCACCCTAGTAGCTTTAGAAGTCGATTTTGAAAAACAACTTTAAAAATGGAGACTTTTAAATGTGGTTTTGAAAATTGACTTTTTAAGTCAATTTCTAAAACTAACTTTAAAAGCCTTACCTCAGGGTGTGAGAAACTTAAATTTTTGAAAAGTAGGAACTTTAAAAGTCATTTTTCAAAATTGACTTTAAAAGTATGACTTCTTTATATGAATTTTTACACCCTTTTGGTTTTTAGTTTATGGATGTCTTCATCTATCTACAAACTAAAACTCATTTAGGTGTATTTTTGCCTTGGCTAGCTTCAACAAAATCACCAATGTGAAAAGGAACGCCTCATGGTTTGCAATCTGGTCTAAAATTTGGGTGCAATAACAATAGTAAGAGCCTAAATTGTCATGAAATAGTTTGAGATTAGCTATTTAAACATGTGCTAGCTCGCACTATATAGGTTGGAATACTATGTAACATTTGATATATGTAATAAAAGGTTCATAAACGGGAGTTATTCTTAAATTCTTGATTTGCTTGTTCTAGTGTTTATGTGTGTGTGTGTGTGTGTGTGTGGTTGACCCCTAATCGGAATAAGGTCTTGATGACGACGACAATGATATTATGTGCATATGTGTGTACATAATGTGGCATTGAATGTTGAATTGTATGAAAAATAGGTGCCCTTCTTAGTAAGGGTTTTTCAAGTTAGAGAAAGATTATTTTAAAAGAAGTCAATTTGTATTTTGACTTTAAAAACAATTTTTAAAGTTGGTGTTTTAATTATGACTTTAAAAATTCAATTACAAATGAATGGAAGTTTCAAATCACATCATTTCACCTTTTGTCTCTATCTTCTATAGGAGTTCTCTCTATGAATTGATGTCGTGCCCCCTCGGAAAGCTCCTATGTCTTCACCCACGACAAGGTAACCCCCTGCTCTTTCTCTCGTTGGTGCACGCAACCCTCCCCACCCTCTCTCTCTCTCTCTCTCTCCTTGGCTATTGTTGTTTGGATCTGGTTAACCTAGGTTTTCTCTAGTATTTGAGCGAAGGTGTAGATGTATGGGTAGGGTTTTGTGTCTTGAATCTTCATTTTTGTTTTGTTTCTGTATTTGTAACCCTATATTGAAATTTTCTTTTTGTATCCGATGAGGAAGTATCCCTTCACTTGGATCCTTTAGTTTTGATTATTTAGGTATTTTTGTTTTCATTTTCTAATTGAGCTTATCGTTTTGATTAAGAGTTCTAATGTATGTAGTTTTGTTATCTAGTTCTTTGATTGTTGTTTCAAGGGCTTACAATCCTATCCTCCTCGTTCTATTTTTTCCTTCATATTGTGTTTTCTTTTCAATTGCATGATTGTCTTGTGATGATATAACTTGAGGGTTTTTTTCAAATTTAATCTGGACATCTACAGAATACTGGAATTTTTAACCATTCGGGTGAGGTTATAAGCATATGGTTAGCACTTTATATTGATTTTTCATTTATTTGCATCTATAAGACTATATTTAGCATTTCTTTTTGGATGCAAGAAGGAAGTTTTTTCTTCATTTGGATCCTTTAATATGTGCTCTATTTTGTCTTATTGATTTTGAGCTTATCACATTTTGCTTGTGGTTTTGGTTTTTTATTTACTGGTCTTGGAAAGGATTTTTATTTTTAGTTATTTTGGAATGCATGGGCTACTAGAAGAACCATTCATCAAATTCTAAAGAGAAAGCTTTAGTCCCAATCTACTGTAAGTTCATCTATCTACCTTTTCATCTCCATCTTTGTCACTTTTACTGTTTCCTTCTTTGTACCATATATTTATCTGTATGAATTTGCTTATAATCAAATTTATGCCATTCTTGGAAATCCTAAAGCTCACCATTGAAAAGAGAAATTTTCCTTTTATTACTCATAAGAATTGCATTTTGCATTTTTTACTATTGAAGCATGCTAGTGATGCATGAATTTTTTCTTGACTTTTACTATCACAATCTTGCTTATATTTTGTTACAGTTTTTTTATAAATTATAGCACAAAGGAATTTGCCAATTGAATTAATTATGTTGTTTTACAGGCTATTGTGCTTTATGAGTGGGAAAATAAGAAGAGTCACTTTAAAGCAAACATAACTAAATACGAAGCGAATGAACTAAGTATGTAATGAGTTTTAATTAGAACAATTAGAGTAAATATATTAATGTAAATTACCTTATCTATTAATCAAATATTATTTTCATAATATGCATGTGTTTCTCTAGTTGTCATTATTTTCATTAAAGTGTGTGTGTGTGTGTGTGTGTGTGTGTGTGTGTGTGTGTGTGTGTGTGTGTTTTATGAGACAAATAAGGGAAACATATAGTTTAGAAGTAAATGGTTACATGTGTATGGACTTGTACTTGTAAATGAAGTGAATGTTGAGGTTACGATGAATAAAGTGAATGTGTTGTGGTTTCTTTTATCAAGTCTTCCCATGATAGATGTGGATGGATAATGAATTTGGATGTTTTATACCCAATGTGAAAGTGAATGAAAGTTTCTTTTTCACATGTTCATATAGTACAATAATAAAGTAGTATGTGCTATGTTGAATGTACATAGAAATATAGGCAGTGAAAGCAATGGAAACAAAAGAAAATTTTCTAAAGTCAATTTTCAGAATTGCGAAGAAATCTAGAAACTAACTTTGAAAGCTACTTTTAAAATGACTATAAAAGTTCAAGGAAATCTAGAAACTTTTGAAGTCAGAATTCCAAAAACTAACTTTAAAAGTTACTTTAAAGTTGAAATTCTGTATCCAACTTTAAAAGTTCTAGAATTTTAAAGTCAGAATTCTAGAAATTGGCTTTAAAAGTTCCTAGAATTTCAACTTTAAAAATCCATAATTCTTCCAAAATGCCTGACTTTTAAAGTCAATCCTAACCAACTTTAAAAGTCTAAAAATTTTAAAGTTGGTTTTGTAATTGACATTAAAATAAAGTGTAGAATTTTAAAGTTGGTTATAAACCAACTTTAAAAAAGCATGACTTTTAAAGTTAGTTACATAACCGACTTAAAGTCTAGCTTTTAAAGTTAGTTTTCTACCAAATTCTTTTCTTGCTGATTTTCTAAGTTAGTTTAACAAAATTGATTTCTTAACCAACTTCTACTAGAGTTTTTAATTGATATTAAAGGTGTCATGTGTAGTAGTGAAGGATGGTATATGTTCCTTTAGTGGGCCCACACTGTCCTAATTATCATCCAGGCTCTTGTAGTCTTACCAATCCCACTGACTTAGGATGTGCGTCCATCAATCCAAGTGGTATGCTTAACAATCTCATTCCAAAGTTCGAGTTACCTTTTTTCTTAAGGAGTTCAAGTAAAATGGTTTTTTCAAATACTTTGCCTTGACAAATCTTACCTAGTTAGAATCATTATCATTAAGCACTATATAGGAAAGCTTGATTTTTATTACAAATTGTTGGTTTCTAACTTTAAATGCAAGGTCACCCTAATTTATCTTTTTTTGAAGTCACTTCTTGTAATATTTGCCATTTTTAAATTCTAAAAATGCACTATTTGTGGAATTTTGCAAAATTTGAGGTAATTGTGGAATTGAGAATTTTAGAGATTAAATCATGAGTAAAACCTCAATAATTGAAATGTACTCGAAAAATGGAATCCAACGCCACTAAAAACATTAAAATCAGAGACCAAAGGAAGAATGGCTAATTAATTTAATTTTAGTATTTAATTAAATTTCAGAAGGGGTTAAACACAGTAAATATGCATGGGGCCCATGGATTGGGCACATGAATCCATGAAGGCTTTAAATGGGTGTTTTGTTTCCCGCACAACCAAAACTCCTCTCGTTTCCTGCATCAAGATTGCCGTTTTGCGTACCGCTGGCAACAGCCATCACCGGCGACTACAACGCCTGCCCGCACGTGACAGATCTCCCTCCCCCTCCTACTAGTTGGATAGAGGTAGGCACTATCCACACTTTTCCCCTCTCTTTTCCGAAGTTATTTTAACATTGAAAAACAGTGTGGATTTGCCGTTTTTTGGTAAGTTTTAAGTATTACTGATCTTTTTGAAATACCCCAAGAAATGGTGTTAGATGATGATATGAATCGTTCATCTTGTGCATGATGACACAAAGAACAAACCCATGAATTTTCATGGTGATCGGACAACTAGGGACGCCAAAAAACTAAATGAGGATTTTTAGGAACTTGGTAAAAATCATGTAAAAATGGTATATAATGGTGAGATTTGTTGAAATGGAGTTTGAAAGTGAAATGTATGTGAAAAACTAAGCAAAATGGTGTAAAAATCGCAAGATTTGGGCACCTAGGGGTCGCCGAAGACCGGATTCCAACTGTCATCTCCAGCGACGGCGGACCAGTCCAGTCACTGTCCCCGACAACGGTGAGCGATGACAGCTCGACGAGCGATGTTGGGTGACGAGGGTGTCCGGCAGTGAGCACACAAGCGACACACAGCACGGCATGTGACGCAACCACAATGCGACACGCAGTCTGCCACAAGTGCGCCGCGTGCGCAGAGTACGCACAACACGCATGCAGCGCACGCATGCGGACGACACACGTGTGCAGCGCATGCATGGCATGTGCATGGTTTCTTTTCTTATTTTTGGGTTTTTTTTACTCGTCCTTCACAAAAATGTGATTTTAGGAGCTATAGAGGTCCAAATCCTTATCTGAAAGAAGCATTGCAATTGTCTCGATAGCGCGGACCTAGATTTGACTTGAAAATCTAGATATGAATACCTTTTAAATGGTTAAACCATTGAATACCATTAGATAACCTAGATCGGGCTAATCAATGGATGATCAGGCCTTAGACCTTTGTTGTATACATCGAATATGAGATGATCTAGGGGATTAGAAGAATACATATCATTGAATTGCCAAGTGATAGATGACTTATGATGTGACAGGTACATTAGAGGGCACGATGTGATATAGCTTATGTGCCTGATTGGAGTACAACATTTATTGAGGTAGGTGATTACATTCGAGAATTTTCCTTCATTCATGATCATGATTTCTTAAGCGAAATTCCTGAGGCTAGTGTTTTATGCTCTATAGTGTTAATTAAAACATGTTTTTTTCTCTTCACTTTTGATGGCATGACATTGACGATACCATTATTCATGTTTTTACATGAGATGGTTTATATGTTACCATATATTTTAATTCAGCCTATTGAGGTTTATTTCATTTGGAAGTTTTCCATGATTTATAGCTTGTTTTTCTATTTTATGATGGGTGCTTCTACCCGGTAGGTACTATGCTAGGAGGGTTGTAGGGTTGGTCACTTGCCCTCTAACTTTGTAATGATGATGATTAGACACTGCCCTTGATTGAATGTCGTAGAACACTCTTATGGCTTGTTTTTGGTACTATGCCCTGTTTTATCATGACATGCATTATGTTTCAACGTGGTCACAGATTCGTATTGCTTTTAGTGGATGCTCATCCATGTTTTGATCATGCCTTGCATGCCATGATGTTTTACTCTAACATTGTATTATCTCGGATGAAAGTCACGTTTTGATCATGATTGTTCGTTCAGATTTATGAGATTTATGAGCTTTACATTTTGAACGCATGATGATTTCATTTGTTGTATAACTGATTTACTCTATTAATACTGACATGATATTAGTAGTCTTCACCATGTTTATTGCATGCTTTTATTTCTCATAATCACCTATACAAGCATAGCTTGTTGAGGCATAGCTTTGTTTGCAATGCCTCAAATACGAAGAGTGACTACAGGTTGATGCGTTGATAGAGTAGGTAAAAATGATGGTAGTTCCCATTGAAGCATCGAGGATGTTCAAGGATGACAAGGTTTGTTCAACTCCTCACTTTGGGTTTTAAGTATGGACTGTATTTTAACTAAAATTGCAATGTGACCTAGATGTAAGAATATGAATTCATATTAGATGTGATGGCTATGTGGAGGGACCCTGGGTATTTTGTCATAACTTGATTTCCTTATCCATTTTTAGAGTGTATATTTGATTGAAAATACCATTTGGTTGTGGATGGGTGTGGAGACTGAATCTCCCATATGATATGTCTTATATATTGTTTATCAAGTTGTTTGTATTGCGCTAGTCATGTGCAATGGTCCAAAATAAAAAGGAAACTTTGTCGAATTTTCGGTAGAAATGATATTTCATTTTACCGTTGAATCCTTAGTTTGTGGTTGCACCCTAGATTTTGAAATAAATGCTTTTATTTAAGTTTTGTTTTTTGCCACTTTAAAATTTTTGAAGTTTTAAAACAGGGATCCTGACTGTTTTTATAAATTGTCATTATATTGTTATAAAAAAAACTCGGGGCGTCACACTTCTAACTTACTAAATGAAGAGACTTGTTGCCCTACTTAATTTTTATAGAAAATTACATTGAAGTGGATGTGCAATGTTGACATGGCATAAATGGGTATTGAGACCAACATAGATTTTATATGGATAGATCTTCCTACTTGAAAAGAATGGATTTCTTCCAACGAGCGTGCTTTCTTCCAATTGCTTCAATGGTAAACTTAAAACAATTTGCTTTTAATTTCCTTTTAAAGACAAAATATCCATTATAGTTGTTGGAAATGTATGCCATGCAAAGCCATTACTGCAATATTCTATTAATTATTCAATGAATAAATTCACTTTATCTAATCATGATATACTAATACTACATAATATGGTACTAAGAATATAAGTTAGTCAATAAATAACATCATATTTAGAGAGTCATGGGATGACCTTTGGAAACTAACACAGTAAGATTTCCATGATAAGTTGACTACAAATCATAATTTAGGAAAAAATGGAATTCAAGTTCTTTATAAATCTAAAATAGTCCTCAAGAGGGAATGAGTTGGTCACCAAGGGGTGTGGCATCTCTTCCACGGACTTTAATGCCATTGTCAAGACCTGACTTTAAGGACATGGTATTTATACTTTATGTCATACAATATCCTATTACATATCCAAAACTATATAGCTTGATTGTGAGTCATGGGATTCATATCTCTAATTCTATTGCTATTGTTGTTCCTTCACCTACCAATGACAAGATAGAGACTATACCAAATGCCTTGATTGCTAAACATAGTCATGGGTCCATTGGAAGAGGAAGCCATCAACAATCATATGAAATGTTTGGTTTGGCTTGTCCAGTCACTCTGCCATACCTTGTTGCCAAAGATTCGATCATGCTACATATCCAACTACAAATCTTGCCAACAATTACCCAACAATTACCTTGCCTTTAGATATTAAGGGATGTCTAGTAAATGAGCTTGAGAGAACCCAAGGCCATGATAGTAATTGATAAAATGTTTATCCACTTGACTTAATGCACTTAAGTATTTTCAAAAGAAGCTTTTGAAAAGCATTTTAGAGTTCATTTAAGGATGGATCCCATTGTACTTGATTATAAACACATCCCATATAGGTGTTACATGTGAATATAGAATTATATTAAATAGTTCACAAGGATACCTATGTAATTTCATGTGCTTCTTATCTAGCCTCATTTGGTTATAATTGGGTCAAAATTCTTGATGCCATACCATCTCTCTAGATGGTAGAAAATTCTCCTCATGGTTTGAGAGTATTTTATTGAAATTAGAAAAATGTTTCTTAAATAAGAAAAATAGAGAGATACAATATTAGAAAGGTACTTAGAAGGTCATACTAAAACAACTTGCTAGAGTATGACTAGAGTCAAAATTTCCTATTTGAGAAATGCGAAGGCTTCCTCTCCTGCTGTGATGACCTCAATTTTTAAAACACATTTTCATAAATATTTGCAAAGGTAGGGCCCTAATTTTGAAGAATTTTAAAATTCAAATAGCGAAAACATATTTTCTTTGAAATTGATTTGTCAAGAACTCGAGTGTCACCTCAAATTACTTATCATACATAGATTTTTATATAAAATAAAATTTCTATTGAATAACAATAGAAATACTTTTATTAAAATCAGGATCGATATAGTGGTTTAGATACACAACCTCGGTAGTCATTACATACCTTGTCCAAATTATTACAATCCAAATTACAAAGCAATCAATACAATCTTCCTCAAAGTAAATACCTTGAGCCGTAGTTCGGTAATGATTTTTCACAAGTCTTGAGCTTTCAATATTCCTTAACTGTATCTGAGATATTGTAAACATTCAAACATTTACAATATCTCAGTAAGCTATGCTTGGAAGTGGATTTAAGAAATATAATCAATATATCTCAAAGTCAACAGTTCTTTATATCCACGATATAAATCAATTTATACAATTGAATAGTCATTCTATCCTTCACTCATCATATGAATTATATGTATATATTACATATAAATAAAACCATTAAAAATTGTGAATATAGTCAATATCATCAATAATATCTCATTTTCAAACTGATTTCAATATTAACACTAAGTGTTAATATATAATTATATCGTATTGAGAATCATCTTCCAATACAACATTGGTAATAACTTTTACCGGCCATCTCATCATGCCATAAAATAAGGCATCTCATTATGCGACAATTAATTGCATCATAATGCAAAATAATCTCAAGCACTACCAAGCTTGCAGTCTCAATCTGTACAGCGCACATGAATAACTGCTTAATACTCCACTGATACCATGGTGGAAAATATGGATCCATGTTCGTATGGGGGGAACCATGGCTGTCACAGTGGCGGCCTTCCCATAATTACCCTACCTGAGATTTTGCCTCTCTTTGGGCACGGTATCATCATCATAATCAGTTTTAGAGAGCGGGTGGCCAAATCCTTATAACTCTCCTAGCATTGGCATCCCTAGGCATAAGCCTATCTTAAAACAAAACCACAAGCCTCCATGCTTGTATGAAAAATAATATTTCATACTTACAGACTGTGTATTTGGTTATAATAGGACATGCTTATAACTTATTTCCTTAAGATTTGGGGGTTCAACTTATATAGTTCAAATCTTCTCATTCTACCCATTAAGTAATTTTATAATTACTTAATCAGTCACTTTGTATTCATTTCAACATCATTTGTTGATTCATCCACAATTCTAAGGCAATTATAATCAATCTATAATTATCAAGATAAGATCATGTGTAAAATACATGTATCTTCTATATTGAATATATTCTTAAGGTCCACCTATCTTTACTTTCAACAATCTACATTCTCATTAATCTTGATCATCGTATCCTTCATGTATCTGTTAAATCATATATATATATATATATATACAGTCATTTCAACTCATTTATACTTCCTAGTTGTTCTTTTAATCATCCTTACATAGGATGATTTAGATCTTTTTCCTTGGATCATATTGATCAAGGGTCTAATCTATTGATCTACATTTAAATCTAATATTTATAGTACTTCAAAACATACATACAATATTATGATTCTTATTATTCTTGATAATTCAAGATCTCTTTATAGATCTTGTTTAATCTTTGATTATCTTAATTACCATTTTTATTGGGATTAGATAGTTTACTATCCTTTTATGATCTTATTATTATTCAACCAGTTAATGTTTTACTGATTGAAGATAGTTTAATTTTCTTACTAATACTAAACAGCTCATCCTTATTTCAGAATTGACTAAGGCTTACCAGTTAAAAGTTGCTCACAAAGTAGTTAATTCAATCCTCACGTAAGGAGGCCTTTAGACCTCACAAATGTCGCCAAAAGGTGGGGGAAGAGCAAGGCTCTATTAGAGAACCCACTTAACCACGACGTTCAGCATTTACTGGGGCTGCCTTAGCTCAACCTTCATAAGGTTCCTATGAGCATTAAACCCTAAGTACTCTTGTTATTTGATTTTAATTAAATCCATAAACATTTAAAATGTCATTCATGGGGTTTATTATTCTCCTAAGTTGGGCTAAGGAAATGATATTTCTTATAATCCTACTAATTATAGCCCTTACTATCATTAAGTCCATGTCTATATTCATTGTAAATGTTCATCAATATCCATTTTCATTTAATTACATTTTTCATGTAATTTACATAACATGAACATTTAAAGCGTAAATAAATAATTCTAATAATTAAATC
Source organism: Warburgia ugandensis (assembly GCA_035236585.1). NCBI lineage: Eukaryota > Viridiplantae > Streptophyta > Magnoliopsida > Canellales > Canellaceae > Warburgia > Warburgia ugandensis. Next base: position 86,705,984 of record CP141126.1, read on the forward strand.
TACTAAGCAAATAAAAGAACATTTATAATAGAGTATAATAACTCACATGCTCATTTGAATATATCTTATTTGTCCATTTTGATCTCATGATCATATTTTTATTTTTATTTATTTTTCATCCCATTAAGGGTTTAGATCTTGAACTTTCATTTTTATTTAAATCTATCATATTCTCTTAATGTGATATCATCACTAGATCATTGATGCATCTCATCATATGATCTGATCTTTCTTGATCCAACTGATCAAGAAGTTCTTAAGTTATTTTATCAAAATTAAGGGCATAGATCTCAATCTATCCCAAATTATCCTTATTAGGCTCATCAATTCATATGATCTTAACTTTAGATCATCATTTAAACTAATTTTTATGGTCTGATCATGCTTGATTACTCAGATCAAGTAGATCCATGATCATTTTTAAGATTTCTCCTCCATTAAGGTTAAAGATCTTAATTCATCCTAGATTAATCACATCTAACTCTTGATTCCATGTTACCTCATCACTAGATCACTGATGGATGAGAAATCCAAAGTTTGATCATGCCAAATTTGATTGATCATGGGAATTAGTACCACTTTTTGTAATTTATAAAATTTTATAGTAAATAAAACCTAAATTTTATATTTCCATTAGATTCTACTCTTCACTAGAAATCTAGAGCTTCTTTCCAATCTTGATTTGGAGTTAAAATGAGCTCTAAATTAGATTTTTAAGTTTTCAGATCAAAATAAGGGGCCGAGATTCAATCTGGGTTACCTAGATCGATGGGTCAATCAGTGGCCTACCCCCATTACTGATGATTGCTGGTGTATAGGGAGGGGTGACCTGGGATAGCTGAGACGGTCTGATCTGGACCGTCAGATCAGCTCTTTCCTAGATCAATGGCCCGATCTTATTGGAATCTTACTATGAACACCTAGCCTGAGGTTTTCGGACCCTCTGAATAGATCTAACAGTTTAGAATTCCCAAATCTTATTGATTTATTGGTGTTCTCAATTAGGTCACCGGATTCTGGTTCATCGTTGATCCAGTCACTAGTGAACCAAATTCAACAGTGATTTGGCCTAAAAATAGAGGGGAAAAGAAGGGAACCTCCCTGGATCTCATTTAAAGCAGAGAGAAAAGCCAGAGAAGGCTATTTGAACAAATTTTGGTGAGTGCAGACTGTTGTCTGTGCTCAGCAGTGAGTTTGTCACTGTTGGTGCTATTGCTGGTGCCAGAGAAGGATTTAGGAGAGGAAGGTAAGGGGAAATGGAGAGGAAGGTAGGGGAAATGGAGAGGAAGGTAGGGGAAATGGTTTTCAAGGTTTTGGGCTGGTGCCATCGCTGTAATGGGTGAGATCGACAATGATTTTGCTAACCTAGGAAAAACCCTAGCTGGCAGTTTGTAGGCTGAGTCTGGCTGAAAGGCAGGTTCAGGGACGCGCCAGCCTAGGACAGGCTGGTTCTTATGCCAGGCACATGGGGGGACCATTGTTTCAGTTGGAAAGAGAGGAGAGAGAAAAGAAAAGAAAAAAAGAAAGAAAAAAAGAGAAAAAGAAAGGGAAAGGGAAAGGGAAAGAGGAGGAAAGAGAGAGAGAGAAAGAGGGGGAGAGTCTTGGGGATTTGTGGAATTTCATGGGAATAGTAGGAGGGGTATTTATATGCTTATTTTATATTAATTATATTTTAAATAAAAATTTTCACTTTTCTTATTTAATTCAAAAGAGATTTCTCATCATGTTTATTCTTCATCATTGATATTCTTTAAGCTGGCTGTACACCAGCTCACCTAATTTTTGTGGACCCCACATAAAATTGAAATGACCATTTTACCCTATGGGTAAATGTAAATTCATAAAATTAAGAAAAATAGGGATTATTCACTCGAGCTCAGATTTCAGCATGCTTACAATCATTTTGACTATTTTTAATCAATGATTCAAAATATCTATATTTCAAGACCTAATTCTTTTTCTAAAAATAATAATATTATATTGAATATAATATTTCACCTCGATTTTTGTAAAAATTCTAATTAATTCTAAATAATTTCAAAAAAATTGGGGTTTTCACACCTACATATAAGTATGAGGAAATACATAGACAAGGGTCAAAATGCCTCATAGAGATCTTTTTCTTTGTTGCAAGATGCCTAAAGATACTATATTAAAAATGCCTCCTAGGAAAATACCTATAGACACCATATTAAAAATGCCTCCTAGGAAGATGCCTACAGATGCCATATTAAAAATGCCTCCTATGATAGTGTATCCTCTACATATAAGTATCACTTCTTAGTTCTAACTTTTTCATTGTGAGAAGTGTATAACCATACAAATAATCCAAATATTGTAGATGAGTGAGACAGACTTTATGAAGTCTATTGCTACATGTTCTACTGAATATGAATAATTGATGTATTTATACACTTAATTGCATTAGTGGAATGTAACAACTAGTTGTAGCTAGTGAGGGTTCTTGGATTTTCAGTTTACTTGTCTTTTGCGAAGGTACCATTTTATGATGTGAAATTGAATAAATTGTTACACTTTCGTTGGTCATGTAGCATGTGACACATAATAACTAGAAGTGGAGAAATGTAAATTGATATCTTCTTCTACTATCATTTTAAGTCCAACCTGTATGTTTATTTTCTAACCATTTATGACATGCAAGGTATCTGGGATCCTGTATTTTCATATGCAAGTAGGAAAAAATATATAACAAAATCAATATCATCTTCAACTTCTTGCTTTTCGACTAGCACATGACGTAAGACCATCCTCCATTTTCATCTAGGTTTGGGATAGGCCTTGGCAGAGTTAATCTAGAGCTAAGAGATCCAATCTAAAATCAAATCCAAATCCATAATCTACTCGAAATCTAAATGAATAGTGTAAAGCTTAAACTTATTATCATGATCAATCCATCTTAAAGTAAACCTAAATCAATCTATGCTAAGTTTGACAACCAAGATAAATCCATCGGAAGATACTATCCCATGATCAAAAGTGAATGATCATGTGTCGCCTATGCAAAGGTGGCCGTGCACTAACTATGCCAAGTTCATGGCCAAGCATTTTACATAGGTAATCCATGCAAAGGTGGCAACCCTACTCTAATAATCTATGAATAGTTCATGCAAAGGTGACAAACTTATTTGAATAATCCATGCAAATGATAATATTTTACATGAATAATTAATGCAAATGTAGTTATGAACAACTTTACAATTTTTTAGTCGAATAATTCATGCAAAGGTGACTATACAAGGTCAATAGTTCTAAAACAATGGGCCCCAGCTGAGGAAAAGAATTAAGGTGTCTATACTTCTGACCTGGTGGACTCCTACTATGCACAAATTCTAAGGTGGCAATGATTTTAACTATGCAAGCTCCATTATGAAGAGTTCTCATAAGACAATGACTTTGATAGTGGACCCACTTATTTTCCCATAATAAACTATGTCCCATAAAGACATACCAATACTCCAACAGAGTTAAAGCATGTGCCCTTTTAAAAGTTAATAGTCAATGATTACATAAGTGGTTTTTCCTTTAACGTCAAACGACTAAAGGAATATAAATTCTATGGCCTATGTTGTTAAACATCTCCTATGAATATAAAAGAAAGAAAAAAAGATATTAATATTTGCTTAAGGCTATGATAAAGCTACATATACCTAAATGATAAAAAAGATAACATTTTTATTGTATACCTAATACTAAATAAAGAGGATTTATAGGCCATACACTCTTATCAAGTTAAGGTAATACTTTGAAAGACATCTTTATATAATGACAATTGTCTAGCTCGTGTCATTAAACTAAATCAATAGTTAAATCATATTGTGAACCTAATTCAACCATGTTTTGATTCAAAGTTATAACTAAGGTGTCACGACCCGGGTTTTTATATGATGCAATTTTGATAAAAAGGCGAGATCTCTTGTTTTATGAATATGAGATACATGAAAATCTTTCTCATTTGGAAAACAACCTTTCATAAAAATCCCGAGTGTGAAAACACATTCTCCAATAATTTAGCCATGGCCAAGTTTTAAATCAATATTGTTCCCAAGAAAGTGTTAGTCACAGCCCCAGCTATTAGAGAGTAACTACAATCAAGTAACATTGAAAGATAAGATAGGGGTTTACTTACTTGTACTTAGCCTGTGTCTCCTAGTACAAACGTTCTTTGCCCTTAAGTATTTATTTTGTATCTGAAAAATGTTGAGGATTGGGTGAGTATATAATATACTCAGTAGGAGCCTATCACTACTAGTTTTATAAATGCATGAGATGTTTTAAAATCATATGCTCATTCAAAATATGCGTATGTTTGAATACTTGCGTTCAATATCAGTATAAGAATCCATAATCAAACTGAAATACTCATGACTTAAAAGATCACATAATCCAAAATTGAAAGTATCATATATATATATATATATATATATGAAGACATCATGATATGCAATAGATGCTTTATGGAGTCCAACTCATGGACCTCTAGTATGGTATGGTTGACCAACCTCATATCATGCCATATGCAATGCACATAAATCCATGAAACCATAGGGTCTCACTATGCCCACGACCTCACCGTCGTGTGGTCCCTGGGTACCTAGGGACACAGGATCATATACCTCCACGGGGCATATGACACTCCGACCCAGTGCCGTGACACCAGTGGTAGCCCCCTGTACCACATGCAGTCGAAGCAGGGACATGCCCTTTTTGGGCGTGATACCCATCCACCTAATAGTGGTAGAGGCTGGGTGGCCAACCCACACCCCTCGGCATAGCACCCACGAGCTTACAAGCCCAAATCATGTACGATCAAATAAGCCAAAAACCTCTGTTCAAAACCAGTCCTCCTTGGGTCCCTCACAACTGCCTGGCCCTCGGCACTCCAGCGTCTTTTGGCAACCCTCAAGGACATGCAATCTTTGCAAGTACTTAAATCATGCAATGTATGCACTTGTTTACAAAGCATATGTGTGCATAATGTACATGCAATCTTTTACGAAACATGTCTATGTACAAAACGTTTATCATATGCATGCTAAATCAAGTCATGCTAAACAAGTTATATACTTATAACATATGTTCTTAAAATAATAATAGATCTTTTAAAAGAATCTAATAGTGATAGAGCACCTACCTGGCTAAGTCGCATTAACCCCTTTTGTCCTCGTATGCTCCTGAACATGGTTTGGGGACTCAAGGTTAGTTTAACCTATCTTTAATGGGTTTAGAGCAGTTGGGTCTTATTACTTAGGAATTAGGGGTCCATCCCTATGCCTATGGGTGTCCTAAGGTCCTAATTGGGCCTTGGTATCCCCAGTTTTCCAAAGTTATAGTGGTCACGCGTCACCATCCTATTCTAAGGGTCATTCCCTACTTTTATTGGGCCTTGATCATGGATTTTATGGTTTTGATGTGTCTGCGTCGTCGATACAGACACAACGCCTTTTACGGCTCCTCAATCGGAGCTCTAGATCTCAAGTTATAAGCGTTTTAGTGTTGTATGTACATAGAGTATTTAAAGACAAAAAGTCGGAATGCTAGGACGCTGTGCGTCAGCGTCATGCGCCCTGCTTCCTTAAGTAACAAAAATTTGACGTGTGCTAGCGCGCTGCGCATCTGCGGCACGCGCCTCAGCGGGCGCGTCTGCAGACAAGAGAGACAACTCCGCCCGTCTGTCCCTTTAGCTAGCGCGTCCCTGGACGCGCCCGTTTGGTTTTTCAAATGGACGTCGACCTGCGTCGACGTGGGACGTTCCTATTGGATCGTCCCGCCCGTTAGAGACCTGGGTAGTCCTCAGGTCACCCTGGTTCGACCCTGTTGAACCAGTGCGGCCCTGGGGACGTCCCAGGGTCCTTGGTGGCGCTCCCAGGCTCAGTTTTGCATGGTTTTTCATGCAAAAACTTAGGGAAATTGAGCCTAAGACTATGGGTAAGATGGGTTTGGGGAGTTTTTGAGCATACCTATTTCGTGGGTGGTTTTCTCTCCACGTTTTTCCCTCTTGGTCACTGCTCCGCGATGGGTTTTCTCCAAGGTTTTGGGCTGCCATTAGAGGCACCCAAGAGCTCTATTTATAGAGCTTTTAAAGAGGGTTCTGGAGGGGTTCTAACTGCCTTTGAATGGCGATGGGGAAACCTTCAGAATGGCGGTGGTTTCTCCTTGAAACACCGCCGTTCCAGAAGCCTCTAGGAGCTTGAAGACAACGGGGTGCCCGTATCAAAACGGGCACCTGTGTTTTTCAGGTTAAGTCATTTTTGTGAAATTTACAATTTTGCCCCTAAACTTCAAAGGGCCATATCTTGCTCATTTTAACTCCGTTTTGGGTGATTTTGGTCTCATTGGATTCCTTTTTCTGAGATGCATCTAATGGAACCACTTTTAGGACCAAATTCCTAAGTTTAGTCAAGGAAACTAGTGAAATGACCAAAATGCCCTTTTCTTTAAAACTGAACTTTTCATTGCTAAACTTGGAATTTCAATAGTATAAAATTGGAGTCATTACATAAGGTGTACAAAATACGAAAGTTATTTATTCATATTTGATCATACGCAACCAACTTCTGGTCTAGGGTCTTTTCTTTGTTCTATTTGTATGTATTCAATAATCAAAAGAATATCTATATGTATTCAATAATTGAAAGATTGTTTATGTGTGTTCAATTGACAATGGAACATCTATTAGTGAGTGAGAAATATAATCATAGCACTTTATCAAAATAGAGGAATGCACTCACAGTTACTAATAAAATGAATATAAATATATAAAACCCCCAAAATTATTTGGGGTAAAATCAACCCTTGGTTTTCTATTGTGCAATTATTGTCATCACGCACAATGTTAAATTTGATGCAAACAATGAAATGTGTTATATTGCTTTATATTTTGTTGTTAAGTGATGTTAATTTATTTGCAATTTTCTCTTTATAAGAGAAAATCAACTTAATTCTTATTTTTTCTTCTATATTTTTGTCAATTGAAATTGACTCAAATTCTATAGATTTTGAATCAAAGGAGATTGTCATGTTTTTCAGGGGTGTTCTATAGTAAGTAATAGTAGGAAGAAAAGCCACAAGACATGTGGAATACATTTGATAAAAAAATTTATACAAGTGGGAGAGAAAAGGATGGTGTAAAGAGTTGTAATGCAGAATATGTTGCGAGATGGATGGAGAATGGAACTAGTAACCTCCACAAACATCTTCTTAAGTATCCTAAACATTTATCATAAGATGTAGGGCAATTATTGATTGACAGAGAGGGTAAAATTCGTGTTAGACAAATTGCTCAAATGGTATATCACAAAAAATTAGCTAGTGCCACAAGGAAACACAACTACCCATATTCAATTATTGAGCATGGGGGTCTCAGAGATTTGCTTAGCTACGTAAATCTAGATGTCACGCATACTACTAAAAACACTAGTAAGATTAACATTTGACGATTTACAAAAGGGGAGAGTGAGAAATTGAAAAGTATACTAGAGAAAGCTCCTAGTATGATATGCTTAGCCTTAAATGTTCGGATCTCTATAACTATGAAGGGTTACATTTGTTTGATTAAATATTTTTATGAATGAGAAATGACAATTGTAGGCTAAAATTCTTAACTTTTGTCATATGCCTCCTCTACAGACTAGTATTGCATTATCTGATAAAGTGTGTCAATTTTTGAAGGACTAGGGAATTGAGAAGAAAGTCTTTTCTTTGAATTTGGATAATGTAGCCAATGAATATATACAATATTTTTTTTAAGGCATTTGGCTTTGCACAGTTTTTTGTTGTGTAATGGTGAGTTCTTTCATGTTAGATATTTTGTTCATGTCTTAAACCTTATTATTCAAGAAGGTTTAAAATTAGTTAATGAAGCTTTGGAAAACATCTGAATAATGTGAAATATGTGAAGGGATTAGATGGTAGAACTTTAAAATTTGGATATTTGTGTAAAGCAAGTGGATTTGGAGGGAATATATGATTGCGTTTTGATGTTTCAACAAGATGGAATTCAACCTTTTTCTTGCTTGAAAGTGCACTTCTATTCCAGCACACATTTAAGAAGGCGAGTCTACTAGCTTCTTAAACTAATTGCTGATATCACTACTCTCATGTTGGCATCTCATTATATGATAGAAAATATGTATTTTGTTGTGCGTGAAAATTGCCAAGGTGTTAAAACTCAAAATTCGAACACAAAGCAGATTTTCCCAAAAGGAGTCGATGCCGCTTAGCACAAGTGAGAATGTCATCTAACATAGATAATGAGGCTAGGTTTTTTATTTAAGTATAAGTTTAACATAAAATAAAAATATTTTTAACTTATTTTTGTTATAAAATAAGAAAATCTAAAACTTGGTGAAAAGACGCAAAATAGCCCAAACTACTTTGACTCAACTACTTTTTGCTTTAGTGTGGCACATTTTGATACTATGAAAAATGCAATTTCTTTTACTTGAGGAGAAAGTGTGTCGTGGTTTGCTTACTGGTAGCATGGCTGAAAAGATGTTTAGGAAAATTGAGAGGATTCTTGTGATGGTAGCATTTGTAATAGTCCATGATCCCAAGCTTAGGTTGAAATTGTGGACTATGGCTACAAAGATATAAATGCAAGTACACGTAAAGAAAAGGTAACTAATGTTGAAGACCAAGTAAAGAAATTCTTTGGATAATATGTTAGGAAATTTCCCAGTCGCTCTATAGTTACCCTACATTCAACTTCAGTTGGGTCCTTTAGTAATTGAGTTCTATCACTCGAGTGAATGATGAAATGCAAAACATTCTACTTCCCAATACTTATATATTCTTTAGTTATTCTCAAGTGCTCATCTTTATTGTAACTTGTAATTAATGTCTATCTTATTGAAATTTAGGAATTTGTTATGATAAGAGTTCTTAGTGTGATAACACCATGGAATCAAAGTCATTGTACCTTGAAGAGACTAGATATGATGTTATGCAACATTCAGACCTCAAAGTGTAAGAATATTAGAAAGCAAATGAGCATAGGTAACCAACCCTCTCCTTGGTTGCACGTGACATCATGTCAATTCCTATTACTGCTATTACATCAAAGGTGACTTTTAATATTGGAAATTGAAATCTCACCAAACATTGAAGCTCTCTTACCTTGCAATGTAAAAGTATTGACTACAATTAGGAATCGATTGTATGACTTTTTAGTAATATATATGATATATCCATTACTTTTAGTAATATATATGATATATCCATTACTTTTGGATAAATTAATTCAACTATGTCATTTTCAAATTTATGTTGACACTTGTTTATATCTCTTTAATTTAGATGGAGATCACTTAGATCTTGATAATATTGAGATGAAGTTCTACAAAGAGAATATTTCAGGATCAAGGAAACCTTCTAAAACAATTTTACATGAAGATTGAAATGGGAATTAGTTGAACAAATTCTTTACCTTTTTAAATTGTTTATGAAGTACACTATTTATTTTAAAAATAATACCTCCAGCTCACATGTCTATTGAGATATAGATATGCCAATAGGGGTTGATTCCACGAGGACTCAATTTGAAATCCAAATTAAATTATCAGAACCTAGATAAGTAAGCTAAAACAAATGATCAAATTAACTTCAAACTACACTAAAAATGTTAAATTCATCAAATTAAGAAATTTAGGTATTTAGAATTCACTACATTATTACTTATAAGCATTCATATATAAGTAACATTGACATGTCAATATCATACCAATGAAATATTAACCTAGAAGATGTTTGCATGCAATACCGAATTTAATTTCTTTGTCAATTCAAATGATCTACCTAGCGTAATTATTATGTATTCAAAGCATATTTTGTATTTTTTTACGATCACAAACTAACTAAAAATCCATAATTATCATTCAACATCAAGCTAAATAACATACTATAATCATCCCCTAAACTATGAAAAATACATCATAATTTTCATGAAAAGAATAATAATTATACTCACTGAAACTATATGTCAAACCATAAGAATTGATAATTTGTTCTCTTTTAAATCGAATGATAACTAATATATGAATGGATTATTGATCTAACATTGTTTCATCCTCACCCTAGAAGGAAATCATGACAAAAGAAAAGCACTCCTCAAATTAATGAAGAAACACATTCTAACTTATGCTGAAACAATAACAAACACATCCTAAAAAATTGAAAATTTTGGCTCTAGATTTAGCTTAGACTAGCACATTTTCTAGCTATTCCTAGGATTGGTGAAAAACAGTTTAATGGTGGCTATAAACTTTGCATAATCCTAGGTTAAACTTAAAAAAAATAACTACTAAACTAAGCTAGGATAAGATTAATAAACAAGGCCTAAAACATGAAAAGTAAATATACTTCTAAAGCCGATAATAAAATGCATATAATCATAGCAATCTAAACACTAAACAAAGCATCTAAATATTAACTAAAAACAAAGATGAATAAAATTTATTGAATTTGATCATAGATCATTATAAGAACACGATGAAAATAAAACTTCCCCAGATTATATTGAAGATAGATGCCCAAGATCTCCCTTGATATGTCATGCACCAAGATTTTCAACCTCTAGGATCTATTCTAAGCCAAGCCGAACAAAGCTCTCTCTTGATGTGTCACTCACCAAAGAGAAGAGGAACCTCATAACTTGTGAAAACCGAAGGCATCTCTCCCTAAATAAATGCACTCTAATTGTGAAGTGCAATCCCAAGGGAAAGACGTCTTCCAATGTAAAGAACATCTCCCAACATGAAAATCTCTACTTGACAATATCTTCAAAAGACGTCCTTACCAAGAGCTCCCCACTTCCTAGAGATGTCTCCAACTTCTAGTCCAAGAAAGCACCGTACAAACTCCCTCTATAGACAACTCTGTTCTTAGAGGCATGCACTTTTTAAAGATGTCCTTTCCTTTGTATTAAAAATAAAATGTTCTTCAACTTGCTCTAGCATGTAAAAACTTTATCTTCTTAGCCCCCTTCTAAAAAAAATACATATTTTCCTCTTTTTCTTATGGGAGTACTCCGTTAGACCGTTAGAAAGATGTCTTTCTTACTCTTTTCAAATGTTATTCCTTTAGCATGCTCCCTTCCATTGTAAAAAAAAAAGGAGCGAGGGGGGGTGGGGGGGATTGGGTTTCCAACTCCTTTACTTGCTTAATGAAGTGTCCTATGCAAGACATCTTTGCTTTCTAATTAAGTGAAGACCATCTTTCCCATATGCATTGGCTTCCTAAAATTACCTAATAGCCCACCATTCATCTTAATGTGTAAAACATTAATTATTCTTCTCTTACAATCCTTACAAAAGATGTTCCTTACTTCTTATGCAAAGATTATGTGAAGTGTGTCCCCTCTAGAGTGAAGTCTCCTTTAAATGTGTAATTGTGATTTTCCATGTTGATATACACATTACTAATTAGAAGACTTTCTAAAATCATAGGGTAAGAATCTTTGACCTAGTCTACCTTTGAACAATCGACCGAGCCAACCTTATAAGGGAGCATTTTTTGCTTACTATACTTAGAAACCCTTGATTGGACTTTCCTTAATCACCAATATATAGAGTTGAAATGTCTAAGCCATTATCTTCCATGCAATTTGGTGTCTTTTGATTATGGCTTGAAAACAATGATTTTGAATGATCCAAACCATTGAACATATTCATATTGATGATATCTTCTCATTCATGATTAGTCGTGCTTAGGGTACCATGTTCCAAGAGATTATTAGAAAGATATTAACAGTTCAAGGCTAGATGACCATTGAGAATAGACTAGTTTCCTTTTAGGGCTTCAAGTCACCAAAAAAACATTAAAATTTTCATTTAACCCTAATCCTGCAAAAATACAAGGTAAATACTAATTAATAATGAATTAAATGATTCAACTCTTTGTAAATATAATTTTTGAAGATATTAATTGCAATAATTATGTGCATATCATACACATTACTTTTGGTTTCATGTAGTACTATCTAAACTTATTAAAATTCTTGTTGGCATAATTAGTAATTCTTGTAATTAAATTTGATGTATTTGTTTGAAATTTAGTACCATTGAGAGTCCCTTTTGTAGGTTATAGTTTACATCAAGGAAGCACCCAATGGCCAGTCAACCTCGAAACTTAATGCTAGAAGGCCTACAATGCCCTTTAGAAGTCCTAATTGGTGTAACTATTAAATCTTGTAATTTAAGTTAATGCATTTGTTTGAAACGTGGTACTATCAAGTGTTCCTTATGCAAGTTGTAGTTTACATAAAGGAAGCATCCAATAGCTAGTTATACTCTAAACAAGATTCTTTATAAGTCCTAACCATTATAGCTTCTGTTAATTTTTCTTGTCATATGAAGTTTACAATCTTCAATTTCTATGGGATCTTCAGTTTTCTTGACCCAATTCCTATAACAGTTTACAGAAAATATGTATTTTCTAACTTTTAGCATTTGTTAGGATCTTTTTGCAAGGAAGCAAATTGTCAAGTACCATCTGTTATTAACATTTTTAACTAATCAATGCTTTTGTATTTCTGATTTACTCAAGAGCTACTTAACCAGGACGCGACTTTATAGAGAAATACAAATCTTACTTGGCAAACTAGCAAAAATAGAAGCATGTCACACATATAACGTTTGGCGCTGTTATGATTTTCAAAGTGGGTTGCTATTGAAGAAGTGATATATTGGAGAGCAAGCTATTAATCTATTATATAGTTTTATGCTACTTTGAATATCTCTATCATGTTTTAAGTACATTTGTCCCTGAAGCTTACGCATTAAAGAGTTAAAAGGAGTGTAACCATTGGACTCACTGTCCAGTAGTTCTATTGAGGCTGCTGCTGGAGATGGTTATTTCTTCTACTAGATCTTGCCTTTATACTTATTGTTAAACATATTTAGATAACAACCCTAGATATAGATGTTACTGTATGGTGCACTGTATAGACCCAAGAAGTTCCCAGCACCCTAGATAAATGGCAAAGCAATAAGAGCTGGCCATTAGTAAACTTTATTTAGTTGGTGATGTCAATAAGTTGGTTATATCAGTTACTTGAATGTCTTTAATTTTCTATTCAATCACTTGAATTAGTGGCGTGTTAATGCCTTCTCTTTTACATTTATTAAGGTAATTTGATTATGAAAATTACTTTTAAGCAAATTCCTCAGTTTTTGTTGGAGTGAGATCTAACACGAAAGAGCTCCAGGAGTAGATGAGATGATTTATGCATCTGATAGTTCATCTTTAGAACTTGGTGATGTTTTAACTCTAGGAAGAGGGAGAAGCTGTGTATCTTTTACACTTTATGGATAGAAAGTGTGTAATATCATATAGCAGCTATATTAGATTTGGAACGAAAATAAATTTCTATTTGGCCATTGAACATTGGTGGCTACATGGAGGGGCTAGATCATATACCTAAAATTGTAGATAAAATCCAATATAAGCTGGGGTTTTATGTGATCAAAAGAAGGTGGATGCACAGACTTGGTTTTCAACCAATCTTACAATGGTGTGACTTAGTTGCTAGAGCATGACAAAAGAAGTGATAATGGGGATTTGGTGCTACTTCATATTGAGTTTTGCTATAGCATTCAAGTGCAAAGAAGTCGTTAGGGCGTATATGAATCCCACCATCTTAGTTCGTGTGCTAGCAATTAAATCTCGTTGCAAAGTCAAACTACTAGTAAAAACAAATTATTCACAAATTTGTGATTGCATTTTCATTGGAGCCAAGGTAAAGTATTCGTTGTGTGACCTTGAGGTTACAAGTTAAAGGGATGAAAATAACCTTTTGCAAAAAATGCAAGATAAGGCTGCCTACCATAGACCCTTGTGATCCGCTCCTTTTCCAGCACATATGGGAAAGCTTGATGTAAGGGGGCTACCCTTTTATCCTCGTTGAATATGAAATTGGAGTATTTTGATCCATTATCCACATCGATTATCCAGTTCATATTTGCATGGAACGGATCAATTTTGATATGCCAATCCATTTTCTCGGAACTATAGGCAGCCATACAAGTAAAAGAGAAACTGCGTTTCGTCTATACCAAAGTAACCGGAGTTCATGTGGGTCCCAATCACAGTCTGGCAAGAAGGTCTCGTAGTCTAGTAGCGTGGCAAAGTTGAAGATTTGACAAAATTCCAGTGGCAGAAAACAGAAGCAAACATTCTGGAACGGTTTTATAGTCGCGAAACAAGTTCAGGACCGTAGCTGGCTGCTGAAACGCGCGTTTCTGTTGCCGGGAAAACTCTGAGCAACACCGAAAAGTCAATTGAGATCGACAGACGGCGGAAGTGCCGGAAAACGTATTTTTCGCAGGAAAACGAGGAAACCTGCCAACATGGCAATCAACATCAATAGCTGCGCTCAGAAAGTCGACGTCGACGATAGGATGCCCCTTCATTTGTACTACCGGATCGCCGGCAATCTTCTCAGACAGGTTTGGCTCTCTCTACATCTCTCAGTTTTGAATTTTCCCTCAAGATCATGGTTCACGGGAATTGGATTAGTTTTGGCCCTATAATGATCGCGGAGGGGATGAATTTTCCAATTGATTTCTCTCTACGTCTCTCAATGTTGAATTTTCTTTCCAAATCACCGTTCACGTGAATTAGTTTTTTTCCTAAGTGATTTATGGACGGGATGAGTTTTCTAATTATGATTGTGTAGTCGCCTAGGAAAGAAGTTATATTTTTAGGTAATTAATTAGGTTATTTGGTTTGAGAACTACTTCGACGTCTGATTGCAATGAACAAGCAGTAGAAAAGCAATGCAGGAATGATGGGAGTTTTTATTTTTATTTTTATTTGTTGTGTATGTTTTGGATTTAAAGAAATAGAAAGAATTTGCAGGAAAAAGCAAATTTTTTCTGCGTCTGGTGCATGCAATCCCAATGTTTAAGTCCACCGTATTGAAACCAAATTTGCCAATTCTTTATTTGTGGTTCATGCCGGACATGTGGCATTTCCTGGAATACCGAAATTGGTGAATATCTTGAATTTTTAAGAAGCAAAATTGGAGGTGAACTTTCATTGTCAATCGAAAGAACTGATTCAACTAGTAGTATTAGCTGCAAAGTAGTGGTTGATGTGTTGGCAACCAGTCTGGCAATTACTGTTTTTTGTGCTACATCCTGGCCATTCTTAGGAATGCAAAAACCGTACAATTTACATATTGCTTGATTGTACAATGTTCTCTTGTAAATTCATGAAATGAACCTGGAGATTAAAGTAGTAAGCATCTTCTGGGACACAAAGAAGTTATTCCAAGATTACAACATTTTGGGATTATGTATTCATGGCAAGTCCAGGTGGCTGCTAGCCTACTAAAATTTTTTAGTTGGTTTTGAAGATGCTGGATATAAGGTTGGACTTTTATCCAGCTGGTCTTTTTTTTTTTTTGATGTCATTGGATATGCTAATATCAGTTTTAAATTTTAACCCTGTGATTCTTGTGGTGTTACATCAAAATACCATGTGGTTTGATTAGTCTTGCTTTAGACAAATGAATCTACAGGAAATTCCTTCAATTTCTTATGACATAGAATGGAATAGCTGAGAAGGGGAGCTTTGGCGCCATGGTTAAGTTGTTGCTGTGTGACCTGGAGGTCACGGGTTCGGGGCATACTAGAGGCCCTTTGTGGTCTGCCCCTTCCTCGGACCCTGCATACATGGGAGCTTCGTGAACTAGGATGCCTTTTTTGTAGAATGGAATAGCTGGCAGTCTAGAAGGTTCACATGTGAGCTATTATGATTTTGTTAACCACCACTTAGCCTCTATCTAAGTTGGAGTCCAACATGTTTTTCATTCTTCACATTTTTTCTAGGAGAAATCACCTGGTCTCACCTGAGGTATTCTAAAATAGTTATGCACTATGTAGTAGGCATTTCCAAGTAAGAGAGTCTTGAAACATTTGTCTGTATCACAGTTTTATAAGTCTCACCATTTTTATACTCTTAACTTTGCCAACAAGCTGCTATTCGCTGTACCACTTTAGATTTATAGTATATTAACAATGCATTAGATGCTGCTACTAGCAATATAAGCATATTGTATGATGATGGAGTGCATGATCAATTTTGTTTATTGTGCTGTTTGATAGTTATTCATGTTCTCTGCATTGACATCTATCTTTAAATGAAGTTTACCCATTGTATGTCCAAAGGAAAAGGGGAAAGAAAAGAC
Organism: Warburgia ugandensis; assembly: GCA_035236585.1. NCBI lineage: Eukaryota > Viridiplantae > Streptophyta > Magnoliopsida > Canellales > Canellaceae > Warburgia > Warburgia ugandensis. The sequence goes on from CP141126.1 coordinate 86,722,191, forward strand.
TAGCTACATTGTGTGCTACTCACCGAGATCAGATCATGTGTTTTTAATCATCAAACTGTCCATGTTGTTATAAATTGAGAGCTCATAGATGACCCCTTTGAAGAGCCATCAGTGCATAAATGAGAGGCATGAATCTTAGGGCCAGAGCCTATCTATGAGTCATATTTTAAACTAAAAGAATGAGGGGGACTATGGGGTACTATTTTGAGGTATTCAAAGAGTGCACAAGAAGGACCTGTTTTTGAGAAGAATGATCACTTATGGGTGGAATATCATTCTGATTCAGATTTGGAAGGACCATATTCCATGAGAGGATTGATTATGGGATGCTATACTTTCTTCATTAGGCAGCCTTGCTATTTGGAGCAACAAAAAGGAAACTTTAGTTGAATGTTCCAGTGCAAAAAAGCAGAATATCATGCATCCTGCATATGAGTTGATGAGATTGAAGACTCTCATGGAAGACATGGGCTTTGAGGTGGGCGAGCTAATAACCTTATCTCGTAATTCATGTCACTAGTAAAAAAGAATCACAGTGAGGTACATTGTGCCTTTGTTTGTATAGATCTGAGAAAAAACTGATGCTACAGTATATTGTTTACATGTGAAGTCTAAGGATGAGCCTGTATATATATAAAGGGTCTTGGTTGCAGTCGGTTTGGCATCACTTACTTCAAGTCTGGCATGAGTGCCATGTCTTCTCGAGCTTGATGAGTGAAAGAAGGTTCGTATTTTGGCCTATAAATATTCATGTAGGGGCATGCCTGATGTGTGATATCCTCTTAGTCTTTATCTATCTGTTTAAGATATGGATAATTGTTTGTAATATCTATGAAATATTCGCAAGAGGACTTTAATACATTTCTTTGTATCTGATGAAGGGTTATCAGAAAGTAAAATGTGAAGAACATCATTCTTGTTCTCTCGTCATCCCTCGTTTCTCCTTTTTTGTTGTTTACTTTAAAGAGATACTTGCTTAGAAGCAGTGAAGCTAGAAAATTTGACCATAGTGGATCTAGGTCCCATATATAGAACCAGGTTCTGTCTCACAACCAACAGGTTGTGGGTTCAAATCCAATCACCGTTCAAGAAAAATAATTCGCTTTGTCGATTGTGTACTTGGATTTCTAGATATTTTTAAGCATTATGAGGGTTGCAATGCAAAAGGGCCATTCTGCAGGGATATTGTTGCTCATTTCCGAGATACAGAATGGAGGAAAGCTTACTGTAAAAGTAGTTTCTAGATTTGATGCAAAGGAACCTCTTTTTCTCTTTTTAATATATAAAAGAATTCCTCAACATCGTATTAGTGAATCCTATAAGAGACTGGAAGGTGATCATTCATGGTGGAATGTCCGATGTGGAATTAGTCAAAGGTTGAAACCACTTGAGGGTCTTCGAAGTTAACCGTTGATTTCCCTAGTAATCCTGATATGGACCATGGGAGTGCTCTCATGAGTTGGGCTATGTTGTTTAATAAAGCGGAGTGAATGATATTTGGAGGGCCTTCAGATTTTTCTCAACATCTTTTGCAGTTTCCCTACATCCATTGAATGGTAGTAGATTTCTTATTACAATCATATTGTCTAGCTGCAAAAGTTGCCTTTTTCATGGAATTATCTTACTAGAATCGAAGATTACATGATGTACGTGCATTTTCAGGGAAAGTAAATGATTCAAGGCTCTGCCTTGCTCAGGGATTTTGAGATGGTCATTTTCTGTAGAGGGCTATCTTCCTGTAATTCTTTCTATTTGATGTTTTATTTCCTTTTCTTTTAAGAAGGGGAGCCTTGGCGCAACGGTATAAGTTGTCGTCATGTGACCTTGAGGTCACGGGTTCAAGGCGTGGAATCAGCCTCTTGCAAAAATGCAAGGTAAGGCTGCCTACTTTAGGCCATTGTGGCCCGCCCCTTCCCCGGACCCCGCATAGGCGGGAGCTTTGTGCACCGGGGCTGCCCTTTTTTTTTTTTATTTCCTTTTCTTTTGGTAAAAAAGTATGTACCTTGTTGAAAACAGAAATGGAAGGGAGAAAATTGTCATACTCTTTTTGATTTTTTCCCTTATTATTTATGTCTGGATACTGTTTGAATGTTTCAGCAATATGTGGCACTTGTGATGTTTTCTGAAATATCTTGAGAAGTATGTATTATGATTGTTTCTTGGCATTCTCTAGCCAGGCATGATGCTTAATATTTTGCTATTATCAGGCTAGCATATACCGGGAGGAGAAGAATCTTATTGATCTCTATGTTGTACTTCTCAGATTTTCAAGGTATGGGATCATGGGAGCATACTGCTGCCTTCTGTTTAATAGCATCCACTTTGATAGTTTACTTGATTTATATTCTCATTGTCAATCTGGTTCTCATGTGTATTATGCTCATTATAGATATTTTATTAATTTGCTTGGTTCGTGATCCTAATGGTATACTATTTTAAAAAGAGAGTGCTTGATGATGGATTATATGTAACTTATGTATTATCAATGCAGTTTGATGTCTGAGACAATACCATTCCATAGAGATTACAAGGTTTTGCATCCAAAACAAAGAATTACTTTGAGGAAGGTTAGTGCAATTCCCATTGTGGTTATCTATGCTTCCTGTATTTAGCCTTTGTTGTATTGTCTCAAAGAAGAAATGATTCCGTTAACACTTTCAATGTCATTCCAGAAACTGTCAGATGCTATAAGTGAGTTAGAAGCTTTGAAGCCAGATGTTGAATGTCAAGTCAATGAATTGAACAAAACACATTCACTTCAGCCTGATCCCTTACAGGGGTTTTCATATGATGCAGCCACACTTCCATTAGAGTGGCAGTTCACCAAGCAGCAGTCCCCTTCGGCCCTTGGAGCTAAGCTGGTCTGTGTCCATTGCACTGCTCTCTATGCATGTTTAGAATTCCATGCATAGCCCATTTTGTTCTTGTTTGCCGTTTCTTTTTCTTTGTTTTGTTGTCCTTCCTTTTTTCCTTTTGGGTGGAGAGTTGGTGGATGAGCAGACTTGAATCCACAACATTTGGTTGGGGAACAAGTGCAATTTGCCATCTGGCTAGGGGTTCATGCTCACATTTTATCCTGTTAAAGTTTCTTGAATGTCTAAGCTTATTGTTTCATCTATTTAATTGTTCATTTTGCAACTGTTTTTTGTTTGGTTTTGTGCTTGTCCTGTTATTTCTAGTATTCTATTTGGTAGATAGCTTTTGTTTATTATTGAAGTTTTATGGATATTTTCTTGTCATTTCGATGATTCATGGTTAGATATAATATTGTTGTTGCTACAGCAAGATACCTGGGGAAGTGCATCTCAGTCTGGAACTACACTTTGCGATGAGCTTGATCAAGCTGTTCCACCAAATGCAATCCAGAGTGATCGGCAGTTTCACAAGCTGTTAGTATATTGTCTTATTATATTCATTTAATATCCGTGGGCATGTTTTCTCATTTTATTTTGCATTGTTGTACTTACATGTTGTTTGTCTATAAGGCTTGGTGTAATTCTGTTATATTTGAATGAATTGTAGCTTTACCAAAACTAATATTTATGTTGATGTATGTATCTTTATTGTACATGTATATGAGTTCCAGTACATGTACTCTTCAGAGGGAGAGTGAGGAACACTTGTCACATATAGGCACGTGGGCAAATGGCTTGGGAGATCCACACCATTCATCGGCTGGGTCTTGTCTTAGATATGCTCATCACCATCATCATCATCTAGGCCTTATCCTGATTAGGTGTTAGCCACAGGAATCTTGTTCCTCCATTCCCCTCTATTAAGTGTCATGGCTTCATTTAGGCGAAAAGTTTTAAAATCTTTTCTCACCACTTCTATCAACGTCCTTTTGGGCTTTCCCCTTGCCATTTTAGAGCCTTCGACTTGGATCAACTTACTTCTTCTAACTAATGCTATTTTCAGTTTCCATTGGACATGTCTAAACCATCTAAGTCTACCTCCCTCATTTGTTACCTACTAGTGCTATTCCTAAGTTTCCTCCATTGTTTTCATTTCTAATTTTAGCCTTTCTTGTCTTGCCATTCATCCATCTCAACATCCTCATTTTGGCTACGCTCATCCTATGTACATGTTGTTCCTTAACTACCCAACACTCTGATCCATAGAGCATGGCCAGCCTTACAGCCATCTTATAGAATTTTTCTTTCAGTTTGAGTGGTGCTTACCGATCACACAAAACTCCAAAGGCACATCTCCATTTGTTCCAACCCACTTGAAGTCTCTAGGTAACATCCTTTTCAATCTCTCCACTCTCATGAATTATCGATCCTAAGTATTGAAAGTGGTCTTTTTGGGAGACTTCTTCGTTAAAAAGCTTTATTGGTCTCCTTACTAAAATTGTATTCCATATACTTTGTCTTAGTTCAGCTAATTTTAAATCCTTTAGATTCTATAGCATCTCTCCGTAACTCTAGCTTTCTATTATACCCTTCATTGTCTTATCAATTAAAACTATATCATCTGCAAATAACATGCACCATAAAATCTCCTCATGTAGATGTTTTGTTAACTCATCCATAACCAATGTGAAAAGGTACAGGCTCAATGTTGATCCTTGGTGCAATCCTGTAGTGATAGGGAAATCACTGGTTTCTCTGTTAATGGTCTTAACATTTGTTATTGCTCTTTTATACGTATCCTTAATTATGTTTATATACTCTGTGAAACCCCTTTCTCGCTAAACACCAACCATACTAACTCTTTGGAGACTCCATCATAAGCTTTTTCTAAGTTAATAAAGACAATGTGGTGGTCCTTTCTCTTCTCCTTATATTTCTCTATCAATTGTCTAAATAGGAAAATAGCTTCCATGGTCAATCTCCCAGGCATGAAGCCAAACTGGTTTTTTGATACACTCGTTTCATGTTGTAGTCTCTTTTCAATCACTCTTTGCTAAAGTTTCATAGTGTAGCTCATAAGTTTGATCCCATGATAATTAGTGCAATCTATGTCTCCTTTTATTCTTATAAATTGGTACAATAGAGCTTTTCCTCCATTCGTCTAGCATTTTCTTTGATTTTATAATCTTATTAAACAACTTTGTCAACCAAACTAGGCTAGTATCTCCCATATACTTTCGAACATTTAAAGGTATACCATCGGGCCCAAAGGCCTTTCTTGATTTCATCATTTTCAAGGCCTCTTTCACTTCAAGTATCCTAATCCTTCGGTCGTATCTATATAGTCCAACATTATTTGGGTTCACGATTCTTTCAATCTCTATATTTTTAGGTTAATTATCATATAGCAAATTTTGAAATTAACATTCCCACCCTTGATTGATCTCGTCTTTGATTGACACTCTTTGGTCATCACTTTTAATGCCTTTAACATGGTCTAAGTTCTTATTGTTCCGTTCTCTTATCTATGCAAGTTCAAACACATCTTTCTCACCTTGTCTTGATCTTAATCTGTTATAGAGATCATCATAAGCCTTGAGTGTAGCTTCACTTACTACTCTCTTGGCGACCTTTTTAGCATTCTTATTTTGCTCAAAGTTTTCATTATTTCTAGGTCTTTGCCATACTTTAAAATATACTCGTTTCTCTTTAATGACTTCTTGCACTTTTTCACCCCACCACCAAAGTTCCCCTTATTGGTTTCCTTTCACCTATAGATACTCCTAGAACATCTTTTGCTACTTTCTTAATGGACTCAGCCACATTAGTCCACATGGTGTTTACTTTTGTTTCATTGTTTCACTTTCTTCTACCATCAACTTGTTTGTGAATAATGTTATCTTCTCTCCTTTTAAGTTCCACCACTTAGTTTTATTAAGTTCGTTTCCTTTCTTTCATCTCTTAATGTAAATATACATAACCAGTAGCTTATGTTATGTGGTTAAACTCTCACTGGATATCACCTTACAATCCTTACACATTGATCTTTAGGTATTCCCAAGTAGAAAAATGTCTATTTGGCTTTTATATTTTCCCATTTTAGGTTAGTAAGTGTTCATCTCTCTTTTTAAAGTATGTGTGTTTTCTGGAGCTATTTTATAATGCAAAGCAAAATAAAGGATAGTTTTTCCCATCGCATTTCTTTTTCCAACACCATACCCTTCATGTGCCCTATCATGTCCTACCTTTTCTTTTCTTTCATGACCATTTAAGTCTGCTCTTATGAATATCTCTATGTTAGGTGATTTCTTGCATTACTCCCGCTACATTTTCCTAGAAGTATCTCTTGATTCTATCTTCTAACTCTACTTGTGGGATCTATGCACTTATGACATTAATTATCTTCTCTCATAGAACAAGTTTTGTTAGTAAAATTCTATCACTGGTTCATCTAATGTCTATAACTTTATCCTTTAATTCTTTATCAGCCACTATTCCTACGCCATTTCTATTATTGTCCTTTCCTACGTACTAGAGCTTATACCCATTGACTTCTCTAGGTTTAGCCCCTTTCTACTTGGTTTGTTGGACACAAGCTATGTCGACTCTCCTACGCTTTATCGTATTTACCAACTCCATACTCTTGCATGTCAATGTACCTATATTCCATGTGGTGATACGAATCTTATTCTCTTGAGCTGGTCTCTTTACTTGTGCACGCCTAGAATGGCATGGAATCCCTGCCTACTTCCCACATTTGGGTTCTGATGCAGAGCGTCACTTCCGAGGGAATGTTCTATCAGCCCTTTGCCCATTTCCCACTTCACCCGGGATTTAATGTAGAGCATCGCTTATGGGGTAACACCTATCTGCTCTTGCCCATTCCCCACTACATCCAGGCTTTGATGCAACGTGTCGCTTACAAGGAACGCCGCAGCTTGAGGAAATGTCATAGTCTAGATTCATCTCATAGGATTTGCTAAAAGATTTTTTGCGGCTAGCAACCTGATGCAACTATGCTTTATTTGGGCTTGTAACAGGCTGCGAGATCATAAAACCACGAGTAGAGTTGTTCTGAGTATCTACGCGCCTAAAATAAACGTAGGAGATTCATGCGAAAGTGCCTTTCTTATGAACTTAAGCCATGTGGAGTCCTTAAGGATATTCTTTGTTAGTTCCTTGCTCGGGAATTACCTTTTCTGGTTCCTGCCTATGACCATGTATGCTTCATTCATATTTTGGGTGGGGTCCTAGTGTACACCATACCTGACCCTAGAGCCATCAAGTTGCTTTTAATGTTTTCTTCAATTCAGAAAAGATAAAGATTTCTGGATCCAGTTTCTGGCGTATTCTTTGTAATTGTTAGATGAAGTTGTTTTGGGTGAGGTCACCTAATGTGGGATTTGAAAATCAACTCTCTAAAACTCTCACAAAGGATGGGGTAAAACCTTAACTTGAATGGTATTCTTTTATCTTGGGGGAGTTGGAAAAGCAAGACTCCTTTTCATAGTAAGAGATGGGAGATCATTGGTTTGACCCCGGAGAGCAGGGATGAATATTGCATTACACAAGAAAATGCCATAATTAGCTGGAGGAGGGGAACATGGTTGCCCTGATAGGGATCAGATTTCCGTTGATGGGCCAAAATTGGCCTTAAAGTATCATACTTGAAAACCCATAATAGTGGTCTGCTCCAACAAGCCCACTCTAGAAGAGTTGACCAGATATAATATATCTCTGCAAGATTTGTGTGACTTACAGGATCGTAGAAGTTGACCAGACTTGATTGCTTAGTGTCTGTAATTGTTTATGCACAACAACAGAAAAATTGACCACTGATTGGCTTTAGATTCTATAAATGCTGGTGCATTGTTGGATAACCAAATTTGACCAGATTTGATTAGCTTTTGCTACTATAAATGTTTATGCATGCTCAGAAGGTTATAACCAATAGGTCTGGAAAGTATTGATTGTAAGCTCTTTAAATTTGATGTAGAAGTCTTTGAAATCAATCAAGATTTAAAGATTTTACAGCCACTTGAAGTGTAATGGTGTGGATGTGATGCCTATTCTTTTGGAGTGATTCAAAAAACAAATTTTGCTGTTGTTCCATTTCTTTTGGTTTCTGTGGCTGCTTTTTACTTAGTATTTCTACAATACTTTTACCACTTGGGTTGAGTTTTGGATTGGAGTTACTCCTGGGGTGTCACACTTTCAGATTAGTTTCCTTTTCCCCTTGTCCTGCATCATTTTGGTATCGGAGCTGTGGTCAAAATGGCTACATATAGTGGCAGAGCCTATAACGGGAAATTGAATGACAGTCAATGGGATGAACTGCTGCTGCAACTTGTTGAAAACTTGGAGAATCTTTATAATCAGGTTGTGTCTACCATGAGTGGAGATTTCGAGAAATATCTTGTTAGATTGAACAGACGACCTTTATCTGATTGTACATGGATCAATTTCAAAAAGTTTTAAACACATAAATCTTGATCTTTATGATCATTATCATTTCTTTACTTGATGAGGTTGAGTCTTTTGAAGGTGGTGAGAAATGATAAGGATCAGATTTCCTTTGATGGCCCAAATTGGGCTTAAACTACCATACTTGCAAGCCCATAAGCATGGTCTGCTCCAACAAGCCCACTCTAGAAGAGTTGACCTGATAGAATATATCTCTACAAGATTTGTGTGACTTACGGGATCACAGAAGTTGATCAGACTTGATTGCTTAGTTTCTATAACAAGTGTTTGTGCACAACAACAGAAAAGTTGACCATTGATTGGCTTTAGATTCCTATAAATGCCTATGCATCATTGGATAACCAATGTTGATCAGATTTGATAAGCTGTTGCTACCATGAATGTTTATGAATGCTAGGAAGGTAGAAAGTATTGCTTATAAACTCTATAAGATGTAGAAGTCTTTGAAATCAATGACAAGTTAAATGTTTTTACAGCCACTTAAAGTGAATTGTATGGTTGTGATTCCTATTCTTTTGGAGTGATTCCAAAAACAATTTCTGCTCTTGTTCCGTTTCTTTGGGTTTTGGTGAGTGCTATTTTACATTGTATTTCTGCAACACTTTTATTACTCGGGTTGAGTTCTGGATTTGAGTTACTTTCAGATTAGTTTTCTTTTTCCTTTGTCCTGCATCAAACCTTCCCTGCAGAAAACTGAATGATAGCATTTAGAGTTCAGATGGCAAAGCTTCCTCAAAATGTGTGCTAAATTCCCTGCTCATGGTTTTTTTGCTCGCACTTGCAATTTTGATTATGTTGGCCGGGAATAAAAGTATTTGAAAACACTATTTGAAGTGTCTTTGCAATTAATGTAGAACAATAAAGCGTGCCGTGCTTCTGGTATTTCTAAAGAGCAAATAAGCTAACAATGACGTTGTCTGTTTCTTTGTTTATATTTTACTTCTTATTGTTCAAGTGTTTAGGCCCATAAGTTGCTTTCTTTCCTTTCATCATAGTGTTTAGGCCGTGTTGTGTTTGTAGTATTTGGGTGCCTGCTCTGGTCAGGCTTATACATTTTTCACATGACTGTAATTTTTATATTCCTTCACTTCCTATTCAATTGATCCTTCTTTCTAATAACATGCAGATCTCTTAGTCTACCTTACCCAAAGGAGGAAACCTTGACTAGACACTCCATTTTAGGTCCAAACAGCCTCCGCGGTCAGTGGCTGGGACCTGTTACTAGCATGAGGGTGTGCTCTTTTATTCTTGACATGTTTTTTTTTTCTTCTTTGGGTAACATAGCAGCTTCCTTGGTTTTCTTACTTGTATAATGTTTCAGGTCAACTATCCAAGCAACATTGACATAGCCCAAGCTGAAAATTCAGGGTCAGAATCTAAAACATAGTTTCTTCTTAATTCTAGTGGAACCTTGTCATCTGTTCTAGCTTGATGTAAATTGACACTTTTAAATATTGACTTCATTTGTTTTATCATACGCTGGAATTATTTCTGTGCTGCTTATAACGCATTCTTTCTTGTGGTATCCACTGGTAATAGCCAGAATCAGGCCGGACAATATGGTGTGGCTGTAAAAGTTGGAGATTCTAAATCAGATTGGTCAACCATGGAGTCTGTTCTCTCATTGGATGATGGTAGATGGTTTCATCCTGAACAGAACTGCTCATGGGAAGATAGTGTCCAACTGGGCAATATCAGGCAACCTGCTCCTCCTCCTGCTCTTGCTCATGTGCAGCAGGACTGCCTTCCAATTTCTCCTTCAAAAGTTGCTGATCCAAGACCAGGACCAGCAAGATCCTTGCAGGATGGGACATCCAACTCTAATACATATCAGAAATTGCAAATTGTAAGGTCACATGCAGCTTCTCTATTGGTGGATTCCATGTTCCAGATATCATTCTTGTCATTGATGTGTCAGATCTGTAAGGTTTTCATAGCTTGAAGCTCTATGAACATGATACTAGCATTAATGTAGTTCTGCAGTCACCGAAGATGATGGAGGATTTCTTGCGGTTGGCACAGACAAACACACTGAAAAATTTGGAAACATGTGGAGTTCTTGCTGGTTCACTTGTAAGTTGCTTTACATGTGTTATTCCTAAACAAAAAGATTTAGGGCTTTGTGTGCTTAGTTTTCATAATTGCCCTGGAATTATTGCAGAAAAACAGGATGTTCCATGTCACAACACTCGTAATCCCAAAGCAGGAATCAACTTCCGATTCAGTAAGATAGTTTTCCTTGAGGTTCTTTCCTGGAATTCAATTTTTTATTTTATTTTATTAAATTTATTTTTTTCTGTTTACTTAACTGCTTCCTGATTTAGGGTGATTGTCAATTGGTTTCCATATTGTAGCTTGTAATATTCTGTATTCCCACTAGCCTAGTGAGTACACTCTGATGCTTCAGCTTGTTCATATAGTCTGCCAGTTCGAAATTTTTTATAATTTCTCCATATTAACTGATGTATGCCTGCTACATAACCAATTGTTTAATACCACTAAACCCATCTCTGGTTCGTCACTTCATTTTAGGCTCTGGTTTCTTCATTATAACTATGGTAACAAGCTCAAGTTGCAGCCAGTCTCCAAGCAGTTGGCTATCCCTTAAGTCCTGTGACTTCAGAAGTCATATAAAAAACAGAAGTTTGTCATGCAACTGCTGCAGTCAATGGCAGCTATGGGTACACAGCATTCATTTTAATTTAAAGGGGGTTCTGCTCTTGACACCAACCAGAGTTGTGAATGTCAACATTGGGTGTGACCTTTTGTACTCCTGGGTACCCATTAGCTAATACATTCTAGCATATCTATGATAGACATTATTAACCAAGATAGATTGTAATTGCATAAATTTTGGCTTCGGTTTCAGTTGGGACTGAACCAGAGGCTTATAGATCCAAATAGAAGGAATTGTAAGCTTCAAAGCCAACTGTTTTGGGGAGAAGTAAATGTGAGTTGTAATAAATCATTACTTGCTTCTCGGCAGACAACTTATCCAGATGTTTATATTACTCTGAGCTTAAGCTGTGACATGTACTTTGGTGAGATTAAGGTCTCCTTAGAAACTATCTTTAATGTTGCTGGCAGTATGCTATTATTGTCAAACAGTTTGAATGTTAAAGAAATTGTTAGGTGTCATTTTGAAGGATTTGTTTTGTGTTTTTCAGTGCCAGACACTGAATGAAGAGGAAATATATGATGTTCAAGACAAGCTCTCCCTTTTCCCTCTTGGTTGGATTCATGTGAGTTCTGATCATCTGCTCAATTTCTTTTATCTTCCATTTCATTCTTGTGCTAGTTGTTTCTGAGGCATATTCTGTCTCTATATTCTGATTAATTTGTGCATTTCTTAGTCGGTTGCTCTCTATCAATTTGTCCAAATCTATATACATCTCTTTTATAGATATGTATGCTTGAACTTATGGATCTATGTAAATATGCATATATGTCTAAAAGTATGTATTCATGTGAATATAATATGTCTATGCAAGTATGGGGTGTGTAGAAATTTATATGTGTGCATACAATATGGAAGTTGTTTAATTGTGTCATTGTGTGCATGCGACAATGCAGACATGCGCATATATGCATTTGTGAGCACCTTTGTTTTACTGTTGTGAACCCCTCCCTTTATTTTCCAGTTATTCTATTACCTTCTAGTGTTTCTAACCAGCCATTGATGATGAACCAGAATGGTTGGAATTAATAAATGGCTGCTAATGTCAAATCAAACAGTCCAAATCACTCCTCACTCTTTTTCATTGGTATGGATGCACATGCCGGATTGTATTCATGTAAATTCCAAATGTGACTTTGCTTGAAGAGGTGATAGAACACCCAAGTACTGGTGGAAGCTGATATCATCATGTTCATCAATAATAGTTAAAGTTGGCCTATTACTAATGAGCTAGGTCTTACCCTTGCATGCCCAGTATATATATGGTGAATAGCTTAGTTAGGCTAAGTACTAAATTTCATGCCCATTATTGTTATCCTATGTTTTTTAAGTTGAAAATTACAGCCATACTTTATCCTATGTTTCTTTGAGTTGAAAATCACAATCAAAGAAACATAGTATAAATTATCTAATTGGAATGAAATTTGGTACTTAGCCTATCTAAGGCATTCACCAATAGATCTACAAAATGGACAAGCAAGAGGCAAGTAGTGCACACTTGGATTTATCATTCCTCTATGGTAAGAGTTCTCAAAAAATTTGGACCATGTTTACCTTAAATACCATCGTTTTTCTTAAATTTATCAATTATCATGTAGTTTCTTCACAAAAAATTAAGAATATTTTACATTAAGTAGTGGCACTTCTATAAACTCAGAAATGGTTTTTTTTAATCTTTAATCTTTATTTTATATAATTACAAAATGTCCATCGTAAACTACCCCCAATTTGTGGTTAGATTTACAAAGATTTGGCATGAGACTTATTATTACATACAAAAACATTATAAATCTACTTAGTTTGCCATAAAATGTGTGCAAAATTCTTTTTCTGACTAACCAACACCATACATGTTTAGCTTAGATTCATTTGGGGTCCATATTTGTATAATAACATATTTATATCACCACCACCACCACCACCACCATCGTCATCATCATCATCTAAGCCTTATCCCAATTAGGGTTAGCTACATGACTCTTATTCCTCCATTCCCCTCTATCAAGTGTCATGGCTCATTTAGTCCAAAAGTTTTTAGATCTTTTCTTACAACTTCTATCCACATTGTTTTGGGCCTTCCCCTCGCCCTTTTAGAGCTTTCAACTTGAGAATTGATTCACTCCTTCTAATAGGCACCGTTTTTGGTCTCCGTTGGACATGTCCGAACCATCTAAGTCTACTCTTTGTCATCTTGTTACCTATGGATGCTACTCATAAGTTTCCTCTAATGTTTTCATTTCTAATTCTATCCTTTCTTGTCTTGCTACTCATCCATCTCAACAACATCATTTCAGCTACACTCATCCTATGTTGTTCCTTAACTTTCTAACACTCTGATCCATAGAGCATGACAAGCCCTACAACCATCCTATGAAATTTTCCTTTCAGTTTGAGTAGTACCTGCTGATCACACAAAACTCCAAAGACACATCTCCATTTGTTCCAATCTACTTGGATTCTCTAGGTCACATCCCTCTCAATCTCTTCACTCTCATGAATTATTGATCCCTAGTATCAAAAGTGGTCTTTTTGAGAGACTTCTTGGTTAAAAAGCTTTACTGGTGCCCCACTCCTACTCCTCTCCTTACTAAAATTGCATTCCATATACTTTGTCTTAGTTCCGCTAATTTTAAATCCTTTAGACTTTATGGCATCTCTCCTCAACTCTAGCTTGGTGTTCACACCCTCCCTTTATCTTATTAATCAAACTATATCATTTGCAAATAACATGTACCACGGAATCTCCTGGCGCAACTGTTTTGCTAACTCATTCATAACCAACTTGAAAAGGTACGAGCTCAATGCAAATTGTTGGTGCAATCCTATAATGATAAAAAAATCATTGTCCTCTTTGCTATTGGTCCTAACCTTTGTTAACGCTCCCTTATGTATGTCCTTGATTATGTCTATATACCTCCTTGAAATCCCTTTCTCACCCAACACCTACCATATGAACTCTATAGGAATCCTATCTTAAGCTTTTTTTAAGTCCATAAAGGCCATGTTGAAGTCCCTCATCCTCTCCCTTATTTCTCTATCAATTGTCTAGTACAAAAATAGCTTCCATTGTAGACCTCATAGGTATGAAATCAAATCGATTTTCTAATCTACTCATCTCATATCGTAGCCTCTTCTCAATTACTCTTTCCCAAAGTATCATGTTATGACTTATAATTTTGATCTTACGATAATTAGTGCAACTTTGTACGTTGCCTTTATTCTTATAAATTGGTACGATAGAGTTTTTCCTCCATTTATCTGACTGTTACTTTGATTTTACAATCTTGTTAAACGACTTTGTCAACCAACTACTCCAATATTTCCCATATACTTCCAAACCTTTGTTGGTATACCATTGCGCCACAGGGTCTTTCCTGATTTTATCTTTTTCAAGGCCTCTTTCACTTTAGGTTTCCTGATCCTATGGTCGTATTGATATACTCTAGTGTTATTTAGGTTTGTGGTTCTTTCAGTCTCTATATTCTCAAGACAATTGTCACTTAACAATTTTTGAAAGTAATTTTCCCACCCTTGATTGATCTTGTCATCTTTAACTAGTATCTTTTTGTCATCACTTTTAATGCATTTAATGTGGTCTAAGTCCTTATACTTCTGTTCTCTTATTTTTGCAAGTTTGAAAACATCTTTCTCACCTTCTCTTGAGCTTAATCTACTATAGAGATCATCATATGCCTTGAGTTTAGCCTCACTAGTTTCTTAAAAACCTTTTTAACATTCTTATATTGTTCAAAGTTTTCATTATTTCTAGTCCTCTGCCATGCTTTAAAACACACCTATTTTTCTTTAATAACCTTTTGCATTTTTTCACTCTACCACCAAAGTTCCTTTTATTGGTTGCCTTTTACCTCTAGGTACTCCTAAAATATCTTTTGCTACTTTCTTAATAAACTCAGCCATATTAGTCTATATGGTGTTTACTTTTGTTTCATCGTTACACTTTCTGCTACCATCAACTTGTTTGTGAATGATGTTATTTTTTTTCCTTTTAAGTTCCACCACTTAGTTTTTGGATACCTATTAAGTTCATTTCCTTTCTTCCATATCTTAATGTAAATATTCGTACCCATTAACCTGTGTTGTGTGGTTAAATTCTCATCCGGTGTCACTTGACAATCCTTACACATTGATTTGTTGGTATTCCTAGGAAAAAGTCTATTTGACTTCTATGTGATCCACTCTTAAAGGTTAGTAAGTGTTCATCCCTCTTTTGAAAGTATGTGTTTGTTGGAGGTAGTTTATATGCGAAAGCAAAATTGAGAATCGTTTTCTGCATTTCATTTCTTTCTCCATTACCCGAACCTCATGTACCCTATCATATCCTTGCTTTTCTTTTCGTACATGACCATTTAAGTCTGCTCCTATAAATATCCCCCGTGTTGCGAATTTCTTCCATTACTCCCCCCACATCTTCCTAGAATTATCTCTTGATTTTTATGCACTTCTAACATTATGATCTTCTCGCGTACAACAAGTTTTATTATTATAATTCTATCATTGGTTCTTCTAATGTCTACAATTTTGTCCTTTAATTCTTTATCTACCACTATCCCTACACTCTTTCTATTATTGTCCTTTCATACATACTAAAGCTTATACCCATTGATTCTCTAGTTTTAGCTCCATTTGACTTGGTTTTTAGACATTCTTACGTTTCATTGTATTGACTAACTCCATACTCTTACATGTCAATGTGCTTATTTCCATGTGGTGATACGAATCTTATTCTCTTGAGCTAGTGCCTTTATCCACAAACATCTTAGACTTTCTACTGCACTTGGGTTCTGATGCAGTGTGGTGCTTCAAAGGGAACACTATTAGCTCTTGCCCATTTCCCACTACACTCGGGATCTAATGCTATGCATCGCTTACGGGGGAATGCCGTAGCAGCCCTTAATCATTTCCCACTGCATCTAAGCTCCAATGTACCGCATTGCTTGTGGGGAACACACTAGCTTAGGAGAATGTCTTAGTCTCTAGATTCATGTTATAGCATTTTCCAAGCGATTTTATGTCAATAGGCAACCTGATGCGACCTTCCTTTATCGCCCAACACCCTCCATATTAACTCTCTATGGACCCTATCATAAGCTTTCTTTAAGTTAATAATGACCATGTGGAGGTCCTTCCTCCTCTCCCTATATTTCTCTATCAATTGTCTTAGTAAGAAAATAACTTCCATAGTAGACCTCCCAGGCATGAATCCAAATTGGTTCTCCGTTACACTTGCTCATGCCATAGCCTCTTCTCAATTACTCTTTCAAAAAGTTTCATAGTGTGGACATAAGTTTGATCCCCCGATAATTAGTGCAGTTCTGTATGACTCCTTTATTCTTATAAATTGGACCAATAGAGCTCTTCCTCCATTCATCCGGCACTTTCTTTGTATAATCTTGTTAAACAACTTGGTCAACCAAACTATTCCAATATCTCCTATATGCTTCCAAACCTCTATTGGTATACTATCGAGCCCAAGGGCCTTTCTTGATTTCATCTTTTTCAAGGCCTCTTTCACTTCAGGTATTCTAATCTTACGGTCGTATCTATAATGTCCAATGTTATTTAGGTTTACAGAACTATCAATCCCTGTATTCTTGGGGCAGTTGTCATTTAGCAAATTTTGAAAGTCTCCCACCTTTGTTTGATCTCGTCATCTTTGACTATTACCCTTTGATCATTAGTTCTAATGCATTTAATGTGGTCTAAGTCCTTAATCTTCTGTTATCTTATTTTTGCAAGTTTGAACACATCTTTCTCACCTTTTCTTGATCCCAGTCTATTATAGAGAACATTACACGCCTTAAGTTTAGCCTCACTTACTATTCTCTTAACAACCTTTTTAACATTCTTATACTGTTCATAGTTTTCATTGTTTCTAGTCTTTTGCCATGCTTTAAAACACACCCGTTTTTCAGTAATAACTTCACTCCACCACCAAGTTTCCTTTACTAATTGCCTGTTACCTTTAGATACTCCCAAGACGTCTTTTGCCACTTTCTTAATGGACTTCGCCATATTAATTCACATGGTGTTTACTTCTGCTTCATTGTTCCAGTTTCTTTCTACCATCAACTTATTTGTGAGTGAGGTTATTTTCTCCCCTTTTTAAGTTCCACCACTTAGTTTTTGGATACCTATTTAAATTCATTTCTTCCATCTTTTAATGTAGGTATCCATAACCATTAACCTATGTTGTGAGGTTAAACTCTCATCGGGTATCACCTTACAATCCTCACACATTGATCTTTCGGTATTCCTAAGTAATAAAAAGTTTATTTGGCTTTTATGAAGTCCACTTTCAAAGGTTATTAAGTGTTCATCCCTCTTCTTAAAGAATGTGTTTGCAAGGGCCAGGTTATATGCCAAAACAAAATCAAGTATAGCTTTCCCCATCTCATTTCATTCTCCGATACTATACCCTCCATGTACATTATGATATCCTTCCTTTTCTTTTCCTACATGACTAGTTAAGTCTACGCCTATAAATATCCCCTCTGTGTTGGGAATTTCTTACATGACTCCCTCCATATCTTTCCCAAACTGTCTCTTGATTATATCTTCTAACCCTACTTGTGGTGCGTATGCACTTATAACATTTATGATCTGCTTTCCTAGAACAAGTTTTATTGTTATAATTCTATCACTGGTTCTTTAACGTCTACAACTTTATCCTTTAATTCTTTATCCACCACTATTCCTATGCCATTTTTGTTATTATTCTCTCTTATGTACCAGAGCTTATACCCATCGATTTCTCTAGTTTAAGCACCTTTCCACTTGGTTTCTTGGATATAAGCTTTGTTAACTCTCCTAAATTTCATTGTATCTACTAACTCTAGACTCTTACCTGTCAATGTCCCTACATTCCATGTGGCGATACGAACCTTATGCTCTTAAGATAACCTATTTACCCACGCACTTCTCGACGCCCATGACATGAACCCATGTCCACTTTTCATTACACCTAGGTTTTGATGCAGCGTGTCACTTCTGAGGGGATGCTCTAGCAGCCCTTGCCCATTTTCTACTACACTTGGGATCCGATGTAGAAGTGTTGCTTCCTGTGGAACGCCCTAGCAACTCTTGCCCATTTTTCATTGCACCTTAGGATCCGATGCAGTGCATCGCTTACGGGGGGCAGCCTAGCTTGAGGGAATGTTAGTGATCAATTCATGTCATGTTAGGGTTGCCATACTTTGAAGAAGTTGAAGATGGTTTTCATTATCGTTTTTCTTACTTACAAACTAATATATATATACATACATACATACACACACACACACATATATATATATATATATGCATATTCATTTGCTAGTAAGAAGAGAAAATAACAAAATCATCTTTAACTTTTTCAAAATGGTTTTACTTGCTGGTTGGCACTTGACCCAAAACCCTCCTTTTTTATCGTGGCTTGAGACAGGCATCGGTAGAGTTATATATAAATCTATTATATTCTTGTCTTATGATCTGTGCCAATTTTTCCATTGCAAAGAATATGGTGGGTAGAAGTACAAGTGAGGTTTACTTGTGTCGTAATTCAGACAGTTTATCTGCTAGGTCATGGATGAGCCCTGCACCAAAATCCAACTCCATTTGACAATTGTGAGCCTCTAACCAGTGGCTCTTAAGTTGTTGGAGATAAACTAAAATAGCACCATCTGAATTGATCTACGAAGGGGGCTTAGAGATTTAAAACTTGAAGATAGAACTCAGATCTTGGAGCTCCATCTGAATTCAGAACTTGGGGCTAGAAGTTGGTTGGAATTTAGAGTATAGGAACTTCATTTTGGAATTCAGTGGTTAATGTGTATTACTTTAGTAACATATTTATAAATGTCAACTTATTAAGAAGTGTAACACCAAAAGCAAATTAAATTGTGAACCCTGCATTTCAAAAGGTGTATGAAAACTCTTACAAAAATGTGGATTCCATCATTTTTCATAGATAGAAAATGAACTCATGGAAGGGGAGCCTTGGTGCAATGGTAGAGTTGTCATCATGTGACCTTATGGCCACGTGTTCAAGGTGTGGAAACAGCCTCTTGCAAAATGCAAGGTAAGGCTGCGTACTATTAACCCTTGTGGTCCACCCCTTCCCTGCACCATTGGGCTGCCCCCCCTTAGAAAATGAACTCATGGGTGTGGGCCTCCATCATTCTCCTTGCCAGCAAAAGAACTCAACTTTGAGTTCTGAGTGAGATCTTGCCACAAGTGTAGATCAAGTGTCTTTAACTCATCAGCTGAGATCCAATCATCTTTGGAGCTTGGCTTCCCTTTTCATTGAATAAGGTATTTTCATGGTCCTACGATGATTTGTAATAGTGCGCCTGTTCAAAACATCAATAGTTACATATTGGGAAATTGGTGATATAGCAGAAAAATTAGTAGGCTGCACTGAAGCTCCATCCTGATCACCATAAAATGGGTAAATATCAACATTCGAAAAGAAAAAATGGGCAAACATTGTTTACATTGAAAATAGGACTAAGAGAGAATCCTGGTGGAAATTTAGTGCTGTAGGCATTTTGGTCCAAGTTCTTTAGAATTTGGCTAATCCCAAACTTGGTCCACTTGAGATTGTTGTAGGTGCCAGTTGGAAACTTTTTCTTTCAAAGATTACACCATCACAAGATTGCCTTCTTTAAATTCAGCATGCCGCCTAATGTGCATCATCCTTTGATTTGTAGTGTGCTCTGGCTTGCTGCAGGTTTTTAAAACTTCCTTGTGAACAGTTTTGATATGGTCAGCAAATTCTTCTGCTTCCACGCTTGCTCACTTTAGTTTTGGATTGGCAAGTGATTCAAAATATGATGAGGATTTTGACTATATACAATCTACAAAGGTGCCTTCTTAGTTGATTGACTAATGGAGCTGTTATAAGCAAACTTGGCCTTCGGTATGACAAACTTCCATCTGGATGTTCTCCAACTAAACTCCTCAACATATAGCCAAGAGATCTATTCACAACTTCTGTTTGACTAGACAATTGGAGGTGAGTACCCATGAGCTTCCGCAGGTGCCAAAGTGACTCACAAATCGTACATAAAGATCTGATGTATAGACTCTGGCACTCCATGTAGACAAACAACTTCTAGATGTATGTTATACATCAGTACTGCTCTTGCATGGTATGACGTGAGCCATTTTAGACAACCAATCAATAACAACAAAGATTGAGTCAAATCCCTGCTGAGTTCAGGGAATCCAAGAACAAAATCTATAAAAAGGTAGTTCCCAAGGAAACTCAGGTATAGGTAGTGGCTGATACAAACCAATATTTCGTGCTTCATCCTTAGCTCATTGGCAAATAATACACTGCTGTACATAATGAGCCACATCCCATTTTAGAGTAGGTCAAAAGTACTGCTCTTTTCAGGTGCTTCAGTTTTGTCTTGCCCAATGTGTCCACCAAGTCCACCACCATGTAATTCAGTGAACACTTGTAAGCCCAAGGAACCAGCAGGTAAACATAACTGATTTCCTTTGAACATAAATCCATTAATAGTGCTGTAAATAGTACTTCATCCCTCACAATCTAGCAATACCTTAGAAAAGAATGGATCACCAGCATAATGATCCGGTAGAATATCAAAGCCAATAATCTCATAAGA
Organism: Warburgia ugandensis; assembly: GCA_035236585.1. Lineage (NCBI taxonomy): Eukaryota > Viridiplantae > Streptophyta > Magnoliopsida > Canellales > Canellaceae > Warburgia > Warburgia ugandensis. The sequence continues at coordinate 86,742,839 of CP141126.1, forward strand.
AAGAGTAGGAAGTAAATTATGTCTTCTGTTAAGAGCATCAGGTGATGAAGAATGAAAGAGAACTCCAGCAAATACCCATCCGCTTTTCATGACAAGTATTCAACTTCTTTGCATTGAAAAACTTCAATGCTTTGTGGTGTAAATGGAGGATAAAGTCCTTGCTGATTAGATAATGCTGCCAATGACGTAACTCCTGAGAACAATAGCATCAAGCTCTACATCATAAGTAGAATACATTTTGCATCACTTAACTTCTTACTGAAATAAGCTACCGGTCTTCTTTCCTGAATAAGAACAACACCGATGCCATGATGAAAGGCATTGCGGCTGGGAAGGTTAACACTAGTGTTTTTGTGAGCCTTGATTTGAGAACCTAAAATCTATGCTCTGGTTTTTTGGTCCACCTCAACTCTTTTTGCTTCAATATAGCAGTCATTGATGCAGCTATGCTGCTGAAATTTTCATTGAAACTGACAATAAAAGGAAACAAGTCCATGGGAACTTCATATATCAGTGATGTTTTAAGGAGTGGGCCAATTAAGTATAGATTGTACTATTTCATTATCCATTAGAATGCCATCTTCAGTCACAACATAGCCTGAAAAGATGAGTGATCACTCACAAAACAGCACTTGTAAGAGTGATATGCAACCTGTTTTCATGAAGAACTATGGAGTATGGACAAGCTTCTCAAGTGCTTAATGCAGTGGTTTTTCTCTGTGCTCTTGATCAAGATGTCGTCAAATTATATGACAACAAACTTTCCAATAAATTCCTTTAAGACTTGAGTCTCAAGAGTCATGAAAGTACCAGGCAGTAGACAGCCCAAGTAGCATTACAAGCCATTCAAACAGCCTCTTCTTTTATCTTGAACCGTGTTTACAATTCATCACCTGGTTGAAAACGGGTTTGACGATAATTACTATGCATATCTCTCTTAGAAAATACTTTTGCACCAGCAAGCATGTTAGTAATCATCAAGATGAGGAATTGGAAACCTATAATTCACTATTATTTTATTTATAGCTCTGCACTCAATGCACATCCTCCATGTCCCTTCTTTGGTGTAAGAAGAGCAGCGACAACACTAAGTGCTAGAACTCATTTTCACCAGTCCCTTCTACATCAGATGTTCAAGTTGTCTTTGTGATTCAGAGTGCTCCTTAGGACTTATTCGATAATGAGCAAATTAGGAAGCATAGCTCCTGAAACGAGGTTGATTCAATGCTGAATATCCCACATAGGCAGTAGACCAACAGGTACTCGCATAAGTAGTAGACAAGCAGGTAGCTCGTCAGGAGTTACGTCTTTACTCTTCCAACAAGCGAGAAACACTTTTTAGGAATTCTTTACCAGCTTCTTTACTTTCAGCACAGCGACTAAAGCATATACCACTTCTTTCTCCTTGCAACACTGCTCAAGGATTTATGGGACAGCAAGCTAATTTGGTTATTGGCTTGCACATTAGATGGAACACATACTTCACCCCATGAATGATAAAAGAGTTAATTATTCCTTCTCCCATCACAAAGAATATGTTAATCAAATTAGCATGGTCTCCCAAATAAAAGATGGCAAGCATCCATGGGAAGGATGTCAAAGTAAATTTCATCTTCACTTTCCAATTGGGAATTTGAATGTACATCTCTCAGAAACCATAACTTCAGCCCATTCTGAACCATGAGACTTTGTATGGTCTAGGATGGCATTTTCTTTTAGTTTCAGCTTCTCAATCATGGTTTTAGACACCATATTTTCTCAGCTCACAGAATAAATCATGACGAGACACTTCTTGCTGTAAGATGTGCAGTAAGTCAGAAAAATAGTTTGTCCAAGCCACTGTTTATCCTCTTGCACAGCCATTACTTGCTGGATAACGAGGCTTCCAGTATTGAAGTCAGGGTTACAACTTTCTTGATTTCATTTTCTGGTTCTTCATCATAGATAGGCTTCTTTTGTTCTTCTTCATCAACGAAGTCATCGTTAAAAAGGTTAATTTTAGCTGTTGATAAGGATCAGATCTTCATGAGTGGGCCAAAGCTGGGCTTAAAGTACCATACTTGAAGGCCCATAAGGGTAGCCTCCTCCAGCAAGACCACTCCAGTGCATAGTTGACCAAATTATATATATCTCTGCAAGATTCATCTGATCTGCTTAGAAGGTTACAAAAGTTGACAAGACTTGATTGGCTTAATTTCTATAATCAATATTTATGCATATTAGCAGCAGAAAAGTTTACCCCTGATTGGCTTTAGTTTCTGTAAATGCCTACGCATTATTGGATAACCTAAGTTGATCAAATTTGGTTACCTTTTGCTACCATAAGTGTTTATACATACTAGGAAGGTAATAACCAATAGATCTGTAAAGTATTGGCTAAGCTCTATAAGTTTGATGTAGAAGTCTTTGAAATCAGGGAAGAAGTGAGAGATTTTGCAGCTGCAACAGTATATGTGATGCTTTGCCCTTTGGAGTTATTCTAAAGAGAAATCCCTATGGTGTGACTGCATTGGTGTTCTTCAAGCTGTTGGTGTGATTTCAATGTGCTTGTAGACATCCTGTAGGTGTGATTCCTATAGTACTATCCTAATTATTTGGAGTGATTCTAAGTACATTTTCTTTGTTCTTGTTCTTTTGGTTTCTGTGATTTCTGCTTTACTATATTTCTACAAGACTTCAACTGTTTGAGTTGAATTTTGGAACAATTTCCTTTCAAATCTATTCCCGTGGCTTGTCTTGCACCAGTTTGGTGTCAGATTCATGGTCGAAATGGCTACCTGTAGGGGCAAAGCTTGTAAGGGAGATTCAATGACAGTCAATGGGATGAAATGTTGCCGCATCTTGCTGAAAAATTGGAGAATCTTGATAATAAGATGAAGTCTACTAGAAGCACTGATTTCCAGAAATATCTTTTTAGATGGAAAGTACGACAATTATCTGATTGTACATGGATCACTACTGATGAGTTCAAGTGCATCGATACTTATTTTGTGATCGTTATCATTCCTTGTACTCCATGGAGTTGAGTCTTTTCAAGGGAGTGAATTTGATAGGACCAGATCTGCAATGGTGGGCAAAGTTGGGGTCAATCCATGAGGGTGGCCTGTTCCAGTAAGCCCACTCTAGTGGATAGTTGACTAGATTGCATATATCTCTTGAAGATTTGTCTAGTCTGCTTACAGGATTACAAAAAGTGGACCAGACTTCATTGGCTTAGTTTCTATAGTAGGCGTTTGTGCACAAAAGCTGCAAAAAGTTGACCATTGATTGGTTTTAGTTTCCATAAATGCCTATGCATTATTATGAATCCAAAGTTGACCAGATTTCATTTGCTTTTGCTACCATAAATGTTTCTTCATAATAGGAAGGTAATAACCAGTAGATCTGGAAAGTATACTGCTCGTAAGCTCTATAAATTTGATGTAGAAGTCTTTGAAATCAAGGAACAGTAAGAAATTTTGCAGCTGCAAAACTATAGGTGTGATGCTTAGTACTTTGGAGTGATTTCAAAGAGAAATCCCAATGGTGTGATTCCATTAGTGGTCTTCAAGTTGTTAATGCGACTTTAATGTTCTTGTAGTCATCCTATAGGTGTGATTCCTATGGTGTTTTCCTAATTATTTGGAGTAATTCCGAATACATTTTCATTATTCTTATTCCACTTCTTTGGATTTCTGTGGGTGCTGCTATACTATATTTCTGCAAAACTTCAACTGTTTGGGCTGAATTTTATGTCAATTTCTGCTGAGATCTGGTTCCCTTCATTTGTTCTATGCCCTGAGTTCTCCACATTGGAAACAAGCAGAACTTGTAGGCTTACTGGATTTATCATGCCCCTTATTCCTCCCCCAACATGTGAGTTTGGATGATTGGATGTCTGTGCAGAATTATCCTTGTATTTGACAATTGTTTCTCCCTTGCAGTCTTAGAAAACTTACTCCTATCGACCTTTTTAAATGACTTCCATGTCCATTCTTCTTCAGCCTTAAGAGGCATCTGATATGCTTCTTCAAGAGTGTGAATAGAGTACAGCATGAGCTCTCTATGAATAGTATACTTCAGCCAACTTAGATATCGAGCCACGAGTTGATCATCATTTTCATTCAAACTTTGCGACTCAATAACTTATAGATAGAGTCTTCCATGGATAGATCAATGTGTTGATGCAACTGATGAAACTTTCGGTAAAGAAATGGAGACTAGTCCAATGCAGAAACTTGTCATCAAGCTTCAGTTTCATCTCTGCCTATAGACTGATTCTTCTAGCATCCCTTCTTTCTCTATTAATTGGCACTGTCTCTGCCATGAAAGGGAAGCTCTTTTAAGTTTAGTTGCAATAAACTGTACTTTTCTCTAATCTGAAAGGTTCTTCTGTTCAGAGAATGCTTCTAAAGAAGCTATCCTGTCACCATTTTCATCATCATCCAGTTTACCTTCAATAGGGGAGCCTTGGCTCAACAGTAGAGTTGTCATCGTGTGATCTTGAGGTCACGTGTTTAAGGCGTGGAAACAGCCTCTTGCAAAATGCAAGGTAAGGCTGTGTACTATGGACCCTTGTGGTCCACCGCTTTTCCGGACCCCACATATGTGAGAGCTTCATGCACCAGGCTGCCCTTTTTAATCCAGTTTACCTTTAAAATCTGGAACATGCACCTGAATGTTTCTATCTGTTCCTTCAAGAGCTCAAGCCAAACATTCTAGACACCAATGGTCATTTTCTAGCTTCAGAGAGTCCATCAGGGATGGAGGAATCTGCATCCTTGATCAAGTTTACCCATTCCAATTTACAGGGCATACCTCTTGCACTAGTAGTACAAAGCCTTACCTTGCATTTTTGTAAGAGGCTGTTTACATGCCTTGAAACCGTGACCTCAAGGTCACACGACGACAACTTTACTGTTGCGCCAAGGATGCAGATTCCTCTTGCACTGGTAGAATGTGCAGTGGTTGAAACACTTTCAAGAACCTCATTCATCATTTGTTGAAGCTCATGATGGGACTGATGGAGCTCTTCTAGTTCAGCTCTAACAATGTTGTCATTCCTAGTGGGCCGTCCATGAGGTCATCACTGAGGAGGCATTCTCAAACCGTAAGATAGCAGCAGAACTTGGGAAGTTGCAGGCTGCTCTTGCAATTTTAGACTCAAAGATCTTTCCTTCAATATATTTTGCATGAAATTTGGACAACTCTAAGGGCTGCAAAAGTATCCTGTCTCCAGACTGAACATTTAGAGTTTCAAGAATCAATGACAACAAGAAATCTTCACTTCTTAAGAGCAACCTGCTCTGATAGCAAATTGATGCGGGCTAGAAATAAGAAGGGAAATAGGCTGAGAATAAGTCAACCAGCAGGTGGAAATGAATCACACCAAAAAGGTGAATCACTTAACCCCAAAACAGCAGGAAAAATGTAGAATGATTTTGCTAGCAAACCAGAAGGCCTTGGTGCATAGAACAGTCCATGTGAGACTTCAACTGATGTGGACATCAGGCTCGGTCTAGGCCCAGGCCCATCAAGTCTGGTCTAAGCCCAGGCCTCGCCTAAGCCCTTTGACAGAACCAAGTCCCAGATGGGCTAGGACCACATTTGGCACTTATGGGGCAAGGCATGTCAACCTTTTGTTTTAGGAATCTTGATTTGTGTCCTTAGTTATTAGGATCTTTTTTATTACGTATTCTGCTTGATTTGTTGCTTTAGTTATTAGGATCTTTTTTATTATGTAATGTATTCAAATAGGATTCCTCTAAATAAGGAGACGATTTGTTTCTCTTCTTTCTTCAATCTTTGTATTCTTCAAAATTTGGAATCTCCATAATTCTTGAGAGATCTTCCTTTTTTCAAAGAAATAAACCTCTAGATATACCTTGGGTATGCCACTCAAGGACAGCAGTCTACATTCAATAAAAATTCTAGTTTCTTGCTATTCTTGTGCTGAATCAAGAAGACCTCTGAAGATGGAGGGTCCGAAGGGATGCTGACTTCCCTCTGTAGAGATGAACTTATGCCGATCTAAATGTGGAGCTTTTGTCTTTTGGTGTAGAGTGGGTAAGTTTCTTATTCTACCTTGCTTGAGTTGTTTAACCCTACCTTTTCTGCCTCTTGAGTGAACCAGCCTTTTATATAACTTTGATCAAACCAGGCTACTTTTCCCTTTGTTTTGCCCTTTCATATGCAGCCCCAGCTATAAGTATTGGCTGCTCACTATATGTTAACGGTGGAGGGGTTTCTAAAGGCTGGGCGGTAGGTTTGGCGAGTTAATTTAGACCTAAATTTAAGAGGATTATTTAGGGCTGCATACCTCGTGATTAACGTTTTAGGATTCCTCGAGAGTATTTAATTGTGCTGAATATTTCTAATTGCTTGCTAAAATTATACCAAGGGCTAATTCTAGAACTTTCTTGTGTCATATTTGGTATCAGAGTTATGGGATTAGCCCTTAGTCTCTAGTTGCATTCTAATTAGGGTTTGCATTAAGGTTTATTGTTGGCAATTTGATTTCCACATGATTTTGCACACACAGAGTTGTGCGACAATACACCATCTGCACACAACCGGCGCACACTTCTGCACACAGTTTGTGCATGCAGTTAACTCCACACACATTACTCATTGCAACTGGGTTTTCTACGTTTGACAAAACTGTAACAGCGCTACTTCAGCATTGTTACAACATTGTTTCTAACCCTTTTGAGACTGCTGCATCATTGTTGTTTCTTGTTTCCCTTGCTGTTTTATACATGTTTAGTTCTGCACCATTGCAATCTCACATTTCAATTTTTTTTTTGCTTTACATTCCTAGTTACACAGCTTGTTCCATTCGTGTACCCTTACTTGTGGACCGGTTAGCCGTACATGCCCACTAGGACAGGCAACAATTACCATCGCAAAATGGATCCAGATGAGGTCATGCGGATGCGAATCAATCTGATTATGGGTTGTGAAGAAAAAATAGAAGGATGTGGGTAAATGGGAAGGTGAGAGAAAGAAAGAAGGAGAATTTCAATCAATGTTATATGATCTTTCCATTAGATTCAGTCTGGTAGAGGGTCTTTCGAGGCTGGTCAGCAACTCCTTTATGATAAAATCATTGCCTTGAGCAGAAAGTTGCTGGCCCCTCGAAGAGCATTGACCTACCTAACGGCATTGATGCTCTGAGGGTCACTAAAACACGTCCTCTTTTAGGTAGTTTGGTCAGAATCAATATATTCCCCATCCATATCCATCGGATCTCTACCAATAAGCCCTCAAGACCATTAGATGTGACGCCCCTACATTTGATGGTAGTCGTGAGCCTAAGGTGTTCCTAGATTGGCTTAGGGGAATGGACCTGTTTTTCGATTGGCATGGCCTGTCAGCCAACCATCGAGTCCGTTTCACTGAAATGAAATTGATAGGAGACGCTGGGGTCTTTTGGACTGGATTTGAGCTTGATTTCAAAGGGCATCATGAACCCCCAATTTTAGACTAAGAAGAAATGAAAGAGATCCTCTAGTGAAATTATTTGTTTGAATCCTACCATCGAGATCTCTTAGAAGAGTGGCAATCACTTAAGTAGGGCAACTGCTCGGTAGATGAAGATATCTCAACTTTTTCCAACTACTGAGTTAGGTGTAATGTGATTGAAGAGTTTGCCCTAACCCTAGCCAGGTTTAGAGCCAGCCTTAGATTGACCTACAAAGAGAGTTAATATCTCATCCAGTTTTTATCCTTGAGCAAGCTTTTGAGAGGGTTCGGGCTTTAGAAAAGTACATTAAGACCCCTTTGGCCCAGACCTTCTGAATCCCAAGGACTTCTCTCTTATTCTGATTCTTGTGTTCCTCCTAGGTCCACTTTTAATGGGCCTAAGCCTAAACCCATACCAACCTCATTCCTCAATGGCTAAGACAAGGGCAAAACCCCTTTAGTTGACAAAACCAATTGGCAGAACCCCATCTAATGCTTTAGATGTGGTGGTTTCAGTCATGTGGCGGCCATGTGCCCCACCAAGGAGTTCGTTCGGACTACCTTGTTGGGAGAGGAACCTAGGAAGGACCCAATGGTTGAGGAATCTAAGTATGGCCTTGAGGTTGTTGACTATCATGCCGCTCACTCACCTATTGATGAGGAGAGTACCCTAGTGACCCACCTATTGCCTTCTTAGGGCAGGCCTCCTTACCTCATGCCAGACCTTCTGACTTGGATAACTTGTTGGCGGTTAGATGTGCCATCACCCAGCAGGCCTTGGGTGGTTGGCGCAGGACTTCCATATTTCATACTTTAGTTACCTTTGGAGAGAAGTCCTGCAAACTCATCCTTGACAGTGGAAGTTGCACCAATGTGGTGTCTTCCCACATTGGTGGCCATCTAGGGTTGAAACCTGAGCCTCATCTCACACCATACAATGTAGCCTAGGTTACTTCCACCACCATTCCTGTCACCCAGTGCTGCAAGGTCCCCATCAAGGTATTGGCCTATGAGGACCAAGTGTGTGTGATGTAGTTCCTATAGATGTAGGGCACGTTATCCTAGGGATGCCTTGGATTTATGATCTCTATGTAGCCACCTCTGGTCGGGCCAACATTTGGAGTTTTAATTTCAATAACAAAAGGATTAGACTTCACCCATCTTCTAGAGAGAAGGCTGCAACTTCACCTTCTAACTCTAATGGTAAGAAAGATCCTAAGGCACTGCATATGTAGGGGCTAGGGAGTTTAAGAGATAGGTTGTAGAGGAGGATATTATCTTTGCTCTGTCACTAAGGAGTCTTCTCTATAGACCTTTGAATTAATTCCCAAGGAGGTAGAGCCCCACCCTTAGGAATTTCAGAATGTGTTCTCTGATGAGCTCCCAATGAGCTTCCTCCCATGCGAGACATCCGGAATGTTATAGACCTAGTTCTTGGTGCTACTCTCCCTAACATGCCTCGTTACTGAATGAATCCAGCAGACCATTCTAAATTAAAATGGGAGGTAGATAGACTCTTGGCGAAGGGGTTCATCAGAGAGAGTTTGAATCCATGGGTCGTGCCTGCTCTCTTCACACCAAAGAAAGATGGTACTTGGAGGATGGGTGCGGATAGCATGGCAATTAATAAAATCACAATGAATATAGATTTCTCATCCTCCGCCTTAATAATATGCTAGATATGATGGCTAGTGCCACCATATTTTCTAAGATCAATATGAAAGGTGGCTACCACTAGATTAGAATCAAGCCTGGGGATGAGTGAAAGACAGCCTTTAAGACCAAGGATGGTCTATACGAGTGATTAGTCATGCCCTTTGGTTTGACCATTACACTTGGTACTTTTGTGAGAAATATGACTAAGTGCTATGATCTTTCATGGGGAAATTCCTGGTTATGTATTTTGATGACATCTTGATTTATAGTGAGCTTAGGGATGGACACTTGAACCACTTGTGATTGGTTTGCCAAACCATGTAGAGTGAAAAGTTGTTTGCCAACTCTAAGAATTGTGCCTTTCTTACGTCTCAAGTAATCTTCTTAGGGTTTGTCATTTCCTCACAAGGAATGAATGCAGATCCAACTAAGATAAAGGCCATTGTGAACTGACTCGAACCCAAGAATATCCACGAAGTGCAGAGTTTTCATGGCCTTGCTACTTTTTACCGATGTTTCATTTGTGGCTGTAGCTCAACTGTGGTCCCCATCACTGATGTATTAAAAAGGGGGAATTCAAATAGAGCAAGAGTGTGTCCAAGGTATTCGGGGAGCTTAAGTCTAAAATGGTGGAAGGTCCCATCATGCGCCTCCTTGATTTTTCCAAAGTTTTTGAGTTGCATGTGATGCCTTTGGCATAGGCATAGGCATAGGTGGAGTCTTGAGTCAAGAAGGGCATCTTGTGGCTTATTTCAGTGAAAACTTAATGATGCTAAGAGAAAATACTCCACATCATCATCATCATCATCATCATCCCAATTAGGGGTTGGCCACATGAATCTTATTCCTCCATTCCACTCTATTAAATACCATGGTTTCATTCAGTCCCAAAGTTTTTAAATCTTTCCTCACCACTTCTATCCACGTTCTTTTGGGCCTTTCCCTTGCCCTTTTAGAACCTTCTACTTGTATTGCCTCACTCCTTCTAATTGGTGCTGTTGTTGGTCTCCTTTGGACATATCCAAACCATCTAAGTCTAATCTCCCTCATCTTATTACTTATTGGTGCTACCCCTAAATTTTCTCTAGTATTTTCATTTCTAATTCTGTCCTTTCTTGTCTTACCACTCAACCATCTCAACATCCTCATTTCTGCGACGCTCATCCTATGAGTATCATGTTCCTTAACTGGCCAACACTCTGATCCATAGAGCATGGCCGGCCTTATAACCATCCTATAGAATTTTTCTTTTAGTTTGAGTGGCACCCACCGATCACATAAAACTCCAGATGCACATCTCCATTTGTTCCAACCCGCTTGGATTCTCTGGGTAACCTCCCTCTCAATCTCTCCACTCTCATGGATCAATGATCCTAGGTACCGAAAGAGGTCTTTCACGGGGACTTCTTAGTTATCAATCTTGACTGGTGTTCCACTCCTACTCTCCTTGCTAAAATTACATTCCATATATTCTGTCTTAGTTCGGCTAATTTTAAATCCTTCAAATTCTAATGCTTCTCTCCATAACTCTAGCTTTATGTTTACACCCTCCCTTGTCTCATCAAGTAAGACTATATCATCTGCAAATAGCATGCACCAGGGGATCTCCTCGTGCAAATGTTTTGTTAACTCATCCATAACTAATGTGAAGAAGTATGGACTCAATGCCGATCTTTGGTGCAATCCTACAGTGACAGGAAAATCACCAGTCACGCCACTAGTGGTCTTAACATTTGTTACCGCTCCCTCATACATATATTTAATTATGTCTATATACCCCTGAGAAACCCCCTTACCACCCAACACCCTCCATATTAACTCTCTAGGGACTCTATCATAAGCTTTCTCTAAATCGATAAAGACCATATGTAGGTCTTTCCTCCTCTCCTTATATTTCTCTACTAATTGTCTTAGCAAGAAAATAGCTTCCATGGCAGACCTCCCAGGCATGAAACCAAACTGATTCTCCCATACACTTGCTTCATGTCGTAGCCTCTTCTCAATCACTCTTTCAAAAAGTTTCATGGTGTGGCTCATAAGTTTGATCCCTTAATAATTAGTGTAGCTCTGAATGTCACCTTTATTCTTATAGATTGGTACAATAGAACTTTTCCTCCACTCATCAGGCATTTTCTTTGATTTTATAATCTTGTTAAACAACTTGGTCAACCAAACTACTCCAATATCTCCCATATGCTTCCAAACCTCTATTGATACACCATTAGGCCTCATGGCCTTTACTGATTTCATCTTTTTCAAGGCCTCTTTTACTTCAGGTATTCTAATCCTATGTTCATATCTATAATATCCTATGTTATTTAGATTTATATTATTTTCAATCCCTATATTCTCAGAGCCATTGTCATTTAATAATTTTTGAAAGCATGTTTCCCACCTTTGTTTGATCTCATCTTCTTTGACTAATACCCTTTGATCATCGCTTCTAATACACCTAACATGATCTAAGTCCTTACCCTTATGTTCTCTTACTTTTGCAAGTTTAAACACATCTTTCTCACTTTCTCTTGTTCCTAATTTATTATAGAGCTCATCATATGCTTTAAGTTTAGCCTCACTTACTATTCTCTTAGCAGCATTTTTAGCATTCTTATATTGTTCATAGTTTTTATTATTTCTAATCTTCTGCCAAGCTTTAAAACACATCCGTTTTTCTTTAATAACTTTTTGCATTGTTTCACTCCACCACCATGTTTCCTTTGCTAATAGCCTTTTACCTTTAGATACTCCTAAGACATCTTTTGCCACTTTCTTAATGGACTCAGCCATATTAGTCCACATGGTATTTACTTCTGTTTCATAGTTCCAATTTTCTTCTACCATCAACTTATTTTTGAATGAGGTTATTTTCTCTCCTTTTAAGTTCCACTACTTAGTTTTTGGATGTGTATTAAGTTCAGTTCTTTTACTCCATCTTTTAATATGGATATCCATAACCATTAACCTATGTTGTGAGGTTAAACTCTCACCAGGTACCACCTTACAATCCTTGCATATGGATGGTTCATTATTCCTAAGTAGAAAAAAGTTTATTTGGCTTTTATGAAGTCCACTTTTAAAGGTTATTAAGTGTTCAGCCCTCTTCTTAAAGAGTGTATTTGCAATGGACAGGTTATATGACAAAGCAAAATCGAGGATATTCTCCCCCATCTCATTTCGTTCACCTATACCATACCCTCCGTGAATTCTATCATATCCTTCCTTATCTTTTCCTACATGGCCATTTAAGTCTGCTCCTATAAATATCCCGCCAATGTTGGGAATTTCTTGTATGACTCCCTCCATATCTTCCCAAAACTGTCTCTTGATTATATCTTGTAACCCTACTTGTGGTGCCTATGCACTTATAACATTTATAATCTGCTCTCCTAGAACAATTATTATTATTATAATTCTATCACTGATTCTTTTAACATCCACAACTTTATCCTTTAATTCCTTATCCACTATTATTCTTACGCCATTTTTGTGGTGCGTATGCACATATGACAAATAATTCTATGCTGTAGTCCAGGCCTTGTGATACTGGAGGCATTACCTCGTGCCATAGGAATTCGTCCTATTCCTTGACTATGAGGCCCTAAAGTACCTCAATTCATAGAAGCATATGAATTCTAGGCATGTAAAGTGGGTCCAATTCCTATAGGATTACACCTTTGTCCTGAGACATGAGGCTGGGTCAGAAAATAAGTTTGTAGATGTGCTCAGTTGTAAAGTCAATCTCTTACTTATCTTTAGTGTAGAAGTGGCTGGGTTCGAGAAGGTTAAGGAGGACTATCTTTCTTGTCTTGAATTTTAGGACATTTATAAAGCTCTAGATTCTGCTCCACAATAGTCCATGAGTGAGTTTACCCTTAGAGAGGGTTACCTCTTCAAAGGGAACAAACTCTTGCATTCCCCAGGCTTCACGATGTTTCTTATTTGGGAGCTCCACGTAGGCGGAATAGTGGGGCATTTTGGTTGCGACAAGTCTATTGCCCTGATGGAGGATACATTCTACTATCTCACCTTGCAAAAGAGTGTGGGCATGACACTTGAGCAATGTCGCACTTGCTAGATGGCCACTCAAGGGAAGCAGAACACTAGGCTTTATACTCTGTTGCCTGTGCCATATATTCCTTGGCAGGATATTAGTATAGACTGTGTTTGGGCTCTCTCTTATAGTTAGAAAGCACAACTCCATCTTAGTAGTGGACCGTTTTTCCAAAATGACCCACTTCATTCCCTGAGCCAAGACTTCTAATGCCTCAAAGATGGCAAAGATTTTCTTTTCACAGGTGGTTTGCCTAAAACCATAGTGTCTGATAGTGATGTTAGATTCACTAGTCATTTTTGGAAGACACTGGGCCATAGGATGGACATTAGGCACCAGTTTTCGGTTGCTTATCACCCTTAGATGGATGGACAAAGTAAAGTAGTTAATTAGAGCCTAGGTAACTTGTTGAGTTGCTTAGTTGGAGAGAGTGTGTGCAATTGGGATTAGGTCTTTCCTATAGTTGAGTTTGCTTATAACAATTTAGTTAACAGAACCACAGGAAAGAGTCCATTCGAAATAGTTACAGGCTACAAACCTAGGGTACTTGTTGACCTTTTCCCAATAGACATTGCATAGAGGCCATCTGAGTCTACATATCATTTGCACAGCACATTCATTCATTGCATGCAGATATTAAGAACAAAATTGAGGCAAGTAATTTTAAATATAAATCCCTTGTTGATGCCCATTGAAGAGCCGAGAACTTTAAGACTGGAGATTATGTGATGGTTAGAATTAGGCCAGAGCTCGAGGTACTGATCCGAGTAAGATCCTCCAAAAATTTGGGGACAATGATTATGAGCTAGCCCTTCCCCTTGACCTACAGATTCACCCCACCTTTAATGTGGAGGATTTGGTACTAGTCTTAGACCCTACAGTTGTAGCATTTCCTACTGTCCCTCCTTCATCAGTCCCCACACCCTCTGACATATCCATTCCCTTTGGCTGACTACCACCTATCCCTACTATACCCATAGCCAAAGACGAGGTTAAGGCTATTATGGATGAGCAAATGGTCTCAACTCAACACTCAGGATTTCAAAAATATTTGAAGTGGAAGAGGCGTCCCCTGGATGACTACGCTTAGATGACCGATACGGAGCTATAGAAACTTAACTGAGACATTTTGGAATATTACTACACATTCACTGGAGGTCGCGTTTCTTCATCAGCTATAGCATACAAAAGGGTGCATCAGGGTGATGACAACGTGGACTAACAATATTACTTACACCTCAGTCTCTTTGGTTCAATGACAGCTGTGTATAGGTGCTATTGGCAGATGCTGAGCAGCAACTTTCGATCTCCCCAAAGTCCTGGTCTAGCTTTTCCTCATGGGGGAGAGTTATGTAGACATAAATCTTGGTCTAGGCCTAAGCCTTGGGTCTGGTCTACGCCTAGGCCTGTCTTAATTACCTAATATATATGCTGAGATTAGATCAGAATTAGCTTAAAATAGGGGTAGGGCATGTGATGTAGGACAGCGTGCAAAATGACCTAATATATATGCTGAGATTAGATCAGAATTAGCTTAAATAAGAAAACATAAATTAAACTATGACGAACACTTCAACATGCAGAAAATCAGTCTTAATTACTAAGCATAGCCTACAATGAGTTACAGGATTTGTAGACTGCCTTAGATCTTTACTAATTAAGGTAAGATCGAAGTTTCAATCCCAATCGTCCCTCTCATTGACGAACGGTTCTAATTAAGCTTCGGATCTAGGATTCATGAATTTTGTGCTGGATAAGAATTCTAGGTTATTACCGTTTCAAATCACGTAACCACATGCAGCTCAGAAATGGTCCTTTAAAAGACAAGGTAGAAAAGTACTGATTTTCAGGATAAAACAAAAGTGATTCAGCCTTGTACTAAATGTGGCTTCACACCCAAGGGAAGGAAGCTAGAACGAGGAATCCACCAAGTCTAATGAAAATTTCATTCATTATTCATCAAAACTAGACATCTAACCCTAATCTAGAAAAAAGACAAATTTGCCCTTACTTAGTCAAAACACACTAATAAACCTAATAGCCTTAGTGGTAAATATCCCAAGCAAACTAAGCTATAACATAACATAAAAAAATAAAATAAAATGCGGGATGATGGTCCCCATCAACATGTCACCCCTATGTTTTAGGAATTTTGATTTGGATCTTTTTTATTATGTAATCCGCTTGATTTGTTTCTTTAATTACTAGGATCTTTCTTATTATGTAAATTCTCCAATGAATATTCCTCTAAATAAGGAAACGATTTGTTTCTTTTCTTTCTTCAATTTTTATAATCTTCAAGATATGGATTCTCCATAATTCTTAAGAGATCTTCCTTTCTTGAAAGGAAATAAACCCTCATATATACCTTGGGTATGGTACCTGAGGACATCAGTTTACATTTAATTAAAATTCTAGTTTTGTTGCTATTCTTGTGCTAAATCAAGAAGACCTTCGAAGATGGAGGGTCTGGGGGGATGTTGACTTCCCTTCGCTGGTTTTTTCTGACATTGCTCCGTAGAGATGAACTTGTGCCATTCTAAATGTGGAGATCTTGTCTCTCGGCGTAGAGTGCGTAAGTTTCTTACTCTACCTTGCTTGAGTTGTTTAACCCTACCTTTGCTAGCCAAAGACAGTAGTCTACATTAAAAAAAAAAAATTGTTTCTTTGCTATTCTTGTGCTAAATTAAGAAGACCTCTGAAGATGGAGGGTCTGGGGGGATGTTGACTTCCCTTCGCTTATGTTTTCTAATGTTGCTTGTAGAGACGAACTTGAGCTGATCAAAATGTGGAGATCTTGTCTCTTGGCATACAACAGTTAAGTTTCTTATTCTACCTTGCTTGAGTTGTTTAACATACTTTTGCTGCATCTTGACCAAACCAACCTTTTATATAACTTTGAACAAATCAGCCTACTTTTTCCTTTGTTTTGCTCTCTCGTATGTAGCCCCAGCTGTAAGTGCTGGCTGCCCATTGTTTGTTAATGGTGGAGGGGTTTCTAGAGGGCGGGCAGTAGGTTTGGCAAGATAGTTTTAGACCTAAGTTGAAGAGGATTAATTAGGGCTGGATACCTCCTTATTAACGTTCTAGGATTCCTCAAGAGTATCTAATTAGGCTGAATATTTTTAATTGCTTGGCTAAATTATGCCAAGGGTTAATGCTAGGTCTTTCTTGCATCATCAACTCAAGACTATTTTCTAGACAAACATTTAGGAAAATACTTAGTAAATAACAACATCAAGTAGGATCTAATATACAACTTACTAAATACTATTCCCTAGGCCTTTTTAATAAGCAAGAGAAAATAGGAAAGAAGTTGGAAAGTCACATAAAATAGTAGCATATTGACTTGGGTTGCACTGGGCTTAATGCTCCTTCAAAATTGGCCTATGGGCCTACCTGATAGTGTTTGTGCTAGTAAAGTTGGAGTGGACTTGGGTTTGTGGAGAATAAACTCATGGGTTTGGACCTCCATCTGGGTAGGTCACTCGTCTACAATCTCCCTTATCTCTAATTACAAAACCTTGATTTTTGGGTGAGTCTCATATTAGTATGGACCACACTAACCACTCTAAATTTAGTGGAGAAAAAATATTGAGGCCGACAATAAAAAAAAAGGCAGCCACGGTGCACGAAGCTCCTACCTATGTGGGGTCCGGGGAAGGGGCGGACCACAAGGGCCTATAGTAGGCAGCCTTACCTTGTATTTTGCAAGAGGTTGATTCCACGCCTTGAACCCATGACCTCAAGGTCACGTGACGATAACTTTTACCGTTACGCCAAGGCTCCCCTTCACTGAGGCCAACAATAAGTAAACAAAATTAATGTGGATCTCAATAGTATAAAAAGCACTAAAAATGGAGTCAAGACATAGAATGAAGTCTATTAAGAAAGATCATCCCCCATTGTGGGAGCTGACTCTGGCAATGATGAACTGCAACTCCAAGGTCAACTGCTTTTCATGTCATTGGCCATTAAAATCGAGGGCAAGGCCACAAAGGATCATGACTTTCTAAGCATAAGATAAGCCAATACAAATGTTAGAAATAGGGAGAAATGGAAAGAATAGGTGGTTATAGATGAAGGTTCTTGTTGTTAAGAATGTTTGTCTCTCAATTGTCAATGAATATGGGAGGTATGTTATTGTATTGATAGATAAACGAATGAAAGAGTCAAATCCACATAATACATAGTAAGGATAGTGGTGGTTACAATCTTTATATAATTAGCTTAAGCAATAAGACTGAAGGAAACTTTGGCTATAAGGTCCGCCATGCTCTATGGATTAGAATGTTGGGCAGTAAGGAACAACATGTACATAGGATGAGCGTCGCTGAAGTGCGGATGCTGAGATGGATGAGTGGCAAGACAAGAAAGGATAGAATTAGAAATGAAAACATTAGAGGAAACTTAGGAGTAGCACTGATATGTAACAGGATAAGGGAGATTAGACTTAGATGGTTTGAACATATCTAACGAAGACCAAAAATGGCATCGGTTAGGAGTGAGGCAATCCAAGTCGAAGGTAGCAAAAAGGCAAGGGGAAGGCTGAAAAGAACATGGATAGAATTGGTGAGAAAAGATTTAAAAGTTTGGGACTAAATGAGGCCATGACGTGATTGGAGGAACAAGATTCATGTGATCGACCCCTAATCGGGATAAGGTCTTGATGATGAATAAGATTAAAGGAAACAAGAGGATTACAAGTATCTCTACAACAGCTCACAAAAATTGCTAGGCTGATTGTATGATCTCCAATATTTGTGCCTATATAGCTTTCTATAAATATTGTTGTCCACACTTTTTTGTTGTTGTTGTTCTTTCTTAGCCCTTCTATCATTCACCATTGATAGTGTCGGCTACACTAATTTTGAATCCACTTTAATTTTCCATCTACACTATTGGCTGTAGATGGTGTATCTTGTAGAACATCTCAGGTTCACCAAAATTTGAACCTATCTAAAACATTACAAGCATTGATTTTTGGACTCTAAAATGGATATATGAGAATCAAAATGCAACCACGTGTATTGTTAACTTAGCTATATGTCTAAAATAATCTCTATTGGATGTTCCTAATTTTTTTTTAGTGGAAAATGGATGGCTCCTTTTTGTGATCCTAACCACATTTTTCTTGTAGTTGAAAATGGAGCATTGAAAAGCTTTATGGGAAGATTTACATGTGGATTGTTAATATCATAAATGAAGAGGCTATTGAAGTGTCATGTACCTATGATATATTGTCCACGGGACCAACGGGTTGGATCACTATGCATCTATATCCCATCCACTTTTATCACATATATGGAACTTCATGAACGGTTTGGATCAATAAAAGATGGCCCTACCATAGTTACAAAGTATTGATCCGGGAAAAAATCAACAACGCAAAGCTGCATAGGATTTGAAAAGTTCGAGACTAATTCAAAGAGAAATTGAGAAAATTTCAAATTCTAAATTAGGGTTGACGCATCACAAGGCTAGGATCATTGATCAAGCTAAACTTAGTAATTGGTGAATTAGTCCCATGTCATTAAATCAGTAAATTCTTTTCAATTACTTGGTTTTGGAAGTGCTTTTAGCAATTTGTTATTAATCTAACAGATGTCCTTACCCAAAACAATCCATGATGACATGATCCCACATACATTGTACGATTTGCCAAGACACGCACCCAAAAGTATAAGACTTTGATCCCTATGTACAAAATATGCAAGGTTTTTCCAAGCGTCGAAACTGTGACCTCAATGTCACATGATGACAATTTAGGAACTGCTAAATCAAATTAATGAGAATAAAAGGTGGAAAAAGGAAATAAAGGTAGGAAAACAAATCAATAGGAGATAAGAAGCTGTTTTTTATATGGGAAAGAAGATAGTAATGGACAATGAGAATGACAGGTGGCAAGCAAAATAAAGGGTAGAAAATGAGGATTGGACCCACAGGGAGTGGCATTCTGAGCTATAGTTTTGTTTTTGCTATCCGAGAGCAAAAGAAAGAAAGGCAAAATGAACCAGGTTCGAGTTTCATTCTACCCGACTTCTAAAACTCTGAGGAGGCATCCAAACTCTATTGCCCTTGTTGAAACTTGGAGTTACACTTGTGAACTCCAAAACTCGACTTTCTTCTTAAGCTTCTGCAAATTAAAGACTTAGCATCTTGAAAAGAGGAGAAGTCTATAGGAAGGCCTCATAATTTAATGGTTTTGATAATTGAACAAGGGGATTTTGGTTGTTCATCTTTCCCTTGAAATATATGTGCATCCCTCTTAGAACAATCCATATAATTATATACATTACATATATACATATGTTAATGCTAATCCTCGAAAACTCTAAAAGGCGGAGTTGAACTGAAGCCTGAGTTCCAAAAGTCTATCCCCCTTATTAGAACTGGAAGTTCCACCTTTGTGTCCAAAACTCTATATGCTCCATGAGCTTCTGTAACTTAAAGATTTTGCACCTTAAACAAAGGAGAAGCCCATATCAAGGCTTCATAGATTGATGGTTTGGATAATTGAAGAAGTGGGTCTATTTGTATTTTTGGTTGTTCATCTTTTTCTTTAAAAGGAAGGGGAACCCTGGTGCAATAGTAAAGTTGTCATCTTGTGACTTTGAAGTCATGGGTACAAGGTGTGGAAACAGCTTCTTGCAAAAATGTAAGGTAAGGCTGCATACTATAGACCCTTGTGGTCAGCCCCTTCCCCGGACCTTGCATACGTGGGACCTTAGTGCCCCGAGGCTGCCCTTTATCTTTTTCTTTAAAAGGTATGTGCATCCATCACAGGGCAATCCATGTAATTATACCTGTTTATATACATACATATATTAATGCTAATCTTCACCATGAACATATTGATATGTGCATGCTCATTAAAGTAAAGGAGGGAGAAAGAAACCCATTTTTTCTCCCTCTCCTGATTCTGAAACTCTTTCCTATTTTCATCTTCAACTACCAAGTTGAAACAATTGACTGTGAAAAAACTTATATTTTGGATTTTAGGGTAGAACCCTCATTTATACAAACTGGACAGCCACTCTATTACATGGAAAATCAATCAGCCTATGCACTAATTCTGCTCCTTAATTCTAGGTAACTCCTAAACAGAAACTTTCTGTATATACAATCAATCAGTATTAGGTAAATCCTAAATATAGACTTTCTATATTTACAATCAATCAATCAATCCTAATTTGATTCTTGCCATCAGTACTCAATCAATATTAGGTAACCCTAATTTGACTCTTGCTGCCAACATACTATAACCACTCCTTGGATATTCTCCTCTTTCCTACATATCTTCCCATATCTTTCTTCATCCTCTCTCATCTTTCATGTGTACTTGTCTATGTGCCCCTTTCTACTTGCAATTTCCACAAAATAATTGATTAGAAGTATTATCTGGGAATTTGATGCTTAACTAATTTTCTTCACACTGCTTGCTTCTGCTAAATGGCATGTTTCTCTTGAAGCTTTATCACATATAAGGTTCTCGCAATCATTTCTGATGTATCTGTGGCAGGCTAGGAGCCAAACCCAAGTAACCCATGCAGAGGACTTACCCTTATATGCAGGATTTGTGGGTGATGCACACATCTGTAGGGAGTAATCCCAGCCAAGGGGGTGGGGACATCCTGTGATATCAACCAAAGGAAAAAGAAACAAAGATGAAAAAAATCAAAACCCTGCAATATCTTTTACTTCAGTGACCAGGATTATTGGAACTTCATTTGCTCATTTATGCAATTGTATACCTAATTTTGGTAGCTGAAAGGCACTATTCATTTGTAGAAACTGTCCATGTTGATCTTATTTGCATCTAACACATCTTGCATTTTGATGTCATAGTTAATACAACAATGATTAATTTCCTTATATTTAATAATGATTGTACTCCTTTTGTAATTTCAGACACACCCATCACAGACTTGCTTCATGTCATCAGTTGATCTGCACACTCATTATTCATATCAGGTGATGCTGAATTAGATTATCTGTGTCATATTTGTTTATGATGAAGGGGAGCCTTGGTGCAACAGTAAAAGTTGTCGTCATGTGACCTTGAGGTCATGGGTTCAAGGTGTGAAAACAGCCTCTTGCAAAAATGCAAGGTAATGCTGTGTACTTTAGGCCATTGTGGTCCACCCCTTCCCCGGACCCAGCATAGGCAGGAGCTTTGTGCACCGGGGCTGTCCTTTATATTTGTTTATGATCTTCAAATTTGTAATACTCTTGGTTCCGTCCTAAAAGTTTGTAATCAGCAGTTTATTTGTCTTATATTGGTTTTTTTCCCCCAATCTATTAGCTGATGTTTTATTATAGACTTAACATTGCTGAGAAAAAAGAAGCAGAAATTATTCTCAAAAACACGAAAGTATCAATTGCAAGTAACTGCCCTGGTGAGAATATGAGCTAGTTAATTTTCCAGGAGTAATGAGACAAAGGTCTCCTTGTAACTACATTCTCTGACTAAATTGGGGTTGACCCGTGTCTGATTCTGTCTTGACCAGTGGGAATAAAACTAACATTGTTGCTTGATTATCACGATAACATCTCATGGAAGTGCTAGTTTCTACCTGTTTCTCTAAGAGGGTGAAGAAGCATCTGCATGGGTTTGTATATGGATTCAACCGTTGATCTGGCAACACAAGCATGCATCTTACACTTCCAAGTCCAAGAGCGTGCAAAATTCACTGGCATCGCTAATCTATGTTAGTATGTTGTAACTGGGCCAATAGCATCCGAGTGTTCTTTTGCACCCATGCTGGTTGGCATGTAAGATGCATTATTATGCAGGACATATTAACATGTCTTTGGTTCTATCAACAAAGTCAAGATGAGTAGTGCTAGGAGCACATGAATTTGCTATCTAATATATTGTATGTGCAATATCTGGATGAGTGCAACGTTGATTCTGCTGTCTGAAAATGCCTTTGTTGCAGGACTAGATGAGTGACCAACTCCACTTGCTGGTCATGGTTTGTGATAATGTTCAATCAAATGTTGCTGCTTTTGTTCCCAACTGGTTTCTTGCAAAAGATCATGCACATCCTTTGTTGAGATATAAATTCCGTCTTTTGATTTAGTTGCTTAAGTTCCCAGAATGTTCTTTTAAGTATTTAAGAGTACTTCGATGTTTGAAATCAACAACTCTTCCTAGATTATTCCTATATCGGAACTTAGTATCCTATACCATCCAACACATCAACTGGTACCTGAAGCGACGCCAATCCCTTTTTGAAAAATATAGAATGAGTTGTGTAGCTTCTTTTTGAACCAAGTGTAGTTGCTGGACTGAACTTTTAAAACCATGCTTGAGGAGATTGCGTCCAGGATCAGATGTTTCTCTCTATTCTTACATTGCTTTCTTCATTCTACAAACATTGCCTTTCTTCTTCTTTAGGTGAATTCAGGAGGAAGAGCCACATAGCCTATTCTTCTCGGTTCTCAAGGTGTATCCAAAAGAAACATTTGAACATGTAGTTGATGAGATGGCTAATCTTTGTTTGCAGCTGGGGATAAAAGCCCTAACTCAATTTAACTTTGAAACAGGAGAGAAGGTCCCCAGGTAGTCAATCCCTGTACCTGGCTGAACCCCTTTGCTACTAATTGAGCATTACCTCATATTGGACCATTAGGTTTCTGCTTTACTGAGTAAATCAATATGCCCAACCAATGCTTATCTTTCAGTAACTCAGCAAGATACTGAGTTTTTCTATACCATTTTCTTCTCTTAAAACTTTGTCTCTTTTCACTTCTTCTGTGCCATTGCTCTTACTTCTTTTGTGTAATGTCAATGCGCAATAGAGGATATGTATGTTCTGTTTGAAGATGAAGGGTTTTGTACGAAATAATTTGTAATTGGATATTAAATACAAATTGCTTATCACTGTGGAAGGCTATGGCAAGTGAAAAAGAGAAATTTCGGGTTGGTACTAAGGCAGGAGTAATGCTTGAATTGAAGGGTTCTGATTGGTGATGATTACCTACAACTTTTGATTCACCTGCCTCTTCTTTCTACTACATACCTTGAGCAGATTTTCAGTCTCACTTGATGGCATGAAGGTCAAATTGCTCTGAATTGAAGATTCTGATAGATGGTGATCACTTAATTTAAGCAGATTTTCAGTACCACTTGATGACATGAAGGTTAAATTGCTTCCCGGACTTGTCTTGTAACAAAGAAGAGGCATTCTCCGTATTCTTTTTCTAGATTGGACTGCAGAAACATTTCCCTGGCAGGAGAAAATTAAGGAACATAATCATGACATGTTGGACCAATTTGAAACATAATGTTTCTCTCTTTCTGCAGAGGAGCATTTACAACCTCCAGGAATCAGAATTCCCAAGAAAAACATGCTAGCTTGAGCCCCAAGGTCATATCTTCTTTGACAAGGAATATGAACAAAATGGACACTTCCAGACACTTGGCAGAAAATAAATGCTAGAGCATGTTGCAGAAAAGTTAAGAGGAAATTCAGTTTATCGGATGTGTTGCAATTGGAACAACTCCTTCTCAGTAGGTCTTATGACAATAGGAAAGATCTGTTGACTTTTAAGAAGGTAAGACTTTTCCTTCCAGCTACTTCATTTTGTTGAGGGATGTAGGATGCACTTCAAAACTCAATTCCGTTCTCCAACCACAGATATAAGAAATGAACTCACTTTTGTCAGGGAGAATAGTTTTAATACTCATCTCAAATTCTCATAATGATCCTAAACATCTAGGAACTTGATCCTCAGTCATCATAAGATACATCCAAGGAGTCCAATGAGTAGTCAGAAATAATATAAAGAAATGCCCAGACCCAGAATAGAACAGGGTAGAACCTCAAATATTAGAATAAAAAATATGAAATTGAATCAAACTTCTATTACTGAGGTAAAAAGCAGTCCTACAGTACCTTAACAAAAAAAAACTCAAATTAAAAATTCTTTGTACTATATAATGTGGAAATATTTGGAAACAATTGACCAAAACCAACAGAAAAGAAAATACAACCAAGTTGTTTATTCAACAGTCCCACCTGGTTTCCATAATCTATGCCATGCATACCATCAGTATTATGTAATGCTAAAACATTTGGACACAATACCGAAACCAATAGAAAAGAAAACACGACCAAGTTGTTGATCCATCAGTCCCACCTGGTTTCTATAATTCACCAATGCCATGCTTACCACCAGTCATTCTCTATATTCTAGCCCCTGAAACACAAGATGAAGGGGAAAAAGGTTACACTGGGGTCATATAGAAGAAACTTCTAAGAAGACATTTGTAACATAACCAATTTATCTGATCCCTGGGATCAACAGACAAGTGATCTGAGGTTAGTTTCAAATAAACTTCACAAGTGCACTTACTGGCATAAGTAGAGTTGCCCTTCTTAGAAATGACTAATGGGAAGTAGAAACTCTCATTGTTTGGCACGGATGAGATGAAGATTTCCATGAATGTCCTTTTAGTGTCTTCCCTTCAAAATACTTGAGCTTGTTCTTTCATGCTGAGACCACACTCCCTTGAAATTAACTATTAAAGTTAAATCCTTTTGGAGGTTTCTGAAAGGAGGAGAAAGAGGAGCAAGAAATTTCATGGAGAACGAAATTTCATATTTACTTGAGTTACTGAACTGGTACTTACATGTCACAACCACAAGTTATAGAAAGTTGGGATGGCCAAACTGCCTTATGTTGCAAATTTGTTAGTTAATAACTCTACTAAAGCTAGCATGTTTCTATATACTGATTCAGCTTATAAATGATCAAGCTTAAATCATTATCATTATCATTAATATTAATTATAATAATATTATTAAAGTTGAGGGACTTGAACTCACAACCTAAGGAAGGATCACTATTGAAAAAGATCGTAGTCAATCTCAATGTGTTTTGTTCTAACTTGAAGCACATGGTTTGTGACAATTTATGGAACTTAAAAGGTCAAAACAGGAAGGAAAAAAAAAGAAAAGAAGAGAGAGTGCCTAAACTGAATTCACTAGTTCTTTTGGCAATTGCCTCTTGTTCAACTAAATTTGTAAGGAGGCACATTCATTCATCATCAGGTATAAGGTAGTAACAGATCCGATCTGCATCTCCTTCTCAGTCTGCATTTGAATACCCAGTTGTTTATACACATTTCCATAAAGCTTCCTTCTAAAGCAAACCATGGCCTAGCTGGTCCTTTCACCCACTTTCCAACTTGCTTTCTTATTGGACACTGCAGGTGCCAAGTGTTAATCCTCAAGTATCTGTACTGCTACATAAAAAAAATGTATACAGGCGAACTTCCTATAAATAATGATACTAGTATAGTAACAATTAAATGACTGACAGAGCTCTTATAAAACTACAATTAAAAACATCCCAAGGACGCATCGTCGTCGTCGTCATCAAAGACTTATCCCATATAGGGGTCGGCGAAGGAACAGATCACTTCTAGTTTCCAAAAAATACGAATCATATAACGATTTCAAAGTTTCGGATATTCCCTTACTGAGAAAGTTTTGCAACCTTTTATGAGACATGGGCACTTCACTTGTGCATTTCCTATAGTGTCATATTGTGTTGGGTAATGTTCAAGTGTCCCCACAACAGAAGAACACAAAAGCAGAAAATTCTCAGCATCAAGTAGAAAAAGTCATTGGGCAAAAGGATTGCAGCAGCAAAGACTGCTTGTTGGATGGATATGAGTTCCACCATCAGTCAAACCCCAATCTCTATTCCAAACTCGGTTATAGGAAGAGCCATTTTTTTCACTGTGCTCAAACTGCCTGAATGTAAAAGATCATGTTCAGTCTGTTCTTTTGCAGCTGCAGAAATTACTTTGATGGTTATAATCAAACCTGTCCCCTATCTAGCAGTTGAGACTCTTGGAGTTCCAGCTGTCATGCAATAAGGTCACCATATCCATTCATGAGACAAGCTTTAGGTTGCATATTTGCCACTCTTAGTGGACAAAAACTTGGTATACCAATAGAGGTTTGGAAGCATATGGGATACCAATAGAGGTATACCAATAGAGGTTTGGAAGCATATGGGAGATATTGGGGTAGTTTGGTTGACCAAGTTGTTTAACAAGATTATAAAATCAAAGAAAATGCCTGATGAGTGGAGGAAAAGCTCTATTGTACCAATCTATAAGAATAAAGGAGACATTCAGAGCTGCACTAATTATCGAGGGATCAAACTTATGAGCCACACCATGAAACTTTTTGAAAGAGTCATTGAGAAGAGGCTACGACATGAAACAAGTGTATCGGAGAATCAGTTTGGTTTCATGCCTGGGAGGTCTACCATGGAAGCTATTTTCTTACTAAGACAATTAGTAGAGAAATATAGGGAGAGGAGAAAAAGACCTACACATGGTCTTTATTGACTTAGAGAAGGCTTATGATAGAGTCCCTAGAGAGTTAATATGGAGGGTGTTAGGTGTTAAAGGGGTTTCTCAGGGGTATATAGACATAATTAAAGATATGTATGAGGGAGCAAGAACAAATGTTAAGACCACTAGTGGCGTGGTGGTGATTTTCTGTCATCCTTGTCGGATTGCACCAAGGATCGGCATTAAGTCCATACCTTTTCACATTAGTTATGGATGAGTTAACAAAACATCTGCATGAGGAGATTCCCTGGTGCATGCTATTTGCAGACGATATAGTCCTACTTGATGAGACAAGGGAGGGTGTCAACATAAAGCTAGAGCTGTGGAGAGAAGCGGTAGAATCGAAAGGATTTAAAATTAGCCGAACTAAGACAGAATATATGGAATGTAATTTTAGCAAGGAGAGTAGGAGTGGAGCACCCGTCAAGATTGATAACCAAGAGGTCCCCATGAGAGACCACTTCCGATACTTAGGATCATTGATCCATGAGAGTGGAGAGATTGAGAGGGAGGTTACCCAGAGAATCCAAGCGGGTTGGAACAAATGGAGATGTGCATCGGGGGTTTTATGTGATCGGCGGGTGCCACTCAAACTAAAGGGAAAATTCTATAGGATGGCTATAAGGCCGGCCATGCTCTATGGATCAGAGTGTTGGGCAGTTAAGGAACATCATACTCATAGGCTGAGTGTTGCAGAAATGAGGATGTTGAGATGGATGAGTGGTAAGACAAGAAAGGATAGAATTAGAAATGAAAATATTAGAAGAAATTTAGGGATAGCACCAATAGGTAACAAGATGAGGGAGATTAGACTTAGATGGTTTGGACATGTTCAAAGGAGGCCAACAACGGCACCAGTTAGAAGGAGTGAGGCAATACAAGTTGAAGGTTCTAAAAGGGCAAGGGGAAGGCCCAAAAGAACGTGGATAGAAGTGGTGAGGAAAGATTTAAAAACTTTGGGACTAAATGAAGCCATGGTATTTAATAGAGTGGAATGGAGGAATAAGATTCATGTGGCCGACCCCTAATTGGGATAAGGTCTTGATGATGATGATGATGATGAGTGGACAAAAACTTCCTCTTCTGCCATCAGTTTCCACTTTGCATGGATATGGATGGATTAGATAATCCGCTTCAACCGTTTCTTTCTTGATCTTTTCTATTCTCTTTTGGTTTGATTACTAAATCATCTTATATCTGCTGAGAGGTCCTGATCATTTGTCATTCTAGAAGACAAGTCCTTTATTACTTCGTGGATCCACAGAGAATAAATATTCTGTCTGAATCTTTAATCAATTCAGGACATTTTTTGTGGATTATATATTCTTGGAAGTTCTGCTCAACAAAACACTGCATATCATGTTGATTTCTGAATTCATACTATTCTTTGATGTATTGGGACTGATTCTATCTTATCAGCATTCAATGCAAATGGCCTTAACTATATTAGAATTTGCGATTGTCTTGTCTCATCTTGTTACTTCTGCTCTAAATATTTCTATTTTGTTTCAAATTGAGCTACAACTAAAGAAGCCTGGCCCTTATCAGGTCATGTTGCCAGAAGCAATTGCAATTGTTATGGCACCTACAGATGAAACGAGGTAAGCTAAAACTTCCGATCTTCCTGCACAGAAATAACACTATTTATGCTTCTAAAATTTGAGACTGGTTTTGATGATGATGATCTATATGAGTGGCTTTTGATAATGGGCTCTTTGATCAACAATCTTCAGTTACAACATGACAGCGGCTCTCATTTTTTTCATGGCTGTTAGGACCATTCTTATAATTTATCCATGTCACTGCAGAACGTACGGTATATTCCATCTATCAGATCCAGAAGGTGTTAACGTCATACGCCATTGTCAACAGCGAGGATTTCATCCACATGGGGAACCCACAGATGGAAGCCCAATCTATGAGCACTGTTCTCATGTCTACATGAACCCCAGTTTAAAATTTGATATTGTTGACCTTCGCTAAAGATACAGTTACCTTAACCGTTTATTCATGTAAATAAACAGGATAAGATTCTGCTTTCGAGCCCCATGTCGGGTAAGTACCAATAGTTGGTTTGGAGCCTGTACCTTGATCAAACATCCAGAAGCTCCAACACTGCATTGTCCAGGAAGTTGATCTTTGTTTTAAACTGAGGAAACTCGGTAAAAGAAATCTTGCCTTCAGAAACATGGAGTCTGGGAGGTTACTTGGCGTATTTAAAGTCGAGAAAGCCAGGTCCTTTGTCCAAGCTCAGTATCTTCTCCGCCAGTATCCACCAATTTAGTGGTGATCTGAATGATGTCAAGGGTCAAAGCTTCCTGTAGACAAAATAGGATCGGATTGATCCCTTCAATTTCCTGATCAATCTCCCTAGGACGTTGATCTGGATAGCAAGATCATCTTCGTAGCGTATCTCTTGGTCAATTGGCTACCCGGCCTGCAATTAAACTGGAAAGCTGCTTCCTATTCTTATATGCAAGATATCATGATCTCAATATTGGATTTCCTAAAGTTGTTGTTGGAGGGTCAACTGGCCCACTGAGCTGGGGTTCTGGCTAAGATATCTCTTGGGTGATTCTTTCGATACCAAGTTCTGCAAGAAATTCATTGGTTCGTCTTTCTTAAAATGTTATGTTATTCTGATGTAATATTTTGTCTGTGTAAAAGCTGAAGAAAATTTTATGACAGTTATTTAATGAATACATACATTTAAGATTTTAGCCTAGTCCAGTGCCATCTCTAATTGCAGATGCGGCAAGATCAAGGAACCGGTTTTCACGACAGACGACATTTCTTCATATATTTGCTATCATTCTTAAGAGACGTACGAAAATTCAAATTATGATTTTGGCTTAACACAATAAAGACAGTGATTTTAGCACTTGAGTTCATGTTGGCTTCTATCTCCACAGTAGATTGAGAAGAAAAATAAATCGTAAGAGTTTCGGGGCTGCTTCTTTTTTGTTGACTACATCTTTTGATGACTTTTTTTTTTCGTGGTTAAGGGGCGCACTTTGAGAGAAGAATTATGACAGTGAAAACAGAAAATCCCAAAATTTTTAGGAGTTGGCTTCTGAATTGACAAATACGCTCTCTCAAAATAATGGTTTGTCAGTTGATATTCATGGTTCTACTCTTTTTTCTTTCAATAGGGAAGACTGATTCGGTTGGTTGTCTTTGAGCACCTTTTTTCAATTGATGATTTTCTAGGGAAAAGCTGTGAGATCTATTGTGACTTTCTATGATTCTCTCAAATACTGATCAAGGCGTCCAAACATATCCTTTCGGAAATTGTGATAAGAGAAATCATGATTTGAGGGTGTACACAAACGTACCTACATAAAAGTCCCAAAAAAATTAAGTAACTCGTTGGATATGCAAGGAATTAAATATCGTAAAAATAAATAAATTACTCTTTGAGTATGCAAGGAACTAAATCCTATAAGTTGGGAATAGCAACAATATGAGTCTGCTAATTTTGTCGCCATGGGTCATTAATTACTGTATAAGGACACGCTGTGTTATGTCAGCCCATCCAACATTTTTACTTACATAGGATCAGTCCGGCAAGAGGTCTGTCAATTTAGGCTAGGTTTGATTGATTTTTCCCTTATCTTGCCAACTCATGTTAGTCCAACAAGAATTTATCTAATTTTCATGAAAATCTTGCTATGGCTCAATGCTAGTTTAGCACAATTTTACTTGATTATCTTGCTATCTCACGTTATTAGTCCAGCACAAGTTTACATGCCTGTTGAAAACTTGAGCTAATTCTTCGTTGGCCAACTATGCCTCAACCTAGCTAGAATTTGCCTAATGTTTGTGGAAATCTGTTTCTAGTGTAAAGAGAAATAGAAATTTAGCTCAAGCAAAGCACAAGGAGGGGGGTGGAGTGGTACGGAGATTCATTTTTTACTGGATTTTGCTTTTAGTTGGAGAAATGGAACGTAAAGTTGTTACTATTTTTTTGGAATTAAAAAGAAGAGTGCATATGGTGATCTAATGGTTGAGGTTTTAGGTTGATGAACTGTCTAGCCCATGACTAACATTATAAATGGTGTTGATCTTCCAAAGCATGTGCCCATATAGAGAAGTATTTGTTTGTACTATGTGCTCCTGCCATGATCTTGAGACCATGAAATTTCCTCTCTCTCTCTCTCTCTCTCTCTCTCTCTCTCTCTCTCTCTCTCTCTCTCTCTCTCTCTCTCTCTCTCTCTATATATATATATATATATATATATATATATATATATATGTTTGTGTGTGTGACGACCATAGTTTTTAGAAATAACTTTTCAAAATTCTTTTAAAATTCTCAGATTTTTTTTTAAACATTCAGGAATCATACTATATAGTAGATTTCAAAACCCACTTCATCAAGCCTAGTGTCACTTTACAAATCTCCTCACATATACATTCAAAATAACCACTGAATTTAAAAGAGCACATAACAAGATGCCCTGGTCATAACCCCAAACAACTAAACAAATCCTTAAACTAAAAATGAAATAGAATTAAATATTTATTACATGTTGGCAACATTGTCTTTGAAACAAATTAAAGTAAATCAAACCAAAGCTAAACTTCTAAAATCATCTCTTCGTACTTTAAATCTTCTCAACTACTTGCCTCCCTTTTCTTCTACTAGTTGAGTCTACTGCTCAAAAGATTAATCTAAAATGTTTTGGGGGTCTGTACAACAGCTCAATTGAAAATCTCTAGGCTAGTTTTCAAAACTAGCGACAATCATGCTTTTCAACAAGTTATTGTATGAAAAAATCGTCAAGTAAAATCATACCTACTTTAACATTGTTCCAATTAATCATAATCACAAAGTGCATCACAAATAGTTCATAAGCAAGTAAAATCATACCTACTTTAACATTGTTCGAATTAATCATGATCACAAAGTGCATCACAAATAGTTCATAAGATATCACACACCTCATAGACAAGTGGTTTAAACCATCAAGGATGACTGACATGTCTATCCATGTCCATACAACAAATAACGATGGAAGTAATCTTCCCATGAACATACTCTCATGGTAGTTCATGATTTTTGGATAGATATCCATTTCAGAGGTCATAGGCCAATACAAAATCCTCCTAGTATAGTACTTGGAGGATCACAAACCCTCTCACAATGGCCATAAGTTGTATAAGCTACCAAGTACATCATCACTGAGTACATATGTACAAAAATATCTTCCAAACATAACTCTTTGGCTCACAATTGAGCTAAAAATATGATAATCATTAATTCATGATCAATTACATTCAAATAGCAAAGCATATGCCACAACATAGGCCATATATCAAATATCTCAAGCATAGAATGTTCTCACTCAAGAGAATAATTATGATTCGATGCTTAGTTCAAGTATCAACAATACAAATTTTTCAGGTATATGGCATGCTGAAGGACTACTCACATAGATTCCACACACCATGCTCTTTTATATAGTTACTGAGTCTCTTTAACCATAAAAATTTTAAGCACAACATTAAGCTCTTTAATTCAATTCTTGGATATTATAATTTACTTAAACTAGTAAGTATAAAGTATCTAAAACAGGGAGCGAATCATACATTTTTTCCAAAATATTGTTTTTCACGGTTTAAGTTCCCTTCATGAAAAAACACCAATTTTCAAAGATTTCTTTTTAGAAATTCATTTTCTTAAAGTTCATATACATTCAAAGATAGATGATTTAGTAGAAAACTTCCTTTAGAAAACTATGAATTCCTTTTTTAAAGATGAGTAAAAACATAGTGCAAAACTACCAATAAATATGGTTGAAAATGTCTCGATAGAACATAAGTAAAAACTTGTCTTTAACAACCTATTTTTTCATGCCAAATAAATACTAAAATTAGTAATCTTATAGTACTTTAAGTTACCAATAGAAGCCATGAGAAATTTTAGTCACACAGTATCCAAACCCTTTAAGTTTTTAGGTTGGCGAAGGTTCCCTATAGTGACAAGAATACACAGTAAACATTGCCTCAAAATTCAAAGTATTTGGATTTTTATTATTATTAAATCCTTACCTCTAGTACACATTATATTAAACATACTTTAATGATAGTTATATCATTGAAAATTAAAGTCAAAATTCCAATTCTCAACATGCTCTAACCTCTTGCTAAGAGGAAATAATTTTGCATGATTTTAGCACTAAACAACAGTTTTGTTTAAACATTTTGTGCGAGCTTAAAGTAAAATTATATATATATTTTCTTGGAAAAAATTATTAGACATTATCAAGTTTAGATCATGCTTAGTGAGATCATTTAGGCTGGTCATTCCAATTTGCATACATTGATGATGAATTAAGCCAATATATTATCATACTTTTTGTAGAACTCATTCTGAGTAGTGTAGTCTTCTCATGCCATAACCATACAAATTTCCACTCAAGTTACTGATGTATCAAGAACTTAATAAGTCACAATCTTATCCAAAGAATCATGGAAAATAACCTTCCTAAGACGGAGTTTTAAATCACACAGAACAAGGTTCTTAATGCAATGACTGAGCACCTAACAAGGCTCAAAATCAAGAGAATTCAACCAATAAAACTCATCCAAAACTAATTATTTTCTAATAGTAATAACTGACCTTATATATGAGTTGAACAAGAAAACAAAACATGAGAGAACCAGAGCTTTGATCCTTGCTAAAATCATTAAAAATCATCCAAGTTTGAACTCTCTGAATAAAATCATGATAACTCATGCAATATCTTAAGGAAAAACCTACTATTTTTCTTAAACTAACATGCTCAACTTTTGAAAAACCTAGTATGTAGAGTTACACACCCCCTACCTCTTTTCTGAAACTCTTTAATCTTCTCCAGTCTTCTTTTCCACGGTTGAGATTTTTCTTGATCAAATCTCCTTTCAAGCTCAACAAATCTCTACCTTTCTTGCCCCTTTTCTCTCTTTGTCTTTGTCTTCTATTTATCTCTCTTTTCTCTCATTCCCTCACTCTTTCTCACGTGGAGCATCAGGCAAAAGAGTTCTCCTTGGCTCCGCATCCAACCCCTTAAATATACTTGTAATGGTTTCTATTTTTAAGTCATGACTGGTTGCTATTTGTTTCTCATGTGTAGATCACTATTTTAGCCTGCTTTGGAAAGCTTTCTAAGCTCTTAATCTCTAGCTAAGATCTCATTTGTCATTGACTAGAAAACCTACTTCATCATCTAGCCATCTTATTATGTTTCCAAGTCTCTATTCATCTAACTTTCTAATTATAAGACACAGAAATTAGGCATTTTACCTTCCAATTTCTCCATGTTCTTTTGCTCAAATTTGGAAAGTGCATTCCTAACTAAGATGCTCTCTTACTCCTGCATAGAAAAATGTAAATTCCAGGTATAACATGTTGCTAAAACTCACTTGATTCAATACTCAAAATTAGCAACTCTTACTATACGCCTAAAATTTGGGCATCTTTTACTTTCTAATTTCATTCCATCATATTTCTAAATTTTAATCCCTATTGAAATACTTCTAAGAAAGCCTCATAATGCTTGAATAGCAATTGATCCTGGTTAGGTTTAGCAAGTGTTTCCCATGCTATATACATGCTAAAAACGGTACTACCTAATTTCCTATTTTAGAAGGCAGTTGACATTTTTATATACTTTATAATTCCATCCTCAAATCAATCTCATAGTTTCTAATCCAAGGATGACTTATTTCTTGATTCAATGAGCAAGGTAGGATCACGTCTCGGCCCTTAAATTCTCCTAGAAAGATCACGTTTTTAGCTACCAATCTAGGCCATTCATCTAGATTTATTTATAGTTTTTAAACGTGTTTTCCAATGGATCTTGGCCATTGATCATGGTTAGATTTTTGTTATTTTGATGTCCAACTAAGCTAACATGTCATGCATCTTTCAAGTTATCTTGGCCATCCAAACTAGCCAAGAATTCCACGTGCAAGCCATGCCACCTTTGCATGGTCTTTTATTTTATGCTAAGCATTTGGCTCCTAACTCCCTATATACACGGCCTTATCTCTTCATGGAAGATCCATACTCCATCATGGCTATCCATTCCATACTCTAGAGATCTAGGATGTCCTATATGGACACATCCTAATCTCTTTTAGTGGGCCATTCCTTAGGACCACTCAATTGTATATAGTAAAACCTAGTAAGTCACCTGACTTGATTCAATCTAATTCATTCTACAATCTAATTCATTCTATGTTAATCCATTCATAAATTAGAATATAATATTATTTTATTCATATAGAAAATGATTACAAAATTTGAGATATTACCCACTTTGTGAATGGTCTGGAACACCAACACGGTGCATATGGATTTTTGCCCAGATGTATTCCTTTTGAAAAGCATGTTAATCAAAACACAAGGCTTTTGTTGAACTTTACTCCACACGTTTCAATTACTTGCACATCATTGTTCTCTCTCTCTCTCTCTCTCTCTCTCTCTCTCTCTCTCTCTCTCTCTCTCTCTCTCTCTCTCTCACGTTAAAGTATTTCACTATTTAGTACAAGTAAGGCCAATTTGTTGAACCATTCAATATTTGGAATAAAAAGAAATATGACTTTGTAGGTGAACATGCTCAAGAGAAGAAGAATAATATACATTCCAACTTTCATGAATGTTAAGCCTATTTTTGTTACATGAATGGTTTTAGCCTAATGCTTTATTACGACCATTCATTTCTCTTTATTTATTCAAAGATCTAAAATAAGTGACCCATGTTAAGCCTATTTTTGTTACATCTAACCCATTGGTTTTTGCCATTGCTTTTTTAAGTAAAAAATTACGACCATTTATTTCTCTTTATTTTTTCAAAGATCTAAAATAAGTGACTTAAAGTGTCCAAATAGATTGATTTCTCACGAATTACTTATTTTTTATAGGATGAATGACTTATATCTGTAAAAAGTACAATACTGTGTACTCATTCCACTCCTCTTGAGCATCTGTATCATTCCTCTCCTCTTGAGCATATATGCCTATCAGACTTAAAAGAAATATATAAATATCTAATTTCATTCTTACCAAAAACAATTTAATTGCATCAGTCTCTCTGTGTCTGTCATGAACCAGCACCCCAACGTGGCTTCCACTTTGCGAATGGCGGACATGAATTTCGCCCTGGTGTATTCCTTTCCAAAAGACTGTTAATTAATGTGAAATGCAACCCTCACGGTTGACCGTTGAAGTCGACGTGTTGCACGTCATTTTGTAATGGTGATGAATGGACGTCCCTACTCAATTATCAATTGTCACTATTTGTAATAAATACATGCCTTTCAAATAATGACCGCATCCTCCTCTGCTACTATTTAATATTTCTTCTGTTGTCTTCGATCACATCACCAGTCAAATAATTCTATCTCTAGTCTTCACCTCATCGTTTCAGAATTGATAAAAGCAAAGAATTACAAATCAAATTACTTACTCGCTCTCTTCTGCCGAAGAACTTCCCCAGACATTATTAGCTCTTATACTTACACCTGCAAGAGCACAAATGCAGATGAGGAATTAGAAGAGAAATAACCACGGAGTTTGCATAATCTACATACAAACTATGGTATAGAGGCCAGTTTCCAATAACTTCGAATTATGTACGTGAATCTTAACTTGGATGAATCAGCGAAGATTTACTTACCAGAACGTTGAATTGTATCCCCCAAATGCCTTGGCGCAACGGTAAAAGTTGTCGTCATGTGACCTTGAGGTCACGGGTTCAAGGCGTGGAATCAGCCTCTTGCAAAAATGCAAGGTAAGGCTGCCTACTTTAGGCCATTGTGGCCCGCCCCTTCCCCGGACCCCGCATAGGCGGGAGCTTTGTGCACTGGGGCTGCCCTTAACGTTGAATTGTATCCCCCAAATGCCAAGTATTTTGGACCACCCGATGGAGGACACTATCTGAGATGGGGCCCAGAAGATATAAAGTTGTTGGCCCCAATGTACAGCATATTAAACCTCCATGGAAGAGCGGAACGCGCGTACAGACTCGTAATGATATGTGTCGCATCTTACGTCAGTATGATGCCGCGGTGACGGCATACGATATCCCTTCGTAAAAATGATATTTCCACCCTCCTTTTTTCTCTTTTGTTGTTTACGTTGGTAGACAATACCGGGTGGTTCCTGTTCATTGTTTTAATCGTGGGATGATGTTTGTTCCGAAACATGAGATTGCAATGGTCATCGCCCCTTGGGAGAGACAAAATTTGCTAAGAATGTGGTGAAGATATTATATTTCCGTACCTACTTAATCCGTCATATTTGTATCATCTGTAACATCCAAATGAAATTACAAAATTGACTACCAGAGATGGTAGAGAGTTTGATCTATGCACAAGAAAGAGAGTGTGTTGAGTTGAGGAGAAGAGTTTGCCCCAAAGAAAGGCAAATTGTGGGAAGGGAGAAGCATGGGTAGAGATCACTTGTCTAATTATCCCAATTCTTTTAGACCGCTTGATTTGTCCTCTCGTTGGATATATATAGACGTTGTCAGCACACCTACTTCTAGTTTAAGCTCTTAGGTTGAATGCTAATCCAACATATATTAAAGCTTTATTGACTGGAACGTCACGAGTTTGAATCCTATAACTTTTATTATTAAATTTTTAAGAAAAGATAGATGAGCTTATGCTTGGGTCCACATGTAAAAAAGGC
The DNA here is from genome assembly GCA_035236585.1 of Warburgia ugandensis. Taxonomy (NCBI): domain Eukaryota; kingdom Viridiplantae; phylum Streptophyta; class Magnoliopsida; order Canellales; family Canellaceae; genus Warburgia; species Warburgia ugandensis. The sequence continues at coordinate 86,780,051 of CP141126.1, forward strand.
ATTTTAGGTGAAAGGTTATGGTTTGTTGCAATTGTTTGTACCTTAAGCATACCATAAACACATTGAGATAGACAAAATTGACGGTTTTCAAAGACAAGATTTTAATAGGAGGTTTTGACCACCTTGAAGAAGCTGCTTTAAGGGGACTTTTAAGTTGGGTTTGATGAACTCACTATGCACTCCATCGTGCATATATATGGGAGAGATAATTTCAGCAAGGAATTGCAAGTGAAGTGACATTTGATTGGCTGAAAAAAAATTAAACTGCCATTTTCTATAACATTTTTTGCTTTCTACTTTTTTTTAGTCAATCAAATGTCACATGCTCCTTACACCTGTTGCAAGTGTAAAGTGCAAGTGACATGTGATTGGCTTAGAAAAAGTTAAAAATTGTCATTTCCTCTAACTTTTTTTGCTTTCTACTTTTTTTCCAGCCAGTCAAATGTCATCTGTTCCTTAGACCTGCATTAGATGGTTGAAATTAACACATCCCTATATGTGTGTGTGTCTATATATATAACATTTTTAGCTTTTAGGTGAACGGTGAACCAACAAATGCTCCTAAAGGCAATTAGGACGCAACAACTAGCATTCATACAAAAGCTCTTCAAATATGAGGTATTTGCCAATGTACTCTTACCAAAAAATCTTAGTGAAACTGTGGTATTGGTCCTATAAGGGGCATGCACCATTCTCATTGATGGGGTCATAACATAAATTGTGACATGTGGAAATTAGTTGGATATATCGTTGAATTAGTGGAGCACTAACAAACAATAATTTTTTTTACAACTTTCCTGGAACACACTTGGTTTCAAGTTCAGATTGTTTTCTAGCCATAAATCAAATTTAGGAGTGTGCATGAGCGGTTTGCCATATTATAATTCTTTTGTAGACTAGTTCTCCATTAAAGAGATTGCTAAACCAAAGTGGATGCCATCAACTCTTGGATATTTAAGTTCAATTTTGATAGTTCAAGCGGGTACTTTCAAACATTTAGGTGCTGGAAGAATTTTTAGGGATCATTTCAAGTTCTTTAAGATTGTGTTTTAAGTTCAATTGGTCATACGAATTATAACGAACTTGAAATTTGTTCTTTATTACTTGGCATGAAGATTGAAGGCACTTACTCAATATCATTTGGTGGTTTACAAATTTTGAAATAGCTCAATGGCGTGTCTTGGACTTTGAAGCTAAGGCTATCATTCTCGGTAAGTTTTTATGATTTCAACATGTGAAAAGATGTAATAACTTCAAAGCCAATTAGTGGTGCTAATCGATGTAACTTTCTTGTCGTTAAGTCTAGACTTTCTGAGTTTGAAACTCTTTTCATTTGATTTCTAATCAAGTGCCACCATTCAAGAAAACAAAGAAAAGAAAAGAAAAAGAAAAAGAAAAAGAAAAAGAATGACCTTATGATATTATAGGATTGGTGTCCTAATTCATGTCAAGTGAGCTCCTACCAATCTCTACAACTACAAGGTGAAACAAGCAGTTATTAGTGGTTGATCACTCTATTTGCCTTGCTTCCCATTATTCCCCGGATAGAAAGGGTTGTAATAGTTTGAACATAGCAACAAAGTCTTTGCATAGTTGTTAACTTTTTTTGAGAATTCTAGTCTTGAAAGTTAAAAGATAGCTATTAGCTCTAAAATTCTTGAAATTATACCAAATTACATGCAAAATTTTTGTATTAAACATGATTTACTTAAGATATTATCAAACTTTTATAATTATTTCCCATAAATCTAGTTATAATTCCAATCTTTTTAAGAAGGAAGTACATGTGTGGAATCTGATTTCACATAATGTTAAATTTCAAATTTTCTTACTAACATTTTCTCAACTTGATTTTTCTGAGCAACTTTTTTGCCGTTGTATTTCTCAACATAAGTCCATAACAATGCTCATAAGTTAAACTTTATAGAGGTGTGATCACGCTAGCACTAATGCATTGAATCCCATTTCAGTTAAGCTAGGTTGGGTAAGAGTAGTACTAGAAAGGGCAACCTCCTGTGATGTCCTCATATTGCACCTCCGACCAAATGATCCACTAATTCATGTGGCGAAACCAAAAGGATGGTCCCCTCTATGACCAAATCTGATAAAAGTTGGGTTAAGGTTCTACAATAAAAGTGCAGTCCTGTACTAGAACCAAAACAAGTCCAAAAGAGTATGTTAGGTTCATATTTAATATTTGGCACATGTGTTAATGGCAATTAAACACTAGTATCGACTATTGAGTGCCATGTACAATGCAATGCAGGTGCAAGCCATTTTAATCCTACCTGAAAGTTTATATTTCCACGTAGTAGCTTTTTGTTGGGTTAGCAATATATGTGCTCTTTTGGTTTCCCTTGCGACCCCTCGCTAAATGCTACCAAGAACTATAACTTCAGCCAGGTTTAGAGTTTTAAAGATCGAAACCGTTCATAATATTGCCTTCGACTTAGATGAATTATGATCCAAAAGTCTTAGCCATTGGTTAAACCTAAGGACTATTTTCTTAAATTGTCACATTGACGGTTAAAGACTTTACCTTCGGTCTTATAACTTGATTAAAATAATGGTTGATAGGATCATCTAATAAAAAAGAATTTTGGATCATGGCCCATTTAAAATAAGGACGATATTACAAATGGTGAGATACTTTAAAAATCAGGGCTTAACGCAGTTATAGCGATGGGTAACATACGGCGCTCATGAGGAAACATATATTACTGTCATTTTGTTACCTAGGAATTCAATTGTCACATAATTGAACCAATAAAAAAAATACATTTTTGCTAAAAATCCTTGCACATTTGATGATTTTTATTTATTAACTATTAATTTTAATGTTTTAATTTAATCATCAACTTTTGACCTTTTTGAAAATAATCCTTAGCTGTTGGATCAGCTGACTCAGTGAAGTGAGAGAAGACTTGAATGTTAGGATACTAGCTATAATGCCATGTGGATTTTGACTCAATGCCTTGACATTGATTGCTAAATTGGATTTTGACTCCGCTATTGGACCATCCTCACCATCCATCATACTTCAAGCTAGTAAAAAAGAGATGGGTGCGAGTATCAAAATTAGAGGTTTAAAAACCCATTTCTCAAACATAAACACAAACCCAGCTCTTACTCTCTCATCTTCTTCTTCAACACCATCCAATTGCACAACAAACTTCGATCTCCACCTTGAAGAACATGAATTGGCCCTTGTCGCCCATCTACATCTCCCACAGACTCCCTCTCAATCCAAAAGTCTCCTTCTTCGACATCATATTTAAAGAATTCCAAGCCCCTTTCTATCAATTCGGTGCAATTCCCTTCCTCATATATTCCATGTGCGCCCCACTCAAAACCATAAGGAGTTTGATACCATGGATCAATCTGGTTTTTCAAGAATGGTTGAATCAATGGTGGATTTTGTTGAATTGAAGATGAAACAAACAGTTGGGCCGATGTTTGTCTGCTGTTGTTTTCTCAAATACAGATTGGTTTTATGATTCTCTGTTTGTTTTTAAAGTGTTTTATTTGTTTTCCTTGGGAAGAAGGGAAATTTAAAGGTAGTTCACTTTTCAGGGTTTTCTTTTTCTTTTCTTTTTAATGTTTAAATGCCATCTTGGCAATCAATTCCAAGTCAGCGAGTCAAAATCCACGTGGCATTATAGTTGGTATATATACTAACATCCAAGTCATCATTCCACATCCTCTCTTACTTAATAGAATCAGCCAATGAGGATTCCTTAGAGAAAAAAAGAAGTTGAAGTTGAGGATTAAAGTCAAAGATAAAAAATTTTAGAATATAAATGAAAAATTGTCAAAAGTTCAAGGAATTTTTAGCAAAAAATCCAAAAAAAGTTGCACTTGGAAAGCCTACTTACTGAAACTCTAGACCAAGAGGATGACATGTAGAATTTAATATCGTGAAATAAAGATGAACTCAAGCCTTAAAAGTGCATTTCACAAAAGGGTGTAAACTATGAAATTTAGCATAGAAGTCAATTTTATCTTGACCAATGGCACCAAATGATAGACCAAGGGGAACTGATTGGTTTAGTTAAGTTGGGCTTTACCTCATCTATACCCTAACCATTTTGATTCCCATAGGTTCAGATTTGGTTTGAATTTTAATTGAGATTCTCTTCTCCAAAACCTACTCATTTGGATTTTGAATTTAATTAATGATACATAGGTAACCACAATATTACTAAAATAATAAATTCTCTAACTATTAACAATCTTGAGACATAATTTAATATTATCATATCACAAGTAAAAAAGAAACCAAAACATGAAAAAATGAAAATGAAATTCTCCTCTTAATATAAACAAAATAAACCAAATCTTTTAGATAAACTAAAGAAAAAAAGCAAAAATCTAGTCCAATAATTGAAGACAAATGAGAGAGAGAGAGAGAGAGAGAGAGAGAGAGAGAGAGAGAGAGAGAGAGAGAGAGAGAGAGAGAGAGAGAGAGAGAGATTTCTCATTCTATTGAAAGAGGTGGAGGATGCAAGAGAGGGTTTGATTTTTCAAAGAGTGAGTTGAATGAAAGAGGAATGTGCAGAACAATCTAAAGAAAGATTGAAAAAGTAGAAAGGCAACAGTTACCCCTTTCCTTTGCCAACTTCAAGAAAATTCAATATATAATTAAATGTCATTTTAGTATGCCTATAATTGACATTTGGGTCCAAATATCCAATACTTAAAAAACCATATTCTGCCTGTGTGGTTTTATGATCTCGCTGCCAATCCAAGCCTAGACAAAGGTTAGTTGTGTCACTAGTTGACATAAAATATTTTTACAAATCCTATAACATGAATCTAAATACTATGACATTTCCTTAAGTTAGAGTGTTTCCCACAAGCGACATAATGCATGGGAGCATGCATGTAGTGGAAAATTGGTAAGGGCTGCTAGAGCATCTCCCATAAGTGACATGTTGAATCGAATCCTAGGTATAGTGAAAAATTGGCTGGGGTTGAATAGAGCGTTCCCTCAAAAGCGACGCGTTGCATTAAAAGTCAGGTGTAGTGGGAAGTACGCAAGGACCCACATTTGTTTTAAATGTGTGCAGTAAAGAGATTAGCTTTGGAGAATAAAATTAGTATCACCACGTGAAAATAGGAACATTGACATGTAAGAGTATAGAGTTAGTAGATAAGATGAAATGTAAGAGAGTTGACATGGCTTGTGTTCGAGAAACCAAGTTGAAAGGGGGCTAGAACTAGAGAAATCAATTGGTATAAGCTCTTGAACATAGGAAAAGACAATAATAGAAATGACATAGAGATAGTGGCAGATAAAGAATTAAAGGATAAAGTTGTAAATGTTAGAACCAATGATATAATTCTACTAATAAAACTTGTTCTATGAGAGAAGATCATAAACATTATAAGTGCATACATAGGGTTAGAAGATAGAATCAAGAGACAATTTTTAAAAAAATATAAGGAAGTAACATAAGAAATTCCCAACACAAAGGAGATGTTTAGAAGAGTAGACTTAAATGGTCATGTAAGAAAAGAAAAGGAAAGATATGATTAGGTATATGGAGGATATGATATTGGAGAAAAAAATAAGATGAGGAAAGTTATCTTCGATTTTGCTTTGACATATAACCTAGTTCTAGCAAACACATACTTTAAGAAGAGAGATAAACACTTACTAACATTTAAAAGGGGATCATATGAGAGCAAAGTACACTTCTTTCTACTTAGGAATACCAAAATATCAATGCGTAAGGATTGTAAGATGATACCCTATGAGAGTTTAGCCACACAACATAGGTTAATAGTTATGGATATTCACATTAAGAGATTAAATGCAGGAAATAAATGTAATAGGTATCTAAGAATTAAGTGGTGGAACTTAACATGGGAGAAGGCAACATCATTTATAAATATGTGATGTTAGAGGAAAAGTGAAACAATAAAACAGAAGTATACAATATGTCAACTAATATGACTGAGTCCATTAAGAAAGTGATAGATGATGTTCTAGGTGTATTTAAAGGTAAAAGGCAACCAATAAAAGAAACTAGATGGTGGAGCAAAAAAAGCAAAAAAGTTATAAAGAAAAAAGGGTGTGTTTAAAGTATGACAGACAACTGGATAATAAAAATTTTGAGCAATATAAGAATGCTAAAAAGGTTGCTAAGAGTAATAAGTTAGGCTAAACTCAAGGCTTATGATGATCTCTATAATAAATTAGGGTTAAGAGAAGGTGAAAAAGTTGTGTTCAAACTTGAAAAAAAGAAGAAAAAGAGAGAATAAAAGAGTAAGAACTTAGTGTAACATCTCTAACTTTTAAATATTAATTTAAATAAATATTGAGTAATATTAAATCGGGATGAAAAAAGAATATTAAATTTGTAGTTTTTGAGTTCTAGAAAAGAGACTTGTATAGATATCAAATCAAGTATTGAAACCTTAATAATTTGATTTTACTCAAAAAATGATTCCAACAATATTAAGAATGCTGAAATTGAAATTTAGATAAAAAAGTTAGGTATTTTGCAAGTGAAGGGTATTTTGACAAATTTTACTTGGTGGGCCCCACTAGTCGAACAAGAGAAAAGTTACTATGATAGCTTATTATTTTATAATAGTAAAAGTCACTAAACAAAATGAATATATTTAATAAAATAATATTATATAGGTGTGTGTGTATATATAATATGAACCTCTTTTAAGAAATGATGCGTACCATCCTATAGTTTTAACTAAATATTTCTTTGTTTCTCATCAATCATATCACGAATACAAATAGCTTTGTTATTGGTTTTCATCTCACATATAACGTGAAAATTAGAAGAATTACAAACCAAATTACCCAAATACTCTCCTAAATCTAATCTTGCCAGAGAAAAAGGGAACATGAGATATGCCTGGACCAACTGCTGGCTTGAAGAGATTGACATACTTACACCTCCAAGCACACAAACACGGATAAGGTATTAGAAGGGAAATATGCTTGGTGTTTGCATAACTTACATCCAATCTATACTATGGAGGCCAGTGTCCAAGAACTTCGAATTATGTGATGAGAATCAAAGCTTCTATGAATAAGTCAAGATTTAATTACCATTGTTCTCGAACGTTCAATTTTATAGCCAAATACAAAGTTTTTAGGACCACCCCTCAGAAGATACCAAATAGTAGGCCCTATATGTACAGCATATTAAATCTCCATGTAAGAGACTCCGGGCCAAAGAAAGTCTGAGGTCCTCCCTCCTATTTATACTTAGCATCTCGTACATTTTGTTATTAGCAAGGGGACACGCCTTCGGTCAGTAGGATGCAGTGCTTCCGGCATATGACATCACATTCTATAAATGATATCAAGCAATTTGTTCGCAACACATTATTTCAGAGGTAGAGTAATACTTGAATTGAGGAGAGAGATACCCAGTCCGCCACCCACTTCTACATCTTTTCACCAAAAGGCTGGAAAGATGATTTACCTTGAAAACATGCCATGCAGCACACGTTCCACAGGCACCAAGTGACTGTGAGAAATGTTGTCATGAGAGAATCTTGCTTCTGGCACTTACGCCATGAATAAACCACTGCTCCATCAATTGATCAATAAGAATATGGCATAACCCAGCTTCGATTGAATTTCGTCATGACTGGAGGCCATAGATTTTGGGCAGTTGGACAATGTAAGAAGAGATGGCCTCTATCCTCTCCGGCTCTCTTGTTGTGTGGCTCACTTGCGGTAGAAGGGAAGTATAGACTTTTGTAGAAAACATCCCTTTCGTGATTGGCATCCAAATGACCTTATCGTTCCTTAAGAGGGTTAATAATCACAGTATCTAATTGGGTTTGCAAATTCCGCAGCTGCTCATCTTCAGGTCCCTGAGTGTACGTCCAAAAGTGAGTCTCTACGTGACCTTACTCTGCTCAATGGTCACCAGTTGAGATATCTTGCAGCTGATACGGCCAGTTGCTCTAAGTAGCCGGTGATATGATTCTTTTAGCGTCTGATTTCCCAACTACAGGTCCTCCAAGAAATTTGTTCTATCGCCCCTGCTAACATAAAACCGAATGTTGTTTAAGAAGAATGGAATTTGTTTTGAGATATCCATTCACATTCGGGAGCCTTTTTCCGATTCCGATTCTTCCCACCCATCAATCATGTCTAGACGAGTGTTTCTCCTTGACAAGATTAATCCATAGAGAGTTATGGTCATTAGAACAGCACCACAGCCATTTACATAGAAGGCGTTGTTTGATTTTTCCACTCAGGCTTGCATACATTGTCCCCATGAAATTAGATGATTTTCCCTTGTTCCTTGCCTCCGTTCCAAAGAAATTCTCGCTGAATTCTTGTCATTTTATTAGAGAATTGTGATGGGCACTTGAATAAAGACATGGAATAAACCCGTAGGATGGGCTCACAAACTTGTCATATGGGGGGCTGTATACCCGATTTGAGGAATGGGCTCATGAATTTAGCCAATTTAATAGCCTAATTCATAGGGCACTTTATGCGTGATTAGGGATGGGGCACATATCTTTAGCCAATCTAAGTTAGCTTAACCATAGGGGCCCTCATATCCAATCACTGTATGGACCCACAAACTTGGGTAATTTAGTGAGCCTAATTCATGGGACCAATTTATTTAAATTAAAGGCAAGACTCACTAGTTTAGCCAACCTAGCCACATTCAAAAAAGAAAAAGAAAAGGCGAATTTAGTCTTAGTTTAAAGGGGCCCATAGATTAGTTAAATTGTTGAATTAGTATGATATTAGTTCTGATCAATGGGATGCTCTCTCTCCATTAACATTAGGAGCTAGGAGAAGTACTTATTGATCAGAAAAAGGTAGTTTATTGAGAGCTTTTTTCTTTTATAGAATGGCCGAATGGGTTTCTTACTATTTTTTATTAACAAGTAGGTTTTAATTTCTAGAATAGCTAATAAGAAGCCTAAAAGAGAAAACTAGCTTCATTTCTCAAATAGCATCCACTCATCCTAAAAGAACGAGAGGCTTAGCAAAAAAGATAAATTTTCCTTCTCTGCTGGCATTCACCCATCCTAAACGAACAATCGAGGTGCCTAGCAAAGAAGATAAATTTTCTTTCCCTAATAACATCCCACCCATCCTACAAGAACAGGGAGCTCAGCCGAGTAGATGAATTTCCTTACTCTAATAATATCCAGCCATCCTAAAAAAATGACGAGCCTAACAGAGAAGATAAATTTCCTTTCTTTAATGACATCCACTCATCCTAAAATAAAGACAGACGCTACAGAGAAGATGGATTTCCTTTCCCTAGTCCACACATCCTAAAACAACGAGGAGCCCACAAAAGAAAGTAAGTTTCCTTTCTCTAATAGCTTCCACTCATCCTAAATAAATGAGAAGCCCAGTAGAGAGGATAAATTTCTTTTCTCTAATAGCAAATACTCATCCTAAAAAAATGAGGAGCCACGAGTCATAAAGTAGCCGCCACAAGGTACGGAAGATCTCTCCACCTCTTACAGAACCCTAGGGTCATGCGAATACATATATACTGACAAAAGACACAATTGCCCTATATTACAAAATAGAAAAAACAGTCAACCAGCATCGGAGGCTCCAGCTCCTAGACCCTTGATTTGTAGCACAACATGGTTTGATATGGGTGCAACAGGATCAAGCCAATTAGCCTTCGCACTCACAACAAAGGAGAAAATGAAAAGAAGACTCAAAAGAATCAGAGAGAGAGAGATAGGAAAGAAAATGTCCAAAAGAAGAGAATCATCTCCACCTTGCATCTTGTAGCTTGCTACACACCTTTCCTTTGGAAAGCTAGAGAAGTCATCTTACAAAACTATAAGCAAGAGGTCGACTTCTAAGCTAATTGTCTCATCTTTCCATCAAACTCACCTTTTCTATCTTATTCTATACCTTAATATCCTTTTTCTCTCCCTCATTTACAGAGCATAAAAAGACTTCTATATGGGATCTAATAGTAGTTATCTAACTTCTTTATCATTGCCTACATCCTCATTTTATCTTCATTAAGTGGGCTACCTAGGTAATTTTAATACGATGGCCTACCCTTAATGCTGCGAGTGAAAGGGGCACAAGATGATGTTGCTCTTATTTTTAGGTGATATGGGAGAAACCTAAGGCGGCGAGATACTAACAAAAAAGTGCCTCATAGGAGTGGTCCCACATTAATTCCCTTTTGTGCTGCATTTCATGTGCAACTAGTGGTGTTGCCCTTGTTTCTTGGGTAAGTTGAGAGAAACATAAAGAATAAGGCCTTTAAAAAAGGAACATTTAATAAAGGGTGGTCCTACACCTCTCTCTATCGCACTCGTTTCTAACAAAGAAGCCTAAGTAACAAGGTCTTTAGGAAAAAGGAAAAAACAAACACAATTGAGAGAGAGAGAGAAGAAATTATTCCATACTTTCATAGGTAGCATAGATCACAGAATGGTGAAAAGAAAAATGGAGCGCATGTCACTTTTTTGCCTTTTCTCATAGATCTAAGATGCTTATCTGGTTTGGGCTTGTTCATAAGGCCTAGGTACCAAATCTCATTTCTAAAAATGATTTCTAAGGCCTTTAAATTTGGGTGTTTTTTTATTGTAAAATAGACAGTTAGTGGCAAATGAAAACAAAGCACACTCCTTTAATGCCAGAAACATCCATTTTATAATCAAAATATATCTAAAAATATCAAAGGCCCTAGAGATCTCCCTTACATGTAAGATTTGGTGTCTAGGCCACCTAAACGAGGTTGCACGAGATGAATGTCTTTGATCTATGAGATAAAGTAAAAAAGTGGTACGCAGTCTACTTTTCTTTTTATATTTTGTGCCTCCATGCTACTTGTGGAAGAATAGGGAGGGTGCTATGACAAGGGGGTCCCACCATCTTTGTTGCCTAGTTTTATAAGAGAGAGAGAGAGAGAGAGAGAGAGAGAGAGAGAGAGAGAGAGAGAGAGAGAGAGAGAGAGAGAGAGAGAGAGAGAGAGAGAGAGAGAGAGAGAGAGAGAGAGAGAGAGAGAGAGAGGGTTGATCCACTCTTGTGTTATGCTTATTATTTTAGCTTCATTTATGTTGAAGTTGGGCCAAATTTCTTAAACTCAAATGTTAAGGGTATTTCACCAAGCTTAGAAATTCTAAAAATTATATTAATACTAAAAACCAAAATCATGGTAAGAAACTCAAGTACATGTTGTCTGAAAAGTAATTTTGTTAGACAGTGTAATTTTTGTAATTTTATAAACATGCTTGATAACATATAAGGTGTATATATTCTCTGATTTTCTTTTGGAACTTTGTAGTATTAGCTTAAAGAACTTAGGATTTCAAACCTAATCTTAGTAACCCTTTGAATACTTTATGACATAATTGTACACATCAAGAGTGTGGTCTAAAGTACTTTTGTCAATCGAAAGTGTGAGAATTTCAACATCTATAGCAAGTAGTGGCAGTTAACTCCACTGTTGTCTGTCCCAAGATCAAATAAAGGTGAAAAAGTTACTTTCAAAAAATGCTAAATGACAATTATCCTGAGAATATAGGGATTGAAAGTACCATAATCTCAAATAATGTTAGACATTATAGATACTACCATAGGATTAGAATACTTGAAGTTGAAGAGGCCTCGAGAAAGATGAAGTCAGGAAAGGCCCTGGAATCTTATGGTATACCAACAGAGGTTTGGAAGTATATAGGAGGTATTTGAATAGTTTGGTTGACAAAGTTATTTAACAAGATTGTAAAATTGAAGAAAATATCAGATGAATAAAGGAAGAGCTCTATTATTCAATTTATAAGAAGAAAGGAGAAATTTTCACTAATTGTCAAGGGATCAAACTTATGAGTTATATCATGAAACTTTTTGAAAGAGTGATCAAGAAGAGGCTATGGTAAAAGATGAGTGTATGAGAGAACCAGTTTGATTTCATGCCTGAGAGGTCTACCATGAAAACTTTTTTCCTACTTAAACAATTGATAGAGGCGTATAGGAAGAGGAGGAAGAATATCCACATGGTCTTTATTGACTTAGAAAAAGCTTATGGCAAGGTCCCTAAAGAGTTAATATGGTGGGTGTTGGGGGGGAAAGGGCCTTCATGAGAGTACATAGACATAATTAAGGATATATATGAGGGAGCAATAACAAACATTACGACACTAGTTGAGAGATTGATGATTTTCCTATCACTATAGGATTGCACCAAGGATTAATATTGAGCTTGAACCTTTTCCTTTTCACGTTGATTATGGATGAGTTAACAAATTATCTACATAAGAATAATATAAAGGAGGTTGTAAACACAAAGCTAGAGTTATGAAGAGATGCATTAGAATATAAAGAATTTAAAATTAGCTAAGTAAGACAGAGAATATGAGATGCAATTTTAGCAAGGAGAGGAGTGAGAGATGTGATGCCCTAGGTTTTAATTATGATTGATTTACATCTAACACTGATAGAGATGATAATGTGGCTTCAGATAACTAAGGAAGTATTGTAAAGGATAAATTTCATTATGTGTGAAATTGATTGAGTTGTAAATTATTTGATTTGATATGAACATGAAATAATTTATTAGTTAAGCTAATAGAATGATGGAAGTGAGGACACTGAGAATATAATTATGAGGATTTTAAGGATGGTTATTTAAGAAGATGTGTTCCTTTATCGCTGAGATTTTTATCTAGAAGATCTGTGATAATTAATATTTTTGAAAAATTGAGAGAGTTTGCCACTTAAAGTGAAAAATTAAATGGTTCAACGGTATTGAACCAGTATACTTAGTTGAAGAGACTTGCCCTAACTCCTTCACTATGAAGAAGGAGACCGTGAATAGATTGTGATAGGTTGACACTTGTATTGATGGATCAAGCAATTGTGTCACATTTTACATTGGTAGTGAGGTTGCAGGCATAACCTTTATGTAAAGAGGGATCCTCTTAGGACTAAGGTTGATTGCAGAAACTTGGACATGGGTAGTTCGAGTCATCCTAGTAAGGGCAAGAGACCTTTCATTGACACAGCTGTAGAGGCCATTAAACTAACAACATTTGATCAAGTGGTGTTGGGATACGGATGAGAGAAGGTGTACTGGTTGTAAGGACAAACACCTGGACAATTATGTCCTAGAGTTAGTAGGCCACCGTAATAGTGGTAATAGCATTAATAGCCACCATTACAGTGGCAATCTTCTAAATGTTTTGACTATCAAGATTCAAGATATTCTTTTAGAGACTATCCCATTGGACAATGAATCAAACATACTGACATTGGAGACAGGGCAGAGATGTCCCCACATTGGTAATGATGGATTTCTGCCACTACTTGGAGGCAATTATAGGCCTTGAACTGAGCGATGGAAAATATTATTCTATTTACTGGTAAGCATGTTAGGATCCTCCTTGATCTAGGATCCAATCATTCTTATATTTTATATATTGTCGCCTTAATGAATACTCTTGTATATATGACAGTCTCTGAGTTGGATGTCATGGCACTGATGATGAGTGAGGGGATGGATATTGAGCTGGTATGCTCTGATTTTGATTAGCATATGATTGCATGTTATTGAGCTGATATGCTCTGATCCTGATTGACATATGATTGCCGGTTATTGAGCTGGTATGCTCTGAATCTGATTGGCATATGATTGCCTATTATTGAGTTGGTATGCTCTTATTCTGATTGACATATTATTGCCTATTAGTGAGCTGGTATGCTCCAAACTTGCTTGGCATGGATTGCCTATTGACGAGCAGATATGCTCTGGTTTTGATTAGCATATATTGTCTATTCATGAGTTGATGTGATATGGGTTGATTGATATATATTGCCTAATGATGAGGTAATATGCACTAGAATAGATTTAGCATAAGATTGCCTATATGTGAGTTGTGGTACATCAAATTTTGTTGATATGATTATTCACTTATGCTAAGTTGTAAACAAATGATTAACTCTTGGATGAGAGTATGATTTAAATGTATGAGTTGCTATCTGAGGGGATGATATGACATGAAATTATTATAAGCATTGACTTTGGAAATTGTTGATATGATATGTAGGTCTTATGATATGGGGATATTTTTAGAATTGTTTGAAGAATGAAATTCTTATAAGAGGGGAAGAATGTAACAACCCTAAAATTTAGGTCATTTTCTATGTATTAAATCATAATTTTAATAGGGATAAGATAATTGAATTAAATTCCATGGAAATGAAGTTCATTAAATGACCTCTTTATGGGCTTAAAATTTGGATTTGGGATTATCAAATTTGGAACGTACATATCGATACGATTTCAACGACACTAATTTTGCATGAAATGAAGATTGGGGTGGAAAGACCCAAAAGTTTTACAAATGTAGGGGTCAAAATTGATAATAGCACTCCTTGTTTTGTCATTTTGTGGAATGTAGTGCAGCGCCACGTGGAATGGGCACGACACGTGGACTGCCAGTAGCCACACGTCGCTTGCTCCACCTCCCCCTCGTTGCGCAACTAAAATTGGAGAAAAGAGAGGGGGTTGTTGGAAAATTTGGCGACCCCAAAACCCTCTCTCCTCCCTGGGTCTTCCGTTTACTAGCGTGCGCAGCCCCCAATCCCGGGCAATTCTCTTTTCCTCGACACCTGATCTCCCTCTCCACAACTTCGGCATAGCCCTCCCCTATTGGGCTCTTTTTCGGTGACAAAATGGAAACTTGGATCGAGTTCCTAGGCAACGAGCAGGTCACTGGTGCAAACATATCGGCACTGGCGACTTAGGAAATACCCCTCTACTGGTTCCTTCACACTCCCAGTTGAAAACCCACATCCCTTAGTTTCCCCTACTGCTCCATTCACTAGCACAAAGCTGTTTCCCAGGTAGGTCCTCCTATCCACGGTGACCAAAAACCCGTTCCCCTCCGGCGTTGATGGAAACCCAAATCAGGTTTTCTCTTCCGGCCATCACCCTCTTCCCCAACCCCTTCCTTCCCCTTCGGCAACAAATTTGGATGGATTTCTGTGTGTGTGTGTGTGTGTGTGTGTGTGTGTGTGAAGAGGGTACCCAAAACCCCCTTCTCAGGGTTCCCCTCTCTCTCCGGTGTCGATCAAAAACCCAAAGCGGGTTTTACTTAGGCAACCAACAGCCAGCGGCCACCACCATCACCCCCTCCCCCTATTTTGTCTATCACTGGCATGGCTAGACTGTTGTGCGGCCGGCATGCCGGAACCTCCACCGTCACCTCCCTTGTTTGCCCTTCCATTGATGAGTCAGGGTTGAGTTGACTTGTTTGGTCAACTCGCTTGACTTGTTTTGGGGGAACCGAGTTGACTCGGAAGGCCTTATTACGTGCTTGAAATTTGAACCTCTATTTTGGACAATTTAAGAAGAATCTCGAAGATCCGAGAGTACCCTTGCAATCTTGGCAATGTGGGGAACAATACACATCTTCCCATTTATTAATCAAGGAAGATCTAAACGTCAATTTGACCAAACCCTTGATCAGACTTTAGATCGTTTGATCTGAGACGATCTGACATTATTTTTAGATCTAAATGATCTGTAGTGATCCTCATGAAGTGTAGATCAAGGATCCATACAAGAATTTTAGATTTAAAGCAATTATGGAGATGATTTAGTTAATATAGATCAACAGCTAAGATCAACTAAAGACCTAGGTATAAAATTGGGTGGGTCCAATTTGATGATCGGAACCATTTAGAATTCTTAATTAGAATAATTGATTAGAATTACAAGGTTTTTATGTGATCTGGGGTGATTTGGTGGGGATCTTTGATGAGATCAACTTGAATGTTTGATGATCGAGCGTAATTGAGGCAATTGGTGGACAATCTGACCAAGTAGACAACTGAAGGTTATTCATATTGACTTGTTTAAGGTAAGATTACTGTCTTAATCACTTGATGGATTAGTTTGATTGTGATTAGATACGGTTGAGCATGATATTCATATTGTAAAGCTCAATTAATTGATTTAAATGATAAATCACTTGAAATTAATATGATATGTACCTAATAGCTCTAAATATGCATTGATGTAATTAAGAAGAAAAACTAAATGACTATGAGTGGGCTCGATTAAATATGATTTGAATTATTAGCCAATTAGGGTGGGCCCCACCTTGAATTCTAGGGCTGGGAATCATTGGACTATCTTGAACGCTATGTGTTAAGTGTTTAATTTTGGTCAAAATTTCCCTAATTTAGCGTTCAATTAGATCATCTAACCGTTCAATTTTACAAAACTTAGCTTGATTTTGAATATAAATCCAATTGACCATCCAAACCTTAATTTGTCAAAATCAATGGTCAGATGATCATTAGAGTTCATTAGATGACTAATGTGCGGTTCAGATGATTCTAATTTAGTCTTTTCTTTTGCAGATCAACCAAAGGATGCACGGACGGCTGTGATTAAAAGATAATTGTGCAGATCATCTTAAAGGGCGATGGATGGACCAGATCACCCATGGAGATGGATGGAATAAAAATAATGGACAAAATGGAAAGAACATGTAAAGGGCAACTCTTTCCCCCACTTCTCTTTCCTTTTCTTCCTCTTTCCCTCCTTATTCTTTTTTTCTTTCCTTCATTCTCTCTTTCCTTTCCCACTCCTTTTCTTTCCCACTCCTTTTCTTTCTTTTCTTTTTCCTTCCTTTTCTTTTTTCTTTCTTTTTCTTTTTCCTTTTCTTTCTTTTCTTTTTCCCTTCCTTTTCCTCTTTTCTTTCTTTCTTTCTTTCTTTCCTTTTCCTTCTCTTTCTTTTTCCTTCTTTCCTTTCTCTTTTTCCCTTCCTCATTCTCACGTACCCAACTCTCTCTTCTTATAGTTTTTTCTTCCTCTCCTTCTACTTCTCTTTTCTCCCATCTTCCTCTCTTCTCCCGCTCTCTCTCTTGTTTCTCTCTACTCCCTTATCTCCCAACGCCCCTCTCCTTCATCGTTTTGTTTGTCATTTTTTAACTCTCATGCAACCACTCTCTTCAGCCCCCTTCTCTTCCTTTCGTTTTCCTTCATTGTCTTACTGTTTTACCTTTGGGTTCCATCGTTTTTCTATTTTTCAGTCATTGTCCTTCATCGTTATTTTCCTCTTTTGTGTTGGAAACTGAGTTCTAGTTTCCACCCAATCTCCACCTATCCCTAGTTAGGAACGACGCCCATACCTTCCTTATTTCTTCTCCTGTACCCAGTTCGATAAAGCAGCCTCCATAGCATCTCCACCACTCAGCACCCTCTCAAACATCTACCCAGTCTCTCACCGCATCAGCCCCCTTCCTATACCTCCTACCCTCTCTATTTGACGTCGTTTTTTTCTCCTCTGTCACGACTAGTCAATCCTGCGTATCACCGCTTTCCCTACACCTATCATCCACCGCACCACTTCTAGGCTGTCTCCACTTCCACGCCCAGCACCGCACAAGCCAGACCAAAGACGCCCTTCTCTCCATCGGCCAAGGCATCCTTCGTAGCATGCCCCAAGCTCCTCTGCTCCAAACGAACCAGACCAGCATCGCCTAGCCCTGCTCACCCTTAGCTTCACCTTCTCTTGTTCACCGGCACTGGACATTCCCAATCTCCAGACTCAAGACACCCCGACCTCTCTTCTCTTCCCCTCTATCTCTCCTGGCACCATTCATCTGCCTAGACAGCACCAGACGACATCACCGGACGACACCCCTTTCCGGCTTCTGTCTTCCAGAGTCCAACCCGTCGATCCTCTGCTCCCTTCTCCAGTACCCACTGGACAAGCACCTCCCATCTTCATCATCACCGCCCAGACATCTCTCTCTCTCTCTCTCTCTCTCTCTCTCTCTCTCTCTCTCTCTCGCACCCCGAGTTTCGCTTCTCTCGGTCCGGCTTCCTTCTCCCAAGATCTTTCTCTCTGACACCGGACGGTCCTGGGGGAGAAAACCCAGAACCCATCTTCCTTCTCTTCCTCTCCTTCCTCTTCTCCCTTCTTCCTTCTTCCCCTTCTCTTCCGGTTTTCTCCTCTTCTTCCATCGTTGTTTTCCTGGTTTTTTTTCGTTAAAAAACCAGAAACCCCCAAATTCCACATTTCCCCCTGGAAGATACCAGTAATCCCATTTGAGTCCCTGTTTTAATTCCACTTCTGTCCTTTATCAGAAATTCCATTTGGGTCCCCTGTTTAATTCCATTTGAGTCCTCGAGTTAATTCCAACTGGGTCCCTATTCTATTTACATCTATGTCACGGTTCTGTTTTATCATCATTTTGACTATCCAGGGACAGTGCAATCCAGGACAGGCTTATCCAGGACTGATCATTTTATTGCATTTTCTGTGTTTTTGGAATAAATAATTGTGTACATTGCAACAATTGAATAAATATAGATTTTATTTTATTGTTAGTTGAATTTTGCTATATTCTTTGTTTTGATTCTTTTATTAATTAGATTTTATTGAAACTCCATTATTTTAAATCAAGTCCTCGTGGGATCGACCCGTACTTGCATAAGCTACCCTACAATAGCCCGTGCACTTGCGGTAAAACATTCAACAAGTTTTTGGCGCCGTTGCCGGGGACTTGCAAAAGAGTTTTCATAAAATTTAATTAAAAAATCCAAAAAAATCAGAAAATTTTAAAAAAATAAAAAAAAATACATAAAATTAGGAATTGCAATTTTTAGCATTTTAGGTGCATTTTTCAAAATTTTTTTAGGGCATAATCACCTTGTTTCCTGAATTTGGTACTAATTTCTAATTTTATTTTTCAAGAAATAGGAAAGTGGAGGAATTTGGCAAGTGGATCTTCACCAAATTGGAAACTTCCCTGCTTTCCTAGAATAGGACTTTCTTTTTCCTTTTGAGTGAATCTTGTAGTGAGGATCCTTGTAAATTGCAATTTCCATTTTAAAATTTAAAGGGTTGTATAATAAAGGGCAAGTGTGGGATAAGGTGGCCCACACTTGATCTTCATCAGAAACCCCACAGTGAGTTTCCTCACTCATTTATTTCCTAGATTAGGGTTTGCATTTAGAATAATTTGCATTGTTTGGTAGTGTAACTCATATAGAAGCATCTTTTATAATTGTTGCATTTTAGGATTTTGCATTAGTTTACTGCTTTTAATTGCATTCTTAGGGCATGTTTAATGTTTTAAGGTGATTTATATGCTGATCGAATTGCCATGGTGTGTGAAATTAATTAGTAAGGGCACCCTACACCCATAAGATCAAAGGTGGATTTCATCACCACCTCTTGGCCCACTTAGGATAATCACCACAAGCGCGCAAACCTTCCTTTCACGTTAATTTAAAATCAATCAGAAGAGACCTATAGGGCCATCACATGCTCGTAGGACCCTCTTAATAGGATGCAATTTACTGTCAGTCCAGTGGCTTTTGATCACTGTGGTTATTGGGGGTTACTTAATAGAGCCTCGCTCTTCCCCCACCTCATATTGACGTTTGTTGAGGTCTAAACGCCTCCTTACACGAGGGTTGTATTAACCACTTTAGACAGAACCCAACTAGTAAGCAGTAATCAACTTCTAAAGAGAGGAGGAGCGCTAGTCTAGGCTAATAAAAGCATCGTCCCCACAGAAAATCAAGAAAATCAAATATATTGCTGCTTATTAGCCTTAGGATTATTTGAGTGTGCCCTTTTGTTTGCGCATCATTCTAGAAGTTAGGTTGCATCATTTAGGTTAGCTTTCTCAAAAAAAAAAAAAAAAACGAAAAGAAGCTTCCCTTGTATGCACTTTTGGAGACGCGACAAAACCGGAAGGTTAGTCAAGTACGACCAAAAAGACATACTGCAAGATCAGGCCACATCTATGGCTGATCAACGCTCAAGGGGTAATTCACCCCATGGAAGTCAAGGGGCTCCACTCATCATGAATGAGGACCCACCACCCTTGATAGAAGATGAATATCAACCTCCACCAAGGAGGAATAATCATCAACCAAATAGAGATTGGAGAAGAAACAATAGGGAGTGGGACCAACAAAGTGAACATGGGGATAATAATAATGAGGGTCATCAAAACTTTCGTGGTAGAACTTTAAAAGACTACCTTCAGCCTACACTCACCAAAGACACCATCTGTGTAATTCTTCCTCAAAATCTTTGGTGCGTTAGAATTAAAAACGGGAGTAATCCAATTACTTCCCAAATTCCATGGTCTAGATAGTGAGAGTCCTTATTTACACCTTAAAGAATTTGATGAGGTATGTAGTACCCAGAGAACTCAAAATATAGGTCTAGATACTGTTAGACTTAAACTTTTTCCTTTCTCTTTAAAGGAAAAAGCAAAAATGTGGTTTAATGCACTGCCATCAGGTTCCATAAGAACTTGGAATGAAATGACTAGGGAATTCTTAAAGAAGTTTTTTCCTACCCATAAAACCAATACGCTTCGCCGCAAAATAATGAACTTTACTCAGAAGGATAAAGAATCATTCTATCAATGCTGGGAAAGGTTCAAAGAACTACAACTCACTTGCCCACATCATGGCTATGAACCATGGCGCATCATCAGCTTCTTTTATGAAGGACTAAATTCTGACATGCACCAGTTTGTAGAGATGATGTGTAATGGCAACTTTCTCAACAAACAACCAAATGAGGCGGAGGAGTATTTGGAATGGCTAGCTGAAAGTGCACAGACCTGGGCTGACTCAGAAAGAATAGAACATACAGATAGACCTAAGCCCAATAACACCCATGCTAGGGGAGGCATGTATGCTATGTCTGAAAAAGATGATATCAATGCCAAAGTAGCATCCCTAGCGAGAAAAGTAGAAGCCATAGAAATGGGAAAGAAAAACTCAAATAAAGAAGAACAAGTGTGTAGTATTTGTGAAAGTACGTCACATCTTACTCAGGAATGTCCTACAATCCCGGCTTTTCAAGATGTACTTCATGATCAAGCTAATGCACTTAACACATATAAAAGACCTTTCTCCCCATATTCAGACACTTATAACCCCAACTGGAGAAACCATCCAAATTTTAGTTGGAAAAATGGACCTACTGCTAATGTTCCACAATCAGGACAATATCAACCTCATCAACAAAACCAAGGACTTCTTACCTTACCTTATCAAACTCATCAACCTCCTTCTGGACCTTACTTGCCTCCACCTAAAAGGCATGTTGAGGATAATCAAAACGTTCAAAACCAGGAAAGGAAAATTTCTCAATTAGAAAGTCAAATAAAACAAACCAATCAGTCCATGAATGAATTAAAAAACATGATGAGTCAAATGATGCAAAGTATGGAAAAAGGAAAGTTCCCAGCTCAACCACAAGCAAACCCTAAGGGAGTGCATGCGGTTAGCATTAATGCATCTGATGAAACATTTAGCTCTACCATGGAACAAACTAAGGCTGTAACCATTCTTAGGAGTGGTAGAAGATTTGAGAAAGATAAGCCTCAAAAGACTGAAAAGGTAGAAAAATCCACGAAAGTTAAAGAAAACTCTAAACAAAAGGACCCTGTTTTACCTGTTGATCCATGTCCTATTCCTGCTCCATTTCCTCAAAGGTTACGTCAAGCCCCAAAGTCTGCTTCTAATGATGAGATTTTAGAGATTTTCAAGCAAGTCAAGATCAACATACCGATCTTAGATGCTATAAAACAAATCCCATCATATGCCAAATTCTTAAAAGACTTATGCACCATAAAGAGAAAATTGAATGTCCAGAAGAAGGCATTTTTGATCGAACAGTGTTAGTTCTATTCTTCAACACCATACACCACCAAAGTACAAAGATCCTGGTTGCCCCACTCTTACTTGCATTATTGGCAGCTACAAGATTAACCAAGCTCTTCTTAATTTAGGATCTAGTGTAAATCTATTACCATACTCGGTATATGAACAGTTAGGTCTGGGTGAACTAAAACCTACATCTACTACGCTCCAGCTAGCTGATCGTTCTGTAAAAATATCGAGAGGGGTAATAGAGGATGTGTTAGTCCAGGTAGAACAATTTTGTTTCCCTGTCGATTTTCTAGTTCTAGATACACAACCGGTGGTGAATGAGAAGAATGAAATACCAGTCATCTTGGGACGACCATTTTTGGCTACATCCAATGCCTTAATCAACTGTAGAAATGGTGTCATGAAACTGTCCTTTGGCAATATGACATTAGAGCTAAACATCTTTAACATTTGTAAGCAACCTGGTGAAACTACTGATGATTTGCACAGTGTTAACATGATCAATTCAGTTGTGCAAGATCAGTTTCAATCCTCTTCCTTGTTGGACCCACTAGAGGCCTGTTTGGCCCATTTTAATGAGTTTAATGAGGATGCATTAATAGAGGAAGTTAATGCCCTTCTTGATTCTGTTCCTATCATGGAAATAGAAAAATGGAAACCTCCTTTCGAGGACCTTCCAATGAGGGAGTCCACTCCCCTTCCATCATTCATAGAACCTCCTAAGCTTGAATTGAAATCTCTACCATCAGATTTAAAATATGCCTTTTTAGGAGACAAAGAGACTTTTCCTGTAATAATTTCCTCCCAATTAGAAATATCTTAGGAGGAAAAATTAATAGACACTTTAAAAGAACACAAAGGTGCTATAGGATGGACCATAGCTGATATAAAGGGCATTAACCCTTTAATCTGCACCCATAGGATCTATCTAGAGGATGAAGCTAAACCATGTCATCAAATGCAAAGAAGGTTAAATCCTAATATGAAAGATGTGGTTAGAGCAGAAGTCCTAAAGTTGCTTGATGTGGGAATCATCTATCCCATAAGTGATAGCAAATGGGTAAGTCCTACTCAAGTGGTTCCAAAGAAGTTTGGAGTGACAGTAATAACTAACGCCAACAATGAATTGATCCCTACCAGGGTTACTACTGGTTGGCGTATGTGTATCGACTATCGAAAGTTGAATACTGTTACAAGGAAGGACCATTTTCCTTTGCCCTTCGTTGATCAAATGTTAGAAAGGGTTGCAGGACATCAGTACTATTGTTTCTTAGATGGTTATTCAGGGTATAACCAAATAGAAATTGCACCCGAGGATCAGGAAAAGACCACATTTACATGTCCTTTTGGCACTTTTGCTTACAAAAGAATACCATTTGGATTATGTAATGCTCCCGCCACATTTCAACGTTGCATGTTAAGCATTTTCAGTGACATGGTGGAGAGAATTTTAGAGGTTTTCATGGACGACTTTTCTGTTTTCGGTAATTCATTTGAAACATGTCTTGAAAATCTAAGAAAAGTCTTAACTCGTTGTAAAGAAAAGAACCTAGTGCTTAATTGGGAAAAATGTCATTTCATGGTTCCTAAGGGAATTGTCTTAGGTCACATTGTGTCATCTAAAGGTATAGAGGTAGATCGAGCTAAAGTTGATCTAATTTCCAATCTACCCATTCCAAAATCTATTAGGGACATTCGCTCTTTCCTAGGTCATGCAGGATTCTATAGGAGGTTCATTAAAGATTTTAGTGCAATATCTAGACCATTATGTTACCTCCTCACAAAGGATACTCCTTTTGATTGGGTGAGGATTGTCAAGAAGCTTTTATAAAGTTGAAAGACAAGTTGACCACTGCACCTATCATGCAGCCACTCGATTGGAGTCTATCCTTTGAAATCATGTGGGATGCCGGTGACTATCTTTGTAGGAGGCTGTACTAGGACAGAGAAAAGAAAAGAAGCCATACGTCATCTACTATGCCAGTAGGACCTTAAATAGCACCCAAATGAACTATTCTACTACAGAGAAAGAACTCTTAGCAGTTGTCTTCGCATTGGATAAATTCAGGTCTTACTTGGTTGGATCTAAAATAGTCATATTCACTGACCATTCGGCCCTCAAGTATCTTCTTTCTAAGAAAGATGCTAAGCCTAGACTAATTAGATGGATTCTCCTACTCTAAGAGTTTGACATTGAAATAAAAGATAAAAAGGGAGTAGAGAATGTGGTAGCTGACCATTTGTCTCGCTTAGTCCTAACAGAGCCTTTAGATGAGTTGCCAATTAAAGACACTTTTCCTGATGAGCAACTTTTTCATGTTTCCCATCCTCCCTGGTTTGCTGATATTGCAAATTATTTAGTCACGGGGAAAATTCCTGAACATTGGACTACACAAGAAAAGAAAAACTTCTTTTCCAATGTTAAGCACTATTTCTGGGATGATCCATACCTGTTTAAATATTGCCCAGATCAAATCATTAGGAGATGTGTCCCTGACTTAGAACAACATAGTGTTATCTCCTTTTGTCATTCAGAAGCATGTGGGGGACATTTTTCTGCCCAGAAAACAGCGACAAAGATTTTGCAGTGCGGTTTTTATTGGCCGTCGTTGTTTAAAGACACACATGTGTTCTGTAAATTATGTGAGCAATGTCAAAAGTTAGGAGGACTAACCCGTAGGAATATGATGCCTCTAAACCCTATTCTTATCATAGAAATTTTTGATTGTTGGGGTATCGATTTCATGGGTCCATTCCCACCTTCTTTTGGCTACATTTATATCTTATTAGTCGTAGACTATGTTTCAAAATGGATTGAGGCTATCCCGTGTAGGAATAATGATCACAAAATAGTTCTTAAATTTTTAAAAGAAAACATTTTTTCTAGATTTGGGACCCCTCGAGCCATTATAAGTGATAACGGTACACATTTTTGCAACAAACCATTTGAAGCACTAATGAAAAAATATAATATTACACATAAAGTTGCAACACCGTATCACCCACAAACAAGTGGACAAGTAGAAGTATCTAATTGGGCCATCAAACAAATCCTTTAAAAGACTGTTAATCCAGATCGTAAAGATTGGTCTCTTCGACTGACCGATGCACTTTGGGCTTACAGGACTGCACATCGCACCCCGATTGGTATGTCTCCCTATCGTATTGTATACGGTAAGGCTTGTCATTTGCCTGTGGAATTGGAACATAGAGCCTATTGGGCAATAAAGACATTCAATTTCAATATGAATAAAGCAGGCTCACATCGCAAACTACAACTTAATGAGTTGGAAGAGATCAGGCAAGAAGCATATGAGAGTAATAGGATATATAAAGAAAAGATGAAAGTTTTTCATGATAAGAACATAATGAGAAAATCCTTTACTCCAAGCCAAAAGGTTCTACTTTACAATTCTAAGCTTCACTTATTTCCAGGTAAGCTTAGATCTCGATGGACCGGTCCATATATAGTAAAAGAAGTTTTTCCATATGGGATTGTCGAGATTGAGAATACTAGGACTGGTCATTCTTTTAAAGTAAATGGTCAACGTTTAAAGCCTTTCCTAGATTATGAGAATCCAGAAGTTGAGTCCACAACTCTGGAGGATCCTGTTTATCAGGATTGAGTGGACTTGATCCCTCTGTACCATATTTTGTATTTTTGTTGTTTTCTGCATCACTCATATTCATTTTAGGTCCTAATTTTTAAACATTGAGGACAATGTTTCTGTCAGGTTGGGGGGTGTAGAATTCTAGCAAATTCTAGTTTTTATTAGATTTTTAGGTGCTTTCCTTGTTTTTCAAAAGAGAAAAAAAAAATTGAAAAAAAAGAATTGAAAATTGAAAAAATTGAAAATTTTTAGGTCATTTCCTACACTATGATGAGAATTGGATTTTCTGAAGTATAATCTAGATAACTTTAGCTTATTAATGGAATTGAATATGATTAATTCATCTTTTTACTCATTTTCTAAAGTATTCTATGAAAGCAAAGTCTCAAATCACATCTGTACACGCAGTTGCATATAGATAATCTAGATTGATAAGAAGCTATAACTTAGAGATTCTGAAGAAATTCTGTGGAGACCTATAACCTAAGTAAGTTTTTTTTATAGAGATATTCATCCTTTGTGAGAGGTTATAAATGTTCCTAATTTTCTTCAGTGAGCTTAAAGAAAATTGATCCCATACTCTTAATTTTGGCTAATTACCTGGATAATTAGAATATTACCTTTAAAATTCTAGAAGTTCATTGAATTTGATGGATTATAGGAAACCTAGAAAATGATTTAGGCCATCCTTGTTGTTATAACCTAGAGACATAAAGCCTACCCATAAAGTATTGTTACCACTAGTTAGCCAACTTGAGCTTTTAATATAAGACTTTTCTTTTGTCACCAAAATTATCCTTTACCCATATTAACCCAGTATAAATTATCCATTACCCATTTTCTTTGAAAAATGAGTTAGAGAAGAATGAAGAAATATCTTTTAATTGTAATGAAAAGTGAATATCAAGAAAAGAAATATTCTTCAAAGTGATTCAAAAGTATTGAAATAGTCTGGAAAAAAAAAAAAAAAGGTTTGAAGAATACAAAGAAAAATGGAAACGAAAATATTCACTTTAGAAAAAATCAAAGAAAGGAAGAATTATCAACTTTAGTAGAAGACCTCTACTTATTTTTTTTAAAGAAACTTTGAATATCCTTATACTCTTTCTTTGGTAACCTGTCCTAAGCCTATGTTTCGTCCCAGTTAAAGACCTATTGATTCTAGGAGAAATATAGTTTTGATGAGGAAATGAATGGACAGGATATAAAAGAGTGGTATTTCTAAATATTCAAAGGTAATGGCATCTATTCTAAAGGGATCAAAACAAAGAAATTCCTTAGTAACTCTCGTTTTTCATAAGTATATGTGAGATACATTTGCTTTTATTAACTCTTCTCACATAATTAAAAGAGATATATGATTTGAACCCTCTATCTGAGAGATTCTGTTTCTGAGCGTATGTCATTAGTGAGGATTGAGGTCAAAACATATTTCGGATGGAGTTCAAGAGTTAGAAGTTTATTTAGAGATCAAGATGATTCCATATGTAAACTGTACATGCACACACTCTGAGATTTGAGCTTAATTGGAATAATTTTGGCATATGGGTAGGGTTTTGAATTTGTCAGTCATTTTTATTATTATGATAAAGTTGATTTGATTTATTGAAGATAATTCTTTGAGGAAAAAGAGGAGTTGACTTAAAAATAAAATTTGAAATCTTGAAATTTGGTTTTTCGCATGTTTTGCTCGGGACTAGCAAAATGCTGGTTGGGGGGTGTGTTAAGTGTTTAATTTTGGTCAAAATTTTCCTAATTTAGCGTTCAATTAGATCATCTAACCGTTCAATTTTACAAAACTTAGCTTGATTTTGAATATAAATCCAATTGACCATCCAAACCTTAATTTGTCAAAATCAATGGTCAGATGATCATTAGAGTTCATTAGATGACTAATGTGCGGTTCAGATGATTCTAATTTAGTCTTTTCTTTTGCAGATCAACCAAAGGACGCACGGACGGCTGTGATTAAAAGATAATTGTGCAGATCATCTTAAAGGACGATGGATGGACCAGATCACCCATGGAGATGGATGGAATAAAAATAATGGACAAAATGGAAAGAACATGTAAAGGGCAACTCTTTCCCCCACTTCTCTTTCCTTTTCTTCCTCTTTCCCTCCTTATTCTTTTTTTCTTTCCTTCACTCACTCTCTCTTTCCTTTCCCACTCCTTTTCTTTCCCACTCCTTTTCTTTCTTTTCTTTTTCCTTCCTTTTCTTTTTTCTTTCTTTTTCTTTTTCCTTTTCTTTCTTTTCTTTTTCCCTTCCTTTTCCTCTTTTCTTTCTTTCCTTTTCCTTCTCTTTCTTTTTCCTTCTTTCCTTTTTCTTTTTCCCTTCCTCATTCTCACGTACCCAACCCTCTCTTCTTATAGTTTTTTCTCCCACTCCTTCTACTTCTCTTTTCTCCCATCTTCCTCTCTTCTCCCGCTCTCTCTCTTGTTTCTCTCTACTCCCTTATCTCCCAACGCCCCTCTCCTTCATCGTTTTGTTTGTCATTTTTTAACTCTCATGCAACCACTCTCTTCAGCCCCCTTCTCTTCTTTTCGTTTTCCTTCATTGTCTTACTATTTTACCTTTGGGTTCCATCGTTTTTCTATTTTTCAGTCATTGTCCTTCATCGTTATTTTCCTCTTTTGTGTTGGAAACTGAGTTCTAGTTTCCACCCAATCTCCACCTATCCCCAGTTAGGAACGACGCCCATACCTTCCTTATTTCTTCTCTTGTACCCAGTTCGATAAAGCAGCCTCCATAGCATCTCCACCACTCAGCACCCTCTCAAACATCTACCCAGTCTCTCACCGCATCAGCCCCCTTCCTATTCTCTACCTCTTACCCTCTCTATTTGACGTCGTTTTTCTCTCCTTTGTCACGACTAGTCAATCCTGCGTATCACCGCTTTCCCTACACCTATCATCCACCGCACCACTTCTAGGCTGTCTCCACTTCCACCCCCAGCACCGCACAAGCCAGACCAAAGACGCCCTTCTCTCCATCGGCCAAGGCATCCTTCGTAGCATGCCCCAGGCTCCTCTGCTCCAAACGAACCAGACCAGCATCGCCTAGCCCTGCTCACCCTTAGCTTCACCTTCTCTTGTTCACCCAAGACCGGACATTCCCAATCTCCAGACTCAAGACACCCCGGCCTCTCTTCTCTTCCCCTCTGTCTCTCCTGGCACCATTCATCTGCCTAGACAGCACCAGACAACATCACCGGACGACACCCCTTTCCAGCTTCTGTCTTCCAGAGTCCAACCCGTCGATCCTCTGCTCCCTTCTCCAGTACCCACTGGACAAGCACCTCCCATCTTCATCATCACCGCCTAGACATCTCTCTCTCTCTCTCTCTCTCTCTCTCTCTCTCTCTCTCTCTCTCTCTCTCTCTCTCTGCACCCCTGAGTTTCTGCTTCTCTCCGGTCTGGCTTCCTTCTCCGGCTTCTTTCTCTGCAGCACCGGACGGTCCTGGGGGAGAAAACCCAGAACCCATCTTCCTTCTCTTCCTCTCCTTCCTCTTCTCCCTTCTTCCTTCTTCCCCTTCTCTTCCGGTTTTCTCCTCTTCTTCCATCGTTGTTTTCCTGGTTTTTTTTCGTTAAAAAACCAGAAACCCCCAAATTCCACATTTCCCCCTGGAAGATACCAGTAATCCCATTTGAGTCCCTGTTTTAATTCCACTTCTGTCCTTTATCAGAAATTCCATTTGGGTCCCCTGTTTAATTCCATTTGAGTCCCCGAGTTAATTCCAACTGGGTCCCTATTCTATTTACATCTATGTCCCGGTTTTGTTTTATCATCATTTTGACTATCCAGGGACAGTGCAATCCAGGACAGGCTTATCCAGGACTGATCATTTTATTGCATTTTCTGTGTTTTTGGAATAAATAATTGTGTACATTGCAACAATTGAATAAATATAGATTTTATTTTATTGTTAGTTGAATTTTGCTATATTCTTTGTTTTGATTCTTTTATTAATTAGATTTTATTGAAACTCCATTATTTTAAATCAAGTCCTCGTGGGATCGACCCGTACTTGCATAAGCTACCCTACAATAGCCCGTGCATTTGCGGTAAAACATTCAACACTGTGTAATGAATACAAAAGCGTAATGTCGTGAATTGAGAATCCAAGTTATATAAATTAGATTCTAGGTATGACTGGATGTGATATGTATCCAGGTGAATGGAATCATGGTGGACTGTGCTAGAGATGGTTTCGACTGAACTGGAAGGTACAGATGAGTAGTATGTCGTTTGAGGTAGGTGATTACATTTAGGATTTTTTCATGATTTCTTAAATCATGACATATTATTTGAAACTTTGAGGCATGGGTTTTATGCTCAGCCATGTTTGCATGAGATTATTTTTCAACCTGTATTGTTGATATGCTTGCTACTATTGTGCATGATTTATGCACTGTTTCATGTATATTTTTTTTTCCGTCGATTTGATTATTAAGGATGTTATACACTAATTTTTTTATGCATGATGTTGATATATTGAATTACTCTCTCAATTTGGTTTTATTGAGAATGATTATGCACGGATTTCAATTCTTGATTCATGGTTTATTGATTTATGACGGGTGCTTCTGCTTAGTGGGTACTATGCTAAGAAGGTTGTAGGGTTGGCCACCCACCCTCTGACTTTATGATGATTATGATTAGACACCAATATTGTCCATATGGGTGGTGTCATAGTTAATCCACACTACGAGCCGTCTTCTCCCACGTAACACGGAGGTATGTCCATAGGGGTAGGATCATGGGTAGTTCACACTATGAGTCTATCTTCTCTCATGCAAGACAGAAGGAGTCTCTCATTCTGGTGTCGATGGGGAGCTGTAATGACCCCAATTTTTGTAATATTAAAATCCCATGAAAAGTTTAGTTTTAAAGGTAAGGGCATTTTGGTCATTTCACTAGTTTCCTTGAATAAACCTAGAAATTTGGTCCTAAAAGTGGTTCCATTAGATGCATCTCAAAAAAAGGAATCCAACGAGACCAAAATCACCAAAAACGGAGTTAAAATGAGCAAGATGTGGCCCTTTGAAGTTCAGGGGCAAAATTGTAATTTTTACAAAAACGGGTTTAGCGGCAAAACACAGGGGCCCATTTTGATACGGGCACCCTTCATCTTCAACCTCCTAGAGGTTTCTGGAACGGCGGTGTTTCGAGGAGAAACCACCGCCATTCTGGAGGTTTCTCCACTGCCATTCAAAGGCGGTTAGAACCCTCTTTAAAAACCCTATAAATAGAGCTCTTGGGTGCCTCTAATGGCAGCCCAAAACCTTGGAGAAAACCAGGCGTGAAGCAGTGACCTAGAGGGGAAAACGAGGAGAAAAACCCAACAACGAGTCAGGTACGTCCGATATCGCTCAAAACCCATCTCCCCCATAGTTCCAAGGTCAATTCCCCTAAGTTTTTTCATGAAAAACCATGCAAAACGGAGCCTGGGAGAGCCACCAAAGACCTTGGGACGTCCCCAGGGCCACTCGAACCTGTCGAACCAGGGTGTCCTGAGGACGCCCCGGTCCCCCAGTCGACGCAGATGTTCCAGACGAAACGTGACGCGTCGGAAGAAAACCAACGGGCACGTCCTGGGACGCGCCCACTAAAGAGCCAGACGAGCGGAGCGTACCACGCGTCTGCAGACGCGCCTGCTGAGGTGCACGCCACAGACGCGCTAGCGTGCGTCGACTTTTTGTTGTGTTAAAGAAGCCAGGGTGCATGACGCTGACGCACAGCGCCCTAGCATTCCGTATTTTAATGCTTAAGGGTCTTGTGTACATACAACACTAAAACGCTTATAACTTGAGATCTAGAGCTCCGATTGAGGTGCCGTGAAAGGCGTTGTGTCCGTGTCGACGACGTGGACATATCCAAATCATAAAATCTCTAATCAAGGCCCAATCAAAGGAGGGAATGACCCTTAGAATAGGATGGTGGCGTGTGGCCACTAGAACTTTGGAAAACTGAGGATACCAAGGCCCAATTAGGACCTTAGGACACCCATAGGCATAGGGATGGACCCCTAATGCCTAAGTAATAAGACCAAACTGCTCTAAACCCATAAAAGATAGGTTAAACTAACCTTGAGTCCCCAAACCATGTTCAGGAGCGTATGAGGACAAAAGGGTTAACGCGACCTAGTCAGGTAGGTGCTCTATCACTATTAGATTCTTTTAAAAGATCTATTATTGTTTTGAGAACATATGTTATAAGTATATGACTTGTTTAGCATGACTTGATTCAGCCTGCATGTGATAAACGTTTTGTACATAGACATGTTTCATAAATGATTGCATATACATTATGCACATATATGTTTTGCAAACAAGTGCATACATTGCATGATTTAAGTACTTGCAAAGATTGCATGTCCTTGAGGGTTGCCAAAAGACGCTGGAGTGCCGAGGGCCAAGCAGTTGTGAGAGACCCAAAGAGGACAGGTTTTGAACAAAGGTTTTTGGCTCATTTGATCGAACATGATTTGGGCTAGTAAGCTTGTGGGTGCTATGCTAAGGGGTGTGGGTTGGCCACCCAGCTCCTACCACTATTAGGTGGATGGGTACTATGCCCAAAAAGGGCATGTCCTTGCTTCAACTGCATGTGGTACAGGGGGCTACCATTGGTGTCACGGCACTGGGTCGAAGTGTCATATGCCCCGTGGAGGTATATGATCCTGTGTCCCTAGGTACCTGGAGACCACACGACGGTGAGGTCGTGGGCATAGTGGGACCCTATGGTTTCGTGAATTTATGTGCATTGCATATGTCATGATATAAGGTTGGTCGACCATACCATGATAGATATCCATGAGTTGGATTCAGTTGAGCATCTGATGCATATTTTTATGATTATGATATATGATACTTTCGACTTGGATTATGATATTTCTTTAAGTCGTCAGTATTCCGGTTTGACAGAAGCTTTTAATATCGATATTGAACGTGATTATCCGAACAACATGCATATGTTTTTATGAGCACATGATTTTAAAGATCGCATGCTTTATAAAACTAATAGTGATAGACTCCTACTGAGTATAGTATATACTCACCCTATCCTTAACATTTTTTAGGATGATTCCATCCATGAGTAGAGGACATTTATGTTAGTGCTACAAGCAAGTGAATAAAAAAGGAAACACTTATATATGTAAGTAAATTCTCAACCCTTTGGACATGTATTTGTATTTAATTACGGTTGAAATTTGTGTCTTTGTGGGCAGACGGACACTGGGAGAAAAGCATTTGTGATTTCTAAAATTTGTTCAAAAACTACCTTAGTTGTTGTGAAAGCAAATGACACTCGGGGTTTTCAAAATGAATTCCAAATAAAAGATTTTTCCGCTGCATTGCATTGTTTCTCAAATAGGGATCCTGCCTTAGGAATTTAGATTTTTCATTTAAAAATGCATGAGAAAACCCGGGTCGTCACAGGAGCGGCAGTGGTTGGGACCCTGGAGTGGTTGCACTGTAGCATAGTAGCTTATATTCTTATTTTGTATGCTCATGTGGTATTTATATGTTGGGTGAACCGGGATAAACCGGGCCTAGGCCGTGAGTGACTCTGGGGGTTGATGCAGGCTGCATGAGAGGGACCCATGGATTGGTATGAGTACTTATTACCAGTGATTGAGTGTGGTGGAACACTCCTAAGGCTTGATTATGTATAGTGCCTTGTTATCATGACATGCATTCATATTTTTATGACGGGACAGATCCTGACTTGGTTTTGACAGAGGTACGATTATGCTTTATTCATGCCTTGCATGCCATAATGATTGGATGTGATATCTTTGTGATCAGGCATAAACAATGATTTGACTGCTACTGTTTTTCTCTCTCACAAACTCATGATTCTTTATGCTCTGGTTTCTTTAATGCCTAATGATTTGACGCATTATATTATGTTTTACTCCATGAGATTTATCATAACATTGATACTCTTACACAGCACTATTTCATTGCATTCTTATTAAATGCGGTCACCTATACAAGCAATAGCTTGCTGAGGCATTGCAAACAAAGCAATGCCTTAGACACAGAGAGTTGCTATAGGTTGACACGCTAATAGAGCAGACAAAAGTGATGATAGTTTTCAGTGGAGTATTGAGGACATTTCATATATGACAAGGTTTGTTCAAGACCTCACTTTGGTTATTGTTTATGGATTGTATGCTATTATAATTGTAATGTGACCTGGATGTGAGGATATGAAATTATGTTGGATGTGATGGCTGTATAGACAGACCTTGGGTATTTTGTCATGACTTGAATTTCTTATCCATTGTTAGAGTATATATTTTCATTGAAAATAGTATTTGAGTCGGATGGATGGGCATGGAGACTGATTCTCCCATGTGTCATGTCTTATATTGTATTTATCAGGTGATTCTGTATTGCACATGTTCTGTGCAATGGTTCAAAATACAGAGGAGAGTCTGCCGTATTTTCAGTAGAAATGGAATTTTATTTCACTGTTAAATCCATGGTTTTATAGTTGTATGATTCCCAGGACTTTGAAATAAATGCTTTTATTTGAGTTTTGTTTTTGGTCACTTTAAAAATAAAAGTTTTTAAAACAAGGATCCCGACTCATTTTATAAATTATTATTTTATTGTTGTTAAAACTCAGGGCGTCACAAGAGCGTAGCACTAGTAAATATTGATAACTAAGAAGTCTCCCTAAATGAACACTTTCCATACATGTGATCAATAATTCTTGAGAGCAAAGAGATTGAGAGGGAGGTTACCTAGAGAATCCAAGGAGGTTGGAACAAATGAAAATGCTCCTATGGAGTTTTGTGTAATCGGCAAGTGCCACTAAAATTGAAAGAAAAATTCTATAGGTTGGCTCTAAGGCTAAGCATGCTCTATGGATTAGAGTGTTGGGCAGTTAAGGAATAATACGTACATAAGATGTATTTTTCTTAAATGCATATGTTGAGGTGGATGAGTGGAAGACAAGAAAGGACAAAATTAGAAATAAAAACATTAGAGGAAACTTATGAGTAGCATAAATAGGTAACAAAATAAGGAAGATTAGACTTAGATGGTTTGTACATGTCCAACAGAGATTGAAAATGGCACTAATTAGAAGTGAGGCAATCCAAGTTGGAAGTACTAAAGGGCAAAGGGAAGGCCCAAAATAACGTGGATAAAAGTAGTGAGAAAAGATTTTAAAACTTTGAAATTAAATGAAGCCATGACACTTAATAGAGGCGAATATAGGAATAAGATTCATGTGACCGACCCCTTACTGGGATAGTGTCTTGATGATGATGATCACGATAGTAAGTAGTGGCAGTTATGTCTTTTTATTAAAAAAATTGTTGCAATTCAGCCTTTATGAAAAAAGGGAAATGGATGGCTGAGATCAATGCTCTCATATGTAATCCTAGGATGCTAGTTTTTAAAACCCTTTTCGCCCATCTCTTTTGACTAAAGTTCCCTCTTTTCTCTAGTCCAAACCCATTAATCTTTGGAAAAGAGCTTCTCCATCGGATAATCCTAATTAAATTGTAAAAAAAGGGTAATTCTTGGAAGATAAGCTGGATTGAAACTGTAATCTCATTGAGCTACATACCAACCCTAGGCTCAAATTGTGCAAGGATATGCTAAACAGTTTTGATGAATCATAGGGTTGGAATGATCAGATGTGTGAAATTTTTAAGGCATTGGTCAATCTAAGAGAGGCAGATAATTTGAACGGTTTTGATCACGAAAACTGGCCCTGTTTAAAGCCTAGACAGGTGAACAACGCATTACTGCAAAACTGTGCCTGCAGAATACAGTGAGCTGCATGCCATTGATAGGTCCAAGTAGGCCCATACCTTATTAAGTGGGGCGGTCCAAGCAGTATTAATTCCATATTTAACACCCCAAGATTGGCATTAAAATAGGTTTGTTATAGAGGACAAAACACGAATCAACATTCATAAAGTGGTCTCTTCGGAGATATCCCATAAAAAATTTCGGGTAAAATGAACTTTATGGTTGAACCAATACCAAGATCGATCAGCATGATCTAAAACCGCCCATTTTATGGGTCCCAGTGAAAAGATGCTATAGCCCCAAACTAGCTGCGACTTAAGGGTACGTACAGATCAGATGGACAACAAGAAGATGAAAAAGGCTCAAAAGTGGGCCCAGTACAATGCGAGCATACGCTCTTTCTTCCCATTTTGCACGAGAACTTTGTGGGTGTCTGGTCTCTAGTTAAGAACTGCTTGGATCACCGGCCCCACATTTAGTCTTCAGATCTTGAAATATGTGCACCGATCTACAATAGGAAACACCACCTTAGAAATCAATTATCATAATCTCATGTGTAAGAACAAGTGGGTGCCAATATCAATTTCAAGGCAAGTCTCAAAGAATGGTCCCCGTTACAGGGCGCTCTTCTGACGCACGTGAATTCACGTGGCGAAACATGCAGCATAACTCTCTGGACAAAAAAATGTATCGGATCGTACTCGTGCCGGACATTTTTGTCTTGGCTCATGTATAACGATTAACGAGAGAGGAAATTGCTTGTCCGACACGATTTCTTCTCTCCAAGGCTAGGCGGAAGCTTGAAATAGATCCAGGACGGACAAATTATGTCTTGTGTCATGAACGATCGTCCAAAGGAAATTAGGATGTTGAGAAGTGCGGTGGGGCCATTGTTGAAAGTGCCATCCGATAAGCTAAGTCCTCAAGATCTTTGCTTTCCATCAATCATAGCCCTTCAAATTGTGCTCCCCAGCAAGGCCAAAAGGATGATGGCAGCATACACTTCTCTAATGGTTACTATCGGGACCATTAATCCATCAAGCCCCGTCCAAAGTTCCGCGTGGATATCTGAAAAACCATAGATTCGATGTAGTAGTGATATGAGATAAAGGATTTCGGTTGTCAATGGTCCGTGCTCCATATCTTACGGTCTGGACGTTAATTCGATTGGATTCAGGCATGAAAACAACATCCACGAAGGTTTAGAATCAGAGCGAGTAGCGAATAGAATCTCAACTAATTGGCATTTAACTTTATGGATAAATCGTCCAAAATTTGACTTAAAATTGCTAATAAAGAAATAATAATTCTTTTTATTTCATTTCCCCTTTAACTTTCCTTGCTTGTGCCCCTAGGACCTCAAACTTAAGCTTCCAATATCATGTCTGCTATCCCTGTCTCTTTTCTTATAAGATGGAAAGTGATCAAATATTTACTAATACTAAGTACACTATTTAGCCACTGCAAAAGCCAATACAGCCTTGTGGCTAAGCTGAGGCGCCTCTTCTGTAAGTAGGTTTACTAGTTGGAGATGCTACATCCTTTTAAGGGATGTAGGAATTTGTTGTTGCATGTTAATGGGTTGTTCCTATGATATTTTTGGAAATGGTATAATATATTTATATAGAGTAAATCATTTATCCTTGGAGATCCAACACTAATTCTCTTATCCTAAAATTATGATGCTTTTTTTTAATCTCAAATATGCACTTGTAATATACCATATCTGAATGGATTTACATAATTTTTCAATGTTTGGCCAACAAAGGTTCAACCCAGTTAGTCACGTACAAGTTTTAGTTGCTGTTTTTCCCTTTTGCTGAAGATTAAATTGAGAAGGGTGTGTGAGTGATTTGTATTGTAATTCTTTATTTGTAAAAAGAAAAGAAAAGGTGTATGTAATTAAAACTTCTTGCCATCTAAAAAGTTGTACTTGAACTTGAACAATATATAAATATTGATGCATTCGACATCTAAAATCAACCATACGTCCCTCCAAGGTCAGTTTAGCATTCCTTACCTCTTCATCAAAGCAGTGGTGAAGAAAATATAGCAATTACGTAACAAGTGCATCGTGACTGTAATATAGTATATCCAATCCTAATCTAAATAGTGGGTGCCCGGTGAATCCAACGGTGCCATGTGTCAAATTTTACTGGGAAAAATACAAATTAACATCATTTTTTTGGGAAGCCCAAGATAAAGCAGTGATCTATAGAGAGAGAGAGAGAGAGAGAGAGTTAGAGAGAGAGAATAAATGAAGAAATGGTAGATGGATAATAAAAGCCGTTATCAAGTAATCAATTAATGACGGGAAAGGAGGACTGGAAGGGCTCCTACGTTACACATCAACGTGGGGGATGGAGACCCGTGATGTATTTATCGACGATCAAGGAGCCACGACAACTCTCGTCCTCTACCTTCCTCGTGGCTCCCCTAACCACCGCAAGTACCAACTCTGCACTCCCACGCCCCTTTCTTACTTGTTAATATATTATTTTACCTCCCTCTCCTCACCATCACAACCCCAGGCCACCATCTCTCTTTCTCCCTTTCTCTCCCGACCTGAATATGGGAAGAGCACCTTGCTGTGAGAAAGTAGGCCTGAAGAAAGGGAGATGGACAGCTGAAGAAGATGAGATTTTGATGAAATACATTCAAGCCAACGGAGAAGGCGGATGGAGGTCACTACCCAAGAATGCTGGTGCAAAGAAATGAATTTCAGTCTTAGAAAACCATAAATGATGTTGGGTTTGAATGTTTGATGTTGTAATGTATTTGCCACTCTTTTAACTTTTTTGATTCTGTTGTGAAGGTTTATTGAGGTGTGGGAAGAGTTGCAGATTGAGGTGGATCAATTATTTGAGAGCTGACTTAAAGAGAGGAAATATTTCTGCGGAGGAAGAAGAGATTATCATAAAGTTGCATGGTTCTTTGGGGAACAGGTGAGTTTGGCAGATGCGTATTTTTGTTCTTGAACACCATGGCTACAAGCTTCACTACTATTGGTTGGTTTTCTTTTTTCTTCTGCTATTGGTGGTGTTTCCTCCTTAGTAATAGCTGTTTTCTATTTTTAACATCATAAATTTGAAAGTGGTATTTTTGTGTTTAGAGAGAGAATGTAGTAAAGTTGATGTTGATGGACTTTCTGTTTTGTAGGTGGTCTTTGATAGCAGGACATCTGCCGGGGAGAACTGATAATGAGATAAAGAACTATTGGAACTCTCATTTGAGTAGGAGAATTCACAGCTTTAGGAGGCTAAACAATGATGGACTTCCTGCGACTCTGGACATAGCAAAATTGATAGTTGGGTGCAAGAGAAAGGGTGGAAGAACAAGCAAATTGGGAATGAAGAAGAATACCATTAATGCAGAAATGAGAAGAGAGGACAGGCAAGATGGGTTTTCAACCTTTCACCTCCAACAGAAAAAGCGTCAAAGTTCAATCTCAGTTGGTAAAAAAGAGGAGACAAAAGGTTATGTTTTAGGTCCTCACCACATTGGAGTGGCTCTGGGTCCTATTGAAGAAAAAGGAAGTGGGGTTTTGGGTTCAAATAATTGTCTAGAAAGTGAGGCCTTGTGCCCCAGTGAAGGGATGGAAATGGGTCCTACTGAGCAAAGAGGAAGTGACATTGTGGGTCCCGTTGAAGAGAGAGAAAATGTAATTTTGGATCCTTGCGAATTGTTGGAAAATGAGTACTTGTTCCCTGCCGATGCGTTGGGTGGTCTTGGAGAGGATACAGGAATTGGAATTCCAGGAACAAATGAAGAGAGACACAGTGGGATAATGGGCATAAATTATGAGAGGGAAAATGGTATTGTGTGTACGAATGGAGAGAGAAGTGAGAGTGACAAGTGCAATGAATGGTGTTCTTCAATGGACTCTTGGATAGAGGAGGCAGGGTGTTTGCAGAAGGAAGGGATGGATTGGAGTTTAGATGGGTTCCAGGATAAGGTGAGGGAGGATGGAGAGGAGATATGGTCTTGGCTCTGGGAGAGTGATAATGGGGATGTAGATCATTGTCAGGGACTAGAGTCTGAGAATGAGAAATTGTACTCAGCTTGGCTTCTTTCTTCTGATCATACAAATATTTTGTGAATGGTTGGTAAAAATGTTGTAGATGTAATAAATATTTTGACCATTTCCTTTCCTTTTGAAAGGAATAAATGTGATTGTTTTGTCGTGAGATTTGGTGAGAGCCTTTATGGTTTAGTTCCTACTTTTTGTAGTACCTGTGAGAAACCAACTAGATACCGCAATATTCTTTTCATGCATTGAACTGAATCTGTAGCCGTGCGTGTTTGCTTGCAAACGTACGAGGAACACATGTATTAGAATGTTGGTACTGGGGAAAGAGAAAAACAATCTCTATCTCCGGCATCTGTGTAATGTGATTTAACTTTGCATCCACGACTGTGTGTAGGGTCTGTGGAATGAGCAGACCACAAGGGTTAATGGTATGTAGTCTTAGTTTGTATTTTGTAAGAAGTTGTTTTCCTGTGATCTTAAAATCAAACGCGCTTTGTGTACTGGAGCTGCCCTTTTTTATCCACAACTGTGAGTAATGCTCCCTTAAATGTGATGCATTTTCATAGAAGTATATTTCTATGATGCATACACATATGCTAAAAGCTGAAGTGGCATGGCTGTGAGAGTCTTTCCTATAGGAAACTCTTTGTTATTCCCCTCACTGATCGGAGTAAGCTGATTTTATGGGAATTTATTTTATTTCAAAAATTAAAAGTCCAAAATAATTGCATCAATATAGCCATCCCTATCCTCTTATGTCAATTTCACGAGCCTCTTATCTCTCATTCGATTACAGCAGAAGAGCAAGTCAAGTACTATTGATATAGTTGAGGCACAATCCAAATTTGTAGCCTCAGTGCCCTGTATGTTGTTTTACCTTAATCTTGTGATCTAAAGCCCTAGATCCATGAATTTAGTAATCCATCGAGTTGAGCTTAATTGTGATTTTGTCGACTTTATCTTCTGGATGAGATGTCAAGTTGGGGGTACAATCACAAAATGTCAGGCAGCTTGGTGTTGATTGATCAAAAGTTTCAATCGTGATGCCACTTACGTTTCTCCATGTGAGCCCTGAAGGTTAGAAGTCAGACTACATCCTGATGGTACTGTCGGCGTGGCCAGTCTCCATCTTACATCTTCAGGACAGAGAAGTGTGTACCCTCTCTCTCTCTCTCTCACCCACACATGGCAATCTCTTGGCCGCAAAACTGGACCTGAAGGCGAAGTGATTTAAACCAGTGAGACGGCGTGGATACTTAGAGGAGCTCCAACATGATGCCACGTACACGACCTAGCTAACTCTCAGAAAAAAGATTGAACGTCGGTTCTTAATTTTGAGTTAATTATAGAGATTAAGTTGTGAAAATAGTATTTTACAAAATGTAAGATAAGACTGAGTACTATTGACTCATGTAGTCTTTCCTTTTTAACCCTGCATATATGAGAGCTTGGTGCATAGGGACAACCATCTTTATAAAAATCTGGTGAGAAAAAAATCTGGTCACAAGTCTCCTTGACACCCTCTCTTGTCACCAAATAACTGTCTTTACTTACCTTCGATCCTAAGACAAGCTTGTGTCAAAGTCCTATTTGACGGGTCCTTCGGACGTTCTTGAGAGAGTTGCAAGTGAAGGCATTATTTATCGTATAAAAATTGAATTAAAAAGACAAAATTATCCTTATTTAATCTAAAATTAAATACAGATTAATAAGAATATTATAATCTAATGATGTAGTTTTCGATTTTGGTTAGATTTTTTTAGAATGAAATTGGAGTCAAACCAAATTTAATTTGGTTCTATTCACAAAAAATTGGAATTTGACCACGATTCCTAGTTGAAGGACTATAATTTAATTTTTTTAGTCTAGTTCTATTCAGTTTTTTTATTCTTCTATTCTCGTTGACAATCTAACTAGTGGTAATAAAAGGATGACATCTTCAAGTAAAGATATTATTCATAGTAAAGGACGAGGGTATTGCAAATTGAAGTGATCAATTTTGGGAGTGACTTTTCTCTTTTATGCTTGTCTAAACTATCTTTTATCTTATGATGCTTGGTAAGGGTACACGCCAAAGAAGAGGGGAAGAAGTACACGCCCCCTGTCCACTTGTTTTAGATCTTTGAAAAATTTAACAAAAATAGATAGTTGTGATTTTTGACAAAGAGAAATATAGATTAAAAACACTTGATGGACATGAAATTTGATTTTTAGCCTATGTAAGCCATTCGTAACATGATGACTAGGTTAGATCTAACAAAAATAGTTTCACTATGCATGAGGTACACACTCCTTCTTCTCCTATTAAACATGTACACTTACACTCTTTTCGTATTGCCTTGCTCTTTCTCTAGAATTTCTTTCGTATATTGGTATGTATCGAATAAAACATACAAGTATGACATTAGATATATAAATATTGTTGCCGCACTTCCTTTCCTATCAGCTTAAGCTTTCAGGTTAAATGGTAAATTGACATGATATCAAAGCCTCATTAACGAAGAGGGCATGAGTTTAAATCTGAAGACTCAAATTAATTTCAAGCCTGCAGCAAATATGCACCTTTCGCGTGACGATGCACAACATGAGCATGGAAACGCGCGGTTAAGTGGGAGAGTATGAAGTTGACACTAAAACGCAGCACAGTCTTAGTAGATAGAGTCTAACTAATGGCCTAGAAGTGTATCCAGAGCTCATAGATTATCTATCTCATGGCAAACTCCGTTCTAGCTTCAGTTATCGCCACAGTTCTATGTAATTAGATCTTCTCCATCTTACTTTACACAGGTGAAGGTGACATTATATTAGCCACGAGGAGGGAAACTAACAATAAGAAGGGCAGCCCAAGCATGCAAAACTCCCACCCATGCAGGGTCCGGAAAAAGGGCAAACCACAAGGGTCTATGTACATAGTCTTAACTTGTATTTTTGCAAGCGGCTGTTTCTATTCCTTAAACCAGTGATCTCAAAGTCACACGACGACAACTTTACCATTGCACCAAGGCCCGTGACCTTAGAGCAAAACAATGCTGTGACTATCAAACCACTCGTGGCAGATAAATTATTACATACGTGCAATGGTTACGCATCATCAGCACTAAGCCAGGCTTGGAACTTGGGTCTCTTTCAAGTGCATGTATCAATCTTTACCGGTTAACCAACTTCTAGTGGTTGAAATTTTGCATTATATATCTTGTAGAATGTCAAAAAACATTAGGCGATTACGTGCATGCTAATTAATATGACCAACAAATTCACAAACCATTTTCCAATGTCAGTCTGTAACTCCATATCACTAAGTCAAAATTAGAGAGTGATCTTGTAGACATTCCCTTTTGCTCACCAATTGCGAGCGACATATACGTAATGATCCCGATGTGGATGGGAGATTCTCATTCCGTAATCTAGAAGAGCATACAAATTCAAACTATAAGCAGTTGCTAGAGAGCTAGAAGTGGGTAGAGCTACATAAATGCGTATTGACATCAATGATTTGGAGCATAGGGAAGATTGTTGGTAACCAGAAATTCAACAAAAAGGTTGGTAACCAGCCTTGTCTTCGCTGTGCATATGCTCGGTACCTCGACACGAAATCCCTCTCTTTTAAGCTTATCTTCTGATATGAAGTTCCTGTTCAAAAGCAAACTCTTCTCGCTGATTTTCATTGGATGTTGATTAATCAGATTCAGATCTTTGTCGTTAAAGTAGACTGTTTCTAGATACCACCAAAAATGATGATTATCGACCACGAACCTATCACTTAGTTTGCAAAGTCAAAAACTTAGCCGGACTCGAAAATGAAAAATGTGAAATCAACTAAACTTGAACGACTTACTAAAGTAGCAGTTAGACTCTCTTAAGCGCCCAAAGGATCTTTGACATGCACGATGAATTTTATGCCTGTTGGATTCTTTTAGCCTTTCTTTGAGTTAGATGTCTAGATCTTCCTCCATTTTTATTAAGTATTTCAAAGATGAAAGCAACTGATTAGGATCATCTGAATACATTGATTTCTAAAGATGTTACCTACTTTTTATATGCCGTCCAAACATGGCAAACGGCTAAAGAAATTCCCCGTGAATGTAAAGGGGGCATCAACTTCTTCTAGGAATTCTCAACTCATTTCATTAATGTTTTGATATAGAAATGCCAGGGAGCGTGGAAGCAAAGAAAGCTTTCCTTGCCCATGTTTGAGTCTAATAGTCTGTTTTCATTTTCGGCCGGCATCGCCTTTAGGTACGCGTTTGCTTCGCCTGTTCACTCCACTCAGACGAGTTCCTACTAGCTAGACTCTACCCATCTTGCACTATGCTTAGAACAGCTACTGAGTAATCTGATCTTGACCATCGAAACTAAAGGTTCACCATCTATAGTGTAACTCATTTGCCTTAATTAAAAGCGACTCGTCAAATTCAAGAGAATGATAGTTTATTAAAACTCGAAAGCGCAATGCAACTCGACATGCAAGTTGAGTTAGCTTGCAGTGACAAGTTGGTAACTTGAAAAAACTCAGTAGGATCATATTAGGGTGTTAGTGGTGCTTGAGATGAGATGATATGGGTCATATCACTATTAGTGGTACTTGTGCTGAGATGAGATGAAGGCTATCTCATACTAGATCATTATTGGTGGTGCTTAAGATGAGATTATATGAAAACCATCTCATTATTAGTGGTGCTTAAGATGAGATGAGAAATTACAATCTCATCTTAGCTCAATGTTGGTGGTTTGTATATCACTTTCATAACAAGCCATTTCATCTCATCTCATTCCTAATGTAAAAGACAGTCATTTCTTCACATCAGCCCCACCCTTATATTTTGCTTGAGATTAAAAGGTGCCATGTCATGTCATCTTAACCATCTTGTCATGGACTTGCATTGCAAGGCTTGACCAAGGCCTACAGGCTCTAAAGAAGGCCTATTTAGCTCATGGACATAGCTTGAAGAGCTTAGGCCCATTGTTGAAGATCCATGGAACAAGGCCTAATTCTAGAAGGCCCGGTTTCCAAAAGAGTCATTGTAAATATCTAGAAAGAGTGAA
Source organism: Warburgia ugandensis (assembly GCA_035236585.1). Classification (NCBI taxonomy): domain Eukaryota; kingdom Viridiplantae; phylum Streptophyta; class Magnoliopsida; order Canellales; family Canellaceae; genus Warburgia; species Warburgia ugandensis. The sequence goes on from CP141126.1 coordinate 86,824,171, forward strand.
GACTAGATATTTATGTAGAGAGTCCTAGAGAGAATTCTAGAATGATCCTCAACTATTAGATGGTTGACACATGTAATAATCTGGACCATTCATTGAGGAGGTGGATGGAGGGGAACAATTATAAATAGGAGTAAGCTCCTCATTTGTAAGTAGATTAGATTACTCAATTGAGTTCAAGTAAGGGATAACAGGTTCTCTTTGAGTAAGTCTCATCTCTTGAGTTCCTCTCATTGCTTTAGTAGGTGAGTGAGTATAGTCCTAGCAAGTGAGAGTGAGAGTGGAAGGCTAACTTGTGCTTTGCAAAGAAGCTGAGCACAAGTGCCCTCACAGATTTAGCAAAGGTGAAATTGCAACCCTGTGACAAGTGGTATCAGAGCAGGTTGACATGGACATTGCTTATTGAGTGTTAGAGAAAGCTCGTGGCAACATCATGGCAGGTGAGTCAGGAATGACTAATATGCCAATGGAGATTCGGTAGAAATCTAGGTGGGAGAAGTCCAAAGACCCATAGTAGAAGTTGGCTTTGGACGCTCAACTTTCTACTTTGAAAGTTCAATTTAGTAAGTTCAAGCAAACTTTGTTTGATTGTTTAGACAAATCTAGTGTATTTGTGGATGCCTTGCAAAACCTCAAAGACGACATGCAAAGCACATTTAAAGTGTCTGAGATTATGGAAGCTGAGACCATGGATTGAGGGGAGTGCATGCTTGATTGCTTTGAGACTGTAGAAGGCAAGATGACCAGCTCACATGAGGAAGTGGCTAGGTTGGAAGATATGGAGCTAACAAGAGAATCCACAACAAGTGTAGAGATGGTACAGCTAGGCTTACCATGCCTAGGTGTTATGAGGTTACTTGTATCTAATGAGTCCTAGAAGAAGATAGTGATCAACAAGAGATTTGATACAATTGCCGGCACAAAGGAGAGTGTGCCACAATGGGAGGACTCTAGGAAGAGCGAGACCAAGCAGAGAAGTGCAAGTAATACGATGAATCGTAGCTACCACACTAACATGCAGGAGGCACAACAACAAAGGGTAGCAGCACAAGGGGGTAAGGATGCCCCTACATTGAAGAGGAGAAAGAAGTCCCCAAGGAGCACAAGCATGGCTGGATGCCAATGTGCAAGGGGAGGAACAAAGCACAACGTCTCATAAGGATTACAAGGCAACATGGGACACGCCAAAGGTGAAGTTCGCGACATTGAGGGAGAAGTGTCAATGAGGGCTTCAACATTATCATGTGGGGAAGAACGTCATGGACTTGCATTGCAAGGCCCGTGACCAAGGCCTACAGTCTCTAAGGAATGCTTGTTTAGCTCATGAACATGGCTTGAAGGACTTAGGCCAAATGTTGAAGATCCATGGAACAATGCCTGATTCTAGAAGGCCTAGTTTTAGAAAAAATCTTTATAAATATCTAAAAAGAGGGAAGACTAGATATTTATGTAGAAGTTTAAGTAAGGGATAACAAGTTCTCTTTGACTAAGTCTCATCTCTTGAATTCCTCTCATTGTTTTAGTGGGTGAATATAACCCTAGGAAGTGAGAGTGGGAGTGGAAGGCTGACCTATGCTTTGTAAAGGAGTTACGCGCAAGTAACGCATGAGTTTAGCAAAGGTGAAACTACAACCCCGTGACAATCTGCTCCAACTTATCTCACCATCTCATCTAAATCCATCTTCCCCAACTCATCTCAACCTAGTTGAAGTGATATTTCGAATCATATCATTGTATCCCATCTGCAAAATTTAGGTCATGTTAACCTAATTCAAATCATCTCAAACAACACCTAATATATATATATATATATATATATATATATATATATATATATATTCAAAATAGCTTTTTCATTAAAAATAAAATAAAATTGCTACGTTAGCTGGTTAGGAGGCTTGGTGATGGTTAAGAGGTTCTATCATTAAAAAACCCGCCTCTACTCCAACTCGCCGAGGTTAAGTTCTTAGTTAACTTGAAACATTTTAAGCTATGAATATAATATTCTAGTTATTACGATGAACTTTGAAGCAAAAGTCATGTTTTGGTGGGTCTCTCGCTAGATGTCAGTGATGATCACGTCCGCGCCATGTCAAAGACTATGAAAGGTTACGTACTGAGGAATTAGACAAGAAGTAGACACATGCTTTTGGATTCTTGCAGACAGAAGGGAGTGGAAACTGTAAAGGCCTTTTTGGCCCACTCTATATTTTTCTTGTTTTCTATTTTTTATTTTTGACGTTTGATGATGTCAATTGGGAACCTTATTTTGCGAGAAAAAATGGAGCAATACAAAAAGGGTCAGATTGGCCCACCGCCATAATGTTGTGAGTTTGTAGTTGATCTAAGTCCAAAGGAGATGACATATTGGTGACATGAAACTTTCTAGATCTAACGCAAGCAAGAATAGTACAGCGCCAGGCATCACCCGTTACGTATGTCATCTTTGGATCCCACCTGAATATAGACATATAACCATCTCTTTCTTCCTCCATCGTGCCGAAGTTGGTTCAAGCAAGGTATCAAAAATGCAGATTTCCTCAAAAGTAGTCGGACGTATCTTGTGAAAATGCAATTTAACGCAGACGATACTGGTAGGCTTTTTCTTTTTCTTTTTTAAGTAAAAAGGAAAATATTGTGTAACTTATTTTTATTAGAAAATTAGAAAAATCTAAAACTCGACAAAAAATGGTTGAATAATGCTTACAAAACGCAGACTATCCCAAACTGCTTCGACTCGGCTGCATTTTGGTACGATAAGTTCATGTATCAAGAGAGCAACTTTGTGAAGGATTATCCCCTGGGTGTAACCATAGACCCTTTGGAATGACGCCCAGGACGATACAGGTGAGATCAAGATCATGGTAAGTTACAGCGTGGCCCCACCTGATCTTAGTAATTCATGTGATTTCCCTGACTTTATATTTAATGGCCAAAAATCATGGTAATTGGGTGATGAGCATAAGGAAAAATGTACTTTTTGTCATGAAGAGTTATTCAATCAATACGGTATAGATGTCCAAAACCCAAAAGATGGATCAGATGAATGGGCTGGATATACTTTTTCCCTTATGAAACCTGCAGTAAATGATATGGATGGCTATAATTCCAGGCAAGCCTATATTTATGATAACCGAGTTTTCTGAAATGATCTTTTGAAAATACTTTTGTAAATAAGCAGGATATTCTTGGTATATTTTTAAAATATTTAAAAAATATAATACATAATAGATTCCAAGACAACTCTTCAAACCTAGTATTATTTTCAAAATCTTACATATAAGTAAAATAGCACAGAAGCATAAGCACTACTAGGATCCACTAGTCACAGTTCAAACAACTAAGTCAAATTATAAATTTATATAACAGAACTTAGTATCTTATTACATGTATGTCAACAATGGTCAAATAACAACTAAATGAAATAACTAAAATCTAAATTATTCTTTTTATATTTTGAATTATTCTCTCTAGTCCTCTATATGCTAAGGTCAATCTACTGTTCTGAGATTCTACCTGAAATTGTTTTTAGGGTGACTAGGACCACTTAAGTAGAAAATTTCTAAACCAATAAAAATCTACGGCATTTACATGTATGTACATTCATTCGGTTGATTGTTAGATATCAAATTCTGAGTTTTACAAATCAATTTGAATTATCCAAAAATCAAAAGATGCACAAAAACATCTGAGATGGATCACATCACTAAGTAGCAGTATCTTGCCACAAGCCCAATATGCAATGATCGGTATCCTCATCAACCATTCATGCACATGAATGATTTGTACAAAGGATTGACTATTACATAATCGGCTGTCACTAGCCCATACAAGTGGATGATTTATACATATATAGACTCGACTATCAGCTGCCCACATAAGCGAATAATTTGCCCACACAAGTGAATGTGATATATACATACATACATACTCGACTATCATCTGGTTCACTATCAGCCACCCACATAAGTGAACAATTTATACATATACTGACTTGACTATCATTTAGATGACTGTTAGCCACACATATACAAACTCGACTATCATCTAGTCAACTATCAACCACCTACATAAGTAAATGATTTATACATATGAATGCTTGACTATCAGTCGCCCATCCCCCCCGCTTAAGGGCTATTCACATCAATATCATTTGCACCCATAGTGTATTTTTTAAAGTCATAAACCCTTTATAGGATTAAAATCACAATAGATATCATTCCTATTTTGATAAGGTGACAACATTTAGATCAATTTCAAATACAGATGGGTACTCAAATCTATGCACAAAATCTAGTCCAGATAAAACAAAATCTTTCTACATAATATAAATTTTCAAATCATAGAAAAATGCTAATAATTTCAAATATGTAGGTCATGTGCCTACTTTGGATGTGCAAACACTTTCATGTGAAAATGCATATGAATGATTATTTTCTTTTTCTAAAACTCACAAGAACATAAATAGTTCCACAGGGCATATGCATAGAATATAGATATAAGGTATCAAAATTTCAATAACAACATAGATCGTTCATCAGATCACATATATGCATCAAATCCAAATGAGAAATTAAATTCATAAAATGCATTTATAATATAGGTGTTGAATTTTCATATTTCTACAAAACTACATCAAAGTCTCTTATGTTTTTCAAATATTATGCATTTAACGCTTGGAATGCAATTTACCTAAATAGTCTATGATTTCATCTTTCAACACACACACACACACATATGAAGATTTAGTCTCTTAAAATTTCAGTAATAACATGCTAAAATCAAGTGCACAAGTGATGGATTGACACATCAAAATTTCAATACAAAATATGCCAAAATCATATAAGAATTATTATGCATATAAACATAGATTTAGGGATTCAAATCAAAAGAAACATAAATCGAATACAAACCCATAATATTAATGTTTTGAAGAGAAATACGTGATCTAGCTTAAGAGATTTTCTATGCCCCTTACATGTTTTTCTTCTCCTTTCTTTCTTGGTAAAACCATAATTCTTGAGCTTTCATAGAGATCTATAATGGACATGCTAAAAAGATTAAGCAGACTACTAACTGACTTTTCAATCATAGATCTACACATCAAATTATAAAATAAAAGAGGGGATGATCATTGATCCATCATCCAAATTGTAGATCATATTGATCTGAAAATTTGAATCATCCAAACTTATGAATTAACATTTTTGGTCACGAATTATGGTCCAAAAATACTTGATTAGTTAATCTATCCTTATATCATGTGAATCTGAGCATTCGCTTGATAAAATTCATGGATCAATAGTTTCCATTTTCTAGATCATAGATCATATTGTTAGATCATTATCAACTATCGATCTAGTTGAATTTTACCTTAGATAGGTATACAGTCTTTGATCTATCATTCTAGACTACAAATCATTGAATCTATACGGAAAACACATAGATCCATGGTCTCATTTTCAACGGGCAAATTTAGTAAGTCATAGTATACCAATCTCTAATTGTTAAATTGAGATAAACAAATGTATATATATATATATATATATATATAAACCATTCAATTACATTTCCAATGGTTAGATCTATATATCATCGATTAATATTTATGGATAAGATAAGATCTACCCTTTGAATGGTTAGATTTAGTTTATTGTGGACTACTAGTCACAGATTAAAATTACATCTTGTGGATCGACATCTCTAACAACAAATGTGTCACTTGATATAAGCATGGACGGTTGCATTTGTGTAGATTGTCAGTCAATAGTCATCGATCAGTGCACAACTATTAGAAGGTCGCTTATTTGTCATTTTGATCATGGATCGATAAGGATCTTATGAAATAAACTAGCAATGTTTAAGACTAAAATTCTGGTAACCAATCAATAGTTAGTTTTACATATTATTAGTTAACAGTCATAGATCCATCAGATTTGACTCTTGGATAGTTAGATGATCTTGTATTTGACTCATCACACACACGTAGATCAGGTGGAGAGGATCCCATATCTACATTTATTGCCATTTGATAATCTCCAAAAAATGAGTCATTGTCAGTGAAGAAGGTGGCTAAAGAACGATTGCTTATTGCAATTGTAAACTATGCAAAAATCATTAAAAAATGTCTAAAAATTTAAGAAAAATATAGATCTAAACCTCACCTTCATTCCCAACTATTTTGGAAACTTTCTATTATCGTTTTAGCAAAAAAACATTGATAAATTGTCACTAGACTATTAACATCCCTAGATTTCTACACAGTCACCCAAAAACTTAATTTTCCATCCAATCTTCATGAAATTGCATCGATTCTCACCATGGATGATAGATTGAGTTGAATTTTCAATGATATATCATTTAAACTATGATTCATTAATTTTTCTAATAGATTCATGGCAAAATCTCATCATTTTTCATTTCTAGGTTACCAAAAAACAATGTTGGTTTTGGGTGTGTCTTAGATCACTCGTGCACAATGAGATGGTAGATTGTTTCATCTTCTTTTCATTGGTTCTCTATATTTTTGGTGCACGCATGAGAGAGAGAGAGAGAGAGAGAGAGAGAGAGAGAGAGAGAGAGAGAGAGAGAGAGAGAGAGAGAGAGAGAGAGAGAGAGAGAGAGAGAGAGAGAGAGAGAGAGAGAGAGATCTCCAATACGTTTTATATTAGGGTTGTCAATATCAATTTTGGTCCACTATTCGAAACATCGAATCTTTCTCATACAATCTCTATTTTTATTGTTCTTGGTGTCATTGAGATTTCAATAATTAATTTGGTGCTTTTTATGAATTAGGGCCATGCTAGTTTAATTTGAGTATGGACTATAGTATGATTTTCATTTAAGATGGTAATGGAATTGTGATTTAAGATCATGTTAGTTTAATTTGATTTCATTAATTAGGGATCATGAGAGTAGTTACATAGTATTGCTATCCTTAGATTATTGAATTTATATTAGTTTTATGCTTTGAAGTTTATGATTCATTATTGTCATATTTCTTAGTAGATTTAATTGATAAATAGTTATGATAAAGAGCATAAAACACTAAAAATGTAACCTAATGAGAAATTAGAGTTTCATGACATAAATAAGAATGACTTGACTTAGACTTAATTAGTAAGAGCTATAGTTAATAGAACAATATAAGGAATGGTTTACCATTTCCTTGATCCAAATTAGAAAAATATTACACATCCATGAATGACATTTTATATGATTGTGGACATTAATAAAAAATCAAGTAGAGATAAATTAGGGTTTACGAGCTCATAGGAACCTTATAGAAGGTTGAGTTAAGGTCACTCTAGTGGACGCTGAACATTGTGGTTAAGGGGGTTATCTAATAGAGCCTCACTCTTCCCTCACCTTCTGATGACTTTTGTTGAGGTCGAAACGCCTCCTTATATGAGGATTGAAGTAACCACTTTTTGAATAGCTTGTAACTGATAAGCCTTAGCCAATTTGAAATAAGAGGAGTTGTCTAGAATTAGGAGTGAAGAAATTATCCTCAAACTAGTAACACTAACTGGTTGAGAAATAATAATAAGAACATAAAAGGTTAGCAAATTAACTAATCCTAATAAAAATTGTAAATAAGATAAGGATGATCAAACAAGAATCCAAGAGGAGATATTGAATGATCAAAAACAACAAAAGAAAAGAAATACAAATGTAGAGTAGATTATTATTATGTGAATATACTTGTAATATAGATTTATTATGTAAAGATCCTAATTTTTAAATCCTATTTTTAAGGATTTTAAATTAATTTTGATGAATATAAATGGGAGAATCTTCATATTTATGTTTGACTAAATTTATCTTTTGAAAGACATCAAATTGGACTCCAATACCTTCGTGATTGGATTGTACTTGGAAAGACAATTCCAATGACACCAAGTTTGTAGAAATTGGAGTTCGGATGGAGGAGATATGAATGTTTGAATATGATGGGCATTTTGGTAAAAATAAGTTAAAATATAAAGAAAAGAAAGAAAGAGACAAAAGGCCTTACATAGAGGTGTTCGTAATTGATACGGGCACCCCCCACTAAAAAGCAACCTATGCGTTCGACGGGTCTGTTCTTTCCAAACCTGACAGATCGGAGAGGAAGAAAACAAAAAACAAAGAAAACGTCGGGCAATGGAAACGCAACATCGTGAAGGAGGAGAAGAGAGAAGGAAAATGGGAAAGGAATGGAGATGGGGAAAACCCTGCGCGCTTGGAAAACCTAGATCGTGCAGGAGAAAGAGTGAAACTGATGGAGAGAGAGAGAGAGAGAGAGAGAGAGAGAGAGAGAGAGAGAGAGAGAGAGAGAGAGAGAGAGAGAGAGAGAGAGAGAGAGGGGTAAGGTTCTGGGTTTACCAGATTTTGTAGTCGTTGTCGGAGAAGACAAGGCTTAGATCGATCATCTTGCTCTGCATGACGAGTTGAACCAAAATCCTATGTTTATTGAGTGATTTGAGTGGTTCTTAGTGGTCAATCAAAGAAGAGACTGACGCACGATGAACTCGAAGATCATTGTCAAAAAACAATGATCAATCCGACAAATATATTCAGGGAGGAAGGCCAAAGACCCAATGTGAGGTAGGAATTTCAAAACCCAACTCGTGAATTCCATGTTTTTAGTAGATTCATGCTGTTTTATTCTAGATCTAGGGTTTTAGATTGATTTACATGTAGATTTCAATTGTTTTGTTGAAAAACATTATCAAACCTTAGATTAACTCGATTTGAACCAAAATTGCTTGATCTAGGACTGATGAACAGCATTGTAGGAGTGTTGATCCACCTGTCTAAGGTTCCGATCATCCAATTGGAGCTCAGACAGGAGTGATCCGACTCTTGAAACCCAATGCGCATTGATCCAACCATTTAAATTGTAAACTATGCATAAAAATAGTGAAGCATAGACCTTTGGTAGTTAGGATTTGACTGAAATGTTGATTTGTACTGGACAACAGATAGGACAATCTAGACCGTTCGATCTGTTACTATGTAAACAATGACTAGCAACATCTAATCAATAATCAGAAGATACTAGTAAGTTCCTCATCCTTTAAAATGATAGGATGAGTCAAAATTTTAAGAATTGGAAGCGAGACAGATCGGATGATTTAGGCCATCCAATTTGTCACTATTTAAATAGTGGATCTGTTTCATTTGATCAATGATCAGATGCCATTGATGAATTCTAGAACCTTGAATTAGCTAGAATGTGACTAGAATTTTGAAATTTGGATAAAAAGTTATTGAATAATCTAAACCATTCAGTTAAACAGTAGGGGCAACAGAAACCTAGCGATGGTTGGTTGGTGATTAGACACCACCATTGCATTCCAAAACCTAAATTGACATAGGAAGAGATATTTCACTTATTCATTGACTAACAAGGTTTAATAACATGTTGAGATTGAGATCTGGCCACTTAATCTTGTGGTAAAACCTTAAATTTATATATCTATGACTTTTGACCAATGGTTCCAAACAAACCAAAGGCTTTGATGGATCGGATTCTTCTTAAACGATTTTGAATGGTGTTTAGATGATACACACTTCCATCCTAGGAAATCATCCTTGAAAGTTAGATCGTAATACCATATTTAAAAATCATTAAAAGAGAGATGAGGATAAGGATTAGACCTTGAAATCCTAAGTCAGTTTACCATGATTTTTTGGATTAAACCTTCGAATCTAGAATTGCTATCAATGGGATTAAGTGAAATCTAAAACTGTGGATCACTAATTGGTAAATGGATGATAGATCTAGGACTTACCTGATCATGTATTCCTCTATAGAATAGATGTTTAGTGAAAAGTTAAGCGGTTTATGATGACCTAAACTGTCAAATTTTGATTAAAACAAAATTCTTATGTTCTTAATTGTATATGATTCCACATTGACAAGATCTCTGTAACATCAACAGAGGAGATTGACCTATAAGTCGAATTGAAGAAGGAACGTAACCAAACTGGGAATTTCGCCTAAGAGGTAAGTGGTTTTAACATCTATTTTTCCTTGAGATCTTACATAATCAAATATTAGTTTATCATGTCTTATATTTCATATTACTTGACTATCATGAAACTTACACTTCATCATGTTGCTTTGTTTTAAGCTTGTAAAGAATGTAATGTTTGCAAATGGGGTGTGTGAACTATATGTATGTATGTATGTATGTATGTATGTATGTATGTATGTATGTATGTATGTATGTATGTATGTATGTATGTATCTTCATAGCAATGATGCGTGCTTTTATATGAAAGACAAAAATGATGTTGTTCATTACATGGAGAAGAGTGTTTTTGAAAGAAATGCTAATATTTGAAATGCATCAATCCCATAGTTTGAGATGAGATAAAGAAACACATTATTTTGCACGAGATAATGTATATTATATGATTTAAGATCATTTGAGATTGGGATATATCTTAGTTCAAGCTATGAGCCTAGTGGGCGCTATGTTGAGAGGTTATACGGGGTGGCCTCCCAGCCTCTAACCACCAAAGGTGGTAGGTATTTATGCCCAAAGTGGAATTGTTTTTCTTGACTGCTGTGGTAGGAACAACCATTGGAGGTGGTCACGACATCCTTTCGAGACATATCCATAGTAGCCATGGAGGCTGCGGTGGCTATTCTCTAGATACTAGAGAGGCATGATTCAGTGATCTAGTCGTGAGCATAATGTATCATAGGATTTCTATCTTGTGACCCCACGTAGATGGGCTTGATGATGGTCTTTAGATGAGTATTCATGACCAACCGGCTGATGTATTCATCGGGGTGCATATGTTCACATGATGATGTTGTCAGTTAAGGATTGTTGACGTTCGTGGTTTAATCGATGACTACTTTAATACTTTGAGGCTCTTATGGCGTTGGATTTATGATGTTATATATGTATCTTTCACATAGTTCTCAAGTTATGCTTACTTGTGATTTTTTTTATATATATTTTATATTGCAATTTACTTAAGATTACTATGATGATCCAATCATTTAGAAAAATATCTATTTAGAGTGGTGCATGTTTTATATTGACACTATTTGAAATGTTTTAGCATGAAATCATGAACTAAGATTGGCCTGCAGCTTAAATCATGTTTCTTATTCCTAACTTGATCATTCTATTCTTTAGAAATTGCATGAAAAAGGATTTGAGATGCCGTTTAGAATTGCATGCAAAACTTGGTAAAATAGATATGAAAGGTGCCCACACAAGCGCAAGCTTGCTGAGACATTGTAAATAATTTACAATGTCTCATATTGAAGAAATAGAATAGGGGATGTACTCAAAAAATCGATTCCACCACCATTGAGAACACTAGAATCCAAGTTTGGATAAATAATATTCATTTTTCTCCATTTTTATGAATAAAAGGGCAAAATAGTCTTTTCACATGAAAGTGGGGCCCACAAAGTAGGCCAATATTCTAAAAGCAATAATAATTAAGCAATGCACTACTAAATTGTAGTGGAGGAAAAGGTAGAGGTGGAAACTCCACCCATAAATAAAATAAAATAAAAAAGGAGATTTTTATGAAAAATTAATTAAAAATTAAAAAACTTGCCTATAAATAATTCTAAAAATTTCGCAAAGATTTTCACAACTTCGTCACGAAATCCCCTAGACTTCCCTAGAAAATCAAAGCAAAAATCCTCCCCCATCTCCCCTAATCTCTCTGTTTTTTCCTCTTTCTCTTTCTTCTCTCTAGAATAGTACTAAGAGCCCTAAGTTCAATTAGCCACTCTGTTTTAAATCAAATTTCACAAATCTCACCATCCATATTATTCTAAATTCCCTGATATACAGAACCCCCAAAGTAATTTCAAGATCCAACAGTTTAATAAACGAAAAAATATAAATCAAGATTTATTTGGTGTGTTATGGCATACGGTGAGGATTTATTTATTTTGGCATCAATTCTGAGCAAATCAGGTAGGAGGATATCATCCAAAATTTAGTTTATGTCATTTTTTATATTTTTTAATTTCACTAGATTTGATTTTCTGTTATTGTTTTGAAAAATCAAGTTCTAGTGAAAAATCCTCTAGATTTGCATCATGGAGGGCTCATATAAAAAATCTGAGCCATCCAATAGATTTAGAAGTGTTCAAAATTCATAGGTATGAAATAACAGCTAATTTTGTAGAGATATGATGGCCCAATTTGAAGGAGAAAAGGGGATGGTAATTTGACGGTCCGATCTGGATTGTCTCACCATTTACAGGTCACCACCCCATTTTCACCGGTGGTCACTGGTAAAATAGGGCAGGACGACCAGTTCCACCGGTTCCGCCTGTTTTGTCCTATTCTAATGGTCAGATCAAATATGAACCGTTAAAACGATTGTGAACTTCAAACTTGAATTGTAGAGACATCTGAGCTCCAAATCACGAGCGAAAAAATCCATGAAAAGATTATGATGTCTACTTTTATATGAAATAATAAAATTTAGGAAATATTGCAAGAAACTTTCTGTTTAAGGAAAATAAGATTCTTACTTCCATGATCTTGAAGATCTGAGATGATCAAACCTTAAGTATCTTATCTATTTATATTATAATAATAAGGATATATGAAATTGAGGGTTTAATATGACATATCTATGATAAATTAAGAAATCTACCCTTTATGGTAGAAGTAACCTAAAATTTCTAAAGGAACTTTCTTGATCAGTAAGTTTAAGCATGATCAAACCCTATGGATGGGTTGGATGGAGTTAATAATGATGAGATCTAGTAAGATCATTGATCAGTTATTACAAAAACATGTGAAGATGATCTTTGAACCTATAATGAAGTAAAAACCCTAGATCTAAGGAAAGGACTTAAGATCTAATGGTCGGATCATATTAAAAGCCTCTAATGATGTAAATTGATTAGTATGATTTTATTTAATTATTAGATTCATTTTAACTTTAATTTATGGCATGATTATAGGATCCATGCTAAGTTATTTCTTCATTTTGATGTAAATGATCTACATGTTATTAGATGGTTAGATTTAATCATCTTAGGGTCATGTTAGTACACATGATTTTCTTTAAATATCCTTAGGATAAGTAATTTATGAATTAGGGTCATGCTAGTTTAATTTGAGTATGGACTATAGCATGATTTCCATTTAAGATGGTAATGGAATTGTGATTTAAGATCATGTTAGTTTAATTTGATTTCATTAATTAAGGATTATGATAGTAGTTATATAGTATTGTTATCCTTAGATTATTGAATTTATATTAGTTTTATATTTTAATGTTTATGATTCATTATTGTTATATTTCTTAGTAGATTTAATTGATAGATAGTTATGATAAAGAGCATAAAGCACTAAAAATGTAACCTAATGAGAAATTAGAGTTTCATGACATAAATAAGAAGGAATGACTTGACTTGGACTCAATTAGTAAGGGTTATAGTTAGTACGATAATATAAGGAATGGTTTACCATTTGCTTGGCCCAAATTAAGAGAATAATACACATCCATGAATGACAATTTATATGATCATGGACATTAATAAAAATCAAGTAGAGATAAATTAGGGTTTACGAGCTCACAGGAACCTTATAGAAGGTTGAGCTAAGGTCACTCCAGTGGACATTGAACATTGTGGTTAAGGGGGAATTAAGAGAATAATACACATCCATGAATGACAATTTATATGATCATGGACATTAATAAAAATCAAGTAGAGATAAATTAGGGTTTACGAGCTCACAGGAACCTTATAGAAGGTTGAGCTAAGGTCACTCCAGTGGACATTGAACATTGTGGTTAAGGGGGTTATCTAATAGAGCCTCACTCTTCTCTCACCTTCTGATGACTTTTGTTAAGGTCGAAACGCCTCCTTACATGAGGATTGAAGTAACCACTTTTTGAGTAACTTGTAGCTGATAAGCCTTAGTCAATTTGAAATAAGAGGAGTTGTCTAGAATTAGGAGTGAATAAATTATCCTCAAACTAGTAATACTAACTGGCTGAGAAATAATAATAAGAACATAAAAGGTTAGCAAATTAACTAATCCTAATAAAAATTGTAAATAAGATAAGGATGATCAAACAAGAATCCAAAAGGAGATCTTGAATGATCAAAAATAACAAAAGAAAAGAAATACAAATGTAGAGTAGATTATTATTATGTGAATATACTTGTAGCATAGATTTATTAGGTTAGAAGATCTAAACCCTTGATCATATGCGATTCAAGGAAGAAAGATTCAGATCATCTTACTTAAGGATGATCAAAAGACCATGTAATATCTACCTTTGGACAAAAAGATAACATTATATGTATGATTTGACAGATATACATTGATCAAGACTATGGCAGACTTCAAGGAGTAAGAATACCCTATTGATGTAAGAGGATTTTATAAATGCATCTATATGAAAGATACATGTTGAATACATGATCTTATAGAAATGTTGACATGTATAATGTTAATACCTTGTGCTAAATCCTTATGATCCAACCAAATAATGAGAAAATAGATATGAAACGGTTAGGTGTAAAGTTGAAGAAAACCCTAAGTAAATAGGGAAGTAGCAGATCTTCCGGCCCTAGATAAACAGACATATTGTCTAATACGTCTAAAAAATATTTTACATATGAGCATGGAGGCTTGTGGTTTTGTTTTAAACAAGCATAGGCCTGGGGATGCTATGCTATGGGAGTTATGAGTGTTTGGCCACCTACTCTCTAAAATTTGTTGATGATGAATTCTATGCCTAAGAAAGGCAGAATGGCAGGTGGGGGACAATTATGGGAAGGCTGTCACTGTGATAGCCATGGTCCCCCCATACGGACATGGATTTTATATTTCCATTGAATATGGTATGAGTGAATTATTGAGCAGTTATCCGGTTGCGTTGTACAGGTTAGATTGCAAGCATGATAGTCTTTTGATTTATTTTGCACTATGATGCATATGAGATAGGCATAGTGAGGTGCCTTATATATGGTATAATGAAATGACAAGTAATTGTATATTACTAATATTCCTAGGAAAAAGGGAATTCCTAGTGTAATAACTAGTTGATATCCTAATATCTTATAATTGAAAGAGTTGATCAATTTAGTTGGGAATGAGAATTGAATATTTTCACTATTTTGATGAATTTGTTCATATACATTATGTATAAGGATGTACATAAATGATAAAAGAAAGGTTATAGAAATGAGATTGATCCATAATCATGTTTATGACATAAATGAATAATGGGATTAATGAGTATTACGATTATATTGTCAAATTATGTTACTTCTTTAATCCCCTACCAAGCATAGCTTACTAAGATATTGTAAATGTTTGAATGTTTACAATATCTCAGATATAGAGAAAGAGAGTTAGGAGCTCAAGACTTGAGAAGACTTGAAAGAAAAATTAATCAAGGTATATCCATTGAAGACATATATTTTATTTGAGAGCATTATATGTATTGAGAGTTTTTATTGTATGTGAGCTTTGAAATTTTGATTATGTAATTTGGATAAGTATTGTAATGATATCGGGCTATACTATGAACCACTAGATGGATCCTGAAGTTTAATAAAAGTTTATTCCTTCAATGAAATTTTATCTTGTACAAAACTCTACTTATGTTATGAAGTGATAAGTTGGGTTTTACAAAACAAGTTCTAAAGAAAAGAATTTTCGCTGCTTTGTTTTACAAAATTGTTTTACTACTAAGGGCCCTGTCTTTGCAAATGCATTACAAAATGTGTTATAAAAACCTGGGTCGTCACACTTAAAATAGTTATACATCTATGGTTAAGTTGTTGGGTATTTTTCTATCTGCCCTGCACATGTCCCAGGACCCCCTTGAGTCTGATTAATTTACCCCACAGTGGGTACAAGTCACTCTTTTCTTGCCTCTCCCAAAAAGTTACATGTTGGGGTAGGGACCCTAGATAAATCCGCCCTATTGCCACCCCAAATTATCCAATGGATAAGAATTTCAAAGCATTGTCAATTTGAGTTAAGAACAAAAAATGTTCATTATTAAGATCTTCAAAAACTTGGTATGTCTAGAGTTTTAATCATCTACACCATTTATAAGGTGATCATGACTCACCAAGGGAAAACTAGAGACACATATATTACTATCCTAGTGACCTAAGATAACATTATATACCTTGATTCCTCAATTTAGGTTGTGTGACACATGTTTTGTATCTCATATCTATAGGGGCATTTGTGTAATTTTGAGTTTATTAGTTATGGGCATTTTAAGAATATTGTATAATGTATGTAAACCCATGTTTTGTAATGTTATGGTATGTGAGAGTGTGAGATCAAAACAAAAGTAAGAATTTTGGGGTTTTCTTAAGGTGGTAAAGAGGAAGAAGATTGGTGGCTAATCTTCAAGGGTATATGTAATCTCTCATTATTAATGGATTTTTTTCTAGTTGTTTTCCTTGTCTATATCTTGTGTCTCTCCTTAAATGTATGCTTCCCTCTTTCACTATATTACTTTTCTTTGATTTTTTTTTTCAATGGTTATGGTGCAAACATTCATTCTATGCCATAAGGTGATTCTTCATTTTTGCTATAATTCTTGTTTTGGGTTTTATCCTTAACATATGGTATCAGAGCTACAGTGCACACATGGTGTTTGGTGAAATTCCCAAGTGAGGTTTCAAGACAAAAAATGGGCAAGATGTCAAAGATTTTGAGTGTTATGTTTGTGGTAGAGAAATTTGATGACAAGAAAAACTTTGGATTATGGAAAAGGAGGGTGAAGGACCCCTCGATGCAACAAGGTCTTCATAGAAACTTGATGAAAAATCTCTAAGCCATCATGAATGAGTGAAGAAGGTCGAAAGTGTGCAAATCTCAAGGAAATGAGCACAATTTGCTTGTGTTTGATAGATGAGATTATATGTAATGTTCTTAATGAGGAACTTGCTGTTGTTTATGATTGAAGCTCAAGAAATTGTATATAACAAAAAGTCTCACAAACAAGCTCTACTTAAAGTTGTGCTCACTTCACATGAAGAAAAGTACACTACTTTTTGGAGTATTTGAATGCATTTAACAAGATTGTGAGAAATCTCTTTAGCATTGAAGTAGAATTGGATGAGGATGGTAAGGCTTTCATTCTTCATACATCACTTTCGCCTTCTTATGAGCATTTAAGGACAAATTTCTTATATAGAAAAGAAACTCTTGATATGAAGGAAGTTACATTGACTCTTTTAGCCAATGAGGTGAGGAAGCACAATGGATTGATTGCAAGTAGCTTGGAAAAGAAAGATAAAGATCACAGGAGTGTAATCAAGGGAATGAGAGATCTAGATCAAAGTCAGAATGCAAGAAGGTAAATGCCACTTTTGTAAGTTTGAAGATTACTACAAAAGGGATTGTGAAAAGAGAAAGGAATGGTTGAAGAAAAATAAGCTTCAAGAGAGAGAGAGAGAGAGAGAGAGAGAGAGAGAAAACTAGTGTAACCACTCAACTGGAAGAGGAGGTAGATGTTCTCACAGTTTATTTAGGTATGATATCTACCCTTGATTGGGTTATTGATTCCAGTTGTTCTTATCATGTGACTCTTCATATAAAGATCTTTGACACTTATAGCTCCTCTAATGGTGAAAATGTGTATTAGTGAGAAATAGTTCTATATACTAGTCTATGGGCATTGATATAGGAAAGATCAAAATATATGATAGAATGGTGAGAACTTTGATGAATGTGAATCATGTCCCAAATTTATTAATGAATTTGATCTCATTAGGGGCTCTAGATTCTACTGGGTGTTGCATTGGTGTGGCAAATAGGATCATGGAGGTAAAAAGGGGGTACTTGTTGAGATAAGGGTGAGAAGAGAAGAAACTTGTACTAGTTGATTAGCAAGACAATTATAGGTAGTGTAGTGGTCAGCTCCTGTTCAGGTGATGACATGGATGACACAAGCCTATTATATATGAGGTTGGGCCACATGAGGGAGAGCGGGATGTTAGAGTTGCATAAAAGGGGTGTACTCAAGGGGCTCGTTTCTTGTAAACTTAACTTTTGCAAATATTTAAGCAGTGTAAGGTGAAGTTTAGTTTTTCTAGCAACAAAAGTAAGGGAATTGTAGAGTAATACATACATTATGACATGTGAGAGCCAGCTTTGGTGACTTTTAAAAGTGGTGCAAGGTGGTTTGTCTCTTTCACTGATGACTTCTTAAGGAAGGTATAGGTGTACTTCATGAGGGAAAAATTCGAAGTGTTCATCAATTTTCAAATTTTGGGAAAAAACAGATAGAGAAGCAAATGGGCAAACATGTTAAGGTTTAGAGGTCCGATAATGGTGATGAGTTCACATATAGAGAGTTCAAAGGGTTTTGCAAGGAAGAAGGCATTGTCCTTCATTACACTATACCAGAATTTGTTCAACAAAATGAGATAGTTGAGACGATGAATAAGATTTTGTTAGAAATGACAAGGTGCATGAGTCTCTTTACTGATCTTCTCAAGGAGTTTTGGGCTGAGGCAATTGACATGGCATGTTATGTTATTAGCATATCTCCCTCAATAGCAATTTAACTTAAGATACTAGAAGAAGTTTGGATGGAAAGCTAGTCAATTATTCTCATATGAGGATATTCCAATGCCTGGCTTATGTGCATGTGCAAGAAGGTTAAATGTCAAAGTTAGATGCAAAGTCCAAGCTTTGAAAGGATAGAAATTGTGAGATTCTAGCTTTAAAAGGAAGATAGTAGAGATGTAGTCTTTGATGAAATTAGCATATTTAAGAGAGTTGAAAAGAAATCTCAACATGATAAAGTAGAAAAAAGTATATCAATTAAGGTGGAGCTGGAGATAAAGGCAAAGAAACTAGTTAAAAAGTCTCGTGAGGAAAGTGTCATGGGCATGTATAATGAAAAGCATCAAGGAGTTTTGGGCTGAGGCAATTGACATGGCATGTTATGTTTTTAGCATATCTCCCTCAATGGCAATTTAACTTAAGATACTATAAGAAGTTTGGATGGAAAGCTAGTCAATTATTCTCATATGAGGATATTCCAATGCCTGGCTTATGTGCATGTGCAAGAAGGTTAAATGTCAAAGTTAGATGCAAAGTCCAAGCTTTGAAAGGATAGAAATTGTGAGATTCTAGCTTTAAAAGGAAGATAGTAGAGATGTAGTCTTTGATGAAATTAGCATATTTAAGAGAGTTGAAAAGAAATCTCAACATGATAAAGTAGAAAAAAGTATATCAATTAAGGTGGAGCTGGAGATAAAGACAAAGAAACTAGTTAAAAAGTCTCGTGAGGAAAGCATCATGGGTATGTATAATGAAAAGCATCATGGGCAAATACCATTAAGATATCTAGATGATGTCGTCTCATATTATGCTTTGTCTTTTGAATACGATGATCCAGTTACATGAGGAGGCAATTAGAGCAAAAGATAGTGAACTCGGTGTGATTTAGGATAAGGTATGCATTCTCTATGATAGCCAAAATGCAATTTGTCTTGCAAAAAATCCAGTTTATCATGAAAGGACTAAACATATTGACATCTAATATCATAAACTTCAGGAATTTGTTGATGATGATGGCATAATTAATTAGGAAAAAATCCCGACAAAGGATAATGCTGCAGATATCTTGACTAAACTAGTTTTAGTGGACAAGCTTAGGCATTGCTTAAACTTGATCAATCTCCAAAGTTGTTAGATGATTTATACCATAGGGAGAGGGGGTGTTTGGAGAGCGAGAGCTCACCTTGAGATGGAGTGTTTGTATTCTCATTATGTTGGATATGAGACAAGGTGGAGTATGTCATTTTGTGTCTCATATATATGTGCATTTGTGCAATTTTGTATTTATCAGTTATGGGCATTTTAAGAATGTTATATAATGTATGTAAATCCATGTTATATAATGCTATGGTATGTGAGAGTGTGAAAGAGTGAGATCAAAACAATAGTGAGAACTTTCAAGTTTTCCTACCATGGCTAAGAGGAATAAGATTAGTGGATTTCTTTCAGGTTACTCTTTCTATGGATGTAGGCAAACTTGTTGAACTACATATATCTTATGTTTCTTCTTAAATGTGTGTTTCCTTCTTTTACTATATTGTTTTTCTTTAATTTCTTTAAATGGTCTTACTACAAACATTCTTCTGTGTCATAAGGTGATCCTTGGTTTCTGCTACAATCCTAGTTTTAGGTTTTATCCTTAACACCACAATCCTTATTTCTTGATTAGCTTGCCTAGTGGTCTAGTTACTCTATTGTGAAATATCACTTCCCATACTTGTTAGTAGTAAGAGATACATGCATATGCACAGGGGAGAGAGAGAGAGAGAGAGAGAGAGAGAGAGAGAGAGAGAGAGAGAGAGAGAGAGAGAGAGAGAGAGAGAGAGAGAGAGAGAGAGAGAGAGAGAGACTGCATGCATCATGCCAAACTCCAATATTTATGACCTATTAACCAAATTTTGCTCACTGTATAGTCACCAGCTCAACTCCATCCTTAAGTGGTTGTCGCTTGAGCCTCCACACAATCAGTTTCCAAGTAATGGGAAAATAACGAAGGCTGAAACTATCGCAACTCTTTCTCAATGGTCTTGATGGCCTGCCTATGCTATTTGGAAAGCAATCAAATTGATTTTAATCAAACAAACAATCAGAATTCAATTCCTCTGCATAACCCTGGAGCCTTGGTCCATGAAGCTTCATTTAGAGTGTTCCCAGCAAATTCAACTTGGTTTTTTGTTGGACTATAAATGTTTTAACTTCTAATGTTCAATAAACTCACCCATGTGCATCATGACCGACGAGGTACCCACAATTGTGCTAGAAGCAATTCGCCCTTGACTAACTATATCTTATTCTAGGATATTTGTTCAGCATGGGATCAAAACTATGTATGTCATATGCTGAAGATCTTTAAGGTTCATCAATGTTCATCACACAAACATAATTTACCATCATAAGCTTGAGCATCAAGCTGGATCCAAATACTGTCTTCGGATTTGTTAATAAAGATTAGCATTTGTCAACCTTGAAATGTCCTACATTCACCCTTCTCACGTAAGAGGGGTTTCTGCAGGGCACATAGGACCAATATTGTTCACTAAATTTATGGGGAACATAGGACTAAACTATAAGAAGGGGAGACTTGGCATAATGGTAGAGTTGTCATTGTGTGACTTTGAGATCATGGGGTCAAGGCATGGAAACAGCCTCTTACAAAATGCAAAAATGAATAAAATAGAAAGTAATGAACAAAACAGAAACCCCTCTAAGAGGTCGTCCCCCACAAATGAGTCTAGCATTAGCATTTGCCATATTGTTTAAACAAAATGCCAACCTCTTGTTGTCATGTTGCCACGGCCTTGGAAGCTATATGGTTCTTCCACCTAGTAACTGGAAGTTGTGCATTTTTTCCATTTTCTTTTTTACTTATTTAAAAGATAAAGATGAATTGCATCTAACCAGATATGAAGATGCAAGTAAAACTAGACAAAAATAGAAATCAATATCAACTGATAAGAATATTCGAAGAGGATTTTAAAGACCCCAACAGCTGAATTTACCAATTATCCTACTAGAGCATCTTAAACATACCAGTTGGATGTAGCATATTGCATGTTGGGGCATCCAAGCCTGTTATTTGATGTACTTTTTCTTTTAAAGTTAAATAAGTGTATTTTGTTTTTCTTTATTTCAATAGAATTAGAAATGACAACATTAGAAGAAACTTAGGAGTAGCACCAATCGATAACAAGAGGAGGGAGATTAGACTTAGATGGTTTGGACATGTCCAATGGAAATAAGAAATGGAACTGGTTAGAAGGAGTGAGATGATCCAAGTCGAAGGTTCTTAAAGGATAGGGGAAGGCCCAAAAGAACGTGAATAGAAGTGGTGAGAAAAGATATAAAAACTTTAGGACTAAATAGAGGCATGATACTTAATAGAGGGGAAGGGACGAACATGATTTATGTGATGGACCCCTAATTGGGATAAGGCCTTGATGATGATTATTTCTTTTTCTTTGTGCTCTCTCTCTCTCTCTCTCTCTCTCTCTCTCTCTCTCTCTCTCTCTCTCTCTCTCTCTCTCTTTGTTTTGTCAAACAAACACTTAAATTACCTAAAGGGAATAATGCAGCATAATCCACTAAAGGAAAATATAAGTCTTGCTAATGGGACTCTTAGAGAATCCTAGTGGTGCAACGTTTATCACTGACACCATCACTAATCCAATGAGGGCAGTTTTCCTCATCCATGAAGGGAGGAACAAACAAAGAAACATAGATTGAAACATTAAGAACAGAACCGTATAGCATGTGTACGGTAAATTTCACCTTCTTTTAGTTGTTCCACTTATTTCCCCAAAGATACTGGAAGCTATTTTATTGGACAGAGAAAATAGTTTTTATGTTTAATGAATCTCCAAAGAAGCTGGTCATACTTTAAACAGTTCTAAAACTACTTGTACTTCTCTTTTACCAGAAGGAGAAAAAAAACAGTTTGTAATTCCTGAATCTTGGCATTAGGATTCAAATTAGTTGCTTGTAGTCAGTCGAGTGCATCTAGTAACTGATTACAAAGGGAAACTAAGAATGCAATAATACCTGATTACTAAGAATTCAATGCTAGCTAATTACCAAGAAGCTAAGTAATAGATAATGGAATGGAATTAAAAAGTGTTGTAGAATAGCAGGAACAAAGAATTATCTCAATCCTTTCAGGGAACTGGAAAAAGCAAGACAGGATTTCCTTGAATAACAAGTTATTCTCTTATTTTCTTGGAGCTGGTTCTGAGCTTCACCAAGGAAGCTCCTATATCCATTCAATAATGGAGATTTAAGCAAAAATACACTCTTAACGTTGTATCTGAATCGAAGAATATGTTTCTACTGCACTCTTCTTCGGAAGAACTAAAGATATCATATGCTTCAAAACTGAAACTTACCCTGGTGCTGATATATAATATTTTATCAATCCTGTTAAGAGCTCAATCAAGTTTGATTTCCTTCAAGCCTTCTTCTAGTGGTTACATGATGGATATCATAAAGTACTCGGTAGAATGTTCTGCACCCCAAAGTTGGACAATCATAAAATTGGGTGATTAAGGTTTCATACACATAGCCTCGTTTTAAAATTTCTGGGGTTAATTGTTAGTGATCTCAAAAATCATATGAAGGTCTTTTTGTTTGCTAACTCAGAAAGTATAATGTCCAACAACATAGCAGACCTCTTAAGAAAGGTGTGCCTAATAGTAGGTGATGGCAAATATTAAATACTTGCATCACCAAGGTAAACTTTACCCTGATCGATTGTATGTAAAGCAATATACAACATTGCAAGACCTCTTTTTAGGTTTCAAATGGAAACTTAAAGATTTTCCATAGCTATGGCTTGACAATTGGCAGGATGATTTACCACTGGAGCAATTTTCCCCATGAAGGGTTAGTCCAAATGAGATAGTTGCTTCAATTCTACTGACAGTACATTTAAGGCATATTAGTGATGACATCAGTATGCAAATTCAGATGCTTCTCTACAATATGCAGTTGCTTCCAGATAGTGCCTAATGTTATCTGATTTAGATTAATTCTCTCAACAATGATTATGTTGAGATATAATTCCTGCAAAAGGTTTTAAAGGCTTTTACGTTCATCTCCTATGTTTTGCTCCTTGGATCCCTATCAGTCATGTTTATCCTCAAGGACATATACGTTAAAAATTTTAGGGACCTAAATCATGTGATAATTAGTGTTCTATTCTCGTAAATAATGATGCATCTGCAAGTTTGTAAATATATCCTTGGTTTAAACTGATTGTCAACATCAAAATATTTTACTAAATTACTATGTTCACAAGCATAACTGACTAAGCAATAACTTAAATTAGAAGAACCTGCAGCATAGAACTTATTGCTGGAATCACTAGTTAGCTGCTAAATATCACTTGTAAGTTGCATGTAAGTCATCCAATTTAGACTTCAAAATAAATGGTAAATGAAATTTTTTTATGTATTAGCAAAGAAGATATTGTTTCATATGGTGGATAAATAGAAACTTAGACCACACTCGAATAAAAACCCATATGGACAACACTGTTGCTTAATTGCTTTCACATGTCACGGGCCCAACTTCTCCAAGAATAAATAACGTTCAGATTTGTCTTAGTAACATAACATTATAAGTCATAATTAGGACTAAATGATTGTACTCAGGAATATCAAAAGGTGGTTTCCTAACACATCAAAATAATTTT
Organism: Warburgia ugandensis; assembly: GCA_035236585.1. Taxonomy (NCBI): domain Eukaryota; kingdom Viridiplantae; phylum Streptophyta; class Magnoliopsida; order Canellales; family Canellaceae; genus Warburgia; species Warburgia ugandensis. The sequence continues at coordinate 86,848,399 of CP141126.1, forward strand.
TATGAATTATACACAAGGACAGTAACTTTACCTTTTTTCCCATATTAAGACACACTACTCGACAGATTCATTTTAGCAAGAAAGATATGCAACCTCACATGATCCTAATGCATGTATTTTCAAGAAACAACCCAGAAATTCAAGATAAATTTTTTATTTGTTTTTTGTCTTTTTTCTTTCTGGAGAATAGGGTGATATCACTGGAAGCAAGGGCTCAAGTGGACCTTAGAAGAAATACGGAAAGGGTGGACTCGTATAATATAAAAATAGCCAAAGTAAGAGAGAGGAAGAAGAAATTCCACTTGCAAGTTGAAACATCAAAAAACCAAATGATAAAATAAAACCCTCAGAAAGGCATGCGAGTGTCTAGTCCCAGATGATAAGAAAAACATAGAAAAAAGGCAAGTAATCAGTTACGAAAGAAATAGAAAAAGAAAAATAATCATTCTGTTGAAATGAGAATCAAAATAAGCGGACAAAGAAAGCTTCTAAGTAGTATATTTTCTAGTAGATCATATAACATCTCAACTAACCATATGAAAGCTCCTAGTAAAATCACATTAATATACAGTAATAAAACTCTAGGCAGCACCTGGAGCCCCAGCAAATCGCGGCTTTAAACTATAATGGTGTCAAGATAGCAAAATTCCTTGTGGATTAAGTTCCAACCCACACGAAAGGTGTAACAACCCAGGCAATAGGAAAAGTAAATCTAGGAAACAAATACAATTGAATCATTTGGGCTAGCAAATGTTTTACTTATTCCAAGCTGGACCTCTATGGTGCTACTTAGTTGAAGAGGGCTGTAAAGAACAAGTATGATAGAAGTCAGTTGGGTCATGATAATCTACCAGGACAAGAAACATGAGAGGAGATAACTTTATCACCCCTTACCAAATATTTCTGATTCCCAAGACCAGTAAGGAGTGGTGTAAGACAGACAAGCTGCCACCACTCAAAAGGACACAACAGAAATTTGAGGTAAAAGGTAGAAGCACAAGTAGCTGGAGATAAAATCAAACTAAAGCAACGAAATATTAATAGCTTAATTATCTATTAGCTTGTCAAATTCTAAACCAAAGTCTATATGGGAGCGACAAAGTCCTTTGTGTTGGGATTGTTTTAATTTATTTAGGCAACTGATGTCAACTTTGGTGCAAAATATGGGCAACAAAATCAAGTCTTTTGGCTTTTATAATAGTAATCGTAGATGAGTTTCTTACATGTTGTGGCCACGACTGATTTGTATGTCCTTTAGGCAGGCGGTCATTGAAAAGAGTAGGACTCACAGTGTTATCTGACATAATGAACATGATCCAAGCATCCAAGAGGCAGCTAAACAATCATATTAGCCCATACCAGAACTTGCAGGTCCACTTCAGTCTGGCTAGCTTCTTCCCTAGATTAGCTAGTTCTTGCCAAAATTATAGGTCTGAGTTGGGTAAGGTTTGGAGTCTTTGACCAAGGGCTTCCAAAAGTAGCCTTGGTGAGCAAATATGCAGAATCCTACTCCCATATCAAGACAAACATCTACCAGTGCATCAGCCCCTAACAACCTTACCTTTTAGAGGAAAATCTAAATTACACTCTTATCTCTTTCCATAAAGAGAATCAATTTTCCTAAGCTGCTCCACGCTGACATCTTTCAGTTCAGCACAGAAAGATAAAAACAGGAAATAGGCGGGTGTATACCTGGTCATGGAAATAAAAGCGTGCATAATTTTTGGTGGAAAACATGATCAGCGTCAGACGGAAGTAACTGGAGCATCTGCAGGATTCGTCATTTCTGAGGAAGAGCAAACTAGAATGAGGAAGTGGACATGCCACAGAATACGAAAAAGGACTTGCCACACATTGAAAGTTTTCTAATTTTTATGATCCACTTCCGTGATGAGATGAGTAAGACATATCAATTAATCACTTGACACTCCAATCCTGCTTCCGAAATATAATCTACAACACATCTAAATCTCAGCCTGATTTTTCTGTTCATAGATTGCCATGGAAATTGCACCTGCTTCTCAACTTGTTTTATATCTTCAAGCACTACCTCTTTGTTCTGCAGGATCATTCATAGTCTCCCTTCAAAATAACGTGAAAGTAAAACCAAAGTATGAAGGTCATAATCAAGAGAGAGAAAAAGGAGGTGAGCTTGGGGAGAGATATCTAATAATCCAATTGTAACTAAAGTTAACAGAACTCCAAGGTATGATTGTAATGCCGGCGACAATGACCTTTGTGCTCATACATACTATGTATTTTAGGGAAGACATGACGACCAGGGATTAATACATAAAGTTTCAAGTAGTAAATAATGCCCATAATCAGGGTTTATCTTTCTTACCTTGGTATTAGCTGGGTTGGCAGCAAGGTAGATTTGCATCATCGATGCACTCGCACTAGTTCAACCACGAGTACTTACGGCCAAGTGTTATACTAAAATAACATTTGGGTAAGAGTCTTATGTTACAAACATATTAAGTCTTTTCAAGGAAAAGATAATTTTCATCAGTTATGTCTGCTTTATACTAGCTCTTACCAATTGAAGAAAAGCTAATTTGATCTCTACAGAATTTCTCTAAGTGCCATTTCTCTGCTGATTTCAGCTCATATGTGTCATCTTGTTTAAGAAAGATTATTACCCGAAGAGACAAAAAGAACAAAAGTTATCACAGCAAGCAGTGATTCGATTCTAACAAAAGACTGCAGTAAGACCAACATCAGATAATATTGCAGTGGAATAAGTATTGTAAGTGAATCTTCTAATGCGACAAAGCATCACCGTTCATAAATAAATTCAAAGAACAAAAGCAAAGGTTGTGCACCATTTTGTAGAGTGTAACTTTGTAAGGAGTATAACCACGTGTAGGG